>JASJET010000200.1:6965000-11765000 GCA_034092305.1 Diaprepes abbreviatus
CTTTCCCTGGTTTATCCCGAACCCTTCCCTGTTGCACTATCGTTCCGCGATCTGGAGGGCCCGCATCATTCGCCCCTCCAGGCCTCGAATATCACGAACAGGGCACAAAATGACAAGGTCATCAGTATAAGCCTGTGTATAGAAACCCGCATCATTCAGTTCCCTCAACAGACTGTCCACCATAAAGCTCCACAGCAAAGGTGATAGCACTCCTCCCTGTGGACAGCCCCTACATCGTTAAGCAAAGGGAATTAGCGATGGCTTGGGAGAAGGTAAATAAGTTTAATATTTTACATTACGTTAATATACGTAGTCTACGAATAAATTTTGATGAGCTACTACTACTCAAGAAAATATTGATACTCTAATATTATTTGCTACTGATACTCTATAAATGGTTTTATTATTTATTATAATGCTTCAATTCAATATAACAATTACGGTTTGATTTCGTATATAAAAAGTGCTTTGCGAGTCAACGTAACAAGTCTACAATTTCCTGAATCAACGGTACTAAGATGTATATTTAAAGCAAAAAATAATAAAATTTGGAGTAAATGCAGTATATCGACCACCGTTGTTTAACTTGACGTAATTTCTTTATGATTTTAAACAATACTTAGTTAATATAAATACACTTAAATACAGGGAAATTATTGTGACACTAATTCAATTCAGCGCACAAAACGAGCTGCATATTAATAATACATTCTATCTCCATAAACAATAACATAAATATACCTTTGAGAATATCAGAGGGCAAAAATCAACCAAAGATTACATCATTAAAAACTAAAATATTCACCCCTTTAAAATACTAGATATAAGGGGTCTCAGCTTGGCAAATACAGGAACCATCCACAGCCTGGTATTAGCTAAAGTACGGAGTTGCGTGCAAAGAAAAACAAAAGACAAACACGTCGCAATTGAAGAAAATTTCACTCTGTCCCGTAGCTGAACCCACTTATAGATGACCCCTGTATACGAGAAGTAAGCTGTCACTTTTCAAACTTCCGATACCCGATGTTTCTAGAAAATAATAGAAGTTCAGAATGGCTATAACAGCATCTGGTCTGCAGTCATATCATCAGTATTGATTTAGCACGAGTAGGGGTCAGTACTAGATAAAGAAGCAAAATGCGCGGACAAGCCAATAGTAAGAGCCTTGTATTACTGTTATCTTTGTGTTGAATAAAGTCAGTTGACTTCTGTAAATGTAGTATCATATCTCTGAACCGATGTACGCGACAGTATAAAAATGTCCAAAGTAAAGAAACGTGGCTGTGTTAACCCCGCGGATAGTTTTTGCTACATATGTGGTCAGTTTGTCACTAAATCGCAGAAAAGGACAATTAAAAAACGATCAAAGTGACTTATCATAAGTATTTTGGATGTCTTGTTGGCGATCAAGATCGGGATCGTACTCCTCACATATGTTGCCAAACCTGTACAGCAAATCTACAAAACTGGTTAAATGGCAAACGCTCTTCTATGCCTATTGCAGATCCAATGATTTGGCGAGAATCGACAAATCGTTGGTGGCTCGTTTTTCAAGAAAGAGCAAACATAATGTTGAATATCTGGATATTTCCTCAATAATAAAACGGGTTCTTCATGGAGAAGGTTTACCAGTTCCAGCGCCCTCGGCAAAATGTGAGGAAAATTTAGAAATGTATGATGATAAGGCAGAACCCGATAATGATTAGAAAAGGACCATTCTTATTTTCCCGAAAGTGAAGAAAAAGTACCCCATTTAATCGAACAACCTGAATTAAATGATCAAGTTCAGGACCTCCACTTGTCCAAAGAGCATGCTGAAGTATTAGGTTCTAGATTACAACAATGGAATTTACTAGCCACTAGAACCAAAGTTACAATATTTAAGAAACTAACCAGGGGCTATCCTCATTTTTTACTCTGCAGGATAAAATGTGTGTATGTTACCTTAAGTTGACCCTAAATAAGTACTGTTACCTCCACTACACATTAAACTGGGATTGATTAAAAATTTCGTTAAAGCATTAGAAAAAGAGAGAGATGTGTTTAAATATTGTAAACAAATTTTCCTTAAACTAAGTGATGCTAAGCTTAAGGAAGGAATATTTGTTGGACCACAAATTAGAAAAATACTAAGAGATCAACAGTTTGATCAAAAATTAAATAATGTTAAGTTTTTAGGAAACAAAAAATGGAAAATTACGAAAAACTTTTAGAGCTACTTGAAAGCTACTGCTAAATGGTCTGTAATATGTTCCTTAAAATACACCTCTTGCACTCTTATTTAAATTTTTTTCTAGAAAATTTGCATGCGGTTAGTGACGAGTAAGGAGAAAGGTTCCACCTAGACATATTAACAATGGAGCAACGCTATCAAGGCAGATGGGATCAAACAATGATGGGGGATCATTGTTGGTTTCTTATGAGAGAAAGCGATCAGAAATATAAACGAATGTTAATATCTGCAGAAAAGTTATGTACAAAAGACTTACTATAAATATCTTTTCATGTGTATTTTTGTAAATAAATCCTGTTATCCTTAAAATATCCTGTTTTTTTATTATTTTGAACTTATATAATAAATACATTGGATCATCTTTGGAATATTAAGTCAGGTTTTGTACCTATAGACTTGTATGCTTGATGGTTATGGACTTAGAACGGTATGAGACAGAGAATTAAATTTGGCTTTTAAGCCAGTTAAATTTGGAAAAAGTGACCCAGCTTAATGGCCAAGAAGCCAATCTCTGACGTAGGGGTACCGTTGGCGTGGTGTTTTGGTGAGTGCGTGTGAGTCTGAGATAAGTGGGTTGGTCGAGTGTTCAGCTCGATCCAAGTATTTAGCGATACTTTCATATATAAAAGTGCTGAAAGTAACAAAATTTAAATCTTTGTGAATTATCGTGTTCCTGACATAGTATGGGGCTCCACAGATCATGCGTAAAACCTTGTTTTGGAAGCTATCTATTCGCCTAAATCGAGACCTGCCAGCGGTGATCTAAGTTGGAGCACCAAATGACAGGATCGAACGAATGAATAACTTGTAAATGGTACGTTTGTTCTTCAAATTCAACTTGCTGTTTCGATGTAAGAGCGAATAGAGAGCCAACCATGACGTTTTAGCCTTAGATAAAATATAATTTGTGTTTAGTAGCCAATTCAGTCTTTTATCAAAAACTAGCCCCAAGTACTTGGCACTATCCCGCCAGGGAATGCGCACGTTCGAGATGGACAACCGATTGTCCGGATTGTTACAGCGTTTTCTTGAAAAAATTACTGCTTGAGTCTTATTTAGATTAATTTTGATTTTCCAATCAGTCATCCATCTCTCAAGTTTGTTGATATGCCGCTGCAATCTCAACACAACATAACGTAATGACCCGGAAGAGGTCGCAAACGCAATATCGTCAGCGAACAGAAACATCTTACTAAAATTGTCTGTCGGAATATCTGCCGTATATAAGTTGAATAGGGTCGGTGACAGAGGTGAACCCTGTGGCACGCCTGCTCTAACATGCTTTGTTTATGACATTGCGTCATCTGACGATATTACGAAAGTTCTCCCTTCTAGAAAACTTGAGACTAGTTTCACAAAGTAACTTGGAATTCCTAACCTTATCATTTTGACAATCAGTCCGTTATGCGACACCTTGTCAAAGGCATTGCTTATATAAAAAAATGATGCACCCATATGAAATCTCCGATTGAACCCCCGGGTTATCAACGACGCCAGTCTGATGGTCTGCTGAACGCTGCTGTGGCAGCTCCTGAAGCCAAACTGTTCCAGAGGCAGAATATCCCTCTCTGTTATAAAGTCAGTTATGCGGTTCAGAATTACATGCTCTATTACCTTCCCCAGATTGGAAAGTTGGCTAATAGGCCTGTAGTGTTTGTGGCCCTTTCGCCTTTCTTTTTAATAATAATTACCTTAGTCACCTTCTAATATGTGGGAAAATGACCTGACTATACAACGGCATTAGCTATATCAGTAATAGCCGAGAGGGTTCTGTCCGGAACGTGCTTCAAGGCTGCGTTCGGCAGACCATCCAAACCCGGCGCTTTTCTGACCAACAGGCCCGCGACAATCCCCTTGACTTCATCAAGGCCGATAACAGGTATGCCCAAGTCAATGAACTGGACTGATTTAAATAGGTGAACTGTTCTGTCAATTCTCTGCTCTTTTGCATGATCGACGCTGGGATTGGGACTAAACTGCTCGTAGAGCTTGTCTGCAAATCAATTGGCTTTATCTTGAGGATCCACAAGCGTAACACCACCGTTAACAATATGTGGTAGTGTTATTTTCGAACCTCTAGGCAAGCTTCGTGTCATCTTAAAAAGACTGCCATCTTGGGTTTGCAGCGTTTCTAATTTTGTTTGCCAGCATCGATTGTACAAATCAACGAGCTCTCTCTTTATTTGCTCAGATGCACGGTTAGCTAGTCGTTTGATTGCAGGATTACCAGTCCTATAGGCTCGGTTTTTGAGCCTATTCTTTTCGCGGATACGTTCTTTGAGATCTGCTGGAAGCTCCCCGTAAAATAAATATTATATAAAAATGTTTGTATTAAATAAAAATAACTGATACATTCTATAACTCAAAATCTATACGTGGTGGAAAATTTTCCTTGTTGAATTTGCAATCAGGATGCTTTAAACTCTCTCGGACAGCCATTATACCATTAGTTGCAATTTTTTTCGTACTTGTTAATTAGTGTAATCGCAAAGAATGCTTTTGAACCGATAATAGTTTCATGTCAAAAAATTCCCGATAATTTTCAAAAACTCTAGTATGATAATGGCAAAATGCATATGCTTTTTGTTAAATCAACATATTTTTTCCATTGTTTGTATATAAAAGTTGTACTCGTGTGGAAAATTAAAAACAGAAATGGCAAAACGACTCGATCAGCAAGATTTGAAAATGCTTACGATTTATTCAAATAATATTGTGTTCTACTTGTTTAATTTATTTTAAATTATTTTGTTTAGCTAGATAAGCTCCAATTTCAAATGTATTTAAATTGAAATCTTAATAACTAAGATTTTAATTTTATGCGACAAGTAAAGCTGTTAACAACTGGGTTTAATTAAATTTAATTAAAATCTTAATGGAGGGTGGATATTTTGGGTAAATACAGAAAATAGAAAATTAAAATAAAATTAATTTGAAATTAAAATGAGAATAGTATACCTGTCGGTTTAATGAAATTATATTACTAATTATACGTCAGTGGAGTGTAGAACAACCGGCTGGCTCTACTTTTCAGAATTTTATGTCTGGCTGGCTTATTTGTTTCTTAAACGTACCTAGCTGCCTCCCAATTGTGAAGGCTTTGAAGCACTTTTCCTAGGATTTACAGCAATATAATTTGATTTTATAAATAGGGAAATTTTCAATTAAAATTTAAATTGGTAATAAAAATATATAGAAGACGCGACGATCTGTAGCGGAAAGTGTAATAACTTGAATTGGGATCTCGAGAGGAAAACTCTCGTATTAAAAATTGCGGAGAACTCCAATACAATGAATAAGTTGCGGGCCCAGAAAATGATTTCAGTGCTGTTTTTTCCTCATTTGAGACTCATCGGACCATTGAATCCGGTACAATTCAATTGAGCTTGATAGATTTCTATTTTAATTTTACCATCGCATCACTACATGGCGGTTCTATACAATATTTTTAATGGGTGTTGCTCTTGTGTTACTGAGTGATCCGTTGAGGTGTCGCTGTCGTTTTTTACCTTCTGTTTTTTCGACATGAAAATGGTAAATGAGCCGCGACTGCAATGACAATGAGTCCCAAATGAAAACGAAACAGTGCTGTCGTCATTTTCTGGACCAGAAGCTTCTCCACTGTCTTGAAGTTCTTCGCACTTTTTAATACGGTGTAATATTTCGTAACAATTCGTGTCCGCACAGGTGAGAGTATTCTATTTTAATTTAAAATTATAAGGACGATAACTTATCTCTTTTTTAATATCTGTTGGCTAAAAACACGCAGTGCATGTTATGTGTGTCGAGTTTACTAGATTTCTATTTTTATTTTACTGTCGCGCCACCAGATGGCCGTTTTATATCTCATTGTGAGTGGGTGTTGCTCTTCTGTTATTGAGTGATCCGTCGACATGTTGTCATTTCTTACCTTCGGTTTTAGATAGGGCGCGACTGCAAGGTGATGGATTGTACCGGATGCAATGACCTCATGTCTCTGAAGTAGGACGAGGGAGAATAAAATAAATTTTCCAGATACATATAGCGTGCGCCATCTTTTATGTTGATATGTAAACGTTGAATACCTTTGACTTTTACCAACCGATTGATTTAGTTATAAGTGTTTCTGAAACGTCAATTCAGTACAATTTTAACCATGAATTAATTTACACCGAAACAATGCGCCGAAATAGTGACAATGTACATTGAAAATAGTTGTTAACGCAACGTGCATATCGTCGAAAATATCGTGGCCAACAAGCACCGTCTGACAACACTATCCATAGTTTGGTTTAGAATTTTGTTGAGTACGAGACAGTGAGAGATCGTCAACATACCGTTCATTAACGACCAAGACGTTCCAATGAACTGATTGAAGCGGCCAGAGAGAGCGTTGCCCAGAACCCAAAAGTGTCGTATGGTCACCGCCCTCAGCATTTTGGCGTCAGTGAAACCACTTTGCGGCGCATTCTGAAGGATGATTTGCATTTGTTTCCGTATAAAGTGCAGTTAACACAAAGAATATTGTCGACAAACCGTCCATGTCGCTTGAAATACGGCCAAACTGTCGCTCGAATGGTTGACACAACCTGATTTTTGGAAGCAAATTTTGATGACCGAGGAGGGCCATTTTACACTCTCTGGCGGCGTTAACAAGCAAAATTGCCGCATTTGAGGGACGGAAAATCCACAGGAGATCCATGAAATGCCATTGCATGACCGAAAAGTGACTGTTTGGGCCAACGTTTGCGCCAAAACCATCATTGGGCCTTTTTTTTTCAAAGAAAACGAAACAGTCAATAGAAATCGATATCGGTGGATGTTGGTTCATTATGTCAGCCCACAAATGCATGAGAAATGACTTGATGGTTACTGGTTTCAACAAGACGGTTCGCCATGCCACACTGTAAATCAAACAGTCCAGTTTCTGCAACGGAAATTCCCTGGCCGGATGATGTCAAAAAGAGGCGACATTGACTGGCCACCCAGATGTCCAGATTTGACCGCTCTGGACTTTTTTGTGTGGGGTTATTTAGCAAAGTGTACGCTAGCAAGCCTCCGACTATTGAAGAGCTCAAAAAACGTTCGTGCCAAAATCACCGCTATACTACCCGAGATGCTCGAAAAGGCAATAGAAAACGCAGCAAAAAGGCCACAAAGGCCAATAAAGGTGGCCATTTGATCAATTTAGTATTCCAAAACTAGTCCCAATAAATTCTAAAGGACCAAATTTAATAAAAATACCCCATATATAGAAATCAGTTTTTTTTTCAAAGTTATTCAATGTTTACATATCGACATAAAAGATGGCGTATCCTGTAGACCGTGAAATAGTTGTTTATTATATATATATATATATATATATATATATATATATATATATATATATATATAAGACAACGGGCCCAAATGACTAAAATATAGTTTTTTGTTTTGATCAAACATTTTTTAAAAAAGTTCTTGGATATAATATTATTTTTATATCTATGTAACTTAATACTTACACTGATTTCCTTCTTTGCCTCCAAAAGAAATTAACATTTTGGCCATTGGTCTGTTGTTACTTAAGACAGCAATGTCGAGTGGCGAAAGCATATCAGAATTTGTACTGAAAAAGAAAAATTAAATTACATATTTTATATTCAAATTATTATAATAAATAGGAAAAAGAATCTAATCTACTGGCCGAAAATAAATTACCCCCTCCCCCTTAACTTAAATGTGTTTTAATTAATTTTATGTCATCGGAACAAAATCCACATAAAAATTAAGATATCGAAGCCCAGGAGAATGATCACCATAATCTTTGATCATGATAATGTAGGTATATTTTGAGTAGAAAAGTATAAAAGAAGAAATAATAACCCTGATCATTAAAATTACTTAGGAGATATTTTGTTATATATAAACGAGATCACAAAGGAGTTCATTTGGGTTACGTGTCGCCTTAGCTAAGTGTTCCGGTCAAGCCTTTTGCTTTAAAATGCAACAACATTGGTGGCCCATCAGATTATCCCTGTCTTAAGGGTAACCTCAAACCTACCGGCCCTTATTACGGCGGTTTTAACTAAAATGGGTTGTTGTCGTCTTGCGGTTGCCCGGCATTTTCGAGACTGACACCAAATTGCTTTTGAGTGGTATAATAAGCCTTCACCTTCTTGAATAACGATATTGTTTGTTGGTGTATAAAATAGTCAATAAAATTAAAGTGTAAAAGTCTAATCAATTATAGGCGGTGTCGAGTTTTCATTATTATTAATTCCTGTTTACCAAACATATTGATCATTTCACTCTTTTAATTAAAGTAAACAGCTTGTCCATCACGGACTGAATGTTGTAATTTTCTGTTAATTAACAGCGTTGTGTCATAAAGTGAAATGACAAGGATATACGTTTTAAATACTTGGTGACCAATGAATTTCTTCTTAGTTTCCTATATGTTATTCTCGTGGCAGGCCGAGAAAAAGAAAAGGATATATAGGAACAATTTATTTCCTACAAATACAACTCTGGTCTTCACTCCATACGCGTTTCGACCACCTCATGATCTTGTCAATGGAGCTGTATCGATCCGAGGGGAAAACAATATTATAAATGTACGTTTGCAATACTCAATCAAAAGAAAAATTCAAAAAAATTCAGAAAATTTTATACAAGAAAAACTTTACTACAAAAGTTATAAAATAATATTCTCAGAGAAATTCCTCTTGTAAATATCAATATTTATAAATAAAATTCTTTTACAGCATAAGAATCCATAAAAATCATGTCTAGCCATGATAATATGTTGTAAACTGATGCCACTTAAATGCAGCGCATAGCTGTTAGTACAGCATACAATACAAAAGCATGTGATAGATAAAGTGATGCATTGCCACGATCTAGCCCGACATCTGCCGACTGTTGCTGCGATGTGAACCGTTCGACGGTCGAAAGCAGAATGAGATAATTTCTGCGCCAAAAAGTAGTTTTATTAAAGGGTCCTGGCCTGGGACTGGTCAGGCCTGGAAACTAATGGAATGCGCAGAATTCGAGGTTTGGAATATCGCACTAAGGAAACGCCTCCTTTTTTGTATTTAGGTGTGGTTTGGTTGCTGAACGCGTGTCAAATCGAGCTTTCCGGATTTCAGTCAGTCGTCGAAAGCGCCAGACTTGTCTAATGTTGTTCCTAAAATTGCTATAGTGTGCGATATCTTCATAAAGCAGGGACCATAACAATCGTAGGCGAAGCGTTTCCAAGTATAAATTTATATCGCTAGACCGTAACGTGATGCGTGTTTGGTCCTGTAACGAGCGCTATCGTGGTTCATTTCCACCAGGTCGCTATTTGTCGTTGTTATAAGGTAGATTTAGAAAGTGAAAAGTCGTTTCTAAATTTTTTCTACCTTATTGAACCGCAACGCAAGGGGGTGCGGTGAGAGTCCCTCCTAAACCACCCGACCAGATAGGAAATCTAGCCGCCTCACCTTTCTTCTCGCTCACCGGGGCAAAGGGGAGTGAATGATAAAAGGGGCTTTTGTTTCTTCTTCTTACTTTAGGAAAATGAAGTAAAGTTTGCTTCCAAAAATAAGCATTTATCGGCTATGCATAAAGCATGATGAATGTTTGAGCTTGGAATGCTCCAAGGTTGAGATTCTGAGAGAAAATCAAGAATTGGGTAAACTAAGCATTACGGTGAATAACACTTAGCCAGGGGAACTTGCAAGTGTATGAGTTTATAGGCCTTTTGTTTTTGTTTCATATTTTCCGCAAAGAAAATTTGGAAAAAATTTTGTGATAAAATTTCCGCAAAGAGAATTGTTGTACAACATTCCGCATGAAAATTATGCATAAATCTGTATATAAAATCCACTACAGGGATGTAAGGTAATGCGCATATTGAAAATTGAGAATAAAAATTATTCCACAATGAAATGTTTAGCGTTGCTTTTACCCATGTGTTTAATTAACGTATGATGTGTGTAACTATAACTAACTGTACATATCTTTCCTTGTAATCTATTCCTAAACGTCGTAAATGTAACAGTCCATTTAACTCTCGCAAGGGATACATCTTATAATTCTTCGTAACTCATAAGTTGCCTTTAATTCCCGCAGTTAAATTCGCTGAAGGGGGATAATAATAAAATCCAAAATAATATTTCAGGAACCGACCTTTTTTCCCGGGTATTCCCACAACAATCCCGAAAACAAGGCGTTTTCATGTTCTGAAATATATCGGAAAATAATTAAAACATGTAGGGGCAACAAGGAACAGATTAAAAGAAGTTTTGTGTTCAATTCCGCAAAATAAATATGGGTAATAGAACGCTGTGAAAATGTATGGTTAACCAATGTGCTAAAACAGTACTAGTAACTGTGGACTTAGAAAAATTATGAAAATTTTATCTAAGCGAAAATTGAATATAATATTATGTAATAATATTATAGGAGTATTATAATGAATGAATGTGAATTTGTTTTGGACAAATTTGAATGAAGTTTTCTGGAAAAATATGATATAGGAAATTATACCATATTTGTGAATTTGAGGTTATGTTTTGTTTGAGTATTGGGAAACTCATGTTTATTTCGAATTAAATCGCGAAGTTTGTGTCGGTGATCCGTAATTGCAACACCAGTTCGTGTATACAATTACGAATAACACCCGACTTTCTGAGAGCCCTGTAGTTGTGAAAACTTACCTAGGCGTTGGTATGCAGATACTACCTAAAGTCCAACACTATGTTTTATACAAGGGGAATTCCCAGACACCGTATTTAATCCGAGTTGTTTGCATTTCGCTTTAAAATCTTCTTGAATCTTTGGTTTTTCACTATCTTTGTGCAAGTGATAGCTACTAAACGCCCAAAGACTCCGAGAATATGATTTTATGTTTACTGAAGCGAAGACTGGACGTTCTTTGAAGACTTCGATGCCTTCAGAAAGATCGTCGTGGTTGGTGTATGAAGGTACTGGAACTGGTAAACGCGACGGCAGTTGCTTGTTGTGCTTCTGATGGATGTTGAATCGAGAAGAACGATGCTTGTGATTGACGTATTTTATAGTAACTTTTAGGTCACGCCTTTAAAGTTAAATTTGAAAAGGAAATCATGTTTAAAAATTGGTGAAATGGTGTTTTTAACTTTTAATGTGATCCATGGTGATCTGATAAATATCCGTTTTTGAAGTATTGCAAACAGATATAGACAACAGGAATAATTGAAATTTGTTTTTAAGATTATAAACGTGGCAATTCATAAAATTATATAAAATTTGGTTTAAAAGATACCTGGATCAATCGTCACTTTAGGTATTCGACGGATAGAATTGTAGATATTCTGTTCCAGTTTGCCCGACATGCAGCATAAGACTGCCGTGCTGGCCACGTGGCAAAATAGTTTTGTGAAAATGACCTCTTCTAGGATTGGCCGACACCGAAAACTTTGCTAGAGTAGCACAAGGCATCTCGGTGGTCAGACAGGATTTCTACATTTCCAATCAAGGTATTCGAGACCGTATACCGAACTGGCGTTACAATAGCGAATCACCGACATACAGTTTGCATTCATTCGAAATAACTGAGCTCAAAACTTAAAATATAAATGCAGGAAAGAATGTTTTCCTCAAAGCTCTTGTCCGGAATTTATTTCCAATAATTTATTTTCGAAAATTACTCTAAGTTCAACAGTTTTTCTCATAACTCGAGTTA
Source organism: Diaprepes abbreviatus (assembly GCA_034092305.1). Taxonomy (NCBI): domain Eukaryota; kingdom Metazoa; phylum Arthropoda; class Insecta; order Coleoptera; family Curculionidae; genus Diaprepes; species Diaprepes abbreviatus. Next base: position 6,976,904 of record JASJET010000200.1, read on the forward strand.
AAATATCATTTTTGAACGTTCAATATCTTAAATATCTTTTGAATGCTCTCAGTTACCCATACTTGTTTTCGGAGCATTACTTCTTAATATGTTCTAATCACCCATACCGTTTTTACAGATCGATACAGAATTCAAGACATCACAAGCGCCTTACTTACGGTTTTGTCCTGAGCCGTATGAAAAGGTTGAGTGATGAAATGCTTTCGTCGGTTTATTCCTTCCTTGGCAGTAATTTCGACCTAGGGATCTCAAGGCGTTTTACCACTTAGTAGTTTCTGGAAAATTGGCTACCAAATTTCGATAAGTAGCCCGCGAGTGTTGAATGGATTGATTCATTGTACAGTTAGTGAGAAGATTAGGATATTGCGCCGTGCGTAATCACAATATATCGTGGATAAATGAAGCAGATAATATTCATGCGCATCACGTTACTTCCCAGCAGCGGAAAAATACATTTAAAATTCCCAATCATTTCATTGCGGAAAAGTTGTATAACTATCATTTTTACGGAGATTTCTATACCAGAATTCCTAGCGCAAACTTATTGTCATATTGTCATTTTCTTTGCGGAAAATCATAAAACAAAAGAAAAAAAAGGCCAAAAAATACTCATACTAGCTAATAACCCTGAAACTAAGTATTTTCACCCGAATACTTAGCAACTCCTAATTAGATCTTCTTTTTGATCATAACCCAGAAAGCATGTAAGCTCTCCTACAAGACGTATGCATGCGTAGCAGTATACATATACAGTTTTGGAAGCATACTTTACTTTTAGTTCTTAAATAAATTGGGAAAAAAATAATATCATTGTTTACCATAACCCTGTTCTAGTCCAGTGAGCATTAAGAAAGGTGATGTGGCTAGAATTTCCAATTTAGTAGGGCCGTTTTGATGGGATCCTCACTACACCCCCTATGCTTGCGGTTAGAACAATATAATAATAGAAAAAGTTATTATAACCTAAGTGGGTAAATTTAGGTACGGCTTCTACCTCCTAAGTCTACCTAGCTCTCCCTTCAGATGCTTAAAAACGACCTGCTGGAAACGAAACCCCATGCGCTCGCAACAGGTCAGTCACGCTCCAGCCTAGCAAGATGGATTCATGCTTAGTTCGTCACGCCTGAAGCTGTTCTAGTCTCTGTTTTATGAAGATATTTCATACTGTAGCGGTTCTGGGAGCAACAACATCATGAAGTCCAATGTCTTTGATGGCTAACTTGACTAAACAACATCAACCAAGACAACAGGGGGGCGGTCCTTAATTTGACAAGAACTGCTATATAAAATATAAATTCCGATGCATGTCGGCAGGATATTAAGAACCTGCCGACTTCGATGTCAGACTACAAAATATCGTCAATCGAAACCACTTCTATGCATTCACCGGTGTAATGCGAAAATTTAAAAAATCAAAATTTAAATAAAAAATGAAATTTATCTGCCGTGTTTAAATAGCTCTTCTTCTTCTTCTTCTTCTTCTTCTTCTTCTTCTTTTCTAACCTCGTGGTAGTCGTATCCAATTTTTTCCAGCAACTTTCTTCAAATCATCTACTCATCGCCTGTGTACTTATTTAATGCTTTTCTTCGTTTGTCTGGGTTTTCATCTGATGACTCTAGATGTCCATCTATAATTTGCTGTGCTATATGTTCTGTCCATTGTAATTCTAATTGTGCAATCTTCTGTATAATGTTTGTTATATAATTTTGTTCTCTTATTTCTATGTTTGTTATTCTCTATTTTCTGTCACGGAGGCTTATGCCCAGTATTACTCTTTCAATAGTTTTTTTGAGTCACTCTTAGTTGTTCAGCACTTTTTTGTATGACAGCCAATATTACCACTCCATAAGTAGTCACCGGTAAAATGCAGCTATCATATTTTGAAGTTCCGAGGGCTACCCAAACTAGTTTTCTTTTCTGATTATGATGGTATTTCTCAGGTAGACGTAACCTTCAACAAATTCAGTTTAATTGCTTTGGATAGTAACAACTTCTTGATTTTCATTTATAGCCTTCATTTTATTGTAGTCTATGATCAGATCGGCATTTTGAAATACGTTATTTGATTCTCTAAATATTATTTTTAATTGTTTGAAGTCATTACTGACCCGCAAATCGGAGGTTGTTTAGATAGATACTGTCGATGTTAACTTCTAGACTTTTCCAGTCGATTTGTTTAAATCTTCAAGAGCTAAAGTGAAGAATTTAGGAAAAATAGCATCACCTTGATGAAACAATATTTTTAAATATATTTTTTCTATCCTCCTGTCATCGCCGATTCTAATATGAACCATGGAGTTTTATTTTTAATATCTTTGATGATCAGGGAGTACCGAGAATTGATTCTTGCATTGTTTAATGCTGTTTAAAACTATTTTTCTACCATGTTGATGGCTTTACAGTATTCAACAAAAACCTTATGCACTCGCCTTAGTACATAATATTCTGTAGCTTTGCTATTATTGTTCGAATGGTTTGAAGATGGTCCACTATGCTATGAATGTTTCGCCATTTGGTTGGTAGGAATCTAGTTTCTGTGTTAGCTAATTATTTATAATTCTCTAAAACATTTATAGACACGGGTGAGTAATCGGGCGGTAAATTTTTGTATTTGGGATATCTCCCTTTTTAAACAACAGAATCACCTCTGCATTTTTTCAAGCATTCGGAATTCTACCTCTATTCATTAGCCAATTATTTAACAAAGTTCTCACTGCAAAAGTGTCACGAACAATTTTATTATTTCAGTTGTGATACAGTCCTCACCACCATTCTTCAAATTCTTTATCTGATTTAGTACATATTTAATTTCATCAGGTTATTGTTTCTGGTAATTCCTCAAAATCCTCGATTAGAATCTTTCCTGTTGGTAAGGGATGGTTTAGTTTTGTTGTCGAGTACAGTAGAATTATTGGATTGCATCTGCTATTTCTTTTTTGTTGGAGACTATTTTACATTCTCTATCTTTTATCTACACTTGTTATCCTCAGTGACAGTGATCTCAAAACTCTCATACCTATATTTTCTTCAGTTGCGTTATATATAATTTCAGGATTATAAATTCTTATGTCTGTATGTGTTTCTTTACTATTCACCTTTGCCCCTGTTGCATTTCTTTCTGTATTCCATCATGTTTATGGTGGTTTGACTTGACTTAAATTACATTTGTTTCATTGGTTAAAGATCAGATCTGAGTATATAAAATTTTAGAACTTTAAGATGCAAAAAATTTTTTGTGTTTTAATTTAAAATTTAAATATAGCGAATGATACAAAATATATTTAAATGCGGCTATCAGTATCCATTTTATGATCTTCAATTGCAGTGGTTTAGAGTGTGCCCTAATTCTCATATAAACCGCGTTCATAAAGTTCTGCATACATTCGATTAAAATTCTGCAATAAAAATGAACCAAAATTATACCGTTTTATTTTATACTCTGCATATACAACAAAGAACCATAAAATGTAGTTTTGAATGCTGAAAACCGCATTATTTTGTATTATGTGAGATATTTAAGTTTGAAATTAAGACAAAAATATCTTTATTATAATTTGAAAAAGAGTTTTAATTGGCAAAAGGCAAAACAGATGAATAGTCACAATGGTAGAAGAATGGTTTGAAGAGGTGGAAACTGCTGCAAAAGGTTTTGCATTGAGAATAAAAAAAAATGATCTAATTATTTTACAAAATGATAAAAATATTTGCAGCTGTACATGACCGAAATCTAGTTTGGACTAACTTATTTAATAAAATATAAAATATATATTTGTACAGGATAGCTCATAAGTTTCCAGGTGATTTTAAGTTTTTATTAGAGCTAATTTTTTCTTTCCTTTTCAGAATTTTAGAAACTAGATACTTGGAAAGTGCTTCCTGGAGAATAGAAGATGAAATTTGTGGAACCTTATTTTGAAAGTCAACGATAAACTACTTTGAGAGCAGATCAAAAATATTTTCATGAGAAGAACACAAGAAGATTTTGTGGGTGAGCTGTCATATACAAGTAGACCATGCTCTGCATTTACAACATAAAATATCCAACGCATACATGCAAGCATAGAAAAAGATGAGAAGAAATATCAATTAAAAATCACGATGGGCCATTTGACGTCTTGTGATTCAAAAATATTTTAACCTTTCAAATCCAACCCAATCATCCATATTTTTTTAATTGATTTTCAATTGATTTTCTAGAAGATAATTGATTCAGAATAATAAAGCTGGTTAATACGAATCCGAGGTCCTGTTTCTGCCAGGCATAGACATAAGAGTAATTAATAGTACTTAATATAGACTGCGGATCCTAAAGAAAGTTGATTCATCCTTAGAAAGAGATTTAGGTCAGGTGAGAAGGGTTTCTAATGATGCTTGGAGTATCGTGCTTAGCTTCGCCGTTAGAAAGAGAGGTACTGCTCATCGAAAATGCTCTGTATCTTTTCAAACGTAGGGCCAACTTTTCTCTATTAGACCAGGGATCTAGTATCTTTATATTATGTCTATGCCGATAGATCAGAATCGGTCTCTAACCTAAACACATACAAAAATTTCTTTCACTGGAACATGAATAGATTCTAGAATCACTCGATCTAAACTCAAGATCAATAAGTTCTTGTAAGAACTTGATATATCTCTAACCTTAATAACGGCTAAAAATATTCATATTCTCGCTTGAAAAACGAGTACATTCTTTCGATTTAAAGAAGAATAGAATGCGCGATTGATAACCTAATGAGAAATATGGAAAAAGGATAGAGGCAGTAGGTGTGGATAATGAACTGAATACGAGAATGGAGAATTATATACTAGATTCATTTCCTTTTAAGGACAAGTGGAAACATTAAACATTATTTTTATAGTATGCATTTGTTTATATAAATTATTCTTGTTATTTTTTAATGAAAAACTGATTCCATCATCCTCTAGCAAATGTTTTGATGATCAATTTAAAAAGTATAGATATATGGTTTGGTAGAGTTTGAAAGGTTAACAGACATTTGAATAGCAAAAAGTGAACTTCTTCCACTGAGGTTAAGTCGAACAACTGTTTAAAATATTGGCTTGTTTCCTGAATTGGTTGATTATTAGTTATAAGGTTTATTTCAACATATGCTTAGCCAGTAGGGCTGCAGTATTGGCTCTGGGGTCCAATGCAGTAGCTTCACGACTAATGCCTGGGTGTAGGGGGATATTTGATAATCTCACAAAGAACGCCTTTATAATCAAACCCGTATGGGTCACCTACGAGGTCATTTTCTTAAGATAAGTGCCGTGAATGACCCGGTAGGCAAATGGTGTTCAGAGGAGGATGAAACTGTAGACCAGATTCTCAAAGAGTGACGTACTGAGGCAGGTTCATTTCGGGGATACATTAATATCACCTGAAGCATTCAGGTAAGGTTAGGTAACGAGACTACTTGAATTCGCAAAGGAGATCGACCACAAATAACTTGTAGTTATGGTGGGATGTAATAAGTCCACCGAGGCATAAACATCGAAGATCGAATATCATTACTTTTAATCATTCATTCATTGAAGATTCATTTCTACCTTCTTTCTTTCTTCAACAAAGATATTGACGGAATTAACACAAAAATTATTAAAAAAATTAAGGATATAATAGTTCAGTCCCTAACAATATTGATAAATCAATCTATAGCTTGCAGTACATTTCCTAAAGTTTTCAAAACTGTAAAGGTGGTACCCCTCTTCAAGAATAAGGGCTCCATTGATGACTGCAACAATTATCGCCCCATATCTTTATTACCAATCTTGTCAAAAGTTTATGAACGAATTTTGAAAAATCAGGCTAATGATCACTTTGAGTCAAACAAATTGTTTGCCTTGAACCAGTTTGGATTCCGAAAGAACAGGACCACAGCTTTGGCTATTGATCACTTCACTAGTAATGTTTTACAGGGCTTTGCAAAGTATCTTGACACTCTTGCATCCTTTTAAGACCTCACAAAAGCATTCGATTGAGTTACACATAGCATTCTTCTAAAAAAACTACCATGGCTGATGCCATTCAACTACTTAATTCATATCTATCGGATCGTGATCAGTATGTTCACTTTGGGCAGTGTAATTCTAAAAAACAATCCCTAAGGTATGATGTACCTCAAGGGTCGGTATTATTATTCCTTATCTGTATAAATGACCTGGCATATTGTAAGGGCAAGGGAGTCAATACTGTTTTGTTTGCTGACGACACAACGTTTTATATAAGTTATCACCCTTAATTACAAAACTTCAGAAAGAGAACTATTTCAATGGTTTCGAGCCAATCGCCTATCCTTGAACAACTCCAAATCACAAATTATTAACTGTACTCTCAGGAATAACAATGAAATTGTACAGTCCTTTCTACCTCAATGTGCAATGGAGGTCAAATTTCTGGGAGTACACCTAGATGTAGGATTAACCTGGGAACAACACCTTGTTAATCTCTCAAAAAAACTATGCCAACAACTGTTCCTGTTCAGGAGTCTTGTACGGGTAACTTCCAAAGAAACTCTTCTGACAGCATATCACAGTAACTTTCATTCTCTTTTGGCTTATGCTATTCTTTCCTGGGGTCATTCTTGTCATACTGATAAGGCGTTTGGATAACAAAGAAAATGCATTCGTATTATCTCTGGGCTTGATTTTAGAGAAGACTGTCGAAATTCGTTTAAGAATTTAAAAATTTTAACTTTACCTTGTGTGTACATTATGCAGTGTTTGTTGTACGTTAAACAAAATCTTGATCTATACAGATCACACGAAGATATTCACAACTATCCAACAAGAAACAACAACAATCTTGTACCAGACTTTGGCCGGCTTGAGAGATCCAGAAATGGTTCAAGATATTTGGCAATAAAGTTCTGCAACTGCGTGCCAGCTAGAATTAAAGCTCTTAACTTCTATCAGTACAAAAAACAAATCAAGATCTACCTTGTGCTGAACGCGTTTTTTTCGTTCGAGGAGTATTTCGAATCTAATTTTAATCTGTAGTATTGTCTTTGTCTGTTATCAGCTTCTCTTAGCTTTTTTTTTTACCAAGACTTGCTTCTTGAGGAAGAATCAATATTGTGTAATGTTTTATTTGTATTAATGATAATAATTAATTGACAAAATTTTAATATTTTATTTATTTGACTTGTAAAAGTACTATTTGTATATTATTACTAATATATTATCTTATCTTATCTTATCTTATCTTATTTCTTCTTAAATAAGTAAAGCTGTAGAATTTCAGGAATTGAGAATGCAAGAAATCCAATGAAAGCAATTGCAGTTTATAAAACATACCGTTTAATGTGGAGTAATAATTCGGGGCATTCTTGGGTCCTATTTCTTTTAAACTGACTATTTTGTTGCTGCAAAATTGTGTTCGCCCAGTATCATAAAATAGACTGGAGATGTGGTTTCAATAAAATGGAACCACGATCAGCACAACAATGTAGGTTCCAAAGAAATTGTTTGGTGAAGACACAATTTGAAAAAATTATAAATTCCATGCCCACCACGTTGGGGTTATTTACAGGAGAGAGTTTTCGTAAATAAACGCAAAACCTATGGAGTTAAAAAACAATTTTCATGCAGTAACATTTTAACTTCTGCTATAGAATTCAAATTAGAAAGAGTCAGAATGTATGAAGTTGATAGCGGAAGACATTTGCGAGATATTGTTTATGGTCAACAATGTAAAATTAACGAATCTAATGTACTAACTTTCTGCGAAGCCCGTTTTCAAATACAATCCTATTAAAATTTTTTTTTGCTTAATAAATGACCGGCAGCCTTATGAGCCACCCTGTATATAGTTGCCAAGTCTTTTTGTTTATTTACTCATATATTTATTGATATCTTGGTATAGAAAAGTAAGTTTATGTATTATTACTTTTATAATAGGTATATTTTTATGTCTGTCTAGTTGTTGGTACTTAAATTTGTGGTTTCCAATTAACCGCGTTTGTTACTGCTCTCTGAATCTAATTTTACTCCTTTTATAATTTGACCGTCACAAAATAAAAGAAAAAAGAGAAGCTCGTCGTTGCTAACGACGTAACGTTGAAAAGGATTAATCAAATTATAGGCGTAATGTCAATAAAGAGTGAAAAATATTTAAGAAAAAATTATACAATTAAATTATTATTTAGATGTGCTGTTGCCCACAGTGGCGTAACCGGATTTCATAATCCAGTGCAATCATCTATATCAAGATGTATATAGAACGAAAGAAGGAAAAGACTTAAAATGAATTTATTTAAAAAAAATTAGCTATTAAATATTTTGATGGTCAAAAATATCTTCACCCTCTTTTCTTATTTAAAATTTAAATATCTTTCGGTACCTCCCTTCTTCCTTGATTCTGGAATAGTCATTTTCTGGAGTCCCTTAATTTCGAGCTGCTTCTCTTATTGCATATGTGGAGTGGCATAAAGGTAATCTAATTATTTTTTAGTAAATTAAATACATCGATAATTTTCGTAGTATTAAGCTAGATACATTATTGAAGCCGACTTGGAAGGCCTATGGACAAATTCCATTTTTCAATTTCAATCGCGCCTCAAACTATGTTGCAAAATTAGAAGATTTAATTTTGTATACGGAAAATTTGTTTAAAAAACGAAATTATAATCGAATATAAAAATTTATAGATTTATTTTTTGCTTTTTAGAAAGTTAAATTTTTTCAAAAAATTTAATTTTTCGATTTTTAACTTAATTTATAAATTCATCTCTACATCTGTCAGGTATTTGAATTAAATACTAATCAAGATGTGTAATATGCCTTGCAAAAAGTACCGATTATAGCCAAACTTTCTATAAACCTCACTAAATACCAGTTGTGACTGAAATTGGAATAAACAAAAAATTGGTCTTCTATAGTACATCTGCTCACTAGAATTTTAAAAATGAATCTTTGATTCATAATACAAGTCTTCAAAAATCCCACAATACCAACTTAATTTGGAAAATGTAACTTTTTTAGCCCGCCATATTTGATCCCAATACAGAATTAAAAAAAATAGATCCGTAGTCTAATCCCTTAAAAATCTCTTAATACCAGTTGTGGAAAAATTCAAAAAAAGAAAATTTTTTAGTTTACCGTATTGGATTCATTATATTGAATTATTAGAAAAGAATTTTTAATTTGTAATTAACATTTCCAAAACTTCAAATCAATTCTGGGCGAAGTTGAAAAAATGTACAATTTTTAGTCCGGCATATCGGATCCACTATCAGTTAGATTTATAATTTGCATTCCCAAAATCTTTCACCAATTTTGGAGGAAATCATATAATATAATTTTTTTTCCACCTCATTATAAGCGCCATCTTGGGTTTTACTGAACATGTCAACATTATTGGAATTAGACAGGTTTTGTATTTCAGTGTATGTTTTATTAATATCGGCCAAGCGCTTTCGGTCTAACAGACCATCCTCAGGGCTCAGACCTCGTCAAAGGGCACACCTTAACCCTGCCAGTTTGAGAGCAGTCGCCAGCCGTAGCCTCCACACAGAACAAATTGTATACAATTAAAAAATTTTTAAAAAACTTTCTCACAAATTAAAACTAAAACCAAAACATTCAACATAGTAGTACATTAACACTGTTAAAACAATAAACCTCTTTAATAAAAACCCAAGAGAGGCTACGGCTGGCGACTGCTCTCAAACTGGCAGAGTTAAGGTGTGCCCTTCGACGAGGTCTGAGCCCTGAGGATGGTCTGTTAGACCGAAAGCGCTTGGCCGATATTAATAAAACATACACTGAAATACAAAACCTGTCTATTTCTTGATTTCTTCGGTGTACAACCTGTTAATAACTCAACATTATTGGAGCCACTGTAGTAGTTTCTTGAACAAAACGCATTAGAGGTTGTCTGATTTTTCAAAAAGTATTCTTTTTTTTTGGCGTTTTCTAAAGTATAAAGTTGATTCAATGGATAGTTTTAGTACTATTAACAGCAGGTAGCGCTTCTAACAAACATGATTTAAGTCAATTGGTGAACATCTTAGTAGTGACAATTTACTCTCAAGATAAGTTGGTGGCCCAATCCAAACAACAACGGATGATTGAATCAACTGTTGTGGAAAATAAGCCCTAAAACTCACAATAGTAGTCCAACAATTGAAAAAACGGCTGCATTATTAATTATTATCAACATACTAGGAATAAGTTGTGGATCTAATGTGCACCGGTACATTGAAAAACTTGATTCTAAGCGTATAAAGCTTGCAGACAAGAATGCTAATGAAAAATAATACTCGGAAAAGAAGAATGCACGTATATAACAACACATCGTCATGTTGAAAGCTTCCACATCCGTAGAAGATCTATTATATCCAACCGGAATAGACGAATCTATGTAAGTAATAATAAAATAATTATATTTATGAAACACAATATTTTTGCTATATAATGAAACAATGCCAAAAATTTTTAAATATTTTTTAGCCGAAATCAGTATTTTATTTAAATTTTAACATCCGTAGCACGGTTCTTAGCTTGTAAGAATCTAAAACAGTTTTCTAAAAAATTGCTATTAAACAAAAAATATCCGATTTTACCTATGCGTTACGACTTATACTAAGATAGAAAACAATTATGGTTATTTTATATGAACTATAAACCCCATGGGTGCTTTTTATAGCTTTATACAATTTTCGCTTGTAGACTTTTCGGTATAAAATTTAAATATTATTGGTTTTAATAAGTATAAACACAAGAATTGATCCCTAATACTTCGTATATAAAATGAAAAGAAACCAAACTGCTTCAGATCATCACTTTTTGTTTTTTATTTAAAATTATATTTTAAATTGGTAATGACATGTGACCATGGTTTTTCTTAGTTCTTTGTTATGAATTAGTTTTGATGTTTAATAATCATTGTTTCATTTTTAAAAGTGGCGTAAAACGTAACTGAAAATATAAATATTAAAAAAAAACCACATCTTTACGGACTACCAAAAATTCATAAAACGAACATACCATTGAGGCCAATAATCAGCTGCAGAGGATCCCCAACAAATGTACTCGCCAATTTTTTTAAAAAAATCATACAACCTTTAGAAGGTAAGATAAACACATATGTTAAAATTTCCACACATTTCGTGAACATTATTAGTAGCATCAATCTAGAGCTACACGACAGACTAATAAGTTTTGATGTGGACATAATCAAAACTAGACTTTCAAATGATACTACTTTATCAGATCGAACCACGTTACCACTGGATGGGATGATGGATCTTTTGGAGTGTTACCTGCGTAGTGCTTACTTTCAAGTAAAGGACAGGTTCTACGCTCAGGACGGCGGGCTTCCGATGGGTTCTTCACTCTCTCCCGTCGTCGCCAATATATATATATATATATATATATATATATATATATATATATATACATATATATATATATATATATATATATATATATATATATATATATATATATAATATATATATATATATATATATATATATATATATATATATATATATATATATATATATATATATATATATATATATATATATGGAATGGTTCGAAACTCATGCCATAGAAACGGCAACAGTAAAACCGAAAGTCTGGTTGAGATATGTCGATGATACCTTCATCGTATGGAAGGGCAATGATCAAGAACTTAATGGTTTCTTAAAACATCTAAATAACATTCGACCTACAATTAAGTTTACCTTTCCTAGATGGCATGATGAATCGCTCAAACGAAACTATTAAAACTTCAGTATATAGAAAGCCAACACATACTGGACAATATTTTAATCATAGTTCTAATCATTCTGTTGTAACAAAACGGGGAATTATACGCAACCTTTATAATCGCGCTATATCTATATGCAATAATGCCGATTCATTGGAAAAAGAGGTAGCAAATATTAAATCCGATTTACAACAAAATTATTATCCTGTGAAACTAATTGACGATGTTATAAATAACTTTAGAACAACAACACTGGACAGCAATAAACACATTCCTTCTTCACAATTCCGTACATTAAGGGAACTTCGGAGAAAATTAGACGAATTGCCAGTAGTTATAATATAAAAACAGCCTTTAAATCAAGAAATACACTTAGAGCTCATTTAACAAAAACAAAACCAAAAAGTACCGATAAGAAAGAATGTGTTTACCAAGTTCCATGAGAGTGTGGTGAAATGTATATTGGACAAACCAAACGACTACTAGAAGTTACAATTAAGGAACATAAAACTCATACACAAAAAGGGGAAACGTCGAGATCAGGTATTGCAAAACACGCCTGGAATAAACAACACCATATAAAATGGTTTGAGGCTGCGGCAATATATATGGAACCCAACATGAAAAAAAGAAAATTTATAGAAGCAGCTTACATTGAAAATAATAATGAAATCTTCAGTAAACCGAGTGTTGAGATATCTAATCTTTGACAACCACTACTTTGTTACATCAAATCATTGAGGTATGTACAGTGAAGCGAAACTTTGCGCTTCAGTGGACACAGTCCCTATATAAGGTCCTAGTCTTCAGACAAAACATTCGTCGTAAAAATATATAAAAATAAAGACAATGCAAGTCCGACCACCACATTTTAGTCAATTTCTTTGATGTTTATACTTTTTTTTTAATTATTTTCGGAAAGTGCCTCGAAATAAATCAACCGTCTTCTTATTTTCTGAGGCAATATTGGCCCTTGGATCAACTTATTTCAGTTTTGTAAACAACTCTTTATGACCCTCATTCTTTTCTATCTTCTGTATGACTCAATAAATTCTAATACAAAATCCCTGTTCAAGTGACGAAAAAAAAGGTTCAAATATCCTCATGCTCAGTGCTGCCGAGAAAACGACTATTGTTCAGAACCGATAAGTCCATACAACTCGTTTTTACCCGATGAGTTGGAACAAAGCTGGTCAGAATTCTAACCTTACTTGATATTTCGACGTGGCGGGTAAACATAGTCTAGAATGAACAAAGTGTATGAAGCCCTTAACCAAACTAGTAGAAGAGACCTTGGCTCATCGTTTCACGTTTAATTTTGTGGTTGGATTTTATTAACATTCTTACTTTAATATGCGTGGTATATCTGTAAGCTATAAAATATGTTATAAAATGGGTTCTGCTTTATTGGCTTTCTTTTTTTTTTAATTGAGTGGCCAATAATCAATAAAATTCTTCAATCGATTTCTGAAAATGGACGTAGTAAAACTGCTGATTGGGCCGTTTTAAAATAAAAGTACTTTTTATTGCTAATATAACAAGGATAAAAAATCATAATGGACCTATTACCATATCAACAGATTTATAAGTTTTTTATTGATGAATAAATTTCATTATATTGCTTTTCTAATTTAACCACCAAGTCATAAAAAAACTCGTCACACCCAGCTAAGCAAGGTCGAGGCGTATTAATTGAATTAAGTCCTTATGTCAACGAAGAAAAGAAAATATAACGAAGTTATAGAATTATAACAAGATTTCGTGATTCGCCTTTACTTTATTCCTTAATTAACCTTATTTCTTAAAGCCCTAAGAAGATAAAGGACGAAATATTGTTACCACTGTCTGCAAATTTATTTATTGCTAATGAGAGTATTTTAATTAAACTCATTGGAATAAAATGTGGAAGTGTCCTATTTAGTCTCCAATAAATTGATAGATAAATAAGAAGAGAAATAACCGCACATCATTCAATTAGTAAAAAAAGTGATAAAAATATTTAGACTCATTGATAGGAACATTTGATCATAGAGATAAATCTCTTCACAGAACACTCTCCTCCGAGAAACCATCTCAAAAGGTGGGCAAAGTGCAGAACGAGATGTGCCAATTTTGTAACCGTGCTACCAAAACAGTACAACACATGCTAGGCTAATGCATGGCAGAGTTTTGCAAGAGATTTACATTTCTGGAAGGCATCACTTAGATGTCCGAAGAAACTAAGCATTTACCACCAGAAAAACAATACACTTTATGAAAAACCATTAGGGTGATCTACAAAAGATCTTATATGTCGAAAGCCTTCACGACCCACTCATAATTTATAGCCTGAAATCACTCCCTCATGTTGACCTACCACTTCGATGATTAAATTAGGAACAGACAAACTTTTCTTACTATTTACGCGATTTCTAAACGAGTGTCTACATACAGACCAAACACCATAATCATACAGACTACAACAAACCTATTAGACAATTTAGAATACTATCACATATATTAAAGGTCCTGAAGAAGATAATAACAATATACTGACTGGGAAACTGAACGATTACCAATCTCATAATTTAGCAGGATTCCATAAAAACTATGGTGTTAACGATCATCTACTAACCATGAAAATATTAATAGAGAAGTCCAGCGAATACACATTTTCTTTTGGAGATGTGGAATAAAAAAGTGTTCGACCATATTGAATCATAGGTCATACTTAGAGTACATAAAAACTGCATAATAAACTATAGATATAGCGTACTTTTAGAAAACATGGTTAAAACATCTTTAGCTACCTATAGACTCCAGCAAGACTCAAACCCATAAAAATAAACAGAAGATTAAGACAGGGACATCAAAACATTAAAACGGATTTAGCGTTAAAAGACATATTTAGAAAGCTGAGTTGGCCTCATAAGGGGATAAACATCGTTACATCATGATTAACGAACAAAAGAATCCAAAAAGGTAGGATTAAAGATGAATCTGGAAAAGACTAAAGTAATGTCGAGGAAGCAAGGAAATATAACTGTGCATGGAAAAGGAATAGGCAAAGTGTATATATATATATATATATATATATATATATATATATATATATATATATATATATATATATATATGGGACAATCTACGTCAACCGGATCAGAGCTATGACCAAAATTTGAAGCAACCAAAAAAATCGACCAAGGCTCATTTTAAAGCTTAGAGCATCTAATTTCAAATGCTGAGTGCGCCTTTGAAAAATCCAATATGGCGGCCGGAAGCCGTAAAAAATCAAGTGTCAAGCAAAAAATTTTAGCTGATGAAGCTGGCGTCGTAGGTTGACAAAATCCAACAACGCGGTCAAAAATCCAATAAGGTGGCCGAATTTTTGAAAATCAACCGATTTGTACCAAATTTGGTATATGGGGGTTTTTGGGGTCGTTGATCACGAATCCGAGATCGGATTTGCAAGATTCAAGATGGCAGATCTAATTTGGCGGACGTATTTTTTGAAAGTCCACCGATTTGAACCACATTTGGTATACAGGAATTTTAGGAGTTATTGATCACGAATTCGAGGCCACGTTCACCAAATTCAAGATGATGGATCCAAAATGGCGGACGACATTTTTGAAAATCAATCGATTTGTACAAAATATGCTATATGGGGATTTTTAAGATTGCTGACCACGAATCCAAGGTCAGATTCAAGACAGTAAACTCAATAAAGCGGAAACTCAATAACCCAATTCTCTATACAGGGTGATTCAAAAATCGATCACGAAACTTAAGGGGGTGATTCTACTTGACAAAATAAGGGTAGAGCTTCATATAATTTTTTTTCAAAATGTCATTCGTTTTCGAGTTTTTATTTTTTGTTTTTTGAATTACTCGCTTACTGGAAAACCGATTTGACTAATATTTGAAAGATAGGCTAAGTCTTCTGCGCTTCATCATTTTAGTAACAATTCACATTGATTGTTTGCCGCTAGAGGGCACTTTACCTACATTGAAAATTGTTTTTTGTCATAATTTTTTAGTGTTGACAGCTACAGTAGTTTTTGGCATAATTTCTGAAAGACTGATGCCAGGCCTTTAAAAAAGGTGCTCTTTATTTACATCGCTAAACCTAACGGTTTAGACGTAAATCACCCTTAAAAATTAAGTGGTAAATTTACTTTTCTCATTTCATTACCACCAGCTACCAGGTAAATAGCTATCAAAGTATACTAGAGCTGTCAGTTTAACATCAAATAAATTCGCTTTTTAAACTATTTAATTTATAATCTTAAAATAACTAATAATGGTTAATCAGTAAATATTCATATTATGGATTATTGCGATATACATTTAATTGATAAAAATTAATGAAACAGTACTAAACAAACTAAAAAAGATTCTCAAAATGTCCCCCATTTTCTTCCATACATTTCCTAACACTCTTCAAAAAATGTCGCCTAACTCGATGAAAAATTTCTGGTGTTTCTTTAATAATTTGGCACTTTTCGATTATCCTGAAGCGAAGATCCTCGACGTTGATTACTGGAATATCGTACACCAATTGTTTCAAAAGACCCCAAAAGAAAAAATCCATAGGATTAAGGTCTGGTGACCTCGCTGCCCATGCCAATGGTCCACTTCGTCCTATCCATCGCTCAGGATACGTTGCATTCAAATACTGTCGGATACGTATACTAAAGTGGGGCGGAGCTCCGTCTTGGAGGATCCACATGTTGGCCCTTACTTCCAATGGCACATCTTCCAGATACAATGGGAGACGATTTTGGATAAAATCTAAGTATACGTCACCAGTTAATGGGCCATCAAAGAAATGAGGACCAATAAGGTAATCTCCTATTATCCCTGCCCACACATTTAGTGAAAATCTACGCTGATGTTTCGTTTCTACCACATTGTTTGGGTTCTCGTAAGCATATGTGTGGATGTTGTGTAGATTCGTTATGCCATCACGAGTGAAACCAGCTTCGTCAGTGAATAATATGACGCCAATTAATCGATTATCGTGTTCATACTTAGCTAGGATCTGATTGCACATTTCCAACCGTCTCGGCCGATCATCGTCATAAAGAGCCTGCACCTTTTTTGAATGAAACGGGTAGAGTTGTTCTTCTCTTAGTATCCTCCATGAACTAGCCTGACAGAGCCGCACTTCATTCCCAATTTTTCTAGTACTAATACCTGGATTATCTTCAATAATTTCAAGCACTCTTTCTTCTTGTTGCACGTTTCTAGCAGTTCTAGGTCTTCCCCTATTTCCATTATAACTTTTAAAGGAACCACATTCCGCAAGCCTCCTGTGCACACTGGAAAATGTTTGAGCATGAAGGATATTTCTTTCCGGATAACTCTCCATATAATATCTTCTTGCCAACTCTGCATTACCATTTGCTTTTCCATAACAAAAATGGATATCACAATATTCGATATTTGAATATTGGTGATTAGCCATTATTAGTTATTTTAAGATTATAAATTAAATAGTTTAAAAAGCGAATTTATTTGATGTTAAACTGACAGCTCTAGTATACTTTGATAGCTATTTACCTGGTAGCTGGTGGTAATGAAATGAGAAAAGTAAATTTACCACTTAATTTTTAAGGGTGATTTACGTCTAAACCGTTGGGTTTAGCGATGTAAATAAAGAGCGCCTTTTTTAAAGGCCTGGCATCAGTTTTTCAGAAATTATGCCAAAAACTACTGTAGCTGTCAACACTAAAAAATTATGACAAAAAAACAATTTTCAATGTAGGTAAAGTGCCCTCTAGCGGCAAACAATCAATGTGAATTGTTACTAAAATGATGAAGCGCAGAAGACTTAGCCTATCTTTCAAATATTAGTCAAATCGGTTTTCCTGTAAGCGAGTAATTCAAAAAACAAAAAATAAAAACTTGAACTTGGACGGCTTGTAACTCGAAAACGAATGACATTTTGAAAAAAAATTATATGAAGCTCTACCCTTATTTTGTCAAGTAGAATCACCCCCTTAAGTTTCGTGATCGATTTTTGAATCACCCTGTATAGTAGGTTAGTAATTTTGGATTTCGAAAATTTGACCTAGGATTCGTGATTAGCGACCCCAAAAACTTTCGTGTACTAAATTTGGTGCAGATCGGTTGATTTTTAAAAATACATCGCCCACATTGGATCCGCCATCTTGAATATTTCAAATACGGCTTCGGATTCGTAATAAACGACTCCAGAAACCCCCGCATTACAAATATTGTACAAATCGGCTGATTTTCAAGAATTACGCCATCATATTGAATTTTTGACCGTCATATTGAATCCATCATGTTGTATTTTGCCAACCTACCACATCAACTTTTTAGGAGCGCTCATCCATTACAATATGAGCCAAAAACGACCCGATTGGTACACTCCGGTTTCCGGTCGCCATATTTTAATCGCCATATCGGACACTAGTATTGTGTTATGGGATAGAGAAGAAAATAGAAAAACATAAACAAAACCTTATTGCCATTAGAGTTACCATAGTGTGCTATGAAAAGAGCCATGTTGGATATAGCGAGACAGGACAAAAAAAGACATGAATGGATGAGGATAAACAAAAGTATTGAACGTACCCGAAAATAAACTTCACTTTAAGTGGAGATATACTGGTTATGTTGCTCGAGAGAACGATGATCGATGGACCAAAACAACATTTAAAAAATCGATTTAAAAAAAAGTCAGGACTTTATTGAAAAAATGTTTATTACATATTAAAATACATTGTTTGGGAATTTACTTTTTAAAAATGATATCGTCCAAATGTAATCCGTTGCGCTCACGGCATTCATTTAATCGAGCACTAAAATTGCCCATGACGGCTCGGCAGGTATTCTCCGTGATGTCTGCCATTTCGTTGCGGATATTTTCTTTTAATTGTGCCAGGGAAGTCGGTTTGTTGGCGTAAACTTTTGATTTGACATAACCCCATAGGAAAAAGTCCATAGGTGATAAATCAGGACTGCGTGGAGGCCAACTTATGTCACCTTTCTTTGAGATCAATTTGCCAGGAAAAATTTCACGCACTCGTGGCAGAGACATGTTGGACGTGTGTGAAGTTGCTCCGTCTTGCTGGAACCATGTTCTTTGGTTATAGCCAGGAAAATTTTGCAGTTCAGGTACGAAGAAGTCGTCTAACATCTCCGCATACCGCTCTGAAGTCACTGTTACTGTGCGTTCCCTTTTATCTTCAAAAAAGTACGGGCCGATAATTTCTCGCGCCGACATCGCAGCCCATACAGTCACTTTCGGCAAATGTAGAGGTTTCTGATGTTTGTGTTTTGGATTGTTTGCACTCTAATAGCGGCAATTTTGCTTGTTTACATGACCATTAAGATGAAAATGGGCTTCATCTGAAAAGAAGATGTTGGTAAACGTTGAAAAACGTTCAGTCATCTGGTTTACGAAGTCAAGCCTTTGACCAGCATCCTGAGGCTTCAATTCTTGCACCAACTGAATTTTATAGGGTTTCAGCTTTAAATCTTTGTGTAAAATGCGGAATAATGATGAGCTAGGCACATTTAAAGCAACAGCACGCTTACGAATCGAAACGTTTGGGTCGTCACGAACAGACTGAGTAACACTCTCTACGTTTTCGACCGTTCTCGAAGACCTAGGACGCCCGGATTTTGGTTTATTTAGTGTTGAACTGGTCTCTTCAAACTTCTGGACCCATTTTCCAATAAGCCGAGCGCTTGGCGCATCATTTAAGTGACGAATATGTCGAAAATTGCAGAATTTTCTATGCGCTACAGTCGCCGAATTACCGTTTTTGTAAAACTCACGTACGCACAAAGCACGGTCCGCTCCCGAGAAACACTCCATAGCGACTAAATTCCCAAGAGCCAGGCTACCGATTGACATACCCCCCGCGCCGCTCGGAATAGTTGCGTTCACGCAATAAGCAAAACAAATGTGTACTTTCTTTTGAGACACCCTGTACATCACAAAAGACCACCAGGGAAACTGTCCTTGAAATTAATATATGATTTCAAATTATCGTCAGGATTAAAAATGAACACAAAAAGCTCAAAATAGAGACAGCTGAATAATTGAAGAGGAATTGTACATTTATAGATGGTATAACTAAGAATAACCTTGATTATACTTTCTTTGAAGCAAAGTAAAGTAACCTTAGTTACTTATTGTTACAAAATTCTGACGAGAAAAAGTTGGACCAAACTCAGATTTGAACTAAACCGTAAATACTACAACTCAAAAGGTTTAAATTTGCGGAAACTAGGTTGCATCTTGATACACACTACGTCACTGCATGTATGGGCGGGGAACCACAACGTCTTACTTGCAAGAATCCCTGAACTGATTGGACTGACTAATATTACGCCTTAATGGCAGGTAGCGATGTTCTGTTTCATAATATTTTTGTCCCACAACACGAAATATTTGTAGTGGAGTAAAAAGAAGGTGTTCTGTTACATGTCAGTACGCACCTATAATGATAATTATTTGTGACTAATGATTTATGGCATTCTTAGTTACGTATTTACCATAAATTCTCATGAACACATTTTGAAGACGTTTTTTATTCGTCTTCTTAAGACTGCCAAAGGGTAAAAATTCTGATTGTTACTTTATGCCTGTACAAACAGATTTAAACAATCTGCTTTGAATAAAAGTAAAAAAAAAACAGTAAAAAGAAGGGAGAGAATGATATAAAATCCAGAGCATAAAATGAAACAAATAACAATGTAATCTTTATTGAAGTTTTACTTTATAAGAAGTTTTATTATATCATAAATTTGCCTCTTTTATTTAAAATGTTTCTTTTGTTACTGTTAAATTAAGTTATAAATATTATCATGAAATTTTTATTAAATAAAAGAGACATTGTGATAAGTATTATTTTCTTTAAGAATGATGTTGTAGTTATGAAAAACCAACTTACACAAAGAATAATTATAATTGATCAGTAAGTTACAATAAAAGGAACTTTTTTTTTGATAAATTAGAAGGTGTCCGGTAAGAGCCTGCTAATTTCTCAGGAACATACAAGGTTGGTCAAAATAACCCAACTTTGTCATAGAAAAAAAAATCCTAAAGTGCCCCTTAACGGAGATACAGAGCCCTAAACGGGTATCTAGCGATTTGCCTTATCGGCTCTTAGTTTTGAACCGACTTGTAAAATTTAATGAAATATTTTATTGAGACCATAAAAACTCATTAAAATTACAGTAGTTTTAGATCATCAGAAAAGTCATAAACGGACTTGCAGCCATACTCGTTGGACCTAATTTTTGACAGGTGTCATCTTACAAAGCTGAAACCAAATTTCTTAAATACTTTGGTTATTCCTCTTCAAAAAAGGTACTCTTAATTTATTTCGATAAAACTGGTGGTTTTCTAGATAAATCGGTTTTTATGCGAAACACTCAAAAATTACTAATGCTAAACACAAATGGGTAAAAATTAGGTTGTTATTGTTAATACCTACATAATGAATTACCATTGGCGGAATATGTCAAAACCGCCTTCAAGTAAAAGTAATTTTAAAAAATGGATTTAAATGAAATGGCATTTAATTTATGGTGAAGCGCTGTCAAATTCTTCGAAGGCAAGAAAGATTTCCAGCTCGAACATTGCCAAGTTTCAAAAAGTTGATCGAAGCCTAAGTTGCGGTGAGGGCCCTCCAGGAGAGCACGAGACTCTCGCGTAGATGAACCCGGTTTTACAAGAGATGGCATAATAAACTCACACAATATACATTTTTGGGCTGATCAAAACCCTCCCGCTATAATTCAAAACAAACACCAACAAAGGTTTATTGTAAATGTGTGGGCTGGCATAATCAGAAATAACCTCATAGGTCCATTTGTTTTGGAAGGAAGACTCAATGGTGAGATTTATTTACAATTTTTGCAGCAAAATGTAAATAGTTTATTGGAAAACGTATCTCTTGATAGAAGAATGCAAATGTGGTATATGCATGATGGTGCTACACCTGATTTTAACCGTATAGTACGTCAACACTTAATTATGTTTTTGGCCCTCGATGGATAGATTGAGGTGGGCCTGTTTTATGTCCACCAAGGTCTCCAGGCCTAAATTCCTTAGACTTTTACTTCTGGCAACTAGTTTATTCAACACCAATAAATACTAGAGAAGAGCTACTAACGAAAATAGTACAGCATTCTAACGAAGTCCGTAATAATACCGGAATATTATTTGCTATGCAACGAAAAAAGATTCGAAGAATAAGAAAATGTATTGAAGTTTCGAACTTATTAGTTCTCGTCAGTACAGAGTAGGTAAGCGCATCTCAACAGGGGAGAAGTATATCCTTTAAGCAACTTATATTAAACAAAATATGAAGTCTAATATGAGCAGCGCCATCTACCAGTATTCCAAATTATCTGAACAGTTTCTTTACCATTAGTCATCGAGATATTGGAGTTCTAGTGAAGCATCTTTTGATATTTTCAAAACAATGGAAAAACATGTCTCGTACTTTGATAAAACACTGTTATTTAATCGGGAAAAAACCTTAAAACTCAAGAATGGCTTGAAACATATTATAAGGGAGATGTTCCGTCGAAAGCAATTATTTGCAGCTGATTTGTTGAATTCAAACGCAATTGTACAGACACAAATGATGCTGACCGCTTTGGGCGCCCAAATGAGGCTGTTATACCGAAAAGCATCAAAACAATTCCCAAAACCGTTTTGAACAACTGAGAACAAAGTGAGAGTGCGTGAGATAGCTGAGACATCATAAAAATATCAATATACCATGTACATCATACTTTGTACAAGTATTTACGTATGCGAAAGCTCTGTTCGAGGTGGGTATCACGTTTGCTTGCAGTTGATCAAAAACAAGAACGTGTTGATGATTCAGAGCGCTATTTAGAGCTGTTTAAGCGAAATAAGGAGGATTTTTTCATGTAGTATATGACAACGGATGAAATGTGGACCTACCACTACACTCCGGAGTTAAATTAGCAGAGTAGACATCGAAGAATGAAAGCTAACTAAAGCGGCCAAAAACAGCACTATCGGTTGGCAAGCTTCTGGCATCCGTATTTTGAGATGCTTTTGGTATAATATTTATCGACAATCTTGAAAAAGGGGAAACCACAATAGCCAATATGGTATTATTGGTACTTTTGAAGTAGAAATCGCGAAAAAAACGGTCCCAAATAAAGAAGAAGAAGGTTCTCTTTCGCCAAGACAATAGACCGTGTCACAAATTGATCACAACAATGACAAACTGTATAAATTGCACTTCGAATTGTTTCCATATCTACCATATTCTCCACATTTGGACCCTAGGGATTATTTCTTGCTCGCAGAAAAGTGATGTGGCTCGAATGAAGAGGTGATAGCCGAAACTGAAGCGTATCTTGAAGGGTTGGACAAATCGTTCTATAAAAAAGGCACAGAATTGTTAGAGAGGCATTGGAGTGATTGTATCAATCTAGAAGAAGACTGTTGATGGATATAGTCGAATTTTGTCAGAAAAAAAGGGTTTTTATATGTTAGTCTCAGAAGTTTTCGAACCACTGTGAAGCAGTTAATAGGAGAAATTTGTTTATTTTGAGAGCATACATCTTAATGATATCTATATTATAATTAATACAGTTTTTCTAAAATTGTCAGAACCTGTGGTTGAAAATAACAATACATTTCCTTACTGATTTGAATCTTAGTTTTACTACAGAAAAATATATACTAGTGTAGTTTTATTTATTTAGTAAATCTTTCCGTTTAAACTTATGAGAAAATACGTCAAAGCAGAATTTCAGTGGCAAATGCAATTTGTCCACATCGATTTTCTTTTCAAGCAATAAAAGATTTATTTGAACGGTTTTTGAGAGTTAAAAGGCACATTTATCCTTTGAAAAGTTCTATAAAATTTCAAGGTAAATATTTATTTATTTGAGATATTAAATGGAAATAATATATTGGTTTAGTTTAAAAAAAATAATTACTTATACTTTTAGTATAAGCATATGATCCGTGATTTAATATTGAATGTTTTAAAATTGTTCCGTGAATATCTAGAAGTGTAGGTTCTGTTTAGCATCAGTTGGTAAAGTTTACTTGAATCTATTTAAGTTCATTAAGCTTAATCTTCTACTGTTTGGTCCAATATGTTACTGCATTGCTTGCTGTTTGTTGCTTTTCACGAGAGCTTTTTTGATCTTGATCCTTTGCAATATCTCCAGAAAAATGTAGCAATAACTGCATCTTCGAATATAGATAGGTCTAAAGGCTTGTGCGATGTCTAAAAACTGCAGAACACACTTGTTTCTTTTTAAGACGCGCTCAATGGTCTCAGTTATTTTATGTATTTGGTCTGTTGTGGAATGTTTGTGCTTGAATCGGAATTGAGAATCTGGGATTAAGTTATCATTGTTCTATTAGAGATCGTAGCCTTTTAAGCAGTAGCTTCTTAAGAGTTTTGATATTACTCACAGTAGGGAGGACGATAGTTATAAGCAACTTTTTATATCTGGTGAATGAGAGGACTAAATAAAAATAATTCTATGACATATTTAATTAAATTTTTGAAAACCCATTTAAAGGTACCCTACTAGATGGGATAAACGAAAAAGACGAAATTAAATTTTTAAGTTTCTCTTTGTACCTCGTGGACGTAATTATTTTGTTGCAAATATTTGGGGAGAGCAATTATACTAAATTTGTAACGTAAAGCATATGCCTGAAACATTTCATTTGAAAACGATTAGAAACTATGGAGGTATAAGGCTGTGACATATATATGGATAGACGAATATAACGAAACCATAAGGGTGTCTAACTGACTACACAATCCTAAAAATGGCCACCTTTTACACTATTGTACGGATCTTCGTAAGAAACTTCCAGTTTCTAGGTAGCGGCTTAATAGATTTGTTACTGTAGACTGATGTCTCCTCAGAAGTCGTGCGATATAAAACAAATAGAGCTACCATTTGTGTTTCATTACAGGGTCTAAATGGTTCTGTAAATAGAGGATAGAGCGAATCATTTTGATTTTTTGATCGAAAAGATTTAGCAATGGTAAATCTATAGTTGTGGTGGAGTTATATTCGTGCTTCTGCTACACCACACAAAATGAGGTGTAAAAAAAGGTATATACTAAGATTATTGGATGAAAAATAATTTAAATTAATTCTTGACAATTTAGTGATTCTGAATGCATGTAACATAAATAAAAGACCATGTTTAATAGTTTAAAATCTTTTAAAATAAACGTATTTTAAAATTTGTTAAGATATGTACAAATCTCCGGTAGCAAATTCAATTTTGTTTACTTCGGATTTCTGTCTCAGGTCATGAAAGATTTATTTCAATCGTTTTGCTAAGCCGAAGAGCACGTTTGTCTTCAAAACGAGACAATTTTAAGGTAAATAGTTATTTAGAGCTGATTATAAATGGAAGCAAAAAGTTTATATTTTAAATAATCGAAAGAAGTTATACCTTTATATATATATATATATATATATATATATATAATATATATATATATATATATATATATATATATATATATATATATATATATATATATATATATATATATATAACATTAAGAGGTCTGGTACTGTCTTAAAACCTTATCGCTCTGGCAAAACACAACAAGGTCACTCTTGCGTGGGTGCACAAGTGAGTCCCGGCTAATAAAAAGCGGACCCACTTGCAAAACAAGAATCTGCTACAGGGGCGGATCCAGACCTTCTCTTTAGGGGGGGGGGGTGATACCACAAAAATACAGTATGGCAAGCGAAAACAAGTTGTCGACGAGGGGGGGGGGAGGAAAGAGACATCAGCATTCCCATTTTTATTGTAAAAGGCAGGGTCGGGTCTATTTTCCAGAATTTGAAGCTCTTGGAAAGGGAGGGGCGATCACAACAAAAAACAAGTTACCGATAGGGGGGATACCAGCAACATACATTCTATTTTCCTGAATTCATAGCTCTTGGAGGGGAGCTATCGCAAGAAAAACAACTTGTCAACGGGGGGGGGGGAGTGCCAGCAGCTTACACATTCCTAATATAAAAGGCAGAATCGCTTCAATTTTCCTGAACTCTGAGCTCTTAGAAGGGAGGGGGGGGGGGCGATAGAAAGCACACACATGCCTATACTCTATTCAAGAACTAGAGAGAGTAATAAAACTGTTACCGAAACCTCCAACGTACCTGTTCTACTGTCGCAGGTAATTGAGTACCGCCGAAAATCTAATTATATTTAATTATATTTAAATAATATAAGCTTTTATAAATTTACTGCAACAATAAAATTTCTGATAGTTGAATTTAATTTATGTCAGTGAGCAAAGCATACCTTACAGTGAGTTCTTAGTGATTTATCTCGTTTGCGCTTGTTTTTATATATTATTTGAGATTAGTAAGATACCCAAAAGATATGGTTTTCACCTCTACGATTTCAAAATCGTTAAACCAGGGCATTTTTTCCTCAACGACAATCGATGAATGTTTATGATGCCTTAAGATATCAATATCTAGATAATAATGTTAAAAGGTCTGTTGAGATGTCTTCCAACATGACAGTAGTTGGAAAATCTACTATCTACTATACTGAAGGAGAAAAAAACGACTGGAATTGTTAGTACTCCCAAGCCACATTCGATCACAGACAGACAAAAAACCTCGTTGGGAGAAGAGATGAAAACTGCAATAAAAGGACTTGTACATACCTTTTATTATGAGAAGCAGATCCCAACAGTCGATAAAATTCTAATTAAAATCAATAAAGATCGCGATTTACCTGAGATTAGAAGAACTAAACTCTGAAAATTGTTCAGAGAACTTAATTTTTGCTGGGAAAAACCAGATATAAAATCTGGTTTTAATGATCGTCCGGAAACTCTCCGTTAGTAAAGGAAATATCTTTTTTAAGTAAAAGGTAGAGTTGCCAGAAATAACACAAGTTACGAAATTAATAATTTAACTAAACTTTTGAAAGATTTTTTTGAATAAAGTTACTGCGGAAAATTGGGAAAAATCCATATAATAAAAAAATAAAACAAAATGTGTAAACTCGATCGGTGAGATAGAGGAACCAATTATAATTAATTTAAGCGAAGATAGCTTCACTGCCTTTGATTAGGAATTAGATACGTAATGTTTACCAGTGTAAACACAATTTATTATTTAAATTTTTGTTTTTGTTGTATTTTATTGTTTAATGTTGTTTACATATTTTCTTATTTTTTTTATATATATTTTTATTTTAGTGTGTCTCACTGTTTAATTTTATATATATTTAATTCCAATTAGACGTAAGTTTTTTATTCTTTTATTATTGGATTTGTGTCTTTTTTTTAAGCGTGTAGAATTAACATGTTTATTTTATTTTTTTGAGGCAATCGGATTTCCATATAATAAAGTAAATTAAATTAAGATATCAGTAGAATAGACATAAAAATAAGTAGGTCTAATTTTAACTGTAACATATAAAAACTTATTACCTTTGAATCCCTTTTTAGTTTTTAATTGTCATTCTGCAGATGGTTTAAGAAATAAATAAACTGAAACATCATGAAAAAAATAAAATGACCGATAGCTCCAAAAATTATTTAATATTATATGGACGAATTTATTTTTTTATATATGTTTAACATTTTGTATTTTTGACAATGGGTATTTTGTAAGTATTTAAATTATAACTTAGAATTTTTGAGAGAATAAGGCTACCTTTTAGTCTGAATGTGCCTAAAACGGTTTCTATGACAAAATTAAAAATAATAAAAATACAGTTGTGATTTGTGTTAAATATGTCAAAATGATCTACATTTTGTAATGTATGTGAATTATTGGGAAATCATAAGAACTAAAAAAATATTTTAAAAATTTTTTATTTTAAGTTTATTACCGAAATAATATTCTACGTCATAGATACTTATTGATAAAATAGACTTCCTTCCAACGCCTATGACAAGGATTAAAATACTTTTTAACACTTCACACTTCCAAATATCTATTGTTATCCAACCCAACAAATAGTCCATTATTATAGACCGTTATTTTTGATTATAAAATTTCTAACCCATTCCTAAGACAAATATGTGTCTAACAGATTTAACCAAACACACCGGACTAAAGAACACAGGTAGTTTGTGAAGAAAAAAAGGTTAAAAACTGATTTATTACTCTCTCTAGTTCTTGAATACACTTTAGTTGAAGAGGCACAATCAGGTCTATTTTCCTGAACTAAAAGTTCTTGGGGCGGGGGGCGAACGTCCCCACTGCCCCCCTTGGCTTCGCGCCTGATCTGCTACCACATTTATTGAGTCAGAACTACTATTTAGAGTTACCAAGATTGCTATTAGCGTGTCGTTATCCTAACACCAAACCACATTGCGGGCCACAGGCGCAGCAAGCTATTGCTAAACAGACCATCCCATAACCTAAGTCACACAAGGTTTTAAGACAGTACCAGACCTTTTAATGCTCTTTGATAACACGCTAGAGCTTTCAGTGATGCCTGACTGTTAGAGAAAATGAGAACGGTTGTGCCCCTTTAACCCCTCCTCTGATTCTCCCGAAGACAGACGTCAATAGCATGAATTTATGCCTGAAATACCATGGTATGCTGCCCAGTATGGGTGTTTCTCCGTGTATTCCGGCACCTGTAACATGGTCAGTTTTGGACTCGTCCAAAAGCTACATGTGATTTTATAGAAAGGAGACAATTAAGTCGGTGAGGTTATCTACAAATGATGAAGAATAAGGAGAGGTCAAACAATTTTGAGGGTCAAAAATAAACAAAAGGAAAAAAGAGGAATACCGAAACAAACACAGAATGAAAGTTTCGGAGTTATACTGATGAGGAGGGGAAAAATAGCAGAGGTTTTTGCCCGTTTGATAATAAAAATAGCGATTCTTGTATTTTAAGGTTTGAAATTTAGCTGACTTATTGCTGCACTTGTCAAATTAAACCCTTTGTTGTCAACTTAGACTAATTTTAATGTAAAGCCATCGTAGTCAATTGCGGAAAGATTTTAGTTGATACTGCATTATGAAAGGGCCGAAGACGCCGTTCGAGTTCAACCCTGTGTTTATCTTGCGAAAACTGAATGATCTATTACTATTAAATTCAAAAATATGAAAGACCCATAAATTATATAATCTAATGGAGAAAAATAGTTTCAAAATGGCACGATCTAAATTTAAGAACAATTTGTTATTTTTTTTCAAAGATTATTTATATATTTCTAAATTGTAATTATTACTTTTAACGTCTGGTTATACAAACTTTTTTTATGTACTAGCTATTTCAGCTCTCACAGGCTTTGTTAATGAAGTGAGAGTATAAATAATAGTGTCTTCAAAGTACTAAAACCAGAGCTCAAGGATTCTGTTTAAAATTTTCCGGGAAAATATCTACTAAATTAACAAAGGGCGTAAAACGAGCTTTACATGCTAGTTTCGAGTTTGATGCCAATGCATCAAGTTTATAACTATAATACAGATAATGTTCCAACAATTTTGTCTAAGTAATCTACTGCTTTAATCTGCTTTAAATTTGTTTGTTATGTATATTACTTACTCAAGTATTAATATTACTGAAGTAACTATTAAATCTCATTGCTAGTTCTCTTCTGTGCCATTAGGTTATAATATCTAGTATAAATATTGATTTTAATACTATCTCATTGAGACGAGATTAATGAAATAAAACACTTGTAAAAGAAAAAATGAGATGTGTAAAATAAATTAAGAAATGACTTATGACTATTAGCTGATCTTAAATATGTAATTTAATGCAATCAGATTAAAATTTGTGTCATATTAGCTACAGCGATTTAGATTGTTTAAAATGTTTTTAAGTTTTTAACAACTTCTGGCATAAAATGTCTAATAAATGACAAAATCTTACTATACTGATTAGGGTAAATAAAGGTTCAGCAAAAAATCAATTGCTTACACCAGTTACTGTGGTTTATTTATTGCGTGGCGGTACTGGCGCTTTGCCATAATATTGTTCGCGAAGAGCCAATTAATTTTTGTAAATTATATTTTGAACTGTGGTATATTTAGATATAGTTTATAGTGTATAGTATAGCAGAGATCATGTTAAACTTCATTTGTATCAGTATTGACTATTTCATACCAATTTGGTCACTAATTATTAAACACCTTTATGTTGAGAAATCACAACTCTTTTATACTCTTTTTGACACGTTTAGAGGAATAAAAAATACCTGATGATAATGATTTCATCACTATACTTAATTTCTCTTTTTCGAGAAGATTTTATAAAATATTTTCGAAAGTTTGACGACGTCTTTCTACCCATATCCTGATAACAGTAACTGTTTTGAGAATTTTAGGGCACAAGATAAGGGGAGCCAGTATGGGAATTGCGGCTACAGTAAGAAATACAGATTTGGTTAAATGGAAAAAAAAGGAAGTAAAACTTCAGGTATTCAAGACAATTAATTTTCTAAACATAAATGGCGTTTTAAAATAGCAGAATTATTATATTATTTAAAATTATTGGCGTTAAACTTTGGAATGCTTTAAGAACCCATCTTTCAAACTCTTCTTCTGTTTTAAAATTTTACTTATAAGGTACTGGAGGTAAATATAGGCCAGCGGGTAATATGGGCCACAACGTACCACTCACAAAGAAGAATTTTTATAAAAAATCCAGCAACGTCGTAACATTCCTTTGTACAAAACTTGTTAGAACTTAGTCATCCCCACATCATCTAATCAGCCGTTTGCTGCAAACAACAGCTTAATATTGAACAATCCATGCTTCCTCAATCGTTTATTAATTAAACACAGAATTTGAGGTTACGAGGAAGTTGTCTGTACAAGAAATAATTCGTTTTTAGCTCGGTTAGCGTAATATGGTTCGTATTTTGACGGGTTATATGCAGCTCAAGGATTTATATTTTCCTATCTGGTCTATATTCAATGTTATTCCTCGAATTCATGAACTAATTTATTTTATTTTCATTAGGGTAGCAAAGGGAAAGAAACTAGTAAAAATTTGCGAAAACAGTGATCACAAGATCAGCTTGAAAATTCTTTCGCGGCAGTTAAAAATGGGGAAAGTCAAAGAAGTTCCTGCTAACAATTTGGAACACCCAGATACACTCTTAGAATGTATTTAGATGATGGTTTGTGTGTGAAACAATTGAAATCGAAAAAAAAGGGGACGGTTTCAAATAACGTCCTCTAGTGAGGTCTGCGGGAGAACATGATTGAGAGAATTCAAAGTGCCGTAAATATGATTGAACAAGCTGAAACTGAAACTGCTTGTTTTGCTATGGTTTCATTAATAATGTTAAGGTGTTTATTGTTTTTACTTTTGTTTCAACTCGTTAGCCTTTAAAAATCTTGCGCCTAACACGGTTTGAACCAGTCCTATGCTTGAATAAAGTGTGAACGAAGGTACATAGAAACAAAACAACAAATAAACATTAATTGTGGCCGTAAAATAATAAAATAAGATAAAAACAAACGCACACTTGTGAAAAGTTTAAAAAGATTTTGATTATTTTTCATGACACGTTTGATCACATACCTTTGAAAACAATTGCTTTTGCTAGCCGATGTGATCTCAATTATCCTTTTGGCTATAATTTCGAAACAAATGAATATTTCGAATTAGGTTTTTTACATTTTCTCTTGAATATGATAAAGAAAAACTATATATTTCCATTTAAAACTTCTGAGTAAAATTGAAAAAAAGATAAGGGTTCAGTCAAACCAAACTTATGGTAACTTTTATCAGTAGACTTTCTCTATCCTCTCCTGCCTTAACTTTATATCTTACAGCAAAAAGTGTTAAACCGAAAAGATGTAGAATTACAGTAAAATTATCAATGTAATATTTTTTTGATAGCTTATATAGGGATATTTTCCAGAAAAATGTTTTTTTTATATAACCATAGCAATTACGCCTCCTAGCGACAGACTTACGAACTTCAAAATTATTTCTTTAGCCACTTTCCTTAACGGGATTATCTTCCCAAAGTTCCTGGACTATCACTTTCTGAGATATGGTACCCGGCCACCCTTAATGAAACACTCTGTATATACAGGGTTATTGGTAATTCGATACATTTTTTTGGGGATACAAGCATTGAGGAAAATATTTAACCCTTATATGCATTATATAAAACGCAATACGTTGTGAGATATATTTCGATTTTCATTTTTTTTTCAATAGCCTTTAAATCTCTAAACATTAATTTTTTGAAATATGTTCATTCAACTTTGTGTAACTATTTTGCTGGAATACTTGACCAATACTACGGTCTGTCAAATGAAGCAAAAAAATCTGTGAAAGCATTTCAATTCTGTGAAAAATTTGAAGAAAATATGACTTTTTGAAGAAAAAGTAAAAATCGAAATATCTCAAAACCTATTGCGTTTTGTATTATCAGATCCCCAAAGGAATGTATTGAATTACCAATAACCCTATATATATATATATATATATATATATATATATATATATATATATATATATATATATATACGAAGTAAAATGCGAACAGTGAATGCAAACTTCGCTCCATCATATCCTTTCCATGTTAGAGGTTGCACAGGTTGAATAAATTGCTGAAAAACACAATTCATCCTGTTCCACCACCATCGAGATGGTGGCCTACCTGTACCACCACACCGAGAAGAAATTTAAAAAATTTACCCCCTCCGCTACAGTGGTACGGCAGAGGTACATGTTTCGTCTCTCACTAGACTCATCAGGGTACTGACATGCACGTGTCTGTGCAAAGGACAGATCGGAAGGAAGCATGCATACATTTTACTTCATTTACACGCGGAGTTGCATATAGTTGTACGTTTGCTGAATGTGATTTCACCACTACAACAGCATAATGTGGATATAACCACTGCTATTGCACGAAGGAATCAGTGAAAGCCGCATAAACATATGTATATATATATATATATATATATATATATATATATATATATATATAGGGTTATCGGTAAGAGTTAAAATATTTAAATGCTTCTTATGATCCTTTATTACCGTATATCATTAGTTTCATTTCTTAAAAACTGTACAAAACCTAAAGGTGATTAACAATCGCTCTAGAGATACTAATTAAATGCTAAGACAAATAACAAAGCCCTAACCCTAAAATAACACACAGGGTACCGAAGAACTTTTTTGGTCGTTATTCCTTGCTGATTATTTTGGTATTAGGAAAATAATAGGCAACCGGATAGTTCTGCTAGTTAATATAAACCCTCAAGTTTTGTTATGTTTTCTGAATACAAATTCGAATTTCTCGACTTTAGCGCCAGAGGTAACCTCTATTTGTTAAAACTATAATATGGAAACGTATTAGAGGATAGATAGATATAGGAGTATGTTATTCGCATATTCATAATTTTATACAACTAGAATAAATAGAGGCATATAAAACATAAAGTGACATACAATGAACAAAAATGAAAATATTCTTTTATTTACTTTTTTATTATTGAAATTTTATGTATGATTTGCATAAAAATACTCCAAATGTGAGCTATGAGTTGAATTTGCGTTTTGCAGTGGTTTTACATAGTCCCTATTGTACTCTTTATAAGAAATATAACCTCAAAATAACGTTCTTTAGATGAAAGATGATTTTAATAATGTAGTACGCAGAATGAACCTTATGTTTTAATCTTAAGGTTTTTAGTTATTTTATATAGTTTTCTTGTGAATAGAACAGGGATTGCAATGTGACTGACTAGCTCAGTAGTTCTCAACTTGTAACTTTTTTAAACGACATGAGGCTGTTTGGAACGCCAAATGTTTTCAACAACAAGGCCAAGCTGTAGTTCAGGCAATATATGAAATTTATCTAGAAGTTGTAAAAGACAAAAAAACCCCATACCATTGCAGAAATCGTTATCCCATCCTCTATATTAAAGTCCGCTAAGTCAACTCTTGGAGAAGCGAGTGAAATTAATGTGCATAATATATTCTTTTCCAACAACACAATTTCACGTATTTAAGATATTTCCAAAGATGTTATCTGAAATAAAGGCATCTCCTATCTTTTTCTTGCAATTTGACGAGCCCATCAATATTAGTTCATGTTCCCAGTTACTCGATCGAAGAAAGGAAATTAATAATCACCTTCAAGCTTTTGAATCTGAAATTCAACGGTTTTTCGCGGAATTTTCTGAAAAAGAAGTTGTATTAGTACTCAACCTATTTCACGTATGTTTGGATGTTGCCGACATTCCGGTTGTAGTGAAGGATGAATTTTTGGAGCTGCGAATGATTCTTCAGCGAATGATATTAAAGGGAATTAAAATTGTTACTGGAAGGCAAATTTATTAAATCATGGAGGAGAGCTCCTGGAGTGAAGTGTGCTAAGCAACATATAACTGAACCTAGCACAGCTCAATTCTTAGAAAGTTAAAATTAGACTTACTTATTTTTATTTCTATTGCACTGATATCTTAATTTAATTTACTTTTATATATGGAAATACGATAGCCCCAAAAAAATAAGATAAACATGTTAATTCTACACGCTTAAGAAAAAGACACAAATATAATAATAAAATAATAAAAAAAATTACGGTTAATTGGAATTAAATATACAATAAATTAAAGAGTGGGACACACTGAAATAAAAATGTATAAAAAGATATATCAACAATATTAAACAATAAAATACTACAAAAACAAAAATTTAAATAATAAATTGTGTTTACACTGGTAAACTTGACGTATCTAATTCCTAATCAAAGTCTGTGAAGTTATCTTCGCTCAAATTAATTATAATTGGTTCCTCTATCTCCCTGATTATGAGATCGAGTTTCCACATTTAGTTTTATTCTTTTATTATATTTTTTCCCAATTCTTTGCACTAACTTTATTCAAAAAAATCTTTCAAAATTTCAGTTAAATTACTAATTTTGTAAGTTGTGTTATTTGTAACAACTCTACCTTTTACTTGAGGGAGATATTTTCTTTTCCAACGGACAGTTTCCGGACGATCTATAAGAAGAGATTTCCTATCTAGTTTCTCCCAGCAAAAATTAAGTTCTCTGAGCAATTTCCAAAGCTCAGTTCTTTTAATTTCAGGTATATCTCGATCTTCATTGATTTTAGTTACAACTTTGTCGACAGTTCGGATCTGCTTCTTATAATAAAGTGCAAGTACAACTCCTGTTATTGCAGTTTTCATCTCTTCTTCCAACGATGTTTTTTATCTGCCTGTGATCGAATGTGGCTTGGGAGTACTAACAATTCCAGTCGTTTTTTTCTCCTTTAGTATAGTAGATAGTAGATTTTCCAACTATTGTCATGTTGAAACACATCTCAACAGACCTTTTAACATTATTATCTAGATATTGATATCTTAAGGCATCATAAACATTCTTCGTAATAAGTTTTTCGTTGAGGAAAAAATGTCCTGGTTAAACGATTTTGGAATAAATGTAGAGGTGGAAGCCATATCTTTTGGGTATCTTACTAATCTCAAATAATATATAAAAACAAGCGCAAACAAGATAAATCACTAAGGACACACAGTAAGGTATACTTTGCTCACTGACAGAAATTAAATTGAACTATCAGAAATTTTATTGTTGCAGTAAATATATAAAAGTTTATAGTATTTAAATATAATTAATTATAATTGGATTTACGGCGGTCCTCAGTTACCTGCGGCACTAGAACAGGTACGTTGGAGGTTTCGGTATCAGTTTTATTACTCTCTCTAGTTCTTGAATAGAGTATAAGAATGTGTATGCTTGCAATCACCCCCTCCCTTCCAAGAGCTTAGAGTTCAGGAAAATAGAATCGATTCTGCCTTTTTTACTAGGAATATGTATGTTGCTGGCATCCCCCCCCCTCTCCAAGAGCTTCAAATTCAGAAAAATAGAGAGGCTGGTTCCGGCCCTGAACGGAAGATGATCTACGGAGGATGCTAGACTAATTCTACCTCACGCCTATAAATTATAATCTGCAAATATCGCCAACAAAGACAAAATCTGGGTTTATAATAATGGATTTAATAAGGTGCATGATAGCAGATAACAATACGATTGTCGTATTAAAATAATGTTATTTAAGTATCTAGCACTGAAATATCAGCTAACTAAGATCGAATAAAAGAAGTAAGGCAACAAATAACAGCCAACAGGATACAAAATAGGATACAGGAAGTAATATGAAATAACTATATGACCAAAGATTTAAAATTTTGAATCTATAAGATCTGCATTTGCACAACATAATTCATGCAATAGAAACGTGAGCTGATAACAGAAAACAAAATCAACTTTTTCAAAATCAAAAATGCGATAGGAAAAGGAACAGTAATGTATGCAAATATGGTAAAAGATGAAGGAAAAAAGTGTAAACGTTGGATTGAATCTCGGTTATCCATGTCCAATGAGAATAAATTTGTTAATAATAAAACAAGATGAATAAAGAGCATAAGTAAGATAGAATTATATTATTGCGGTATTGAAGCAATTTTACAATATTTTTTTATGATATTTCTTAGCATATTTAGATTATTTTGGCTACAGTACATGTATATTTGCCTAATTAGTTTTGATATTGAGATATAATTTAAAAAATATTAAATATAAAATATATTACCAAAGCAGCTTTATTCTGATGAATTTGAATCCTTCAAACGTAAAATGGTAATGATGTTCGCAATTTCAAGGCAAATAAAAAACGTATAAATGCTGATATATTGGCATGTAAACGGATGAAAAGTGGCTCGAGGCTGCAATTTCCTATTTCAT
The DNA here is from genome assembly GCA_034092305.1 of Diaprepes abbreviatus. Lineage (NCBI taxonomy): Eukaryota > Metazoa > Arthropoda > Insecta > Coleoptera > Curculionidae > Diaprepes > Diaprepes abbreviatus. Next base: position 7,013,376 of record JASJET010000200.1, read on the forward strand.
GTGACAGGAAAACTATATACTTTCTGGTATATTGCTTTTAGTTATTACTCAAATCATATAAATATTAAATTTTAGAAATTTCATAGGGATGTTCAACTTATTCTAAAATATGATGCTATTCTTGTACTAAAAAGTTAACATTAAAATGTTTTATGTAATGATTAGTTAAACTGAAGTCAATAATATCAAAAGTTTATTGAGTCTCTTGGTTCTGCAATTGCTGACAAACAGAAGTAGTACTAAAATGTTATTGTTTTAAGGAAGTTTTATTAAACTTTATCTTATGAGGCAGAGAAAATCATTTAAATAATGTAGGATAACAAATATTTTTCACTATACTCACGCTGTAAAAGATAAAGTTCATACAAGAGCTCGCTGCCTTAGGATAAAACTTTTAGTTTGTAGTTGATACAGATTTTATGATATTACAGATGCGGCAGCTTAAGCGATGCCTTTGAAACTGAAGGGTCCAATTTTTGTGACCTTGCTTGCTTCCCGACCCACTATACTACACTGAGAAAAAGTGTTGAAGTTGGAATTGATAATAATTATTAAAATTAAAAACAAATACTGGACGATGTAGTTCTTCATTGAGAAAAAGTAAAAATGAAACCTAAATAGGTATTATTACTTCTATTGTTTTTTGTAAAATGTAACGTAGTTCTTTAAATTAGGAGAGAAATAATCTGATTCCATTTTAGTATAACATATTTGTTTTTTTTATTGTTTATACCTCCCAAATTACTTGTATATAGAATTCATTTTTAGAAACAGTTAGTCAATACATTAAACTTAGCTCACACATCACTTGTTTCGCTGTCGAGCCGCGTGCTGGGAGCTGTGATAGTCACTGTACTTGCTACACTGATGAAAACGATGTTAGTGCATATCCGTTTCGGGAGCCCATGCATTGGGGTCATAACCAATAAGAAAGTTGGATCTTGTTACCTAAGCATGAGTTTATCATGACAGTCGATAGTCGATTAATCACGAGGGCTTCCGACAAAGAATGGAAACTTGTTCATGGTCGATTATGATTATTTTAAGACAATTGATTGGAACTATTGCTAGAAAATTCGCTACAAATGAGTCTTATTTTCCAAATTGTCACTATACACGTATCGAAATAACAGGACCAGCTCAGTTATCTGTACGTGTAAAGCCAACAATGCAGAGGATCTATCACAACTTACAGCATTACAGTCCGCTTGGAACCCATCAGCAAAATCAGGTAAGTAATCGAATACCGAAACCAAAAAAGTATCTTAGCCACTGATTATACAATACGATGTGAAGATATCCGCAAACCAAGACACAACAAGAGAAGTAAGAAACCAAGTAAACAAGGCAAATAGAATCTCAAGAAGCCTGGCGTATATAATATGGCACAACACATACATGAGCAAGGACGCAAAAACAAAAATCTACAAGACCTGTATTCGATCGATAATGACGTACGCAGTAGAGACGAGAGCTGACAACACAAAAACAAAATCAATTCTAAGAATTGCCGAAATGAAAGTACTTAGAAGAATATCGGGATACACATTAAGAGATCACATACGCAATTCAACAATACGCGAGGAACATGGAATGCAGGATATAGTAAGATGGGGACGGAAGCGCAGAAGAGCATGGAATGAGCACGTAGGAAGAATGGCGCAAGATAGGATAGCGAGAATCGCCCGAGATGGAACACCGGAAATCAGAAGACCAATAGGTAGACCACCTAAAAGATGGAGAGAGTCCTGGATTTCAACATCAAATGAGATGAATGATTGAGTTGGAAAAAACAGGCTGTAAGCCTATAACAAGAGGAAGAAGAAGATGTGAAGTTTGTACATTAAATAAGAATAGTTATTTCTTGTAGATTTTGAGTCGTTAAACTCGAATCCAGAATTGCTCCATTACATAAGGTTTTTAAATTTTCCTAACCTAAAAGTCTAAAAAATGTGATTTTGGTCTATATTTGAGGTTATGTAGCATCGCGAAATTCTTTTTCTCAAAAAACTATACACAGTACCCTAAAGTATAGGTCTTACTCTTTCAAATGCTGCAGAATTTGCTCAAATATCGTTCTTTTCTTCCAGATATTCAATTTTGAAAATTTCAAATTGCATGAATTTTTCACGTTATGAAAACCTTCACCTTTCGTGACAGATAAGTTTTTAAGCGACAATTCTGATAAACATTGGACGTTTTAAGGCTGTCAAAGCATTGTTAAATCCAAATTTATTATTAGTTTCGCAAAATAAATTTATTTAAACAATTTGTTTAAAGGAATTATTGAAAAATTCACTATTTGTGAATAAATGCTTCTATTGCATTTTATAAAAATAAATACTTTCAAAAGAGTCATTGCTTTAGATGTATTTATTTTTGTAAGCGTTTATTAAAAAATAATGAATTTTGTAATAATTTGTTTAAACAAATTTATTTTGCAAAACTAATGATAAATTTGGATTAAGTGATGCTTTTATAGTCCTAAAGCATCCATAGTTTATCGAAATTGTCACTTAAAAGCTTATCGGTCGCGAAAGGTGAAGGTTTTCAAAATTTGAAAAATTCATGCATTTTGATATTTTCAAAAATTGAATATCTGGAAGAAAAAGAAAGATATTTGTACAAACTGCATGGCATTTGAAAGAGTAAGACTTATACTTTAAGATGTTATATATCGTTTTTTAAGAAAAAGAAATGTCGTGATGATACATAACCTCAAATAAAGGCCAAAATCGCATTTTTTGCACTTCTAGGTTAGATCATTTAAAAAATCTGATGTGATCAAGCAATTCTAAGACCGGATTTAAATTCAGCAACCCAAAATGTACAAGAAAAGACTGTATTTATTCAATGTACAAATTTCATATAGAACTGTGTCATTTATCATTTATTACAGCACAAAAACTAAGACATGCCATATCTGTACAGGAAAAGTCTTCGTACAGTTTCAGATCTTAGTCTATGTAGACGTGTGTCAACCAAAACTCAAACAATTCAAATATTTAATATTCATTTTGAGTGTTGTTTACGTCATTTATTTTTTAAGATTTCTATCTATTATGAAAAACAAAAGAAAACAAATAGCTATTAAAGTACGAAATTTAATTATAACTAAAAATATTGAATAACTGTGATATTTGTCTCATAATAAAAAAAAGTACAAAAGAACCCTAAGAACAGCGCTCTGACTTTACTGACTGAGATGGAGACAAAGACAGTGTTAAGCAGCGCGCCCACTGGTTCGGCTCGGTTCAGACCGCTCGCATGTAAATAAATGAGAGCCCGCTCACTGGTTCCGACCGGCCAGAATGCTTCCGCGCTTTCAGCATCGGCTATTCTCAAGAGGGCCAAAAATTGCCGAAAGGTCTGAAAGCCTTCGACTATTTTAAAAATAGAAAGAGGTAGTATAATCTGTGATATAGACGTAGTGTTTGTATTGTTACTATGTCGGACGAAGAATTGATAGAAAACGTGAGAGCATACAGAATATATAATAATAATAATATTCTCTATACATAGTTGTTGCCTAATAAACTTGAAGTAAATTGCCTAGGCGTTCACGTCACAGTCAAAAAACATTAGTTATGTCACAAAAATCTGTGATGTAAACGTCAAATTTAATTAATTCGACTAGTAAGTAACTGCTCAACGTTCCTCTGGTGGAATCGATTTTCGAAGGTTAGTGTTTTGTTTTCTGAGCGGCAACATATTTAAAATTTTATAAAACTTTATACTAGACAATCCAAAATATTTGAAAAACTTTTCATTGTCGGTTATCAACTCTGGAAATAAATGATAAAATTCCCCGTGAACTTTTCTTTTAAGGTAAATATCATGAACTCAATATCTTCTTCTCCGCTTTTCCTCCACTTCCGCTTCAACACAGGCTAGACCAGCCACAACAATATCCTCTTCACAGTCGGAAGAACTACCCATTTTATTCACTTTTCATCAAAAATAACAGCTCTAGAAACTCTAATGGTTAAAGCAGTTTTAATCAGTGTTTAGTCTGAATTGTGCGGAGCCAGTGAGCGGGGGCCATCGGCGTTCTGACTGAAGCGGACGGAACGTACGGAGCCGAGCCGATTCAGTGGGCGCGCTGCTTTATACTGAAAATTTGAGAAGAATGTTAAGTCGCAATGTTTATAATAGAAGAATGTCTAGAAGGCAGCCTTTAACTGTAAGAGTATATCAACAAAAAGGTTCATCTGTTGTTTTGAAATACCAAAATGAAATGTCCAATTTTTAGAAATAAGTGTTGTTTACTGAGGAAAGTAAGTTTAACATGTACAATCTTCAGCATAAAGTCGTCTTGCCTTCGAAGAATTTAACAGCGCTTCACCATAAATTAAATGTATATCAGCATACTCCGCGTAAGAATATTCTTCCATTTTTTAAAATTATTTTTACTTGGAGGCGATTATGACAAGTTTATCAATAGTAATTCATTATATCTCTCTCCTTCTCTCTCTTTGTCAACCTCTGTCCATCCACTCTTGGATGTAGATTGTTTCCATCTTTCTCTATTCTTCGCCAATCTCATCCACTGTTTGCCCGCCACTGTCCTTATGTCATCTACCCATCTTTTTTGAGGTCTTCCGGTGATTCTTGTTGTCTCCCTCGGTCTCCATTCCAGGATTCTCCGTGTCCATCTGTTGTCCTCATATCGGGCTATGTGACCAGCCCATCGTCACTTCATCTTTGCAACCTCCTCCACGATGTCCTTGACTTTCGTTTTGCGTCTTATCTCGGTGTTCCTAATCCTGTCTCTTAATGATATTCCAAGCATGTTTCTTTCCATCGCTCTTTGGACTGTTTCAAATTTTTGAGCGGACTTTTTGTTGAGGAACATGGTCTCTAATCCCTACGTACACACCGGTAATATGCATGTGTATACTTTTCTTTTTAGATTTATGGGAATTGAATTATTTTTCAGGATGTATGCAAGTTTATCGAAAGCGGCCCAGTCAGCTGTGTTCTTCTTTTTATTTCAGCATCCTGGTTTGATTTCCCTAGTCTATGTCATGACCCAAGTATACATAGTGTTCGACTATTTCTATCCTCTGGTTCTGTATTGTTATGTTTGCCTGTTCGTGGCTCATTATTTTTGTTTTGTTGTAGTTCATTTTAAGTCCTACAGATGCGGATACGTTATTTAGCTGTTGTAGCATTTCGTTCAATTCTTGGAGATTACTTGCTATTAAGATTATGTCATCAGCAAATCTGAGATGGTTCAAGTATATTCCGTCGATGTTTATACCTTTGATGTCCCATTTAAGTTCCTTAAAAATGTCCTCTAGGACTAGGGTGAACAGTTTTGGCGAGATAGTGACCCCTTGTCTCACTCCCCTTTGCAGTTTTATGGGGTTCATTTTCGTCTTGTCGTCTATTTTTATTTGAATGGTTGCATTTTCGTATATGTTCTTTATGATGTTTATGTATCTTGAATCGATTCTTGCGTTTTCTAAGGATTGTAATACTGCCCATATTTCGACGGAGTCGAATGCCTTCTGGAAATCTACAAAAGCCATATGGAGCGGTACGTTATATTCGGTACACTTCTCAATTAGTATTCTTATGGTGTATAGGTGATCTGTGGTGCTAAAGTGTTTTCTGAATCCAGCTTGTTCGACAGGCTGGTAAAAATCGAGTTTGTTTGTTATGCGGTTGGTTATGATTTTGGTTAACAACTTGTAGGTGTGTGATAGTAGGGATATTGGTCGGTAGTTTTCAATATTTGTATTGTCTCCCTTTTCGAATAATAAGATTACTTCGGAGTTATACCAATTCTGTGGAATTTTTTCCTCTTCAATTATTTTATTAAATAGAATCTTCAATATTTGTTCTATTTTTCTGCCGCCAATTTTCAGCATCTCTACTGTAATTTTGTCTTCTCCTGCACATTTATTGTTCTTTAATTTATTTAGTGCCATTCTTATCTCTGAGTTTGTTACTTGTGGAATTTCCTCTGAACCATACTCAACATAGGCTCAGAGGAATTCATTATATAGGTATTAACAATAACAACCTGATTTTTACCTGTTTGTGTCTAGCATTAGTAACTTTTGAGTGTTACGCATAAAAACCGATTCATCTCGAAAACTGCCAGTTTTGTCGAATTAAATTAAGAGTATCTTTTTTTGAAGAGGAATGGCCAAAGTATTTAAAAAAATCAGTTCTCAGCTCTGTAAAATGGCACCTGTCAAAAATTGGGTCTAACTAGTGTGGCTGCAAGTCCGTTCCTGACTTCTCTGATGATCTGAAACATCTACTGTAGCATGGTTTAATGAGTCTTTATGGCCTGTATAAAATATTAAAATTTCATTAAATTATACAAGTCGGTTCAAACCTTAGAGCCAATAAGGTAAATCGCTAGGGACCTCTTTAGGGCTCTGTATCTCCGTTAAGGGGCACTTTAAAAATGTCCTTTTCTATGACAAAGTAGGGTTATTTTGTTCTTCCCTTTATGCTCTTGAGAAATTAGGAGGTACACACCAGACACCCTATATAACTGACATCAAATGTCAAAAGGAAAAAACCAATATTGAAGTTTATATGTGTGTTTACAGTTACCATCTTATTAATAGATCCGCACTTTTTGCATGTTGAATGAATATTTTTGTGAGTCACTAAAGGTTGATGATTTGTTAAAATGTGTTAATTTGTACTTACCTTAAAGGATTTTTAGGTAAGTACAAAATCTCCTTGTAGTCAGTTTGTTGGTCGTCCCTCTCAGATATATTTTTACTGCGTCTAAGACTACGATAAAAGTATCTTTTATACATTCATGCTATAATGGAGGTATGATAAAAATTCTTGTAAATTATGTCTACTGGTAATAGTAAAAATAACTAGGCACATCAACAAATTATTGCCTTTTTTGCAGTATCGATGAATATTTGTGAATAGAATCATTTTTATTTTTCCTAATTGTGGTACAGTAACTAAGATATAAGCAATTTAAATACTGTTCTTACCCACCTGTTTATATCGGCGTCTGTAGACTCCAATATTGTTTTTGCTTTTTCCAGGTGTCCACATTCTATTGCGGAAAAAAGTGCTGTAACAAAGGAAAAAGAGTTTTAATAAAATTATTTTATTCTATTTTAGTTAGCTTTTATTTTGATCGTATTAACTGTAATATCTAGTGAGCTAAACATATTCTGATCGGCGGATGAAGTATTGAATTTTTTTATATTTTAATTTTCGAATTCTCATATTCATCGACTAGAAAGGTGTTTTTTTGCATGACGGTTTATAATACGCCTGTACACTGTCCTTTAAGATACCATCTCAAAAAGATGGTTAAAGGTGAAGGTACGATTTGTCGATTTTGAAACCATGCAGCGGAAACAGTTGTTATGAGAATGCATGACACTTTTCTGCAAGGGATTTAAATTTATAGCAGAAGAAATAAACAATTGAAAGTCTAAATATCCCAACTTATATTAGTTAATGTACAAAAGATCTTATAGGTCGAAGTGGTTGGCGGCAAGAAAAGCCTTAATAACACATTCACAATCAACAATCTACAACGAGACGATGCTATACATTTTTCAACTACATGGAAAACATCAATAAAAAATCAAGAAAGAAAACAACAAAAATCAACTAGTACACCATATATATATATATATATATATATATATATATATATATATATATATATATATATATATATATATATATTAATAATTAGCAAATATAAGAAAAGGATATAGAAAATTAAGCGAAACTTTTGCATTAAATAAGAAGATCCGAGTCTTAGGTATTCTAGAGGATCTTACGCCCTCAATTTGCTCACAATCACTCGATGGTGGCATTCTTAATATAAGTAGGATAGGATATTAGTGTGGAAAATCAGCTTTCTATGCAGGAATTCATGTACATGAACACACATCGAAATTCAAGGATTAAGGTACTGTAGGAAAATTGAACCTTGAGCCTTAAAACAACATTTTGTGTTTAAAAATGGCACTGAGAGAATAATAAAAAATATTTTTATGTGAGGATAACGAAGCAATTGCACATACTTTAGAAGAAAAAGGGTTTTGAATATTTTAGAAGGAGATAAAAAAGAAAAATAACTGCTTTTTCCTACCAAGCTGTCGTATTCAAGCTGACCTCTGTTTACCTTCGAAAATTTCCGGTAGTTGTCAAATTATGTTAGAAATGATAGCTTTGGGAGAATTTATGTTCACAAAAATTGCTGTTAATCCGGACTGAATAAGAATGAAAGAAAGTGATAGTATGATGAGTCACAATAAGGACGAAATAGTTCTGTCGTGATTTTCCATATATATATATATATATATATATATATATATATATATATATATATATATATATATATATATATATATATATATATAACGTCAGCTGCCTTACAGTCCTGAGAGGGACTCAGCACATACACGGGATGCCCAAGCTCAGACTCGGTTTTATTTGAGATAAAAAGAGAAGAAATTAGACACAGAAGGGTTAAATGATATATTTTAATTGTAAATATGTCAATAGATTTGGTTTAGAATAGGATAAAATTGAATTTAAGTATAGTATAAGATGTATTGTTTAAATCGTAGTGTAAATAAACAGATAAAGTCTTAAGAAAGAGACAATAAAATCCAAAATTCTTGAATAAGTAAAATAATTGAGAATTGTTATATTCTTAAAAAATATGACTTACTTCTTTCTATAAAAACTAAAGTTAATTAAAAAACTATGTGAAAAGTATTGTACTAGTTGGAGTAAATGAATAAAAAGAGTGTGGATGCTTTTAAATAGTTAATAATAAAGTGTTATACATAATCGTTTGTCCCATTAAAACAATCACTCATAAGACACAAAAGTGTGTGAAGTGGAACAATTAGTGCCAAATTCAGACAAAAATACCGTGAATAGTGATAAATAAACACTAATGTATGATATATAAGAAGAATATTTTAGTTTTGAGAGTTATTAAATAAATGTATAAATTAAAAGCATATTTAATATAAAACTATAGAATGTAATATAGATTTAATTAGTTTATTAGGTAAATTTAAGCTTATTTTAAGCAATTTTAGCATATATTAAAAAAATTTTGCTAAATAAAAGGGTACTAATATTAAAGCAACAACAAACATTTTAGAGTTTTTATGAACAAAATTTGATTAAAATTATCGTGAATTTTAAGGTGCAAAGTGTTAATTTTTATCAATTTTAAAATATAAATAATGTGCCAGAGTAGCTTTTATATATATCAAAATGTCGAGAAAACTCTAAAGTTTATTTATTGCAAGGTCAATTATGCTCAATAGTCAGATTTATGTCAAATAGGTAAAATTAAAAAGCCATCATAAAATTCAATTTTTCAAGGTATTAAGATTTATCAAGTTGCCAAGTGTCAAAAATCTGACCAATCATAATGCTGAAATTTCGTATATTTTGGCCGATTATAAAAAGCCAAGGCGTAGAAATTTCGAGAGAGTTGAATTTATCAGTTTGCTAAAAGCACAGCGTTTCTCGAGCTCCTGAAAATTTACATAACCTCAAATTTTCAATTGTTTTAAAAAAAACAGAAGTCTTCCTACGTCACAAGAAAACAAAAGTTAATGTTTTGGTTTTAAAAGTGCTTATGTGTTTTTGTTGTTGTCAAGTAAAAAGAATTTAATCGTTTGTTTAAAGTAATTAGTAAAAGTTTATAAGTTTTGTCCTGTAAAATAACTGTGCAACTCTAAGTCAACAACAAATACGATAATATTGTGATAAGAAGAATATATATAAAAAAATTGAATTGAACTAAGAAGAACATAACTGAACGAGACTTTGGAAAATATATTTTCAATTCCTTACTTTTTAGGAAAAGACAATTAAAATATTTTGGAGGATTTTTAAAGAAGAAAATAAATAAAATTACTGGAATTGTGTTTATTAATATATTGGGACCAAATAACAGAAAACAAGGTATTTATATTAGATAAGGCAGTAGAAAGCTTTAATTTTTCGTAGACATTGAATATTAACATCCAATATTAACTTTACTTTTCTTTAAATTAAAATAATAAAAATTAATAAATTATAGTTTGCTATACTAACCTCTTAGAATACAATATAATCATAAATATTAGGTGTGAAACTACATTAACTACTTGTATCATAACACAGCACACGATAATTTGTTTAAAATAATATTATTTCTAACAAATAAATGACGCTTTCCGTATAAAACTACACTATAGCCATCTAGTAGACGATTACGAAATTAAACATTGCTAATTTGTGATCCAGGTTGTTAAAAGACGATGCATGGTAGATAAAAGTAACTAATAAGTAATATTGATTAGAAATAGTGTTGGATGAAAGATAAAAATATTGACCATTAAATTCCATTTAGTAATAATTAATAATTTTGTGGCATTTTTTTTTATTGTTGAATAAAATTTATATTTTGTGTTTTAATTATTCTGTGTATTGTTTGTCTGATTAATTTCTTATAAAATAGTTATAATTTATTATAATTATTTTTTACCTGGCGCTCAACAAATAAATATTAATATTGTAATTAAATTGATGGGAGTACTTTGTGCAGTGTCATAGCATAATCGTCACAATATATATATATATATATATATATATATATATATATATATATATATATATATATATATATATATATATATATATATATAGTGTGGCTCATGACAAAATGCTGCGATTGATATCTTGGAAAACAGACTTTGTGAAATTTTAAAAATTTGGCAGTTTACTAAAGTCGATGAGGATAATTCGCCTAAAATATTTTCAAGATGATGACAAGTGTGGTTAATGCCTTCCTGCTTATTTTAAATGGAATATCCTATATGTTATTTCATTTTTAGAATCAACGCAAAATTATAGATATATTTTATGTATAATGTCTTATACCTAAGTCTACCTGTTTTTAACATATTTTAAATTTTATGTCAAAAATGTCATTTGCAGGCCTAAACATAACTATCAATTTCTCCTATACGAAGGTTGTTATTATTTAATTGAGGTTAGATTCCTTCTAGGAGGGAATCTACTTTAGTGTACAGGTTGATCAAAAATTAACATTAAATGTTAACTTAAAAAAATCGTTTTATAATGTTATCTTATTTAGCAATAAAAATAAGGATAACTTTAAATAAGATTGTCTATTCTAAAAATTTGTAGCTTTTGTAATATTGCTAACTTAACATAATTGTATTATAAAAACGCTATATACCACCGCCATGATGGCGAAATACCACGAAAGAAAACAATAGGGCACTACAGAAATGTCACTATTTCTTGACATTTGTAAATTATTAAAAACAATCAAGCCGGCGCGATACGCACGAAGATTATTGAAATTAGTTTATTATCAATGGAGAATATAATAAAGTTTTATCAAGAACATGCCAGACGTTTGCAGATAAACAGAAAACGCCACGGAACATTATTAAACGAATATTCAAAAATTTTAGCACCATTAAAGCAAATATGCATAAAAGGATAGGTTTCCTATTCAATGTTGAAAATGTCGAAATTGCAATTCTGGGAAATTTTGCACACGATGCCGCTCCAGCACACAGAACCGTTCCAGTTACTAACTTCTTACAAGCAACATTTTTTGACAGGTGGATTGCCAACAGTGGACCTATTTTATAGCCTCCTTCTGATTTGGTTGCCTTAAGTTATTTTATATGGGGAACGATAAAAAACATCGTTTGTTTTAATCCAGTGACAACGATGGAGTACTGTATGGCAAAGGTAAGGGACGCGTTCGAATGTTTATCTCCAGATTCAGTTAGAGTGGCCACTCATAACGAACTAACTCGGAGATGCGAAAAATTTCTGGAAGTTCAGGGTGGATATTTTGAACATTTATTAAAATAAGTTGTTTCCGAGTGTAGGTAAGCTTTTTTACAATACAAAAATGTTTAATTACCAATATTTAAAAACTGCAAACTTTTGGAAGATACAACCTTATAAAAAGTCACCCTTATTTTCAATGCGAAATAATATAACATTATAAAAATATGAGGTTTACGTTTAAAAAATTGACTTTTAACGATTTTTTCAAGTTATGGTTAATTTTTGATTGCCCTGTATTTATTCAGTATTTATTCATTACCAAAATGTCAACACAATCCACTAAAACAGATCCCCTTTTAGAAGGAAAGCAACCCCAATTAAATAATAAAGGCTTTCACATAGTTCAAATTGATAGTTATATTTAGGCCTGCAAGCGACATTTCTGACGTAAAATTTAAAATATGTCAAAAACAGACTTAGGTATAGGACATTATACATGAAATATGTCTATAATTTTGCATAGAATCTGAAAATGAAACACTATATAGAGTGATTTATTTAAAACATACAAGAAGGTATCAATTTCCGTCATAACCGGAAGTGCCAACATCTTGAAAATATTTTAGCCGAATTGCCCCCATCAGCTTTAGTAAACCGCCAAATTTCAAAGATTTTCCAAAGTCTATTTTTCGAGAAATCGATGACGGCTCTTTATCGTTATATATATATATATATATATATATATATATATATATATATATATATATATATATATATATATATATATATATATATATATATATATATATATATATCAGGCGCAGATCCAAGGGGGGGGGCGGTGAGGGCAACACCCCCCCCCCCCCCCCCAAGAGCCTTGAGTTCAATAAAATAGATCCGATTTTGCCTCTTTTACTACAGTTTTTTCAAGAACTAGAGAGAGTAATAAATTATTTTTTATCCTTTCTTTTCTTCGCAAACTACCTGTGTTCTTTAGTCCTGTGTCTTTGGCAAAATCACATATTTTTCATAGGAATGGGTTAGAAAATTTATAATCAAAAATACCGATCTATGATAATGGCCTATTTGGGTTGGATAACAATAGATATTTGGAAGTGTAAAGTGTTAAAAAGGATTTTAATCCTTGTCATAGGCGTCGAAAGGAGGTTTATTTTATCACTAAGTATTTATGGCATAGAATATTATTTCGGTAATAAACTTAAAATAAAAAGTTTTTATAATATTATTTTATTTCTTATGATTTCTTAATAATTCACATACATTAGAAAATATAGATAATTTTGACCTATTTAACACAAATCATAATTGTATTTTGATTATATTTAATTATGGCATAGAAACCGTTTTAGTCACATCCAGATTAAAACGTAGCTTTTTCTCTCAAAAAATTCTAAGTTATAATTTATAAAAACTTACAAAATACCTATTGTCAAAAATACAAGAAGTTAAACATATAGAAAAAAATAAATTCGTCCATATAATATTCAAACTTTTTTGGGCTCTCGGTAATAATTAATTAAAAATATTTTTTGGACATCTGACGCTTCAGTTCATTTATTTCTTAAACCATCTGCAGAATTACAATTAAACACTAAAAAGGGATTCAGATATGATTAATTTTTATATGTTACAGAAATTTAAATAATAAATTGTGTTTACGCTGGTAAACATTAAGTATCTAATTCGTAATCAAAGTCAGTGAAGCTATCTTCATTCAAATTAATTATAATTGGTTCCTTTATCTCACCAATCGAGTTTCCACATTTTCTTTTATTCTTTTATTATATGGATTTTTCCCAATTTTCTGCAGTAACTTTATTCAAAAAAATCTTTCGAAAGTTCAGTTAAATTACTAATTTTGTCAGTACCTTTTACTTGAGGGAGATATGTTCTTCTCCAACGGACATTTTCCGGACGATCTATAAGAACGAATTTCCTATCTGGTTTTTCCCAGCAAAAATTAAGTTCTCTGAGCAATTTCCAGAGCTCAGTTCTTTTAATTTCAGGAAAATCCCGATCTTCATTGATTTTAGTTAGAATTTTATCCACGGTTGGGATCTGCTTCTCATAATAAAATGTATATCCAACTCCTTTTATTGCAGTTTATATCTCTTCTTCCAACGAGGTTTTCCGTCCGCCTGTGATTGAATGTGGCATGGGAATACTAACAATTCCAGTCATTTTTTTCTCCTTCAGTATTCGGTACATAGTAAATTTTCCAACTACTGTCATGTTGGAACAAATGTCAAGAGAGCTTTTAATATTATTATCTAGATATTGATGTCTTAAGGCATCATAAACATTCATCGTAATAAGTTTTTTGTTGAGGAAAAAATGCCCTAGTTGAATGATTTTGGAATAAATATAGATGTGGAAGCCATATCTTTTGGGAATCTCACTAAGGCCACATTGAAAGGTGTACTTTGCTCACTGATGGAAATTAAATTGAACTATCAGAAATTTTATTGTTGCAGTAAATTTATAAAAGCTTATAATATTTAAATATAATTAAATATAACTAGACTTATGGCAGTCCTCAGTTACCTGCGGTACTGGAGCAGGTACATTGGAGGTTTCGGTAACAGTTTTATTACTCTCTCTAGTTCTTGAATAGAGTATAGGAATGTGCATGCTTGCGATCGCCCCTTCCCTTCCCAGGAGCTTTGAGTTCAGGAAAATAGAACCGACTCTGCCTTTTATACTAGGAATGTGTATGTTGCTCGCATCCTCCCCCCCTGTCGGCAACTTGTTTTTTCTTGTGATCGCCCCCCCCCTGCCTTTTACACTAGAAATGGGAATGTTGCTGGTGTCTGACCCCCCCCCCCCCCCCCCCCGTCGACAACTGGCTTTCGCTTGCCATACTTTTGTGACATCACCGCCCCCCCCTCAAAGAGAGAGGCTGGATCCGCCCCTGATATATATATATATATATATATATATATGTATATATATATATATATATATATATATATATATATATATATATATATGTATATATATATATATATATATATATATGTATATATATATATATATATATATATATATGTATATATATATATATATATATATATATATATATATATATATATATATATATGTATATATATATATATATATATATATATATATATATATATATATATATATATATATATATATATATATATATATATATATATATATATATATTAAAAAAATGCCAAGGATTTATGCTGAATATGCAAGGACAATAAATTTAAATTATATTATTGTTTACAAAAACAAACTGCTACAACGATTTACGAGACTGGTAAGTAAACAGATACATTACAAAAAAACGTAGACATTTTCCAAATAAATAGAGAGTAATTTTCGTTAAAACCGATCTATTTTGTTGACACTTTTATGATTTCATTCCATTACGGCGTACGTAATATTGTTATTTACAAAACATCTCTAATACTAACAAAAGGTAGCTATATATTTATCATTGAATAGAAGAGTTATTAAACATGTTTTTCATTCTATTCTACTGAAAATAATACAGCATGAAGGACAGAAATCATCAGTTATTTTTTAATGGTAACTGTATTTTTATACGGTTGTCATTACAATGGCCTTATTATTTAGAATTACACTTTTATAAATATACGTGCGGGAACACGGATTTTATCTTATTATCCGATTTATTTGATGAAAACTAACTAATTTATAATGGTGAATTCTTGCTATTCATTACAAAAATTCTTTGAACGCAAAAATATTTTCTTAACACACAAATTTTATAATTTTACTAAATTATTTCGAAACTGAAATTTTAGTGTTCAGGGAATTTAAAATCATTTATAACATACAGAATGTCCCATTTTAAAAGTAGCAGTGAATATTTTTTTTCCGAAACGTTTTCATAAAAAATGACCCGAATAAAAGATGTTGGGGTTCCCCTAGGAAATCCAACAGTAACTGATTTTGACCTTGAGACTAACTTTGAAGGTTCTTCTTCAGAGCAAGTGTTTTTTTTTTAAAGGGAACCTCCTTTTTCATTGCAGATACAAAAAAAGGAAAAATTGCGCATCCAACCATATAGATTTTGATTTCGTTTCGAGATTATTTGAGTGTCAAATGGGTTAAATCTCTATTAAGTAAGCAGGCTTGAAAACTTATTCACTTAAAATAGACATTTAGCTTCGCAAAAATTCACATAGAATTGAAAATTAGTATAGATCTTAAATACACTATTACAAATAAAATATGAAAAGTTCCCGTCGATCCTAAGTCTACTAAAAATGTTATTCAAGGTCACAAGTCAAAAATATTGATTTTTTGTATTGTTCTCGTCAACGGTGTTATTGTAAAAATAGGCTACACGAGACTTGTAGATCATGCAATTCTCTACAAAGATTATGTCTATACTTTTTTCCTATCAACTAACATTCCTGAGATATCGCGATTTCAATCATCGAAAATATTAATATGCACTCTTACGTGGCCTGTCTACGTCATCGGACATTGAATTTAAGTGAAAATATGGATGTATTGGTTTGTGTGACTCACACTAAAATACGTACAAATGACATGATACTAAATCAATATACATTCAGTCCCTAATTCCGTTTGCCCGAATAGCCTTGGGCAACTTCTCTCTGCTATTCCATTTTTGGAGTTTCGATGGTCGTATATCTATCATTTAATGAAGGATGTTAATGAAATAACTACTCTTAGTATTGAACATTTCTTTGCAGGGAACAGACGTGCTTATCGATAATATTTTTGATTTCAATTTGTACTATTAAATAATTTTCGTCGAACTACAAAAACATTTAATCTTCTGATGTCGTTTTGATCGATTTATGACAGTTCCAACAAACCCACAAAAATTTCTTGCAAATACAAGTGTCACTTCATTTTACTATTAAGTTTAAAATTTACAACTGGGAACATTTTAGTGAAACAAGCTGATAATGACGCTGATATGCTCATAAATGAAACAGCAACAAACCAACTCAATAGCACAAATACAACTATCGTTGTTGGTGAAGATGTTAATTTGTTAATACTACTGACAGCACGAATTCCAATTGATAAGATTATTTACTTTTAAAATTTGGGAAAGCTCAAGTACGAACAACGTCGGAAAAAGTGTGTGCATATCCAAAAGGTCAAGCTCATATTTTATTTTTACATGCAATATCTGGCTGCGATGCTACATCAGCAATTTTCAAAAAGGGTAAAACAACAGTATTTAAGTTGTTAGAAAAGCGTAATAATTTAATTGATTTCGCAGAAGTATTTAAGAAGATTAGCTCTTTTGATGATGAACATAAGTCATCATCACAAACGTGATTCGCTTTGCTATATGGAGTTCCAAAAAAAATTGATTGTATAGATAAGTACAGATAAGTTTTGTAAAAAATACGTGAGAGAACTAGCTTGTCTTCCTTCAATATCTGGTTCTGCTTATCAACACTTAAACCGTGTTTACTATCAAGTTCAAGTGTGACTAGGCAATCAATTTGGACCTAGAAGAATGGAGTTGGAAATTAATAGATAACAGTTTGGAGTCATTTCAAACTTTACTGCTCCAGAAAAACTTCTTAACACTATTTTTTGTAATTGTGAGAAGGGTGTATGTAAAAAAAGTCAGCTTATTTTGTTCACCAGTATGTATCAATTGTCTTGCTCCAATGGTGAATCAAATACAACACATGAGGGAGACAACTGATTCGTCTTTCTTCTTAGAACAATCTACAGAAATCCAGCAAGAAGAGAAAGAAGAAAGCGAAGTTGAACACATTATTATTGAAACAACATTTGACCAAAATTTTCCCAAAATCAACAATGTTCATTCCACTTGAATCATTACCAATAATACAATTTTTCCGACCAATAGGATAATGTCTACTAAAATTTATTCACAAGAGATCGTAAAGTGCGCCCATTGAGGAAACTACGATGACTGAGCTATAAAGTTATCCAAATGAAAGTTGATAATGATTAAGAGTCTGATCTAACTGTGACTTTAACCTCGATATTCGACTTTCAAGGTCATTTTAGCATATAGATTGTTTTGCGAATAGAACTACCGAATTTTGTAATAAAAAAAACGGTTGGCTTCAAAGGAAGGTTAAAAAGCTGGCGATTTTAAACTTCAAATTGAAAGTCATTTGAAGGTCATATGGTGCTAATTACATGAAAACAATAGCTCACGAAATTCCACTTTTAGATGTGTTTTATGTCGTTTTTTAAAGAATGACAATTTTTTTAGCATGATCAATTACTTGCTTAGGCGAAGTATAAAATTTTTCCTCCAAATATTATATGAAAAAATAAATAAAACCTAAATCGGCGATTTTCAGCATCTTTAAAATCATAAAAAGGTTTAAATAAAGCATTTTAAAAAAATATTCGACTTTCCATTTAAAAAATAGTCAGATTGTTTATATGAAATAGTTGTTGCGACCCTGTATAATGGAACTGAAATGCATTTTATAGAATCTAGGAAAGCGGCAGACGCATCAGACGCATAAAATACCTAAGAGTTTTTTTTGGCTTATTTCGTGTTAACAAAATTTTTATTGAAATAACTCGTACTTAGCCAGGTGTTCAAAAAAGTAATTTCAGTTAAAAAATATGCTTTTGAGAAAAGGAACAAAAAAATAAACATTTTTAAATCAGAAAAGAAAATAAATTAATTATGATGAGCAACATGTGTACTTATAATTTACTTTTTATGAGACCAACTTTTTTTAATCTTTTACCGAAATTATTATTCGAAAATTGATTTGGACACCTTCCAATTTTCTTACTTTTCATCTGTAGTAGTCAGCCGTTTGGCAACTGAAAAATTTTAAATGGGATAAGTAATTAATAATACACATGACGTATGTAGGACGTAATTTATCCCTTCTCATGCTATATTTTGGATCAAGCAAGATTGCGTTATGGGAGAAAACCAGATTAGACATAAACTTGAAATATGACACTTCATA
The DNA here is from genome assembly GCA_034092305.1 of Diaprepes abbreviatus. Taxonomy (NCBI): domain Eukaryota; kingdom Metazoa; phylum Arthropoda; class Insecta; order Coleoptera; family Curculionidae; genus Diaprepes; species Diaprepes abbreviatus. Next base: position 7,032,170 of record JASJET010000200.1, read on the forward strand.
TATAGGTGGCGCTAGAGAATTGATCAACTAATAAATTATTATTAAAAAAATACAACCAAACCGACTTTAAAAAATTGCACAAAAAGCTTAATTAGTGAACATTTTATATTTATTTCAAGTTATTTCATAATTTAAAACTTATAGGTTAATTGGCATGTACAGGGTGCGGCGTCAAAATACGGACAAAATTCAATTTGAAATTCTCGGCGCTCTATATGACTGGCAGATGTCGCGATTGGAATTCAAATAGTTTGGCACATGTACTAAACTATCGTAACCTCGAAAGAGTCGCAATGTTGAAACCAAGGGTGCAGTATAACCGAAGAGATGCGATTATCGAAAGTGTTCTAGCTGGGCGCTCGGTGACAAAATATAATGAGTCGGAGAAGTCTAAAGAAGGTTTTGTAACATCGGCGAGGAAAATTCACTCGAAGGAGCGTATTGTACGGACGCCCAATACCATTCAATGGGCTCAGGAGCTGATTTTTGAGAATCAAGGGCAGTCGTTCCTCTCTCTCTCTCTAGCATTACAACCCGGGGTGGGTCTTTGCTGACTTCACAATCTGCCTCCACTTGCTGCGATCCATCATCAGTTCCTCCGCGCGTACGACGTTTAGGGTTTGTAAGTCTGCTGCAACGTTATCTCTTCACCTCATCCTTGGTCTTCCTAGCGGCCGCATTCTTTCTGGGTTCTCTTCCCATACCAACTTGACGATACGTTGATCTTGTCTTATAACATGGCCGGCCCATCTTAATCTTTCTGCTTTTATTATTTTCACTATATCTGGCTGGTTGTATAGTTCCTCCAATTCCTTGTTTGTTCTCGTTCTATATTGCTGTGTGGTGTTGTCCCGGACCGGTCCGTATATCCCTCTAAGCATTCTTCTTTCTGCGGTTTTCAGTCTATTCTCATTTTGTTTTGTCAACGTCCATGTTTCACATGCATATGTCATTACCGGTCTTATAACTATTTGATATATTCTTATTTTCATACGGCGGGATATATTTTTCGATTTCATTATCTTTTGCAGCCCATACCAGCAGCGGTTGCCTCCTTGTATTCTGTTGTTAATCTCTTATGTAATGTTGTTGTCAGAGGTGATCGTAGCTCCCAAATATTTAAACTGATGGACCCTTTTCAAATTGTAGTGGTCCATAGTCACATTATGTCCTATTCTTGTTGTAGCCATATATTTTGTTTTTTCTTCGATGATTCGTAGGCCAACTTTGCGGCATTTTCCAGTTTGAAGAACTCTTCCTTGACACTGGTAGTTGCATTATCTACAATATCGATATCATCAGCGAACGCCAATATGATGCACGGACCTTGATTTCTAAAGAGGAGCGTTTTTGTGTTGTTTTTTCGCACGATGCTCTCCAAGGAGACGTTAAAGAGGAGTGGAAACAGCGCATCGCCTTGTTTAAGACCACTGTTGATTGTAAGGAAAGTTGACATTCTTCCTTCAAGTCTTACTGCACTTGTAGATCACTCTACACATGTTTTGGTGAGGTTAATTAGCTTCTTCGGTATGTCCAATTCTGCCATGGCATTCCACAAATCCACTCTTATGATGCTATCGTATGCTTGTTTAAAATCTATAAATAGCTGGTGCAATGTTTTGTTGTATTCCCAACATTTCTCCATTAATTGCCTAATCGTGAATATCTGATCTACAGTTGAGCGGTTTTTTCTAAATCCACACTGGCAATCTCCTATTGGATACTCCACACACGCAGTCAATCGTTCTAAGATCATTAGAGAGAAGACTTTATATCCTGTGTTAATAAGGGATATACCCCTATAATTGGAGCAGCACGTTTTCTCGCCCTTCTTAAGTATTGGTGTTATCACACTTTCTTTCCAGGAGGTTGGTATTTTTTCTTCTTTCCATATTTGACAGATGAGTTGATAAAAAGCACGTTTCAAAGTTTCTCCTCCCTTTTCCAAACATTCTTCCGGTATAGTGTCGTTTCCTGGGGCTTTGTTGTATTTAAGTTTTTGAATAGCTCGTGACACTTCTTCCACTGTAGGTTCTTCTACTATGGGTTCGGCCGTAAGGTATGTATATTCAGGCCGGGCTTCATCTGCCTGGACATTCAGTAGCTCGTCAAAGTATCTTCTCCAGGTCTCTATCATTTCAGCCTCATTTGTAATAAGGTTACCTTCGTCATTCTTTATTACTGTTCCAACTCTGGGTCTAAATCCATTTTTTATATCCTTTCCCTCCTGGAAGAAACGTCTAGTTCTGTTGTTCCTTCTATTTGACTCTAGTTCTTCAAGAATACCTTTTTCGTATGCTCTTTTTTTCGCTTTTATTGTTTTCTTTGCCTTTTTTCTAGCCTCGCTGTATTTCTGTGCATTTTGCTCATTTGAATCTTGCAGCATTCGTCCGATCGTCCAGGAGGATCTCCGCTATAAGTTTTACACAATTGAAGTGAGACAAGGAGAAGATGAACTTTTTAATCGACTTCATTTGCATATTACTTTTGACAGAAGTGAATTACTGTGATGTAATTTTTAGTATTGTAAAAGAGTACCATCAGGAGTGGCCCCATAAAAATATATCTAAGATAGATTTAATGCATGGTGGTGGAAAACTGAAAGTTTTTTTTTGAGGTAAAATTTTTAATCCAATTAATTTGCATATTACTTTTGAAGTGAATTATTATAATATGATTTTCAGATATTGTAGAAAGTACTACCGACAGTGGTCCATTAAAATATATCTAAGACAGATTTAATGCAAGGTGGTGGCAAACTAAAACGATTTTTTGGCAGGTGAACATTTTAATCGAAATCATTTGCATATTACTTTTAACAGAAGTGAATTACTATAATATGATTTTCAGACATTGTAGAAATTACTACCAGGAGTGGTCTTATAAAAATATATCTGAGATAGATTTAATGTACGGTGGTGGAAAACTGAAAAGATTTTTTGGCAGGTGAAATTTTTAATCGAATTCATTTGCATATTACTTTTGACAGAAACAAATTACTGTAATATGATTTTCAGTATATTGTAGAGAGTATTACCAGGAATGGGCCCATAAAAATATATCTAAGATAGATTTAATGCAAGGTGTTGGAAAACTGAAACGATTTTTAGGCAGGTGAACTTTTTAATCGAATTCATTTGCATATTATTATTGACAGAAGTGAATTACTATGATGTGATTTTTAATGTGTTGTAGAAAGTACTACTATGAGTAGTCCCGTAAAAATATTTTCAAGATAGATTTATTGCAAGGGAGTGGAAAATTGAAAACTTGTTTTGGCAGATGAACTTTTTAATCAACTTCATTTGCATATTACTTTTGACAGAAGTGAATTATTGTGATGTGATTTTCAGAATATTGCAGAGACTACTAACAGGAGTGGTTCATAAAAATATATCCAAGATAGATTTAATGCAATGTGATCTAAAACTGAAAAGATTTATTTGCCAAGTGAACTTTTTAATCTTTAAACTTCATTTGCATATTACAAGATTAATTTATTGCATAAACCGTTTGTCGGTTCAGGTTTTTGTAAAAATAAATTCCTAGACGAAATCGTACTCTAACCTCATAAAGGTTAAATTTTGTAAAGAGATTTTTCACACAGGATAAAAAAACTGTGCATTACAAATGTTTATTTTTACACCATGTTAAACTTAACCGTAATGAAAAAGTTTTTAGATAGAAAACTGTGAATAGAAGGTAAACTTTTTATACCTAAGTTGAAAAAAACATATTTTTGTTTTGTCATTACTCTCTTTACAACTTTGCAAACTCAGTTTCCCAATCGAAACAATTTGATTGGTAACAAAAGTTTTCCGTTTCACACATGTAATACAAGTGAGGCCAAACTTTTAAAAGTAACGGACACAAGAGAAAATGGAATTTCTCTTGATATTTTAGTTCTTTTCTACTTCCAAACCCACAAAGCGACGGCAAAAAGTTAAGAAAATTATAGGAGTGTTTTATGTCTTCTGTCAAACACGAGTTGGGTATACGAAATAGGAGAAGAATGCTATTTATAAAAGATTTCGCTGAAATGGAAAAATGACAATTACGTGGGTGATTTCTACTACTAATTCTATCTGGCATTCTATTTATTTGTTTCGCAATTCTAAATGGCTTGTAATTTTTTTTTGTATGATGGACACAGATTTTGGATTTATATTTTTTCTTAAATTTATAAATTGAATTAAAAAAGTTTTCACTGGAACGTAACGTTTACTTTGGTTGGTTGTAAAGACTCGAAAAACATTTGGTATGTACTGCTTGAGCATTCTTGATTAATCTTTTTTTAGTTTTAGTCCAGGAGCCCAGTGGATTTTCGTAGCAGATGAAAAGGCATGGCTTTATCAAAGTTTTTTGTATGTATTTTAAGCCCCTCATTACGAATGTCTAGGATGTTATAAACACAAAAAAAAAAACTAAAAAAAAATAGTTATTTTGAGAAATTTGTTCTTTTGTGCAATACAAAATATTTTCGTGTTTCTGGATGATTCTAAGCAAAAAGCGTCTGTCGTCATTTTTTCGTACGAAGCATAATCTTTGAGTTAAAAATTACTAAACATTTGAAAAATGGCTTTTTTGCCGCTTTTCAAAATGAATTAATTTGATTAAATGAATATTTTAAAATTCTGCTCCCAGTAATTATTAGTTCAAGTCAACTACCAGTTGAAATTATTTGCAATGCGAAAATGTAATGTTTGTGTTGTTTGTTGTATAACATACACGCCGCCGTGTATAAAGGGAGGTAGAAGTCTACTTACTGGCGTTCACCTATTGGCAATTCATTATAGCTGTCACTGATCTGATTATAAAATAGGCAATATATTAGCATAAGGAACTTCAGATATTATAACTATGTTTGAAAAGGAAGATGTCTATTCTGGATATTAATTACAATCTCTGTTCAAAATAATAGGAAATAACGACTTTAGAACGGCTTTTGAATATTCTTTAGCGATTTTTATGCCTTATCTAAAGTGGCATTTCCTCTACAAACTAGGAAAATCAATTAAGTATAGGCCAATTACCTGCCTTCCGCGCTACATAAGCGGTTCACCACCTGCTTTACAAAATGCATCTATGCGGATTGTAAACAAAATAACATCATCGCATTTCAACAGAAAGGATGCACCAGGGGAGCAATGGGATGCAAGGAGCAATTGAGTATTGACTCTGTCATATGTAACCAAGCCTGTGCCAACTAAAGAAACCTCTTTGCCGCTTACGTGAATTATAAGAAGGCCTTCGACTCTAAAAATAATATTGAGAATGTTGAAATAGTCATTTCGTTTCCTTTTTAGAACGCATTGTGTCAATCTGGAGAACTAGGATCCAATTACAAGTGTCATCCAATGATACCATCGAAACTAATACAATCTCAATACGAAGGGGAATATTTTAAGGCGATTCACTAAGCCCATTGTGATTCTGCCTTGCAATGAACCCACTTTCACGCCGTTTAAATTCTACCAGATACGGATTTAGTATTAGAAATAACAACGAAGAGGTAGTAAGATTGAATTAACTTCTATATATGGATAATCTTAAACTAATGGCTGCTACCAGAAACCAGTTGGAGCAAATATTTAAAATTGTAGAAGGGTTCACGGGGATATAGGAATATAGTTTGGACTTGATAAGTGCTGAATTTTAAACATCGTTAAAGGAAAGATACAACCAGGAGCATTTGAAATGCAGACCAGTGAAACTACAGCTGCAATGGAAGCAGAACAAACATATAAATATCTAGATATGAAATAGGCTAAACAAATTGACAATCGCACTATGAAGTCCGAGTTGACAACTGAATTTGTCAGGAGAGTAAGGCGGATGTGACGAACTAGTCTAAATAGTAAAAATTTCTTGAGGGTACTCAACACGTCGCATGCTCTGCACTTAGCTACTCTTTTGGAATTGTAAATTCTGCAAAGGAAAATAAGAACACTCTTAACAAAAGCACACAAACACCACCCTCGGAGTGCTATTGAATGTACAATGCTTCCAAGATACCAAGGAGGAAGAGCATTGGTCGATATTGATAAGCAGCTCGATCAACAAATAACAAATTTACGTTATTATTTCCACAGGTTAGCGGACTCTTCCACACTACATCTAGCAATATCTGAGACAAACGACTCAACGCCGCTATAGCCGAGAGGACGGGATATTGCTTCTCACCACCGAACAGATCAAGAGAAATTACAAGCCTGGCTACAGAAACAACTTCATGGACGGCATCCACATGAGGTCAATTAGGACATTGTCGACAATTTAGCGTCGAACTACTGGTTGATTTCAGGACAGATTTTTCCGGAAACGGAGGGCTTCTTACTACCTATCCAAGACCAGGTTATTCCAATGAAAAACTATCGGAAGCTCATCATCGGATCCCTCAATAGCAAACCACCAATATGGATATGGCTGTCGAACATTAGAGACTGTCCAGCACATAACTGGAGGATGTCAAGCGTTTGCCGTAACCGAGTGTAAGGAAAGACACGACTTAGCCCCTAAGATACTTCACCAAGGATTAGCAGGTAAGTTGAGTCTATTGCAGGTAGAAAAATTGCCTTACTACAAATACAATCCTGAGCCTATTCTTGAAAACAACGAATTCAAGCTGTATCAGACAGTAATCAGACAATTGTTCATAATAGACCAGACATTATACTGACAGATTAAATTTCTAGGCGAACTACACTGCTATTGCACATTGCTATACCTAACAACAACAACCTAAGACTAAAATACAATGAGAAGATCGCCAAATACAGAGATCTGGAGGTGCAAATCCGAAGACAATGGGCAAGGAACAGCGTCAACATGATTCCCATAATTTTATCAACAACTGGAAAACCTCATACAGAACATCAAGGGACTGGGCCTTAGTGAATATCTATATAAATCGATTCAGAAAGCAGTTCTCCTTGCAACCGTGCAGGCCGTCCGAAAGTTTATGGGAAATACAACAGACCACGTCACTTAGAACCCGATAACATGGAAAGGGTCCCCACACAACTTCATACTTTTGGTATCTTTGTATACCTGGTATGAGTCAATATTCCCTGGAGGGAGTTCTTTCTCGAAGCCTTTTAACATTTTGTCAGCTTTTTAACATGTATTATATTTTATTGAGCTAAAGTATTCTGTTCTAAGCAACTCACCAACAATGCCACGATCAGCGAAAGCTATAATAGATTATGTACACTAGGTGAGCGTCTGTAAGTAGACTTCCACTTTCTTTCACACATGGCAGACGAAAAAAAAACACAAGAGATACTTTTCACTTAGAATTGTTAGAGGAACACAAAAATGTTTTAATAATATGCTTTTCCTCATGCATACAATTAAGGCAAAGACAGACGTGCAAAACTAGTGTAACGGAACCCTAATATACTGCGTGCCCGCTACGTACTTGATCAATTTTTTTTTGTAATCTTCTGTTATTTAATATGGTAATTTAATTTTGAACAACAAAATCTTAAGCTAGTGTTCAGAAACATCTTAATATTACTTGTTGAAGGTCACTATTGCAAAAAATATTTTAAAATTTAATGTATAATCGTTCTCATTTACCTTCGCTGCGAAGAAATACCGTAGAAGAAATAAATGTTAAATCTGAATAATAAAAGTATATATAAAGTATTAATCTTACAGTCTAATACCAACATAAAGTTAATTCAATGTTAAATTTTGAAGCTCTAGAGGGACGCCTACTTTCTCCACTTACACAGTATTGGCGGTCAAATGCAAACGAAATATTCCACAATTTTTAATTTTTACTAGTATTTCGACCTCGACATTGCTTAGGAATAGAAACCAAGAATTTTTTTGATTTTTTTTAGCATCGAAATATTTTAACGGGATCTCTTTGCCAGTATTCCTTACAGCATGCCGAAAGTTGGATCAAAACATCTTATTTCGTCAATCGACACTTTTTTCAGTTTCTAGCTTCGTTGCATATTTCAGTTTCTAGCTTCGTTGCATAAATCCCTTAGAATAAGCCGAAAATTGCATCTGCTTATCTTATTCCTATTAAAAGTTGCGAAAACGAGTTGTAGCATTGCAATGGAACAAGCATTAATTATCATTAATCTTACTAAATATTATTTAGCGAAAAGTATGTTCCACTGAATGGAGGAATTAAATAATCACTCTATATATGGATTTTAACCTAAGAAAGAGTATATCTTACCAACCTAAAAGCGTTCCACATAAAGGAAAAATAAATTATTTATCAAGCTTAGCCGTTCTTATTAATTTTGAGTCATTTATCTGTTTTCTGGAACTGTAAACTTTGACATTTTATGGGGATTCATAAGTTGTGTAGCTCATATAAATATTTAAAAAAATATCGAAGAAATTGTATCCTCGTAAAATATTAATCTCGTTAAGAATCAAGACAGTGACTAAATTACCTAAAATGTTTTTAAATTAAACAATTTTTCCGTTATTAGAAAATGACAGAATAATCAAATAAAGTCGCTACAGTGCAATATATTCGTTTGCTTACATGTACAAATTCGTATAATGACTATTTTTTTCCTATTTACAAGAAAGAATGCGTTAGATATCTCCAAAATAAATAAAAGAGGGAATATGTCTTTTCCAGTTACTATTATTGTTTTCTTTTAATTATAGAAGGACATAGAATAGCCATTAGATTCCGCAGAGCTCTACACTGTTTCTGTTGGTCTTTCTAGTGTTTATCAATATTCTGTCCAAACCCTAACATAATGCATGTTCAATACTACCAGTTTTCTAGCTAAACGAATTGCATTTAACTGCTAATCCACGAACATTAAGTTTTTCGCATTTGTTGGGAAAAAATAAACAACAATTAATATATAAATATTATTACAGTGATATTATTAGTAATTGGCTCTTCAATCCAAGCTGTATTACCCCTACTATCCAAAAATTCTTTTTATTAACTTTCTGATATTTTAAGTACAATATGACATCTACTTACTTGGCTAAAAGTTTTGGATAGACAAACTTGAGCTAGCTGAAAAGTTTTATATGTAGTTTAGAAAAAGTTTTGGAATTTACTTGACTGCAGTTTAAACTGAATAGTCGAAACTTTTGTGATATATTTCTTTGTGACGTGTTTAAATGAGCACATCGGAAGTTAGAAGAAAGAAACTTGATGAACTTTAGAATTGGTTTTAAAGTTTGAACATCCAAAACATGTTACATATTTGTATCTTAGTTATGATACAAAAAACAAGTTTTAAACATACCCAAAAAATATTCTGTATGAAAGGTAAATCTAAGTAAAATGGTATAATTTCTGCTTTACAAGATAGATTTCTCAAATTCTAAATGTGGAGATTTCTCTTTTGAGCCTGATATTTCGAAAACAACTGGAGATAATTATAAGGCATATTCTATAAAAAAATTTGGAATTTGTTGTAGAACCTAAATAATATAATGATGCTCAATGTGTTTCATTAAACAAACATAAGTTGATACATGTTGTATTTATTTTAGCTATTCTGTATGATTTTGTTTTTCCAAAAAAACAGTTCAGTAAAATAAAATTAACGGGTTCAAGCGATTTTTCATGAAATAAGCAGTGGTACATTTTTATCACAACCCTGCATATAGAGGTCGAATTGAGAACCTCTTCTAAAGATACATATAAATATGGCGGGTTGCCGTTGAATTTTGTCGATTTCAATCGATATCGAGCTCACCATTCGATTCCTACGACCCTTTTGCCTTCGGCGTTAAAAAAGATGATAAAAGCATTTGGGATACAACAAACCAATTTCATCATATTCCTCGTGTTGTCGGTCTCGCTGTAAAGTAAATTTTTTCAAAAGTGGGTGCCATAAAGCCGTCCAACTAGATTGAAAAAAATCCTTTAGTTTGCACCAAAAACCGACAGAAAATGGATCACCGCAAGCCTTGGTCAGTAGAAATATGATGATGCTTTTATTATCTCTTTTGACTCTGGCCGCCAAAGTTGATAAGTTTCAAAGGAGGCTCGTCAAACGCCATATTTTTACGAACCTTAAAGGCATATAAAATATCTTAAAATGACAACCCTACACTATTATCAAAATGTTGGATGAGTGTGAAGCAATGGGTGAAATTGGCTCATGGAGCAGCTACACTGAGTGAAGACCAAAGATTTGTTAAGGCTTAATTGCCTGGAAACTGGAGGTCCCACTGAATAACCTTGGCCAGCAGTCACGGCTAACAGTAGACCGAGGAAAATCAGTTGGACCTTCAGTCCGGGGGGAGTTTCAGTCGGTAAGAATCCGACATTACCATTTACACTTTGTGAAGGTGCATATGCGCCCTTCCAGGAAACAGAAATTTTAAAGGTTGATAAAAATGTGAGGAAGTAAATTTAATTTAAAAATAATATTTTGATATTCCCACGAAATGTCATCATTTATTATTTTTTGAAACGCACACGTCACTGAAATTGATTCCTCTAGCTCACTCACTTTAACATTATTATTTTACTGTTTACCTTTATCTCCTAGATGGTCTAACCTTATTCTTTCAGAACAAATAAGTTTACAAAATAGTGAAATCTTTATCCCTAATAATCGAATGTTTTATGGCAAAGATGCTGGTACATTTGCAAGTCTTAAATGTAAACAATGGCGTCAGAATATAGTAAATACAAAAAAAAAACGTCAATTAGAAGAACATTTCATTCCACAAGATGACTATCTCACAAATTTAATTAATTTGTATTATTTCAAAATATCAATGGGTCAAAGTTTTCATATCGAATGTATTCAAAGATCTGAAGTACATACTCAGACAACGTTGCCAAACGTTTAGATTACTGTTTTATGTAGACTAATCTTAAATTTTATGTAATTTCTTTTAATTGATATGTCATGGTAAGTTAAATACAGAGAAGAGACCTGAAAACAAAAAGCTAATTTTTGCCAAGATCCTGATTTCCCATAAGACCCTGTACAAATTTTTATATTTTTGAGAATTGAATTCTCAAAAATTCTCCAAATTCCACGATAGTGTAGATTACGACTTAAACTATTCTAAAAAAAATTGATTTTCATTATAATCTAAAATTTTTTATTTACCATGGGCAGCGATGGGACGTCCTTAAAAATAATTTTTATTTTTGTAAAATTAATTTAATTCAATTATATAATGTGTTTTTTAATGAATGTGTTAGAGGTAATGATTTTCGAAGAAAATTAAAACAAAAATAAAATAATAAAACAAAAATTAAAAAAAAATCTTACCATGTAAATGAATATTAATCCTGGCTAATTTTTCAAGTTTTTGCTGCAGGAGTTTCGCCTCCTTTTTGCTTGGTTTGTGACTGGGAGGTGGGAGACCCCGGGTGAGGGGGATACTCGCCACCTCCATGTCCAGGTCGCCCGAAAGGGTGGGAAGTTCTGAAGAAAAAAATAAAACAAACTAAATAAAAACTAAAACAAAACTTAAAGTAAAAAAAAAACAAAAAATATAATTTGTGTTTTATTTGGATAGAAGAATTAGGAAAATGATTTGCAAAATTACATTCTCAGAAAAAATATAATGGTTACAAAATACATAACTGACAAGCGATACATCAAAAGCTATTAAGAGAACGTGCCTAAAATACATTATCATTTGTAATTAAATATTGTAGTCTCTAAATTAGATTAGTAAATCTTAAATGCGACGCACTCTAAATATATTTTTTTCGTTTTTACTTCGCAAGTCGGTAATACACTATTATAACAAAACCTCTTTACTCTGCAATCTTTCTTCTATAGACAGTTATAAGCTAGAAATCACGTCTAGAATGCGCCACTCTATTTGATGATGATGCTCCATTTATAGCCTACATGAGATCATATAATTGAAAATAAGGTATATTTATAGATCTTTTTTATTAATCATTTGAAAACAAAGTATCATTACCCACACCTGCCTACAATATTTACCGTTCTTAATCTAAAAGTATTTTAAAACAAAAATGTTGGCCATCAGTTTTTATGAACCAATTATATACATTAAAGTTAAAAATATATAGTAATTTTGTCTACATAAAAGTTGATTAGCTACGCAATTTGCCATAAAATCAAAATTAAGACTGTTAAAAAACTTAAAAACATTTATCGTTTTTACAGAAAAAATATTATTTATAAAATTCAAATTAAACCAAAAATATTGTCAATTAAACTAATTTGATTTGATCTACTACGGACATCGATGCATTCTTTAACTACTGAATTTTGACATAAAATGTTAGAGTCATCCTATGGACATTGTTGCTTTACGGAACTACCGAAAAGTTTGCTAGATTGCTCCGAAAATCACACAATATTCAACACATGTAAGAAAGTTCGACCATGTTTGAAGTCTCCAGAGGACGCAATTCCATTTCAAACAGAAGGCGTTTACAAGATACCTTGTTCTTGTGGTAAAGTGTATGTAGGTGAAACAGGATGGTCTATATCCACTAGGCTTAAGGAACATGAAATATGTATAAAAAAGAAACAAATTGTACAATCTGCAGTAGCTGAATACCAGCATTGCTCATGTCACACTTTTAATGTAAAAAGAAACTGAGGTGCTTGCATCAGTGTCTGGTTTCTTTAAACGTAAAAGTAGAGAATCAATCGAAATTTGTAAATATCCAAATAATATTAATAGAGATGCGGGTTACAGTCTACATCACGCGTGGAAATCGATTGTAATGCTAGATCACGGTTCGCTGAGCGCCAGTCGGGTATAAATACTGGACTGTTGCTCCTCGATAGTCATTCAGTGTTCTAATCTCATAGAGTAAAGAGCCCTGAAGACGCCTCGTGCAATCGTAAGCGAAACGTCGAATAATAATTCCAATTTCACACGGTCTAACCTCAATAAACATGATTTTCAAGCGGTACCAAACCCTTTGGAAAAATTATTTGTTCATTGTTTCAAAAAGTGAGTGAAATGAGTTTAACTAATAATAAATTAAGGAATAATAATTAATTAAAAGGTGTACAGTGGTCAAGAGCTATTGCTTACATTTAAAAATGTAACGATTTAGTGATATGAAGTGTTAAAAAATAATATTATATAAAGAATTGGAGAAAAATATTGTTGTATTTAATCATCCAAAAACTCAAAAAAATAGTGTTATAATCGGTCTGGCTGATCGTGCCATCTCTCTAACGTCTCCAGAATTCTGACCAAGGATACTGGAAAAAGTGAAAAATACACTAATAAACAATATTTTCAATGAAAAGACTATTACCAAAATAATTAATAAACGAACACGTAAATTTTATAACGACCTAATAACAAGAAACATAGAACATAAAGAGCAAAAATATGTAGCAATACCTTACCCTAGTGAGCTGTCAGAAAAAATAAAACACATTTCAAAAAAGCATATTATCATATGCCACAGGTCATATAACAAATTAAATACACTAATCACTAATTTAAAAAGTAAAACTCCTCTCATAAATAAATCAAATGTAGTATATTCGATCCCTTGCACAAATTGTCCCAAAAAATATATAGGCATGACGAACCAATTGCTAAAGAACAGATTGAATGGTCATAAATATACGAGAAACCCCTCAACAGCGATAAACAAACACACAAAATAAGAAAAACATGCTTTTGATTATAACAGTACCATAATAAGAAACAAAGATATGAATTACCAAAAATTACAGATAAAGGAAATGATAGAAATTAAAAAAGATAAAAAAACTGTTAACGACAGAAGGGATATAGGAAATTTGAGCCACGTTTATACCAGCCTAATTTAAACAAAAATATTAAGTATTTGATCCTGTTAATAAGCATCAAAAATTGAATATTCTCTTAAACATAAAATTAAATGTATACGTTATTTTGTTTTTTGTGCATTCTAAAAGATAAAAAATAAAACACACTCGCATTCCATGTATCCTCAGTACCTAAATAGACGATTGAAAGGTTGAATTTCATTAATAATTACTAAAAAAAATGTCAAGGTGTGTACCGGTAAAATTAAATATATTTTCTTAAAGATTTAAATACTGTTTTAAAGTGTTTGTTTTGTTTTTTAAAATTGTAGATATGTTCTTGTGTGAATGTTTTAATTATACAAAAAATATCTTTAGGAAGGAAAATAAACCAAAAATTTTGAAAATGCCTTAAATAAATGGCGAAACGTCAATTGTTTGCATTATTTGTCAAAAAAAGAACTTAAACCCAAGAAAAGACAAAATAAAGAAAAAAGGATATATATATATATATATATATATATATATATATATATATATATATATATATATATATACCGGGTGTCAACGAATCTATTACACAAGTCATAATTTCTAGAGTATTATGTGTATCAAAATGAGAATTGGTATAGGTAAATGGTATGTGAAGGGGAGAGTTTTCGCATATTTTCCACTTTCCAGCCACTTCCGGTTTTACCGGAAATGGCCCCGGTTCTGAATTTTTAAATGGAACACCCTGTATAATTTAACATTTTTGGATTTCTGAGACAATTCTAGATCAGAATGTGACATTTTAAAAACTTTTTACGTCTACTTCATTTTTTTAGAGCCACTTTTAAAATTGCATCTAGGTGGTCATGATCGGACGCAAACTAATCTAAGGGCCTTAGGTGATGTCAAAAAAATACAATCGCAAAGTTTTAGTTACTAGTATGAAAGACAGGAATAAGACAAGTTGACAAAATTACGTTTTCATTTCTAACTATTAATTTTCAAATGGCGACCCCTTTTTGACAACTACTTTTCGAAAAAAGCATTCTTTGACGAATCTAACGGTACTAATTTATTTGCGATTGGATTAGACATAAGAACAGAAATTAAATATTATTAAGAAAAATACTGGATAATTTATTTACTTATGACAAGTGCGCCATGGACAGCCATGATGCATAATAATTTGCAACTGTTTTTATCAAGTCTTCTTTGGAAAACAAAGCACTCACTTAAATAGATAATGACAGTGACATACGCTCTAAGAACAGACGTAAAAGTTTCTTAATTTTCGTTAAGTTTAGTTTAAATTTTCGTTAAAATAATGTATACTCAAAGTGAAAAAGTGGATATGTTATTAATATTTGGAGAGTGTCATAGAAATTCAAGGAATGCTGCCGAGTTGTATGCTCATAGATATCCGAATCGGCAACATCCAGCCCATCAGTATTTTCCGTATGTCGAGACTCGTTTTAGGCAAATAGGAAATCAAGAGGCGGAACAGAGGTTTATCATAAATGAAGAGACTGAGATTAACATACTTGCTATGGTTGAGGTTGATAAAACAGTTTCGTTAAGAAAAATTAGTCAAGGACTGCAGATAAGTTATGAATCAGCAAGAAAAATACTGAAAAAGCATGGATATCGAGCATTTAAATATCAGTTACATCAACATTTGTATACTGAGAATGGCGATAGACGGGTAGTGTTTTGTGATTGGCTGCTTCAAAATCATAGAGTTAACCCAAATTTTATCGATTTTATTCTATTTTCCGACGAATCCCGATTTACAAATAATGGTATGTTCAATAAGCAAAATACTCGGTACTGGGCCCAACAAAATCAATATGAAATCAGAGAGGGCAATTTTCAAGAAAGATTTGGCGTCAATGTCTGGGCTGGTATCGTTAGAAACAGAATAATTGGGCCAATATTGTTTGAAGGTCAGTTAACAGGGGTTAGATACTTAGGTTTTCTTCAAAATGAAATCGAAAATCATCTCAATGATATACCTTTAGCAGTTTTATGGAGAATTTACTTTCAACAAGATGGAGCACCGCCTCACAATACTAGAGAAGTTCTTAATTATTTAATAGAGCATTTTAATAATCGAATTATTGCAACCAATGGTCCGGTACGGTGGCCAGCCCGCTCACCGGATCTTACTGTGCTCGATTTCTTTGTCTGGGGATATGTTAAAGAAAGGGTTTACTATGAAGCAGCCCCAGCTACTCTTGAAATATTAGAAGAAAGAATTTTACGGGCATTTAGAAGTATAACGCCCCAAATGCTACAAAACGTGATGAGAGAAACAATTGAACGAGCTGAAATGTGCCGTGAAAAAGAAGGAATGCACTTTGAACATTTACTACACTAAACTTTTTAACAAATTCAGCTACTGTACTTTCAAATATTTTAAGTGCGTCGTCTAGGTTATTAGTTTATTTTGTTAGTTTTTTGTAAATTTTGTTAAATTTTTAATCCAATTCCTGTCTTTCATTTTAGTCACTAAAACTTTGCGATTGTATATTTTTGACATCACCTAAGGCCGTTAGATTAGTTTACGTCCGATCATGGCCACCTAGATGCAATTTTAAAAGTGGCTCTAAAAAAATGAAGTAGACGTAAAATTTTTTTAAAATGTCACATTCTGATCTAGAATTGTTTCAGAAATCCAAAGATGTTAAAATATACAGGGTGTTCTATTTAAGAATTCAAAACCGGAGCCATTTCCGGTGAAACCGGAAAGTGGAAAATATTCGAAAACTCTTCCCTTCACATAACATTGACCTGTACCAATTCTCATTTTGATACACATAATACTCTAGAAATTATGACTTGTCTAATAGATTCGTTGACACCCGGTATATATATATATATATATATATATATATATATATATATATATATATATAATTAAAGTTTATTTTACAAATTAAATAACAAATAACTGTTTAAATAACATTTAAAGCGTATATAATGACGGTAAATCTCAAAGTAATTAAATACTCTAGGGGAAAAATTATCAAGGAAAATATTTTCATAAGGTCCCAAACCATTTTTACTAACTACAACAACTGCTATTAATTTCACTTTGAGTTAACAATGATTTTTTGAGGTTATAGATCAATAATGCAACCGAAAAAAGAAAAAAAATATCAAAACTTGCGACGTCATCGAATATACAACAAAATTAACTCAACTTGCGATGAATAAATAGTGTAAGCAAGCTTTTAATTCTTCCTTTCAGAAAAGCTATGTCTGCAGAAGGATCGAACTGATGATACGTCAAGTCAGCTTAATCAATTAAATATTAAGATTGCCAAAATGACGTCAGAAAAACGTTGCAATGTCCATTTATTGATATGAGTGCGTCTCAATATTTTTTACCCTATTTTTTAATACACACTTATTTAAGAGAAATATTAAGAACACATTTTATTTTATTACTTTTTAGCTTACTGAATTTGTATTAACATAATAAATATAATAAACATAACCTCTTCGAGATAATTTTCAATTGTTCCCATTGAATAGACTGTGAGTTGGAAACAAATTTTCACCACTAGTTTCATAGGTACTTTACGCTATATATAAAATAATTAGGGTCTTTTATGTGGCAAATGCTGCAACATTATGTCAATTGAACTGAATATTGATGCATTAAACCCTGATTATTTTAACTGATAATCAAAATTCATGATATTCAACTAAACAAGGCATTTTAGAATTAGAAAATATTGAAAATACTATCGGGTTGTCACTTTCTAGTTTCCAAATACTTAAATAAAGTTTAACAAATATTTTTTCCCAAAACAGAATGCAATAATATGTGACTTCTTACCAAAAATAAAAAAACTGCAAAGAACAAACATTGTTGGTTCGAAATAGCTTTCGATTAGAAATAAACGTCAATTACTCATCAACTAAACTGAACTTTATGATCCAAAAAGTAATCACATGTCAATCCATTAAGTGCTTATACCCTAATAGTTGTTTCGTGTTAATTTTTTACGAATGTGTCGGAACATCTACGTACGTTAACCATTTGCCAAATTAATGCTTTTGTTTTTGATTATTCTGTTTTTGGGCTCGGTAAATCTCCAAAGAGTATTAACAGGATTTTTAAATTAGTCGTATTTGTTTTTTGGCCTTATAAATATCGGCTATTTATAGCCATTGATAATTGTTGAGTTATTAATTGTTCGATTATATAATTAAGGGTCTAAAAGCGAATTTACATATTTCATTTTTATTGATCAATTTTTTTAAATCGACTAAACTGAATAAACAATAAGGTGGACAACTGAAAAGATGAGTTAATCAAAGTGATCGAAAGAGAGAGGCATTTAATGAATAGAAGATATTTTTTGTAAATATTCTATTATACCATGTTTCGGTGAGTATTTGTTCAGGTACTAAATTTATTAAATACATATTGTATTATTAAAAACAATGATATGTGAATTATGATGACGATTATTGAACGAAACCAAATTGTTTAGTGTTAACTAGTAGGTGCAATTTATTGTACCAGTTGCATTATGTTAGAAATAAAAAAAAGTCCCCTCTCCAATTTCCCCTGTTTATTTATTTATACTTATAGCTTCGTAAGAATATCCGTATTTTTTTCTAACGGGTACTATTTTTTAGTTATGGCAAAGATTATTATATAATAATCTTTGGTTATGGTTATTAGTAAAAAATCAAAAACGCAAACACCCAGAAAAAACATGTTTTAATTTTATTAAAAATTATAGAAGAAAAACCGAGAACACCAATTTTTATTAATATACTTGCACGCATTAAAACACAAAATATAAGGTAAAACAAATATTGTTTACAAAATATGTAAAATTTTAAACTTTTCCTTTTATGTTGGGAAGTAGCTTCTCGCTTTAATCACTAGCAGTAATTAGTTAACATAGCTGCATTTCGGAAGACGCAGTACTGATATCGGAAGACGAAGACAACCTCCAACGGCTCCTGTACAAGTTTGAAAAGACCGCTGAAAAATTTAACATGACAATCTCCATAGGAAAAACCCAATCTCTCACGATCAGTAAAGAACCAAGAAGATGTAAGCTCGCTGTACACAATCAAAGCATCGAACAGGTCATGTCATTTAAATACCTGGGAGCAAACATCACCAGCAATAGAAACTTAAAAGCAGAAGTTCAAGAACAAACAACCAAAGCTGCCGTAATGTCAGGATACCTACGTGATATTATATGGAGAAATAAACATATGACGACACAAAGTAAGATCAGAATATATAAGACCTGCATACGACCCATAATGACTTATGCCATCGAAACAAGAGCAGACACATCAGCAACCAAAAGACTACTCCGGACAACTGAGATGAGAACGCTAGGAAGTATCACGGGTCATACATTACGCGACAGACTAAGAAACGATGAAATCGGAAAAAGATGTAAAATACAGGACGTCGTAAGATGGGGCAGAGGAAGAAGGAGAGCATGGAGGGATCATGTCGACAGGATGACCGACGACCGATTGGCAAAAATTGCAAAAGAAGGAATACCAAACTTCTCAAGGCTTCCTGGTCGACCGCCTAAAAGATGGAAAGAGAGCTGGACATCGATGTCACAGGAACAAGAATAAACGAGATGCATTGACAGTCAATACAGGACAAAGTCCTATACTAAGAATAAGAAGAAGAAGAAGAAGAAACTGCATTTCAAAGACCTTTATACCATTCCTCAAGTAATTTTACGGTGAAATCTTTCTCCCTACTCATCACTCACACCTCCAAAATTTGAAGAGAAAAAAAGAGAAATGGAAATGGAGAAAATGAATTTTTGATGACATTCTGCATCCCACCTTTTATTATGCGTGTTAAAAATTGTTCCCTATTTTTGATTCTGTGATTATCAAAAACGCCATTTACGACAGTTTTTAGCGATCTTCATGCGTCTAGCTTTTTGTAATTTAGCTTTTTATCGAAATTTTGGTCTCTCATTGACTCCACGTAGCTGTACTTCGATAAATGTTTCAACTTTGCGTCACTTAATTTTGTAAAAATAGACTTTAAGTGTAAAAATCCTTCACTATTTTTATTCATTGCCTTCATAAAATTCTTCGTTAGGCTGACTTTTATATGTAGAGGATGTAAAATAACGTCTTTGGGGTTAATTAAAAGCAAGCATTTCACATTTAATTTACCACACACAAATTATGTACATTTTGGCCAACCTTTTATAATATAGTGTTTCTGAATAGCTCTGCTCTCCCACATGCAAAGAAAACAACAATACCTAGTGAATCCATCTTGCAAAGCAAGTAACATAGCTGTTACTCTCAGCTCAGCACATTTCCATTGTATTTCATTAAATCCACTTGAATAAGCGATTGGTATTGCTACAGAAATATATGTTTTCCGAACTGGAGTAAATTGAAGCAATTCCTTTATTTCGTTTTCGCTATACAGATATTTTTTTACTCAGTGCCAACAAGTTCTACTCTTGTAATCTAGATCCAAGTAATTCATCTTGTGTTACAGACAAATTCAAATCTCGTATAGAACACTTGCAAAGGATAAAAACTCTGCATGGTAGTTGTCAACTTTCATTTCTTGTTTTGGTGTGTATATCTTTATCACTTGGCATATCTAATTCTACAAGTTGACTTTTATTAGGAGGCAAATGAGGGGCACCTCTTCACTATGAACTATGGTTTCGATACATAATTTATAGTAGAGTACCCTATATTATACTTGATTTTCTTCGAAAATCCTCGTATATCGATTATAGAAAAGTAGCAATCATTGTAATAATTACTGGGTTCGTGCCACAACATCGGTATTGCAAATGACATGGATGTTTTGTTGCCATTCAACCAAGATAGAAGAGTAGCGTGGCATATGGGGATAAAAATTATATTGGGGTATATATTATCAATAAAAAATTTAGTCACGTCGTCATAAAATATTATTACGAGGGGAGGGGGTCAAAAAATGAAAAACAAATTTTTAGGTTATAAAATTATGTTTATTCGATTTTTCGGCATTTAAACTATTTTTCTACGTAGTCTCCTTCGACTTCAATATATTTTTGATGTCTGTTATACAATTTTGCAAACCTTGTTCAAAAAAAAGCATGTTCTGTTTCCGAAACCATGAATTTACCTTCGTCTTTGAGATGCTCATTGTTACATAAATGCTTGCCACCCAGGCTTTCTTTCACTCGCTGCATGGTCTGGAAAGTATGGTGGATAATCGAAAATATCCTATTTGAAGTTTTCCAATAAATTTTTTGTTTTTACTTAAGAATGAGGACGAGCATTGTCATGCAGAAGCAAGATTTTTCGACCACTTGCTAGGACGTTTTCGTTTGATAGCACTTCTGAGTTTTGTTAAAACTTCTGTATAACTGCACGGAACTCGCAGTCAAGACAACTTGTTCCGCTCTTACAAGCAGACTATAAAGAAAAACTAAGTACGCTAAATGGCGCTCAAGAGCAACGATAAGCTAAGGAAATTTACTTTTTGCCCCCCCCCTAGTACTATACTCATTACCTAATCATAACTTACTGCAATGAGTTAAGATACTAAAAATATGATTTTGCGAGGGTTGCTTATGGCACACAACAAGTATACTGTCACAAAGGAATTCAGTTGAATCAAACAATTGGCATAAGTGCAGTTTGGGACATAAATCTGCACTTTTTCTATGATAGGTTAGATAATCTACAAAGTTGTGCTAAATCTTTGCTATATATATATATATATATATATATATATATATATATATATATATATATATATATGTAATCGAAGGTTTTCGGGCATGTGCTGAATCCCGCTCAGGACTGTAAGGCAGCTGACGTTTCGGTGAAATCTCATTCACCATTTTCAAAGCTCACTGTATGGCGTCTACGAGCGAACTGACGCCTGCGACTCCGGTGCTGTCGGTCCCGTGTGCGCGTCGGACGCGTTCGTTTTCCGAATGGTTCCGGCCCATCAGGTTGCGAGACCTGCTGCGCGTCATCCGCCCTGTTGCCAGTGTTTGGGGTTGCGTTGCCGAGTTGTAATCTGTTTCGTTACTAAATGGTACTGGTTGATGTTTTGTAAGCAGATTTTTCCAAGTATTAGGCACACGTTGGCTATCATCTCTGCTATTTAAGTTGTTAGGCCTCTTTGCAATTTCAATGGCTTCCCTTATAACTCTTGTGGACAGGCTTTCACATCTCGATAGCATTTTTGTTCCCGAGAAATTTATCTTATGTCCTGTGTTTAACCAGTGTTGGGCCAGAGCAGAAGAAGTTGTTTTTTGCTTGACAGCGTTCATATGTTCGTCTCTTCTGGTGCTTATTTTACGGTTGGTTTCGCCTACGTAAGATGAGCTGCACTCTTCGCATGGAATTTCGTACACTCCCTGGTTTTCTAGAGGGATTCTTTCTTTAGGTGTTGGCAAGAGATCTTTTACTTTACGATCTGTGGTGAAAATGGTTTCAATATTGTGTCTCCTGAGAATTCTTGCGATCTTGTCTGTGGTGCCTCTTACATAAGGAACAAAAGCTTTGGAGCTATTTTCTTGGTTTTCGCGATTTTTTGGGGCCAAGTGTTTGTTTTTTAAAGCCTTGTCTATATGTTCTTTTTTATAACCGTTCTTTGTTAGGGCGTCTTGCAGTGTGTTCATCTCTTCCGACATAACATATATATATATATATATATATATATATATATATATATATATATATATATATATATATATATATATATATATATATAAAGGGGATAAACTTATTCCCCTTGTTTTTATTGCTTTACTTTTGGATGTTAGAGAAGATTCATACTTTATTTAGAAACAGGTTAAAAACAAACTTCATGTTAAGTTTTATCCTTTTACTGATTGCTGAGAGAAGGGAGAGCCTGTTTGTTTAAATATCAACGTGTTTTACAAACATCGAAGATAGTTACATAAAAGATACTGCACCAATTTGCGAAACTCACAAAGATAAATAAAAATTTTTTATTATGCCTGCAAATAAGCCGAATTTTCGAATTTAAAATTGGAACAATTAAATAACTTTTCCTACAATTTTTTTAACTAAAGAACAAACTTATTTATTAAAGCGGTATTATAAGCTAAGAATGCTTCTACTTATTATTTGATGGCCAACACGAAATAAATACTAAACTTACTAAAAGTTACTTCGGCAATATAACCTAACTCTTAATTTCCTGGTTATTTCCTCAACTTCTAAACTTGCTAAAACTTTTTCGCTTAGTAACGGAGATTTCTTGTATAATGCAATTCTGCAAAATTACTCAAGTTTTTGAGAGTATCACGACGAAGAATATTATCAATTATTATCTTATTAAGATTGCTACTTTCATAGTATATTAATTTATTCCCTCTTTTAAATTTATTTCCATCAAATTAAATCATAGAATTTTTATTTACTTGCGAATTGAAATATTTTTACTTAAAATTTCTCTTATATCTAACTGGATTAATTCAGCTTCAAATTTTTTGGATTTGTTACAAATTTTTTTTGGATGAGGCCTATCGTATGTGTCCATAAGTACAACTACGTTTAGGTGGGTGCAATTTCGTGTAGATCAACTGGTTCAGTGATAAAGATTTTTTAGAAAAAGTAACGATTTTGATTATACAAGGTAGTTTTCAAACATTTTGTGAGTAATTTAAAAAGGAATATATTTATTTGTATTTTACTTCTCTCTACCCCCATGATATGTTTAGAAGACTTATAAAAATGTATGAGCTATGTCACATATATGAATAAAAAAAGCGGGATTCCAAAAAAAAAAATTAGAAAAAGTAGTATATGCACAATAATTTGGCACTTCAATTTGAAATTTAACTAAAAATTTCTTTAAACATGGTTGAATAATTCAACCTATGCATTTTTATATCATACGTTAACTAATTAAACAGTTTTAGAGTTATTAAAGACTAGAATTACTTAATTACTAAAAGAAGAAAATAATAAAGAGGAAATTGTCATCTAAAAAGTATTAAATTCTTATATATTAAACGCTGATGGTTCGTTAAACAATCCAAAAGTCTTGATTATTAAAGGAAATGACGATATTACAGGCGAAATAATGAAATTTCGAGAAAATGGATCATTCATTTTATAGAGAGTTTGTAGAACAGTTAAAGTCAATAAATTAAAAAATAATTGAGGATATAATTTAAAATATTGTGATGAAATCACTTTCCCTTTGAAAATTGGACGGAAAAGCACTTAGAAATAATGTACGTGATTAATATTGTCGATATATTCTAAAAAAATATTTTATATAAATACATTTATCTAAACTAAAAAAGAGATTCTTAGCGTAAACTTAGGTAAAAGTTACGATAATCTAATTTACTTCTTTTCCAAAAACCTTTGTTGATATATAAACGCAGCAATGGTTATATATATATATATATATATATATATATATATATATATATATATATATATATATATATATATTTGTAAGAAAACCTAAAACTTTAAAATATACTTTTTTCAATACTTTCTATAGGGGATTTTGCGAAAACAACAACTCTAAAAATAGTCCTAAAATAGTATTGCTCTTATATAAAATTCAAAATACCCCATGTTAAGAAATAGAAAAATAAGGTAATAAAAATAGAATAGGTTTTTAAGAATAACTTTACATTTTTTTCTTACTTTATCGAATATTTAAAAAAAAACATTTGCTTAAATTTTATTTTTGCTATTCTTTTTAAACTCTTGTACGATGAAATGAGAAATTCGACAACACCTCCCTATATCAATTGTCGGTTGGGTTCACTCAACTTTTTTCCTTTTCACGATTTTCCAGCATCTCCTTTGTCATTTCGGATCTTTTTCACATAATTTTTCACACTTTTTTTACGAATTTGCATTTTTTGTTGGACTGTTGACGTAAACCCGAATGTTTGATCAGATTCGTTAATGATGATTTAAGTATCACTGATAAACAACACGTTGTTACATGTCACGTGTCTACCTGTCTAGGATAAAGCTTTGACAGAATAAGCAAAAAACTGCAGTCTAAAATGTATGTGCTGTTGTCAAAATCAGCAGGTGTTAAATCTGGACTACGCCGTAGCCAGTTGATGTCTCTTTGGCGAACAAACAATCATGAGGAGCTGTCAAAGAATCATTCGTGATGAGGGAAGCTGCTGTAACTTGTTGGAAAAATGTATTCCAATTTGGTTTTGCATTTCTGGAGTCAAAAAGGTCCGGATCATATGGCAATAAGGATCGGAATTAACAGGCTGAGTACTACTGTTATCCTCAAAAAAATAGGGACCAATTATTCCTTGGCTTGATATGGCAGCTCAAACAAAAAGTTGAATGTAAGGGTTTCTGATGAAGTTGCGTTGTCAGGAACTCAACATTTACAATTTTGTTTGTTCACGTGGCCGTTCATGTGGAAATTCGATTAATCAGAGAACCATATGTTACTGAAGCTCCTAAAACGGTTTTTTATCGCTCTGCAGAATTCAAGTCGTTTAGCTAGATCATTGAGCTTCATTACATGTATAATAACAATTTTGTAGGGGTGAAAATGTATATCTTTGTGAATAATGTGATGGATCGTGGATCTGTGCAAATTTAGAGAAGCTGCGCGGGACAGTAGAGTTGTGGATCGTCTCTAACAGACTGGAGAACGAGGTCAACATTCGTGTTCGTTCTTGATGTTTTTTTTTTCCAGTGTATTCTATACACAAGTTTGTACCCAATGCTTGATCAAATTCACACTTGGTCCATTTCTCATAGCCGTTAAATTGAAATGTGTGTCCCGTACATATGGTTGTTTTTATAAAACGCTCGCACGCAAGCGTTCTATCTCTAGTAAACTTAAAAAGCCAATCAAGCGTTTTACACCACTCTCTCCCCCCCCTCCCTATCGATATTTGGTGCGTAACAGTAAAAAAATAGGAGCTAATTATTAATCCTTAAAGGGCGACGGATATCGGTATTTGGAATTAATCAAAAAATTGTGAGAAAAACCATCAATTCTTTCTTACGGGTTATAATTTATCAATAGGACTGAATGGATTTAGTGAACGCAGTTTTCCCAACAATGCATTATTTATCTTGTAACAACTGCAGTTGCTTATGTGACGCAACATTTTTTTTTGCAATAGATGAGGTGTTGTTAGTAGTATAGCCTTCATTTTACTCGCAGCCAGCTTGATACGTTAGTAGCCTGTTTTATAATCATTAATTTAATAAAGTTTTTTTTAATAGTTTTGAATATGAAAATTTAATTATAGGTTAAAAACAACAAGAATATCTAGGTTTTTTGGAAAAAGGTCATTTTATAACGATCTGGTTTACTACTTAACCAATGAAATTTTATTAAATTCTATCAATAAAGCTTTTTAACTACTAGGTTAACCAAGGTTTCCATTCGAAAATCATATTTAATGTAGATTTTAGATAACCGTGGTGAATAAATTATTTTGCTTTTATTGCTGCTAACTAATCAAAGGCAAATAGATAAATATATTATAGAATGATCAATTCCCAGTACTTTTTGACAGATATATACATATACATACACACACACAAATATATATATATATATATATATATATATATATATATATATATATATATATATATTTATATCTATCAAAAAAGTACTGGGAATTGATCATTTATAAAGCCCCCTTAAAGAGATTGTCAAAATTCTTTTTGTCGCTAAGTTGAGACAACTGTCCTCTATATTAACTTAAAGTTGGAGCTAAATCTGTCATTTATTTTGTTTACAGTGCTCGATTTGTCAGTTCATCTCAAGTGTGTTTTGCGATTTTTACAATGGATTATCGAAAAAGAATTTGTCTCAGTTTTGTATTGCAAATGGAATTTCGTGTGCTGAATTGCAGAATATGTTACATAAGGCTTACAATGAATCGACTCTATCAAAAACACGTGCAGATGAGTGGTACAGTGCATTCAAAAGTAGCCGAGATGTGGTAGAAGATTTGCCTCGCTCTGGTCATCAATGTCTTCACTTGACTCGACTAGTTCCGAAAGCCTGCATTTTTTTAAAAACTCCATAACGTACAGGTCTCGGAAAATGTTCTAGAACGAATCAGTTCCAAACCCACATTTATAAAACGCATTATAACTGGCGATAAGATATGGGTTTGCGAGTTTGACATCCAAACTAGTCAACAAGCTTCGGAATGGCGCTTTCCAACTGAGCCGAAACCGAAAAAACCACGTCACAGTTGATCAAAAGTTAAAGTAATGTTGTCTGCTTTCTTTAATCATCGCGATGTTGTGCACTCGGAATTCAGAAGGTCAAAAAGTGAATAAAAAATATTATCTGGGTATTATGCGGCGTTTGAAAGAGCAAATTCGTCAAAAAAGTCAGGTTTGTGGAAGCAAAACTCATAGCTTTTGCACCACGATAACGCATCACTTGATATGGCTCCGTTTCAGTTTTTTCTCGTTCCATTTGTCACCAATTTGTGTAACCCGTTTTCAGTCGATATAAGACATAAAAGATAATTCGCGGCGATAACTCAAGTTATTTCCGGAATATGCGTTTGAAAAATGTTCTGATGATTGGATTATTCGTTGGTATAAATGTATTATTTCGAAAGAGGCCTACTTTGAAGGCGATACAATAAATTTGAATAAATAATAAATATTTTCTGTTTTACTGATCAATTCCCGGTACTTTTTTGACAAAATGTATATATATATATATATATATATATATATATATATATATATATATATATATATATGATAATCTTTCTTTTGCAGTCCGGAAACCCTTGCAATTAATAATTCATTTTTGTATCTTAGTATCTTAAACCCTTTGTCAATAATTTTCTGTAATATTTTCTTAGGTATAAGTTTTTGCATTTGAAAATCAAAAGAACAACAATTTTTCTGACGTTTCGCTTTACATATTGAGCTTCTTCAAAGTTATGGTATATTTATCTTGAATTGGAGGAAAAACAAATATGAGTGGTTTTGAAATTAAAAAATTTTGGAAAAATGCTAGCGTGTTTGCATCGAAGTAAAAATATCCTTCTATTTTTCTGTTTTGATATCTTATAAAATGTAGAAAATATCAAGAATTCATATACTTCTATTTTTCTGTTTTGATATCTGTTTATATAATGTAGATATTTCACGAGGCTTATTAGCACAGTCAATACGATATGAATTCTTGATATTTTCTACATTATATAAGAAGATATCAAAACAGAAAAATAGAAGAATATTTTTACTTCCATGCAAACACGCTAGCATTTTTCCAAAATTTTTAAATTTCAAAACCACTCATATATGTTTTTCCTCCAATTCAAGATAAATATACCATAACTTTGAAGAAGCTCAATATGTAGAGCGAAACGTCAGAAAAATTGTTGTTGTTTTGATTTTCAAATGCAAAAACCTATACCTAAGAAAATATTACAGAAAATTATTGACAAAGGGTTTAAGATACAAAAATGAATTATTAATTGCAAGGGTTTCTGGACTGCAACTGAAAGAATATCATGACCTTCCTTGTAAATATCAAGAATTCATATGGCATTGACTGTGCTAATAAGCTTTGTGAAATATCTATATTATATAAAAAGATATCAAAACAGAAAAATAGAAGACTATTTTTACTTCGATGCAAACACTCTGGCATTTTTCCTAAATTTTTTAATTTCAAAACTACTCATATATGATTTTCCTCAGATTCAAGATAACTATACCATAACTTTGAACAAACTTACTATGTAGAGCGAAACGTCAGAAACATTGTTGTTCTTTTGATTTTCACGTGAAAAACCCTATACCCTATATATATACATATATATATATATATATATATATATATATATATATATATATATATATATATATATATATATATATATATATATATATTAATATTTAGAAAATGTACTTTGATTTAGACTTGGTATATTTTTGAAAATTTTTCTTGAAAGAGAATAAAAAAATTACCAGTTAATAATATCCTCTGTGCAATACTGGATATTGCCGCTGCTCCCTCATATAATAATCCCATTACCGATTTAAATACACTTGAAAACACCATTTTTAATTAATATTAACATTAATATTACACGTACATTTAGCACCACCTGTGTTCATTAAGCATCAATTTTAATTGTTTTTTGGTATCCCTTAAGCCGATCTACTAAAAAGCTTAACATATTCTAACATGTAGAAATAAAATTACTTTTATTCATATAATTTTGGTAAGTAAATTCAGCATATTTAAACACTAACACAGATATTTGTTATTGGTATTAATTCCATTTTTGACCACAGTACGGTTACTTTTTGTGTGAATTTATTAACGATAAATGATAATATCAGCACAGTCAATGGTTAGATCGGGATATGAATATTTTCCTTGTTTAGTTAATACAATTTGAGAAGGATGGCTAACAGTCGGTAGCCCCATTGGAAATATTAGAACACACATTTTATTTAATAAAAAAAAATATGGAAAAGGGATAGACACATTTTTTGTTAAAGATAAAATAGTAGTGCCAAGGTGTTTACTAAGTGGCCGGTGTGTTAACTAAATTACGTTGGCTAATTTGGTCGTAAAATGGAAGTAATGGCTCAATAAAATAATTATCCGTAGCATGAATGGTATTATGCTAATTGCATAGAAAATAACTGTCTACTTAAAATTCTCATTTCGGCAAGATATTACCCGCAGAATCTAATGATGGATTGTTATCATCAACAGTACACACGAACCGCTAAATATATCTCTGAGCGGTAGGAAATTATTCCAAATAAATTATTTTATGGTCTATGTATTTGAAAAGTTGTTTTTTTTTCTCCTTAAGATTATTAAGAAAGAAGAGAGACAAATTATTCTCTGCGAAGTACACTCTGGTTTTCTCTCCATATTAGTTTCTATTGTCAAAATGCTTTACGGCTTTTAAGTTTTGTTATTAGTTGGCCATGACGACGAGGCGTGGCGAAAATAAAACAATCGAATCCTACAGAATTGTCACAATTGCTTGTCATTTGACATTCATTAATAATAATCACGTCGGGGCGATTGAATTACACGCACGAAGATTATTTAAAATTATTTATTATTTATGGAGAATATGATAGAGTTATTTCAAGAACATGTGACACATTCACGATCCGATATCCGAAGAAACAGAAACCAACAACACCAACTGTTGAAAGGATTATAGAAGAACTTTGGATCCATAAAAGCAAAAAGAAATAGAAATAAACCAGTTGCTAATAATGAAAATATTCAAGCTACAATTTTAGGATATTTCGCCGCATATCCGACAATATCTACAAGGCAAGTAGCATTACAGTCTGGATTATCTTAAACATCAGTTTTAAGGATTTTATGGAAACACAATTTTTATCCCTATGTACGAGTAGATTCCATAGTATAACATTTAAAAGGCACTGATTTTCTACGAAGAGCACAGTTCTGTCACTTAACATCGGCCACAGGAAAATGCTGGTTTTTTGGATAATATTAGTTGGTCGGACGAAGCCAAATTCACAAAAAATGGATTGTTTAATCGACGCAATTCCCATTATTGGAGCAACTCAAACGTACATCCATTTAGAGAATTAAATTTTCAAGAGTGTTGGCAGTTTAAGGTGTATTGTGCTGTAAGAAATAAAGGCGTCGCCGACCTAGAATTTTACCAAGATAACCGGAATGGTAAGTTAGCCATTTTTGAAGACATCTAGATACAAAATACGTTTTTAACTTATAGGTGAGCGCTACTTCGACATCTTGAGAAATTTGGAAGTGAACTATTTAGATAACTTGCAGCTGGCGGATCATAGAAATCTATTTTATCAACATTATGGGGCGCCTCCACATAATAGTCATTTAGTTAACAATCATAACAACATGGGCCACATCTTTGGCCACCTCGCTACTCCGATCTAACAATACTTGCTTTTTTTTATTTGGAGGACAATCAAAAATAAAGTATACAATGCCGTATTAACCACTAGGGAAGATTGCATGCAGCGTGGCAGAATAGCATTTGAAGAACTTAATTCTCAGTCAATAAGAGGAGCCATCCATGAAGAGTTCCTGCTTAGATGCGAAAAATGTTTAAAAGTCCAAGGGCGTCAATTTGAACATTGAACTATATTTTATTAACAATTGGTTTATTTCTATTTATTTTAGCTTTTATAGATCCAAAGTTCTTGAAGTTTTTTATAATCTTTTTAACAGTTGGTAGTGTTGATTTCTGTTTCTTTGGATATCGGATCGCGAATGTATCGCATGTTCTTGAAATACTATATCACATTCTCCCTAAATAATAAATCTTGTGAGTAATTTAGTCACCTCGGTATGATTAATATTATCGAATGTCAAATGACAAGAAATCGTGACCATTCTGGAGGGTTCGATTGTTTAATTTTCACCACGCGTTGCCGTCATGGCCAACTAATAACAAAACTTAAAAGCCGTATAGCATTTTTACAATAGAAAAATGTTGAATTGCCAATATTTTGAAAACTACAAATTTTTGGAACAGACAATCTTATACAAAGTTACCCTTATTTTTAATGCTTAATATGACAAAATTATAAAAATAGGTGCTTTTTATTTAAGAAAATCGACTTTTGACGATTTTTTAAATACACTTTTTAATCTTCTTTTTTGACCACTCTATACCAATAATTTTCAAAATATCATAAAAAGACTACTAAAGTTGATCTTCGTCTACAAGAAATCTAACCCAAACTAAATAATAAAGACTTTCTTTTAGGAAAAATCTATAGTTAAGTTTTGATCCGCAAACGTAATTTTTGACATAAAAATTTAAATATGTCCACAACGGTGAGATTTAATTACAGAACATTATACATAAAATATGTCTAGAATTTTACGTAGAAATTAAAAATGCAATAATATATAGGGTATTCTATTTAAAATAAGCAAGTTGACATCTACTTCCGGTATAACTGAAAGTGCTGCCATCTTGAGAATATTTTAGCCGGCTGTCCCCTATGCACGTTAGTACACTGTCAAATTTTCCTAATTATAGTTTTCCCACAACCGATCGATAAAGTTCCCGGAGAATCATCCTGTATAATTTAAATTATTTTGAAACTGTACCTCTTTTAACCCCACTAACATTCTTAATATAAAATTTTTCTTCGATTACACGATATTGCTGCAATCCAATATTGAATTACGAAATGGATACCCGATATAATCTAATCCCGATTTGAAATTCTCGGAATCTTACCATGCTGTAGGATGTAGGATTAATGTTGCGATAAGATAAATCCGCCGTGGGTGAATTTTTTTATTTTAAAAAAATAGTCCTCGGCGTTGATAGATATTTTCTATTGGGTTTATATTCGCATTGCTAGGAATAGAGATTCAGATATGACTGACTGACTCCGTAGTACTACTACCCAGGATGGGTATTGGCTGCCTCGACTATCTGCCTCCACCTAGAACGGTCTTGTGCCAGCTCCGTCCATTCTCGCTGATCAACTTCAAGGATAGCTAGATTCTTGTGGATGTTATCTCTCCATCTAAGCCTAGGTCTTCCCAGTGGTCTTTTTCCTTGTGGTGCTTCCTCCTATACCCGTTTTATTTGTCGATTGTTTTGACGCCTTTGTATATGACCTGCCCATTGTAGTCTTCTGGACTTTATTTCTTGAATGATGTCAGAGCTTTGATATATTTGCGCAAGCTCTATGTTGCTTCTCATTCTGTGACGGCCTGTTTCAAGGTCTCGGTATGGGCCCTATATTATGCCCAGGATTTTTCTCTCAAACCTTCTTAGCAGCTCCGTATCGTGGACTGTCAGGGTCCATGTTTCACTGGCGTAGATTGCTACTGGTGGTATTGGTGTTCGATAAATTTCGGTTTTTGCTTTTCTAGTGATAAATTTTGACTTAAGCAAGGTCTGTATCGCAAATGTACATTTATTTGCTTGTGTGATGCGCCGTTTAACCTCTTCCTGCATATTATTGTTTGCCGTTATCACTGTGCCCAGGTACCTGAAAACTCGCACATGCTCAAAATTATAGTCATCCATGGTGACGTTCTGCCTGATTCTGTCTCGGGCGGGGTTGCGGGAGACATGCATGTATTTGGTCTTTCCTTCATTTATTCGGAGCCCTATTCTCTGAACTTCTTTTTCTATCTTTATGAAGTTTTTCTTCACACTGAGTGTGCTTTCTCCTATCGCGCCCATATCATCCGCGTAGGCCAAAATAAGTTTAGGGCCACTTGGCCCAAAAACCTCCGCGTCAACTGATACTGTTCTTACGGCTTTCTCCAGTGCAAGGTTAAACAGTACTGGCCACAAAGCATCTCCCTGTGTTAATCCTCTGTTGATAGAAAATGTTTGGCTACACTCTCCTTCAATTTTTACACAGCTTTTTGCCCCCTCCAGGCACGCTCTACACAGTCTAATCAGCTTGTGCGGGATTCCAAATTCTTCCATAGCTTCCCACAACCTTATCCTAATAACACTGTCATATGCTTGCTCGAAATCTATGGACAAGGTATGTAAGTTTTTGTTAAATTCCCAACATTTCTCTAGCATCTGTCGGAGAGTGAACAGCTGGTCAACTGTTGATCTTCCGCTTCGAAAGCCACATTGCTAGTTTCCGATAATCTCCTCGGTATGCGGAGAGATTCAGATATGTGGGAGATATTCGATTTGTGTCAGCTTTGAAAATCACTGTAAGCTACAAACTTTTAATTGCCAATTACTTAATAAATTAATAAAACCATTAAAATCGAGTGTCCGTCCGTGCGTAACCATGCTGGATTCTGAAACGTTAAGTTGTTTACACAAAATTACAGTTAAGGTTCCTTAACATAAAATTCCCCGGTTATAGTGTCGTTCCCGCAAAATATTGTTTATCTAAAACAGAAAATGGACAAAGTACATTCTACGACGTGAAATTAATTTATTAAAAAAGACGATTTGTAAAACTTTTACAAGGCGCAGTCCTAATTCAATATTTATGAAGCCAAAATATTTTCCCTTTAAAAGGTTTTTAGCCTAAATCAGAATTATTTGTTTCAGACAAAAACCTTTGGAAGTTGAGAGATTATAAGACAGGTAGGTAAAAAAGTAATATTATAAATAAATTTTAAAAAATTACCCGAAAATATGGCATGAGCGATGTACGATGAAACAGAGCTCAATGCTGTCACACTTTTATACAGCCAACCCACCAGGGACTGATATACACTAGGAATCACCATTTTAATTACATTTCACTACTCTATTATAATTTATTTTCTCTGTTTTCATATCCCCAAAATCATCCACTTTCAATTCTGTCACCTCTCTTATTCTAAACATCACTGTCTCACATTGCTCTAAATAATATTGATCCATCTTTAAAGCAAGTTCATGTCACAACAAATATCTTTCCAGCCAACCTTCTTATTTTATAATAAATTATAAATGTGTTTTTAATTGACACCTGTTTTAATCAACGTCTATATTTATTTACACACCGGATAACAGCGGTTTAAATATGGAGAGACTGCACTGCAAGTCTAATTCATACTGATGCTTTTTAATACTATAACACAGAGATTTTAATTTGTATTACCCATTAAGCTAGTATGGACAATTAAGGTATATCTGTATTCAAATGAAAGTCCGTAATTGCCCACACAATTGGATGTAGAAGGCCAGCACAATGGTTCTGTTTTGTTTGAATTTTGGTATTTAGTTGAGCAAATTGTGTTGAATTTTGTAACAAAATTAATGATCTTTCTTTATGTTTGTTTGTTTTCAAAAGTAGTTTTTGTTTGATAATTATTAATTTATAAAGTTTTTGCTTTTAAAATAGCAATACTGAGATCTGTTTTTGAAGGACGCGTTGTATGTAGAGTGATGTTTTCTTAATGCATTTTTCAAACACCATTAATATTTATCCGATATGGCACCTGCACTTTTTAAGGTGAAAATAAATAGGCTTTGTTTTATAGAGTGTTTTTTAGAGATATATAATTTTAAAATGAAACAAAACAGGCATACATAATGTTAATAGCTATAGTTTTGGCTTTATTTAAAAGATAATTGTCTGCCATTAATATTCAAATATGATTTCGGACATTTGAGCTCCATGCTGGTTTGAATGAAGCGCAATTGGGAAGTCCAAATTTAGACCAATTTATCGAGTAACTGGGACCGTGTATCAGCAATTACGCGACGAATGTTAACTTCCAAGTGGTCCAACATTTGTGGTTTATCGACGTAGACTTTACATATCTCCACAGAAAGTAATCCATAGGTGTGAGATTACATGATCATGAAGACCAGTTCACAGGTCCATTACGCGAAGTTATGCCCTCATTGAATGTTTTCTACAAGAAATTGATGGTGTCTCGCATTGTGTGGTATGTTGCGCCATTTTTTGAAACCAAAGCTCTATCCCATCAATATCATTCAACTGAGAAACGAAGAAATCAGCAGTCATGGCTCTATAGCGCTCCGTTGACGGTAACATTCTGGCTGGCATCATCTTTAAAGAAATATGGGCCAATGATTCCACCTGTCCATAAAGCACACCAGTGACTTTTGATGTATGTAAGGACGTCTCAATAAAGGCTTCTGGGTTTTCTTCGCTCTAAACTCGGCAATTCTGTTTATTAAGTGAGCCTCATCGCTGAAATAAATTTTGCGTTAAAAAAGAGGATCAAGTTGAATTGTTTTCAGCCCATTCACCGAATGTACGGTGCTCATAATGGTCACGCGGTTTCAAGTTGGAGCTTGTAAGCTCGTAATCCAAGATGTTTCCGCAAAATCTTCCACAAATGGATGGGCACAGTTCTAATTGCTGTGCATGATGGTGAATCGCCTCATTCTGTTCCTCCTCAACACTACGTTCCACAACTTCTTCTGTACGCAGTGTACGGAGTCTTTGTGGATGTGTATTATTAACCAGAGTATCTAGTGCGAAAATTATCCATGGTTTGCCGAATACCTTGCTCGGATGGACCTAGCGCACGGTAAGTTTGGCAAACTGAACCATGATTCTCAAAATAAATTTGTACAATTGGCAAGCGTTCTGGCATAAATGGTGAAATGGCAAAACGTACTGATAACAAATCAACTGTCAAATTTACAGTGATTAGGAGAAATAGTGTTGCTAATTTAAAACAAAACTTCTAAAAAAATACCCTTTAGCTGTAGTAGCTAGATCTATGAAACTGTTGAACGAATAGTACCATATAACCATTAAATATATTTTTGTTTAAATAATATACGATCATAAATGATTTTTATTCGATAAGTATGGTATATCTTTATAAATATCAAGAACATTTAATAAAACTTTCTCTTTCCATTTTTGAGCATCACCAGCCACCAAGAAACCACATGCCAGCACGCATCGTTAGCCGCATATCGACTAAGTATCCTAAAAGGTAACAGATCATTCCTAATTAGTGTGTCTAACTGATTAAGGCGATCGGCATCGCTCGATCATTCTAATAGGCATTTACTATGTCGAAAAAAAGAGGGTTAAAAGCAACTAAAACATTAAAGTGTTTTCAGTGTTTCGTACATTCAATTGACCTCTAAATATAACAAAATCACAAAGTGTGCGTTATTGACATTAAGGTAGATTAGTAAACATTTCAGTTTTTGGAGTTTTACTGGAAAACTATCCATTTTTCGTAGACACATGTCTGCAGAAAAATTCTAGGTAATAAAATTTCCTATCGAAGTTGGCATGAAGTCCAAAAAAAGTCATTTTTCAAAAAAATACACTCCAAAAATCAAATGACAAAAAGCAAAAAATGCAATTTTTAAGAAAATTTTAGATATAGACATTGCTCCTTTCGAAAAAAAGCTGACATCACGCCCGTTAAAATGGTTCTAGCCGAAGTCTGTACCTTGAATAGAAGCTGAGAAATGGCCTCTTAACATTCCAACTTTTTACGATTTTTATAACTTCTTATCAACACATTATGTAATTTTATATTTTAGCGTGAAAATTTTTCTTTATTCAGTAAACAAATTATTTTAGGCTGTTGAAAGATTACGTTGAATTAAACAAGTTAGCCAAGAAGTACAAATTCAAGATGACGCAACGCTATTATCCAAACCCAATTTTTTTCGCATGAAAATAGCAAAAAAAAATTGAGCAAGCTGAAGAAGATGCAGAGTACCCCCTTGCCACTTCATGCTAATTTCCTCTCGCTCCCCTAAATATTTATATTTTTTGTTTTGGCGCTTAAAACTAAAAACTAGAAAGATAATTTAAGGGCAAGATAAAAAGATTACGTAAATATTTTAACTGAACATTTGGACTGTAATAGATTGAACACAAAATGCATTGACTAGACGAACTTAGAATGTGAATTGCTTTTATTGTGTCTTATTCAAAATTAGCGACATCTAAGAATGGTATTTTATATTTTTTGCCGTGGGGTTTAAAACTAAAAGCTAAAAGAAAACATAATTTCTGACTCAAGTCTAAATATGTATGTCTTTATAATTTTTCAGGGTTCTGTAGGAACTTTTATAGTTCCATCAACAAACTTGACCTTTCCTATAAATCTACCTAGTGGGAACTGTTTATTGACTCTTCGAAGACAAGTCTAAAGGCAGTTTTATTGTTTAAAGGAAATAAACAACCATGTGTTCTTGTGGGTCATGCTGTAAATATGAAAGAAACGTACGAGAACATGCGTATATTATTTCAAAGCATAAAATACGAAGATCATAAATGGAATATCGGTGCCGATCTAAAAGTTATTACACTGCTTACAGGACTGCAAAGTGGCTTCACCAAATATTGTTTTTTTTTTATGCGAATGGGACAGCAGAGCCAGAAACTAACATTATTTCGTTAAAGAATGACCGTTACGTGAAAAAACTGTGCCCTGTCTGAAAAAGTTTCTTAATGAACCCTTAGTAGAGCAGCTGAAATTTTATTTACCTCTTCTGTACATAAAACTAATTCTTTTAAAAAAGTTGTTAAAGCCTTAAATAGAGAAGTCTCGAGAAAAGAAAATAGAGTATGGACTGCCTTCAAAAATTTATATAGGAAACAAGAAATCGGAGAAGTACAATGATCTAGTTGAATAACTTATCCAAACTTATAAGACCTTAGGTTGTAACATGCCACTTAAGCTGCATTTTCTTCACTCTCATTTGGAATTTTTCCCTGACAGTTTAAGAAAAAAGTTATTTTGTTTTTTTTTTAATCTTTGAAAATTTATTAGATTACTTGTGGTTTCTCATATTTTATATTCTTATTTCTTTCTCTAAAAACTTTTGGGTGATAAATAAAAACCGAGCAGTACAATACAGTAGACCCAAAAAATTCAAAAAAATAGCAGGGAGTGACCAAAAATTTCAAAATGCAGAATAGTGTAATTACAGAATTCGATAATTCCTATAACCTGTAGGAGGATTTTTCAGGGAAATTATAATTATAGTTTTAATTTCTGTAATAAACAATAATAACTGTCACTTAAATATGATGTTTTTATGTCAATGGAAAGGGTACTATAATCCGAAATGTTTCAATTGCAAATTAAAAATTGGTTTCCTGGATTTGTGTATAACAAATATTATATTAAGTAAAATATTAAGCAGTGGAATGCTAAATTTAAATGATAAAGTGTTGATTTATCCTATCATATCTATAATTTATATATTTGGTTCACACTAAGTATAATTGGTTTTTATGAACTAAATGTAGAAAATGTCTGTGAAGTTATTATTATACCAATGACTGTAAAAATTATCATAAATTGCTCTTATGCTAATCACTGGTGGTTAGATAATGAAAAATATACACATTATTGTTTGTATGACATTTTTTTATCTCGTCTGTTAACGGAAAGACAATCCCATTAATTCATATAAAGTAAGAAAAAATCTGCATAAAAGTTGTATTTGATAGCGCAGTTATCAGGGTTAGGTTGATTGTAATTACTTTTTTCAATAAAAATTATGATTTAAATAAAAAAATATTGATTATAATATTTCAAAGAACTTACGAAAGAAGATAAACTTTATCTTAAACTATCTATATGTCATAAACTTTAACATTAAATAATTTAGTTCCTAAAATATTTAAAAATTATAGCAGCTAATAAATAATAATATAAATGACAACTTGAAATCATAAACTTATAATTTATCATCGTTTGCATTTTCATTGTAAAACTTAAATAGAATCTCAATCTATTTCTTAAATCAGAGTATTCAAAACCAAATGTATTAGGCGAACAGTTTAAGCAGCGCGCCCACTGAATCGGCTCGGCTCCCTCCGTTCCGTCCGCTTCAGTCAGAACGCCGATGGCCCCCGCTCACTGGCTCCGCACAATTCAGACTAAACAGTGATTAAAACTGCTTTAACCATTAGAGTTTCTAGAGCTGTTATTTTTGATGAAAAGTGAATAAAATGAGTAGTTTTTCCGACTCTGAGGAGGATATTGTTGTAGCTGCTCTAGCCTGTGTTGAAGCGGAAGTGGAGGAAAAGCGGAGAAGAAGATATTGGGTTCATGATATTTACCTTAAAAGAAAAGTTCACGGGGAATTTTATCATTTATTTCCAGAGTTGATGACCGACAATGAAAAGTTTTTCAAATATTTTAGAATGTCTAGTATAAAATTTTATGAAATTTTAAATATGTTGTCGCTCAGGAAACAAAACACTAACCTTCGAAAATCGATTCCACCAGAAGAACGTTTAGCAGTTACTTTAAAGTAAGTGTATTATATAGTCGAAATAATTAAATTTGACGTTTACATCACAGATTCTTGTGACATAAGTAATGTTTTTTGACTGTGACAATGACAATGACAATTTACTTCAAGTTTATTAGGCAACAACTATGTATAGAGAATATTATTATTATTATATATTCTGTATGCTCTCACGTTTTCTATCAATTCTTCGTCCGACATAGTAACAATACAAACACTACGTCTATACCACAGATTATACTACCTCTTTCTATTTTTTGAATAGTCGAACGGTTTCAGACCTTTCGGTAATTTTTGCTCTCTTGAAAATAGTCGAAGACGCCGATGCTGAAAGCGCGGAAGCGTTCTGCCCGGTCGGAACCAGTGAGCGGGCTCTCATTTATTTACGTGTAAACCAAAATGAGCCGATTGCGCGGAGCCGAGCGGTCTGAACCGAGCCGAACCAGTGGACGCGCTGCTTTACCCCTAAAAAGATGTTTTAAAACCCAATTTATCGACGATTTTTTTTTGCATTTCTAGTCCACGAAACCTTTCTTATTAAATTCGTTATATTTTTCTGAGTAATTTTTCTTAATAAATTTTTTTTGTTCGAGTGTTTCCTCAATTGTTATTAACAAAAAACTTGCACAAAAATAAAATTTGCGGAATCGATTCGGAAGGAATTTTTTAGATAATACACATTAAAATAAACACTTTTTGTCTTTAGACAAATTTTCTAAAAATGCTTTCTTTTTCAGATATTTGCGATTGTATGCAAAACAATGACAAAATTCGTCATTTCGTGAATTTTGATTTGTCAAAAACTACTAAATTGATCGTAATTCTGAACAATGCCGAGCAATCTTTGAAACTTCAACTTCAACAAAGATTTTTTTTGACACGAACAAATGAATACTATGACGCTGAAATGAAACTCATTATTTTCAATGCTAATAACTTTATTATTTTCACCAATAACCCGATTTGTTAGGTAAAAATCATCAGGTTAATTTTGAGTTTTACTTTCAGCGTCACAGACTCCATTTGCCCATTTCAAAAAAATCTATATTAAGGTTGAAGGTTCCAAAATTTCTATGCATTTTTTAGAATTACGATCCGTTTAGTAGTTTTCGAGAAAAAATTTCCAAAAATGACGAATTTTACCATTGTTTTACATAAAATCACAAATATCGCAGAAAGAAAGCATTTTTTGAAAATTTATCAAGAGACAAAAAGTATTTATTTTTGATGCAAGTTTTTTTGTTAATAACAATTGACAGCCCACTCGGACAAAAACATTTTATTAAGAAAAATTACTCGGAAAAATATAACAAATTTAATAACAATGGTTTCGTGAACTAGAAATACGAAAAAAAAATGCTCTTCTTAGGGAGGTTAACCACACTGCACCTATATTCAACACAAGTTCCACCGATGCTGAAGAAACAACTGCACACAGGAACGGCTTTACTAATGTTAATTGTTTCGCAATTTCAGGTCCACCAATGAATGCAATTTTTTTGTTACTTCCTCCAAAAACATTATTTTATTTTATTATATCAATTTTATTGCTGGTGGTAGCAATCCAGTCTCTTTAAATAACACAGCACGACGTGAAATTTATACACTGAAGAAGAATAATCATTTCTTGTAGATTTGGGGTCGCTCAATTTTAGCCTCAGAATTACTTTATCACATCAGATTTTCTAAATATCCTAATCTAAAAGTGCAAAAAACGCAATTTTGACTTAAATTTGAGGTTAGGTATCATCGCGACATTGTTATTTCTCAAAAAACTATACACAGTATTTTAAGGTAAAAATTTTACTGTTTCAAATGCCGTTAAGTTTGCTCAAATATCTTTCTTTTTCTATGGGATATTCAATTTTGAAAACCTCAAATTGCATGAATTTGTCAAGTTTTGAAAACCTTCACATTTCGCGACCGATAAGCTTTTAAGCGGCAATTCTGATAAATCATGGTCATTTTAGCACTATCAAAGCATTGCTCAATTCAAAATTATCATCAATTTTGCAAAATAAATTTGTTTCAACAATTTATTTTTGAAATAAATACTTTCATTGTATTTTATAAAAATAAATACGTTCAAAAGTGTCGTTATCGATCTTACCGTATATTTTGTTACAAATAAAGTATTAAATAACAAATTTTGCAATTTAAATATAAACTCTTTCACGATATGCGTTTGTAGACTTCTGAATTATGAATATACATTTTTAATTATTTTTTAACGATCGTTTGATGGTTTTATAAATTGTAAAATAAATTGTTTATGATTTTGTTTACAACAAAATATATCGTAATACCGATAACGACTCCTTTAAACGTATTTATTTTTGTAAAATGCAATGGAAGCATTTATCAAAAAAATTATAAATTTTGTTATAATTTGTTTAAACAAAATTAATTCGCAAAATTAATAACAAATTTGGATTAAGCGATGCTTTGATAGCCTCAAAACATCCATGATTTGTCAGAATTATCGCTTAAAAGCTTATCACGAAAGTAAAGGTTTCCAAATCTTGACAAATTCGTGCAATCTGAAACCTTCAAAATTTAATATCTCGAAGAAAAAGAAAGATGTTTGTACAAACTTAACGGCATTTGAAAGAGTAAGACCTATATTTTATAAGTCAAAAGTGGATAATATACACTTGCAGTTGGGTGTATAAAATACAATTATATAAGAGAAACTTAGCTCTCAACCAACTGAAAAAACCTTATACTATAAGGACAAACGTACTCTGTTCTAACACAGTTAGAGACAAAGCACTATCTCAGATTGCAAGAATACCAGGAAAGAGTGGAAGCCTTTCTTATGGTAGTGCACCGCCATCTGTAGATCGGTTTCGAACTTGTTAGTTCTCGTCAGTACAGAATAGGCCAGCGCACTTCAGAATCGGAAAAGTAAATCCTTTAAGCAACTTATATTAGACAAAATATGAAATCTAATACAAGCGGCGCCATCTCCCAGCATTCCACGCAATCTGAATATATAATCTCGTAGAGATCTGTATATATAAACCAAAAGTGGATAATATACTTGCAGTTGGGTGTATAAAATATAATTATATAAGAGAAACTTAGCTCTCAACCAACTGAAAAAACCTTATACTACAAGGACAAACGTACTCTGTTCTAACACAGTTACAGACAAAGCACTATCTCAGATTGCAAGAATACCAGGGAAGGGTGTAAGCCTTTCCTATGGTAGTGCACCGCTATCTGTAGACCGGTTTCGAGCTTGTTAGTTCTCGTCAGTACAGAATAAGCCAGCGCACTTCAGCATCGGAAAAGTAAATCCTTTAAGCAACTTATATTAGACAAAATATGAAATCTAATACAAGCGGCGCCATCTCCCAGCATTCCACGCAATCTGAATATATAATCTCGTAGAGATCTGTATAAATAAACCAAAAGTGGATAATATACTTGCAGTTCGGTGTATAAAATACAATTATATAAGAGAAACTTAGCTCTCAACCAACTGAAAAAATCTTATACTATAAGGACAAACGTACTCTGTTCTAACACAGTTGAAGACAAAGCACTATCTCAGATTGCAAGAATACCAGGTTTCGAACTTGTTAGTTCTCGTTAGTACAGAATAGGCCAGAGCACTTCAGCATTGGAAAAGTAAATCCTAAGGATGTATAGTTTAAAAAAAATGTAGCGATGATACATAACCTTAAATATAGGTCAAAATTGCCTTTTTTGCACTTTTAGGTTACGATATTTAAAAAAAATCTGATGTGATCTACAAGAAATGACCAATCTTATTCAATGTACAAATTTTAAATCGTGATGTGTAAATTATCAATAGTTTCCAAGACCAAATTTATTTTTTTTTTGGAAATAACTTATACTTTTGTTTTTGGGGATCAAACATATAAGCTACAAAATGATACGGTGTTAATGCTTAATCATATCGATAATGAAATACTTGTTTTTCTTTTTAGAGAAAGCTCTAGCCCTTCTGCGAAGATATTCTGTAAGTGTTTTCATTGCTCTACAGCATCTGAAATGGCTGTATGTTCTCTTCACAAAATATCAATAGCCATTGTTATAAGTTTTCGATTATTGCCTGAATTTTGCTCTGGTTAGATGAATGTTACGGAAATATTTGGTTATTTGAACAATATATTCTTTAATATCTTTTATTTCTAAGTCCTTGCATAGCAAGTCCAAAAAATGTATTGAATAACCGTCGTTTGTAACGTTAGAACTGGCTCTTTCTTCAATACTTTTTCTCGTGCCAGCCATGTTCGCCGCATTGTTTGTTACGAAAGATTTAACATAACATTGATATTTTAGTTCAATTTATTTAAAAAAAATCAAAATTATCCCAAATCTAAATCATATAAGTTCTAATATTAACAAGATAAAAAACAATAATCTTCATTAAAAGTGGTAAAAAACTACGAAATACACTAAACAATAACTTATTTAGGTTTTCTTCTCATGAAATAAAAAAAAAATAGTAGTGGAACAAGCGGATAATAAAATTGCATATTGTAACGAACTATTGCAAGGGCATTATATATTTTCTAGAATAATTATTGAATAAATCCATAACTTGTTGGGATGTTGTTGCATTTGTCAATTTAAACCCGTCATTGTCCAATTAGTACTGTTTTAAATTTAAGCCAATTGTTTATTAAATCATACCTAGCCCGAATTTAAAACTGCATTAGTCTGTTAAAATTTATAAAAAGTCATGTTCAAATATTCATAGTTTTTACGTAGGAGCGCGTTTATTTCATTTTACGCAATCTTGCACTTTTATCATTAATTTCAAAAATGATCTACTTTGGATAGATAATTTAAATTGTTACTAATTGAGGACTATTATAGATGTTAAAACTCCATGATTTATCTATGTTGGCCAATTGTAACTAGTTATGTCATAACAGATATATTTTATAGACGTTTTATGAAGTAGGTGTAGCACTATTAATGTTTATAAGAAACTTGCGACATACACCTACCTTCCTTTTTAATATGCAATGAGATTATGAAAATACATGTTAATCGCAAAAGTACATAAGCAAATTTTGATAAAAATATTTTGTTTAATTAAATAGTGGAGCAAATTTAAT
Organism: Diaprepes abbreviatus; assembly: GCA_034092305.1. NCBI lineage: Eukaryota > Metazoa > Arthropoda > Insecta > Coleoptera > Curculionidae > Diaprepes > Diaprepes abbreviatus. The sequence goes on from JASJET010000200.1 coordinate 7,076,702, forward strand.
TGTTTTAAATGCTTAAAGTTCATATTCAGTATCTATGTAAACCTACCAGGTGACCTAGGATATTTTATATATTTTTTTAGTATTTGAGATATGTATAATTGATGTAAATAAGAACACTGCTTTCCTAGAGTAAGTAGGGAAAAGTAGTGCGAAACGACATAGCACAGAACGATATTTTCATTTTCCAGTGCTGCAAGCGAACTGAGCCTGCGTTGACTATTGCGGTAAGTCGAGTTTACTCAAAACTTTGTTGGTACTCAGTATTGAGAATACCTCTGAGTTATGCGTGTTTTGATATGTTTTTTTGGTGTTGAAATGCGTCATAGTTAATTCAGGTAAGCTAGATTCTCTCTATACACAGCCTTTGAATAGTATGGTACTCTTAATAACACGTTATGTCTCAATATAGATTTCCTGTTTAAGATTTTTACTTGTATGCATTAATTTTTAGATATCCTCTCAATAAATAATCAAGAGGTGTCAAATCTGGTGATCTGGCTGGTTGCTCAATGATCCTTTTTCGGCCTATTAAACGATTCGGAAAAAACTCATTCAAATAAGCAAGAAAAGGGGCAGCACGGTGGTCTTATTGGGAAAAGGGCACGCTGGAACATATCGGGTTCTTGTGAATTCGGATATAAAATTATTATTGTAGGAATGAGGCTATTTTGAAGACATATCAAATATCTTGCTCCAAAATAGTCTGGGAATGCCTAGAGGAAATGAATGATTTGAGTAAGAACAATAAATTACCCTCATGTGGATACCGGGACAAACTGGGATAGAGAGGAATGAAATAGTAGACAGGCTCGCGAGGAAAGGGGCTGAGATACCATTTCTGGGGCCAGAGCAGCGTAATGCTGGAAGAACTGAAGATAGAAGAAGAAAGCAAGCGATCGAATTATTGGACGGAGCTGCAAGTATTGAGACAAGCTAAGATACTTCTGGAGAACTACGGCTAGAAGAGATTCAAAGATTGCATAAGCTTGGGTAAAAACAACTCAGAGTTCTGACAGGGGTACTGACGGGGCATTGCCACCTGAAAGGATACTTCAAGAAACTCCGACTGGTAAAAAGGGAAAAGTGCAGAGTCCGCGAGGAGGACGAAACCTCTATTCATATCCTTTGCCCTCTAGAAATCCTAGGATGCTGTTCTTGGAAGAACACCAAATCGAAGAAGGGGAGCAACCCACCTTAAAGCTGTCTAACATCCTGGGATTCCTGAGGGAAATAGGACTGGAGGACCTGCTCTAGCCGATAAGGTAACTCTTACGACTGGGCAAAAGTAGGAGGGCACAATTGATCTACCACGTCGCAGTGTACAGACCCCAACTCTACGCAGATTCATACATACCTTGCCGTATGTAAAAAAATGTACTATTTTTGATTCTGAACATAAAAAACTCCAAATTAAAAATAAAATTCTACGGCTCTGAACTAGCAATTTACCTTATATTTATCGGCTACTTTACGAAAGCACAGAATATATATATATATATATATATATATATATATATATATATATATATATATAATATCGAAAGATATAAATTTACTAATGAACATATTTTTGATTGTGACGACACTGGATTGTCAATAAATTTTAAAAACCAGTCAAAGACCATCGTTTCTAGGGGAAATCGATCAGAAGGCGCACTGACGTCTATGGAATGAGATGAAAGGGTTATGGTAGCTATATGCATTTTTGGTTTGAGGTTCATTCGTCGCGATGGATAACCACTGAGGTTTTTTTCTTATGGTTTGTAAAATTCATCAACTATTCTAAAGCATCAAAGGAGAATTCCGTTCTTATTCTTGATGGCTATTTAACTCATACAAGAAATTTGCAGCTGATTGGCATGGCCTAAGATAATGAGGTTGTATTACTGTGTTTATCGTCTCATTGTTCTTATAAAGTTCAGGTTCTATACGTCTTGTTTTTCAAACCGTTGATCCTTAACTATGAAGATAAAGTGAGAAAATTGCTAGGTTATAATCCAGAAAAAGTTTTTATACACTTTTAAATATCATCGTTGTTTGGGGCAGCATTTTTGCAGACTGTTACAATTTTTACTGCCATTAATAAATAATAAAAAAAAATGAAATAAGAAATAAAAGAAAAAGGGGAAGAAGTGCCAATTTAACATTGCCTATTGAAATGAGTTGCAAATGTCCATTGAAAAGACAAGGAAGCTTAAGGAACAAGAGGAAAACAAAAAAAAAAGGCAAAGGATGAAAAGATAAGAAAAGCAACAAACAAGAAGTTATACACAAAAAAATTACCGATTTTAATATAAGTAGAATAACCGCTATACAAAAAACTAGAATGAATAAAAAAAGGGAAGATAATAATGAAGAAGATAGTGCTTTGTTGCGGATATTTATATTTTGAATCAATTGAGGAATGAGTCTAAAGTAGACCCATAAATCTTGTGCTAAGGTTTTTTCGTTAAACTTGAACTTTTAGTTTATAATTATTGTGTAAATCAAGGTTTTTGTATATAAACTTCGCCTTTCTTTTATTCTATTTCAATTAATAGTTATTGAGTAATCCATTTTGAAAGTCTACAAACAGAGAGTTTTGTTAAATATGTTAAAGATTTATGTTAAAATAATTGTTATGTTTCATTCTACTGTAAATGATTAAATCAATAAAAATTTTAAAAATGGGCTAAGAATCGAGTCTAAATTTATTAATGGCGACTAAATTTGAATTTTTAAATGATCGTGAGCCGTTCTGTCTAGCTTTCTCTTCTTATATTACAATATATTTGAAAAAAAAAGTAGTGTATGTGAAAAATATCAATTCCTAAATTTAGAAACTTGAATAGTTGGATCACCAATACATTTGGAAAGTTCTGTATTAGTCCATTTCAATACGAAGTATTTTTTGTACGTGTAATAACAGAACATCATATAAATTCTAAAAAAGAAAATTTCTTGTTACAAGAAGTAGAGGTAATTTTGAGGATTCTATACACACATTAATACTCAAACCTGAGGCGTAAAATAATTTTACACTACATTTTGTATAAAATGTAGTTTCTCAAAAAAACTTCAAATTGTATGCAATGAAAAATATTCAAATGTATTTATTTCCAAAAAAAGTTTTTTTTTTTAAATTTAAGAAGAAAATCCGACTGACTTTATTTTAAAAAATGGGTAAGGAAGGGTACAGCACCGCTTGTTCAGCTTATACATAATAAAAAATTGTCAAACCATTTTAAATATGTTCATTCATTACAACTTTAATAAATATTTTTTTATATTTTCTCTGTATGGGAAGGTTTTTCGGAAAAATATTATACAAACATATCTTATTTTGATGTGAACTACAGGCCTCCGAGAGATTGCTCATATTTTCTGAATCACCCTGATATATCTATATCCAGAAATAAACAAATTCGCAGACTCTTTGTTTATAAATAGCCGGAAATTATATTGTTTTTATGTATCAGCAAACATGATGCATATTTCTTTTATTGGAAAAATAGAGTGAAATGGGGGATTTACCTAGATTATCGGAATGTTAATCCATGTTTTATACAAATAACTTCTTAAAGAGATATTGATCTATTATGACATAATTACAGAAACTTTTCTTATGTAAAAAGACTAATAAATTTTCTAATATTCTAATTCAACATTTGAATAAATATGTTTTAACTTCAAAACTAAACTGACATAAAAAGAACTGAAACAACAATGTCGAAATTAAAAAATTAATTGAAAGAAAAGGATAGAGCTTTGCTTGCCCTAGTATATATTCCGAATATTTTTTTTTTTGGAATTTATCCTCTAAAGCATTAAATGAAGCAAAATATCCTTGTACGGATTTTAAAAGATCTATAAAGAAATGCAATATTCGAAACCAAGCGCGGATCCAAGGGGGAGGGGGCGATCGCCCCCCCCCCCCAAGAACTTTGAGTTTAGGAAAATGGACCCGATTTTTCCTCTTATACTATAGTTTATTCAAGAACTAGAGAGAGTAATAAATCATTTTTTACCCTTTTTCTCTTCGCAAACTACCTGTGTTCTTTAGTTCGGTGTTTTTAGCAAAATTTGTTAGACACATATATTTTTCATAGGAATGGGTTAGAAATTTTATAATCAAAAATACCGGTCTATAATAATAGACTAAAACGTAGGATTATTCTCTCAAAAAATTCTAAGTTATAATTTAAATACTTACAAAATATCCATTGTCAAAAATACAAAAAGTTAAACATATATAAAAAAATAAATTCGTCCATATAATAATAAAATATTTTTGGGGCAATCGGTCATTTTATTATTAATTAAAAACATTTTTAGGGTACTTGACGTTTCAGTTTATTTATTTCTTAAACCATCTGCAGAATTACAATTAAACACTAAAAAGGGATTCAAATGTAATTACTTTTTTTATGTTGTAATTAAAATTAGACCTACTTATTTTTATTTCTATTGTACTGATATCTTAATTTAATTTACTTTTATATATGGAAATACGATAGCCCCAAAAAAATAAGATAAACATGTTAATTGTACACGCTTAAGAAAAAGACAAAAATACAATAATAAAATAATAAAAAACTTACGGCTAATTAGAATTAAATATATATAAAATTAAAGAGTGGGACACACTAAAATAAAAATATGTAAAAAAATAAAAAAAAAAACATACAAACAACATTAAACAATAAAATACAACAAAAACAAAAATTTAAATAATAAATTGTGTTTACACTAGTAAACATTACGTATCTAATTTCTAATCAAAGCCAGTGAAACTATCTTTGCTAAAATTAATTATAATTGGTTCCTCTCTCTCACCGATTATGAGATCGAGTTCTCACATTTCATTTTATTCTTTTATTATATGGATTTTTCCCAATTTTCCGCAGTAACTTTATTCAAAAAAATCTTTCAAAAATTTAGTTAAATTATTAATTTTATTAATTGTGTTATTTCTAGCAACTCTACCTTTTACTTGAGAGAGATATTTACGTCTCCAACGGACAGTTTCCGGACGATTTATAAGAACAGATTTTCTATCTGGTTTTTCCCGGCAAAAATTAAGTTCTCTGAGCAATTTCCAGAGATCAGTTCTTTTAATTTCAGGTAAATCGCGATCTTCAATGATTTAAGTTAGAATTTTGTAGATGGTTGGGATCTGCTTCTCATAATAAAATGTATATACAACCCCTTTAATTGCAGTTTTCATCTCTTCTTCCAACGAGGTTTTTCGTTTGCCTGTGATCGAATGTGGCTTGGGAGTACTAACAATTCCAGTCGTTTTTTCTCCTTCAGTATTCGGTACATAGTAGATTTTCCAACTCCTGTCATGTTGGAACATATCTCAACAGAGCTTTTAACATTATTATCTAGATATTGATATCTAAAGGCATCATAAACATTCATCGTAATAAGTTTTTCGTTGAGGAAAAAATGCCCTGGTTTAACGATTTTGGAATAAATATAGAGGTGAAAGCCATATCTTTTGGGTATCTCACTAATCTCAGATAATATGTAAAAACAAGCGCAAACAAGAAAAAACTGTAAGTTGTACTTTGATCACTGACAGAAATTAAATTAAACTATCAGAAATTCTATGTTTCAGTAAATTTATAAAATATATTTATATATAATGAAATATAATTAGATTTACGGCAGTTCTCAGTTACCTGCGGCACTGAAGCAGGTACGTTAGAGGTTTCGGTAACAGTTTTATTACTCTCTCTAGTTCTTGAATAGAGTATAGGAGTCTGTATGCTTGCGATCGCCCCCCCCCCTCCCAAAAGCTTTGAGTTCAGGAAAATAGAACCCATTCCCGTTGACAACTTGTTTTTCTTGCCATACTGTACTTTTGTGATATCACCGCCCCCCCGCCCCCCAAAGAGAGAGACTGGATCCGCCCCTGTTCGAAACACTGAAACTACAATTGTTATAGCTATCTAATTTAAGTAAATATAATGGATTTTCAATTTTATGGGTTAAACATACAAAATCAGGATCCTTATAAAATATGTTTCAGTTTTTTAACGACTCTTTCCTTTCCATTTGATATTTTTTATTTTTTAGTTAACTGGAATCGATTGTCTTTATTCATAATAACATTGTTAATAATTGTTTAATCTAATAAGATATTTAACAATATTTCTGGCTCTTATATCACTCTCTAACGTCTACACTACAACAATAAATAAAGCTAATAAACAAATAATTAGCACTTCCTTCTTCAAGTGCTCAATAGCACTTAACTTCGTTAAGTTGTTTACTCAATTGGAAGCGTTAAGCTCTGAAAACAAGTCGCTTAATTTAAAGCCCTTCTTATATTATTAAAGTATAATATTAACTTCATCTCAAATGGTAGTTTATGTCACCATGAAGTTAATATTATGAATAAGGGTAATTTTCATATTAACGAAGCCGCTTGAAGAAAACATAATAATTAGGATTATTAATGCGCAGTGCATTATATCAAAAAGTATTTGGTGCAATGTAAATAATTTAATGATGTTGATAGTATAATTATCTTTAAAATACAATTGAGTTAATAAAAATCTTCTTGTTTTATAGAAATATAAGATAGAAGTTCGACGAACAGATACCACAATAATACTGTAGGTGGAAAGAACAGTTAGTTTCGTATTTTCAAACTTTAATTTTTGCCCTGGCAGCCTTTAGTTTTACTGACTTATTTATAATAGGAACTGAATAAAATCAGTACTTTGAATGAGTGAATAAAAAATAGTGGTATTTTATTTTCGATCCCTAGGCCTCGTTGGGTCTGTGACATCCCATTACAGCCGCAATTCATTCAAGGCCGAATGCTCTTGCGAGTCCAAGCACCCTCGCTAACTGAAATTGTTTTGACGGCTTCAGGTGATAATATCTTATCTCCAAACTGACTCTGCCTTAGTTCATTGAGTGTTGGGCATTCTCTGAGGAAATGGTCTAGAGTTTCATGTTCCTCCAGTTATTCATAATACCAATCTTATGACGATGGCTTGTCAGTAATCCCATTACGATTTGCAGTCCTTTCCTCTTCAGAGAGAGAGAAGCTCTGTAATAAGTTACGTATTAGATCAAGTTATATGTTCCATGACACATCTCATTTCACGAACCTCCCTCCAGAATTCAAAAAATTTGCTTTCTCGCAACAGTTTAAATATCTTTTATTTATTTATTTATTTTATTTATTTATTTATTTATTTATTTATTTATTGAATACAGCATCCACAGCAGTTAAGCCAGTTACAGACACCTTTCGTAAAATTAAAAACATTAGACTAACATTCCTAATCAATATCATTGTCAATATTACATCTGAGCCTGAGAAGCAAGCAATTTATGGTCAATAATATCCTTTTTTTTACGTAAAGTAATACTACTTAAATCTACATCACTAACATATGTATTAAAATAATTACACATTTTATTACCACAAATGGAAGTTGCAGCAATAGATCTAAGCTATTTATTTTATTCTTTAAGATCTTGAATATATATATATATATATATATATATATATATATATATATATATATATTTGTTTTCCAACAAAAGTCTGTCAAATATTTTCAATAAGTCTAGGTGATTATAACCCTGATTAAGATAGTACCCAAATCTTTTAAAAAACATATACTTTAAAAACTTTCGCTGGACACGTTCTATGGTTCTACTCCACACTTCATATTGTGGTGACCATATTATACTACAGTATTCAAGTTTTGGCAGTACAAGACTGTCAAAAAGTGTCATGCAAATATCAACATCAAAATGTCTAGCAGATCTGATGATGAAACTCATCATCTTGTGAGCTTCATTAATTTTATTTATTATATGCTCATTGAAATTCGATGAACTATCAAACAATACTCCCAAATCCTTCTCACAAGAAGTCCGGTTTAACACTATATCATTAACAGAATAGGCTTGATTTCAAATATTTTTATTAAGAGTAAAAGACATTGACGAGCACTTGTTATCATTAAGACAAAAACCGTTTATTCCACACTATTCAACAACATTATTTAGATCCTGCTGTAAACAGTCACAATCATCAGTCAATACTTCCCTAAAAAGTTTAAAGTCGTCTGCAAACAGTAATGCTTTTGACTGTTTGATCACGTTACATTAATTGTTAAAGGCAGTTAAGAACAAAAGAGGTCCCAAATTAGACCCCTGAGGAACATCAGAAGTACTCCTATATACATATAATTTGACTGTTTTTATTTCAACGTACTGCTTTTTATCAGTCAGGTAAGAGACAATAACACTTATCAGATTCTCTGTAACATTCAGTTGCCTAAGAGATTGTATTATAACGGTATGTTTTACTCTGTCAAATGCCCTTGCCATATCCGTGTAGATTACATCAACTTGTGCTTTTTTATTAAAAGAGTTATGAATGTATTGTGTAAAAGTAATTAAGTTTAAATTCTGATCAATCGTAATTGAGAAGGTGGAATTGGTTGAAGTGATATGGAACCCCCACGAGTCTGAGTGTAAAATTCTTCTTTGACGGACTATCCAGTGCAGATTTTTCATCCTGTCGATATCCATTTGTAAACTATCAGGATCTATTTCTCAGCAGAGTGTGCTCCTCCTCACAACCCTCTTTGTTTAGCAAAAGTATCTCAAGTATGTTTACATAGGAAGTGATGGACATCCCTCCACCATACTTCCCCCTCCTCCCCTAGTCACACTGGTAGATGCCAGTTAGGCATCCAAAATACCCTGGGCAACTAAGATGATAAGCAGACTTTAAGGTGTCGTTCTCTAGGTATAAGTAGAGACGAGGAAGATTTATTAGAATCTCCAATACCCTGGTAGGAACAGTTCACATCAGACACATTATTCCAACACAAGCCAGTCCTTGAACTATGTCAGAAGTTCCTCCCTACTATCGACCGAAGTGGAATACACCGAGGTTTTGAGATGTCTCCACAATTAAAAATTCAATGTCGTTAAGTCGGGAGATCGAGGAGGCCAAACAATAGATCCTCCTTTACCTATCTAACGGTTTGTATAGACGTTATTCAGGTACACCCTCACAGCAACGTTGAAATGATGTGGTGCCCCATCGTGCATGAAGTAAATGTTTCGGCGGGTTTCAAGTGTTAAGTGCTCTACTAAATCATGAAAAGCGATCTGGAGAAACTTCGAATAATCCAATCAAAAAATTTCCAATGATTCTTGCCCAGATATTAATTAATTGAAACTGATGTTGATAATGTTAATTTTAATCGGTCCATACATGTGAATTGTATAAATTTATGATACTATTTTTTATTAAACCCTGCTTCACTCGTGACGAGACTAGTGTTAATAAAGTTTACATTATTTCGTTGCTGATCCAGTAGACAGTTTGCGAACTATATTCAGGAATCAATTTATGCACTTTTTTCAAAGGATATGGATATAACAGCTGTTCTTGAAGTACTTCATGTACTATTGTTTTCGACGTATTAAACTGTGCTGATAATTTTCGAGTGCTAGTTGAAGGAGTATCATCTACAGCATTTAAGATACTTTCCTCTTATTGCGGCATATGGACTGTTCTTCCCCGACCAGTATCAGTACTTAAAATTTCTTAAAATTATGAAGAAACTTAATAATATTACCTTATTAAATGGAATCAGCTTCCTTAGATGTTAATCAACTCGTTGAAATGTTTTCTGATCTGGAAGAGTACGATTAGGATATCTATCGTGATATAACCTCCTGGCTTCCAAAGCGTTACAATATGCAAAAGCATATATCAGATGCACATCTGCATACGCAATAAACGTGTATTCCATATTTTGAATCATTTCACAATTAATTTCGCCACGGAATCCAAAAATCAGTAAATTAATATCCAAGTAAAGAATCAATATGTTAGCGATGTGAAAGTTGATAAGTTCTAAAATGCAGGATATATATTTCTTTCGTACCCTAGCAACGTTTGCAACAACAATACTTTGTTTTTGGTACCGATTAGACGTTTTTTAACTAAAGTAGTAAACTCTAATTTTGGATCGAATTATTTTGGATCGATTTTTTTTTGTCATAAGGTTGAAGGTTGAACATTTGGTAGGAACAAAGATGTATCTTTTATCGAAATATGCCAAATATATGATGTAAATAAAATTAGGTCTTTTCGAAAACGGTTAGGATTAGTGACATGAATGAAGAGTACTTAATTTTTAGTCAATAGTTAAAGGTATGTAAAAAACGTTGTCCAAAAATGGGGTCATGAGTTTAACTAGTCCGTCCCTGCAGCTGTGAGTAATTCACACTTTCTTGTATAGTAATCTAAAGGGTCTTTCCTGGTGCAGAAAAAAATCAAAAAAAAAAAAAAAAATGGTGGTGGTTCAATAATTAACTGTAAAAACTTGATTCCATTGCAGCTCTTTGGGAGCTCATATCTCCGAAGAGGAGACCTATACGAAAAAAGTTTATATGAACTTGTAGTATTCTTTTTACATGTTTTTTTTTCATATCCGGGATATTTTCCACATTTTTCCGGACACCCTGTATATTAATAACAGGGAAACATTTTCTTCTATTATTATTTGTTTATTTTAATTTATTTTTTATGGCTTCGTTTATAACAAATTCAGATGGTCTGACCGTTATTAAAAACCCCCACAAAGATTATATATATTATTTCCTAAATATCTCCAAATATAAAGAAGATATTCAAAATGTGTACTATGTATCATTAATCATAATATTCTGTAAGCAAATATAAATGGAAAAAAGACGTAAATTTCCAAAGAAAAAATTACAGGTTTCACAACTTGTGTCCAATTCTTAGCGGCCTTTTCATATATTACCACTTCATTACCTAAAGGACCTTTCATTTTCTTTCTATCTACCTTGATATTAATTTTTCCCGTAACGCTTTATGATGCTTACACATGCTACGAAAAAGTTATTTGAGTTTGTTTTATTTTGTTTTTACTCCTTTGGGTCTGTTACCGAATTACGTTATGCCATTCGTTCTGGATAGCACCCAAAAGAAAAAAGTTTGTTGGTTGAACTATTATCACTTTATACAGAAAAGTTTTTATACAATTTATAGCCCTTTTTTTAAAGTAAACCTTAATTATATGTTTTATTAGACACATTTCATGGCATCTGTAGTCGATTTTTTTATGGAACACTTTTGAAATAATGATTAAAAACACAATTTTCGCTTTAATTATTTCATGTTTTGATTAGAGTATTGCTCTAGATATGTTTTGTCTTTTAACGGCTTTCTCAAGAGCATCAACTTTAACTATTTTAAAGTCAAAAAAGTTTAATTTGACAAAATATACCTAGTTTTATGGCATTTAATGAACTGTTTACTATCAGGGTCTATTGGAACTCCCAGGTATTTGTAAGATTTTATCTATAATCTTGGAAATTTTGTTACTCATTAGTGTTTATAACTAAATTGTTCTTTAGAGATTTTTAAATTTCTAAATGTTCAAGTAATTTTAGTTTTTTGCTTTCTCTTTCGCCATAAGGGAGTTGGGCATTACTTAAATCAGCGATCTCAAACTTTTTCTTCTTGCAAACCCCTCCTAAAAACCAGAATTATTTGGTGAACCCCCTGTGTAGTCGTTAGGAAAACTGGATTATAAAAATTTATTTTCTATATTGAAAAATGAAAAAAAAATTTCCATATGACAAGAGTTCATAACGAAAAGCTAAAACATATTTGTAAAACATTTACAGACAAACATTATAAAAATTAAAGTGATAGTTTAACTTACAAAAAAGAATTAATACACAATGACTAGAATAATAGAGAACTGGAAAGTCACCCTCAATGGGATAATTGTGCCTGCTTGGTGGAACATAGAAATTCAAAATTTGGTTCGAGTCTGAAAGTTTGCATCTTAGATCAGGTTCAGCATTTAACCTATTTCGGTACTTCAGGAAATCTCTCTCTCTCTCTATTGCAGCCCAATTTGGACCACTACTGGACATAGGCCCCCTCTAGTCTCTTTCATTTCAACCTATTTTCTGTCATCCGGTGCCAGTTTCTACCTGTACTTCTTTTTGACGACCTGGGTCTCCATTGCAACATATGTTTGCCCACCTTGTATAGTCTTGCCTAGCGACGTGTCCCACCAAAGTCCATTTCAAAGTAGTAATGCATTTTATCACATCCTCCACTGTAGTGCGTCTTCTTACTTCTTCGTTCCTTATTCGGTCACGTAGTGATATTCCCAGCTTAATTTTTTCTATTGCTTACTGGGTAGTCCGTAGTTTATTGGCTGTTAATGTGGTTGTCTCCATTCCATAGGTCATTACTGGAAGAACGCAAGAGTCAAATACTCTTTTTTTCAAATTAATGGGAAGATCGGGTTTTTTAAGAGCGTATCCCAATCTTCCAATGACTGCCCAAGACATTGTAATTCTTCTATTTATTTCCGTTCCTTATTCGGTCACGTAGTCATATTCCCAGCTTGATTCTTTCTATTGCTTATTGGGTAGTCCGTAGTTTATTGGCTGCTTTAACTGTTAATGTGGTTGTCTCCATTCCATAGGTCATTACTGGAACAACGCAAGAGTCAATTACTCTTATTTTCAAATTAATGTGAAGATCGGGGTTTTTAAGAGCGTATCCCAATCTTCCAATGACTGCACAAGACATTGTAATTCTTCTATTTATTACCGTTCCTTATTCGGTCACGTAGTAATATTCCCAGCTTGATTCTTTCTATTGATTACTGGGTAGTTAGTAGTTTATTGGCTGCTTTAACTGTTAATGTGGTTGCCTCCATTCCATAGGTCATTACTGGAAGAACGCAAGAGTCAAATACTCTTCTTTTCAAATTAATGGAAATATCGGGGTTTTTAAGAGAATATCCCAATCTTCCAATGGCTGCCCAAGACATTCTAATTCTTCTATTTATTTCCGCTTCTTGGTTTTCTTTCTCAAGTCTAATTAGATGGCCTAAATAGACATATTCCTCGACTCTTTGTATTTCGTTGTTTCCTACATAAAGTGGTAGATCTTCTGAAGACATTATTCTGATTATTCAGGCTTAATCCAACTTTCTCTGAAGAATTTTTTGAACTCAGAGAGCATTTCCTGTAATTTGTCTAAATCTTCACTTATTAATACCACGTCATCCGCGAAACATAAATGGTTGATATATCTACCATCAATGCTAATGCCCTTATGTTCCCAGTTTAGTTACTTAAAGACATCTTTCAGTGGTAAAGAGTTTAGGGTAAATCGTATCTCCTTGTCGCACCCCCTCGACCAATATTTATCTTCTGAGCTTCTAGGTTCTCTGTTATCTTTACTTGCAGTGTGGCCTTATCGTAAATATATTTCAGAAGATTTCTGTATCTGGAGTCAATCTTTGCATTGTCCATTGCTTGAAACATGGCCCATAGCTCGACAGAGTCAAAAGCCTTACAATAATCAACAAATGTTAGATGGATTTGAATATTATATTCGGTGCATTTTTCAATTAGTAATTTGATGTTCTGTATCTGCTCTATTGTACTAGAGCCCTTTCGAAACCCTGTTTGTTCTGGAGGTGGATAGGAATCAAATTTGTTTCTAAGTCTATTAGTTATCTTTGTAAGCAATTTGTCAGGATCTGGCAGAAGACTTATGGGGCGATAATTTTGGATGTCTAATTTGCCGCCTGTTTTGTACAGAAGAATGACTCGGGCCTTTTGCCAGTTATCAGGGATTTTACCATTTTGAAGATATTTATTCAAAAGAATACTCATTTCTTTAGATATACCATCTTCACCTGGGGCACGATCAGATTTCATTTGTGACAAAGCATGTTTTAACTCTTCAATTGTGATGTCAGGTATTTCTTCTGAACCAACATTTGCAATATTGGGGAGCTTGATGTCTGGTTTTAGGTTAACTCAACTGTACAAATTTGAATACAACTCTTCTATGTTAGCCACTGCACTTCGTCCATTTTTTGTTTTTTTCTTCTTTATCTTTAATTTGGTTTATATTGCGTTTACCAATGGATTTTATTACTTCAGGTAAGTATATGTTGAAAATAATTTCTCACATAAATATGTTGTACAAAAGGACAATAAAACTTTAATGTTTTTTTTCCGCCAAATAGTTCTTACGCTGGGCCAAAAATCAATTAACGAGTGATCTTTAACAAGAGTTTTTAAGGAAATGTCAGAGGATAAGTCGATGAGCTTTCCTTTTTCCAGTAGAGCTAAAGAAGTACCGGAAGTTATTCTCATTAAAAAGGATTATGTATCCAGTTGTTCGATCCAGATATAGATTCATTAGGAAAATAGTCCTTGGACGTTAACTAAAGTTGTTTGAGATGTTCAGTAATATTCCTTTTAATATTTTCGTTAAGTTGAATTTCATTTTCTAATAAAATGATGCTGGGACAACGAAAACATTCTACTCATTCACCTCCAGAAAAACAGGGTTATCTTTCGGTGGGTACGGGGTTGCACCGGAGTAGAAGGAAATCAAATGGCAGGCAACCTTGCAAAAAAAAATGACTGAAAGATCTGGGCCTGAAGCTTTTTACTAGATTAGCAATAGTGCAATACTGAAGGAACTAAACAGAGAGGAAGAGAATAGAAGATCATGTTATTGAATAGATCTACAAGAAATGAGATAAACGAGGACTATAATGAAAAGACATTCAAGGAATGTATTAGTCCAAGTAAAAACCAACTTAGAATTTTAACAGGAAACCAAACAGGACATTGCCATCTGAAGAGATATCTTAAAAAGCTTGGAGAGAAAAAATCAGATTTTGCGAGGATCCTAGGATGTAATACCTGGGAGTGTATCGAATAGAAGCTATCTCACATTCTAAGTATACTAAGAGAATTAGGATTGAAGGAGCTGCTTTAGTTAATGAGTCGAAAATGACCTTTCAGGTCGCAGTGCAGAGAACTCTATCCCCATAAATATACAAGCAGGAGTTACTCTTTTTGAATACATACTGGAAGGTAATAAAATAACAGCACATGTTGGAATATACTAACAAAATTATCTAAGGCTATTGATCAGAAATGTTCTAGATTTATATTACATTTTTCACGATAATGCGCGAGTTCACAAAACAACTTATTTTCTGTGAGTATTTCTTTTTTGAGCTCTACCATCCGCTTATAGTCCAGATTTGCTCCATTTGACTTCTTTTTATTAAGAAATCTGAAGAAGCTCCTCAGAGAACTTACATTTGCAAAGAATCTGGACCAGTAGTGTAATTTTAAATACTTCTTGAAAAATAATATTTCTCGTCTATTTTTCATTTCAAATGCTTGATGTAATTCAGACGACTTGTGAGAAAACATTATTTTCATAAGATGTTTTTAGAGTTAATATTTATATTTGCGCTAGAGTATTTTTTATAACCGCGTCAAATTAATAAAGGCATAAAAAAGTTGTCCTTAGTAAAAATGAGAAGACATTAAGATTACAAATTAAGATAAAAAATGTTTTCTCCTTTACAAATGATTTTGGGAAATTAATAAAAGGACTTCCTTCGTAAATATTCTTTTTTTTTAGTGGCAACAATGATAATAACAAGAAAAAAGCAAGAAGAGGGTGGAATTTGAGAATTTTTTAAATTCTGGTAACAAACAGCATAAAATTACTGCTCAAAATAAGCTGTTATTAATTTTTTAAATAGTTAATAAAAATTGTTGCAGCCTACGAATTAAAAAAAAAAATGTTATAAAAGTGTATATCAACACAACGTAGTAAATTGGATTACATTTGATATATCATACATCCATAATGTCAAAGAGGTATTAAGTTTAGTACAACTGTACTAAAAAAACACACAGTATATACTATCGGTTGTATAAAGTCATTTATAAAGACTTTGGGACTGTTTATGCGATATTCCTTTCCAGCTCTGATTCTATTGTTCTCATGAAATATAACCAATTCATTTCCATTTCTTACGTTCAATGCTGCATGTTCGAATTAATCAAATAAAAAGCTTTTCGTCATTAATTACGGAGAAAATGACGGTTAAAGTAAACATGTATAAAACCAATTTTAAACACTTCCTATCTTTTTGTCGCCTTCTAGTTTGCTATACCGTTAGCTTTACATTATTGTGAGTTCTTATTATTTATTTCGGATAATAAATTGGGCAAAAGATTATTAACCTCTACAATAAAGCAGTTAAAAAAGTTTGAAACTTAAATTAATGTGATTTATATATTGATATGCATCTATAAAAATCTAAGAAAGCAGTAATCCATAAAATTTGCTAATATAATAAAGCTTCCGTAATCATATACAGAGATGTTCAATAAATATTGAGAAGGCTTGTAATGTTTTATATTTTGAGAAGCGAAAACTCATTATACTGACACAATCTCAAAAATGAAAAGTTGGGTTTTGGGTCCGCCAAGGTTTCTGTGCCATTTTGTGGGAATAGTGTTATTTTTCGAAAAAACAAACATGTTTCGTTCTAAAAAATCAAAATATCAGTAAGAAATAAAGAAATTTTCTGCCGTATTTAAATAGTTTGTTATATATGTAATTCTCCTTTCAGGCAGAGAATATGAAAAGTATATGTACAAACAGTTTATTTCCTGCAAATATCGCTCTGGTCCTCTCTCCATACTCGTTTCGATCACCTCATGATCTCGTCAGTGGAGCTGTATCGGACCGAGAGCAACATTAGCGGGAAATAACTGATATATGAACCATAAATTTCAAGGTATGACGGCAGGATATTACACCTGCCGTCTACCAACTTCGATGTCAGACTGAAAAATATCGCCAGTCGAACGACATCTATGAATCCACGGAGTAAAGTGAAATTTTTAAAAAATCAAAATTGTAGTAAGAAATAAAGAAAGATTTCTTTATTTCTTACTTGATTTTTTAAAAATTTCACTTTACTGCGTTGATTTATAGATGTCGTTCGACTGGCGATATTTTTCAGTCTGACATCGAAGTTGGTAGACGGCAGGTGTAATATCCTGCCGTCATACCTTGAAATTTATGGTTCATATATCAGTTATTTCCTGCTAATGTTGCTCTCGGTCCGATACAGCTCCACTGACGAGATCATGAGGTGATCGAAACGAGTATGGAGAGAGGACCAGAGCGATATTTGCAGGAAATAAACTGTTTGTACATATATTTTTCATATTCTCTGCCTGAAAGGAGAATTACATATATAACAAACTATTTAAATACGGCAGAAAGATTTCTTTATTTCTTACTGAAATTTTGATTTTTTAAAAATTTCACTTTACTCCGTTGATTCATAGGTGTCGTTCGACTGGCGATATTTTTCAGTCTGACATCGAAGTTGGTAGACGGCAGGTGTAATATCCTGCCGACATACCATGAAATTTATGATTCATATATCAGTTATTTCCTGCTAATGTTGCTCTAGGTCCGCTACAGCTCCACTGACGAGATCATGAGGTGATCGAAACGCGTATGTAGAGAGAACCAGAGCGATATTTGCAAGAAATAAACTGTTTGTACATATATTTTTCATATTCTCTGCCTGAAAAGAGAATTACTATATAACAAAATGTTTAGTTCTGTTGTATGCAGTTGTTGAAGTAAAATCGGGTGGACAAAAACAAATCATGCTAATTATTTGAAATAGTAAGAACATCGAATCCTTTGTTGATTTTTTGCGTATTACCTATTTTCAGGTTGTAGAAAACGAATCTAAATTTTTTTTTGGCAGTTGAAAATAGTTTTCCAAAAGATTTTTTTTTCCCCTTCTATCTGTCACTTTTGTGTATTGTTCGACATATTCCATTAAAATTTACAAATTTTACTAAAATAGTAGATTTATAGTACATTTTTCTCAAAGTTGTATACAATATTTTCTTAAAATATGGCTCAAAACACTAAAAATGGAGCCGAAAAATAAAGAGCTAACAAATTTCTGTCATTACATAATCACCCTACATTGTTGCCGGATGGTTTCCTATAAAATTATACTGGTTCTGCATTTAGGCATTTTATACTCCCTTTATTCAAAAATCCTCTCTTAAATAGAATAATTTTTCAAAAATTATCGGCAAAATATCTGTGGCGTCACAAAAGAGTACGTCGTTAGGCTGAATTTGTAAATTATTGAATAGGCATAAAATATTTTCCCTCCATAAGTTAACCTTTTTCAAAGTCTTCGAGTTTGCAGAATTAAGGATAGCATACCCTTAGTGCTTTAGTTGTGTTTCTTCGAAAAGAATGGCTATGGGTAGATAAGAATTTTTCAGGGAATGTTTTTTCGTTTTTATAGAAGTACAAGTTATTAGATGAAGATAAATTATTAAAGTTTTTACATGTGCCTGACACGGTTAATGTTAGTTCTGTGGTATATCCTAAATATGATAAGCCATATACATTGTTTCGATCTGACAAATTTCGATAATTCTGTACGAATAAAATACAATCAGGGGAGAATAGCAACAAAAAGTTAGAGCAAAACAGGTAAATTTTTTTGGAAAAAGCTCATTTATTACTTTTTTCTGGATCATCTTGAAACTCAAACAAGGATGACTTACACATGAGTTTAACTAAGGCTCAGAAACTGTGGCAAATTGGTGAAATTATTACAGGGAAGTATGTTTGGTTTGCCTCATTGAGAGTTGTGAGAAAGCAGGTGGTGACGGATTAGTAGCAGAAATTGACGAGCATAAAATTGGTAAACACAAATACAACAGGGATAGAATAATTGATGGTTAATGGATTTTGGAAGCATCGAATGCAATTCAAAAAGGACACTTTGGTTTCTGTTGAGGAACGTTCAAAAGAGCACTTGCTTAATGTCATAAAAGAATAATTACCAATGGGTACTACCATTATGTCTGATTGCTGAAAAACTACATGAACAGACGACAGTTTTTCTTAATTTTTATGGAAAATTCGTATTTTCTATAGTTATTTGTGTAATTTTTAGGATTAGTAACAGAAATTGATGAGTGTAAAATTGGTAAACACAAAAACAACAGGGGTAGAATAATTGATGGTCAATGGATTTTTCGAGGCATCGAATGCAATTCAAAAAAGTTACTTTTGGTTTCTACACCTACAGTTTTTCTTAAGCTTTATAGAAAATTCATATATTCCATGGTTATTTATGTAAATTGTCTTAAAAAATGTTTGGAGATTTCGTTGTGTTTGTGAATTACTACTAAAAGTGGCAAAATTTAAGGATAGAAATCAGAAAATAAGACTTATAAGTGAGAAATGGAATTTTTTTTTTTGGAAAAACCATGAGAAACTGCCATAAAAACATCGGATTCGTAATGTACGACCCAAAAATAGGAGGTATGCAAAATATCACCGAAAATTTTTGGTGTTTCTACTATTCCAAAATCAATAGACATTAGTATAAATAAGAAACAGGCCAGCATTAAAAACATTTTAGACCATTTTTTTTTTGTTTTAAAATGACTAATAGTTACAATAAATGATAATTTATCCCTGTTAATTATTGATTTTTTAAATATTTTGCATGCTCTGAAGTTTGGGAGGGATTTGTACAGAGTAAAGGTTGATAATCCACAAAACATATTGTGGCTTTGTTTTAAGCATTTTGCTGAAAACCGTTTCGATAGACCATCCAAATGTTACTTCCGCTTGAGAGAAAATGCGTCTGGTCTAGTTTAAATCGGTATAAAATATTTTTACTTTTCAGTATTTCGTATTATAAGTTGTTAATTTTTGAAATAAAAAAATAATTTTTTCTTTTTTTTTTTTGATATAGGATGAATTACCAATCCTACCAAAAAACAAGTTTTATTAGATATTGTGATAAAACCTACATCAAATTTCAGTGAGCTTAGAGTCTACATCAGGGTTTTCTGAGAAAGATCTAGTAGTGGTTTAATTCGATATGACTGTCATTGATAGTTAAATTGGGTTTGGAATTATGTTATCCAGATTTCAGCCCGTATGATTTTTAGTGTTGTTGAATTTTAAGGTTTCCCTGAGAAAGAAAAATTGACAGAATAATAAAACGTGCAACAGTTGCACTGTCGGTACTTAATATAATGCAGTATAAACTTTTTATGATCAAAAACAAGGTTATCACCTATATTTTTATGCTTTTGTGTTTAAATTTATATTTACCAAACGTTGTGTATTTATGGCAGAAAAGAAAACTTTTTAGAGTAGCTATTACCTTCAATATTTTTCCAGTGTAAATAGATCTTATTTTTGTTACTATATATAGCGTAAAATTTTCGTGCAATTAGCTTTAGATAAAATTTGTAATCATGATATTTTTCAGTTACTTTCTCTGCGTGATATATAGTACTTTCCCCATAATAACAGAAGTATAATAGGAATAATATTCAATACAATATGTAATTAAACGAAATTGTGAGAATTGTTTTAATTGTTTGTTGATTATTGAAACATCTAATTAGGCTTTTACTTTCATTAGAAACCAACCATTTACGGCAAATAATTTAATGCTACTTGAAAATATGTAGAAACAAAAATATTGTTACAATCACCGCGCATATATCCATTGTAAAACTAATTTACTATAATATTTTAAGTATAATACAGAATATAAAATGTAATTATCTACTTAAAAAGATTATCGAAAATATAATTTATTTGACTATTTCAGAACATCGCAACTAATTTTGTGAGTGGCACTTTGGCAACTTTAGTACTGAATAGAGCATCTTCCTATTATTTTTTAAAAGATTATATATCCGATAAAGACCGAAACGGTATATAGCGTTGTATTACAGGTGGTAAACTTAGAATTAGATATAGTTCGATGGCATTATTATTAAATATATTTTATTTATTATTTATGATATTTATATATAACAAGTTCTTGCAAATATGTGTTCTCGAGTGTCTTGTTTTTGAAATACAAGGTGCTAAAAATTACTTTACGTGGATATTCAAAACATAGAAGTTGTGTGATCATAATAGGCTATTTGATGCTATTAAAATGCATCATTTTAATAGGTTTCGGCGTAAAAAAGTATATTTTATTTATTTTCCAAATTCTGTTAAAAACGATGCATATAAGTAAACAAACAGGATGTCAGTTTACTGATATGCGATTTTAACAATTCCTGGTATTATCGGGCGACTTTCGAGTTAACTGCTGATATATTTCTTACAAAATATTTTATAGTTTTGTTATTTTTCAAGTTATATTGTTATAGTATCAAAATAGAGATACATTTTAGGAAAAATCACGACATAACTGCATCCCGGATTTGCGCAATCCATAGACATAAGAGTAATTAATATTACTTAATATATCCTATAGAAGAAAGTTGGTTAACGCTTAGAAAGAGATAGGGCGTTTTCGAGCAGTAGTACCTTTCTTTCTAACTTTGGTCAGGTGACAGGGGTATCCAATGACGTTTGGAGTATTGTTCTTAGCTCTTCCATTAGAAAGATAAGTGCTACCCATCGAAAATGCCCTGTCTCGTTCTAAACGTGAGCCAATTTTCTTCTATAGGATCCGCGGTCTAGTATCTTTATGTCTATGACGCAATCAAATGCAAAATGTGACCCAAGCATAAAGTGACAAACAAGCTCTTTACTTTAATAATGGTACTAGATGGAAACAAGGGAGAAATTTTAAGTTGCCAGTGCCACGATTGTTCAGACCTACACTGTAGCCTTTCATTCTATTCTATATGAGAATAATAATTCCCTTGTCCTAGAACAAATAAATTGAGGTCTATATATGTACACGATATGAAGCTTTAACATCTATATGTCTATTAAAATTTATGACAGTTCAGCCGTAAGATATTGCAGTAATGTAAAATACAAGTATACTGCATTGAAGGGATCTTCACATATAAAAACCATAGAATTAGCTCTTATGTATTAGTTATAACAACTGTTCTTGCATTTTAGGATCCATTAAAATATAAACAAATACCTTTTCTGGAGTACTTATGGATTTTGATGTGCATAAATAAAAATCTCAAGAAAACAAAATATCGTTTAACGCTGCATTTACTATGATGTAACGTCATATGTGTCACGTGACCAGCGCCATTACTCATATAACATTTCGGTGCGTCTTATTACCAAATTTTTAAATTGATATATTTACATTTCTTCTTAAAAAAAAATATTTTTTGTTAAAAAAAATCCATTTTCCAAATTAAGACGTGGATTGTTTAGATTGTTGTTTTTTTCCTATGAGAGAACTTACTATAAAATAAAAAAGTACATCCACTTTTTATATTTATAGTATCTAGAAATCAGACTTTCAGGAACTTATTTTTATCAAGTCGGGGTTCAAGGAATCGATCCGATCATTTTCACTTAGGAAACATCCTGTATACAACAATGGGAGGAGGAGGTCACGGTCGAGATTTTTTCCAGCCAAGAGGTAATGAAGAATATAATTTACATACAAGTTAGTTCAAAACATAAAAACCCATAAATGAACCAATATGTTATTAGATTTTGAACTAATCCCTAAAGTCATTAAATGGTATATAAATATGCAAAGTTTACATTGTCTAAGAAGTATTTGTATTCGCTCGACACTGAGTTTACGTAACTACAGAGATTTACATCATAAACCCGATTTGAGAGGAAACGTATTTTTCTTTTAACCGTAGTCGCTTTCCAGGGATTTTCTGAATAGCTAAGATATTTACAAATTTTAGTATTGAAAGAAAATATATATGTTTACCATAATAAATACAAATCACAAAATGGATATGAAATATTTAATCATGTCACGATATTTACTTATAGTTTTCATATATTTTTAAACATTTATTACAAATTACTTCAGAACAAGTTCGTTAATATTCAAAATAAAAAAAAATTGTAAAAAATTGAGATAGATAAAAAGCAAATAGATATTAGAATAAAATAGGGACTCCAAAGTGCATTTCTAACAATACAATTGTTTACAGCCAAAATTGCCATAAATACGTGAAGAAAAATATATACGTAATAACATTCTGGTACTTCACTATGCACCATCAAATTACACAAACACAACATTTAGTAACCATGAAATAGAATAAAACAGTTGGCGCATCATATCACATCAAAAATATTCCTTTCATGAATCAACCACCATTCTCACTGTAGAACTATTCGCAATCCTTAAAGCTACACAATACTTCATAAATATCATCAAGACAAAATAGTTGTCAGATTCCCTCAACTCCATTAATTTATTTATATTATCAAAATCATTCAAAAACCAAAGAAATTAAAAGTCTTCTAAAATACTCCCATATCAAAAACTGATCCATCTTCTTTCTTTGCTAAGCTACACGGGAATCCCAGACAATACTAAAGCAGCTATCTTCACCATCATATATCAAAATTCACATAACAAAATGACTGCAAGACTTAAAAGTTACAAATAATCAAAAAAAAACTTCTTTACTGACACCCCCCTCCTTGTCTGACAAGATAAAACCTTACAATAACAACCAGGCTACGCATCAGTCATGCAAAACTTATACATGAACACCTCCTAAATAAATCACCTATTCCTTAATGAGAAACCTGTTATATCGCCTTAACGGTCAACAATATCATGATCTCATGCAAAAAATATGATCAACATACCTCCTTTCCTACAAAAATTCTGACGAAATATCAGAATCTATAACCTACTATAAGATAAGAAACAACGAAGGGAACAAAATATGATGGATGTTAAAAGACCTAGTAGTTGACGAGTCCCTAACTTATATATCTCTCTCTTCTTTTCTTAAGAGATGCATGTGTTCTATAAATTTATTTCTTTATTTATTCCTGCATTTATGTTTTGGATCATCTAAGGCTAAAGGAAGAAAACCTGTACAAAAAATGACCTGGCCTTCCAGGTTGGAGCGTTAGGTTAACTAACTAATATCGGGAAAAATCTTAGATTGCTAAAATTTTATACTTCGCCTCGGAGTACCGGACGGATCAAATAGTAAAAAACATAAAGCAAGATAAAGGTATATGAATTATGGAACATGGAATGTACAGGACTGTAAAAATAAAATGGATGAGATAGTAAAAAGTTGCAAAATTTTAAGGTAGATATAGCATCTATAACTGAAATAAGGAAAATGGGATATAGATCGGAAATCTTGGGAAAGTATGTGTATCTATTTAATGGGGTTCCCAAGGATACTCGTGCAAAGAGAGGAGTTGCAATGTTAATATACAAAAAATTTAAGAAATATAGCACAAACTGAGAGCCAATTAATGAAAATATAATAATGGTTAATGTGAAAATAAAGGTTAGGAGATTGATATTTCTAGGCGTATACGCTCCATCGGATGATGAACCTGTATCAATAAAATACACTTTCTTCGCAAAACTCGTTGACTTAGCCCAGAAAATTGGAAGTACTAGAGAACAAATTATATTGGGAGATCTAAACAGTAAAAGAGGTCGTAAAACTTATGATCAAGTGGTAGGACCATTTGTAGAAACATTCATAAGTGATAACGGTGGACGACTAATTGATTTCTGTACAACTAAGGATCTTAAAGTAATCAACGGATTCTTCCAATACAAAAGAATCCACAAATTTACTTGGAACAATGCATAAAACAACAACAGTCCATTATTCATTATTTAATCATAAGACAGAACACAAAACTTCGAGTTCAAAATGTAAGAGTATATAAGTGCTACTTGTGGATCCAATCATTACCTATTAATATCAAGGATATATTTACCAAAGTTATAACAGAAACAGACCAGAGGAAATTAGCATCGATTCAGACCGAGAAGCAACAAATAAATACAACCTGGACAGCTTAGACGGAGAAAGCACTAGATACTTATACCAACGGAGATTAGATGAATACTTGGATCAATCTAAACAATCATTCTCAGAAGTATACCAAAATATTGAAAGTATACACAAAGCAGCAAGGAAAGTATTAGGATACAAAGAAAGGAAAACAAGCAATAAACCTTGGTGGACAATAAAGGAACAGAGGTATATGAAATGGTTAACTATAAAAATCTAAGAGAAAAAGAGGCATATGAGAAAATCCGAAGAGAAGTAAGAAGAACTGCCGACTTAAAAAAGAAACGAAATGTGTAATAATAAAAGTAAATAAATAGACACATTGGCGGAAAAAAATGCGCTGAAGCTAGAAAATTTATAAAAAACCATAAAGAATATAGGACATCATCTATCGAAATAATATTTGAAAACCCATGGATTATGCACTATCAGAAATTGTTAAAACAGAAGAGAGTTCAGTATATGAAAGAAACTGCTATAATTAACATGCAAGGAGAAAAAGTCGAAACAGATAGTAATATCGCTGAAGCTATCAAAAAACTAAAAAATAGAAAAACATGTAGACTTAAGGGAATCTATATATAATTACTAAAATGAGGAAAAACAAATCTTTTTGATATGTTTATAAGGATATTTAGTAAATGTTTCAATGATCAAGAAACCTGTATACAATGGAAATGTCACATTATCTCAATCCACAAAAAAGGAAGTAAAGAAAATTAGGGATAGAGTTACCGAGATATAATGATAACTAGCACAATGAGTCGACTCTCCGGAAAAATGCCCAGAGACCTCATTGTAAAAGAATACAATGAGGAAGAAGAACAGGGTGGATTCGTGCTGGTAGATTCTGTAATGATAATATTTTTTGTATGAAACAAAAAATTTAAAAAAAGAACCGCTACAAATCAAGATACTCATATTATTTATAGTTTAACTGAGGCCTTCGATAACATCCCTATAACTAAACTGGGGAAAACGATGACGAACACAAATATAAACCATACACTTAAAGCTGTATAAAATCTATATACAAATTCTATTTCAAAAGTCAAAATGGGAAACAAGTTATCGATCCTTTAAAATCACCGAAAGTTTAAGACAGGGTTGCTGCATCTCACCCAAGCGAAAATGTTATAATGAGAACACAGTTAACCGATTTTATTATAAAGAAGATCTTGAATACATGGCAAGAAAATTACAAGAAACGTATGAGGAAAGGGATCTGTCAATAAATATGGAGAAAATCAAATACTTATGCATAGGAGATAATAAGATAGTAAGAGTATCCTCCAAATTAATGATAATACAGTAGTAGAAATATGAGACAATTACAAATATTAAGGAGTCATCTTTGATAGAAAGGTTACAGACAAAAAAGAAATTCGTGCAATAAGTATCCAAGCGAAAAGGGAGATAGACTGGCTAAATGGGATATTGAGGAACAGAAATATTAACACAAGATGAAAATATAACATATATAACACAACAATAAAAAGATGTTTAATTTACGGGGCTGATACTTGGAGACTTGCAGGGAGACATAAAAATGAGTAGAAGCTGTGGAAAAAGGTGCTTTGAGGAGGTCAGCAGGAATATTACGGACACGAGAATAAGAAACGAGGAGACAGTGCATCAAATGAGAATAGAAGATACGATTATGAACGATATAAATAATGTGGATATATCCACTGCTATTGCATCTCACACGGATGAATCTGTGAAAGCAGCATAAACATATATACGCCATCCGGCGAGAGGTCGGCGAAGCCGCGTTCAGTGTTGCATGTTTCCTTCCTATCTGTCCTTTGCATAAACAGATACATGTCGGTATCCTGATGAGTCTAGTGGAGACGAAACATGTACCTCTGCCGTATCACTGTGGCGGGGAGGGTAAGTTATGACTTTCTTCTCGGATGGTGGTGGAATAGGATAAATTATGTTCTGTAGCAGTTTATTCAAACTGTGCAACCTCTAACCCGGAAAGGATATGATGGAATGAAGTTTGCATTTTACTATATATATATATATATATATATATATATATATATATATATATATATATTACACCGTAGTTTATGAGTGTTCACAATTTTATTCATTTTGTTTTACTATAAATCGATTAGTGGAAAAAAAATATGAAGTACCGTATTTCCAATATTGTTTGATCCATCTGTATACATGTTAATTTCATCTGTCATATAAGTGCCTGGGAGCTGTATAGTGTAGAGTTTGTTGAAGATAAATCTTGGTGTAATAAAGTCTACCTTTATCTGAAGAAGTGGTATCGCATACTGTATTTCTCTCTATAAGCGACATCGTACCGCATCAGATCCTACATTTGCTTCAATTCCTTTGGTATGGAGGCGCATCAGAGTCAACAAAGCCATCTCTTTGACCAAAATGTTCAGAAGGGTTAAACTTAGGATTACCTCCATTGCTTTAATTCGTGTAGTTCTCTCTAATTTTTTTTTGGTTTTATGGATAATGAGTTGTTATAACACCACTCTTCTATTATGCTTAGTACAGTCTACATCTTATTACAAACGACACTCTCGAATTTTTCAGTTTGGGTTATTGGCTGCATTGGAAATCATTTTAGATCGACATTTGATGTAGCTTCGGAGAAAATTCAGTACTTGTCGTACCACGTGAGAAGCGCTGCATTTCACGTTTACTCTTCCAACCAAGACCATCTGGCACTGGGTTTTTTATATTTATGTGCTGGCTATTCAATCGTGACACAACAGTTTACAAGCACCACAACCTTCGCTTGAACAACGTGATCGTCGTCAGTTGATGTTTATAGCTATCCAGAATGCAGGTCATCTTCGATGTTTGCACGGCACTGTCAATCTTGTATGTGATATACAATCCTCCAGATAATCCTTATTTTAGATTTCCAATGTTTGCGTGAGGTTCATTTTGTTCAAAATACGAATCTAAATGCAAATTATTTTCTGCTTTTATTTCGACATGGTGAAGATCACCACGAAGTACAACGTAAGTCAAAACCACTGTACCTTGTTCACTGTGTGTAGTGTAATGAAATGATTGTCACTTACAGCTGTACCATCTAAAAAAAAACACATGCAATTTAGCATGAGCTTACGGTATAAATTCAAGTATTTCGTTTATTTCCTAAAAGAAAATATATCAAAACAGTGAATTATAACAAAGCAGTTATAATATTTCAACACTCATTTTTAATTTGAGCAAAAAATATTAAACAGCGAGTTAATTGGACTTTTTATTGTTCAGAAACCCTTCGTCCAGACGCTTAAATTATAATTCTTTTGCAACAAAGTTACTCATTTACAGTGAAAAGAAAATACAAAAAATCTCCCGTTTCCGTTTGGGATTTATGAAAATCTCTCGAGTTTTAAACATCGCTACGCAAAGGCGGAAAAGTTTGGTACATTGATTTTTCATGTTATAAAATTTTAATGTACAAAAGTTCTTGGTTTATGTTAAAGCTGACATTAGAGAGGGTACCTGGCTACAAAAATAAAGTAAAATACACGTGACAAAATCACAAAAGTGGTTTTTGTATTCCTGGCATATGTTTCTTGTTTCGTAAATCCAATAAGAACAAACTTTTTCTGTTATTACAACATTGTGGTATTCTTTTTCTTTAGTGTTTGTAATAAAATGTATAAATTGATGGTGTAATGTATTGTAATATGCCATTACTTTTTTGGGCACAATTTCGTTCTTTCCTTACGTACGTTTATAAAAATAAGACTAGGCCGAAAAAAAAAGTTGGTGTCAAAGGAAGAATACGAATTAAGAATAATACAAGAACAAAAAAAAAAGAAAGAGCTAATATAGCATAACTTTTAGGACAAACGTGACTGTCGCATTTCCCTTTTTTGCTATTGTAGATTTACTTAACTAGTGTGTAAAGAAAAACTACATAGCTGTTATGAATTCATAATAAAATTAGGTAAGTAGAGGCCCAGTAGTATGCCAGCCAAGTTTTCACAGAAAACTAGTGTGCAGTGAGAATCTATTAATAGGTATCAACCAGGGTTCAACCGATTTAAAACATTTGATTCAAATCACGATTTAAATCACATGACTTTTATTTTTATCCATGATTTAAATCAAAACTAGAAATATAGGTGTAAACATTGTTTAATACAAAATGAGCATAAAACATTACTCTCGAGCGCCGCAGTTGATGTCAATTTAAGCATAGCATACATGTCGGTACAATGGTCCCGCTTAAAGAGAGTTTTCAAGTAGAAGGAATATTAAGGACATCATCTCTCTGATTCAGAGTGCCGTTCTTATCAATTTCGATGGATTCACGAATCAATCTTGTCTTGTAGTGTTCAATATTAGCGATTTGCTGGCCGGAGCCAAAATGTTGAAAAAGCGCCGATGTTGTCTGGTTGTTTCTTATACTGAGTTTATGTTCTTCTAGTCTCGCTGATATTCTTCTGTTGGTCTGGCCTATGTATGTTATATTGCAGGTGCCACATGCGATTTTAAATACACTTTGATTTTCTAGATAGATTTTGTCTTTTGGATTTCTTAAAGAAGGTCCTAATGTTTTATGTGGTTTGTAGGCTGTAGATATGTTTGGTTTCCGCAGTAATCTGCCGATTCTGTCTGTTGTGCCTTTTATGTAGGAAGTATGGTGATTTGCCTATCCTCGACAGATGGCCTTGTTTTTTGCGTTGGTTTTTGTTGAAATTGAATCAGCAATCAGGTATCTGTCCGTGTGTGTTGGTTTTCTATATACTGTGTGTCGCAGATCTCCATCTATTGTTTTGGTCACGAGGAAGTCTAAAAATGGAAGCTGATTATTTGCCTCGAGTTCCAGAGTAAACTGTATCTTTGTGTGGATTGAATTAGATATACAGGCAGATAGATGGCGCTGCCATGGGCTCTTCATTATCTCTAGCTGTGGCAAATCTATCCACCTCAAACCCAAACTCTGGTGTCGCTACGTTGATGATGTATTTGTAATATGGCCTCATGGCAAACAAGAGCTCAACTGCTTCCATGAGAGAGCGAGAGAGAGAGAGAGAGAGAGAAAATCAGCCATATTGTTCCACATCAGTCTTTGTAGAGTAGGTTTGGAAGGTAAGTTGAGCATTCATAAGTTATGACTCTTCCACTAATGTCTAACTTGTCTTCTATAGTTCTTCTCATAACTGCCATGTTGGCACCATTATCTGTTACAAGCGATTTAACGTCACAGTTGTATTTAGATTTACAAGATGAAATCGAATGGCAAGCAATCTCAGTTAAATAATCGCCAGGATTTGCAGAGCTATCTATTGTTTCATATAAGAATGCACGTCCATCTTCAGTAGCTTTTGTGATTAAATTTTGCAAGCATATACTTTTAATTAAGTCAAACACATGTGTAATAAAATTCCAAAAAAAATTAACAACATCAATAACTGCTACGGAATAATGTGTGTGATCAGTTTTTTAAAATTGCTCCTTACAAATATTGACGACCGAAAAACAAAAGCCATCACTCTATTTTTTATACTTTTGAGGTCCAACTAAAATTTTTTACATCAAAAATTACTGCCTTTTTATGCCACAGTCGATGTGGTGCCAGCGACAATTGCCACGTGGCTATACATGTAATACAGAAATTATCAATTGATGAAATTGAAATACATCATGTTTCAAATTAGGGTTCAGAGTATAAACCAAGAAAAAAAATTAAAGGTATCAATTCCTAACTAAATTGAGAGCAGTCAAAGTTTTAAAACTAAAGGTTCAAAATGTTTTATTGAAAAATTATCTGGTAAGTAAAACCACTCAATTGGTTGATGATGTACGGCCAGTTTGTAAAATTTAAACAGCATGATAATTCTAAACAGTCAAATCGATTTAAACAACTTGATAAGTTCGATTAACTTGAACAAACTGAAAATATTTCAAATGGTTCAATATATCAATATCACAGGTTCTTGTGTTGGGCTTATTTCGGAAGTAATTTGATGTGTAGAATCTGAATCCGAGGTTAGAATTTGCTCATAGCATAAGGATTTTGGGATATTTGAGGTTATCTACCCGAAAACTGTTTCTCTATTTTTGAAGTTATGTACAGGATAAACAAAATTCTTTTTTTCGTCTTTGTTTCATCATGATTCTTGTATTTAGACAGTGTTAAATTGGAATTATTATCCGACGTTTCACTTAGGATTGCCCTAGACATCTTCTGGGATCTTTACTCCTCGGTATTACAACACTGAATTTCAGAACCATGATTTTCGACTTGATTTAGCATTCTTATCTCGTGGAGTAAAGATCCCTGAATATGCCTACTGCAATTATCCAAATTGACAATAAAAGAGTCCAATTGACAATAAGTGAATCAAGTTTTGAACTTTAAAACTTCTAGAATAAAAGACTTGTTTCTTTTGTTAATAAAACGTCAAAAATTTAATATTTTGTTTATTTTCGAGGGACATCCATTTCTTTTACCAATGCCGGGTTTTATTTCAAGGTTTTTGTCGGCAATTTTCTTATATATAGATTGGTGAAAAGATCCTTTAAATTTTTAGCAAATCTGGCTTTTCAGTTTTAACTGCAATTGTAAAATATTTTGTAATTTTTCGGTAATTATTCGCTAATAAACCTTAATATGAATTAACATAACAGGCAATCAAGAATCCAGTAATTTTAAAAATGCCGTAAATGAAGCATTCCCCGCTAACATTCCTCGATAAAATACTTAACAAAAAGTTAATTAACTATTGTTTTCCGTAGGCATAATAATTTTTAATTTCCTTATTTTCGCATCAATGCTCATCGCTTTTGCAGCGAAATGATAACGTAAAAAATCCCCTCGAAAAACAGATATTCTGTAAGGTCTATTGGGATTTGCAGAAATCTGCCGAGTTTCAAAAATTGCTGTATAGACGAAAAAAGTACTCGCGTATTATAAAATTTTATTATTCACAGTTGCTGCAATTTTATAAAGAACGAGGTTTCGGCTTAATGCTTTTTGCTTTTCAGTAACTTTATTCACACTAAAAAAAAACAAATGTAAATTTACGAAAAAAATATTAGAAATAATGAATTTTTTCGATGCTACAGCAGGCAGTAAGTTGCTCGATGTACATACCACTAAGAACAAATATTTAAATTTCTGAATACTAAAGGAATGGAAACGTATTGCAATTCTTGAGGAGTTGCATCGTTTGCAGCTGTATGGTGAGCAAATAGAGGAAACTTACTTGTGAAACTTAATTTAATAAAAAATAATAAAAAAAGGGAAAAGCTCTATTTTTGATTGAATATTGCGGAAGAAGAAGTCTTTTTCTATAAACAATATTCATAGAAGGGTTATAAGGAATTCCATGGTTCAAGAAAAATGTATGTAATAAATATGGTAACATCCTCCTAAAGAAGTTTTAGGTAACACAAAACGACGTGAAATTTGTACATTGAATAGGAATAGTAATTTATTGTAAATTTTGGGTCACTGAATTGCTCTATCATAACAGGTCTAATCCTAACCTAAAATTGCAAAAAACGAGATTCTGGCCTATATTTGAGGTTATGTATCATCGTGATATTTTTTTCTTTCAAAAAACTAAACATAATATCTTAAAATATAAGTCCTATTTTTTCAAATGGTGTTGAGTTTGAACAAATATTTTTCTTTTCCTTCGAGATTTTAAAATTGTAAGAATTTTTCAGGTTTTAGAATATATATATATATATATATATATATATATATATATATATATATATATATATATATATATATATATATATATATATATATATATATATATGTTTATACAGCTTTTACGGATTCCTCCGCCTGAGATGCATTAGCAGTGGTTATATCCACATTATGCTGTTGTAGTGCTGAAATCACATTCAGCAAACATACAACTATATGCAAATCCGTATGTAAGTGAAGTAAAATGCGAAACAGTGAATGCAAACTTCGCTCCATCATATCCTTTCTATGTTAGAGGTTGCACAGTTAGAATAAACTGTAATAAAACACAATTCATCCTATTCTACCACCATCGAGATCGTGGCCTACCTGTACCACCATACCGAGAAGAAAGTCAAAGCTTACTCTCCCCGCCACAGATACATGTTTCGTCTGATCAGCCAGTAGTAGGTAGTAAAGTAACGGATCATCAATCGACAACACGACTCCAAACACTGGCTACAGGACCGATGACAAGCATCAAAATGCGCAACTCGGTTGGCCAGAATCCTCCAGCCAACGAACACACCCCACGTACACAAAGAACCGGCCGCACCCTAGTCGCAAAGATCACTTCGCTCACAGACGCCGTACAGTGAGCTTTGAAGATGGTGAATGAGAGTTAACCGAAACGTCAGCTGTCCTGCAGTCCTGAGAAGAACTCACCACCATCAGTCATTTATCTTGATGTTTCTCAATTGACTTTCCTTGACATAAAATATAAAATTTAGAGAGTATGACTCTAGGGTTATTCGTAATAAAGTTAGCATATTTGAAATAATGGAGAAATGGAAAAACTGACAAATGCACACCAATAATTTTACTTTGTTGCTTGAGTGATCAACGCCATATAATAACATCTCTAAAAATTTACAATCCTGAAACATGTTTTGCAAATGCTTTGCGCTCTGATTATGATGATCTTTATTATTAACCTTTAATTAGGATTTCGAGTTAATTAGCTATGTTGACAAGCCACCTAATTAGGACAACATGTGAATACGATGGCGTTTTCAATTTGGGTAATTGGGTAATAACGGAGCCATAACATGTTATATTCGTGAAATCAGGGACAACAAATGTTGTTTATTATCTATACGAGAAAAACTAAAAGTAAAGACTGCACAAAAAAATCATGAATAATGGATACATACATTTTTCAAAACATGTATCTCTCTCAAA
The DNA here is from genome assembly GCA_034092305.1 of Diaprepes abbreviatus. Taxonomy (NCBI): domain Eukaryota; kingdom Metazoa; phylum Arthropoda; class Insecta; order Coleoptera; family Curculionidae; genus Diaprepes; species Diaprepes abbreviatus. The sequence goes on from JASJET010000200.1 coordinate 7,110,306, forward strand.
AATGAAAAATTTTCTTTATTCATCTGAATATATATAAATGGTTTCAATGTTGTGTCTCTTTTTTTCTCCATCTTCACCGAAAACCGTAAAGTGCAGGATCGTCTGTCAGCACCTAAAGAAAAAATCCCCTTAGAAAACCAGGGAGTGTACAAAATTCCATTCGGAGAATGTAGCTCATCTTACGTAGGCCAAACCAACCGTAAAATAAGCGCCAGAAGAGAGGAACATGTAAAGGCTGTCAAGCAAAAAACAATTCCTTCTATACTGGCCCAACGCATGTTAAACACAGGACATAAGGTAAACTTCTCAGGAACAAAAATACTATCGAGATGTTAAAACCTGTCCACAAGAGTTATAAGGGAATCTATCGAAATTGCCCAACAACTTAAATAGGAAAGATGATAGCCAGCGATTGACTAATACTCGTCTTACGAAACATCAACCAGTAGTAGGTAGTGTATAAACCGATCACAACTGGGCAACACGACCCCAAACACTGGCAACAGGGCCCATGACACGCAGCAGGACTCGCAACCAGATCCATCCAGTCAATGAACGTGTTTCACATACACACGAGACCGGCAGCACTCGAGTCACAAGTGTCAGTTCAGTCACAAACGCCGTACAGTCAGCTTTGAAAATGGTGAATGACATTCCACCGAAACGTCAGCTGCCTTACAGTCCTGATATTTTGTTTTTATCTACATACTGTATATTCTGACGAGGGTAAAAAAATTACCGAAACGTTTATGTTTTAAAGAATGTAAAATATAGAAAGTACAACACCACCATTACATTTTAATTTCATTTTTAATGGACCATAATCCCAAGAAAAACAAACAAATAAAAAATATATTATTAAAGGTGCAAGAAATAAATAAGAAATACCTTTTATATATATATATATATATATATATATATATATATATATATATATATATATATATATTCAAGTTTTGGTTTTCTTGAAAATGAAATCCGTTTTATTAATTAAGCTGCATATGTTTTAGTTATTATGCATATTTATTGACGTTTCGGTCAACTTGGCCTTAATCAATATAATTTATTGATAACTATAACATATTAGGTAGTTACTTGTAAAACATACCTTATATTTTCCACAAGGAGCACACATAACAGAGAAAACTTATGGTTAATACTGAAGAACTTTTCCTCCTTCACGAAAATTTGATGGATAATTTTTACTTAAACTCTCAACGAAATATAATTACCCGATTTAAGTAGTTTATTTAATGATCAACACAAAGATCTGATATTAAGAAATACTATTTAGTGTGTCAGGACTATCGAGATGAAAAATTTCCTGGAAGGGGTATAAGAAGGCTCATTGAATGACCTTCTAGGTGACACGATCTAACCCCTTTAGGTTTCTTTATTTGGAGTCAACATTTGCCGAATATGTTTTTCCAGTTTTCAGAAAGGCTTGGACACTAATATATATATATATATATATATATATATATATATATATATATATATATATAACAGTTTACTGGCCAACTACAAGATCTAACTTCCATGGGAATTAAATCCAGTGTAAAAGTTAAACCTTTTTAATGAACAAGGTTGTTTGTGTTTATTAAAACCACCTTAAATTAAAAATACATAGCAATTTTGTTATTAGATTTAACTCAATATTTGAAGTATTATTGATAAGTAATAGAAGCAATAAATAATTTGTTAATAAATAATCATAAATAGAACCAATTTGGTAGCACATTTTGTTGATTTAGAATCTATAGAAAAAGAATAGAACTGATGAATTTTCCTAAACTAACAACAACCGAAACTCGAAAGCCCTTTGGGGTTAAAGTACAAAATTACCGACCTTTAATTGGTAGTTCACTAAAGCAAAATAGGGTTAAGTGGGTCCTTAATTTTGATTTCCTAGTAGATAAGAAATAAGGGTAAAGGGTTAACAGGATTAATGGTTGGCATAGAATACGCGTTAGGGGGATATATTTGAATTTTTATTGGGTAAACCGCTTTTGTCAGTCAGATAAAAAAAAGAAATACAATTGTGTAAAGCAGATAACAAGAAGAGCTAAATAAAAAATATAACATTTGATTATCGTGCCGACAAGTTCATTTTCATTTTGTAAAAGCATATACAGGAAATTTGGACAAGAGTTAGTTGGCTTCGCAAATCTCACTTAATATTAAAATGCTTTTGTTGAAGACTTGAATATGAATTTTTTACCATTTAACTTTCAAGATTTTTAAATTGGCAATAAAACACACGAAATTCCCTTAATTTCCCAAATTAACTGAAAATCAAAACAAAGAAAACCTTCTTTCCCGACGATTATATCCGTTACGTAATTTTGGCGGTACCGATTCTAACGACTTCCAGGTCGTAACTGAAGTTCAATATTTCTTAAAAGAGCGTTCTCAAATCTTACCCTTGTAGCCCCTCTATTGCCTTGTCGGTTGTACCACCTATAACCGTCAATTTCATTCCCTTAAAATTCGAAGGTTTCGATCGTTACGTGCTGAGGGCGTTAGCTACTCTATACCGAATGCTTGCTTCCCGATTTGGCCTCTGAGCATTTTAATCATAATTTTTATATAAAAGAATAGTAAAACAAACGAATCTACGTCTTTTAACGAAAAGAATATATGATAAAGACTGTAAAAAAACTATTCACTTTTCTTAACCGTTTTGACAATAAACATCTTAACTCGTTATTTTTTGTGAATAGAAAAACAGTTATTATACATATTCTTTTTACAAATTGCCAAACGATATATTTCTATTATAGTGAGTTTATTTGATCATTCTTTTGTTTCCTAATAATGGGAAAATCGTTCAATATTTTAATACATTGTAACGGTGTTTCATATACCAAATGTTACTACCCTTATCACGTCTGGTTTTATTTACATAGCCAGAGTAGGATTATTTCGAAAGATTTATAGCCAAATCTTAGAGAGGGTGTTTTACTTATATGTCTCCATAAATTGACTGAGTTTATATATTTTTAAGAAAACATTTAAACGACAAAGATAATAAAATTTAAGTAAGATAACTGATTTATTTTTCCTTTAGACTTTCTTGGATAGTGATAAAAAATATATATACCATCCTATTCCCACGGAAAATCTATTCACAGAGTGATTATTTAATTATTCATTTTAACAGAATATAGTTCACATTGAACAGCGTAAAATAATTAATATTTGTTCCATTACAGTGTGATGAAAGAAACATAAGAAAGTATGTCACTTATTCTAACTGCAATACGCTATGATATGTATAAAAGGCAAATATGTGGTGAATTAAAAGTCTTAGGACTATTACTAGGGGTTTAGGCTAGATTTACGAAGTATTGCTGTTTTCTTTGTCTTTGGGGCAGTAGAGCAATATATAGGTATTAGCAAGTAAAAAAATGGCTTCTGAGAGATCAATATATTCCAGGTCAAGCTAACGTAAAGAATATGACTCTTGTTGATCCTAAAAAAGTACTGTTACCTCCATTACACGTTAAACAGGGATTGATTAAAAATTTCGGTAAAGCATTAGATAAAGAAGGAGATGCATTTAAATACCTTAAACAAATCATTTCTAAACTAAGTCATGCTAAGTTTAAGGAAGGAATATTTCTTGGGCCCCCAATTAGAAAAATACTCAGGAATCAATAGTTTGATCAAAAATTAAGTGATGTTGAATTAGTTGCATGGAGTTCTTTTAAAACAAGAGTTTTTAGGGAACAAAAACGTAGAAAAGGACGAAAAACTTGTAAAAGAACTATTTGAAAGCTACTGCAACATGAGCATATCTCTTAAAACACACTTCTTATACTTCCATTTAAATTTTTTCCTACAAAATTTGGATGCGATTACTGACGATTAAAGAGATAGTTTCCACCAAGACATATTAAAAATGGAGCAACGCTACCAAGGCAGATGGGATCCAGCAATGATGGAGGATTATTGTCGGTTTTTTATGAGAGAAACCCATAAGCGTTTTTTATATATGTAATTCTCCTTTCAAGCAGAGAATATGAAAAATATATATACAAACAGTTTATTTCCTGCAAATATTGCTCTGGTCCTCTCGCCATACACGTTTCGATCACCTCATGATCTCGTCAATGAAGCTGTATCGGACCGAGAGCAACATTAGCACGAAATAACTGATATATGAACCATAAATTTCAAGGTATGTCAGCAGGATATTGCACCTGCCATCTACCCACTTCGATGTCAGACTGAAAAATATCGCCAGTCGAACGACATCTATGAATCACCGGAGTAGTGTGAAATTTTTAAAAAATCAAAATTTTCAGCAAGAAATAAAGAAATCTCTCTGCCGTATTTAAATAATTTGTTATATATGTAATTCTCCTTTCAGGTAGAGAATATGAAAAATATATATACAAACAGTTTATTTCCTGCAAATATCGCTCTGGTCCTCTCTCCATACGTGTTTCGATCACCTCATGATCTCGTCGGTGGAGCTGTATCGGACCGAGAGCAACATTAGCAGGAAACAACTGATATATAAACCATAAATTTTAAGGTATGTCAGCAAGATATTGCACCTGCCATTTACAAACTTCGATGTCAGACTGAAAAATATCGCCAGTCGAACGACATCTATGAATCATCGAAGTAACGTGAAATTTTTTGAAAAAATCAAAATTCAGTAAGAAATAAAGAAATCTTTCTGCTGTATTTAAATAGTTTGTTATATATGTAATTCTCCTTTCAGACAGAGAATATGAAAAATATGTATACAAACAGTTTATTTCCTGCAAATATTGCTCTGGTCCTCTCCATACGCGTTTCGATAACCTCATGATTTCGTCAGTGGAGCTGTATATGCAGGAAATAAACTGTTTGTATATATATATTTTATGTTCTCTGATTGAAAGGAGAATTACATACATAACAAACTATTTAAATACGGCAGAATTATTTCTTTATTTCTTACTGAAATTTTGATTTTTTAAAATTATAAGCGTTAATACATTTGCAAAAAAAGTAATATAAAAAAGACTAACTAGAAAAATATTTTCATGAGCACTTCTGTTTATAAAGCCTGTTATCCTTACAATATTTTGTTTTTTTTTATTGTTTTGAACTTATAAATATATATTATATAAAAATCTCTTCTTCTTCTTCTTCTTCTAGGTAGAACCAAGTTCTGTTATCTATACAATGCCTCATCGATCCTCGTTTGGGGTCGAAATCCAGCTGTCTCTCCATCTTTTGGGGGGCCGTCCAGGCGGCCGTTTGGTGTTTGGTTTCTCTCTCATTACGGTTTTTGCTAGTCTATCATCTTTTATTCGTTCTACGTGATCTCTCCACTGCCTACGACGGTTTCGAACCCACTTCACAACCGTGATCATTCTCAGCGTTTTCATTTCTGTGGTTCTCATAATTTGTTTTATCTTTGTGGTTTCATTTCTTGTTTCTGAGCCGTAGGTCAGTATCGGTCTTACACAGACCTTGTAAATTCTTGCTTTGCTCTCAACCGTCATATGTTTATTGTTCCAGATTATCTCTCTTAGTTGGCCTGATATCATGGCCGCTTTGTTGGCCTATGTGCGTACTTCTTCCGTTACTGCCCTGTTACTTGTTATATGTACTCCCAGGTATTTAAACTTCCCAACCTGTTCGATATGTTTGTCATCAACCATTAGTTTGCATCTTACCGGTTCTTTTGCTATTACCATTGCTTTGGTTTTCTCCACAGATATCTTCATATTATACTGTTTGGCTGTTCGATTGAGATGGAAAAGCATTCTTTGTAAGTTGTCCTCGCTATCTGCTGTCAAGGCAACATCGTCTGCAAAGCATATAATCTGAACGGTGTTGTGTCCCATTGGGTACCCAATATTTGTGCTTTTTACCTCATCTATGATTTCGTCCATGATTACATTGAAAAGTGTTGGACTTAGGCTATCACCCTGTCTTATTCCTATGGATAGAGAGATTTCCTATGTTAGAGTGTTATTTGTTTTAATTACCATGGTGTTTTTGGAATTCAGTTCGTATATTGTGCGTATGATTGCTTCGACTACTTGTTTTCTTCGCAGTAATTCTGTTATGTGTTCCAATTTGACTCGGTCGAACGCTTGTGTAAAGTCCACAAAACAAATGAACGGCGGTTTATCGTATTCGATAGATTTTTCAACCAGCTGTCTGATAATAAATATACCGTCGATAGTAGAGCGGTTATTCCGGAAGCCCTGCTGTTCTTCGCACGTCCCTAACTTGTCTACGATCCGTTGTGACAGTATTTTGGTTAATAATTTGGCTGAACTGTTCAGTGGGCTGATTCCCCTGTAGTTTTCGGGTTGTTTCTTTGATCCTCTTTTGTGGATCGGAATTGTGATGCTTTTCCCCCATTCGTTGGGTACTGACGTTGGGCGGAGTATTTGTTGAAATAGAACAGTGAGCTCTGTGGCAAGGCTGGGGCCTCCGTACTTTAGCATCTCATTCGGAATTTGGTCGGTACCAGGTGATTTTCTGTTTTTTAATTTCTTAATTGTCAGGTACATCTCTGCTTTACTGATGTTAACATCTGTTAGTTCTGTGATTTCTTGTTGGTTTCCGTCTATGTTGTTTTCTGTAGCTGGTGCCTGGAGTAAGTCCTTAAAATGGCTGACCCATTGTTGGCTGTCGATTGGACTTAGTTGAACGTATTCATTGATTGTTTTTTTTTTCTGTTCCTCAGCATGTTCCATATTTTCTTTTGTCCTCCATATAGGTCGTGTTCCATGTCTTTTGAATACTTTGCCCAGTATTCTTTCTTTAGTTGAGCTATTTGACTGTTGATTCTGTTTCTCACCGTTTTGTACTTTTCGAAATGGTTTGTGTTATATAAAAATGTTTCTGTTAAATAAAAATAACTGATACATTCTATAACTCAAAATCTATACGTGCTGGAAAATTATCGTTATTGAATTAGCAAGCATGATGCTTTAAACTCACACGTAGAGCCATTGTAACATCAGTCGCATTTTTTTTGTATTTGTTTACTAGTGTAATATTTGGATTCACTGAAATTTTATATATTTTGTGAGATAAAATCAATGCGAAATAATGTGTAATCTAATGTCATTATCTTCAGTGATAAGCAATCAAAAGAAATCTTTATTTTAACACGATCAGTGCTGAATTTAAAGATTATGGGATCCTGGGCATGGATTATGTAGAAATCCTTTTAAGAAAATCAAAATTTCTCATTTAAACTACAAAAAACCTCTGATAATCGAAATACAATAAAATAAACAACAAATAGCTCTCTTAATACAAGTAAGTATTATTTAGAAAATACAATTAGTAACAATACAATTGAGAAATTAGATAAAACCTTTTTTTGCCTTCTAATCTCTGATTCAAGTTTGTGGGTGCACTTAAAATGTAGGGTCCTGTGCGAGCCCCTTTATATAAATCGGCCCCAGACACAATAATCGTTACTACTTTCAAGGGGAGATCGCGACCTTGTCATCACCGAATTTAATGAGACTTAAGAATTATGTCGACTAAGGTCACCTAAAGAAATCTGGAAAAGGGTTTATGTCATCGCTTATTTGTTTTTCATGAAACATTTTTTAAAGTCGAACGCGTTATATGCTGATAAGTGCGATACTCTCTTACTCAAAAGACCTATTGAAAGAACAATGCTAAATGTAACCTTCTGGGAGAGAATAGCAAATACCCTAACATAACCATCATTATATGGAGGGTTGCATAATTAAAGTGGCAGTGGGCAGAGCCTATAGCACTGCAGAGTGCAGACAGATGAACATTGAGAGGTAGAGGTGGAGACCCAGCTAAAAAGAGAGACTATAGGAAAGATAGCTAGATAACTTGAAAGAAGTTGCTGACAAAACTTGGATAGGACTAGCCCGAGATAATAAGCGTGAAAGATAGTTGGAGAGACAAATGTCCCGGAGAGGATGTATCAAAGCTAGGGAAGAACAATTCCTTTGAAAATTACATCAGTATTCCTAAATGATATAATCTCTACCTTGTTAAAGGACGGAATAGATTTAAATTCTTTAACTTCTTTTGTGCTGCGCTTTTTCATTTTAAACCATCCTAAACTCTCATTTATATTCCATTTTCGAAATCTTACTTTTGCAATTTATCACTTGAACTATTCATTTGATTGACTTCGCCCACAAACGGATTCCGAAAATCAACCTTTTCCAGAAATCGAAATATGTCACGTCATTTCCAGAATAAATACACCTCTACGTTCCTGCGGAAGAGAAGTCTTGATATTAGTACACTTGTCAGGCATAACCTATTTTCGCTTATTTAAGGTGATTTTTGTATTCTTACCGTGTTTTCTTGTTTGCTATATGTTTTGAATACAAATATAGGTCATACAGCAAACAGACATAGTCCTTTTAGCTTGCATATATGAATAAAACTCATCCCTAGGGAAATGTGGTGGTTCGAGATAAAGTAGATGGAAAAACGAAACCATTGGCGTCACCGAAGTTTTTCCCGAGAGGGTATATGAGTGGTTTATAACGTCGCTTCATAAATTATCTTTTTGCAATAATGGAAATAGATTAAGAGTAAACAGTTGAAAATAAAAAATAAATAACCTTTTTAATTTTTTTATAAAAGTTTTTATTATCCGTATATATTTTTGGCAAAAATTTTATGTAAAAATTTACGCAAGTTAGACACTGAGTAACTTCCGATAATAACCTTAATTAGAGCATGTCGAAATAGTTCAGTCCAGTTGCATTTATAACGGAAATAAAAAAGTAATCCGATGGTAAATGTCTCTTTCCGATGGATCTCAGTAGATCCTTGGAGTAAAATGCACAGTAATTAATGTAACATATTATAATCGTTAGTGTTTCCAAAATTATTTGGATTAGACTCTCGGATTTTTGCTGATACCACAACGTCCTTTTAGTTAGTAAAGAATGCCAGATCATATTCTCAATGTAATAAAAAATGGTCTTCGATAATACTGTCATATTTGGATAATACCGTTCATCTTTCCTTTCGACATTTATTGCCTTGTTGCCATTTTTATAAATCAAACAAATAATTTTCTGTTCCTTTTCTTCAGGACCACCCATTTGGTACGTTCTGTGATATGATCTGTCATATTTTGCTGACAGTAAACGCAGCTTTCAATTGGGATTTTTCTACAAAATGTTTTTTATTTAATATTGGTCGGTTAGCTGAAGTGAATAGCAACATAATATGTATTTATATAAACCATGCACGTTATCTTGGAGAGGTTTGTGTATTTCTACAAAATAACACCCCTTTCGGATGATTCTTCCTTTAAATGATTTTTTGCTCAAATTATAACAATCGCTTATATAGAAATTATGTTTTCCCTTAAATTTCATTGAACGCTACCTTCATTACTGAATCAGATAATTTGAAATAATAAAAAGGAGCAGATAGGTAGAATCGAATGTAAATTAGTCAAAATCACAAAAGAGGCATTTGTTCTTATTGTAATTATTGTAGGTTACGATACAAATTTAGTATTGTTTTGCAACGTTTTTTACCCTCTATTATTTTTTTCTCATTTTTATGGATATTGCACATTAAAGTTTAGAACTCATATACCCACTACATCTTACTTTCTTTAAAAATATCTTAAATGTTTCCTGTGGCGTAAGAACGCAGCATTTCTGATTAAAGTAAAAAGTTAAGATATTTGCAACTAAACATTTCCTTGCAAGACTTGGGTCATAATAAAATGGATAACTCAACCGTAAATGAAGCCAAGGACAATAAATATAGTATTTTACTATGGGGTATATTAAGGACGTTATACCCTACGAAAATATAATTTTACAGTGTAAAAGATTTTAAAACCTCAATGTTGACAGTTAATTTTATGGAGTAAATCCTAAATTATTTCATATTTAATTTTATAGTTTTTAAACTATAAAGAGAGTTTCCAGCTATATACCATCTTTGTACATCTACCAGTTCGTCCGTCTGTTCATCAGTTTATCCGTCGGATATTTTTGAGGCGCATGCTTTCTATTAAATTAAAATCAGACTTAAGGCGAACATTCCCTTTTCATTTTTAATCTTTTCTGACTCTGATATGTAACTTTATACTGCTTTTTGCTTTTTTGTATATGTTTTAATAAGTTCTATATATCGCAAGTCGATTCTACAGTTTTCCATTGCAATTACCATTTCCGATATTTCAACTGAATCGTAAGCTTTGTTATAGTCGATAAAAGCTAGGTTTTCTTTATTATATTTTAGAAAAAATCAAGTTTCTTTCCCCTATATCAAAGGTATTTCTGGGTCTCTTCACCAATCAGCCTTTTTATCTTATTTCAAAGAAATTTCTTTTAAACCTTTCCATTTTAAAGATTAATTGAAAAAAAAAACATAAAAAAAATTGACTGACTTCAAAAAATAAAACTTAAATTAATAACCATTTTGTAATAAGATTAATTCAATAATTATAGATTTATTTGCCTAATTAGCAGTTTTTCAGTTGATGCTAAATAAAAATGTATAAAAAGTTATTGCAAACGATCAAAAGAGAATGGAAAAAATACCAATCCATCCAGAATCACTTTAAAAATAACCCCTTCAATTATTATGTCAGCGATTTCAAAACAGTGTTAAAATGTCTATTAGATATTCAGGATTCCTAACTAGGTTGTAAGAGGGGGAGTAATTTACGCGCTAATTATACCGCCCATAACCAGGATTGCCGAGCATGTGAAAACTCCAATCTTTATCGGGGCATCGCACTTTCTAAGCATGTAAAAATAGGCCTTGTCCTAAGCGTAATGGTTGGTTCTATGAAAATAAAAAAGCCACGGGATGTGCTGGATGAACGGCATAAATATAATATCCAGTATTTTTTTAAAAATAATCTTTCTGATTTTTATTCGGTAAGTATCTTTTGGAAATATGGAGAACATTTAGTAACACTTCTTTATTCGCCTTTTTCGCGAGTCACCAACCACAAAAACAATCTCTTGTGTGGCTCAATTTTTCTAATTATGTTCCTTACTGCCCTAGATGCGATTACACCACCCCGAATTTAGTGACTAACTCAGTTAGGATCGAATAAAATTTGGTTGTCGGACTTGCATTGTTTTTACTTTTATTTGTATGTACGATGTTTCGATTAGGTTGTATTTCTAATTGTTATCAAATATAAATGGAATGTTTTATCTTAAGGCTACGGGCCTATATAGGAACTGTCAATTAAATCGTGAATTTTTCACTTCACTGTACACACCTCAATGATTGGATGTTACAAAGTAATGGTTGTCAAACTGGATGTACTGAAGATTCCATTATTATTTTTAATGTAAGCTGCTTCTATAAACTTTCCTTTTTTTGTATTCAATTTCATATATAGTGCTGCAGCTTCAGAATAAACTTATCTTCAAAGATGTTAACCTCAGCAGAAGAACAAATTTTGAGCAAGGGATTTAATTCGCAATAATACCTAGAAACATACCTGTTTTAGATATAATAAACTCCGTAGAATCTACACAAGTCGATGAAAACCATTCCTACGAGTTTAGGTTTAAATCAATCTTGGAAGACAGGAAAAATCCCGTTCAAAATCTTTCCAAGATAGAAGTATTGGTCTTAAAAGAACTTTGTAAGGATGAATCGATAAAAATTCTACCAGCGGACAAGGTAAATGTAATAGTAGTCATGAACATCGTAATATACTACCAGAAAGTCGGGGATATTCTGGAAAAAGCAAAACGTAGATAGCTATCTCGTGATTCAACCACATCTATAGAGTCAAAAATCTACCGAACACTACAGACAAATAAAGTCCATATAGCTGACAACCTACCATTGGTGCTCACACCACACTACAATAAGCCACCACATCTCTATTTACTACGGAAAATTCACAAAACAATGACATCATTGAGACTCATAACCAGCTCCAGAGGACTCCTAACAAGTGCATTGACGAAGTTTCTTCTAAAAGTCGTACATTCTTTAGAAGGTAAGATGAACACATATGTTAAAATTCCACGCATTTCAGTAATATCATAAGTAGCATTAATTTAGAACCAAACTAATAAGTTTTAATGTGGGATGTTTCTATATTAATGTGCCGTTATGGGAATTACTACACTGTAAAAAGGAAATGCATTACATTTAAGGGAAATGTGCTGGAAGCAAACTTCATAAACCGTTTCTTAAATTCAAGTAATGTAATGTATTAAATTTAATAATTTGTACATTAATCTAAATTAATGTATACCAATAAATTTAATGTAATCATATATTAAATTTAAATTTTGATCATTACTTTTTAAGGTGATAATGTACATTAAATATACAGCCAGTGTTCATTAAATTTGAGATATGTTATCACATATCTAATGCACCAACATTAATATGAGTTCAAAAAATTCTGAAACTACGAGGAAAAAGTGGACTTTTTGCCTATAGGTAGTGTACCGCCATCTAGACAGGTTTCGAACTCATTGATTTCAATGAGTACCGGCAGACACGTACACCTTATCATAAAAAAATTGAGTCTTTTAAGCAACTTACATCAAACTAAATCAAAAGTTCAATACAAATTGCGCCATCTCCCGGAATCTCATGCAATGTACCATGAATATTAATGTTAATTCCTTTAATGTTAAGGTACATTTAAATTAATTTTAAAGTACAGAAATTTACTTTATTGAAATTTAAGGTAACATTCAATCAAATTTAATATACAACGAACTGATATTTCATGAATTTACTTTAAATTCAAAGCAAATGTAAATTATTCACGATTTAAAGTACAAAATCATAAAATCTAATGTAAAAAAGACATTAAATCTGCATTAAATTTAAAGTTATTTTCAACATAATCAAAACTAGATTTTCAAATGATGTAACATTATCGGATCGAACCATGCTACCACTGGATAGGCTGACGGACTTTTTGGTGTGTTACCTACGTAGTAAAGGAGAAGATCGAATGATCTAATGGATATTTCAGTAATTAAATAAAACCTCAATTTTTAAATAAATTGTAATTAAAAACAGTAATTAATTTATTTTTTTACTTTTCAGTGCAATTTTTTGACGTCGACTTAATTAAAAAAAATTGTACTTTCAATGTAAAACGCTTAAAATTTCTTTTGTATTATAATCCTTTAATATATTAGTTATTTAACAAATACCTAGTAATAGCAGAATAAACATAATGGGTACAGAGTATTACTTGGCATATAAACTAATTTTTTATTATGACGAATATAATTATTTTATTTGTTGTGTTGTTATCATTAAGCAACGCACGTTTGATTCTAAATTTCAAATTACCTCACCCACTATTGTTATAAAAGTCCATCGCTGTTAATATTTAGTGCTAAATAGAGCAAATCTTGCGTATCTAATTGTATATTATTTAATGTATTATGGTTATTTGAAACTGTGGATGTTAAAAACGTTTTGCAAACTAAAACGTAACAATATAAAATGTTAGGGTGCAGTTTTATAAAGCATAACATGTATATGTGGCGTGGTTAAACAGACGATGCAAAAATAAATTAAATTTTAATTTTAAATTTCCGAAAGGAGATTTCATTTAATAATTTTACGCTTTTTATTTCTCTGAGTTGGTGTTTCGAATTATACATACAGTGGAGAAAAATTAAATAAACTTATTTTAATGAAGAATCGTTTTTTTATTTGGTATAATTATTTGAACAAATTAAATTAGCATTTTCTAAAATGTCGACATTAAATTTACCATATTTACATTTAATGCTCTAGATTTAAAACATGTCTGCTTTTAAAAAATACCGACATATTCCTTTCGTTGTTTTGGTCAAAGTATAAAAAGAAATTTTAAAATTAGGTTAATTGGTCAAAAATTCTATTACTACCTGAAACAGGATCCAAAATCGGAGAGTAAAATCAAGCATGCCACAATATCAATTTTCAATATTTAAAGAATCTGAGATGTAAATTTCTTAGCTCGATATATTTTATACTGCATATTAAGTGTGTATAAGACTCAAGAACCCCACAATATCAATTTTAGACAAAATCGGAATATGTAAAATTTTCTGTCCTTCATATTGTATCTTATCAACCTAATAGTTGTAAAAAATTAACTTCATATTCGTAATACATGACCCCGAAAACCCTCTAATACCAAATCTGAAAAAATGCGATTAAGGTAAAATTTTTAGCCCACCATATTGAATCCACTATATTAAATTTCATAAAAATTATTTTGAGTCTTAATCTAATCTAAATCTAAACGCTTCAAAGCCCCTTAGTACCAATTTTGGATGAAATCCGGAAATTTAAAATTTTTAAACTTATATTCGCTATTTACATCCTCAAAAACGATTCTGTCTCACCTTTGAACAAAATCGAAAAATGAAAAATTTTTATTCCGCTATCTTGGATTCGCCATACTGAATCTGAAAAAATACTTTACATTCATAATTTACACCCTCAAGAACCCCTTATATCATTTTTGGAGAAAATCGAAAAATGTCAAATTTTTAGGACACCAAATTGAATCTGCCAGATTGAGTTTTTCAAAAAATATTTTAAATTCATAATTAACACTAACAAAAATACCCCAATACTGATTTTAGAGAAAAGCGGGAGATGTAGAATCTTTAATCTGCCATCTTGGATAAGCCATATTGAATTTTTTAAAAATAATTTTAGATTAATTTTGTACGACCCTGAAAACTCCCTCGTACCAATTTTGGATAAAATCGGGCAAAATTAAATATTTTTTGTCCGCCATATTGGATCTGCCATACTGAATTTTTTAAAAATATTTTGGATCCATTATGTGCGATCCCGAACACCACCCCACATCAATTTTGGAGAAAATCAGTCCAAAATAAATTTTTTTGTCCGTCATATTGGATCCGCCATATTGAATTTTTTAAAAATAATTTCAGATTCGTTGTGTACGACCCCAAAAATTCCCCCATACTAATTTTGGAGAAAACCAGGTAAAGTTAATTTTTTTGGCCGCCATATTGTCAGCGCTATCTTGGATATTACTACACCAATTTCGATCAAAAAAATATGGGACGACCGCAGCAACTTCCTGGACATAACGTAAAAAATTTCAATCAAATCGGTGCCGCTGTTCCGGAGTAATCCGTGTACATACATAAAAAACATACATACTCGACGAATTGAGAACCTCCTTCTTTTAGAAGTCGGTTAAAAAGACTGAAGTTTATAAGCATAAATCTGACAAAGTGACCCATAGGAAAACAAAAGTGTATAGTAATCTCTTGATTACAAGTTAGCATGTAGATGAAAGAATTTAAAGCGTTTGTGAAGATATAAAACCAACTTAGAGGGTGTAAGAAAGTGAGTGAACTAGCCGTAAAAATCAAAGAAATTTTAGATTACAATAGAGCCTGACAAACTTTTCCAAACAGTACAGTTGTTTACAGCCAAAATTGTTATGAATACGTAAAGAAAAATTTATACCATTTTATGTATCAAAACAAAGTTTGGTACGCATCTCTTCCTTTCTTTTTTAGAGACGCGTGTATCCCACGTTTATTTATTCTAAATTATACAATATTTTACCATTGTTCACAATTTAATTCACCAGACAAACCAATATTTTTAAAATAGCACGAAAATGGATTAAAATGAAAATGAAATCTAAAAGAAAAAGAAGAAATGCCAATTATCACAATGACTATTGCAATATTGCCAGGTTGTGCAGTTAATATTAACATTATTGGTAGACGCCAAGCAATTTTAGGTACAAACATTTGTTTGTAGGTCAAAAAATTCTATACATTCCTGCAATTATATTATTTATTAACTTATGCAAATAATTGAAACATATTAATAAAAATAAAATTTCTTTTAGTCCGAAGAACTTGATGTTTTCTTACAAACATAGCGCGGATTTAACAACAAGGCAGATCATTACCTTTTTCCCCTTTTTTGCTCTTTTTGCTCATTGTCAATGAATTATTGATTTTAAATACAATTGACAAGAAATTCAAAAATTAAAACTCATACAGAAAATCTCTACTCAGGCTTTCACATACTTGTATGTAGTTTTAATTTTTGGAAGTTTTATTGCTGTATTATGCTATGACTGTGTGTGGCATAACCTCACCTTTTTGGGTTGTTATTAAAAGGGTTTATTGTTTTAATAATGTCAATGTGCACAGTGTGTTGAATGTTCTAGTTTTAATTTTAATTTTAAATGTTTCTAAAATTTTTTTAATTGTATACATCTGTTCTGTGCGGAGGCTACGCTCGCGACTTTTCTCAAACTGGCAGGGTTGAGGTGTGCCCTTTGACAAGTGAGTGTGGTTGGTGAGTACTGAGTAAACTTATTTGCTGACCATATTCTCTTGTTTCTAGGGTCTGAGCCCTGAGGATGGTCCGATAGAGAGACCGAAAGCGCTTGGCCGATTGTAATAATTTCAAATATACACTGAAATACAAAATCCGTCAATTTCTTGATTTCTTCGGTGTACATAACTTAATAACTTAGATCATTACCTGGCGGTTACCGTGGCTATACGGGTATTCGTGATACACCAAATATTTATATAGGTCTGGAATTTGAACAGAGTATTTCTTGTCTGCGTATGCCTTTGTTTTAACCTAAAATCTCTGTGGTCGGAACGCCACCCCCGCCACTGTACTTTTCAGCATTGATAAAGAATGAATTGTCGGTATTTGTTTGTACTTGAACATTTATTTTAACTAATATTTGTACGTAAGAACTTCCTTTAAATATCATTAAGTATGAAGGCATTAAAGGCCTTTTTCCGAAACATCAGTTGCATTATTAATAAGTGTCACTTATACCACAACAGTCATGTTCAGTCATCAAGTTTTGACATTTTCAAAGTTATTATATTTGGCAATTCTATGGAAATTGGATATGAAATATTAATAGTTTTTTGGTTTCATTCTTTTACTGGTTCATTTGTCAATCATTGTATTATGGAAAAAATTACCGAAAAGCAATTGTATATTAACAAGCACGACGCTTTAATAAAACAACTCCTAAGTTCTAGTGTCTTTTTCAAGGTTTTATTTTTAAAATATTTTAAAATCAATAGAATAAGGTAAGAAAATTACTAAGAAAACTCTATAAAGGATTTCCTTAAATATAAATAAAAAATAAATTTTCTTTTGGCACCAATTAAGAACTAGCTTAATTTTGCTATAAACGATTTCCGCTCAGGTTAGTGGAACACGAAAAATTAGTGGTAAATATCAGGAAAGCTGACAGGCGTAGTAAAATGTTGTCTAAAAGTTTTTGAAAATGTTTGCAACACATCTGTTTAGAATGTTATTGCTTAAATTTTCTTTTAACACAATTTTCTTTTAAAACAATTTTGTTTCTTATTATTACAGAATATCAAATAAATAATTGCTATATAGTAAAGAGTATTGATACCTTTCAAATCAAATTGCTCATAATGGTACTTGGTGATTGAAAGGGTTATGTTTTAAAGTTAATAAATTTTATATAATACCGCGAACAAAATGATGGTGTAATTTAAACCCAAAACTTCAATAAATTTAAGATTGTATAAACTGCTGAGATATAATTTTAAGCAAATGTAAATATTTTTTAGATATAAATCTTAGTAGTAGGTACTTAATACGTACTAAGAGCAAAATTAATAACAAATAAAACAAGTTTTGCTGCGAAAACTATGTTTTAAAATAATTTGTGGAGATTATATAATTACACTTTTATTTTACGATTTCATCTTACAGGATACGTCAGAATATCGACGGGAATACAATCTTTATGGACGATCGATCTGCCAATTACAAAGTCATAATTCTGTAATAAAAACACTCTATAGAGTGACAGCTTGGGAATGATTTGTTGAAAATATCTTTTTCATACCAGTTGACATTTCTGACAATGATATTTTGTATATGTACTAAACAGATACGACAATATGGCAGAGTACCCCCGTTGCACTCAGGTGAAATATCGCTTTACATTTTTACAATGTGGCGACCGTAGAAACCGCCTAGCTTCCAATAATTACAAATTTTGTAGTGTCAAAAATGATGTAGAAGTTTACCAGGACGCATGGCATCTTTAACTGACTTCTAAAAGAACCAATTACTTCAGAGCGGCTACACCGATTTGAATGAAATTTTTTACGTTACGTTCAGGAAATTGCTACGGTGGACCCATATTTTTTTAGATGAAATTGGTGCAGTAAAACCCAAGATGGCGCTGACAATATGGCGGCCAAAAAAATTTTTTTGTTCGATTTTACGAAATTAAAATAATTTTTGAAATACTCATTCTGGCGAAATCAATATGGTGTCCTAAAAATTTTACATTTTTCGACTTTCTCTAAAACTAATATAGAAGGTTTTTGAGGATGTAAATTATGAATTTAATAGTACTTTTCAGGATTAAATATGGCGAATGTAATATAGCTAACTAAAGATTTTACATTTTTCGATTTTGTTTAAATGTGAAACTGAATCGTTTTTGAGGATGTAACTAGCGAATATAAAATTATTTTAAGAAAATCTAATATGTCAGATGCAATATGATCGTTTAGAAATTTTAAATATCTAAAATTGGTATTAGGAAGCTTTGAAGGTTTGGATTTGGATCACATTAAGACGTTAAAATTATTTTTTTGAAATTCAATATGGCGGATCCAATATGGTAGGAGGAAAATTTTACCTTATTCGCATTTTTTCAAATTTGGTATTAGGGGGTTGGGGGTGGTGTATTACGAATATAAAATTAATTTTTTACAACTATTTGATTAATAAGCTACAATATGAGAGACTAAAAATTTTACATTTTCCGATTTTATATAAAATTGATATTGCGGAGTTCGTGGGACGTATACAAACTCAATATACAATATAAAATATGTCGGGTTAAGAAATTTACGTATCAAATTCTTTAAATATCGATATTGGAAGGTTTTGGGGTCTATATTACCAATCTAAAATTAACCTGAAATTTAAGATAGTGGATTTACTATTACAGACTAAATATTTGTTTGACACAATTTCAATGGCATTTGGAGAACTCAAAGAATCAAGAAAAAAAAATTACCTTATTCCCATTTTTTCAGATTTGGTATTAGGGTGTTTTCGGGGTCGTGTATTACGAATATGAAATTAATTTTTTTCAACTAGGTACACAGTATGATATTGTGGGGTTCTTGGAGCGTACACAAACTCAATATGAAGTATAAAATATATCGGGCTAAGAGTGAGAGATACAATATCACTGGTATTCGAAGAACTCTAAGAATCAAAGAATTTTTAGGGGTTCATTTTAGGGTAATTTACAACTTTGGATAAAATGGATACTTTTTTGCCACCTTGGAGTCATTGCAAGGTACACTTTCTCGATTAGCACTTAGTACAAATAATTTATGGATATCATAATGAATTCAAAACTAAAAATCGAAAAATAAAACTTTTATAAAAAAATTGAACTAACTTCTAAAAAGTGCGCTAAAAAGTGAAAAATAACTATAAATTTTTATATGAGATTGAAATTTTTGAAGTCGGCGCCAAATTACTTCTAAATGAAATAAATAACTATTAATATATACAAATTATGTTAAGAAAGCAATTACAAATAAAGTATTTTTAATCTGTTTATGCAAATCACATTTTGTCAGGTATTAATTAGTTTGGCGCCGACTACAAAAATTTCAATTTCATAAAAAAATTTATAGTTATTTTTCACGTTTTAGCGCAATTTTAGAAGTCGGTTCAATTTTTTTATAAAAATTTTATTTCCTTTAAAAGTTTTCGAGAGAGAGAGAGAGACAGAGAGAGAGAGAGTGAGTGTGTGTGTGAGAGAGAGAAAAAGAGAGGGTATATTTTTCTTTTAGAACAAAACTTGACATCGACTTAATTCTCAATATTTTTGTCATCGAAACAGGGAAATAGCAGACAACTTTGTCTGTCAATTGTTGGCATTATTGATTAGAAAGTATTGCCAGGATATACTGTTTTTGATCAATCATGCCACAAGTAACTTTTCTACTATATTGTGGTTATTTTATGTAAAAAAACAATAATTTTAAAAATTATAAAAAATTTGCAAGAAATATTAAAAAAAAACGATCAAAATCTATACAAAATACAGATCTGTAGCCTAATTGATTTTTTTTCTGTCAATAGTTTAGTCTAAAGTAGTTAGTAGCAGTATTCCTTCTTCTGTATCAAATGCTGGAATGTTATGTAATCTAATAGTAAAAGCTTAACAAAACTTTATAAGTAATAATCAATGACTATATTATAATCATATAATAGCACAGAAAAAGGCGGTAATATTGTCCTATTATGTATACATATTAGTTCATAAATTATTCTTTCGACGTTTGTATATTTTCATATTTGCATTATTGTTTAGTTTTTTATAATATTCCCACAAGGCAAGGCGTATTTACATTTATTTTAAAACCTAAATTAAAACTTTGTATACATATAGAGATAGGAATTTAAAGTTTTAATGTAAAGGCTTAACGTCATGGGGCCTACTTTCAGTCTTAAGTTTTAACGAATACAGAACTTTTCCGTGAATAATATTTTCACTATGCTAAAAAGTGAAACATTGAGGATTTGTAGAAAAATTTAAAACGTTCTTGTAACAGAGAGATATATTCCTAGGTGATTGTAAGATCAGTTCGAGTAGTTGCACTTAGTACTACATAACTTAATACAGGTGTTCGCTAAGGCCCAATCTCCCTTTAATATTAAACAAGAGACTTTTAGGTGTTAAGTTAATTGACAGAATCATGCCCGCCGTCCAGGTGCTACTCATATTCTATTGTTTGCCTATTTGTACCTTCAGGTTTCTGTATTTGGGAGGCTTGTTTCTTAAATTATTTTTCTTAAGAATGATGACTTCTATTAGTATTACTCGCTTGGATGTTTTATCTATTAAAATGAAATCTGGCCCGTTATAAGTAACTATTTGGTCCGTAAGGAACTTTAGATCTTAGTACAGCTTGAACTTGTTGATTCTCGGAGTGTTCCAAATATGACACTTTCTCTGTCTGCAACAGTTTTAACTTTTCTGTTAACTCCTGATGGATGATTTTGGGAGTTGAATTGTATTTTCCCTTGTGCCCCAATGCGATAAATGGTTGGAATCCTTCCTTTATGTATTGGATTCTCCTCCCCTAATTTTCGTTATTCATATCGGCATTGGTCATGTTGGATTGAAAGGTGCCCGATGATGTATTTCAGATAGTTTTTCATTGGAATGACCTGGAATTGAATCGCTAATAAGAAGGCTTTGGTTTCTGGAAATCTATATTCCGAGATTAATCTGTAGTTTGTCACTAATTTATTGACATTTTTATGGTTATCCTTATTTGGATGTAGCCCATGATGGGACTTTTGCGGCCAGGCTTAAAGTTACTCTTGGTCTGGCTAATCATGACAAGCTAATTCATGTTTGTTCAATCAAAGCGGTTTTGTGTCATCTGTATTGCATATTATCATATTGTGAGTACTATAAAAAATCTTCTATATGAACGTAAGTTAGTTATTTGTTGGTCCAGTTGCTTAGCAATATCCACCAATCATCTTACTTAAGTGTGCTGAAGTACTTATATATCTCTCTTATGACTCCATGGTTTGACTGTTTTGCGTCTTAAATACTGTCATTTGTAGTCGTATTGACGGTCCTTATTAAGGCCGAATAGCATTTCTATATCTCCAGAGAACTCCTCTATAATTTTGATCATTTGTTTCAGCTTGCTTTTGGTGGCTGCCATTTATTTAAGAAGAATATCCTTAGAGAGAACGAGATGTAGTTTTACCATTTCTTTACAGTTTTTCATAAAGCTGAAGCTGCATGTGGTGGATTTTAAGCAGAGTGCATTGCAAGGCAAAGCCCTAGTGATTTGGATGAATCGCCTTGAAATATTTTGGGATTATATTCTTCTCGATATTGCTACTCTTTTTGTTAAGAATCTTCTTTCACTGCGGTGTCCTAGGTTTTATACTTGAGTAGTCTATACGTTGGCTAGTGTTTTTACCTAGTACTAAGGGCTACACTTGCAGCTTGGTAGATTAACATATGTAAATGCTCAAACATGTAACTCTCTGAGAAATAAATCGATAAAACTATTGTTATGATAAAATATTTAACGCGATAAGGAATTGGTTCCATTATATTCCATTACTTATTTCTTTGAACAGTTTCTGGTAGAGCTAAATGCTGCGTGTTGTCATCTAGTAGGCGGATATTTTCAGTTGTTTTAAAAATGAAAAAGGCATATATTGTGGCTCTTTAGAACAAAAGATACATTATGGAATATTTCAGCATTTATCTTGATAACTTGGGACTGGACGTTTTGTACGAAACACCCAGTTATCTCATCTTGATATTCACGCATCTCAAAAATGAATGACAAAATAACAAAAATAACGTCAAAACGTCTTGTTAAAGTTCCACGTTTTCCTTCAAAATCGGAAAATTCGTCGAATAGAATTTGTCAAAACACGTGTTCATATTTGGCTGAATAACTGAAGAAGTTGCATTCAGCAACTATATTATGCTAGAGACAAACTTTGTAGAAAAGCCAAAGCATGGTTTGAGCCATATCAAAATTATGTCATAGACATTGAAGGATATCAAGAACTGAAAAAATATTATGTATACGGGTAAGGCCAGAATTCAGTTTTAAAAACGAGATGGACAAAACCACGAATATCGAGCATCTATTTTGGAGAGGACGGTATACTGTTTTGAGGAGATATTCATACTAATTAGCTAATAGATTTCAACTCTAACTCATATCATGTTGAGAACCATACAAGTGGTACTTAGAGCTCAAAGAGAAAATACTCGCTTCTATATTAATAAAAATTCTAATATGGCTTTAAGTAAATATATAATTTGTCAGAATAAAATTGTAAAAATTGATTTATTATTAATATTTATTTGGAACCTCCATTCAAATACAATAGGCCTATTCGTGGAGAAATTACGATCTAGTCAGCGTCAACCAAAAGTTGCAAAAACTGTTAGGTGACAGCACGAACTTAACATATAAAAATGAACTGCTCATGCTTTTTCTTGTACCAAAAATGTCCTCATCTTGCTCAGCGCCCTTACGTGCAAATATTGGGTTGGCAACAATGAATTCCATAAATTTTTATTTTATTGGTGAAAACGTATTTTTGACATTGATTACTCTCCATTTTGACAGGAATTTCTTTTTGCTTGTTTTATATTTTTTTACTTAATATTTTACTAGGAAATTTAAACAGAAACGGGAAGTTTTTTTTTTGGTAATTCGAAAAGGTGCGGTGCTTAATCGCTGTACGTGCAAATATATCATCTTTGGTAAATTGTAATTTATTTCATTATCATTGGCAAATTTTAAAGCAGTTAATAATACTTATTTAAAATTTTACCCTAAATGCAAATTGCGAATCTAAGGGGAACAGTTTAAATCTTATGGATAGGATATAAATTTTAGTTTTTCAAGGGGCAAGAAACTGCAAATTCAACGGTTGAAGTGACTTGGTCATGATTATAATTATTTTATATCAAATGAGTGAGTCTGTTCAGAGCATTTTTCTGGAAATGGGTTTATCTATCAACATCTAAAGCTGCATATCGAAGAAGGTAGGTTGTTATAATTTAAAATAATTATATATATATATATATATATATATATATATATATATATATATATATATATATATATGAAGATCCATATGCCATATTAAAATAAAAATGATTGCATATAATATGTAATGTTTAAATATAATTAAAAATTAAGTAATCAAATTACATAAATTTTATTGTTATGTATTTGCTTTGGTTAAAAATAAAGCAGTAAACCTTTTGTCTGCTATTAATTGTAAATAAAAGTATATTTAATTAGTTATTAATTATATATAGTTATATTATAGTACAGGTTTAGCTTGGTTTTGGTTAGTTTGGAAAACTGAAACTAACCTGAACTAACCTTAACTGACCTAGTTTGATACTTTCGTGATATAAACCACCAAATATGCCTATTTCAGTCAACAACGTACTTTAATTTTTGTAATATATAAAACAGAATAAAATTAATCCTAATCACCAAAAATTTTTTTTTGGTTTAGGTTAGTTCAGGTTTTAGTTAGTTTGGAAAACTGAACTAACCTAGAGTGACCTAGATTTATTAATTAAAAATTGTCTAGCAGAGACTACGTGGAGGCGAGACATCAAAGAGAAAGGAAAATGTTTTTCGGGACCTTTTCTCTCCAGTTTTAATAGAAAGAATATAATATATGTTAATTTCACAGAAATGGTATTTGTCATCTGGCAACAGCGCAATTATTCGGCTTTTAGGAATGAGTAAAAGCACTGTTTAATGATGGGACCATTTTGTTTTTATTTGTTTTGATTTATTTCTGTGATACTCTTCTTGATTTTTCTTAAAAAAATGTGCAAATTTATGAATTTTTATATAATACGTATGTTTCTATTAGAGTGGATTTATGCTTGTAATAAAATTTTAACGATTTAGTGAAAAAATTGAGTTTAAAGCAAAAGGTGTTTTTCTCTGTTTTCCGCAAAATTGAAGAAAAATTATGGAAAATCGAGGTCAGAATCGAGTTCTACGACCTTTAAATTCGGGATGAAAGTTATAATTTTTTCAAAACAACGTCGTTTTCTTAGATTTCCCCTAATCTAAATTATAACTTCTTTTTTGAACATTCGCGATTAACCTAAAACTAAAACAAGGAATACCGATTTATTGTGTAGAGAGAGATAGTTGTTGTCTAAACCAATCATATTTAGAATAACGAAATAGAGATTGATACACGACATATTCACGCCAATATGAAAAAACTTGCAGGGAATTTAATGCTGCCATATAAATATTAGCACGTAATGGCGCCCAGCAGAGAGGGGAGGGGTAAAAATTTTTTTACATGAGCAGTCCAGTTTTATATGTCCAGTTCGTGGCTAACAGTAACCAAACTGTTCTTAAACGATCTGATTCACCTTAGAAAGGAGCTGTTGTACCATTTAGTTTAAAAAGTTATACAATTAAAATGTTTTCCTTACAAAACACACTATTTTATTTCAGCTTATAATAATCTGTTATGCGTTTTGTATCAAAATTATAACTGTCACTCGATTCTAACTTTCCTAAACTACCCAAAAAATAAATACCTACTAACTTATTTTAACTTTAAAACTGGTCAAAGTTGCCCATAAAGTTTTGAATTTTAAACATGCAAAAATAAAACATTTTGTTTATTTTAAGGAGACAAATAATCTTCTTACCGATTTCAAGGCTATATCTGTAGGTTTCTATCTCTAATATCCTTATAATATGTTAAGGTTTCTTGACATCATATAGATATAATACAAATTATAATAAACACAACTGACCAACTAGAATATTTAATTTCTATGGCATCTTTAAAAGTTAAACTTTTTTTAAAAAATATATCTATTTTTAAAATATCTGCGTAATTCTGTTTTATTTTGTAACCTCATGAATCTATAATTGTTATAATAAATTTCACAGAGTCATCAAATAACAGGATCACTATATATATATATATGAAATTATTTATTAATTTATTTTATTTTATAAATTAATTGATAGCCCTAAATTTCCACGTACGTAAGTCAATAAAACTCTAAAACAGGTTACAAAAATTAATTAAGATTTATTTGCTTAAGTTTCTGTAAATGTTTATGTGCTGAAGATTACCTAACGTCAAAGAATAATTTAAATCAATATTCAGGTAAACTGAAAATTGTAAGCCCGAGGCACTGAACGAAACAGGTTAACAAACTAACGATAAAATACCTACTTTTATTGTCATCTTCTGACAAGGACGAATTCCTTACGCCATTCTTTCTTTTTGTTGAAATTGAAAGCCGCAAAGTTCCTCTTTGGAAGCCATTATTTCTATAATCGTAACTGTATTCGCTGAATTTTCCGTGTTGTGGACACTTTTCACTATGTATTCGTCTTAAACCGTTTTTATGATCTATATTTCCGAACACGTCAGTATCTTCCTTTATCATAGGAATTTGTAAAAGTTGTGCAGCTTTAGGTGCAACTACTTCCGGTGGTGTTGATATTTTTATGTGACCATCCAGCAAATCTCTTCTATTTTTATTCAATTTTTCGGGTCTCTTAAAGGATCTTGAAGTCGGTTTATCCACACGTATCATCGGAGTTTTTAATATAGTTTCAACGGGAATACTTCTTGGACAAAAATTTTCTATAAACTCAGTCTTCTGCTCCGATATATAAAAATCTTGTAAACTAGACATTGAAGGAGTCTTGTTTAGTAAATTGTTGGTATCAGATGAATTATTATTGTTAAAATTCCTGCTTAAAAATTTAGTGCTAATAAACCTTAAGGAAGCTCTTACTGATTTAGATCTTTTAAGATTTACAGTCTTTCGTCTTTCGGTAACTAAATCCGCCATTATATTTAATTTCTTTGCAGGATTTGGTTTTGATTTACCCATCACCTAGTATATAGGTGAAATATTTCGTTAAATTCTTTGGTTATCGCTTTATTTTCAAAAAACTGGGTTACCTTTATTATACTTTCCAAATACTTGCTGATAAAAAAGCGGGGTCCATTTTATGTCATTTTAATGAAAAAAGAGAGATTCATAATTACTCGCAAATGATATCACAACTCCAGTTGGTGTTGACACAAAACTATATAACTGATAACGCATTTCAGTGGGCAAACAAACACATTATTTTATTAGCTTCTTATTTATTTAAGAATTTGGATAATTAACTAGCATCCTTGATCATTTTTGCTGACGACAATTAGGAAAAATTGTTTCATTTTAGTGTAACTTAATTCACAAATTTTAAAATACTTAAATTCCCACGCTAATTGTCAAATATTTTGCATTTCTTCACACAATCGTTTTAGTGCATTGGTCCTTCGAGCCCGTATTGATAATTCTAAATATACTAAACATTAATTTCACACACTGTCATTCACAAATTTCTAAAAACAATTATTTAATCAAACAACAAATAATACCACAGTTTTTAAGGTTAGAAATTTAAACTTAACGTCTGTAGGTAGCGCGTCACCGCGTTTTTCAGTTCACGCGACTAGTCGGTTGTGTTTTTGCCGCACAGCTGTCTATAGTCGGCCAAGTGATAGTCCCATAGTGTAAAAGTTCTTGCTTTGGGTATGGGTTTACAGAGTCGGAGTGTATAGATTCTAGAGTGGGGCCGAGTCCGTACATAGATATATTTTCTATTGTTTTCTTGCATTCCGTTCACACAATACGAAAAAAATTAATTTTTAGGATATGTATTAGACTTTTCTCTAAAGTAACAATGCTATTTGATAAATGAATAAAGGACTAAATATTTTTAAAAATATTTTGTAAATTTTATTTAGGTGTGCTAGAAAATATATAATAGTGGCGCCCAACATGGGTCAAATCACAATTTAAGGTCCTAAGTTGTAAAGTTATATTTATATTTATAAATGGTAACTATTTGGGTTACTGGAAACATCGAATTTTTGACGATTTTTTGCATATCCCATATATCTGAGTCGTAGAATATTAATCCGAATTATTTTGCGATCGCAAATGGTATTTTAAAAATAAATATTTTTCATTTTCCCTTAAACATTCTAAATAAAAACACATTTTTCTTTAAATCGTATACAATATTTTGATCAAACATAGCGAAAAACCCCCGAAAACAGAAAATTAAATTAACCTAGGCCAGAGTGAAACAAACGTACACTGTTGCTAGGTACTTTTTATTTCTCTTGTTCAAAAATCGTTTCTTAAATAAAGGACAGAATTATTTTTAAAGCAAGAACAACAGAAACAAAATATCGGTAGTGTTAAAAGGGTTAGTTCAGTTTGAATTTTCTTGGATCGCCATAAAACCCAAATAAAAATGGCTTTTGCATGAGCTAAGCTGAGGCTCACAACTGTAGCTAGTCGGACAAATTATGCAGGGATGTATGCTTAGTTTGTCTAACTGACAGTTCTGAGAAAGTAAGTGGTGAAGGAATTCCAGTAGAAATAGACGAATTTAAAACGGGTAACCGAAAATACAACAGGGGCAGAGTAATTGAATGATAATAGATTTTTGGGGATATCGGGAGTCATTCAAAAAAGCGCTTTATAGTTGCAGTTGAGAAATGTTCAAAAGAGTACTAGCTTAAGGCAATTAGCGAATGGGTACTACCTACTACTACCATTATCTCCAATTTCTGTAAAACTTATAACTACTTCGCAGATCAAGGTTTTCAGCATCAAACGGTAAACCACTCTAAGATTTTTGTGAATCCAGATACTGGAACTCATACTCAAAATATTGAGAGATCGTAGAGAGATTTATATGGAAATATTCCGAAATTTGGTCGATGACCATTTCATTTTCCCAGCTATTTAGCGGAACATTTATTTAGGAAGAAATATCCTAGGCATAAAGATATATACCACGTATTTTTTAAATATATTGAGTATACAGTATGTTGAATCGCTTGTAGACAGTAGAAAATGTAGAATAGTCTTGTAGAAAATAACAAAAGTTAAAAAAATAAAAACAAAAATAACAAAAACTAACCATAACAATAACCAAGATTAACCATTAGAATCTTTCCAGCAAAGGGTATCCTGCCTCTCCGTGGTCTTCTGGACAGCAACATTTTTAATTATCGTAAAAAAATATATGTCATACCCACTATAACAATATAGAAATATTGTTGATTGTATTACAAAATAGAATAAAATGAAATGGTGGCCGAGCAATAAAAAATTTATTATTACAAAGTGTTGTTCACTAAGTTGGATAAATGTAGATACCTAAAACTTTAACAAAAATTAAGAAATATTATTCTCTGAGAATGTCATTGTCAGCATTTCATGTCTTAAAATAAATATATCAAAAATAAAATTTATGACGAATCTGGTACCTAGTGGAAATATCAATATTGGAGACAACGAAGTGGAGCTTGTGGAAAAATACATATACCTTGGAAACGAAATAAAGATCACAAGAGATAATCAAACATGCGAGCTGCGGAGAAGAGTAAATCTCGTATGGGCAGCCTATAGAAAACTTAAAGACATCTTTAAAAGCGATATACCAATTTTTTTAAAACGTAAAGCATTTGACCAATGTGTGTTACCGGTTATGACCTAGGGTGCCGAAACTTTGACATTGACAACAGCAACTTCTAAAACGCTGCAAATAGCTCAGAGAAAGATGGAAAGGTCAATATCGCTGCGTGACCAAGTTAGAAATGAAGACTTGAGGATAAAGACAGGAGTTACCGACGTAATTTCCAGAATTGCCATACTCAAACGGAACTGGGCCGGATATGTCGCCCGAATCAGTGATGGAAGATGGACGAAGAGATTACTCGAGTGGAGGCCCAGATTAGACCAAAGGAGTAGAGGAAGACCCCTACTCCTTGGACTGACGATCTCAAGAGAATTGCAACAAATTGGATGCAAATCGCTCAAGATAGAGCACAATGGACAAGAATGAAGGAGGCCTATGTCCAGCAGTGGACGCAAAGGGCCGGATGAAGAAGAAGAAGAATGGAATAAAAATTGTAATAATTATCTTAACATAAATATTAGATACGATGTTTATAAGGTATTGTTCTCCCAGCACTTTCTTTATCCTTGTTTTTTTATTTTCATTTAATCAGCTACTGTGACTTGGGCAAAACGTATTTTTACGTGCTTAGTAAGAGGGGAGTACCGCTTTATTTAAAATTCTAATTCAGGATGATGTAATTGGCGCTCTCTAAATTTCTCGTAGTCCTTTATCTTTGTTGGAAATTTTTTGATCGTCCAATAGCTCTTTTAGTGAATTTCACTGATTTTAGTTTTGAGAAGTTGTCGATCGTCAACGTTACTTACGAAAAATAATGATTTAAGTCAATAAGATCAAATTAGGAATATTTAATTATATCAGCAAATTTTTAAGGTACGGACCTGATATAAATAAATAAGTTAATAGAGGGCTCTGAATCTTAGGACGGAGACTTGACAGGTATAACTGACTCCCATTTAAATTACAGCTAGGGGGTTTGTTTGGATCTAATATTCTTTAAAACATATTTTATTTAGTTTAAATCTAAAATGTTGTCGGTGTTAGGATTTCACAAAAAGTCAATAAACATAAAGAATGTGCCCTTTTAACCACTACTCCGTACGAGAGCCGGAAGTTATTAATGATGAAAGCAACAGTTCCAGTTTGGGGAAAAAATACATACATAGTTGATTTCAATATCAAATAATTTTATTCATGGAAAAATGCTTAAAAATTCGTATAAATTTAATAGCAAATAATATGACAAAACTGCACAATTGCAAAAAAAGAATTAATCAATCTATCATTAGAGATTTTTTGAGGCAACGAAAGACGATAAAACTAGCAGAGCTTATATAAACCAATATGTTTTTTGTCTTTCTGTATTGTACCGATTTCAAATTTAAAATTAAAAATGTTTTATAAGTATATATATTATGGAATATACAATATTTTGAACGCCCTCGTATATTCTCCCATTTAAGGAATTACGGTCACGTTGTAATGAACCGGATTTAAAGGCACATGATGGTCATGTGCACAAAAGTTAAGAAAGTTGCCTGTCATCAGTTTTTTTACTTTCGTTGTTTTTTCGTTTGTTATTGCCTTTCTTTTCGGAGAAGGTGGTATCCTTGGAATAAAAATGAATTTTAGCGTACATGTTTACAAAGATAAAATTTTTTGCCATCGTAGTATAAAGGATGTTAAAATATTACCCCATGATTTACTAACAGTCTAGCTTTAAAACTACTCTAAGATTTAGATTTTCTAAAAATAATCAACCTAGTTCGTTAACTTTGGTCAATTTTTCTACATAAAGGTTTGTTGATTGATATGCCTTTCGTCAGGAAATACTTTTACTCATCAAATTCACTTTTATATATTCAGTAGTCCCAAAACGATGTCTGCATACTGGCAACTGTGCTATATCAGGCAAATCCAGTGCCGGTAGGCTTGTTAGTTGAAAAACCATAAACTAATCAGCGACAATCAGAATTTGCAAAAACAGTAGTTGAACTTTTGGACAAAAAATCATGAACGGAGAGTGAAATGTGAGTTGGAGTATTATAATGGTACAAGAGCTATCTGATTTTTTCGTATGATCTTACGAAAACGACACATAATGGCTAAATAATATTTCTTATCAATCGTGACAAGTTATCGGTGAATCACGCCCTGAGAATTGAAGAAGACGATGAAAGTGATTTTGATTTTTGATTGGCTTTAACGTGCTCACTTTAGTATTTGTTCATTGTTTAGCTTATTTTTTGATGAATGTTGTGAAGCTTCTATGATACATTTTAAAAAATTTAGAGTGCTGGGCGCATCGTATTTTATGCCCAATGTTCTAGCTCATGTGATTCCATGAGGCCCAGTTTCACAGTGTCTGATTATCAAAAGTGTTGGTAATGTAATAAAAACTGATTTGAAATTGATAGTTTAAACTTTACTGATAGTTAACCAGTGGACGATCCTGTGGTTATTTGCTTAACCAAAAAAAAAACATAACCTCATAACCAGGCGCGGTTCAAAGGGGAGGGCGGTGGGGGCGATCGTCCTCCCCTCCCCCAAGAACCTTGAGTTCAGAAAAACAGACCCAATTTTGCCTCATACTATAGTTCATTCAAAAACTAGAGAGAGTAATAAATCATTTTTTACCCTTTTTTTCTTCGCAAACTACCTTCGCTTTTTAGTCCGGTGTCTTTGGCAAAATCTGTTAGACATATATTTTTCATAGGAATGGGTTACAAATTTTATAATCAAAAATACCGGTCTATAATAATGGACTATTTGGGTTGGATAACAATAGATATTCGGATATGTGAAGTGTTAAAAAGGATTTTAATCCTTGTCATAGGCGTCGGAAGGAGGTTTATTTTATCACTAAGTATTTGTGGCATAGAATATTATTTCGGTAATAAATTTAAAATAAAAAGTTTTTATAATAATATTTTATTTCTTATGATTTCTTAATAATTCACATACATTAGAAAATATAGATAATTTTGACATATTTAATACAAATCTCAACTGTATTTTTATTATTTTTAATTT
The DNA here is from genome assembly GCA_034092305.1 of Diaprepes abbreviatus. Taxonomy (NCBI): domain Eukaryota; kingdom Metazoa; phylum Arthropoda; class Insecta; order Coleoptera; family Curculionidae; genus Diaprepes; species Diaprepes abbreviatus. The sequence goes on from JASJET010000200.1 coordinate 7,142,420, forward strand.
TGGTGTAGAAATCGTTTTAGGCACATTAAGACTAAAACGTAGCGTTTTTCACTCGAAAAATTCTAAGTTATAATTTAAATACTTACAAAATACCCATTGTCAAAAATACAAGAAGTTAAACATATATAAAAAAATTAATTCGTCCATATAATATTAAAATTTTTTTTGGGGCTATTTTATTATTAATTAAAAACATTTTTAGGATATTTGACGTTTCAGTTTATTTATTTCTTAAACCATCTGCAGAATTAAAATTAAACACTAAAAAGGGTTTTAAATGTAATTAATTTTTATATGTTACATAAAATTTAAATAATAAATTGTGTTTACGCTGGTAATTCATAATCAAAGTCAGTGAAATTATCTTCGCTCAAATTAATTATAATTGGTTCCTCTATCTCACCGATAATGAGATCAAGTTTCCATATTTTGTTTTATTCTTTTATTATATGGATTTTTCTCAATTTTCTGCACTAACTTTATTCAAAAAATCTTTCAAAAATTTAGTTAAATTACTAATTTTTTAAGTTGTGTTATTTTTAGCAACTCTACCTTTTACTTGAGACAGATATTTCTTTCTCCAACGGACATTTTCCGGACGATCTATAAGAACAGATTTCCTATCTGCTTTCCCCAGCAAAAATTAAGTTCTCTGAACAATGTCCAGAGCTCAGTTCTTTTAATTTCAGGTAAATCCCGATCCCCATTAGAATTTTTGTCGACGGTTAAGATCTGCTTCTCGTAATAAAATGTTTGAACAACTCCTTTTACTGCAGTTTACATCTCTTCTTCCAACTAGGTTTTTCGTCTGCCTGTGGTCGACTGTAGCTTGGGAGTAATAACAATTCCAGTCGTTTTTTTTCTCCTTCAGTTTCAGGACATAGTAGATTTTCCAACTCCTGTCATGTTGGAATACATCTCAACAGAGCTCCTAACATTATTATCTAGATATTGATATTTTATGGCAGCATAAACATTCATCGTAATAAGTTTTTCGTTGAGGAAAAAATGCCCTGGTTTAACGATTGTGGAATAAATATAGATGTGGAAGTCATATCTTTCGGGTATCTCACTAATCTTAAACAATATATAAAAACAAGCACAAACAATATAAATCACAAAGGATACACTGTAAGGTGTACTTTGCTTACTGGCTGAAATGAAATTGTTGCAGTAAATTTATAAAAGCTTATAATATTTAAATATAATTAAATATAAATAGATTTACGGCAGTCCTCAGTTACCTGTGGCACTCAAGCAGGTACGTTGGAGGTTTCGGTAACAGTTTTATTACTCTCTCTAGTTCTTGAATAGGGTATAGGAATGTGTATGCTTGCGATCGCCCCTCCGCTTCCCAAGAGCTTTGAATTCAGGAAAATATATCCGATTCTGCCTCTTATACTAGGAATGGGTATGCTACTCGCATCTTTTCCCCCTCCAAGAGCTTCAAATTCAAAAAAATAAACCTGACCCTGCCTTTTACACTAGAAATGGAAATGTTGCTGGTGTCTCCCCTCCTCCCGTCGGCAACTTGCTTTCGCGTACTTTTGTGATATCACCGCTCCCCCCCAAAAAGTGATGCTGGATCCGCCCCTGCTCGTAACTTCGTTTGCATTTTTTATTTGTCGATTGGTCAGATGAAAAAAGAAAAGTCATTTAGGTTTTTGTTTTAGAAGTATCCAGAATAAGAAAAACGAATAATTACGAGGTGAATAATTATAGTGGTGATGAAGAACATGATGAATAAGATGTTTTTGCAGATTTTTTTAAATTACTTTCAATGATATTCTTATATATCTACAAGAGATATTAGAAAAGTTTATACTTCTTTAGGCAAATTCACATCCCTTTATTTTTTACTTTTTTCATCATAAAATTAACCAAAATTTTACAAGAAAATGAATCGTTAGAATTAATTTTTCTAAAATTACGTAGAAAAAATAGATTTTTGTTATGAAAGGCAACATTTCTTTATTTGTTTGTTCTTTAAATACGGTATTAGACCTATTTCCATAAAATTCAAGAATCAGTACTGACAAAAAAATTGAACCAGTGATTTTGTAACCAATCTTCAATTTTTATCTGGCTTTGAAAATCAATGGTTAACTTTAAAGTGTTGGTTACTCAGTTACCTGATATTATCATCGATTGTAACACTGAGCCTTACCAAGATACGAGGGTTTCTACGACAATAGCCATTGCCTGAGCGACGTGATCCTCGTTAGTTGATCATAATGGCCACTTAAAAACGCTTTTATGCGACATACATACATACTTCCAATATTTGAGTTAAATTAATTTTGTTCTAAATAAAAAGTTTAATGATTTCGGCATGGTAAAAACAATATAAGAATAATGACACATGCGATTCTGCAATGTGCATGGTTTAAATTAAGGAGGAAAATACAAATTATAACAGTATCATAAGCAAAACAAAACTAAGGAACCGAGAGGAATAATTTCTATGGCAACTGATCGAACTTAGAAGTTAAATTTTTTTGTAATTCTCGCTTTTAATGTTCGATAAAGGGAAATCGGGAATAGAACGAACCCGGGGAAAAGATAAATAATATTGAAGGTAAAGTTGTGTAATTTTACATTATTCGAAAAATTTCAACAATTTTTATACTCTCTTGTTTAAATAGCACCGAACTTCTCTCTAAAGTTTCCAATTTCAGATTTTAGGAAGTTTGTGTTTAGGTCTTTTTTGCAGTGAATATTCAAAGGGGCCAATTTTAAGATCCACGCAATAATATAATTGCTTGTTAAGATTCTGTAGGAACCTCTATAGTTTCCTTATGTCCGTCCGACTGTCTGTTCGAACGTCTGCATATTACACTTACTAACTTTGTTAGTTTTTAATCTTCTGCAATAAATATATTCCTGTTACTCAAAAATAGACCTGATAGTCCACTAAAGAGCACCTCTCAAAGATTGTAGGTAGACATAAGAAAGATTGGGACAAATATTTGACAATCTTCTTGATGGCCTATCTATTCGCAGTTTATGAACTTACTAGAGTTACACTAGCCAAGGTCTTATTGGAATAGATCTTAGATTGCCTTTCGCCATAATGTTTAGATGCTCAACTGATGAAAGTGTGGAGATGGAAGACTGGGGAGATACAACAACACAAGAGAAGTTGCGAGATGTCCAAGTTCGAGAACGCATGAATATGGCCATAGATAAAATGAAGCCAAGATATGATATGAATGACAAACTCGACTGTAATCTAGGAAGGTGACAGAGCTTGGTTATAAAATCCACAGAAGAATTAAAGCAAATGAACTAAATTAACGCCAGCATAGGAAGGACCATATACTGTTCTGAAAAGAACCAGTGACGTTGGATTCCATATTCAACGAAGACCCAAGGCCAAAATGAAAGTAGTACATCTCCATAGGTTGAAGCCATACCACGGATTATCGAAGCTGACTGGGATGATCAGAATTAGGAAGGGAGCAGTGCAGCGCGGACTACCTGAATACGATTCTGTTTGTTATAGAAATACCATGTAGAAACGTTTAGGAGTCACTATGGAGATTGTTCTGATGTATTGGACGTTGATAATATTAATGTCAGAATGGTGAAGTCTATTAAAAATCTAATCATATCCCCTTTAAAAATATTATTTAATAAATGTGTCAAAACTAATCTACTTCCTGGTTCTTTTAAAAAATCTGTAGTAATATAAATTCCTATTTATGAGATAGGTCCTACTGTGACAAGATTTGATCATAGACTCCTGCAAGCGGAATATTTTGGGTAGCGTTGCCGTTCTATCTACAATCATATTGCTGTTCCATATTAACTTTGTAGCTATTTTAAATACTAATAAATAATTATTACAAAGACAACGGCTCGAAGTCTGGACGTTCCTCTTTTCTCTTACAGCTTTAGTTCCAAACAACTACAAGTTAGTGAAGTTTGTCAAAACTACAACTCAGGACTTCAGGACTCAGGCAAGGCTGGTAACTAGTTGGTCAGATGATATCTCTTGTTCGAAGCAAAAATTAATTTTTATTAATATCCCTTAAGCTGGTCACCAAATTTTATGTGACCACATTTGATCGTAGACTTCTGCAAATGATATATTTTGGTAGCGTAAGGCCGTTCTGTCTACAATCAAATTGTTGTCCCCTATTAATAGCTTTTCTAATAACCTATAAAGAAATATTACAAAGACATTGGCATTCTGGGAATCTGATTGTTCTTCTTCTCTCTTGCATTATTTAGTACGAGGCAACTACGGGTTATCAAAGGCTTAACAGTACAATCATTTTCAAGTTCAGGACTCAGAAAAAGCTCCTGTCTAACTGGTCAGCTGACGTCTCTTAACTTGTAGCTCTCACAACGGCGCACCCGCAAATTAATTCACGTGATGGTTTTTTAATTAAACTAAATAAAACAAGTTTCTCAAAACACTTAAATTTATTAACAAAAATAAATAGAAAAAAAGATTTATTTTCAATGAGAAACTTAAACTAATAACAAATAACAATTCCGAAGAACTAACATGAATGCTCTTATTGGCCGTTCTATTAATAAAAAGTGTAAAACCTAATTTTGAAAAACACGTTTAAATAGCTTACTAAAACATTAAATAAAGAAAGAAATAAAAACGCGGAGAAAACATCTATTCATATGACTTAAACAAACAGTATTAAAGTCGATAAATTCTCGAGTAAAATATCACAAGATATTCCCTTAACTTCCTAAATTAAATGAAAAACGAAACAAAACAAAGAAAACCTTCATTCCCGTCGAATATACAAGACATATAATTTTCTAAGACACTATTCTTAAAACCGTCTACCGACTTTAACGAATTCCGGCATCTTAATGTTATTTTTTTATACAAAAGGGTCAATATAACTATTCTAGATCTTTCTATAACGTAAAGAATAATCACTGGGAAAAAAACCCGAATGCCATTTTATTCATTTTGCTGGTATTTAAATAATTTCTTGTTTCAATCAGAAAAAAAACGGAAGCTATATTAATTCTTTATACAGGTTGTCAAACGATATACTATATTATAGTGAATTTATTTGATCGTTCTTTTGTTTCCTAATAATGGGAAAATCGTTTAATATTTTAATACCGTTAAAATGTTATTTTTATATAACACATGTTAAAAACCTCCCTCGGCTCTTATTTTTTCTGTTTTAATTACACACCAGGGTAGGATTTCTTCGACAAATCTATATATAAATCTTAAAGAGGGTCTTTCAGTTTATGTCCTCATAAATTATCTAGATTTATATATTTTTAAGAAAACATTTAAACGATTCAAAGATAATAAAGTTGAGATTATGCTTAAGTACGATAATTGATTTATTTTTCCTTTAGATTTCCTTGGGTGGTAATAAAAAATTATATACTATCTTGTTCTCATGGATAAAATCTATCTACAGAGTGATAATTTAATTACTTATTTAAGCAGAATATACTTTACGTTAAACAATATAAAATATTTAATATTTGTTCCATTACACTATCGATCACTCTCGGGATTATAGGTTCATAATCATTCCAGTGGTCCCAAAGGTTTTTGAGATTATCTTATCAAAACAAATTTATGGGTATATGGAGACTTTTAATATTTTTGACCTTTCTGGGTACGGTTTTCGGATGGGAAGAAGCACTGAATTGGCTGTCGTTAATTTGATGGATACTACTGTGTCGGAATTTGAGAATGGTTTCTTTGTTGGATTAACATTCTATGATCCCAGCGAGGCTTTCGACTGCATCGCGTGTGACATTCTTGTCACAAAATTAAAACACTATGGTTTTAGGTCTTTAAGTCTATCTTTAATTAAATCATATTTGAAAAATAAAGTTCAATGTGTTTATTAAAATGATAGTCTTTCAGGGACCGATGTTGTAGACGTCTTTTTCCTAATAGATGTAAACGATCTATCAAATAGTGTCCCTTCGTCAGGGGTTGTGTTGTATGTCGACGATACAACATTAGCTAATAGAAAACCCGATTTAACTAACTTTTAGCCCGAAATGTGTGTGGGTATCGCTGTGGTTTGACGTTAACTAAACATGTCTTAATATTTAAAAAGCTAAAAATATCATATCAACTAAAAAGCAGCTGACTAGTGATCGGCAGACCGTTGAATTTTTAGGATTGCTTATGGATCAAAAATTGTTATGAGATGAACAAATTCTGTTTATGTCTCATAAAATTAAAAAAATTGTTTCTCTTGAGAAATTTTGTGCAAGTAGCAAATCACGAAATATGTATGAAGGGTTATTTGGACCTCCTTCACTCCCATCTGGAATTTTTATCTGGAGATATTCACCACATTTTGGCAAACTCTTCAGTCTACAACGGAAGGCCATTAGAATTATAAAGGGTCTACATTTTCGTGCAGACCTCAAGATCCATTTAAAAAATTTTGACATTGTCATCAATATATTATATACTCAGATGTCTGTTGTGGATCCATGATAGGTAGAAATAATTTGTACTGTCACATTAACAATTACAACACTAAATATGTTTCACTCGTGGCATCCGACTTTGTGTATCGGACAAAGAGTCGATATTTTGTTAATTATTACGCTCCTCGATATTACAAAAAGATTCCTTTGCATTTAAAGAGCCTATCATTTTGTCTGTTTAAAAGCAAAATTAAAAATATACTGGTGCAAAATAGTTTTTATTGGCTCGACGATTTTTATTAATGCAGACTTAGCGTGTTATCGAAATAGGTTGATGTGATTAGAAATTGATATTTTAATGTTTTTTGAGTACCATTAGTTTGATGTATCTTTTAATTCGCATGTTAATACGTTTATTTATTGTAACCTGTACTACTTTTATTTTTATATGTTTATTTTGACGTGTGTAAAATTGTATTAATTGTTGACGCAAATAAATATCTACTTATCACTCGATCAAGTTTTGTAGACACATACTTTCAATTTTCTCAAAGACAAACGTGCAAAGAAATTTCAGAAAAAATTTATTGTCTGCTATACAACCCGACACACAATGACGTTTCATTTATGAAGTAAGAACATCTGTACTAAATAATCAATATTTATAAAAAACTTACAAAATTGTGTGTGTAATGACTACTCTAGCTTTTTTCTAAAACAACTGACAGTTCCATATACGAAGATAATTTTCCATTTTGCTACACATTTACTAAAAAAATTTCTGTTGTCTGTTGTAACAGAAATACTATTAAATGTACAAAACTAAAAAAAAATTACCCAAAACTTCGTAGTAAAAGAATTCTGGAAGTGGACTGAAAGTTTGATTAGGCGTTCCAACACTGTTTCTCTCGGGATTATTATAGAAAAGACAAAAATAAAGGAATATTTTATTTAAACTTTATAGGGTTCTTCACTGAAATAATCTAATATTTGTTCTAAAAGAAAGTAGTTTAAAAAATTAGTGCTGGCTATTTCTTACATTACCTTTGCTCTGAATTCTTATCACCAAAAAAAACTAATTAATTTTTTAACCCTGCACATTTTGATGATGTCATTGATATTTTAGTCCTATTAATCTTTTTCCAAAACTCATTCAGTCTTTTATTAAAGACACGATTTAATGAAGAACGAAATGAAAAGAGTGAATAACTGAACTGATATTACAAGTATAACATGCACGGATTTTAGTACACTAGTTCAACTATATTTTGTCAAAATGTTGTGTAAAGCTTGATAAAAAAATCAGCTTTTTTTAAAATGTGGCAAAATATCCAAGATTAGATCTAAAAACATGGCGTGAAAGTGAAAATAATTTTTTTAGGTAAATCTATGTGCGCTCAAAACCAAACTTCGGATTCATGGTTTGTTTTTAAAAGCTCCTAAAATAGAAGTATGCAAAATTCATTTAGAACAAATATAGGATTATTTCAGTGAAAACCCTATAAAGTTTAAATAAAATATTCCTTCACATTTGTCTTTCCTCTATAGTAACAACCCCTAGAGAAACAGTGTTGGAACGTCGAGTGGAACTTTCAGTCCACTTTCAGAGATCTTTTCTTATGAAGTTTTTAGTTTTATACATTTAATAGTATTTCGGTTTCAAATTTATTATATATTATATATATATATATATATATATATATATATATATATATATATATATATATATATATATAAGTTATGTCGGATATTCTCACGGGTGTGATGTGTAATCGAAGGTTTTCGGGTATCCCGTGTATGTGCTGAGTCCCTCTCAAGAATGTAAGGCAGCTGACGTTTCGGTGATATTTCATTTACCATTTTCAAAGCTCACTGTATGACGTCTATGAGTGAACTGATGCCTGCCACTCGGGTACTGCCGGTTCCGTGAGTGCGTCGGACGCGTTCGTTTTCCGAATGGTTCTGGCCAATCAGGTTGCGAGACCTGCTGCGCATCATCGGCTGGGTGTGGGGTTGCGTTACCGAGTTGTAATCTGTTTCGCTACTAAGTGAGAAACGACAATTAAAATATTTTTGGAGATTTGGAGGATTTTTAAAGAAGAAAATGAATAAAATTACTGGAATTCTGTTTATTAATATATTGGGACCAAATAAAAGAGAACATAACAAGGTGTTTATATTAGGTAAGGAAGTAGAAAGGTTTAATTTTTCGTAGACATTGAAGATTAGCATCCAATAATAACCTAACTTTTGTTAAAGTTAAAATAATAAAATTAATAAATTATAGTTTGCTATACTAACCTGTTAGAATATAATAATATTTATCATCACAAATATTAGGTGTGAAACTATATTAACTACTTGTATCATAACACAGCATATGATAATTTGTTTAAAATAATATTATTTCTAAGAAGTAAACGACGCTTTCCAAATAAAACTGCACTATAGCCATCTAGTAGACGATTACGAAATTAAACGTTGCCAGTTTGTGATCCAGGTTGTTAAAAGTTAATGCATGGTAGATAAAAGCAACTAATAAGTAATATTGATTAGAAATAGTGTTGGATAAAAGATAAAAGTATTGACAATTAAATTCCATCTAGTGGTAATTAATAATATTGTACCATTTTTTTTATTGTTAAATAAAATTTATATTTTGTGTTTTAATCATCCTGTGTATTGATTGTCTGATTGATATCTTATAAACCACTGGACTCACCAGAGAAGGAGTCAATTGACAGGTAGGAACACTTCTATATCTATATAGAAAATTTGAAAATTGAATATATTTCAAATTGGTAAAGAATAGTTATAATTTATTATAATTATTTTTACCTGGCGCTCAACAACTTAATATTAATGTCTTAATTAAAATTACGAGCATCTTTGTGGGTTTATTATATATTATTATCAGATATATAAATCGTCACTACATATATATATATATATATATATATATATATATATATATATATATATATGTATATATATATATATATATATATATATATATATATATATATATACATATACATATATATATATATATATATATATTCCCTCGAGAGCGCCAAATAAATTCAGACTCGTATTGTTTGGTCCAAAAATAGCGAATATTGAAAAAATTACTATTTCCACTCTTCTGAATATTCACCATTTAAAATTAATATTTAAGCTATATTGTAGAAAAACAAGGAAAATTGGAGAAATACGTATTTAAAAACTATGCACAATATCTTAGATATTAATTTTTGTAAAAAATATTAGGCATTCCTAAACAAATATGTTTTTAATAAAATAATAAAATATTTACCTACATTATAAAAAATTATGAGTTTACTCTATGATCCTGTACTAAATGTTATGTGGACTGATTCCTGAGCATGAACATTAAAAGCTTAAGTTCTGGAGATGCTATGTGCAATTTAAATTTGGTGATTTCAATTTGTTATCATATTTATACTAAGGTTAATTTTTCATTGCTGAAATGGTTCTGGATATATTTAAATAAAGGAAATTCTTACATAATATTTTTTAATAAAATTCAATGGTAAGAGCACGATGAATCCCTTGTAAGTAGAAACCAAAATTGAAAAAAAAAACGGGAAAATTCTGGTTTACCAAGCACGAAGCGTTTATTTTGCGATAGTACTTGAATTCGGGATTTAAAATTTTTAAAGTTGGCAGTAGTAAGAAGCTAATATAACTAAAAGGTGATCAAGGAGTGATTCTCTGATGACGTTTTATAAAATGTTCGTAAATTCTATATCTTGTGACGAGTTACAAAGCCACGACAAGCAAACAAACACATATACCTACAAATATATTCAGCCGACTAAGCACCACTATTTGTGAGGAACTGCAAAGCTAACGAAAAATAAACTACTATTCAAATTTTGGCCCAAAAACTGGTAATACTGTGGAATACTGGAGAGAATATTCAAGAAGACTACTGCTGCTTAAAAAATAGTCAAAAACCTGTAGGAGAGTCGTAATATATTAAAAAATACATTTGGAGGAAAATATTTTCTTAAAATTATAAAAAATAGTTTCACCAATTTTATTTATTTGCATAAAAGTTCTTAACTTGAATCACACGCAAATAATATTTTTACCAGATTTGTCTGTAAATTTTTTTTTCATCGTTAGAGAGGTTATAAAAAAGGTTGAAAATCACGTCTGGAGAAAACTATGAGTTTTTCACCCTTTAGGCCTAATAAAACAGCGGGCGAGGCTATCGAAAGGAGTATTTTATTACACGATTCCCACCTCGCATCGAGCTTTTAGTAGTATATAAATTTGCTTTGATTTAGGAAAAAGAGGCGTAGTTAACTTTTTATTTACTAAGAGCCAGTTTTACAAAACGAGGTGAGGTTTAAACCTAGGTTAAAACGGAAAATGATGTATCAATTCAAGAATAATTTTTGAAACGGAAAAGTGGGACTAAGTAAAAAAGTTTTGATGGTATATAGGATATTATTTTTCTCTAGGCTATTGTAATGAAACAAACATTAATTATGATTAATCGAATTAAATATTGTTTGACGTAAAGTATATTCAACTAAAAGCAGGAATTAAATAATCACTCTGTAGGTGGATTTTAACCATGGGAACTGAGAAAGTATATATCTTATATTACCATCTAAAGACCCATAAAGGAAAAATAAATCAATTACCAAACGTTGCCATTTTTATTACTTTTGGGTAGTTTTCTGGAACCATAAACTTAAATATTTTATGGCAGTTCATAAGCCGTGTAGTTCATATAAATATTTAAAGATTTGTCGAAGAAATCCTATCCTGGTTATGTGATTAAAATCGAAAGAATAAATGCCATGGGTAAACTTAATATGTGTTAACGGCTAATATCTGCAGAATGTTTTCAAAATGAACAATTTTTCCATCAAAAGAAAAAATAATATTCAAATAAAATCGTTATAATGCAATATATTCGTTTGATTACACGTACAAAGATTACGAATAATGACTGATGTTTTCCTATTTATAAGAAAGAACGGGTTAGATACCTCTAAAACAATTAAAAGAGGGATAGGCTTTTTTACAGTTATTATCAATTCTTTCAATCATAGAAAAATGTAGAATAGTTTCAGTAACTGGTTTGTTTAAAAAACGTTAGTAATTTGAGATGTTTGGGCCAAATATCGAATTAAATATTCAACATAAGATGGCTAATTAATGCCCTCTATGAACGAAAGATTTGGAAATGGAATCAACGCGAGGTAGGTACTAACGGAAACAGCAGCGGGTAATCCGGGGGAGCAAAGTTCGAAGAGTCAAAATTGATCCAAAGGATATATGATTAACGGATTAACCTCTTTTTTTCAGACACTCTGGATAAATCTCTAAAACCAGTTTCATATTCGTTCACACTTCTAACGACATGTAAAAAGTTTTTACTACTCGACAAACTATTTAGCTATTCTTTAAATAAATTTTTATTGACTGGGACGCTTTTAATACCAAAAGGGGATTAGAAATCACGCTGGGCAAACTAAAAGTTTTCAGTCTAATAAAACAGCGGGTGAAGCTGTCGAAATGCCTATTTTATTACTTGATTTCCACTTCGCAGCAAGTTTTTCGCAGTACATAAATTTGCATTTATTTAGGGTTCGGCAATTGGTATTAATCGAAAAAGAAAATACAGCTTACCTTCTTTTAGTTAGTAGGTAAATTAAAATAATTATCGACATTATTTAATAAGAACTTCAGTGGCATAGATAGCATTTTGCGATGAGGATGGATTATATGATTTTTTTCTATGCAATTTCTATTTTTTAGAATAAAAATTATCTTACACGCGATAAAAAAACGAGTACACAAATCAGATATATTCTTCACTTTTTTGTGTACATCTTCGAATAAATGATCGTAAATCGTAACATTCAAGTTTTCGAGGTTCTTTTCGATAATTCATCAATGACTTCGTCAGCTATGATTCCAATGTCACGATAAATTGCCAGAGCAGCCAAACTATTCAAGCGATCCTACAATTACAAAAAATAAGAGCCTTAAATGACCTTCTATACTATTAAAGAGCCTTTTATAAGATTGAAGACCTTTTCTACGTTTTTCTTTAATGATTTTCGTAGATTCATGAGAAGGATTGATCCCCTTGATTCCTCCTATCTACGCCCTTGAAGAGCCTTGACTTATTATTTTGATATCAATAACATAACTATGAAAAAAAAATATCTGAGTTCTTTTCTGCCAACGTTTCCATTGATTCAAAGATTTGATAGTGGATTACCAGGTTTGATTCATTGATTGAATGATATAGTAGGTTAAGGTTGAGAAGCCCTTACACTGCAGCTTAATCGTGTCACTAGTTTGTTCAATAGTTTGTTCACTTTTAGCGCTGCCTGATTGTAGGAGAAGATGAAAACAATCCTACCTCTGTAACCCCTGATCAGTTTCTCTTGAAAGACAGATATCAACTGCATATATTTCTGTCTAGAATATAGCAGTATGCTGCCCCAGTGCCTCACTAATTTCATACCTAGAGGTGGCTCAGTATATTCCAGCTCATGATCAGTTTTCGATCCGTTTATAAAGCAAACTTAGTGATTGGTCAGATTCTACCTTCAAGTCACTCTAGATGGTGTAGAGCCTGTCAAGTTATAGGCTCAGGGGCGGATTCAGCCTCTCTCCCTTTTTTTTTTTTTTGGGGGGGGGGTGATATCACAAATGTACAATATGGCAAGCGAAAGCAAGTTGTCGACGGGGGGGGGGGGACACTAGCAACATTCCCATTTCTAGTGTAAAAGGCAAGGTCGGGTCTATTTTTCTGAATTTGAAGCTTTTAGAGACGGGGAGGCGATCAAAAGAAAAAACAAGTTGCCGACAGGGGGAGGGGGGAGGATGCGAGCAGCATACACATTCCTAGTATAAGAGGCAGAATCGGGTCTATTTTCCTGAACTCAAAGCTTTTGGGAAGGAGAGGGGCAATCGCAAACATACACATTCCTATACTCTATTCAAGAACTAGAGAGAGTAATAAAACTGTTACCGAGACCTCCAACGTACCTGTTCTAGTGCCGCAGGCAACTGAGGCCTGCCGTAAATCTAATTATATTTAAATATTATAAGCGTTTATAAAAAATACTGCAACAATAAAATTTCTGATAGTTCAATTTAATTTCTATCAGTAAGCAAAGTACAATTTACAGTGTGTCCTTAGCGATTGATCTTGTTTGTGCTTGTTTTTATATATTATTAGAGATTAGTGAGATACCCAAAAGATGTGGCATCTACATCTATATTTATTCCAAAATTGTTAAACCAGGGCATTTTTTCCTCAAACGAAAAACTTATTACGATGAATGTTTATGATGCCTTAAGATATCAATATCTAGCCAATAATGTTAAAAGCTCTATTTAGATGTATTCCGACATGACAGGAGTAGGAAAATCTACTGTGTACTGAATACTGAAGGAGAGAAAACGACTAGAATTGTTAGTACTCCCAAGCTACATGCGATCACAGGCAGACGAAAAATCTCGTTGGAAGAAGAGATGAAAACTGCAATAAAAGGAGTTGTACATACATTTTATTATAGGAACCAAATCTCAACCAAAAGAACTGAGCTCTGGAAATTGCTCAGAGAACATAATTTTTGCTGAGAAAAACCAGATAGGAAATCTGTGCTTATAGATCGTCCGGAAAATGTCCGTTGGAGAAGGAAATATCTCTCTTAAAAGGTAGAGTTGCTAGAAATAACACAACTTACAAAATTAGTAATTTAACTGAACTGATTGTTTTGAATAAAGTTACTGCAGAATATTGGGAAAAATTCATATAATAAAAGAATAAAAGAACATGTGGAAACTCGATCTCATGATCGGTGAGATAGAGGAACCAGTTATAATTAATTTGAGCTTCACTGATTTTGATTACGAATCAGATACGTAATGTTTACCAGCGTAAACACAATTTATTATTTAAATTATCTGTAACATAAAAAAATTAATTACATTTGAGGCCCTTTTTAGTGTTTAATTGTAATTCTGCAGATGGTTTAAGAAATAAATAAACTGAAACGCCAAATGTCCTAAAAATGTTTTTCATTAGTAATAAAATGACCGATAACCCCAAAAAAAAATTAACATTGTATGGACGAATTAATTTTTTTATATATGTTTAACTTTTTGTATTTTTGACAATGGGTATTTTGTAAGTTTTAAATTATAACTTAGAATTTGTTGAGAAAAAAAGGCTACGTTTTAGTCTGAATGTGCCTAAAACGGTTCCTATGCCAAAATTAAAAATAATAAAAATAGAGTTGTGATTTGTGTTAAATATTTCAAAATTATCTATATTTTCTAATGTAAGTGAATTTTTAAGAAATCATAAGAAATAAAATAATATTATAAAAACTTGTTATTTTAATTATTTAATTATTTAATTATATATATATATATATATATATATATATATATATATATATATATATATATATATATTGTCTAATGACACCCCCTGTATACGTATGTGCAATTTAGAACAAAGCTAAAAATCACACAAGAGTATAATTGTGATTTTTTGCCTAATAAAATACAAATAAAGCTGTCGATAGGTGTGCTTTAATGCTAGATTCTAGTGCTGTTGTGAGCCGAAATAAAATTTTATGTTTCATCCCTTCTCGATCATGTTTCCACCTACGTTCTCGAAAAGAAATGGCATGAAGGATGTCCAAATATATCACATCAAATTTTTTATATATTATTATATCTCGAAAAGAAGTAATTTGAGACAGTGCTATTGTTTCTTTTTAAAATTATCATCTCGAATTTCAGATAAGACTAGGATTGTATCACGCCTTATCTACTAACAATACCATATATTTTCTGCTTAAATCTTTTTTATTGAACAAGCAGGCACCCTCTTCACAAAATAAGAAATAATTACATTTACTTAGAAACTAAATTAACCTTCCAACTAGTTTAATTTTCTTAATTTATTTTTATAAAGGCAATTAAATTTCCAATTCATCACCATACATTATATAATTTTAGGTTACCCCATCGTTTCTTTTAAAACAGAATTTATCAACTGGATAAAACAGAGAAACTGACCTAAAACTTTGTAACAAAGGAACTTTAAAAGTGGACTAAAAGTTAGATTAAGTTTACCAACATTATGTTCCCTGAGGATTATTATATATAAAAGACAGAAGTGCAGATGTATTTTAAAACTTTATTTTGTTGAAAGCCTCATTTTTATGCTTTACTTTATACAGGTTCTTACACATGCAAATATAAATATAAAGTAAAGAATAGAAAATTTTAATAATAACGTAAGGTCTGGTGTCGACACATAGACGTTATTTGACAGCATTCGTACAGATACATATTTTTGAGCACAATCTAATCAGGTATGCTTTTATGTCTATCGGGTAGCCATATTTAATTCTAGTTGGATGATTGCATTCGCGATTGCTTTGTTCTTATTTGTTTGAAAGTGTTCAATTATGTCCAGAAAAAACAGTTGTGAACTTGGATCACTCACATTATGAAGTAACTGAACTGATCATGTAAAAACTTGAAAATGTTTACACTATGCTATCTGCCATTATAGTTATCTTTAACTGGCAAGGATAGAAGCAATTTGCATAGTTTTCCCAATTTTTATTGACATAAGTAAATGAACGAAACGGATAGTAGAAAGAGATAAAATAACAGCATTAATCCAGAATCTCGCTATAGGGCCGCTCTCAATACGATCTCGATACGATCTCGATACAATCTCGGTCCGGTAAAATATTCTAATAAGAGAAACGATGAGTCTATTCAGACTATCGGTTTCGCGGAGATTTTGATATCGTAAACGCTTTTTCATTAAAAAAATTTTTTAGCGAACCGAGAGGGAATCGAGATTGTATCGAAAGCGGCACTAAGGTGAGAATCAAGCCTTAAATTGTGAACTAACCCGACTGATCCATACTATTGGTTGTAAAAATAAATAGATTAAAAATCTTTTGTTATATTTTTGGATTTTAAAAATAACTTTTCTTCAGAACGTTTTATTTTTTGAGATAATAGTTGAAATGTTAACTCGATAGTCCCTGTTATTTTAAGTGTTTTCTCATTTTTAATTAAAATATCCTTAGAAAGTTGAATATGTCCTATGAGTTTCAAGTAAATTTGATATTTCAGACATACAAAATTATTACAGTATGTTGTGTTCATATCTCAATAGCATGAACGTGCTTCTCTGCGTCTACTTACGATTATAGGTTTAACATAAATACTTGTGTCCACAGTCTGCCCTACAATAGGGAGTTTTTGCTGGAAATTACTGTGGTTTTTTAAGGGTGGAAATCTAGAGATTGAAATTGACATCACTTTCAGGAGTACATCTTTTTCCAAATGAATCATAACCAGTAGCGAAAAGTAAAACTTATTAGGATGTATCAAAGAATAAGAAAAAATCGCCGTATCTGTAAGGTAACTAAATATTTTGTTGTGGAAAAATGCAATTTTATACATAAGTTGAAAACAGATATTTATCGATCGGGCTCTTGCCTCCTTTTCACTTATACATAGAGAACAAAGCCCTGAAGAGTGTTTATCGTCTCAGTTGCCTAATGCATCTCGAAATTGGAACGAGTGGCCACTCAGGTGTCTAGGAAAGCATGGTGGAGAGGTGTCCATCACTTCCCATTCAGATAGATAACATAGCGCCACTTTTAAAACCCAATCGCTCTCTGGAGATATTTCTGCTAAGTAGAGAGGTTTAGGATGAAGAGCAATTTCTTATTTCGGCTGTGTTAAACACTATACTCTATGCTTCAACTAAAATAAATTATTATAATCAAACTAAATATCATGGTTGTATATTGCTGTATATATATATATATATATATATATATATATATATATATATATATATATATATATATATATATATATATATATATATATATATATATATACAGGGTGATTCAAAAATCGATCACGAAACTTAAGGGGGTGATTCTACTTGACAAAATAAGGGTAGAGCTTCATATAATTTTTTTTCAAAATGTCATTCGTTTTCGAGTTACAAGCCGTCCAAGTTCAAGTTTTTATTTTTTGTTTTTTGAATTACTCGCTTACAGGAAAACCGATTTGACTAATATTTAAAAGATAGGCTAAGTCTTCTGCGCTTCATCATTTTAATAACAATTCACATTGATTGTTTGCCGCTAGAGGGCACTTTACCTACATTGAAAATTGTTTTTTTGTCATAATTTTTTAGTGTTGACAGCTACAGTAGTTTTTGGCATAATTTCTGAAAGACTGATGCCAGGCCTTTAAAAAAGGTGCTCTTTATTTACATCGCTAAACCCAACGGTTTAGACGTAAATCACCCTTAAAAATTAAGTGGTAAATTTACTTTTCTCATTTCATTACCACCAGCTACCAGGTAAATAGCTATCAAAGTATACTAGAGCTGTCAGTTTAACATCAAATAAATTCGCTTTTTAAACTATTTAATTTATAATCTTAAAATAACTAATAATGGCTAATCAGTAAATATTCATATTATGGATTATTGCGATATACATTTAATTGATAAAAATTAATGAAACAGTACTAAACAAACTAAAAAAGATTCTCAAAATGTCCCCCATTTTCTTCCATACATTTCCTAACACTCTTCAAAAAATGTCGCCTAACTCGATGAAAAATTTCTGGTGTTTCTTTAATAATTTGGCACTTTTCGATTATCCTGAAGCGAAGATTCTCGACGTTGATTACTGGAATATCGTACACCAATTGTTTCAAATGACCCCAAAAGAAAAAATCCATAGGATTAAGGTCTGGTGACCCCGCTGCCCATGCCAATGGTCCACTTCGTCCTATCCATCGCTCAGGATACGTTGCATTCAAATACTGTCGGACACGTATACTAAAGTGGGGCGGAGCTCCGTCTTGGAGGATCCACATGTTGGCCCTTACTTCCAATGGCACATCTTCCAGATACAATGGGAGACGATTTTGGATAAAATCTAAGTATACGTCACCAGTTAATGGGCCATCAAAGAAATGAGGACTAATAAGGTAATCTCCTATTATCCCTGCCCACACATTTAGTGAAAATCTACGCTGATATTTCGTTTCTACCACATTGTTTGGGTTCTCGTAAGCATATGTGTGGATGTTGTGTAGATTTGTTATGCCATCACGAGTGAAACCAGCTTCGTCAGTGAATAATATGACGCCAATTAATCGATTATCGTGTTCATACTTAGCTAGGATCTGATTGCACATTTCCAACCGTCTCGGCCGATCATCGTCATAAAGAGCCTGCACCTTTTTTGAATGAAACGGGTAGAGTTGTTCTTCTCTTAGTATCCTCCATGAACTAGCCTGACAGAGCCGCACTTCATTCCCAATTTTTCTAGTACTAATACCTGGATTATCTTCAATAATTTCAAGCACTCTTTCTTCTTGTTGCACGTTTCTAGCAGTTCTAGGTCTTCCCCTATTTCCATTATAACTTTTAAAGGAACCACATTCCGCAAGCCTCCTGTGCACACTGGAAAATGTTTGAGCATGAGGGATATTTCTTTCCGGATAACTCTCCATATAATATCTTCTTGCCAACTCTGCATTACCATTTGCTTTTCCATAACAAAAATGGATATCACAATATTCGATATTTGAATATTGGTGATTAGCCATTATTAGTTATTTTAAGATTATAAATTAAATAGTTTAAAAAGCGAATTTATTTGATGTTAAACTGACAGCTCTAGTATACTTTGATAGCTATTTACCTGGTAGCTGGTGGTAATGAAATGAGAAAAGTAAATTTACCACTTAATTTTTAAGGGTGATTTACGTCTAAACCGTTGGGTTTAGCGATGTAAATAAAGAGCACCTTTTTTAAAGGCCTGGCATCAGTCTTTCAGAAATTATGCCAAAAACTACTATAGCTGTCAACACTAAAAAATTATGACAAAAAAACAATTTTCAATGTAGGTAAAGTGCCCTCTAGCGGCAAACAATCAATGTGAATTGTTACTAAAATGATGAAGCGCAGAAGACTTAGCCTATCTTTCAAATATTAGTCAAATCGATTTTCCTGTAAGCGAGTAATTCAAAAAACAAAAAATAAAAACTTGAACTTGGACGGCTTGTAACTCGAAAACGAATGACATTTTGAAAAAAAATTATATGAAGCTCTACCCTTATTTTGTCAAGTAGAATCACCCCCTTAAGTTTCGTGATCGATTTTTGAATCACCCTGTATATATATATATATATATATATATATATATATATATATATATATATATATATATATAAGTTGCTGTTTTTCTTGATATCCCTTCATCTGTATATATTAGACTCCAAAGATGTTTGGCTTTTTGCATATTTATATTTAACAGTTCTAAAGTGCCAATTTAAGATAATTTTATGCTCTATATTTACAACTACATATTTGAGTGAAGGCTTGGCCTATATTACTTCATTTTTAAATAATATTAAATAAATATAATTCAGAGAAAAAAGAAAGATTTTAATGGTAATCAACAACTTCACAATAACAGTGATAGTGTTTTTTCAGTTTTGTTGGTTAATTCAGCTTGTATCGGGATTATAAACAAAGAAAACTAATTGAAATTTCATCGTTACCAAAACTACTTTATTCATATGATGACGATGAGCACACTACGCACATTTTTGGTTTGACAGCTCCATTTTAATCTGTTGTCCGTTTTATTTCTTAACATTCATAGCTTAGATCCACCAACGCTGATTCTTTTAGCTTTTATAAGTATTAAAATATTTATAACCATATTTTGGATGTTGAATCACTAATATTTCGTAAAGTATTTCATTCCGAGGAAACCATAGATTAAGTTTTATTCCAGCCATCAATAGTCAGTGCTGTCATAAAACCACTAACATACGTACACCAACTTTGGGGAGAAGTCAACATATTGACAGTCACCACCAAAGTCAGGCGAGAGGGGCTTTGAGCGGATGCGGCTCTCAACTCCGTCGACAGAAATAGAACTATTACTGACCTATTTTACTGTTTCTCTCTAAGGGAAAGTCAAAGCGCTCCTAAGGGACCCGGTTTATATCCTATCTGTCTATGGCATTGTTTGAAGTCACTTTGTTAAGTAATGCTTTGTGGTTTATCTGTCTAGGCCAAGGAAGTTAAAGGGGGTAAAATGAAGGGGAATACCTTAAAATAAATTTGGTCTGGCATGTAAAGCGGTACTTCCCTTTAAGGGGTTATACTGTACTTGAGCAGTAGGTCAGGGGTTAGGACTGGACTTGAGCAACCCTTTATTACGTTTTTATAATGGAAAAATTACAATTTAGAGTTTATTATTATATGATTACTGAAATAAATACTGACATAAAATAGATTTAATCATAATTCTCAGATGCATCTGCAAATTTTTACCCAGATTTTGTTACAACCAAAAATTCCACACTGATATGAGCCTCTGTATAATATAAAAATTCATAAATTTGTACATTTTTATTGGAAATATTTACAAAATATTCAAAAAACAAATCAAAACAAAATGGCTTCCGCCACTAAATATTGGTATGACTCGTTCTTAAATCCCGAAAAATTAGCGCTATTGCCAGATTGCCAATACGATTTCTGTGAAATTCATAATTTATATTCTTTTCTTTCACATATTGTCCTGCCTTTACGTGATCCCTGCTGGGCCATAACATTTTTAATTAATAAATCTAGGTTAGTTTAGGTTAGTTCTAGTTTCTCAAACTAACCAAAATTAAGCTAAACCTGAACCAGCCAAAACTGACCAAAAATTTTGGGTGGTTAAGATTAATTTTACCGTTTTTTATACATTACAAAAATTAAACTATGTTGTTAACTGTAATGGATAAATTTTATAGTTTATATTACGAAAGTATAAGTCTAGGTTAATTTAGGTTAGTTCAGGTTATTTCAGTTTTACAAATTAACCAATATCAAGCTAATTCTGAACTAATCAAAAATTTTGGGTGGTTAGATTAATTTTTCTCTGAAACAGTATATAACCGATTTATTATGCTAAATTAAACTACATTGTTGACTGAGATGGACAAATTTTATAGTTTATACCACGAAAATATTTTACATCTGGCAACGTTTCAAATGAATATTAGTCGTTTTCCCGAGTCTGATGGTTGATGGCCTTTCCGGAACGTATTTTTGGTTTTTCATTGAAACAAAAGTTTTTCTAAATTTATTTACTAAAATTTGTGCAAAAATAGTTGAAATATATTACATATATGATATTTTAACTAGTACCACTGAAAATAAATATGTAAGTTCAGTGTTTTCTTCAGAAGTAAATGTGCTGGGTGAAGCGACGCTTGGCGTTTTTTGAGTTTTCCGAGAAACTGAGGGAAAATAGTATTTTCCTAGGTTTACCATATTGTAAATAATTACCAAAATACAAAAAAATGTATTTACTGAAAATAATGAATTAGCGGGATCTTCAAAACAATACTATACATTGATGCATTGTTATAAATAAAAACTTTGTACAAATGGATTGATAACATACACAAATATAAATTCCGAAATTTACCTGTTTCTGCATGACACACCAAAAAAATAACAAGAATTTTAAGTGTTGAGGATAATGACAAACGACCACATTAAACACAAAGAATACGCCGCAATGCCGATCGCCATTTTCACAAATCCTGCTCTGGTTTTCAGGTTCTTATATTACCAACCTCATACAACAAATTTACTATGAAATTTCTTTCTGCGCTTGCTCCACGTAGCCACTTTACGTCAATTTATGATATTTATTTTCTGCATGTTACGATAATTTTTTTGGCATTTAGCCTATTTCTGTAGTTTTCCATATCCTCTCTAACTTTCTTGGTCTGGGCCGGTTGCACGAGATAACTACCGCACCTCTTTTAACTACAGCAGGTTAAATGCTTATTTGTCTAGATAATAAAAGCAAAAAAAAAAAATAAAAATAATTATAATGTATCTATTGAGTTGAAAAAACATAATTCTGGATTAAATCTATATATCTATATATGTTTTGAATATTTGCGTCAATTAGTGTAGGCTAACGGACAGAAAATCGCACAGAGGGCCTGAATAACTACTAGATGGGAAAAAAATCTAATATGTCTGGACACCGTTTAGTCTGGCTATATAAACCTACACAAAGCCAAGTTATAAAGAGTGTATGCGCCTGGTCTGGAGTTTCTCTCATTTCACATAAAACAAAAAAAACAATATAAAACACAAATAAAATATTAATCCAATATAATAATGACGTGGCATTTTATACAGCCCTAACAAAGCTCGAAAAAGTAATTTTATTCTCCCCGAGATAAGTGACAGAATTAGGAATAACGTAATTTGTCATTTCTCTTTACTAAGAAATATACTTTTTTTAGATAGAAATAAATGTATCTTCCATTTTATTACCTAAAGTGATATTATCTAAAAAATAATTGTGTAATAACATCATATAAATTGATCTTATTAAATTTTTAAATTAATTTAATTCATGTCGTTTATTTCAGAGCCGCTCAGAAATAACTGAAATAATAATATGCTCTGTTATTACGCTGGTAAATTAAATAAATAAGAATACGAAAATAAACCGCTGCACTAGATGTGTCGAAGTATCATATTCCGTATTTTAAAAACAATAAACAAAATTTTACTTACTAAATTTTTTCTTAGCTAAATTCTGTTTCCTGCTTATTAAAAAGCTTCCAAATTGTTTGTTTTTTCAAAATTTCATTCGGTTCTCAACGTGTTGATTAAAATTTTAGGCTTAACACGAGTAATAAAAAATTGATAGTTAAATTTGACCGTTTAATTGTGTTTATTATTTTCAATTATTTTTACTATGAATTTTTAGATAATAAGAGTCTTGGAAAAGTTACTCGAGGATAGGGAAAAGGGAAACAAGATAAATGGAGTCTTGTTGAATAATATCTGCTACGCCGACGACGCAGTCCTGACTGGTTTTACAACAGCTGATTAACATAATAGGACATCAAAGTGCAAATATGTTTCAGAGAGGTGTTTGTATGCTCAGATTTTGATATAGACCTCAGATTTAGATTTTTAAAATATTATGTTTGGTCGGTACTACTTTATGGCGTGGAAAGCTGGACCATCCCAAACGAAGAATGAAAACAAATTAGGGGCATTTAAGATGTGGGTGTATCACTGCATTTTCGAAATGTCTTGAACAGCTCAAATAATGAATGAAGATATTTTCAGGCGCATTAACAGAGACACAGAACTATTTAACATAATAAAGAAGGAGACAACAGCGTACCTGGGGCCTATAATGCGAAACATAACGTAAGAACTTCTACAACTAATACCTAATTGAAGGAAAAATAGAAGACCAGAGAGGCTACGGAACATTCGGCAGTGGACAGGTTTGTACAGTGTACAAGCTCTGATATATACCGCTATGGATCGTGAAGCGATGGAAAATGTGGTCGCAAACATTCATTAATGGATATGTACCAGGAGAACAAGAAGAAGAATTTTGTTCCGTTATTTTTACTGCACAGATAAAACATTAATTTAAGTTAAAAATATGTCTTCTCCTTAACCATCTTTATTTAATAACGTTTCGTTTCCTGTGGAAATTTTGGAGAAAATAGTTTCGAAACTGATTTTATTTTTCCAACTTAAAATGATGTAGTTCTCAACGTACTAACTAAAATTATCAAATGCTATAAAAAATTCTAGACTCAATAATAATAAAACTAAAAATTATATTTAATTGTTTAATTTTGCTTCCTATTTTAAATTATTTTTACCATAAATTTTTAGACAATAGGAGTTTTGGAAAAGTAGCTTTTGTCGAAATTATGTTACATATTAAAAATATTAAATAATTTTGACCCATTATTTCTTCTACAGGCACGAAAGAACCTTTGGGAATATGTGTTCTTACTTAACCACTTTTACTTAATAAAATTCCATTTCCTGACCCAATTTTGGAGAAAATAGGTTTAAGTCTGTTTTTTATGATATAGTTCTTAATTTGTTGTATAAAATTGTTCAAACATAGTTGAAACAAAAGGTTAAATATAACCGGTTAATTATGCTTCACATTTTATTATTTAATTAGGATATTTTTCTTCACATTTTTAGTTAAAATGTGGTAAATCTCCCAGATATGAAAAAAAAAAACACGTCAAAGGACTACAAGTCCATTTAAGTTTTTTTGTATAGGCCTCTTCTTGGAAGATATGGGCTCCCAAAGAGCTGCAATTGAATCAAGTTTTATATACATAATTATTAAATTACCAGGTATATTTCATTTTTTTTTAATATGATGTATACGAGGTAAGACCCTTCAAATTACTATCCAAGAAAGTGTTGTGAATTACTCACAGCTTCAAGGACGGATCAGCTGTGACGCTCACGATCCCATTTTTTTCGCCCTATTTGATAAGAATTTTTGACAACGTTTTTTGCGTACCGTTAACTCTTGACTAAAAATTAAGTACTCTTTATTCATGTCGCTAATCCTAACCGTTTTCGAAAAAACGTCATTTTATTTACACTGTGATTTGCCTAACTTCTGTCAGATTGAATATGAAAAAGAGGAAGTTCCCCTTGTCACCATGGTTTTAATAAAAAGATAGATTAACTGCTTACTTAAAAACTTTGTAAGAGGGTTCAATATGGGCTCCGTGAAGTCTTATAAACTCGGGACACGATGAATTGGTCAACTCGTTGAAATGTTTTCTGATCTGGAAGAGCACGATTAAGATATTTGTCGTGATATAACCTCCTGGCTTCCAAAGCATTGCAAGATGCAAGACCATATATCAGATGCGTATCTACATACTCAATAAACGTGTATTCCATATTTCGAATTATTTCACAATTAATTTCACCACGAAATCCAAAAATCAGTAAATTAATATCCAAGTAAAAAATCAATGTGTCAGCGATGTGAAAGTTGACAAGTTCTAAAATGATATTTATTTCTTTCGTACCTAGCAACGTTTGCAATAAGAATACTTTGTTTTTGGTGTCGATCAATTAAAATGCACATTTTTTACAAACCTAGGTCGACCTGCAATTCACAGAATGAGACGTTTTTAACTAAAGAGGTAAACTCTAATTTTGGATCAAATATTTTTTATCATAAGGGTAAAGGTTGAACATTTGATAGGAACAAAGATGTATTTTTATCGAAATACGCCAAATACATGATGTAAAAAAAAAAGAAGTTTTTTCGAAAACGGTTAGAATTAACGATATGAATAAAGAATACTTAATTTTTAGTCAATAGTTAAAGGTATGTAAACAACGTTGTCTAAAGTTCTTATCATACCGGGCGTAAAAAAAATGGGGTCATGAGTGTCACAGCTAGTCCGTCTCTGCAGCTGCGAGTAATTGACAACACTTTCTTGGATAGTAATTTGAAGGGTCTTAAAAAAAATTTAAATATACCTTGTGGTTCAATAATTATGTGTAAAAAACTTGATTTCATTGCAGCTCTTTGGTAGCCCATATCGCCCAAGAGGCCTATTCGAAAAAAGTTTATACGAACTTGTAGAATTCCTTTTACGTGTTTTTTTCATATCAGGGAGATTTGTCACATTTTATTATCAAAAACTGAACTATACAACATTTATTTCAAATTTTAACCTTATCGTTACTTCCAGAATTTTTTTATTACTCAATATCCTTGATACCTATTCCCCTAAATACCTTTTTATTGCTGGTGACATATATAATACAAAAAAAGGTTAGAAATCGTACTTGGGGAAAACTATGAGTTTTTTCGATGCAATAAAACTGCGGGCAAAGCTGTCGAAAGCCGTATTTTATTGCTTTTTCTCTAGTATATAAATTTGCGTTTATTTAGGTTTAAATTATTAAAGCCAAAAAGAAGAAGGTATAGTTAGATTAGGTAATAATTTATACGTATTGCGAGTAGGTCTCTAAAGGAATATTTATTGTTTATTTTCGATTCGTCATTATTTTTTAAAAAGTAAGGGTTGAACGTAAGTAAGGTCTAAAAACAAAGAACCAATACTTTAGAAAAATGAATGAAAATACATCTAATGAAGTATGAAACAGAGATTGAGGAGCTAATAGAAGAGAACTATGTATACTTGTAATCACAGACATGCCGGTCAATGAGATGGTTTAGAAATTAGAGATCGCCATCAGATAACAAAAATCACGGACACATTTTACAATAAACTATATAAATTGCACTTAAATGATTCTGATAATGATGAATTAAAAATTAAAGAGAGTAATGAACGCCAGATCCGAAGAAATTCTGGAAATAATGAAACGAGAAATAAAATATGCGCTCTATGTTATGAAAAACTAAAAGACATCTGGAGAAGATGACGTAAAAATAGAAATCCCAAAAGAGATTAGTGAGAAAGAATTGGAACTCCTATCACAGATTTATAAACTGTTTAGAAAAATCATAACAAACAGTAAACGCAATCGGTTGATGTTGATCAACCGACAAAATAAGCGGGGGTTCAAAAGAACGTCAGTATAAGTGACCATTTATCAACAACGCGACTCTTAACAAAAAAGACTGTAAATAGAATCCTAATTTATAACAACAGAGTTATACCAAATATCGTAGCTTTCTTTATCTGTTCTTCAAGGGAGAATTTTACAGTGAGAATCAAAAAAGGAAAGTTATTGTATCGTGCATATAACGTAGTATCTTAAAGAAAAATCTTTAAAAGTGACAGGTGTTGTAACCCTATTAACTGCTGGAGCCCCTCAGTTTTATAAGTTTAAAAATTAAGAAAAACTCACCATATGTGAGTACATATTGGAAGTTCCAATAAAACACAAGGAATTTCTGCTAAGTCAGTAAGATAAAACGTACTCTGTATACAGTATGACCGGTAAAGTCGGCATCATATGGGATTTTTTTATTAATAGATTTATTCGAAATTTGACTTTGGCATCAATTTCTGCTTTAATCGAGATGAAAATTTACTAAAAAAATAGTAGTCACGTGATTAGCATTATCTGTCAAATTTTAATTTTTTCCCAAAAAAAAAATCAAAATAGGGGTTATATCTCAAAATATCGAAAAAGTTTTTCTAAATGCAATTTTTAGCCCATATGCAAAATTTAAGCTGTAGAAGATAATTTAGATTTGTTGCCCATTTTTTGTAGATTGCACCACTGTTGCAAAATAACACTCAACGCAACCTATATAAAACTTTTTAATTTTGACAATGTTTCATCCCAGACATATTTTGTTTAAAGTAACGCCATAATAAATGTGTTTTTTTTTACAAAATCTAAATAGGGCTATTAAAATTTGGTCACACGTGATGCAAAGTTTATTTGTTTTTAACTCTGTATAAGGTAACTTCATAAAATAACTATTTTTAAAATCGTAGTGTATGTCTAAAAGTAATACATATTAATATTAAGAAAATAGTTTAATTGAAAAGACGGAAATTAAGTCGTTGAAACTAAATGAACTTTACATAAAGTTAAATAAAAATGTATTTTCGACTTAATGCAGATTTTACTGATGACACTGTGTACTTGATGTCTTAATTATAATGTGTATTACTTTTAGACACAAACTACGTTTTCAAAAATAGTTATTTTATGAAGTTGCCTTATACAAAAACCTTTCATGTGACCAAATTTTAATAACCCTACTTGCTATTTTAAACCAAATATATCTGGTATAAAGCATTGTCAGAACTAAGTAGTATTATGTAGGTTGCGTTGAGTCCTACTTTACAATTTACATAAAATGGGCAAAAAATCTAAATCATCTTATATAGCTGAAATTTTACATATAGGCTAAAAATTGCATTTAGCCTATATGCCCATTGGGCCCTTTACATCCCACCATATCTGCAGGTTATTCGAGGCCGATCGCCTTTGCGAATCCAAGCAGCCTCGTTAGTTGAACTTGCCTAACTGCTTCCGGTAACAAAACTATATCTTCGAAATATCTCTGTCTCAGTCCGTTGAGTGTTAGGCACCCTCTGAGAATAGAAACTGTTGACCAGTTTCATCAAACACCTTCTGCATGTCGGGTCGCCCTCGACGCCGATTCTATGAAGATGGCCCCTGAGGTGACAATGTCCTGTCAACAATTCCACCACAATTCGCCGCTCTTTCCTTCCCAAGGAGAGAAGCTTGCGCTAGGCCCAGTTATATGTTCCTTAGCACATCGCATTCGAGGAGCTCCCCTCCATGATTCAATAAATTTGCTTTCCAGCAACGATTTCAATTCCCTTTTGTCAATAGCAATTGGGACAGGTAATATTGGTTGGGGTCCATATGGTTCGATTGCCGAACCCAACTTTGCCAGACGGTCTGCTTCCTCATTACTGTGTATGTCCGAGTGACCCGAGACCCATACGAGTCTGACTGTGAGTCTTGCCGAATTTATGACATTCGCCAGAATTTAGTTGCATTCTCTCGAACCTTGTTTATCAATCGAGTGACTGGATGGCAGCGTTGCCAACCTATTGATTTATGAATGCCGTGCACAGCTCATATAAATTACCATACATTACCATACAAGTCTTATAATTGATTGAATTTTAAAAAATGGAAAATTGACTCTGTTTATCGGTCTTGGCAGTTAAAGAAGGCGAATTTCTATCCTTGCATCTTTCTTTTAAACCCATCACTCGAAATTTGACAATAGGTTTTCTTTTATGTCTAAAAATTTTAAAACAATTTTTGCTTAGAATAATACCGTAACAATTATATTATTTGGAGATCGAAATACAGTAAGAAAATTTCAGCCAGATTCACTAAGAAGATTCAAGACTTAGACCCGATTTAGTTGCCATGGAATTTAGATCTTCTAGTCGGCCAGTTTTGTTTTGCTTGTGATACTGTTATAATTTGTATTACATACAATATATCAACAAATAAACGCTTTGACAGGAATATTAAAGAAGTATTGGTGAGAGGAATACTTGTCTTCAGAAAATCAGCACAATATTCTATTTTTACCCATTTAGTAATAACTTACATCGCTTTTAAAGTTAGACCAACTATGTGAATAAGGTGGTTCAACTTTAACGTAAAAATATTTTTTAATGTCATCACTTATTACAAAAAACAAATTAAATGAAACATTTGTCCAAAAATGATCAAGTATATCGATTTGTTTCTAGAAGCTTCTTTATTAAAGAACCTCTCAAATTGGTGAAATTACCATACTCTTACAGTACGGTAATGGATTTGGTTCCTATACCGTACAATGACTGAAATTACCATACATGTAGGGTAATTACCGTACGATTGGCAACGCTGCTGGAGGAACTACTGACGGGCGGCGCATCCACTGTAAGGTAGCATTTACATTCTCGCGATGAAACAGATTCGATAAAACCCAAAAAATTAATTGACATGATGTATTAATTGAAAACTCATTACTTATAAGATGAACATAAAATTTCCTGATGAAATAAAATATCGTAGAATTAATGTGCGGGAATACGGAAATCCTACAATGCATAGTTGCAAATATGATAATTATTTATATAATACAAAATCTTAGACCTAATCGCTCAACTGTTGACCAGATATTTGTCATAAAACAGATAACGGAGAAAAGCTGGGATTCGATCGTGAACTACATCAGATATTTATCGATTTTAAACAGGCATTTGATAGAGTTTGCAGAACGAGACTATGGACAGCAACGCAGAAGCTTGGCTTTCCCAAAAAACTGGTCAGCCTAATAAGGATGTGTATGGAGGGGCTGAAGTGCAAACTAAAAGTGGGACAGTACTACTCTGAAATGTTTGAAATAAACAACGGTCTTAAGCAGGGAGATGCGCTCTCACCACAACTTTTTAACATAGCGCTGGAATATATAATCACAAATTCGAAAATTGAAGCACCGATATCTATATTCCACCAAGATGGACCAAATGTACTGTTGTCATTTGCAGATGATGTCGATATGATTGGTAGTAGTAGAATAAAAATGAAAGAGACTCTAATACGGTTCGAAAGGGAAGCAAAGAAGATGGGACTTCAAATCAACGAAGACAAAACTAAATACATGTTCATGAGTCGGAATGGCAGAAACAGAGACAGAATAAGTCAAAACATCACCATCGATGAAAATAACTTTGAACGAGTCAAAGAATTTAAATACCTAGGAACAACAATATGCGAAGATAACAACAGATCACAGAAAATAAACAATAGGATACAAGCAATGCCTGTACGCACTGCAAGATCTGATGAAATCGAAACACCTCACAAGACGAACAAAGATGGACCTATACAAAATAGTTATAACATCGATATTTATATATGGTTGCGAAAGATGGACGCTAACGGTAGCGAACGAAGAGAGACTACGAGTCTTTGAAAGAAAAATCTTGAGGAAAATCTCGGGACTAACGATAGATGAAACGATAGGACAATACAGAACAAGAACTAACAAAGAACTAGAAGAACTATTGCCAGATACAGATGTAGTAAAATAAATAAAGGCCAGAAGACTCCAGTGGGCAGGACATATCAGAAGGATTCCTGACGACAGAATAATAAGACTAGCTTGGGAGGAAGCACCGACTGGGAGAAGGCTACTACTGGGACGACCCCGACTCCGGTGGAGAGATAATATAACAAAAGATCTCAAAACTATGGGCATCGAACACTGGATGGAGGTTGCGAGAGATCGAAATGAATGAAGGCATGTCGTAAAGTCAGCTAAAACCTACCCAGGGTTGTAACGCCACGGAATAGGTAAGTAAGTAAAATCTTAGAAGTCAAGTAGAGACGGAAAGAAAAAAAAGCTTGGAAATCGAGGATAAAGGTATCCTAAAACTTTTTAGGGAAGAATCAGGCCTTGCATGCTTTGAAGTGTAGAATATTTCTTAAACTACACAATAGTATTAAGGGAAGTAGAGCCATGATATGTTATTAGATTATTATTCCATCTTGATCTTGATGAGAGAAGTCGGATATATCGGTTACAGAAGGTAAAGTAATTTATCTGTTCATTTTTAAGTGCTATAAAATCTTATTATCCAAATCCACAATAGATTTAAGCATGACCGCGAGATAAGAAACGCTCTCTACATTTCATAGTCTACTCTATTTAATAAATAAAATCTTACCCATAATATAAAAATTTTGTATCAAATTTCCATTCTGTCTACTAAAATTAATTGCTTAATAAAACTGTTAATGGATTAAAAATCCTTGAGACATTTAGATTTTAAAAGCGTCTATATTATAGATATATATGTTTATTATATATTCAATGTTATATTTTATTAAGAGTAGGTGTTTATGCAACACCAGTGACAGGCAGTAACATGCATCTAAACACAAAATTTACATGTAATAGCTGCAAATAGAGCGCGCATTTGAAATCACAACGCCACCAGTTTCCAGCATGACATACTCATCAACCCCCTGTTAGGAATCGCGTAAACATATGGTAAGCACGTTTGCACAATTTATACGTGTTTACCCCACTGTTGTTTATTTACTGAATCAGGGTCGTATTTCTGAATAGCTAATACTAGCGAAGACTGCTGTAATAAAATGACGGTAAATCTGATGGAAATTTATTTATAATACTATTCTACATGCTCGAGTGTAGCATGGATTTACTGCATAGTTACTGTTATGGTACCTTTATGATGACAATCGTTTAAGGGAATTTATGTCAATTTCATAAAACTTTAATAAAAATCTCAAAGTTTTAGTAGAAAAGTCTTGCATAAAACTACCTGGCTATCAGATGTAAAATTTCATGTTACAGCATGAGAAAACAATTTTAGTGTACTTTCCCTATATGATTTAATATTAAGAAGTTAATGATATGCTATTAGGATGAAATTATTTTGACAACAGGGATATTAGTTGCAAAATTTGTTATAAATGCATAACTTTGATCTCTAGGAAGGACTCAGGGCGGAAACGAAGTTGTCGTTGAAGCGATGAAAGAAAAATAAATTATGTATAATATTTTTTTCCTGGACAAGCGAAACGATAAACTGGATCTGGCAACGTTGCATCATATCTGTACAGCTACTTAGTTTTGCGCTATTGATATTATTTTTTTTTCGTGTATAGACGAAAAGCTTAAAGAAACAGGAGAAATTCGATTTCAAAGAGTTATTGAAGACAGTGGACGCGATATTTAGTGCTTAAAGACCTTATATGAAATTTTTGAAGAAAAACCTTTCAGGACTCACTTTCAGATTGAACATACTCCAGGTTCTTCTACTATATGGACTATTAAAGTAAACAATGATTGAGGAATAAGTACCTTTATATTCATAGGGACAACCAGCAAGTGCAGGGGCGGATCCAGCCTCTGTCTTTGGGGGGCGGGGCGGTGATATCATAAAAGTACAGTATAGCAAGCGAAAACAAGTTGTCGATGGGAGGGAGGGGGCCAGACACCAGCAACATTCCCATTTCTAGTGTAAAAGGCAGGGTTGGGTCTATTTTTCTGAATTTGAAGCTCTTGGAGAGGGGGGGGGGGAGATGAACAAGAAAAAACAAGTTACCGACAGGGGTGAAGGATGCAGCAGCATACACATTCCTAGTATAAAAGGCAGAATCGGTTCTATTTTCATGAACTCAAAGCTTTTGGGAAGGGGAAGGGCGATCGCAAGCATACACATTCCTATAATCTATTCAAGAACCAGAGAGAGTAATAAAACTGTTACCGAAACCTTGAAGGTACCTGCTCCAGTGCCGCAGATAACTCAGGACTGCAGTAAATCTAATTATATTTAAATATTATAAGCTTTTATAAATTTACTGCTACAATAAAATTTCTGATAGTTCAATTTAATCTCTGTCAGTGAGCAAAGAACACCTTACAGTGTGTCCTTAGTCTTAGTCCTTGTTTGTGCTTGTTTTAATATATTATTTGAGATTAGGGAGATACCCAAAAGATATGGCTTCAACATCAATATTTATTCCAAAATCGTTAAACCAGGGCATTTTTCCCTCAACGAAAAACTTATTACGATGAACGTTTATGATGCTTTAAGATATCAATATCTAGATAATAATGTTAAAAGCTCTGTTAAGATGTGTTCCAACATGATAGTAGTTGGAAAATCTACTATGTACCGAATACTGAAGGAGAAAAAAAAACGACTGGAATTGTTAGTACTCCCAAGCCACATTCGATCACAGGCAGACGAAAAACCTCGCTGGAAGAAGAGATGTAAACTGTAATAAAACGAGGTGTAAATACATTTTATTATAAGAAGCAGCGCCCAACCGTCGACAAAATTCTAACTAAAATCAATGAAGATCGAGAGTTACCTGAAATTAAAAGAACTGAGCTCTGAAAATTGCTCAGAGAACTTTATTTTAGCTGGCAAAAACCGTTGGAGAAGGAAATATCTCTCTTAAGTAAAAGGTAGAGTTGCTAGCAATAACACAACTTGCAAAATTAATAATTTAACTGAACTTTTGAAAGATTTTTTTGAATAAAGTTCTTGCAGAAAATTGTGGAAAATCCATATAATAAAAAAGATAAAAGAAAATGGGGAAACTCGATCTCATGATCGGTGAGATAGAGGAACCAATTATAATTAATTTGAGCGAAGACAGCTTCACTGACTATGATTACGAATTAGATACGCAATGTTTACCAGCGTAAACACAATTTATTATTTAAATGTTCTGTAACATATAAAATTTAATTACATTTGAATCCCTTTTTAGTGTTTAATTGTAATTCTGCAGATGGTTTAAGAAATAAATAAACTGAAACTTCAAATATCCTAAAAATGTTTTTAGTTAATAATAAAATGACCGATAGCCCCAAAAAATTTTTAATATTATATGGACGAATTTATTTTTTCATATATGTTTAACTTCTTGTATTTTTGATAATGGGTATTTGTAAGTATTTAAATTATCACTTAGAATTTTTTAAGAGAAAAAGGCCACGTTTTAGTCTGAATGTGCCTAAAACGGTTTCAATGCCAAAATTAAAAATAAAAAATATGCAGTTGTGATTTGCGTTAAATATGTCAAAATTATCTATATTTTCTAATGTAGGTGAATTATTAAGAAATCATAAGAAATAAAATAATATTATAAAAACTTTTTATTTAAAGTTTATTTCCGAAATAATATTCTACCCATAAATACTTAGTGATGAAATAAACCTCCTCCCGACGCCTATGACAAGGATTAAAATCCTTTTTAACATTTTACACATCCAAATGTCTATTGTTATCCAACCCAAATAGTTCATTATTATAGAGCGATATTTTTGATTATAAAATTTCTAACCCATTTGTCAACTAGTTTTACGATTTCTTGCAAAATTACGGCCATTTTAAGTAAAGGTTAGTAGATTTTTATAGACCAATATCGTTTTTGGCAAATTTCGATCCGCCATTTTGAATCCACGATCTTAAAAATAAAAATTACTTTTTTCTGATATAATCATAATCAGCGACTACAATAACCCCAAAGTGAAATTTTTTAGATGAAAAAATAATTTTTTGTACATCTGGAAGCCTCATTTTGAGTCCGCCATCTTGAAAATAAAATAAAATAACAATTTTGTGCATCCGTGCATAACTACAAAAGTAACCAAAAAAAATATTTTTCGAGTATATAATCTCAAATATCTTAAATCCTTAAGTGATGGGCCAAATTTGACCTTATATTCGGATTCTGCGTAGCAAATTACTTCGGAATTAACCCCTGGCTGCCGAAGAAACGAACCTTATAGCCCTATGTAATCAATTAGGCAAAGGCCATAAAACGAAATTAAATACATGGATAAAATAACTGTACATACTGTAAAACAAAAAGTGTCTGGGTAAATTATTGATGAAACGTATAAAGGTCTTTTCAGTATCTAGTTACTCGTGAATTTTTGAGCACCTAAACCTTTGACAAACCTTGAAATTTAAGTATACCCAAAATTTTTACGATTTTGTGTTTAATATAAGGCATTATTCTATAAAATTTGTAATAATACTCTATATTTGTCTAAAACACTATACTAAAACATTTTATACAAAATAATATGTTTTCACATTATTACATTATCGTTTTTCTCACATATATTTAAATAACGCTCATCTAAAGTTTATAAATAAATTCAAACGGCAACAAAAACATATAATTAATAAAAAGCAGATAATAATGTGTTGATTGAACGGTCGCCGAGTGATGACGTCACAATTCTGCGCCGTGTCTTTGTATTTTAGGAGTTGTTGCCTGAGTCGGATTTATAATTTTAATAAAGTTTTACGCCAATAGACTAATTATTTTGAACTTTATTTGTTAATTGATCTTTAATTTGTTCAAGAAAACCTAACACTGTGGCAATGTGTCAACTCCGACACTCCGATAGTACGTATTTTCTCAAGGGTTAATTAAAGGGAAGATGTTTGATCGTTTCCCTCTAATTACTTTCGTTAAATTTTAGGTTGCTAGAAACTTAAAAGTAAAAAAGCTACCCTAATTTGCTTAACCGTTAACACTACTAACCCAAAATAAATTAATGGAATTTATTCCATGCAAACCTCAAACAAAACAACAGAATTCCAAATTAAACTTAGACAAATTAGACTTGCTTTCGAATTTCCATAATTGATTTAACCCGACGGAGGATTTGGTGCTTTGCTATTTGGTGAGAACAAGATATAACAAAGGCAAATTAAAAAGAAAAGTGCTTGCATTTGTTAAGACTTGAATACAGGATTTATTGAGATTAATTAAAATATTATCATATTTTCTGTTTTTTTTTCAAAGTAGAACGTAGACTAGGTTGCAAGTTTAATTTTAAAGTGTATTAGTTTAGATGCCATTCGTAATTTAAATTTATAATAATTGCTATTATTATTAAACATTATTGTATCGATAATCTAGGTCTTATTGTTATATCAATAACACTAGTCAACAAATACAAAAAAAAAAATTGCGACTGATGTTAAAATCCGTGGGAGTTTAAAGCATCCTGATTCAGGGACGGATCCAGCCTCTTTCCTTGGGGGAGGAGGGGCGGTGATATTACAAAAGTACAGTATGGCAAGTGAAAGCAAGTTGTCGACGGGGGAAGGCAACATTTCCATTTCTAGTGTAAAAAGGCTATTTTTCTGAATTTAAAGCTGTTGGAGAGGAGGGGGGGGGCGATCATAAGTATGTCTTTAGTAATTTATCTTGTTTGTGCTTGTTTTTATATATTATTTAAGATTAGTGAGATACCCACCTCTACATTTATTCCAAAATCGTTAAACCAGGTCATTTTTTCCTCAACGAAAAACTTATTACGTTGAATGTTTATGATGCCTTACGATACCAATATCTAGATAATAATGTTAAAAACTCTCTGTTGAGATGTGAAGAATAAAAGAAAATGTGAAACTCGATCTCATAATCGGTGAGATAGAGGAACCAATTATAATTAATTTGAGCGAAGATAGCTTTACTGACTTTGATTACGAATTAGATACGTAATGTTTACCAACGTAAACACAATTTATTATTTAAATTTTCTGTAACATATTAAAATTAATTACATTTGAATCCCTTTTTAGTGTTTAATTTTAATTCTGCAGATAGTTTCAGAAATAAATAAACTGAAACGTCAAATATCCTAAAAATGTTTTTAATTAATAATAAAATGACCAACAGCCCCAAAAAAATTTTGATATTATATGGACGAATTAATTTTTTTCATATATGTTTAACTTCTTGTATTTTTAACAATGGGTATTTTGTAAGTATTTAAATTATAACTTAGAATTTTTTGAGAGAAAAAGGCTACGTTTTAGTCGCAATGTGCCTAAAACGGTTTCTATGTCAAAATTAAAAATAATAAAAATACAGTTGTGATTTGTGTGAAATATGTCAAAATTTTCTACATTTTCTAATATATGTGAATTATTCAGAAATCATAAGAAATTAAATATTATAAAAACTTTTTATTTTTAGTTTATTACTAAAAAAATATTGAATGCCATAATTACTTGGTGATAAAATAAACCTCCTTCCGACGCCTATGATAAGGATTAAAATCATTTTTAACACTTCACACATCCAAATATCTATTGTTATCCAACAAAATAGTCTATTATTATAGACCGGTATTTTTGATTATAAAATTTCTAACCCATTCCTATGAAAATATAGGTGTCTGACAGATTTTTCCAGACACCGGACCAAAGAACACAGGTAGTTTGTGAAGAAAAAAGGGGTAAAAAATGATCTATTACTCTCCCTAGTTCTTGAATAAACTGTAGTATAAGTGGCAGAATCGGGTCTATTTTCCTGAACTCAAAACTATTGGGGGGGGGGCGATCTGCCCCACCGCCCCCCCCCTGGATCCGCGCCTGTCCTGATTGCGAATTCAACAACGAACAATACAAAAACAGGGTATTTTAGGGATAACAGGATTTATTTACATAACTTTTTTACAAATGTTGATTTTCGTTCATATTCCTGATCGCTTTCTCTTATAAGACACCAACAATAATCTCCTATCATTGCTGGATCCCAGCTTTCTTGGTAGCTTTGCTATATTGTTAATATGTCTTGGTGGAACCTTTCTCCTTACTCGTCACTAACCGAACCCAAATTTTCTAGGAAAATACTTAAATGAAAGTGCAAGAAGTGTATTTTAAGAGACATGCGACAGTCCATTTTGCTGCAGCTTTCAAGTAGTTCTACAAGTTTTCCGCAGTTTTCTACTTTTTTGTCTCCTAAAAACTACGAAACAATTGTTTTAAAAGAACTCCACGCAACTAATTCAACATTACTTAATGTTTGATCAAACTGTTGATTCCTTAATATTTTTCTAATTTGTGGTTCAACAAATATTCCTTTCTTCAGCTTAGAATCGCTTAGTTTAGAAAAAAAATTTGTAAAAATTGTTTAAGGTATTTAAACGCTTCTCCTTCTTTATCTAATGCCTTAACGAAGTCTTTAATCAATCCCAGTTTTTTGGGATCAACAAGAGGTATATTTTTTACGTTAGTTTGAACTGGAATATATTGATTTCGCGGAAGCCATTCTTTTACTTGGTAATGGCTCTGCGTTGCTCTACTGTTCCAAAATCAAAGAAAACAGCAATATCTCGAATATCCAACCTGAAGCCCTAGTAATAGTCCTATGACTTTTAGGTCACCCCATATTTGCCACTTATACGTACTATAGCTTATTGCATTTA
Source organism: Diaprepes abbreviatus (assembly GCA_034092305.1). Lineage (NCBI taxonomy): Eukaryota > Metazoa > Arthropoda > Insecta > Coleoptera > Curculionidae > Diaprepes > Diaprepes abbreviatus. The sequence goes on from JASJET010000200.1 coordinate 7,180,996, forward strand.
GAATAAGTGACATACTTTCGTAAGTGCAAGAGCAATGGAGGGTCCTTTCTTGCCATTATAGGGCAAAACTGCTTTTAAACTTATTCTAGAAGAATCTATAAATAAGCGCCTTTTGTCAAGGTTGTGTGCAAGTCCTAATTTTTCCTGAACACTATTTTTGGGGGTTAACTTTGAAGACGAATTTCAATCTCTTAAAATTAATTTCCGCTAATAAAAAAAACGTGTTTCTGGTATCCTTGGCTCCAAACATTTGGGGTACCTTTCTTAAAAGCAAGAACGAAAATTTACACCTTGAATTTCTGACTTAACATAGCGAGAAAATTTAAGTACATATCCATTTTAACCTCGCTAGTATTTTCGTTGATGGAAAAATCAGCGCAATGATAATTTTTGGAGAATTATTTATTTTTTAATAAAATTTTATATCTAGAGAAGTAGTTGACTTAAAACAGTTACTAAGAGAGGTTATTTCTCTAAACTGAATGCAACTCGCCATATTTATTTATCGGTTTTAACAATAATCCGATCTTTACAACATTCTAAGGTTTAAATCTTAGTTAATCTTTTGCTCCACCATTTTTTTAACGTTATATCATACTGTTAAATTAAGAGTTAACTGTCTTCTATTTTCGCCTCCAAAACGATTGAATTTTTTAAAATTGGACCACAAAATAATTGGGTTTGTTTGAAGGTTGTAGACAATGTTGAAGATTGACTAAAATGTGGTTGTCGGAGTTGCATTGTCTTTATTTTTGTTTGTTTTTAGGATGTTTCGATTAGGTTGTATCTCTAGTCGTTATCAAGTATAAACTGAATGTTTTATTTTAAGGCTGCGAGCTTATATAGGGACTGTGTCCATTGAGGAGCAAAGTTTCGCTTCACTGTACACACCTCAATGATTTGATGTTACGAAATAGTGGTTGCCAAAGAGTAGGTATCTCAACACTGGGTTTACTGAAGATTCCATTATTATTTTTAATGTAAGCTGCTTCTATAAATTTTCTTTTTTTCATGTTGGGTTTCATATATATTGCCGCAGCTTAAGACCATTTTATATGGTGTTGTTTATCCCAGGCGTATTCTGCAACATCTGATCACGACACTTTCTCTTTTTATGTATGAGTTTTATGTTCCTTAATTCTAACTTCTAGTGGTCGTTTGGTTTCTCCAGTATATATTTCACGCCACTCACACGGGACTTTGTAAACACAATTCTTTCGTATTTAAGTTTATTTCCTGATTTAAAAGTTGTTTTTATATTATAACTTTTGGCAATTCATTTTATTTTCTCTGAAGTTCCTTTAATGTACGGAATTTTGAAGAAGGAATGTGTTTCTTGCAGTCCAGTGGACGCTGTTCTAAAGTTCTTTATATTTTATTGTTTCAGATTAGTCACCAATACCAGGTAACAGAGCACGCCGTATTTTGTACAAGGCTAGTAAAGCACTACTACAAACACAAATAAAGCCCTTCTTCTAGATGAAGCTACTGAACACTACGAAGAAATCGAAGCCTAAACTCTCTCAGATGATCATAACCCAATTTTCTAGAAAATAGACAACATGGGCAACAAGTTGAAAGAAAATATAGCGAGGAAACACCGGAATAAACTGGAAAAACTAAAAACACAACAACAACCGACTCTATTTGAAACAACTTCAAGAAAACCATTATAAACTTATCTTCAAAAACACTCTCAGCAGCAGAACAACTATTAAGCAAGGGGCTTCATTTCACAGTAGCACTTAAAAACATACCTGTTTTAGACATCATAAGCTCTGTAGAAACAATACAAGTCGACGAAAACCATTCCGATGAATTTAGGTGGGAAATAAAATCAACCTTGGAAGTCAAGAAAAATCCCGTTCAAAATCTTTTCAAATTAGAAGCATCTGCTTTAAAAGAACTTTGTAAGGATGAATCCATAAAAATTCTACCAGCGGACAAGGGAAATATAACGGTGATTATGGACATTGTAACGTACGACCAAAAGATCGGAGATATCCTGGAAAAAGGAAAAAATAGACAACTTGCTCGAGGCCCAATTAAATTTACAGAATGTTAAGGAAATACCAAGTCCATATACCTGAACCTACGATCGGCGCTCACAACACACTACAGTAAGCCACCACATCTTTATAGACTATCGAAAATTCATAAAACGAACATACTATTGAGACCAATAACCAGCCCCAGAGGATCCCCACCAAATGCACTGGCGAAGTTTCTTTTAAAAATCCTGTAACCTTTAGGAGGTAAGACTAACACATATTTTAAAAATTCCACACATTTCGTAAACATTATTAGTAGCATTAATCTAGAGCTAAAAGACAAACTAATAAGTTTTGATGTGGAAAGTCTGTATACTAATGTGCTATTAGGGGAATCACTAGATATAATCAAAACTAGACTTTCAAATGATACATTATCAGATATGTCGATGATCGTATGAAAGGGCAATGATCAAGAACTTAATATTTTCTTGAAACATCTAAACAACATTCGACCTACAATTAACTTTACCATAGAAAAAAAACTTAATGATCAATTGCCCTTCCTAGATATGGTGAATCGTCCAAACGAAACTTCAGTATACAGGAAGCTAATACATACTGGACAATATCTTAACCATAGTTCTAATCATTCTGTTGTAACAAAACGTGGAATTATGCGCAACCTCTATAATTGCGCTATATCTATAGGCAATCATGCAGATTCATTGAAAAAAGAAGTGGCAAACATTAAATCCGAATTACAACAGAATGGTTATCCTTGAAAATTAATTTACCATATTATAAATAACTTTAGAACAACGACCACTGGACTGCAAGAAACATATTCCTTCTTCAGAATTCGGTACATTAAAGGAACTTCAGAGAAAATAAGACGAATTGCCAGAAGTTATAATATAAAAACAGCCTTTAAATCAGGAAAAGCACTTAGAGCTCATTTAACAAAAACGAAACCAAAAACCACGGATAAGAAAGAATGTGTTTACAAAGTTCCATGTGAGTATGGTATATTGAAGAAACCAAACGACCACTAGAAGTTAGAATTAAGGAACATAAAACTCATACACAAAAAGGGGAAACGTCGAGATCAGGTGTTGCAGAACACGCCTGGGATAAACAACACCATATAAAATGGTCTGAAGCTGCAGCAATATATATATATATATATATATATATATATATATATATATATATATATATATATATATATATATATATATATATATATATATCAAACCCAACATGAAAAAAAGAAAATTTATAGAAGCAGCTCACTTTAAAAATAATAATGGAGCCTTCAGTAGACCCAGTGTTGAGATACCTAATCTTTGGCAACCACTACTTTGTAACATCAAATCATTGAGGTGTGTACAGTGAAGCGAAACTTTGCGCCTTAATGGACACAGTCCTTATATAAGCTTGTAGCCTTAAAACAAAACATTCAGTTTATACTTGATAACGATTAGAGATACAACCTATTGTGAAAACAAACAAAAATAAAGACAATGCAATTCCAACAATCACATTTTAGTAAAAATAATTGGGTGTTGCTAATTTGTGTATGGAATGAAAGAGAAAATCTTAATCAATTCATAGAAATCAAATCCAGTTTTACTACACCACTGCACTTGTTACTGTTACTATCCTTTATTAAATGCTCTGTGGTGTTTAAACTGTTCATCATATATACAGCTTCGTATCCTGACAACATATAACACCAGTCTCTAGAGCTTCTAAATTACATCCGTCGAATAGTGGGTGTATGTGAGAAATCTATCGAAGTTTCGATAAATTACTTTGATGAGTTTACAGCATATATATTAAAAAAGTTGATCGATTACAGGTTTCCATGTCAGCAGAGGAATGTATATTTGCTATAGGGTGACACTTATGTAAGTCCTGTGCCCACGTAAATCGAATGTTGAAAATAAAAGGTCAAGTCAAGCAACATTAAATTTACTATTGATTTAAAGGAACGTCCTTCTCCATTCAAATAAAGCTGTTTCGAAATATATCGAATATATGCATTCAAATAACATAAAAGTAACCAATACCATCTGCTAAACATCTGACAGTTAATCTTGTTAACACGTGACTTCTATTAGTAACATATATAAATCTGTTACACCACCCTGCCTGTCGAATGGAAAGAGAATTTCTTTAACTCCTGATTTTTGCAATTCCTATTTCATCAATTTTAAATATTCTATGCACATGTTCATTTATATATGGTCCAGTAAGTCCAAACATATTAACATTAATTAATTATATTGGACAACAGCCAAAATGCATCTAAAATAAAATCGCCTAAATTTTACCATTTTTGGTGTGTTAAACTTGAAATTTTTTAATATTAGTTCAAGTGTTAGAGATACGCAATATCATGTCTCCATATATATTAATAATGTAACCGCAAAAATGCACATGGTATATTTGTGTTGTTATAACAATAGGGTGCGACGTTGCCAAATATACGTTTTCCCTAAGTTAAGAAAATTTTGCATAACTTGGCAATCCTTGGTGACCCCCAAATACGAAGTCATAACCTCCCAAGGCTTAAAATAAGAGAGATAGCCATCTAAACCCAGGTAAATCGTCTTTTATGTCTGTTTTGTATTGTACAGCCCCTGTATACAAAAAACGATAAACTTTTGCGAATATTATAGAATTGGATAGAAAATTCTCGAATATTCTCTAAAAATGTAGGAGCAGTATTTGGGTACAAAGTGGAGGGGTAAATTAGTGGAAGTTAGTGAGTCGAATCGAATAGTTGAGATTGTAAGATGTCTTAAAACTATGTAAACAATCCAGATCACTTCTGTTATGTTTGTGGTGAGGTGACTTTTGCGTCTCAGAACTGGTCTTTCACCCCATTGATAAAAAAGGCATATCAGCTTTATTTCTGTTGCAATATTAGAGATCAAGACAAACAGTGGACGCCACATATCTGCTGTAATCATGCGCTTCAAGTCTGAGAGACTGGTTAAATAATAAAGAACTATCTATGCAATTTGCTGTCTCAATAATCTGGAGAGAGTCTTCAAATCATGTTAATGATTGCTATTTCTGCATCATACCTCGTGCTGGGAAAGGCACAGGTATATCCGAGAAGAAAAAGTCGATTATTAAATATCTAAATATACCATCTGCCATGAGACCTGTGCCGAAGTGACAAACTTCCTATTCCAGAACTCCCAGAAACATTCACTTACGAATCAGTTAACAACGATACAACGATATTTCAAGAAGAAGATATGCCATTAACACCAAGAGATCCTGATTTCACATCCAGCACGTTATACCGCCAACCGCACAAAATAACCCAATCAGAATTAAATGATCTTGTGAGAAACTTAAAACTTCCAAAAGGTAAAGCAGAATTACTAAGATCAAGATTACATCAGTGAAACTTATTAGAAGACGATATTTTAGTATGTGTTTTTCGTAAACGCCCTAAAGGCCTAGAACCATTTTTTAACATGGAAAAGAACTTGGTTTTCTGCAATAACATTAGCGATTTATAACAGCTTTAAATATAAACAACAAGCCAGAAGAAGGGAGATTGTTTTTAGACAGTTCAACATTGAGTTTAAAAGCAGTACTATTACATATGGGAAATATTTTACCGTCTTATTCCCGTTGGACATGAAGTTCACATGAAAGAATCACACGACAATACGAAGTACCTATTGACAAGTATAAAATACGATGAGCACCATTGGCAGATGTGTGGCGACTTAAAGGTGATTGCACTTTTACTTGGGTTGCAGCGAGGCTACACCAAGTTTTGCTGTTTTTTGTGTGAATTGGACAGTCGTGCAAAGGCACTTCATTGCAAGGGAAAAGACTGGTCCATTCGACAATCATTAGAGCCAGGTGAAAGAATGTACAACATATGCTATTGGTAGACTCCCAAAAGATTTTGTTGCCACCATTGCATATCAAATTGGGCCTAATGAAAAACTTTGTTAAGGCACTAAATACAGATGGGCCAACTTTTGAATACCTGCGTCAGAAATTCCCAAGGCTAAGTGAAGCAAAAATTAAAGAAGGTATTTTTGTTAGGCCATAGATTCGAAATATTTTAAAAGACAGAACTCCATTAGATCTTGACAAAAATGTTTGGAATATCTTTCGCCTGGTGGTCACTAATTTTTTCGGAAATAAAAAAGCTAACAATTACTTTACTTTTGTTGAAAATATACTGTCATCGTATCAAAATGGGTTACAATATGTCTCTAAAGATCCATTTCCTACACTCACATCTCGACTTTTTTCCTGACAACTGCGGAGCTGTAAGGGATCAGCACGGCGAATGCTTCCATCAGGATATATCAAGAATAAAGAAAAGGTATCAGGGAAAATGGAATGCTTCCATGCTTTCCGACAACTGTTGGACTCTTGTTAGAGATGCTCCAGAAACAATTCACAAAAGAAAAGCAAAAAGACAGGATATTTAGTATCTCTATAACTGTAAAAGTATGTATTTTTTATTGTTTTGTTAAAAATGCCGAAACAAGTTGTTTATTGTGTTCAGCTCAGTTTGAATTTAAGAGTTCGGAGTGTGCAGGAACATGTAGTTGATGGTCTGGAATCCAGAATGTACACATCAGTGATCCTTTTTAATGCAACTTTTATTCGCCAGGGCAATAATATTGAGAGTATACATGTTAAATCGAAAGAAATAGAAGATAATGTCAAAAAATGGTTTAACTCCAATAAACTTCAATTAATCTAACTCCCAAGAAATGATGATATCTTCAAGTAGCAAATTTACTAGAGGTAATAGTGGTAAGTTGCTAGGTATAAGCATTGACGATCAACTGAATTGGAACAGTCATGTAGATGGTTTGGTATCTAAACATTTTAGTTATCTTTTTTGCTTAGGCAATTAGCGGGTACCGTATCGGTTAATAATTTGAAATTGGTATATTTCTCCCTTTATCATTCATATCTGACGTATGGGGGTAATGATGGTGTTGCATACATTATAGCTTTTCAGCAATAGAAAAGAACATTTAGACTTTTTAAGATTATGCTACTACCCCCAATATATATTTATCAGATACTTTCTGAAATTTTCCGAAATTCAGAAAAATACAGTATAAATAGTGATTCTCATTTAGATATTTTCAGGACTAAAGATCAGCTGAGATTAATCGGATTCGGGCATGAAATTCCCGGAAAAATTCATTAAATCTACAATAAACTTTTTTTCTCTAAAATTTAAAAATAACTTTAAGTTTTTTCTTCTGAAAAAGGGTTTCTATACGGTCAGTCGGTTGAGTTTCAGAAACATTCCTTAAAATTCCGATATTGAAACATTTTTGATTCCATGGTTACGATTTGTCATTTCAATTTTCTACCTGTATTGATGGGACGTGACGGAATGGTGGTGAAATAAAAGATTGTTGTAGTATTTTTTAAAAATGAAGATTTTTTCATAATGTTTCTCATTCGAAAGGCTTATTAGTGCTTTAATTAAGGCTTCCTCGATACCGCTGGATGGTTGTTTTGCCGGAGCGTCGATTGTTTTTATGTGGAAGAGTGTATTGTGTAAATCAAGTTTTTATTTTTTTTAATGGTTTATTTTAGTGATAATTATTATAGATTGTACATTATTTACATATCTACATTTATACATATATATTTTTTAAAAGTGTTATTATGACTTGCTACAATTGTAAAATTAATTGTACGGAATATAATCAATAAACCATCTATCTCTCTAATGAGAGCTAGGACAAGACCACAATAACTCAAAAACTTGTACCATTTGGTGCAAGGGGCATTTAGACCCTTAATTTAAAAAATGAAATTGTAAAAACGTTTTTACAGTAGTTTTAAGGAATTGTCCCTCAGTATAACGGTACTTATCGTGCTTCGTATCTTTCAAAGCAAAATTTTAAAAAACTAAATTATATTTCAAAGCAATTAAAAAAATACGTGAAGAAATAATACATTCACAATTCATTTTCTGCTTAATGGGTGGGTACACTTTTGTAGAAAACGAGTTATACCAATTGTACTGTATTTTATTGAATGTTGAAATCCAGAATAATTTAATATTTTTAAATTTTAGGACAAAGAAGGCGAGACATTACTGAAACCAACTCGTATATTTATGTATTATTTATTGTATATTTTGTTTCCCTTTCTTATTCTAAATAATCCATTATTTCTTTGATATATGTATTTTTTTTAAATCAAGGAATCTCTAAATTTTTTTTTTTCTTGAAACCAATCTGGAAAGAAAATCTTGTTTACTTCTTTTGGGTATTTTACGATTATGAGTGAAATGATATTCTTTATCGATTTATGGATGCGAAACACGAATATTACATTAAAAATGTTATGTCACGTAAGAATTTTAATAACGTAATTCTGAATATTTTACATAAAATTATTGTTTTTTTATTACTCCCTCGTTAATGAATTAGATGAATTATGATCGTCTTCTATTCGAAAATAGTTGTTAATTCTCCTTAGATATGAATAATGATCTGAAAATGTATACTAAATTTTAAGACAAGGATTCACTTTATTTGTTGCCTAAGTTTTATAAAGAAATATCTGTTCAAGGGCAATAGTTTGCTAATTATAGCAATTATAAAAAAATGCTTAAGATATAAATTGTAGGGACTACTAAGAGCTACAAACTAAAATATATATACATGATTACGTATAGATTTGTTACAAGCCAAACTTTAACGTAAAATAGAGTTATTAGAATCTTTTACAGTTTAATTCAATATTTATGGTCACTTTCTTCAAAAAATAGAGGTACATTTGACGCCCTCTGTCTTTTTTAACAAGTTAGCATAGTATCATTTCTTATTGGAAAATACGTAGAAACGTGTTCTTTTCCCATTTTAGTTACTTTTTTAGAATCCTTCTATAATAGTATACAGGGTGATGCAAAACCCTGGACTCAAATCTTCTCGCAAAATTCAAATAGAACACCCTGTATATTATATTTGATCTTCTTCTTCTTCTTCAGGTGCCATCTCCTATCGGAGGTTGGATATCATCATGCCATTCTCATTCTATTTGCCGCTACGCGAAAAAGTTCTACTGAGCTACAATTGAACGACTCTCTCAAATTTCTCAACCATGAAATTCTTTTTCTTCCGATATTTCTTCTTCCTTCTCTTTTACCCTGCATGATCAATCTAAGCAACTCGTATCGCTGGCATCTCATTATATGTCCAAGATATTGCAGTTTCTTTATTTTTATGTTGTTAATTATTTCATAGTTTTTGTTCATCGCTAGCAATACTTTTACGTTTGTTTTTCTCTCCGTCCAATATATTCTCAACATCCTTCTGTAACACCACATTTCAAATGCTTGCAGTTTATTTATGTGTTCTTGTTTTAGTGTCCAGCCCTCCAACCCATACTGTAGCACTGAAAATACATAACATCTTAAAATTCTCATTCTTAGTTCTAAAGTGGTGTCTCTGTTGCACAGAATGGTTTCAGTTTTACAAACGCACTTCTTGCCATTTCTATTCTCGTTGTTATTTCTGTTGTTTGTTCATTATTTTCTGTTATCCATGTGCCCAAGTATTTGTATTTTTGCACTTTTTCTAAATTGACACCTCGCAACTTTATGCTTGTTTGCATGTTTAGTTTTTTAGTTATTACCATATATTTAGTCTTTTTGGTGTTCATTTTTAATCAGTGTTGCTCGCAAACGTTATTTGTTTCATTCACTAGTTCTTGGAGTCCTTCAGCGGAGCTAGCTATGATAGCAGTGTCGTATGCAAATCTTATGTTGTTTACAGCTCTTCCGTTTATTATTATTCCCTTACTTTTCGTTAACAGTGCTTCTTCGAAAATCGATTCACTGTACACATTGAATAGTTGGGGGTGACAAAATGCATCCTTGTCTCACTCCTCGTCCTATTTCAATTTCCGGACTTGTTTCGTTATCTACTATTATTTGTGCGCGTTGATTCCAATATAGGTTAGTTATTATTCTTAAATCTTTGTTATCTATGTTTTTCTTCTTAGAATCTCGACTAGTTTTTCATGTCTAATTTTATCAAAAGCCTTCTCGAAGTCAACATAACAAATGTGTATATCGGTATTCATATCCATACACCTCTGTGAAAGCACATTAAGTGCAAACAACGCGTCTCTGGTGCCTATACCATTTCTGAATCCAAACTGACTATCATCTATTCCCTTTTCAAGTTCTTTGTAAATGCGTCCGTGTATTACTTTTAAAAACACCTTGAGTACAAGGCTTATCAAAGATATTGTTCTATATTCGCTGCAGTCTTTTACATTTTTGTTTTTTGGAATGGCGCAAAAGGTGGAGAGTAACCATTCTCTGGGTATATTCCCCGTTTCTGGATACCTCTAATAATATTTTTTTAGTATTATTAAACATCTCTTGTACTTAAATCCACTACTCACTGAGATATTCGTTGATTTATATGCAAAAATGATAATTTTTAAACATCAAAAGATGAATTTATTATTTTCATTGGAACTTTCAGTATATTGTTTTATTTTTATACTTTCCTCTTTTTAAGCATTGACGGAATGTAAATTATAAATATACAAAATTTATCGGTACTTTTCTAGAAACCCAGTTGTTTTCAATAGCACTTTATTATGACCAATTTTGTTTTTTTTTCCTCAAACTGAATTATAATTATTATTTTAATTTATTGATACTAGTATGCAAAATCATACATATTTTTAAATATTCTTAAAGAATTAGAAGGAAGAAAAACAGTTTTAATTCAAAAATTTGACAATTACAAATTATTTTTCAATTTGGCAATTTTGAAGTAAATTTGAATCTCTACAAAAGTAGTTAACAAGAAGAATTTATACAAGAGTTTAGGTACACCCTAACCAATATCGATTGCAAAGTTTTGTGCTAGGGATTTTTAATAAAAATATACAGTGTGACCAGTAAATTCCGCATGGGATTTTTTTATTATTCGAAATTTGACTTTGGCAATAATTTCTGATTTGATTTAATCGAGATGAAAATTTACTGAAAAAATAGTAGTCACGGGATTTGCATTATCTATCAAATTTTAATTTTTTTCAAAAATTTCAAAAGTAGGGTTGTTATATCTCAAAATATCGAAAAAAGTTATTAGAAAAAATTTTTCTAAATGCAATTTTTAGCCCATATGCAAGATTTCAGCTGTATAAGATAATTTAGATTTTTTTGTCCATTTTTGGTATTGTATCACTGTTGAAAAATAAGATTCAAAGTAACCTACATAAAACTTCTTAGTTTTGATAATGCTTCATTCCAGATATATCGTGTTTAAAGTAGCGCCATATTAAATTTGCGTTTTTCTACAAATTCCAAATAGAGCTATTAAAATTTGGTCACCTGTAATCCAAAGTTTATTTGTTTTTGATGTACAAGGTAAGTTCATAAAATATTTTTTTTTGAAAACGTAGTTTACTGTAGGTTTAAAACATTCTATTAAATTAAATAACATACAGGACAAAGCATTATTACAACACCACTTTAGTTAAACAGGTATATTATAAAATATTCCAATCTATTTTTATATTCAGTCACCTATATTTAAACTATTGTCAATTATTAATTTGTGTTGTTTAAATCTTTTTAATCATGATTATGCATCAGTCACACAACTAGGAGATTTGCAATATAGTTGTTTGCTTCCAAGGGCCTCCAATGATTATTTTAATGATACTACTTTTTTTGTTATTTCATTCCATTTCTTTTGTCAAATTTGTCCCAAAAATCTCTTCTTCAAAAAGGTTGTCTAATTGGGAAGATATCGATCTGGTGACAGAGATTGCAAATACAAGATTTTTGATTCCTCTATGTGGACATTTGATAAATAATCAAGTTTTCTAATAAGAACTGTGAGAAGGAAAAGGCGGATTTTACGAACTAACCTAAATAGTAGAAATTTGTTTAAGGCGTTCAACATGTACCCTTGCTCTGCACTTAGCTACTCTTTTGGAATAGTAAAATGGATGAGGACGGGCATCCAAAACCTGCAAAGAAAAATAAGAACACTTTTCACAAAAACATTAAAACATCACCCTCGGAGTGCTATTAAACGTACAATGTTCCCAATACATCAAGGAAGAAGAGGATTGATGATATTGGTAAGTTGCTTGACTAAAATAATAAACTTACGTTCATATCTTCACAGGTTAGGGGACTCTGCATCGAGCAATATGCGATGCAGACGATTCAACACTGCTACAGCTGATGGAACAGAATATTGCTTCTCACCACCAAGCATACCATGAGAAGTTACAAACATAGCTAGAGAAGCCACTTCATGGACGGTATCCAATTGAGACCAATCAGGACAATGTCGAGAACTCAGCGTCGAACTACTGGTTCATTTCAGAACAGATGTGTCCGAAAACGCAAGGCTTTTTGTTAACTATCCAAAACCAGGTTATTCCGGCGAAAAAATATCGGAAATTCATCATCAGAGATCCCTCAATAGCAAATGACTGATGTAGATACGGCTGTCAAACATCAGATACAATCCAGAATATAACTGGAGGATACCAAGCGTTTGCCGCAACGAAGTATAAGGAAAGACAAGCCGCTAAGATACTCCACCAAGATTTAGCAAATAAGGTAAATCTATTGCAGGTAGGAAAGGTGCGTTATTACAAATATAATCCGGAGTTTATTCTTGTGAACCACGAGTTAAAGCTATATTGGGACCGAACGGTTCTGACGGAACAGACGGTTGCTCATAATAGACCAAACATCATACTAACGGATAACATTTCTAGGAGAACTATACCTTTGCTGTATCTAACAACAACAACACACGCAAAATTAAACGAGAAGATCGCCAAATACAGAGATCTGGAGGTGCAAATTCGGAGACAATGAGTAATGAACAGCGTCCAAATGATTTCCATAATTTTATCAACAACTGGAGCGATACCAAATAAACTCCTGCGGAACATGGAGGCACTGGGCCTTAGTGAGCATCTGTATAAGCCGATTCAGAAAACAGTTCTCCTTGCAACCGTGCGGACTGTCCGAAAGTTTGTAGGAAATACATCAGACCAAGTCACCTAGGACCTGATAACATGAAATGGGTTCCCACAGAGCTTCATACTTTTGGTATCTTTGTATACTTGGTATGAATCAATATTTCCTGGAGGGAGTGCGAAACTGTTTGGCTTGAAATAATATAAAAAAAGAATACTACAATAAAAAATATTCCAAATTAAATTCGTAATTCCATACATACAATTAATAACTGAAGATTTAAAAAAAACACAGACAAACAGAAACAGTCACTACCTTCCTGTTCTAAACTATGCTTCTGATCATTTATTTTAAGGTTTATCAGACAAAAATATTTTCTCATCAGCTGGTGTGAATGTGATGTATAAGTGGCATATTTTTATTTTTGAAACTAAACATTATAGCGTATTCTCACCATTAATAGAATGAACAAAATGTTTAGTATAGTCAAACATTGTAATATAAGTAAGTTTAATAATAGTGGCTAAGATTCCTACAGGATGTGTTGCCATTCTTCAGCAACCACTTCTGCCTTTCAGCTATCAGAAACGTTTGATGGCACAATTCCCCCATTCTATCAGCTCTTACTCCAAAATTTTAATCACACACAGAATTTATTTATTTCTATAACTTAAAATACATACCTTCTCTGTATAAACAACAATAAGTCGTTCGAAAACTTTACGTTAAATAAATTTTAGAATGATTCCTACAGAAATAAACTATTAAAAATTAATGGTGACCAACAATACATTTTATACATGCATGTTAGTATAAAGGTAACTCTAACTTTGTAACAGTAAGCTCAATGAAAAACATTCGAAATTCTATGCTTCACTTGTGCTAGTGTTTCCAACAAAATATGTTTGAAAAAATTCATTTTTCTGCCTGGACGTTTTAGTTTTACCAGCACCCTTAAATTAGCCAATTTCACAAAATGAGCACTACATTCATTGCACGTATGTGTCCAGGATAATTTTACGGTAGTAAATATTACATTTTCAAAAATAAAACATAAAATACCTATCCAGATGTTTCCTTTTCATGTGAGCTTTCAGGTTGAAATATTTAGGAAATTTGATCTTACATTCTCCACAACTAGCGATTCTTATTACAAGCTTAAACTTAAAAGTTTAGGACAAAAAAATTCACATTATTGACTAGTCCTCAAATTAAAGGAGTTATCTATTAAAAAATATATTAACTATTAATTATTACCAATACAGCATAGTTTACCGAACATGTAGCATATACAAAATTATGCAAAAAAACAAAGACGAAACAATATCAATTTCAAAATCTAAACATAATGTTGATTCAACCGAGAATCGTTGACGTTACGCTGTGAGCAGATGCCCGAAGCTATGCAATCGATATTAATTGGGGTATACCTACACGTGAATTTATTATGGACACTATCCCGACATGTCAATCACACACACGTTGTTGAAAGATTCACGCAAAGGTTTGATGAAACGTGAAATATAGGATAAAATAAAACTGATTGAACCAAATCGGCCATAAATGAGGAGAACGACTTACCGGTAATTTACAAAATAGTTGTTTAAATAATTATGTTATCTTGAAAATGATCTAAAAATTCACTAGCTCTTAACACAAAATCATAAAGTTTGGATGAAGACTAATTGTAGAATTGAAATACAAACATGATAATTATTATAAATCGTACAAAAACAGTGTAAAGTGCTTAATTCAATATTCGAATAATCGCACAAAATAGTGATAATTATTTATTTAAATATTCAATATGACTACCGCTTTATTCAATATAAATATTTAAGTTATTTTAAAAAGATCCGCTAATGCCTCTTAATGTATTAAAATTAATAGTACTAAATATAGATTGGGTCCCTTCATATATTTTTGTAGTCGGAGGTGTTTGAGAGTAAGACTAAATTTTTCACAAAGCCCCATAGAAAAAAAGTCCACTTTTGTTATATTCTCTTCCAATCCAACGTTTTTGAAAATGAACATTTAACTTGAGGTAATAATTGCCTAGGAGCTTTTCTCAAGAAGTGAAGATATCGGTCTGCAGTAAGCTTTAAAAGAAATGCGAACCAGTGACAAAGTTTCCAATAAAACCACCCCATACTTTAATAAAGTATTTTGACCATTCGGGTGAATGTAGTGAAATAATAATCAAAATTATATTTATTGACATTTTCATTTTTGTGAAGTGTTGCTTCATCAATAAACAACAGAAAAGCTAAAAACTCTTGATTCTCTTTGAATTTGTTGTGCCCAGTGACAAAAAATTAGTCGCCTTTGATGGTTAGCATTATACAATTCTTGAACAAGTTGAATGTGGTGTGGATGAAAATTATTTTTCTGAAAAATGTGGTCTTTCTAATACCTATTTTCCTTGCTACTTTTCAGGAGCAGACATACGGGGCTTCCTTGAGGAGTTCCTTCATCACTTCATCGATCTCTTCGAACGCTGTCCTATGAAAATAACTTCTACCTACTGATAGATGGTGCTCCTATGGGATCTTTGCTATCACTAGTCATCGCAAACCTTTTTATGAAATATTTTGAAACAGAAGTCCTAAGAAAAACCAAAATAAAACCATCCCTCTGGAAACGTTACATCAAATGGTGACACGAAATATCCAACTTAGACATATTTTTAGAGGAATTAAACAGCATTCATCTCCGCATACAGTTCACATTGGAGATCTAAGTCAATAAACAGCCACCTTTCCTCGACCTTCTAATCACTAGAAAAAACGACCTTAGCATCGATTATACGGTATACAGAAAACCCACACACACAAATAGATAACTAAATGCCGAACCTTACCAACACCACAGTTACAATCAGTCACCAACACACTGATCTCCAGATCCTTGCGACTAACCAAACCCACAAACAGCCAAGAAGAGCTCAAAAACATCCCCACAGCTTTAAAACAAAACAAGTACAAAGAAAACATCAAAAAGGCCATAAAAGAGAACACAAATGCAATAGTAAACCAAAAACCACACTGACATACATAAAAATGTAACAGACGGAATTGTAAGAATTCTGAGGAAGCATGACTTATGTACAATTTAGAAGTCACAAACAACAATATATAAATTCTTGGGTAATCTCAAAAACAAAATACCATTGAAAATCTATAGAGTGTACAGCATGTAGATTATATCGGCCAAAGAAACAGAAGAATCTCTACCAGAGTCCAGGGACATAAAAATAGCATAAAGAATAAGCAAATGACATCAGCTTTATTCTAACATCATCAGGATACAGGATACACTATAAATTTTCAGGAAACCAAATAGATCGCAGTCATAAAGCACTAAAGAACACGCATCATCAGAGAAGCTCTTGAAATAGAAAAAATTGAAAACCTTAATAAGATTCACAAAAGATATGGAAAATGCTACACAAAATCCAACCCAAAACAACATACCAGAAAAACTGAATAGCGAGCCGAGAAGAGGCACAGACCCAAAGAAGCGAGGAAACCAACTAGACAGAATCAAGATATGACCTGCCTCAAACTATAAAAAGGCGGGCAGAGGACCAGCATGCTCATTCCAAGCCGAGCAGTCATTGAGGAAGCATCACTTGAAAATGCCAGCTGAAATGTTGGCGAAACGCCGTGACGATCATCATTCTCAACTACATCTACCATTTCCATCTACGGTGTTGCCTACCTTATCAATGTTCTTATAGTTCTTTCTAATATTTGTTGATGTAATTTATTCGATGTTCGTGTAATTTGTGCCCATGTTTTTCGGACTTTAGCAGTCTGGGACCAAATTGTTTCTGCCAGTTTTTTGATGTCATATTCCTCTCTGAAATTCAGGCGTCTTTTTGGCCTCTTGGCGTTTCAGGGATGCCACAAAGTTGTCCTAGCAGTCCATCTATTGTCTACTCTTCTTATATGTATATATATATATATATATATATATATATATATATATATATATATATATATATATATATATATACATATTATTTTTCAGATCCTTGAACCATATATTATATCTTATTTTTTCATTTCTTCCTTTCTTGAGTTCAGGTTCTCTATATCATTAAAAATGCAAATAATTGACGTTTCGTCCTATATTTAGAGCATTTTGAAAATTTTTCCTTAATTTACTTTTATTATCCTAATTTTTTTTTTGTATAATATAAGAACAATAACAGCACTTTAAAAAAACTATCATAATTTTAAAATATATCTAATTTTGCAAATACGAACTTTGACATTTTGTTTATTAATAATAAAGTGCTACATTTGTCATTAGTATTTTAATTTTTTATATTTTACAATTTAACAAAAAAACGGATACATTCAATTTATAGTTAAGAGGATATTCAATTTGGTATTTATTAACAGGATCGAACACCCAATATTTGAGTTTAAATTAGTGGTGTAAATTACCTATATCTGCTCTATCGCTAACAGTATTTTTATATTTTTTAAATTCTAATATTTCCTTTATCTGTAATTTTTGGTAATTTATATTTTTGTTCTTAATTGTAATTTTGATGTAATCAAAGGTATATTTTTCGTCCTGTGTGTGTTTCTTTAGCAGTGTTGATGCGTTTTTTGTATATTTATGACCATTTAATCTATTCTTAAGTAATTGGCTCGTCATGCCAATATATTCTTAGGATAATTTGTGCAAGAGATCGAGCACACTACCTGTGATTTATTCGTGAGAGGAGTTTTACTTTTTAAATTATAAAATAATGTACAACTATATATTAAACATTTTTTCATAATTCCTCTAATTATCGAGCTGTTGCACTTGAACACACTGTGGGACCACCCTTTATGTAGTCAGTATACCCTTACATCACAAAGAATATCCATTAGTGAAATCATATAACTGTAATGTGTCAAATATTTTGGACGTCTTATTGTTTTTCACCACTTTATGTACTGACATTCGATTTTTTTTTCAGTAAAATTTAGTGCTGAAAGTGATGAGTAGAATAAATGATTCAACCAATAATTTCTATTAATGGAATAGCATTATCCAGGAAGATGGGAGCCCTCTATGACTGTTGGTCTTAGTGAAAAACAATGACATATAAGATAAGCAAAAATCAGTCTATAGAATTTATAGTATTATTATGTAATGTAGTTCTTTGTCTTCTCTTTGGTTATCGGTTAAATGAAGGAATCTTGAGTTTTGAGTGTTGGCTACATCTTGTATTTGGGCTACATCTTATATCTTAGTAACCATCTGACTAATATTAACTAACTTTACCAACCTATTTTTTTTCTTATTTCTTTAGATGGGGTCAAGTTATAGAATAGGTCGATTTGTTAACAATATTCTGTTAATTATTAAAATTGTACTAATCGTCAATAAAGCATATCAAACGGCTAACCCAAAGTCATTATTAAACACAAAAAGCATAGAAACGACAAAACAAAAGGAACTAATATGACCGTATTTACCGTTGTATATTTTGTTGACATTTGAACTACAATTTAGTTATCTTTGTGTTTAATGGGTTTTTGTGTTGGGTCCAATTTTGATTATTGTAATAATAAACAAAGGTTCGCGAAATAAAGTTAAGGTTGCTAAACGAATTTTTCGTCATATGTATAGAATTAGATGTAGTATATTAATGAATTAACTATATGCACAGTTAATCTAAGAAGCACCTTTAGGTCTGCAATTGCTGTATTAAGGAGGACGAAGATAGCTACACTATTTTAAATTTTCTTGTCGTAAACTTTTTACCCAAATTTTTCTATTTTTTAATTCAAAAATTTTTAATTAATAAAGAGTAATCTAGGAGATTACTCTTTATTAACGTTTAATTTTATGGTTGGTTTTTATTTTAAAAAATGATTCACTAAAACTAAGAATTTACTTTAACAAATTTTACTTATCAGTTAATTTATACACTTTGTTTTCATTTGTTCATAGCCCTAACTAAAAATCAAGAATTACCAATTAGGAAGTTGGTTTATTAAACTTTAAAGTCGACCTAATTCGTGTCCTCTTTCGGATGTTTTTGGTCGAAGGAAAAATTGATGCGTACATCAAAATAGAAAAGATAACATTATAAACAAATAAAAATTAATAAAAAAGTATCATAAAATACTTGAAACACTTTAGAATAAAATGAAACAACCACAATTAAAAAGATAAAAAATTACGTGTTACTTTTAGATTAAAATTTTAGTGGATGATTTTGATTGGTCATACTTAATTTTTACGAATTGTTAAATTTTGAACAATGCATTTTTATTTTTTAGTGTAAGTGTTAGTTTAGTGGAAATTCGTAGTTCTATTGGTTAATTTTTGGAAGTATGAAATGACCATTTAAACTAATATAATAATTTTTAATCTCAGCCTAACTTATGTCCATATTCGAACGCTTTCGGCTGTAGGAAAAATTGAGAAGTTCATCAAAATAAAAGAAATAGCATTATAAATAAATAAATCTTAGTAAAATTGTGTCATAAAATAATTGAAATATTTTAGAATAAATTTATTTAAACAACCACAATTAAAAATCTGAAAAATTATATTTTACTTTTAGGTTAGAATATTAATAGACAATTTTTACTAGTCATTTTTAATTTTTACCAACAATTAAATTTTAAAGTATGAACAATGCATTTTTATTCTATAGTATGTTACTTTAATGGAAATTCTTAGTATTAGTCGTGAATTTTTAGAAGTATGAACCGACCATTAAAGCCCGTTTAAGTTTACAGTAGAGGTTTTAAATTGACAAGTCCAACAATAAGTCAAACAAGTTTTGAATCTTAACACTACAAGAATAAAAAATCGAACATTACCGAACCATCATATATTGAGACTTGTTTATTTTTAATAGACAACTATTTTTCTTACCGTTTTATGTCTTGACATTTTTAATATAAAATAAAACTATATCATAAGCAAAAAAATTGGCCAACTACGAGATCTAGACCCCATGGCAAATAGACCGGATCTTAGTCTTAAACCTTCTTAGTGAATCAGGCTCTAAAATATTAAGGCGCTTTATCCCAAATTGTAGAATATATACTTCAATTTTGAGCCTGAAAAAGCAAGAGAGATTGATTTCTACATATTGATGTTGATTTTGATCTTCAATAATTCGACCTGATAACTACAATAGTCAGTCCTCCTCCTCATAATATGTAATTTATAGTTTTAAGCATGTATCAAATTCAGATTTCAAGAACGAAACTCTATTAAAGGGGTTTCCTTAATTCCCCCTTCAATATTAACCTGTAAAAATGTTAACTGGTTGCGGAATTATGAGCGATCAATATCAGCTTTACGAGTATAATCAAAAATCAAGCTTAAATGCGAATAATGCCACAATCAGTTGCCTATATGTGTTCTCCTTCGAAGCAGAAAAAAAGAAAATAATTTATAGAAATAGTTTATGTTCTGCAAATACAACTCTGGTCCTCTCCCCATACGCGTTTCGACCATCTTATGGTCTCGTCAGTAGAGCTGAATTAAACCGAGAGTAATATTCGCATTATTATATAAAATATAAATTCCAAGATATGTCGGCAGGATATTAAAAATATCGCCAATCGAACGACATCTATACATTTATCGGAGTGATGCGAAATTTTAAAAATCTAAATTTAGATAAGAAGTAAATTAAATCTATCTGCCATGTTTAAATAGTTGTCTATATGTGTTCTCCTTTCAAGTAGAGAAAAAGGAAATAATATACAGAATTAGTTCGACATCGAAGTCAGCAGATTTTTAATATCCTGCCGAAATATCTCGGAATTTCTATTTTATACAGAAGTTGTTTCCTGCTAATGTTGCTCTCGGTTCGACACAGCTCTACTGACAAGACCGTAAGGTTATCGAAATGCGTATGGAGAGAAGACCAGAGCTGTACTTACAGAAAATAAACTATTTCTATATATTCTTTCTGTTCTCTGCTTGATAGGAGAACACATATAGGCAACTATTTAAACACGGCATATAGATTTAATTTATTTCTTACTGAAATTTTGATTTTTAAAATGCAACAGTTAGGTTCAGAGTTTAAAATAGGACTTGCTAAAATCAAAAAAAAAAAATCATTTTTACGTAACATATTTTATATAATTTTGGGAATACCTTTTCGTTTTAAAATGTCTTTTGATTTCGTAATGTTTCGAGTTAAAATACGAAAATATACCGGAAACTTTATATATAAACTTCCATTAAACTAATGGCATATAAATTCAACTGAATTTGCCATGAAACTTTGAAATATATTACCTTTTACTACCTATAAAAATAATTTTATGTGAAATTTGCCCCTATAAAATTTTCAAATAAAGTAAACCACGGCTAATATTGATAATCAGAGAGAAATATAATAATACAATACAGAAATATATAACAAAGATCTCTATTACTAAATACATTTATAAAAGTGGATTCGATGCTATTTAATGAAATATAATGATAAAACTGGTGGTCTGTAAAAAATAACTTAATCAATTATTAGTTATCCAGAAACTTTTATTGTCACATAATTTATGGCAATGATATTAAAATAAAATAGTATTAGTGCTTATATTGAATGAATGGCATTGTTAACTGTGATTTTTTACTTTATTCATACTGTGCTTCCAGAATAATGCTCCCAAGTATTGAGTAGACTGTGATTACAAAATTTTCATTTTAAAAAAGTTACTAACCAGTTTAGAGTTGTGAAACAATACTTTATAATTATTAAACTGTGAAATAACTTAAAGCAAAAAAGAAAATAAATGGAAGTAGATCAAGGTAAAATAATTTCAATAAATATCAAAGAAGATATATTATACCATAAACAATAATAAAATTTAATACGTAGCAAACTCCAGTAAGTAGTGGCGTCAAAACATGAAGAAAAGCCTGTATATTCTATGATCATGGGGTAGAACATCGGAAAAGTGTGCAACGACTTACAAAAAAAAGAGGATTAAACTTAAATTGACAAAATCAATTGGGTTGTTATTATTTAAAATATAAAAAATATAATAATACCAATTTTGCTTGTTATAGTTATGGTGAAACTGTGTAGTGGTGTGCAGGTGCTAGTCAACATCGGTGCTCATATTTTAAACCGTATTATATTTAACGTAGTACAACTGTAATGGAACAAATGTTAATTATTTTTCATTGTTCAATGTCAACTATATTCTGTTAAAATGAATAAGTAAATAATCACTCTGTGAATAGATATTCCGTGGGAACAGGGTAGTTAGATATTTTTTATCACTATCCACGAAAGTCTAAAGGAAAAATAAATCAGTTATCGAACTTAACTTTTATAATCTTTGTCGTTTAAATGTTTTCTTAAAAAATACATAAAGTCAGTTAATTTATGAAGACCTAAAAGACCCTCTCTTAAAATTGCCTATAAATCTGTCTAAGTAATCCTGCCCTGGTTAAGTAAGTAAAACCAGACGTGATAAGGGTAGTTTCTAACATATGGTATGTGAAATACCGTTAAAATGTTTTAAAATATTGAACGATTTTCCCATTATTAGGAAACAAAAGAATGATCAAATAAACTCACTATAATAGAAATATATCGTTTGACCATTTGTAAAAAGAATACTGAGTAATCACTGTTTTTTCTATTCACAAGAAATAACGAGTTAAGATGTTTACTGCCAAAACAGCCAAGAAAAGTGAATAGTTTTTTTTACAGTCTTTAACATATATTCTTTTAGTTATAGAGAGAAATAGAATAGTTTACATAAAAATTAAGCTTAAGAAGCTCACAGGTCAATTCGTAAATCAAGCATCCGGTATAGAATAGCTAACGCCCTCAGCATGTAACGATCCAAACCTTCGAACTTTAAGGAAAGAAATTGACGTTTACCGGGTTCCATCTTGTAATTTTGGCACAAACGTGAAACAAAGGGAGAGGGGGTGTAAGATTTGAGAACGCTCTTTTAAAAAAATACTAAAGTTAGTTCCAATTTCAATGTCGTTTAGAACGGTACCGTATCAGTGCCGTAGAATAATTACGTCACGGGTATAATCGTCGGGAAAGAAGGTTATCTTTGTTTAATTTGGGAAATTAAGGGATTATCGTGTGTTATTGTAGTGGGACATTTCGCGATTTTCATTCGGTTCGATTAAGTAATATAAATAGCTGTTTTCGCGTTTTATTTCTTTTTTTTTTCTTTAATATTTTATTAAGCTATTTATACGTATTTTTTCAAAATTGGGTTTTAGATTTTTGATTAAAATAACGACCGAGAAGAGCAATTATGTTAGTTTTTCGTAATTGTTATTAGTTTTAAGTTTCTCATTGTAAATAGTTCGTTTTTATTCTATTTATTTTGTTAATAGACTAAATGTTTTGAGAAACTTGTTTTATTCAATCTAATTAAAACCTTCATGCGAATAAACTCGCGAGCGCGCTGTTGCGAGACCTACAAGACAAGAGATGTCTACTGACCAACTAATTAGCAGCCTTTCCTGAGTCCTGGAGAACTGAGTCATGGTTGTGGTAAGCTTTAATAACCGTAGTGTTTGGTACTAAAGCTGCAAGAGAGAAGTTGAACGACCAGACTTCCTGAGTGTCTTTATTACTGTGATATTTAATTGTAGGTTATTAAAATAGTTATTAATTAATATGCGGCAAAAAATGATTATAGATAAAATAATTAACGCTACCTCAATATGTCATTGGCCAGAGTCTATAATCAAATTCTGTCACACAACAAAGAATATTAAATACTTTTGGAATAACAGTAGCTATAAGTATTAAAGTCAATAGGTTATTGATTATAACTTATTACATAACGAGAACTACGCGGCATTGCGGCCATGAAATTTAAACAGTATTTTTGGAAATATTTACCTAAACTTCTTCTCACAGATTTTTAACACGGCTGAGAATTATGCCGGCCATTGCAGTATCCAAATATTATTTTCCTGAAACTACCCTTGAGCAACTCGTAAAGAGTGCTTTATTCTGTCGAAAAATAAACACCAATGGCATTTTTCCTTTTATGTAAGGTAATATTACATTTTGCATTATATCTCTATAGAAATCCATGATGTCATTCAAGAAGTTTAAAGGTCCCGTCTCAGTTCCTGAGAAACAACTCCACAGAAAAACACTGCTCTTATCACGTTTGGGATTAAAGTTTGTACTTATAAGCATCGTAACAATATTCATTCTATCAGACTTAAGAAATTTGTATGGTATTTTAACTATAAATACAACTCTTACTGACTCGTTTATTTCCCAGTTTAAATGTCGACTTGCAAACGCAGACCTTGTGATTCTATTGTTTTCTGACATAAGAGGCTTTTTAGCCTAGCTTTGCGATTAGCAACGTTCTCTGAATTGCCCCTGGGCTATCCGTAATTACAATTTTGGCAATAATTCTACTTAGAAAATTCTACCTTTTAGGCTCATATTGCCGTTTTTCTCGATTTTGGTAAGTTCTATAGATTCTCTAAATGTCCCTTTTCATTATAATATAAAATTATTTAAGATAGAGTGGATGTATATGGATAAACAATATATCTGGAAATTGCGCCTTAACAACTTTTTTTTCAAAACTGAAATACCTCTTAGCATGATTAATTCATCTCAGAAATGTTTATTACTAATAAAATAAACTTCACAAAATTATATTAGACTTCATTGTTATTAAAAGCTTTATATTTTGGCAAAATATGCTTTAAGTTTGAGGCGTTAGTATTCTATATTTGAAAGGTTATGTTAATATAGTTCATTTACTTTTATTGTTGGAAATAATTCTTGTCGCCGATAGCATCAACTTTCATTGATAGGCATTTAAAAAATACAATGTACTTAAATCTCCTTTTTAGTATTATTTATCGAAATTTGTTTATGTTGGGCAGTATTACCCTACTTTTTCCCGATAGTGTATATACAATATACGTTGCGATTTTCAGGATATGGGAAACTTTAATACACAGAATGGCGTGATTTCGAAGTAAAACTGCATACAGACGATTTTCAGACTTTCCCAAGACGGTAATAACACTAAAATTGTGCGAATTACTGGATCGTATTTTCTAATATAGCAATGCTTATTTCCTTGAAATACACGTTGCAATAATGTTGTAATAAAATTGTTTCCTTATTGGATGGTATCACTATGTTCTACCGTCAGATAAATAGATATACAGGGTCATAATTATATATAATTTAAACATATTTAGGGGGGACATACCCAAAATTTCGAAATAAATTTATTATGTGGAAAAAAATACGTTTTTTATTTCAATTTTCAATAAAGAAATTATAAATATATTAAAAATAAATAGTCTAATTGAGTATCAAATAGGTTAAAAGGGAGTAGTAATAATGGAGCAATTTCGATATTTCGCCATAAAAAATTAAGTGAAATAGCTGCGTATAGTGTCTAGATAATTACCTCATGATTTGGCAGTTTGGCTCAATGGTCGTCATCTAGCGCCGTCTTTATTGCTCTCTCTCTCTACTATAGTTGGGCGATATGTAAATTAAACAAATATCACTTGGAAGAAAAGAGCTCCGAAGGTGAGGCCGCAAGAAAATGATATAAAATTGAGGACAATTTTACTGAAATCTTGAGGTTCAATACTCGCGATTCCATAAACCTTAAAAGTCATAAAATTTATTTTTTCTAAGCATAACTGTTTATATTAACAAAAAAGATGGATCTCTCAAGATGCGTAATTTCTTTCTCTTTAAGGTCCGAAACCTTCTAAACTCATCATTCTACGAATTTAAATTCGTAGAAAACGATTTACGATATTTCAAATTTTAAAATCTAACTCTTAAAGTTTTTAGACGGTACCAAAAAAAGAAAATAAGGTCTTCTCAAGATGCGGAATTTCGATTTTAGCATGTTCCAAAAGCTTCGAAATTTCTAGTCTAGAGACCCTTAAAGTGTTAAAAAGATTTAAAAATTGCATTTTTGGTAGCGTTTAATGTTTATAGGTAAAAATTAAAGTTCCAATATCTTCTAGAAGTGCGAGTTTTCGAGTTTTTTGAATGTGTCAAAAAATAAATTACGCCCCTTGAAAAAAGTTTTCTTTTTTTTTTTGGTGCGTCTTAAAAAGATCTTTTCTTTTTTTCTAAGCACGTCGAAAAAGCTATAAAAATTGGAAGTATAGACAGTTACGCTTAAATATATGATCTTTTTACGAGTTCTTATGTTTGTAGAATTGCAAATTTTGAAGATCAAGATGTCAGCATACTTCCTCTCAATTCTAAAGGGTGTTTTTTTTTATAGAGGTATAGAACTTTAAGTTGGCAACACTTTTTTAACTGGCGGCCATTTTGTCAGCGGTCAAGTGATTTATGTTTAGTTTGGTTTGGCATTTCAACATGAATAGACTGACGCCTGAACAACGCTTCCAAATTGTGCAAATTTATTTTGAAAATCATGGTTCTGTTCGAAATACGTATCGCGCACTACGTCTATTTTACGGTCAATATAATTGTCCATCAGAGCAATTAATTCGATTAACTATGAAACGTTTTCGAACCATGTTTACTCTAAATGATAATACGCATCCACAGAGACGTCGTACAGTGCGTACAGAAGAAGTCATTGCTGCTGTAGAGCGTAGCGCAGAGGAAGACTAGAATCAGTCTATCCGCCATCGTGCACAGGAATTGGATATGTGTCCATTCACTTTATAGAAGATTTTGCGGAAAGATCTTGGTTTGCGTGCTTACAAAATCCAACTCGTGCAAGAACTGAAGCCACACGATCACCTAGCAAGGCGTCGATTCGGTGAATGGGCCCAAAACAAGATTGCCGTTGATCCCGATTTTCATAAGAGAATTTTGTTTAGTGATGAAGCTCACTTTTGTTTGAATGGATACGTCAATAAACAAAACTGCCGTATTTGGAGTGATGATAATCCTCAAGTGTATGTTGAGACACCGTTACATGCAGTAAAACTGACTGTTTGGTGTGCTTTATGGGCTGGTGGAATCATTGGTCCGTATTTCTTTAAAAACGATGCTGGTCAGAACGTTACAGTCAATGGTGACCGCTATGGAGCCATGATTACTGACTTTTTCATTCAGCAATTGAACAACCATGATGTGCTAGAGCTGTGGTTTCAACAAGACGGCGCAACATGTCACACAGCTCGTGCCACAATTGATTTATTGAAGGAAACGTTTGCTAACCGAATAGTTTTACGTTTCGGACCCGTGAATTGGCCTCAAAGATCGTGCGATTTAACGCCGCTAGACTATTTTCTGTGGGGATATGTGAAGTCGCTAGTCTACGCCGATAAGCCCGAAACGATTGATCACTTGGAGGACAACATTCGCCGCGTTATTGCCGATATACGGCCACAAATGTTGGAAAAAGTCATCGAAAATTGGACCTCCAGATTAGACTAGCCGTGGCGGTCATATGCCAGAAGTCATATTTAAATTATAATGCCAGAAGGTTATCTTTCGAATAAAGAAAATTTCATGTCAATTTAAAAAATTCATCTTTGTTTTATTCCATATAAAAGTTCTATACCTCTATAAAAAACACCCTTTACATCTTTTTTACGTTCGAATGATCCCTAGCTCATCTCTGCAGCTCTCTTCTTTTAAGAAATATTTGATTTTGTCCGAAAGTCCGTCAAATTAGTTCACTTTATGCCGAATCCGTGTTGGGACTAAAATTAAAACGGTTTTAGTTGATCGGCCATTTGTTAATATAGGTGAGGTATTAAAGTACAAATTTTACCAAAATACAGAAAGTTCTCAAACAATACGTTGTCATAACGCGTTCAAATTCAAATTTAAATTCAAAATAAGGTTTATTAGATAGACGTAGATATAAGAGAAAACACTGATTGGGTAGAGATTGTCAGCATAATATTCCTCCAGGGAATAATAAGCTCTTTCAAAGAGTACCCTTTATGCAATATTTCAAAACGCATGTGCAGATCATTGTTTTTTTATTAACATTGGTAAATGGTTAATATTTTTATGCGTTAGTAGAATAATGGCTTCTTAGTGGGACTGGATGTTGGCATTTGTAGTAGCATATTGTGATCATTATTTTTTTCTCACGAATAACGGTACACACGAGTCTCTCGATCGGACCCCGTAGATAAAACTCTTCTGTACAATAAACAGTGTAATAGGAAGATATGAATCAGACTTATCCCAGAACGCTACAGCATTTCTAAGGCGGGATTCGATCAATGAACGATACACTGTTTTAGCAATAGCACTACCTAAGCCATCAACCAAAACTTAGAGAGTATAAACAGGCAGAGGCCAGCTTTCTCGCAGGAGAAGTGATGTGATCCTCGAGCCTTAGCTCACTGTCAATTATAATCCCAGAAATCGCGCTTGTTGTTCTCTCCGTTATAATTGATTTCAAATCAGATGCATTTTCTATATTCCATAATATAGTAGTGTCATCTGCAAATAGTGTGCAAACTTGAAAATAGAAGTTACAATTATGTTACTTTTGAGGCATCACTCTTTACCCTGAAGAGCTCTTATCATTTTTTTTTATTTTAATAATAGAAGTATTATAAAAAATTGGTGAGTTTGTAGGAGGGAACAGCTTTACATGCATAACGACTTTGTGAAGCTTTTATCTGACCGGAATCAAGAAAGTTATATGGAGTAAATGGAAGGAAAATACCATTTAATAAATTCGGTAGTGCATATAAAGCTGCACTTCCTTACAAACAGCCATACTGCACTTGGGCAGTAGATCAGGGAAGATGACTGGAACTGACTAACCTAAATAAGAGCTTTTCGGGGTAAAGAGGGACACCTGAAAAATAACATAATTGTATATTCTATTTTCAAATTAAATATTGCTCCTTTGGTTTGTAGAGGTTATCAATTTACAAAAATGTAATTTCTTTATATTAAGAAGTAATTTGTTGGGACAAAATGGTGATAGTTCATGTGAATATGCCGACGTTGCATATCAGGTAAAACGAAACAAAGATAAAATGGAGAAGCCGCGATTGAAGGATAAAATATTACAACAAATAGTGCAGTAGATAATTCTCATTCCCTATAAAAAATTGTTATAATTAATGTTAAAACCATGAATAATCTTTAATATTGAAAAAACAAAAAAAACTTACTTATCAAAGATATTTAATTTCCGATTGTGCCACGCATTACAGAAGCATTCCATACAGTGATGAATTGGAAAACTTTGCACAAAATTCTTAGTAATATATGTAAATATTAACTTGTAAGTTCCACTAATTGCATTGCACAGTATAAAAAAGAAAAATTAATATAATTACAATCATAGAGTCTAACTAACGATAGCGAACGTACTAAAAACCACGCCGAGACGCCGCCTCATCCGCAGAGCCAATTCTGGTTTTCTGCTTACTGTATTGCCAACCTCAGGCAAATACCAAAGTTATTATAAAATATCTTTGTGTACTGAATCTATATAGCTCCTTTATGTCAATTTATGAAGCATTTAACCTATTTTTGTAGCTTTTCGTTATTCACTCCGACTTCCTTGAGCGGAATACAGCAGACTCCTCGCGTGTTGTATAGTGTTTCGTATATTAATTAACTGTTCTTAAGTTGCCGTATTTTGTCATAGTCTGGAGCGTACCACAACAGTAAACGTATTTTACATTTTTAGACGCGAGAAGCTTACTACTCTTGGAGAAGACGTAACGGTAGGGGCGGTAAGGAAGGATATAGAAAGAATATAAATTGATTTTTTTTATATTAGATATTATTATAGTATCGGTTGAATTAACTAAACCGAAAACTGTGCTTTTTTTATATATTCTCGCTATATTAAAACATATTGTTCTTTTTCTTAATTCCAAATAGCTGTGGAACTCCAAAATATTTTTACACTTTTAAATAGTTTACCGTAAAGTTGTGTATATTTACTACAATTTTACTATGTGGATAAAAAATAACATTTTCAAATTTTATTTAATGCTTCAATACGGAAATAATAATGTTCTTTATTGATGCTTATTTAAGAGAGAAGAGCGGGTAAATTTAGTAATTATTTCAGACTTTATAGGCCTTTTAAATTCCAATTTATAATTAATTTTACAACATAATTTTGGGGCTTTCATTGCGGTTGGATTAAATTGTCAGACTTTTATGAGATATTACGAAATCTAGAGGTTTAAAATTAGACAAAAAAATATTTTAAAAGTGTAAAGTTGGATATATCGTATTGAGTACAAAAGGTTAGAGAGATTAAATTTTTACCTGAAAGGATCATAAATCAATGCTTTTCATCTTCTAAAAGTTAATAATTTTTTATAATTAAAAAAATGTCTGAGATACATACAAACCCATTTAAATTGTTGAAAATATAGTGCCACTCAGAACATAAGCTCTAGAAGCTCAAATATTGAAGTCAGTATCGAAATATCAACAGGAAAAGAAACTAATGTGCCATAGAGATTTTTTCGAAAGACTACGCATTAAAGGGTGTTCAGAGTGAAATTTCATTTTATAAAATAAGACATATGTCAAAAAAAAATTATCCCATTTAGACTTAATTCTATCACGAAAATAACAAATCGAAGTGAAGGTACTTAGAAAAAATATTTCCGTTAAAAATCTTGTGCTACACAATTTTTAACTACACAATAGTAACATTAACCATCCCTTTAAGTCTTTCATAACTGTGAGGAGCTTATGGTAAAAATAATAATTTCCAATTTTTGAAAAATGTTAATTCTAATAAGAGATATATTCAAAAATCCATAATCAGGGGTAAACTTGGAAGGTAGTTTTCATCCCCTAAATATAATTAGGAACAGATCAAACAATATCAGAATCTCTTCTTTCCTCATATTCTACAGCATACTTGAAACTTATCGAAATTGGTGAAGTCCGGTTGATGATCTTTCTTGTTAGTTAAGATCTTAAAAATATAGTAATAATAATAACAAACCTGGCTTCAGAAGCCACTTCATGGACGGCATCCAAATGAGGTCAATCAGAACAATGTCGACAACTCAGCGTCGAACTACTGGTTGATTTCAGGACAGATGTTTCCGGAAACGGAGGGCTTCTTGTTAGCTATCCAAGACCAGGTTATTCCGACGAAGAACTATCGGAAGTTAATCTTTAGAGATCCCTCAATATAAAATGACCAATGCAGATATGGCTGTCGAACATCGGAGACAATTCAGCACACCAACTGGAGGATGCCAAGCGAATGCCGCAACCGCGTATAAGGAAAGACACGACTCAGCCGCTAAGATACTCCACCAAGAGTTAGCAGAAAAGTTAAACCTATTACAGATAGGAAAAGTGCCTTATTACAAGTACAATCCGGAGCCTATTCTTGAGAACAACCAGTTCAAGTTATATTGGGACCGAACGGTTCTGACGGATCAAAGAGTAGGTCATAATAGACCAGACATTATACTAATAGATAAAATTTCTAGGCAAACTACACTAATCGACATTGCTGTATCTAACAACAACAACCTAAGGCCAAAATACAACGAGAAGATCGCCAAATACAGAGATCTGGAGGTGCAAATCCGAAGACAATGGGCGATGAACAGCGTCCAAATGATTCCCATAATACTCTCAACAACTGGAGTGATACCAAAGAACCTCCTGCAGAACATCAAGGGACTGGGCCTTAGTGAGCATCTGTATAAGCCGATGCAGAAAGCAATTCTTCTAGCAACCGCGCGAACCATCCGAAAGTTCGCAGGAAATACAGCAGACAACGTCACCTAGGACCCGATAACATGGAAAGGGTTCCCACAGAGCTTCATACTTTTGGTGCCTTTGTATGCCTGGTATGAGTGAATAACTCCTGGAGGGAGTGCGAAGCCGTTTGGCTTGTAAATCATAATTATAATAAAAAATGGAACTTGATGACAGCCATCAGAAATCAGCTGGAGCAAATGCTCAAAATTATGGAGGAGATCTTAGAGTTCTCTGGGATACAGGAACGCTGTTTGGCCTTGACAAATGCTTCAATTTAATCACAACTAGATGAAATATACAACCGGGAGCAGAACAGTCAACCAATGAAAGTAAAACAGACCTATAAATACTTAGGCATAACAGACGTAAGAACTGACAAACGAACTACGAAGACTGACTTAACCAACGAGTTCATAAGACGGGTGAGGCGAATCAATCTAAGTAATCAAAATTGGTGGATATTAAAGAGGAATTTGATAACCAACTAATCACTTTAGAGTTATATTTTTATGGAGTGCCGCTGCCGTCGACGGACCATGAAGTGATTTCTCATCACCAGCCAGACCAAGAAACGCTTCTAGTCTGGCTACAAAAGCTCCTCCATGGATGACACCACAATAAGATTAACTAGGAAAATGTCGACAATTGACGGCAGGACAAATATTTTCTGAAACCGAAGGCTTTCTACTAGCTATCAAAGATCAGGTCATCCCAATGAGAAACTATCTGAAACATATCAGAGACCCCTCGATTCAGAATGACCAATGCCAATTTTTAAAGACAATTTAGCCCATACCAAGGAGATGGTAAGTGTACAGTCCGAAATCTATACCGAAAAACGACGAATGGAAGCTCTACTGGGATGGGACTGTTCTTACGGATGCTACAGTTGCACATAAAAGACCAGAATTTATTTGAGGTTATTTCTAAAATGAATAAGCTAATGAGAAGAACCAAATACAGTAATCTGGAGGAATAAATACGTTGACATTGGGGAATGAATATCATCTGGATGATTAACCTAATTCAGTCAATAGTAGGCGTAGTGTAGATGAGTCTTCTGTTTAATATCAAGGAAGTAGGCCTTAGTGAACACCTGCATAAGGCTATGTAAAAGACAGTGCGACTTACAACCGCTCGAACTGTCTGGAAGTTTATGGAAAATGGCAGCAAATAAAGGCCAGCGATAGGTAATTAATACCAATTCTTCCACATAAGCCCATTCTGAGGTGAACGGTTTTAGCTCCATTGACTTTTATGTATTGCATTGTGTTATTTACAAAAAAGATTTTATTAAATTTGGCTGTTTTTAATGCATTGTGACAAATATCTCGGAAACGGTTGGAGATATAAGGGTCGAGCAGGTATATCTTCCAAAGGATAACGTTTCTTTTAGAAACTTGGATCAAGACATACCTAATTTTACATGTAAGTAAAAATACCTAGATTTACCCAATGTAAGTAAGTAGCAGTTTCCAGTGTGAATCTTAAATGGTTCATAAACTTTTATTTTATACACATAGGCTGTATTCTTTGGAGTAATTATCAATTAATCAAAGTGAAAAAAGTGTAACTGATAACTTCCTGTTCTTTTGAATATGCATTTACTTGTCATTGGGTCAAAGTGATCATGATTACTTCAAGGAATAGAACTGAAAGTGATAATGACTCAAAAGAATAGCCCTATAGAATTAAAATAATACCGATGTTGAATACTGCACATTGAACTAGAGGTGACCATAAAAATAAATGAAAATTAGTTTATTTCGTGGAAGATAATATTCTAAGAAAAGTTTCAAGATAAGAATCTGTTTCAATTTTGAGAAATTAATTATCAAGTTGACGAAATTGGGTTGCATAATGTGTTTCAGTTGAATAAAAGTTTTGGCATTACAAATCTAACATCTAGAGAATGAAAGAAGATAAACAAGTTTATCTTATCTTATTTTAAAACTTAGGTCACGTAGAATGCCAAAAGATATCAGTGACATAAAAAAATTGTCAAATTCACCCCTTAAACAAGGTTAAACTATCCCCATACAAGAAAAATGGAAATAAATTATAAAATCTCTGAAAAAAATTGTGCTCATGAATTATAATTTAAAATGGGTCATTTTTATTGACATTTACCCTTCCATAAGAGTAAAAACAACCCCAGTCAAAAATACCAATAAATATTTATAAATAATTGTTAACTAATAACCTGCTCATATTCAATTTATTTATACATATTGATTTACAGCCTAAATAATTTAATCTATTACAAATTGTATGGCTAAGTTGTAATGTATAGTTTACAGATTTGACGTTGACCTATTTCGGGTTATTAACGCTACACAATTCTTTTCTTAATATATTTTTATTTGTTTTTTCTTTAGCAGACTATCTATTGGGTTTTCTTTGTAACCGTTATTTCTTCAATTTGTTTAATAGTACAGAGTTCTTTATCAAAGTTTTCTTTGCTTAATGGAAAAGTGGTAAGTCTATGCATTAAACCATGAAAAGGAGATAATTTTATGTGCCAAGACTGATTGATGTATAACTATTTCCGTGGTTGTGAGTTTTCTATAAATGTCAAATTCTAATTTATTATTTATTTTTTTGATATTAAAATCTAAAAAGCTAATTTTGTAATTTTGATTTTATTATTAATTAAGTTTAGGAAGCATAAAAATTGATCCAAATTCCTCTCTGTACCATCTCAAATACAAATACATGGTCCACATACCTTTTCCAATAAAAACTCTTTTGATGATTGAGTTCTTAGTTCTTTGAATTCAAGATTGATTTTTCGAAATTAGCCATGAAAATAATGACCAACAGAACTTTTTTTCGGTCCCAATTATGGACAAATATTTGACTTCGTCCTTCCTGGATTTACAGTAATAAAATTTTTTTCTTTCGAATAGACAATAGAATATAGGATATATATATATATATATATATATATATATATATATATATATATATATATATATATAAAGGGTGTTTTTTATAGAGGTATAGAACTTTTAAATGGAATAAAACAAAGATGAATTTTTTAAATTGACATGAAATTTACTTTATTCGAAAGATAACCTTCTGGCATTATAATTTAAATATGACTTCTGGTATATGACCGCCACGGCTGGCTCGGACGTAGTCTAATCTGGAGGTCCAATTTTCGATGACTTTTTCCAACATTTGTGGCCGTATATCGGCAATAACGCGGCGAATGTTGTCCTCCAAGTGATCAATCGTTTCCGGCTTCTCGGCGTAGACTAGCGACTTCACATATCCCCACAGAAAATAGTCTAGCGGCGTTAAGTCGCACGATCTTGGAGGCCAATTCACGGGTTCGAAACGTGAAACTATGCGGTTACCAAACATTTCCTTCAATAAATCAATTGTGGCACGAGCTGTGTGACATGTTGCGCCGTCTTGTTGAAACCACTGCTCCTGCACATCATGGTTGTTCAATTGATGAACGAAAAAGTCAGTAATCATGGCTCTATAGCGGTCACCATTGACTGTAATGTTCTGACCAGCATTGTTTTTAAAGAAGTACGGACCAATGATTCCACCAGCCCATAAAGCACACCAAACAGTCAGTTTTTCTGGATGTAACGGTGTCTCAACATACACTTGAGGATTATCATCATTCCAAATACGGCAGTTTTGTTTATTGACGTATCCATTCAAACAAAAGTGAGCTTCATCGCTAAACAAAATTCGCTTATGAAAATCGGG
Source organism: Diaprepes abbreviatus (assembly GCA_034092305.1). Taxonomy (NCBI): domain Eukaryota; kingdom Metazoa; phylum Arthropoda; class Insecta; order Coleoptera; family Curculionidae; genus Diaprepes; species Diaprepes abbreviatus. Next base: position 7,216,421 of record JASJET010000200.1, read on the forward strand.
ATCAACGGCAATCTTGTTTTGGGCCCATTCACCGAATCTACGCCTTGCTAGATGATCGTGTTCTTGCACGAGTTGAATTTTGTAAGCACGCAAACCAAGATCTTTCCGCAAAATCTTCCATAAAGTGAATGGAGACATATCCAATTCCTGTGCACGATGGCGGATAGACTGATTCGGGTCTTTCTCTACGCTACGCTCTACAGCAGCAAGCAATGACTTCTTCTGTACGCACTGTATGACGTCTCTGTGGATGCGTATGATCATTTAGAGTAAACGTGGTGTGAAAACGTTCCATAGTTAATCGAATTAATTGCTCTGCTGGACGATTATGTTGACCGTAAAATGGACGGAGTGCGCGATACGTTTTTCGAACAGAACCACGATTTTCAAAATAAATTTGCACAATTTGGAAGCGTTGTTCAGGCATCAGTCTATTCATGTTGAAATGCCAAACCAAACTAAACATAAATCTTGACAGCTGACAAAATGGCCGCCAGTTAAAAAAGTGTTGCCAACTTAAAGTTCTATACCTCTATAAAAAACACCCTTTATATATATATATATATATATATATATATATATATATATATATATATATATATATATATATATATTTAAAAACATTTTTAACTTTGCTATTTGAGTTTACTTTTATTAAATTACTAAAACAGTAAAAAGCAAGCAGGGTTTTATTTACAAGTAATTACGGTTAAAAGACTAAAAGTAGGTCTTTGAAGTCGGTACACATAGTTTTCCAGAAAATAAGTAGAATTTGATGGCTTAGTAAAAAAACAAAACGTTTAATTTATTTTCAAATTTTGAAAGTAAGACCATGTTAGTGAATTACTAAAATGTATTTAATAAAAATTTTTGAATCTACTTACTTTTGGATGATTTTCGTCGAAGATAAAATAATCTGACAGGACCTCCTGGCAATAACTCCAAAAATATTTTACACATTATATTATGTTATCATTATTTTTAATTAACATACATCAATTATAACGACTGACTATTAATATTTTAATTTAATTAAATCTCAACATACATCGTGTTCCTTTTGTTATCACAAATAAAACAATTAACACTGTTAATAACAATAATTTGTAATCCATTGCCCTATATTTTGCTTTCATGTCTCTGCTAGGCATTTTTTGATAAAATGCACACACAATATGATATTTCATTTTATTATTTATGTACTATTTTAATATATAAAGAACGCTCTAAAAAGGTCCGAAGCAGTATATGAAGTTGGTGTAAGAGGACTCAAATATATGTTATTCAATAACTCGAGAATCGAGGAAGTAATGATCAGAGAAAATCCAAGGATAAGTCTTTTTTCATGAAAAATAGAACATAATTTGTGTTGATATCAAGTGTTAAAACTCCCTATATTCGGATTTACTTTGTTTCAATATAATTGGGATTATTTGTCTATATAAATTAAATATATAATGATTTGAGGAGTTAGTAAGTAGTCATCTCAGGATGGAATAAGAAAATCTATTTTAGTTTTTGACAGGACGCACCCATTCTAGGATAGAAATATTAGCTTGGTAATAAGCAAAAGTATACATAAAATGCAAATGAGATAATTTTTCCAAAGGTATAAAAAGATTCCCTTCTTCAGCATTTCGAATTTTGTTTGCCAAACATTTTTTTTTATTTACAGGGAAAAATCATTTGTTTTTTCATTTAATTCGTAGACTGTTATTTCAACCTAAAACTAACCAGCACTAAGATAAATAAGAACATATATAGCAGATAAATGAATTTATTTACATCAGCTCTTTACATAAAATCCTTCCCTAGTTATATAACTAGTGTAAACTCGTTACAGAGTTCGTAAATACTCTGGAGAAAACACTTTGAATGAATGAATTAAACAAAAAGTGGTGATTCTAGATCATCGATATATAAGCCTCTATTGGGTCCTTTACATCGTATCATAGCTGCAGGTCATTCGAGGTCGATAGCCTTTGCAAATCCAAGCAGTCTCGTTAGTAGAACGGGCCAGCTACTTCCGGTAACAGAATTGTATCTCCGAAATATCTTTGTCTCAGTCTGTTGAGTACTGGACATTCTTTGAGGACATGGCTAACAGTTTTGCCCTCCTCCGCACGTTGGGTGATCTTCGACACCAATCTTATGAAGATGACTCCTTAGGTAACAATGTCTTGTCAACAATCCCACCACAATTCGCAGTTCTTTCCTTCCTGAGGAGAGAAGCTCCTTAACTGACCGTGCGCTAGTTTCAGTTATATGTTCCTTGGTACACCTCATTCCAGGAGCTCCCCTCCACGATTCAGTAAATTTGCTTTCCAGTAACGATTTTAATACCATTTTTTCAACGGCAATTGGGACAGGTAGAATTGCTTGGGGTTCAGTTGCGGAACCTTGCCAGAAGGTCTGCTTCCTCGTTCCCGTGTATGCCCGAGCGGCCCGGGACCAACACGAATCTAATTATGCAACCGTTAATTGTCATATTATTCAGTATGTCTTTGCACTCAGATACCAGTCGCGAGGTTACGACACTGGACTTCAGTGCTAATATCGCAGCCATACTGTCTGAGCATATATTTATGACTATTCCTGTCTATGTCCCTCTCACAAAGATGGGGACACTGCAGAATAGCATAAATTTCCGCTGTTAAAATTGTCGCACATTGCCCGAGAGGGTAGTATTCTCTGACTCCTGTACTCCTGCCAAACACTCCGGCTTCAACTCTTTCATCTTGTCGAGATCCATCTGTATACTTCAAGATCCATTTCTCGGAATATTTTGCTCTCCCTCGCAATCCTCTCTACTTGACAGAACTAACTCCAAAGAGAAGTTGGGTTTTAAAAGCGGCGTTATGTAATCTGTCTGCATGGGGAGTGATGGACACCTCTCTACCGCGCTTTCTAATACATCTGAGTGGCCTCCCATTCTAATTCCAAGATACCCTTGGTAAGTGAGAAGATAAACAGTCTTGAGGGCCTCGTTCTCTATGTATAAATGAAGAGAAAATAGCTTCACCAGAACTTCAAGAGCCCTAGTGGGAGCAGTCCCCATCTCAGTCAATATTCCCACACAAGCAATTCTTTGAACTTTGTCAAGTTGAAGGTTGTGTTTGCGTTTTGTTGTACTACGCCACCATACTATACCAGCGTAAGCACATATGGTTTTCCTGGTTCAAACCTCAATATGATCATTTCAGCTCACTCGTGAGCTCAGAAATACTTCCAGGTATTTAATTGTCCCCTTGTATTGAAGAGTGCTTCCTGACAATTTAATTGTGGGAAATGTCCTCATTTTCCTACTTTTTGTAAAGAGTACTACTTCGGCTTTGTCCTGGTGGCAATCCGGATTACCAGCATCGTTGGTCCCTCCAGATCCCGGATATCGTGTCAGGGCATAAAATGACCAGGTCATCGTCATAGGCCTGTGTATATAAACCAGTGGAATCACCTTTATCTGCTCGGTACAAGCTCGTCGAATCGCCGGAATATCATTGTAAAAATGGCTTTTCATCCTCATTTTGAGTATTGGAAATAAAAATAATCTGCTGGAATAGTGTTGCGGTGTGCGTTGGCGCATTATCATGCAAGAGGGTCTATCTGCCCGGATCGCGGTACTCAGACCGGATTCGCCGGATACAAAGTGCCAAGCTTTTCATTACCTCCAGATAGAATGTAGCATTCAGTGTGCCTGGTCTGAACGAATTAGTGGTGAATAAGGCCCTACGAGTCAAAAAAAATGCGATGACCATCGTCTTGACTTTCGGTTTTTGCTACGCGTTTTCGTTTGTCTTTAAAGCTCTTCCACCACGTGAATTTTGTAGTGTGAGATATAACTTGATAACCAATTGTTTCAGGAATCATAGAAAAAGTTTCTACGAAAGATTTGCCGAACACAAAACTTAATCGCTCTTCTGTGTTCCATCTCGCGAACTTGTAAAAAGTACCATGAACGCACAACAGACAACCGCATACTACTCGAAAATAACATAACCGACAGAGCTAAAATTTTGTACACATATTCGTTAGGTTTCGTACTACATGCCTCCTTGGTTAGACGATAAATGGCACCACTTGTATCTAGTATAGAAAATTTGTTCGGGAACTTTTCAGACAGACAGTATAGTTAACCCTTTAAAATGCTTTTGTGTATGTCAAAATTCATTTTGTGATTGCAAAAATATTAAAAAATATTAAAAAATTGTGTTTTTTGTTATTAACTTTGCAGAAAAATGTTGAAATCGTGAACGAATCTGTAGATTATAGACAATAAGTTATACAAAAAAGTTGTTAACTCTGAGAATTTAATAGTTTTTACTCAACCGAAATTGTTTGTCCATATTCAAAAAATTGTTTTTTTAGGTCGTGAAAAAACTTTTTTGCTAATCATACAGAGATGTACCTTGATGTGTCGATCCATCAACCTATCCAGTGTCTTTAATAAGAAACTGGTGAGGCTGTTAGGGTGGAAAGACGATTTATGTAGTGTGTTCTTTCTATCTTGGGAATAAAGACCACTGTTGTTTCCCTCCACAGAATCGATATATACCGCAGGATCAAACATGTGCGGAATAATTTCACCAGATGGCTTATATAATATCGGAGGAATTTTGTAGTAAAGCTGGAAATATACCATCCTTACTAGGCGACTTGAAGGAGACAAAAGTTCCATCGACCATTTCACCCTTTCATATATCACTATCGTTTTAACTAACGTGTAGCCATGATGTACTAAGGCGAGTCTTCATTCTTTAGATTCGCTCTCATATTGATTTGAGCTTGGAAGCTGCAATCTTAGTAGCTCCCCTAGGGCCATCCTTTCTGCCGTTGCTTGACCTCCTTCAGGAAGAGCTAGCCCTCCAATTTATTTTGCAGAAGCGGGATGCTGAGGACATACTTCCTATGCTCTCGCAATATTTATCTAGTGATAAACGTTGCTTTGTTGCTGTGACCCGTTAATTTATGCTTGCAATGGACTATAAACTGCTGGAAAGAAAGAAGATCATTTAAAAATAGAGAAGTTTTAAAAATTCAAGTATTCCTTTCATCACATATATTAGTATTTGTTAAAATTTTAATATTTAATTAACTAACCCGGACTGTTACTTTTAAATCAGCAATATCGATATTATTTAACATAACTAGGTTACCCATTTATATTACATTTAGAACTAATTTTTCTAAACGGTTAATAAATTAGATTTAATATACAGTAACGAACCTATAAAATTGTTTTTTTATAGTAAAATATTTATGTTACTTTAACCCACATTTTTAAATATCGATGTGTTTTTATACTTGTACTTTTAATAATTAGCTTCGTTTACATAATTTTATTAGAGTCATAAAATTATTAACAGATTCTTTTATAGGTCAAGTATATATGTCTTGATAAAAAAATATTGAAAATCACGAGCATTAAAGTAGTCTAATATAATGTTTTCCCGTGTTTTGGTAGGGAAATAATCTCCAAATTTAACGATTTTTATTTGAAAACTGGATATTTTTAACAATATTAAGTAATTTAATAACATCAGTTACAGTATTTTGATTGTGGCACAATCCAAACTCCGTAAACTTCAGCTATCACAGAAGAAAAAATGTTACAAACTGTAAATATTAAATGAGATTATATTAGTTCAATCGACAAAAAAGTGACTCAATATATTTCAGACATTTTCGGGCAAGAGGTAACCAGGTATTGGAGGTTATACATGGGGCATATTTATTGATGGTTGTCTATGCTCAATTATTAACTCAGAGCATTTGAAGACGTCACAACACCGTTTTGTTTTTAAATTTTAGAAGCTCAAATATTAGTTATAGACCAGAAAGTTTAAATAGTAAGTTGTTGGTAGTGATGAAACCTACTAGTTATAAAGCGATTCATTTTGTAAACTAGTTACTGCAAAGAAAGTGAAAAAACTGTTAAAATTAGCATTTTTTTGTTTATACGACAGTTATTATAAAAATAACTTTTTTGCGGGTTTTATTCTCTTAAAAGAAAACCCTCATGATAGCAAAAGAAATAAGTATTTATACACGGTGTTCGGAAAATACATGTATAACGTTTGATGACAGACTTTTGGCGTCAAATAAGGCCAATTTAAGCCAACTCAGTTATATCCGATACTGTTCTTTTGGTGGGTATAAGACGTCAGTTTTTAGAAAATATTTTTCTAAATTTCTTGAAGACATGGTAACTGAATTTAATGATTTTTGTGGAAAATAAGTAATTTCTTAAAACGGAGCAGAATCGAATATAACTAAGTTGGCTTAAATCGACCTATTTTGACGTTAAAAGTCTCATCAAAAGTTGTAAACGTATTTTCCAGACATTCTGTATAGTTGTTTTGTTGCTGAGATACGTTAATTTGTTTATGAAAAGATGTTTTTATATTAAGTTAATATAGGAAAACAGCACAACTAAATAATGTATATATATATATATATATATATATATATATATACAAAATTACCCAAAATACAAGAAATCTTATAAAAACAAGAAAAGAACTTAGGGACAGAAACTCAACCAACTCTGAAGAACTAAGAAAATTAAATAAAAAAATCTCTAAAGAAATTAGAAAGGATGTCAGGATACAGAACATATTTCCCAGGTTATAGAGAATAATAAGAGCCTAAAAGTCCTACGCAGAAAACTAGCAGAGGGTACAAATAATGTCTGTAAGCTAAGAAATAAAAGGGGTGCCATCGAAACAAATAGAGAGGATCTGCTGAAGATAGCAGAAGATTTTTACTCCAAACTGTATAAAAGCAACGTGGACAGCAAAGATCGCCCACCAATACCAGAAATTCAAAATGTCGGATCCGAAGATATACCAGACATCACAGAAGATGAAATGGCAAATGCTATTGCTGGCATGAAGAAAAACAAGGCACCTGGGGAAGATGAAGTGGTAATTGAAGCCATAAAAGAAGGAGGGCCAACATTAACCCGCATTTTACAGAAGTTATTTAACATGTGCCTGACAAAGGATATAACTCCCTCCACGTGGCATAAGGCTCTTATTGTAATAATGCATAAGAATGGAGACATTTCAGATCTGAAAAACTATCGCCCAATCAGTTTGCTCTCACACATATATAAGTTATTCCTAAAGATAATAACAAATCGACTCACAAATAAATTAGTTAGTCATCAACCTTGCGAACAGGCTGGGTTTCGCTCTGGTTTTGGAACGAATGACCAACTACAAGTTCTTAAGTCCTTGATAGAAAAGTGCATAGAATACAATAAGCCACTTATTCTTATATTTATTGATTATGAAAAAGCATTTGATACCATAGACTAATATAAAATACTGAGAGTCGAATCGACCACCGCTACATTTCGTTAATCACGAACATATGCGATACAGCCACAGCCTGTGTCAGACTTCACAAAGACACAAATACCTTCAGAATAGAACGTGGAGTTCGGCAAGGAGATACAATTTCACCGAAATTGTTTACCACTGTCTTGGAATATATGTACAAGCAGATTTCTTTTGAAGGAAATATGGGAGTAAACATAAACGGCGACCTTAACCACCTAAGATTCGCCGATGACATTGTCCTCATATCGGATAGCACGGATAAAGCAGCAAGAATGTTGGAAAAATACAGATTGTCAAGTGATGTTGGTCTAACAATAAATTGTGAGAAAACTAAATTTATAACCAACCTTATACTAAACGACAATATCAGTAGAAGACCACAAGATCGAACAAGTCACCACCTACAAATACCTAGGACTTGAAATCCGTTTAGGCCGAGATAACCAAACATGCGAAATACTAAAAAGAATAGGGCTGACGTGGTCAGCTTTTGGAAAACTGAAAAATATACTTAAATCGAACATGCCTGTTTGCTTGAAGAGAAAGCGTAAACAAGTAGAGAGTGACACAATTGGCCATGGCAAGATCTATGCTGGGGGTTAGCATCAGAGATTGAATACCGAATACAGAAATACGACGAAGAATGGGTGTTGCAGATGCAGTCAGGAGAATTACAACGTTAAAGTGGAACTGGGCTGGAAATGTAGCTAGGAACACGGACAATCGATGGACGAGAAAAATCTTGGAATGGAGACCAAGACAGGAGGCTTGCCGAGGAAGAGGCCGCCCGCCTACCAGATGGACTGACGATATAAGGCGCATAGAATCAAACTGGATGCAAGCGGCATAGTACAGAAATAAGTGGCAAAACTTACGAGAGGCCTATGTTCAACAGTGGACAAGATTGGGCTGATTGATGATGATGATGATGATAAACAGTATATATATAAACAGTAAATGCACACTTCGCTCCATCATATCCTTTCCATGTTAGAGGTTGCACAATTTGAATAAATTGCTACAAAACAAAATTTATCCTATTCCACCATCATCGAGATGATAGCCTATCTGTCAAATATTTTTTGCAATTACGCATTGAATATACTATACTTTTACCTATAACGTCAAAAAATGGAAGGCCAGAACAATCAGTTTATATTCACTGTTTAGAATCAATTTAAGTCACAAGAAAAATTATCAAAAGTGATAAGTATGAAAAAAATTACTACATTCGAAAAACTCTTGTTCAAAATTTTATAGAAAACGGCAATGGTGAATTTTTGAAAAATAAAAAAAATATGTATTTTTATCCAACATTTTGCAGAGTGATTGTTCCACCAGCGGGCTATAACGCCAGTGCTAATTTATTTAAATGTTGTTCGAAACATCGTAGATAACGCAGCCAAACCAAAATAAGCGAGAAGTATCGAGTTACGAAGAGGTATTTTTATATTCGCATTTAAAAGGGTCAAAATTACTCGCAATTTCGCACTTAAAAGGACCTAAAGCACTCCAGTCGAAAAAGTTTGTTTTGCTTCTACGAGTGCGGTTCCGGCTGCTTGGAGTTCTTCACTTAACACTTGGTCCAGATTGACAGGCGTGAACTTTCAAAATCGGCGAAGAAGAAGATATTTCCATGGTAAGACGAAAATTCGGTCTTCCAAGAGGATAATGACCTGCAAGATCGAAACCGACTCTGCAAGTCCTGGCAAGAAGAAAATGAAGTCAAAATAATGGACTGGCCTTAACTATCTCGCCCGAAAGCCTGTCCACGATTTGATGAGCCTTATATACAAAGTTTAGTCCTCTTTGTCTATGAAGTACGCAGAAGACTGGTGGAAAGTATGATAAGAAGGTGCCAGGCTACATTTGACAACAATGGACATTATACAACATATTGAATAGTTGCGACGTGTCATTTGGAATATACTTCAACATAAAAGAAAAAATAATATCTTAGATACTTTTTGAAAAATTGCTGTTTCTTTATTCTCACATAGACTATATTGATCTTGGAGATCATTTTAGTATTGGTGTTTATTTAAACTTTAATTTAACGCATGATGAACAACTGCCAAATGTTTTTCCAGCTATTAGCAAACAGGTTCTTTTCTCTATAAGAAAAACATTACTCAAAAAGGGAATTACCACACAGGATATTTTCTAAAAAAATCGTCTAGTGAATAATTTAAATTGTACCCAAAAGTTAAATCCTAAGATTATATATTATGTCTTACGGCTGGTCATAAAATTGCAAGGTAATCATCTAACTTTATGGTTCTTCTGTTTATATAAAAAAAAAGTGAACGACTTTGAAGAACTTATCAAAAATTACTGATTAAACAATAATACCATTTTGAAATTCTGTATTACAATATATTTAAATAAAGCAGTTCCCTGACAACCATAACCATTTTTGCTTAGAAATTTCAGGTCTGTTGTAGATAAAGGCTGCACTAATTACATTTGTACATCACTAAAGAGATCGAAAGCATAGCAATTAGGTTATTTTCTTTTAAACTGTACTGAACAATAACATATTTCAATAAATATTTTAAACCTATTTAAAAGTCGATGCCCTCGATATGTTTTTTACACACCCGGAAGTACATTAAAATAAAATGATAAAGTGTGTAATAAATTCAGTGAAAAAGTTTAGATTACAGGACCTAATTAAAACTATTTTCATATGACTTTTTTGACACTACTTGTTGAATTTGCGAAAAAAGGGTTGAAAAAGTTGTGACGTCGGATGATGAAAATTAGACGATTTCCTTTTGTCTCAAAACTGACGAAATTCTACTTAATGTCAACTAAGGATTTTTTATCCAGAAATATATATATGTATATATATATATATATATATATATATATATATATATATATATATATATATATATATATATATATAGTTTATCCGTCAAAAATCTACTAATCCGATTAGTTTTGCTTTCGTATTCCCTCCAGAATACATTCACTCATCCCAGATATATTCAGATATTAAAAGGATTAAGTTCTGTGGGCGCTCTTTTCATGCTCTCGTGCTCTAGATCACGTTATAGTCTGCGATATTTTCCATAAATTTAGTTTGAAGGGTTACATTCCAACATATCTTTATACATGTGTTGACTGAGACCTTATTTCTTGATATTAAGCAATACTCTGGTATTACGCCAGGTATTTAGCGCTATTTATTTCTCATTATCTACGTATTTGTACCTCCAGGTCTCTCTGCTCGGCGCTCTTATTATGTTTGTCCTTAAGATTGTGGTTTGGGATGGAGATTTCTATAAATGTAGCTCTCTAGGATATTTTATTAACTGTAAGCCGTAAGTACACTGGCATCCTTCCGATATTTGCTAGATTGTCTCTAATGTTAAAGATCCATATCGATATTGATCGTTCTGGATTGGAGAATTTCTTGATAATGTAGTTTGAATAGTTTTTCATTAGAATAACCCAGTCGTGAATAGTGAATACGAACCCTTCAGTTTCTGGAATAATTCTCCCTGATGATGAGAAATCAGTTCATATTCTCTAAACAGTAACGGTGGTAAGTTATCTAAGTTAAATAATTATTTATATAAAGTGTTTTTCAATAAGGGTGGGTCGATGTTTGTAACCTATGGCGGCCATGTTGTTTCGGTGGCGTCTCTCTAATCTACAATAGTGCAAATAATGTGCGCGTTGCGCTTATTTTACGGTAGACGCGGTGGCCTTTCAACGTTAACTTTTCAACGTTTGGTGGCCAAATTTGAGACGACCGGCTCGGTAACCAATCAGCTACCACCCGTACGTCAAAGGAACGCCAGATCAGCCCAGAACATCGCTACAGTTCATGAACCCACGACAGTCAATACTTCGCCGTGCACAAGAACTCCGCTTTTCGCAGAACTCACCCAGGGGCTCAAAGTTAATGACCACATAGAATGTCGTTTGTTCGCTGACTGGGATTCAGAGCGTTTGGAAGAGGAATCCAATTTTGGCCGAAATATCATCTTTAGCGACAAGGCGTATTTTTGGATGAATGTCTATGTTGCCCATATTAGACGATGCAAATCCACACAAGATTCACCAGGTGGTAATACATCAACAAAAAGTTACTGTTTGGTACGGATTTTGGGCTGGTGGAGTCATTGGTCCGTAGTTTTTTGAAATCGACGTTGGTGAGGTCATCTCCGTCAACGGCGACTGCTACAGAACTATGCTAACTGATTTCTTTTGACCCAAATTGAACGATATGGAGGTAGACGATATGTGGTTCTAGCAGGACGGAGCTACGGACGCCACGATAAATATGCTGCATGAACGATTTGAGGGTATAGTTATCACTTGCAGACTGTCCGCTAGACTTTTTCTTGTGAAGTTTCTTGAAATCGCAGGTCTACGCCAATAAGCCGCAATCGACTGATACCCTTAAGGTTAACATAACTAATGTCATCGCTCAAACTCAGCTAGATCTATGCGGCAGAGTCACTGAAAATTGGATCACTTGGATCAGTGCCACCGTGAGAAACTACGACAGACATTTAAATGATGTTATATTCCATACATAATGGCATACACGGGCTTTTTAAATAAAAAAGAATTTCGTTAATACCGCACACACATGTTGTTTTATTCCATTTCAACATCGACCCGTCCTTATTGAAAAACCCTTTATAATATACTAGTACCAGTTAAATTGTTATATTTTAGTTGTAATATAAGAAAATAAGTAAGAAAAAAACAATTTATAAATAAAAAAATATTTTTAAAACAATATCAGGTATCGAAAGTAATATTTTTTTTTACAACAACCTTCTGTACTAAAGTTTAAGTGTGTTTGCACTTTTAAATTAAGGATCTATTAGAGCTCATAAGGAACAAATTTCGGGATTTAAGTAAGTACGTTACCAAAAATAACCTATATCAAATTTTATTCTCATTTCCTTTTCAATATTGACATTGCGTAAATACACTCGTACTTCGCTTTAGTAAATCCTTGAAGAACAGAATGTAAAGAGTATAAATATTTTTCCTTTTACATATTCGGTTTCGTATCCGTATTTTTTTAGTTATTAAAATAAAATTATACTTACATTAAATTCGAATTGTTAGGAAACTGTTTCGGAAATGATGCTCTAAAGAAAACAGTCGTTTACCAGTGACATGGACGATTCAGAATTGGGTGTGAGTTCTCAGTTGATAACGAATGCAGGATCTGATTTCATAAAAAAGGAAACGCGTTGACATCGACAAAGACATGATTTCAAACGCATCATTACTGGAGACGAGAGGTGGGTTTATAAGTACGACACGCAATCGGGACATCAGAGGAGTGGATGAAAAGTTCCGAATGAGTCCAAACCAAAAAGAAACGTCGCTTTTTAGTCGAAAAAGAAAGCGATGCTCACGGTTTTCATGGATTACAACGGTACTGTGCATTACGAATTTTTGCCAAAAGTTCAAACAATTAATATGCAGTATTATTTAGGCGTTATAAGATGTTTGCGTGAAGCAATTCGTCAAAAAAGAAGAGACTTGTGGTTAAAAAATTCGTGGATTTTGCTCCATGATGGCGCACCATCGCACAATGCCGTGAATTTTTGACCAAGAACAAAACGAATACCAACCAACAGCCATCGAATTCCCTGATATTGCTCCTTGCGGTTTTTTCTGTTCGATCGAGTCAAAAAACCAAAACGGGGAATGCGTTTTAGCAGCTAAAAGGAGATAATAGAAAGATCGAAGACAGCTCTGGTAGCCATACCGGAAATCGAGTTCCAGAAATATTTCAAGAGCTAGATCAAGCGCTAGTATAAGAGCAATGCAATCGATGGGGAGTACTTTAAAGGAAATAATACAAATTTTGATGAATAAGCTTGTATTTTGAATTTTCTGAATATATCCAAGAAGGTACATCCAGAACATATCAGGTTATTCAAACAGGAGGTCTATCTTCTTCCTACAGATCTCCATCCTGGCGTCTTTTTTCTATAATTTGTTTCAGTGCCTCTCTTTATATGATTAACATATGTTGTTTTTCTCTCCTTTATTATTAACATTAATTCTTTAGATTTTCCTTTTCGAGAAAAAAACATCTATATTTGTACTTCTTTCTAACCATGATATTCGCAGCATCCATTTTTATTTTTGTAACTGCATCCAGTCTCCAGGATTCACAGCCGTACAGTAAGATAGAAAATAAATAGCATCTTAGATTTAAGCTTAGATTAGGTTGTGTAAAAAACTGTTTCATATTCATGAATACTTTCCTCGTTAATTTCAATTTTGGGGTAGCACTGGTTGCTTATAATAAAACCTAGATATTTAAATAAGTCAATCTGCTTTATCGCCTTATTAATGTTATGTTTGTTTTTGAAAAAACAGGAAGTTTGGCTTTATACATTCATGAAAAGTATATATGCTTCACGATATCTCAATTTTTGATTAATTATTTCTTGCAAATCCAAAAGTTGTCCATTGTTACTACGTTGTTATGGGCGTAACGCTAATTGTTTACAACAATCCCATTAATCTTAATTCTCTATTGCACGCTCTGCAACAGCTCTTTAAATATAACCTCGTAATATATATTAAAGAGTAATGAAGACGAAATACACACGGTGAAGATATCAGATAGTCAAACCAGGTCAAAAAGCTGAGAAGGACAACTGACAAGAGGCTAATATGGGACAAACACATCTTGGCTGCCGTCAATAATTACTAAATGGCGAGAAAGCAACTATACCCTCTGCTTAACAGGAAAAGCAAAGAATAAACTGACGCTAATCAATCCTGATCTACGGATCTCTAGCATATGGATACGCAGCGGTCACGTACCTAAAAAGACTGGAGGCACAAGAGAAAATCACATTAAAGATGGCTTCATGGCTTGTTCGGAACGAGCAAATCCATAAGGAAATGAGATAGACCTCACTAAGAAAGAGCTTAAGGCAAAAAACCGCCAAGGCCTTCGGTAACGCACGGAAATGAAATAATTAGGCAATAGTTAACTACGATCCTAGAGAGGACGGTAGAAGACACAAAACGCCTAGACAACAGCTTTCACTAGCCTGGAATAACAATAACGATGCAGGAATCATTTATAATAATCCGAGAGATACAAAATAAGATGCCACCAAATCCAATGAGGAACACACTGCTGGACGTAACACCATAAGACATACGGTACCCAGAACACCTACGACCGTTATAAAAGTAGGTAAGCGGCCATTAACTATTAATAGGACATACACAAATCTTAAAAGATCTGGATAATTCTTTTTAAATCCAGGAACCCTAAACCTATGGATTCAGGAGTGCTCGAATTTGGTTTGCAGGATTGAGATTTGTGGGTTTAGACTTTATAGTTTATAGGAGTTTATAGGTTTGGAGTTTGTGGGTTTATGGGTTCACAGCTGCAGGGTTTACGATATCGGAGTTTGTTGGATGGGGATTTATGGGTTTATGAGTTTGGGCTTTACGGGTATGTGGTCCGTAGATTAGGGTATTGTTGCAGGTGTACTGTTATAATACGTTTTCATGTCCTCATTACAGTAGCGTCTGATGATGTCTGTCCATTCTGACCTTCGCCATTCGATGCCCACGCTCAATTATTTATATCGTATGAAAGAAAATATACGGAACGTATTAAAATTAAAAAGATTAAGCCGACCAATCTCATTTTTCAATCGAGACCACATCAAACTAATAGGTACTATGCCAGCTGAATATATATTTACTTTAAAGTTTAAAAAATATTGGAAGAATTATTAGTATTCTACAATTGTGTCTGTACGTGAATATAAAATTGTTAACACGGTTTTATAGGCTAAGTACGAAGAAATTTAAAATAAAATGACCTTTTTTTTTAAAAAATCATATACATTTATACTTAAATATAAAATCAAACTTTAACATTTAAAAGTTTTCTGTGTTTCATCATCTCAACATAACCATTATCGTATACATATTCTAACTAATTATAATAACTACTTCATTTAGGTCAGTTTGCGGCTTAATTTAGTAATCGCCTCTTAAGTAAATAGAAATTAATTTTCTACGGAAATTGCACGGGAGCCTCGTTGAAATTACATTATTTAAGCAGACGTACATTATTTTAACGGCAAGAATTACATGAACGTGACTATAAATTATACAAAACATGGGCGCCTGCTTGAGTATATTGTGTATCGTAAAATAAAAAGGGATAAGGTTAAGTATCATAAACTGCCTTTTGATAACACGTTGAATCGACAACGTTATCCTAAAATCTCCTGCTTATAAAAATGTTTCCTTTAGTTTATTATCTTTTTAGTGAAACTTAATAAACTAGTACCTTACTCTGTCTGGATGATTCGATATTGAAACGGTATTAAATACCTTCGCGTTTTCCCAAGCAAACCAATAAAGCTTATTTAAGAATACGTTTTTTCCGATTCTCAGGAAAAATATTTTAAAAATCGGACTTTGTTAGATTGATCAGTGTGAACGGTCAGAGAAGATACACACGAGTATATATGTATAAATAAAGTCCAACTTAAAAACTATTAAAATTCTACCATAACAGTAACATAATTTACGTTTAATCACCATCTTTCAATAGTAAAATATGCATTTCGTCTGTAAAACTAATATTATTATTGTATCTGGTGAGTCGAAGATTGGATAAAGTAAGTTTACAGGTCATAGGTAAAAATTATCATTGCATTGTCTTTGTTTTTATTTGTTTGTACGATTATGTTGTATCGCTAATCGTTATCACGTACAATTTTCATTCACTAAAATATGTATTTGTTTAAGAGATACATTTAAAAAATAGGATAGCTTGAAGTTATTTAAAAGATGCCTTGTAGATGAAATAGTGTCTTGATTCTACATGTAAACACAAAATCCATAGTTATTGATATAAAGGAGATTAAAGCAAGAAAATTGCATTTTCTAGCACTTCTTTTCTCATAAATACCACCCATAACTTTGTAAAAAAAAAATAAAAATTTCGCTTCGAAACGTCAATTACATATATATATATATATATATATATATATATATATATATATATATATATATATATATATATATATATATATATATATATATATATTCTAAACTAGGGATATTGGGGATGCAGTCTGTTTAAATTTGTAGGCCTTGGTAAGGAGAAAACCTCTTTTTTGATTCTGGAAAGAGTTCCTGCTTATCACAAAAGGCTCTTTCTAGGAATGGTGCACATTAATCAAGAAAGTAACACCATGAATAAAAAAAGTGACACCGAAACTCTGAGTGCCATTTACAGTTATATTTTAAAGTTGAAAAAAGAAAAGTATTTGAGCCTCCTGGACAGTCCATCTCCAGACAAATAGGTTTTCTATTAAATTCTCTCATATTATGTAAAAAATATGGAACAAGTAATTTCTTAACTTTATTTTTCTATTTTTGCTAAATCTTTTGCTTGACTACGCCGCTGTTTACACTATCCGTATTTTCCCCCACTACTTACACCACCTACTACACTTCCCGGTTGACACGACAGAGGTCACTAGAAAATGGTGAAATAGTCAAGTAGGATGTTTGGCTGCTTTCGAAATTTCTAGAATTTTTGCAATTCCATCAAAAATATGCTTTTAAATACAGTTCAAAAGTGCTAATGTTGGATTTTTCCCTCTGTTTTTCAAACGTGTAGTTGTTTAATATTTAAACCACATTGGTTAGTTACTTAATAATTATAAGCTACTCTAACTATTTAATTAATAATTGTAGAAATGTCCGATAAATAAATTTTCGAAAACTTGACAGAATCAAAAAACGGTTTTTCTCCTTACCAAGGCTCACAAATTTAAACAGACTGCATCCCCAATAACCCTAGTTTGGAATATTGTTTCTTGACTAGTCAGTCGCGACTACTTCATCGTAGATTTTACTGGTGTTTTTGCGGTTTTCAATCCGATTGTCAGTAGAAAAATCTTCACGACATTTCTCCAACCTCTCAGAAAACTCAGACACACAAACAGATTCCTGAACGCTGAATCACACCACTATCCATCACAATTGGTAGCCAACACATTGATCTCGGGATCCTTGATCATTGCCACTAACTAAACCCACGAACCGCCAAGAAGGACTCAACAATATCAAAACACCTCTAAAACAAAATAACTGCAAAGAACACAATGTCAAAAAGGCCATAAAACAGAACACAAAAGCAATAGCAGCGAAAAAAGAAGAGGATAACAAATCCAAACCAAAAGCCACACTGCCGTAGATAAAAGTTGTAACAAACATAATTGGAGGAATTCTGAGGAAGCATGACATAAGCACAATTTACAAGCCACAAACAACAATACACAAATTATTGAGCAATCCCAAAAACAAAATACCATTGGAAAATCAGGGAGTATACAGCATCCCATGTAGCGACTGTGAAAAAGAATATATAGGTCAAACAAACAGAAAAATCTCTACCAGAGTCCAAGAACATAGAAATAACATAAAGAATAAGCAAACACCATCAGCTTTATTCCAACTATAACAAGAGAGATGATGCAGAAAATATCTGAAATAATGGAAAACCCTACTCAAAACTAAACCAAAAACAACACATCAAAGAAAAAGGACAGCGAACAGAGAGGAGGCACAGACCCAAGTAAGCGAGAAAACCAACCAGGCAGAACAAAGGTAGAACTTGCGCAAGCACCAAACTATAAAAAAGCCGGTGGAGGACCAGCATGCTTATTCCAAGCCGAACAGCTGTTGAGGAAGCATCACTTGAAAATGCCAGCTGAGATATTGGCGACACGTCCCCGGATTTTATGAATTTTGCATTCAGTTCTCTTCATTTGTTGAATCATCTCAAGATGGTTCACAGAGATTTAACTTTTTAAAAAACTCCAGGGAAAGAAGTCCATTTAAATCGCAATTTCTTGGCGGGCAGTTTTGGTTTTCGAAATGAGAGATGATACGGAAACTTCGTTTGCAGCAGTCAATTTCGTTGCGGTCACCGAGGCACCTTCTTCATATTCAAAAAAGTATGTTCCAATGATCCCTACAGCTCACAACGAACATTAGACAGTCACTTTTTGTGGATGGAACGAAACTTTTCGAAAGGCATGTGGATTTTTGCTACCTGAATCTGAGAATTCTGCGTATTGTCATTTAAAAATTAAAAGCAAATATTATAATAAGCTTAAAATTTCATTATCTTACTGTTTTGAATTTAAAAAAAATATATAAATGAATATTTCCCAGTTACACCTTCAAATTTGCACCTTCCTGCGTCCAAGAACAGTAAAACACATAAGAGAGAAACAATTAAATCATTTTTTGCCTTTTGATAATAAGTCGAATTTCGAACCTAATATAATTTTTATTACTTCTTTAATAAAACCTAAAGACTGCTAATTTTTTTTTATTAAAGTTGGATATAGCTAATAATGTAAGTTAATTAATTTGTAGGTTGGTTGGTATGTTAAATAATACGTATCGGCATTTCAAAACCTTCCTTTTATGATGACTATATTTAAGCTGGGTGCATATCGTTATTTTTATCGGATAAATTGTGGTGAAATAAAAGGAACATGGTTAATTTCCGGTCCTCTCTTGTAACATGTGTAATTGATGGCATACTTTTAAAATTTTTTACAGCATTCCCTTTGAAAATTTTAGTGCCGTTTTAATTTAATCCAAGGATAGTCCATTGATGATTAAAACATAAAATCCAAGTATTCGAACTTTTTAGATAATAAAATTTGAATTTTTGGTTTTTTCGTTCCATTATTGGTTTTTGCCTAATTGCAATATAAACAGTTTAGAGCCTTTTTGCCGATGTCACAGTGGTAGGTCCGACTTGAATCTTCCAAATGGATTCTCAAAAGAGAGATTATGAACTACAATTCGTCTATCTCAGATTTTCGTACAAATTTGTTGATATATGCTTAAAATGTTTCCGAACACAGTATGATACGCGTAAACTCGCGTTCGAAGCCTAGCGAAAAAGAGGTAGTGGAAAGTTACAAACGCCGGAGGAGAAGACGCTACGACTATATTTTATATGTGGATGTTCATCGCAAATGGAACTATAAGTAGATAAGTAAATAAACGGATACATTTATTTATTTCTATTTCAAATAAATTTTTGTGTATATTTAATAACATTTTATTCAAACGGGGTTTTAAGTATATATAAAATTTATCGTATTTATGTATATTATACAGTCTATATTTTTTATTTTTTATTATATAATGTAAATATAAGTTATTTTGGGTAAATGCAGTAGCAAATAATTTATTAACTGTCATTATCAAAAGGACTGAAGGTTTTTTTCGTAGAATTTCATCTTAAGAACTTAAAAATCACTCATATAATCATATTTATTTTCAAGATGGGGGAATAGGCATGTATTTCCATATATGAAATATAGTTGTAGCGTCTCATTTTCATCATTTTATACATCTTTATTGTTACATAAATATTTTGCATTTATCTGCTTAATATCATATATATATATATATATATATATATATATATATATATATATATATATATATATATATATATATATATATATAATATGTTTTTATTGATTTAATTATCATTGATTTACCCCAATTTATGTTTTGCTTGGCAATCACTAAACTCTGGGTGGTTGTATTTATTTCTATTGTTGTTGGATCTACTTTTATTTTTTTTTCAGTTAAATCTCGGTTTTCATGCTAATATTCGAGCATAATTCTTTTGGATGGCAGTTTTTTTTTTTAAATTCCTTTGATCGGTTTCGTAGATTTTGTTTTGTTTGTGGTATTGTTTTTTTTTTATTAGAGTTTCCATAATTGTCGAATTTGATTCGATTGTGTGTTAATCATCATAATTGACTAAATTTCCCCCTTGTTCTAGTATAATTTTCCCCCTGTCAATGATTTTTCCCCTTTTATAAACTTTCCATCAATACACCACCTATCAAAGAATTTCTAAAGTTGTCCTTTTTTTTTGAAAATTACACATTTCTGTTTTGTAACTTATCTTACAGTTGTAGGTTCGGAGCGGCATTTAATTTGCAGGATTTAACTTTACCTTGTAGCCGTGCATTTGGCAAGAAACTTACTCTTAACTTGGTTTGCTTCGGTAATGGATGACGGAAAAGTTATTTCATTAATTTAGAAATAACTACTGGTTAGTTATTTAATTTTGAGGCGAAAATGTTAATGATTAATGAGATGGCTTATTTAACAAACTTATTTCAGTCCACTGTTGCTACCCACAAACTATCATGTCTTTTAAATTTTGGACACGCAAGAAGGAAAGTTGTAGGCACACATGGATCTTTGATATTATGTCGAGACCATTTACCTTAATCTTACTTTTCTTTTTGAATCAACTAAGGCAGCTGTGATTTTTTCAACTCAATTTTTTTAAATCATACTTTGTGATTTTAGGGTGAAAAATAGTTAAAATTGTTTCGGTAATTGAGTTTAGTTGTTTAGTAATATTATCGTTTATCTGCTTACTGTTTATTGGTTTATTTTAGCAGTTATGCACGTTTTAATGAAGGAACCCTACCTAAAAACTAAGAATAAGATCCATTAGTTTACTAAAGCAATATTTTATAGATTTTTGATTTACTAAAGTTTCAGCCAAAAAAGATTAACCCTAACTAGTGAGTTTAATGGTTATTTAAAGCTGACCATAGTATGTTGTTTTAAGCCTCATTATTTTCTTTTAAATACCTTAATTTAATTGCATCGACTAACGATTTTGAGGTTTTATATTGGGTTCTAAGGTCGATCACTGTTTCTTTTATATTAGAGAGGGTTAATTTTGTGAGTGGCCATTGTTATTTTTACTATATTTTGGAACATATTTACTACTTTTACTATATTTTGGTACATATTTGCTATTTGGGTATATCACAATGCCACCAATTTATTAAGGAATTTATTTATCCTATATATTCTAAACGAAATCTGATTGTATTCAATCTCTTGTACTCACTTTGTATTTAAAATTGGTGAATATAAAATAATATGGCATCGTGAAATGTCTGGTAGCTGAAATATATTCAATTTGACTCAAGTGTGATTTTTTTTATTGTCATATTACAATCAATATGGATTTAAGACTGGCCAAATTAGGTTAAAACTGAAAAGCTTCTCAGCAAGAAGTCTATTTATTTTTATTAATTAAATAGTTAATACCAAAAAGTATGGTGATTATATTTTGATTTATTATTTTGTCTTGGGAGCATAATTAGAATTGTGCTTGTTTTGGCAGATTGAAGCTGGTTGGTTTAATAATGACTAAGTCGATAAAATTATGCGTTTATAGTAACCAGTGGTCTCAAATGCTAATTATTATCTATTTTATTTTTATTATTATTTCCAATTATGGGCTGGTTAATCTAGTTGAGAATTTGCTTATTTTGTAAAGTAAATCTTTTGATTTTCTTATATTAAACAAAATATTGGTGATCACCGAAAGCAGACTGAACTTTTATTGTACGTTTATATATTTTTACTCTAAACTGTGCTTTTGCTTTTTTAATTTAATTTTATGTTGCAGCCAGATATGTATCAGACAACAATGGCTATCAGTCTCAGCTTCGACAACAGGCAAACTTAGAATTATTTTTATTTTCTATTTTAAAAGATTACAGTCAAAATAATTTTGTAAATTATAGTTTATCCTTTTTATTGTAAGGCGTTGCGCAACTTTTCGGTGTTAACCAAGCTACAGATGCAGTAGCGCTCTGAATGGCCCACTCCTACTCTTTGGCATATGGGTTAACTCCGCATGTTTAATTGTTGTTGCGGTTTTTAACTAAACTCTGTTGACTTCGCTTTATTATTTATTTTGATAATAGTCTATTATTGAATCTCTTCTCACGTAATTATGAGGTTTTGGCTTAAACTACTAGCGAATATAGTAATTTTAGTATGCGAACGTCATTAGATCATGATTTTCGTTATCTACGTTAATCTTTGTATTTACTTATGTAAATAACGTTAACGCCTACATATACGCCTGGACTAACAATAATTTTTCGATATTTTTATAGTTTTAGTATAATGAAACTCCAGCAATTAATGAAATATAACTACAGCAAACAAAAACAACAAACATTAAAATGCAATTTTGGTTTATTTTGGGCCAATTATCTGGGTGCTGTTAAGTTACAAGTGATCAGACAACCGGAATGATCAAACAAAGGTTATATCCCGGATACACCATGTAATAACATTCCGTATAATTAAATTTAAAAGCACATAATAAAGGAAATTATATTTCCGTGATATAGGCTGAATAATTTTAGGCTATTTTTATTATGTCAACAAAAAAACCCAATAAATGTTATCATTGTCCACGCGTTATTTTATGACGATATTTAAGCAAAATTCGATAATTTAGGTTTTAACATATTTTCGAAAAAAAAATTATTATTTCTATAATACTTTTTACTAATTGATGGATTTAGGTCATAATTACCAACGATTTTAACAAGTTTAAAGTTTGATGTTTCTATTTCTGGTAAATGATCTAATTTAACCAGGTAATATAAAAACATAATGGTGATAATTAAATGATTAAAAATAGATACTGGGATGTAACAGAAAATAATTATTTGAAAATTGGAAGCTTGTTATATTTTGAATCGTAGCAGGCAATTGGTCGCCAATGAACCATTTGAAATGCAGCGTTCCGTCAGTCTCTTCCCATTCATATTCAGTGGGATCTAAATGCATTGTTGACACTTTTTTTCGTATGTAAATCGTACGCAAAAACTGCTGCTGACATTCTATCGAGGTTTCTGTTCGCACGCTGTCACCGTTTTCATGTTCCAGTCTGACGACTTTTGCGACAACACTGTACAGTCTGACGATTATTTTTGAGCATGTTTATCTATTTTCTATAACATATATCAATTTTAGACGGCTATATATAATTTGAAAAATTATTTTTTTATGCTGTTGTGACAGAATTTGATCATAGACTCCTGTAAATGGTACATTGTGGTAGCATTAACCATTTTATCTATAATCAATTTTTTTGCCTCATATTAATTTGTAGCTATTTTGATAACCTATAATTAAATTTTATAGTAATAAAGACACACTGGAAGTCTGGACGTTCATCTTCTCTCTTGCAGCTTTAGTTCCAAACAACTATGGTTATTTAAGCTTACCAACCATAATTCAGAACTTCAGCACTCAGGCAGTGTTGCTAATTAGCTAGACAGTTGTCATCTCTTGTTTACAGCTCCCACAGCAGTACGTCCGCACGTTAATTCGCGAGAAGATTTTTTTTTAAATAAATTAAATAGTTTCTCAAAACAACTAGTCTATTAACAAAAATAAATAGAATAAAAACGAACTATTTACAATGAGAAACTTAAAACTAATAACAATTATGAAAAAAAAAGTAACATAATTGCTCTTATTGGTCGTCTTATTAACCAAAAATATAAAACCCAATTTTGAAAAAAAAATAGATATAAATAGCTTACTAAAGTATTAAACAGAAAAAGAAATAAAACGCAAAAAACAGCTATTTATATGACTTAATCAAACCGTATGAAAATCGTGAAATGCCCGACTAAAATAACACAGATTATTCCCTTAATTTCTCAAATTAACTGAAAAACAAATCAAATAAAGAAAAGCTTCATACCCAACGAATATACCCATCACGTAATGTGCTACATGGGAACACCCATACCGACTCTAACGATTTCCAGAAAGGAATTGACTTTAATTAATTTCTAAAAATCAAACTCAACTTTTCGTCCCTTGGAACCTCCCCTATCCCCGTATTAGATGCCTTGGTTCCGACATGCGTGCTTTTCCACCAATAGAATGTACTTACGCGATGCATCCCCGTGCGCGAAGGGTACGTTTTCGGTCCCCTGGTTCATAGATGGCATAACTCATCCATACGTCGAATTTAATTTAATTTAATATTAAAACTGACCATAGCTCAAAACTAATAATTATTTTATACAAATGTGATCGGTAACTATTCTACAATTATGCTAAAAGATCGTGAAAGAACCCATAGAAAAAAACCCCAAGGTTTATACCATTTTCACATTTTCTTATTCTTATTTTCGTCAATTGGGGAAAATATGGGTAACAGACGCAAACTTTGTACATAATAAATACTAATATTGCATTTTAGTGATTTTATTTAAATATTCTTTTGTTTTCTTATG
Organism: Diaprepes abbreviatus; assembly: GCA_034092305.1. NCBI lineage: Eukaryota > Metazoa > Arthropoda > Insecta > Coleoptera > Curculionidae > Diaprepes > Diaprepes abbreviatus. The sequence continues at coordinate 7,240,947 of JASJET010000200.1, forward strand.
ATGGGAAAATTTGCTCAGTTTAAGTGAAAAAAAGCTCTCTCACGGTCGGCCACATGTGGTTATCACTTTGGTACTTGAACTTAGACCTTTAACGATGTGGTTTTTACGACTATTAAGTTACTTGGACAGATTTATATTAAAAACTTCGAGAGGGTAGAACAGTTTAGATTTTGTGTCACATAAATTCACTAAGTATATGTTGTTTTTTTTTTCAGAAAAATTAACTACCCCAAAAGTAATAAAACTGAGCATATCTTTAATTTCTAATGGATTTATATTTTCCTGATATGTGACTATTTTTGGCCAGACATAAGATATACATTTCAACGGTCAAAATCTTTATAAAGAGGGACTCGAGTAAATTTTTCCATTTAGTAGAATTTTATTTAGAGTTTATAAATGTTAAAATAATTAAAAATCACAATAAACTTTTGTTCCCTTACATTGTTACATATCGGTCTGACGATTAAGGTGACATCAATAACGGGTCTGGTAATATTTTTTATGTTTATCCAATCACACACAATGCCCTGCTTAATATCAGCAGGCTATAAATAATTAAAATTTTTCATCTTTTTTTTCATTAATAATAGTATTGTTATTAACAACGACGCAGACCCGCGCTATGACTTATCATTATTTTATTAGAAAAACACGTTCCTAACTAAACGAAATGAAATTGAGCGGCTAAAAATAATAATTTTTTTTGCCCTTCAGCTCTCAGATTATAAAACACATTAAAAGATCGGAACTTTAGCATACTTCTTTTTAAAGCTGTATACAACATTTTGTTTAAATATAGCCTAAAAGACTAAAACTTTAGCCGTCAAAAGAAAACAAATAAAGTTCTACCATTAAACAATCACCGGGCATTGTTGTCGGATATATTCCAATAAAATTTCACTGGTTCTGAAGATTTAGACGCTTTCTACTCTTTTTGTTTAAAAAGCCGTTCATATATAAAGGAATGATTTTTCAAAACGCATCGATAGGAATAAAATATTTGCGACTTCACAAAAAGGTAAATCAGGCTCAACTTATAAAATACTCAACAGGCATAAAATAATTTTCCTTCACTAATTAACCATCTTTTAATGTCTTGCAGTTTACAGTATTAAGGATAGCTCTGTTTTGGTGCTTTAGCTGGGAAGTATGTGTGTTTCTTAAAAAAAATGACCATGAATAGACAAGAATGTTGCAAAGGTTGTAATTTGAATTTCATAAAAGTGCATGAAAATTTATTAGATGAACATAGGTTCTTAAAGTTCTTACATGTGTATGGCATACTACCGAGTACTACCATTATATCTAATAGCCTGGAAATTTTATAACTGTTTAGCACATGAAAGTTTTCAGCATCTAACTTCGACAAATAGTTTGGATGGATTTACGTGGAAAAGTTCCTGAATTTAGTCAGCATCAATTTCATTTTCTCGGCTATTTAGTGGAACATTTATTTAGGAGCAAATCCAAATCCAAACCAGAAAGATATATATCCCGAATTTTTTAAATACACAAGTCCATCCTCAATCAATAATGAATATTAGTCGGGATCAGGTAATTAATTTACTTCTTAGGTTTACAGTATGTACAAACGGCTTGTAAAGTGTAAACATAACTGAAAAAGGTTTGATATCACATTGTATGCTACAATACTGAAATGACTACAATAAATTGTATTTGAATTACCAAGTTTTCCAACTCAATGAAATTTAAATTCCACGGCAATGTGACAACATCGCATTTATAATGATGTATTTCAGTTGAGATGAATGAAAAGGCTAAAAATAAGATCAGACGACAAACAGGCAGTTTTTATGGAAAAATTATATTTTTTCGTATTTATTTACGTAAATTTAATTTAAAAAATGATTATATATTATGTTGTGTGTGTAAATTTTACTAGACGTGGCAAAATTTAAAGGTAGAGATCCTCCCCCCTCAAAGAGCTTTGAGTTCAGGAAAATACACCTGATTTTGCCTCTTATACTATAGTCTATTCAAGAACTAGAGAGAGTAATAAATCATTTGTTACCCTTTTTTTCTTCGCAAACTACTGGTGTCCTTTAGTCCGGTGTCTTTGGCAAAAGCTGTTAGACACATATATTTTTCATAGGAATGGGTTAGAAATTTTATAATAGATAACAATAGATATTTGGATGTGTGAAGTGTTAAAAAGGATTTTAATCCTTGTCATAGGTGTCGGAAGGAGTATTTACGGCATAGAATATTATTTCGGTAATAAATTTAAAACAAAAAGTTTTTATAATATTATTTTATTTCTTATGATTTCTTAATAATTCACATACATTAGAAAATATAAATAATTTTGACATATTTAACACAAATCACAACTGTATTTTTATTATTTTTAAGTTTGGCATAGAAACCGTTTTAGGCACATTCAGACTAAAAACTCCCAAACAATTATTATCATTATTATATTAAAAAGTTATAATTTTAATACTTATAAAATACCCATTGTCAAAAATACAAGAAGTTAAACATATAAAAAAAAATTAATTCGTCCATAAAATATTAAAATTTTTTTGGGGCTATCAGTCATTTTATTATTAATTAAAAACATTTTTAGGACATTTGACGTTTGACTTTATTTATTTCTTAAACCATCTGCAGAATTACAATTAAACTCTAAAAAGGGATTCAAATGTAATTAATTTTTATATGTTACAGAAAATTTAAATAATAAATTGTGTTTACGCTGGTAAACAATACGTATCTAATTCGTAATCAAAGTCAGTGAAGCTATCTTCGCTGAAAAAAATTATAATTGGTTCCTCTAACTCACCGATCATAAGATCGTGTTTCCACATTTTCTTTTATTTTTTTATTATATCAATTTTTCCCAATTTTCTGCAGTAACTTTATTCAAAAAAATCTTTCAAAAGTTAAGTTAAATTACTAATTTTGTAAGTTGTGTTATTTCTAGCAACTCTACCTTTTACTTGAGAGAGATATTTCCTTCTCTAACGGACACTTTCCGGACGATCTATAAGAACAGATTTCCTATTTGGTTTTTCCCAGCAAAAATTAAGTTCTCTGAGCAATTTCCAGAGTTCAGTTCTTTTAGTTTCAGGTAAATCCCGATCTTCGTTGATTTTAGTTAGAATTTTGTCGACGGTTGGGATCTGCTCCTCGTATTAAAATATATGTACGACTCCTTTTATTGCAGTTTACATCTTTTCTTCCAACGAGGTTTTTCGTCTGCCTGTGATCGAATGTTACTTGGGAGTACTAACAATTCCAGTCGTTTTTGTCTCCTTCAGTATTCGGTACATAGTAGATTTTTCAACTCCGGTCATGTTAAAACACATCTAAACAGAGCTTTTAACATTATTATCTAGATATTGATATCATAAGGCATCATAAACATTCATCGTAATAAGTTTTTCGCCGTTGAGGCTAGAATAAATATAGATATGGAAGCCATATGTTTTGGGTATCTCATTAATCTCAAATAGTATATAAAAACAAGCACAAATAAGATAAATCACTAAGGACACACTGTAAGATGTACTTTGCTCACTGACAGAGATTAAACTAAAAAAAAACTAAATCAGAAATTTTATTGTTGCAGTAAATTTATAAAAGCTTATATTTAAATATAATTAAATATAATTACATTTACGGCAGTCCTCAGTCACCTGCGGCATTGGAGCAGCTACGTTGGAGGTTTCAGTAACAGTTTTATTACTCTCTCTAGTTCTTGAATAGAGTATAGGAATGTGCATGTTTGTAATCGCCCCTCCCCTTCCAAAAGCTTTGAGTTCAGGAAAATAGAACCGATTCCGCCTTTTATATTAGGAATGTGTATGCTGTTGGGACTCCCCCCTGTTGACAACTCGTTTTTTATGCGATAGCCCCTCCCCCCAAGAGCTTTTTCAGGCAAATAGACCCGATTCTGCCTAATGTGTAAGCTGCTTGCATCCTCCCCATCTGTCGGGAACTTGTTGTTTCTTGTGATCGCCCCCCCCCCCCTCCAAGAGCTTCAAATTCCGAAAAATAGACCCGACCCTGCCTTTTACACTATAAATGGGAATGTTGCCGGTATCTCCTCCCCCCCCCCCGACAACTCTCTTTCGCTTGCCGTACTGCATTTTTCTGATATCACTCCCCCCCCCCCCCCAAAGAGAGAGACTGGATCCGCCCCTGCATTGAATACCGTAATAGATTTTTATAAAGAATTTCGGAAAAAAATATGACCAGGTTTAAATTTATTTCATTTTTTAAATTGGACTCATTGGCGACAAAGAACAAAGGTCAGGCTTATTTCAGTTGAAGTGAAGCACACCATGCAAATTTCTCATGAACGTTTTAGTTAATACAAAGTGAGCGAAGAAGACAGATCTGCCCTGACATGTCTGACGAAGAAGAATAAACAGTTGCTTTGTTAATTTTATGCGGTGTGATTTTACTGTTAAAAAGTTTATTAAATAAAAAACGAAAACTTTGGCGATACTAACGCACCAGCTTGAATAAAAAAAAGATCATAGTTCTAATGTATTAGCGGACTATACAGAAATTTCACCAAAATCTCTCCGATAGATTTTGAATATTTGTTAAGCAAAATAGAACCAGCCATTTTCAAAAGAGAAGTATATTTCCAGCAACCTCTTTTCATTTGACAGACACTCAAAATTTTTTTTTCACTGGTCTCTGCAAAATTTCAGACTCAATTTCATTTCACACATCAACTTCTTTTCTTTTTTACAATTTTTGTCCATAACTCGCAAGTATTGGAATTATTTGCAGGTCTCCTCTAAATTCAACATATTTTCATCGGACCACTCCATTTTCAGATATGAACAACTTTTAATAAATGCCAAGTGCTAAATAAATTTAATTTCATTAATAAAAAATAAAAAAAATCTCGTGTCGTTAGTGTCGCTGCAAAGTAAATCTTTTCGAAAGAGCGTGTCATAAACCCGTCCCGCTAGATAAACAAAATCCTTTGAGTTCGCACCAAAAAACCGACAGAAATCATTACGATTCTCCGTCGAGCTACTCGGAATCAATAGAACTATTAAAAAATTGACTTCTTGTAACCCAAATTTATTTATTACCTCCTTTGAGACCTGCCGCCGAAGACCTTCTACATCAAAAAAATCAGAACAATTCAAAGGCGTCTCTCTGTAAGTTCGCAGCATATTTGTACGCACCTTAAGGTTATTCAGCAATTCTGAGACTGTAATAGTGACAATGGAATATGAAAAGTTAGGTAGACGTTTTTCTATTTAATCCGGTTATTTTGAAACTGAATGAAAAACAAACTCAATAATTTCGCGACTAAAATACAGAGATAGTCACTAAAATTTATCTGCGTTCTACAAAAGCAAACAAATAAATCTTAGAAGTCCGAAGACTGAGCCACTAAAAAAATAACATTAAATTTATTTAGGTGTTAGGCATAAAAGGTAACACACTGCAAAAAGCTTATTTAGGATATACTTCCTTACCGACCCCATAAATTTAATTTACCTCGGCTAAATTACGAAAATTTAATAAAAAGCAAATACCCCTACGACCCAAGAGTTTTTTGCGGCGCGCCTCGTTGGTTTCCCCGAAAAGTTCAGAGGCCTGGGTGTTAAATTGATAATGGGATGGAGAAATTCGGGAAGAAAAAAGATCGGGACGAGATAAGATTTTTTAATACCGAGGAGATTTTAATTCTAGAAGGGCGTTGTATTAAATCGACCGGAACAAATTATAATGAAACAAAATTTTGCATAAAGCTAAATGTAGAGTAAAGCATATTTTTATATATTGAGTACAAAATTAAATTTATTCCTGTGCTGTGGATATTAAGTGGATACCAATTGAAAGTAAGAGGTTTTGCTTTTACGTTTTCTGTAAGTAAATATTGCGTATATTTTATTACATTAAACTTAAAATTTATATTACATTTTAGGCTTTTAAATCTATAGCAATATGCCGCGTTATTCTGACTGACTGACAGATACATCAATGCATAGCCGAAACTATAAAAGATATAATAATGAAATTTTGGATAATGGTGGCCTAAAGCAGGTAAACTATCATTGAAAGCCCAAAAATTGTATTTTTTTTTGATATATGAAGACATATTTCATTTTATTCGATAGAAGGGATATCGAATTTAAAAATAAAACAACACAATTATGTCATTTTGTATCAGATAATTATACATTATCAAAAACTAGACTCTAGGTCTCAAACAGGGAAGCTGCCTCTCCCCAACCCTTTTTAAAATATATTTAGATCAAACATTACACACATGATCAGATCGTACTGGCACAAGATTATGAGAACTTGGAATACATGATAAGGAAATTAATACAAGAATATTAGAAAAGGAGGCTCGAGGTAAACATAACCAAAACTGAGTACATGTGTATAGGCGAAGAGACCAGAGACCTTATTCTGGAAGACGGTCAGTGCATCGAACACTGCACGAAGTATAAATACTTGGGGATGAAGTTTACACAAAATGGTACAACTAACTAAGCCATAAAAGAACAAAACACACAGGGCAGAAAAGCAATTACACTTTTAAACCCAATTCTATGGGACCCAAATATATCTAAGCAAAACAAAACACTCATTTATAATACTATTATTAAAAGCATAGTTACAAACAGCTCTGAAGTCTGGCAGCTAAAAGAAACCTCCGAAAAGACACTGCTAGCCACTGAAATGAACTTCTGGAGACAATCGGCTAGAAGAGACAGGCAAATAAATGACCGTATCGGAGATATCATGGGAATCACTTACACAATAGTAGATGATATAAGAACAAAACAATTGATATGGTATGGCCACGTCAAGAGAATGACAGAGGAACGTCTACCTAAACAAGTACTAAGCTGGATACCGCAATGGAGAAGAAAACGAGGGAGGCCAAGGAAAAGCTGGCGAGAAAGTATCGATGGAGAAATGAGAAATAGAGGTTTAGAGGATGATCAATGGATGGAGCGAGATTGCTGGCGTAGAACGTTATAGACCGATATATATATATATATATATATATATATATATATATATATATATATATATATATATATATATATATATATATATATATATATGGAAATTATGTATGTATATATGGCAATTATGTATGAAAATCAATATCGTTTATATGACTACCACGGCTCCATTGGCAGGCCTGCATCCGAAAATCAAAATTTTCGATGACTTTTTCCAATAATGGGAGTTCAATAGCCTCTATTTCATGTTGAATGTTGCATTTCAGGTCTTGAATTGTTCGTGGCGCATTGGGACTTTACTTTTCAAAAAATCTTTAAGAAAACAGTTCAAAGGTGTCAAATTACATGATCTTGCAGACCCATTTACATCAGAATTACGGGAAATTAAAATTTCTCCGAATTTCAATCTCAATAAACCCATTGTTTCGGGTGTTATGTATGGTGTTGCGCTGTCTTGTTAAAACCAAAAATAGTCCGTCAGCATGCCCCGATAAAGCTCAGAATTCACTTCACGGCATTTTCACGTTCAGTTGCGAAGAAAAAGGGTCCAATGACTCCGTCAGCCCATAATCCGCGTCAAACAGTAGCCTTTTTGACATGGAGTGGTTCTTCATGAATCATGTAAGGATTTTCCGAGCCCTAAATGTGACATTTTTATTTATTTACACTCAAATAAAAATGTACTTATTGGAGAAAATGATTTTTGAAGAAAAACCCTCTTCTCTCTTAAGAATCCAATTGACGAAAGTAAAGTGTTAGTGATGGTCTTGTGGCTTCAATTCTTGAGTCAATTGGATCTTGTATCGATTCAAATGAAGATCAACACGCAAAATGTGATATAAAGTGGTTCAAGGAATGTTTAATTCTTGTAAACGATGTCTGGTAGATTGATGGCATTTCACGAATACTTTCACTTACAGCGGCTATGTTTTGACGAGTACGAACTGACCGAGAATGTTGGTATGCTCTACGACTTTTTAGCGAATCAGTTTCCTTGAAATATTGAACATTTTTGTGAATTCCGGATTCTGTAGGACATCTATGTTAACCGAAATGTTCACGAAGTTTACGAAATGTAACTTTTACAGATTGCCGTACTTTTCACTTGACGTATGTCAAAACATAACATTATGAAGCTTGTTGCTTGACATTGAAATTAATAGTTAAAAAAGAAACCAACAGATGACCCATCCTTTATTAATCTTTTTTAGGACCATGATGAGATCTCAGTTATATCATAACATAATAACTTAACTTATTTTTTTAACTTATACCTATTTAAATAATAACCTGAGACTCATTTAATCGATCCTCAGAAAAAGAAAAGTCTCAAGCATATAAATGTAGCAGGACTCAGACCTATATGATTATTACATGGACTGACTATATCTAATTAGGTACTTTTGTTAATAAAATAAAAGTTAAAAATTTTAAGAAACTAAAGCAATCGCCTAATTCTTCACATAAATCGCAAAAACAGGAACTCATTCCAAAATTATTAGTATAAGCCTTATGAGCTCATTCTTCATAGTTTCCACCTTTAATTTCATTTTTTTTTTCAGGTCCGTCCATATAAGGAGCATTTGCAGATTTTTTCTTTGATGCTATTTTATTTTTGGTTTTGCCTATTTTGCTTGTAGAAGGAAGATGTTTCAAATTTCTTGTTTTACCAGAACATTTCTCTTTTTCTTCCTTCTATTTTTGCTGCTCTTTAATCGGTGTACTGACTAGTACTTCAGTTCTATGAATTTTTTGCTTGTAGTGAGTTATACGTGTCAATGAATCTGCTATCGATTGGAGGGAAATGGCACTCATTGGCGTTGAACACGAGGCTTTTTCTCTATCAGTCGGAATTTATTTTTCAAAAGGTAGTAATACATCTATTGGAGCAAGATCGTTGCAATTTTTTGTGTGCTGCACAAAACTGCAAGAGAATTAATTATAGGAACTTCACTGGCGTTGTGGTAAACAGCTAGAACTCTGTCTCTCAGATTGGATGGTAAGAAGTCTGCATCATTAAACCCAATCCGATTTGTGGGTCATATAGCAATAGACTCGAATCCCTTAATGACATTATATGCACTTTCTGCTTTTAAATATGCTCTGCAAAAGAGTCTGGCTATCTTATATTGAGAAATTAATCTCTCCACATAGCTCCGTTGAAAAATATAAATTGCTTGTTCAAGATAGGTTTTGAGAGGTCCATATACGCAACAGCCAAGGGGCTAAAGGCGACGTGTTGTGTGAGAAGGAAGATGTGTAGCAGCAGTTAGAATGATCCAATTTTCATCATTCAAGATGCATTGTTTTCATCCATTAAGGCGGCTTGAAATATTCATACTGTAATATTTGTTCTATTTCCGTTGAAGTTATTAAAATAAAGGTACTTTTATGGAACGTATGAACAAAAAAGTACGTAAGAATGGGGTTCAATAAAATATCACGGCCTTTTTTCTTAAAATCCTTGGGAGTCTTGAGTGCGGGCGAAGCTGTGACGGTTCACTGCTAATAAGTCATAAAATAAAATTTTAAGGACTAAATAAAATATCATGCTGCCACAACATTTTTGTTAAAAGAGCTTAGTTATAGAAACGGAGAGTGTGAGGATATTGATGTTAGAGGATTTTTTTGGAAGAAGGGTTGACTCCTAGCAACATGGATGTAGAAATATCCTAAGAAAGTTTTATTGAGATAAAAATATTAACTCAAAGTATATTGATTGTTTTTGGACTATGTAGTGTTATAATTGGTCAGTTTTTAGAAAACTACCTGGAGCAAACACGATCCACCAGCCCCCTTCTCCCTAATTACATCAATGGTAATGAGTAGGAATCTTCAGATAAGTAGAATAAGGAGATGTTCAAAATATGTGTGTGGATGTGTGAGAAGTTGGGGATCAGTACCCTGCGACCTAATAGATCTATTGTGTTTCCTATCTACTGCCAAGTCATTAGGAAAACCTTCACGATTAGAGCAGGTTCTCCAATCGTATTTCCCTTAAGAACCTTAGAGTGTTGTATCGCTTTAAAATGGGCAATTTCCCATCTTCTATTTGGTGTGCATGTAGACTTACCCAAGGTTTCGTGGTGTCTGACTCTGGATCTATATAATCCTATTCCAGTTTCCTCCGTTGCTTTGGAACCATATGTAGACCATTTATTGGAATTCCCATTCACTTTTGTAAAGTATTGAAAAATTGCGTGACGCAGTCAGAAGAAAACGGCCACAGCTTTGGACAAGCGGTGATTCGCTTCTTCACCATGACAATGCGTCAGCGCATTCATCGAACCTTGTTCAGCAATATTTAACAAAGCACCAAGTGGTACAGCTTCGCCAGCTTTCGTACAGTTCCGATGTAGCTTCCTGCGACTTTTGGCTATTTCCCAGATTAAAAATGCCGCTCAAAGAACACCGGCGATGATAAAGATACGGTTGAAACTAATGCGACGAATGCACTGAAGGCAATTCCGAAAACTGACTTCCGGGACTGCTTCAGGAAGTGGAAACACCGCTGGGAACGTGTTATTGAATACTCTGAAGGATGTCACTCACCAGATGATAAAAAATAACACCAATGCGGAGATATGAAGGTAGACTCGATACTTTTGGGACAAACTTCGTTTGTAGAGATGTAGGGTTTAGGAGCACTTCCATTGCGGCCATATAAGCATTAACTCCGTATAAATAAAATGACATAATTACTTTTCGAAAAACAAAAAAGTCGGTGCAACAACTTTTTGAAATTGCCTTGGTATTATATCATATTATAATAAAAATCACCGGAAATTTAATTTTAAATTGAAAAAATATTTCCTTACCTCCAATCACGAAATTAATGTAAAATCAAATTCGGTTGAAACAATATTTTTAAAAGTAAAATGTCTTTATAAAATTACACCCATGAAAACGTTCGTATATAATCCAAATTTATTCTCTTAATCTTCTTCCAAAAAAGTTATGAAGCTGGATGTTCCATTTTTAATAACATAGAGACCAAGGTGAACAAAACGAGTACAGAATGATTAATAAGGGCATATAAGGGTAAGTCCGTATTGTGTTTAAACAAAATTACAAAAAGAGCTGTTTTTATGGCGCGATGAAAAGTTTTACGATTTTTTAACAATTCTGTTACTTTGTTAAAATTAATATTTCATTTAAGGAAAATTTTAGCATTCAGCCGCAATGGGTAGATCAGTTTACTCCTTTGTTTATAATAACATAATAAAACAATTTGTAAAATGTTTTGAAGTTCTAGGCAATGCTGAAGATTGAGTAAAATATGTCGAACTTGCATTGTCTTTATTTTGTTTTTAAGATATTTCAATTAGGTTGTATTTCTAATCTTTATGTTCTGTCTTAAGGCTATGAGCTTAAATGTGAAGAGTGTTTATTGAAGTGCAAAGATCATTTTACTGTATACACTTCAATGATTTGATGTCACACAGTAGTGGTTGTCAAAGATTAGATATCTCAACACCGAGTTTACTGAAAATTCCATTTTTATTGTTAAAGTAAATTGCTTCTACAAATTTTCTCTTTTCTATGTTGTTACCGTTTCAGATCATTTTATATGGTGTTTATCCCAGGCATATTCTGCAATATTAGATCTCGACGTTTCCCCTTCTTGAATATGAGATATGTGTTGGTTTCTCCAATATACATTTGACTGCATTCACATGGAACTTTGTAAACATATGCTTTCTTAGCGGTAGTTTTTAAGGCTGTTTTAGTTAAATGAATTCTGAGTGTATTTTCTGATTTGAAGGCTGCTTTTTTTATGTTGTAACTGCTAGCAATTGGTATGACAAAAATGAAGAATTTTATTCATTTTCGGGAGACGGCTGTGCCCCTTACAGGTTCCAGGGCTTTTTGGTGAATCTGGCTGTAAACATTGATACTTTCCGACTGTTTGCGTTATTTGACAAAATTACATCAGATATCATGACATTTCTTTACCGTAGTTTTCCATAACAAATATAGCAAAGATTTTTAAATATTGTATTTAAACATAAAATAATTATTTGCTAGTTATTGCAATATTTTATATCCATATTGTCAGAATTAATTTAAAGTTATTCCGTACATATTGGTGAACTCGCCATAAAATATTTGATCATAAAACCTTTTAGTAATTTATTTAGCAGAGAAAATTCCTATATTTTTCTGTATTCCAGTTTAGTTAAAATTTAATTAGGATATTATTATAAAAAAGTTCGTTCAGTTTCGTTTTATTTTGTTATACCTATACTCGTATTAATATTTGTTCCCAATTTTCATTGCATCAATTATTCTGTCTCTAATTTTTATTCCTTTTTATCTTAATAATAATAATAATAATAATAATATAATATCCTGTATTTGCCAACAAAATTATGATCACATAACAAAGCAACGTCAGAGAGAGAAATGTTTAACATTAAGAATTGTAAATATATCGATCTAATTACAGTTAATATAAAAACTAATCGACATTTCGATAGAAACTTTACATAAAGGAAAACAAAAGGAGAAAAAGACAGATACAAGAGAATTTAAAAAATAGTAATAAGAGAGTCAGTTTAAAGTGAACAAAGTTTTACAGTTTGCAAAAAGATATTCCAATTTAAAAGGAAAAAAATTTTTACACACAAAACAAATGCATGAGAAAAAAACCCACTAAACAAAAAATATTAAGTTAAAAATATAATATCGACATTACAAAAACTATTCATTAAAATTGAAAGAGTAAAAGCACCTATCAGACAGCCATTCATTTACGCGTCTCTTAAAGCAATTAATCGACTCGGTAAGCCAGATTTCTCTTGGTAATATCCTTACGGCTTTAATCGCCATATAGTATGGTCCTCTCTCATAGAAGGTGGAGTTATGTAAAGGTACCCTTAGGTCATTCGTCCCCCTAGTAGTCATAACCATGTTTCCCTCATAAAGCTGTCTATTCAGCGGAAATAATTCCGTATTCCTTCTGACAAGTATGACTAAAGATCTAAAGTATAACGAGGGAACAGTAAGCAACGTAAACTGAGTAAAAAATGGTCGACATGAAGCTCTTGGATATAGGTGGAAGATGCATCTTATTATGCGTTTTTGAATTTTAAATATGTTAATAGCCTTTCTTGATGATCCCCAAAAGGAAATACAGAGACAAGAGATTGTATTTGCCCAAGGTAGAAAAGCCTAACAGTCTCTGCAGTGATGACGTCACGAAGCCTTCGGACTACACCACACAAACTGCCAAGCCTAGCCCCAAGAGCTAAGATATGATGTTCCCAGTTTAAAGAGGGGTCCAAATGAACACCCAAGAACTTAACCTGTTCCAAAGTGGGTATAGATCTACCCCCAAGCCACACAAGCAGTGATTCAGACCTTATTGCATGCTTTGAAAAAGAATGAGGCCAGTTTTATCTACGTTTAGAGCGAGGCCGTTATCAAAACACTATTGCTGCATTTTCAATGCAGAGTTTGTGCAATTTCGAGACAATCCCGCCATACAAGTGTCCGCCAACATCACTGATGTGTCATCAGCAAACTGGCAAACGCTATCCGCGGCCAATCCATCCCCTAGATTGTTTACATATATTAAGAATAATATGGGTCCCAGAATGGAGCCCTGAGGTACCCCCTGCAACAATTTAGTTCTATCTGAAAAGTAATGATGATTATTTTAAGCAAAGCAGACTGTTTGCTGCCTATCCGATAAGTAGGACTGCAGCAAACTGGCAGCAACACATCTGACCCCATATGCACCAAGCTTTGTCAAAAGCAAGTTATGATCCACATTGTCAAAGGCCTTAGACAAATCAAAATATAGGCCAGAAACTTTATCATTTGTGTCAATTCTTTCATTTATATAGGAAATTGTGTTGAATATGGCTATTTCATTAGATTTGTTAGGTCTAAAACCGAACTGATTTATACTCAGGATATTGAGTCTGTTTAGATGTTCAAATATTCTAGTATATATAACTTTTTCAAAGACCTTTGATACTGCTGGAAGCAGGGAGATTAGTCTGTAATTTTTGATGCACTGGCGATCCCCTTTTTTAAATATAGGAATCACTTTGGCTGTCTTGAGATTAGTGGGAAAGATCTGTGTGGCAAAACTTTCATTAATAATATTTGCTAAGGCATTACTTATGCAGTGTGCGACAAATTTTAAAACATATACTAGCACTTCGTTCAGTCCCGCTGAAAATTTATTTGGTATACTCATAAGTGTTCGAAAAATTTCATCCGAATTAAATGGTGATAAAAATATTGTAGGATAATTAACTTCAGTTTGAAACGTAATATCTCCATTTTTAAAAACATTTTGTTACACTTAATAGTACAAATTATAGCAAAATTATTATATTCTCTCATTTAACATCCCAGCCCCTAGGTCTCATATACCCATTATGAATGCCACAAAATTCATTACTTTGGACTTCTAGGGGGTTTTCGTAGTCGATTAACATGTTTGAACAGATCTAGGTTTTCTTATATATTTTGATACGCTGATTACTAGTATAAAGGGTGTTCCGAGAAAGGGCCAGGAAATTTGTTTTAAACAATTTTAATGCTTATAATACCGTAAAATTGTTAATAGTTGTGCTTTCGTTTGTAAATCCATATCAATTTGTTTCAGATTTAATTACAAAAATGTTCCTTTTTCAAAATTGAAAGTTATTTAGAAGCCAAAATATTGCAAATTTACAACATTCATGCGGACCCTGTAGCGCTGAGTACACGGTATCTCTCATCATGAATAAAATATATTAGAAGCCGAAATATTGCACAATTAGTACGTTTGAATGAATAGAGATCGGCTAAGAGGAAATCGTATTTTTACACTAATTTTGCAATATTTCGGATTCAAATTAACTTGTTTTAATGTTGAAAGAAGTTCCGTGGTCCTTATGAAACTCTACATTCATTTAAACAGATTTGAAGTCGATTAGATGACTTGCAGTCCACTTAAAGGCTTGTAAACAGATGAAGTGTCGTTATTGTTGTTAATAATAAATTTTCTGATCACTTCTCGGGAAAACATCCTCAATATTAACCATTAGCTGGTCAAAATACATAAAACAAACGTTGGTGTCCTCAAATATCTTGATCGGCCACGAAAACTCTGTAGGTGCCCTAAATGCATATTTTATATCTAAATTGAGTTCAAGCCAAAAAAATTAGCTATAATAAAAACCACAAAACGGATTAACAGGATTGATTACTAGCTCTAGCGAGTACCTTTATATATGAAAATGTTATCGTCATTTGCTTACATTAGTCCGTATCTATCCTTATTTAACTTACGGTATCTATATATAAAAATTACCATATAAATGAAACAGAAAACGTCTGACGGGAAAACTAGAAAACGTTAAAGAGAAATTTTCCATCTAAAAAGAAAGATTGTCAGCATTTAATCAATTTCTAAAGCACTCTGAAAGCGAGGCAAAAAGAAATATTTTTCAATTAAAATTGATACTTCGATTTATTTTTGTCAAGAATTAAATTAATTGAATTTTATCGTAGTTTAACGACAGAAGTGATGAATTCATGCAGCGGCGGAGCTAAAAAATGCTCGGTGAATTAAATTTAGTGTCGTAATATGGAATTTACGTTAAATTTTATAAAAATATTAAATGTTGCTTTATGGGAGCATATTATATAAATTTAATAAAAAATATTTGTTTATTTGCATGTACACTATACTTTAGAAAATTAACCAAAAAAAATTTTAAGAAAGAAAATGGTGAAATAGTTAATAGATTAATTCTACAGCTTCAACCTTCACAAAAGTTCTGTGTTCTAAGCTAAAATATTATATTTACTGAGTTAACTTAGGTTCTAATTTAAGGCAGTGCTGCAAGTAGCATTTTTCTGCTATTTCGTTTCACGTTTGTATTTGAGTTAATTGGAAGCATGTGCCTGCAAAATTGCATCACAAAAGATTTTTTTGTATCAAAGAGCATTTTGAGATATCGGATACTAAATTTTAAACAACTTTTTTTTTTAATTTCATAAATTAGTAAATTCTAAAATCCAACCTGCACTAAGGGGTGTAGAGTAAGATTTCAGATTTACGCCTAAAAGAAATCAGGGCGGGATATATATATATATATATATATATATATATATATATATATATATATATATATATATATATATATATATATATATATATATATATATATATTGTATAAATAAGTGCTCAGATTCAGTTTTATTTGAGCTATATAGAAATGAAATCAGACACATAAGGGTTAAATAATGAATTTTAATGGTTAATATGCCAGTAAATTTGGTTTACAATAGGATAAAATTAGATTTAAGGATAGGATAAGATGAATTGTTTAATTTGTAGTATATATAAACAGATATAGTCTTAAGAAAAAGACAATAAGAACCAAAATTATTGAATTAGTAAAATAATTTAGAATTGGTATATTCTTCAAAAATATGACATATTTTTCTCGATAAAAACTAAAGTTCATTAAAAAAACTATGTTAAAAGTATTGAACTAGTTAGAGAAAGTATTAGTACAAAAAGAATATATATATATATATATATATATATATATATATATATATATATATATATATATATATATATAAATATATATATATATATATATATATATGCTTTTAAAAAACTAATAGTAAAGTGTTACACATCGTCCTGGGTCTCAATAAAACAATCACTCATGAGACACAAAAGTGCGTGTAGTGGAAAAATTAGTGCAAAATTAAGATAAAAACACTGTAAATAGTGATAAACAAACATTAATGTACGAAATATAAGAAAAATGTTTTAGTTTTAATAATTATTTAACAAACTATGTAGAAATTAAAACCATATTGTATATAAAACTATAGAATGTAGTATAGACTTAATTAGCTTGTAAGGTAGATTTAAGTTTATTTTAAGCAATTTTGGCACCAATATGTAAAGAAAGTTGTGTTAAATAATAAGGCAATAATATTAAAAGCAACAATTAACATTTTAGAGTTTTTTCGAACAAAATTTGAGTAATATTGTTATAAATTTCAAGGTACAAAGTTTTAATTTTTGTCAAATTTAATATACAAATACTTTGCCAAAGTGGCTTTAAGATATATCAAAATGTCGAGAAAACTCGAAGGTTTATTTATTACAAGCTCAATAATGCTTAATGGTCAGATTTAGGTCAATATATTAATAAAAACATAAAAATTCCAGTCAAAATTGATAAAATTGAAAAGCCATTGAAAAATCCAAATTTTTAAAGGTACTAAGATTTATCATGTTGCCAGGTGTCAAAAATCTGACCAATCATATTGCAGAAATTTCTTATGTTTTGGCCGAATATAAAAAGCCAAGGCGTAAGAATTTCGACAGAAATCAATTTATCAATTAGCTGAAAGCACTGCGTTTCTCGAGCTCCCAAAAATTATACATAACCTCAAATTTTCAATTGTTTAAAAAAAGAAAACGGAATTTTTCCTACGTCACGAGAAAACAAAAATAAAATATATTGTTTTTTAAAAGAGGTTATGTGTTTTGTTGTTGTCAATTAAAAATATTTCATAATTTAATCAAAGTAATTAGTAAAAGTTTTCAAGTTTTGTCCTGTAAAATAATTGTTCAACTCTCAGATAACAACAAGTACGATAAATTGTGATAAGAAGAATATAAGAAAAATTAATTGGAATTGAACTAAGAAGAAAATAGTGGAACGAGACTTTGGATTATATTTTGTCATTTCCTTACTTTATAGGAACAACAACAAAAAATATTTTTGGAGATTTGGAAGTTTTTCAAAGAAGAAAATAAATTTAAAAAACTTGAATTGGTTTTTATAATATATTGAGACCAAGTAAAAGACAATATAACAAGGTATATATATATATATATATATATATATATATATATATATATATATATATATATATATATATATATATATATATATATATATATATATTAGATAAGGCAGTAGAAAGCTTTTAATTTTTCGTAGACATTGAAAACTAGCATCCAATAATAACCTTACTTTTCTTAAAATAAAAATAATTAAATTAATAAATTATATTTTGCTATACTAACCTGCTACAACAATAATAATATTTATCATCAATATTAGGTGTGAAACTATATTAACTACTTGAATCACAACACTGCCCACGATAATTTGTTTAAAATAATATGATTTTTAAGAAATCTTTCCATCTAAAACTGCACTATAGCCATCTAGTAGACGACTGCGAAACTAAAAACGTTGCCAATTTGTGATACAGGTTGTTAAAAGACAATGCATGGCGAATAAAGTAAATAATAAGTAGTATTGATTACAAATAGTATTGATTGAAAGTATTGACCATTTAATTTCATTTAATATAATATTGTGCCATTTGTATATATTGTTAAAATAAATTTATATTTTGTTTTTAATCATTCTGTGTATTGATTGTCTGATTGATATATGATAAACAACTGAACTTACATGAGAAGGGGTCAATTTACAGGTAGGAAAACATCTATATGTAGATAGATAATTTGAAAATTGAAAATATTTAAAATTGGTAAAGAATAGTTATAATTTACTATAATTATTTTTTACCCGGCGCTCAACAAATAAATACTAATTTTTAATTAAATTTTGAAAATTTTGAAATATAAATTTAGAGATAAATAATTACAAAGTTTCCTAAATTTTATTTAGTCGGGCAAATATTTTGTGCGGGTGCGCAATATAACACCCATAATCGTCATAATATATATATATATATATATATATATATATATATATATATATTTAAATAAACCAATATCAAGGTTGTAGTACTGTTAAACTGACCAATTAAATAAAAAAAAAAACATCTAATATTTTTTTTGTATTTGTAATTCGTTCAAACATTAAGCTAGCAAAAACTGCTTTGCCTTTAAGTCCAACGAATTCTTAATAAAGGGACAAAAATGCCGCACAAGCACAAAAAAAAACGCAAACTAAAAACTCGCACATGCCTAGAGCGCTACAAGCGAAAATTTATGCCGTGCTTTTCTAAAGTTTTTTAACATTTTTTCCGCTGATATTACTTTTTTAACGGCGAGTTTGTCATGCCATAACTAGTACAGTTCATTAGATCTTTGTTCTCCGGATGCAATTTCCACTGAATAGCATTAACGACCTCTTTAATTAAGTGATTTTGGAAGTTTTCCCCTGACCACTTTAGTCAAACTATGCTGAAAACTTTAATTAAAAATTGCTATTTTGTAGTCTACCTTTGAGCCATTACTTGGTTTATTCTTTGTTTTTTGAAATGTCGAGTAAAATATAAATAAAAATAGATCCAAAGATTTATAAAAAGAATTGTCTGGTGAACTGATTTTAACATAAGGGGCGGTTTGAAAAGTCCAGAGACTAACATATAATAACACAATTTACGACTCTAATTATCTGCATCGTCTCCTTCTAGAGTGATACAATCATTCTAGTAGCTCTCTAACTTTTTTTTTGCTTTCTTACACAACGATTGATTCAACCCTTCAAAATACACTCGGCAATCCTCTCTTTATTAGAGCCTTTTTTCGATGCTCTTTCTAGTATCCGTAATCGACTACCGAAAAACAGGAGATTTTTGCGCTCACTCTTAATCATGAAAATATTTTAATGACATCTTCGTGTAGATATCTATTACAATGTGCTCTAAACCGAATAGAAACATTTCACTCGAATGAAAAATAATGTGCTAAAATGTTCTTTTTCTTCTTCTTCTTTCTCAACCTAATTTGTCTACTCCTAGACATAGATCTGTTTCAATCTTTTCCACGTCTTCCTGTCCTATGCCAGACGTATCCACTGTTTCCCTGCTACCCGTCCGATATCAGCCACTTATCGTTTTTGTGGTCGTCCCATATTTTTTTTTTCTACCTAAATATCCATTCTGTTATTTCTTATATCCATCTACATGTGGGTAGTCTGGCAACATATCCTGTCCATCTCCACTTTCTCCTCTTTAGTTCTTCCATAATGTCTATAATTTTTGTTTTCTTCCTGGTTTTTTCATTACGTATTCTGTCGTAACAAAATACTAAGCATGATCAATCCCACAGCTCTTTGTGATGTTCTAAGCTTTTCGGCAACAATTTTTGGAAGGCCTATTGTTTCTAATACCTGAATACAGACTGGTAAGTAGGTATTATAAATTCTAGTTCTTAAGTTAACGGAAACTAAGTTGTTTTAGATAGTGTGCCCTGCTTTTCAAACCCTGCTATGAAAATCATATTCGCCTGGTAATATCCACTTGCTAATTTCCTTCTTCTAGCTTAACAGTGTTATAAATGCCAAAAATGAAAATTTCTAAGACGTTATACATTAAGAAAGAGACTAAAACTAGGGTCCAAAATAAGACCAAGACACACTTAACGTTTTAAAATGAATTTAAAATCAAAAAGACACCATTTTGTTCATTCCTTCGTTCACGTAGAATTTAAAATGAAATATTGCAATACTAGAGATTAGGATAACTGTCATCTGTCAGTACGTCAACTAAATTTTAAGTATTTAGTTATAGTGTGTTTGATGATAAAGTCGGAAGATGTTTCACATCTCAAATATCTATGAATGATCGTGTTTCTAACACTAAAAGGAGTTCCACAGATGAGAAGGAAGATCTTGTATTGAAAGCTGTCTAGTCTGCTGAATCTTGATCTACCTATGATGATCTAAGTAGGAGCATTAAAGGATAGGATTGATCTAATAAAGAGCTTGTAGATTATGAGCTTGAAATTTAAGTTGAGCTTGCTATTTCTTTCAGCAGAGAGTAGAGAATTATCAGTGAAGTCTTGGTTGATCTGAGTAAGTAGTTTTTGTTGAGAAGCCAATTGAGCCTCTTGTGTTCTCTCCAGGGAATCGCAATGTTACAAATGGACAACCGATTGTCAAGGACCACAAAACGACCTCTGATTGTAAATATTTTTATGGAATCACCTCGAAACACTTCTTAGAATAGCCTGAAAAGTTTGTGAAAATATTTCACTCCTATTAAAACTTATATACGAATGAATTCTATCAAAAATTTCGCTAAGCCAACAATTTTTTCAGATTTAATTTTGTCGATAAACCTATCTTGTGGTATCGTTGCCGAGAAACCGTTTAGTCCAAGCCGTCAGTAAATATAGTGACGTAAATTCCAAGATGGATGAGACCTACCCAGGCATGTTGGAGGCAATGTAAGAACAAACCCTACAGCAAAAAATTATTTGGAGCCGAGAGGGGGGGAGGGACTAAAACAGATTTTTTGAATCTACAAGCCAAGAAACACATTGTGGAAAAAAGTCTGAAATAAAAGTTATTATTTATTACAAAATTAACTTGTTTTGACCTTTTTTACTTTTAAAGGAAGCCCTAGTCTTTCTAAACAAAATGATAATAATAGTAAATCGGATAACTTGTTGCTGAGATATTGCTAATTGTTTATCTCAAGACGCAAAATGTCGATTGCTATAACTTTTTTTTCGAGTGAACATTTTGACCTCCACAAAGGTTCAATCTCTTCGTGAAGGTCTAAACTTAGGGACAAAGGACAAAATTTATTTTCAGCCCCTTAAATATGGCTTTAAAAAGAGAGTGTTTTTTTTTATAAAGAAATAGAGCTCTCATGCGCGCGAGAAAACTGAACAGCTTCACATCAGCAGCACTAGAAAAAATTCGCCGTACTTCAGTAACGAATAGATTAATTTCGGTTTTTTTTTAAAATCTGGGGTAGCTCGAAACGTTATGAATATGGCATACCCCACTTTCTTAGGAGTTAAAAATAAATTTTTTCATTTGCCCATAACAAGATATGAAAATTTAGGCCTTCACGAAGGGATTGAGCCTTTGTGGAGGTTAAAATGTTCACCCAAAAAAAAAACGTTATAGCAATGAACATTTTGTCTCTTGGGATAAACAAATAGAAATATCTCAGCAACTATTATAAAATATAATTTTGTTCAAAATGACGTTTTCATTTAAAATCAAAAAAGTGCCAAAAAAGTTAATTTTGTAATAAATAATTGATACGCAGAAAATGACCGATTTTAGAGCTTTTTGGCATTTTTGCAATAATAAACTGACGAAAATAATCGCACAAAAGCTCAAATTGTAGATTTTTAAAGTCCCTACAACTTTTATTTGAAACTTTTTTTTCCAAAATGTGTTCCTTGATTTGTAGATTCAAAAAACCTGTTTAAGCCAACTTTCACTCTCCCCCTTCTTGGCTCTAATCTCTTCTTTTTTTCTGTTACATTTTATGTAGGGTTTATTCTTACAATGACCCCTTGATAGGTCTTATCTATCTTGAAATTTACGTTAAAAACAACACTAATTTTTACCTATGGCTTGGACGAGTTAGGATGTCCAGAAAATTTCATCAAAATATATCATTTCCATTAAAAATTATTCTTTAACGAACGTTACTAAAAAAAAAAATATTCACGTCGAATTGATAAACTTAATATTTTGAACTCGATTAAAAACTTTTAGAATCAACATACCTAATTTGAATTAAATTATTTTTTTCTAAAAATATAACAGGACTTTTTAAACACCTATTATTCCTGTTTAATAAGTACAGCAGAAAATAACAAAATCACTAGTTATTGGTAATTCTAAAATTAGAATATGCCATTTTACGGGAAATGTAATCGATTTAAATTCAAACAACTTTACCATATGCAGCTAATAGCCCATCGTTGATACACACCCTGTATAATTTTTCAACAAATATACTACTTCCTGTAAATGATAATTTTACCACAAATTAATGTGAAGCAAAATAATTGTTAATAATTTAAAAAAGGGGAGAATAAGATGGAGCATGAGTCACATGGACATTTAAAACGTGTTAAATTAAAACATAATTTACAATACACATTGTTTTCCTTAAAAAAGTTAGGTAACGTGGAAGTTCCTCGTCCCATTAGCAATATTTTAAATTGGCGCCCTTGAAATCCATAATACTTTGAATTGTTTTATAATACAGTAATTATTAACAAATAAATTTTATTGACAAGGCCCTGACAACCTATCTGATTTACCTAATAACTTAAAGGCTATCGGTACGACTTTCAATAAATTTATTACGACAATGCAATTAACAAGGTAATTAATTAATGATCTTTACAGAGTGTCTCAATATCCTTTACCAACACAGTATCTCGATAATGGTTTTTATAGCAAAAATCTTAAACTGAGGAAGTGCAATAAGTAATTGCATGAATAAATACCTGTAATGTTTTTTTTATGCCTCAAGAAGTAGTTAGTTGTATTAAAAATCTTCTTAATAAATTATTTTGTTGATTCTAAATAGTTTTCAATAGATACCAGACAGACAGTTTCATTAATAAGGTTTAAATTATAAAGCCCATGGAAGTTAGACTTTCTAGTTGGTCAGTTTCATTTTTCTTAGGATATTGTCATATTTTGTATTATATGAGTGTAGTCGTTTATAAAAAAATAGAAATAACAAAGAAAAACAAATACTTATTAACTGAAATGATTTCTCCACGATTATCAATATACTTTTGCAAGCGTTTGAATCAATCCAAAACGTATTTTGTCCACGGTGAAAGATGGTATCCTAAAAACATCTTCTAGCGTAGAAAATTGTTGATCACGTAGTTTGTTTTGCATGTACGGGAACTAAAAGAACTAACTGGGTGCCAAGTCAGGACTGTACGGCGGATAACACATTGGGTGCCAAGTCAGGACTATACGGCGGATAGCACATCAATTCCACGATTTGAGTGTTTAAGAAGTCACTTGTTTGAGCTTATTTGGGAGAGCTTGCATTGTCATGGTGGAGAATGATTAGACGGGTCCGGTTTATTTACTACAATTCATCGATAACTGCAAACAAATAGTTGTGTACCATTTAGAACTGACCGTTCTATGCATCTCTAAAAGCACGATTGGAACATAGACATTTTTCAGAAAAATCAGGCGACCCATATGTCCAAGAGCGAGGTTTTAGCTCATCATACCCATACCCATACGGTTGATTGCTGTTTACTTTAGAGCTCATAAGTATACATCCAAGATTCGTCACCTGTCACGATCTTATAAAGGTTTTTTTGAGGTACTGCAATCACATATTTTGGGCACATATCCTTGCACAAATCTTCACTTGAGCGTTTTGCATTATCAGTTTATGCCCAGCATCGATATTTTCTTGCACTACTACCGATTTTGGACGAGCTACCCGCGACTCGTCCGTAAGCGAACAATAGCCACGACTAAATTCAGTAAATCAGCGATCTACAGTGGGTTTTGTAGTTGCTTCATATCCATATAAAGAATTAAATTCAACGACCCACTCTTCTTAAGATAAACCACGTCGAAATTTGTGAGAAATTAGCACCCTAAAACGTATGCGAATTAATTTTGAACTTAAACAACACAAATAGCGTCCGTATGTCAACATGTTCTGAGTACATATACCTTATAAAATGCCAAAATGTCAAACTTTACAATGCATATGGTAGATGGCACCTAGCAACGCCAGTGTTGCCATAAACGACTACCCCTCATATTACGAGTTTGCAGTTCTATAAATTACGAGTTTGAAGTTGGTTTCTTGAAATTCCAAATGGGACTCTTTTAAAATTGGTGATTCAGGTGTTTTTGAAACCAAAAAGTTGTACGTTACTTAATGTATTGTGGATTACAATAATTTTGTATGAAATAAATACTTTTTTTAACCGACTTCAAAAATGGAGGAAGTTCTTAATGAGCTATATATTTTTGCATTACTGCAAGAAGTTGTCACGGTGGTTTTACATCAAATTGGCTTTAATTGAATCAATAAAATCCAAGATGGTGCTTATATTATGGAGACAAAAATATTATTTTTGTCTCATTTATTCAAAGTTCGTGTGAGAGGAGGCCGGGGTAATCGATTATGAATCTGCAGTTTTTTTTTTAAATTAAAAATTGCGGGCCAAATATGACGAACAAAAAAATATACATCTTATCAATTGTTTTCAAAATTGTTCTTTGAGTTTTATTGTTTTACTGGGAGGTAGATAAAGTATTATTAAATTAATTTTTGAAAATTCAATATGGTTAACTTAACATGATAAACTAAAGGATTTAGATTTCCCGAAAATGAAGTTCTTAAAATCTAATAGGATGGATAAAATATGGCAGGCAGAAAAATGTATTAATTCTAATCGATATTAGGGTAATTTTGTGATTGGTGAAAAAAAATATAATTAAGATTAATAAATTAACAATTCATAATTTTGAAAAAAAATATCAAGTGACCAAATAATTGCAGATTTATTCCTCAAATTATCAATTAATTAAGAAATTTCATAAAATTATCAATTAGAAAGTAATTACAATCATCAATTAACGAAGGTATTCATAATTTAAAATTTTGAAATTATCAATTGACAGAGCAATTGATCATTTTGAAAATAAAATTACCCATTACCATAGTAAAAATAATTTATTTTCAAAATTATTGAATTGTTAACTGATAATTTATCTGAATTATTTTTTAAAAAATTTAATAATTTAATGATGTTTTTTTCCAAATATGCTGCATATCATGTAAAATTTTATTTTTATATATTAATTATTTATTTTAGCCTAAACACAAATATATTGCAACGATGTAAAATACGTTTTTTTTTTTAAATTTTTCCTGTAATATTAAATAATAAATTGAACAAATTTTTCCTACTGTTAATTTTTCATTAGTTTATTTAAAAAGACGGAATATTTCTATAAAAATAATTTCGTACTTATCCACTTTTACAGCCAACTACTTTTTTTATCATTAAAAATCTAAAAAATTATAAAAAACATTCTGATATTCCTCAGAATTTATTCTTTGTACTCGATTTGATGACT
Source organism: Diaprepes abbreviatus (assembly GCA_034092305.1). Lineage (NCBI taxonomy): Eukaryota > Metazoa > Arthropoda > Insecta > Coleoptera > Curculionidae > Diaprepes > Diaprepes abbreviatus. Next base: position 7,266,796 of record JASJET010000200.1, read on the forward strand.
ATAGTAAAGAAATTCATATTTCTTTTACGCTATTGGAGGTTTTCATTGTTAAATAACATTTTTTTTCCAAAGAAATTTTGAAGTTAAAATTATTACCAATGAGTAATTTAATAATTTGAAAAATTAAATTATTAATTACTCTTGCAATGGATGATTAAAAAAATTAAATTTTCAATTATTCTAATAATGAATAATTTTATTTTAAAATTATCAATACTTCAGCAATTGATAATTTCAAAGATTATCAATTACTTTGTTCTTTGATAATTGTGAGAATAAAATTACCAATTACTTTCTTAATTGATAATTGCAATCAGGTTACCAGTTATTTCATAAATTGATTACTTTATTTTCCAAATAATCAATTGATGAAGTAATTATTAAATCTATTTTGTGAATTAAGGAAAATTAATTGATATTCCGATTTTTGAAATTATCCATTACAAAATTTTATCTGATAATATTACCAAAAAAATATTATCGCCGATATCTGATTTGCTGCTGGTCTTTAATTTAGTATGGTTTTTAATAATTTTGATTAAAATAGGTACTTTTTTGCAACCTTGAAAACATTGTGAGATGCACCACACATCTCTTGATTTGTACGTAGTTTAAATAATTTCTATATTGTTATGATGAAAAACTAATCTTTACTTTAAAAAAACAGTGGAAAGCAAGAAAAAATTAAACAGATTTTACGAAATTCGAATTTTTTAAGTAGGCAAAAGCAAGTTATCGACGGGGGGAGGGGGACACCAACATTCCCATTTCTAGTGTAAAAGGCAGGATCGGGTCTATTTTTCTGAATTTGAAGCTCTTGAAGAAGTGGCGGCGATCACAACAAAAAACAAGTTGTCAATAGGGGGGGAGGATGCTAGCAGCATACACATTCCTAGTATAAAAGGCAGAATCGGGTCTATTTTCCTGAACTCAAAGCTCTTGGGGGGGGCCTAGCAAGAAAAATAAATTGTCAAAGGGGGGGGGGATGCCAGCAGCATACACATTCCTAATATAAAAGGCAGAATCGGTTCTATTTTCCAGAACTCAAAGCACTTGGGAAGGGGAAGGGCGTTCGGAAGCATACACATTCCTATACTCTATTCAAGAAGTAGAGAGAGAAATAAAACTGTTACCGAAACCTCCAACGTACCTGCTCCAGTGCCGCAGGTAACTGAGGACTGCAGTAAATCTAATTATATTTAATTATATTTAAATATTATAAGGTTTTATAAATTTACTGCAACAATAAAATTTCTGATAGTTCAATTTGATTACTGTCAGTGAACAAAGTACACCTTGCAGTGTGTCCTTAATAATTTATCTTGTTTGTGCTTCTTTTTATATATTATTTGAGATTAGTGAGATACCCAAAAGATATGGCTTCCATATTTAGATTTATTCCAAAATCGTTAAACCATGGCAGTTTTTCCTCAAACGATGAATGCTTATGACGCCTTAAGATATTAATATCTTGATAATAATGTTAAAAGCTCTGTTGCGATGTGTTTCAACATGACAGGAGTTGGAAAATCTACTATGTACCGAATACTGAAAGAGAAAAAAACGACTGGAATTGTTAGTACTCCCAAGCCACATTCGGTCACAGGCAGACGAAAAGCCTCGTTGGAAGAAGAGATGAAAACTGCAATAAAAGGAGTTGTACATACATTTTATTATGAGAAGTAGATCCCAACTTTCGACAAAATTCTAACTAAAATCAATGAAGATCGGGATCTATCTGAGATTAAAAGAACCGAGCTCCGGAAATTGCTCAGAGAACATACCAGATAGGAAATCTGTTCTTATAGATCGTCCGGAAAATATCCGTTGAAGGAAATATCTCTCTCAAGTAAAAGGTAGAGTTGCTAGAAATAACTTAACTTACAAAATTAGTAATTTAACTGAACTTTTGAAAGATTTTTTGGATAAAGTTACTGCAGAAAATTGGGAAAAATCCATATAATAAAAGAATAAAGGAAAATGTGAAAATTCAGTCTCATGATTTGTGAGATAGATATTCGTAATCAAAGACAGCTTTACTGACTTTGATTACGAATTAGATACGAACTGTTTACCAGCGTTAACACAATTTATTATTTAAATTTTCTGTAACATATAAAAATTAATTACATTTGAAGCCATTTTTAGTGTTTAATTGTAATTCTGCAGATGGTTTAAGAAATAAATAAACTGAAACGTTTAATGTTCTAAAAATGTTTTTAATTAGTAATAAAATGACCGATAGTCCCAAAAAAAATTTTAATATTATATGGACGAATTTATGTTTTTATATATGTTTAACTTCTTATATTTTTGACAATGGGTATTTTGCAAGTATGTAAATTATAACTTAGATTTTTTTTAGAGAAAAAGGCTACGTTTTAGTCTGAATGTGCCTAAAATGGTTCCTATGCCAAAATTAAAAATAATAAAAATACAGTTGTGATTTGTGTTAAATATGTCAAAATTATCTATATTTTCTAATGTATGTGAATTATTAAGAAATCATAAAAAATAAAATAATATTATAAAAACTTTTTATTTTAAGAGTATTGCCGAAATAATATTCTATGCCAGGATTAAAATCCTTTTTAATACTTCACACATCCAAAGATCTATTGTTATCCAACCCAAATAGTTCGTTATTATAGACCGGTATTTTGGATTATAAAATTTCTAACCCATTCCTACGAAAAATATATGTGTCTAACATATTTTGAAGACACCGGACTAAAGAACACAGGTAGTTTGCGAAGAAAAAAAAGGTCAAAAATGATTTATTACTCTCTCTAGTTCTTGAATAAACTATAGTATAAGAGGCAAAATCGGATGTATTTTCCTGAACTCAAAGCTCTTGGGGGGGGGGGGCGATCCCCCCCTTGGATCCGCGTCTGCACGAGATACGGTACTGCAGTACCGTCTTTTCCCACCGACGAGCTAGTCTGTTTTTATTTAATATGTGCTATCGTCTGTTCAATGTTATTTTAGAAATGTTTGGATGTGTTTGTCTTTAATTCTAATTTTAGCTCAAGAAAACTGCTTTCCTGAGCCTTGAAATTTTTTAAAATAAAGCGAAACGTTGGCCAAGGAAATAAATATTTTTCTCTCTTTCACGAGCCAAATCCCAACTAATCTTATTTGAATAATTGGGTACAACCTTTCTTTAAGAACAATTTCTAATATAATTTAGTGACAAAACTGTACAGTTATGAGCAGAATAAAGAATATACAGGATATTCTATTTGTAATATTTTGACTTTTTAATTTGGATAAGTTTCTTTTTAACTGTACTGGAGAAATATTCTTAAATATTCAGGAGGAACACCCTGTATAAAGTTATGTCAATTACCTTCGGGTATATAGATCATTTTGCACGTAAGTGCGGCCTTTAAAAATTTCGCATTTTATAAATGGTTTGCCATTCGTGGTTTTGCCTTTTTTAAACGTGAGCAAGGTGTCGCAAATTATTTATTTATTTTGGTTAGGAATTTACACACAATTATTGTTATAGAAAATCAACTGCATTACTAATGCAATAATGTAAACGTACAGAAAAGTTATGGAGGAAACGCGTAAAAAAATTATAATTACTTTCTTTTGTTTTGCGCAACACTTCTTTATATCATCAATCAAAATTGAATGTGAGAATATTAATCATATAAACTTGTTGAAATGTTTACTAATTAATAATCGTGTTAAATTGATCCTCATCAAAGGAAATTATTTCGAGACAAACATTTTAAAGTGAAAATAAAAAAATTCTAATAAGGAAAAAATACAAGTAAAATGAAACTTTATAAAATGGTGGTTTGAAGCAGTTTTTTATGTAAACTGACCCAAAAATGCCTTATGCTGTTCTTGTTCTTCTTCTTTCTTTCTCAGCCCATTGACGTCCACTCCTGGACATAAGCCTCTCCGACGGTCCTCCACTGGGATCTGTCTCTCGCCTTCTGGAGCCAGTCTTTTCCAGCAAACTGTCTTATATCATCTACCCATCTGCGTTGTAGCCTGCCACGATTTCGGTTAATTTCTCGCGGTCGCCATTGCATTAATTTACTCGTCCACCTATCGGGCTGTTGTCTAGCTATGTGCCCCGCCCATTGCCACTTTAGTCGTGACATGCGTTCAATGACGTCAACTACTTTTCTTCTTGATCTTAATACTTGATTCCGTATTTTATCCCGTAAAGAGATTCCTAACATTTGTCTCTCCATGGAGCGTTGAGTGACTCGGAGCCTATTTGCGTTTTGTTTGGTTATCGTTTCCATGCTGTAAGTAGTAACAGGCAAGACACACGTGTTATACACTTATGCTGTTACTGTATAATATATGGAACAGTTTGTATCTATTGTAGAAAATGGGTGAAAAGGCATGACCGAAAAACAAATGTCGATGATTATCCAAATTGTGGTTTAATACACTCACTGAAATTGTCTTACTGTCTAACCTAATCCAAATTTCGGCAAAATCCCCAATGTGAAAAAACGTCACATTGCACATGCATGGAATCGTGCTTTAGTTTCACATAAATAAATCTTTATTTGTTTATGTATATAAAATACAAATATGAGGTGTGGAACGTGTCACATAATTTAAAATTATAATAAAAGTATAAAATATAATAAATCACATCCAAACAGACAACATTTAAAGTGCTAACAATTCAAAATTTAGGTCTGGAATTAAGATATTCGCCCACAGAATAATATGGATTTTTAGATAGGAGTGTTTTTATTTTATATATGTTGTTCTCTGGTAGAATACGCGTTTCCTTTGATGCTTTATTCCATATATTTATTATCCTAGTTCGTACATTTTTTTTGTGTATAAGTGAATTTAGTCTGTTCATAAATAAGATCAAGTACTGTAGTTATGTGTCCTAACGTTATTGTCAAATAAATTTTAATTTTTATATACAAATTTTAAAGATTCCAATATATACAGATTTATAACTGTTAACAGTTTTTTTTCTTTAGAAATTGGTTGACAGCTTTCTCTGAGTCTTGTGCCAAACAAAGATCTTAGACATCTCTTTTGTAAAATCTGCACCCTCTCAACACCCACCGATCCTCCCCAAAAGATTATTCCTCATCTAACCCTTGCCATGATGTGAGCATGGTACGCATTCAAAGCTGCTTCCAAACCGATCTCATTCAATAAAAATTTCACTGCTTACGGATACCTTGACAACTCTTTGGATAGCCTATCTATGTGACTTTTTCAGTCAAGCCTTTGATCAATCATTACACCCAGAAAAGTTATATCTTTACTTGTTTCAAAAATGTTATTTTCAATATTGAAAATAGGTGGTTTAACTGACCTATATGTATAATTAATAATCTGTGTTTTTTTCCACGTTCATTTGTAGATTATTATCAGTAAACCATTCTTGTAGATTCTCCAGTGAGCTCTGAATGTGTCCCACAATCTCATAGACTTCCTTTTCACTTATGATAAGCGACGTGTCATCAACATATATTACAACCTGATCTTTTACAATTTTGGGAAGCTCGTTAGTGTATAAAGTATACTGTAGGGGGCCAAGCATGGATCCTTGCGCAACGCCTCTCCTGACCCCCTCCACGTCGGACTCAACCCTGGCGCCATGACTATTTCTTTGTACAACTCTCTGTAGTCTACCACTAATATATGATTTTAGCAGTAGCAGTGCCACCCTCTGATTCCATATCTGTCAAGCTCCTCTGCAAGCACTTCATGATCTACCCCATCAAATGCCTTAGAAAGATCCAATGAAACTGACACAGTGTGTTTATTTTGATACATGGAGTTCAAAACCTAAGAGAGAGACAAATAGGCTGCTTTTATTGTAGATCTACCCCTTCTGAACCCAAATTGACAATCTATCAATATTTTGCTATTATCTAGAAACTTTACGAGTCTCTCTTGAGAAATTTTTCAAAAATTTTGTTTATATTAGACAAGAAAGATGTAGGCCGTTTTTTAAATCACAGATTTTACTATTTTCTTCTTCTTAATATTAGCGGTTTTTAGTTTTGTAGGATAAATACCAGACTGGAAACAGACGTCTACTACATGTACCAAAGGCTCAGCTATCATAGCAATAGCTTTCAAGAGCGAGACTGGAATTTCGTCTTCCCCTACAGATTTTTTATTTTTCAAGCCATTTTAATATGTCATGTTTTGTAGCCCTTTTAGAAAAATGGTTTTATTGTTAATGGTAATTTTCTCCAAATCAGGACTTCTATTGCCCCTCACATCCGGGCATGCATTCAGAAAATCATTTTTTACCATATTTAACAGTTCGCTATCAAGTTTACATAGATTTTTAGATTTTATTCTATCTAGAAAAGTAATTTTTTTTCTTTGGTTCTTTTTTTATTAGTTCGTTAACAACTGCCTAGGCTGCTTTACCCCTATTTTCAGAACATTCAATAAGATTTTTGTTATAATTGATTTTAGCCTGCTTGATATTGTTTTTTAATATTTTGATATACCTTTTATAATATTGAATACTTACTCTATTATTAAGTTTTAGTTTAAAAGGTTTTCTTTTTCTGGCACATGATTTTCGTATGCCCGTTTTAAGCTGGTAATTTTTTTCTTAGCCTTCGGTTTTGGCTTTCTCCTCCATCGAGAATAGATTTTATTTTAAGAATAAATTTATTATATGCCTCATTCACATCAACTGCACTCAACACACCATCCTATCACTCACTCATTAGCTTCAGTCTATATTGTTCAAGCTTAGCCTTTGGAAATAATCTGGTAGAGATAAGGGAATCACTCTCAGCGTTTTTTTAATATTACAGTTAAAAGTAAGAAACTGTGTATCGTGGTCGGAAAGTGTAGCCACCACAACAGAGCTAGCTCCTTGTTCAAAATTAATAAAAAAAAATATCTAGAAGTATTGTTATCTTCGTGGGTTCATGAATGGTTTGAATTAAATTGAACCCTGGAAGCAAATCGAAAAATTTGTCTTTATTAACCCCAGACTCAAGCAGGTCCATATTGAAATCACCACATACAATACATACATATATTAGCATCATCGTAAAATATGAAAATTCTAATTGTTATTATTCTAATTAATATTCATTCATTCATTGCTAAAAAGAGTTCAATGCAAAAATACATTCATCACAGATGCGTGCCGTTGTATCAGGGGATGGATATGTGGAACGGAGACGAAAGAAAAAGTGTTGGAAAGTTTTCAGTTCCCGGCCAATATGCGGTTTTTGCGCTGTCGGTTTATTTCGATATGTTCATGTCAGATGAATGCGTTTTACTGGTTTGTATTCTTTGTTTTCATTTTTATTGCGGTAGATTTTAGTCCCACCAATTAAATATTACGGTTGACCGATAGTGAATCTTTAGAAAATACTGTCATGTTGTTTTATTCATGGTTAGGTTCTGTATAGTGTGAATTACAGAAAACTTTTTGCAAAATAGCTATACCAATAGCTTTATTGAAATTAAAATTCGTTCAAAGTAAAGAGTTGCGAGCCCAATCAAAAGATAACTTGTTTTCAAACAAACCAATTAGCAAGTTTAGGACAAAGTTACTTGACGAAAAGTATATTTTCACGTTCTAATATGTCTGTGGAATAATACCTTATAAAAAGATTTAGACCATAGCTAAGATGATAAGCTGCAGCCCTCAGTCATAATTCGGGAGGGTTCAGTCTAAGCTTATAAGATTATCCATAGAGATCTAAATCGATTTAGACAAAACAACTAGAAAACTTTTATTTTGCTATTCCTGACAACAGTGAACTGCAAACACGCGGATTCAAACTGCTTTGAAAATAGATTTTGAGTATTTTAGGAGTCTAAATGGTTAAAATCAGTCATTGGGAAAATATTAATCAGCAAATTGAAATTATCAATTACTCTATCAATTAATGAAATAATTGGATACTTATCCCCAAATTATCAATTAATTAAATAATAAGAGATTTCATTCCTAAAATCATCAATTAATAAAGTAATTGGTAATTTTGTTTCTACAGTTATCAATTAACGAAGTAATTTATAATTTCCCATTACCAGAGTAACTGAAACTTTCATTTTTCAAATTAACTATTACCAGAGTAATAAAGGAATGAAGTTTACAAATTATTGAATTATTAAGTGGTAATTTTTTCTGAATTAAATTCAAAAATATTTTAATGACGTTTTTTCAAAAATAATGCAGCATCATATATCATATGTATGAAAACCATACTTTAATTATGAATTGCTCTGAGAACACACCGAGCTTAGCTTGAACTCTGATGTATTGGTGTCAAGATATTCTAATCAAAAGGTGTGCAACAAAAATATTAAATTATGGTAAAAAGCTTACTTAGCCATGTGATCAAAATTTTTGGTTGTTCTTTTTTCGCTTCTTTACTGGATTTTTGGAGTTAAATCCATAAATTTACATTTACTCGATCATTTCGAATCGTATTGATGAGACTAAAGCATATTTACTTTTAATTATGTATTATATGTTTTAGTCTGAACAAAAAATGTTTCAGCGATATAAAATACGTTTTCGTCAGAATTCTTGTCATAGAATTAAATGATGCATTTAGTAAATTTTTCCTACTGGAGTATTTCAATAAAAAATATATATTTTTTTAAATGGATTACCAGTTAATAAAATAATAAGTTGATAAAATAAATTAATAATTACTCTTGTAATGGGTAATTGGAAAAATGATATTTCCAATTACTCTGGCAATGGATAATTTTATTTCTAAGATTATCAATTATTTCAAAAATGACAGTATCAATTACTTCATTAGTTAATAATTGTATGAGGAAAATTACCTATTATGTTATTAATTGATAATTTTAGGAATCAAATTAGCAATTACTTCATTAAATGATAATGATTTTCAAAATTATCAATTGATAAAGTAATTAATAATTCAGTTTTGTGAATTAATGGTTATTCAATAATTGATATTCCGATTTTTGAAATTAACTATTACAAAATTCATTGATAATATTACACGATAATATTATCAAAAAAGTATTTTTGCTAATCTCTAGTTAAAATTATATTACATTTTTTATAGATAGTCAGCATGCATCGAAACATAACTGTTACTTATAAAAGCTTAGTGAAATAGTGAGGCAGAATATTAACAATAATACACTTTAGCATGTTATATTGTTTTATTCTATTTTTTCGCCTTTTAAGGTGTTAAAGGAAAGAATATATATTCTGAAAATCCAACTCTGGTTCTTTCGCCACAAGCGTTTCGACCTTCTCATGATCTCGTCAGTGGAGCTGTAATGAACTGAGAGTAAAATTCACAGAAAATACAAAAAATCAAAATTCCGGGACTTTTCGGCAGAATGTAAAATATCAACAGTCAAACGACATCATGTACACATCGGAGTAGTGCACCGAAAAAATTAAAATCTTAATAAGAAATAAAGAATAATTACTGCCGTCAAATTAATTTAATAAGTTATCGTTTTTCGTTATTTTTTCGAGACTTCCGTTATATTTTTAATTGAATTATGGCTTACGGACGAAGATTGTTTTTAGAGCTGTGTCTGAAAGTCAAGAAGATTATTTGCACCAGGAATAAACAAAGTATCCATTGATTTTTGTCCGAAAGGAATTATGTTAGTTGAAAATTGGAGTTTAACCACTAATATACCAACAGGGTCTGAAGAAAATGTTTAAATTAACAAGTACAACAATAGAACAACGAGGTTTTTGTAAGAATCTCTTTTCTTCCTGTGCCGTGCCAGGTCTCTTTGGCATTGGCATAGTTCCCTGCTATTTTAATATTCAACACTGTGTATTCTTATCTACTCTCGGATGATCCTCGCCCAAGTGATCTGCTTCCTTCAAACACTTCTACGACCGTCAATCTTACTCTTCGTGATCGGTTGAAGAATTCTGTACCGATTCCCATAGAGAACATGGACAAGATATGCCAGTTTTCTGCATTTTACAGCTGTCAGCAATTCACGAGTGACATCTGTCCGATTTAAGACCACTATATTAGTCTGCATAGCTACCGAGGATATTGGAAGCATTCGCCTATATAACCACATCTTAAATGCCAAACGATTCATCGTGGCAGACTTCAGTGTTCACACCTCCACTCCATACAACAACACTAACCAGATGTAACATTTAACAATTCTTTGATGAAATTTCAAATTTAGATTGTCATTGCAGACAAACGATCTCATTTTTAGAAAAGTTATCGGGCTGATTCGATTCTGAATTTAACTTCTTTATCTGGGTCAATCTGTTCAGTAATATAATACCCAAGGTAGTTATTAGCAGCGAAGTGTCTGGATATGGTAAACGACTGAGAACCATAAATTTAGCTTTAGCAACATTTATGTTGAGTCCCATTTCTTTTCCAACCCTATTGACAGAACCTAAGAGTTGTTGTAGACCCTGAAGACTATCACTTATGATGGTCGTATCATCGACATAACGAATCGTGTTAGTAAGAATAAAAAAATGAAAAATTTTGTTTTCTGTTATTACCAAACCGACAATAATGAAAAATTTTGTTTACTTTCGGGAGACAACTAATACTTTTATCTACGTTAACACTTTGTCTCCAGATCTTTACAAATTACAACAATAATATCAGCAAAATAAAACTGCCCAAATATAAAATCTAATTTTCATGGTATGGCAATTAGATCCGGTAGAAAAAGTAAATCTTTTTAGTAAATCTCTCTGCCAAATTTTTATTTTTAAGCCCAGGAGGAAGATTACAATTTTCAAGTGTAAGAACCCCGTACTTAACATATAAAACGGGACTGTTCATGTATAATATCTCCATTATACTAAAAATGTCCTCACCATGCTCCGTGCCATTACGTGCAAATAATTGGTATGGCAACAATGAATTTTCTAAATTTTTATTATGTTGGTGAAAGTATATTTTTGACATTGACTGAATACTTTTCATTTTGACAAGAATTTATTTTTGATTTTGCTTGTTTTATGCATTTTATCACATTTTGTGTAACGTTATACTGAGAACTGCAAACAGGAACGTAATTTTAAGTTTTTTTTTCGGTATTTTAAAAATGTGATTCTTCATCGTAAGACATGGAAATACTTCTAATTCAAGGAGCTGAAGCAAATTGGCTATGCTTATAATTCTTTTATATACTAGACGAGTAAGTCTATTCAGCGCATTTTTCTAGAAATAGTTTTGCACAAGTAGATGAGTAAAAAGTTTACGGTGTGCTTTTCACAAATAAACTGTCTGACAAAAGCTATGGAGCACTGTTTGATGTAAACATCTTGAAGCAGCTAAACTTAGATTTAATAACATTCCCCGGCTCTACAAAAAAAATCCTGGATTAGATGTGCATTAACCGATAATAATAGCGTGTTATCATGAAGTTAATGTTCCATTGACATATAAAGCTGAACATTGAAACTGGTATGCTGTTATAATTTATAACGATTATACATTTAAAAACCAATATGCCATATTAAAATAGAAATAAATAATTGCATATAATATGAAATTTTTCAATATTATTAAGCATGTCTGGAAATAACATGAATTTTACTTTTATGTAATTGATTTGGCTAAAAAACAATACTAACCTTTTGTTTGAATATGTTATCAATTTAAAACAAATTTATATTTAATTAATTATTTATTATTTTATGAAAATAAAACAAAACTTCTTGATTTATGCACAAATAGTAAGGAAATTTGTATCGTGAAAATCCCTTGTCAAAGTAGTGAGAAGTTGTGATTGATTGCCATTTCAAAAATTCAACTCAAGGAAAGGTGAATTACAGATCCTCAAGTAGTTACGTAAATGAAAAGTTTGAAAAACTAAAAGTTGCTAGTAAATCTTTATGTAAATATTTAGATTAAAAATTATTATATTAACGTAAAAATTCCACTCTTAAATTTACAATATTTTTTGTATTTGAACTATCTTAATAAATATTGTTTTGTTTAGATAGATTAGCTATTAAATATAGACTGCTTTAACACTTTATTTATCCACTTTGGAGTTGAATTTTTTTTATAAAAACGATTTAGTACATAATGTTATTTTACTTCCTTTAAATTAAAGCTCCGTTATTATGAAGGTAATGTCAACATTATTATGAATATTGTTAACTTTATATAAATGGCTAATGTATCAGTTCCCTAAAAGTATCGAGGAGAAAATAATTTTACCAAAGTCCTAATTAAAGCAATTTTTAAATGATGAAATTCTATTAATTTGGAATAGATTATAAGGCCATTCCTAGAACTTATACTAAACAATATGTATATTAATTCATGATATAAAATTTTTAAAAATAAATAATTTTTTATTAACTTCTTACACTCTACGTCCAAAGAGGGATATAGAGTATACTAATTTTATTTACAAAAATACCCACTAATTTCTGCAATCTTTTCCAAAACAGATAGTTAAAAAAAAGAAAATTATTCTCGATTCGCTTTTGGAGCATAGTTCACATTTTAGCTATTTTGCTAAATAACAGTTTTATTGTAAAAAATAAAATATTGTATATAAATTATCACAATATTAGAAAAGCGGTCTCATTTATTTGTAAAAATTGATATTTTATGCTTGCTATATAAAAATAATAAAACTGCAACATATTTACACTATTCCAAAGAAGTTTAAAAAAAATAGCTTTAAAGGAATTGCTTTGGAATCATTTTACAGAAACACTTAATTAACCCTTTTTTATACAATATATAGTTAATCAATCACCTAAAATAAGGAAGAGCGATTTACATGATACACGACACATTTACGCCTTAACAAATCAATGCATGTAATGGTGACCAATAAGAGGGGTCAAAATAATTTTCATGAGCAGTCCAGTTTTATATTTCAAGTTCGTGGTAGGAACGTACATTTTAGGTTTTATAACGCACTTTTTTCCATCAAAATAGGGCAGAATAATTGATTTTGGTCCGGTCGTATAAAAAGTATTTAAGATTTCGCTCAACTTTTAGATCCTCTTGAAGGGATTTAAATTCTCAGTCATTGGATTTTAAGCCAGCTTGAAATGTAAATTTATATATTCTCAGCAAATCTTATTTTTTTTAACTGAATGAAGAGATTTTAAAACAATTTTATGAAATGTCAAAATATACGACTTTGAGAATTATTACGAAAAATTGAAAAAATTATAATTTATCTAAAAATTGCCACAATATTATAATGGTAGAATATACACCGACGTCTCAGAAAAAAATTGCTTACTTCGTTGCAAGCTAAATTACTGTTTAATTAAATATGTTTAACGAATATTATAATGTAAAACTAAGATTAATTATATACATTTTTTTATTTTTTTTTTAAATTAACAATTTTATTTGTGTCGTTAAAATAACATTTATGTTATATTTGATACAGGTTTATTTAGACACTTACCGTATTTTTTTTTCTTCAGCTTGATTTTTATTTCGAATCACTCTCAAAAAATATTAAGAAGAAAAACTTTATATAGAGTCAGTTTAGTCAGTTAGTAAATAAAGAAAACTTTTTAACTGATACACAAAACACCTTAACATAACCTCAACCGTTCACCTGTCTTGAGGATAAACATTTGCCACCGAAAGCCACCTGTGACCTCACTTAAATCAACATTCTCGCTTTCGTAAAAGAAAAACTTATGTTGCACTTATATTAACACTCATACAGTGTCTTATAGAGAACAGGCTAAGTGTAAAATTAAATAAACAAGTTTCTCAAACTTAAATAGACAATGTTTTGACAGAAAAACGTTAATTTTAAGTCAGAAATAAACAAAAGACCGCGAGTATTACAAAGTTTACATCAGTTAAACTGAAGGCGTACGGTAAGAAACCACGAAGAACCAGGTAGGAACCCAGCTGAGACGACGAATTGTTTTTCTGTCCTTGTCGATTCTATTTATAATAGTACCGAAGTACCACCTCGAGTGGTTCTCGGTATAAAGTTCAAGCTTAACGGAACCAAGGCTAATATTGCTTGGTTAAAATTTAGAGGTAGGTACTTGTGTCATTTCTGCACGTGCTGGTGCGTAAAGCATGGGCGGTGCGAATCTATTTTAAAAAGAGGTTTTATAATAGATTTATTATTTGCTCCCGATTTAAATTTATAGCATTTTTGGCTAATTTTCTGAAAGTAAATATAATCATATAGTGCTTGATTTTGTGATCCTTCGTTTCTCTTCTTCTTCTGTCTTTTATGTAAGTATATTGCCTATTATTTCTTTATCATCTTTTGTATATTCTTTTTGTCACTCTATCTTTTCCTACGCCTTCCTACATGTTTTCTTGCCAGTCCTGATTTATTTCGTGCTACTTTGATTATTCTTCCTTTATCCGTTCTGTTTACGTCCTCATTTCATTCGTGTTGTCCATTAATATTTTCTATTTTATAAGTTCTTATGCCAATGCTTCGTTGTCTGTTTAGAACGTTTTTACAGCACTCTTTCTTAACACTGTCATCTCTCTTGTCTTCATTATTCTTGTAGTTGTTTATATGTGTTATTTTTTCAAATAGAGAAAAGAAAAGAACATATACAAACGGTTCGTTTCCTGCAAATACGACTCTGGGCTTCTCTATATATGCATTTCGATCACCTTATGATCTCTTCAGGTGGAGTTGTATCGAACCGAGAGCAACATTCGTAGGAAACAACAGTAGGATATTAAAAACCTGCAGACTTCGATGCCAGACTGAAAAATATCACCAGTGAAGTGAAAGGATAATACATATAACCAACTCTTTAAATTCGGCAGATAGATTTGTTTATTTTTTTCTGAAATGTAAATTTTTTAAAATTTCACGCTACTCCTGGGATTCTATAGATGTCGTTTTACTTGCGATATTCTTGTTGGTACTTCATTGTACTAGGCTGTATACGACATCATGAGGAGGATCACAATAGTGTATATCCAAAATAATACTCTCGATATCAGCTCCCATATCCACCCAAAGGCTCGTTTAGAAGCCCAGAAAGCACATATGGCCTTCTAGTTCGAACCTCAATATGATCATTCCAGCTCAGTTGTGAGTCCAGAATTATTCCCAGGTATTTAACAGTTCCCTTGTATTAAAGAATGCTTCCCATCAATGTAATTGTGGGGAGTCTTTCCGTTTTTCTCTTATTTGTAAAGAGTATCACCTCGGCCTTCTCCGGGTTTATTCCGAGCCCTTCACTGTGGTTTCATCTTTTCACGATCTGGAATATCTGCATTACTTATCTTAGAAGTGAATAGCCAAATGAATTACATTTGCAAAGAGTAATTTCTTGCATATCAGGGTAGAATAGCCTTGCAAAATTACTACTAAAGGAATCATGCCTACTTGTATTCGTCAGACGATAAGCTTTTGTTTTCTATTACATTTTCTTGAAATACATTTCGACAATATACTGTTAAAATTTTAAGTTAATTTGAGGAAAATTAATGAAGTTATAACTTCTCGGTGTACAAATACTCGGGGTAAGCTCGAACTCAAAGTTACATGCCAAACGCCACCTATGGAATAGACTTCGAATTCAATGAGTTGTTAGAATATAACTAATTTTCTGTGATTGTTTGTGAGGTTGGAATACATGACTGAATGTTAACAAAAAATTAATTTTTCCACTTATGTTTAAATTTTGTCAAAATGGAACTTTTCAAATCGGTGACACCGATTTCTCACAAACTATTGAACAGATTTTATTTCAATTTCCCTTCTAAATACATAAATGTTGTCGTTTATAGAAAAATTTTTAATTTTCCAAATGGTTTTTGTTTATTAATAGAAAGCGAGTAATTTTTTTGCAAAAAATAAACTTTCTATTCTAGCTTTCTGAAATATTGTAGTATGCCCCGAGGAACTGCGGGGTCAGATGTAAAAACTTTTTCAATATAATTTAACAAAAAGTCGTTTATATTAACTTTCATTCTTAAGTTTTTTTGAGTGTTCTCTCGATCTGAGTGAAATTTTTTGCGTTATGTTGGGAAGGTTGCTGCCTTGGTCTCATATCATTTCGGCGGGAATTGGTTCAATAAAATCTAAGATGGTGCTTATAATATAGCGGACAAAAAATAACTTTGCTCTATTTTCTTCAGAATTGGTATGCGGGCGTTTTGGAGGTCGCCCATAACGAATATAAAATTATTTAAAAAAAAATCAATGTGGCGAATCCCATGTGGCGTTCTAAAACTTTTACATTTTCCGATTTTATCCAAAATTGGCATATCAGAGTTTTTGTTAGTGTAAATTACGAATTTAAATTATAAAAAAAAATCAAAATTTTATATCTCTCCATTTTGTTCAAAATTGGTACTGAGGTATTTCTGGAAGTGTAAATAACGAATTTAAAATAATTTAAAAAAAATTCAATATGGCAGATGCAATATGGGGTATTAAAAATTTTATATTTCCAGATTATGTCTAAAATTGGCATTGGAGAGTTTTTTCAAGATGTAGATTAAGATTTTAATATTATTTTTTTAAGTCAGATCCGGATCCAGTATGGTATTCGCATTCATTCAAAAGTAGTATAAGGGTCTTCTCAGGGTCCTAGGTTACGAATTTCAAGTTAATTATTTAGATTAAAAATGGCAGATACAATATGAGACACTAAAAATTTTACATTTTTCTGATTTTGTCTAAAATTGATACTGGGGTTTCAGTATACTGGATAAAATCTGTTGGATTAAAATATGCATGTCTCAAATTCTGTCAATGTCGGATTGGAGAGTTTTGGGGGCCTAGAGTACGAATGTAAAATTGGTTCCTTAAAATTCAAGATAGCTGATTTAGTATCGCAGACTAAATATTTGTTTGGTGCAATTTTATTTAAAACTGATATTGGAAAATTTTCAAAATCACAGAAATTTTTATAGTTCAATTCAGTATGTTTACAATTTTGGATAAAATGAATACTGTTTTGCGACTTTGGAAACATTGCGGGGTATACTATATATCTTAGTTAGTATTTAGTTTAAATAATTTATGGCTATCATAACGAGTTCAAATCTTAAAATTGAAAAATTTGTATGGGAAAAAAATGCGCTTAAAAGGAAAAATTCAATATAAATATTTATATGAAATTCAAATTTTTGAAGTCGGCGCCAAATTATTACTGAAATAAATGACTACCAACACGAGATACAAATAAACGACGATAAAAGAAAATAAATTTTTTTGTGTGGATTACATTTTGTCAAGTAGCAATTTGGCATCGACTTCAAAAATTTCAGTTTCATATAAAAAATTTATATTATTTTTTTACTTTTGAGCGCTTTTTGGAAGTCGGTACAATTTTTTTTTATAAAAATGTTGTTTCTAAAACCCTTTATTCGAAATCTTCCGCGTTTCTGTTGTTAATTCCTAATACTCACATTATAAATCCACTTAAGGGAATAACATTTTGAGAATCATAGTGAAGAAACAATCAGTGCGTATTAACTAATTGTTTATAATTATATCCTCGCGTTATAAGGTCGCTCCTTATTGTTGTGCAAAATGGAGCTGTGTCATGGCTAAATTTAACAAAAACGTAAAGTCTATATAGATAATATATTTTTTTGATGATTTTTTATCACGTCTATTAATTAACTGGTAGTTATTCTTTTCTACGATGGACACCAAAATAATTCGTTCTCTAACAATGAAACAAAGGGCTTACGACTATTCTGATAATTTTATTTTTCAACATACTTGCACCTCTTGCCTGCAATAACTTTATTCCAATAGAAAAAATTATTCCCCTTGGTCTTGAAAATAGAAAACATTATACTCTTTCAACTAGTTATCGCCTCTAAAGTAACGTTCCTCAGAGGGCTTTTTTTTTAAATTTTAATTTCGGAAAGTCGAATGGAGCCAAGAGTCTGGACTTGGTGAGAGGTGCAGCTCAAAGAAGTTACATTCGCAGATGATGGGTTGAATTTAGATTACTTTGTGAATTCGCGCAGTGTTGTAAAAAAGAACAAAAATTCTTGTAACAAAAAATGTCCTGCTTTTGGTCCATTGCTGTACGCAATTTTGTTATTATACGTTACTGCTATTATTGTAGTGCTTTTCAGCAACATATTCAACAAGAAATTTTTTTATTTTCAAAATCTTGTAATTTATATTCGTATTCATACTAATCTCTATAATTTGTTACATATATATATATATATATATATATATATATATATATATATATATATATATATATATATAATGTTAAAACATTAAAACTTAAAATCAGGGCGGGTCCTAGTGGTAGTGCAGGAGCGCGTCTTTTATTTCTTAGGTGCATATATTTTAACTTAAAATTCAGCCATTAATATTCATAGTAGAGCTTTTCGCCTAGATGCCTGACGTTGATAGGTGGAGGGGGGCGGCACACATCATAACTAATGTAATTAAATCAGATA
Organism: Diaprepes abbreviatus; assembly: GCA_034092305.1. Lineage (NCBI taxonomy): Eukaryota > Metazoa > Arthropoda > Insecta > Coleoptera > Curculionidae > Diaprepes > Diaprepes abbreviatus. The sequence continues at coordinate 7,285,164 of JASJET010000200.1, forward strand.
GGTGTCATTTGATTACATAGAGCCATCTCTTCTTATGTATTTTTTCTTTCTTATTAAATTCTTGTTAACAATTTTATTGAATTTATAAAAATTGTGGTATCACTGGAGCTTATAATCTTCTGTACAAGTTATACATCATTTTATACCGTTTTTATATGATTGTAAATGAATTATAGTAAAATATGTTATAAAAACTAATTAAGCATGTTAGTTGTTTCTAATTGAATATTAATTTTATTTCAGAAAAAATGCATTGTGGAAATGTAACTATTAAAATTTGTTATTGTTATTATAGAATTCGTATTTTAATTTTAATCTCACAACGAGCAAGACTTGTTTACTGTTTTGTGGCGAGGATGGTGTAGGAAGATTTTAACGGACTCGTAATACGAAACAGTTCATGAAACGTATGTTAAATATACTACTAATAGTTGTCTGTATAAAAAATTAATTGTAGTAATTTTAACCTAGAACGTATTTCAGGAGACCGGTAACGTGGGAGAATGAACAGAGAATAAATTATTTAAAATAAATTAATATATTAAATATGTATTGGGTAAACCGCGAAACTGGTAAATAAATTGTTAGTTAAAAAATTAAATATTGCTTCAAAATTTCAAACATTGTTAACTTAGGTGTTTTATATTGAAAATAAATTATTATAATTGTTAATGGAAGTAAGGCCAAACAAAATTTTAGCAATCCCTAGTCACGGCTTTACTTGCTATATAATGCAACTAGCATTATATTTGTCAACAGTAATATCTTTAAGAATCTTCTACTAGCGAAAATGGCTGATATTTAAGGTCAACACAAGCTAACTTAACTACGGGAGCGGCTTATAACAGGGCTGCCAGATAGAAAATTAGAGATTTTCCCAAACTGAACTTTACTTTTTCCCAAAATGATATTGTTTTCGTAAATTTTTGCCCAATTGTAAATTAAAAATAAATATAGTGAGAGAAAATTTAGGCTCTAAATAATAAAACATTCTACTGAATAAAATTTTACAAATAACAAATGACGAAAATATCTTTATACCCACATAATGAAGCAAAATGACCGCAAACGGGATTCATTTGCTCCTTTACTCAATATTTTGTACAAATCTTGTCTCTTCCGCCCAAGATTCCCCCAAAAATATATTTTTTGTTAACAATTTCCCCTTATTTTCATTTTTCTCAAAAATTTCGAAAAAAAATATTTTTTTTCCAAAAGTTCCAAAACTTTTGCTTGCTCAGAAGTTTTTCACCTAGCGATAGAAATGAAAAGTGCAGGGCTGGAGCCTATTATCTGCGTATTTGTCCGTTCTTTATCTTTATATAGCCTTCGAAATACCTAATAAAATTACAGTTAAAATTTGGTGATGATTAGTTTAGTAGTTCTTGAGATATTTGCGAACATAAAATTATACCTTTCATTTTTTTATAATATCTCTCTATTGGTTTATTTATTCAAACTTGTGACGAATTTTTTCGCGAAAAAGCGTTTCACATAACGAATAATAATTTGTCTATTACTTACTCTATCTACACTACCTCAGTAGGCTTTTCAAATGTACGTGTAGCCTTTTAACATTATTTTGAATGGAAGTTAATGTTTCTTGATATAAAAATACAGCGTTAAACCTTCCCAGTTGGGTTAACAAACACGGATTAAAATTTGGTTCAGATTGGTTAAGTAGATTTTTCGGTTATTAATAACAAAATCCATCTTTCTTACATTATAGTATATATTTCAATCCTGCTTTAATAATATGCACCAAAGAAAATTGCAATGCATTTTAAAAGCGAATCTGTTAGGAAATATTCTTTGTAACATATTTTATAATAGGAAATTATTTTAAGGATAATAATTTGGGGTGCTTGAATACAGAGTAATTCTCCTGGAAATGTATTGATCGATTGTGGGAAACCTATAATTAGAAAGAATCTGGAAATTTGACAGTGTACTAACGCTCATGGGGGACAGCTGGCTAAAATATTTTCAAAATAGCGACACTTCCGGTTATACCGGAAGTAAATGTCAACTTGCTTATTTTAAATGGAATAACCTATATATTATTATATTTTTGATTTATACGTAAAATTTTAGACATATTTCATGTATAATATTCTATACTGAAGTCTCACCGTTTTGGACATATTTAAATTTATATGTCAGAAAGGACGTTTGCGAACCTAAACTTAACTATAAATTTTTCTTATAACAAAGTCTTTATTATTTAATTTGGGTTAGTTTTCTTGTGGACGAAGATCGACTTTAGTAGTCTTTTTATGATATTTTGAAAAATATTAGTACAGAGTGGTGAAAAAGAAGAATAAAAATTATATTTAAAAAATTGTCAAAAGTCAATTTTTTCAAATAGAAAGCACTAATTTTAATAATTTTATCATATTAAGCATTAAAAATAAGTAGTTTTCAAAATATTGGCAATTCAACATTTTTCTAGTGTAAAAATGCTATACGGCTTTTAAGTTTTGTTATTAGTTGGCAATGACGGCGAGGCGTGGCGAAAATAAAACAATCGAACCCTACAGAATTGTCACTATTTCTTGCCATTTGACATTCATTAATAGTAATCATGCCACGACGATTAAATTACATGTACGAAGATTATTAAACTTATTTATTATTTATGGAGAATGTGATAGAGTTATTTCAAGAATATGCGATTCATTCGCGATCCGATATCCGCCGAAACAGGAACCAACACCACCAACTGTTAAAATGATTTTAAAAACTTCAAGAACTTTGGATCCATAGAAGCAGAAAGAAATAGAAATAAACCAGTTTTTAATAAGGAAAATATTGAAACTAAAATTTTAGCCGCATATCCGACAAGGCAAGTAGCATTAGAGTCTGAATTGTCTCAAACACCAGTTTTAAGGAATTTATGGAAACACAATTTTTAACCCTATGTATATTCCATAGTATAACATTTAAAATGCACTGATTTTAAGTGTAGTAGAGTTGTCAATTATTTTACTTTGATCACAAAAAAATGCTGTTTTTTTTGGATAATATTATTTGGTCATATGAAGGCAAATTCACAAAAAATGGATTGCTTAATCGACGCAATTCCCACTATTAGAGAGACTCAAACGTATATCCATTTAGAGAATTATATTTTCAAGAGTTTTGACAGTTTAACGTGTATTGTGCTATAAGAAATGACGGCGTCGTCGCCCTAGAATTCTATCAAGATAATCTGAATGGTAACTTAGCCATTTTTGAAGACTTATAGATACAAAATACGTTTTTTAACTTATAGGTAAGCGCTACTTCGACATCTTGAGAAATTTGGAAGTGAACTATTTAGCTAACTTAACTAACGCTGGTTGATCATAGAAATCTATTCTATCGACATGATGGGGCGCCTCCACATAATAGTCATTTAGTTAACAATCATCTGCAAAACTTGTTTTATGATCAATAGATAGCCAAGAATGGGCCACATCTTTGGTCACCTCGCTCCCCCGACCTAACAGTACTTGATTTTTTTATTTGGGAGAAAATAAAAAATAGAGTATACAACACCGCATTAACCACTATGAAAAATTGCATGCAGCGCGTTAGAATAGCATTTGAAGAACTTAATCATCAGTCAGTAAGAAGAGCCACCCACAATCGATCGATAAAATTCCTGGAGAATCACCTCCGTTTGCACAACAATCAGAAACTAGCCAGCGTCAATCAGATCATTCAAAAACGAAGTGGCAAACTGTCACCTTACTGTTTTGTTAACTTTTGGTGGTCTCTGACTGATTCATGATTTTTTTTTGGAACAGGCCTTATATTATTTCTACTAGAAAAAGCCAAAATATTTTCATTTTTATTGGAAAAAATATTATGTGTATAAAATTTCTCATACCTTTGCGACTTCGATCTCACTTCCCGTCAACAGAATTTGAACGTTTATAACAGAGAACTAAAGTGAAATAGAAACTCAATTGAGCAACTAATACGTTAAAACAAAATCAATCTCCCAAAATCCTGTTATTAAATGGCGTTTCAAATAGAACTCCTTTAGGGAAAGAAGTAGAAAGCTAGCCAAATCCTTATAAAGATCCGAAGAATGAGCTTAGAATTGAAAGCTGCCTACAAGATAAAAGAAAAATACAAAAGAATGTACCTGAGCGTAATATTAAGGACTGGGATAAATTAGTGCGGTTTATGCCTGATACAATCGCAAAAAGTAACATATTTATATATATTAGAAATTTCATGACCAGTTATCAATGAGTTGAATTGGCGTGGTAAATAAATATTTAATAAATATAATATATGCTTTTTTAAATATATATATATATATATATATATATATATATATATATATATATATATATTAAAAATAAACAAATTCGCGGTCTATATATTTGAAAAAGTTGTTTTATTCTCCTTACGACCGTTAAGAAAGGGGACAGAGAATATACTGTCTGTCCCCTTTCTTAACGGTCGTAAGGAGAATAAAACAACTTTTTCATATATATATATATATATATATATATATATATATATATATATATATATATATATACACGCCTTGTGCAATCAGGAGCGGATTGGCAATATTGCTGATAAGGCATCAGAAAAATAAGTTGCAAAAAAATTAGGTGAATTATACTAAAACCTAGAAATTAAGTTTTCATTTTTTAAAGTGAAGTTAAACATCCATCATAAAGAAATGAGGGAAATTACGTTTCGGAAGCACGCGATCTCAATTCAGACAAATGTATTTAACTTTGAATGGTTGCGGCTGTTACCTGATGGAAAATCTTTACAAATAAATAAAAAATTAGCACTAAAAGCTACTGTGCAGTGAAATGCATCATGAGCGATTAAAAATCACAATTTAAATCAGTTGATTTTTGAAAATAAAAATCATGATTTAGATAAAAAAAATATTTATTAAAATATTTCAAATAACTTGCGGAAAAAACTCACAAATGACTTTATAGCTAAAATGCCGCGCCTAAGAACGTAAAAAAATATGAATTCTACCCTAAACTGGCTAAATGTTACAAGCTTTTCAACTAAATTATTTAAAACAGCAGCCTAAAAATTAATTATTTATTAATATAAAGGACAACTTGAAATCATAAACTTATAATTTATCATCATTTGCACTTTCATTGTAAGATCTAAATATAAACACCAATTTTCTACCTTTTTCAATCCCCAATCTATTTCCTGAATCCTGTTTATGTTTTTTATTACTTTCTCCGTCAACATTATTTTTTTAAAGGGACTGGTGCCTGTGTTAAGTTTTGTTACTGGTAGCAATTCCGTATCTTCAAATAATTTACCAATAGTTTCTAAGGCCAAATTTATTTCTTCTGGAGATAACTTATCCTTTCGTTTTTGGGAAACAAACATATAAGCTACAAATTGATACGGTGTAAATCCTTGGTCACATCGATGCTCTTCTTCGAAGGTATGCTGTAAGTGTTTCCATTGCTCTACAGCATCTGAAATAGTTGCATTTCCTTTGCAAAATATCAGAGTGCACTGCTATAGATTTCAAAATATTTAGATATTCTTCTGCTGTGCGTTTGGATACTTTTTGGTATATGGCGGAATCAATCTCTTTCTTGTGTTCCTCATAGATTTTTAATAATATGTCCTATTGGGAGACATGCATTTCTAAACAGTCAACTACGTTATTCCAACATACATCGCTTGTAACAACTGATGCTTTGCCCCCTGCTTGGCTTGGTTATTTGAACAATATGTTCTTTAACGTCTTTTATATCTAAGTCCTTGTACAACAAAATCAAAAAATGTACGGAGCAGCCATAGGTTATAACTTTAGAACTTTCTTCAATACTTGATTTCATGCCAGCCATGTTCGCCGCGTTATCTGCCACCAAAGATTTTACATAACATTGATATTTTAGTTCACATGAAGAAATCGAATGACAACAGAGTTCAGTAAAATATTCCGAAGTATGAGACTTTCCAGAGATATCAATAGGTTCATAGAGAAGTGTTCTCCTATCTTCCGTTGTTATATCTGAGTATATTACAGGTTTGTTTTGGATATTTGACCGCCAGTCAATTGATATACTTACGCATTCTCCTGAGAGAGAAGAAAATGATTATTCTTTTCCTTTTCCATAAATTTCATCCAAAAGAGTATATACTACAGATGTCCTGGACGGAGGGGGAGGGGGGGGTGTATAACTTTTGAATCGCCTTTCGTACTTGTGAGCGTTCGATATACCTAAAGCTCGAGTTACTGTTTCCTTATCAATATTATGTTTTTGAGCTGTTGAAGTACGAGTAACAAAATTGCTAATAGAGGAATAAGTTTCGCTTCTTTTCTTTTCTTGGGTCTGCTCGGAAATGTTTGGTGGAGATTTTTTGATGTTGGATAAAAAGCTAAAGGTTGACAAATTTGATGGGGCTGAATTTATATTCTCTTCAATCTATTGTGAAGTCCTGTGTGGCGTATTAAAAACCAAAAATTTAGTTTTAAACTTATAGAAATTTTCAAGAAAAATAGCTCATTTTGATTATCCCGTATAAAATCCAAAAATGACTTTTTGACATCGGATAATTTGAAAAAAATAACATCACGAAAATAATAGCACAATTTTAAAGTTGTGTATTAATTTTGTACAAAACTTTGTTAAGTTAAGCACTTACACTACTTACCTGTATCAATTGCACCTTGCTGCTCAGTAGTTTTAATATAAAACTCGTGATGTGCCTTAAGTCTTTGGACTAATCTTTGATTTTTTTTTGCAGCTTTTACAAATTGCTCTACAACCAGGTTTATTGGGATTTATTTTCTAAATATAAATTTACCATATGTAGTGTTTTTCCCCCAGTTATTACAACGAAAATAATCATTTGAATAAAAACAACATGAGCACGAATTATTCCCTCTTAATAATTTACAGATAAATAAGTAAGCGAGCCCTGACAATAATTTCCTGGCAGTAGGAGTCACTAAACCATTAAAGACAAGATCTCACAAAGCAAAAATTAAGGAAAATATGCCTTCTTTGTGAATGAAAAAGTAAAAAGTAATCAAAAACTTATGCACTTTACAGTACAATTATTTATGCGAAGTAATAAGGAAGTAAAAAGTGGTTTAGATTTCTAATTACAAAAATATTTTGTACCTACCTATTGGGCATTGGTTATGATTGAAAACCATAAATTAAATTTTTGCTGGAAGATAACCGTAAAAAATGCATATTTTATTTCTTAATGTTTCCTAATAAGAATAAAAATACACAGACGAATATACGCATATACTTATTTTAAAATATATGTTTAGTAATGTAAATATAAATATACAAATAAAAAAAATAAAAATAATAAAATAATACCCAGAGAATTATTTTGGTGGGTATTTATACCCGATAATAAAATAAATTTTATAAATATAATTAAATCTTCTAGACTGGCTCCCAATAAGTTCTTATGTGGTAAACAATAATAAAAAGAATCAAAAGAATCATGATTTTTTAAAAATTAAATCATGTGTTTTTATTTTTTTTTTAAATCAAAATCAATACGACCCTGTTATAAAATATAGTGGAAATTTCAGACAACTTTTCTTTTTTCATTTGATTTAAATTATATTTAATTTTAAAATAATAGGTATACTCCAGAATTTTATTTCCCTTTTTTTGGTAGATGTTTCAAATAAACACGAAACATAGATGCAGCATTTTGTTGCCGGTGTATTTATAAAAATCTGAAATACTTTGCTTTTGGTATAAATTTAAAACATCCTCAAAGTAAACAATATTTTTTTCTTAACAAAAAAGGTCCACTAAAAAGTGCTATCCTACTTATGCTTACACCATAGCGAAATATCTACTAGATAAAATAATGCTATGATTATTCTGTTGCACAAAAAGAAGAACCAACAGACTTGAAAAATTATAGATCCATTAGTCTAGCAAAACATCTCTACAAGCTCTTTACCAGAATCATTACCAACAAACTTATAGAAAAGTCAGTTGTGTATAACCTTTTATTCTTGCTTTTGTTGACTTTCATTAAGCATTTGACATCAATGTTTGAGAAGCCTTAAAATGTCGCACATACTGGTACAGCAAATTTAAGGTATACATATAGGGTTTTTCAATAATGGCGGGTCGATGTTGAAATGGAATAAAACAAGCTGTGTATGAGGTATTAACGAAATTCTTTTTTTATTTGCCTATGCCCATGTATGCCATTATATATGGACTATAACATCGTTCAAATGTCCGATGCGGCTTCTCACGGTGGCACGGATCCACCAATTTTCATTGTTTCTGCCGTATAAACCCGGCTGAATTTGAACGATGACATTGGTTGTGTTGAATTTAAGCGCATAGGTTGATTGCGGCTTACTGGCATAGACCTGCAACTTTAGGAAACCCCACAAGAAAAAGTCTAGCGGGGACAAATCGCACGATCTTGGAGGAAAAATTCACTTCACCTCTGCAAGAGATAACCATACCCTCAAATCGTTCATGTTGAATATTCATCGTGGCGTCCGCTTTGTGACACGTAGCGCCATCCTGTTGAAACCACATGTGATCTACCCTTACATCGTTTAATTTGGGCCAAAAGAAATCAGTTAACATAGTTCAGTAGCGCTCGCCGTTGACAGTGATGGCCTCACCAATGTCGTTTTTAAAAAAAGTACGGACCAATGACGCCGCCGACCCAAAATCCGCACCAAACGGTAACTTTTTGTGGATGAATTACCACCTGGTGAACCTCGTATGTGGTGGCGTCCAAACGCTCTGAAGCCCAATCAGCGAACAAACGGCATTGTCTATGATCATTAACTTTGAATTCTTGGGTCAATACGGTCTTGTAAGGGTGTAAGCCTAAATCCCGACGCAAAATTCGTCAAGTTGTAGTCTGTGAACGACGAAGTTCTTGTGCACGGCGAGGAATTGACTACCTCGGGTTCTCCTGCACACTTTCACGAACCGCAGCGATATTTTCAGCTGATCTGGCGTCCCTTTGACGTACAGGTGTTATCTGATTGTTTACTGAACCGGTAGTCTTAAATTTGGCTACCAAACGTTGGAGAATTGACTCTGAAAGGGCACGCAACGCGCGCAACGTTTGCTCTAACGAATACTCATTTTGATAATAACGTTTTATCATTTGGATGTGTAGCTTGTCAAGGTGATTTGGCATCTGTAACAGAATAAATAACCATAGATTAGACAGATGCCACCGAAACAATATGGCCGTCACAGGCTGCCAACATCGAGCCGCCCTTATTGAAAACCCGTTTAGGAATGCGACCATTACTGTAAACATGCTGAAATTTCCAAAAGCATAAAAGTCGAAAAGGAAGTCTGAGCGATACCATGTCACCCATGCTCTTTATAGCAGTTCTTCAACATGCCTTTAAAAGACTGCACAGGGGAGTAAGTATTCACGGCGAGATGCTCTCACATCTGTTATTCGCCGACGATACAGTTGTTATTTCGGAAAATCTGGGAAACATAAAAACTATACTAGGCGAACTAGCGATAACATTATGTAGATTGGACCAGAGATAAACTCTAGCAAAACACAATTTATGGTAAACCTAGTTCTGAGCGATTGCGATTATCAGAGTAAATCAAATAAAGAAACATAACCTTATCATGGGTGATATATGAGGACCTAAGTGACGTATTTAAAAGTGATCTACTAAACCATCTTTGTCTTATAGAAACTTAATTCTGGTCATCATAATTCAAATTCATAATGATAAAAAAAATATTTTAGAATTTATAAATATTCCATAATTTTGTCAGTGACTGTCTTTATATATATATATATATATATATATATATATATATATATATATATATATATATATATATATATATATATATATATATATATTCCATTTTATTTTAAACTCGAAGGATAAAAGTAAATCGTAGCTATAATATAATGTAGTTTTCAAACATTGAATGTGTTGAAATTAAAATCCATAATTTCTAAAATAATACCTTTCATTTAATCAAAAAAATTACCCAGCGGTAATGAACTAAAGATTATTTCGCACAGAACAACATAATGTAGAGCTAATCTAATCCAATATCTCTACTGGGTTTAATATATGAAATTGTTAATCAATTTATTTAATTGATTTGTGGCTATATTAGCATATCTGATAATTAGACTAATGATTTTGTTCCCAATTGAGAGTCAGTTATCTACAAAGACCACTAAAATAAATTCTAATTATTGTTGTTAATCGAAATATTAATAAAAATATGCAAACCAACATAAACATGATTCAAAATTATGGAAAACGTGCTGCTTGTCCTTTTATATCACTGACAATTCGGTCTCAAAGGAATCCAGCCTTTTGTTGTTAGTTAATTACATAAAATGGTTTTGTATGAGAGCAATTTGGTGTTAATTCAACGCTACTCTAGTGGGAAACTACAACCCTACACTTCTTGTCCCTACAGATAATGAAAAGTGCATTTAAATTTACATTGTTCTTAAATTTTAACTGCTACCAATGTATTTTTCACACTACAAGTTTTTAAATTAAGGTTAACTCTACTATCAATATGAATTTCAAAAGTATCATAAAATTTTATTCTGGTGACACTGTAATTTATTCTTGAGAAAAAACGAATGAAGGAAAAAATATATTTTTCAAAATTTTTTTCTTAATTCTTTGATCATAAAAAATATATGTGTTGTATAAACTATTCAGCGGCCAGGCTGTTTCACGGCCAGTGAAACCTCTTAACAAACAAATTTTTATTACTTTTTTCATGCCCTTCAGGCAAAACAATAATAAAATGCAGCTGAACGTCGCCTCCAAAAGCCTGCAAATAAATAAAATATAAAGGAAATCGACAGGACCACCGGTACAAACAACAGTCCTAGCTTCGGCTGCTTCTTTTGACGACTAGGCAGCTGCTGTCATCGTCGCCAAAAACCTAAAATACATATATTATATGCATATATTGTCACTTACTAATTGTAAAAATTGCAATAATAAAGGCATTTTTAAGGTAAGTTAAAGGTTTCATGTCTGAAAAATCATTGCCAGCCGCGGTTAGTACTTGGATAGGTGACCGCTTGGAAAGACCGCATCGTCGTTCTTCGGAACCCACGTTAACAAAAGTAGAGCAACAAAGTGCTTCTCTTCTTTTGAATTAATATATACAGTGATCGACAAAATAATGGAAATATTTTTATTTTGAATATTTTTTCAGCACGCTTCGTATTCAACAACAATTTGTGCCATTTATTTTATATATTTGTTAAGGTATTGAATATTACTACATGCTTACATTTTGGGCTCTCCTCTCTTATCTGCCTTTTTTGTTTATGTCTTGGACATATCTATGGAAATATTATTTCTTCTGTGCATTTTTAAAATTTAAAACAATTGGATTAGTATTGTTGTGCCAATGTTATCACCAACACCGTATTAAAAATGGGCAAAAATAAGTATTTGTTGAGAGTTACGACTAGAGTTGTTGAGTTAAAAAAACAAGGTGTAAAGTAATGCACTATAGCAAAAAAATTACGTTTAGGTGAGGGTGTTGTTTAGAAAATTCTAAAGAAGTTTTGGTTACTGGGGAATGAAAATAGTCTGCGAAAATCAGATCGTCCTAGAGAAACGACCCTCTATGTTGAAAAGAATTTTAAAAGAATTTAATAATAAATTAGTGCAGAAATTCGCGAATATTTCAACACAGACATAACAGCTCAGACTGTGAGAAGACGTCTTTGTGAAGTTGGATTGTTTGGAAGAGTTGTTGTCAAAAAATCTTTACTCTCCAAAAAAATCGACCAGACCAGTTTGCTTAGAGGCATTTAAATTAGACACTACAAAACTATGATACGGTGCTTTGGACTCTCGAAAGTAAACTTAAAATATTTGGTTCAGCCAGAAGGTCGCTTGTTCGAAGGCCTGTAGGAAAAAATTTGATAATAAGTATCAAAAACTTACTGTGAAGCATGGGGTGGCCCTATTCTAGCCTGGGGATGCTTTTCCAGATCTCAGACGGGCCTGATAGTGAAAATAACTGGGAAAAAGGATCGATTTATGTACCGCGATATATTACAGAATACTATGTTGCTCTGTGTCGAAGAAGAAATGCTTTTAAGGAGATATCAACAAGATAATGATCCCAAACACTCATCCCGTTTAATAAAAAATCGGTTTTTGGAGAAAAGTGTTGATTTACTGGAGTGACCTTCTTAATTGCCGGACCTGTGAAAGCACTTGGAGCGAAAAATTAGAGATTCCAGTTGATGTATGTCAAAATCTTATCAATTCAATGCCAAGAAGATGTAGGGAAGTCATTGAGGTAAAATATTGAACTTTGCCTCTTTAATTTGTACAGACTTAATTATCTGTTGGAGAAACAATATTATTTCCATAGTTTTTATTTATCATAGGAAAATTCTGGTTTATTTTGTATTTTCATTTGTTGAATAAAAAGTAATGAGTTTAGTAGTGTATGTTTATTTTTTGATATACAGTTAAATATTGATAACCAAATATTAAGGATATAAGCAGAAAACAAATCATTACATACTTTTGTCCATCTCTCCCTCTCTCTCTACATATATATATATATATATATATATATATATATATATATATATATATATATATATACATATAAATTTGTGAGCTTTAGCTAATGAAATATATCTCTCACACACTTAGTAATGGTTCACCACAATATGGTATACTTTAAACATAATTTAGGTTGACTAATGTTTGTGATAATAATAATAATGATAATTAATGACTCCTGCAGAACATCAAGGGACTGGGCCTTAGTGAGCATCTGTATAAGCCGATGCAGAAAGCAATTCTCCTAGCAACCGCGCTAACCGTCCGAAAGTTTGTAGGAAATACAGTAGACAACGTCACCTAGGACCCGATAACATGGAAAGGGTTCCCACAGAGCTTCATATTTTTGGTGTCTTTGTATGCCTGGTATGAGTGAATAATCCCTGGAGGGAGTGCGAAGCCGTTTGGCTTGTAAATCATATTAATGACTAGAGCAAGTGCGAGAAAAGTAAAGGAACAAAAATTATATTCAACTGTATATTATTTTATGTATTACAATAAAAAGATATAAACACATTTAAGAACTACAGTAGCTAGAAATATTATGTTCACAGCTAATAGAATATTCGTTATTATTTATTTTGGCTACAACGTTTCGACAGTTAGTTACAGTTAGACAGTAAAATTTTAGACAAGTGTCTCCTTTGTTATATATGTAATTCTCCTATCAGGCAGAGAATATGAAAAATATATGTACAAACAGTTTATTTCCTGCAAATATCGCTCTGGTCCTCTCTTCATACACGTTTCGATCACCTCATGATCTCGTCAGTGGAGCTGTATCGGACCGAGAGCAACATTAGCAGGAAATAACTGATATATGAACCATAAATTTGAAGGTATGTCGGCAGGATATTACACCTGCCGTCTACCAACTTCGATGTCAGACTGAAAAATATCGCCAGTCGAACGACATCTATGAATCAACGGAGTAACGTGAAATTTTTAAAAAATCAAAATTTCAAAAAGAAATAAAGAAATCTATCTGCCGTATTTAAATAGTTTGTTATATATGTAATTCTCCTTTCAGGCAGAGAATATGAAAAATATATGTACAAACAGTTTATTTCCTGCAAATATCGCTCTGGTCCTCTCTAAATACGCGTTTCGATCACCTCATGATCTCATGAGTGGAGCTGTATCGGACCGAGAGCAACATTAGCAGGAAATAACTGATATTAGCAGGAAATAAACTGTTTGTACATATATTTTTCATATTCTCTGCCTGAAAGGAGAATTACATATATAACAAACTATTTAAATACGGCAGATAGATTTCTTTATTTCTTACTGAAATTTTGATTTTTTAAAAAGTATTTCCTTGTTGTCTACGAATACCACGATCTAGTTCTTTCAACAGATTTTCAATGGAAATAAGGTCTGAGAATTATGCCGATGATTGAGAAATTCGGAGGATGTTTTTCTGAAGCCAGTTTTAAACAACTCGTGAGGATTCCTTTGTTTCGTTACCCCGTTAATGAAATTTAAAGGGTCCACTCAATTTTTTTCTAAAATAATCTCACTTAAGAACGCTGGCTGTCTCATGTTTAACTGGAGGTGTAACGTATTTAAGATTACAGCTTGTATGATTAGCCGCCTTACACGTTTTGCCTCATAAAAATTAAAATTTTTGTAGCACGTTTTGCTTAATCAACGTACAAATGCATATCTGGCGATTCTATTTCTTTCTCAAAGAGAAGGTTTTGCAGCCATCAACCTTTTTTTAACTCTCTGTGATTTAACCAGGATTCGTGAAATTTCAGTAATGATTCTAGGTGCGGACTTCCAAAGATCGTTTTAAGAAATTCTTTTAAAGCACTCTAGGTTTCTATGTTTTTTTTTTGTTTTTTTTTCCATTTCGGTAGATTCTCAAAGGTTCTCTTTCATTACAACAAAAAATTATATTGAATATGCTGTATCTGTGTAAGACAAACTGGTTGGTAACTGTAGCTTATTTTTATAACTCTCTAGTTCTCGCAAAATTGGAGTAACTCTTGGTAACACAATCTTCAGATTTTCAAAAAATCGACTTTAGTTTTTGACTAGATAAATTGTTTATACTTTTGGAAACATTTTCAACATTTAACCATTTTAAGATTAAAATTATTTCCGAAATTATAGCAACTACAAATAAACGCCTCTTGGAATCGGCTCAAAATTCAGGTAGCGAGCGGACCAATCAGAACCTTGAAAAAGGGTATCATTGAATATTCTTTTATATCAGAGATTATACTTTTATTCATATTTCCTTTGAAGAATTTCAGAAGGTAAAAATACCTCATGTACATAAAGTTGAAACTAGTTCAGACTCTCTGAATATTCAGTGTCATAGAATCAGTTTACTTTGAAACGCAGTAGTGTACAAATCGCCATGTTTAATAAACATTATTAAATCTTACAATTACCCACGCACTTAGCGATTATACAAGAAGTTGAATTCTCAGCGAGGGTCTCGAGAGGCCAGCAAAGTAAAAAGAGCTGCTCAGAGGGAGTCGGAGGATATCGAGGCACCAATGAAAGACCTCATATATAGCCGAGAAATCGCCGAGTAAAAATTTAAAAATTTTTGAGGCGCGGACGGCGTTACATCCTCCTTTAAACTGCGTTTTTCAAACTTGGGGGAAAGATATCTCATAATCTATTTAACAAACTTCGATAAAATTTAAACCGCATATTTTTTATAATATCATCTATTTTATAACTAAAAATAATGATAAAAGTAGGATTTTTTTTCTCAAACAGCTATCATTTCTACAAAAAGAAGTTTAAAAAGTTGATGCTATATCTTAACTATTACCTTTCTAAATAAGATTTTGAAAATTTTTTCAGACGATGCCTAAAAGAGAAAAAAAAATCCACTATCAGCGAGGATTTTAAATTTGTTTTATTCGTTTTTTGTTTTCAAATTATTCATAGAGTACTATGTATATGAGTAAAACAAAAACTTATTTATCTATTTAATAGCTTCGTCAAACAAAATTTATTATTTTTATACTCATTTTTCCGAGCGCCAAGGTAATGTAACTTCTTAATTAAGCACAGAAAAATTTATTACACATAAAATAAACTCCACAAAATTATTTTATCTTTTACTTTTGTGCATTTTCATACTGATCAAACAAGTATTTGACCAGGAGGACACTATATAGAACTATATTAACACCAAAATGATGCCGATGAAAATCGACCGCAATTATTTGATGTTGAAAGAATAATTTTCAATTATTCAAAGCAATTAACCTGTTTTTACCACTAAATCAAGTAACAGAATTAAGTACCACCAATGTTTAACTTCTAAGGAGAAGCAAAAACTGTGTAATTAAAGATTTAATGCTTGATTTAACAATTGTTTTCTGTTATTTCCTGAATGTTCTTACAGTATAGAAAATGTTTTCCTGTTTGTCTAAAAAAACAATAGAAACAACAAAGAAAAATTATGTATGTTATCAAACTTTGTTTCGTTCAAGTTTATTCCTGTTGTGTGTCATAAAAACAATAATTTTCTATAATAAATAACGTTAGTGCATTGTCTTCTAATTATTGTTTTTTTTGACTTCGGTGTTGTATTCAACACAATTAACCATGGGGGTAAATATGTGTGACTATGTTTTTAATTAAGCACAATTAAAGCTAATGTAAATCAATAGATTTGTTGTCTATAAGGTCTTCCACCCATATTCAACTCTACAGAATGTAATTGTGACTGTTGTTTGATAAGAACAAATCATATTATCAGTCCGTCAATTTTTTCTACGATTCCATGACTTGTATAGGATTATATTAAAAATGCTGATGGTGAAACCATAAACACATCGGTTAAAAAAGTCTGCTCAAAATCAAAAATAACAAAGACCTTCAAACTACAACCAAATACCTTAAGACTTCTCAAAGAAAGACGAGAAAGGACAGATCGAACAACAGACAGTTTCAAAACTCTAAATAAGGAAGTCAAAAAAGAAATTAGAAAAGACAATAGAAATTACACCAATAAACTAATAAAAGACACAATAAGTGAAAACTGCAACATGAAAGTACTAAAAACATAAAACTCAAAAGGCAAAATAAGAATAATAAAAATAAAAAACGCGAAAAACGTGGCCGTCCAGGACGAAAAGGAAATAAACATAGTCATAGAAGAATTCTACACCAAGCTATACTCGCCACACGCACAACAAGAACAACAATGAACGAAAAGAACCATACTCAACATAGGCTCAGAGGAAATTCCAGAAGTAACAAACTCAGAGATAAGAATGACATTAAATAAATTAAGGAACAATAAATGTGCAGGAGAAGACAAAATTACAGTAGAGATGCTGAAAATTGGCAGCAGAAAAATAGAACAAATATTGAAGATTCTATTTAATAAAATAATTGAAGAGGGATTGGTATAACTCCGAAATAATCTTAATATTCAAAAAAGGGGACAATACAAATATTGAAAACTACCGACCAATATCCCTACTATCACACACCTACAAGTTGTTAACCAAAATCATAACCAACCGCATAACAAACAAATTCGATTTTTACCAACCTGTCGAACAAGCTGGATTCAGAAAACACTTTAGCACCACAGATCACCTACACACCATAAGAATACTAATTGAGAAGTGCGCCGAATATAACGTACCGCTCCATATGGCTTTTGTAGATTTCCAGAAGGCATTCGACTCCGTCGAAATATGGGCAGTATTACAATCCTTAGAAAACGCAAGAATCGATTCAAGATACATAAACATCATAAAGAACATATACGAAAATGCAACCATTCAAATAAAAATAGACGACAAGACGAAAACGAACCCCATAGAACTACAAAGGGGAGTGAGACAAGGGGACACTATCTCGCCAAAACTGTTCACCCTAGTCCTAGAGGACATTTTTAAGAAACTTAAATGGGACATCAAAGGTATAAACGTCGACGGAATATATTTGAACCATCTCAGATTTCCTGATGACATAATCTTAATAGCAAGTAATCTCCAAAAATTAGACGAAGTGCTACAACAGCCAAATGATGTGTCCGCATCTGTAGGCTTTAAAATGAACTACCAGAAAACAAAAATAATGAGCCACGAACAGGCAAACATAACAATACAGAACCAGAGGATAGAAAACGTCGAACACTATGTATACTTGGGTCATGACATCAGACTAGGGAAATCAAACCAAGATGCTGAAATAAAAAGAAGAACACAGCTGACATGGGCCGCGTCTCGGTAAACTTGCATACATCCTGAAAAATAATTCAATTCCCATAAATCTAAAAAGAAAAGTGTACACATGCATATTACCGGTGTGTACATATGGATTAGAGACCATGTCCCTCACCAAAAAGTCCGCTAAAAAATTAGAAACAGTCCAAAGAGCAATGGAAATAAACATGCTTGGAATATCATTAAGAGACAGGATTAGAAATACCGAGATAAGATGCAGAACGAAAGTTAAAGACATCGTGAAGGAGGTTGCAAAGATGAAGGGGCGATGGGGCTGGTCACATAGCCCGATATGAGGACAACAGATGGACACGAAGAATACTGGAATGAAGACCGAGGGAGACAGCAAGAAGCACGGGAAGACCTCAAAGATGGGTAAACGACATAAGGACAGTGGCGGGCAAACAGTGGATGAGATTGGCGAAGAATAGAGAAAGATGGAAACAATTGAGAGAGACTACATCCAGGAGTGGATGGACAGAGGTTGACAAAGAGATAGAGATGGTGCCTGGAAAAGAATGACATTTTGGGGAGACCATAATATCACCTGAAGTAGTTCGGAAGGGTCAGGTAATGAGGCTGATTAGATTAACTCGAACAATTTGCGGTCATGGTGGGATATAATGAGTCTAACGAGGCATAAACATCGAAGATCGAAGATCATCACTCTTTTTCATTCATTCATTTAAAAAACATTTTAACCAGCTTACATCTGTGAGGTCGTTGGATTTTATCTGGAACTATTAAGAGAAAAAGTTGATTATAATTATTTCTGTTATATTCTATTTTTGCAGGGCTAAACAGTGATATAATATTAAACTGTTTTGATACAGGTTTTTAGTCGAAAATACAATATCAATTAATTAGAAACACTTAATGCCAAAGCGAACATTTTATTTTATTAAAATTCTCTCAAGGTTAATACATATTGTGTGTTTATCATTTTCTCCTCAGTTATAAGCTACCTATAAAGGGTAAAAATGGTTTAGGGTATAATCATTTTCGACATGTAATTTGAAATAGGTATTAAAAAAATTTAGTACCTTACAAACATTTTGCTGGTAATAAAGCGGCATGTCAGTATCCTTTTTATATATTTTGCATACTCTCATGATTATCTGATCCATGATAACATTAAAGAAAAGCGAGCTTATGGAGTCCCCTTGTCTAATTCCTCTACCAACTGGAATCGGATGTGTAAGTTCTCCGTTGATCGTGGATAGTTTTAATTAGGTTGTGTGGGATTTGCTTATCATAGAAAAAATGTAATATATATTTAAGCTGGATGCGATCGAAAGCATTCTCCAAGTCAATAAAACATATATATTCTCGCTTGTTGTATTCGATTGATTTCTCCATTATTTGTCTTAACACGAAAACAGCATCAGTGCTTGAGCTATGAAATCTGAAACCATGTTGTTAATTTGATAGAGCTATTAATTTTCTTATGATCTTCGTTGTTAGTTTTAGTGTGATGGTGATGTTATCGGTCCCAATTCCGGATAAAGGAGGAGGATTCTTAGGCCAGGTCACCACCCTACCTAAGGTAGAAAAAGTATGAATGCTCATAGAACAGAAATCTCGCCTCGGAACAGGACCCAGTAAGGTGATATATGAAATGTTTCTTTATAAAAATTACCACAACGACTTTATGGAAAGTCAGACACTAAATAATTTGTTATTGTCACAAGTATAAATAATACATAATAATAATTTTAAATTTTTTCCCGCCAATTCACCAACAGATTTAAAAAATCTGCGGACCATAAAGAATTATTATATACTGAAAAACACAAAAAAAAGATAAACTTCTGAATTGGGAAGTTTTGTTTCCTATTGTTATAATTTAAAAAATGCAATTTTCTTTATACTGATATATCCTCTATAAAGCCGATGTATTTTATTATTTGAAATAAAAATACAGTTGACCAACTAGTTAGCTTTAACAAAGCAAATCCTATAAAATCCTACTTTTACTATAGAATTTGAGATACGAGCCTTTGGAACAAATACGAAGCTGAACAAATCCTTAAATATCTCTAGTAAGCCTGGCGGAATGATTTGGAATTGAACGCTTCCTGAAAATTGAATATCCTATATTTAAGCGATTTATATCCGAATCTGGTAAATTAGGTCAGATAGAGAACGGTAATAAAGTTTAAAATTAATATCAGCATTTTTTAAACATTAATTACTTGTCATGAAATTAAAGCTGTTGAATTGAATATTAAAAACTCATTAAAACGAAAAAAGAAATTGTTACGGCTTCCATCTACTGCAAGAAACCATCCTATGACTATAATGGTACCCACACATGCATGAAAATATTTTTGTATAGATTTATATGAGGCAGCGAGCTCCGATCCGGCTGCTTAAGCAATGATGTAGTGCACCATGCATCGATACCAAGGAAATTGGAGGGTTAATGAAATGTTGTAGCTAAGCTGAAAGTCTAAAAAATGACTGTCACGTACAGAAAATAAAAGTCACAAATGGACATAAGCCCGTTATATGTAGAAATTTAGTAGTAAATTGTACATGCATGTTGGCAATACGGTACTAGAGTAAGTTTTTTGAATGCGGTAGCATCGCCTCCAATTTGTTTAGTTATGTATCGTTTAGTTCCATAGCCATTTTGAGTTTTCTTTGTTGTGTGATAAGTGCCGATCCAGCTAGGCTTGCTACCAGTTCATTTTTCCCTGGGGCCCTATCCTCGAATGGGGGAACGTGAAGTGAACGGTGAAAAGGTGGCGAACGCTTATTCTTGAAATGTTCATCATTCATAACCTCGTTCGCCCGGTGGAAGGTAAGCGAACGGTGAAACATGCGCAAATGAAATGTCAGCCGCTAAATGACATATTTAACGCACGGATATCAAAAAATAAAATAGCATTAAAAATTTTTATTTTATTTTTGGTTCTTCAAAATAACTCGCATTAAAAAAAAATAATATATGAACCGTTTCTTTAAGACGTTTTATTTTCTGAATAAACAGTTGAAAAGTTAATTAGGTGGTACCCCGATATTCTCAATATTTTCAAATTTTTTAATAAAATATCCTTAGAAAGTGGAATATCTCGCAAATATTAGGCAAATTTGAGGTTACAGACATGTAAAATTATTACAGGAGATTCTGTTCATACCTCAATTGTATGAGCGTGCTATTTAAAAATGTTTTTCTAGGGTCAGTTCTGCTTATGGATTTAACATAAATACTTGTGTCCATAACAGCTGAGTATCTTAGTTTTAAACAGTTAAATTTAACATAATTCTTTTCACGACACAACTTATAATAAATTTGAGAAATCACAATTTGTAAGCTATCTGAAACTTCTATTTTAATAAGTAAAAATTTTATATTTAAATTTTGTTAACTACAGCACTTAACTTAATTAAACTGTGTTAAACACTATACGACACTACAAATAAATAAATATTATGATTATAATTTATCGAGACATATAAATATGAACCCTACAGACCAACGAATGAGGTTCTTCAGCATAAAAACCTTATTTATGGTACATTTGATCTTCAAGTCTCTACAAATCTTTATAAAATAATATATATATATATATATATATATATATATATATATATATATATATATATATATATATATATATATATATATATATATATATATATATATAAATAGAATAAAATATTGGCGAAGCGGACGTGAAAATTTGTCAATCTACATGATTCTCGTGTTAAAATATGACGGTTCTTTTACAAACTTTGTTAATCTGTGTGGTTCTTGTATAATCAAGTGGACCATCGAGATGTCGCCTTTGCCGTCTTATTTGCTGTGTTTTGATTATAAATTCAGCTTTATACGATGCAAAGGCGAGATGATGGTTTGTACCGACTGCGGTGGTCTGACGAATCCCATATTAGGACGAAACAGCGCTGTCGCCATCTGTCGGACTCGGAGTTTTTCCATATTTTGGAGTGCTCCGCACTTTTTAACACGAGAATCATGTAGATTGACAAATTTTCACGTCCGCTTGGCCAATATTTTATTCTATTTTATTTTAAATTACACGGACAAAAACTTATCTACTTATTTATTTACTTGTTTGGCTTTGAAACACGCTAAACGATGCTCTCATGGTGGGATCGTTTGGTGCGGCACGTGGCTTTGGCTGCTAAAATAAGCGGTAGGCTTGCTTGCCAGTACCGAAAAATGCGACCCCTATCCTTTGGGCAGCCCGTTTCGTGTACTCAATTTTACATATTTCTGTTTTAATTCATCGTCGCGCCACCATATGACGGTTCTTTTACAAACTTTGTTAATCTGTGTGGTTCTTGTATTATCAAGTGGACCATCGAGATGCCGCCTTTGTCGTCTTATTTGCTGTGTTTTGATTATAAATTCAGCTTTATACGATGCAAAGGCGAGATGATGGTTTATACCGACTGCGGTGGCCTGACGAACCCCATATTAGGACGAAACAGCGCTGTCGCCATCTGTCGGACCCGGAGTTTTTCCATATTTTGGAGTGCTCCGCACTTTTTAACACGAGAATCATGTAGATTGACAAATTTTCACGTCCGCCTCGCCAATATTTTATTCTATTTTATTTTAAATTACACGGACAAAAACTTATCTACTTATTTATATATATATATATATATATATATATATATATATATATATATATATATATAAAGTTGAATGTGAGATCCGCCAGTATCCTTAATGGACGTCTTGTGTCTGGCCTTTGGTTTTGGTCCCTGGTCATAAACAGTTTCACTATCATTGTTCAAGTTTCAGGTTTTCTTTCAAATTTACTTGCCAGGACAGAACATCTTGCAGTAAGAGGCTGGACACTTTGTGAATTCATACAATAAATAACTGATTGGATAGTTTCCATAGTGGATTGGGATGATGGCTTTTAGTCATCCTACGTTGAATTGTAATTTCCACCGTTTCAAGGTTTATCAGTGCTGACTTTCTGCAATTACTGTCAGTATATTACTTTGTATATATGATTGCTGCTTTTCTTGATATCCCTTTTTCTTTATATATTAGAATCTTCAAGTACTTGGCTTATTGTATGCATTTTTATTTAACAGTTCTAGAGTGTCAATTTAAGATAAATTTAATCCAGGCAAAGTATAAATATTGTAATGGCAATCAATAACTTCACAAAAATAACAACAATGGCACTATTTTTTTTTTTACTTTTGACGATTAATTTAAAGTACCAAAACTACTTTTTGCCTAAAATGGCAACAAAATATACTACGGACATTTTCGGTCTGACAGGTCAATTCAATCTGTCGTCCATTTTATTTTTTGAAATTGTCGAGTTTTAGCACGTTCATATCTGGCAACATTGGCTTTTCAAGAATACGGCTTTTACTGTCAAAAAGTTCACATCGCCATTCCCATCGCCATTCACATAACATTTCACATCACACTTTCGAGGATAGGGGCCCAGGACACTGTCTTTTTTTGAATGATATTCAGAGAAATCCGAGAAAGTTTTTCAAATGTGTTCGGGGTTTTTTAGAGGTTGCGTTTTTTATTATTATAATAGCTGCCTACATCACATGGCCAAACAATCGAGAGTGGCGCGCAGACGAAGTATAGATTTGACTAATGTCAATGACAGAGCTATCGCTCGCACTTCTTCTGTTTATTCCGCCTGCAGGCGACTCATCAACATCATTGGGTTAGCGTCTATGTGACGTTTGAAAATATTTGTTATGTGTTTTAGTTTACGAGATTATGAGCAAAATATCCAGGGTTTTTGTTCATTACTTCTAGTTTCTTTGTATTTCTAATGCACCCTAGATTCAGCCGCCAAGATTATCCAGAGTTGGCGGAGAAATTCAAACCGCAGCAGGTAGAACCTATATTGGGGAACGAGTTCAAGATGAACTGGGATTGAACTATGCTTATACAATTGCATATAACAAATCAGACCTCATTTTAGTAGATAAAACATCCAGGAACAACACTAATAGAAGTTGCCATCGGTAACAATAACAATCTGGGGAACAAGCATAGTGAGAAGATCACCAGATACAGAAACCTGGAGGTGCAAATACGCCCACAGTGGGGAATGAGTAGCGTCTGGATGATCTTCAAGGTTCTATCAAAAACCGGCATGGTGCCGAAGAGTCTTCTGGCTAATATCATGGGATCTGGTCTTAGGGAACACTTGTTCAGCAAAATGCAATGCTTCTTAGGACCGCTCAAATTGTCTGGAAGTTTGTGGGAATAACGTCACCAAGGGCTCGACAACATGCAAAGTGCCCACACCTTATGATATTTGAGTATATCCGAGATCATTGAATGTTCTCTCAGAGCGAGAGCGAGAGCCGTTTGGCTAAGCTGATGAGCACAATTAATTACAAATATCTGGATTTTTAAGAAGTAGTAATTCAGTAGTGGGAACAAACCTTTAGTTGTTTTACTAAAAGTACCAGTTTATAATTATGTGAAAAATTTAAATTTTAGATCATATTTAAACTTAATTATATAATATTATTTTAATATGGTTGTCGTCATCCAATACGCAAGTAACATAAAATCATATGTTAGAGGCGGAAGTAGACAATTTCTGTAATACTTTGGTATAATGTGATGAATAATAAAATAGGTACATCTAGTCTTGATGTTAATGAAAATAATTACATTTTAAGTAATACAATTTATAATAATTTTTTTATAACTCAATATAACTCATAATATAATTTAAATGAAAATTTATACAACCTAAAATTCCTATTTAAAAAAGACGTATATATATTTGCAACATTTTTTTTAATTACCAAGATATAAGTTTTTTAGGTATTTAATTATCTAAATTACCGTGCTATTAAAAGTAAAAAGTCAGTGGGGCATACAGTTTTTAAACAAAATTATTTTAATAGTAAACCGTACGCATGTATTTAATGCCAAAATATGGAATTTTTGTCTCTCAAGGGGTGCTTTTGTAAATCACAGAGGTTTGGGAGGATAAGCAAACTTTTGCGTTATATGGTTACTGATATGTTAGAGATGGATCGGTATAAAGATACGAAGTGGTCATATTTTTTGCTTAAATCTATACAAAATATTTATTCCGTTCTCCGTGTCTTAGACATCGATGGACACTCATTTTCGAAACTCTTATTGGTTTCATTATTATCATTATAAGATTCACAAGCCAAACGGCTTCGCACTCCCTCCAGGGGATATTGACTTATACCAGGTACACAAAGATACCAAAAGTATGAAGCTCTGTGGGAACCCTTTCCATGTTATCGGATGACGTTGTCTGCTGTATTTCCCACAAACTTTCGGACGGTTCGCGCGGTTGCCAGGAGAGTTGCTTTCTGCATCGGTTTATACAGATGCTCACTAAGGCCCAGTCCCTTGATGTTCTGCAGGAGGTTCTTTGGTATCACTCCAGTTGTTGAGAGTATTATGGAAATCGTCTGGAAGCTGTTCACTGCCCATTGTCTTTGGATTTGCACTTCCAGATCTCTGTACTGGGCGATCTTCTCGTTGTACTTTGGCCCTAGGTTGTTGTTGTTAGATACAGCAATGTCGATTAGTGTAGTTCGTCTAGAAATTTTATCTATTAGTACAATGTCTGGTCTATTATGAGCAACTGTCTAATCGGTCAGAACCGTTCGGTCCCAATATAACTTGAACTGGTTGTTCTCAAGTATAGGCTCCGAATTGTATTTGTAATAAGGCACTTTTCCTACCTGTAGTAGGTTTAACTTTTCTGCTAACTCTTGGTGGAGTATCTTAGCGGCTGAGTCCTGTCTTTCCTTATACTCGGTTGCGGCAAACGCTTGGCATCCTCCAGTTATGTGCTGGATTGTCTCTGATGTTCGACAGCCATATCTGCATTGGTCATTTTCTATTGAGGGATCTCTAATGATGAACTTCCGATAGTTCGTCGGAATAACCTGGTCTTGGATAGCTAACAAGAAGCCCTCCGTTTCCGGAAATATCTGTCCTGAAATCAACCAGTAGTTCGACGCTAAGTTGTCGACATTATTCTGATTGACCTCATTTGGATGCCGTCCATGAAGTGGCTTCTGTAGCCAGGTTTGTAACTTCTCTTGGTCTGTTTGGTTGTGAGAAGTAATATATTGTTCCCTCAACTGTAGCGGCGTTGAATCGTCTACTTCGCATATTGCTCGATGTAGTGTGGAAGAGTCCTCTAACCTGTGGAAAGATGAACGTAAGTTTATTACTTGTGGGTCGAGCTGCTAACTAATATCCACCAATCCTCTTCCTCCTTGGTGTCTTGGAAGCATTGTACGTTCAATAGCATTCCGAGGGTGATGTTTTTGTGCTTTCGTAAGGAGTGTCCTTATTTTTCTTTGCAGGTTTTGGATGTCCGTCCTGCTCCATTTTACAATTTCAAAACAGTAGCTTAGCGCAGAGCAAGTATACGTGTTGAGCACCTTAAACAAATTTCTACTATTTAAGTTAGTTCGTAACACCAGCCTTACCCTCCTGACAAATTCGGTTGTCAATTCGGCCTTCATAGTGCCATGGTCAATTCTTTTAGCCTGCTTCATATCTAGATATTTGTATGTTTGGTCTGCTTCCATTGCAGCTATAGTTTCACCGTTCTGTATTTCAAAAGCCCCGGGTTGTATCTTCCCTTTAACGATGTTCAAAATACGGCATTTGTCAAGTCCAAATTGCATTCCAAGATCTCCGGAGAACTCCTCTACAATTTCAAGCATTTGTTCCAGCTGGTTTCTGGTAGCAGCCATCAGTTTAAGATCATACATGTATAGAAGATGATTCACTCTTATTACCTCTTCGTTGTTATTTCTAATACTAAAGCCGTATCTGGTTGAGTTCAAGCGGCGTGATAGTGGGTTCATTGCAAGGCAGAACCACAATGGGCTAAGTGAATCGCCCTGAAATATTCCTCTTCGTATTATTATCATTACAATTATCATCATCATTATTACTTTCATCATCACTCCAATCATTGACATAATTATCATCATCATCAACATTATTATTATTATAATAATCATATTTATTTTCTCCTCTATTACTTTCATCGTCTTTGAAAGTAATATTACAATAATTCTCGATTGGATAATCGTCAAATGTAGTTTATTCTGCATCTTCAAAAATCATAATGCTATCAACAAATGTTGCTATTTGTTTCGTGCTATATCTTGATAAATATTAATAGTACATTAAAAATCAATCTAATTTCTAATATTGTAAATCAATAGTATACAGTTGACCATTGTAACAATTTTTTCGCAATTTGAAAGGACGTAAGTACGGAAAAATGTATAAAAGTGCAAGTATTTGTTTATTGCTATGTTTAACAATAATTTGATTACAAAAATATATCATCCAGTGTTCGAATTTGAAGCGTCCTAGTCACTTTTTTTCCGCGCGCCGCGGGCTGAAAAAACCCTCCCCCCTCCACTGCTCACTTTCTGACTCTCGGAGTAGGTGCAACTTTAAACTATTGCTACATCAATAATTTTGAAATAATTGAGTTGAAAATTGCTGCAAACAATAGTTTAATCATCTCCCTATGAGTTCCTATTTAAAAATCCCTTAATGCTAGTAAACGATTGCTCAACTTCTAGTGGTCGTACACAATTTTTTTTTTCAAAATGTGCGTCAATATCTCAACTTTCGCGTCCACTTATCGGCATTTTGATGTCTACAATTATCGACGAGTTATTTTATTTGTTTATAACGAAAAAACGAATCCCAACTTTGTTTATCTTTTCAACAATTTAAGATCAACAATTCATTTCATTGTGTTTTTATTATTGTTAGTATAAGTCTGGAACTTTCATTTGCGTACCCGCAGACCGCTGTACGACCTCTAGATCACTGAGAATAAACAATAAAAAAAACATAAAACCTATAAACAAATTCACTGTACAAAAAGCTATTGAATTTTGCTCGAAAAAACTGTTTTTCACATCTTAATTATTAAATTAAAAATTTGCCGAAAAAAAAGAAAATGAGACATAAGATACTACATAATTACTATTATCATGCAGAAGGTTTCTACGTAATCAGACGTCTACCAACAATAAATTTCAAAATCACCCCATATGAGGCTAACTCCGCCGGCCTATATGGCGAGTGCCTACTTTTAATTTTGCTGTTTTGAATGAATTGATTATTTTTACCTTCACTATATTGTCAAGAATAGAAATATATTCATTACCAAGCCTACGATAATGTGAAAAAAGAATAATTATATATTTCAATAAAACAAAATACATATTCCGTTTTTGTTTCTATATTGAAACAATATCGTATCACAGGCTTGAGTTCAACAAAATATAATTTATTTTGCATAAAATTTCCAATAAAAATTAAGCACCTATTTTTCGCAAAATGCATACCGTGTTATTTACAATAAAAATGGGACATTTCCAAGATAAAAATGATAACAATGGCGTTAAAAAAAGGTTATAGCACTTCGCTATCATAACTAACATGTATTTAAAACATTGTTGTTTTAGTTATGCATACTTTAGAATTGTATTATAATACATATGCCCATTTTATATTTTTATAGTGTTAATTTCAACCTAGTGAACCTACTTTTTCTATTGTATTAACATGGATAATATTATTTTTTTTGTCAGCTTAGCTAATTTTGTGTTTCAGATGTCAGTTATTTCAGGTATGTATCCAAATATAAATTAACTAATGACTTAAAAGACGAACTTTTATTTTGCAATCGATGTAAAATTATACTAAAACTTCAATTTAGTTTATATGTCTTGGAACTTACTCATTCGACGGTCGAACTAAAATGATGCGAAGATTTGTATTAAATGAAAATAAAAAACATTTTTTTTTATTTTATACTGGCCGTTGTGTTGCGACAGAATTTGATCATAGACTCTTTCAAATGATATATTGTGGTGGCGTTAACCCTTTCTTCTATAATCAGTATCTGCCCCATATTAATTAGTAACTATTTTAATAACCAATAATTATATATCACAGTAATAAAGACACTCTGGAAGTCTGTTCGTTCAACTTCTCTCTTGCAGCTTTAGTACCAAACACTACGGTTATTAAAGCTTACGACAACCATGACTCAGATCTTCAGGACTCAGGAAAGGCTGCTAATTAGTTGGTCAGTAGACATCTCTTATTTTGTAGATCTCGCAGCAGAGCGCCCGCAAGTTAATTCGCGTGAAAATTTTAATTAAATTGAATAAAACAAGTTTCTCAAAACACTTATATCTATTTAACAAAAATAAATAGAAAAACGAACTATTTACAGTGAGAAACTTAAAACTAATAACAATTACGAGAAACTAACATAATTGCTCTTCTCGGCCGTTATTTAACCAAAAACTCAATTTTGAAGAAACACCTATAAATAACTTAATAAAGTATTAAACAAAAAAGAAATAAAACGCGAAAAAAACAGCTATTTATATTACTTAATCAAACCGTATGAAAATCGCCAAATGCCCCACTGAAATAACACACGATAATCCATTAATTTCCCGAATTAAATCAAAACGAATCAAACAAAGATAACCTTCTTTCCCCACGATTATACCCGTGACGTAATTATTCTACGGCACTGGTACTACGATACCGTTTTAACCGACATTCAAATTGTGACTAAAATTTACTATTCCTTAAAAGAGTGTTCTCAAATCTTACACCCCCTCTCCCTTTTTTTCACGTTTGTACCCAAATTACAAGATGGAACCCGGTAAACGACAATTTCTTTCCCTTAAAGTTCGAAGGTTTCGATCGTTACATGCTGAGGGCGTTAGCTATTCTATACCGGACGCTTGATTCACGAATTGACCTGTGAGCTTCTTAAGCCTAATTTTTATATAAACACAATTGATAAAACTATTCTATTTCTCTCTATAACTAAAAGAATATACGTTAAAGACTGTAAAAAAAAACTATTCACTTTTCTTGGCTGTTTTGGCAATAAACATCTTAACTCGTTATTTCTTGTGAATAGAAAAAACAGTGATTACTCAGTATTCTTTTTACAAATGGCGAAACGATATATTTCTATTATAGTGAGTTTATTTGATCATTCTTTTGTTTCCTAATAATGGGAAAATCGTTCAATATTTTAAAACATTTTAACGGTATTTCACATACCATATGTTAAAAACTACCCTTATCACGTCTGGTTTTATTTATTTAACCAGGGCAGGTTTACTTAGACAGATTTATAGGCAATTCTAAGAGAGGGTCCTATTACGTCTTCATAAATTAACTGATTTTATGTATTTTTTTTAAGAAAACATTTAAACGACAAAGATCATAAAAGTTAAGTTCGATAACTGATTTATTCTTCCTTTAGACCTTCGTGGATAGTGATAAAAAATATAACTACCCTGTTCCCACGGAATATCTATTCACAGAGTGATTATTTAATTATTTATTTTAACAGAATAAAGTTGACATTGAACAATGAAAAATAATTAATATTTGTTCCATTACAGTGTTTCGGGTATCAGACATCGTAAGTAATGTTCACTAACACGTTAAGCCTATTTCTACTCACTGCTGAGACCCTTCCCATATTTTTCCATTCTTCCCGGTAAAGTGTTATTCAAATCCATTGGTCTCCAGCTACCCTCACGATATCATCTTTCTATCTGATGAGTGCTCGGCCTCTTTTGGTCTCGGTAGGTCTTCTCTAGGTTCTTCATTTGGTCCATGTATGATCATTAGAACATCTTGCTCAGTTCCATTTTACTTGTGATATTCTCTCTGTTACTATTGTTTGTTGTCTAATATATGTATTCTTATTTTGTATTTTGTTATGCTTCAAGTTTCCAAGGCATATGCTAGCATTGGGAGTACACGTTGAACGTACTTGTTTCAAATTTTTGGCTTTTCGGTATGTTGGATTTAAATATATGATTTATTCTGTCTTTATTTGGTGTAATCAGTTATCCAAGATATATGTAGTTCTTTACCATATTTATTCTGAGAGTAAAGCTGAGAGTTTCTTGGGTGTTCGACACGATATTCATTTTATATTTATTTATTTTAACGGTTATTATACTGGACACGTTATTCAACTGGTCCTACATTAATCGAAAGGGAAAAAGTAACTACTCCTACCGACATCGTAAATTCATTTGCGAAATTGTTCAAAGAGTTCGCTATTGTTTCTACTGCCCATGTTCCTATTTCTAGTCATGGTTGCAATTCGTATGCCTGAATGTCAGAAATTTTTCCTCACCTGTGGAAGGAATACAAAATCTGTCCGGTGTTTAAAAGATATGATAGAGCCAGGATCGAAAATTATTGTCCCATAGCGATAATGTGCAATTTTGCAAAGGTGTTTGAGCGAGTCCTTCCGGAATAAATATCCTTTTATATGGTGCCCCTTACGCTGGAGCAGCAACGTGGTTTTACTTTTGAAAAATCAACTATGATCAGTCTAAGTATTATTGTGCAGTATGTTTTGAAGCGTATTGATTCTGGCACTCAGGTCGATGTTGTTTACACAGATTTTTTTAAAGTATTTGATCGACTTGCTCACGTTGTTGTACTTTCTAAATTATCGAATTTTGATTTTAATGAAAAGTTATTAGACTTTTTGAAAGGTGCCTATTAAATCACTCTCTATGTTAAGTACTGTGATTACTCCTCGAATAATTTTGTGGTAATTTCAGGTGTTTCCCAAAGATCCATTCTAGGTTCCTTCCTTTTTAACGTTTTTATTAATGATATCACATGTGGGTTGAATAACAGCTGCCTACTTTATGCAGATGATTTAAAGATTTTCTGTGACATACGGAGCCCTAGCGATTGATTGAACTTCGAACTTGATCTCATGAAACTAAAGGCTTGGTGATTAAAAAAACAAATTGCCCCTAAATATAGACAAGGGTAATGTTATGTCATTCTCAAGAAGTGAAACTCCAATAATGCATGATCAGCGGTGTTTTTCTAAGGCGGGTTAACAATACTAACGATCTGGAAGTTACATTTGAATGCCGATTTACATTTGTCTGTCATATTAATGATATAATATAAAGATATTACCGAAGCTAGGCTTTCTGGTGAGATCTATTCAAGAATTTGGTTTGCTCCTGGTCATAAACACAATATATTATTCTCTTCTACGAAGTAAATTAGAATATGCCTCAGCTGTCTAGCTTACGTATTATCATGTACCCTCTGAAAACTTACAGAAAATTCAATATTTTCTTAAGATTCTTAAGCTTTAAATCGGATGGGTTTTATGCACACACTATTATACCTCTATATCTATGATTTAAGTAATACTGTTTCTCCTGCCAAATAATGGGGACTTTGGTCCTGTAAGATAGTGCAAATAATTAAATAAAATCATGTAATGCAGTTCAGTGACATCATTATTGAACAGTATCAGGTCTTCTGCGAATCTCATCAACTTTAATTCCTTATTCTGACCAATTTAAGCTTTCAAATATTTGTTCAAATACGGTTATTAATGGTTTGGGCGACATATAGATATAATATATAGAATATGCGTGTATCTCGTTCTGTCTCTTTCTAAGGGAGAGCCAACACGCTTCATAGGATCCACGGTCTATATTATAACTTATAAGTATACGGGGAGAGATAACTTCTCCTTGTTATACTTCTTGTCTTAGTGGTATTTCTATAATTTCACCAGAGGGCGACTTAGTTGTAAATAAACTCGATTAAGTCGGTGTACTTATTATAAGTTTTACAGTGTTTTAATGCATATTTCCAATAAATCCAAGGCTTCTTCGTAGTCTATGAAAAGCAAGTATATTTTGATATTATATTCATTGTATTTAACATGTAACACATGTTTTATAACCTAGTTTAAAGCCGGCTTGTTCTCATGATTATGTAAAATCAGTCTTCGGTGTTTCTCTATTGGTCATTATTCTATAGACTAATGGGACCAAAGGGGACCTATAACTGCCAAATTTTGAAAAATCGTCCCTTTTATGTATTATTTATCATGCAGTTGGTAAATGACCTTTAATAAAACAGTATAGTTTTAGTAGTTCTTTACTTAAATAAATTCCGCTAACATTCCACCTTGACAAGCAACTTATTGTTTTTTACTTCTTTTATGTTCTTGTTCAATTCGTTGAGTGTAATACGTCTTATCATAGATACTATGTAAAAATAGTTTGTTTATGATATTGACCTAGACTACTAATATACCAGAACTAACAGCACAAAATATACTTTTTATATATATTTTTAGCTCAACAAAACTGTGACAAGTTGGGTGTTCGTTTGTATGAAGACATGGATTGCACTCCAAAATATGATAGTTGCCTTCCAGGATGCCCTAGAGAATTTATATGTCCCAACTTACATGAAAGTACAACAGAATGTTACTATAAAAATTTGACACTTAAAATTGACGAATCGGTGAATCATCCGGATCAATTTTGTGATATTGGTTGTTTTTGTGCTGAAGGGTTAGATCTAAACTATATTTTTTTTTATTGTTTTCATTTTACGTAATGATAAAACACAACTTTCAAGTTAATTAAATTTATAGCTCATTATATGAGAACTATTACCTTTTTTAGAGCAAATTTTGTCTGTGCTATCGTAGATTGTGTAGAATATTTTGGTATAACTCCACCACCAGGCTGTTACAGAACATTCAATCTTAAGGACTGTTGTTCCATAGACGAAAAATGTG
This sequence comes from Diaprepes abbreviatus, assembly GCA_034092305.1. Taxonomy (NCBI): domain Eukaryota; kingdom Metazoa; phylum Arthropoda; class Insecta; order Coleoptera; family Curculionidae; genus Diaprepes; species Diaprepes abbreviatus. Next base: position 7,318,628 of record JASJET010000200.1, read on the forward strand.
GTAATTTTTAGCTATTTATAGAATTTATATTTCTTTAATGATTAAATTAATGACAATAAAACTCACAATCTATAATATACAAATCTAAATTAGTAGCAACAAAACTGTAAGTGAAAAAATGATATGTTTGATAAAAAATTTTCTAGTTAAACCTCATATAATTTGAAGAATTATATTCCACATTCATGTTTTTATGCAGATATTGAAGAAATAATTCATAATTTAATTTATGTACTGATTTGACAAAACTATCATTATGAATATCGAAATAGTCAATATTGAATTCATTTCTAGTTAATACATTTAGTACAATGATATTTCTATATATATTTCTTTCCAGAATAAATAAAGGTAGTAAAAGTACTACCTTTATGACACAACCAGTGACCTAAATAACTACAAAGCAATTTTTATACTATTACTATAAAAAATATATAAAAGATAATGATTAATAAATTAGTTTATTGTCTGGAAAGTCACTACTGAGTGAAGTTTTGGCAAATCTAAAGATACCTATATTAAGTAATTATTTAAATTAAGTGAAATCTAGTGAAACGACTCTTTTTCTTGAAAACCCTTATACATACCTTATGCTTTGAAGTCGCGGAACATGATTTTGACTCTGATTTTCCATAATTTCTCTTTATTTTCCCAGAGAGGCAAAAAAACGCTCTTCACTTCAAGGACATTTTTATTTCTTAAAAAACACCCTACTTTCATATCTATTGTTGCTTGTACTTTTTAAAAGACATTGTATCTTACATATTTCAACTATATTTGCACTAATTTTAGCAACCAAATTAAGAAAAACGTATCTTTTCAATGAGAAAGCGAGAATAATGATACTTTTACTATTTAAAAAGCTAAATAATTGTTAGGACAGATGTTAAATTGGTTCATGTAATAAACTTTTATTTTAAAAGAAATTTACAAAATTTACCCATTTTAGTCAGCAACATACTTTGATTTATTTCATATGATAACAAGTGTAAAAGTAATCTTAGCCAACTAAAATTTTTAGTTAGTTGCGGTTGGTTCAGCTTTAGGTTAATTTTATTTAGTTAGGAAAACTGATCTAATCAAAACTGAAACTAACTTGAACCTAAACTATCCTGAATTAACTGCAACTAAAATGAAGAGGATCTCGATATAATAATTAAAAAATATTGTTGTCCGACAGAGATCATGTGGTGGCGGGAAAATCTCTTACAGGAAAGAATATTGGGAAGGTTTGTTTTAGTGATGAAGCAGATAATCTAGTATCTGTTGAAAAAAATAATATGATTAATAAAATTAGAAATATCATATGTATATAAATAAATTAATATTATAAATTGTTTGGCAATAGAACGATAGGAAAAATAGGCGGCATAAAGAAATATGTCATAAAAGAAAATTATTAATATTCTTCATTAGTTAGAGGGGATATACATGTTCATGTATTTAAAAAATTTAGCTACTTATGCTATATATTCTGCTGAGTAGAAATTTTCTTCGCGCTGACCAAATCACAGATCATTTCCATGTAACCGCCTCGGACCATTTCAATGTTTTGAGTGTGGGTTCCGCTATCGGTATCTATGAAATTTTCTAATTGATTCACAGTCAAATGTCGGAAGCCTTCATTTCATAAAGGGAATAAGAAAGATTCTCTTCATTTCCATCTCTATCCCTCCAAAACTCCACTAAGCATCAATAACACACGACGACGTGAAATTTGTATATTGATTAAGACTAGTAGTTTCTTGTAGATTTTGAGTTGTTGAACTCAAATGTTGCGATAATAGAAAACCTTTAATACAGGCTAAAATCGCATTTTCTGCACTTTAGGTTAGGATATTTATGACGGAGCAAATCTGAGGTCAGATTTGAATTCAGTGACTTAAAATTTAGAAGAAATGGCTATGTACAAATTTGACGTCATGCTACCCTTTTGGTACTTTATCTTGCCCAATTTAAACTAATCTAATTCAACAATTTTCCCTTCAAAAGAAAAATATGATTCTCTTAAAATCTTTAATATTTGGAGGGATGTCTAATGTAAAATTTAAAAAATGAGAAAATAATTTGTTTTTTGGACACTTTTCTTCAAAAAGAAGAAGAAGATTGAAAGAAAAGAATACCTTTACGTGTTTTTGACAAAAATTACATATATATATATATATATATATATATATATATATATATATATATATATATGTGCTATGTCAACGGCATAATTTGAAACATGTGACGTTTCAGACAGATGTAACCAGTGGCTTTGCTTTTAAAACTTTTCAGTTGTCTTTGTGTAAATATATGAAATATTATAACGTGAAATTTATAGAGGTAACAAAATTTTAACGATTTGGGGGAAAAATGAAATTAAAAGTGAAAAGAGTTTTTCTCCATTTTCTGGAATACTAAGGAAAAAAATTAACACCAGAATCGTGTTTTACTTCCAGGAAATAGGGAGTAAAAAGAGAAATGTTCAAAAAAGTGATTTTCCTAGATTTCCCTTAATCTACATAATAATGTAATACTACACCAATAGATCTTATTAGAGATATTCACTCAAATACAGATCAAAACAAATAAGTGTAACATATTTATTATCTTTCGATATATGTAAAGCTTCTGATAGAATTAACTTGTTAAATTGATTAATTATAGAATAATTATGAAGATAGTAATACGTATGCTGATACATAAGATTTTATTAAATATTTTTTTAATCCCTGACTTTTGCTTATTTAGGTGATTCAAATGTTACTTGCCAATATGGTGGCGAAACCTACAAAGAAGGTATACGATTTTTCCCAAAAGATAGTTGCTCCATGTGTGTATGTGAAAAAGGCTTCAGGGGCAAAATAGAAGCTCCGTTTTGCACACGCAGAAAATGCAATGTTCAACTTCATGACCAACTTAACGTTCAACGAAGATGTGCTCCAGTTTATAATTTATATGGCGGTTCTGATTCGGAAAATGGCATTCTATGTTGTCCTTATTCATGGATTTGTCGTAAGTAGCATAGTGGGTAAAGTAAGTCTCGGCAAAGATTATTATAGCTAACGCTATAGCTATTATAATCTTTGGTCTCGGTTAGTTACAATCAGTTTAGTTTTATTTAGGTTAGTTAAAGTTAGTCCGAGTTTGTTATTTTCTTAAAGAGGTTAAATAAAAAATATAAGAACATAATATATATATATATATATATATATATATATATATATATATATATATATATATATACATATACATATATATATATATATATATATATATATATATATATATATATATATATATACAGGGTGTCCAAGATAAGGATCCTAACCATGGGGATCTCGGAAACAGTTGGAGATACGAGGTCGGTTAAATTAGAGAAAAGTTGCGCAATTTAGTGCTAAATTAAACACAATTTAAAAATTTTAAAAATTCAAAATACTTCCGGAGATTTCCGGAAAAAACCGAATTTTGGCAAAATCGTTTTTAATTTTTGTAGGCTTTATTTAAAGAGATATCCGAAAATAAAAGGTAGATTCTTCTTGCCACTTTTTATTTTTTATAATTTGGTCTAAACAAAATTTAAATCCGACGTTTCGTTTCTGAGATACCATCATGAACTTTCATTTTTTATATGGAACAAAAAAAAGTATCCCATGTATTTGATAGCATTTTTTATTACAAATTCAACGGTGTATCACACTTGCATATCAAGTGTGTAGTTCATTGGCTTTTATAAAACTGATATACCTTTCTCTCTCGCTCTCATTGAGCTCTTATGGAAAGTACTTGAACTACGTATTCGATATGCAAGGGTGATACATCGTTGAATTTGTAATAAAAAATGCTATCAAATACATGGGATACTTTTTTTTGTTCCATATAAAAAATGAAAGTTCATGATGGTATCTCAGAAACGAAACGTCGGATTTAAATTTTGTTTAGACCATATTATAAAAAATAAAAAGTGGCAATGAGAATCTACCTTTTATTTTCTGATATCTCTTTAAATAAAGCCTGCAAAAATTAAAAACGATTTTGCCAAATTTCGTTTTTTTCCGGAAATCTCCGGAAGTGTTTGAAATTTTTAAATTTTTTTAACTGCGTTTAATTTAGCACTAAATTGCGCAACTTTTCTCTAATTTAACCGACCTCGTATCTCCAACTGTTTCCGAGATCCCCATGCTTAGGATCCTTATCTTGGACACCCTGTATATATATATATATATATATATATATATATATATATATATATATATATATATATATATAAATAAGTAGATAAGTTTTTGTCCGTGTAATTTAAAATAAAAATAGAATAAAATATTGGCGAAGCGGACATGAAAATTTGTCAATCTACATGAGTTTCGTGTTAAAAAGTGCGCAGCACTCCAAAATATGGAAAAACTCCGGGTTCGACAGATGGCGACAGCGCTGTTTCTTCCCAATATGGGATTCGTCAGGCCACCGCAGTTGGTACAAACCATCATCTCGCCTTTGCATCGTATAAAGCTGAATTTATAATCAAAACACAGCAAATAAGACGACAAAGGCGACATCTCGATGGTCCACTTGATAATACAAGAACCACACAGATTAACAAAGTTTGTAAAAGAACCGTCTCATGGTGGGATCGTTTGGTGCGGCACGTGGCTTTGGCTGCTAAAATAAGCGGTAGGCTTGCTTGCCAGTACCGAAAAATGCGACCCCTATCCTTTGGGCAGCGCGTTTCGTGTACTCGATTTTACATATTTCTGTTTTAATTCACCGTCGCGCCACCATATGATGGTTCTTTTACAAACTTTGTTAATCTGTGTGGTTCTTGTATTATCAAGTGTACCATCGAGATGTCGCCTTTGTCGTCTTATTTGCTGTGTTTTGATTATAAATTCAGCTTTATACGATGCAAAGGCGAGATGATGGTTTGTACCGACTGCGGTGGCCTGACGAGTCCCATATTGGGACGAAACAGCGCTGTCGCCATCTGGCGGACCCGGAGTTTTTCCATATTTTGGAGTGCTCCGCACTTTTTAACACGAGAATCATGTAGATTGACAAATTTTCACGTCCGCTTCGCCAATATTTTATTCTCTTTTTATTTTATATATATATATATATATATATATATATATATATATATATATATATATATATATATATACATATATATATATATATATATATATATATATATATATATATATATACATATATATATATATATATATATATATATATATATATATATATATATATGATGTCTATTATCTTCTTTATAAACATCTGTATAAACTAAATTTATACTATAACACTTTATACATTTTATATGAAAAATACTAACTAATACGAAAAATTCCTTCTTTAATGATATGTCTTAAATATATTGGTAAATCATAATTTTTATCACTCGGTTATTGACATGAACATATATATCTTGTGGAGTGACATTTTCTCGCATCCACTATTGTTTACGTTTGAGACTTACAAATTTATCAGTTTCTTTCCCATAACACATTCGAATACTTTATGAACTTATTTACTATGAAAGAGTAAGGCTAGACTATCTCGAATGTAAACATAAATAGTAAAAACACAGCGTTGCCAGATACTAGTTACGACCAGCTGATTTAAATGAGTCGGATGAAGATCTGCATTTAATTACTTGTTATATAATAGTGTCTCTTTCAATTATGAATTCCTTACAACTATTTATTTTGAAATTATTTTTTTTTATTAATATTTTAATTTAGTTTGTTAAATATTGCGTTCTATAATACACTTGACTCTAGTGTTAGCGAATGACTCTCCTTAATTAAATTATGTTTAATGGTTTCCATTATTTCCACTTTATTCACTTATTTGTTTGGGAAATAAATTAATATAGAAATAAGAGGAACCTCAATTACAAATATAATAATATTTATAATTTTTTAGCTGATGGAACTGAAACAGTACTGGGTACTCGAAAATCAAGTAAGTTATATGTGGTACTTTAATAAAAGTTCTAGTACTTACAACCAATTTTCCTAACATTAAAATTTTTTGTAACATGTTTGTAATTATTATGTAACATCCTGTATATATGTATATTCATCATTTTTAGATAAAGTATGTTACTTTGGAGATAAAAGAATAAAGCAGGGTCAAAAAATAGAAAAATATGTGGGAAGAAACCTGGTTGCTTGCGAATGCCAAATCCCACCTCTCCTTACGTGTATTCCAAAAAAAAATATAATACCTACACAAAAAACATAACGGCAAGTGGAATTATTAATACTCAATTATTTAAAATAAACTCTTTGTTATCACATGAATTTTTTGTATTTTATTTCTTTACATTTAAAAAAAATACTTTTATAAAAAGTAACACCGATAATATTTACAGTCCAAGAGACCGATAATATGGTTCTTCTCTAAAAGATGTGGAAACATCTATATTTTAATGGTAGGGTTATAGCCAAATCTGAGCAAAAAAAAAAAGGAAAACTATATTCATTCTGTTGCTTTCAAGTACGGTAGAGTCAAAATACTGAATAAACTTAGAAATGCATATGACATTAGTGACATGCCTGGGTGGTTCTGGTTTATAGAACTGTTATCAGTTGGTATAAAGTTCAGGATTGGACTAAATTTATTTTGTTATTTGATATAGAAATATTCCACATTAAGACATTAACTACATGCTTGTAAATAGAACGTTATTTGCTTTTTAATGTTTCAGTAGTTTAATAGAAGTAAATTCTATATATCAACCGAAAGATGGACTCCCGATAGGCTCGCCAATTTCACCTTTATTATCAGAAATATTCATGGCTAACTTCAAGAATCTTAATTCTCACAACCCAATCATTAAAAGAGTTTTTTTTATTGGCGAAGGTATGTAGCCGACGTTTTTTGTATTTGAGATGCTACAGAAAGGAATTTAGATCAATTTTTATTCCTAAATTCAATTAATAATAAAATCCGATTTAAAATGGAAAATGGCTAAAATAACTAAATTCACTTTTTAGATATTAACATCAAAAGAATTAATAACCACTTAGAATTCGACATTTATGGAAAACCCACAACTATAGATAGAGTTATATATGAATCATTATACTCATGGAAGATAAAAATATCTTCCTTTCATAGTTTAATCCATAGACATAAGACTTTTCTGTTATGGAAAGAAAACTTTGATAAAGAACTCTGTACTATTAAACAAATCGCAAGAAAAGATACAAAGAAAACCTTATAGACAGTTAGCTAAAGAAAAAACAAAAAAAAACTATTAAAAAATAATAACAAAATAATAATTTCAGCACTTTTGTGCTAATGTGGAATTCCCTATATCACATGATCGATATAATTTCTACATCACTTGTCTGTCTATTTGTTAATCATGCTAAAAAGATTAAGTATAACGATTTTGCTGATGAGATTACATAACAAGTTAATCACATTTAAATATTATTTCAACAAAGGGTACGTTGAAAGGTTAGGAAGCGTGCCAAATTATAATATACAAATACCAGCAAAATTAATTATGATTTTACTGTTTAAAGGTGACCTTTATTTGAGGAAGAAATTAGAGAAAAAAACAAGATAAAAGTCTTCTTTTATTACAATAAATAATAAAAGAAAATTTTTAGTGATTTTTTAAATGTAATGTCTAAGCGAATCGAGACAGCAGTGGGCCCATATAGGCGTAAGAGAAATTAATATTACTTAATATAGACTGCGTGTCTTATAGAAAAAAGTCAGTTTACGCTTAGAAAGAGGTAGGGCGTTTCTAATTTCGGTTAGGTGATAGGTATATCTAGTGACATTTGGAGCATCTTGCTTAGCTCCGTTCTTCTATAGAACCCGCAGTATATATTAAGTAACATTAATTTCTCTTACGTCTATGAGTGGGCCTAGCTGCAAAAACATACTTGTGAGCCCCTTTTTACCCAAGGCTATCGAAGTTGATCTTTTAAGATAGGTTCACACAAATTATTTTAGTCATTTAATTCATTAGCACACTCAAGATGAAAAAATCAAATAAATTGAAAACATTATTCTGTTTCAATATAAATCACAAAAAAAAAACTAGAACATTAGAACCTGAGACAAACATTGTCGATACTTACATAATATTTACATATGAAAAAATTTATTTTTATCCTAGTTTATGATTGGTTCATATTTTCAATTATTATCAATTACCATTAAGAATTTCCACCATCAACTTTCACTTGTAAGTTAAATAATATACTTTACTTTTATCTGTTCACAGTCTCAAGTAAAAATTAACTCAACTTTCAACTTTTTAAAAAGTCGTCATCATTCGTGCCCGCTTTCGGATGTTATTGCCTGTCGAAAAATTTAACAAGTGCGTAAAAATATAAAAAATAACATTAAAAACAAATCAGACTTGGTAAAAATTTGTCATAAAATAGTCGAAAAAAAAGTTGACTATTTATGAGCATGCCAACTGGGAACTGGAGGGCGCTGGAGGACGTTATAACACCGGAAATACATATATATTTATAAGCATTTTGATTGGCCATCCTTAGTTTATACTAATTGTTAATTTTGAAATATGAACCACGTATTTTTATTTCGTAGTGGAAGTGTTAGTTAAGTGGAAATTTTTAGTGGTAGTTGATAATATTTAGAAGTATAAACCAAACAATAAGGCCCTTTTCTTACTTTGGGATTACAAAATATTTTATTGAATTTATATATATATATATATATATATATATATATATATATATATATATATATATATATATATATACAGTGCCTTCATTTCAAAACGAACCATCCTTAATAACTTTGTTAAATAGAAAAATTTAAAAAAAAGAAAAAACACGTCAATTTAGATATACAGGGGGAAGTTTAATTTTGCATTTGTTAAAAGTCTGTCAATCACCTCCTCACCTCCAGCTAACCTCACTTTGATATGTCAAATGGGAACCCCCACCTTGTGATACATCATTGTAAGCAGCATAAAATTGTCTATCCAACCGTATAAAAAAAATTAAATCGGTTGACGTACAAGCGAACAGTGTGCAAAAATGTCTTGTAATAATGCATAATATATCGGCCTCGAACTTTAGTATGTCAAATGATTACCCTATAGTGTGATACATCATTTTAAAGGGCATACTATCTCCTATTTAGCCAATAAAAAAAAACAAAATCTGTTGATGTACAAGCGAATAGTAAGAAAAGATGTGTGGTAATAATAGACACCTTATCACATTAAACTTTATTATGTCAAATGGCTACTTCATAGAGTAAAATATTATTTTAAATTTAAAATAAATATTTTTTTAAAATAATAAACAGTTAAAATATTTGCGAGAAAAAAACTAAGCCTGTTTTAAAATTCATCGCAAAATTCATTGCAGTCTAATCAATCTAGTGTATTTATTTCAATGATATTTTTTGCGGTACCTGATAGGTACAAGAAATCACTGCAATAAATAAAATTTTTAAGATCTTTAAACACCAGTTGTTTATTATTGTTAAAATTGTCATTGTGACGCCTAGTTGAAACGTGAATATAAATGGTGTATACGCTAGCCGAAAGAATAGAAATAATTTTTCTCTATGGAGCTGAAGATCGGTGCGCTCGTAGAACCGCCAGAGCATTTAACGAGAGGCATCAAGACAAAAACGTGGGCCATAAATATGTACTCGAATTGGTACGAAAGTTTGAAGAAACGGGATCCGTTTGTAATAAAAAATATATTGAGAAAAGGGTTGTAGATGAAGCATGCCAAATCGAGGTACTAGGACAGTTTGCAATAGATCCAACTTTATCCATCTCAAAGGTCGCAGATTTAACCAACATTTCTGCTGGCTCTGTGCATAAAGTTTTAAAACAAAATAAGTTTTTTCCCTACAAAATTCAAATTCTTCAAGAATTCGGAGAAGACGATTTTGATAGGAGAATTGAATTTTGCGAATTAATGTGCCAACGAATTGACGAGGACCCCCATTTACCTAAGAATATCTGCTTTAGTGATGAATCAACTTTTTTTCTAAATGGACTGGTTAACAGACATAACTGCAGATACTGGGATAATGAAAATCCGCACCTTTTCCGAGAAGGGCATACTCAATATCCCGAAAAAATTAACGTGTGGGCAGGAATTTATGGCAATGAAATCATCGGGCCATTTTTTTTGGAAGATAATTTAACTGGGCAAATTTATTTAAACCTTTTAGAAAACACAATATACCCTGCCATTGTGCAATCTTTAGAAAATCAAGTGGATGAAAATGCTGTTATGGTACTAAATGAAAATAATTTGCATTTCCAGCAAGATGGAGCTCCCCCGCACTACGCTTTGGCAATTCGAGAGTGGCTTGATGAACATTTTCCAGGGACGTGGATTGGCAGACGTGGTGCAATTGAATGGCCAGCACGGTCTCCAGACCTAACCCCTCTAGACTTTTTCTTTGGGGGTATTTAAAAAGCAAGGTTTATAAAACCCCACCTGAAAATATTGACGATTTAAAAGATCGAATTGTTCGGGAATGAAGAGGAATTAGCAGAGAAACCCTTGCCAATGTTCGTGGGGAATTTTAAAATTAATAACGGCGCACATTTTAAACATTTAATAAAATAATTTTCTTCAACTGAATAAAACTGAATAAACTGCTTATATTTAACACACATTTTTGCATCCTAATTGCCTATAACGTCTATTAACTTAATTTTTTTTGACATCATTGGATAGCAGATCGTACGTCCTTTAAAATGATGTATCACACTATAGGGTAATCATTTGACATACCAAAGTTCGAGGCCGATATATTATGCATTATTACAAGACATTTTTGCACACTATTCGCTTGTACGTCAACCGATTTAATTTTTTTTATACGGTTGGATAGACAATTTTATGCTGCTTACAATGATGTGTCACAAGGTGGGGGTTCCCATTTGACATATCAAAGTGAGGTTAGCTGGAGGTGAGGAGGTGATTGACAGACTTTTAACAAATGCAAAATTAAACTTCCCCCTGTATATCTAAATTGACGTGTTTTTTCTTTTTTTTAAATTTTTCTATTTAACAAAGTTATTAAGGATGGTTCGTTTTGAAATGAAGGCACTGTATATATATATATATATATATATATATATATATATATATATATATATATATATATATATATATATATATATATATATATATATATATAACCTTAGTTGTGGTCCTTGTCAAACTAATTCAAGTTGCATCGACAAACTCTCAAACTATACTGTCCTCGAGAGCCGATCTGGACCCTTTATATACCCTTTTGGTCGATACCGGACTATTCCCTAATTTTCTAGAAGCATCTCCATAATACATGATGTAATAAAAGTAAGAAAAAGGAATAATTCGGTGATTTCTAGACCTTCTATCATAGGCGTTCCATTTTAAAAATAAGGAAATAGAATTCTCCAAAAAGTTCCAGACTATCTTTCATAGACGTCTCTTGAGAAAATTAACAAAGGTAAAATTAATTAAATAAGCTATGAACTCGTAGAAAACAAACCTAAAATCCTACAAAGTACACACACAAACTAATATTATGAAATGTAAAACGCTATAAAGTTCGTTACATTGCCCCCTTCCAAGCCTTGATCGTCCCGATCAACCTTGATCTTTATAATGAGTTAATATATCAGGATCTACAACTTTCATCTTCACATGAGTACGGACCTTTCCATGATTTCTGAAGCTTTGGTGAATGCCCTTTGGTTCTTTTCGGATTGTACAACCAAACTTTTTCACCAAATATGAATCCACCAGTATTGGCTTTGAGGTCATAGAAGATTTTCATTCCGACGCTTTCTATTTACAGTTATCTCTGTACCTTTCCGAGGATGATCGGCAGGGTGTTCTTCTTTCATAGTGCCTTTCGCGGTCGCGGTTCCTCTCGACGTACCTTCTCGAAGAAGGACCTGTAGAACGTTCTTCTTCCGTAGCCCTTATGGCGATCACGGTCCCTCTCGTCTCGTTCTCCATGGTCGCCGCGAGTATTCCTTATATCTCTTCCGTAATGGTCCTTTCTTCTATAGCTTGCACCAGTAGTAATTTCCGGGCAATTTCAGTACAAGTGACCTTTGTATCCGCACTGGTAACAAAGCATGTTATTCGAATGGTACCAGCGAATCTGAGCCCTTCTTCTCGGTTTGACATAAGTCACTCTAATATTACAACCGCATACTTGAACTCCATCGCAAGCCTTGACGGAAACTGCAGCATTTTTTTATCTTTGTATACAGCAAATCCAAAATAGGGAATACTATTACTTAACCAGACTTCTTTGAGTTCACCATAAGGAGCAAAGACTTTCTCCAAGCCGCTTCTTCGAACAGCATCACCTATATCAGTAATAAGAAGCCGATAGCCATCAAGGCCTCTGTCTGGAACAGTATTGACAGTACAGTGGCTTTGCAGATGCCCCTCTTGGCCACACTTCCAACAGCGAATTCTATTTCTGCTATGAAAGGTTGTATTTTTGTTGTCATATGTTTTCCATTCGTTCAAAAATTCTTGCAACTCCCTCATTAGCCTCATGAAAATTTCCTCGTTGGTCTTGCGCTAATCTCGGGAAGCTTTAAATTTTCTGATGATTTTTTCTTGGTTCTTCGAAGTCTGTTTGGCTATCTCAAACCGAAGCGTAAAAGCAAGAGTTTCGGAAATTTTTTTCAGTCTGGCCATACTTGGTGTCTGACTTGTTTCTGGATCGCGTAAACCTTCAATAAAACTATTCACTGCTAACTCTTGCTTTATTTCTTCTGGGTATGTTGGGTAGGTCAAATTGATTAGTCTCATTATATCCGCCTCATATTCTTGAAGACCTTCGTTGTACTTTTGTCTTCTTCCTTGCAGTTGGGCCTTATAAGCTTCTTGCAGGTGAGCTTCCCCATAGCGTATCTCCAGAAAAGTAACAATAAACTCGTAAGCATTCTGGTTTTCTTCAGGAATGTCACGTAGAACCTCCATAGCCTCACCTCGTAGTGCTAGAACAAGAGCACATGCCTTCTCCGATGAACTCCAATTATTGCTAGTTATTTTTCCATTTGTCGAGTAGGTGAATCTACTGTGGGTCTTATCGATGTTCCTTATTATATATACAGGGTGTCCAAGATAAGGATCCTAAGCATGGGGATCTCGGAAACAGTTGGAGATACGAGGTCGGTTAAATTAGAGAAAAGTTGCGCAATTTAGTGCTAAATTAAACGCAGTTAAAAAAATTTAAAAATTTCAAAAACTTCCGGAGATTTCCGGAAAAAAACGAAATTTGGCAAAATCGTTTTTAATTTTTGCAGGCTTTATTTAAAGAGATATCCGAAAATAAAAGGTAGATTCTCATTGCCACTTTTTATTTTTTATAATTTGGTCTAAACAAAATTTAAATCCGACGTTTCGTTTCTGAGATACCATCATGAACTTTCATTTTTTATATGGAACAAAAAAAAGTATCCCATGTATTTGATAGCATTTTTTATTACAAATTCAACGGTGTATCACACTTGCATATCAAGTGTGTAGTTCATTGGCTTTTATGAAACTGATATACCTTTCTCTCTCGCTCTCACGGAGCTCTTATGGAAAGTACTTGAACTACGTATTCGATATGCAAGGGTGATACACCGTTGAATTTGTAATAAAAAATGCTATCAAATACATGGGATACTTTTTTTTGTTCCATATAAAAAATGAAAGTTCATGATGATGATCTCAGAAATGAAACGTCGGATTTAAATTTTGTTTAGACCATATTATAAAAAATAAAAAGTGGCAATGAGAATCTACCTTTTATTTTCTGATATATCTTTAAATAAAGCCTGCAAAAATTAAAAACGATTTTGCCAAATTTCGTTTTTTTCCGGAAATCTCCGGAAGTGTTTGAAATTTTTAAATTTTTTTAACTGCGTTTAATTTAGCACTAAATTGTGCAACTTTTCTCTAATTTAACCGACCTCGTATCTCCAACTGTTTCCGAGATCCCCATGCTTAGGATCCTTATCTTGGACACCCTGTATATATATATATATATATATATATATATATATATATATATATATATATATATATATATATAGCGATAAATAAGAGATTTTAATGATTATGACACTATTATTTAGTGTCGTTATCTGTCCTTCAGGTATATGTCAGCGAAATATTTTAAGGATAGCAAACTACTTTAGAAGTTATTTTGAGTGAAAATTACGTAATTTTCGTAATGTCACTTTCTAAAGAATTCTCTGTCAAGAAATAATTTTTGCCCGCAATTAAAGCCAACTTTCCCAACTTACGGGACATTAGTTAATTCTCTAAGTTTGCCCACAATAAATAGTTCTGGGAAACACTTGGGTAACCTGTCTAATAAATAAATGTGTTCTGTACAACTTTCCTACATTTCTCAATGTCTGGAAGCTTTATCAAAAGAAACATTGAATCAGTATAAAAACTTTAAAATACTTACCGTAGCTAAATTATTTATATTATTTATTTATTTAAGGTCCAGGTTACAAAATTAATTCAAGTTTTTATGTGGTAATTTTAATGTTAGGACCACGAACTTGAGATATAAAACTGGACTGCTCATGAAAATAATTTTTGACCCCCCTTTATTGGTCGCCATTCGGTGCAATGACTTGTATGGCAACATTGAATTCCCTGCTAGTTTCTTACATTGGTGTTAATGTGTTGTGTATGAATGTCAATTCTATTATTCTAACTAACAGGTTTAGACAATAACTATCTCTTTCTATACTATATCTTAAACAATAAATCACTCTTCCTTGTTTTACTTGACAGGTTAATCGAGTATATTCAATAAAAAAGACCAGAGCTCCGATTCTGTAAGCATATTTTTTGACATTCTCTTTCCTTATCTCTTTTGGGACAGTGATATACTTATGTGTTAATACAGACCGAACAAAGATAGAAGATCCTTATTATGACATTCTTTCCCTTTACTCTTATAGAATCGCAGCCCAGGATAATTATTTCTGTAAAACAAATATTTAACTTGAATTTCTACTTTTAGTTTCCTCAAAATTATAATTTTTCTGTTTAAAGCAACTCCAATGAAGCAAATTTTTTGAACTTCTTTGGAACAGCGTAAATATGTAACAATTTTATTATTTTTAGATAACAAGCGTGAAATGTCAGTTCTTATAAATAAATAAAACTACTTTTTCTATGACTGTTTACATATTTTATT
Source organism: Diaprepes abbreviatus (assembly GCA_034092305.1). Taxonomy (NCBI): domain Eukaryota; kingdom Metazoa; phylum Arthropoda; class Insecta; order Coleoptera; family Curculionidae; genus Diaprepes; species Diaprepes abbreviatus. The sequence goes on from JASJET010000200.1 coordinate 7,333,826, forward strand.
TTTTACAATAAAACTATTATTTAGCAAAATAGCTAAAATGAGAAATATGCGCCAAAAACAATTCGAGACTATTTTTTTTTTTTGAAATATCTCTTTTAGAAACATCCTTATTCGGACGTAGAGTATAAGAAGTTAACGAAAAAAAGTATTAAGGCATTTATTTTTAAAAATTTTATATCATGAATTTATATAGTATATTGTTTAATGTAAGGTATCGAAATGTCCACATAATCTATTGCAAAGTAAGAAAGTTTCATCATTTAAAAATAGCTTCGATTAGGTCTTTGTTAAAATTATTTTCTCCTCGATAGTTTTAGGGAACTGATATGTTAGGTATTTATATAGGGTTAACAACATTCATAATAATGTTGACATTTCCTTCATATAAACGGAGCTTTAATTTAAATGAAGTAAAGTAACATTATGAACTAAACCGTTTTTATAAAAAAAAATTAAACTCTAAAGGGGATAGTGTTAAAGCAGTTTATATTTAATTGTAAACAAAACAATATTTATTAAGACACTTTAAATATATAGAAGCTTGTAAATACAAGAAAATTCTTACATTAATACAATCATTTTTAATCTAAATATATACATAAAGATTTCCTAGCAACTTTTAATTTTTACACTAGGTCAAACTTTCAATTTACTTAACTGTTTAAGGATCTGGAATTGACCTTTCCTAGAGTTGAATTTTTGAAATGGTAATCAATCGCAGCTTCTCACTACTTTGACAAAGGATTTTCATGACACAAATTTCCTATCTGAGCTAAAATCAAGAATTTTTGTTTTATTAATTAATAACATATTCAAACAAAAGGTTATTATTTTATTTTTAGACAAAACAAATACATAAAAGTAAAATTTATGTAATTTCCAAACATCCTTAATAATATTGAAAAATTTCATATTATATATTAATATGGCATATTGGTTTTTAAATGTATAATCATTTTAAATTTTAACATCATACCAGTTTCGATATTCAGCTTTATATGTCAGTGGAACATTAACTTTATGGTAAAACGATATTGTTGTTGGTTAATGCAAACCTAATTCAGGACTTTTTTGTAGAGCCAGTGTATGTTATTAAGTCTAAGTTTAGTTGCTTCAAGATGTTTACATCAAACAGTGCTTCGTAGTTTTTTTCAGGCAGTTTATTTGTAAGAAGCACAACACAAACTTCTTGCTCATCTTCTTGTATAAAAGAATTTCCAGAAAAATGCTCTGAACAGAGTTACTTATCTGATGTATAAAAAAATTTTGATCATGACCAATTTGCTTTAGCTCTTGAATTTGAAGATCCTTTCTCTTATAAAACTAAAATATTGATAGCATTTAATAATTATCATATATCATATCCATAAGATTAAACTTGTTACCCTTAGATTTACAATTTGATTCTAAGGTAAAATTTTAAATAATTATTATTAAATGCTTTAGAACTTACCAATTAAATAAATTCCAATTTACCAGATGAGGTATTTGCACGTCTTACTGTGAAGAATCGCATTTTTTAAAATACCAAAAAAAACCTTAAAGTTCACATTCCTGTTTGAAATTTTCAGGAAAACGTTACATAGAATGTGATAAAATACATAAAACAGCAAAATCAAAAAAAAATTTTTGTTAAAATGAAAAGTATTCAGTCAACATCAAGAATACACTTTCACCAACATCATAAAAACTTAGGGAATTCATTGTTGCCAAAGCAATTATTTGCACCAAATGGCACGGATCACGGTGGGGTCATTTTTTTTATAAGGGAGATATGGAACACGAGCAGTCCAGTTTTATATATCAAGTTCGTGGTGAGGACCTTGCTTTAACACTTAACCTTTCCAAATAGATAGAATAGTAATACAAGTAAAATTTGATTAAAAAGTTGTTTGTATAAAAACTCGTTCCATTGTTAAGTTTGTTTAAATTTGCTTAATATTATTCTGAAATCTGAAATATCCTGTTGCATATAATGTTTTCTCTTTCGGTGTCTAATATGGGTCACTAGTATAATGTACCGATATGTAAGATTCAATTTATTAAAAATATCGAGAATGATAATTAAAATATATGATAACTATTTCAAAATTGAAATATTAAATTTAAACATGGTAACTTGGCTACAACACTAAATAGTAACTAGTTTTTTTACACGGGACTGAGTTTGAGGGATGGTAATAATTACTGTGTAAATATAACTTTCTTCTGCAACAAGAATCTGCACTGAATACCTTGTAAAATCATTTAATTGAAATACTTTTCGAAATACTCGTATACTTACCATTAGTAGCTCTTTGTCCTTTCGCTCTTCTCCCTACTCCTGGTGATACTAAAGCTAAAGCTTTATCAGGTCTCAAGGATGATCTCTTTTCTGTTATCACTGGCACAGACATACATTCAGATGGAGATATAGGTGTTTCTGACCAGACAGCTTCGACCATGGAATCAATACTGGAAGAACGGGGTAGTCTGTTATTGGTCGGATCTCTTCTAAAACAAATGAGAGTGGTACTTTTCAAAAACATTTTTCGGAATGGTTTATTATAGCAAACTTCAAAACACAAGTCTTCAAACATTAGTAAGTACTTATACAGTTTTTGAAATAAAAAATGTTAAAAGACTCCTTTTTTAGAGTATTTTGTATACTGTTATAACATGATTTATTATGTCAAAAGAAGTTATTGTAACTTCTTTTTAGGTAAGACAATATTTTTAAGAAAGTGATATAATGGAAACAATATATTTTCTGTAACTAACCACAACTAATGGATTCAGCGCTAATGGCTGCAAAAATTGAAGAGTTTAAAATTACAAATGGAAGTTTGGAAATTTTTATTAAGACGTAAAAGTTTTATATCTGAAATTATAGAAAATAATTTTTTGTTAATATTTATTTATATAAACCTATAATGAATAACAATACAGCAAATACGACCATATATTTTTTTTTATATAATTTACCCTTTATTCTGGGTTTTACAATAAGATATGGGTCGGAATCACAAATATTCAATCAACTCAATTAATTGATTAAATACTAAGACAGGATATAAAACCATAAAGGTGTGGAACATAGTAAACTATGTTGCAAGTTAATACTGGGGATAGGGAAAAAATCGACTTTTTAAATAATCGATTATTTTCTAAAAAAATCGATTTTTAATAATCGACTAAACGAATCAAAAAAATGGATTAATTAAAAATCTATTTTCTTCTACAACCGATGTTTGCCAGCGCCGTATTCATTTCAGTTGAGGAGACAATACCAAATAATCCGTTTCGAGGCTGACATAGCATCACCGAAGATGTTATCTGAACATTTTAATAGATGGCGATAAGGATGGTATATTGTGTTACTGATATTGCGTTTTATTTAAAATTGGTTACTTTTCTTCAATAAGAAACTTACGGTACATGTTTTTTTTTTGGGATTGGGGGTTTTTGATTGATTGATTATGACGACACAAAGAAGTTGTTGACGTCAATATTTTGATATAAAAAGTGAAAAAGGAACGGCCAAATGTAAAATATTGTCCAAAAGTATTGAAAACATGCAGTAACACAACAAGTTTGAAACATCACATGGTAAGTGTTCTTTCTGTATTAGTTTTTGTATTGTTTATAATTATTCACTTGATCATCGGTTGTCAAATAATAAAAATATTTCTTTACCAAACTTTAACGAAAATAGTTAGGTTTTTTGGGTTTTGTAATGAATTATTATTACTTGCAGTATTCCGATGATACATCGAATATCACGGACTTAACATCTCACTCTCCACCTATTAGACCATCTACCATACAACCTACAAATGAGCCTGCAACTTTAACAGCTACTGAGAAACCTTTCAAACTATAAGAAGTATTATTTTCTAAAACGTTGTACTGCGGATCGATAGGTTCAAAAAAAAACAGATTGTTGAAGCAATAGCTGAAATGATTTGCTGTGATAGTCTCCCTTTTAGGGTGGTAGCAGGAGAAGGTTTTAAAAAGCCAATAAAGTTGCTTGCACCTTTATTGAAACTTCCATGTCGAAAAATTATGCCATCAGCAGTCGATGGAAAATATGAAGAGAAAAAGACTATAGTAATAAAAAAATACAATCTGCGAATTACATATATTTAACCGTCGATGAATGGACGGAATTGCAGTTGAGAAGTTATATGGGCGTGACTGTTCACTTTGTTGAATATTTTAAAATAAATTCATTCAACATTGCATGCGAACCACTGTCGGAAAATCACACCGGAGACTATCTAGTCAGCGTTTTAAAACGAATCTACAATGAATGGGATATGTGAGATGAAAAAATTGTAGCTGTCACTATTGACAATAGTGCTAATATTGTCAAAGCAATCGAAACGACATCTGGACGAGCCAGGCACATTCGACGCGTAGCTCATACAGTTAACCTTGCTGTAAATAATGCCTGAAATAAAAACGATTCTGAAAAAGGTCCGTACAATTGTAACATGGCTTCATCAAAGTGGAGTTGAGTGAAGTACCTGATCGGAGATGTTTGCAAGCCATAGAACTTATACTTGATGATGATCGAAAGATTTGTAACGATGAATGCGACTGTTGGGGTTCTCTTAGTAAATCATCCTAACGCTTGATAATTGAGGCAAATAAAATAATCGTGCTGAAAGAAATTGCAAAAATCTTGAAATCGTTTGAAACAGTAACCGAAGAAATGAGCAGCCAACAGTGTGTTAGAGAAAGCAAATCCATTCCTATGAAAAAGGCCTTAGAGAATACTTGGATACAATAGATACTGTACATGAGCTAGCCGTTCTTTTGAAAACATCATTGTTGAGCGAAATGAAAATAAAAACGTTTGAAAATATTGAAAAAGTTCATTTATTTTCAATGGCCACATTTTTGGATCCCCGATTCAAAAAATTACATTTGGACGATGGTACTGCTCTAGCCCAAACCTTAAATTATATCAGGCGGACTATCAGTCAAGATAACGGAAAACCAACACAAGAAAGAGCAATGGAAAGTGCAATGTCGACATCGCCTGAAGAAGACGATATATGGCAATCACATAAAAAAATTATTGGCAGCTATTACTGCAAGTCAGCGATTCTTCTACATCAGAACTAAATCTGTATACAGCCGCGCCCCTGATGGACTTGAAAAAAAAACACTCTAGGTCTATGAAGATCTTTACCCTAAGCTCACTCAGTTAGTGTGTTTGCACCTTTTGATCTTGGCTTCCTCTGCTCCCACAGAATGATTATTTTTGAAAGCAGATAACATTCTAAGAAAAAGCAGAAATCGAGTATTGGGAAAATGGTTGCCAAAACTATTATTTTTGAACTCTTTATCAACGAAAGTGTGTTGATTTTTCTTCAAGACTTAATTTGAATGTTAATTTTTGATCCCGAAGGAGCTGTTATAATTTTAATTTGTTCATTAGATCTCAAATAATACTTCTTAATAAAACTGTGCAATTATTTGATCGTTTCCTTCAAATTATATGTGTATTTAAAAAAAAAAATCGTTTTTTTTAGAAAAATCGTTTTTTTTTTACCAAAATCAATTTTTCATTAATCGATTATTTTATAGTTCAAAATAACCGATTATTAAAAAAAAAACGATTTTCAACTGATAGTTTCCTAGTTAATAATAACTAAATTTGTTAACAGACAGTGATAACTATGAGGATGGTTTGATAATAAGTCACTACGTGGCGCTTCAGTCACAAATTTCATTTCACCGTACACAAGTTTTATCTTATACTAGTGTGTATATGAAGTTTTCAACCAGTCTGTTGCATAGAAAATCTCTCTTTATGTCGGTGTACCAGTGTGTTTCCAATGTTATGAAGAAACATGAGTTTCAGGCGTTTATTAACCACTGTCTTTTTGGAAGAAAAACTATCAAAGAAACTAAAGAAAAGTTTAAGAAGTATTATGGAAAATGTGCTCTATGGCTGACCATCCTAGAAGCTCAAAAGAGGCCACTTCTAAAGAAATGATTGTTAAAATCTATGTTATTGGTTTTGATGATCGTCGATTAAAAATACGTGAGATCAGTGACATTGTGAAAATTTCAATTGAATGTGTATTTAATATTTTGTATGGCCGTGTGGGTATGAGAAAGCTTTCAGTAAGATGAGTATCGGTTTTGCTAACAGTCGATCAAAAACGATATCGTGTGGCCATATCTCAGCAGTGTTTCAGCATGTATTAGCCTAATCCCAGAGACTTTTTTTGACTCTACGTTACTGTTAATGAAACGTGGATATATTGCTGTATGCCGTAAACAAAATAGCAGTCAAAAATGCCGATTCGGTCTGGCGAACACGTTTCGAAAAAAGCAAAAACAGTTTCATCAGCCGGCAGAGATTCACATGGCAGAATATTAATTGTTTGCCTACGCAAGGAAAAGACGATTACAGAAGAATATTATGCTGCATTATTGGATAGATTAGTGTGGTACTGAAGAAAAAGCACACATCTGGCGAAAAATAAAGTGTACCGCGATAATTCATAATAACGAAAAAACGGAAATTTAAGATGATATAAATAAACAATTTGCGTCAAAAACGGAAAAATTATTTTTGAAAAATCATGATATATTGCTAATAAAAAAAGACGGTCCATCCCATAAAAAAATATATCCTCTTTTTAAATAATTTAAATTTGTGCTCTTGACACCTTATACTCTTTATTGTCGAATTTACATGGCTTCTAATTAAATCAATTTTAATAGACAGATAGATTAGCTCCCCTGTTAATTTTGTAACTAAGCTGCCGGATTTAGGTTCACCAATTTTTTAAGTAACGAAATGTAAGGAAGGGAACTTCGATAAGAACACATAATTAATTTAAAATGATCAATAAACTTATTAAAGAATTTAGTTAGATTTAATTGAGATACCAAAATACTTTCTTTAAATTATTCCATTTATTAAGCCTTAATAAAAGGTAAGTGCCATAACTGGCAGATTTGGGGTTGAAGGAAATTAGAAAATTAAGAGACAATTATAATAAAATGGCTTTTTAACATTACTTCATAATTTTTCCTTAAAATTCAATTACTGGTGTTGAGTAAACCACTAATCTAGTCTTTCAAAATTCATACCATAAAAACTTATTTGATTTTATTTCCATTTACAGGGTATTTTATCAAAAGAGATGGAAAGGAAAATTTTTTCTTTGCTATTGTTCCCAAAGATGGGAAATTGGAAAGAGATTTTTTAGTGAATACTTTTTACAACTTGTAAATTTTACTCTTTTTAGAATATGATATTTGTTTTATAGTTGGAGGAGGCAATAAATTTCTTAAGATAAAAAATAAATACATAAAGAGACTAAAAAAAGAAATATTTATTTTGATAATTTCTAGAAATGATTAGTGATAACACAGGGAAATAACGTCTTGGTGTACTTCACTGATACAAGTATAGAATTGGGTAAAGCTAAACCTAAAAAACATAGCATTATGAAGAAGTTTTCCATTTTTTATACAAAGATATTCTGTATTCGCAAATGGGTAGTCTGAGATAGTCAATTCATGTGAAATAAAAACTAAAACTATGAATAAACTCTGTGGTCAGATCTGTCAAAATAACAGGTCAATCTGTTTTGAGTCTCTGGTCAAGGAGTATAAGGCAAATTTACTCCAAAAGTGCTTGTCAGTTTAGTAGTTGAAACTTTCCAAAGAAATTAAACCACGTAGTTATTTTAAGGCAACAAATAAGAATAAAAACCGATTGAGGTTATGTCGAACAGTGATAATATCAATACTGTAACGTAAACTGTGTGTTGTTTGAATGATATTGACCGGGAACACCAAAAAAAAGTGATTTCTTAGAATGAGTAGCCGTTTCTGAAATTGTAAAGAAATATTATGATTTTTTTTTTCACAGAACAATCAAAATTAATGTGTTATATAAAAGCATTACAACATCTTAGAATAATAATGACTAAAGTAAACTTTTCAGAAATTCTTCGCAAATAGAAAAACTACTAAGCGTAGATTAAATAAAATTTACTAAAAAGTTTGAATTTTACATCAAAAGAAACTAATTAAAACTTTAAATTTTGCCAAGAAGTTGCATAACTTTAGTCTAGAGCAGAGACATGTTGTGGAATTTAAGAACTTTGTATATAATTTTTAAACATGCAATCCACAACAAGTTTCAAGAAATTAACTTTGCACATAAATTTAATGTGTCTTATGAAAATAGAATATATATATATATATATATATATATATATATATATATATATATTTATAAATTTGTTGAGGGTAACGTTCGCAATACATTAAACTTCAAGAATGCTAAAAATATTTTTTTATACAAAATATATGCTGTTGGGTGTATAAATAAAATTATATTAGAAAAACTATTTTAGTTCTCGGCCAACTCAAGAAATGTTATATTATAAGGGCAGGCCTACTATGTTCCAACATGATTAAAGAGAAAGTACTATATCGGATTGCAAGGAAATACCAGGAAGGGTGGAAGCCTCTTCCACCGCCTATTGAAAACCGATTTCGAACTTATTTGTTCTCGTCAGTACAGGGTAGGCAAGCGCACCTAAACCTGAAAAAAAAATTTATATCAGACAAACAAAAAAAAATCTCCTAACATTTCAAGCAACTTAAATATTTAATCTAGCAGAGATCTATATACTATATATCAGCGTTTCACAAACTTTATAAAGGCGGTTCGGAAAAACATGTTATAATGGCGGAATTTTAAATTAAACATCGCAACAAGTAACAATCTGTAACCCGCCGAGTCGCTACGCCGCTAGTTATTCTAGTATATACTCGAACGAGCCGGCAACTTCTATTTCGTCATACCAAGACTTTTCTCGAATCCGCAGTTAAAAACGAGAATAACGCCTGCAAATATAAAAACGCCGCAGTCAGATATAAGGAAGAGTGGAACTGAATCGTACGATGAGCTTAAGAACCTCGAGTGATTTCAAAAAGATAAATGAGTTGGTTAAAAACAGGTAGTTTTGTAAAGTCTGACGAAAAGCTGGACGAACAATCAACTGCTTCTTCTTCAGTCCCTGACATAGAACCAATACAGGATGGCAGTTCTAGTGACCTACTGTCTCACCAGACTGAAAGCAAAAATAAATAATAATAAATAGGCGAATAGAGAGAGAAAAAAGAAAAGAAATGAAAATTGAACAGCAGTAAGTTGGGGATGCATTTTAGATTTTCTGTGTCCTGTTGCAATGTTATATGTGTGAACCGCCTGATATTCAAAACCCCTCCGAAACCAAATCGTCACGTGCCCCGGAATGGCCAGCAATTTTCTGTGGTGAGTATATACATTATGAATGTCATTACGAGGTAAAAGTATTACCCGAAGATATGAGGGGAGGAGGTCAGCACAATCTTTCTAATAAAAACGGCAAAAAGCAATATCCTATTGGTCATGTTCAGCCAAACAAAAAGCCTAAAGTGAGGAGAAATATAGTCGTATTTCCTCAAACCGTAAATAAAACGAACACATGAATTTTGAACTTTTTGAATTCTGTTCTGTTCTCTCACATAGTCGTAATAGTTAAAGTTAGATAACACTCATGATTCTGACAGGACTTTGCGAATCCTTTTCGAATGAAGGTGTCTGTTGCTATATAGTAGTTTTAAATTAAAATAAGTGTTCTTTAATAATGTATTTACATGCTTTCCAAATTTCAGTTGGTGATCGTTTAAAATGCCAAGCGACTTAGCTGATTGTACTAAGGGTATTTTGATGTTATCAGTAGTAAAATTCAAGCCTCCCTCTAGCCTTCTAGCCCTTGCATCTCCCAAAATCATTACAATGGACTTGTTGGGATTAAGGATCAAATTGTGCCTTCATGAAATCATGTAGATGCTCGCATGAATAGAAACTATGATGTAACTATGTCTCAGCATAGGCGTTCTAGGTACAGGATTTAATAGAATTCAAGATATCTGCGGTATATACTATGAATAAAAGATGCCCCAATATCGAACCTTGGGGAAGTCCATTTCTGCTTGGAAGATTGTGGAGGTATCTGACCCCTTCTTTCATATTTAATTCATCAGTAAACCATATCTTTGAACCAATCTCGGGTCAAGGTAATCCCACTCCGTTCGTTTAGTGACAGTAAGTTACTAATTCATAGTTTATGTCAACATCGTACCTAATAGACACAATATGTATTGAATCATCGCATGTCCAATAAAATTTCCAAGTTTAAGGCTTTCAGTTTGGAACAACTTGAGGGCATTTGTTACTGCTACTCTCATTACAGCCATATGCAGTGAAGAGAGATTCAGCATTGCTTCTATTGCTACGATAAGGCATGATGTCATGTACCCTGTGACTTCTACATAGACTAACCTCTGTATTTTTTGCTGCTTTTGAGTTGCTACTTGTATCTTGGGCCAACATACTAAGGGGGCATATGTGACCATAAATTTGATGATCGTTTCATATGACCCTAAAATTATTTTCGGCCTGAAACACCTCAGGTTCTAAGGCAGATCCTGCTTGTCGCTATTGTTTGTTCTATAATCTTTTCACTAAGCCTGTTCCAGGTCAGTTTCTGGTCTATTATTACTCCCACATGTTTAACCTCTTTCAAAAAGCCGTTCCATTTAAAGTTGGAGAGTGGAGCTTTTGTCCTCTTGTAAATGCAACAAGGACTACTTTATTGGAATTAATGTGTAGTCCTTCCTTTGCACACCAATTGGTAATTTGGTTTAAGACGGTTTGCTTCCAGTAGTGACAACTAGGTCATCAGCATAACCTTGCGTTGTGAGCCGTGAATTGTTCACTGATCTCTACTATGGACCCCTACTCTTGTCGGCTGCTAAAGCCAAAAAATGGCAAACTATGGGTGAAAAAATGCGTTTCTGCACATCGTGCGCCAGTCATATTTTTGGACGTTGATCAGATAAGGGCATGCGCATAAGCGACTTCCGATTATCGATCGGTTGTTTCGTAGCGCCATCCGTAAACAGCACAGTATCGGCTCAACGCCATTTTTGTGTTTATTTTTGCTTTGTGAGTTGCGTGCGATTTAAACGGATTTATAGCATTTTAAGTGATTAATTTTATTTGTTTTTGTGTTTTTATTTAATATAATGGAATGTGTACATATTTTATTTGTTTTAATTTGTTTTTTCTCTATAGGGTAAAAAATAGTGTTGCTTTACAACGTTTTTGGATTTATAGGGTTTTCGTATAACATTAAATTTCCAAAACATGTAGTATGATATATTTTTAGCACTTTCCAAATTATTACCAAAAGATAAACTGAACTTTTAAGCAATCAATTCTTAAATCTGAAAATTAGCACCAAACCACAGAATAGTTTATTCTATCATGTGAAAAAAGTACATTCATCAATATGTCAAGAAATGGTACAATTTCTCCATCTATTACATTACTTACATAAATAAAAACATACATCCTCAAAATGAAGTTGGAATATTTTAAAACATACATATATAACGTACAATAATTATAATGCATTATTATTTTGTTATATACATAAAATATTTCAGTACAAGGTTTATATTTTAGCCAGAATCGGCTATTGGTTCTATAATTTCTAAGCTCTGTTTGAATTATTTTTTCAAATTGTCAACGACTTTTCCAGTTGCTAATTTGCACAATGTCCATATTCTTGCATAACTTCATCCACCTTATATTTAACCGATGTTTCCACCTAGCTCAAATGTTTTTTTTTGTTCTGTAGCCATTCTATGATTTATTATTTTGTATGTCTGAAGATTGAGGACATGACGTTAAAAAGCGTTGTTCATTATTAATACTGGTTTTGGAAGTAAATTCAGATTAGTTAGAGGTGATGAAAATTTGACTTAGTACTCTGACTCTAACTATATTCGAATAGAGTACGCCTACTCTTATAGTATAGGCTTTAATATAAATGTATATTTTTTTTTGTATATAAAAAGTAAGATCCCCTGGCACTGGCAGCATAAAAAGGGAATGTACAGGTCAAAAACATATAAAAGGGAAAATGTTTCACAAATCGCTGATTTTTGTGTACATAAAGATATTCTAATGAGATGTAAACATGTAATTTCTTGGGTAAAAAAAAAGACAAAGACTATAAAAGAATCAAAATTTCCATGTGCCCGTCTTCATTAGGCCGTATGTTTAGAAAAGAAATTTGTTTTGTTTGAGGGAAAACGGAGCAGGTCTTTTGATTTTTTTTTAAAAAGATTCAAATATATTGAGGGTATTTTCGTTTTTGTGCTTGACAAATAAGGGGAGTGGGCTTGAGACTATTTGTTGAAACAAAATAATTAATGTTTTATGAAACATTAATATTTCTCGTTTATACTGAGTTAAATTTTACAGGACTTCCTAATCACCACTTGGTCTTAAATATATGTTAAGATAGGGGTTGTGTTTGTTTAGCTAACAAGCCTATAAATAAATTTGAAATATCGTGTCTATTATAAAAGGTGTTTTTTATAGAGGTATTAAACTTTACGCTGGCAACACTTTTTTAACTGGCGGCTATTTTGTCAGCTGTCAAGTGATTTATGTTTAGTTTGGTTTGGCATTTCAACATGAATAGACTGACGCCTGAACAACGCTTCCAAATTGTGCAAATTTATTTTGAAAATCATGGTTCTGTTCGAAATACGTATCGCGCACTACGTCCATTTTACGGTCAACATAATCGTCCATCAGAGCAATTAATTCGATTAACTATGGAACGTTTTCGTACCACGTTTACTCTAAATGATAATACGCATCCACAGAGACGTCGTACAGTGCGTACAGAAGAAGTCATTGCTGCTGTACAGCGTAGCGTAGAGGAAGACCCGAATTAGTCTATCCGCCATCGTGCACAGGAATTGGATATGTGTCCATTCACTTTATGGAAAATTTTGCGAAAAGATCTTGGTTTGCGTGCTTACAAAATCCAACTCGTGCAAGAATTGAAGTCAGACGATCACCTAGCAAGGCGTAGATTCGGTGAATGGGCCCAAAACATGATTGCCGATTTTCATAAGCGAATTTTGTTTAGCGATGAAGCTCACTTTTGTTTGAATGGATACGTCTACCGTATTTGGAGTGATGATAATCCTCAAATGTATGTTGAGACACCGTTACATCCAGAAAAACTGACTGTTTGGTGTGCTTTATGGGCTGATGGAATCATTGGTCCGTACTTCTTTAAAAACGATGCTGGTCAGAACGTTACAGTCAATGGTGACCGCTATAGAGCCATGATTACTGACGGCTCAACATGTCACACAGCTCGTGCCACAACTGATTTATTGAAGGAAACGTTTGGTAACCGCATAGTTTCACGTTTCGGACCCGCGAATTGGCCTCCAAGATCGTGCGACTTAACGCCGCTAGACTATTTTCTGTGGAGATATGTGAGGTCGCTAGTCTACGCCGATAAACCCGAAACGATTGATCACTTGGAGGACAACATTCGCCGCGTTATTGCCGATATACGGCCACAAATGTTGGAAAAAGTCATCGAAAATTGGACCTCCAGATTAGACTACGTCCGAGCCAGTCGTGGCGGTGATATGCCAGAAGTCATATTTAAATTATAATGCCAGAAGGTTATCTTTCGAATAAAGTAAATTTCATGTCAATTTGAAAAATTCATCTTTGTTTTATTCCATTTAAAATTTCTATACCTCTATAAAAAAAACACCCTTTACTTATCGATAAGTTTATTGTTATGATTTACCCGTATTAGTAAGTTGAAACTTTCAAAAGTATAAGAAAATCATTGAGAAATAAAAGAAGAATTATTTATAATAAAGGGGCTTTAGCAGACTTGGACTAAACTATTACTTACTTTTTATCTAAAATCCTTACGTCTTGCTAATTAATGAAAACATTATTTAAATTATTTACTTGTAAATTTATAAAAAGTATTCATTAATATGGTAATGATGCCAATTTGGTCTTTGCTTATGATTATACCAGTGTATGTTTGTTATTAGGCGAGCAAAGAAAATGAAACCAAAATAAATATTTATTTATTTATTTTAGTCATATACAGGGTGTCCGGAAAACTGTGGGAAATCGCCCGGATATGGAAAAACACGTGATAGGAATACTATAAGGTCATATAAACTTTTTTCGTATAGGATTCCTCTTTTGGAGATATAGACTCCTAAAGAGCAGCAATGGAATCCAGTTTTTTACACATAATTATTGAACCACCATGTATATTTCAATGTATACCAAGTAACACCTTTCAAATTACTATCCGAGAAAGTGTTGTGAATTTCTCACAGCTGCAGGGACGGAGTAGCTGAGACACATATGAAATCATTTTTTTACGGCCTGTATGATAATATCTTTGGATACCGTTTTTTACATACATTTAACTATTGACTAAAAATTAAGTACTCCTCATTCACGTCGCTAATCTTAACCGTTTTCGAAAAAACATCATTTTCTTTACACGTGTTTTTTCATATCCGGGATTTTTCTCACATTTTCCCGGACACCCTGTAGAAAGATTATAACTTTGACAGGGACTTGCAAGCAAAATATTGGAACTACGACATGTATGTGCTGTTGCTAAACAATATTTATGAAACAAAATATTATTAACAATCGCATAAAATATCTTGTAAAAATATCATTTTCTCGGGATATTTTTTGTTCTTTTATTGATTTTAGATACTTTGAAAACTACATATTTTCTTATGTAAGATTTGCAGCCCTATAATTTTCCTATGCTTTCAGCATATTTCTGCCTTGTTCCCACACCTCCTCAATGATACCTTTAAAACATCCTTAAAACAGGCTTGGTTCGATCGTTCTAGTGTATTATACATTTTCCATTTTATCAAACTTTACGTAAGTCTTACAAAAGCTACCATGTGGTTGTCTTCGATCGGGATATTTTTCGTGATTAATTCTTTTTGCTAACAAACAGTTTTTGTCACTCGCTCCCAAAACATAAATCATGTCCCACATTTCGTGTCTGGCAAAATTCGTCTTCGCGTCTTATAATAAAAATTTTTTTCGTTATCAATATTTAATTACTTGGCCATTTAAACTAGTATTTCTGACAGTAAAGTTAAGAAACTGTTTCTTTTACATGGCCCACTCCGATTTTAATTTCAGGTGTCAATCATAAAACCATTTGTGCTTATAAATCGACCAATAGCTTAGGGTCTACATGGCGTAACCCCTATTTTAACATGATAACCACTCTCCTGAAACTGCAAAAATTAAGCAATGGCCTGACAAGTTCCATATGAGAACGAAACAGTGTTATCGTCATTTTCCGGACCCGAAGCTTCTCTACTGTCTTGGAGTTCTCCGCACTTTTTAATACGAAAGTAATGTTTACCAACAATCTTATATCCGCACTGCCGAGAATTCTCTATTTTATTTTAAAATTATACGGGCGAAAATCTATGTCTATTTTGATATATTTGTTTTCTTGAAAAACACGTAGCGCTCTAATAAGATTGTTGGTGCGACACCTTGCTTGAACTGCGAAAACTGGTGGTTAATTTGGTGGCCGGTGCCAAATCATGCGACTTCTACCCTTTGAGTAGCATGTTTCGTGGATCCAATTTTGATATATTTTTTTTAATTTACCATCGCGCCATCCATCTATATATATATATATATATATATATATATATATATATATATATATATATATATATATATATATATATATATATATCAAGAATTAACCTCCGGGTTATTGCCTTAAATTATGCCCAAAATAGTTGCATATATTGCATATATATGTAGGAGATAACCTATTATATAGGTTTTTAAAGGGAGGGAAAAAATCGTATATAATTTCAGAATAAGAACAGTTCGTTGTTTCCTCCAAGTTGTATATACTGGAGTAAAACCACAATTTAGTTACCTCCAAAAATATTCAAACATTTTCGTAATTAAATTTACCTGTGGATGCTGTACCGGAATACCAATTTTAAAGTAATCATATTTATGCTAATTCAGAATAGAATAAATCTGGATATTTCATTTATTTTTGCAGTTTTAATAAAATTTATTAAAACAGTTATATTACTGATCAAAAAACACGAAGCTTAAAGTTAAAATTAAAATATTGTATTCTCATAAAAAGCTTTTTTAAATCATACTCGACATGATATATAAAATTTTAAAAAAGTATACGTTTGTTGAATTAATTTCGAAAAATTTATGACACTTTCGTTATAATTTTTCTGTAAACTATAAGTAAGACTGAAGACTTGTTATTTTTTTTAGTTTTTGGTAAAGTAATTTAGGAATTCGAGGGAAGAATTGCTTTCAGAATTTCTTTTTAAATGCGCTATTTAAAATTATAAAAAAAATTATTCCACATAACAATTCCTTTCAAATGATTCCCCATATGGTAGACCAGATTAAAAAAGCAAATTTAATATGTACAAATAATTTTTAAAAATCTATAAGACCTAAAAGTTTCGTAAAATTTTTCCTGATACACAATATTCAAAAATAAATGTCTATAAAAAATTTATAAAATTAATTCTTGGGTATCTATAAGATCTAGAACTCTCGTAATATTTTTTCTGTAAACTACAAGTAAGGCGTTATATTCTCTAATTGTTTTAAGATGTTAGATCTTGGAGGGGTGTGTTCTTTTATCTTTTTAAATGTGGTATTTAAAATTATATAAAAAAAATATTTTTCGACACCGTATAACAAGCCCTTTTATATGATACTCGAAATTTAAAAAAAAGTTGAGCACAAAATTTTACTCCTTTCTAGCTTTTATATCAATATTTTAAAACGTTAACTTATGCAAAATATGTTGGCCTATAAGATGTATTACTATGCCAGATTTCAAGTTTCTACAACGTATGGTTTCTGAGAAAATTCGCTGTAAGAGACGGACCAACACGTAAGTGATCTGGTAAGGATTCCGTTTTTCCTTTTAAGGTGCGGAACCCTAAAAAGTAACAATTAATGCATTTCCTATTATACACAGTGACACAGTGAAGAATTTTCTAAACAAGATTGTAATAGAAGTCCACCAAAAAATCAAAAATTTATTGATTTTTTTTCCTTTTAGTACATTCTAATAAAATTTTATTCTCAAAAACATTTTTACTGATAAACAATGGAAACCACTTTACAATTTTGCAGTATAACTAACCTTTTACTAAATTATTGGTTTCAAGAGCTGCAAATGCGTGATGTCACGTGATAATGATACCGGTAGAGCTTTACCAAGTTCCGCAATACGAAACGTATTAAACGCTCACAGCAGTATTTCGCAATTATCTAAAGAATTATAAGGAATTTTTTATATAAAGTCATCAAATAAAATAATCTATGAAAACAAAACAGCCTATTCTGACACATTATTGACAATATTGCTTCTAGCACTCACATTTATTTTTTTGGTATATCGGAGAATAGATACGCTGAATATATATATATATATATATATATATATATATATATATATATATATATATATATATATAATATATATATATATATATATATATATATATATAAATATATATATATATATATATATATATATATATATATATATATATATGTAATCGAAGGTTTTCGGGCATCCCGTGTATGTGCTGAGTCCCTCTCAGGACTGTAAGACAGCTGACGTTTCGGGGAAATTTCATTTACCATTTTCAAAGCTCACTGTGCGAATCGCAGGCGTCAGTTCTCTCGTAAACGCCGTCGATAACTTGTTTGTTCTTGTGATCGCCCCTCTAAGAACTTTATGTTTGGGAAAATAGACCTGATTCTGACTATTATACTCGGAATGGGTATGCTGTTGGCTTTCACCCCCCGTCGACAACTTGTTTTTTCTTACGATCGCCCCCCTAAGAGCTTTAGATTTAGGAAAATAGACCCAATTCTGGCTCTTACACTAGGAATGTGTATGCTGTTGGCTTCCACCCTCCCGTCGACAACTTTATTTTTTCTTGCGATCGCCCCCCCCCCTCCCCCCCCAAGACCTTTTAGTTTAGGATAATAGACCCGATTCTGGCTCTTATACCAGGAATGTGTGACCTGCTGGCTCCCCCCCCCCCTTCGACAACTTGTTTATTCCTGCTATCACCCCTCAAAAGCCTCTAATTCAGAAAAATAGACCCGACCCTGACTTTTACACTAGAAATGGGAATGTTACTGGAGTCTCTTTCCCCCCCTTCGTCGACAACTTGCTTTCGCTTGTCATACTGTATTTTTGTGATATCACCACCCCCAAAGAGAGAGGCTGGATCCGCCCCTGCATATTTTTAAATAAATCAAGTTCATAACAAGAAAATTGCTAAAAGGAAGGTAGTTACTCCGCTAATGAGTGCTGCATAAAGTTCAATATTTAAGAAACTGAACAGTTTCCAGTATCAAATTAGTTACTTATCTTACCTATTACTCTGCTTTTACAAGATAATACCCTTTAATGCAGACGAAACTTAGGTTCGCAACTTTGTTAGAAACTAGACCGAAGTGTCATTTGGTTTAATTCAATGTGTTTTATTTGAAACTAAAGACAACATGTTAACAACATTGATCAAGAAGTTTGAAACATATGTTTAATCTATTAAAGGAAACTTGAACTTTTAATAACAGCCAGACTCGCTTAGAAGGTTTAAGACTTAGACCGGATCTTTAAACCATGGAGTTAGATTTTCTAGATGGAGAGATTTGTTTTCCTTATGATATTGTTATTCTTGTGTTATATATGTCAATAGAGAAATGCTTATATTGAAACATTAAAGATCAAAACCTAAATATAAAGCGATTAAATGAGTAAGAGGGATAGTTGTCTCAGTAAAATAAACAAAATTTTTCATTCTGCTTGTTAAGTAATAAAAGAAAATTATAATTCTTGCATTTTTAAAGATCAACACTAGCATTTGTTAATTTAAACCTTTTACTGTAAATAATTTAGACCAGTTTCAAAGTTAGACCAAATTAGTGAATTAGAGGGTAAAATTTTAATTACAGGATTACCTTTTACTGTTATGCGTTGTGTAATATGAAGGGAAAACCCTTTTTGGTAAATATTAATGAAAAATCTCATACATATTTTTTTATTGGTTTATGTGAGCTTCATGTACATAGATAAAAATAACAACAATAATTGTGTTCAAATCATAGAAAATGCTATTATTCTATTCTACCTGAACTAACCTGAACTAACAACTTACAATCTAAGATGTACACATCTTAGATTGTAAGTTAGTTTTAGGCCATGTCTTTTTAAATGGAATACAGGATACAGGATGTTTTAAAACCGTTTGTTTCATTACCTAGTCCCATTTTTAACATTACAGACAATAATTGGCAGCCTGCAGCCAGCACTAATATGCGTAATTGACACCTGGCTTGCCATTTCTACACTGTAACAAGCTGCCCGGTGCATAAGTGGGCCCTCGACCACATGAATCCCGAGAGTGGCGCCCGAGAACCGACTAACGAGTGGATGTTTTGATCAACGAGCAGTCAAACCGTTGATCAGTTCAGAGAGCAGGGATATCCCGATTATAAGTAGATACCGTCAAACCGATACCCCTGCGCTGAGCATTTGACCGATTACTGTCTGCACGAGAAATATCCACTGACCGATGTTCCGCTGCCGTAAACAAAGTAGTTCCGTAGAGCACGACATGCTCCCCTCTTACGTAAAACGCGTCACACAGCTAAATATTGATCAATTATCTGTCCCCTCCACTCTTCAAGGTGATTACATCCATGCAGACTGTGAGCTAAACAAGTTCTTTGCAGTTCAGCAAACAGGATGCACCATCTTTTATTAGACCTATACCAACCGAAGGAACCTTTTCACTATATACGCCATCAAAACATTTTCAATTCAGTGCCACATGACTGGCTAGCAGCTACACTGATAATATACAGGGCGTCCAGGAAAATGTGGGAAATCTCCCAGATATGGCTTCCTCTTCGCAGATATAGGCTCCCAAAATGCTGCAATGGAATTAAGTTTTTTACACATAATTATTGAACCACCAGGTATATTTCAATTTGTTTTAGTATGATGTGTACCAGGTAAGACCTTTCAAATTATTATCCAAGAAAGTTTTATGAATCACTCACTGCTGCTGGGACACTAGCTGTGACTCTCATAACTTCTTTTTTTACGCCCTTTATGATAAGGACCTTAAAAAACGTTTTTTACATACCGTTAACTATTGACTTAAAATTAAGTACCTTTCTTTCACGTCGCTAATCCTAACCGTTTTCGAAAAAACGTCATTTTATTTACAGTGTTAGTCCCCTAACTTCTTTCGTGTTGAATATGAAAAAGAGGAATTTTCCCCTGTCACCGTAGTATCAAAAAAAAGTTAAACTAACTGCTTAGTTAAAAACTTCGTAAGAGAATTAAACATGGGCTCCGTGAAGTCTGATACATATGCGGGCACGACGAATTGAGGATTGCTGTATCCGTTACATTAACTCAGCATTGTTCCTCATTTGATCATAATGAAACGTGATTATCCATAAAAGCTCTTCCCTACTACTGATCGGAGTGGAATATATCAAGGTTTTGAGGTGTTCCCACAGGAAAAAAATTCAACGGCTTTAGGTCGGGAGATCGAGGAGGCCAGAAAATAGGTCCTCCTCTACCTATCCAATGGTTTGGATAGACGTTATTCAGGTGCTCCCGCACAGCAACGCTGAAATGAGGTGGTGCCCCATCGTGCATGTATGACATGTTTCGGCAGGTTTCAAGTGGTAAGTGTTGTACTAAATTGTGAAGAGAATTTTAGAGGAACTCCAAATAAAGTTCTCCATTCAGGAGTGCCGATAATGTGAATGGTCGAATCAAAAAATTGTCAGTGATTCCTGCCCCGACATTAATTGATTGGAACTGATGTTGATGATGCGAAAAAATAGTTGCATGAGGATTTTCATCAGCCCATACATGTGAGTTTTGTAAATTTATGGTACCATTTTTGGAATACCCTGCTTTATCCGTGAAGAGAATAATGCTAATGAAGTTTCATGTCCTTTTTTCAAATTGTATGGCTATAACAGCTGTTCTTGAAGAACTTCATGTACTATTGTTTTCGACGTATTAAACTACGCTGATAATTATCGAATGCTCCTTGAAGAAGTGTCATCTACAGCATTTAAAATATTTTCCTTTAATTGCGGCATTTGTATTATTCTTCCCCGAACAGCATCAGTACTTCTATTCCCAAAATTTCCTAAAATTATGAAGAAATTTAATAATATGACCTTATTAAATGAAATCGCCTACCATTCTCCCTTAGACGTTGGTCAACTCGTTGAAATGTCTTCTCATCTGGAAGAGTACAATTAGGATATCTGTCCTAATATAACCTCCTGGCTTCCAAAGCAATGTAAGATGCAAGACCATTATTGAATATGCAAATCTGCGTATTCAATAAACGTGTATTCCATATTTCGAATTATTTTGCAATTAATTTCACAACGTAATTCAAAAATCAGTAAATTAGTATCCAAGTAAAGAAGCAATGTGCCAGCGATGTGGAAGTTGGCAAGTTCTAAAATGCAGGATATTTATTTCTTTCATACCTAGCAACATTTGCAACAACAATACTTTGTTTTGGTGCCGATAAAATAAAACGCACATTTTTTGCGAATCTAGACCGAACTGTAATTCACAGAATTAGACGTTTTTAACTAAAGTGGTAAACGTTGAACATCTGATAGGAACAAAGATGTATTTGTTATCAAAATAAGCCAAATACATGATGCAAATGAAATGACGTTTTTTCGAAAACGGCTAGGATTAGCGACATGAATGAAGAGTACTTAATTTTTAGTCAATGGTTAAGGGTAAGCTAAAAATTTTGTCCAAAGTTCTTACCATACAAGGCTTTAAAAAAATGGGATCATGAGTGTCACAGCTAGTCCGTTCCTGCAGCTGTGAGTACTTTACAACAGTTTCTTGGATTGTAATTTGAAGGGTATTACCTGGTATATATTATATTAAAAAAAATTGAAATATAATTGGTGGTTCAATAATTAAGTGTAAAAAAACTTGATTCCCTTGCGGCTTTCCGAAGAGGAGGCCTATATGAAAAAAGTTAATATTAACTTGTAGTATCCTTTTCATGTATTTTTTTTCCTATCCTGGAGATTTCCCACATTTTCCCGGACACCCTGTAAATCTCCATAATATTTAGTTTTTCTTGTTGATAGTATTTGATATCAACATGATTTAAGTAATACATATTTTCAATATATTGTCTTAACTCGATGATACCTTTTGATCAATTCTCTAACAATGAGAGTTAATTAAAATCCCAAATATATACAATAGCATTCTCCATCATATTAAGGAAAGTCAAAATGCAGGCCTTTGCCAATTTTCCCTGATGTTATCAGACTGTACGGTTGTTATTATAATTTTAAAAGGGCAAGAAATTAAGCCGGTAGAATAACATCAACGAACTGCTGTGGAAATGAAAATGGAATACTGATTTCATATTGATTTTCTTTAATAATCTGTTTTAATGAAGAGTATTGTAACATGAAACCGACGCTTTTAGGACTCTTGAAACTGAGAAATAAAGTAAAACAGTAAATAAGGATAAAAATAGATGTAGAATTTATTTTTATCTAGTGCACGGAGCTTTTTCTATACATGTTTTACTTTCTGCAAATAAATTCTTATTTAATTCGGTCCTCTAGTTCATAATACAGTATTTTATAAAAGCTAGTACCAACGTTTCGAATCAGAATGTTTTTTATACTACTAGGACAAGTAATGTATAACAAGGCCACGTCCTATCTTGAATGAAATCTAGAATTACTTGACACTATACAATCTAAAAACTAGGAACCTTGAAGTAGATTGTATTTCCTGATTAGTACAATTTCCAGGGATTCAAAATTAAAGGCAATTTGTGATTTCGACTGCCGATTTCTTTATAGCATTTAATCTCAAAGAAAGCTAGTGATGCAGGGGCGAATCCAGCATGTCTCTTTGGGTGGGGGGGGGGCTGTGATCTCATAAAAGTACAGTATGTCAAGCGAAAGCAAGTTGTCGAAGGGGGGGGGGGGCAGACACCAGCAACATTCCCATTTCTAGTGTAAAAAGCAGGTTCGGGTTTATTTTTCTGAATTTGAAGCTCTTGGAGATGTGGGGGGGAGGCGATCACAAGAAAAATCAAGTTGCCGATAGGGGGGGAGGATGCGAACGCATACATTTTTCTAGTATAAGAGGCAGAATCGATTCTATTTTCCAGAATTCAAAGCTCTTGGAAAGGGGAGGAGCGATCTCAAGCATATACATTCCTATACTCTATTCAAGAACTAGAGAGAGTAATAAAATTGTTACTGAAACCTTCAATATACCTGCTCCAATGCCGCAGGCAACTGAGAACTGCCGTAAAACTAATTATATAAAGGGTGTTTTTTATAGAGGTATTGAACTTTAAGTTGGCAACACTTTTTTAACTGGCGGCCATTTTGTCAGCTGTCAAGTGATTTATGTTTAGTTTGGTTTGGCATTTCAACATGAATAGACTGATGCCTGAACAACGCTTCCAAATTGTGCAAATTTATTTTGAAAATCATGGTTTTGTTCGAAATACGTATCGCGCATTACGTCCATTTTACGGTCAACATAATCGTCCATCAGAGCAATTAATTCGATTAACTATGAAACGTTTTCGCATCACGTTTACCCTAAATGATAATACGCATCCACAGAGACGTCGTACAGTGCGTACAGAAGAAGTCATTGCTGCTGTACAGCGTAGCGTAGAGGAAGACCCGAATCAGTCTATCCGTCATCGTGCACAGGAATTGAATATGTGTCCATTCATTTATGGAAGATTTTGCGGAAAGATCTTGGTTTGCGTGCTTACAAAATCCACCTCGTGCAAGAATTGAAGCCACACGATCACCTAGCAAGGCGTAGATTCGGTGAATGGGCCCAAAACAAGATTGCCGTTGATCCCAATTTTTATAAGCGAATTTTGTTTAGCGATGAAGCTCACTTTTGTTTGAATGGATACGTCAATAAACAAAACTGCCGTATTTGGAGTGATGATAATCCTCAAATGTATGTTGAGACACCGTTACATCCAGAAAAACTGACTGTTTGTTGTGCTTTATGGGCTGGTGGAATCATTGGTCCGTACTTCTTTAAAAACGATGCTGATCAGAACGTTACAGTCAATGGTGACCGCTATAGAGCCATGATTACTGACTTTTTCGTTCATCAATTGAACAACCATGATGTGCAGGAGCTATGGTTTCAACAAGATGGCGCAACATGTCACACAGCTCGTAACATAATTGATTTATTGAAGGAAACGTTTGGTAACCGCATAGTTCCACGTTTCGGACCCGTGAATTTGCCTCCAAGATCGTGCGACTTAACGCCGCTAGACTATTTTCTCTGGGGATATGTGAAATCGCTCGTCTACGCCGATAAGCCCGAAACGATTGATCACTTAGAGGACAACATTCGCCGCGTTATTGCCGATATACGGCCATAAATGTTGGAAAAAGTCATCGAAAATTGAACCTCCAGATTAGACTACGTTCGAGCCAGCCGTGGCGGTCATATGCCAGAAGTCATATTTAAATTATAATGCTAGAAGGTTATCTTTCGAATAAAGTAAATTTCATGTCAATTTAAAAAATTCATCTTCGTTTTATTCCATTTAAAAGTTCTATACCTCTATAAAAACACCCTTTATAAATATTATAAGCATTTATAAGTTTACGGCAACAATAAAATTTCTGATAGTTCAATTTAATTTCTGTCAGTGCGCAAAGTATACCTTACAGTGTGTCCTTAGTGATTTATCTTGTTTGTGCTTGTTATATATTATTTTAGATTAATGAGATACCCAAAAGACATGACTTTCACATCTATATTTATTCCGAAATCGTTAAACCAGGGCATTTTTTCCTCAACGAAAAACTCATTGCGATGAATGTTTATGATGCCTTAAGATATCAATATATAGATAATAATGTTAAAAGCTCTGTTGAGATGTATTCCAACATGACAGGAATTGGAAAATCGACTATGTACCGAATACTAAAGGAGAAAAAAACGACTGGAATTGTTAGTACTCAAAACCTCGTTGGAAGAAGAGATGTAAACTGCAATAAAAGGAGTTGTACATACATTTTCTTCATTTCCACCTCGATTACTTTCCAGAAAATTTAGGAGATGTGAGTGAAGAGTAAGGTGAACGATTTCACCAAGATATTAAGGAGATGGAAAAAAGATACCAGGGAAGGTGGAGCGTCTCAATGTTGGCAGACTACTGTTGGACGCTTCAGAGAGATGCTTCCTAGAAGCGAAAATGTACCAAAAGAAATCTCACTGGGAAAAATAACGTGTTTAGTGCTTACTAGTGAATGTATTTTAGATAAAAAATAAGTTTTTCTACGCAATTATAAATTAAAAAAAATATTTTTAGTCTTTTATCTTTTATTTTAAGATGATAATTTGTTTAACATAAATACCTACATTGTCAGAAAACGTGACGTTCTATGACAAAATGAATGTCATTTTCGGATTCAGCACACCCAAAAACATAAGAATTACGCAAAAAAAAAACAAAACAGCTCTCAATTTTTTTTAAGACTTGTGTTATTATTTGTAAAATTTACCTTCACTGTAAATTTTACAATAAATTATGGTGGGCCGAATTAGTGGTGTATTCGGGCCGATATTTTCCCACAAGCCGTAGTTTGGAGACGCCTGGTACAGAATATCTAATATTGCCAAAAGTTCTATCGGAAATTAATTACAGTTTACTATATGATTGTCACCTTACAACTGATAGTTTAGGATAATAGATAGGTTCATTAACTTTGAAAGCACGATAAAGAATATTTACCTTATTATCCATACTAAAAAACTAAATACTTTTGACCGCCACTGGTGTCCGTCTGTTATATAAAACTGCCTGCTATATTTAAAAGTTATCCAATTTCGGTTTGAACAGCCTGCACGCAATCAGGAATGTGAAAAATCAATTATTCAAAATTCCATTTCAAGTCACGAATTGGATAGATATCTATTTATACTGGCAATATTGCATGATTTATTATTCAAAACTTTGTAAACAATTAGCTATACTGCAACAATCTAATGGTAATAAACTATTGATTAAAGGGATACTTAGTTATTTAGTAATAAAAATAATTTAAAATTAGAAATATATATTATTGCAATAAAAAAATGTAAACTTATATGGTTGGCATTTCGATGGCCTAAAAAGGTATTTTGTAGCTGTATAAGGAAACTTATCACATGAAAATCGACAGTTGTTCACAATTATACTAAATAATGTACTGCCAGCTATATTCTAGGATCACTTTCAATGGCTATTATTTACAAGAACACACGAATAAAATGGTTCTAAGCCGTTGAGGTCACAAGATATACACTAAGAAGTTACGTATAGTACCACTTTCTTCCACATTCACTTGTTAACAGTCTAATGCTGTTTCTCTTCTCAAAGCAGCGCGTTTAGTGCAAAGATACCAATTATGAATTGATATAAAAACAATTAAATTCAAATTGTGACGCGGAATCAATATATATATATATATATATATATATATATATATATATATATATATATATAGGAAGTAATATGCGAACAGTGAATGCAAACTTCGCTCCATTATATCTTTTCAGTGTTAGAGATTGCACAGTTTGAACAAATTGTTAAAAAACACAATTTATTCTGTTCCACCACCACCGAGATGGTAGCTTACCTGTACCACCATACCGAGAAGAAAGTTAAAAAAACTTCCCCTTCCCGCCACAGTAATACGGCAGAGGTACATGTTTCATTTCTCATTAGACTCATCAGGGTACCGACATGCACCTGTCTGTGCAAAGGAAAGATCGGAAGGAAGCATGCAGCACTGAATGCGGCTTCGCTGACCTCCCTTCGGATGGCATATATATGTTTATGCGGCTTTCACAGATTCCTTCGTGGGAGATGCAATAGCAGTGGTTATATCCACATTATGCTGTTGTAGTGCTGAAATCACATTCAGCCAACGTATAACTATATGCATCTCCGTATGTATCACCTATATAAATAGTAACGAATCGACTTGACAAAAAACTTGATTTCTACCAACAAATAGAGCAAGCGGGGTTTCGTACTGGGTTTGGAACAAACGATCACCTACAGAGCATCAAAACGGTAATAGTAAAAACTATCGAATACAATCGACCACTCGATCTGGCTTTTGTGGATTTCCATAAGGCTTGTGATACAGTAGAACTTGATAAAATTATGGAAGCATTACAAGCATGCTGCATTGACTATCGATATACAGAGTTAATTTACAATATATATAGGAATGCAACTATTTCGGTGAAACTACACAGAAACACGGTCCATATCTCAATTGGCAGACCTGAGACGAAAGACAGGAGTTACGACGTAATTTCCCGAATTGCCACACTCAAATGGAACTGGGCCGGACATGTCGCCCGAATTAATGATGGAAGGTGGATGAAGAGATTACTCGAGTGGAGGCCGAGATTAGACAAAAGAAATAGAGGAAGATCCCCTATCCGTTGGACTGACGATCTCAAAAGAATTGCAGCAAATTGGATGCAAATCGCTCAAGAGAGAGCACAATGGACAAGAATGATGGAGGCCTATGTCCAGTAGTGGACGTAAAGGGCTGGATGAAGAAGAATGAAGATGTAATGCATTTTATTTCATATTGTCGGATATTCTCACGGGTATGATGTGTAATCGAAAGTTTTCGGGCATGCCTTGTATGTGCTGAGTCCCTCTCAGGACTGCAAGGCAGCTGACGTTTCGGTGAAATATCATTCACCATTTTCAAAGCTCACCGTATTGCCTTACAGTGGCCGGAAGCCGCAGAAAAATCAAGTGTCTAGTAAAAAAAGCTTTATATATTTCATACCGGTGTTTTTTGGATGGCTCATCACGAATACAAGGTCGGATTTGAAAAATTCAAGGCGGATCTAATTTGGCGGACGTATTTTTTGAAAATCAATCAGTTTGCACCAAATTTGGTATACAGGGTTTTTGGGGTTTCCAAAATCCTCAAGTTCAATAAGGCTGGTCACGAATTCGAGGTCAGGTTTGCCAAATTCAAGATGGTAGATCCAACATGGCGGGCGATATTTTTGAAAATCAATCGATTTGTATAACATTTGTTATAAGGGAATTCTTGGGTTGCTGATCACCAATCCAAGGTCAGATTTTCAAAATTCAAGATGGTGAACCCAATAAAGCAGAAACTCAATAACTCAATCCTCAATATTAGGTCCCTAATATCGAATTTCGAAAATCCGACCTAGGATTCATGTTTAGCGATCTCAGAAATACCCGCATACCAAATTTGGTGCAGATCGGTTGATTTCAAAAAAATACGTCGTCATAGTGGATTTGCCATCTTGAATTTTGCCAGTCCGATCTCGAGTTCGTAATTAGCGACCCCAATAAATCCCCGTATACTAAATTCGGTGCACATCGGTTGATTGTCAAAAATTCGGCCATTATATTGGATTTTTGACCGCCATATCGAATCTGCGATGTTGGATTTTGTCAATCAATCACGCTAGCTTTTTAGGGGTTTCTATCAGCTAAAATTTGACCCAAAAACGACCTGATCCGTTTGCAAATTTTTATTTTTACAAGTTTTGTTTGCTACACTCGATTTTTCTACAGTTTTTGGCCGGCATATTTGTGCCGCCATATTGGATTTTTCAAGGGCCGCACTCGGCATTTGAAAGTAGGTGCTCTAAGCTCTAAGGTCGTAACTTTGATCCAGTTAACGAGCAATGTCCCATATATATATATATATATATATATATATATATATATATATATATATGTGTTTGTGTGTGTGTATATTACTTATTTTGCCTACAACTTGACTATTTTTATTTAATAAAACAATGTAAAATACGATCAGACTGGGACTCTAAAAGTTATCATTTTCTACATAAATATTTTAAGAACTCTCGCCCCTACATTATTTAGTAGTAATACTTTTTGTTCGAGTAAAACTTCTTTCATTGTTTTTACCGTAAAACTTGTATTATTGTGTTAACTTTTTCTTTGACACTAATAAGGATAGTACCCGAGGTGTACTTCGCCGATTTTCTTAATTCTGTGATATGTTGTAGTATATCAAAAAACATTATACACGCAGTTTTCCTTATATGATAATTCGCTCATTTAAGAAGTTAAAGCCATCCTTAAAGTTTTCCCCCAAAAAAATATTTTCTGTAATGTCTCCAAAACTAATCACTCTTTTTTAATGAATCAAACCCAAATCACTTGACATAACAAGATGCACACAGATTCCTAGTTTAGTATACTTTTTTAAATAAATAAAATCTATATACATCGTGAATTTTGAGACAATAGTTTGTAAATAAATATGGTTTTATTATAAAAAAATAAAAATGTATTTTTGGGGAAAAAATAAATCTTGATAACTAGTGGCGCCATCTATAATTTAACGGGTCGATTCAATTAGCTACAACTCTTGTTTGAGACTTTTTTCATTCAACCTTTAGTTTTCACGAGATATGAAATCGCAAGTTACATGTGTTTCGCGACAAAAGTCTCATTTCCATTGAGAAAGTCGATTCAGTTAATAACTGATACTATTTTTCAATTCTTCATTCAAAAAACAAAATTCAAAAAGCAATCCATTTATTCTATTCGTCAAATTTTATAACAGGTGGGAAACGATGCACAGATGCAAAAAAAAAGTTGCAACTTTCATTGTTTACTTCAGCGCCTCGTTGCCTGCATACCATAAACTTCAGAGATAGTTTTAAAACACATTCAATAATAATACTCTTAAATTTCATCGGCAAGTGATTTTGAATCTGGTTCCTCTTCTTTGTAAGAACATTGGCAACTTCGCTGGAACATCATTCCACAAGATATGAAGATGAAAAAAATATTAAATGTTTTCTTACGATCGTCCATAACATAAGACAAGGAATGTCTCGCTGATGACAACATTGCTGATATCCATGTCTAAACTGCACCTTAAATTCTTGGTTAGCATTCATTCCGATTCTTGTAATATGCATCATGTCACCTGTGGGTTGATAAAATCCATTGTGGTATTTTTATGGTCAAAACATACTCAAATTTGGTTCTAAAATCTATGAATAAGACATTTGTTATTGAACATAGGTCGAAACATCATCATTCTGGCAGTATGTCTGTGACAATGTTTTGCCTCATAAAGTTAATTCTTGAATTCAGACTCATCTTACAATTGCAAGTTATCTCGTCTTAATTTCGCAAACAAATCTGTTAAATAATTAATGTCTGGTTTCTATTTAATTAAGTTTTCTTCTAAAATGGGATATTAAGCAAACAAAAACTCTAAAGCGGTTTCAAAAACTGAAAAAATCTTGTCAAAAATAAGTTTTTGGACAGCAAGCGTACTTCAGTATGAATGAGTAAGCGAACTGCAACTGTACAACCTAGAATTCAACGCATTGCTACGAAATTTATTAACATCGTTTATGATGAATTGAAGAGCTAGATGCAATCAGCAACTCCAATTTTTAGCAACTAAATATTGTTGATGGAGGATGCAGTGAATATGTGAAATATCTCGAGTCCACTTTGTTTTAAATGGATTATAAAACCACTGTAACGCCCAATCATGGCAGGTGCTCCATGTGTTGCTGCTGATATTATATTTGATAAAGAAATCTATTTTTCCATGAAATAATCTCACAAAACATTGAATATTGATTCACCTTTAGCATCTGTTGTCAAAGTTCTAGTAGAGTAGTTCTTCGTGGATTTCTAGATCTATAAAAAACGAATGGTGCCTCATTTTTTAAATCGACGCAAATAGAAATGAGTAATTTTCAAATCAATATTAATACTTGTTTTCTTTATATAGTTCTTGTAAACTATTATTAGTGGCAATTTTCATTTATGAATAAAGAATATTCTAGTCAATTATTTATTATAAAACATCAATAGATTCCCTATTATTTAAAATAGAGTTATTATTTCGTTTAACAATGGAACCGTATTGTATATTTTTAGTTTATTTAAAAGTTTCAGTAAAAGTTCCAAAAGTAATAAATAATTTATATAATTGTTTAGCAAATCATTTTGTCTATAAATCAAAGCAAGACATTTTCTTCTATATAAAGAAGATACCTATGACCTATTAAGTTGCAAGCTACTGAAAATTTGTATTCTCTGTAAAGTCTTTTTGCTTAGCTTTATTTTTAGTATTCCGTATGTTAAGTAACACCTATAGGGTCATGGCCTTGATTGTTTTTCTGTCACTGTTTCTAGATAGATCTGAAGTATAATTTAATAAATGCCATGGGGGAAGAAAACTAATTACAGTCCTGAAAGTTATGATGCCTTTTTAAAGGGATAAAGTCATCTCAGTAGACAAACACAACACACACATATATACATATATATATATATATATATATATATATATATATATATATATATATATATATATATATATATATATATATATATATATATATATATATATATATATATATATATATATATATATATATGTAATAGAAGATTTTCGAGCATCCCGTGAGTAGTGAACATAACCCGATTCGCTCGATCCCCCCACTCCTCGACCTTGACCTTGACCTTGCTTCACCCCTCTTTGGCCCCGCCCACATGTCCTTGTCATTGACCTTGAAAGTGCACGTGTGCTTTGGCCTTGGCCTTGTGTTCAAGGTTGTGTGTGTGACCTTGACCTTGACCTTGGTCGAGACGACCTTGACTTTGTTGAAGGTCACCTTGGGTGTGTGACCTTAAAGTAGTTATTTGTGCATTGTAATAGTGTGGGATGATCTTGAAATGATTTTGATCTTGCAAATTGTTCTATAAATTGTGTGAGTCTACTTGCATTCATTCAGTGTGAAATGTCAGATACGGAACTATCTAAAGAAAAAATTATAGAGCAAGTCGGCAGAGTAATTTGTTTATATCAGAGTAATTTAAAAAGTTTGTGTGATTTTGAAGAGAAGGATCTAGCATTTTTTCCTCTCGAATATTTAAAAACTTGCGTTGATACGCTGAGTTTACGGCAAATTTGGGATAAGCTGCCAGCGTCATATTGGTGTAACAAGGAACTACAGTTAAGCTTACCCTGTTACATTCACTATGAACAAATATATCGTCATCATATAGATGGGCCACCACCAGCAATAAAAAAGTGTCGTGAATGTAAAAATGAGTGAATAATATGAATAGTGCTTTGCAAGAGACAGTAAAAAAATTGGGCGATGAGTTCACTGAAACGGCTAATAATTATTTCAATGATGCAATGAAAAGTCGAGCAGAATGGGCGTCGCGCTATTGTGATTTGGCTTATGAATATGAAAAGGCTGCGAATGCATGTCGTAAATATTGCAGCAAAACAATAAATTTACAAGACTTTGTTCGTGAGATAAAAAAGTTGGGGTTTAGTGACTGTTTGGAAAAACTGATTAGGTTCATTGCAGATCCGGTTGTGTTAGATGAAATTAGAGTGTAGGACTTAAGTTTAACGTAGTAGTAGTTAATATGGAAAGTTTAGTGCGAGAAATGTACGAGGAATTTCTAATTTCTGCAGCCTGTTCGGAATTTTACGCATATGAAATGCAAGATTCGGAGGCTCAGGACTTTAGTTTATTTTTTAAGTATATGGACCATGCCGAAGTGTGTCTTTTAGCTAGTATAGTTTGTAAGAATTTTCTTAGATATAAAAACAAACAATTATTATTGAACAAATTAAGGAAATTAGGTTTAGGTGATAATGTTAAACGCATAGAAGAATGGCAGAAAAAAATCAATGAATAAAGTACATAAAATGTAGTTATTTGTTTCATTATATTTTGTCCTTGAAGTTATCCTTATACCAATTTAAATGTGTGACGTCATTTGACCTTGAATACTCCTCCCACTATTTCTATCGTTAAGCTACCCCCACCATTGTTACAATTCGACCTTGAAACCCCGCTATAAAGGTTCGTGGGAGAAGAAGTGACTTCAAACAGTCGCAGATATCAGTGGCATAAACATCAAATATTGTGTTCGTGTAGTGTTCTGAAAGTGCTTTTATATTCACGGTAATTTTTGGATTTATATACCATTTTTTTCAATAATGAGTATTGCAAAAGAAACTCTAGATGAAATTAATGAAATGTTTAGCAAAGATTTCGAGGTTTTAGAGAGAAAAAAGGTTACCGAAATGATTGTAGGCAAAGTGTATAAAATTGTAAAGATGGTTTCAATGACTACACGATTTGGTAAAACTCTTTTAGTGGCTTTACACGATGACGGTGATAATAGCACATTTGAGACTTTTTTACCAAAACGTGTGGCCGAAACACTATCTGACGATATTGTAGATATTATGAGTAAAACTAAAGATAAATACACTCTAACTTATTTGGGGCAGGGCACTAGAGTTTTTGGAAACAATACTCGAACATTATTACGTTTTGGCTCATTGGAGTAAATTGTATGTAAATTGTTTGAAAAAAAGGATGTAATTAAATTTAAAATATAGTTGCACATGTCAGAATACTTACGCGTGTTCATTATTTCTGTTAAAGATGTCTGCTGATGCGACGACGACGACGACGACCGCCAACGAATGTGTAGATAGATACATATTTTGGTTGGGGAGAGAATTAAGAAATAGGGCTCACGATATGTTAGATAGCGTAAATGATTGGTCGCATATTGATGTAACCAAAGATCAATATAAGAACGAGATCAGGGATACAATCAATTTTATGGCTGGGGCACACTTGTGCGACAAATTTTTATATGGTTCCATAGACATGGATACATTTTGTGCTGAAATGGTTGAAGAAGAATTAAAAGAATACCTCGTCAATATTCCACATTTACCAGGTGAGCTTGCTGCAAAATATGAATTGGTTTCTGCAACAGCAACAGCCCAAGACGTTGACGATCAAAATAGTGTCGGATGGGATAGAATTTTGAGCAACGAAAACGAAGACATGGAAAACTAATTTTTTATAATTTTTGTATTTGTGCAATTAAATAACTGTAAATAAATATCTGTTACAATCACAGTTTTATTTTATTTCTTTTATAAACATACCAACCCAGTAGATCATAGTCAGTGTTTCTTTTTCTCAGCTGAAATATTTAATATAAGTAGGGCAAATAAAAATAAAATAGTTTAGTAAAGATTGAAAATGAGTCGAGGAAACAACACAATTGATAAATTTGGTCGTCAGAAATATAATGAAAAATATCATATATTATCTGGGCCACAAGGGATTGGTTTTAAACTTACAGCGGATGGGCAGTATGATATGGGTGGAAAAATCATAACCAACTTAGGCGAACCTGAAGATGATGACGATGCTGTGACAAAACACTTTGTTAATAGAAAGTTTTACCATTTTGCAGTTGTAATATGTGACATATTTAACAAGGATGTCCTCCCCATGATATACAAAAATAATAGTGAGCTTAAAACAAAAATTGAAGTTATGCAGAAAATACTCTATCATCAGCCTTTAAATGACTCATTAAGCGCACTGTCGTACGACTCGACTTCAAAAAAAATCTAAAAAAAGCAGGTTAAAGAATAGGAGAACGCACTCCGAGTGGCATAGCCTTGAAGATAACGTCGTAGTCGTCGGTGAATTGGACCTTCCCTCCAAGAATATTGAAATGTTATTTATGTGTATGATGTTTTATTGTCATTGTTTTTAATAATGAAGATTGAAATAAAAAACTTTATTTTACAATATATTGTTTATTTATTTTACATTTTAAATAAAAAATATAGTCATACAATATGTTATTTAAACAATATTAGCTTTATCTATCCAAGAGTTGAAGTGGTTGGGAAATCCTAGCCATTTGACAAATAATTGTTCGATGTGATTTTTCTTGCGTTGTCTAAGGACCTTTTCTACTAGATAAACGTCAGGACTGCTTGTTTTTTGTAGTTCTGATTCGTAAAAACACCCTCTTATAGGCTGACCTTCTAACGATTCCAACAAGTAAGTAGGTGGATTTGTAACGTTAACTTTTACAACTTTAAACAATTCGGTTGACCAAGAGGGCGTATATCCTTTCTCGAATAAGCTTTTGTACTTGCTAATACGCACAATGTCACCCATGGAAAACTTAAATTTTTTAGGTACAATTTTTAAATAATCATATGCTTTAATATGTGTTTTTTCTTGCACGTCTGCAGGCTTCATTCCAATGGTGCGATGTTTCGAATGGTTATAGGTTTTTGTTACTGCCGATAATATATGTATCCATTTGTAAGATCCTCTTGTCGAGAATTGTTTATATAAATTATTTTTTAAAGTCCTTATGACTCGCTCAACAATTGCAGCTTTCTTTGTGCTGTAAGTGGAATAATGATTTATATTATATTTTTTCATCAGGGCTTGAAAGTTTGTATTATAGAACTCCTTTCCTTGATCACTTTGCAGATTTGTTGGTGTATATGATGCCTCTTCAATGATGCTTTTCATCGCATTAGTAACTTCTATACCAGTCTTGTTTTTTATGGCTTTGGTATAGACAAATTTCGAGTAACAATTTATACAGACCAAAATATAACGATAACCATCGTTTTCATCAGCATACTGTTGCATTTCAGCCAAATCAATTTGCCACAAATCTCTGTATCCTTTTATTATCGTGCGCCGTCTTACAAAATTTTTTCTAGCCGTTCTATGTAGTTCATTAACAATCTTGATTTTTTCTAAACTGGGCTCCATATTATTAGTAATACTAAAGGTTTCAGATCGAAGGAAGAACTGAATAATATCATTAAATATTGAGCTTAATATATTATATCTTCTTCTCGTAATTCCTCTATGATTGACATAATTTCATTTTCGTGTCCAGTGTGACCGGCCATTTTGGAACTCCACAACAAAC
Source organism: Diaprepes abbreviatus (assembly GCA_034092305.1). NCBI lineage: Eukaryota > Metazoa > Arthropoda > Insecta > Coleoptera > Curculionidae > Diaprepes > Diaprepes abbreviatus. The sequence goes on from JASJET010000200.1 coordinate 7,369,742, forward strand.
GTAAACGATCCACCAACTCTTTAGCTTTGTTCCAGTAGACATATTGAAATTTTTTCGAAGATAATTTCTTTTTTGTGGGTAACTGTAGTTTTTCCGAGAGATTTTTTCTTGTAATAGTACCAACTAACTTTGTGCCCATTATCAGAGGTTTAATAATTCGTAAATATTTGTTCCATCTGGTCTCCCGTAAACCATCACTTTTTTTAAAATTGTTGTAGACAGCACTCGTTGATTCCAAAATTTCCTTGTACGTTGAAAGTACATTATCACTTAATTGTTGTTGTTCCTTGCCTACACTTGGGGGTGTTTTAAGAAATAACAAATCATAAAGTGCCGGTGATCCACCATATTCTGCAATATTTTTCCCTTTTTTGTATAAGACAATATTTCCATTTCGAAAACGCACCTCTAAATTACCAATAAAATTTTTGTTATGATCTGTTTTTGAACCAAAACGTACACCATATACAGTATCGTATAGAGATGGTTTCGAACGTAATCCTTTCAGGTGTGCGTTTAAAGTATCGGAAGTTGTGGTGTCAGCGGATGCGAGAGATGTATTAGTTGATGTCGAGGGTGTATCAAACACCGATTGGCTAATATCTTCTTTTGAAATGCGATGCTGCTGCTGCTGCTGCTGAATAGGTGTGGAGGTTTGAAAGGAATGTGTAGGTTGGGGAAAACCTGATATTTGAGTCGACTGCACTGATGTACTGAGACTATGTGGCTTTGTAGCTGGATAATGTTGTTGCTGTTGTTGTTGTTGTTGTTGTTGATGTTGTTGTTGCTGCTGCTGCTGCTGACGTTGCTTAACCACATCAGATATAGTTGTCAACGGCTTAGAAATGGGTTCGTAAAACTTTTCCAATTCCACAACATTAAACTCTTTAGCCGCTTTAATTTGTTTAAATTTTTTTCTGACGGCATTGGTAGCTTCCACTAATTTACGTTTTAAGTCGATCGCGTTATTCATGATGTTAACAAAGGACGTTTCAACAATCAAATGAGCGTTTTCTCTTATTATTACAGTAATATATAGCTATCAAATCCTTTGCGGTATCTTCCCGATTTCACATCACTGTCTTTATCAATTACTAAAAATCCATACTTATTATCCCAACATTTTGAGCACATTTCTTGAAATTGAGTAAAAGTTAGATCCGGTGAAACGTGGTCGGAAAATATGTGTTTCATATTCAACTCATCTTGTTTAAACATAATAATAAAATTGGCGTTGTCTCGCACAAGCTGTTTAGGCACTCGCGAATATGTTTGCGCTAGGTAAAAGGAGTCGATATTTTTATGACGTCCCATGCTAAAGTACGATCTTATAACATCTTTTTTTTCACATATAACATCATCAAAGATAAATATAGAGTTTGGTTTTGCATCGGACGGTTCCACAATATTACTGGAATCACTAAAGGCATAGTAGCCTAAACCTTTGATGGGCGCTAAAATTTTCCTTAAATACTCATATTTCGGTTGATACAGAGATTTCGAGTAAATATAGACATTTTCGAAACGTAGCCCAAGGGGGTGTGTAAGCAGCGAAATCATGACATTAGTTTTTCCACAATTGGATGGACCAATTAACAGGCCGCGAATAGAGGAAGGAAGTAAAGGACCGTGTCTCTTCATTATCTTCTTTTCAAATCCAAGTCCGACTTTTTCATCGAGATTGTCAATAGGAAGTTTTTGTTTAAGATCGATAACGCGCATCTTAGGAAAATTTGATATTTTATAGGCAATTTTTCACAAAAACTGTCATTCAGATGCCGAGCGTCAAACGAAGTGGACGGTCTCACGTTTCCAACAAAACTGGATACGGTATTGTGAATTCGTTAATAAATAAATTACCATTCGAGGTACACATTCCTGGTTATCAATATTGCGGACCCGGAACAAAAGTAATAAAACGTGTAACAAGAGGTGATCCAGGCATTAATCCTTTGGATGCCGCATGCAAAAAACACGATTTAGCCTATTTACATAATAAAGACAACATAAGTGCGAGACATCGAGCGGATTACGAGCTCGAACAAAGTGCTTGGAATAGAGTAAAATCGAAAGATTCCAGTTTAGGTGAAAAAACAGCAGCTTGGTTAGTTACAAACATTATGAAAGGAAAACAACGTTTTGGTATGGGTGTACCATCATCATTATCAACAAAAAAAACATCTAGTAAAGGCACGCGTCATACAAAAAGGAAAGGTGTTAATAAAAATCGACATGTTCGGAAAGCCAGTTTCGGAACAGCTATTCGACAAGCAGTTCGAAGGGAATTATTAAAAGCCGGAAGTAAAAATGTGTTTGGAAAAAAATGTCATGAATGCATCTAAAATAGCTCTGTCGGCAGCACGTAGATCGGTAAAAGCGGCAGGTGGCAAAAGGAAGGTTCGTACACCGAGAATAATACCGATTCCTAAAACTGGTGGAATATTACCATTAATACCAATTTTTGCCGGGTTATCAGCTTTGGGTTCATTAGCCGGTGGGGCAGCGGGAATTGTGCGCGCCATAAAAGCAGTAAAAAAAAGCAGCGAAGATAAAACCGGTGCCGGCCTGTATTTAAAATCGAAAGGAAATGGTTTGTTTCTAAAGCCATATCGTAAAGGTATGGGATTATTTTTAAATCGTAGATCAAAAAACTAATTGAATCCCTACCTCGAAGACCACTATCTAACATCGATATAGAAAAATATGCCAAAAAGAAAAGAATAGGACACTTTCGAGGCGTTTATATGAGGGATTTATTACCTAGACAAGGTCCTCGACGTTACGAAGCAGCAATAGTGAATTTGGATAGTACGCGTGGTGCAGGGACTCATTGGGTAGCTTATAGAAAAAATAATTCTAAAGTAACATATTATGACAGCTTCGGCGATTTACCCCCACCGATCGAATTGGTACGATATCTACAAACGGGATCGGAACCATCAAAAATTATTTACTATACATACGATCGTCAGCAGGATTTTGGAACAGTCTGGTGTGGACATTTGTGCTTAAAGTTTCTTGTTGAATCATCAGCGTAAAAGATGTCATCATCATCATCGTCACCATTAACACCGCAAATGGATCGCAATAACTATACTAAAATGTTGCAATCACTGAAAGCATTTCATCTAGCCGGTGGATTAAGGAAAATGACCGTGAAACAGTTAGAAAACATGCCCAAGGAAGTGATGATTGCATTAGCCCCAAATGAAATTCCATTCGTTTGGGAAAAGTTGCTCGAGCACCTTAAAAGCGATATCGATATATTAAAATATCAGTGCGGTTGCAAACATTATTTCAGCAGCAGCAGCAATTTAAACGAGGTTATGACTGATGAGGATCTTACGGCTAGAAAAATATTTTGTTGTTATTGCAAAATCAGCGATGTGCGCATAAAAGCAGAAAATAGCATAAAAACATCACTATCTAATGCAGTGAGAAAAGGTGTGAAGATGAATCTTTTTAAATGTTGCCGCTAAGAATAAAACCGAGATGTGTGATGTTTTAATGGTTAGTCATGTCTTATACGTTCACACTAACAGGACACTCGAGCGTCTTAAGCGCCGATTTTTATCCACCAGTCGAATTAAATAGAGAAAACAAATATGGTCTGGCATTGCTGGGATTTTACACATACAATTCAATTTTTAATGTGGACGAAAGCAACAATAAGTTTGCCTACATGAAGGAGGGTTACACCACCGAGTCGATACAATTGCAGATTCCACCTGGGGCCTATGAAATAGATGAGATAGGTAAAGCTATGTTGGAGGCTTTGAGGATTTCAACTGAAGAAAAGAACGATGGAATCTTTTACTTGGTCGCTAATAATAATACGCTGAAATGTGAACTGAAATCCCAATATACTATAGATTTCCGGGGAGAGGCGAGTATCGGTAAAATGTTAGGATTTAATCATACAGTGTTAAAAAGAGACAAAAAGCACGAATCAACCGAGATGGTGGAAATAATGAAAGTACGCATCATACGCGTAGATTGTAATATAATTTCCGGAGCATATATGAATTCGGTGGAAGGTCATACCTTGTTCGAATTCGATATCGACGTGGAGCCCGGTTACAAAATCAGTAAAGAACCACAAAATAATATTTATATGCCGTTAATGCCGGCAGGACGTCAGTTTATCGACAACATTACTCTTCGCATCTTGGACGATAGCGGTGATCTAATCAATTTTCAAGGCGAGAAAATAATCGTGAAATTGGAACTGAAGAAACTTTCATAGAAATGGGTTTTTGCTTCAATCGTCAATTGTGTGTGCTGTCGACTAAGATGGGGGAACCGCCGAAACATAATAAAAGTAAAAGAAGAGTTAACGTCAAGGTTAGTCGTCGTCCAGACGTTAGATCACAAACATCTCAACAGTTATCTGCCGAAGACTATAAATTTTTAAAATCAATCGGTCTTAAAGTGCGAAAATGATTTCCACCACCAGCGATAAAATAGAGGTTTTCTCCGAGCCCATCTTGGACAATTCCATTATTAGTCTAGAAGAGCATACGTATAAACCATACGGATCTCCATCATTCAACAATTCGGATGAAGTCCGTATCCCCATTAATTTTCAAGATATTATACTGGATATCGCCGAAAGTTACATATATATCGAAGGAAAATTTAAACCCATAGACGCAACGAAAAGATGTTTTTTATCAAATAATGCCCTCGCATTTTTGTTCGATGAAATTCGCTACGAGATGGGAGGTGAGCAGGTCGCCGTGGTTCGTAAACCTGGAGTTACGACGACATTAAAAACCATGGTTTCATTCGGAAGTTTGCAACAAAGATCTCTCATGACGTACGGATGGGGTCTCGACGAAGCAAACCAAGATATCGTAGACACGGCAAGTAACGTATTCTCCGGGAAATTACCTTTAAAATATCTTATGGGATTCGCCGAAGATTACGCAAAAGGTGTTTTCAACGTAAAACAAGAGCTTATTATGATTATAGCTCGCACTTTTACCAATTGTTACGTCGGCGAAGTAGAGGCAGAAATTAGTCTCGACAAAATCGAATGGAAAATTCGTCACATCATTCCAGACGACAAGCAAAAATTGAAAATACTGTCTCGCATTAATAAAGGAGGAAACAATGCCAGTATTCAAATGGCATATCGTAAATGGGATCTGTACGAATTACCAGCTTTAAGGCAAACATCTTCCGACGTGTGGGCCTTGAGAACGAGTACAAGTCTGGAAAGACCGCGCTATATAATCGTCGGGTTTCAAGACAGCAATAATTGCGACAAGAAAGAAAAAAACGCAACCCAGTTTACCCACGCCGACGTATGCGACATTAGACTGTATCTGAATTCAACCATTTATCCATACGAAAGATGGAATTTAGATTTCGCCAAGAAACTGTACGCAGCAGCCTATTACAATTACGAAAAAATTTGGAAAATCTTAAAAATGACAAAAAATTTAGATGAAAAAATTGAAATTCTTGAGTTAGGAGGCTAGGGCCGCCGAACGGGAGTATGTGGAAGTTGTAGGGGAGGGTTTTTTTTTTTTTTTTTTTCTAAGTCCAATAAGTCTTATTGTCTAAACAAATCTAATTCCTTATTTAAAGTTTTTGAAAAAATCAATAATTCTATATGCTCTCACCAATACATAACATTTAGAATCCGTTGGTGGGGTGGGGGTAGTTCTATATATATATGAGACTGGGCCAGTTACACAGTCATATATTCATCAACCCTCATACGATGAACATGGAGGAAGAAAGACCCGCCAGCCGAGGCTCATCCATCTTTAGCCGACAACGTTGGAGACCTGCAAGTCTTCGACGACGACGACGAGGTGGATTTTGAAATTGACGTCCTACGTTGGGACGACTTGGATGAGCCGATTCCGCTAGTATATGACCATGATCCGGGTCTAGTGGAATTAGACGATGCGGGCGATTGGGTCTTACAAAGACTCGAAACTCCGTCGCCGCAGCCAGAGCCGGACTCGACGGAAGATGCGGTGCTGGAAATTCCAGCATCACCAACACCCGACGACCCACAAGGCCCCTGCGATTCGTCAAGCTGGTGGTCGACCAGCGAGGATGGGGCACCATAAGCCCCACACTCTCCCTGGCCCTTTTTAAGGGCACACAACAACGGTCCTTTTCAGGACCACAAAATACTTTGATCGTAGTTTTAGTACATATTAGTACTTTGTTACTAATATTGTATGTATAGAATATACAATATTAGATACAAAGTATTAAAACTTTAAGTGCTGGTGGAACCCAGCTAAATCGTTCGTTCGTATTTGAGACCACAAACAACTTTTGGTCTCAATACGTAATACGACATTTGTTTTCACCTCCACCATTAATTTGTCTCTATATATACGACCGCCAATACTTATTACAATCATTTTAGTTCAACATGTCAGCGACTCAACAACAACAACAACAACAACCCATCCAATGCCCTGTGGTAGATTCTACCACAGAGAATTGTTTGGAGTGGGAGCCGAACGATCCTAGATGGGATGAACTTTGGCGGTTCATCATCGAATATACAGAGGACAACACCACCACCCCCGCTGATGATGACGGGCCGTGCGACTCCACAACTCAATAAAAGAGTCGCATGTTTTACAACCAAACGGTCCTTTTCAGGACCACAAAATAATTTGATCGTAGTTTTAGTTGGTTATAATACTTTGTAACCAATATTTTATGTTTTTTTCATAAAAACATACAATATTGAGATACAAAGTATTAGAAGTTCTGGCGACAGAACCTTAACTTCATAAACCGAACCATGTTTTAGCATACTTGTAAATATTATCAGAAAATATTTACAACTATTGCTATTGCGTAGTTTTAGTGGATTATTCACTCTTTTTTTTTATTACCTAATATTATGTGGGACAGGGCCTATATGAAATAACACACAAAAATAAATTTTTAAGTCATTTTTAATCTCATTATAAAATATAAAAAATTTGATCAAACACTTTTTTATTAACTACAATATATATATATATATATATATATATATATATATATATATATATATATATATATATATATATATATATATATATATATATATTTACAAACTTAATACTATAAATTAAAAGCTAATATCTACAACTACCTAACACCTACTACATAATTTATTAAAGTCCTCTAATTGTCTTTTTAACCGCGCAGATTTCACCTTTTTTATCTCTAATTGTTTTTCAAGTTCTATAATGTCACTGGCACACTCGTTCACTTCATTCACTAAGCGTTTTTTCATGGCATAAATGTCGGTCAATTTGGTCTTCTGAGAGTTGGTGAAGTCTTCGACCCACTCCGGTTGTGATGGCTCCGAATATATTAACGAAGAAGATGCGGTTTTATTTGGTGAAGACGATGACGATGACGACGACGACGACGACGAAGCAGCGGAAACTTCATCGCCTTCAAAACAAAGCTTAAACCGCTTCTTCATGGGTTTCCGGCACCCCAATATCGGCGACAGTGACGCTGGCGCTGGGGAAGACTTCACCTCCGACACTATTTCATTCTCTACGCTGGCCGGTGTTGGTGGCGTTGGTGGTGTTTGTCCATCGGGGCCTTCTATAACTTCCACTTCTACTGACAATGGCTCTTTTGGTGCTGTTTTTAGGAAGTCGGGTAATGGAACAGGGGTGGAGGGACGCTTAAAGTTAAACTTTTTCTTCTTCCCTTGTCCCACACCTTTAATCGCCGAATAAAATGTTTTTTTATCGGCGATTTCCGACTTCCGCATAGTCAAGAGCTTTTTCAGTTTCGAAGCTTTCGGAGAAGATTCCCTAGGCCGCGATGTTTTTCGCACAACCACATCACTAATCACATTTATCTTTGGCTCCTTCTCCTCCGTCCAGCATTCCAGGAATTGCGCTGCCGACTGAACTAACTCTTCGTCGCGACCATCGTTGAGGGCTCGGTCTTCGGCATCTTCATGCTCCACGCCATTCCAGTTCTCGAACACCCCCGGACTTAACACTTCTAAACCACTCATGTTATCCAGCATGCCTTGCTGTGAACCGCAGCTCACGTCAAGAGCATCTAAAAGAGACCGTACACTAGACATTTTTGATATTCAAACTCACACAATTAACTTTTTCTTAGCACTGTACTGTTTGGTGTTCTGACGAACTGTGAAGAGCTCGAGCCAGCAAGTCTGCTTTTATGCCCATTTCCCCCACTACACCACCTTTATTCCTTTTGTTCGATGCATTAAGTATAATATTTAAACTTGTCAGATGCAAGGCCAAGGCCAAGGCCGACGTAACCGGCAATACCAGGGTCGTTTTCAGGGCTGTAATTTTCATGGATTTTTTTTTTGTCCCTGTCAAGGTTATTTTAAAGAAGCATATAAATATAGTACTAAACTTGTTAGATGCGAGGCCAAGGCCAAGGTCAAAGTACCCGTCAATGTCAGGGTCGTTTTCGAGGTTGTAATTTTCAAGGATTTTTTTTGGTCCTGTCAATGTTATTTTAAAAAGTAATACATAATTAGAGTACCGCGATTGAAAAGTACAACATATTCAAACATCATGTTGCCAACCGATGAACAACCTAGTGAAGCAGCCAAAACATACAGTCATATACCAAAAGCTTTTTATTTAACTTGTCATCATTGTAAAAGACTAGGTATCTGCTGGCGAAATGATCTTACGTACGACTTCAACTACATTGACCTTTTCAGGGTTAAATTTGTACAATGCGGCTTTTGTGGACTAGTTTACTACCAGTTCAAGGGCATTAATGAACGTGCCATCCAGAGAAGAAATTGGGTCATAGAAGAAGCTTACCTGTACAGAAGAAATTAACATGTATTTTATTTCTTAATTTTTAATTTTTTTGTTTGTTATTTTTTTTATTTTTTTTTTAATAATAAAAAGTAAACTCAATCTTTTGTTATATTTTAATTTTTTTTTCAATAAAACAATAGTAAAATGAATCTGTACGTGTATTTATTAAACATCGCCTAAAATACGTTTTGCAATCCATATTTTTCTGCAGAGTCCGTTTATTAATGAAATAGAACCATATATTAGGGTGAAATCTAATGGTTTCAAATCAGTCTCACATAACAATGTCAGAAGTAAACACTATTGATAAGTTCGGTCGCAAAAGAAAATTTAAGGATTTTAACTTTATGCGAGGTCCTTCAGGAATAGGTTTTAAACTTACACCTAATGGAGATTACGACATGGGAAGCAAAAGATTGTGCTATTTAGCAGAACCTCTTGAAGGAGACGATGCGACCACACGAAATTATGTTGATAATAACCTTGCTCAGTGTGTGCAAGGTACGCAGAAAGCTTTACATGACTCAACAATTGTTATTAAAGATATATTCAGAAACCAACTTGAAGGTTACGTACGCAAGAAATTAATTGAAACCGGTCAAGAACTTAGAGGATACATTGATGATACTGTTATTGCAATATATGAACTTAGGCAAGACGAACTGCGTGATGAACTTAACTCTAGAATGTTGAAAATTGAAAAGACTATGGAGGATCTTGTCAGCAAACCTGTTTCACATTAAACATTTACTCGTAGACCTGTGCGTTTAATTTACTATTTGACAAATTTTTCAACAATAACTTTTACAGTTTGTTATTTGTCGACACTTCATTATATTTATAATTTTAAAATAAAGGTTCAATAAAAAAGCAATCAAGTAATGAATACATGTTTTTTATTTAAAAAAAAAAAAAAAAAAAATTACAATACTATCGTTACATATTAATGTTGTATGTTTAATAGAAATAATAAAAACAATACAAATAATGAAATATGGATTTTCCAGATTACGTGCTGTCCTGACTTAGAAATGATTCCAACACGGTGACTAAATTTGCTAAGTTTTCTTCCGGGTCTGTTTTGTAAAAATCTATGTCTGCATGCCCCCAAGGTAGAGTTTTGGTTGAACTGGGAATTACATAACGTTTATCATCGCTATGTGACAATGCTACTTTATTTATTATGTTGGTATAAATGTTATGTAATTCACTTCTAAATGTCTTCATCTTTCTTAATATCAAACCACCCCGTTCAACAATTCTTTGGTAGTCTTCCTGATGAAGGTCTTTCTCGATAACACATTTTTTGATACCTTTGGCTTTTTTTAATTCATTATTAATGGACTTTACATAATAAGCCTTCGCGCCGGTACCATAAAAACTTATTATCGGATCACCAGGAAACTCATCTTTCATTCTACCAACTACAGAATTACTTTTAATTATGTTGAAATTATTAATTTCGGGGTAATTTGATGTATCGAATTTTTCGGGGTTTTCTGATATAGTTTGATAAAAGTTTTCCGTATACACTTTTAATATAAGCGAGTCAGTATCGGTGTAAAGTAACGAAGCATCATCGCCAAACTTGGATTTAATAAAATTATAATAAAAATCGTATATTACAGTCTTTGATATATCTAATATGGAAAAACCGATATAAATTGGTTTATTGTACAATATTTTAACTTTATTCATATGTATAGCAACAAAGTTCTCGGTAAATATCGAGCTACTATTGAAATTGGGGCGGGATATTAGTGCTCTAGCTCCATTTCTGCCTACACTGTTCTCCCAATGTGTTACTAATTTTATATCCTTTCGATTTTCCACATTTTCCATAGTTTTACCAAATATCGCGTTATTTTTTAATTTAAAAGTGTCCTTCGCAAATTTTGTGGTGGCCTTGTTACGTAAATTGGTATTAAAATCAATATACGATTTTAGCCATTTTGATTGCTCAAACTGTAATACTCGATGGGTTTGCATTACCACTAAGCCGTTGGCGATGGCTTGTTTTAAAGTTCTATAGTGTACAATGTATTTTTTTTTATCTTGTAAATTAGGAATTAATTTCGGTAATTTAGCGTTTTCTGTTGGCGGTATGATATTTTCTACCAGAAATGGAAGATCAGAATGTGCATCATGCAACTCAGTCGGATAATGCACATCCACTTCCAAAACGTAGCCATGTAAACTATCATCACCAACAGCCATAATATTTAAATCCAGAATTTCGCGCTCGCTTAACCATCGAAAACCACCATATGGTAATGCTTGTGACATACTATGACCATATAGATTTGTAGCATCAAGGTATGTTATAAATGAAGAAGGTTTTGTTGGGTCATAGTCTGGTAAAAAAATATTATTAGCGATGTGCTTCCTTTCTGTACACTGGCTTATGCCGCCGCGTATACCTTTCTTAAAAAAATGTATCATGTCTATATCAGTTAAGAGCTCTAACTCTACCTTAGTCATACGTAGCATACAATCAAATGATAAACTTGGAAGGGTATAGTAATGTGCTGGATCAAGTTTGTCGAATTTTAAACAATTATTCCGAAATTGCTCAAAAACATCACACAATAGCAACACATCTGATTTTAAATACACGTCCGAATAGTCCCCCAAAGTTTTACACCCAAACAAGCGCCATACTTCTTTTGCTCTTCTATAGCTTTCATCGCTAATATGTTCTTCCCGTAAATTATCATAAAATTCATCTTTACTTGGAAGACATGTATTTTCCATTTTTTCTATAGAGTCAATAAAGCTATAGGGAAAAACACCCTTTTGACGCATCAAATTAAATTGGTTGATATTTGAAAAATGTTTCCGCGTTTCAATAAAATCGTCGTCGTTTAAACCGCTGCCTAAATTTTCCAAAGACGTTGACAGAAATTTAAAACTATCAATAAATCGCAACTTTAAATATTTCCTCTTGACTTTTCCACATTTACTATCAAAATAATCGTGCACATAAATGCTTTTGGTAAATGATATGTACTTTTCCTTACTTTGAGCCAAAACACCAATTTTATCCCCATATTTACATAACTCTTTTATAAATAAATGGCTGTCGTAGCCGCTTAAGTTATGAAATATGATAGGGATAAAAGAGGGTAATTTATAATTTAAATTACAAACGGAATGTGCAGCACCAAATCTTTTTGCACCAGTTATGTGACAGTGGTCTCGTACTTTAATCTCACCCTCTTCAAAAGGGCCTTCACATATACCACATATTTTAGCATCATTAAACTCCCTTTTTTCTTCAGGCGTTAACGGTTTCATAGGCTTAATGTCTTTTAAATATGTGTTGTATAGAGCCCTTAAATCACACTCGATACAATCCACAAAGACTTGAGCTGCATTATTCCCCCGAAATAGCTCAAATTTCGAAAGTGAGTCGTCAAAAGAGCATTTAATTAAATAAGCAAAAGAATATGGTTCATGTTTAAAACTTTTTACAGTGTAAGAATTTTGTGGGTTTGGTTGTACCGTTTCAACGGGTTTTAAAACAGATTCGAAATCTGCATAAACCACGAATGGAACGCGCATTTGCTTTTCTATACCCTCGAATTTTAAAATATTTTCCGGCACACTCTTTCCAAATTTATCGATTTTTAAATCCACTGAGGGTGTTTGCGTGAAAATGTGGTTACAATCGTAGCTTTGATGTAAAGTTAAAGCTGACGGTGTACTAAAATAAATGAGGCAACCATCACAGAAATATATTTTATGTTGTTGACAACTAATTTGACTTGAAACTAAACGTGATAAATCCCGAATCCAACAATAATGACTCTTTGAACAAGTCGTATCACAAAAATGTTCACCGCCATCTTTACTACTACAGTCTTTTGTAATTAACAATAAATTTACATGCCTATCCAACTTTTTTGACGCATACCTCAGTGGACCAATAACTTCATGTATTACTTCATTATTTTCATATTTAGATTCCAGACCGTATACGTTAATTGATATGTTGTTCATTTCCTCAAATTTTTTAATGTCACGTAATTTTACTGGAAAATCCATACCTGTTACATTTAGCACTCTAGAAAAATGGGGGTAGGATGTCTTCTGTGAAGGCTCTGCTGTTGGAGGAAACAATGCTGATGTTACAGCCCACGCAAAGCAAAATTCGTCCTGGTTAATCACATTGACGACAGCTCCTTTCTTTTCAATAGAACACGGCAACTTGATGTATGATGAGCCACCGCCCATCCTATAACAAGAAAAATAATATATAAAAATCAGTTTAATATATCGGGTTTTGATTTTTCCATACCTGAATCTTTCTCCTGGAACTCTGTCGCCTGCGTTTTTATTAATTCGGTGAAAGAATGGTAAACGGCATCCAAATCGCTTTCTACACTAATTATTTGATTAGCAGTGTTGAAGGATTTTTCACTGAATATTTCTTGTGATGGAAGCATGTACTCGCCAACAGCTGTCATGTTAACTTTTAAAGCATGATGCACACGCAATAAATTATTAACAAGTTCCACCACCTTGGATTTAATGTCTGCAAAGAACATTACGTAATCGGAATGCTCCATATCACTGCTAACCCGATAGGTTGCAATTCTCCTTTTGAAGGCACATTCAACGAGTTGCACACCATGACATACCGGCAAACATGAATTATTTTTATGTTGTTGTGTTCGTTTATGCACCGACATATGATTTATTGGAACATCTACATTACATGTAGCGCAATTAATTAGCGGAATCGTCGATGTATACTCTTCAATTCGGAGCCGTTTTCCTCCAGGCACTTCATTAAATCTCGCCGCACACGATTCTCTTTGATGACGTCTCATATTATAAATATTAGTAAACTTAGAACCGCAATTTTCACAAACATATGCCATGATTTGTCAAATATTAACACATGTACTACCTATACAAGTCAAAGCCAACTGATGAATGAAACTGCCCCATACCTTATATAAAACCATTCAAGGTCACCCCCAACCACGTAACATATCTTCAAGGTCACACACCCAAGGTGACCTTCAACAAAGTCAAGGTCGTCTCGACCAAGGTCAAGGTCAAGGTCACACACACAACCTTGAACACAAGGCCAAGGCCAAAGCACACGTGCATTTTCAAGGTCAATGACAAGGACATGTGGGCGGGGCCAAAGAGGGGTGAAGCAAGGTCAAGGTCAAGGTCGAGGAGTGGGGGGATCGAGCGAATCGGGTTATGTTCACTACTCCCGTGTATGTCCCTCTCAGGACTGCAAGGCAGCTGACGTTTCGGTGAAATTTCATTCACCATTTTCAAAGCTCACTGTGTGGCGTCTACGAGCGAACTGACGCCTGCGACTCGGGTGCTGTCGGTCCTGTGTGCGCGTCAGACGCGTTCGTTTTCCGAATGGTTCCGGCCAATCAGGTTGTGAGACCTGCTACGCGTCATCGACCCTGTTGCCAGTGTTTGGGGTTGCGTTGCCGAGTTGTAATATGTTTCGTTACTAAGTGGTACTGGTTGATGTTTTGTAAGCAGATTTTTCCAAGTATTAGGCACTCGCTGGCTATCATCTCTGCTATTTAAGTTGTTGGGTCTCTTTGCAATTTCAATGGTTTCCCTCATAACTCTTGTGGACAGGTTTTCACATCTCGAGAGCATTTTTGTTCCTGAGAAATTTATCTTATGTTCTGTATTTAACCAATGTTGAGCCAGAGCAGAAGAAGTTGTTTTTTGCTTGAGAGCGTTCATATGTTCGTCTCTTCTGGCGCTTATTTTGCGGTTGGTTTGGTCTAGGTAGGACGAGCTGCATTCTCTGTATGGAATTCAGTACACTCCCTGGTTTTCTAAAGGGATTTTTATTTAGGTGTTGGCAAGAGATTTTTTACTTTACGGTGTGTGGTGAAAATGGTTTCAGTGTTGTGTCTCCTGAGAATTTTTGCGACCTTGTCTGTGGTGCCTCTTACATAAGGAAGAAAAGCTTTGAAGCTATTTTCTTGGTTTTTGTTTCTGTGTAAATTCGAGTAACCTGAGACCCAGACGAGTCTGATTGTGCAGTCATTCCTTGTCAGACCGTTCAGCATATCCTTGCACTCAGACACTACTCGCGAATTTACGACACTGGACTTCATTGCCATTATCGCAGCCCTACCCCCTGAACATATGTTTATTATCCTATTTCTGCTTACGTGCCTTTCACAAAGATAGTCACACTGCAGAATAGCGTAAATTTCCGTTGTAAAGATCATCGCATGTTATCCGAGAGAGTAGAATTCTCTAACACCCGCGCTCCTCCCGAACATTCCCACTCCAACATACAAAAATGTATAAAGTCCATTATTTTGACTACCTACTTCTACTAATCAAAATATCAAATTCTAGTTTTTTAAGTACATGGCAGTCTTTTTTACTACTTGCACCTGAGTAATATTTTGTACAATGATGCCTATGAAATATTATTAAAAAATTATTTTTTCATTACGGCAGAGGAAATACCCTGGTATGTGTTTCCGAAAATAAAGTAATTTCTAATATAAAGTTAATAAATTAATTTCATTAAATAGGTATATTTGATCAAATCTAGCAATTTAATAACATAATAATTAAAAGAGAAAGCAAAAACAGACCTGGATCATCTAAAATTAATTTAGAAAGATTCAGTGCTGTTTCCTTGACATAAATAATATATTGTTTTTCCTCCTCGTTTCGGGCTTATTAATTTTAAAAGTGTATATACCTTTTTTTGATAACACAATATTGATTAATGCTTTGGTTTGGCGCTTTGATTTTTATTAAAAAAACATTAAAAACCCTCGATTTCGATTCACTGAGGAGTATCTATCACTTGTCTGTCCCAAGCGTATACATTTTATTTTTTTAAACATCTGTAGAGTGAAATGAATATTTTAAATTGAACTTATATTTGTGGTAATTGGTTGGCAACTTCTAGAAATATAATTTTATAAAGTAATGGAGTATCTTCTTTTAGCAAAATATGGAAAATTGTACAGAGTGTTCCAAAAAAGTGATCAAAATAAATTTATTTTATTTGAAATACAAGATCAGAAATATTCTCGGATTGTTTGTTTGAAGGTCATAGACAATGATGTTTCTTGCGAAGTAGTATATATCTGTTGGACTTCCATTGTCTTTATTTTTGTTGAATATCACGACGTTTCGGCTAGTAGTTATCTCTAGCCGTTTTGAAGTGAAACTAGATAAATCCCTTAGCTACATGACTATTTATACCAAAAGTAAATGCAGTAGAGTGTGACTGAGATGGGTGCAGTCATGCCTGCTATGGCAAAATCATATTTTTTTTTATGCTGCATTTAGTTTTAGTTTACAATTACTAAGAAGTGGTTTCCACACTTCTCTTATATCTAAAGATGGTATACTAAAACAACTTGGCTTCTTTGAATTTCCGTTTTATCCAGTGTTGTTCTCGGTGTAGTATTTTAGCTTCAGACCATTTTATGTGGTGTCCATGAGTCCAGGCATAGTTAGCGGCACCAGATTTTTCTGTTTCTCCTCGAGATGTGCATTTTTGGTGTTCTTTGATCCTTACGTCAAGAGGTTTCTTTGTTTCGCTAATGTAGGAATTGCCACATTTACATGGCATCTGATATATACAGTTATTCAGGTCTCTTTGAGTTGTTGGTTTTACCCTAGTGAGCCGACTTCTCAGAAAATTATTTGAATTGAAAACAACGTTGATTTTATATCTTTTTCCTATCCTTCTAACTTTTTCTGAAATGCCTTTAACATAGGGGATGTTCAATCCTAGTTTTCGTTCTTCATTCGTTGTCGATATTGTCCTATTTCTGCGTTTTTTAAGAAATTTATTCACTAGATATATTGGGTATCCGTTGGCTGTCAGATCATTTTTAATGTAATATATCTCTTTCATCAAGTTCTCGTTGGGGCTGCAGAACGTTATGGCTCTACCTACGAGATTTCTTATAATTCCTTATTTGGTGTTGTTGGAGTGATTAGATGAATAATTAAGGTATTGTCCTGTGTGCGTGGCTTTTCTGTAAACCGAAGTTCGAATTTGCCTGCCATTTCTTTCAACCAAGACATCTAAGAATGGTAATTTATTTTCTACTTCTTTCTCCATGGTGAGTTTAATAGTTGGGCTGATATTGTTGAGATGAAAAAGGAAGTTTTGAAGTTCTGTGGAAACGACGAAGAACTAAATGCAGCATAAAAAAAATAGCCATAGCAGGCATGACTGCACCTATCTCAGTCATACTCTACTGCATTTACTTTTAGTATAAATAGTCATGTACCTAAGGGATTTATTTAGCTTCACTTAAAAACGGCTAGATATAACTACTAGCCGAAACGTCGTGATATTCAACAAAAATAAAGACAATGGAAGTCCAACAGATATCTACTACTTCGCAATTCTCGGATTGGTTATAAACATAATCTATAATAATCACTGTTCTGCATTTTAGAAATTTTTATCGCTACCTGATATTTTTTTGAATGTTTTTGGTCTGCTGTAATGTGATGAATTCAAATATGAGCTCGGTTTTTACCTATCACTCATAAGTTTTTAAAGAAAGAAAGAAGAATATAAAATATGTCAAACCCGAACCATAAGCAATCTAGTGAAATAGCAAAAATTTAGAAAAAAAAAACAAAAACACAATTTTTTCAAAATATACTTCATTTTGAATTGACAAAAGCATAATACAAATAAATAAATTATTTTGCTGTCTATTTTCGCTTGTATTCGCCGGGATCGGTTTCACGAAACAGTAAGTAGTTTACTAACATGTTTGTGGTCTATTTTCCACTGTACCTCTTCTCCATTTAAACAATTTGGTGGTGAAATCTTTCGCCGTGTTCATCTGAAATTGCACCTAAATTAGCAGCGAAAAATTCCAAATAAGAGTGAAGAAAATGCAGCTTAAATGACTTGTTTCAACCTAACGCCTTGTAAGATTGAAAACGTTTTTCAACTAGATATTTGTAGTTCTCCGATTTCTTGTTACTTAGAAAGTTGCTACATACATTTCTGAAAGCAGTCCATCTCCTATTTTTTTTCTTCTAAGTGTAGTGTCAAAATTTTCATTTTTAAAAAGTTCTCGTATTTGCGGTCCAACGAACATTCCTTCTTAAAGCTTTATCTTACTTATATGCGCAAATTTCCTTCTCAAATAAAGAAAAGCATTTCCTTATCTATTTAAGGCTTTAACAAAATTTTTTATAAGCAGAGGAGGTAAATAAATTTTCTGCTGCTCTAAGGGTTCACTGAGGACGTTTTTCAGACGAGGCACAGTGTTTTCACAAATCGGCCATTCTTTAAAGACATAATGTTGGCTTCTGGTTCTGCTGTCTCATTCGCATAAAAAGCAACAATATTTGGTACACCTACTCTGTAGTCCTGTAAGTAGTGCAATTTAGATCGAAACAAATATTCCCTTTATGATCTACCTATTTTATGCTTTGAATTAATCTACAGATGTTCTCGTACATTTCTTTCATATTTACAGCATAATCCATGGGAACAGATAAATGTTCATTTCCATTAAATAATAAAATTGCCTTTAGACTTGTCTTCGAAGTGTCAATAGTCGCCACTAGGTAGGTTCATAGAATAGAGCAAGTTCCTTGATTCGACCCAAAATGTCATGACAGTAAACTAAATCATTTGAAAATCGAAAATGATTTTTGAGTCTTGAATCTTGCCGACTACAAGTCTAGCTTTTGGCGACTGTACACAGTACAAGTCATGCCAGTGACTTGACTCTACATGACAACCTCCATTTGTCATGTTGCTAGATGCTCTCGGTTGCTGAAACAACTTATATATCGCATTAGTACATCCTAAGTGTAATACGCTTCTTAGCGTATCTGAAGAATTCTGAAAAAACGAAACACTGAAATAATGCACTGGTTGACACTACTCATTCGTTATTGAGATATAAATACTATCAGCATAGAGTGTATTTTCCGAAACGTGGAAATTTTCACTTCTTTTTGTAAATGATTTCCCAGCAGCTGTGATTGTTTCGGGAAGATCCAAATCACGAATAAGATCATTCAGCTCATCTTGAGATATAAAATGGGGCTATCTACTGCTACTACAGTCATATCGTCTTTCTTTTGAAAGCTTGAACCGGCTTTGGGTTCAAAATCATCTATTTCAGCCGATTCCGAGTTAATTTCATATTTTTCTAGAGGCTTAGGGACAGGTATGCTAGAAGCGTCATGAAGTACAGGGCTCATAGCTCTTCAGCTAATCATGATGGGTAAAGTAGAGGGACGTAAAGGGGTAGGAAGGAGACAGGCTTCCTGGTTGAGGAATATTCGTGAATGGACAGGTACACGTAGCGCGGGGGAACTGTTCCAGCTGGTGCGGGACCGTGAAAGACTTGCCAATGTAATTGCCAACCTCAGGGGGACCTGATATGGCACTTGAAAAAGAAGAAGGACGTTCAAGGGCAAAGCTAATCACCCTAAATACATGCTTACGTTTTATGCCGAATGCACCAGAATATTAAATATAATGATCTTAACAGATCTTTTCTCATCTGTTCAGAATCACTGTTAATTTATACCGTTATACATAAACAAAATGTAATAAACTATTGTATGGGTGTAGAATAAAGGCAACCTCTGACTTTGTTTTTCTTTTCATAAAATTTCATATCCACAAATAATCCACATTTTAATTTGAAAGTCGCAAATAAGTGCTTTGCGGGAACTGAAAAAATAAAATTTGTTGGCTCGTTATATCTTAACTTTTTTTATACAAAATAAACTTATCGAATGATTATTTTAAACTAAGTTTTGAAAAATTCAATCCACCTATAACCAACAATAAGTTAAAAGTTTATTTGATTAAAAAATTTGCAACGTAATAACTATAAATTCGCTTTCAATTTTGCAATACTGCACCTACAAAAAGATAAATGACCTAGTCTTATGAAAGAAAAGTAATATACTTTCGGAAGTGCCAACTTTGTATCTTTTAAAAACATTTATATACATATATACAAAAAAGGGAGAAATAATCAAGCAGACGATTGGCCTTAGAAAGACTTCAGTGAACCCGTCCATCTCGTGGAAAGCGTTTTTGCTGTAATTTTCTCTGCCTGGCACGACATTCAGCACTTTCCAACTCACAGTCCATTAATTCTCTGACAGCCCGTTTAAGTCTTCTAATAGAAAATTTTAGAAGTTAACGATGGTATCTTTTTCTATAAATTGTCACTTTATTTTAACACATTGTTGATTTTGGTTCGTAATAGGGTAAAATTAAACTAGTTCATCGTAAAATTAAAAGATATATATTGCCGAAAAACAGAGGGATCTCATAAATAAAATTTCAACATTATGTCCAGCTGCATCACACTAAGAACATTTTTGATATAAGAGTAATGGGACTTTGTAAACATATCTCTTACAAAATATACTTCCCATACAAAATATACCTAAAAGTCTTCTAAAAAACTCATTTTAAAATATACATTTATGTTAAAATGGGAGGATTTTAAGTGAGAAGTTGTTAGAAAAGATCTATTGATGTGAGGAATAATTATACTATTAAAAAATAAGATGATATAAATAATATTATTACCCTGTTAAACTTATAAATGATGCTTCTGTTAAAATTTCAAAAATACTCCGTTCAAAATTGGTTTTGAAAAAAATTTAAATAAACGCATATCAGAATTTTATGGATTTTGTCTGCTAAACCTTTGATACAGGCAGGGGCGGATGCAGCCTCTCTCTTTTGGGGGGGGGGACGATGATATCACAAAAGTACGAAAGCGAAAGCAGGTTGTCGACGGGGGGGGGGGGGACACCAACAACATTCCCATTTCTAATGTAAAAGGCAGGGTGGGTCGGGTCTATTTTTCTGAATTTCAAGCTCTTGAAGAGTGGGGGGGGGGCTATCACAAGAAAAAACAAGTTGCCGACCGGGGGGAGGATGCGAGCAGCATACACATTCCTAGTATAAGAGGTAGAATCGGGACTATTTTCCTGAACTCAAAGCCCTTGGGAAGGGGAGGGGCGATCGCAAGCATACACATTCCTATACTCTATTCAAGAACTAGATAGAGTAATAAAACTCTTACCGAAACCTCCAACGTACCTGCTCTAGTGCGCAGGTAAGTGAGAATTGCCGTAAATTTAATTATATTTAAATATTATAAGCTTTTATAAATTTACTGCAGCAATAAAATTTATAATAGTTCAATTTAATTTCTGTCAGTGAGAAAAGTACACCTTACAGTGTGTCCTTAGTGATTTACCTTGTTTGTGCTTGTTTACATATATTATTTAATATTAGTGAGATACCCAAAAGATATGGCTTCCACATATATAATTATTCCAAAATCGTTAAACTAGGGCATTTTTTTCTCAACGAAAAACTTATTATGATGAATGTTTATGATGCCTTAAGATATCAATATCTCGATAATAATGTTAAAAGCTCTATGACAGGAGTTGGAGAATCTATTAACTGTTCGCTCGTAGACGCCATTCAGTGAGCTTTGAAAATGGTGAATGAGATTTCACAGAAACGTCAGCTGCCTTACAGTCCTGAGAGGGACTCAGCACATACACGGGATTGGATACGTCAGATGACAACGGCGGTGTTTCCAGTTCTCGAAATATAAACGGCTATCTTAGACTTTTAAAATAATTTTTAAAAGAAACTAAATAAATATATTTATTATGCATATTGACAAACGTAGTAATTTGAACAGTCATTCCTGATTTATGGCAAAAGTTCAATTTGGCAGAAAATATTCATTTCCACGTTTTCAATTATTTTAACATTAGATTATGAAACACACGACTATATAAAAAGTTGTGATTAGATTTTTGGTACGAGTAACTGTATTAGATCACAAAGTTATTATTAATTTTGATAACAAAATAGTACTTTTATATTTGACAAAATATTGAAAACAATTGCGATAAATTCCAGAAAATCTATATTTTGAGTGCATTTGAAACTTCATAATAGATTTAAAACAGAAGTAAAAAAATTCCACTCAAAAATACATAAATAAAACTTCCAGAACTTTTTCTTAAAACTTCACGACAGTTTGAATTATTTGTTCTTTTTCTGTTCTTTACAAGCACTTAATTTAACATTTTACAGAGCGTTTAAGTTGGAAACACTTAAAAGTAAATCCTTAGACCGTCGACTTTTAAAGTTGCTGCAGTTACATGTTTCTGCTCAGATGTACAAGAAGATTAACTTTATGTTACAAATGTTTGATAATTGTAAATATAATTTGTTAAGATGCTATGCTAAAAGAGAGTTGTACACAGGGTGTCCCACGACAAAATTCCGCAATGGATTTCGCGAAAAATAAACCTT
Source organism: Diaprepes abbreviatus (assembly GCA_034092305.1). Classification (NCBI taxonomy): domain Eukaryota; kingdom Metazoa; phylum Arthropoda; class Insecta; order Coleoptera; family Curculionidae; genus Diaprepes; species Diaprepes abbreviatus. The sequence continues at coordinate 7,391,891 of JASJET010000200.1, forward strand.
GTAAATTTTTTTTAATTTGTTATTTTATTTTTAGATTTTATGTAAATTCATAGGCATATTTTATGTATGATATTTTATACTTAAATCTAACTGTTTTTGACATATTTTAAATTTTATGTCAAAAATGTTATGTTAGGCCTTTGTAGGCCTAAACATAACTATCAAGTTCTATATGAAAGCCTCTAGAAGGAGATCTACTTTAGTGTATTGACAATACTGTTCCATCTATCCCTATGTTTCTCCCAGTTCATTATAAAAGTCATTTTTTGAATCATGCGCCAGAAGCATCTTTGGGTTGGTCAGTTAGATCAGATTGCATAAACAATGAACTATTCTTGAAGGTTCTTAAGCATATTCCAAAATTTACACACTGAAGAAAGGTTTATTTACCTGCTATGTCCCATATTTCTATTATTCTCGTGGTAATGGAATAAAATACTTGTCATTTCCTCCATACACGTTTCATTAATTCCAGCCTCTTGATGTTGGTATCCTTAGCCCTTTCAAGGCAAAAGCAATAGCTCTTAATGACTGGCACTTTAATCACCTTGGAAAGGCGTCAACTGATTATAAGTCTTGCTATTTCGTTTTCAACTCTTGTTATTCCAGTTCAACTATTCCAAGTCTTACTTAACTGGCCATCTTTGAATTATTCACTGCGAAAAATATTCCGGACGCATTTGTTAAACCTGGATTTGCACCGTTTAATAAATTAGCCTTGCGAGAAGAAGATTTTGTTTCATGTGAGATTTATATTAATTAAAAATTACAAGATACCGTTGAGAATATTTTAAGTTTCGCTAATCGAGGCGAGAAAAGCACGAACGAGTAATGTGTAATACCCTTATCTCATACAGAACTGACAAAAACAACAAATTATTCCGAGTCTAAAAATATGCCTCTACATTAAGAGATTCTGTGCTAATAACCGAGTAAGTCAAGGATTACACAAATAGTTCAGAAAAGCAAAAATTAGAAAAATTACAAAATGCTAAAGATGAAACCAGCTTTGAAAAAGAACAAAGAAAATATGCAAGAGATATGAAGAGGGTTCTTAATTGGTTATGTATAATTGTAATTCCCACCAAAAAATCTATTATGACGACTTCCAAGGCAATCATTATAGAATCGGACTCTTCAAAATGTTCCAATGAAATTAAGCAACATGGTTTATTAGATTCAGGAGAATCTGATGCAAAATTTTCCGATGATATCACTATTAGTTTTGTTTCACCTATATCAAAAGGAACGAAGCAAACTGTTGAGCATTTTGTTGGGAAAATTCTATATAGATATAGAAAAGACCAAAAAAGTGACTTCCAAATCTCTCTGTTAAGAATCGCAAACAGTTTAGAAATCTTGTGATAAAAAAATGAGGCTTTTTCATTTTTCTGATATTGTGTTGAAGTTGTCTAGACTTTTAGTCAATAAGGGTAATGATTGAACAGCTGCCCTCGTTAATATAAAAATTAATGTATCTACTTGTAATATCCATCTTTAAGTAGGTAACTTCATTCTATTTAGACGGATTATTACCAGATCTTAAGATGTAAGACAAGAAGTAACTCTTTTTGCTCCTAAAATTTATTTAAATTCTTGTTTTGGGAAAATGAGGCTTGTTAATGTTTTTTTAGAAGAGATGAAAAATAATGTAAATGTTAAGTTGATTTATATTTAAACTTACGAATTTAACTTATCAAATGCTGTAATAAATTATTATATTAATAACTGCTACAAAGAATTGTAAAAATTGTTATTTTTATTCTTTCAGTATAAAGGTATTGTAACGAACATTGTAGCATTATACATTTCATAGTATTAGTTCGTGTTTGTAGTGTTTTAGGTTTATTTTCTACGAGTTCATAATTTACTTAATTAATTTTACTTTTGTTAATTTCCTCAGGAGACGTCTATTAAAGAAGGTTTCTTATTTTTACTACAGCATGTAGTATGGAAATCCTTCTAGAAAGATGCGCAATCTTCTGGTATCCGGAAAAAGGGTATCTTAAGGATCTACAGCGGCCTTCGCGGACAATTTGGTTTGAGAAGTCATTAATGCAAGTTGAGTTGTCAGAATTGAAGTTTTACTAAAACGTTATTAAATAATATAGTGTGTTTAAAGATCGGCCGTCCAGAACAGTATTTTAATGCATATCTGTATGTTTTAAACTATGGATGAAAGTGTTCCGACAGTGTATTAAAGTGTATGGCGCTGTTTGATACGAAAAAGGCTCATACATTTTCCCTTATTAGAGATTGGTTTTAAATAAGTTAGATAGACACTGAATACATCAGAATTATATTTTATTGTTATTGTTAATCCCCCTCTTTTTTTTCGTCTAAAAAAATCATATCAAGGTACCCCAACTTGCCCTAAATCTCTATATTCATAAAAATATTCATTGAAATTAATTTTTTTTTAATCGAATTGAATTGAAATTAATTTCTTATTAGGTAAAAAGAACGTTGATAATTTGATCTAATTTTTCTACCTCAAACATCTATAGTAAATACAAAATTGGAATCCAGGCTTCGGGGAATTTTGATTGAGAACCAGCATGGCTTTACTGAGGGCAAATCAACGACTACAAATCTACTGGGGTATGAAAAAAATATTGCACAATCCTTGGAATCTAAGAATCAAATTGATGCTATTTATATAGACTTCAGCAAAGCATTTGATAAAGTTAATCATGAGGTGTTATTGGATAAGCTTTATGCTATGGGCGTTATTGGTGATCTATTCAAGTGGTTTAGTAGCTAGTTAACAAATAGGTCTCAGGTCGTAAAAACGCAAAACGGATTCATGTAAAGTCTGGAGTTCCACAAGCGGCACACTTATCTCCCATACTTTTTAATGTTTCTATTAATGATATCTGTAATGTTGTTAAGTACTTTTCTGTACTTCTTTATGCAGATGACTTGAAAATATTCAAATTAAATCGGTCCAGAACTGTAGGGAACTTCAGGAGGACGTGTATTGCTTGGAAGCCTGGTGTCAAAAAAATGGAATGGAATTCAATACAAAAAAATGTAAAATTATGCAATTTTATAGAAGAAAAAATATCATTAACTTTCAATATGTTATTAATAATAAAAATTTAGAGAAAGTGGAATACATAAAGGACCTAGGTATATATTTTGATAACGAATTAACTTTTAATTACCATGTTAATTATATTACCTCCAAAGCTCTGAAAATGTTAGGATTTGTGAAGCATATTTTAAAGGATTTTAATGATTTAAATTGTTTTAAGGTATTGTATTGTTCTTATATAAGATCTATTTTGGAATATGCCTGTCAGGTTTGGTCACCATTTTATAAAATTTATATTCAGCAGCTAGCACGAATTCAGAGAAAATTCATAAGATTTGTTGCATTCAAATTTAGAATACCTGTTGACGAAATTAATTATGTAGATATTATGAAACTGTTAAATGTGCCTCCCCTCGAACAAAGGAGAGAGTTTTTCGATCTTTGTTTTCTTTTTAAACTCATTAATTTTCAAGTTGATTGCCCCGACCTGCTGGGACTCATCAGTTTTAATATACCACAAAGAAACTTGAGCATCAGTAATACTTTTGGAATTGATTATCATAGTACCAATTACGGATTGTCATCTAGTTTAGTTAGATCATGTAAATTAGCCAATAAAGTTTGTAATGATATAGACATTTTCAACTTGAGTGTAAATAGTTTTAAACAAAAGATGCGAAAAAGAATCTTTTATACAGATTTATTTGTCTAATGTATCTGTCTTTCATTTGTCCTTTTGTATTTTCTTTTAACTTAGTTTATATGTTAAATGGCTAGTCCGTTAATAAAATATTTATTTATTTATTTATTTATTTATCTTCATAATAAATATTTGTCGTTTTTGTGGAGAAAAGTGCACCCGACGCAGCATATGAAACAATGCTAGGGTGCAAGTTAAAAAGATAACAATGCCGTGTCGTCACGTTGATTAATTTAAAACGTTTTTCGTAATTGGGTAATTTTAATGAGAAATAGATTTCCCTCTTGTTTAAATTTCAAATACGAACGCTTCTCATACCGCGCTGTATTATTATTATTTTGTTAAAGCACATTTACTTCTTATAACTCGTACTTTTCGCAATAACGCATCCACATACGGATGATAATGGAACGGAACTGTATGTTCATTTTAAAAACAGAAATTATATGAATTGTCAGGATACATTTTTCTTAACTGTTAGTTGAAAAAGCATCTAAAAAATAGATTTACCTTAACAAAAATTTCTTTTAATAAAGTCGTAATAGCTTTATTTATATTTTTATTCTATATATTGATAATTTATTTTTCATATTATAATTCCTGCGATTTTCTCGTATTCAAGTACCATAATTTATTAAGTTATGATCTGCATAATTTTATCACCTTGGATTCTTTTCAATAAATAGAATCGTAAATTGAAAATGTGCAAGCTAAATTTAATGTTTTCATTTGAATGAACAACAACTAATAAAAAATACGAATTTTTATATTTCACACATGTGGTGCTTGCAGGAACTGAGTTGGAATTTTGACTTGAGGTACACCAGAAAAAAAATTTTGCTAGTCGACATTGTACCATATTTCAAAGTAAATTATTGATCAAAACAATTTCAAAGGAGTCGTAAGTTCATTGAATATGACGCAAAAAGTGAAAGATCTTTAGACGTAACCAATTTTGATGTTTGCAGGAAGGTCGAAAAAAGTGGTTCTTGATGATAATAGGCATGAATAAGGTTTAAGCCAAATATTTTGAAAATACTGGTATTGTAATTGTGCTGAAAAATAAAATAATCAAAATGGGCGTAAATTTATTGCAGAATATATTTTCTAACAAAGTTTTTCATCTTCTTCTTCTAGTGCCTTATCCGTTATCCAGACACTATAATAAATGAATATAGTCATAAATGCTACATAGAATAATAAATCTTGTTATTTTTATTTTTTTATTGAAAAAATTTAATCAATATCTATGAGTTTTAAACTATAAATCAAAATGCCTTGGCAATGTATTAATGTATTTCGTATATGAGGCAGTTTGATATGAAAAAAATTCATAACAATTTTCCCTAATAAATCTGAGTAGAGATTCGTTTTAAATACGTTAACTAGATAGACACTGAATACATCTGAAGTATTTTTTTATTATTATTGTGATTTCAAGCAAAAATGGCTTCGCACTCCCTCCAGGGAACATTGACTCATACTGGGTGTATAAAGATACCAAAAGTATCAAGCTCTGTGGGAACTCTTTCCATGTTATCGGGTCCTAGGTGACGTGGTCCGTGGTTGCTAGGAGAGTTGCTTGTTGCATCGATTTATACAGATGCTTACTAAGACTCAGTCCCCTGATGTTCTGCAGGAGGTTCTTTGGTATCACTCTAGTTGTTGAGAGTATTATGGGAATTATCTGGACGCTATTCATTGCCCATTGTCTTCGGATTTGCACCTCCAGATCTCTGTATTTCGCGATTTTCTCGTTGTACTTTGGTCCTAGGTTGTTGTTGTTGTTGTTAGGTACAGCAATCACCTTTTACAGTGTGGGTAGGCAGGTGATTGGCCTATACTTAGCTGGGTCATGTGTGTTGTGTTGGTCCTTTGGTAGGAGGTACGTAATACCTTCGGTCAAAAACAGTGGCATTTTTGCAGGGCTAAGAAAAACATCATTAATAAGATCAGCCAGCCGACTGTGCATACACCAGAACTTTTTGAGCCAGTAGTTCTGGATCCCGTCGAGACCTGGAGCTTTCCAGTTATGGGATTCCTTGATTATTCTTGAAATTTCCTCGGTGGTAAATGCAGCCATATTAGTACAATTGTCAATCTGTAAACAAATCGTATCACGGTGCTCCAGCTTGTTCTAAATCTCTATATTCATAAAAATATTCATTAAAATTAATTTTTTTAATCATCCTGTAACCTTAATTTCTTATTAGGTAAAAAGAACGTTGATAATTAGATCTAATTTTTCTACCTCAAACACCTTCATAAAAATTATTTATGTCCCTTTTGTGGAGAAAAATGCACCCGACGCGGCGTTTGAAACAACGCTTTTAATTAGGCTACAAGTCAAAAAGATAACAATGCCGCGTCGTCGTGTTGATTAATTCGTCCAACAGGACCCAGCTTTTTTCGTTTTAAAAGGTTTTTCCTTATTGGGGAATTTTAATTAGAACCAGATTTTCTCCTCGTTTAAATTTAAAATATGGACGCTTCTTATATCGCCTTATGTTATTATTATTTTGTTGAAACACAGATTCTCTTTATAACTAGTACTTGTTAAGTTTACAAAAAGAAAAATTATTTTACCTCGAAACTAGGTAAAGAAATGTCATTTAAGAACGCTTACACGCTATAAATATTAAAAATTTAAATTTAGTTTGGCTAATGTAAAAAGGGGGTTGTTAAGTTTTAAATTAGGCATTACGCAAAATGTGAAATCATTTTGGAAGTATTTAAACTCTAAACGGACTGGCTATTGGCTATTCCAAACATATGAGCTACTTAAATGAAAGTAATCGGGACCCAAAAGAGATTGCTGATGTCTGTGCGAACTATACACATCTTTTGCCTTTGAACAACATAAATATGAGCACTGTGCTGGTGGACTGCGATATTGTATTCAAGAAGCTGGTGGATCTTGATGTTTACATGGATGCTGGCCCTTATGGGATTCCTCCAGTATTCGTGAGGAACTGTTGTGTGACACTGGCTGTGCCACTGACTTCAATATACCAGTTTTCTCTGGATTCAGGAGTCCTTCGATGTGGAGGTCCGCTTTTGTAACACCTTTGTTAAAAGGTGGACGTCGTTGTGACATACCTAACTACCCCCCTATATCTAGCTTGTCGTGCTTTGATAAGGTCTTGGAGTCGCTGGTTACAGATTATAATTTCTTCCACGTTCCGTGATGTCATTTCGGAACATCAGCACGGATTTCAGTCTGGTAAGTTATGTCATACTAATTTGGCAATTTATTCTAACTTTCTGAGTGCCGCCCTTGATCTTTCATTTCAGATCGACTCCATTTACTTTGACTTCAGAAAGGCATTTGATTCGGTAAATCATCACATTTTATTGAACAAATTACAGCAATATGGAGTCGGATCACCGTTAATTTTCTGGATTGCCAGCTATCTGACTGGTCGAACGCAAGTAGTCAAGTTCTGCGGTAGATTATCACGATAAATATGGGTGCATTCTGGGGTTCCGCAGGGGTCTCATCTGGGCGCTGTCCTGTTCTTGTTTTTCATTAAGGATCCACAAGTGTTCTTACCTTTTCTTTGCGGATGACTTAAAGATTTTCAGCCGAGTGGCGTGTTTCGGGGATTGCTCTATATTCCGGAATGAAATCCCTAAATTAGTTCTTTGGTGAAGAGGCAATGAAATATTTCTCAATACATCGAAATGCAAGATGATTTCCTTTTCTAGGAAGAGGAAATCCGTAATTTCAGTTTATCGAATTATGACACTGAGCTTAATAGAGTAACTCTTAATAGGGATTTGGGAGTCATATTTGACAGTGAGTTGCGTTTTACTGCACACATCGACAGCATGAGCGCAAAATGTTTTAAGATGTGTTGATTTGTCAGGAGGCAATGTCATGATTTTAATGACATTGGAACTCTCAAGGTTATTTATTTTGGCCTAGTTAGAAGTAACTAGGAGTACTGTTGTATGATCTGGTCACTTCTATACGGGGTCCAAGCTGCACGGATTGAGCGGATGCAAAGCAAGTTTGTTAATTTCTTGCTTGTTAAGAATCGATCGAACATAGCTGAAGTACCACCAGCGGCTAAGTTTGCTCAGCTTGGAATCCTTGGAGACTCGTAGAATTCAGCTCACTATGATGTTTGGTCATAGATTGTTGGCGGGTTTGGTTGACTGCCCTGATCTGCTGGCATTGCTTAATTTTCGTGACCCCGCTCGACTAACCAGGCAGCAAAATGGATTCTCGCTGTATCCGAGCCGGACTGACATTAGCAGAAATAGCTTTGCCAATAGACTTATGGCCCATTACAATACATTCCTGCCTTGTGACTTTGATTTTTGCTGTTTTTCTGTGTCCTTCAAGAGGACAATGAGATTGGCCTTGAATAGCGTACCTGACTGTTAACTGTGAATGCTTTTTTACTCTTAAGTATTTTATTTAACTGATTCTAGTTTACTGTTATGAATATAAGAGTTTAATTTTGTTAAATTATTTACATGTTAATTGTTTTTTTTTAACTGCTGTACTAATTGAGTAATCCTGTAATGTATAATTGATTAAATGAATCAATTATTATTATTATTAGACACAAACAAGTCGTATGTAACACAGAGATAAAAAATATATTGTATTGTTTCAATCGTCGTGTGAACTTCGCTGTTGACATTAAATTTTTTTGGAAGATCTACTGAGTTGATCATATAATATAAAAACTTTGGATAACAAACTAAGGAATAATCGAAAATTTGGAAACTAATATATTTATGTGAACGATCTCCCTACAACTCTTGCAGTTGATCTTGTGACTATGTATGCAGTTTCTCTCTCAATGGAGGTTCTCTCTCAAAAAATACAACTAGTTATCAATAATATAGAAACTTGGTGTCGAAACAACCATTTAATTCTAAATAGGGATAAGATAGTTTTTACAAATATGTACAGGGTTTTTGACAAGCCCTAGTGATTTTAATATAGCAGTTAGGGAAAACTTTAAATATATAGGTTATTGATTAATATATCGCGAGAATATGTTACCAGAAAAAACGAATGCCTATGAAAAATTGTTTTTTTTAAACGAATTCCCTTTTTTTAAACCAAACACCCTATATATTACTGAACATTAAAATAAAACTTACAATTCCCTTTTCAAAAATATATATGTTGCCTATGTTTGCTCCAACCATTTTTGAAATATTTAACCCAAAATATTAAATATTTCAAAAAGTCGCCATACTCATGTAAATTATGAATCAATTGAAAATTAAGTTGTTCAGTGAGGAACATAATATACTATAGTCGTATTATAATATAAATCAAGTAAACTATGAGAAAACAGTTTAACACTTTAATACCTCGTTACAAATCAAATGATTTCCTTGCATAACTTTTTTAGACAACATCAATTTAAAAAAATCTAATTACAAGTGTTCAATATGAGCTTCATTGTTAAAAACGCATTTTTGTAGTCCTTATCTATTTAGTTTATGCTTATATTGAGCAATTGTCACTATATTCTTTTATTATAAATTTCTAAAAAATTTGTGATTTCTAACCAGTTATTTTTAATAAAGTTATTTTACTGTCGTTGTAGCGTATAATTATTTTTTCATACCTAACGTGATTTTATATACTATGACTATAATATATTATATTCTTCATTGAACAATTTAATTTTTAATTGTTTCACAACTTATATGGGTATGGCGACTTTTTGAAATATTTAATATTTTGAGGTAAATATTTCCACAACGATTGGAGCAAACATAGACAAGATACATATTTTTGAAAAGAGAATTTCATGCTCTAATTTAATATTTAGTAATAGACAGGGTATTCTACTTAAAAAAAAAGAGAGTTTATTTAGAAAAATACAATTTTTCATCAGCATTGGATTTGTCTAGTTACATATTCTTGTGATATTGAAAAAATCCAACAACATATATATTCAATGTCTTTTTCTAACGCCTATAATAATTGGTTTAGGGTTTAAGGTTTAAGATTTATGGGTTTAAGCTTAATGGTTTCCTGTTTACGATTTAAAGATTTAGGTTTTACGGGCTTATGATTCAGGGTTTTTGCATCTTAAGATGATTAAACCATGTAGTATTGGGTTAAGGGTATTTACTGCTGCGATAAGTTTATTATTAGTCATGTGGTGTTTTTTATGTCATTTTTGAGACATTCTTCGCCATTTTATTACACATAATCTTTTACCTGAAAACTTTTTACATCATTTACGAAGTATTTTATTTTTTCTAAATAGTTACGTAAAGTAGAACAAACATTTTAAAAGCTCCAACAGCTTTGCTTTGCTTTGAATTAGGCAATAATATTGTTTGATGAATAAATTCAAAAATCGATTCTCAAAATAGAATTTTTAGAAGACCTTGTATTGAATAATCACAGAAAAAGTATATTGTCTAATCATTATGTTTTATTCGGATAATTTAAATCCTCTTTTTCAGCTCGTGTCTCAAACTTTTATCCTCATTTTATGTTAGTTGAATACTATACTATTAATCACAATATTTTATTATTCTTAATAAAAACCAGCCCTTATATAAAACAATAATAAACACAATTTCAAGGTAATCAGTTAAAAAGTAAACCCAGCCCCGCCTTGATGATTAATTTGTCTGAAAGCTCACGACTTCATTTATTTCTGGTATGTTATCTTTTTGTAGTCTGCTAATTAGTTGGTTAAACTTGCTGTGTATAGTTTTTTATGGCGAGTTTGCTATAATTTAGTTTTTTAGTTTGGCTTTTTAACTTTATATAGTACATAAATTTTCATAGTTTGTAAAGATATGAATTTCATAGATTTTGAAAACAGTATTGAATATCAATTGTATCAATATTTTGTAAAAAATAACAAATAATTTTTATTGAATTTGCTTTAATTTAGTAAATTTTGTATTTGTTTAATGTATATATTCTGTATTGTATTGAATATTTTCATAACTTTTTTTTTCTTCCGGTGCTCACCTTAGATTTACAACCACTCTGTTAACCTAGCCTCCTAGATTAATTTGTACAGGTCTACTAAGGAGTGAGTTTGGTTACAAATTTGTTCACCCGAAGGTTTACTTGTCGCCTTCTTTCTAGTGACTCACAGTTACATATGATACGTTTTACCGTTTCTTCGGTTTGGTTACATAGTCTTCAGCCGAGGTCTCCGTTATACAGGTTCATTTTATTCAGATGTACTATGATGGCCATGTGCCCCGTCATTATATCTATAAAAGCTTTTAATTGATTTCTGCTCATTTGGAGTAGTTCCTTTGCTAATTTCGGGTCAGGGTCCCCAATAAATATTTTGGTGTGATTCAATCCCTGTCTGGCTATTCAGTGTTTTTTTTTGCTCTTTTATAATTTATTGTTTGACTGCTTTCCAGGTTGCATATCGCAGCACCCCAAAAGCTGGTTCTGATCTAATATATTCAGATGATGTGCCAGCTCTAACCAGCCCGTCACCTTTTTCTTTTCCATCTATATCTTCATGTCCTGAAACCCCTTTTAGCATAACTCTGTTGTCCTTTGTCAGAGTTGTGAGTTGACTGACATTCTCAGACCAATCTAGATGATAACTTTTAGCCCTTAAGGAACTTCAAGGCTGCTTGGCTGTCAGAATAAATGTAGCTTTGCTTACCTTTGCAAGCTCTCCTTTATATTTCTTCTGCACATTGTAAAATTGCGTATATTTCTGCCTGAAACACTTTTGGGTGTTTCCCCAAGAAAAGAGTTATCTGTTTCCTCGGTTGTAAACCATATATTCCAGCTCCAGTAACCTCACTAGTTTTCAAACCATCAGTATACCAGATAGTTATACCAAAAGATATTTCCAGTTTTCCTCCTTTACTCGCCCTGCGATATTCTAATATGACCTCGAACGGTATATTATAGCGGTAGCTCGAGGACATATGGTTCGTATTCATTTCCAACTGTGGGCGTCTGATTCTGTTCCATATAGTTTTGTGTCCAGTCAACGTCTTTTGTGTTATTGGAGTTGAGAGGTATAGCCGGTGGAGCCCCATTCTCGTCTGTCCTTGAATAACTAAGTATAGCGGAGGTAGATCAAGAATACACTCCATTGCCGAACTGGGAGTCGAATTCATGGCTTCAGTAATGCTCAAGCAGGCTACTCTCTGTATGCCGCTTAGCTTTGTCATGGTTGTCCTTTGCATTATCTTCGGCAACCAGGCCAACGTAGTATATGTGATGGCTGGTCTCAATACACTGATGTATAACCAATGCAGCATCTTCGGTGAGATACCCCATGTTTTTCCACATAACCGTCCAACAATCATAAGGGTTGTTTCCGATTTTTTGCTATATTTTCAGGTCTCTTCTAAATTTACGTTTCTTATTGCTGTGATAATTGATTGAAAAGACGTATTATCGAACGCCCCTTCTATATCTAGAAATGATCCTAGAAGCACTTCTTCATTGTCCAGTGTATTTTCCACTTTGCTGACCAGTTCGCGGAGCGCTGTTTCTATTGATCTCCCGATCCTGTACTCATGCTGGTTCTAATGAAACGGACTGTTTGCCATTGAATTATTCCTAACATGCCAGCCTAACAGCTTCTCGAGAGTTTTAAGGATAAATGACATTAAGTTATTGGTCTAAATGCCTTCGTTATTGAATAGTTTGGTTTCTCAGATTTCTGAATAAATACTACCCTAGTTAGCCTCCATATTTTTGGAATATTACTTAGAAGAATTCATATTTGTATTTAAACGAGATTTAAGTAAAATTAAACAGATCTTTAAACTAAGCAATTATTTTTATTCTAGTTATCGACTTTGCTACCGAAGGGGTTATGGCAGATTCCGATAAAGCTTTAATAATTTAAATTATTGAAACAACACAAATTATAATAATTTAAAGAGTTTATTATGGTCATATACAACCTCCAAAAGTAATCTGGTTATTCAAAAAACGGGATAATACAAATATCGAAAACTATCGCCCTATAGCTTCTTGCGCACGGGGTCAGTAGTCGAGCCAGACCAGTAAACCAGGCCAGAATTGTCTCCGTGTGCACAATAAAATTAAGCCAGCGTAACTGTCTCAAGCCAGCAGCGTTGCCAATATACTTCCTTAAACTTAAGAAAATCAATATGAATACTAATCGGTTTTATTCATTTCCTTAATTAATTTGCTGACTTACATTACTTTCAGAACTTTCGCTTTTTTTGTTTTTGAGCGAAAAAGGAGAATTGAAAATATTAATTGCGTAATTTTGTTCCAATCTCTTTCTATATGTGAAAAGTCAGATTTTTATCTGTTTTTTTTTATTGTGTACTGGTAAACAAGAATGAAAAACAACCGATTTATATGTGCGGCCTAGTGATTTGAAGAAAATTTTTCGGCCTTTAAGCATGAAATCGATTAGATTAATGTACCTATTTTATAATTAATATAATAATACTGTTGTTCATTAATAATAAGTATGAAATAAATTATAATCTAAAAGGTTATTGAGATACCAGTAGTACCTCTCATTGAAAAACGGTACATCTACCGTTAAAACGGTAGGGTTGGCAACACTGTAACTCAGTAATCGAGACAGGACAGTAGACAGAATGCCAATCTAACTTTTCAAGATAGTAACTTTTTTTATTGCACTGGTAGGATACCATAACAACGCGCTTACGTGTGCAACGTAGCGCCATCTAGTGAATTAAAGAAAATTCGTGGGTATTTAAGCAGGAAATCGTTTAGATTCCGTAGCGTATCTGTTTTATAATTAATATAATGATAATATTATGCAATAATAATAGTTGTTTGTAATTATTTTCAATAAATATGTGATGAAATATACACAAACGGTGAGTAAAAGAACGTCTGATCACTTATGAAAACGGTGTCGTGGTTTCGTGTGCAACCGGCATATAAGCCTACTCATATGCAGTGTGTCCGAAATTGGTGATGACGGCATTGCAATTTTGAAAACTAGAAGAAATAGAAAGATGCTTAAATGGGGAAAATTTTAGTCAATTATGCCAGTAAGTGCTTGTAAATCGATTCTGATTTTTTGCGTCTTTGAAATATTAAAAAAAAGGAACATCTTGCATTTTCTTAGATCGGCTATAACTTTCTTATTTCCCAATATTTTTAAATCTGTAAACACTTTTGTATGGCCACTTTTTACTCAAAATACGTCTATTTAGTTATAACGTTTCGGTTTTCTATAACCATCATCAGCTTCGTTTTTCCTTAGACCGCAATTTTAGATTTTTTTCTCATCGAACAGCCCTTAATTTTTTTTATAAAAGCAACGCAGAAAAACAACGTTATAACATAAAAATACCTAAAAACAATTTTTTAATGAAAATTTAAATGTCAAATATTTAACTGCGTAATTTTAAATAATTCTTTTACTTAAATACTATTTAAGAACAATATTCCTTTATTCTGGGTTTACTCCAGGTAAATATCTTCCAAAAGTATTAAAAAATCGTAACAAGAAACTTAAAAATGGAGTCTAGCTAATTTATTCTTTCAGTTATTTTATTATTTTTATTGTGCTTTGAACTTGAAATAAATTAAATTCTTTACTCTGTTATAAATCCAACTTTTACGTATGGTTTTAATTGTGCTTTTTGTTGTGTTAACAAACATTTTCACAATGGCATTACATTTTTCTAACGAAAATAAGTTTGAAACTTACTTGAATTTGGCAGTTTCAAAAAATCTCATTCCAAAACTTATATGAAAAATAATAATAATCTTAATAGAAATATTTCTGAATATTTTAATGAAAATCCGACGTTGTCGATAAGAATTGCTGGAACCGAGCTTAATATTACAAAATTAACTTGTCACGATATTTTAAAAGTTACTAAATACCATTCTTTTATACCAACAATTGTATAATGACCTCAGGAAGGTAATGTTGATAGGAGTATCGTTTTGTGTAATTGGTGTGTTGGTAAATGTCTAGAAAATCTCTCATTTTCCATAAAGTTTTATAGATAGATGAAACACGTTTCAGTAATTACGGAGTTTTTAATAAAAGAATCACCATCACTGGGCTCTTGAAATCCCGCAATTAACTGAACTACGAAAATTGCAAGTACGATTTGGTTTTAATGTGTGGTGCGGAATGATCGGTATGAAACATCCCATTTAGGCTTAAATGATTAGCATTTTTGAGAAATGCTTTAATTATTTATCATTAAAATGTATTTATTAATATTGTAATAATCATGATTTATCTATTTTAATATTCTCCATTATTTTTAACAAATCGGCCAATTTATTTATGAGCAAACACTGACGGGTGAAAAAATCTTGCAATGCAAAATCAAATTATTCCTGCCGTTCGAGAAGTTTTGTCAAATGATTAGTTTGATAATGTGTGGTTTAAGCAAGATAGTTGCATCACACTTAATTCCAGGCAAGTACAAACCTTTTTAACGGATCTCCAACAGTGGTCCTGTGCGCTGGCCTGCTAAGTCTCCGGACCTAACACATTTAAATTTTTATTTATGGGGATATATGAAAAATGAGGTATACAAGTTTGATTGTCCTATAAGCAGCGAAGTTCTTGAACAGAGAACAGAGAATATTCTTAGTAATATCAATCGAAATACTATTCATCGTGGAACTAGAGAAGTGTTGTTCTTAGTTTGAATTAATTGTCAAGTAAAAGAAGTATTTAAAGTTTCGGTGTTGTCAAATACTCAAATTTTTATTAAAAAAAGTGTCTTTAGTTATTTTTAGGTTATAACGTTGTTTTTTATAATAGTGATTTACATAGTGTTATAGAAACAGTCTTTAATAGAAAAAGAAGCCACGGAAATAGAAGAACAAAGTGGATTTCGACCTGGGCCGATCACACCGTGGACAATATATTTACAATAAAAACAACTGGCAGAAAAGAGACTAGCAAGAGGAATGGAGCTTCCTGGTACGTTATAGATCTTCGTAAAGCATTTGACTCCATCCCTTTGCAGAAATTATGGATTGCAATGAAAGAAACAGGCATAAATGGTGTACATATAAACGCCGTAAAACCACTGTATAGAGAAAACCAAGCGGTTGTTAAGGTCGACAATCAAACTATTGAAGCTTTCTTACAAACAAAAGGGGTTAAATAGAGCTCTTGCCTCTCTTCTACCCTGTTTAAGATTTATCTCTGCAGCGCTTTAAAACAGTAGAAAAGAAAATGTATACAATCTTCTTTGCAGATGATCAGGTAGTTTTTGCTGAAGACCAGCAAGATATAACTTACGTGATAAATAGACTCACTGGAGAATTTTCTAAAAGAGTGGTACAGCCGATGGAGCCCCATTCTCGCCTCTCTTTGAATAACTAAGTATAGCGGAGGTAGATTCAGTATGCACTCCATTGCCGAAGTGGGGGTCGAATTCATGGTCTCTATAATACTCAAGCAGGCGATTCTCTGTATGCCGTTTAGCTTTGTCATGGTTGTCCTTTGCATTATCTTGGGCCAGCAGAACAAGGCAGCTTATGTGATGACTGGTCTCAACACACTGGTATATAACCAATGCACCATCTTCGGTGAGAGACCCCATATTTCCCCACATAATCTTCTAACAATCATAAGGGTTGTCTCGGATATTTTTGTTATATTTTCCATGTGATTGTTCCAGGTTAGCCTAGAATTCAAAATTAGCCCCGGATATTTTACTTTCCTGGAAAGTGATATTGTGTTTTCTTGTACGATGATGGGACCGAGGTCCTCGAGCTTTCTTGATTTTGTGAAGGTGATAAGGACAGTCTTTTGGGAACTTATATTAAGTCCTTCCTGTTCTGCACATCTTTCTACAACTGAGATGCTGACCAATTCATGGAGCGCTGTTTCTATTGATCTCCCGATCCTGTACTCATGCTGGTTCTGATGAAACGGACTGGGCCGCTCGCACCATGGACAATATATTTACAATAAAAACTACTGGCAGAAAAGAGACTAGCAAGAGGAATGGAGCTTCCTGCTACTTTATAGATCTTCGTAAAGCATTTGACTTCGTCCCTTTGCAGAAATTATGGATTGCAATGAAAGAAACAGGCATAAATGGTGTACATGTAAATGCTGTAAAACCACTGCATAGAGAAAACCAAGCGGTTGTTAAGGTTAGAAGGCCTCGAAATGGGTTTCAGATAAATACACAAAAGACGCAATATATGACTATAGGAGACACAGGACAAGACATATAAACAGAAAGCGGAATAATAAAAAACGTTAGATTATACGAATACCTGGAAGTTACAATAGATGAAGTAAGAAAAGATAATTTGACCATAAGCCCCAACACAAATGCACATGGACAAACACTAGAGGACATAAATCAGCGATCGACTTTATACTGACAAATGGAGAAATACACCACGCGCAAATACAAGATGTAATAACGCTCACATCAGCTAATATAGGAACATCTCATGGGCTTGTACTGTGTAAAGTCAAAAGAGACATCAACCGCAATCCTATGCCAAAAGCTCCAACCATAGAAAAAATAAACTATGAGAAACTTGAAGATCCATCTACACAGATGCTATATCGCTCAAGATTGGAACAAAAAATAACTACTAAACCTTGTTCCGAAGACCAAACAATAGAAGAAATGTGGACTACAATAACGATAAATATGCTAGACGTTGCAAAAGAAGCCTTGGAAACAAGAATGGGTAGAGGGAGGAAGAAACTAAGTAAAACACCGTGGTTCACAGAAGAAATAAAAGAACTAGCAGAGATAAAGAAAGACGCTTTCTTGAAGTACAAAAGTAATCCTTCGGCTGAAGAATATCAAAAATACAAGCAAACGAGAAACAACATAAACGAAAGGATTAGAAGATGCAAGGAAGAATACTGGGAACGATACACAAAGGACATGGAGCATGACTTATACGGTGCGCAGAAGAGAATACGGAGAATGATTCAGAAACAGAAAAAAAATGTTAATGAATACATCAGTACAGCTCACATCAAAAAGGAAGAATGGACATCGTACTTTGAAAGACAATTTGGTAATACAAATACGATTCACACTAGCATAACAGCAAAATCCATAAATCTGAGCACTACAAAAATGCAGGTAGCATCGGAAGAAATAGAATATAAAATACGTAATTTAAATTAATAAAAAAATAATTACCAACGAATTATTGAAATACGGAGGCCAAATGCTTACCGAGGAGTTACAAAAGCTTTTTAATAAAATTTTTAAAGAAGAGCAAGTACCGCAAAAATGGAAAACCAGCTATACAATTCCCGTACACAAAAAAGGTGACCACAAAAACCCGGACAACTACAGAGGAATTACACTTCTTCGTTCATGACAAACTTGAAGAGAAAATAGAGATCTCGGAGGAACAACGGGGTTTTCTAAAAAACAAGGGAACCACAGATGCCTTATTTATAGTAAGACAAATAATCGAAAAATCAATAGAATTTAACCACCCTGCATACTTATGCTTTGTTGACCTAACAAAAGCATTTGACCGCATCAAGAAGCAGCACATAACGGATATCCTAAAACAGAAAAATGTTTCAACGGAGATCATAAACATAACTGATGACTTGTACACAAATTCCAGCACAAAAATAATAACATCCGAAGGTCTAACCGAAGACATCAAGATAAACGAAGGGATAAGACAGGGAGACTCGCTAAGCCCCTTCTTATTCAATTTGATAATGGACCGCATAATAGAGGGCATCAGACCGAAACGCGGATACCAGATGGGCGGACACAATATCAATATAATATGCTTTGTGGATGATGCGGTCCTATTCGCAGATAACGAAGACGACCTCCAGAGATTGACACACCTATTTAACGTATCAACTAAGAAGTACAATATGCAGATATCAACGAATAAAACAAAGTGTATGGTAATTTCCAAGGAACCAAGAAGATGTAAGCTACAGATAGAAAATGCCATAATTGAACAAGTCATGAACTTTAACTACCTAAGCATTGACACAACAAGCTGTCGTAACCTTACTGGAGAAGTACTGTCACAAAATACAAGGGCCCTACAAGTGGCAGGATGCTTAAGAGATGTTATATTTCGAAACAGATACATGAGAATAGAGGGAAAAACAAAAATATATAAGACCATGATACGACCAATTCTAACTTATGCCACGGAAACAAGAGTAGACACTAAGAAGACAAAGCAGAAAATGAAAACCACCGAAATGAAAGTACTGAGATCAATGCTGAACGTGTCAATCAGAGATAGGCTGACAAATACCTTAATCAGAGAAAAATGTATTGTGCAGGACGTGGTCAAATGGACAAAAGAAAGAAAAAGAGGATAGAAAGAACAGGTTGAGAGAATGAGTGAAGAGAGACTAGCCAAAGTTTGTATGTATGGACGACCAAGAGGAAGAAGATTACCAGGACGATCACCAAAGAGATGGGCCCAGAGCTGGTTCTCTTCATCAGCAGAATAAGGCGGGTGTAGATAGAATGACAAACAGGGATATCCCTAGTCAACGTAGAAGAAGAAGAAGAAGAAGAAAAGATAATAAAGATATGTTAAAGAAAATTCAATCTTGTGGATTAAGAACCTGACAAAGAAAACAAAAAGAAGGATATATCAGGCTATGATTCAGCTAGTACTGATCTATGGGCCAGAAGTGTGGGTCACAGATAAAAATATGTCACAAAAGCTTCTTTCAACCAAAATGATGTACTGGAGAAAATGTTCCGGTTTAACTTTACTTGATCATGTAAGAAATGGGACCATCAGAGAAGAATGGAAGTAAAAAGTATGATAATGGACGATATAACTGAAAAGCAGTTAAAATGGTATGGACACCTGCAACGAATGAGCGGAGATAGGATACCATTAAAGGTTTGGACTGGACACCAACACCAAGAAATAAACGAGAAAGGCCGCGGAAAAAACTGAAAAGTAAAGAAAATGTAACATGATACTTTTTTTGATATCTCAAAAACACAAAACACCAGAACCGATTCACAAGCGCCTAGAACTTTTCCCATATAACTGCTTTTATATCTCTTTAGTTTTCGATATTGCAATGCTGTCATCACAAATTTCGGACATCTCGTATATTGATATGCTTTTACCAATAATATTAATCGGTAGATTAGCAAGCAAATTAGATCAGTATCAACCAGTAAAGCAGAAGGATTTCGCAAAGGATTAAACACCCTCGATAACAAAACTACTGTTTAGAGATAACACACATTCAGCTTCACTTGGCGGCTATCGATTTTCTTAAGACTTCCGATATCATAGAGATGTAAACGTTCTTGAAAACGATTGACAATGCGAGAATAAATAGCACATACTCGAGATTGATCCCATACATTGTAGCATTTTTATATTCTTGCATGTCAATGCTACGATATTTTGTTTCATCAAACGTATTTATTTCCATTTTACAAGTAAAGAGTGGCATTTAAAACATCTTGCCTTAAATGCCACTGGTTAGTCGTCTTTCATCAAATCTGTTCCGGCGCCAAAGTTTGAACGCTACTTTATTGTGAATGCAACCCCTACGGTCATTTGGTTTTTCGAAAGAATGCAATTAAGTGGCAAATGCCATAATTCGTGGGGAGGAGGAATGGGTAGATTTTTCGTTTTTATTTCGATTTGAGGCTTCAAAGCAGTAAAAATATCCCGTTGAGATCTCAATTTTTGGGAGCTCGGTAACATTTTAGAGGTGAGATTATTAGTTTAGGAAAGTGGCCCATTTTTCTGTTATTATTTTCTGGTTTGTTTTTGTCTTGTTATGATAATTTAAGTTAGAATATTGTTTTAGTTTAAAGGCTATTTCTTTTGTTGCATATTAGGTGGATAACGGCAAACAATAATATGCAGGAAGAGGTTAAACAGCACATCACATAAGCAAATAAATATACATTTGCGATACAAACCTTGCTTAAGTCAAAATTTATCACTAGAAAGGCAAAAACCGAAATTTATCGAACAATAATACGACCAGTAGCAATCTACGCCAGTGAAACATGGACCCTAACAATCCACGATACGGAGCTGCTAAGAAGGTTTGAGAGAAAAATCCTGAACACAATATATGGCCCATACCGAGACCTTGAAACAGGCCGTCACAGAATGAGAAGCAACATAGAGCTCGCGCAAATATATCCAAGCCCTGACATCATTCAAGAAATAAAGTCCAGAAGACTACGATGGGCAGGTCATATACAAAGGAGTCAAAACGATCGACTAATAAAACGGGTATGGGAGGAAGCACCACCAGCAAAAAGACCACTGGGAAGGCCTAGGCTTAGATGGTCAACTTCAAGGATCTAGCTATCCTTGAAGTTGACCAGCGAGAATGGAGGGTGCTGGCACAAGACCGTTCTAGGTGGAGGCAGATAGTCGAGGCAGCCAAGACCCACCCTGGGTTGTAGTGCTACGGAGTCAGTCAGTCATATTAGGAGGGTCTGTCGGTACTTCCTAGGCTTGTCGAAAACTCAGAAGGGTCACCTCCTCAGCTCAGTGACTTTGGTTCCATGTAAGTTATAAATAATTGCAAATAAAATAAAATAAAAGGTAGGAAGAAAGAAGAGAAAAAAGATATTTTGCTCTAATTAATAAATAATAAAAGTCGCGGGGTCGCCGTCATTTCTCCTTCAGAAGGCGGCGGTAGAAGAGGGTGGTGAGTTTCCCCTTTTTTCTTTCTTCTTCTTCTTCTTCTTCTTCTTCTTCTTCTTCTTCTTGTCATGTAATGAACTGTGGTCTCTTAATTTGTGTTACTTTTTACATTTGATTTTCAATTTTTATTCTTACCTGTATTAAGTTGGCTTTAGCTGGGTAGATCCAGAATAAATGTTGATGGTCTTATATTGGCTTGACCTCCCAGTCTTAGTGCTAGTTTTTATAAGACAATCAATGCCTGGGTAAACAGAATTTTTATGGTGGAGTATAACGTCCGACAGCCGTAACTGTTAAATCCTTTTGCAAATAAACAGTAGATTGACAGTATTTATACTGATTTCTGGAGTGCATTTAACAGCTCGGAGCATCGGAGTGCTAAAATAGCTTGATAGTTACCTCGCTGGACAAACACAGCGACTTCACACTCCACTTTTCTTCATTCTACTCAAAACTGATATGTCTAGTGTATCGTAAGAATCTAAATTTTTCTTGTTCGTTGATTGTTTAGGATTGTCTATACATCCGTGGATAGTGCCCATCTTTAAAGAGATTTAGATAGATTTCATTATTAATGTGAGCTCAATGGACTGAATGTGAACGAGCACGTGTTTCCTGTCACATTTACACATCTAAAACAACGTTTGCTTTGTAATTATGATATTCATGATACAATATTGAAATGTGTATACCAAATTGGGGACCTTAGTGTATTATTTGATTCCAAGCTGAAGTTTGTCTCATAGAATGATGTTGTTGTCGATAGAGGCCTAAAGAAGCTTGATCTCTTTAATAGAATCCTAAAGAATCTATCCGTGCATTCATACAGAACCTTGTAAGTGTCTCTTATGCGGATATGCCTAAAATATACAGCTTCGGTGTGATATTGATTTTATAAGGTTCATATAGATAAATAATCAAAAAAATTGTAAATTCTGCTCTTTTCAGAATGTGGAAACAATATATTTCTGGATGGCTTCATATGTTGGGGCAACCAGTGATAGAGGCTAGAAGGGTGCAGTCTGACGTGCTATTTCCTGTATAAGTTATTGAATGGACAAATTGATTGTGTCGAATTACTTGGAGACATATCGCCTAATACAGTTTATAGTATAGTACAGTATAGAATAAATAATATTGAAGTTCTGCATATTGGACATCACTATTCTAATTATGAATCAAATGGCTCCTTAACGCTCCCTTTGTAATCATAACTAGCTTAGAAAGAGTCATTGTTGCCTGTTTTACACCTAAAATTAGTTAATCTGCCCCACTGGGCTATGCTCAGCTGAACTATGGTCTGTTTTGTAGTGTTTTTATTTTGCTGGACTATTGTTGTTATAATAGATTCTATGAATAAATAAATAAAAAAAATTCCATTATTACTAAAGTTAGAGAGAGAAAGAGAGATTATATTAAAAGGTTTTCAGAAATTGGCACCAAATTCAACTTTGCCATTAAAACTTTTAAGTGGTTTTTCTTCTCGAATAAAAAACAAAAGAATATTTTGCTTTTTATTTCTTTTAGGGATCGATTAAGTATTATTAAAAAGACAAAAGGCTTTATCACTAAAAACTATTTTATTGTAAATATACGTTATTTAATTGTTAATTAAATATATTTTGTTTGAAATATCATATAAAATAGTATCTGGGTTATGATATGTCACTTTTTGTTGTTACTAAGGTGACCTTAAGAAAAAACATATGAGAAACGTGAAAATTTCTAACATTCTAACATAAGTGGCTTACTAAATCGTTGAAAGTTTTAATTTATTTTTATTAAATCTTGAAAATATTTAATGTGCTAAACTTTGTAAGTGAAATTTTACTATATTACATAAAGAATATGCTGAAAACAATGTCGTCGTTCACACGTGGACGAGTCGCGTGAAAGTCATCCAAAATCGGTTGTAGAGCAAGAAAGCATTGATGCTGTGTGCAAACGAATAATGCAAGGTCATCATATCGTGAGATTAAGATATCTCTGGGTACTAGTAACAACCGTATGGGTCTTCCATAATGAGTCGAAACCAACGAATGAAGCAATGGTCGCCTGTTTTTTCTGAAAAAGTAGCCATGTGTCAATCGTACCTTTAGATAATTTTAGAATAATCAATTCTGAATGGTATACAATCATTTCTTTACATAGAGAATATTTTGAAACACAATAAAACTATTTTCAATGATAAATATTTGTTTTTGTTTGTTATTCCTAAAATATAAACGGCTTCCCTCGTAAAATAGATTTCATTCGGAGCTTACTTACTTGAAAAGGTAACTAGTAGAGACTATTTGGTACGTTTACAACATGAAATATTAATTAAAAACGGTTCATTAAACTAAGGTTTTAAGCCAATAAAATTATCTTAAGCGTCACTGTTTCTCTTACGAGGTACATTTTAGTTAGTTCTCCTTATGTTTATTATCAGGGGATTTTCTGCCTACCCTACATTAGGTAACCATCAAAATTTTTCCAAAATTAAACCACAACTCTATGATCCCTTATTTTGTCACCCTAATAAATCATTGTCTCAGCCAGTGTGTTAGAAAGTGAACACATTCACGGGATAAATAGGCCAAATCCTGATTTTATAGTTTATTTACGGCTCCCAAATGACACAATAAGGCCCAAAACGGAACGCTAGGATTAATTTCAGCACTTAGATCCATTCGAAGTCAATGGGGTAATGAATTTAAGAGAGCCGAGAAATGGGGAGATGGAGACTAGTTAAAGACAGACGAAGTTGAAAAATAGATGGAAATTAATACTGAACAAGGCAATATAGGTTCAGACGATTATATTCGAAAAAAAAATGTTTAGGCAAGGAAATAAAAATGTTATCGATCCTGTATGGCGTAAAATTGCGTTATACGAGGGGTGGCTATAAAATAACGAAACTGATGGTTCTACGGAAAAAGTACGCATTCGTGAAGACTTCTCTTCCGAATGTGGTGCAAATCAGTCTGCCCGCAGCCTTCGATTGTATAACAGCTGGTTATTTTGTTTTGCGTAATAACAGAGCAACGAGTCGTAAAATTTCACATGGAACTTGGAAAAGCTGCTACTGAAATGAATGTTTACCACGTGTGCGAGTTTTCAGTACCTTAAGAGTTTTCAAGATGGTCGAGAAGACGTTGAAGATAACTCACGCCGTCCACGTCGATAACGGTTGAAAATATTTAAAAAATCGGTAATCTGACGGTTGGTCAACTTTTTGTGCAATTGCTGAAACTGTAGGAATTGGCAAAGAATGAGTAAAGTAAATTTTACATAACAATTTTACCATGTAAAACAGAAGTGTGAAAATGATGCCAAAAATTGTCACAATCGAACAAAAATAAGTTTGCGAAAATGTTTGTACTAACATTTTGAATACCATTGAACGTATTGGAAAGAGTGTTAATATGGTGTTAATTTTAGTTTTTCACGTATGATCCTGGAATCAAGCGCCAATCCATGAACTGGAAGGGTCCAACAGCTAAATAAACTCGAATAAGCAAATCAATATTCAAAGCGATGATTATTGTTTCTTATTTCAATATTCAAGGGGTTGTGTCCCTTTAAAGGGTTCCTGACAGTCAAACAATTAATCAACATTACTACCATAAGATTCCTGTTCAACTCAGTGAAGAAACGACTTCCAGCACTCTTTCTAACAAATGGAAAATTCATATGTAACGTTATAGCGATAGAGGAGGAAGGTATATTGAAGGTGATAATAACTAAATATGTATAATTTTAAAATACAGTGTTTTACAGTAATAGTATAGTTATTTTGTAGCCATACCTCGTATGTGTAAATCCAATTTTGAAAATTTGGTTTTTGCTCATGAAAAAATTATATATTTATCGTAATTCATATTAATAATAACACATTTATTAGTAAAAAAACTAAAGAGAAGTTATTTTTAATTTTATTCAAAAATATTTGAATATATTTTATTTTTGCTTACCTTTCCCAGCTCAGTCTTCTGATTACATTTGAGTCATCAATGACTATTTGATTTTTGGAACTTCCTGGCGTAAGGAGTTTACTTATACGGGAAAAAGCACCACTTGTAGATGGTCCGGGTTGGGGTGATGGGGCCATTCGGTATGCTCGAGCAGCCACTACATGCGGCGAGGGAACCCTGTAAATAAGGTAGGTTTTTATAGCGTAATTATCCAATATAGCAATTTAATTGATGGATTCCAATTTTTAATAATAAATTTTTATTAAAATATAAGAATACTATCCCCCATCTCAGCTTCGCTCGAAAGATTCATGTAGCTAACTCGTTTTCTGAAAGTATTAAATTCGCACCGGCATGTACAACCATGTATACTACGCATTGAAGTATTTTTTTTTAACGTTGTAGGTTTTACTATAGTTAATATTTCTTTTGAAATAAAATATATCTATGAACCCTCTCATTTATATAAAGAAATATAGATAAAAAATTTGCTTGCCATCAATGGAGTAGCTTTTTTTTTGTTTACGCGGACAAACAAGAATTCTCTTCCTCTTTATATAATAGTATAGATATATAGTGCGACCTAAAATAAGTGTCTGAAAATATGTTAAATAAAAATGTATTGAAGGTAATTCTATTGTAGAATCTACTTTTCTAGTAGTTCACACCTATTCAGACTTTTTTATGTTTATTAACTGTAATTTCACACATTTTGTGAATATTGTTACTAATTTTTAATGTGGATAGTATCTATACTAATGTGTTATTAAAGCAATTAGTAAGTCATCAAAACCAGACTTTTCAAATAACCAACATTATCAGTTTACTTACTGGACTGGCAGAGTGCAGTATTAGTAGTGCTGACTTAGAATGGTTCGACGGTTAATTTCTGTTAAAGAACACTCGTTACGTTGTGGACAGGCAGCAAAAACATATGGTGGATCAACATACATACTTTATAAAGGCTTTTCAAAGCCGATGGAGGACTTGACCGCAAAACTGCAACTGCTCTTGGAAGAAAAACAGTTTTAGGCGAACAACTAGAGGAGGAACTGGTAGATGATATTTTTACTATGGAGGCAAAGTTTCATGGTCTCACCAGACGAGACATTAGAATAATCGCGTACGCACTAGCTAAACAAAATGGTAAGGATAATCCCCTTAGGAAAGAAATTGGGAAATACTTTCTCTAAGAAAGCCAACTTGTACGTCTTTTTCAAAAGCTCTTAGTTTTATTTGTAAAAATGGATCACAATTTTTTGTTAATCTCGAGCAGAAGTACAATAAATACAATTTTCCACCGCACAGAATATTCAACATCGATGAGACAGGTTTATCAATAATGCAAAACGAGGTACCTACTCCAATTGGTCGAAAAGGTAAACGACAGATTACTCTTATCACTTCAATAGAATGGGCATAATTTGCGACATTCGCTGCCTGTATGAGTGCTATAGGGCTATCAATGTTAATATAACTCAAAAAAATACAAATGACTAGTTAATCCGTGGAGCTCCCCCAGGGACAATTTATGACTTTTATCCCAGTGGGTGGATTTAACAAAATCTCTTCACGAAGTGGTTTCATCATTTCAAACAGTTTAAGCCAACTCAAGATGACCCTGCTTTTTTAATATTGGATGAACATAATAATCACATTCGCAATTTGGAACTTTTCACATTTCAATGGTGTCACTACCACCTCATTCCACATGTAAATTACAGCCCTTAGATAAAGTTTTATGAGTCCATGTAAGGTACACTATAGCGAATAAATAAGGAAATGGATATATCTTAATCAGCGTTCTGTTTCAGTTTTTGAAATAGCTGAAAAAGCATTCATAAAATCACAGATTGCACAAATTACTATCAACGGTTTTCGAGTGAGACGAACGTATCCCTTCAATAGGCACATATTTTGTGATGGTGATTTTATTACTGAGCAAGCTGAGGCAGTTATTCTCAGAATAATGTCAATCAACAGCAATATGTCTCAAGATGAAAGTTGCTTTCCTGTGTTCAATCCAGCAAGTGAAAATAATAATAGAATTGGTAAATCTGCGTACCCAGAAAGTTTCAATAATGGTCCCCAACCCGAATATTTTAAAAATATCGATGATCCTATTGTATTTTCCGAGAACGTCATTACACCACCTGAATGTTCCAAGAATTGCTCTGCCCCTATGTCTTCCAGTTCATCAAAATCACTCAGCTTCGTGTTATCTTTTGCGATTTTTCCAGTCCCTTCCATAAACAGGAAAGTAACTAATCGTGACAAAAAATCTTCTAAGTCTAAAATCAGTGATATAACTAAAAGTATGAACGCCCCCCCCCCCTCCCCGCAGATTTTTGAATGCACCCCACTATTTTGCACCCGTCTATTTATTCATTTTCATCAAGGAATTTGAGGGTGTCCCCCCCCCATACCGCAGAGTCTGCGGGGTCGTTAATGACGCCACTCTCTGAAATTATAACGTCTTCTCTGTACAAAAGAAAATTAGAAATAATTGTTTAAAAACAAAAAATAGTCGTGACAAAGGAAAATGGAATGTGTTTAGCAAAACTTTGGTATACGATAAATCGAAATCCCAATTAAAACCTCAAAAACTGAAGAAGACTGTTGAAACGTTCGACTTTGAGAATGAAGAAAGTCAAATATTTATTCCTGATGATAAAAATTATGATATGGAAGCATTCGGAGCTCCTCCTGAAAATGAAGATGCAATCTGTGTTTATTGTGGAGGTCTTTTCTTTGAAACAAGGGCGAGTTATGAATATGTTGTGTCACATTCTTTCAAACTATATATTTTTCTCGATTTAATACGATTTTTTGTTACTTTTTATAGGTTGGCTCATATTTCAAGCTTTCTTCACAAATCCTAAAAATTGATACTTTTAGTATTTTGACAAACACACAACTAACGTTAACGATTTTTTCAAAAATGTGTTTATAACTTTAAAGTAGATATTCTCAGTAGTGATGTGCCGGATCGTTAAAAATGTATATCCGCGGATACGGATCTGAATACAGATATTTGGTGTCAAGATCCGCGGATACGGATACGGATCTTTATTAACTTACTCAATCGGTGTCAGCGCGCGAGACGTTTAAACGAATAGATGACGTCACGCCCGCCGGAACGACAGGCAGGACATGTTTTGACTTGCATTGCGCGCGTATTACTTTTATTTGTTTTATTCATTGTTTAGTGTGTCACTGAGCCGCGTAGATAACGTTTGCGTATACCTTTAGTACAAGAGTTAAAATAATGTCTACTAAGAAGTTTTCTAGTGTAATTTGGAAATATTTTGAGATAGTAAATGATGAATGTGCGAAGTGTTAAATTTGTGACGGAAAGTATTCCCGTAAGGGAAAAGGCACAACTTCTTTAAAAAATCATCTACAGAGAAAACATCCTGAAGAATATGATTTATTCTTAAAAGAAGACTCCGCTAAGAAGAGTACCGATGAAATATCACGGCCAGGGACATCTTTGCAAACGGTAAAAAGAGAATTTAAACAAACTTTTTTTACAGAATATACGGAAAAAGCTAGAATGTGGGATAATACAAACCCCAAATCAATAAAAATTGACTATTTGATTGCTGAAATGTTAGCTTTATCAGATTTACCGTTTCAACACGTAGAACAATTAGGGTTCCGACGATTGATGGACCATATAGTTCCAAACTATGTTCTTAAAGGCAGAAAATATTTTACGGAACTTGTTTGCAGCGAGCTTTACGACAAAGTGTCATTAAAAATAAAAAGCATGTTACAAGATTTTGAGAAAGTTTCCTTCACATCAGATATTTGGTCAGACTCGTCATCGGGAGTTTCATTGTTATCTTTAACATGTCATGGTATTACCAAAGACTTTCAACGAAAAAATATCGTTTTGAAAGCGGAAGTTCTTGAGGAACGTCATACGGGAGATTATATTTCGGAAATATTTCTAAGTATGTTAGAAGAATGGGGACTTGAGAAACAAAATGTGCACTGTATGGTACGAGATGGGGGATCCAATATGAAGCGCGCTTGTTCTTTATCTAAAATACATAATATCGACTGTACAGCACATCAGATACATTTGGTGGTTAAAGAAGCCATTAAAAAAGTTGATATAATCTCCGTGTTATTCGCAAAATGTAGGAAAATTGCAGGACATTTCAACCATTCCACAATGGCAATGCAAGAACTAGAAAAAATACAAGTTCGACTCGATCAAAAAGTTTTAAATGTTTTGCAAGACTCACCGAAGTAGTGAACATAACCCGATTCTCTCAATCCCCCCACTCCTCGACCTTGACCTTGACCTTGCTTCACCCCTCTTTGGCCCCGCCCACATGTCCTTGTCATTGACCTTGAAAGTGCACGTGTGCTTTGGCCTTGGCCTTGTGTTCAAGGTTGTGTGTGTGACCTTGACCTTGACCTTGGTCGAGACGACCTTGACTTTGTTGAAGGTCATCTTGGGTGTGTGACCTTGAAGTAGTTATTTGTGCATTGTAATAGTGTGGGATGATCTTGAAATGATTTTGACCTTGCAAATTGTTCTATAAATTGTGTGAGTCTACTTGCATTCATTCAGTGTGAAATGTCAGATACGGAACTATCTAAAGAAAAAATTATAGAGCAAGTCGGCAGAGTAATTTGTTTATATCAGAGTAATTTAAAAAGTTTGTGTGATTTTGAAGAGAAGGATCTAGCATTTTTTCCTCTCGAATATTTAAAAACTTGCGTTGATACGCTGAGTTTACGGCAAATTTGGGATAAGCTGCCAGCGTCATATCGGTGTAACAAGGAACTACAGTTAAGCTTACCCTGTTACATTCACTATGAACAAATATATCGTCATCATATAGATGGGCCACCACCAGCAATAAAAAAGTGTCGTGAATGTAAAAATGAGTGAATAATATGAATAGTGCTTTGCAAGAGACAGTAAAAAAATTGGGCGATGAGTTCACTGAAACGGCTAATAATTATTTCAATGATGCAATGAAAAGTCGAGCAGAATGGGCGTCGCGCTATTGTGATTTGGCTTATGAATATGAAAAGGCTGCGAATGCATGTCGTAAATATTGCAGCAAAACAATAAATTTACAAGACTTTGTTCGTGAGATAACAAAGTTGGGGTTTAGTGACTGTTTGGAAAAACTGATTAGGTTCATTGCAGATCCGGTTGTGTTAGATGAAATTAGAGTGTAGGACTTAAGTTTAACGTAGTAGTAGTTAATATGGAAAGTTTAGTGCGAGAAATGTACGAGGAATTTCTAATTTCTGCAGCCGGTTCGGAATTTTACGCATATGAAATGCAAGATTCGGAGGCTCAGGACTTTAGTGTATTTTTTAAGTATATGGACCATGCCGAAGTGTGTCTTTTAGCTAGTATAGTTTGTAAGAATTTTCTTAGAAATAAAAACAAACACTTATTATTGAACAAATTAAGGAAATTAGGTTTAGGTGATAATGTTAAACGCATAGAAGAATGGCAGAAAAAAATCAATGAATAAAGTACATAAAATGTAGTTATTTGTTTCATTATATTTTGTCCTTGAAGTTATCCTTATACCAATTTAAATGTGTGACGCCATTTGACCTTGAATACTCCTCCCACTATTTCTATCGTTAAGCTACCCCCACCATTGTTACAATTCGACCTTGAAACCTCGCTATAAAGGTTCGTGGGAGAAGAAGTGACTTCAAACAGTCGCAGATATCAGTGGCATAAACATCAAATATTGTGTTCGTGTAGTGTTCTGAAAGTGCTTTTATATTCACGGTAATTTTTGGGGTTTATATACCATTTTTTCAATAATGAGTATTGCAAAAGAAACTCTAGATGAAATTAATGAAATGTTTAGCAAAGATTTCGAGGTTTTAGAGAAAAAAAAGGTTACCGAAATGATTGTAGGCAAAGTGTATAAAATTGTAAAGATGGTTTCAATGACTACACGATTTGGTAAAACTCTTTTAGTGGCTTTACACGATGACGGTGATAATAGCACATTTGAGACTTTTTTACCAAAACGTGTGGCCGAAACACTACCTGACGATATTGTAGATATTATGAGTAAAACTAAAGATAAATACACTCTAACTTATTTGGGACAGGGCACTAGAGTTTTTGGAAACAATACTCGAACATTATTACGTTTTGGCTCATTGGAGTAAATTGTATGTAAATTGTTTGAAAAAAAGGATGTAATTAAATTTAAAATATAGTTGCACATGTCAGAATACTTACGCGTGTTCATTATTTCTGTTAAAGATGTCTGCTGATGCGACGACGACGACGACGACCGCCAACGAATGTGTAGATAGATACATATTTTGGTTGGGGAGAGAATTAAGAAATAGGGCTCACGATATGTTAGATAGTGTAAATGATTGGTCGCATATTGATGTAACCAAAGATCAATATAAGAACGAGATCAGGGATACAATCAATTTTATGGCTGGGGCACACTTGTGCGACAAATTTTTATATGGTTCCATAGACATGGATACATTTTGTGCTGAAATGGTTGAAGAAGAATTAAAAGAATACCTCGTCAATATTCCACATTTACCAGGTGAGCTTGCTGCAAAATATGAATTGGTTTCTGCAACAGCAACAGCCCAAGACGTTGACGATCGAAATAGTGTCGGATGGGATAGAATTTTGAGCAACGAAAACGAAGACATGGAAAATTAATTTTTTATAATTTTTGTATTTGTGCAATTAAATAACTGTAAATAAATATCTATTACAATCACAGTTTTATTTTATTTCTTTTATAAACATACCAACCCAGTAGATCATAGTCAGTGTTTCTTTTTCTCAGCTGAAATATTTAATATAAGTAGGGCAAATAAAAATAAAATAGTTTAGTAAAGATTGAAAATGAGTCGAGGAAACAACACAATTGATAAATTTGGTCGTCAGAAATATAATGAAAAATATCATATATTATCTGGGCCACAAGGGATTGGTTTTAAACTTACAGCGGATGGGCAGTATGATATGGGTGGAAAAATCATAACCAACTTAGGCGAACCTAAAGATGATGACGATGCTGTGACAAAACACTTTGTTAATAGAAAGTTTTACAATTTTGCAGCTGTAATATGTGACATATTTAACAAGGATGTCCTCCCCATGATATACAAAAATAATAGTGAGCTTAAAACAAAAATTGAAGTTATGCAGAAAATACTCTATCATCAGCCTTTAAATGACTCATTAAGCGCACTGTCGTACGACTCGACTTCAAAAAAAATCTAAAAAAAGCAGGTTAAAGAATAGGAGAACGCACTCCGAGTGGCATAGCCTTGAAGATAACGTCGTAGTCGTCGGTGAATTGGACCTTCCCTCCAAGAATATTGAAATGTTATTTATGTGTATGATGTTTTATTGTCATTGTTTTTAATAATGAAGATTGAAATAAAAAACTTTATTTTACAATATATTGTTTATTTATTTTACATTTTAAATAAAAAATATAGTCATACAATATGTTATTTAAACAATATTAGCTTCATCTATCCAAGAGTTGAAGTGGTTGGGAAATCCTATCCATTTGACAAATAATTGTTCGATGTGATTTTTCTTGCGTTGTCTATGGACCTTTTCTACTAGATAAACGTCAGGACTGCTTGTTTTTTGTAGTTCTGATTCGTAAAAACACCCTCTTATAGGCTGACCTTCTAACGATTCCAACAAGTAAGTAGGTGGATTTGTAACGTTAACTTTTACAACTTTAAACAATTCGGTTGACCAAGAGGGCGTATATCCTTTCTCGAATAAGCTTTTGTACTTGCTAATACGCACAATGTCACCCATGGAAAACTTAAATTTTTTAGGTACAATTTTTAAATAATCATATGCTTTAATATGTGTTTTTTCTTGCACGTCTGCAGGCTTCATTCCAATGGTGCGATGTTTCGAATGGTTATAGGTTTTTGTTACTGCCGATAATATATGTATCCATTTGTAAGATCCTCTTGTCGAGAATTGTTTATATAAATTATTTTTTAAAGTCCTTATGACTCGCTCAACAATTGCAGCTTTCTTTGTGCTGTAAGTGGAATAATGATTTATATTATATTTTTTCATCAGGGCTTGAAAGTTTGTATTATAGAACTCCTTTCCTTGATCACTTTGCAGATTTGTTGGTGTATATGATGCCTCTTCAATGATGCTTTTCATCGCATTAGTAACTTCTATACCAGTCTTGTTTTTTATGGCTTTGGTATAGACAAATTTCGAGTAACAATTTATACAGACCAAAATATAACGATAACCATCGTTTTCATCAGCATACTGTTGCATTTCAGCCAAATCAATTTGCCACAAATCTCCGTATCCTTTTATTATCGTGCGCCGTCTTACAAAATTTTTTCTAGCCGTTCTATGTAGTTCATTAACAATCTTGATTTTTTCTAGACTGGGCTCCATATTATTAGTAATACTAAAGGTTTCAGATCGAAGGAAGAACTGAATAATATCATTAAATATTGAGCTTAATATATTATATCTTCTTCTCGTAATTCCTCTATGATTGACATAATTTCATTTTCGTGTCCAGTGTGACCGGCCATTTTGGAACTCCACAACAAACGTAAACGATCCACCAACTCTTTAGCTTTGTTCCAGTAGACATATTGAAATTTTTTCGAAGATAATTTCTTTTTTGTGGGTAACTGTAGTTTTTCCGAGAGATTTTTTCTTGTAATAGTACCACCTAATTTTGTGCCCATTATCAGAGGTTTAATAATTCGTAAATATTTGTTCCATCTGGTCTCCCGTAAACCATCACTTTTTTTAAAATTGTTGTAGACAGCACTCGTTGATTCCAAAATTTCCTTGTACGTTGAAAGTACATTATCACTTAATTGCTGTTGTTCCTTGCCTACACTTGGGGGTGTTTTAAGAAATAACAAATCATAAAGTGCCGGTGATCCACCATATTCTGCAATATTTTTCCCTTTTTTGTATAAGACAATATTTCCATTTCGAAAACGCACCTCTAAATTACCAATAAAATTTTTGTTATCTATTTTTGAACCAAAACGTACACCATATACAGTATCGTATAGAGATGGTTTCGAACGTAATCCTTTCAGGTGTGCGTTTAAAGTATCGGAAGTTGTGGTGTCAGCGGATGCGAGAGATGTATTAGTTGAAGTTGAGGGTGTATCAAACACCGATTGGCTAATATCTTCTTTTGAAATGCGATGCTGCTGCTGCTGCTGCTGAATAGGTGTGGAGGTTTGAAAGGAATGTGTAGGTTGGGGAAAACCTGATATTTGAGTCGACTGCACTGATGTACTGAGACTATGTGACTTTGTAGCTGGATAATGTTGTTGCTGTTGTTGTTGCTGCTGCTGCTGCTGCTGCTGACGTTGCTTAACCACATCAGATATAGTTGTCAACGGCTTAGAAATGGGTTCGTAAAACTTTTCCAATTCCACAACATTAAACTCTTTAGCCGCTTTAATTTGTTTAAATTTTTTTCTGACGGCATTGGTAGCTTCCACTAGTTTACGTTTTAAGTCGATCGCGTTATTCATGATGTTAACAAAGGACGTTTCAACAATCAAATGAGCATTTTCCCTTATTATTACAGTAATATATAGCTATCAAATCCTTTGCGGTATCTTCCCGATTTCACATCACTGTCTTTATCAATTACTAAAAATCCATACTTATTATCCCAACATTTTGAGCACATTTCTTGAAATTGAGTAAAAGTTAGATCCGGTGAAACGTGGTCGGAAAATATGTGTTTCATATTCAACTCATCTTGTTTAAACATAATAATAAAATTGGCGTTGTCTCGCACAAGCTGTTTAGGCACTCGCGAATATGTTTGCGCTAGGTAAAAGGAGTCGATATTTTTATGACGTCCCATGCTAAAGTACGATCTTATAACATCTTGTTTTTCACATATAACATCATCAAAGATAAATATAGAGTTTGGTTTTGCATCGGACGGTACCACAATATTACTGGAATCACTAAAGGCATAGTAGCCTAAACCTTTGATGGGCGCTAAAATTTTCCTTAAATACTCATATTTCGGTTGATACAGAGATTTCGAGTAAATATAGACATTTTCGAAACGTAGCCCAAGGGGGTGTGTAAGCAGCGAAATCATGACATTAGTTTTTCCACAATTGGATGGACCAATTAACAGGCCGCGAATAGAGGAAGGAAGTAGAGGACCGTGTCTCTTCATTATCTTCTTTTCAAATCCAAGTCCGACTTTTTCATCGAGATTGTCAATAGGAAGTTTTTGTTTAAGATCGATAACGCGCATCTTAGGAAAATTTGATATTTTATAGGCAATTTTTCACAAAAACTGTCATTCAGATGCCGAGCGTCAAACGAAGTGGACGGTCTCACGTTTCCAACAAAACTGGATACGGTATTGTGAATTCGTTAATAAATAAATTACCATTCGAGGTACACATTCCTGGTTATCAATATTGCGGACCCGGAACAAAAGTAATAAAACGTGTAACAAGAGGTGATCCAGGCATTAATCCTTTGGATGCCGCATGCAAAAAACACGATTTAGCCTATTTACATAATAAAGACAACATAAGTGCGAGACATCGAGCGGATTACGAGCTCGAACAAAGTGCTTGGAATAGAGTAAAATCGAAAGATTCCAGTTTAGGTGAAAAAACAGCAGCTTGGTTAGTTACAAACATTATGAAAGGAAAACAACGTTTTGGTATGGGTGTACCATCATCATCATTATCAACAAAAAAAACATCTAGTAAAGGCACGCGTCATACAAAAAGGAAAGGTGTTAATAAAAATCGACATGTTCGGAAAGCCAGTTTCGGAACAGCTATTCGACAAGCAGTTCGAAGGGAATTATTAAAAGCCGGAAGTAAAAATGTGTTGGAAAAAAATGTCATGAATGCATCTAAAATAGCTCTGTCGGCAGCACGTAGATCGGTAAAAGCGGCAGGTGGCAAAAGGAAGGTTCGTACACCGAGAATAATACCGATTCCTAAAACTGGTGGAATATTACCATTAATACCAATTTTTGCCGGGTTATCAGCTTTGGGTTCATTAGCCGGTGGGGCAGCGGGAATTGTGCGCGCCATAAAAGCAGTAAAAAAAAGCAGCGAAGATAAAACCGGTGCCGGCCTGTATTTAAAATCGAAAGGAAATGGTTTGTTTCTAAAGCCATATCGTAAAGGTATGGGATTATTTTTAAATCGTAGATCAAAAAACTAATTGAATCCCTACCTCGAAGACCACTATCTAACATCGATATAGAAAAATATGCCAAAAAGAAAAGAATAGGACACTTTCGAGGCGTTTATATGAGGGATTTATTACCTAGACAAGGTCCTCGACGTTACGAAGCAGCAATAGTGAATTTGGATAGTACGCGTGGTGCAGGGACTCATTGGGTAGCTTATAGAAAAAATAATTCTAAAGTAACATATTATGACAGCTTCGGCGATTTACCCCCACCGATCGAATTGGTACGATATCTACAAACGGGATCGGAACCATCAAAAATTATTTACTATACATACGATCGTCAGCAGGATTTTGGAACAGTCTGGTGTGGACATTTGTGCTTAAAGTTTCTTGTCGAATCATCAGCGTAAAAGATGTCATCATCATCATCGTCACCATTAACACCGCAAATGGATCGCAATAACTATACTAAAATGTTGCAATCACTGAAAGCATTTCATCTAGCCGGTGGATTAAGGAAAATGACCGTGAAACAGTTAGAAAACATGCCCAAGGAAGTAATGATTGCATTAGCCCCAAATGAAATTCCATTCGTTTGGGAAAAGTTGCCGGAGCACCTTAAAAGCGATATCGATATATTAAAATATCAGTGCGGTTGCAAACATTATTTCAGCAGCAGCAGCAGCAATTTAAACGAGGTTATGACTGATGAGGATCTTACGGCTAGAAAAATATTTTGTTGTTATTGCAAAATCAGCGATGTGCGCATAAAAGCAGAAAATAGCATAAAAACATCACTATCTAATGCAGTGAGAAAAGGTGTGACGATGAATCTTTTTAAATGTTGCCGCTAAGAATAAAACCGAGATGTGTGATGTTTTAATGGTTAGTCATGTCTTATACGTTCACACTAACAGGACACTCGAGCGTCTTAAGCGCCGATTTTTATCCACCAGTCGAATTAAATAGAGAAAACAAATATGGTCTGGCATTGCTGGGATTTTACACATACAATTCAATTTTTAATGTGGACGAAAGCAACAATAAGTTTGCCTACATGAAGGAGGGTTACACCACCGAGCCGATACAATTGCAGATTCCACCTGGGGCCTATGAAATAGATGAGATAGGTAAAGCTATGTTGGAGGCTTTGAGGATTTCAACTGAAGAAAAGAACGATGGAATCTTTTACTTGGTTGCTAATAATAATACGTTGAAATGTGAACTGAAATCCCAATATACTATAGATTTCCGGGGAGAGGCGAGTATCGGTAAAATGTTAGGATTTAATCATACAGTGTTAAAAAGAGACAAAAAGCACGAATCAACCGAGATGGTGGAAATAATGAAAGTACGCATCATACGCGTAGATTGTAATATAATTTCCGGAGCATATATGAATTCGGTGGAAGGTCATACCTTGTTCGAATTCGATATCGACGTGGAGCCCGGTTACAAAATCAGTAAAGAACCACAAAATAATATTTATATGCCGTTAATGCCGGCAGGACGTCAGTTTATCGACAACATTACTCTTCGCATCTTGGACGATAGCGGTGATCTAATCAATTTTCAAGGCGAGAAAATAATCGTGAAATTGGAACTGAAGAAACTTTCATAGAAATGGGTTTTTGCTTCAATCGTCAATTGTGTGTGCTGTCGACTAAGATGGGGGAACCGCCGAAACATAATAAAAGTAAAAGAAGAGTTAACGTCAAGGTTAGTCGTCGTCCAGACGTTAGATCACAAACATCTCAACAGTTATCTGCCGAAGACTATAAATTTTTAAAATCAATCGGTCTTAAAGTGCGAAAATGATTTCCACCACCAGCGATAAAATAGAGGTTTTCTCCGAGCCCATCTTGGACAATTCCATTATTAGTCTAGAAGAGCATACGTATAAACCATACGGATCTCCATCATTCAACAATTCGGATGAAGTCCGTATCCCCATTAATTTTCAAGATATTATACTGGATATCGCCGAAAGTTACATATATATCGAAGGAAAATTTAAACCCATAGACGCAACGAAAAGATGTTTTTTATCAAATAATGCCCTCGCATTTTTGTTCGATGAAATTCGCTACGAGATGGGAGGTGAACAGGTCGCCGTGGTTCGTAAACCTGGAGTTACGACGACATTAAAAACCATGGTTTCATTCGGAAGTTTGCAACAAAGATCTCTCATGACGTGCGGATGGGGTCTCGACGAAGCAAACCAAGATATCGTAGACACGGCAAGTAACGTATTCTCCGGGAAATTACCCTTAAAATATCTTATGGGATTCGCCGAAGATTACGCAAAAGGTGTTTTCAACGTAAAACAAGAGCTTATTATGATTATAGCTCGCACTTTTACCAATTGTTACGTCGGCGAAGTAGAGGCAGAAATTAGTATCGACAAAATCGAATGGAAAATTCGTCACATCATTCCAGACGACAAGTAAAAATTGAAAATACTGTCTCGCATTAATAAAGGAGGAAACAATGCCAGTATTCAAATGGCATATCGTAAATGGGATCTGTACGAATTACCAGCTTTAAGGCAAACATCTTCCGACGTGTGGGCCTTGAGAACGAGTACAAGTCTGGAAAGACCGCGCTATATAATCGTCGGGTTTCAAGACAGCAATAATTGCGACAAGAAAGAAAAAAACGCAACCCAGTTTACCCACGCCGACGTATGCGACATTAGACTGTATCTGAATTCAACCGTTTATCCATACGAAAGATGGAATTTAGATTTCGCCAAGAAACTGTACGCAGCAGCCTATTACAATTACGAAAACTTCCAAAGCAGCTACTACGGGCGCGAGATAAACGATCCGATGATAACGTTCGCGGAATATATGAAAAACCCCGTTTTTATTATCAATTGCAGTCATCAACCAGAGGCGATTAACTCATCGACAGTGGATGTAAAATTGGAGTTCCAAACGAGAAAGAATAAATTCCCCAAAGACACTAAAGTGTACGCATTAGTTATTCACGACTCATTTTTTAGTTATAATGTATTAAACGGTTCGGTGACCAATAAATCTATATTTTAATGTATCTATTATATGTAACACAAAATAATGTTCTTGAATCAATAAATTTGTAATGAGTGAAGTAGTAGTTTTATATTTATTTGAAACCCAACCAAAAAAAAAAAGCTGGCGGAAAAGCCCGCTCTTTAAGAAAAGAGTACGGGAATTTAGAAAATGGTGGTTTATTAAGTGGAAAAAAGAGCTTAAATAACACAAGAAAAAATTTTTAAGGCAAAATATGAAAACAACGATTTAGAAAATTTGTAGGAAAGTGACGGTTAGGAATAGGGAAAAAAGTTATAAGAAAAAATTATAGAGGAAATCGAGTACTATAAGCAAGCATTTTTCTCGATAGTAAAAACGTAAAAAAAAATTTTTTCAAAAAAAAATTGAAAAATGGTGAATGCGCGCCAAAGTTGAAGTTTTGGAGCAAAATGATATTAGGAAATTAGAAAGAGAATTTTTTTCTACATATGGTAGTAGTTTTCAAAATTCGGAAAGATGAAATTTTAAGAAAAGGGTTATAGTAAGTTAGTAATTTGGATTTTTTAAAGCGCTGTAGCTCGGGAACCGTTCAAGATAGAAAAAAAATAAAAGCACTTTGATAGCCCAAAATTTTGAGGAAAATGCGATGGTGTAAAAAAAATTATAATTTTTTTTTTTTTGAAAATGCTGAATACGCGCTAAAGTTGAAGATTTAGAGAAAAACGGTATTGGGAAATTAAAGAGAGAACTTTTTTCTACATATTGTAGTATTTTTGAAAATTCGAAAAAATGAAATTTGAAAAAAAGGGTTATAGAAAGTTAGTAATTTGAATTCTTTAAAGCGCTGTAGCTCGGGAACCGTTCAAGATAGAGAAAAAATAAAAGCACTTTAATTACCTAGAATTTTGAGTAGAATACAATGGTGAAAAAAAAATTTGGAAAATCTTAAAAATGACAAAAAATTTAGACGAAAAAATTGAAATTCTCGAGTTATGAGGCTAGGGCCGCCGAACGGGAGTATGTGGAAGTTGTAGGGGGAGGTTTTTTTTTTTTTTTTTTTTTTTTTTTTTTTTTTTTCTAAGTCCACCACCGCCTCCGCCACCCTCCCACCCGCGGAGGGAAAAAAAATCGATTTTTGATGGTTTCAGAGCGATTGCGCGGCTCCTTCACCATTTTCTCGCAATTTTTGAGGTATCGATTTTTTTATTTGCGGTGACAGAAGTTCGGAAATTTTTTTTTTGGATTCTAGAGAAAATTTCCCACAATATATGTATTTTTCCAATTTTTTATCGTCAACCGTTACGATGCCAGAGCCCATCCAAAATGCGATGAAAAAATTTTTTTTATATTAGCGAATCGGGAAAAATAGTGTGATATACTTCAACTCTTCCTTATTACGATTCCGTCAAAACATTTTCAAAATTTTCCTTACCTTGCCTGAAAATAATTAAAATATATGCATAATTTGCATTTTTTGTAAATATGTAGCAAAGTAATGGTTAGAAATATCAAAAAAATTTATTTGAAAAAAATGTAGAGAAAGTCTAGTACTATATGCTAGAAAAGTGGAGGGGGGTAGTTTGTGTCCATACCAGAGATACGGTGAGTTATAAAATCATATTATTCTCAAACTTATATAATGCATATATGCACTCCACCTTACCCCCTCCAACTTTTTGAATGTATATAGAGGCCGGTATTAGAATTATTTCATCATTACACATTCGATCGGCAAGATGGAAGATATACCAAAAAGGATCATTGGCATTGTCAGGCCATTCGTGCCCGGCAAAATATGCAAGTGTGAGGAGTGCGGGGGTACCGCACCAGGAGCGGCACCTTCGGCACCGCCTGCAACGCCGACACCACCAGCGACGACGACGGTGCCGCCAATGAGAAGACCAAGGGCTGCACCTAGGTCGGTGTTAATATCGTTGGGTATTACTCCACGGTAGGCACCCCACCCTCCCCCCAGGCCCTTTTAGGGCCACAAAAACGGTCCTTTTCAGGACCACATTATATTTTGATCGTAGTTTAGTAATCGTCACTTATGGGGCGAGATATTCGTTTAACGACGATTTGTCTCGTAGCTTAAGTGCCAAGTTATATGCTTGAGAACCTATGAAAATGTTAACAGTTCAAACAAGGTTTCTATTATTTTTTTTTTTGTAATGTATTCTTCACAAAATATTAAGAATAAGTCTTATTGTCTAAACAAATCTAATTCCTTATTTAAAGTTTTTGAAAAAAATCAATAATTCTATAAGCTCTCACCAATACATAACATTTAGAATCCGTTGGTGGGGTGGGGGTAGTTCTATATATATGAGACTGGGTCAGTTACACAGTCATATATTCATCAACCCTCATACGATAAACATGGAGGAAGAAAGACCCGCCAGCCGAGGCTCATCCATCTTTAGTGATGACACCGTAGCCGACAACGTTGGAGACCTGCAAGTCTTCGACGACGACGACGAGGTGGATTTTGAAATTGACGTCCTACGTTGGGACGACTTGGATGAGCCGATTCCGCTAGTATATGACCATGATCCGGGTCTAGTGGAATTAGACGACGCGGGTGATTGGGTCTTACAAAGACTCGAAACTCCGTCGCCGCAGCCAGAGCCGGACTCGACGGAAGATGCGGTGCTGGAAATTCCAGCATCACCAACACCCGACGACCCACAAGGCCCCTGCGATTCGTCAAGCTGGTGGTCGACCAGCGAGGATGGGGCACCATAAGCCCCACACTCTCCCTGGCCCTTTTTAAGGGCACACAACAACGGTCCTTTTCAGGACCACAAAATACTTTGATCGTAGTTTTAGTACATATTAGTACTTTGTTACTAATATTGTATGTATAGAATATACAATATTAGATACAAAGTATTAAAACTTTAAGTGCTGGTGGAACCCAGCTAAATCGTTCGTTCGTATTTGAGACCACAAACAACTTTTGGTCTCAATACGTAATATGACATTTGTTTTCACCCCCCACCATTAATTTGTCTCTATATATACGACCATCAATACTTATTACAATCATTTTAGTTCAACATGTCAGGGACTCAACAACAACAACAACAACAACAACAACAACCCATCCAATGCCCTGTGGTAGATTCTACCACAGAGAATTGTTTGGAGTGGGAGCCGAACGATCCTAGATGGGATGAACTTTGGCGGTTCATCATCGAATACACAGAGGACAGCACCGCCACCCCCGCTGATGATGATGACGGGCCGTGCGACTCCACAACTCAATAAAAGAGTCGCATGTTTTAAAACCAAACGGTCCTTTTCAGGACCACAAAATAATTTGATCGTAGTTTTAGTTGGTTATAATACTTTGTAACCAATATTTTATGTTTTTTTCATAAAAACATACAATATTGAGATACAAAGTATTAGAAGTTCTGGCGACAGAACCTTAACTTCATAAACCGAACCATGTTTTAGCATACTTGTAAATATTATCAGAAAATATTTACAACTATTGCTATTGCGTAGTTTTAGTGGATTATTCACTTTTTTTTTTTTTTATTACCTAATATTATGTGGGACAGGGCCTATATGAAATAACACACAAAAATAAATTTTCAAGTCATTTTTATTCTCATTATAAAATATAAAAAATTTGATCAAACACTTTTTTATTAACTACAATATATATATATATATATATATATATATATATATATATATATATATATATATATATATATATATATTTACAAACTTAATACTATATTTTAAAAGCTAATATCTACAACTACCTAACACCTACTACATAATTTATTAAAGTCCTCTAATTGTCTTTTTAACCGCGCAGATTTCACCTTTTTTATCTCTAATTGTTTTTCAAGTTCTATAATGTCACTGGCACACTCGTTCACTTCATTCACTAAGCGTTTTTTCATGGCATAAATGTCAGTCAATTTGGTCTTCTGAGAGTTGGTGAAGTCTTCGACCCACTCCGGTTGTGATGGCTCGGAAGAAGACGCGGTTTTATTTGGTGAAGACGATGACGACGACGACGACGACGAAGCAGCGGAAACTTCATCGCCTTCAAAACACCGCTTAAACCGCTTCTTCATGGGTTTCCGGCACCCCAATATCGGCGACAGTGGTGCTGGCGCTGGGGAAGACTTCACCTCCGACACTATTACATTCTCGACGCTGGCCGGTGTTGGTGGCGTTGGTGGTGTTGGTCCATCGGGGCCTTCTATGACTTCCACTTCTACTGACAGTGGCTCTTGCGGTGCTGTTTTTAGGAAGTCGGGTAATGGAACAGGGGTGGAGGGACGCTTAAAGTTAAACTTTTTCTTCTTCCCTTGTCCCACACCTTTAATCGCCGAATAAAATGTTTTTTTATCGGCGATTTCCGACTTCCGCATAGTCAAGAGCTTTTGCAGTTTCGACGCTTTCGGAGAAGATTCCCTAGGCCGCGATGCTTTTCGCACAACCACATCACTAATCACATTAATTTTTGGCTCTTTCTCCTCCGTCCAGCATTCCAGGAATTGCGCTGCCGACTGAACTAACTCCTCGTCGCGACCATCGTTGAGGGCTCGGTCTTCGGCATCTTCATGCTCCACGCCATTCCAGTTCTCGAACACCCCCGGACTTAGCACCTCTAAACCACTCATGTTATCCAGCATGCCTTGCTGTGAACCGCAGCTCACGTCAAGAGCATCTAAAAGAGACCGTACACTAGACATTTTCGATATTCAAACTCACACAATTAACTTTTTCTTAGCACTGTACTGTTTGCTGTTCTGACGAACTGTGAAGAGCTCGAGCCAGCAAGTCTGCTTTTATGCCCATTTCCCCCACTACACCGCCTTTATTCCTTTTGTTCGATGCATTAAGTATAATATTTAAACTTGTCAGATGCAAGGCCAAGGCCAAGGCCGACGTAACCGGCAATACCAGGGTCGTTTTCAGGGCTGTAATTTTCATGGATTTTTTTTTTGTCCCTGTCAAGGTTATTTTAAAGAAGCATATAAATATAGTACTAAACTTGTTAGATGCGAGGCCAAGGCCAAGGTCAAAGTACCCGTCAATGTCAGGGTCGTTTTCGAGGTTGTAATTTTCAAGGATTT
Source organism: Diaprepes abbreviatus (assembly GCA_034092305.1). Lineage (NCBI taxonomy): Eukaryota > Metazoa > Arthropoda > Insecta > Coleoptera > Curculionidae > Diaprepes > Diaprepes abbreviatus. Next base: position 7,436,538 of record JASJET010000200.1, read on the forward strand.
TTTTTTGGTCCTGTCAAGGTTATTTTAAAAACAAGGACATTAATGAACGTGCCATCCAGAGAAGAAATTGGGTCATAGAAGAAGCTTACCTGTACAGAAGAAATTAACATGTATTTTATTTCTTAATTTTTAATTTTTTTGTTTGTTATTTTTTTTATTTTTTTTTTTAATAATAAAAAGTAAACTCAATCTTTTGTTATATTTTAATTTTTTTTCAATAAAACAATAGTAAAATGAATCTGTATGTGTATTTATTAAACATCACCTAAAATACGTTTTGCAATCCATATTTTTCTGCAGAGTCCGTTTATTAATGAAATAGAACCATATATTAGGGTGAAATCTAATGGTTTCAAATCAGTCTCACATAACAATGTCAGAAGTAAACACTATTGATAAGTTCGGTCGCAAAAGAAAATTTAAGGATTTTAACTTTATGCGAGGTCCTTCAGGAATAGGTTTTAAACTTACACCTAATGGAGATTACGACATGGGAAGCAAAAGATTGTGCTATTTAGCAGAACCTCTTGAAGGAGACGATGCGACCACACGAAATTATGTTGATAATAACCTTGCTCAGTGTGTGCAAGATACGCAGAAAGCTTTACATGACTCAACAATTGTTATTAAAGATATATTCAGAAACCAACTTGAAGGTTACGTACGCAAGAAATTAATTGAAACCGGTCAAGAACTTAGAGGATACATTGATGATACTGTTATTGCAATATATGAACTTAGGCAAGACGAACTGCGTGATGAACTTAACTCTAGAATGTTGAAAATTGAAAAGACTATGGAGGATCTTGTCAGCAAACCTGTTTCACATTAAACATTTACTCGTAGACCTGTGCGTTTAATTTACTATTAGACAAATTTTTCAACAATAACTTTTACAGTTTGTTATTTGTCGACACTTCATTATATTTATAATTTTAAAATAAAGGTTCAATAAAAAAGCAATCAATCAATGAATACATGTTTTTTATTTAAAAAAAAAAAAAAAAAAAAAAATTACAATACTATCGTTACATATTAATGTTGTATGTTTAATAGAAATAATAAAAACAATACAAATAATGAAATATGGATTTTCCAGATTACGTGCTGTCCTGACTTAGAAATGATTCCAACACGGTGACTAAATTTGCTAAGTTTTCTTCCGGGTCTGTTTTGTAAAAATCTATGTCTGCATGCCCCCAAGGTAGAGTTTTGGTTGAACTGGGAATTACATAACGTTTATCATCGCTATGTGACAATGCTACTTTATTTATTATGTTGGTATAAATGTTATGTAATTCACTTCTAAATGTCTTCATCTTTCTTAATATCAAACCACCCCGTTCAACAATTCTTTGGTAGTCTTCCTGATGAAGGTCTTTCTCGATAACACATTTTTTGATACCTTTGGCTTTTTTTAATTCATTATTAATGGACTTTACATAATAAGCCTTCGCGCCGGTACCATAAAAACTTATTATCGGATCACCAGGAAACTCATCTTTCATTCTACCAACTACAGAATTACTTTTAATTATGTTGAAATTATTAATTTCGGGGTAATTTGATGTATCGAATTTTTCGGGGTTTTCTGATATAGTTTGATAAAAGTTTTCCGTATACACTTTTAATATAAGCGAGTCAGTATCGGTGTAAAGTAACGAAGCATCATCGCCAAACTTGGATTTAATAAAATTATAATAAAAATCGTATATTACAGTCTTTGATATATCTAATATGGAAAAACCGATATAAATTGGTTTATTGTACAATATTTTAACTTTATTCATATGTATAGCAACAAAGTTCTCGGTAAATATCGAGCTACTATTGAAATTGGGGCGGGATATTAGTGCTCTAGCTCCATTTCTGCCTACACTGTTCTCCCAATGTGTTACTAATTTTATATCCTTTCGATTTTCCACATTTTCCATAGTTTTACCAAATATCGCGTTATTTTTTAATTTAAAAGTGTCCTTCGCAAATTTTGTGGTGGCCTTGTTACGTAAATTGGTATTAAAATCAATATACGATTTTAGCCATTTTGATTGCTCAAACTGTAATACTCGATGGGTTTGCATTACCACTAAGCCGTTGGCGATGGCTTGTTTTAAAGTTCTATAGTGTACAATGTATTTTTTTTTATCTTGTAAATTGGGAATTAATTTCGGTAATTTAGCGTTTTCTGTTGGCGGTATGATATTTTCTACTAGAAATGGAAGATCAGAATGTGCATCATGCAACTCAGTCGGATAATGCACATCCACTTCCAAAACGTAGCCATGTAAACTATCATCACCAACAGCCATAATATTTAAATCCAGAATTTCGCGCTCGCTTAACCATCGAAAACCACCATATGGTAATGCTTGTGACATACTATGACCATATAGATTTGTAGCATCAAGGTATGTTATAAATGAAGAAGGTTTTGTTGGGTCATAGTCTGGTAAAAAAATATTATTAGCGATGTGCTTCCTTTCTGTACACTGGCTTATGCCGCCGCGTATACCTTTCTTAAAAAAATGTATCATGTCTATATCAGTTAAGAGCTCTAACTCTACCTTAGTCATACGTAGCATACAATCAAATGATAAACTTGGAAGGGTATAGTAATGTGCTGGATCAAGTTTATCGAATTTTAAACAATTATTCCGAAATTGCTCAAAAACATCACACAATAGCAACACATCTGATTTTAAATACACGTCCGAATAGTCCCCCAAAGTTTTACACCCAAACAAGCGCCATACTTCTTTTGCTCTTCTATAGCTTTCATCGCTAATATGTTCTTCCCGTAAATTATCATAAAATTCATCTTTACTTGGAAGACATGTATTTTCCATTTTTTCTATAGAGTCAATAAAGCTATAGGGAAAAACACCCTTTTGACGCATCAAATTAAATTGGTTGATATTTGAAAAATGTTTCCGCGTTTCAATAAAATCGTCGTCGTTTAAACCGCTGCCTAAATTTTCCAAAGACGTTGACAGAAATTTAAAACTATCAATAAATCGCAACTTTAAATATTTCCTCTTGACTTTTCCACATTTACTATCAAAATAATCGTGCACATAAATGCTTTTGGTAAATGATATGTACTTTTCCTTACTTTGAGCCAAAACACCAATTTTATCCCCATATTTACATAACTCTTTTATAAATAAATGGCTGTCGTAGCCGCTTAAGTTATGAAATATGATAGGGATAAAAGAGGGTAATTTATAATTTAAATTACAAACGGAATGTGCAGCACCAAATCTTTTTGCACCAGTTATGTGACAGTGGTCTCGTACTTTAATCTCACCCTCTTCAAAAGGGCCTTCACATATACCACATATTTTAGCATCATTAAACTCCCTTTTTTCTTCAGGCGTTAACGGTTTCATAGGCTTAATGTCTTTTAAATATGTGTTGTATAGAGCCCTTAAATCACACTCGATACGATCCACAAAGACTTGAGCTGCATTATTCCCCCGAAATAGCTCAAATTTCGAAAGTGAGTCGTCAAAAGAGCATTTAATTAAATAAGCAAAAGAATATGGTTCATGTTTAAAACTTTTTACAGTGTAAGAATTTTGTGGGTTTGGTTGTACCGTTTCAATGGGTTTTAAAACAGATTCGAAATCTGCATAAACCACGAATGGAACGCGCATTTGCTTTTCTATACCCTCGAATTTTAAAATATTTTCCGGCACACTCTTTCCAAATTTATCGATTTTTAAATCCACTGAGGGTGTTTGCGTGAAAATGTGGTTACAATCGTAGCTTTGATGTAAAGTTAAAGCTGACGGTGTACTAAAATAAATGAGGCAACCATCACAGAAATATATTTTATGTTGTTGACAACTAATTTGACTTGAAACTAAACGTGATAAATCCCGAATCCAACAATAATGACTCTTTGAACAAGTCGTATCACAAAAATGTTCACCGCCATCTTTACTACTACAGTCTTTTGTAATTAACAATAAATTTACATGCCTATCCAACTTTTTTGACGCATACCTCAGTGGACCAATAACTTCATGTATTATTTCATTATTTTCATATTTAGATTCCAGACCGTATACGTTAATTGATATGTTGTTCATTTCCTCAAATTTTTTAATGTCACGTAATTTTACTGGAAAATCCATACCTGTTACATTTAGCACTCTAGAAAAATGGGGGTAGGATGTCTTCTGTGAAGGCTCTGCTGTTGGAGGAAACAATGCTGATGTTACAGCCCACGCAAAGCAAAATTCGTCCTGGTTAATCACATTGACGACAGCTCCTTTCTTTTCAATAGAACACGGCAACTTGATGTATGATGAGCCACCCATAGGCATATACTTGTTGATACCAACTTCCAAGTATAAAATTCGCACAAGAGCCCATCCTATAACAAGAAAAATAATATATAAAAATCAGTTTAATATATCGGGTTTTGATTTTTCCATACCTGAATCTTTCTCCTGGAACTCTGTCGCCTGCGTTTTTATTAATTCGGTGAAAGAATGGTAAACGGCATCCAAATCACTTTCTACACTAATTATTTGATTAGCAGTGTTGAAGGATTTTTCACTGAATATTTCTTGTGATGGAAGCATGTACTCGCCAACAGCTGTCATGTTAACTTTTAAAGCATGATGCACACGCAATAAATTATTAACAAGTTCCACCACCTTGGATTTAATGTCTGCAAAGAACATTACGTAATCGGAATGCTCCATATCACTGCTAACCCGATAGGTTGCAATTCTCCTTTTGAAGGCACATTCAACGAGTTGCACACCATGACATACCGGCAAACATGAATTATTTTTATGTTGTTGTGTTCGTTTATGCGCTGACATATGATTTATTGGAACATCTACATTACATGTAGCGCAATTAATTACCGGAATCGTCGATGTATACTCTTCAATTCGGAGCCGTTTTCCTCCAGGCACTTCATTAAATCTCGCCGCACACGATTCTCTTTTATGACGTCTCATATTATAACTCTTAGTAAACTTAGAACCGCAATTTTCACAAACATATGCCATGATTTGTCAAATATTAACACATGTACTACCTATACAAGTCAGAGCCAACTGATGAATGAAACTGCCCCATACTCTATATAAAACCATTCAAGGTCACCCCCAACCACGTAACATATCTTCAAGGTCACACACCCAAGATGACCTTCAACAAAGTCAAGGTCGTCTCGACCAAGGTCAAGGTCAAGGTCACACACACAACCTTGAACACAAGGCCAAGGCCAAAGCACACGTGCACTTTCAAGGTCAATGACAAGGACATGTGGGCGGGGCCAAAGAGGGGTGAAGCAAGGTCAAGGTCAAGGTCGAGGAGTGGGGGGATTGAGAGAATCGGGTTATGTTCACTACTCACCGACACGCTGGAATTCCAGCTATCATATGTTGGAAAGACTTGATTGCATCAAGGATTCGCTGTCGCTTTATGCTTCTAATAACAAAATAGAACAATTTAATGCTGATGACTGGACTTTGATTCAAGAATTAGTAAAAGTGCTGAAGCCTCTGGAAGACATTACAAAAAAATTGAGCTCACAGAACACATGTATATCTGACGTAATTCCTCTAGTACGAGCATTGAATAAAATCTATGATGAAGATGAGATCCAGGAAAGTCTCAATATCAGTGAATCCGCTGTTCTGAATTTTGTATCTGCTTTGAAGAATGAATTAGATTATCGTTTTTCTGAAATTGATAAAAATGTTTTGTTTCAAGTAACCACATTTTTAGACCCACAGTACAAAGGTAAATTCTTCAGTGATATTCCCATAAAAGAAATAAAAGAGAAATTGCTTACAGCTTTAGAAACTGAAGAAAATCTCACAGCAGCTATAAGTACTGGAGTCAAACCAATTACTGTTAGAAAAGGACATTACCAGAATTTAGAAGAGTCTATTGCTAATATGTTGGATAGTGATGATGACGATGAGCAATCTGAAAATCAATTATCAGATACGAAAGCTAATTTGATCATAGAATATATGTCAGAAAAAAGATTACCAAGAGATCAAGAACAGTTAAAATATTGGCAGATTAACAGTAAAAAGTTTGGAGGTCTCAGTCACATTGCTCGCACATATTTATCATCACCTGCAACAAGCGTTCCAAGTGAGCAATTTTTCAGTGCAGCAGGTATTGTTTATGATCCTCATCGTAACAGACTTTTGGAAGACAAAGCTGCCAAGTTACTTTTTTTGAAATACAATTTACCATTACTTAATTTCAATTATAATTAATCACTTTTTCAAGTTCCTCTAATATTCACTGTGTTTGCTCGTGTAATCTAATTTTTATACTTTATATGGTAGGTAGTACCTATTAGGTACGCAGTATTAATTTACTTCATTAGAATAATCATTCAATTAGAATTTATTTTTGGTTTTCTCATCATCTCATAGTTATAAAAGTGATCTTATAACTTATCACTTTCTATTATATTGATCTCATTATAATTATAAAAACGATTTAAGTTTTAGTTTACTCATTGTAGTAATTAAATATTTTATTAAAAATTATTATTTAAAATTTATTTATTAAAATAAATTATAATATATAAAATGTTTTATTTCAATATGTTAAACATATGTTAGTCTTTTAAAAAACAGCGTTTAAGAACATTCCAGCTTATCCGACAATAATTATATTTCGTAAATAAATATTTGAAAAAGAACTAGTGTTCTCTATGAGTGCCAAGCACGATCTGCCCGCTCGGTTCTCCTCATCCAAGATCGTCATCTTCCCGGCCCTTTGTCTCAAGTCCAGGAATCAATGACTGCTCGATTTCTATGTCTGCCCAACGTCAGTCAACACCTTATCGTAATGCATCCAAACATTTACTCTTCATCATTTTCTTAATTTATAAAAGTGATGTTATAACTTTCTATAATGTTGATCTTATTATAAAGAGAGTTGATTAGTACCTTTGAGTTATGTACTATTGGTATAGTAACTTACTACGATAAATGTTTGCAATATAAAGGTGCCAAATATTTGATTTTAAGAAATAAAAAATACTTGAATTGAATTTAATAGTTTTTTAAATCTATCTAAACACATTAATAAGTTGAAGGATCCGTAAAAGATCCGCGAGAAAAGTAACGGATACGGATACGGATCTTTCTTTTCCCTCGGATATCCGCGGATACGGATACGGATCCGGATATCCGGAACATCACTAATTCTCAGTAATTCACTTCCTAAATTCCAGGTCTATTAGTCCAAAAATACTATAAAATATGTTCGAAAACAAGCTCTATATTCGGCCCCTCTCATCCACTATTATTAAATTAAAGTCATTTTAACTTTAACTTCCAAAGAAATAGACTCATTATTTACTCGAATATATTCTTTTAAAGATTGGAATATCCGAAAAAACATAAGAAATTTTTTTCACTTCCGCCTACTTGTTTTTCCCGCTAATAATACATTAAAATTACCTTGAAACAATATAAATTATCTAGTTTTACATCAACTAGGTATTAATTTTAATGCAATGTTATTAAGCATGTTTTAAAAAATTTAACCTTTTAATTATGTGAACCACTGTAGTTTACTGGTTGTTTATATGTATTATTCTTCCAAGCAGAGAAAAGGAAAGAATATATATATATATATATATATATATATATATATATATATATATATATATATAGTTTGTTTCCTGCAAATACAATCTCATCAGTGCAGCTGTATCGAACTGAGTCAACATTCGCAGGAAACAAAAGCTATATAAAATATAAATTCCAAAGTACGTCGGTAAGATATTAAAAACCTGCCGACTTCGATGCCAGACTGAAAAATATCGCCAGTCAATCAATTGTTTGCATACATTCTTCCCTTTTCTCTGATGGAAAAGATAATACATATAAATAACTATTTAAATACGGCGGATAAATTTCTTTAATTCTTACTGAAATTTTGATTTTTAAAAACTGTACTTTACTGGTATCTGGCTTGTAATTTTAACCTTTTACGACTTTTCTCTCGCAATCCACAACAATTTTAACCATAGTAAGTAGTCATAATTACAACTCAATTACCTAATTTACATGAGACGGGACAAAAGATCCCAACTAATAATACGTTAATGGCGACCCATTTCGTACCCATTGTGTCATTATTAATCTAATAATAGAAGTTTCCAAGTAAAGGGCTGGAAGCTTAAGGAAATAATACATTATTTAAGAGAAGTTGGTCCCCGAAATGTTGCGAAAATGGGTTACCCCGAATGGTGATGAAATTCGTCCATCTCTGATAATCTTTATTCTTTATATTTAATTGTTTTATGTGTTGAAATTGTTATTGATTTGTTTCATATACCAACAGAATAACACACGAAATGAATTTGACTGTTATGTCTTAAAGTAGACTCTGATTGAATCAATCAATATGACATTTGAAGCTTTTGAGATGTTGGTACACTCTTCCTCTGTTTGGAAGTAAAGGGTGTAAAAATATATTTAAAGGTAATGAAGATTATACATTAACAAATAAATTGTCCGTGTAGAAAAAGCACTTCAGTCAGCGAGCAAATCTCCGACAGCTCAGTGAAAGAAGGTCCAATGAATTTAGAGAGTCAGCAGTTCCATACCAGTTAAACTTCAAACTTCCGTTGATGGTTTCGGTACTTTCTCTACAGCATCCACTTAGCCAATAAATAACGTAAGGATTTAAATTTGAAAAAAATATGTATGTACTAATATCTGTTAACTTGACTTTCACTAGAATTTAACATATGCAAAGATCAACCAATTTTATTTTCAATAGAATTTAACATATAAAAGTATTTGTAATTTGTAATAACTCTATATAAGGTTGAAGTCTGTTTTAAAGAAAACCACAGCATTTTTGAAAATAAGCCAAAAAAAATCTTTCAGCTTACTATGGTAACATTTTATATTCAGCAAAGTAATATATTCAAGGCCATTGAAGCTACGCGCTCTATAGTAAGATATTACACCTGCATGTCATAAAACAACAAAATTGGCGAAATCCAAGTTTCATATAATCAATATCACAGGCGTTTGCCAAATCGTGATCACGCTTTGTCGCAAGTCTATCCTATTTCACATTAAAGCTCAGTTAACTTAAACATTAAATTACAAGTTTACAAAAAAAAAAATGGATGCCTATTTGACAAGACCATGTTATTCTTATGTAATTAGATGCCCTGAATCCAAATCTGTCCCTCTATCACGTCAGGTTGAAGGTCATTTCAAGGTCAAATAGAGTAAAATTCAGTAAATAAATCTGAGAAAGTAAATATGTACGACTTTGAGTTTGCTAAATTCGAATTAGTGGTTTGTTTAGTCCCCCAAGGTCAACCAGAAATCATTTCGTGGTCATTTCAAGGTCAAATTGAGAAAAATGTATCAAATAAATCTGTAAATGAAGATCCATAGACTTTTGGGGACGCTAAACCTGAATTTGTGGTTTGTCTAACATCAGAAAGTTAACCAGAAACCATTTCAAGGTCAAATTGAAAAAATCACCTAAATAAATCTGTAAAAAAAGAGAACACACACTCAGTTAGATCGATATCCCTTACATAGCAGACAGGCAAGCGGATCGAATTTTTGAGCTGAAACCCAAGCTCTTAAAACCAGATGCACCACGCAGGCACGTGAATGTAGCGTGTTTTCAAGGCAAAACCCTAGCTTCTAAAACCGCATACCCCTCGCGCAACTAGATCGATATCTGTTACATAACAGCTAGGCTAACGAAGCGAGTTTTTATAAGTATATAACACAAACCCCAAACCCTGACATGATGTGCCTAGGGTGTATGGTCTTCGGAGAGCTTGGGTTTTATTTCATACACTCATAAATCCTTGCTTTTCGCCTCTGTCTGCTAAGTAACGGGCATTGATCTACCTGCGCGTAGGTTTTCTTCTTTTACAGATTTATTTAGTGGATTTTTTCAATTTGTCCTTGAAGAGGCCTCTGGTTAACCTTGATATATTAAACAAATCACGAATTCAAACTCAGCGCCTTCAAAAGTCTACCTATCTTCTTTTACAGATTTATTTAGTAGATTTTTTTCAATTTGACCTTGAAATGGCGCTGAGATGACCTCTGGCTAATCTTTGGGGATTAAACAAACCACAAATTCGGATTCAGCGACCTCAAAAATTTACATGTCTTCTTATTCAGATTTGTTTAGTGGATTTTTCTCAATTGAACCTTGAAATGATCCTGACATGACCTCTGGGTGACCTTTGGAGATTAAACAAACCACAAATTCGGATTCAGCGACCCCAAAAATCTACATATTTTTCAGACTTAGTGAATTTTTGTCAATTTTACCTTGTAATGACCCTAAAATGACCTCTTGTCGACCTTGGGGGATTAAACAAACTACGCATTCAGATTCAGCGACCTCAAAAACGTATGTATCTACTTTTTCAGATTTATTTAGTAAATTTTACTCCATTTGACCTTGAAATGTTCTTGAACCTGACACGATAGAGGTGAGTGAACCTTAGATTTGGATTCAGGGCGTTTAATTACATAAAAATAAAATGGAATGGTCAAATAGGCATCTACTTTTTTTTTGTAAATATGTGTATTAATCATAGATCATAAATTCCGAACAAAAAGCATTAATTATTATTCATAATTCTTAGATAATAAATTTTTATTTAATTAAAAGCCATTGAAGTGAAGTTCCAAGGGACTGGTAAACAAAATATAATTTTTAGAGAAGTTAATTTATGGTTAATGACTAACAGTGGCAAAATTTCTCAGTAAAAACTTATTTGACCTCTCTCTCTCTCTTTCTTTCTTTCTTTCTCTCTGTAGCTCTTTTAACCCAGGGTTGGTCTTAGCTGACTTAACGATTCGTCTCCATTGGATTCTGTCCGTCATTAACCTCTCAGCATCTGTGATGTTCAGATTTGATACTATGTTGTCTCTCCACCGTAGTTGTGGTCATCCTAATGGTTTTATACAGATTGGAGCCTGCTCCCATACTAATTTGACTACTCTTCCATCTTCCTGCCTCTTGACATGGCCCATCTCAGTTTTCCTGCTTTAATTATTTTTACAATGACCGATTGGTCATATAGTTCTTCTAGCTCCTTGTTTGTTCTACTACGGTACTGCTGTGTTATATCATCCCTTATGGGTCCGTATATACTTTGTAGGATTTTTCTCTCTGCAATACTTAGTCTGATCGATAAGCGGCTTTATCACGAAATTCTTGATGAAGCTACCGTGTAGCGAAACATGTTGAATATCCTTTTATTCAAGTTTCAATTAAAGTGAAATTTTAACTAAAAATCGAGTTTCACTACGTTGTCTTTCATTTAATCAATTGAGACTGATGAGCACCTTGCTGAACAATGCCTAATTTTGAGTGATATTTGAATTTGTTAATTGATATTATAACTTTGCATTGTTTTGTGATTTTTTAAAGGCGATTATTATTATTGATTTCACTCTCTTCGGGGAATATTGATTTATACTTGGTACACAAAGATACCAAAAGTATGAAGCTCTGTGGGGCCCTTTCCATGTTATTCGGTCCTAGGTATTATTATCTGATTTCAAGCCCAACGGCTTCGCACTCCCTCCAGGGAGAGAGATACGAGGTATACAAAGATACCAAAAGAATGAAGCTCAGTGGGAACCCTTTCCATGTTAGCGGGCCCTAGGTGACGTGGTCTGCGGTATTTTTTACAAACTATCAGACGATCCGCGCGGTTACAAGGAGAACTATTATTATTCTTATACAAACTTTGTGCAAAATCTGACTTGTTTATTTCATAGTCCAGCGAAATAATGCAATACAAGGTGGATTTTACAAGGATAGCCGTCTGTATTTTGGGAAATGGCAACACTGGCGTTGCTGGATGCCATCTGATATATCCATTATAAAGTTTGATATTTTAGAAAGTATAGATAGGTCCAATTTATGAAGCTATCCCTGTTCAAACCTTTATTAAAAATAACTATTCAGTTAGTTTTTGATGTGCTTGATTTACTGAGTTAAAAAGTACAATTATTTTAAGGTTTAAATCAAGCTAATAATATCTTGGTTGAAGAAATACATAAAATAATACTGAGGAAAGTTTAATAGGTATTTTTTGATGTTACGTTAAAGACTTAAGCCCTTTTTACTTTAAACAAGCATTTAAGATATCGAATAGACAGTAAAAAACCCGTTTAATTGTGTACTGACCTCAACATGAGTCCTCCATCTTCTCCTCTTTCAAAACTGTGTGTTAAAAATAATTATTTATTTAGTTTTTGATTGGCTTGATTTATTGAGTTAAAAAATACAATTATTTCAAAGTTTCTTCTTCTTCTTCTTCTTCTTTTAGGTAGAACCAAGTTCTGTTATCTATACAATGCCTCATCGATCCTCGTTTGAGGTCGAAATCCAGCTGTCTTTCCATCTTTTGGGGGGCCGTCCAGGCGGTCGTTTGGTGTTTGGTTTCTCTCTCATCACGGTTTTTGCTAGTCTATCATCGTCCATTCGTTCCACGTGGTCTCTCTACTGCCTACGACGATTTCGAACCCACTTCACAACATCCCCACTCCGCTGTCCTCGCGTATTTTTGCGTTTCTTATCCTATCTCTTAAACTTGTTCCCGTGATCATTCTCAGCGTTTTCATTTCTGTGGTTCTCATAATTTGTTTTGTTTTTGTGGTTTCATTTCTTGTTTCTGCGCCGTAGGTCAGTATCGGTCTTACACAGACCTTGTAAATTCTTGCTTTGCTCTCAACCGTCATATGTTTATTGTTCCAGATTATGTCTCTTAGTTGACCTGATATCACAGCCGCTTTATTGGCCTGTGTGCGTACTTTTCCGTTACTGCCCTGTTACTTGTTATATGTGCTCCTAGGTATTTAAACTTCCCAACCTGCTCAATATGTTTGTCATCAACCATTAGTTTGCATCTTACCGGTTCTTTTGCTATTACCATTGCTTTGGTTTTCTCCACAGATATCTTCATATTACACTGTTTGGCTGTTCGATTGAGATGGAAAAGCATTCTTTGTAAGTTGTCCTCGCTATCTGCTGTCAAGGCAACATCGTCTGCAAAGCATATAATCTGAACGGTGTTGTGTCCCATTGAGTACCCAATATTTGTGCTTTTTACCTCATCAATGATTTCGTCCATGATTACATTGAAAAGTGTTGGACTTAGGCTATCACCCTGTCTTATTCCTATGGATAAAGGGATTTCCTCTGTTAGAGTGTTATTTGTTTTAATTACCATGATATTTTTGGAATTCAGTTCGTATATTGTGCGTATGATTGCCTCGTCTACTTGTTTTCTTCGCAGTAATTCTGTTATGTGTTCCAGTTTGACTCGGTCGAACGCTTGTGTAAAGTCCACAAAACAAATGAACAGCGGTTTATCGTATTCGATTGATTTTTCAACCAGCTGTCTGATAATAAATATACCGTCGACAGTAGAGCGGTTATTCCGGAAGCCCTGCTGTTCTTCGCACGCCCCTAACTTGTCTACGATCCGTTGTGACAGTATTTTGGTTAACAATTTGGCTGAACTATTCAGTAGGCTGATTCCCCTGTAGTTTTCGGGTTGTTTCTTTGATCCTCTTTTGTGGATCGGAATTGTGATGCTTTTCCGCCATTCGTTGGGTACTGACGTTGTGCGGAGTATTTTTTGAAATAGAACAGTGAGCTCTGTGACAAGGCTGGGGCCTCCGTACTTTAACATCTCCTTCGTAATTTGGTCGGTACCAGGTGATTTTCTATTTTTTAATTTCTTAATTGTCAGGTGCATCTCTGCTTCACTGATGTTAACATTTGTTAGTTCTGTGATTTCTTGTTGGTTTTCGTCTACGTTGTTTTCTGTAGCTGGTGCCTGGAGTAAGTCCTTAAAATGGCTGACCCATTGTTGGCTGTCGATTCGACTTAGTTGAACGTATTCACTGATTGGTTTTTCTTTTGTTCCTCAGCATATTCCATATTTTCTTTTGTCCTCCATATAGGTCGTGTTCCATGTTATTCCAAAGTTTAAATCAAGCTAATAATATCTTTGTTGAAGAAATACAGAAAACAATACTGAGAAAGGTTTGATAAATATTTTTTGATTTTACGTTAAAGACCCTTTTCACTTTAAGCAAGCATTTAAGGTATAACACAAACAGTAAAAAAACGTCTAATTGCGTACTTACCTCAACATCAATCCTCCATCTTCTCCTCTTTCAGGACCATAGTTTCCACTTCCACATAATCTACTAATAGCAGATTTTCGCCTACTCTCCAAGGCTGCAGAGTCTTCTCTGCTGAATGAAACCCTAGCCACTGATAATCTTGCTGAAAGACTTGATTTTGGCGGACGGACGGGAGGTTGCAAAGGTCCATGCTCTAAAAAAGTAAAAGCTAAAATGAATTCTATTACTAAATACGACAAATTTTAGATCTAAAAACGGCATTTCTTTTTATTAAAGGTAATAATTTTTCGATTGGATATCGAGTAAGAATAATAGGTCTATTTGTCGTTAGTCTGAGATATTAATCAAATAAAACCGTTTACAACAGGGTCTGCAGTGATTAATTGACCATTATCAGTAACGTAATCAGAGGAGGGGACTTTGAGGATTTCAGCCTTCTCATTAGTGTTATAAAATGAACGTTTTTTTTTCTAAAGTGCTATCGAGTATTTTTTTTTCTTATATACAAGTAGTAGAATATTACTTTGGTATGTTAATACGAGGATGGTTCGATAAGTTCTCGTCCTGATAAAGAAAACAAAAGATTTTTGAAAATGTTTTTATTTATTTTTCAACGTAGTTCCCTTGTACTTCAATACATTTAGTTAGACCCACGATGTTCTAACATTTTAATACCCGTAGTATAATGCGATTTGTCCAACTCTGCAAAATAAGCCGTTGTTGCTGCTCTGACCTCGTTATTTGAAGGGAATTTTCATCCAGTGAGTCATTTTTTCAAGTTTGGAAAGAGAAAGTAATCGCTGGGAGCCAAATCCGACGAATATGGCCCATGTGGAAGCATTTCAAAACGTAAGTCATGGAGTTTTGCAGCAACAACCATAGATTGGTGTGCAGGCGCGTTATCCTGACGAAAGAGCACTTTTTTTGGCAAGATGTGGACGTCTAGCCTTAAGGGGGGATCCTGTTTAGAAGGCTGAAAAAAATCGATTTTTTCTATTGCTTAAATCTACTTCTAATAGATCTAAAAATATGTATCTAAATTTATAGAGGCAAATTCGCAATATTTTCAAAGATACAGCACTAAACGCAGTGGGGTGTCGAGCAGGTATATGAGTGTTCGGGCAACTGCAGCTACTCCATGGAGTGCGCGCTCCTCCCCTAGATCGAATAATTCCAAACTATGTATACATATGTTTTCAGGAATACTTGAAAATGTTCAACAGTCATTCGAAACAATATTTTGAGTTCGTAGAAGTGGCGTGTTAAGCTATAGTACGGATTATAATGACATACTTCCTCTCTGTGTACGTGCTTCTATGCAGATACGTCTAGCATCAACAGCTAGTTTTGCTCTAAGCCTTATCGAGTGCACATCGCTACAACATCATGTCAAGTTATCCCAAAGCTAATAAACTGAGCAGTGATCGTTCTGCGAAGCGACGAAAACGCAAATTCCACGGGAATCGATTCACAAGTGAAACCTCGAGTGACACAGACAATGCAGAGTGCAACACGAGCAGTAGTGCGAAGAAATTAGCCACCGCGAGCACCGAAAATATAATTGTACATGCAGGTTACCGAATAATGAGTGCGTGGGGATGTACAAAAGCGGATGGGTACTCGACTCCGAAATAAAAGAAAGGAAGAGAAGCTCGGGGTAAAAAGCGGTTGACGGAAAGCATCATTAAAAAGTTAACGATCTACTATGGTTTGGCAATCAGAAGAAATATTAATTCTGTCAAAGACATGAAGAAAGCTATAATGGCAACGCTGGATCATTATTGTTCGACTGATGAATCTCCTCGCCACGAGAATTGTCCGGCAGCCGCCGAAAGCTGGTGTGAATGGCGCAAAGCGGAAGCCACGAATTCTCTTACGTCTTTTATGCATCTTGCTCGATTGATTGACGATAATGTGGAGAAACATATTCGTCCAATCTACGAAGACCTCTCAAACGACGAACTTTTGACGCGATGCTTAGGTGGACATACGCAAAATGCAAACGAATCGTTCAACTCCACTGTCTGGCGCATGTGCCCCAAACATCTACATTCTGGCCAAAAAATCGTTGAAATTGCTATGTACTTGGCTACAGGCATATTCAACGAAGGATATTCTGCAGTTTTAAGTATCATGCAGCTGCTCGATTTAAAAATCGGCCAACAATGTAAAATGTTTGCAGATAACGTCGACATACAACGGATCCGGAGGGAAAACCGGTGTACGTCTTTTTCCAGAAAGGAAGCTCGCACGGCCCGTAGACTCCAACAACTGCATCAAAATGAAGAAGAGGAAGGTCTACTTTATGGCGCAGGAATAGCTGATTAGCGTATTATTACTGTAAGTATTCGAAAATTAATATTTTTTCTGATCGTAAACTTTAAAGCGCGTTTTATCGAGTTTTTGTTTTTACGATTTTTCTAAACTGGCGGGCGGGATTGCAAAAAAACTAGACGACCAATCAAAACAATCAAGGCTTATTAGCTTCAGTTTTGTATTCTGTTCTATTTGAACTAAAAAGATTCATGAAAAAAAATTTCTAAATAATTTTTTTAACAAGTTCAAATGACTTTTTTTTTTGCAAAAAGCCCATTTTTTTTTCAAACCTGAGAAAAATTTTAAATTTTACAATTTTTCTGGGTTCTTCTTAGTTCACCTAGAAGAAAAATATATGAAAATTAGAATTTTATTTGGTTTTTTTGTTTCAGATGAAAATTACGAACTTTCCCGCCGATAGCAGACTGCAATTGCGAGGTGTTACACAAATGTGAATAAAAATTGCTGCATTTGAATATTTTAATTTGAAAAAATTTTTTTTTTCATGTTCAAAGATGCAATAAAATAATGTAAAAAGTTCGCTAAACTTGCTTATTTTTTTCTGTCCTAAAAAAATTTCCAAAAAAAACGCTTTTTTAAGGCCTCCTAAAGCAAGTTCCCCCCTTAATCACACGCTGCAATCCGTCCAGGAATGAAGCATAATACTCTCCGGTGATGGTCTTGCCTTGTTTTCAATAGTCTATAAGCACCACACCATGTAAATCCCAAAAAACTGTTGCCATGACTTTTCCTGTAGAGAGAACCATTTTTGCTTTTTTTTTGGCGCACTTTCACCTGCCCCACCCACTGTTTAGACTGCTGCTTTATCTCTGGCGTGTAATAATGGATCTATGTTTCATCTACAGTTATAAAACGTCGAAGAAACTCAGCAAGATTGCGTCTGAATAAGTCCAAACACTCTTGCGAAGTGTTCATTCGAAGGCGTTTTTGGTCGACTGTTAACAAACGCGGCACCCATTGCGCAGAAAGCTTTTTCATGCCAAGAACCTCCAGCAAGCTCTCGTACTTTCAGTCGGCGGTCATGAAGTATGACATTGTGAATTTTTGTGACAATTTCTTCAGTTGTAGCGCTTTTTGGGCGTTCCGAGCGATCATCATTTTGAATTGATATACGACCACGATTAAATTTAGCAGCCCATTTTTTTACTGTCGAAAACGAAGGAGAAGAGTCCTTTAAAGTAGAATCTAACTCATTTTTAATGTCCGTGGGAGTTAAGCCTTTTAAAATAAAGTATTTTATAACCGCTCGAACTTCAATTTTATCCATCTTTCACAAAATATCGAACCTTATATATTCACTCGATCGCCACAAACAAGCAAATGAACGCAAATATCTGAACCTTTGCAGGACTTTATCTTAAGGTTAATGCTTACAAAATATTATAGTTATTTGATCCTACTAGCGTACTCTCTGTTTCACGCAGAGAACTTATCAAACCACCCTTGTAATAATGCAGTCAATCGGTTAAATTTGAAAACTCTTCTTTCATATACGAAACATGGACACCCAGATTAATTAAGTTTTAAACTGGATCTAGTTGTGATGAAGGATATGACATTTCACGTGAACCACTAAAAACGTAAATTAAAGAGCTTTAAAAAAACATGCGACCGTTAAAAATGTTCGAATTAAAATACATTTTCAAATGCTGTGCGGCATTTTGAAATTTTTTGAAATGGCGCCTGTTTTCAGTGAAATAGCAGTATCATCAGTCAAATGAAGCGGCAAACCAATATATGTTGTGATGGGACCTAAATTGTTTCTTTGGCTCTCCGAAATTTTTCAAAAAGACGCGGTTTTCAGCGAATTTGCAGAAAAATTAGTAAAGATCTACTGTTACAACTTTCTCTTCATAACGCTAATGCCAACGGTGAAAAATTATTATTTTCCGCGATAAAAAAGCCCCGAAGAAAAATTTGATCTGAAAGTTTTTATAGCTTTTTTTCTCTTTCTGATGAGCGAATAAAAACATAGTTCAGAGTTGTGGTGCTTTTCTCGAAAATGGCGCTACCACCAACAAGAATTTTCTCTCCATAATTTTATGCCTTCTTTCATGGTGAGCAATTTTTTTTATATTCCTTATACTTTCTGAAATAATCCCTAGAAAAGCATAAAAAATACCAAAAATATATTATATATATTTTATGAGAAACCTCAACATCCATCCATTTCGACGTTGAAAAATTTGCTGTAACACATGCAATTACATTTATAATTTCATTCTCTTCACGAATGCCCTGGGAGCTTTCCGTACCAGCCCCACCTCCAGTTTATATTGCGAGTCAGAACTTCTCCCCCTTCATCACAGAAGAAATCTCTTGTTGCTAAACTATGCAAATTCTCTGAAATTCAGACCCTTTATATCTTATTCCAAATATTTCTTACATCCTCCCCCGTTCTCCAAACAA
This sequence comes from Diaprepes abbreviatus, assembly GCA_034092305.1. NCBI lineage: Eukaryota > Metazoa > Arthropoda > Insecta > Coleoptera > Curculionidae > Diaprepes > Diaprepes abbreviatus. The sequence goes on from JASJET010000200.1 coordinate 7,455,458, forward strand.
CAGTATGCCTGGCTCACATATGATATTCCTTTTACTGTGTCAAACCACCTCTCACCCGCTCCCAGACCCGATCTCTCATAAAAGATTCTCATTCCCTCCATGGAATTCATCGCCCATCATAACCGATCTGTCCTTCCTGGAATACTCTAAGGAGTCCTGCAACAGATAATTCCTTCGAAAGTACTTTAATGAACTCACTCACACTAAATACAGAGATCATGCAATGGTATTTACTGACAGATCCAAAACCGATTCTAGAATTGATACAGCTGTCTTTTTTTCCCTCATGAATACTCTTACTCCCTACATCCCTCCACCAGCATCCTATCTGCAGAACTGTTTGCGATTTCTAAGGCCACTGAGATAATAAAAGGATCCCACAAAAAATTATGGACTATCGCCACTGATTCCTTAAACTCTGTTACTTCTCTAAAATTATATAATCCCACTCACCCTTTGATCATAAATATAAAATACAACCTGACAAGAATAAGCATATGAAAAAAGAAAGTATCATTTCTATGGATACCTAGTCATGTGGGCATCGGAGGAAATGAGGAGGCTTTGACAAAGGGTGATCCCACCACTCTTTCCGTTAATCTCACCTTCTGCCCCGGAGATCTTCGTATCTTCTCTAAGCATAAAATAAGAGCCCTTTGACAGTTGGAATGGGACCTCCAATTGGAGGAAAATAAGCAACATGGAATAAAATATACAGTATACACTAATATTGCTCTTCAGAGCTTTCCCAGAAAACCCCTGTCCGTTATGGCCAGGCTAAGAATTGGCCATATTAGACTAACACATGGCCATCTTATCGATCGCTCTGATCCCTCTCTATGTAACCAATGCGAGGTAGCTCTTTCAGTTAAACATATTCTGGATTTCTGCCCTAAATACTCTCCTCCTCTGATTTAACATCATATCAAGGGCCCCTTTAAGGAGAAACTCTCTTATGAAAATACCATTTTCTACTTCCTTTGAGACTCCTACCTGTTATCTCATATATAAACCCTAAATTAGTATATACATGTTTAAACATGCTAGTCCTTTAGTATATAGCCCTGTTTGTCTCCTGTTTATGTCCCTTGTTTTTACTAATATGTGTTTTAATATTTTACTTATTTATTAATATATTTATTTCTGGATAGCTTACTAAGAAACCAAATGTATCGTTTTATTTTAACGCTTTTCCTCTATGAACACCAAAAACCCTTATGAGTTTACGTGTCCTTAATTAATATAAATCAATCAATCAATCATTCTCTTTACCTTTTTTTTTCATACGGCTTTGCCCGTGGCTTTTCAAGGGATCCGCAATCGATTGAATTTTATTCTAGTCTCTTAAAAACTGCCGGGTTGGGTTGTTCGTGCCCCGGATATCGTTCAAAATATAAATTAGAGACTCTGTGCTTGTGTTTATTACACTGAATATAACATCCTACCATATTATACTTTTCAAAATTTTGAAATTTTTCCATTTTGAATTTTTAAACACACCAATTGCAAGTTAACAAGTCAACAAACTTCAAACCGACAGGCTGTAGTTCGAATAAGTTAAGTCGATAGTTTGTATTCATACAACGAAACGTATTTGTATTCATAAAACGAAAACATTTGTCTCGATTGTCTCTTTCTATCTTACTTACTTACTTACTCCGTGGCGTTACAACCCCGTTTGGGTTTTAGCCCACTTGACAATATGCCTCCATTCGTTTCTGTCCTTTGCTAGCTCCATCCAATTCTCTACATCCATAGCTTTAAGATCTCATGCTATATTATCCCGCCACCGGAGCCGGGGTCGTCCAAGTGGTCTTTTTCCAGTTGGAGTTTCTTCCCACACCAGTCTCACTATTCTTTCATTAGAGTGTCCTATGAGGTGGCCCGTCCACTGGAGTCTTCTAGACTTTATTTCTTTTACTATGTTGGCGTCTGCGTATAATTCTTCTAACTCTTTGTTTGTTCTTATTTTATATTGTCCCGTTGCCCCATCCAGTAACGGGCCAAAGATTTTCCTTAGGATTTTTCTCTCCCAAACTTGCAGTCGCTCTTCGTTTGCCTTTGTTATTGTCCGTTTCGCTACCGTACATCACTACTGGTCTTATAACTGTTTTATATAGATTTATCTTTGTTCGTCTTGTTAGTTGTTTCGATTTTATCAGGTCTCGAAAGGCGTAGCTACATCTGTTCCCAGCTTGGATCCTATTGTTTATTTCTTGTGATCCGTTATTATCTTCAGTTATTGTTGTTCCAAGATACTTAAATTCTCTGACGCGCTCAAAGTTGTAGTCATCGATGGTGATGTTCTGTCCAATTCTGTCTCTGTTTCGAATATTGCGGCTCGTGTACATATATTTAGTTTTATTTTCATTTATTTGTAGCCCCATCTTCTCTGCTTCCTTCTCGAACCTGATAAAAGTTTCCTTCATTTTTATTCTTGTGTTTTCTATTAGATCTACATCGTCTGCAAATGCCAGCAGTAAGTTTGGTCCTTCTCGATGGAATATGGAAGTCGGTGTATCAATTCTTGCATTTCTGATTATGTGTTCTAAAGCTACATTGAAGAGTTGTGGTGAGAGTGCATCTCCCTGCTTCAGTCCATTGTTAATCTCAAATGTCTCCGAGTACTGTTGCCCAACTCTTACCTTACATCGTAGTCCTTCCATACTCATCCGTATCAAGTTGACTAGTTTTTTAGGAAAGCCAAGTTCTTGCATCGCTGTCCACAGTCTCATCCGGCATACTCTATCGAAAGCCTGTTTAAAGTCTATGAACATCTGATGAAGCTCTCGATTGAACTCCCAGCATTTTTCCATTATTTGTTTTATAGTGAATATTTGGTCAACAGTAGATCGGCCGGGTCTGAATCCGCATTGATACTCTCCAATGTTTGCAAGGATTTTGTAGGTAGTATTAAGGAGCGTTATTCCTCGGTAGTTGTTACATTGCTTTTTGTTACCTTTTTTGTGATTTGGTACGATAACACCTTCTTTCCATTCGCCTGGGATTGTTTCTTCTTGCCAAATACCTTGAATTAGCTTGTATATAGATCTGTATAGTGCTTCCCCTCCGTGCTTCAGACATTCTGCGGGTATACCATCGCTGCCTGGGGCTTTATTATTTTTAAGTTTTTTAATTGCTTGGGTTACTTCTTCATATGTCGGGCAATGGTCTTCTATTTCAGCTGTATGTACCTCTATATTTGATGTATTCGTGCTAGCTCCACCGTTTAGCAGTTGGCAGAAGTATTCCTTCCAGGTTTTTAAGATTCCCTTGTCATTAGTAATAAGCTCTTCGCTGTCTTTTTCAAGGAAGTTTCCTGTTCTTGTTTGGTACCCTGCTTTTATACTAGAGACTTCTCTAAAGAATTGTCTTGCTTTGTTGTTCTTCCGATTTTCTTCTATTTCTCTGATTATTTGTTCCTGGTAATCCTTCTTTTTCCTTTTCATTAGTTTTCTTGTCTGTGTTCTAGTATATTTGAATCGTTCAATATTTTTGTCTGCTGAATTTTGTAGCATGTCTCTTCTAGCTAGGTTTCTTTCTTCTATGGATTTCTGGCAATCGTCATCGAACCATTTTTTTGTTGATCTCTTTTTGTTACCCAGTATTTCATTAGATACGCTTGTCAAAGTTGATTTTATATTCTTCCAAGTCGAGTCTATGTTGTTACTTTCTTCAGTCTGTTTCAGTTTTATTTGTATAGCGTTTTGAAATTTCCCCTCTGTCTCCGTATTCTGCAGACTTTCTGTATTCCATGTGGTTGCTGGCGTATTCTTGTGGGTTTTTTGGGACGCTATTCTTGTTCTCACCTTCTTTCTTACAAGGAAATGATCCGTGTCTCCATCCGCCCCTCTTAGGCTTCTCACGTCTAAGCAGTTACTACCTCTTCTGGCATCTACTAAGACGTGATCGATCTCTTTTTATCTTGCTTTAAATAAAATGTCTGAGTTTTTGCGACGTATGGCTTTAATTAGAAGAATTATGTTTTGTTTTCTATCATTTTATTATCTATATATAAATTAAGATGAACATGTCTCAAAACTATCTTTGATATATTCATTGACTAATAACGCATGGGTATAAAAATACTTGATTTTTTTGTTTGGAGCTCGCTTTTGGTGATAATTTCGCCTTGGGATTTGTCGCCATTTTAAAGTCGCAACATTGAAGAATTTTAGAGGGTCAAACGATGTTAAAATTATATATTTCTGCAAAGTTTTTAAGCCCCGAGAACTAAATATTTTAAGGCAATTAGTTTATTTTAGCAGCAGCATTTTGCTTATAATTTTACAAATTAGCTAAAAACCGGGTCATTTTAAAGCTGTAATTTTATATATTTCAATGGGCCAAACGACGCTTAAAATTCCTGAGAATATTTTAATTCCCGAAGCGTATATTTTAAGGCCAATAATTTTTGTTAGCAGATGCTTTTTGCATATAATTCTGCGAATTCCCTAAAAACCGTGTCTTTTTGATGTTGCCATTGCGAATATTTTCAGTGGGCCAAACAACGTTTGAACGTTAGTAGGCCTGCGAATATTTTGAAGGACGAGGTATATATTTTGAGGTCACTAATTTTTGTTAAACGTATTTCACTGAATCCTGTGAATTCTCTAAAAGCGGCACAGTTTGAAAAACTTTTTATAGGCCAAGTGACGTTTGAGAGTGAGTATTTCTGTGGTTATTTTGAACCATGAGTCATATATTTTAGGGCCACTAATTTTTGTACCAAACCCTGCAGCATTTTGAAGAATTCCAAAGAACCAAGTGACGTTTAAACAGGGGTATCAATACGAACATTTTAATCTCCATCACACTGATGATATACTTTTATTTCGCTGAAAACGGGCGCAATTTTTTAACCAATATTTTGAAACTTTTCAAAATGCCATACGTTTTTTTAAGCTCTATTATTTCTTTTCTCAGTTTAGCTCTGGCTTGATTGACAAGGAACGGAATCTGGCCAAAAAAGTCTAAATTTTGTTATTATATCATTTCATTTAGTTGTTTGATTATAGATCAGAATTAATTTCATTAATTTACCTTGTCCATAATTTCCAAGTTGAGCTTGGAGAATATTCACTCCTGGTACTACAATAGCTGGTAAAGTTCTAGATCGAAGTAGAGGAGGGGGAAGTTTTCTTCCTGAAGCTCCTTCTAATCCCACACAAGAAGCTCGTTGGTCGCATCGTGCAGCTGCTAATTGGGCACTGTAACAAAATAGTTTTAAAATGAGTAAAATGAAGAGAAAATTGCAACTTAGTTTTTAGAAGAAAAACTTTGTTAAATATTAACATTTTTTTATCGAGGTCTTATCAATTAGGTAATGCTGCACAATAGAAACCAATGTTAGTGAACACTTGCGTTATTTTTCATTCATGATTTTGGATGGATCACCGCATGGCCTCGAGTTGCTCTATCATACAAACTTAAGGATATTCACCTCTCAGATTTTAAAAATTTGGGACTAATTTTTATCAATACATTTTTTCCTCATAACTATAAGGAATAATCAGATCTTATGCATTCTCGGGATATTAATGTGTGTGTTGATTTATTTTTATAATAAAATGATGAGGTGCATTGAACAGGCTGTTCCTTGCTTCTCTGGACCTCAAAAGGAAATTAAGGAATATAAATCGACTGCATAAAAGAACTAAGAGCGCTAGTGATGTAGTTTTGGAAGAATGTAAAGCACTAAGAAGTAATATAAAGAAGCAAAAAACTCAAGAATTTGATTGGTATATACGGTGAAATATAAAGCCAATACTGATACAGATAGTTTTTGGAAGATTATTCAATCTAGAGGTAAAAAATGGAATTTTAACAGAGTTAAGCCACGAGGATCGCTCTGTAAGTGTTGGTCAGGAAATAGCAGATGCTTTTGCCGACTACTTCAGTTTAGTGTTTTTGAGGTCACGTGCCACAGGTGAATTAAAGTGAGATTTGCAATTAAATTTGTATATGTAAAAAAGGAGCAGATTTTGAAATCCACAAAAAAAATAAAAACCAGAGTGAGAGTGATAATATTCCTTCTTATATACAGGATGTCTGGTAAGAATCTTCTAGTTTCTCGGGAACATTCAAGGGAGGTCAAAATAACCCTACTTTGTAATAGAAAAAATTTCCTAAGTGCCCCTTATCTGCTTTAAGTTTTGAACCGATTTGTATAATTTAATGAAATTTTATTATTTTATAGAGGCTATAAAGACTCGTTAAATCATACAACAGTAGATGTTTTAGATCATCAGAAAATTCAGGGACGGACTTGCAGCCACATTCGTTGGACCTAATTTTTGACAGGTATCATTTTACAAGGAATGACCAAAATATTTAAAAAAGCAGTTTTCATCTCTGCAAGATGACACCTGTCAAAAATTAGGCCCAACGAGTGCGATCATCTACTGTAGTATGGTTTAATGAGTGTTAATGGCTTTTATAAAATATTAATATTTCATTAAATTATAAAAGTCGATTCAAACCTTAGAGCCGATAAGGTAAATCGCTGGGTACCCATTTAGGGCTCTGTATCTGCGTTAAGGCGCAGTTTAGGAAAACAAAGTAGAGTTATTTAGACTTCCCCTGTATGCTCCCGAGAAATTAGGAGGTATATCGTTATGTTGTATCGTAGATTTTCACGGATGGTAGAATGAATAGTTGGTTATTCCGAGTTTCAATCCGCATTTGCCAAATGAGATTTTGGCGAAACGTCGTGAAAACGATTTTTTGAACGAACGGATTGAAGAATGTTCAGATCAGATATAACTTTAGCAATGATAAAAATACATTTCCGATTCGTTTAAAAGATGGAACCGTAACACCGATAATTAAATCAGGTAGTACTCATAGTGTTGAGAACTACAGGCCAATTAGCATTCTAAGCTCACTAGCAGTGGCGTAAATAACGAACTCGCTGGCCTCGCGGTGCCAGGAGGGAGGCGCCTATTGTCCCTTAATGAAAATGATAAATTAAGTGAACAAGGGTCGGTTTCGAAAAAATCAAAAAATACTTTTTTACCAAAGTATAAAATATGAAGGATTAAGATGGGTGCAAAATAGTAGAGCACATTCAAAAATCTGCGGGGGAGGGGGTGCACATACTCTTAGTTAGACTACTGCTCGCTAGCCAAAAATATTTAACCACCTTCTATATATGACAATAGATTGCACGAGTTTAGAAATGGTTGTTCTGTTAAAAAGCATATATTTCTGTCGGATGGCCTAACTGTCACTAACTTGTGTACATTGACTTACGTGAAGCGAATCTTATCGATCAGAAAGTGTTACTGGATATAATTATGACTGATTGTGCTAAAGTCTTTGATAGGGTGGAACATGAAATTTTGTTGAATAATTTGAGTGAGTTTGGCTTTTTAATCGATGCTTGTTGTCTTCTGAATTTTTCATTGCTACGTCTGGAGTTCCTCAGAGAAGCAACCTTAAACTTCTTTTGTTTACAGTTTTTGTTAATGATTTGCCAACATGTGTAATGGAACAAATATTAATTATTTTACGCTGTTCAATCTGAATTATCTTCTGTTAAAATGAATAATTAAATAATCACTCTGTGAATAGATTTCCCGTAGGAATAGGGTAGTATATATTTTTTTCTATTACTACTCAAGAAAGTCTAAAGGAAAATATAAATCGGTTATCGAGCTTAACTTTTATTATCTTACTCGTTAAATGTTTTCTTAAAAATACATAAACTCAATTTATGGAGACATAAAGTGAAAGGCCCTCTCTAATATTTGCCTATAAATCTGTCGAAATAATCCTACTCTGGTTATGTAAATAAACCGACGTAATAATGGTAGTTTTTTAACATGTGGTATATGAAATACCGTTAAAATGTATTAAAATATTGAACGATTTTCCCGTTATTAGGAAACAAAAGAATAATCAAATTAACTCGTTATACTGTAATATAACCTTTGACCTGTGAAAGGAATTAATATAGCGACTGTTCTTCCTGATTGCAAGAAAGAATGATTTAAATACCAGCAATATGCATAAAAGGGCATTCAGGTTTTTTCACAGACAATATATTGTCTTATTCCTTTAGTTATAGAAAGAAATAGAATAGTTTATATAAAAATTAAGATTAAGACGCTCAAAGGCCAATTCGGGAATTAAGTATCCAGTATAGAAGGGCTGACGCCCTCTGGGACAAACTATTCGAACTATTAGAGAATGAAATTTACAGTTACAAGGATGCAAAAGGGGAACAGGGCGTCCAAGTTTGGTCCTTTAAGCAGTACTAAACTTCAATTCAATCTGGAATTCGTTATATTCGGTACCGCCGTCCAGTACGCTGCCAAAATTTACGTAACGGATATAATCGTCGGGAAAGAAGGTTATCTTTGTTTTGATTTGTTTTGAGTTAATTTGGGAAATTAAAGGAATATCGTGTGTTATCTTAGTCCAGCATTTCACGATTTTTAATACTATTTAGTTAAAAAATATCAATAGCTATTTTTTTTGCGTTTTATTTTTTTTTCCGTTTATGTTTATTAAGCTATTTATACGTTTGTTTTCAAAATTGGGTTTTACGTTTTTGTTTGAAAGGACGGCCAAGAAGAGCAATTATGTTAGTTTTTTTTTTCATAATTGTTATTAGTTTTAAGTTTCTATTGTAAATTGTTCGTTCTTTCTATTTATTTTTGTTAATAGACTAAGTGTTTTGAGAAACTTGTTTTGTTTAATTTCAATCAAAAACTTTCACGCGAATTAATTCGCGGACGCGCTGTTACGAGAGGTACAAAACAAGAGATGTTATCTGACCAACTAATAAGCAGCCTTGTCTGAATCTTGAAGTTCTGAGTTATGGTTTGGTAAGCTTAAATAACCGTAGTTGTTTGGTACTAAAGCTGCAAGAGAGAAGATGAACGTCCAGACTTCCAGAATATGTTTATTACCGTAAAATTTAGATATAGGTTATCAAAATAGCTACTAATTAATATGAGGCAGAAAAATGATTTAAGATGAAATGGTTAACGCTACCACAATCATTTACAAGAGTCTATGATCAAATTCTGTCACACATGGGTAAAACATTCTGAAAGTTTCCTGTTTGTAGATGATTTTTAAACGTAGAATGCAGCCTGATTATTGCGAGTGCCTTCAATGTGATTTGAACTCTGTGACTCAGTGGTTCCTTACAACAATATGATACTCAATGTAGATTAGAGCTACGTTCTTACTTTTATGCGAAAAAGAAATTCTAAATAGGAAAATTTTTCATTCAATGGTCGCATGCTAAATACAAAATATTAATGTAGGATCTTGGTATCTATCTGCAAGCAAGTTTGAGATTTGGCAAGCACTATGAAACTTTAGTCAATAAGGCCTATAGAGCTCTAGCCTTTTTAATCAGAAATATCAAATATTTTAATTATATAAGAACAATTGTAAAATTTTACAATACACTTGTAAGAGCTCATTTGAAGTATGTATCTATTATTTGGCTCCTTAAACTGAGGTTCTGTGTAATATGACACAAAAGGTTCAAAAAAGATTTTATATATGAAAAAATATAATATTTGTCATTATATGATTTCATACGACAGTATGTTAGTAGAGTTTAATATAGATAGGTTACACTATGTTACTCCTAAATAAAGGGTGTTTTATATAGAGGTATAGAACTTTAAGTTGGCAACACTTTTTTAACTGGCGGCCATTTTGTCAGCTGTCAAGTGATTTATGTTTAGTTTGGTTTGGCATTTCAACATGAATACACTGACGCTTGAACAACGCTTCCAAATTGTGCAAATTTATTTTGAAAATCATGGTTCTCTTCGAAATACGTATCGCGCACTACGTCCATTTTACGGTCAACATAATCGTCCATCAGAGCAATTAATTCGATTAACTAAGGAACGTTTTCGCACCACGTTTACTCTAAATGATAATACGCATCCACAGAGACGTCGTACAGTGCGTACAGAAGAAGTCATTGCTGCTGTAAAGCGTAGCGTAAAAGAAGACCCGAATCAGTCTATCCGCCATCGTGCACAGGAATTGGATATGTGTCCATTCACTTTATGGAAGATTTTGCGGAAAGATCTTGGTTGGTGTGCTTACAAAATCCAACTCGTGTAAGAATTGAAGCCACACGATCACTTAGCAAGGCGTAGATTTGGTGAACGGGCCCAAAACAAGATTGCCGTTGATCCCGATTTTCATAAGCGAATTTTGTTTAGCGATGAAGCTCACTTTTGTTTGAATGGATACGTCAATAAACAAAACTGCCGTATTTGGAGTGATGATAATCCTCAAGTGTATGTTGAGACACCGTTACATCCAGAAAAACTGACTGTTTGGTGTGCTTTATGGGCTGATGGAATCATTGGTCCGTTCTTCTTTAAAAACGATGCTGGTCAGAACGTTACAGTCAATGGTGACCGCTATAGAGTCATGATTACTGACTTTTTCGTTCATCAATTGAACAACCATGATGTGCAGGAGGTGTGGTTTCAACAAGACGGCGCAACATGTCACACAGCTCGTGCTACAATTGATTTATTGAAGGAAACGTTTAGTAATCGCATAGTTTCACGTTTCGGACCCGCGAATTGGCCTCCAAGATCGTGCGACTTAACGCCGCTAGACTATTTTCTGTGGGGATATGTGAAGTCGCTAGTCTACTACACTACACTTGGAGGACAACATTCGCCGCGTTATTGCCGATATACGGCCACAAATGTTGGAAAAAGTCATCGAAAATTGGACGTCCAGATTAGACTACGTCCAACCAGCGTGGCGGTCATATGCCAGAAGTCATATTTAAATTATAATACCAGAAGGTTATCTTTCGAATAAAGTGAATTTCATGTCAATTTAAAAAATTCATCTTTGTTTTATTCCATTTAAAAATTCTATACCTCTATAAAAAACACCCTTTATTAAGTATAAAGATAATCCCTTGATAGGTCAAATTAAGTTTAATGTTCCCAAGATTATCTGGAGAAATTTGGGTCTGCCTTTTTTTTTTCTTACGAGGCACTGAATTAATCTCCTTTATATCATATGCTACAAGAATGTAGCCATTTAGTGCAAGATTGTGACACAGACCTATTCAATGTCGAGGTTAAGAGCCTGTTGGGTAACTTAAAGATTATCAAATCATGTAGTTGTATCTGTATTATTGTTTTTAGACTTAATTCTTAGTTTTAGCTTTAAATTTCTAGTTCATTGTGCCATCGTTGCTAGTTTTATATATATATATGTGTTTCATTCTCTATTGTTTTTATTATAATTTTTTTTTTCTACGATTAAACACTCCTGCAGGTAATATCCTGTGTATTTGTAGAGAGTATAAATAATTAAAAAATACTTGCGTCGTTTAAATTTTAACAAAAATGCATTTATTGAAATAAACGCTTTAGAAAAACACTATCATGAATAATTAATATTCTGAATATTCGAATATTTATCCACAATAGTGCTTTAAATTTAACACATTTTCTTTTTTCTGAAATAAATATACCCACTTCAAGAGTTCATAACTTAAAAACTAATCTTAGAATTTGATTATTGGATTTTTACTTGAGACATCGACATCTATGGTACATATAAATTAAGAATAATTGTCGGTATGTGTGTTTTATTTTTATTTAAGAGAGCACAGTTTGGTAATTCGAACGGGTTGCTTAGACTGAACGAAACTCTTAGTCGTCCACGCCCCCTTGCGGGTAACTTGGGCGGCGCACACCTGAAAGCGTCCTGAGATGGACAATTCTCTGAAAGCCGTCTCGGAAACACATCTTAACTCTGGTTTGACGAACTCGACACAATCGAGAGGGAGAAAGGCTAAGCCCTGTTCCAAAAGCCCGAAAAATATCCCAGAGGTATCTGTAATTCTGATAAATTATTTCGGAAATATTTCACACAGAACTCTTTGTGTGTGAATTACATTTATTCGTGTCTGACGATATTGTTCTGCTAAATAGCAAACCATACCCGACAATAAGCAGTACAGATAAGATATATATGTTAAATTTATATAGATAAAAATATGTTATCGGTGAGTAACGTATGCAATAGAATTTTATTTAAAATCTTTGTCATTATTTCAAACAACAATAAAATAGTGTTTTAATATTTTCTAGCTTAATGTAATATTAAGGTTATATTTATAATGGGAAACTTATGTTGTGATCCTGGAAACACGGAACATGGTAATTTATGTTGGTTTTAATGTGCGAAGTATAATTAATTAAAGTGATTGTATAGATCCTACATCGAATGAACGTTACCCCTGAGAAATCGGCGATGTTCCGATCGGTATAGTATAACTTTTAAAGTATATTATGTATATTCAAATATTTTTGTATATTTACGTTGTTATTTTACATTTTTCAAAATGTTATATGCAAATAATTGTAATTTAAATGTATATTATATCCATAACTAAATAGTTACTAAATCTTATAAATACTGGGCCATAATGTTAGGTTTCGTTGACGAATTCATTCACTTAAAGTAATGGTCCCCCTATTAATTTTAATTACTTTGGAATAATTTTAGTGATATTTAGATAAATTTGAAATTTTCAAAACAAGGTTTAACTACGGTTTCTAATTACTAGTAGTAAATCTTCGTGTCCCGGAACTATTTTGGGTCCCTCACTAACCCTGAAATAGGCAACATATTTTCCCTAAATCCAATTTCCTATGGAATATTAAAATAAACTGGATTTTATATATACCGTGAAACTTCTATATTGTACATATTTTCCTGATGTTGCTGTTATGTTTTATATAAAATTTTTGATATTTTAAATCTTTTCATATTTAGGATGATGCAGTTTAGATGGGACGAAAATTTATAACAATAAAATAGACTTATAATAACAGAGGAAAATATCTTTATTGATCAAGTTGACTATATTTTCAATTATGGGGTATTCTTATAAAATGTCACTGATACAGGGGATGTTTTTTAATGGCAACTTCCATATAGTATTAAATTTTTAAATAGCTTTTTTGACGATGGTGTTTGCTTCCATAATACAATGTTCAATTTTTGAACTACTAATCCCCGCATACCTCTTCAAATTCAAGTTGACTTGACAGGACAAGTTACTTTTCTTATTTACCTGTTTAGTGTTTCAATGGAACAAGTTTGTGGTACGTATATCATAGAAAAATAATTTTATGTCTGTTCTTCTGGTCATTGATATCTAAAATATATTTAATTTAGGGGTGCACGGGGGAATTGGCGCCAAATAAGGAAAAACTCCAATAATTTTTGTTTATAATCACATTTTAATATACTTTTTCGTTTCTTGAAAACCATATCTAATAAACTTTAACTGATTGACAGTGAAATTTAAAACAAAAAACAATAGTAGAAATTACTAAAAAAAATAGCATTGGTTCCCATTGCCCAAGATACGAGCAATGGGAACCCTAGAAAAATCATTATTGTTAAATATAAAAATCACAAATATAACCTTTGGCAGAATCACTTCCTGTACATTGAGGATGTGTCCAGTGATCACAGACATCACAGAAAAAATAAGGCCAAATGTTTTGTTTTCTCACCACATCTGACTTTATTCCAATTCGATGGTCCAAAGCCATAAAGTTTTTACATAGTGTTCTAGCGTTTATGTATTAAAACCGGATGTATTCGTACCCAAACGTACACCCACTATACTCCTAAATTTTTGTCGCTACCTATCCTCTTTCACACGTGCGGAACGTATATGAATAAGGAAGCGATGATTCGGCAACGCTGCTTATACTCCACTTGGGCTCAATATGTCAGTGTTAGTATCTCGAATTTAATCACTAAATCTGTGGTAGTATTTACATCATTTAACGTATTAGATAAACTTAAGGGGTAGAAAGAGATGTGCGATTATTCGAAAATTTGAGTTTGTTTGTAAAAAACTCGTCTCGTTGAGTTCGAGTCGAGTCGAATAAAAACTCGAAACTTTGAGTTTTTGAACCAACTTTAATTTTCAAACAAACTTGAATATTGGAGTTGCTGGCTTGGCGTTTTTGTGAATTTTTTACCGGGATAACCTAGAAACAGGAATTTCTAAAGCTTTTGCACGTTTTCAACATTAAGACCTAAATTGACCGCATGGGACTATTATTAAGTTGTATGTTGGGTTTAGATCCGATTATTAGTAATTATTTATGATAATCGATTAATCTTTCTTGTAGTTTTCTTAATTTCCGATAGCTATTATCTTGTAAATGCCTTACTTATTATTCTTATAATGCTGAGACTTAATTTTGAGTGAAACTTTTCAGTTTATTGTGAAATTTAATATATTTTGTTACATATTTGCTCTTCGGACGTATCATGATGGTCCCAATCTATAGGTTAATTAACTTATTAATGTATTTGAAGTATTTCTGAATTGAATTTAATCTCTGTGGTCCAATTCTGATTTTAAATTTGGGGAAATTAGAATTACATGGCATCGTAATATGTCTGTTGACTTTCAGTTTGACTCCAGTTTTTTTTGTGTGTTCAATTGCAATATTTATATGCTTGAGATGGCCAAATTAAGTGAAAACTAGAAATTCTTTTAGGTTTATTTAATTTTATTTAATTAAAAAATTAATGTCAGAATGCGAATCCTGGCTTTTCACAAAGTATTGTGGTATTTACATAATTATATCTTGAGTATACTGTTTCTGTTATTTTTACCTTGCAGTTAATTAAAACTGTGTTTTATTTTAGCCAGATTTAAGCCAATTTATTCAGTGTTAATGAACCAAGCATTCCGTGATCTCAGACCCTAAATATTGCCTATTTATTTTATCGTTATCTTCAAATATGTGTTAGTTAACTTATTTAAGTAAGTAATTATTTTGCTTAATGGACCTTCCGTTATACTTTGATCTGATAATTTTTGGTGAATACCTGAAGTTACGCTGTTGATTTACCGTGTGCATTATGCCTATTATTTACTTGTACGTAACTCGATCTCAATAGTTAAAACAAGTAACTACTCTAAAGTTATACTTTGCTTAGTTTTGCTAATTTGCTTTAATATTTCCTTTTCTATTAACTTAAAGATCAACCTTGATAATTTTCCTCTTGTTTTTTTTTTTAATATGTAGTGAGTTTAAATTTTGAATTTAAATATTTCTTGACACATTGGCGGTAGTTAATAAATTCATTTGTTCTTATTCTATTTTGTGTGAAGGCTATCTAAGGAAGTTACTTACTTATAGGGTCCACCCAACGGGTTTCAACATAACTGGTATCCCGCCTACTGGTATCCACCCTTGGGGCATGTTATATTTTAGTTCACCATATTGTACTGTAGTTGGTTTTCTTGTGGCGGTTTCCTTTTGAGTTGTGTTCTGTGTGTTTATTACATCAGAGCCTACCCCGTAGCAGAGAAATTAAATAACTGGCAGACTCGTCGTTTCTCAGGCAAACCTTGAATGACTTTTATTTATTTATTTAAGGAATTTATTCTTTACTGTTGTAAGTCGTTACGCAATAAACATAAATCTATATTCATAGAATGAACAGGTTTGATTTAGGTTGTTTTTTAACGCCATTGGGCTCTATTGTTTGTTAATGTAAGTGATAAGATGTATTTCTTTTTTTTTTTGTGAATCTATCTGAGCGGCTCCATCTTTTAATTAAAGATTCTTTGCCATTACTTTTTATATCGAGGTTTATTGCTCTACATGCTACTTGCGTTTGAATCATTTTATTTGTTGTTTATTGCTAATTTACGGTAAAGTTGAAAGCTAGTTCCTAACAATATCGTGGAAGGTTTCTGCATTCCAAATAGCTTTTGATGTATTAGCACTTTAAATAATCCATCCCTACTTTTCGGCATAGGGCTTAGCTTGACATTTTTCCTCGCTGGTGCTGCTACTAGATTTTCATTGATTGGATATAAGTAATTCATTTTTATTTTTTTTACCTTATTTTAGGTGTTGTATCTTCAGGAAAAACAGTGTAGCACAACATCCTAATAGTCCTTTAAGAACTAAATAAAATCTTCCGATTCGATACGTATACATATTTATTCCAGAGGCAAGTCGCAAAAATCATGTAAACTTTTTTAAAAACTGACATTAACGAAAGACAAAAAATATGTATGCTTTATGTTTTTCCTGAGATGAACAACGAAAATTAATAAATGAAAATATTTTCTTTTTCATTATAAAATAAAATTCTTTCATGATTAATTTTATAAAAATCGGAAGATGAATTATGCCATATTTTTATACATAATTGTTTTTTAGCCCACCAAATTTACATCATAAAGTTGCTTCCCATTTACTTTAAAATTAATTTTAAACTAGAACTCTTATTTGAACTTACAAATAAATTTCTTCCAATTTTATTATTCACCTGCTTCTCTAATATTGACTTTTTTTTAGTTCGAGTTCCCAATCGAGATTTTAACGAACAACCACGACAAGAACTTTACCGATCGACAGAAGTGACTACCAAACAACCTCGTGCAGGTTCTTCAGTGTCATACAAGAATGAAGAAAATAAGATAAATACGCCAACAGCAGACACAAGATTTAAACGTAAAAAAATTGACATTCTAAAACCTCAAAGTAGTATAAAACCATCTATAGAAGAAAGAATTTTATCTGACCAAGAAAAAATCTTTATTGAAGACTTAAAGCAAATTCAAAATCAAGCTGTTCCTTTTATAGAAGAAATTAAAAATTTCACTGAATTAGAAGATAGTAATCAATATTATTATATTGAGGAGAGCTTGAGAAGACTCATAGAAAAACTAGATGATATGCACGATAGTGTGGAAAATAATAAATATTTGAGAAATAAAAGGAAAGAAGTTTATAAATTCATTTTTCCACTATTTGATAAATTGGACGAAAAGATTCAAGAAAACAAAGCTATGATGAAGTAGATAATAGATTTGTTTCACAATATAAAAAACAGCCCTTCTTAATTCGACAGTATTAATTTAGAATTTACTATTTTTATGCTTTTGACGGAGCAACACAAAGTTTTATTACAATTTTAGTACGAATTTGACACAATAAATTTAATATACATTGTTATATAAAATTAAATACGTTTTTGAATTGATTTTAAAATTCAAAGTACTGAAACATTGCTCAACCAATTTAAACGGCATACTGTTGAACAAGAACCAGAGTCTTAATTACGGTTCAAAAGGTGTACAACTTTGTTATGAAGTGATTTTAAGACGAGTTTTTTTGAATACAGTGACGTTATATGCTGATTTTTCACATTACCGCAATGGGTACTGCATACAAAAAATAACTATTTTACCTCATACACTGAAAGACGATTGTTCTAGAAGTATGAAACTCATATGATGCCTTTATTTCACTCTGTATTTTCGAAAAATTTTGAATATAGACGTGTGCCTTTAGTTTTTAAAACATTTCATGAGGATGTTCGATGGGTATTCGATTTTCGTAAATTTCGTTTTCTTATTTAACTTATATTGCCCGTGAAAATGACTGATGTGCTATTCTCTCTCTCTCTCTCCCTCCCTCTCTCTCTCTCTCTCTCTCTCTCTCTCTCTCTCTAGCATTACAACCCGGGGTGGGTCTTTGCTGACTTCTCAATCTGCCTCCACTTGCTGCGATCCACCATCAGTTCCTCCGCGCGTTCGACGTTTAGGGTTTGTAAGTCTGCTGCAATATTATCTCTCCACCTCATCCTTGGTCTTCCTAGCGGCCGCTTTCCTTCTGGGTTCTCTTCCCGTACCAACTTGACGATACGTTGACCTTGTCTCATAACATGGCCGGCCCATCTTAATCTTTCTGCTTTTATTATTTTCACTATATCTGGCTAGTTGTATAGTTCTTCCAATTCCTTGTTTGTTCTCGTTCTATATTGCTGTGTGGTGTTGTCCCTGACCGGTCCGTATATCCCTCTAAGCATTATTCTTTCTGCGATTTTCAGTCTATTCTCATTTTGTTTTGTCAACGTCCATGTTTCACATGCATATGTCATTACCGGTCTTATAACTACTTGATATATTCTTATTTTCGTGCGGCGGGATATATTTTTCGATTTCATTATCTTTTGCAGCCCATACCAGCAGCGGTTGCCTCCTTGTATTCTGTTGTTAATCTCTTGTGTAATGTTGTTGTCAAAGGTGATCGTAGCTCCCAAATATTTAAACTGATGGACCCTTTCAAAATTGTAGTGGTCCATAGTCACGTTCTGTTCTATTCTGTCTCGCCGTTCCGTTCTTGTTGTAGCCATATATTTTGTTTTTTCTTCGTTGATTCGTAGGCCAACTTTCTTTGCGGCATTTTCCAGTTTGATGAACTCTTCCTTGACACTGATAGTTGTATTACCTACAATATCGATTTCTAAAGAGGAGCGTTTTGGTGTTGGTCTTTCGCACGATGCTCTCCAAGGCGACGTTAAAGAGGAGTGGAGATAGCGCATCGTCTTGTTTAAGACCACTGTTGATTGTAAAGAAGGTTGACAATCTTCCTTCAAGTCTTACTACACTTGCAGATCCCTCTACACATGTTTTGGTGAGGTTAATTAGCTTCTTCGGTATGCCCAGTTCTGCCATGGCATTCCACAAATCTACTCTTATGATGCTATCGTATGCTTGTTTAAAATCTATAAATAGCTAGTGCAATGTTTTGTTGTATTCCTAACATTTCTCCATTAATTGCCTAATCGTGAATATCTGATCTACAGTTGAGCGGTTTTTTCTAAATCCACACTGGTAATCTCCTATTTGATACTCCACACACGCAGTCAATCGTTCTAAGATCATTAGAGAGAAGACTGTATATCCTGTGTTAATAAGGGATATACCCCTATAATTGGAGCAGCACGTTTTATCGTCCTTCTTAAGTATTGGTAATATCACACTTTCTTTCCAGGAGGTTGGTATTTTTTCTTCTTTCCATATTTAACAGATGAGTTGATAGAAAGCACGTTTCAAGGTTTCTCCTTCCTTTTTCAAACATTCTCCCGGTATAGTGTCGTTTCCTGGGGCTTTGTTGTTTTTAAATTTTTGAATAGCTCGTGACACTATTGTGCTATTGTGAAATCATTTATATAGTGTGAAATGCTTAAAATAACAAATATATCTGGCTAAACTGGAACAGTGTGCCTTTTCATTGAAAAATTCTGTGCTTGATTGAAAATAGCAATAAATAACGTAACTCATTTTCAGAAACACTTTTTTTAGAATAGAAATCATGAAAAAATAATTTGTATTAAATGTCCAATACTGTAAGTTGTTTATTTAATTGTTTTACAAATAATTATGTGAAAACCACTAGGTTTTTCCTTTATTATTTATTAATTAATTTGTTCAGACAACTTTTAAATTATTTTATGTAATTTTATTTTTATCACCAATCCTTAATTCTTAAAACTGCACAATATTTAATATAATTTACCCAGTAACTATACAAACTAAAATCCAAATGCGTTCTCTTTTAGTTATGACCGTCCTGTATTAAAAAAAAGAAAAATCGCTTGTCAAAAAGAATAAAATAGCAAGTATTAGTGGGCTTTTTTTCAAACATTGTTATGTGTTTACTGAACATCTACCAGTGCCAAAAATTTCTCGATTTCCTGTCAAAACCACAGATCGACTTTAACATGGCAGCACGATCAACGCATCCCGTATAACATCTGTATTCCTTAACAGCTTCTGGATAAACGATAATATTTGGAAAATATGTTTGCCTTTTCATATTAGGCTAATTAATTACGACTATTTACTGCCCTGTAATATGGCTTCTAGACAATTCCTTTTTTAGAAACAGCTGTGGAAGACCTTTTTGTTTTCTTACTTTCTTATCAAGGTCATTTTCACCTGTTTAAGGAACCTATTGAATAATGTTCAACAACAAAGAAAATTCGGAGACTCAGTTGGATATTTTACTGTCAAAATGTAGTTTGGAGTTGAAACCCTCCGCTATAAATTAGGAGCTGATAATTATTTTTATTCTGTTTCTTAGTTCTCTAGGCAATTTTTTTAATACTTATTCATCCAAAAAGAAGTTCATTGTATAATCAAAAAAAAAAAAAAAGAATTGTGTTCCGAGCTTTTTCACACTATTTTGAGGGTTGTAGGAGATGATCTTGGGAGTGTGCTTGTAATTATCACTTCAAATTTGATTTCAATTTGAACAAATACTTAACATTACATAAGTCCCTGTCGTTGGTGTAAACTTTGTTCATTTTATAAACCCGTATAATACAAAAAAGAATAATTCATTTGCCTAAACCAGAAAAAATTATAAAAAATAATTTTCCGAAAAGACTTAATAAAAAAACGAGTAAAGGAAATTTTTTCAAACAATGATATGGTTTACTTAAAGAAAAACGCTCCTGAGAGTGTGCCATTCATTATTCTTTTTTTCATTTTTTCGCAGCTCAAGTTTTAAAAATTAGCAGGAATTACTCATATATCTTATTGAATGAAAAGTCTATAGGATATTTGCAGCAACACATTATACTTATAATGTATATTTAATGGAGAAAGTCCTACACACCAAAACCATTATAATATACAATATGGATCTTTTTTTACAAATAAAAATAAGATAAAGAAATATGAATAGTCGTTATGATATATTAAGTACTGTCAAGGTAAATAAAAAAAATAATTTTTGTTTTAAGTTAAACATAAACCCACATTACATGTATTACATGTCCATTTGATAAGATATGGTTACGATGCACTACTGCATCGTGCACTATGTCTAGATCCATTAACAGATATATGAAATGCATTATTTTTTTTGACTTTCAGTGAGGCATAAGGTTGTATCTATTTTGTTTTGGAACAATAATTTTACTAGGTGTGCTTTCTTTTGAAGCTACAATAGGTTTAGAAATAATTTAACAACAAAGTAATTTTATGACATTACCATACAGAATAAAATAATTTACAACCGAGACATCTACCAGTGCCAAAAATTTCTCGATTTCCTGTCAAAATCACAGATCGACTTTAACATGGCAGCACGATCAACGTATCCCGTATAACGTCTGTATTCCTTAACAGCTTCTGGATGAACGATAATAGTTGGAAAATATGTTTGCTTTTTCATATTAGGCTATTTAATTACGACTATTTACTGCCCTGTAATTTTGCCCTCTAGACAATTCCTTTTCTAGAAGCAGCTGTGGAAGACCTTTTTATTAGCCCTAAATATTCCTCACGAATATATACAGGGGCCAACCCAGCCTCTCTTTTTGGATGGGGCGATATCAATAAAGCAAAGAAATGATCAAAATTACCCCCACCCTATTCGTAAACAAGCATAATATAACAAACGAAAGCGAGTTGATAGTCTAATGCAGAAGGCAGGCAAGTATACTTTTTCTGATTAGAAGCTCTCTTTTGGTAATTTAATGGGGTTCAAGTAGCTATTGAAACAAAGTGATATTTTTTTTTCCAGTTAGATACTCGGTGTCTTTTTTACAACAGTTGCACCTACATTCTCATGTACTTTACTGCCATCTTTACCTGTGTAGATATCAAGATCGCACAGATAACAGGCATATCTGCTCTAGACCAAATTTTTTGCCTGTTTTTATGAGTTGTAGCAGTAAATACTGTTTTAAAGTTGTACGTTCTTTAAATTTTGCCACTATTTCATCTGCTGTCTGTTCTTGATTTGATAATCATTTTTTGATGTATGGGCAAATTTTATATAATTTTTGCCAGCATAATTGAATTGTCATATTGATGAAAACGCTATAGAAATCCCTATAACTAGGTATCAGTTTGATATACATAAACATATTGTTTGCATTAAAATTTTTATTCCTGTAATATTCGTAGATACAATATTTCTCATTTTTACCAATTATAAATTTGTTTGGAACACAATTTTATTGACCATATGACAAAGTAATTAAAAAATTTTTCAGTTTTTTTGAAATTTTTCTGGACTATTTAAATAAACCACATTACAGAAAATTAGGATAATTTAGCATGGTACACAATGTTAGTATAAATATCTGTTAATAGATGGCACCAGTATTTTTACTGATTAACATTGAAAAATCTTTATGGGACTTTTCATTTGATAGTTTTTTAAATAAAACTACAATATCGGAAATGCTTAATACTTCTATAAATCTTTATGGTTACAAGGCAGGGCTTAATTGAAATTAGTAAAGTCAGAAACATTCTGATTTCTTTTGCGAATAATAATCATAACAAGTTGCTAAATTAAAGTAATAACGGGGATGGAGATGTAATAATTTGATCACTAAAAATTAGCTATTCTTTGAGTGTGAATGAATGAATGAATGAATAAAAAAGGTGATACTTGATCACTGATACCTAGATTTCATTGAATCCGCTACACCCCACCACGTCTGTAGATCATTTGGGTCCAATTGTCTTTGTGAATCCAACCAGCCTCGTTGATTGCTTTCAGTGACACAATTATATCTACGAAATGTCTTCGCCTCAGTTTATTGCTAGTCACTCTCTGAGAACATGCTTGATAATTTCGCCTTCTCCAGACACCATTTGTACATCTTGTTATCTACGACACCAATCTTATGGAGATGGTCGGCTCCAAGTCACTATGTCCTGTCAACAGTTCCACCACGACGCAGGATTCTTTTTTTCCTAAGGAGAAAAACTCCCTAGTAAACCGTGCCTTAGTCCAGTTAAATATTCCTTGACACACCTCATTCCAAGAGCCTTTCTTCACGATTCCATGAATTAACTTTCCAGCAACAATTTTGTTGGAAATGTACACAGACCACACGACTTCGGACTACCGTTATAATATATCGTTCGATGACACTATAAGGGATCGATGGGTAAGTAAAGAAGCTAAACGGGAACCGTCTTCTGGTACACTTATCTGGTAAACTGGTGGCTCAAAAACGAAAGAGGGTGCAAGAGCTGAAATATATGGGTTGCAACCAAGAAGAGAAATTATTTGTCCCTTGGAAAAATGCCCCAATAGAAATATATGCAATTTACAATGTGCAGGTAAGATAAAAAATAGAGCTTACAAAGGGAAACAGATCTACATTTATTCTGACAGCCAAAAAGTTATGCAGGCCGTCAAGGGTCAAAAGGAATCATCTACATTGGAATGGGAATGTCAAAGTGAACTAGTAACTCTGGCAAAATTAACACAATTATTTTACAGTAGGTACCAAGAACGAAAGCATACATGGAAATGAAAAAATTGATGAGTTAGCGAGAGCTGGTTCATCATCTCAATATATAGGTCGAAAATAGGGTCTTGGGATGCCAAGGTATGCGGTTCGAGATGTTGTTAAATAAGGATCAAAAAAGAGCACACAAATCATTGGAGAGTCGAATAAGGATTGAACTATTGCACATCTAAATTTCCCTCAATGTCGACTCATACTGCTAACTTGCACAAATACAGGACGTGACAAGTACTCGTTCTTAAGATTCATTGCTTTACTGACAACCAATGAAAATAAAAGGAACCAGAACACACCCAAAAATTTCTCAAGCCAAATGGCTACACAATCACTAAAGAAACAAATTACCCAAATCCATGTAGTGGGGGGCGGATATATGACCGGGCATTTTAATGTGTAGCTCGAACATGTAGGTTAATAATTTGTGATTTTTTTTTTGAAGAGGTCTCATCATGGCTCTTGGGTTTGGACTGTGTAAAATTGGAATTATTATCCGACGTTTCGCCTACGATTGCACGAGGCATTTTCAGGGATCTTTACTCCACGAGATTAGAATACTGAATAACTATCGAGGAGTAACAGCTCGGTATTTATACCCGACTGGTGCTCAGAGAATTGTGACTCTGAGTTACAATCGATTTCCACGTCTGATGTAGATTGTAATCTGCATCTTTATTAATATTATTTGGATATTTACAAATTTCGTTTAACTCTCGAATTTTACGTTTAAAGAAACTAGACGCTGATGCTAGCACCTTGGTTTCTTTTATACTAGAAGTGTAACCGAGCATTGCTGGTGTTCAGCTACTGCAGATTGTTCAATTTGTTTCTTTTTTATACATCTTTCATGTTCCTTAATCCTAGTGGATATAAACCGTCCTATTTCACCTACAAACACTTTACCACAAGAGCAAGGTATCTTGCAAACGCTCTCTGTTTGAAATGAAATTGCGTCCTTTGGAGACTTCAAATATTGACCAACTTTCTTACATGTGTTGAAAATTGTCCGAATGTTTGATTTTCGGAGCAATTTGGTAATCTTATCGGTGGTTCCGTGTATGTAGGATAAGACAACATTATTCATAGGAGGTACATTTATGACATTTCCTTCATAATTTCCTGGATCATCTAAATATTCTTGATGCACTAGTACAAAGGAAAGAGAATGGCAAATTAGGACATTCTGTGTACAGAAAACCAACACATACAAATCGATATCTCAATGCAACGTCACACCATCATCCTTCTCATAAACAATCGGTCATAAACTCTTTGGGACATAGAGCACTTTCAATATGTGACGAACAATCACTGAAATCAAAAAAGAGAAACTAACTAATGCTCTGAGAGGCAACGGATATTACGCTGAAGATATAAGACGTTCTATTAATAAATATAAAAACTCAACTACTCAACAAAATGTCATAAATGTACCTCCTATGAACAGTGTTGTCTTACCTTACATACACGGAACCACTGACAAGATTGCCATATTGGTCCGAAACTCAAACATTCGGACAACTTTCAATACATGTAAAAAAGTTGGAAAATATTTGAAGTCTCCAAAGGACGCAATTCCATTTCAAACAGAATGCATTTACAAGATACCTTGCTCTTGTGATAAAGTGTATGTAGGTGAAACAGCACGGTTGATATCTACTAGGTTTAAGGAACATGCAAGATGTATAAAAAATAAAAATTGTACAATCTGCAGTAGCAGATTGCTCAGGTCGGAGTACGGCGCTGAAAGCAAAAAAGTAGCAGCCAACTCCATAGAGTGGAAGAAGAAGAAGAAGATTGCTCAGGTCAGGCTGTTAATATAAAAGAAACTAAGGTGCTAGCATCAGTGTCAGGTTTCTTTAAACGGAAAATTAGAGAATCAATTGAAATTTGTAAATATCCAAATAATATTAGTAGAGATGCAGGTTACAGTCTACATCATACGTGAAAATCGATTGTAAAGCTGGAATACGGTTCGGGGGATCGAATATACTACATTCGATTTATTCATGAAAGGAGTTTTACTTTTTAAGTTAGTTAATGGTGTATTTAATTTATTATAAGACCTGTGGCATACGATAATATCGTGCTTTTTTAAAACGTGTTTTATTTTTTTCTGACACCTTATTAGTGCTAGTTAGAATTTTTTGTCTATGTTCGATATATCGGTACTACGTGAGAGAGAAAAAAAATTAAATAGAAAAAATGTTTGTTTTTACATGTAGAATCATCTTATATTGTTTCGGATTTTTTTCTGCACTTACGATTTTTAAAAAAATCAATTATTAAAATTTTTTAAAAATATAATAATATACTTATGTATATATCTAAAAACAGAATTAGAACAACTCATGGTCATGGTGTGACTTTCTTTTAAAGAGTTATAGTTTTTTTTTTTATGAAAAACAAGCATTTTTTTAATAGCTCCTACATATAAGCTCATAAAGAATACCATAAATCTTTAACAAAAAGTTGCACTATGTTGTTTCAATTCTGTTTTTATATACAAGCATAAGTACATTATTATGTTTTTGAAAAATTTTAAAAATCAAAAAATTTTAAAAAATCAAGAGTGCGGAAAAAAATCGTAATAATAATTTTACGTGTAAAAACAAACATTTTTTTTATTTATAGATATACCGAGTATTGAAAAAAAAAGTTCTTTTTTTTTTTGTTAAGAAGACCGTATTTTAGTCAGAAAGGTACTTACAACAAAATTTTAAAAGGCATTTCTTTAATAGCTCATACATATGAGCTATTAAAAAACGCTTTTTTTCATAAAAAATACCATAACCTTGTAAAAAAAGTCGCTCTATGGTCCTGAGTTGTTTCAGTTCTGAAAGATATATACATAACCATATTATGTTTTTGAAAAATTTTAAAAATTAAAAAATCGAAAAAAATCAAAAGTGCAGAAAAAATTCCGCAATAATCTAAAATAATTTTACGTGTATAAACAGACATTTTTTCTGTTTGAAGTTTTTACTATTTCTCGTAGTTACAGATATATCGAACATTGAATAAAAAATCACATTTTCCGTTAAAAAGACAGTATTTTGATTAAAAATGTTCTTAAAACAATATTTAAAAAACATTTTTTTAATAGCTCATACATATGAGCTCTTAAAAAATACTTTTTTCATAAAAAATACCATAACTCTGTAAAAGGAAAGTCGCACTATGACTCTGAGTTGTTCCAGTTCTATTTTTAGATACACTCATTGTCATATTATTATGTTTTCGAAAAATTTAAAAAGTTTAAAAAATCACAAAAACGAAAAAAAATCAAAAGTGCGGAAAATGTTTTGGAACTATCTAAGATAATTCTACGTGTAAAAATAAACTTTTTTTTCTATTTAAAGTTTTTTTCTGTCTCGTAGTTCCAGATATATTGAGTATTGAAAAAAGTCCTTTTTCTTCGTTAAATGGCCGTATTTTGGTAGAAAATACACTTAGAACAAAACTTAAAAAAGAAGCTTTCAGAAGAACTCGAAAAACTGTTTGATCAGAATTTTCCTATGAGTATTTTCCACGAAACTGCATTGATATTAGCAAAACCAAGAAAAAATATTTTTTTTATCCTTTATTCTGAAATAAAATTTTTAAAAAATGAAAAATTTAACTGGCACTTCACATTATTTGAAATTGCCTGGAAAGAGCTTTAAAAGAGTTTTTTGAATTGTCGCAGATTATTCCTTACTGAAATATAAAACTTCGAAACTTGCGTGGGGCAAGTACGTGGCTATATATATATATATATATATATATATATATATATATATATATATATATATATATATATATATATATATATATATATATATATATATATATGCTCCTCGATAGTTATAGAAGGTTCTAATCTCGTGGAGTAAATATCCCTGAAGATGTCTCGTGCAATCGTAGGCAAAACGTCAGATAATAATTCCAATTTGACACGGTCTAAACCCAACTTGATCAAAGCCGTGAAAACTTTCGTTCTTTTTTAGGTCACCTTTAGTTAGTTTGGTGTATAAGAAGCCCACAAGCTTGTCTACCAATAACCGACAGATCACCATATTTCCATACATTAAAGGCATAACGGATAGAATCGGTAGATTACTCCGTAAAGCTGATATACCTTCAGCCTACAAACCACCCAAAATAATAGGTTATTCTTTAAGAAAAATCCAGAAAACAAAATCGACCTGGAAAATCAACGAGATTTGAAGATTACATGCAACACCTGCAGAAAACATACATAGTCCAAACCAACAGAAGGCTACAGACAAGGCTGGAAGAATATAAACTCAATATCAGAAGAAACTAGACATCAGCTCTTCTTTAAGATAAGTTTGAGACAGGCCATAAAATTGATTTTTACAAATTGATCAAATTCTGGTAGAACATACAGTTAAGGAATGAAAGTTCTTGAATTTATCTAATAAACTCTGTGAATCCCAAACTACTCATATAATTGATTACATACGTACATATATGAAAAAATTAGTAAAAATAACGTTTTCATAAAATTTGTTTTAGAATCCTTTGATTAAATTAAAAAGGGATGCCTTGTTGTATGTGTTGATTAGTTTACTTCATATTCTCATCCTTCCTTAAAACCTCTTTTTCCAAAAGTAGAAGGAAAGAAGGGAGTCGATTTAATGAAAAGAAAAGCAAACGAATATTTATTAATCGCTGTGAGCCAGTAATACTATCTCTCACTATTAGAAGAAGTATTTAATCAGCAAATTTTATATTAAATGGTTTAAATAGTGAAATTAGTCAGGACAATAAATCGACGAACTACGTGTATATTTTCATCCTGCATTTTTATCTTTAAATAATGATAAGATAGCGAGTTTCAAACCACAATTAATTTTAATATCGGGGAAATTTATTATAGAATAATGTGCTGTTGCTATTGTTGTTGTTTGGCATTTATAATATGTTTTAAATTTGTATTAAAAGTGTTTAAAAAAATGGGTAAGTTTGTTTCCTTAAACTAAGCATAAGCATTCTTTTATGATTAATTAAGTGTCATATTAAATAATAATATACCATATTATTTTTGAGTACTAAAAGATAATAATGGCTTGTTGAGGTTATGATAAGATACTTTATTTTTTCTGGACTTTCTTAATATAAAAACACAAGATAAGATCATATGCCTTCTAGGACGAAATATAAGGTAAACCATAGAAAGTTTTGCAGGAAGCCCTACAAATACAATAATCCCTGCATAATAGCAGCAATATTGCCTTAAATTTGTGCAATTTTATCATAGATTTATTTTAAAAAAAGTTATTTATTATTTTAAAAAATACATCAGATAACCACAATAGAGTTAATCTAGTGACTTAGCCACATAAGAAATGAAAAATAAATGGATATTATTTTTTAATTTAAATCTTCGTTCGTGATTATCAAAGTGGCACATTAAAGATATAATGCAATTCTTTGTTTGAAAAGTAATTTTGTCTACTAAAAAGATAATTTTGGTTTGTTAAGATAACTAATTGTGGTGTTAGTTTTACTTAATCTTTCTTCGTATTTTTGACATTTTAAGAAAATACATTGTAACCTCTAGGGCGGGAGAAGTCAAAACCAACCAAAAAAATCCTACAAGAAGTCCTACAAATACAAGAATATTTGTAGAAAGGTCTATTAATATAATTTACATGGGCGTGGCTAGGGGGGAGCAAAACTGATTGCCCACCTTAGAAAAATCGACAATAATGAAGTAATATACTATTTTCATTGTTTCTATTTTGAAAAGTAGATTCAATTCCATTCCAAGTAAAATTATTTTATCATGCTTGAAAACCCCCATGTACCAAAAAAGAGTGAGGTAGAGTAAGAAACGCGACAGGAGTAAAGCTTTCTACGCATTGTATGCATAAAACCTACAAAAAAAAAAAAAGTAACCGAAAAGAAAATATTTAAATGGAAATGTAATTTTTCTCGATTAAAAAAATTCAATATTAATTTAGTGATAAACAATTACTTAAACATTTTTACAAATACTAATAAATGATAATTTTATTTGTTTTTAAAATAAAAATAACACTATTTATATTTGATATACGATAGAATTGTTTAGTGGCCAGGTAAAATTAACCTATTTCACTGATTTTGCTGGATACTGATGGGAATTTTTTTTCCCTAAATACCTACACTCAACCGGATAACATGAGATTCCAATAAGAACTATTAGACACTCTTGATTTATTTATAAATAATTGATAAATAAAAAAATTAAGTTATATGTTCTACGTCGTTGATAGCAGATAAAATGTAGAGCTTCAAAAAGGCTACAAATCTCTTTTTTTACATCCCTTTCCAATAAATAGTGTTATTTATTGATTTTTATTAACTAATAATTGAAATATTTCCTTAATTTAGTTAACAGTCGTGTAAAAGAACTAAAAGATAATCTAATCGTTCGGAAATTTTGACCAATTGTTAAAGACAAAAGAAAAATTTTGATTTCAAGCCAGTGGCGGCTGGTGCATTAAACAAGTAGGGGGCTGCAATCGGGGCGGAACTAGCCTCTCTCTTTGGGGAGGGGAGGGCGGTGATATCACAGAAATACAGTATTGCAAACGAAAACAAATTGTTGACGGGGGGGGGGGGACACCAGCAACATTCCCATTTCTAATGTAAAAGGCAGCGTCGTATCTATTTTTCTGAATTTGAAGCTCTTAGAGAGGGGAGGGGGCGATCACAAGAAAATAACAAGTTACCAATAAGGGGGGAGATGCCAGCAGCATATACATTCCTAGTATAAGAGGCAGAATCGGGTCTATTTTCCTGAACTCAAAGATCTTGGGGGAGTGCTATCACAAGAAAAACAAGTTGTCAACGGGGGGGGGGGGGGAAGGCCAGCAGCATAGACATTCCTAATATCAAAAGCCAAAATCGGTTCTATTTTCCTGAACTCAAAGCTCTTAGGAGGAGGGTGGCGGCGATCGCAAGCATACACATTCCTATACTCTATTTAAGAATTGAGAGTATTAAAAGTGTTACCGAAACCTCCAGCGTACCTGCTCCAGTGCCGCAGGTAACTGAGGACTGCCGTAAATTTAATTACATTTAGTTATATTAAAATGTTATAAGCTTTTATAAATTTACTGCAGCAACAAAATTTCTGATCAGTGAGCCAAGTACACCTTATAGTGTGTCCTTAGTGATTTGTCTTGTTTGCGATTATTTTTTATAGTATTTCAGATTAGTGAGATACCTAAAAGATATGGCTTCCACCTCTATATTTTTTTCAAAATCGTTAAACCTGGGCATTTTTTCCTCAACGAAAAACTTATTACGATGAATGTTTATGATGCCTTAAGATATCAATATCTAGGTAATAATCTTAAAAGCTCTGTTGAGATGTGTTCCAACATGACAAAAGTTGGAAAATCTACTATGTACTGAATACTGAAGGAGAAAAAACGACTGGAATTGTACTCCTAAGCCACATTCAATCACAGGCAGACAAAAAACCTTGTTGGAAGAAGAGATGAAAACTGCAATAAAAGGAGTTGTATATACATTTTATTATGGGAAGCAGATCCCAACCGTCGACAAAATTCTAATTAAAATCAATGAAGATCGGGATTTACCTGATTTAAAAGAACTGAGCTCTGAAAATTGCTCAGAGAACTTAATTTATGCTGGGAAAAACCAGATAGGAAATCTGTTCTTATAAATCGTCCGAAAAGAGTCCGTTAGAAAAGGAAATATCTCTCTGAAGTAAAAGGTAGAGTTGCTAGAAATAACACAACTTGCAAAATTAGTAATTTAACGGAACTCTTGAAAGATTTTTTTTGAATAAAGTTACGGCGGAAAATTGGGAAAAATCCATATAATAAAAGAATAAAACAAAATGTGGAAACTCATTCTCACGATCGGTGAGATAGAGGAACCATTTACAATTAATTTGAGCGAAGATAGCTTCAGACTTTGATTATGAATTAGATACTTAATGTTTATCAGTGTTAACATAATTTAATATTAAAATTTTTGTTTTTATTGGATTTTATTGTTTAATATTGTATACATTTTTTTAAATTTTTTTATATATTTTTATTTTACTGTGTCCCACTCTTTATTTTTATATATATTTAATTCCAATTAGTTCTATTTTTTTTTTATTATTTTATTATTGTATTTGTGTATTTTTCTTAAGCGTGTAGAATGAACATGTTTATTTTATTATTTTGGGGCTATCGGTTTTTGATATAATAAAGTAAATTAAATTAAGATGTCAGTGCAATAGAAATCAAAATAAGTAGGTCTAATTTTAACTGTAACATATAAAAATTAATTACATTTCAATCCTTTTTTAGTGTTTAATTGTAATTCTGCAGAAATAAATAAACTGAAACGTCAAATGTCCTTAAAATGTTTTTAATTAATAATAAAATGACCGATAGCCCAAAAAAATGGACGAATTTATTTTTTATATATGTATGTTTAACTTCTTGTATTTTTGACAATGGGTATTTGGTAAGTATTTAAATTATAACTTATAATTTTTTGAAAGAATACGGCTACGTTTTAGTCTGAATGTGCCTAAAACGGTTTCTATGCCAAAATTAAAAATAATAAAAATACAGTTGTGATTTGTGTTAAATATGTCAAATTATCTATATTTTGTAATGAATGTGAATTATTAAGGAATAATAAAAAATAAAATATTATTATAAAAACTTTTTATTTTAAGTTTATTACTGAAATAATATTCTATTCCATAAATACTTAATGATAAAGTAAACCGCCTATGGCAAGGATTAAAATCCTTTTTAACACTTCACACTTCCAAATATCTATTGTTATCCAACCCAAATAGTCCATTATTACACACCGGTATTTTTTATTATAAAATTTCTAACCCATTCCTATGAAAAATATATGGGTCGGACAGATTTTTCCAAAGACACCGAACTAAAGAACACAGAGGGTTTGCGAAGAAAAAAAGGGTAAAAAATGATTTATTACTCTCTCTAGTTCTTGAATAAACTACAGTATAAGAGGCAAAATCGGATCTATTTTCCTGAACTTAAACCTCTTGGAGGCACCGGTAAATGAAAAAATTAAAAACACAGGTTTGCAAGTCGACTTGCAACCTACAAGAAGCTTATGAGAGAATTAATCTCTAAGTCTTAAGATAGGCAACTTCATATACGCTCCAATGGATGAGCTTGGATTACATTAAAATTGCACACCAGCAAAACGATAACGTTTCCAGGCGTAATACTGTAATACAGACAAATTATTCTCGATATTTATTCAAAGTAAGTTAAATTATTTTAATAATTGCTGCTCGCGTATAATCTAGATAAAAAATTACTAATACTGTAATACAAAAAATTTTTTCTTGATATCTAGGTGAAGTAAATTAAATTCTTCCAATAATTGACTGCTGTTTTCTTATAATCTAGGTAAAATATTGATTTAAATTTAATCATTAAATTATCAGTAGGAATTAAAAAAAATATTTATACTTATATTTATTAGTATCTTTTATTTTAATTTACAATTTTTTGGGGGATGGCGCAAAACTGCAAACCTAAGTAAAAGCCGCCACTGTTTCAAACCAAATTTTTTATTTTGAAAACTCGATTTTTTAGAACCAAAAATATGTTTCATTAAAATATTTTATTAACTATTTATGATACGAGATTTATTTTAAGCTTTAAAAAATTAAGAAAACTGTATATCAAAAAATTTATCTTTCCATAGGCACCGACAATTTGCGAGTTTAAACCAAGGTCATTTCCGAGACCGCTAATATTACCTAAAAATTACATATAACCACCAAATGTGCTCGAACAATACCGTTTCCCCCTCCCCCCACTCCATCCGCCGCAGGGGGGTTAGCCGAGAGTATTCAAAGTCCCATCTTACATTTAAAGCCGTCTTAAGCACTACACTTAGCATACAATAGCATGGAATATTGAAAAATACCATCACTTCGTTGGCAGTTTGGCACCGTTTCAGAGAAAAAAATAGAAAATTAAAACTTAATCAACAAATCAAAAATTAAAAGAAAAAGTCTATTTTGTCACTATATTTTTTATTTTGTATCGTTAATGTGTGTAATAAATATTATATTTAATAGCTTTTTATTTATTGTTTAAATATGAATTATTCTGTAGTCAACGGTCAGTTTTATCGTAAAACCGAAATTGAAACCTTGCGGTGACTGATCAAATGACCGGCTGCCCCCCCCCCCTCTAGGAAAACTCCTTACCTACGCCAATGTCTTCTAGTGCAATACATAAATACACAAAAAAGTCAGGCAGGAAGTCCTACAAATAAATTAATTCTTGGGTAATAGCAGCAATATTGCACTAAAATTTATGCAATTAGATTTAAGCAAAAAAAGTATTTTGATATTTAAAAAGAATATATCAGAGAATCACAATATCTACTTACTTAGCCACATAAGAAATGTGTCTGAAGTTCTAATTGAGATTAAAACTTAAGTTACCTACGGTATTCCTAAAAAAATTTTCAAACAATTCTATTAAATTTCTTAACTTTTGAAATTAAATTACTTCCGCAAATATATGGTTTACCCTAATAAAAAATAAGGGATGGTATCCTTGAGGTGAAAATGCCATAGTTCAACAAGTAATTTTCATTTTGTTTTCTACTGATATCTTAATTAGAATTTGAGATATTAAAAAATGCATTTGGGGGTGACCCACCCTCTTTTACTAGTTTATTTTTGGAAACCCCAAACCACGTCAACTTATGTTACTAATGGTATTAGTGAAAAAAAATATTTTTTAATAATTCAATTAAATTTCTTAATTTTTAGAATTAAATTACGTCAGCAAATATATGGTTTACCCTAATAAAAAATAATGGATGATATCCTTGGGGGTAAAAATACCATAGTTTAGTATCATTAAGAATAACAAATAATTTTTATTCTGTTTTCTACAAATAGCTTAATTAGAACTTGAGATACTTCAAAAATACTGTTTTTAGCGGTGAACTTTAGAGGTGGTTTTCACCCCGATGTAATGAATCTCCGCAGATAAAAAAATATGTTTCTTATTTTTGTACCCTCCACAACATATTGAAGTTTCATTAAAATCCGAGTTGATACTTTATGTACCTTCCTTGTGAGTAAAATTGTTAAATTAAAAATATTACTGCGATTACACTGATAGTAATGATTAGAAAGTAGAAAGAAATACCAACTACAAGATATAATGCACAAAATGGAAACAAAAAGCTAAATAGATATTAATTCTTTCTTTTTTATAAAAAATGCCGTATTTCTTGAAATTAAGAGGAATAAAATAATAATTTATTCCAATAAGCCGAGGGAGTTTCTTTCCTTTTGTTTTTTGTTGTATGCAGGTTTCAAGTGATTTGAGAAAACTCTGCATAGAATGTATTTTTAGTACTTTTCAGTTATTAAATTTATTAATACATTTTCATTAAGTAACTTTAAATCCTTTATCTAGACAAACAGTTTTGCACTAATTTAGAATTAAACATAAGTTAGTAATTTTTCTGAATTTTGTTAATTTGGACATCGCTGCACTTATTTTGTTATTTTTGCTGAAAAAAATTCAAATGCTTACATTGAGGAATTTTAGAGAATTTAAAAAGAGTCATATTTCGACGTAGAGTCGCAAAAAGAACAGGAAATTTCCCGTACTGTTTTTAAGCAAAAATATCTTATATATCAAAAGCTAATATTTTTATATATAAAACGACATAGCGAAACGTAAATAATAAAGTTAGGTTCAATTTAATAGAAATCGGCACAAAAAATTGCTTTTGGCGATAACTTCTTAGTCCCATTCAATTAAGATGAAATAATTTGTTGCATTAATCTTTCTAATTTCAGCAATTGCTCCCAGTATATTTGCGGGTCGCGAGACAAGCAAAGTCACAAAATTAGGTTCCGGCGTAACGCCTTTGTCGCTCCTGTACCATGAAATAATCTGTGGTAAAAAATTTCATTCGAGTTTATATTATTACATTGTACTTAATTGTTCTTACGTTTATTATAATATTTCTTAGTATATTTATTA
Source organism: Diaprepes abbreviatus (assembly GCA_034092305.1). Taxonomy (NCBI): domain Eukaryota; kingdom Metazoa; phylum Arthropoda; class Insecta; order Coleoptera; family Curculionidae; genus Diaprepes; species Diaprepes abbreviatus. The sequence continues at coordinate 7,490,647 of JASJET010000200.1, forward strand.
ATAACTACTCTTGTTTAAGTATATCGTATTAGTATGTATATTAACAAAAATTATTATGTTTCATCAATTCTTTTGTTATAGGAGGATGCATATCAATATTTTTTCCGCCAAGAAAACAAAAACGTAAGTAAATTTATTTATATATACGTTTTACTATTGGTTAATAAGAAAATTATAATTTTTCTTTTAATCCTGATTTATTGCTGTTATATAAATGCTTTGTAATCTCTCAAAAAGGGATATTCGAGTAAAAGCAAAACTATTCGCAGGATACAACTCTCTGAGATACAATCTCAAAAAGATGGGCAAAGTTGAGGATGAGATTTGCAGTTTTTATGATCGTACAAGCAAAAAAGTGGAACGAACACCTGCTATGCTAATGCAAGGCTATGTTTTGTAAGAGACCTAAATTTCTGAAAAGCGTCACCTTGACGCCCGAGAATATAAAGCACTTGAGTAGCAGAAAAATAATAGACTTTGCGAAAAGTCGAAGTACTCCGTGCTTATATTAGATTAGAGTAACATGTAAAAGATCTTAAAGATCAAGGTGCAAGAAAAGCCTTAAAGATCCATTTATAATCTACAATCTACAATCTAGTTAGTAAAATAATTTATTGCTCTTTCTAAACGTCAGTTCTCTCATGTCAGCACCCAGAGAAAGTGAAAATAGGAATGGTTAACTTACTTATTTTCCATTATGTCTTTCAGAAAGTTCAGCAAAAAAATAATACACTATCTTGCTCATTTGTATTTTTACTCATATTTTTAGAAGAAATTATCAGTTTTCTTGATGATGATGACAAATAAAGAAATTGTTAACAATTATTTAAGAACTAAATCTTATTTCATGATATTTTCAACCACTGCATTGTAAAAACTTTGTTTTTTACGCTGAACAGATTACATCTCGTTCTACAAAAAGTGCGTTTAACGCAAAGTCTTGCTCGATATGTCCAGGAGTTACTACAAGCATCAAAAATAACATTCCGGTTCCCATGGATAACATCACAAGCATTTTCAATGCGCTGTTGTAGTTCTTCCACAGTATTCACTTCCCCATCGTGATAAACTAACTATTTTAAATAGTCCCACCGTGGGGATTTAGATTTGGGGAACGTGCAGGCAAAGAAATAAGTCCATTTCGCCCTATCTATTTAGAAACACATCACTATCACTACATAGTATAAAACAAAGTCGCTTTCTCTGTCCCTATGTCCCTTTGTATGCTTAAATCTTTAAAACTACGCACCGGATTTTGATGCGGTTTTTTTCAATAGATAGAGTGATTCAAGAGGAAGGTTTATATGTATAATAACATCCATTAAATAGTGGAGAAATACTGTTATTTTTGAGGTTTCTAATGTGATGTGGTTAATTATCATATTTTTTTCCGCTTACATTGCAAACGCAGGCTGAACCCTACGAGATTTATCAAAATAATGTACTAATTATTTGTACACATTGAAAAGGTCTACAGAAAACTCCGCGATGGTATATGTCTATCTCTCATGGATATCCCACAATAACATTTTTTTGTCATTTACTTTTTACGACAAATAATGGCAAATTTTGAAGCGATTTTAACCAATACAGCATTAATCCTTATCCAATTAAATAGCTTAAATACATTGTTGATTTAATATAGATCTATATGGTCCTTTATAGCACAAGATTTAAATGAATATTTTCGAAGATATTACAGATTTAAAATTGCGGGAAGTAGCGCTTGCGGCGGTACTGGCCGACCGGGGCGGCGGCAGCGTGCCTATAAATAGCGCGTCGGAGGCCGATGTAATAATTGTTGTAAAAATAAAATAAATTGTCACAGTTTTTCTGTAGTGTATTTAGTATCAGCATTGCACCCGTGCGAAGCCGGGGCGGGTCGCTAGTTATTTATATATTCGTGAACTTCTCGTCTTAAATGTGGCGGAGCTCCGTCATGAAGAAGCCATATATTCTGTCTCACACATAAAGGAACATCTTCTAATAATTGTGGCAGATCGTTTTGAAGAAAATAATTTTCACCTGTCAGTCGATTTTGAAAAAAGTAACCTATAAACATGCCATTTACTACGCCAGCCCAAACATTTACTGAAAATTTGTGCTGAAAATGACTTCTTTTCACTGCATGCGGATTTTCTCCTGCCCAAACATGGTTGTTGTGAAAATTATTTACTCCATTTGTTTTAAACGTGGCCTCATCGGTAGCCAAAATAAATGTAGTAAAATAGTCATTTATGTTGTACTGATGTAAGAGCCAGTGACAAAATTTAATTCCCCTAGGTTAATCTTCTAGTTGCAACGCTTGTATCCATTGATAATGGTAGAGATAAGATCCTTGTAGTAAAGTTTTACACAGTTCACTTTGAACAACTTCTACTTGACCTGCTATGGACCTAGTGCTCGTTGTTGAGTTATTTTAGACAATTTCTAAATTCTTCCTCGATCTCCACCACGTGGAGAAGGTCTTCCAGCGTGAACTTCCTCGTTATTCATTTAAATACCCGGTATTGCGAAGTCCTATTTTTAAATTTACAAACATCCACGTACAAATGACTTGCTGTGGCTGCATTTTGTTGGCACTCCCCGTAAGTTAATATTGCGTTCCCTAGTTCATTGTTTTCATAAACGTGAGCCATTTTTATTGCACAAAACATCCTCAAATGAAAAATACGCGCAACTGTATGAATTATTTAGCACTGATCAAATCGAAAATCGCACTCAAAAGCTTCTAACAATTACATATAAAAAATAAGCATACCCAGTATCAGTAGTAAATAAAATTTTTACAATGCAGTGGTTGAAAATATCATGAAATAAAGTTTGTATTACCGTTTTTAAATTTTTTAAATAATTGTTAATAATTTCGTTATATTTGCCAATTTTTATATAAAAGATTTTTGGTAAATCGATTTATCTGTAGGAGTTCTACAAACTGTTAAAATAAATAACTCAACTTTGAGAACACCTTGTATGTATATATATATATATATATATATATATATATATATATATATATATATATATATATATATATATATATATATACAAACAAGCAAAGAAAAAACAACTGTAATAATGGGAGACTTTAATGAGAAAGTTGGCAAAGGAAAGGTCGAAGACGTAATGGGCAATTGTGAACGAGGAGAGGCCTTAATTCAATTCCAAAGAGATGTATTTCCTAGTTGTTAATAATTACTTTAAACTTCCCCCTCGTCGTTTATACACTAGGAAGCCTTTAACTGAAGAAATCAAATCGACTTTATTTTAATAAACAAAAGATTTCGAAATACTTTGAAATCAGTGAAAACATACCCTGGAGCAGATGTTCCATCCGACCACAACTTACTGCTTAGAAATCCGAAGCTAAAACCCAAAAAACTTAAACGGAGACAGAATAATAAACAAATATATACACAAATTAAAAAATGAATGCATCATGAACGACATTAACGAACATCTAAATAATAAGATCGTTTAAATAACAAAGAACATGACTGATGTAGAAATGAAATGGATGCTGTCAAGAGCATAATTAAAGACACTGCTAAAGAAAAACTTGGAACAAACACGAAAAAAATTAACAAAAATAGATGACAGATGAAATCTTGTAGCTTATGGAAAAACATAGACAATACAAGAATAAAGATCAAACAAAATACAAGAACGTCCACATCGAAAGGAAGATTGGTTGAATAATTTGTTTAATATACACAAAAAACTGAAAGAAACTGCTGGCGTAGGAAGAAAAGCTGGTATTACGGACGACAATGGACTAGTCATGGTGGAAGCCGAGCATACGGTTAAGAAATGGAAAGAATACATGGAATCATTATTCAATGAAGAAAACAGAGGTGAACTTGCAGAAAAAGAAATAATAACAGGGCCTGCTATCACAAAAGAAGAAGTAACAAATTCAATAGGGAATCTCAAAAAAGAAAAGGCCATAGGATCAGATGGAGTTTGTGGTGACTTGATTAAATTAATCCAAGAAAACCATTTAGATATCTTAACCGATCTTTTTAATCATGTTTATGACACGGGAAATATTCTTGATGACTGGCTAGTTTTGTGCTTTAATCTTATCCCCAAAAAACCGACAGCCAAAAAAACGTGAGGATTATAGATCCATCACTCTTATGAGTCATGTTTTAAAAGTATTTCTTAAAATAATACATGAAGAATATACCCAAAACCTGAACAGGACATTAGCGATACGCCATTTGACTTCAGGAACGGCTTAGGTACAAAAGAGGCGCAATTTAGTTTAAATGTTTTAATTCAGTGAAGTTGTGATGTAAATTGCGATGTATTTACCTGCTTTATTGATTTTAAAAAAGCTTTTGACCGAGTAAATCATCAAAAACTAATAGAAACACTATAAAAGTACCAATTATAATAAAGATTTACTAATTTTTTCCAACCTTTATTGGAAATAAGAATCATTTGTTCACGTGGAGGAAAAGGAATCACAAAAATTCCAAATTCGTCAAGGTGTTCGGCAGGGTTGTATGTTATCCCAACTACTGTTTAACATCAATTCAGAAAAATTATTTCGGGAAACTCTTGAAGGAGTAAAAGGCGGTATACTTCTGAATGGGATTTTGATCAGTAATCTGAGATATGCAGATAATACTGTCCTTCTTGCCGACACAGCTGAAGGACTTTAAACACTGATAGAAAGGGTAGATTAAATCTGTAAAAAACACAACATGCGACTGAATATAAGTAAAACAAAAGAGAAGATAATAGGCAAAAACGTACCCCAAATGTACAATTTCGCATCAGAGGTTCTCTTATTGAAACAGCATCATCAACCAAATATGTGGGCGCACAACTACATGATAATTGGGAGCAAATAAAAATACGTATCGAGAAAGCCAGAGCCTATTTCAATCGTATGAAAACACTATTATATAATATGAAACATAATCTACAACTAAGGACTCACTAATATGCTACATATACTCTATACTGATGTACGGTGTAGAATCTTGGACATTGATGGAGGCTGCATGTAAATGACTTGAGGCTTCTGAAATGTGATGTTACCGACGTATGATGAGAATATCTTGGACACATCACGTAACCAACGAAACTGTTCTGCAGCGCATGCGAAAGGAGCGAGAAATCATGACAACCTTTAAAGAAAGGACATATAATGCGTAACCAAAACTACAAACTCCTACAACTGGTTATTCAAAGCAAGACGGATGGAAGACGACGAATTTCATAGCTACATAATTTGCGACAATGGACCGGAAAGACATCTTCTGAATTATTTAGAGGCACTGTCAATGAAGAAATATGGGCGAGAATGATCGCCAACGTCCACTGAGGATAGGGCACAGGAAGAAAAAGAAGAATATATATATATATATATATATATATATATATATATATATATATATATATATATATATATATATATATATATATATATATATCAGTATATTTTTTAACTGTTGAAAATTATACTTATTTTCTAGATGTTGAAGCATATGCAGATTAGTTCATTGCAGGATTTTTACTTAGTCTCCGTTCACATAATTATAAAAAAAAACCTTTGATTCTTTATCTCGATGAGTCTAGGGATCTTACAGTACTCGATTAGATTATGTATTTATAAACATACTCTAAGATAGGTAATACAGAAAACGATGAAACATCGAAATACCGAAAAACAATGATAAAGTTTTAAAAATTTTAAAAATATTTTGGTGTTTATACGAAGTAGTGGATTAGACTTCTATTTGCTATGCCTTCGTTAACTAGTCTAGGCATGGATTTCATCAGGAGATCAATGTTCGCTCTATAATATCCAATACACGTCTAAAGGTGGTCTTAAGGGCCAAGGCAGTAAATTAATTTGAGCTTCTTGAATATATTTAAAATAACACGTGCAACATGTGGACGTGTATTGTCCTGTTGGAAAATGCGAATTAGAAATATTCAAAAATACGAAAATAAATGCGAGTTTACAATTTCTTTAGAATGTCACTGAGTCTTCATAAAGTCAGTAACGAGTACCAAACGTGACCTGCTACCATGTGTGATGGCACCCAAGGTAATAACAACATATGCTTCACGTGCTTTTTCACTAAGAATTGGGGATTGTAATTTTACCCATGATACCTTGTTCCACAAGCATAACCATCATGATTACATTTACATATAACTGCTGTTTTTCCTGCACTCACTAGGAGCTTATATAATATTTTGTCATTATACAAGATATGATCTGTAAGATAAAATGCGAGTACCAATTACCCAGCTATGCTTTGGGTGCCTTGACTTTTGGGTAAAATGAACCTGAGGGCCAAAAATTACATCCTTGAACTTCTTATATTTCTCGACATACTTGATAAGCTTTCAATACCAAATTAACTATCCTATTCAGTCTTTCAGCAAATTCCCGAAATGGTAGTCCAGCCATTCTTAAACAATGTAACTCTTCTTAAACTCTGTTACATGGAGAAAATGTCTTTGAATTTAAGACATGATAAACTCTGTGAACAAATTCAACTACAGTAAAATAAACTGAAATGATGTAGCTTTAAAGAATGAGCTTACTTATCCACCCCAGGATACAGAGCTCGAAGCTCCTTGAGGGTAATCGATAAAATTAATTGACTTGGGGTCGATATTGTATTAGATTAGAAGGGGGAGGGGGTTAGTAAACAGAAAACACAACAGAGGAGAGGACTCTTCTCGCTCCCGGGCAACGGAGGAGCATTCCACAAACAAATCTCGCCTCAGGTTCAAGAGGGATAAATTAAAGTAAGAAGGGTAATTTTGAAAAATGAACTTTTTATAATTGTTATTTGTAATTTTTTTTATAAAACGATTACGCTGTAATTTTGAAATTTTATAATGATTTTAATTATTTTAGCCTAAAATATTATAATTTTGAGCTATATTACATCTTAGTGTCTTAAACTTCGTTAAGGTGTATAACGTCGGGGTTATGTTTATAGCAAAAATTTGGTCTGCTTTGCAAGGTTTAAAACTTATATTCCATTATATAGACATAATTATTAGACACTGACAAAAGACTGATCTACGAGAATTATTTAAATGAAAGGTTTTCAAAAGCGAAGGGGATTTCCCCAATGGAGCTGCTATTCTAAGAATTTCTAAATAATCTATGTAATGTTGGGTTGAGATGGCGTCTTACTAACAGAATTGGTGAAGTTAGTAATTATCGATCTTGAATTAGAGATGTATAATGCTTCCTGGTGGGTGATTTTATTGTAACCCTGGGATCCATTATCTAAGTTGTTAGATTTAGGTAACACAGAACTAAAAGAATTGATGACATCGATAATTGCATATCTTTAATTAATGAAGTATAATGTTTCCTGATGAGTGGCTTTAGATTTTGTGATAGCAAAGAGCTTTTCATTTGATTTAAAATAATACAAATATCTTTCATATTATTAGAGATGTTGGGCAACGAGATGAAATCTTGGGAACGAAAGGGGGTGAAGTTTGATAAATAACTTCTATTTTTCTTTTCATCTCTAAAGTTTTTGTAGTTTTTAGTGCATTGCATCATCGAAATTGATATCTTCAGTGGTAATTAAAGATTCAATTTACCAAGTTATGTGAGTTATTTTCACAATGGTAACATTGCAGTGAATAGACTTCACCTCATTCCGAGACATCGTGGATTTTGCCACAATTAAAACATTTTACCTTTACAATATTTTTTAATATGCCTGTAGATGAGGCAGTAGTAACACTGAGTGACTGAAGTTATATATGTAGAAACCGGCGAATCGACACTATAAATACTTAGAAATCTGGGTAGAATGGTCCCTTTAAATGTTATCAGGATGATATCAGTGCCTATAAATTCATTGTCTTCATTAGGTTCTTTTCTTTTTAACCTTCTTCTTCTTCTTCTACCTTCTATAATAGGTACCTGACCTGTTTCTTCTTCGATTTTCCTCATTCTGGACTTAAATTATCGCTCCACCTTTTCCGTGGTCGACCTCTACTGCGTGTACCACTAGGCGATTTATCTCGTGCGATCCTTACCAGTCTATCATCTGTCATTCGGTTTATGTGTTTGTTCCATTGTGTCTTACACTGTAAGACCCACTCATTAATGCAGTCTGTGTTGCATGATTGCCTAATGTTATCGCTTCTTTCTCTGTGTAGTAGCGTTTTTCCTGTTATTCGTCGAAGTATTTTCATTTCTGTAGTCTCCAATAGTTGTTTCGTTTTTGTCGTCTCTGGCCGTGTTTCTGAGGTGTATGTCATAATAGGTCTAATTGTGGTTTTGTAGATCCGAACCTTTGTTTCTTGTTGTAAGTATTTGTTTCGCCAGATCACGTCGTTGAGACAACCCGCCACTTTATTTGCTTTGGCCACCTGCCCTCTTACTTCATCTTCGATGTTGCCATAACTAGTTATGTCGATTCCTAGATATTTGAAACTCATTTCTTGTTGTATTATTTGACCGTCTAGTTCTAGTTTGCATCGGAGGGGTTCTTTTGAGGTTGTCATACATTTAGTTTTTTCGGCTGAGATAATCATATTATATTTTCTTCCCGTAAGATTAAAGGTATTTAACAATCTCTGGAGGTCGTCTTCATTTTCGGCACATATCACAGCGTCATCAGCGTAACAGAGAATTTTTATTTCTGAATCACCCATTTTATATCCTCTACCAAGTCGCACCTCCTTTATTATTTCGTCCATTATCATGTTAAAGAACAAAGGACTAAGCGAGTCTCCCTGTCTAATACCGCTGTTGACTGGTATGGGTGTTGATAATTTACCGTTAGTGCGAATCTGAACTTTATTGTTTGCGTATATGTTTTCGATGGTCTGAATTATATTGATAGGAATATTTCTCTTATATAACAGGTGGATTACGTCATCTAGCTTTATGCGATCGAATGCTTTTGTTAGATCTATAAAGCATAAAAATGTTGGTTTATTGTATTCTATAGATTTTTCGACTATCTGTCGTAGAATAAATACTGCATCCACGCAAGACCTTCCTGATCTAAATCCCTGCTGTTCGTCTTCCAGTGTTGTAACCGAATTAATTTTATTTTTGATTACTTTCGTAACGAGTTTCAGAGTTGTGTCCAGTAGATTAATACCCCTGTAGTTTCCTGGTTCTTGTTTGTCACCTTTCTTAAACATAAGCATCATTGTGCTGGTTCTCCACTTATCTGGTACTTTGCATTGTGTCAGGATTTTTCGAATGAAGCTTGTGAGTTCCTGTGTTAGTCGCTGTCCTCCGTATTTGAACAATTCGTTATGAATTCCGTCTTGTCCGGGAGAATTTCTATTTTTTAAGGATTTTATAGCTTTCTCTACTTCTTGAATGGTGACTTCCACATTATTCCTTATTGCTGGTATGTTGTTTTTTCCAATGTTAGCATCTCCCTCAAATAATTTTGTTAGGTAGTCTATCCATTTCTCCTCTGATATTTTGTTTGTTTCGGAGAGTTCAGATACTTCTTTGCGCTGTTGTCTTATCAGTCGCCACATTTGTTTTTGTACACTATAGAAGTCTCCTTCCATTCTTTTAGAGAACTGCTCCCAATGTTCACTTTTTAGTTGCCTGACTAGTAGATTAGTTTCGTTACGAATTAGTTTGTACCTATTGAATGCTTCCGGCGTTTTTGACGTTCTATATGCTAAATATGCATTTCTTTTTTCGTTACACTTATCTTTTTAACCGATTAATATTAATAATTTTATGAGGTGAAGTTGAACATTCAAACAATTCTTCTTCTAATATAGCGGTATCTATATGTCTAACTATACCTTGACAGACTGCGTAATTATAAGAGGCCTCGATTTTGTATCCCTTATTTAAGATAATTTGCTTATTTATGAAGTTATCTGCTAGTTCAAAATTATAGAATTCAACTCCTAGTCTATTTCTTCCCGTAATTGAGATTTTTTCACATCTTTAATTTTTAGGTTGCAAATCTCTCTGGCAATGTTATAAGTATTATTTATATTCGATACTTTTTCAGTTTCAATGAATGTCATAAAAGGTCCAATATCTCAGTTTTTGTATAAAAGATTTATTTTATCAGTAGAAATTTTATTTTTTTCGTCATCGGAATTTAACTTTCACTTTTTTGTGATTGGACGATAGTTTCGGATAAAGTTGAATTATAGCCTTTTCATTATATCTGCACCAAAGCATACTGAATTTTGTATTTACGGCGCCAATTCTTCGGTGTTTATAGGTCTGCAATATAACATATACTTAAGAGTTTAATTAAATTAATCCACGGGTGTTAAATTGGGTGAGCGGAATGGCTAATTTGAAGAATCATAATTTTTTCTGCCGATCCATCGAATTTGAAAATTCTCGTTTGACTCATTTCTAACATTTAGTGTGAAATGTGGGGTGTACCATCGTGCGTGACCTGCATATGTTGTCTAGTAGCCTATGGAAGATCATCTAATTAATTTGACAAATCTACTGGATGTTTTAGTTAATTTAAATCAGTTAGACTGACAAGGAACGAAATAGATTTCATTATCACCGACAAGAACCACATAGTTAAAGACATTACGGTATTAAACAGGTTTGCTACCAATAGCGATCATAAAATTGTACGAGGTAAAATAGAAATATGTTTAAAAAAGGACAGGTATAGGATGATCAAGAAGAAGAACAAAGGGAGACCATGGATGAAACCATCAGATGTAGATGGTTTTTAGCAGTGTATTGCCGACCTAATTAGTAGCCTTGAAGCAGAAACTGACGCTAACGATCTAAGTAATAAATTAACAACTGCCTTACTAGAAAATTAGAACAAATTTTGTCCTAAAATCCAAAAAGAAGAGAAGCTCAGTCAAAATGCCAGATAATTAATGCAGAAAAGAAGAGGAATGAGAAGCGAAACGGACACTAAAGCTGACGAGTTACAAAGAATAAATACAGAAATATCCAAAGCTGTTAGACAAGATACTCGAAAATACAATCAAGAACAGATCGAACATACCATTGAGAACAATAAAAATATGAAAGTATTGAGAAAAAAACTAAGAACGGGAACAAGACAAATAATCAAAGTGAAAGATAAGAATGGGCAGTTTTCAACAAACAGAGAGGAAATCCTTAAAGTAGTCGAAGATTTTCACAAATTACTATACAGAAGCCAAAACAAAGAGAATAGCAAAGATCAAGTACCAGAAATATTGACAAGGAAAAAGGGCATTGTTATCCAAGGATCAGAACAAATGCCAGAAATCACAATAGACGAAATAAAACTAGCCCTACGAAAAACTAAGAATAACAAATCTCCAGACGAAGATGGTGTAGTTACTGATGCAATCAAAATCGGAGGTGTTTGTCTACTTAAGAAAATAAAAGATCTTTTAATATGTGCCTTTTAGACAGTACAGTACCCGACAAGTGGCACAATGCTGAGGTAATTTTGATTTACAAAGAAGATCCCATGATTTGGAAAACTACAGACATATAAACTCCTAACAAGAATAGTAATGAATCGACTTGTAAAAAAACTTGATTTCTACCAACAAATAGAGCAAGCTGGGTTTCGTACTGTGTTTGGAACAAACGATCATCTACAGAGCATCAAAACGGTAACAGAAAAAACTATCGAATACAATCGATCACTCATTCTGGCTTTTGTAGATTTCCATAAGGGCTTTGATACGGCAGAGCTTTACAAAATTATGGAAGCATTACAAGCATGCTGAATTGACTATCGATATATAAAGTTAGTTTACAATATGTCGGAATGCAACTATGTCGGTGAAACTACACAGAAACACGGATCACATCCCAATTGGCAGAGGAGTCCGACAGGGTGATGCCTTATCGCCTAAACGGTTTACTGCAATACTAGAATACGCCTGTAAAAAACTTAACTGGGAAAAAAGAGGCCTGAATGTAGACGACCAAAGATTAACCAAATTTGAGGTTCGCGGATGACATAGTTTTGTTTTCCGATAATCTCAAGGAGATATGTACAATGTTACATGAACTTCAGCTAGTGTGCGCCAATGTGGGTCGTAAAATAAATATAACAAAAACAAAATTTATGACCAATCTGGTACCTAATGGAAATATCAATATTGGAGACAAAGTGGAGCTTGTAGAAAAATACATATACCTTGGACACGAAATAAAGTACACAAGAGATAATCAAACATGCGAGCAACGGAGAAGAGTAAATCTCTCATGGGCAGCCTATGGAAAACTAAAAGATATCTTTAAAAGCGATATACCAATTTCTTTAAAACGTAAAACTTTTGACCAATGTGGGTTACCGGTTATGACCTACGGTACTGAAATTTTGACATTGATACTTGCAACTTCTAAAACGCTGCAAATAGCTCAGAGAAAGATAGAAAGGTCAATGCTAGGTATATCGCTGCGTGACCGAGTTAAAAATGAAGACCTGAGACGAAAGTTACCGACGTAATTTTCTGAATTGCCACACTCAAATAGAACTAGGCCGGACATGTCGCCCGAATCAGTGATGGAAGCTGGATTACTCGAGTGGAGGCCGAGATTAGACAAAGGAAGTAGAGGAAGACCCCTACTCGTTGGACTGACGATCTCAAGAGAATTGCAACAAATTGGATGCAAATCGCTCAAGATAGAGCACAATGGACAAGAATGAGGGAGGCCTATATCCAGCAGTGGACGCAAAGGGCTGGATAAGATGAGATAAGAGGCTGATATGACGAATAATAAATCTGTCAATGATCCCTACTCATACCTTAATTTTATATTTATCTTGACCATGAAAAGTTTTCGACAACATAAACTTATTTATTATTTAAATTTGTCATAGCTCTTCTTATAAAGCAACATTCATCGGTAAATGCAATTTTTTTATGAAAATTTACATCATGTGCTCTCCGTTTATAAATGAATCGACAGAAGCGTAGTAATTCGAGGTCGAGAGGTGAAAGTTCTTGTAATTTCTGGAGGTGAAATAGCTGCAATAGCTGTTGCCTTAAAGTTCTATTTGCTGTATTTCCAGAAACTCTAAGTGTCTGGTGCTCAGACTTAGATTTTCATCAACTTATTGTAAAATTTCTTCCTCAACCTCTGGCGTTCTGGTCATAAGATTCCGTCTTTAATCAATCGTTGCAGGTACGACTGATGGCAAATGTTAAATGGAAAAAACCATAATCCGAATAGTTCTTCAAAACAATTACAACGTTCTCTAGGTGTGCCAACCAAAAATACTTTCTTGCCAACTCAATATAAAGTTAAAAATAATTAAATAGAATTATTATCGATACGCTTTTAAAAAAAAATTTTGTTAAAAATATCTCATGACAAAATTATTTAAAATGTACCAAAATTCATACCTGAAGCTAATATAATAAGCAGAGAAAAAAAATAAAAAACATTTTTAATGGATTTTTAGTACCTTTATATTGCATCTTTGAATACATATTTTCATAAACTTGTTTATACTAAAGCAACATAATTTTCGGACATCCTGCATTTGTTATATTCAATTTTACATATCTGCGATTTCAAAAAAAAAATGTTTCTTTTTGTACATTAAATAAAAATTAACTAAACATTTTTTTAGGTGACGATGGTAATACAACACAGAAAAAGCGTAAGAAGGATACTTCAAGACTCCAAAATAAGTATGTAAATCAACCAGTTCAGAATCTTCCAAAAACACAAAATTTACGAGATGAAGAAGTGGATATTTCCAATGAAAATATGGCGCGTAATTTTCAGAGAAACGTGGGTAATTTTCATATTACAAATAGTAAATCTACACCATCAGTTATCTATCATAATGAGACACATACCATTAAAGAACCAGGAAAAAAGCGTTTGCAACCTACAGTTAAAATATTATCAGGAAACTTTTCCAGTAGCTCTGTGCCCAAGAAACCTATAAGAAGTCAACCACAATCTTCTTTATCAAGAGAAAATATCGATAATAAAAACAAACAATACGAGAGAAGCAATATCATTCATCCACATAGATCTAGTGTTGCAAATGTAAAAAATCAAAATGTTGCCGAAAAATGTTATGAAGACAATATGCAAGCAGTTCCGTTGAAGGTTAACATAATAGAAAATGATGAAAATCAGTATGACCATAAAAATGACGGTTTAAAGCCTACAAAGATTCAGTCTACTAATATCAATCAACATACAGGGAGATCCATACATTCCCCTCAAAACGAATATCTTCTTGAAACTTCTTTTGATGTTAAAGTAAATACCAAAATGCGTGGACCAAAACCACAACCAGAAAAAAATAATTTCGAACCCAAAAATAATAATATATCCTACCCAAACATACACAACGGAATCGTTCAAAATTCTTCTGGTCAATCTTCTAAACCAAACATTGATCAACAGAATTTCAAATTAGGTCCTGAAATGACATATAATTCTAATAAAGTTTATTCTGAGCCCGGTGGTACGAACGCGACATTAAAAATAACAAAAAGCACGGAATTTTTAGCTGACGCTAGAGGAGTAGGACTTCCTAGCATAAATTATTGTCAACCAGTGGAAAAAGAGAGAGCTAAATATACATCAGAATTCAAAAATTCGAACTTTAACAGAATTCCGTTAAACAATCATAATAATACTCAGTTATCTCAAGAATTAAATCTACTTAAATCCAATCAAGACAATACAAATATTGCACATTCTTATCATTACATGCTACCTGTAAAAGAATCTTGTACACCATTAGAAACTACTAAGGATAAGAGTCAAAATTTTGAAGACTTTACAAAAGCTTCTACAAAAAAAGAAACCGTTTACCCGGTAAGAGATGGAGAATATTTTTCTCAAATGAACAAAGATGCTGTTACTGATGCAGCAATATTATTTCAACATCCTAGTTTAGTTAAAAATGAACGCAATTATCCTCCGTTAAGCTATTCGAACAAAAAAACAACTGTTTCTAAAGAATTTAAAGAACCTTCTTACATTTCAACAGCAATTCCAAGTTCTCCAACAAACGTTTCAAATAGTGGTTTTACTGAAAGTAATGACGAAACGAAAAGAAACACTAATATTTTTAACAAGCCTGATAGAAATAGCATCTATTCTGAACCTAGCGAACATCCTGATGATACTACAGTTACTCTCTCTGATACTGATTTTCAAAATCCAGTTTTGGAAAATAAAGATCAAATAGATAAAAATATTAGAACACAATCAATGTTGACTAAAGAATATGCGTTTGATAATTCTCATGAATTGACCAGTCTACCTTCTGATATCATAAGTAGTACCAAAACTGATCACATACATGAGAACTTTAAAACAGATTCAGGGAATGAATATAATATATTCAAATCAACTACATACCAATTTTCTTCATTAAATAATAATGATTCTAAAACTGATACATCAAATGATGGTGAAAAAAAGTCATTTGACAATCAAAACTTGAATTATGGATCTAAGGTTGGATTAATTAATGATCAAGAAGAAATGGAAAAAAATAATAATAACAATATCGCAGATTTAATGGAATTACTTAAAGAAATAACTGAATCACAACTAGAAAGTATGAATGCCTCTGTTTCAGGTCCAGATGGAAAAAAGTTAATTCCAGAAGAATCGACTCAAGCATTTAAAAAAACTGATAAAAATGATCCTACTAAAGAACCAACAGAATCCTATAATCATGATTTTGGAGAACACTGTCAGGGAAATATTTCTTCAATACGTTACAGCCAATCTGATTATAACACAATAACTCAACCGGATCCAAAACAACATTTGGTTTTAAAAAATAATGGTCAAATAAAAGAAAATGTTAAAACAGATTTGGAGAATAAAAACGAAATAATCAGCTCATCTGTAGACGAATTTCTGTCATCAGATATTAAAAATTTTTTGACAGGCATATTGACTGATAATGAAGAAAAGTATCAATCGGTGAACAATCAAAATATAAAACATGAAACTGAGATTGCATTTAATAATCAAAAAGAAAAAATAAATAATAACACTCTCTCAAATTTAAAAGAATTTCCTCACGATAATAATGAACTTGAACTAGAAAGTAAACATGCATCCGTTTTAAATTTTAATAGAAAAGATTTGTGTTCAGAAGAATCAAGCAAAGTACAGGAAAAACTTGATGGAGATGATTCCATTAAAGAATTCATAGAATATTACAATCATGATTTTAAAGAACAAAATGAGAAAAATCTTTTTCCAACATTTGACAATCAACCGGAATATAACACAGTAACTCAACTGGATCTAAAAGAAAATTTAATTTCAAAAAATATTGATCAAACACATGAAAACATTAAAATAGATTCGGAAAATAAAAATGATATATCTAACTCATCTGCACAACAACTTTTATTACAATCAGAAATTAAGAACACGTTTGCTTCAGGTCTTGAAAGAAAGGATTTGGTTCCAGAAGAACCAAATAAATTGCCTAATAAAATTGATAAAGCTGAATTTATAAGAGGATCTACAGAAATCGATGATCATAAATTACAAGAGCAGAATCAGAAAAGTATTTCCTTCACATATGACAGCCATTCCTGTTATAATACTACAACTGAATCGAATTTAAGACAAAATTTCGTTTTAAAAAATGAAAGTAGTGAAAATATTAAAATAGATTTGGAAAATAAAAGTGATATATCCCGTGCATCTGGGGATCAACTTTTATCACAGAATAACGAAGATTCAATGATTTCCCAAGGAATCACGGTAGTTAATCAACCCTTAAAATATGAATCTAAGGTTATATCAAGTAATACTCAAAAAGAAATGGAAATAAAAAAGAATACTGCAGAAAATTTAATGGAATTTTCTGATGATGAAAACGAAGATAAACCAGACAGTAAAAATCCGTCTGTCCCAGCTCTTGATAAGGACGATTTAGTTCCAGAAGAACCAAGTAAAAAATATAATAAAATTGACAAAGGTGATACCATAAGAGAATTTGTTCTAGCACCTAAGCTATATCAAAGTCAAAGATCAGTTGATGAGGATTTGGGATTATTAAATGAAAGTAAATGTGATTCCTTGGAAAATTCTAATTCTCAAAAGATATTTAGAGAGGCATTAGACAGTAAAGAAATGTTGGTTACTACTGAAGCGGTTTCCCATCATCAGAAAACGAAATTCTTTTCAGAAGAAAAAAACCACATACAGTCTGAAAGTGGTTTACATCAAATAGAGCCAAATAATAGTACCTTATTAGAAGATAAAAACTTAAAAGAAAGTTTTATGGACAAGGAAGAAATATTTTCGAATTTATCGACTTGTAACCAAAACGATATATTTTTTAATCAACAAAGTAAGACAGAAGTAATAAATAAAGATAATAAGGTCGTAAACGACTTAAGTGAAGATCAGTTGTATATATCAGAGGAACAAAATATGACGTCAAATATTCATTCAAACAATGACGAAGCAACGAATAATACTGTAAAAGAGGAATATTCTGAAAATATATTTAAATCATCAAAGGCATTCGAACGTACTAAAGAAACTATTATAGATATGCCAGATCCCTTAGACGAACGAAGTGATATTACTGAAGAGACAGAGACAAAGGATAAAATTGATAGTAATATGTGCCACTCATTTCAAGAAGAACTGTCTGAAGGGAAACATATTGATTTAATAAATACTGTAGAGTTTACTGAAGGTAATAATCAACGGGATGTAGAAAGCAATACAGACATATCAATGAAAGATTCAATCCAAGATAACTATGCTAAAATAGATAAATCAATTGAACTAGAAAACAATAAAGTGGTATATACAAATTCAGCATTAAATTTACAAGAGGATAAGTTTAATACCACGCAATTAGGCATCACACATATGCCAAGTGTCCATACAATTATAATAGAGGAACGATGTATTGTTAAGCACAATAACATAAATGAAAATAATAATGAAATATGTTTATTACCTTCTATGAATAAGAATAATTCAAAATTACCTAATGATGATAAAAAGGGTCGCAGTTATGTATATGAAGATAAATCAGTAAAACGTTTTAAGTTTGACAAATGTAGCAATTCATATTTAGAAGTTAACGCTAAAGCAAACGAGGTACATTTAGAGAGTGGTGAAACAATAGATATTCCACATTTACAAAATGAAGAATTCGATAAGAACAGGGAACCAATCGTAGAAACACAGACAATAACGGCAGATTTTCTAGAACATGCTAGTGTTATCGAGAATACTAGATCTTTCATAGATAATGAACAAAGTTGCAGCCTAAACACCGAAACCCATGTGAAAAGTCAATATAACCTAAATAACGTTAAAACTGAAGAATCTGTATTAACAAATGCAGAATTAGAAAATAAAGAGGTAGTTAGTAAGGATGTAGAAGAAATAAAGACCGAGGAAGATAAAGAATGTGAACAAACTATCACGAATTTACCATCTATTGAATCGGAACATTTATCTGAAGATATTATTGATCCTAAAATATATGATTCAGTGATTCGCTTACTGGAAGAAATACGACAAAAAGCTGTACCTTTCGAAGATGAAATAAAACGTTTTACTGAATTAGAAGATAGCAATAAATATTATTATATCGAAGAGAGTTTAAGGAGACTGGTCGATAAGCTAGATGATATGTTTGATGAAATTGGTGAAAATAGGTCGTTAAGAGATGAAAGAAAAAAGGTTTATAAGTATATTTTTCCTTTATTTGATAGGCTAGATGACAAAGTGGAAGAAAATAAGAAACGAATATTAGAAGAACGTAATAAAAGAATATAGTATTAATATTTTATAATTATTTAATAAGACAATACTTATAAATAAATATAAAATTTTTATCTTCCTTCAATAAGACTTATATTGAAACATTTGTAGATGTTATTAGTTTAATCTTGATCTATGTGCTAGTTTGTTGTACTTTAGATTAATTATAGGTTTATAAAGTACGGACTTAATGGCGGCCGTTCCTTCAGTGCGAGAGAGAAAGAGGGTTAAAGCCATATTTTTCTCTTGGTCCAATGGGCGGCGCATAGAACCAGAGAAGAAAGGTATATTCTTCTATTTTTTACTTGTCTCGCAAGCCAACATAATTGCTTAAACCATCAAACTTTATATAACAGAAATTAATATTTGATATGGCAGTGTTATTGACTCGGTGATATTTTGGTTTGGGAACGATTGTCGCGGGTTTGATTCTTAGAAAGTACGATTATTCTTATTTACTAATTTTAATTAACATTAAATAAAATACATTTTCTTTTATGATTTACATCTGTAAAGAGGCAAGTCATAATACATATTTGTTGCATTGTCCTTTAGGACAGTTATTAAATTAATTTTAGACTTTTTTCATAAAATGCAGTATATATTATTATATACTAAACTAATTTGAAATTTATTTTAGAGGAATATATATTTTGCCTATTTATTTATTATAAATATATATATATATATATATATATATATATATATATATATATATATCTTTACTGATATAAATCATAAAAGAAATATATATCATTAAATGTTAAGAAATTGAAAAAAACTGTATCTGCGGATAATCGAATTCAGGATGTTCGCAAGTACCAAAACCTCCGAGGCAATTCATTGTATTGTACAAAAGTATAATTCTACTTTATAACGTTTACCCAAGGAGGAAGTTTGTGAAAAGATAATATTTATTTGGGATTCAAGTGTTTCTAAGCTTCACTCGTTAGAAAGAGAGCACAATACGGCTTTTACTCAACTTTCCTTCTCGCACTGTGAAAACGGCCGACATTGGGGACACGCATTCTAGTATTTTTGAAATATATGAGATTAATTTAAAATGTTACAAGGTTTTAAACAATTTTGTCTTAACTTTATGAAACTATATGGTGAACAGAAAAGGTATAGATATTCCTCTGGTAATGATTGTGTGTTTGAAAGTTAAGTTATACTTACATAGAGTAGTTCCATTAAAGCAATCTGAATAATGCAATGGAATAAGACACCTAAAAAGCAGTTATATTGTATTTTTATACTGGTGCTAGAGAAAAATCTATTTATCTACTTTTTGTGGATATAGTATTATTGTTAATTGTAAAAAATCTAACAGATTAGGTGTGCGTTAGGTTTCATGTTACCAGAGTTTGAAATCTAGAGTTAGTGGAAATACTTTCCGATATAAACTTCACTGATAATCACAGACCGTAACCTGGAGACAACAACAGGATTATGTAGAGAATAAAACATGAATATCCTTATCTTATATGGATTATTCAAAGGTGAATTACTGAATAAGAAGAAGTTCTTAGCAGTGAGATCCAGTAAAAGAGGCGAGAAAAATTATGAGTTAATAAAAAAGTTTCTATGAAACTTTTGGACAGAATTAAAAATATTACAATCGTGGAACATGTGAGTGTGGCACTAAATATGCAAATCAATTTTTCAATTTTTTGATTCACTTGTATATGGACATTACGGTGGTCAAAAAAAAGTTTTGGAATTTTACGTGCGATGTATCGAAGTCTTTCAAAGTATCAAAAAAAAAAATGTTTTCAAAATTTGAGAAAAACCTTCAGCACAGGTTTTAAAAACAATAAAACTAAAACAAAAACATCCTCACTTTCAACGCACTGCTGTAACGAAATTTTCCTACAAAAAAAATTATCATTTTACTGTTAAAGGAGGTTTCTTTTGAAGTGCTGGCAATTGTGGTATTACTTCAATAATTAGCGATATGGTGGCCTTTATGCATTACTATTTCGTTACTCTTGAACAAATAATTGAGTTTCGTGGTTTAGATAGAAAGTATAATAAAAAAAATATATATAATTTATTAATTTCGCGTCACACAACATCGAAAGTTATAGTCAGTTTTAAAAACGTGTAGCTTTTTGATGGCTAATAACAATCCTCATATCTGATTATCTAAATCTTCATGACAGTACTTCCTCTTACATCTGGTAACATTTTTCGATGCTCGCTAACTTTTAAAAACAAAGTTGTTTTGTTTTTTTTTTAGTAAAGAGATGATTGTACTCTTGAAGAGCCACTCCCTATTCTGCGATGTCGTTCACTAGTCTTAAATTCGCAATAAGTGTCTTTAATTTTTTATAATTTTCATTAGTGGTACATTTTCTTATATTTTATTGTAAAAACGAAACCTTTTTAAAGTCAAAAAATTGGTAACTCCAGTTTAAGGTCTTTAATGTTTTCAACATTTATCATTCCTCTCACCTATCTACTTTTTTTTTTCAAAGATGTTGGAATGCTCTCTATTATAAGTTTAGTATTCAACATTTTGATAATTAATTTTTTTTGTTGAAAATGAAATTTTATCGACAAATAAAGAGAGATAAATTGCTTTTTTCCGCAAGATACCATAATTAATATTTTCATCAACTCTTTTGAACTCAGTTTTTTCAAAAACATCATTGGGGGTTGCTTAAATCACAAATGTTGCATTGTACCATCTAAATATGTAAACGGATGCTATAAAAACACAAATTTTCTTAACTGATTTTTTTCTCTGATTTTGCCACAGAAAATTCATTTCGGAAAAAAATACATTTTAAGAACATAAATATCTTTGGTCTTTCATCTGGCCAGATGCATGGCATTATTGCGTGTTTGAGGATTGTGAATGACATTGTGGAATGGGAACTGGTTCTTGTTCATGAGCACAATCATCTCTTTACCAAAATGAAGAACAACAAGCTTCGTTTTTAACAGTTTAAGAGCATCGAAAAATGTTACCAAATGTAAGAAGAAGTACTACCATGAAGATGTGGGAATAATTAAATATGGAGATTGTGAGTAGCCGCCAAAGAAGTTATACGTTTTTAATATTGATTGAAACTTTCAGTAATGTGATATCATGGAATCAATAAATTATTTCTGTTTAACATCTTTTTAATTATACTTTTCAGCCTAACCATGAAACTCAATTATTTGTTAAATAATAACGGGAAAATATTTCATGTTGGTCACCATACCCCTAACTAATTATTGTAATAATAACACAATTATCAGCGCTTCAAAAGAAACGCCCGAGTCCAGTTAAAATAACGATTTTTTTGGTCGGAAATTTCTTCTACATCAATCTTCTGAAAGTGAGAATGTTTTTGCTATAGTGTTGTTGTTTCTAGATCTATTCTAAAAGTTTTTGATCATTGTAAGATTTAAGAAATTATGGAAAATATTATTAATTTTAATAATTTATTATTTATCAGCGTAAAAAATTTATTGGATTTCATTTAACGCTATTTAGTTTTAGAGTATTTAGCGATACTACGTGTAAAATTTCAAATGTTTAACTCGATATTTG
Source organism: Diaprepes abbreviatus (assembly GCA_034092305.1). Taxonomy (NCBI): domain Eukaryota; kingdom Metazoa; phylum Arthropoda; class Insecta; order Coleoptera; family Curculionidae; genus Diaprepes; species Diaprepes abbreviatus. The sequence goes on from JASJET010000200.1 coordinate 7,512,930, forward strand.
TGAAAAATAAACATTTTTGTTTTTGGAGGTAAATTTCAGCTGCGCGATTTAGAGATAATAAACAATATATTGTGTCCGATGTGACAGCCTTAAACAAATTGGACCTGGGTAGTGATCACAGACTTGTTCGAGCAAAAATAACCATGAACGTTAAAAAGAAAGGAGCAAACTTATTAAACTCCAACGTTTACCAACATTAGAGGAATTAAAACAAAATAAAGGCACATATCAAGAGTATATCAAGAAAAAAATCGCACTATTGGATAAACTTAATACATCGACAGTAAACGAACTGGAAAATAAAATTCATAAGGATATTCAAACTGCAGTAAAGAAAATCTGCACTGTTAAAAGACAAACAAACAATAAATTATCACAAAAGACCAGAGACCTGATAAATAAACGGAGAAATACGGAAAAAGGCACAGCAGACCACATACAACTAAACAAACACATCAGAAAAAACTTAGATACGATATGAAAGCATAACATGGAAAGTATTAAAACGATCATAAAAAACAACAAAAATATGAAGGTATTAAAATCGATAAACTCAACTGGGAAACGCAGTATAAACCAACTTAAAGATTTATCTTCTCCTTCTTTAGAAGGAGAAGCCGAAAATGGACGAAACGAAGTGGCTAATATCGTAAAAGAGTTTTATTGAAATTTGTACACTTCATTTAATCCAAAACCAGACATCAAGCTCCCCAATATTATAAATATTAGTTCAGAAGATGTACGATCGAAGAGTTGAAAGATGCTTTGTCACAAATGAAATCTGATCGTGCCCCAGGTGAAGATGGTATATCTAAAGAAAGGTTGGAGCTTGGAGGATCTACAACGCTACATTCAGTGAGTATTCTTTGGAATGAATGTCTTCACAACGGCAAAATTCCTGATAACTGGCAAAACGCCCTAGTCATTCTCCCATACAAAAAAGGCGACAAATTAGACATAGAAAATTTATCGCCTCCTAAGTATCCTGCCACATCCGTACTAATTGCTTACAAAGACTATAACAAATTTGACTCCTGTCAAGCTCCAGAACAAGCTGGATTTCGAAAGGGCTTTAGTACAACAGAGCAGATACAGAACATCAAATTACTAATCGAAAAATGCATAGAATATAATATTGAAATCCACTTAGTATTTGTTGATTATAGTAAGGCTTTTGACTTTGTCGAGCTATGGGCAATATTTTAAGCAATGGACAATGCAAGGATTGACTCAACATACAGAAATCTTCTGAAATATATTTATAATAAGGCCACACTGCAAGTAAAGATAACAGAAAAGCTAAAATTTCCCCTAAACTCTTTAACACTGGAATATGTGTTTAAACGACTATACTGGGAACAGAAAGGCATTAGATAGCATGGTAGATATTTCAGCCATTTACATTTCACGGATAACGTTGTATTAATAAGTAAAGATCTAGACAAGTTACAGGAAATGCTGTCTTAGTTGAAAAATGCTTCAGAGAAAGTTGGATTAAGCATGAACCTAGTAAAAACCAAAATAAGCGGAAATAAATAGAAGTATTAGAATGTCATGGGTAGTCATTGGAAGATTAGGAAACGTTCTTAAAAACCCTGATAATTCCATTAATTTGAAAAGAAGAGTGTTTGACTCGTGCGTTCTCCCAGTAATGATCTATGGAGTAGAAACAACCCACTAACAGTTAAAGCAGCCAATAAACTGTGTATTACTCAGCGAGCAATAGAAGGAATCATGCTGGGAATATCACTACGTGACCGAATAAGGAACGAAGAAGTGAGAAGACGCACGAGGATGTGATAAAACGCATTGCTATTTTGAAATGGACCTGGGTAGGACACGTAGCTAGGCAAGACTAAAGGTATATTCTTTTGACTAATTATCACTTTCAGTTCTGTCACTTGAAGTAATCATGATCACTTCGATCCAATGACAAGTAAATGCATATTCAAAAGAACATGAAGTTATCAGTTTCACTTTGTTCACTTTGATCAGTGATAATTTACTCAAAAGAATATAGCCTATACAAGATGGACGAAACATATTTTGCAATGGAGACCTATGTCGTCTAAAGGAAGTATCGGAAGACCCCCAAAAAGATAGGTGACATAAAGAGGAAAGCAGGTAGAAATTGGTACCGGATTGCAGAAAATAGGTTGAAATGGAAGGGACTAGAGGAGGCCTATTTCCAGGAGTGGGCCAAGTTGGGCTGCTAGAGAGAGAGCAACAATCGCTTTAAGCAACGTCTAAAACATCATCGATTTTGCTCAAATATTGAAAAAAAAAATGTTTTCGTTGCTTTTAAAGATTTCGATGCATAACGTATAAATTTCAATTTTTTTATAATCATCCTAATGGACATCACTAAAAAATTAATAATTTTGAAATTATAGTTTATTTTCTTACAAAGAAAAAGAGGTGCTAGGTTTAAACCAAATTTAAAAATATTAGATAAGAATATAGTATAAAAATTTATATTCTATTATTTTAGGATAGTTTTCTTTGTTAATTCAAATTTTTTTCCAGTATTTACGATAAATTTCGTTCCTAGTTTTAAAACTCTTTGAAATTATAGATTATTATTTTTGAATTTTTACTTTTAATTGATTTGTCTTTTTTACTAACTGTTTTTATAACCGTGCTTTTTTATAATAAGTATTATATTTTAAATAATAATATTTTTCTTATAAGATGAAATGTTCACTGACAACTTTATTTAAATTAATTCTAGAAATTAAATATTGTGATATTGCAAAAATATATTGTATAAATTTAAAGTATTTATTTTATATTACCAACAAAACTTTTATTTTGAGTTACAGTGGGGTTGCATACAGAGTAATAATACTAACCTATATTTTTACAGGAGCCCTATCCTCGAACTGGGGAACGTGAAGTGAACGGTGAAAAGGTGGCGAACGCGTATTCTTGAAATGTTCATCACTCATATCCTCGTTCGCCTGGTAGAAGGCAAGCGAACGGTGAAACATGCGCAAATGAAATGTCAGTCGCTAAATGACATATTTAACGCACGGATTTCAAAAAATAAAATAGTATTAAAAATTTTTATTGTATTTTTGGTTCTTCAAAATAACTCGTCATTAAAAAAAAATAATATATTGACGAACCGTTTCTTTAAAACGTTTTATTTCTTGAATAAACAGTTGAAAAGTTAATTAGGTGGTACCTCGATATTTTCAAATTTTTTAATAAAATATCCTTAGAAAGTTGAATATGTCTCGCAAATATTACGTAAATATGAGATTACAGACATCTAAAATTATTACAGGAGATTCTATTCATAACTCAATTGTATGAGCGTGCTATTTAAAAATGTTTTTCTAGGGCCAGTTCTGCTTATGGATTTAACATAAATACTTGTGTCCATAACAGCCGAGTATCCTAATTTTAAACAGTTAAATCTAACATAATTCTTTTCACGACGCAACTTGTAATAAATTTGAGAAATCACAATTTGTAAGCTATCTGAAACTTTTATTTAAATAAGTAACAAATTTTATATTTAAATTATGTTAACTACAACACTTAACTTAATTAGACTGTGTTAAACACTATACGACACTACAATTAAATAAATATTATGATTATAATTTATCGAAACATATAAATATGAACCCTACAGACCAACGAATGTCCTTCAGAATAAAAACCTTATTTATGGTACATTTGATCTTCAAGCCTCTACAAATCTTTATAAAATAAAAAAAAATACATTAAAAGTTGAATGTGAGATCTGCCAGTATCTAATAGATGTCTTCTGTCTGGCCTTTGGTTTTGGTCCCCGGTCATAAACAGTTTCTCTATCATTGTCCAAGTTTCAGGTTTTCTTTCAAATTTAGTGGTCAGGACAGAACATCAGTAAGAGGCTGGATATTTTGTGAATTCATAGAATAAATAACTGATTTGATAGTTTCCGTAGTGGATTGAGATGATGGCTTTTAGTAATTCTACGTAGAGTTATAATTTCCACCGTTTCAAGGTTTATCAGTGTTGGCTTTCTGCAATTACTTTATATATATATATATATATATATATATATATATATATATATATATATATATATATATATATATATATATATGTATATATATATATATATATATATATATATATATATATATATATATATGTATATATATATATATATATATATCATTGATGTTTTTTTTTTGATATCCCTTTTTCTTTATATATTAGAATCTTAAAGTACTTGGCTCTTTGTATGAATTTTTGTTTAACAATTCTAGAGTGTCAATTTAGGATAAATTTAATCCAGCCAAAGTACAAATATTGTATTGGCAATCAATAACTTCACAAAAATAACAACAATAGCACTATTTTTTTTTTACTTTTGACGATTAATTTAATGTACCAAAACTACTTTTTGCCTAAAATAGCAACCAAACATACTACGGACATTTTCGATCTGATAGCTCAATTCAATCTGTCATCCATTTTATTTTTTGAAATTTTCGGGTTTAAGCATGTTCATATCTGGCAACATAGTCTTTTCAAGAATACGGCTTTTATTGTCAAAAAGTTTACATCGCCATTCACATCACATTTCACATCACACTTGCGAAGATAAGGGCCCAGGACGGTAAAGGATTCTTTCTTTATTTGGTTGTTAACGCTGACTAGAAACAGGACTTTTAAGACCCTCACAGGATTTGAGTAAAAAACAAGCTATATTTGAACTTTCGCGTTGTTCATATCTACAAATTATTTATAGTTACTAACTGGCTATGCTGAAGTGAATGTACGAATGAACGAATAAGTGGTGATTGTTGGGCCCATGATATTCCACCATGCAAATAAAAACTTTCTCGTTATCTGACCTTGGCTGTCCGTTTAGTATCGGTCATTTTCTGAGAAAATCGATAACAGTTTCATCCTTCTCGAAATATCATCTGTTCACCGGGTCATCTGTGAAACTAGATCACCTCGCAGGTGACAATTTCCTATCAACAATTTCATCACGATCAGCGGTATTGATGGCTGCTTGACTACCTGACAAGATGATAATCTCTTAGCCGTGATAGTTGTTCTCCTTGTTAAATTGAATACATATCCTAATGGCATATATTTCTGCCTGGAAAATTCTTGGTGGCTTACTCAAGCTTTCGTAGTGCCTGGTACTGGGTCCATATATTCCTACTCCAGTTCTCTCCGTTATTTTGGAGCCATTTGTATACCATATTATGGATTTTTTGCTGAGCCTTTCAATGATGTTTCTGTTCCATTCGTTCTTGCTACTTAACTTTGTGCTGAAGTTTGTCACAAAGTTGAAATTCTTTTTCGTTTCATCTTGGGCATGTTCCAGATTTGTTGATTTCTGGATAAGAGATTGAGTTTTCGTTTTATTACCTCCTCTTTCATCATCCTATAAATTGTTCTCTTCACCATGTTCGCTGGAAATATATGTAAAGGTGTGAGGTTTAGGATTACTTCCATGGCGGTCATTGGGAAGGTTTTCATGCCCCGGTTATTAGGAATACGATAATACGCCACATCAGGCATGCCTCAGCAGAGACTATAGCATTATAGACCATATCCACATTGTAAAACAAGTAATAGAAAAGTCGTGTGAATACAATCTTGTTTTCTTCATAACTTTTAGAGACTTCCAAAAGACTCTCAATACGGTCGAGACCTGGGCCCTAATAAATGCAAACAAAAGATCACATACAGACTATCGATATATTCAAGTAATTACAGACATGTATTAGTAAGCCACCATCACTATCGAACTAGTGGAAGACACCGAATTGATCAAAACAGAACGACTCATAAGATAAGTCTCCAAAATTATTTACCAACTTACTAAAAAATGTATTTTAAATAATGCGGTGGACGGGGAAAGAAATGAGAATAATGAAAACATATAAAATTAGTAACTTACTAGGTACAACGCAACCTTAATATATCCAAGACAAAATAATAACTAATCAAGAATAAAAGTTAAATCAGCAAGTATAAATAAATGGAGCAAATATAGACAATGCCTAGGTGCAGTTTTTGATAAGTGCGTTTTTTTCATACTCACATATGAATCCAGAACATAGGTAATAACAAAAACCAACACGGAAAAAATAGTAGCCCAAAGAAAAATGGAGCGATCAATGCTAAATATTAGATTGAGTGACAGAAGAACCAATACATATATAAGACAATAAACAAAAGTAAATGACGGTGCAGCGGTGCGTTCAGAAGGGCATGTGCTGTGTAGGGAGGATGGTAGAGAATAAAGTAGGAAGATCACAGAATAGAGACTGTGAACCAGAGAAGGGATAGAGGGCATGACCCAGGGTGAAATTGAAGGCAGGCCGGTTCATAATGGATAGGGAGAACACAGTGTTTGGAGAAATGGAAAAATCTTAAGGAGGCTTATATTCAATATTAAAATGAATAAAACACTGGTTAACGATGAACTTTAAATAAATGTCCAAAAAGTGTAATTGTACGTCTTCTACGATATTTACAACATACTTGTATGAACATTTAGTATATCAGCTTAGTTCTTGATTGCAAATATAATTAGTTTTTCCAATATGATTACGAAAATTTATATTATAAGTACTTGGACTCGCTGAATATGAAATTGGCTTTGCAAGATAACCAACTTTAGTTTGTGAAACGTATACATAATCTCACAAAAATGATAAAAGTTATAAATCTGTATGTCTTTATGTATCAACAGGTTGAAAGGGTTTTACTCAATATTCGTAACATAGTTGTACACATATTTGCTGCACCTTTATTTCACTGTTTGAGTACAGTCAAATACATACCCTCAAAAGCCTTTAAACGAATGAACAAAGTCAAAAAATTTAATTATATCCCCTGCTTCCTAAACCACAGTATCGAGATATAGCCCCATGTTGCAAATGTGGTAATTTACGAGAAGACGATTATGCTTGTGTGAACATTTATTTAAGGTTATGTAGGGCTCTTATAACCTAAAATCATAGACATAATATAAAGATGTATGTATGTATGTATGTGAGTAGAGTTGGGGTCTGTACACCACGACCTATTAGATCTATTGTGCCCCCCCCCACCTACTGCTGTCAAGTCGTAAAAGTTACCTTATCGGCTAGAGCAAGTCTTACAGTCCATCTTTCCCTTAAGAGCCTTAGGATGTTGGACGGCTTCAAGGTGCGTAGCTTCCCTTCATCGATTTAGTGTATTCCCAAGAACCGCATCCTAGGGTATTCTAGAGCGCTTCACTCTGAAGAGATATAAATAGAGGTTTCATCCTCCTCGTCACAGAATCTGCACTCTTCCCTTTTTACCAATCCGAGTTTCTTGAGGTGTCCTTTCAGGTGGTAATGCCCCGTCAGGACCCTGTCAGAACCTTGAGTTGGTTTTTACTTAAGCTTATGCATTCTTCGAATCTCTTTTGTTCGTAGTTCCCAACAAGTATCTTCGCTTGTCTCAATTCTTGCAGTTCCGTCCAATAATTGGATCTCTTGCTTTCTTCTTCTATCTTTAGTTCTTCCAGCATTACGTTGCTACTGATTCCACAGAAAGGCTCTAGTCCCAGAAATGGTGTCTCAGCCCCTTTCCTCGTGAGCCCGTCTACTATTTCGTTCTCCTCTATCCGGATGTATTCCGGTACCCACATGAGGGTGACTTTATTATTCTTACTCAACTCAAGATACTAGAAAAAAGAGAGTGCTTTCGATGAGTAGTACGTCTTTTTCAATGATGGTGAGGTGACAAGTATATTCAATGACGTTTGGAGTATCGTGCTTGGCTCCGCTATTGGAAAGAATCGAAAACGGTTTGTCTCTTTTTAGGCGTAACCCAATTTTCTTCTATAAGATCTGCAGTCTATATTACATACGATTAATTACTCCGATACCTATGTCGAAAATTGGCAATACTGTCAAGCCATATTTGTATTTAGCTATCTCAAGTTATTCAGAGTACGAATTTTCATAAAAATCTTTTTTGTAGTAATTGGGTTTATCTCAAATTCAAATTTATAGTTTTTGAGGTTACGGGTTTCAATATATTGGAACAGTATACACAAGATATCTTATATATAAAAATATATATTTTTCAGCATGTTAAACCTGAACACCTTTTTATTACATGCTATATTTTACTTGAAACTGATTTTTGGTGGTTATTTATTTCTATTTTTCACAATGTAGGGGAGCGTGGGGGGGAATTGGAGCCAACTAAGGATATTTTGCAATAAAACTCATAATTTACGTAATCAAAAAAATTTTTATTATGGACGGGAGCATTGCCTATCTAGCTACTTATAATTACAGAAAAAAACATGAAAACAAAATCATCAATGACGAGAAACAAAAAACAAAAAAATGTCATTCGCTTCCATTACCCTCCTCTTCGGGTAATTAGAGCCATGAACACCTCGTATGTCAAATGGGAGCCATAGTATTTTTATAAAATATTTATAAAGTCTTTTCTTTGCTCTTTTTATCTCAATAAGATTTTACCTTAATTGGTTAAGTAACTCTTAATCAATGTAAACATTTGGCAATAAAAACAACAACAATCGTTAATAACACTGGTCAAAATAGATACTTAAGGATCCAAACAGAATAAACATATATAATCATTTGGACTTTTACTGTCAGAACATCCTGCATGTGACAATTTTTCACAGCTTCTGCAGCCATACCAAAGTTCTTTTCCTTTGCCTGTGTCGAGATAAACGTTACACAGATTTTCTTCATCTGAGTATTCAGATTCATCATCGCAAATTTTGTTTTCATCAACTTCTTCATTTCATGACCAATCTTCATCACTGTTGAATACATTTTTCTTTACTATTTTCTGTTTTTCCTTTTCAACTGTATTCTTCTTTCGTTTAGAACCTTTGGCTCTAGCACTCAATTTTTTTGTCCCCTTTTTCTTTAGTACTTTTACTTATGGCAACTTTATCACTTTTTTCTTTGGTACTTTTACCCTTGGCACCTTTTCCGATTGGTTTAGGATTTTTGGCATCCTTTTCCACACGTTTCTTCTTCTTTTCCTCAAACAACACTTTCATTGGTGTACTCGTCAAAATTTCAGAATGCTGTTTCTGCCTGGTAGTCATCGTCGAAGAAATCTGGGGGATAGGTTTCGGGCTTAAAACAGAGGGAGTAGAAACAAAATCAGAAAATGTGCTCGGCTGTGATTGACAGTTTTCGGAGTCATCAATCGTATTTGGTAAATGAGTTTGTTGCTGCTTTTGTAAATTATTCGATGCAGTCTGAACCGGAAAAGAATCAATTAGAGTTTGCAGTGGTGTTTCTTTTGCTGTAGATTGGATAATATCACGGTTAACAGAAGCTGGCTGTTCGGTTAAAATATTATCAATGAAATTCTTCATCATCTTCAAAACCGCATCCCTTTTTCTAAACTTGCAACCCTACTGTAAGCTTTATTAAACAGTCCCGCGATTTCATATGGTGTTATTTTTATCATATTTTTTGTACGTATCACACTCCTTGTTATATGTTTTTTAAGGGCCCGAAAAAGTTACATCCAACGGTTGTAAAAGGTGGGACGAATGTGGGGGGATAGTCAGCAGTATTACGTGATTAGTTGTAGTTAATTCCCAAGCTTCTAAAGTGGCATGACTATTGTGATTATCCATTACAAGCAGAACGGATTTTTCGGCTGTAGGCTCGGAGTGCTGTATAAAATGTTTTAACCACAGAATGAATATGTTTTCATTTGTCCAACCATTATGTGAGCAGGGGTAAATAGCTCTTGGTAGTCCATCTTTTTCCTGTAGGGGCGAGTGACGTTGGCGTGGAAATATAAAAAGTGGTGGCATGAATAATCCTGAAGCGCTCATGGCACATTACTGTAACATTTTTTCCCCTCTCCCAAGATGTCACTGATCCGACACGTTTTTGTCCTTTAGGCGCAATAATTTTTTCAGTTTCTTGTACTGAAGTGACACCAGAGTCATCCACATTGTAAATGTTAGATGCTTCAAAATTGTGTTTAACCATAATTGTCTAAATTTTCGAAAAAAAAAACGGTTTATTTCCACTTTGTTGAACCAAGTATTCTGTTAATACTTGTGGCTTCGGGCTTACTGAGATCGGGATGTCGCTGCAAAAATCCGTATAAGAAATCTTTACCAGCAAGTGTGTTGACTTCATTCAATCGATTTGACATACCGAACTCCACAGCCAAGTTGTAACATATTTTGCGAAATTGAGATTTTGTTAACCCGTAATACATATTCAACATTTGACGAAGATGTTCGGCCAGCTGTTTTTTTTATTCGTCATTGAACACTGCACCTCTTTCCAACTTTGAAGAACAGCTGTACTTATCATTATTCGCTTTAGCTAATCTCTATTGTTTTTTTTTAGCGTACTGTAAGGTATTCCTGTGGCCTTAGCTACTTTGTACACAGATATGTCACCATTTTGAAGGGTTTTGATGGCATTTTCTAATGTTTCTACAGTCCGCGAAGCTTTTTATATGGTACGGAGTCTTTTTCGCGGCATCTGGAAAGGTTAATTAAGTCAGTGAAAATTTAATAATCTGCAATGGAGTGCTGGGAGCCAAATTCCAATAATGCTGGTAATGGGAGCCATGACTAGCTCTCATTACCCGCATATCAACCACTTCAAAATTAAAAATATAATAAAAACACGTTATTCTTATTAGCAATTTGAGAAGCAGTACCGTAAATTGGATAGATATGGTGATATATTTAGTGCGAATACAGTACAATATAAATATATTTTAACACTTACCTTGAAAGATGAAATTTATAATTTTTTATAACTACGGAGCCAAAAACACACTGGGGGGCCACCAGAGGGCGGCATACGTTTCTGAACATTGCCAAGCACACCCGAGCGCAGAGGCGGATCCAGCCTCTCTCTTTGGGGGAGGGGGGGGGGGCGTAGATATCCCAAAAGTACAGTATCGCAAGCGAAAGCAAGTTGTCGATGGAGGGGGGGGGGGGGGGGGAGAGACACCAGCAACATTCCCATTTCTAGTGTAAAAGGCAGGGTCGGGTTATTTTTCTGCAGTGCCGCAGGTAACTGAGAACTGCCGTAAATCTAAGTATATTTAATTATATTTAAATATTATAAGCTTTAATAAATTTACTGTAACAATAAAATTTCTGATAGTTCAATTTAGTTTCTATTGGTGAACAAAGTACACCTTACAGTGCGTCCTTAGTGATTTATTTTGTTTGTGCTTGTTTTTTATATACTATTTGAGATTAGTAAGATACCCAAAAGATATGGCTTCCACCTCTATATTTATTCCAAAATCGTTAAACCAGGGCATTTTTCCGCAACGAAAAACTTATTACGATGAATGTTCATGATCTCTTAAGATATCAATATCTAGATAATAATGTTAAAGGCTCTGTTGAGATGTGTTCCGGCATCTACGATGAACCGAATACTGAAGGAGAAAAAAAAGATTGAAATTGTAAGTACTCCCAAGCCATATTCGATCACCGACAGGCGAAAAACCTCGTTGGAAGAAGAGATGTAAACTGCAATGAAGAGTTGTAAATACATTTTATTATGAGAAGCAAATCCCAAAATTCTAACTAAAATCAATGAACATCGGGATTTACCTGAAATTAAAAGAACTAAGCTCTGGAAATTGCTCAGAGAACTTAATTTTTGCTGGGAAAACCAGATAGGAAATCTGTTCTTATAGATCGTCAGGAAAATATCCGTTGGAGAAGGAAATATCTCTCTCAAGTTAAAGATTGAGTTGCAAGAAATAACACAACTTACAAAATTGGTAATTTAACCGAACTTTTAAGAAATTTTTTTGAATAAAGTTACTGCAAAAATTGGAAAAAATCCATATAATAACAGAATAAAAGAAAATGTGGAAACTCGATGTCATGATCGGTAAAATAGAGGAACCAATTATAATTTATTAGAGCGACTTTGGTTACGAAATAGATACGTAATGTTTACTAGCGTGAACACAAAATATTATTTAAATATTTGTTTTTGTTGTATTTTATTGTTCAATGTTGTTTATGTATTTTTTTTATTTATTTTTATTTTAGTGTGTCCCACTCTTTAATTTTATATATATTTAATTCCAATTAGCGGTAATTTTTTTATTGTATTTGTGTCTTTTTCTTAAGCATGTAGAATTAACACGTTTATTTTATTTTTTGGGGGCTATCGGATTTCCATATAATAAAGTAAATTAAATTAAGATGTTAGTGCAATAAAAATAAAAATAAGTAGGTCTAATTTCAACTGTAACATATAAAAATTAATTACATTTGAGTCCCTTTTTAGTGTTTAATTGTAATTCTGTAGATGATTCAAGAAATAAATAAACTGATACGTCAAATGCCCTAAAAATATTTTTAATTAATAATAAAATGACCAATAGCTCGAAAAAAATTTTAATATTATATGGACAAATTTATTTTTTTATATATGTTTAACTTCTTGTATTTATAACTTAGAATTTTTTGAGATAATAAGGCTACGTTTTAGTCTGAATGTACCTAAAACGGTTTCTTTGCCAAAATTAAAAATAATAAAAATACAGTTGTGATTTGTGTTAAATATGTCAAAATTGTCTATATTTTCTAATGTATGTGAATTATTAAGAAATCATAAGAAATAAAATAATATAATAAAAAATTTTTATTTTAAGTTTATTACCGAAATAATATTCTATGCCATAAATACTTGGTAATAAAATAAACCTCCTTCCGACGCCTATGACAAGGATTAAAATCCTTTTTAACACTACACACTTCATACTTCCAAATATCTATTGTTATTCAACCCAAATAGTCCATTATTATAGACTATTATTTTTGATTATAAAATTTCTAACCCATTCCTATGAAAAATATATATGTCTAACAGATTTTGCCAAAGGCATTGGACTAAACAAAAAGGGTAAAAAATGATTTATTACTCTCTCCAGTTCTTGAACAAAGTATAGTATAAGAGGCACAATCGGGTCTATTTTCCTGACATCAAACCTCTTGGGGGGGGGGCGATCGCCCCCCCCCCCGTTGGATCCGCGCCTGCCCGAGCGTCATTTGCACGAATACGATCATCGGATAAGTCTACCCAGACACCGCTCTCATTACCCACTGGCTCCGATTCCCCCACGCTCCACATCCAAATTGGTAAAGACTTAACATGGCGAAGGAATTTTGGATCAAAAAAACTATTTTTGTGCACACTGCGCACCGACAATGCAAATACATATTTTTAAAACGGGTATAGTAAAACTAATATAAAAATGCATATATTAAGATAGTATTTTTATTTCCTTTTTAAATCCAACAACATTAGACAATCTTGTACAAATACAATGGTTTCTTTTCTGAGTTTTTTAATTTTTTCAATTCCATTTGTCTGAATATCATCCAGATTTAATGTTTTTGAAACTAAAACTTCTTCATATTTCTTGTAGTTTCTATTTAATTCTTCCTTTCCAGCTGATAATATAATTTCCTGAAATGTTTTATAGAGGCAAACGAACTGAAAACTGGATAAATATTTGGTTTTGTCTCTATTGTATTATTTATAAATTAAGCTTCTTGCACTGGAATTTCATTCTCAACTTGTATAAGAGACACTTTTAATCACGACACCACCAAATAAGGAAACGATTTACAAAAATAACTAGAAAGAATAATTACCTTAATTTTTTCTGCTTCGGATTTAATTGCTAATATTTTGTTGGTAGCTTCTTTTTCAAATTTGCATATGCCTTCATTGGTACCATGTTCAGAATGTTTTGTAATTGACTCCTGTTGATTAGTTTCGTTATTAATGCTTTCATCCGAGGACTCAGGAGTATCTTCAGTTTGAATATTGAACAAATATTCCGAGCCATCACTCCCGGAATTAGATGTTCCGTTTTCTGTCATTTTATAATTTTTTATGTCACCAATTCTGAAATTTTTGTCAGATTTTTACAGGGATCACAAAAAAAAGGAGCATTTACATGAAACACAAAATTTGAACAAGATTTTGTGTGTTATATATGCTGTAATTTCCCTTAATTTTTACATCAACATTCAACCAATTCATTCAATAAAACAGAAGCATTTTTTCGAAATCTATTTTATTTATTTATTAATGTAGAGCTAGTAGCCTAACAAAAAATAAATAACATGGTCGAATATAATGAAAAAATTTAGAATTTTGAACTGATGACAGTAAGAACGTAAATGTAAAAGACCAAATAAAAAAGTAAACGTGTATTATAACGAATTGGATACAGTTCGAACAAAATGTTTAAAAAAATATCAATTAGCTGTTCTGTTCATCATATTTTACGTAGCGATAATTCAAATATAACTAGCTTTCGGTAGATAAAAATAATTCGCTAATCTGTGAGGACCTCTATAGTCTACAAAATCTATTAAAGGGCGAGCCTCTTATTTTGTGTATAAGTCAAGGAAATTGGAAGGGGATGGAAAACTACAAAAATAGGCTAAATGCCCAAAAAAGTGTTCAACCATGCAGAAAATAAATGTCATAAATTGACATCGACTGGCTATGTGGAGCAAGCGCAAAAAGAAATTTCGTAGTAAATTTGTTGCATGAAGTTAGCAATGTGAGAACGGGAAACCAGAGCAGGGTTTGCGACACGATCGGCGTCACGGCGTATTCTTTATGTTTAATGCGGTTGTTTGCCATCGTCCTCAACGCTTAATTTCTTTGTTGTGCGGTGCAGTATCATTAGTTAAATTTCGGAATTTATATTTGTGTATGTTGTCAAGACATTTGTATAGACTTTAATTTATAACAATGTATCAGTGTATGGTATTGTTTTGTAAATCGCGTGGTTCGATCCCGGAAATTCATTATTTTCGGTACCTATTTTTTTTGTATTACATCAATATGTAAGATTATACTGAAGATCTTTTAATAGATCGACGATTTTAAAGTTTTGTTTGCGATAGTGTGTAGTTTTTATCATTTTTTTCATTTCATTTTTTTTTTTTTGATCAAAAATTAATTATTTTAAAGTTTAGAAGGTACATGGAAAACACTTTACTTAATAATAACATAAAGGAAGAGTAACATATAGTTAATCCCTATGGCCAGATCCTTTTTAACATTGTAGATAAGATAAGATTTTATTTCGAATTATTTTTTAAGGCAGAGTTTATTTCATTAGTCGCTTTATAACCTGACTTTAAATTGTAATTTTTCAATATAACAACATAAATAAGAGGTTTCTCAAATCCAGTCCTGTCCCTTGACCTACTGCGCAAGTGCAGCATAGCCACATTGAGGGGAGTACAGAGTTACATGAGGAACCAAATTTAGTTTAGGGTATTCTCCTTCCTTTTACCCCTTCCAACTTCCTTGGTATAAGTAGAACAAACATATACCAGGTATTTTTATAAATACTAGACTTACATACAATTCTTGTAACTGTAGAATTAACTAAAGTCATAAAATTTCGCATAATTGATAATATTTTGAGACAAATTCTTGGTCAGTGTCGTCGGTGGTGAGGGAGCTTGCCGAATGATACAAATATAATTTTTACACTGTTTTTAAAAGAAAATATATAAATTACAATAGATAAAAGATTTTTTACCCTAGAAATGAAGAAAAAATTACAAGTTATGTTTAAATCAAAAATGCTCTTACTTTCAACTAAATCATATGTTATTACAGTTATAACTAATGATTCTACAGCCTCTTCGAGGTTGTCGAGGATCCATTTCTTTTGTTCTTTTATTACGTAGTTTATAGCATCTCTCCAGTTTCCTGTATTCCCTTTATCTAACGTGGTTTTTAAAAGTTCTCACACATCTCTTAATTGAATGATAATATTATGACTTACAATAAATTCTTTCTCTTTAGCCCATATTAACTTTATTCGATTTAATCAGCAATGATAAGACTGCAATCAAGTACAATTATACCACATTCCATAGCCATATCATCTCAATAACTAGTCTTTTAAATTCCGATCCAGTTTCTCTGGCTTCATTTTCATCAGGCAATACTTTTTTATTCAGCAAATTTAAATCTCCGTTTCGCCAGCAGGATGAGGGCAATGAATCTGCTAATCTAGAATGATAGCTGGCATTGTCCATAAAAATAACGGAATTTTCAAAAATTGACTAAATAAATTCAGAAAAGTAATGTGCAAAACTATCGGTAGTCATTTCTTCGAGGTAATTTTAGGTTGATTTTGATTGGAATTGAAGTAACCTCCATTTAAAACCCTCGTTCCTAATATTATTAACCTGAGGCCATTACAGAGAAGAAATGCCCTTCATTAACCCACATTTCATTCAAGTAAAAAATGGTTCGTTGTTCCCTCCTGTATTTTTTGATATCTCTTAAATATTGTCTTCTCCAAGATATTCTGATTTCTTCTGTATCCATAAAAACAAATTTTCGGTTTTTCTTTTTCAAAAGAAATGTTCAACACGTGCAGTATTTTCCACAATTTTTTATCAGATTTCTGGAACATTTTGTATGTACTTGTCTTTTTTTTATACTTCTGGCTAGTTCATCAACTTCTAACAGCTTCCTACTAGTACTAATCCTAGGCAACTTCACACTGCCTTCACTTTTTTCGTTCACTAAGAAGTCTGTAGATTATTGATATCATGAAGCGACTATATTTAGAACTGCATTACAGGCATCTGAAGCACAAGTGGATCATGTATGTTAGTACTATGATCCTTAATTTACAATCATGAACAACCTTGCAAAGTACAGGACTAAAATTTGACGATTTGTTAGGATAGAATAATCACGACACTACAAGAACTAATAGATTACTGAAGAACTACTATTAATTCAAGACACCCTACAGACGGTATGCCATTGCATAGGATGTGACGTCATATTTGAGCAATATGTACTGCCTAAATTATAATTTTTGCAGCCATTTAACGCCAATAGTTTATTATCATTTTAAGGTTGTCGACCATGACTTGTTCTCCTACGTGACAGAAAACGGACTTAAGGTATAACGAACCTACGCTCTACCAACAAAGACAAACAATACTGCTAAGAGTTTTCTGCGCTTTAAGAACAAGCAAAATTAAACATCTGTAACAAGATTCTAACCTCTATTCCTATATTTGGATTCATTCTATCCTTCTCCAAAGTAAGATACTTTTTTCCAGTTGCTCTGGTCTCAAAATTTACTTATTATAAAATAGTGACCAAATCAAGAAATTACTCAGTAAAGAATCACACAATGCTTTAAGTCTATTTGTATTATTAAATGACTTACAATTTCAATTCTATTGCCTCAGATATTATTTTTTCTACATGAGCGCTAAATTTTAAGCCTGAAAAATAAAATTACTGTCAGAAATAGTTCTCACTTTCACTAACACAAAACTATCAACCGAATACCCATACAACCAAACGGACAATTTTCTACTAAATGACAGTACTGAGCACTTACCAGCATTAAGCAGCAACTTATTTTTGGTACAATAATTTTGAACCTGATTGCACGATTAGGAACTTGACATTTATAATTTCAGATATATAATTTATAAAAATTAAAAATAGTAGTGGTTCTAGATTAGCACTCTAGGCCATTCTGACAAGAAAAGAAGCCCCATTATATTGGATGTATTGAGATCGCTGCATTAAGTATGTCCCAAAAACACCTTCTAGAGTTGTCAGAGAGGCTAGAAGCTAGGAGTTTACCAAATATAATTTTGTAGTATATTTTGTCGAAGACTTTAGAGAAGTCGATAAACATCACATCAACCTGACTTTTGCCTATATGTTATTTTTCTTTCAAGCAGAGAAAAAGGAAAGAATATATAGAAACTGTTTATTTTCTGCAAATACAACTCTGGTTCTCTTTCCATGCGCGTTTTGACTATCTCTTGGTCTCGTGCGTGAAGCTGTATCGAACCGAGAGCAAAATTTGCAGTAAACAACTGCTATATAAAATGTAAATTCCGAAGCATGTCTGCAGGATATTAAAAATCTGCCGACTTTAATGTCAGACCGAAAAATATCGCCAGTCAGAACGACATCTATGTATTCATCGGAGTAGTGCGAAATTTAAAAAATTAAAATTTCGGTATGTATGTACGTGCGTAGTGTTGGGGGTCTGTGCACTGCAACCTGGTAGATCTATTGTACCCTCCTACTGTTCCGCAATCGTAAGAGTTACCTTATCGGGTAGATCAGGTTCTCCAGTCCTATTTCCCTCAGAAATCTTGGACATCTTCAATGTGAGTAGCTCCCATTTTTCGATTTAGTGTACTCCTAAGAACCGCATCCTAGGGTTTTCTTCATTCATCCTGCACTCTGCAAGGATGAATGAATGAATGAATGAGAAGGGGGTGATGATACTAGATCATCGATATTTAGGCCTCTATTAGGCCCTTTACATCCCACCATATCTGCAGGTTACTCCTCGAGACCGATCGCCTTTGCGAATCCAAGCAGCCTCATTAGCTGAACAGGCCTAACTGCTTCCTGTACCAAAACTGTATCTCCGAAATATCTCTGTCTCAGTTCGTTGAGTGCTGGACATTCCCTGAGAACATGGTCAACAGTTCCATCCAAACACAATCTGCATGTCGGGTCCCTTCGACGCCGATTCTATGAAGATGGACCCTGAGCTGACAATGTCTTGTCAACAACCCCACCGCAATTCGCAGGTCTTTCCTTTTCAAGGTGAGAAGCTCCTTAGTACGCCGTGCACTAGGCCCCGTTATATGTTTCTTATCACACCTCATTCCAGGAGCTAACCTCCATGATTCAATAAATTTGCTTTCCAACAACGATTTTAATTCCCTATTGCCAATAGCAATTGGGATAGGTAATATTGGTTGGGGTCCATACGGTTCGGTCGCCGAATCCAACTTTGCCAGACGATCTGCTTCCTCATTCCCGCGTATGGCCGAGGGACCCGGGACCCATACGAGTCTGACTGTACAGTCCTTCCTTATACCATTTAGTACATCCTTGCACTCAGACGTCAGTCGCGAAGTCACGACTCTCGACTTCAGTGCCAATATCGCAGCCTTACTGTCTGAGCATATATTTATTACTCTATTCCTGTCTATGTCCCTCTCACAGAGATGGGCACTCTGCAGAACAGCATAAGTTTCTGCTGTGAGAATTGTCGCACATTTTCCAAGAGCGTAGTACTCTCTGACTCCTGTGATCCTGCCGAATACACCGGTTCCAGCTCTTTCATCTTGTCGAGATCCATCAGTATACCACCAGGATCCATTTTTTAGAAATTTTTGTTCTCCCTCCCAATCCTCTCTACTTGGCATAAATATCCCCAGAGAGAGGAAAGGGGTTTTAAAAGCGGCGTTATATAGTCTGTCTGTATAGGGAATGATGGACACCTCTTCACCGCGCATTCCCAGACAGCTGAGTCGCCGCCCGTTCCGATGCCAAGATATTCCAGGCAACTGAGACGATAAACAGTCTTTAGAGCCTCGTTCTCTATGTATAAGTGAAGAGGAAGCAGGTTCACCAAGACTTCCAGAGCCCTGGTGGGAGCAGTCCTCATCGCACTCAAAATTCCCATACAAGTCATTCTCTGAACTTTAGCAAGTTGAAGAATGTGTTTGCGCTTTGTTGTACTACGCCACCCCATACAATGGGGCGGATCACCATAGTGTATATCCAAAATAGCACTTTAGATGTCAGTCCCCATGTACACTCTGCAAGGATATAAATAGAGGTTTCGTCCTCCTTCTCACAGTTGAGGTGTCCCTTCAGAACTCTGAGTTCATTCTTACTCAAGCTTGTGCATTCTTTGAATCTCTTCTGGTCGTCGTACCCTAGAAGTACCTTCGCTTGTCTCAATCTTTGCAGCTCCGTCCAATAATTAGATCTCCTGCTTTCTTCTTCTATCTTTACTTCTTCCAGCATTACGCTGCTACTGATTCAACAGAAAGGCTTTGGCCGCAGAAATGGTATCTCCGCCCCCTTTCCTCGCGGGCCTGTCTAGGCATTCCCAAAACATCTTGGAACTGATAACTTGAAAGCATACTGATGGCTACTTGACTATCCGTCATTATGATAATCTCTTAGCCATAACAGTTTTTCTCCTTGTTAAATTGAATACACGTCATAATGGCATGTATTCCTGCCTGGAAAATGCTTGGTAACTTATCCAAGCTTTCGTAGTGTCTGATGCCGGATCCATACACTCCCACTCCAGTTCCCTCCTTTCTTTTGGAGCCATCTGTATACTATATAGTGGATTTCTTGCTGAGTTTTTCAATGGTGTTTCTGTTCCATTCAGCTCTTCAGTAAGAAATAAATGAAACCTATCTGCCGTGTTTAAATAGTTGTCTACATGTCTTTCAAGTAGAGAAAAAGAAAGAATATATATAATGTTGCTCTCGGTTCAATACAGCTGCACTGACGAGATCATGAGGTGTTCGAAACGTTTATGAAGATAGGACCAGGGTTGTATTTGTAGGAACGAAACTGTTTCGGTATATTCTTTCCTTTTCTAGGCTAGACTTCAAATCTGAGATCATAATTAACAGTTGTTTGTCTACTCTGGCCGTTACATGCAGGATGTAGGTACAAAATTTTTTTACTTTTTTTTTTCTAGTTGCATCACTTAATATTATCTTATCCTTCAAAATAAGCTATATCATTATTATAAGGAAGGAAAAGTTCTTAGATTTATTACATCCAGTGTATGTAACTAACACCCTCCAGTGGAAAACGCCAAATGGTTGAAGAATTTTTATTTCTTACATATAAAAACATAAAACACTGCCGATTTTAAATCCCATACATTGAACCATTTTCAAAATATGTATTATTTTCTAAAATAAACTTTTACTTTGAACACCATGCATCTCTTTAACAAGTAACAATTCGAAAAAACTTATAAGTTTCAATCGACATATTTTCTTTCTAGTATATTCACTTGTTTTATAGCCCATTAGTTATGACACACCTTGTAAATAATAGACCACTTTTAAAATTCAGCAGGAGAGCGTATAATGATAATTTTTACCGCTGATATCACCCTTTTTTAACAATATAGGAGATTTTTTGCTCTTATAAAAAACAAACAAGAAATCAATGAAAAGAAGTTGAAACAAATATTTGTAGATTAAATAGAACTAAAGAACATAACCTATAATTTTGAGTACATATTAGAATGCGAATAATAATGTTCTAGCACCACAACTCTTCTATTTTACAATGAAACATGAAATATACCTTTTTGATTCATATTAGGATTTTATTTATAATGGTTTCGTCATATATCTAAACACTCCAATCTATTTAGAAAGATGGTTTTTAGGTGTCGCTTATTTACTAGTCGCCTTCTAATAAACAGTTTTAAATAAGATAAGATTACATGTAGTTAAAAATGGCTACATTTTTAAATATGTTTGAATGTTATCTTTAAAATTTTCGGCGTGTTATTATGGGATAACTGCAGTGTACATATTTTTCTACTCAAAATCATTAAAATATCGACGTAAGTAACACATTTATATTAATTAATATTTTAGATATCAATTTTTATTTAGTTTCTAAGGTAATTTACGATGTTATTCATTATTGTGTGGAAATTCCGCTTACAAATTATCATAAAAAATATTTACAATACTTCTATTCATATATTTGTATGACGGAAGCAGTGATATAAAATTGTAAACCTGTATTTGGCATCGGTAATAAAATAAGGTGTGTGAGATTATGGGTCAATGTTCATGCCCCTTAAAACTACTAAGTGTTTAACGCCGGTGAAATTCTGGATAATTTTGAACTTTAAAAATTTCTGTCAAAATAGGTTAATAATTAAGTAAGCTCTTTACCGTGTAAAGTAGCAGAATAATATGGCCAAATTCAACATGTTTATAAATTATTATCCGACTTGAAAAGTATTTTGATCCAAATTGCAAACTTTGTGTCAAATAACAAAGCTCGGTTATACATTGATTCATAATTACAACATTTGGACTGGTAAGTATCTTTTATCATTATCACACAAATACATAACCTCGTGAAACAAATTTGGAATCAAGAAATCATTCCTGATGAATGGAACGAAGGGGTAATAATTCCACTCCACAAAAAAGGGGAGCAAATGCAATGTAAAAATTACCGAGGTATTGCTTTACTAAGCCACGCCTATAAATTATTCTCCAGCATTCTCCTTCAACGTCTCTCTCCGTATACCGAGGAGATTATCGGAGACTACCAATGTGGCTTTCGAAGCAGAAGATCAACAGTTGACCAGCTGTTCACTATCCGACAAATGCTAGAGAAATGTTGGGAATTTAACAAAAACTTACATACCTTGTTCATAGATTTCGAGCAAGCATATGACAGTGTTATTAGGATAAGGTTGTGGGAAGCTATGGAAGAATTTGGAATCCCGCACAAGCTGATTAGACTGTGTAGAGCGTGCCTGGAGGGGGCAAAAAGCTGTGTCAAAATTGAAGGAGAATGTAGCCAAACATTTTCTATCAACAGAGGATTAAAACAGGGAGATGCTTTGTCACCAGTACTGTTTAACCTTGCACTGGAGAAAGCCGTAAGAACAGTATCAGTTGACGCGGAGGTTTTTGGGCCAAGTGGCCCTAAACTTATTTTGGCCTACGCAGATGATATGGGCGCGATAGGAGAAAGCACAGTCAGTGTGAAGGAAAACTTCATAAAAATAGAAAAAGAAGCTCAGAGAATAGGGCTCCGAATAAATGAAGGAAAGACCAAATACATGCATGTCTCCCGCAACCCCGACCGAGACAGAATCAGGCAGAATGTCACCATGGATGACTATAATTTTGAACATGTGCGAGTTTTCAAGTACCTGGGCGCTGTGATAACGGCAAACAATAATATGCAGGAAGAGGTTAAACAGCGCATCACACAAGCAAATAAATGTACATTTGCGATACAAACCTTGTTGAAGTCAAAATTTATCACTAGAAAGGCAAAAACCGAAATTTATCGAACAATAATACGACCAGTAGCAATCTACGCCAGTGAAACATGAACCCTGACAGTCCACGATACGGAGCTGCTAAGAAGGTTTGAGAAAAAAATCCTGCGCACAATATATGGCCCATACCGAGACCTTGAAATAGCCGTCACAGAATGAGAAGCAACATAGAGCTTGCGCAAATATATCAAAGCCCTGACATCATTAAAGAAATAAAGTCCAGAAGACTACGATGGGTAGGTCATATACAAAGGAGTCAAAACGATCGACTAATAAAACGGGTTTGGGAGGAAGCACCACAAGGAAAAAGACCACTGGGAAGACCTAGGCTTAGATGGAGAGATAACATCCACAAGGATCTAGCTATCCTTGAAGTTGACCAGCCAGAATGGAGGGAGCTGGCACAAGACCATTCTAGGTGGAGGCAGATAGTCGAGGCAGCCAAGACCCACCCTGTGTTGTAGTACTAAGGAGTCAGTCAGTCAGTCAGTCAAGTATCATTTATCATCTTTATACGAACTATGATAATTAAAAAAAAAATAATGCGGTAACATCTGGGGATAACTACAAAAACTACTTTACTTTTTCATAATATATCTTGACCCTTTACCTACGAATTCAAGGGCCACGTTGATAAGAAAATAAAAATCCCTATTTTTTATCCAAGTACTTTTCAAGGTCAGCAATTCACTATAAACTCGCGCGTATTTTGAAGCTCTGTTTCACTAACAAAAGAAAAATTTGGTTTAAATCTAATTAATTTTTGCAGGCTTCATTTTTCTACTTTTTAATTTTAGCTGTTGTAACCTATTTAAATAGGAACTATATTTTGAAATGTTTAATTTGTTTTTCTGCTATCGAAGATCCTATGTAATTAGTCCACTTTAGGCAGTAGAAGGGTCTTGATTTTCATGTCTGTTTAACCGACTTCTAAAAGAAGGAGGTTCTCAATTCGTCGACTATATATATTTTTTTATGTATGTACACCGATGACTCCGGAACGGTTGCACCGATTTGAATGAAATTTTTTACGTTGTATTCAGGAACTTGCTGCGGTGGTCCCATATTTTTTTAGATGAAATTGGTATAGTAAAATCGAAGAGGGCGCTTACAATATGACGGCCAAAAAAATTAATTTTGTCCGATTTTTTCCAAAATTAGTACAGAGGAATTTTCGGGGTTGTACCAAACGAATCTGAAATTATTTTTAAAAAATTCAAAATTGCGGATCCAATATGGCGGACAAAAAAAATTAATTTTGTCCGATTTTTTTCAAAATTGATATAATAGCACATTATGAATTTGATATTATTTTTAAAAAAATTAAATATGGCGGATCTAAGCTAGACGATTAAATATTCTACATCTCGCGCTTTCGTTTAAAGTCGGTAGTGAGGGATTTTTGTTAGTGTTAATTACGAAATTTAAATATTTTTTGAAAAACTCAATTTGGCGGATTTTTACATATTTCGACTTTCTCCAAAACTGATATAAAGGGTTTTTGAGGGTGTAAATTATGATTTTAATAATATTTTTTCTGGATTTAATATGGCGAACGCAATAAAGCTGACTAAAAATTTTACATTTTTCGATTTTGTTCAAATGTGGAACTGAATCGTTTTTGAGGATCTAAATAGCGAATATAAAATTATTTTAAGATAGATATGTCAGATGCAATATGACCGTTTAGAAATTTTAAATTTCTAGATTGCATCTAAAATTGATACTAGGGGGCTTTGAAGTTAATTTTTTACAACTATTAGGTTGATAAGATACAATATGAGGGACTAAAAATTTTACATTTTCCGGTTTTATCTAAAATTGATATTGCGGGATTCATGGGCCGTATACAATTTCAATATGCAATATAAAATATATCGGGGAAATTTACGTCTCAAATTCTTTAAATATCGAAATTTAAATTTTTGAAGTCGGCGCCAAATTATTTCTAAATGAAGTAAATAACTACTAATATATACAAAATATGGTCAGAAAGCAATTACAAATATAGTATTGTTAATCTATTTATGCTAATTACATTTTGTCAGGTATTAGTTTGGCGCCGACTTCAAAAATTTCAATATCATATAAAAATTTCTAGTTATTTTTCACTTTTTTGTGCACTTTTAGAAATCGGTTCAATTTTTTTATAAAAATTTTATGTTGTATATATTCTATTTTACCGATTAAGTGAAGGAATCAAGATAAAACGTCCTCATTTAGCAAAGAAAAGAATTATCTTAGATCAAAACAATGTCTGAGTGCTCACCTGCATACTTTCGATGGCGAAAATTATGGAAGTAAAGTTTGAGTTATTATAATATTCACTGTATTCACCAGATTTAGCCCCTAGTGACTATTTTTTGTTTCCAAACTTGAAAAAATGGATCAGCGGAAAACGATTCACATTGAACGAGGAGGTCATCACCCAAACAAATGCTTAAAGCTGAGAAAAATATATCGTACCAAAAGGAAACTTTGTTGAAAAATAAAAAATAAAATCTACATCAAACAATTTGTTTTTCTACCTTCTTTTAAGGATTTATTGAACGACCCTCATATCATAAGCAAAAAACAACAGTCAGACGACAAAGTCGAATTTCCATGGTAACTAAGTTGGTATAAACAGCTAAATCTTTTTTGTGAATTTGGTTATATGCAGGATGCATTAAATTATTTTATAGTTGCATCATTTAATGCTACTCTTCCCTTCAAATTAAGCAATTGAGCGGTAAATTAAGATTTTTTTTGCAAAGTTGCGGCCATTTCAAGTTTTGAAATATATCCCAACAACGTAATGAGAATTCACATTAACCTTTTGAGGTATATATTTTTCTATTATACAGGGTTACTCACCCTATATGGCACGGAATATTGGGGCCAAAGTACATTACTTTCAAAAAGTTTTACTTTTGGTATATATGGGGGTCTAATATAATTTCTTTCTAAAATTATTTTCATATGATACAGGGTGTCCCAAAAGCTCTGAAACAATCAAATTTGTGTTTTTTTTTAACGGAACCCTCTGAATATTATTGCATGTTTGGATTCTCCGATCAAAATAAGTGCATATTTTAACAAGGTTTATAGTACCTAAACCTTAAGGGTTTTTAAATAATTTGAATTTTGACAAAATCTAACCTAATATTCATGTTTCAAATACTTCAGAAGTATTTCAGTTATGTACTCGAAATGTAGAATGAAGTGTAAAAATAAATAATATTTTATATCACAATTATAATAAAGTTTCTATATTATACAGGGTGTCTAAAGATTAAAACTAATCAAATAAGAACTCTAAGTGACTATAACTTAATTAATTTAAAAAGAACGCTATACTTTTTACCCTACCATAAAATGTACATTTTAAATATCTATCGAATGGTATAAAGGTGTTCTATAGCTAAGTCTTCGCGGTTGCATAGAATATGCCAAATAATCGTTTTCTGCACCATTTTGTGTTTTTTGGATAGATGTTCTAATAGATCTAATTGCCTATGACATATAGAAACGTCAGATAATTCATCTGTCAGTTTAGTCTGCAAAGCCGTATTATTTTTTGTAACTGTAAAACTTCATTTATTGAATTGAATTATTTGAATATTGTTGTGTTATTGCTTTGACAAAATGAAGATTTGTCCAAAGGAAGAGCGTATTGATATGATTTTTATCTTTGGAGAATGTCAACAAAATTGTTAGGTGACTTCTCGAGTCTATGCTCAAAGGTTTCCTCAGAGAAATCATCCTAAACCTGCCGTTTTTGTGACTGTTAAACCAGTTTCAGGAAAGTGGAAGTGTTAGTTATAAAAAACCTGTTATAAGAAAATTTGTCACTGAAGATGAAGAAAATGTTTTTACTGTATTTGGTTCAGTGATCAAAAATCCCAATAGTGGTCAGAACAAGCAAGTGTTTCAAGGATTCTTAGCAGATTTCATTCTTATAAAATCCAGCTTTTTCAGGAGCTTCGCGGAAATGATTTTAACACAAAATTCAATTTACAAAAAAAAACGATACTTGTCTCTAAAAACCTACTCACTTATATTTAAAGTGAACCTAACTTTGCAAGAAAAAATCATAGGTGATCGCTTAATAGCCTATTTGGAAGGGTAAGAGTAGTATTAAATAATGCAACTAGAAAAAAGACCAAAAAAATTTTGTTCATACTGCACATAATCTCAAAAGTAGCCAAAAAAAACCATTTTTCAAGTACATAAATCCAAATACCTCGGATTCGGATTCTACGCACAAATTACTTCGAAAATGATCACCAGTTACCCAACAACGATCAGAACTCTATTTTTTGTAGACCTGTGTAATGATCAAAATAAACCAATATCTTTCTAGAAAAACACTATCAGAGTATATTTGAAAATCTGTGATTTTTCCCTATTTTTTATTTATTTTAATATTGTATAAAATAACGAACTTAATAATCTATAAATTTTTTTTTGCAGCATGACTTTAAAAGAATTTTGTACGATTCTTCAACAATGTGCAAATAAATTGGAAGAAGAAATTAAATGTAATATAAATGATGTCCATAACCTCGCCTTCAGTGATAAGTTAAGTGAAACTAAAATGGCGTTAGAAAAAGCAAAAGACTATCATTATAAAGAAATTGTGGACAGCATAACAGAAATTTTTAAAAGCATTAAGAAAATTCTATTTCATCAAGATAAAATTGAATGGCTAAGTAATGAAAACAATTTTACCAAAGACGAATTAAGAAGATTTTCTTATGTAAAAAGACAAGTATATGCCTTTTCAAAGCCTGAAGAACCTGTTCCCGAACCATCTGTTAGTGTCAAGAGAGAAAAAAGGAGAACAGCTTCTGAAATCTCCGTAGGTTCTTTAGAAGCGTGGGAAAAATATTTAGATCAAAAGGATAAAGAAGAACAGCAAATAGAAGAAAAAGTCGTAGAGTTTAAACCATTAGTATCCAAAAGAACACTTTCAAATGCTCGAAGAAGAAAGAAATTTGTGTCATCCACTATGGGAGAATTTTTGGAAACTGATGAAAAAAGAAGAGAATTGGATTCAATTTTTGAAGATGTATCTTCTATAGAAGAAAATGAAAGGCTCTCTTATTCAAAATCATTAGAGAGTTTAGATCAAATGATATTAACTGACCGAAGGAAATTATCTTTATCTGAAAATAACATAAATGTACCTTATGGTAGGTCTTTGGAAAGTTTACATTTTATGGCTTCTAATAAAGGAAATAGCACTGAAGCCTATACAAGTAATAAAAATGTAAAAGAAAAAGAATTTATGAAGGGTGGTCATGAAAATAATGTGTCAGTTGAAAATTCAAATAAACCACCAATCGTTGCTCCAAGCGACAGCAATATAATGAATGTTATTAATGATAGTATGCCTAAAGATGATGACAGAGTAATAAATGAAATAATTGATACTATTTTTTTAAGTGATGCAACGACAGAGCCCGTTTTTAATACTGAGGAAAAAGACAATTTAGCTAGTTCAAGCAAAGAGGAGACGAAACCAAAAATTGTCGATGTAATTGTAAGTATATCCACTATTAAGAATCCTGAAAAAATTAAATTTGTATTTTGAAATTTCTTATGCTTCAATGGCCTAAAATTAGTTTAAAATTTTAACGTTTGTTTAATATAACTTTTGTATTTGATAAAATTTTGAATAATTCATAATTCTGTCTAACCTGAACTAACTAATCAAATAGACAAATTTAACCAAAATACAACTTAAATAAATCATTTGCTGGGCAATATTACCGATGTTTACAAATTTGATCTTAATAAAAACCAATGAATTTTATTAGAATTAAACTTGAAGAAGAGTATGTGTAGAATAAAAAAGTGCAAGAGCGACTAGAATGCTGAAAGTCCGGTATGACCCATAGTAGTGAACATAACCCGATTCTCTCAATCCCCCCACTCCTCGACCTTGACCTTGACCTTGCTTCACCCCTCTTTGGCCCCGCCCACATGTCCTTGTCATTGACCTTGAAAGTGCACGTGTGCTTTGGCCTTGGCCTTGTGTTCAAGGTTGTGTGTGTGACCTTGACCTTGACCTTGGTCGAGACGACCTTGACTTTGTTGAAGGTCATCTTGGGTGTGTGACCTTGAAGATATGTTACGTGGTTGGGGGTGACCTTGAATGGTTTTATATAGAGTATGGGGCAGTTTCATTCATCAGTTGGCTCTGACTTGTATAGGTAGTACATGTGTTAATATTTGACAAATCATGGCATATGTTTGTGAAAATTGCGGTTCTAAGTTTACTAAGAGTTATAATATGAGACGTCATAAAAGAGAATCGTGTGCGGCGAGATTTAATGAAGTGCCTTGAGGAAAACGGCTCCGAATTGAAGAGTATACATCGACGATTCCGGTAATTAATTGCGCTACATGTAATGTAGATGTTCCAATAAATCATATGTCAGCGCATAAACGAACACAACAACATAAAAATAATTCATGTTTGCCGGTATGTCATGGTGTGCAACTCGTTGAATGTGCCTTCAAAAGGAGAATTGCAACCTATCGGGTTAGCAGTGATATGGAGCATTCCGATTACGTAATGTTCTTTGCAGACATTAAATCCAAGGTGGTGGAACTTGTTAATAATTTATTGCGTGTGCATCATGCTTTAAAAGTTAACATGACAGCTGTTGGCGAGTACATGCTTCCATCACAAGAAATATTCAGTGAAAAATCCTTCAACACTGCTAATCAAATAATTAGTGTAGAAAGTGATTTGGATGCCGTTTACCATTCTTTCACCGAATTAATAAAAACGCAGGCGACAGAGTTCCAGGAGAAAGATTCAGGTATGGAAAAATCAAAACCCGATATATTAAACTGATTTTTATATATTATTTTTCTTGTTATAGGATGGGCTCTTGTGCGAATTTTATACTTGGAAGTTGGTATCAACAAGTATATGCCTATGGGTGGCTCATCATACATCAAGTTGCCGTGTTCTATTGAAAAGAAAGGAGCTGTCGTCAATGTGATTAACCAGGACGAATTTTGCTTTGCGTGGGCTGTAACATCAGCATTGTTTCCTCCAACAGCAGAGCCTTCACAGAAGACATCCTACCCCCATTTTTCTAGAGTGCTAAATGTAACAGGTATGGATTTTCCAGTAAAATTACGTGACATTAAAAAATTTGAGGAAATGAACAACATATCAATTAACGTATACGGTCTGGAATCTAAATATGAAAATAATGAAATAATACATGAAGTTATTGGTCCACTGAGGTATGCGTCAAAAAAGTTGGATAGGCATGTAAATTTATTGTTAATTACAAAAGACTGTAGTAGTAAAGATGGCGGTGAACATTTTTGTGATACGACTTGTTCAAAGAGTCATTATTGTTGGATTCGGGATTTATCACGTTTAGTTTCAAGTCAAATTAGTTGTCAACAACATAAAATATATTTCTGTGATGGTTGCCTCATTTATTTTAGTACACCGTCAGCTTTAACTTTACATCAAAGCTACGATTGTAACCACATTTTCACGCAAACACCCTCAGTGGATTTAAAAATCGATAAATTTGGAAAGAGTGTGCCGGAAAATATTTTAAAATTCGAGGGTATAGAAAAGCAAATGCGCGTTCCATTCGTGGTTTATGCAGATTTCGAATCTGTTTTAAAACCCATTGAAACGGTACAACCAAACCCACAAAATTCTTACACTGTAAAAAGTTTTAAACATGAACCATATTCTTTTGCTTATTTAATTAAATGCTCTTTTGACGACTCACTTTCGAAATTTGAGCTATTTCGGGGGAATAATGCAGCTCAAGTCTTTGTGGATCGTATCGAGTGTGATTTAAGGGCTCTATACAACACATATTTAAAAGACATTAAGCCTATGAAACCGTTAACGCCTGAAGAAAAAAGGGAGTTTAATGATGCTAAAATATGTGGTATATGTGAAGGCCCTTTTGAAGAGGGTGAGATTAAAGTACGAGACCACTGTCACATAACTGGTGCAAAAAGATTTGGTGCTGCACATTCCGTTTGTAATTTAAATTATAAATTACCCTCTTTTATCCCTATCATATTTCATAACTTAAGCGGCTACGACAGCCATTTATTTATAAAAGAGTTATGTAAATATGGGGATAAAATTGGTGTTTTGGCTCAAAGTAAGGAAAAGTACATATCATTTACCAAAAGCATTTATGTGCACGATTATTTTGATAGTAAATGTGGAAAAGTCAAGAGGAAATATTTAAAGTTGCGATTTATTGATAGTTTTAAATTTCTGTCAACGTCTTTGGAAAATTTAGGCAGCGGTTTAAACGACGACGATTTTATTGAAACGCGGAAACATTTTTCAAATATCAACCAATTTAATTTGATGCGTCAAAAGGGTGTTTTTCCCTATAGCTTTATTGACTCTATAGAAAAAATGGAAAATACATGTCTTCCAAGTAAAGATGAATTTTATGATAATTTACGGGAAGAACATATTAGCGATGAAAGCTATAGAAGAGCAAAAGAAGTATGGCGCTTGTTTGGGTGTAAAACTTTGGGGGACTATTCGGACGTGTATTTAAAATCAGATGTGTTGCTATTGTGTGATGTTTTTGAGCAATTTCGGAATAATTGCTTAAAATTCGATAAACTTGATCCAGCACATTACTATACCCTTCCAAGTTTATCATTTGATTGTATGCTACGTATGACTAAGGTAGAGTTAGAGCTCTTAACTGATATAGACATGATACATTTTTTTAAGAAAGGTATACGCGGCGGCATAAGCCAGTGTACAGAAAGGAAGCACATCGCTAATAATATTTTTTTACCAGACTATGACCCAACAAAACCTTCTTCATTTATAACATACCTTGATGCTACAAATCTATATGGTCATAGTATGTCACAAGCATTACCATATGGTGGTTTTCGATGGTTAAGCGAGCGCGAAATTCTGGATTTAAATATTATGGCTGTTGGTGATGATAGTTTACATGGCTACGTTTTGGAAGTGGATGTGCATTATCCGACTGAGTTGCATGATGCACATTCTGATCTTCCATTTCTAGTAGAAAATATCATACCGCCAACAGAAAACGCTAAATTACCGAAATTAATTCCCAATTTACAAGATAAAAAAAAATACATTGTACACTATAGAACTTTAAAACAAGCCATCGCCAACGGCTTAGTGGTAATGCAAACCCATCGAGTATTACAGTTTGAGCAATCAAAATGGCTAAAATCGTATATTGATTTTAATACCAATTTACGTAACAAGGCCACCACAAAATTTGCGAAGGACACTTTTAAATTAAAAAATAACGCGATATTTGGTAAAACTATGGAAAATGTGGAAAATCGAAAGGATATAAAATTAGTAACACATTGGGAGAACAGTGTAGGCAGAAATGGAGCTAGAGCACTAATATCCCGCCCCAATTTCAATAGTAGCTCGATATTTACCGAGAACTTTGTTGCTATACATATGAATAAAGTTAAAATATTGTACAATAAACCAATTTATATCGGTTTTTCCATATTAGATATATCAAAGACTGTAATATACGATTTTTATTATAATTTTATTAAATCCAAGTTTGGCGATGATGCTTCGTTACTTTACACCGATACTGACTCGCTTATATTAAAAGTGTATACGGAAAACTTTTATCAAACTATATCAGAAAACCCCGAAAAATTCGATACATCAAATTACCCCGAAATTAATAATTTCAACATAATTAAAAGTAATTCTGTAGTTGGTAGAATGAAAGATGAGTTTCCTGGTGATCCGATAATAAGTTTTTATGGTACCGGCGCGAAGGCTTATTATGTAAAGTCCATTAATAATGAATTAAAAAAAGCCAAAGGTATCAAAAAATGTGTTATCGAGAAAGACCTTCATCAGGAAGACTACCAAAGAATTGTTGAACGGGGTGGTTTGATATTAAGAAAGATGAAGACATTTAGAAGTGAATTACATAACATTTATACCAACATAATAAATAAAGTAGCATTGTCACATAGCGATGATAAACGTTATGTAATTCCCAGTTCAACCAAAACTCTACCTTGGGGGCATGCAGACATAGATTTTTACAAAACAGACCCGGAAGAAAACTTAGCAAATTTAGTCACCGTGTTGGAATCATTTCTAAGTCAGGACAGCACGTAATCTGGAAAATCCATATTTCATTATTTGTATTGTTTTTATTATTTCTATTAAACATACAACATTAATATGTAACGATAGTATTGTAATTTTTTTTTTTTTTTTTTTTTTTTTTAAATAAAAAACATGTATTCATTACTTGATTGCTTTTTTATTGAACCTTTATTTTAAAATTATAAATATAATGAAGTGTCGACAAATAACAAACTGTAAAAGTTATTGTTGAAAAATTTGTCTAATAGTAAATTAAACGCACAGGTCTACGAGTAAATGTTTAATGTGAAACAGGTTTGCTGACAAGATCCTCCATAGTCTTTTCAATTTTCAACATTCTAGAGTTAAGTTCATCACGCAGTTCGTCTTGCCTAAGTTCATATATTGCAATAACAGTATCATCAATGTATCCTCTAAGTTCTTGACCGGTTTCAATTAATTTCTTGCGTACGTAACCTTCAAGTTGGTTTCTGAATATATCTTTAATAACAATTGTTGAGTCATGTAAAGCTTTCTGCGTATCTTGCACACACTGAGCAAGGTTATTATCAACATAATTTCGTGTGGTCGCATCGTCTCCTTCAAGAGGTTCTGCTAAATAGCACAATCTTTTGCTTCCCATATCGTAATCTCCATTAGGTGTAAGTTTATAACCTATTCCTGAAGGACCTCGCATAAAGTTAAAATCCTTAAATTTTCTTTTGCGACCGAACTTATCAATAGTGTTTACTTCTGACATTGTTATGTGAGACTGATTTGAAACCATTAGATTTCACCCTAATATATGGTTCTATTTCATTAATAAACGGACTCTGCAGAAAAATATGGATTGCAAAACGTATTTTAGGTGATGTTTAATAAATACACATACAGATTCATTTTACTATTGTTTTATTGAAAAAAAATTAAAATATAACAAAAGATTGAGTTTACTTTTTATTATTAAAAAAAAAAATAAAAAAAATAACAAACAAAAAAATTAAAAATTAAGAAATAAAATACATGTTAATTTCTTCTGTACAGGTAAGCTTCTTCTATGACCCAATTTCTTCTCTGGATGGCACGTTCATTAATGTCCTTGTTTTTAAAATAACCTTGACAGGACCAAAAAAAAATCCTTGAAAATTACAACCTCGAAAACGACCCTGACATTGACGGGTACTTTGACCTTGGCCTTGGCCTCGCATCTAACAAGTTTAGTACTATATTTATATGCTTCTTTAAAATAACCTTGACAGGGACAAAAAAAAAATCCATGAAAATTACAGCCCTGAAAACGACCCTGGTATTGCCGGTTACGTCGGCCTTGGCCTTGGCCTTGCATCTGACAAGTTTAAATATTATACTTAATGCATCGAACAAAAGGAATAAAGGCGGTGTAGTGGGGGAAATGGGCATAAAAGCAGACTTGCTGGCTCGAGCTCTTCACAGTTCGTCAGAACAGCAAACAGTACAGTGCTAAGAAAAAGTTAATTGTGTGAGTTTGAATATCGAAAATGTCTAGTGTACGGTCTCTTTTAGATGCTCTTGACGTGAGCTGCGGTTCACAGCAAGGCATGCTGGATAACATGAGTGGTTTAGAGGTGCTAAGTCCGGGGGTGTTCGAGAACTGGAATGGCGTGGAGCATGAAGATGCCGAAGACCGAGCCCTCAACGATGGTCGCGACGAGGAGTTAGTTCAGTCGGCAGCGCAATTCCTGGAATGCTGGACGGAGGAGAAAGAGCCAAAAATTAATGTGATTAGTGATGTGGTTGTGCGAAAAGCATCGCGGCCTAGGGAATCTTCTCCGAAAGCATCGAAACTGCAAAAGCTCTTGACTATGCGGAAGTCGGAAATCGCCGATAAAAAAACATTTTATTCGGCGATTAAAGGTGTGGGACAAGGGAAGAAGAAAAAGTTTAACTTTAAGCGTCCCTCCACCCCTGTTCCATTACCCGACTTCCTAAAAACAGCACCGCAAGAGCCACTGTCAGTAGAAGTGGAAGTCATAGAAGGCCCCGATGGACCAACACCACCAACGCCACCAACACCGGCCAGCGTCGAGAATGTAATAGTGTCGGAGGTGAAGTCTTCCCCAGCGCCAGCACCACTGTCGCCGATATTGGGGTGCCGGAAACCCATGAAGAAGCGGTTTAAGCGGTGTTTTGAAGGCGATGAAGTTTCCGCTGCTTCGTCGTCGTCGTCGTCGTCATCGTCTTCACCAAATAAAACCGCGTCTTCTTCCGAGCCATCACAACCGGAGTGGGTCGAAGACTTCACCAACTCTCAGAAGACCAAATTGACTGACATTTATGCCATGAAAAAACGCTTAGTGAATGAAGTGAACGAGTGTGCCAGTGACATTATAGAACTTGAAAAACAATTAGAGATAAAAAAGGTGAAATCTGCGCGGTTAAAAAGACAATTAGAGGACTTTAATAAATTATGTAGTAGGTGTTAGGTAGTTGTAGATATTAGCTTTTAATTTATAGTATTAAGTTTGTAAATATATATATATATATATATTGTAGTTAATAAAAAAGTGTTTGATCAAATTTTTTATATTTTATAATGAGAATAAAAATGACTTGAAAATTTATTTTTGTGTGTTATTTCATATAGGCCCTGTCCCACATAATATTAGGTAATAAAAAAAAAAAAAAAAAAAAGTGAATAATCCACTAAAACTACGCAATAGCAATAGTTGTAAATATTTTCTGATAATATTTACAAGTATGCTAAAACATGGTTCGGTTTATGAAGTTAAGGTTCTGTCGCCAGAACTTCTAATACTTTGTATCTCAATATTGTATGTTTTTATGAAAAAAACATAAAATATTGGTTACAAAGTATTATAACCAACTAAAACTACGATCAAATTATTTTGTGGTCCTGAAAAGGACCGTTTGGTTTTAAAACATGCGACTCTTTTATTGAGTTGTGGAGTCGCACGGCCCGTCATCATCATCAGCGGGGGTGGCGGTGCTGTCCTCTGTGTATTCGATGATGAACCGCCAAAGTTCATCCCATCTAGGATCGTTCGGCTCCCACTCCAAACAATTCTCTGTGGTAGAATCTACCACAGGGCATTGGATGGGTTGTTGTTGTTGTTGTTGTTGTTGTTGTTGAGTCCCTGACATGTTGAACTAAAATGATTGTAATAAGTATTGATGGTCGTATATATAGAGACAAATTAATGGTGGGGGGTGAAAACAAATGTCATATTACGTATTGAGACCAAAAGTTGTTTGTGGTCTCAAATACGAACGAACGATTTAGCTGGGTTCCACCAGCACTTAAAGTTTTAATACTTTGTATCTAATATTGTATATTCTATACATACAATATTAGTAACAAAGTACTAATATGTACTAAAACTACGATCAAAGTATTTTGTGGTCCTGAAAAGGACCGTTGTTGTGTGCCCTTAAAAAGGGCCAGGGAGAGTGTGGGGCTTATGGTGCCCCATCCTCGCTGGTCGACCACCAGCTTGACAAATCGCAGGGGCCTTGTGGGTCGTCGGGTGTTGGTGATGCTGGAATTTCCAGCACCGCATCTTCCGTCGAGTCCGGCTCTGGCTGCGGCGACGGAGTTTCGAGTCTTTGTAAGACCCAATCACCCGCGTCGTCTAATTCCACTAGACCCGGATCATGGTCATATACTAGCGGAATCGGCTCATCCAAGTCGTCCCAACGTAGGACGTCAATTTCAAAATCCACCTCGTCGTCGTCGTCGAAGACTTGCAGGTCTCCAACGTTGTCGGCTACGGTGTCATCACTAAAGATGGATGAGCCTCGGCTGGCGGGTCTTTCTTCCTCCATGTTTATCGTATGAGGGTTGATGAATATATGACTGTGTAACTGACCCAGTCTCATATATATAGAACTACCCCCACCCCACCAACGGATTCTAAATGTTATGTATTGGTGAGAGCTTATAGAATTATTGATTTTTTTCAAAAACTTTAAATAAGGAATTAGATTTGTTTAGACAATAAGACTTATTCTTAATATTTTGTGAAGAATACATTACAAAAAAAAAATAATAGAAACCTTGTTTGAACTGTTAACATTTTCATAGGTTCTCAAGCATATAACTTGGCACTTAAGCTACGAGACAAATCGTCGTTAAACGAATATCTCGCCCCATAAGTGACGATTACTAAACTACGATCAAAATATAATGTGGTCCTGAAAAGGACCGTTTTTGTGGCCCTAAAAGGGCCTGGGGGGAGGGTGGGGTGCCTACCGTGGAGTAATACCCAACGATATTAACACCGACCTAGGTGCAGCCCTTGGTCTTCTCATTGGCGGCACCGTCGTCGTCGCTGGTGGTGTCGGCGTTGCAGGCGGTGCCGAAGGTGCCGCTCCTGGTGCGGTACCCCCGCACTCCTCACACTTGCATATCTTGCCGGGCACGAATGGCCTGACAATGCCAATGATCCTTTTTGGTATATCTTCCATCTTGCCGATCGAATGTGTAATGATGAAATAATTCTAATACCGGCCTCTATATACATTCAAAAAGTTGGAGGGGGTAAGGTGGAGTGCATATATGCATTATATAAGTTTGAGAATAATATGATTTTATAACTCACCGTATCTCTGGTATGGACACAAACTACCCCCCTCCACTTTTCTAGCATATAGTACTAGACTTTCTCTACATTTTTTTCAAATAAATTTTTTTGATATTTCTAACCATTACTTTGCTACATATTTACAAAAAATGCAAATTATGCATATATTTTAATTATTTTCAGGCAAGGTAAGGAAAATTTTGAAAATGTTTTGACGGAATCGTAATAAGGAAGAGTTGAAGTATATCACACTATTTTTCCCGATTCGCTAATATAAAAAAAAATTTTTCATCGCATTTTGGATGGGCTCTGGCATCGTAACGGTTGACGATAAAAAATTGGAAAAATACATATATTGTAGGAAATTTTCTCTAGAATCCAAAAAAAAAATTTCCGAACTTCTGTCACCGCAAATAAAAAAATCGATACCTCAAAAATTGCGAGAAAATGGTGAAGGAGCCGCGCAATCGCTCTGAAACCATCAAAAATCGATTTTTTTTCCCTCCGCGGGTGGGAGGGTGGGGGAGGCGGTGTTGGACTTAGAAAAAAAAAAAAAAAAAAAAAAACCTCCCCCTACAACTTCCACATACTCCCGTTCGGCGGCCCTAGCCTCATAACTCGAGAATTTCAATTTTTTCGTCTAAATTTTTTGTCATTTTTAAGATTTTCCAAATTTTTTTTTCACCATTGTATTCTACTCAAAATTCTAGGTAATTAAAGTGCCTTTATTTTTTCTCTATCTTGAACGGTTCCCGAGCTACAGCGCTTTAAAGAATTCAAATTACTAACTTTCTATAACCCTTTTTTTCAAATTTCATTTTTTCGAATTTTCAAAAATACTACAATATGTAGAAAAAAGTTCTCTCTTTAATTTCCCAATACCGTTTTTCTCTAAATCTTCAACTTTAGCGCGTATTCAGCATTTTCAAAAAAAAAAAAATTATAATTTTTTTTACACCATCGCATTCTCCTCAAAATTTTGGGCTATCAAAGTGCTTTTATTTTTTTTCTATCTTGAACGGTTCCCGAGCTACAGCGCTTTAAAAAATCCAAATTACTAACTTACTATAACCCTTTTCTTAAAATTTCATCTTTCCGAATTTTGAAAAGTACTACCATATGTAGAAAAAAATTCTCTTTCTAATTTCCTAATATCATTTTGCTCCAAAACTTCAACTTTGGCGCGCATTCACCATTTTTCAATTTTTTTTTGAAAAAATTTTTTTTTACGTTTTTACTATCGAGAAAAATGCTTGCTTATAGTACTCGATTTCCTCTATAATTTTTTCTTATAACTTTTTTCCCTATTCCTAACCGTCACTTTCCTACAAATTTTCTAAATCGTTGTTTTCATATTTTGCCTTAAAAATTTTTTCTTGTGTTATTTAAGCTCTTTTTTCCACTTAATAAACCACCATTTTCTAAATTCCCGTACTCTTTTCTTAAAGAGCGGGCTTTTCCGCCAGCTTTTTTTTTTTTGGTTAGGTTTCAAATAAATATAAAACTACTACTTCACTCATTACAAATTTATTGATTCAAGAACATTATTTTGTGTTACATATAATAGATACATTAAAATATAGATTTATTGGTCACCGAACCGTTTAATACATTATAACTAAAAAATGAGTCGTGAATAACTAATGCGTACACTTTAGTGTCTTTGGGGAATTTATTCTTTCTCGTTTGGAACTCCAATTTTACATCCACTGTCGATGAGTTAATCGCCTCTGGTTGATGACTGCAATTGATAATAAAAACGGGGTTTTTCATATATTCCGCGAACGTTATCATCGGATCGTTTATCTCGCGCCCGTAGTAGCTGCTTTGGAAGTTTTCGTAATTGTAATAGGCTGCTGCGTACAGTTTCTTGGCGAAATCTAAATTCCATCTTTCGTATGGATAAACGGTTGAATTCAGATACAGTCTAATGTCGCATACGTCGGCGTGGGTAAACTGGGTTGCGTTTTTTTCTTTCTTGTCGCAATTATTGCTGTCTTGAAACCCGACGATTATATAGCGCGGTCTTTCCAGACTTGTACTCGTTCTCAAGGCCCACACGTCGGAAGATGTTTGCCTTAAAGCTGGTAATTCGTACAGATCCCATTTACGATATGCCATTTGAATACTGGCATTGTTTCCTCCTTTATTAATGCGAGACAGTATTTTCAATTTTTGCTTGTCGTCTGGAATGATGTGACGAATTTTCCATTCGATTTTGTCGAGACTAATTTCTGCCTCTACTTCGCCGACGTAACAATTGGTAAAAGTGCGAGCTATAATCATAATAAGCTCTTGTTTTACGTTGAAAACACCTTTTGCGTAATCTTCGGCGAATCCCATAAGATATTTTAAGGGTAATTTCCCGGAGAATACGTTACTTGCCGTGTCTACGATATCTTGGTTTGCTTCGTCGAGACCCCATCCGCACGTCATGAGAGATCTTTGTTGCAAACTTCCGAATGAAACCATGGTTTTTAATGTCGTCGTAACTCCAGGTTTACGAACCACGGCGACCTGTTCACCTCCCATCTCGTAGCGAATTTCATCGAACAAAAATGCGAGGGCATTATTTGATAAAAAACATCTTTTCGTTGCGTCTATGGGTTTAAATTTTCCTTCGATATATATGTAACTTTCGGCGATATCCAGTATAATATCTTGAAAATTAATGGGGATACGGACTTCATCCGAATTGTTGAATGATGGAGATCCGTATGGTTTATACGTATGCTCTTCTAGACTAATAATGGAATTGTCCAAGATGGGCTCGGAGAAAACCTCTATTTTATCGCTGGTGGTGGAAATCATTTTCGCACTTTAAGACCGATTGATTTTAAAAATTTATAGTCTTCGGCAGATAACTGTTGAGATGTTTGTGATCTAACGTCTGGACGACGACTAACCTTGACGTTAACTCTTCTTTTACTTTTATTATGTTTCGGCGGTTCCCCCATCTTAGTCGACAGCACACACAATTGACGATTGAAGCAAAAACCCATTTCTATGAAAGTTTCTTCAGTTCCAATTTCACGATTATTTTCTCGCCTTGAAAATTGATTAGATCACCGCTATCGTCCAAGATGCGAAGAGTAATGTTGTCGATAAACTGACGTCCTGCCGGCATTAACGGCATATAAATATTATTTTGTGGTTCTTTACTGATTTTGTAACCGGGCTCCACGTCGATATCGAATTCGAACAAGGTATGACCTTCCACCGAATTCATATATGCTCCGGAAATTATATTACAATCTACGCGTATGATGCGTACTTTCATTATTTCCACCATCTCGGTTGATTCGTGCTTTTTGTCTCTTTTTAACACTGTATGATTAAATCCTAACATTTTACCGATACTCGCCTCTCTCCGGAAATCTATAGTATATTGGGATTTCAGTTCACATTTCAACGTATTATTATTAGCAACCAAGTAAAAGATTCCATCGTTCTTTTCTTCAGTTGAAATCCTCAAAGCCTCCAACATAGCTTTACCTATCTCATCTATTTCATAGGCCCCAGGTGGAATCTGCAATTGTATCGGCTCGGTGGTGTAACCCTCCTTCATGTAGGCAAACTTATTGTTGCTTTCGTCCACATTAAAAATTGAATTGTATGTGTAAAATCCCAGCAATGCTAGACCATATTTGTTTTCTCTATTTAATTCGACTGGTGGATAAAAATCGGCGCTTAAGACGCTCGAGTGTCCTGTTAGTGTGAACGTATAAGACATGACTAACCATTAAAACATCACACATCTCGGTTTTATTCTTAGCGGCAACATTTAAAAAGATTCATCGTCACACCTTTTCTCACTGCATTAGATAGTGATGTTTTTATGCTATTTTCTGCTTTTATGCGCACATCGCTGATTTTGCAATAACAACAAAATATTTTTCTAGCCGTAAGATCCTCATCAGTCATAACCTCGTTTAAATTGCTGCTGCTGCTGCTGCTGAAATAATGTTTGCAACCGCACTGATATTTTAATATATCGATATCGCTTTTAAGGTGCTCCGGCAACTTTTCCCAAACGAATGGAATTTCATTTGGGGCTAATGCAATCATTACTTCCTTGGGCATGTTTTCTAACTGTTTCACGGTCATTTTCCTTAATCCACCGGCTAGATGAAATGCTTTCAGTGATTGCAACATTTTAGTATAGTTATTGCGATCCATTTGCGGTGTTAATGGTGACGATGATGATGATGACATCTTTTACGCTGATGATTCGACAAGAAACTTTAAGCACAAATGTCCACACCAGACTGTTCCAAAATCCTGCTGACGATCGTATGTATAGTAAATAATTTTTGATGGTTCCGATCCCGTTTGTAGATATCGTACCAATTCGATCGGTGGGGGTAAATCGCCGAAGCTGTCATAATATGTTACTTTAGAATTATTTTTTCTATAAGCTACCCAATGAGTCCCTGCACCACGCGTACTATCCAAATTCACTATTGCTGCTTCGTAACGTCGAGGACCTTGTCTAGGTAATAAATCCCTCATATAAACGCCTCGAAAGTGTCCTATTCTTTTCTTTTTGGCATATTTTTCTATATCGATGTTAGATAGTGGTCTTCGAGGTAGGGATTCAATTAGTTTTTTGATCTACGATTTAAAAATAATCCCATACCTTTACGATATGGCTTTAGAAACAAACCATTTCCTTTCGATTTTAAATACAGGCCGGCACCGGTTTTATCTTCGCTGCTTTTTTTTACTGCTTTTATGGCGCGCACAATTCCCGCTGCCCCACCGGCTAATGAACCCAAAGCTGATAACCCGGCAAAAATTGGTATTAATGGTAATATTCCACCAGTTTTAGGAATCGGTATTATTCTCGGTGTACGAACCTTCCTTTTGCCACCTGCCGCTTTTACCGATCTACGTGCTGCCGACAGAGCTATTTTAGATGCATTCATGACATTTTTTTCCAACACATTTTTACTTCCGGCTTTTAATAATTCCCTTCGAACTGCTTGTCGAATAGCTGTTCCGAAACTGGCTTTCCGAACATGTCGATTTTTATTAACACCTTTCCTTTTTGTATGACGCGTGCCTTTACTAGATGTTTTTTTTGTTGATAATGATGATGATGGTACACCCATACCAAAACGTTGTTTTCCTTTCATAATGTTTGTAACTAACCAAGCTGCTGTTTTTTCACCTAAACTGGAATCTTTCGATTTT
Source organism: Diaprepes abbreviatus (assembly GCA_034092305.1). Taxonomy (NCBI): domain Eukaryota; kingdom Metazoa; phylum Arthropoda; class Insecta; order Coleoptera; family Curculionidae; genus Diaprepes; species Diaprepes abbreviatus. The sequence continues at coordinate 7,555,773 of JASJET010000200.1, forward strand.
ACTCTATTCCAAGCACTTTGTTCGAGCTCGTAATCCGCTCGATGTCTCGCACTTATGTTGTCTTTATTATGTAAATAGGCTAAATCGTGTTTTTTGCATGCGGCATCCAAAGGATTAATGCCTGGATCACCTCTTGTTACACGTTTTATTACTTTTGTTCCGGGTCCGCAATATTGATAACCAGGAATGTGTACCTCGAATGGTAATTTATTTATTAACGAATTCACAATACCGTATCCAGTTTTGTTGGAAACGTGAGACCGTCCACTTCGTTTGACGCTCGGCATCTGAATGACAGTTTTTGTGAAAAATTGCCTATAAAATATCAAATTTTCCTAAGATGCGCGTTATCGATCTTAAACAAAAACTTCCTATTGACAATCTCGATGAAAAAGTCGGACTTGGATTTGAAAAGAAGATAATGAAGAGACACGGTCCTCTACTTCCTTCCTCTATTCGCGGCCTGTTAATTGGTCCATCCAATTGTGGAAAAACTAATGTCATGATTTCGCTGCTTACACACCCCCTTGGGCTACGTTTCGAAAATGTCTATATTTACTCGAAATCTCTGTATCAACCGAAATATGAGTATTTAAGGAAAATTTTAGCGCCCATCAAAGGTTTAGGCTACTATGCCTTTAGTGATTCCAGTAATATTGTGGTACCGTCCGATGCAAAACCAAACTCTATATTTATCTTTGATGATGTTATATGTGAAAAACAAGATGTTATAAGATCGTACTTTAGCATGGGACGTCATAAAAATATCGACTCCTTTTACCTAGCGCAAACATATTCGCGAGTGCCTAAACAGCTTGTGCGAGACAACGCCAATTTTATTATTATGTTTAAACAAGATGAGTTGAATATGAAACACATATTTTCCGACCACGTTTCACCGGATCTAACTTTTACTCAATTTCAAGAAATGTGCTCAAAATGTTGGGATAATAAGTATGGATTTTTAGTAATTGATAAAGACAGTGATGTGAAATCGGGAAGATACCGCAAAGGATTTGATAGCTATATATTACTGTAATAATAAGGGAAAATGCTCATTTGATTGTTGAAACGTCCTTTGTTAACATCATGAATAACGCGATCGACTTAAAACGTAAACTAGTGGAAGCTACCAATGCCGTCAGAAAAAAATTTAAACAAATTAAAGCGGCTAAAGAGTTTAATGTTGTGGAATTGGAAAAGTTTTACGAACCCATTTCTAAGCCGTTGACAACTATATCTGATGTGGTTAAGCAACGTCAGCAGCAGCAGCAGCAGCAGCAACAACAACAGCAACAACATTATCCAGCTACAAAGTCACATAGTCTCAGTACATCAGTGCAGTCGACTCAAATATCAGGTTTTCCCCAACCTACACATTCCTTTCAAACCTCCACACCTATTCAGCAGCAGCAGCAGCAGCATCGCATTTCAAAAGAAGATATTAGCCAATCGGTGTTTGATACACCCTCAACTTCAACTAATACATCTCTCGCATCCGCTGACACCACAACTTCCGATACTTTAAACGCACACCTGAAAGGATTACGTTCGAAACCATCTCTATACGATACTGTATATGGTGTACGTTTTGGTTCAAAAACAGATAACAAAAATTTTATTGGTAATTTAGAGGTGCGTTTTCGAAATGGAAATATTGTCTTATACAAAAAAGGGAAAAATATTGCAGAATATGGTGGATCACCGGCACTTTATGATTTGTTATTTCTCAAAACACCCCCAAGTGTAGGCAAGGAACAACAACAATTAAGTGATAATGTACTTTCAACGTACAAGGAAATTTTGGAATCAACGAGTGCTGTCTACAACAATTTTAAAAAAAGTGATGGTTTACGGGAGACCAGATGGAACAAATATTTACGAATTATTAAACCTCTGATAATGGGCACAAAATTAGGTGGTACTATTACAAGAAAAAATCTCTCGGAAAAACTACAGTTACCCACAAAAAAGAAATTATCTTCGAAAAAATTTCAATATGTCTACTGGAACAAAGCTGAAGAGTTGGTGGATCGTTTACGTTTGTTGTGGAGTTCCAAAATGGCCGGTCACACTGGACACGAAAATGAAATTATGTCAATCATAGAGGAATTACGAGAAGAAGATATAATATATTAAGCTCAATATTTAATGATATTATTCAGTTCTTCCTTCGATCTGAAACCTTTAGTATTACTAATAATATGGAGCCCAGTCTAGAAAAAATCAAGATTGTTAATGAACTACATAGAACGGCTAGAAAAAATTTTGTAAGACGGCGCACGATAATAAAAGGATACGGAGATTTGTGGCAAATTGATTTGGCTGAAATGCAACAGTATGCTGATGAAAACGATGGTTATCGTTATATTTTGGTCTGTATAAATTGTTACTCGAAATTTGTCTATACCAAAGCCATAAAAAACAAGACTGGTATAGAAGTTACTAATGCGATGAAAAGCATCATTGAAGAGGCATCATATACACCAACAAATCTGCAAAGTGATCAAGGAAAGGAGTTCTATAATACAAACTTTCAAGCCCTGATGAAAAAATATAATATAAATCATTATTCCACTTACAGCACAAAGAAAGCTGCAATTGTTGAGCGAGTCATAAGGACTTTAAAAAATAATTTATATAAACAATTCTCGACAAGAGGATCTTACAAATGGATACATATATTATCGGCAGTAACAAAAACCTATAACCATTCGAAACATCGCACCATTGGAATGAAGCCTGCAGACGTGCAAGAAAAAACACATATTAAAGCATATGATTATTTAAAAATTGTACCTAAAAAATTTAAGTTTTCCATGGGTGACATTGTGCGTATTAGCAAGTACAAAAGCTTATTCGAGAAAGGATATACGCCCTCTTGGTCAACCGAATTGTTTAAAGTTGTAAAAGTTAACGTTACAAATCCACCTACTTACTTGTTGGAATCGTTAGAAGGTCAGCCTATAAGAGGGTGTTTTTACGAATCAGAACTACAAAAAACAAGCAGTCCTGACGTTTATCTAGTAGAAAAGGTCCATAGACAACGCAAGAAAAATCACATCGAACAATTATTTGTCAAATGGCTAGGATTTCCCAACCACTTCAACTCTTGGATAGATAAAGCTAATATTGTTTAAATAACATATTGTATGACTATATTTTTTATTTAAAATGTAAAATAAATAAACAATATATTGTAAAATAAAGTTTTTTATTTCAATCTTCATTATTAAAAACAATGACAATAAAACATCATACACATAAATAACATTTCAATATTCTTGGAGGGAAGGTCCAATTCACCGACGACTACGACGTTATCTTCAAGGCTATGCCACTCGGAGTGCGTTCTCCTATTCTTTAACCTGCTTTTTTTAGATTTTTTTTGAAGTCGAGTCGTACGACAGTGCGCTTAATGAGTCATTTAAAGGCTGATGATAGAGTATTTTCTGCATAACTTCAATTTTTGTTTTAAGCTCACTATTATTTTTGTATATCATGGGGAGGACATCCTTGTTAAATATGTCACATATTACAGCTGCAAAATTGTAAAACTTTCTATTAACAAAGTGTTTTGTCACAGCATCGTCATCATCTTTAGGTTCGCCTAAGTTGGTTATGATTTTTCCACCCATATCATACTGCCCATCCGCTGTAAGTTTAAAACCAATCCCTTGTGGCCCAGATAATATATGATATTTTTCATTATATTTCTGACGACCAAATTTATCAATTGTGTTGTTTCCTCGACTCATTTTCAATCTTTACTAAACTATTTTATTTTTATTTGCCCTACTTATATTAAATATTTCAGCTGAGAAAAAGAAACACTGACTATGATCTACTGGGTTGGTATGTTTATAAAAGAAATAAAATAAAACTGTGATTGTAATAGATATTTATTTAGAGTTATTTAATTGCACAAATACAAAAATTATAAAAAATTAATTTTCCATGTCTTCGTTTTCGTTGCTCAAAATTCTATCCCATCCGACACTATTTCGATCGTCAACGTCTTGGGCTGTTGCTGTTGCAGAAACCAATTCATATTTTGCAGCAAGCTCACCTGGTAAATGTGGAATATTGACGAGGTATTCTTTTAATTCTTCTTCAACCATTTCAGCACAAAATGTATCCATGTCTATGGAACCATATAAAAATTTGTCGCACAAGTGTGCCCCAGCCATAAAATTGATTGTATCCCCGATCTCGTTCTTATATTGATCTTTGGTTACATCAATATGCGACCAATCATTTACGCTATCTAACATATCGTGAGCCCTATTTCTTAATTCTCTCCCCAACCAAAATATGTATCTATCTACACATTCGTTGGCGGTCGTCGTCGTCGTCGTCGCATCAGCAGACATCTTTAACAGAAATAATGAACACGCGTAAGTATTCTGACATGTGCAACTATATTTTAAATTTAATTACATCCTTTTTTTCAAACAATTTACATACAATTTACTCCAATGAGCCAAAACGTAATAATGTTCGAGTATTGTTTCCAAAAACTCTAGTGCCCTGTCCCAAATAAGTTAGAGTGTATTTATCTTTAGTTTTACTCATAATATCTACAATATCGTCAGGTAGTGTTTCGGCCACACGTTTTGGTAAAAAAGTCTCAAATGTGCTATTATCACCGTCATCGTGTAAAGCCACTAAAAGAGTTTTACCAAATCGTGTAGTCATTGAAACCATCTTTACAATTTTATACACTTTGCCTACAATCATTTCGGTAACCTTTTTTTTCTCTAAAACCTCGAAATCTTTGCTAAACATTTCATTAATTTCATCTAGAGTTTCTTTTGCAATACTCATTATTGAAAAAATGGTATATAAATCCAAAAATTACCGTGAATATAAAAGCACTTTCAGAACACTACACGAACACAATATTTGATGTTTATGCCACTGATATCTGCGACTGTTTGAAGTCACTTCTTCTCCCACGAACCTTTATAGCGAGGTTTCAAGGTCGAATTGTAACAATGGTGGGGGTAGCTTAACGATAGAAATAGTGGGAGGAGTATTCAAGGTCAAATGACGTCACACATTTAAATTGGTATAAGGATAACTTCAAGGACAAAATATAATGAAACAAATAACTACATTTTATGTACTTTATTCATTGATTTTTTTCTGCCATTCTTCTATGCGTTTAACATTATCACCTAAACCTAATTTCCTTAATTTGTTCAATAATAAGTGTTTGTTTTTATTTCTAAGAAAATTCTTACAAACTATACTAGCTAAAAGACACACTTCGGCATGGTCCATATACTTAAAAAATACACTAAAGTCCTGAGCCTCCGAATCTTGCATTTCATATGCGTAAAATTCCGAACAGGCTGCAGAAATTAGAAATTCCTCGTACATTTCTCGCACTAAACTTTCCATATTAACTACTACTACGTTAAACTTAAGTCCTACACTCTAATTTCATCTAACACAACCGGATCTGCAATGAACCTAATCAGTTTTTCCAAACAGTCACTAAACCCCAACTTTTTTATCTCACGAACAAAGTCTTGTAAATTTATTGTTTTGCTGCAATATTTACGACATGCATTCGCAGCCTTTTCATATTCATAAGCCAAATCACAATAGCGCGACGCCCATTCTGCTCGACTTTTCATTGCATCATTGAAATAATTATTAGCCGTTTCAGTGAACTCATCGCCCAATTTTTTTACTGTCTCTTGCAAAGCACTATTCATATTATTCACTCATTTTTACATTCACGACACTTTTTTATTGCTGGTGGTGGCCCATCTATATGATGACGATATATTTGTTCATAGTGAATGTAACAGGGTAAGCTTAACTGTAGTTCCTTGTTACACCGATATGACGCTGGCAGCTTATCCCAAATTTGCCGTAAACTCAGCGTATCAACGCAAGTTTTTAAATATTCGAGAGGAAAAAATGCTAGATCCTTCTCTTCAAAATCACACAAACTTTTTAAATTACTCTGATATAAACAAATTACTCTGCCGACTTGCTCTATAATTTTTTCTTTAGATAGTTCCGTATCTGACATTTCACACTGAATGAATGCAAGTAGACTCACACAATTTATAGAACAATTTGCAAGGTCAAAATCATTTCAAGATCATCCCACACTATTACAATGCACAAATAACTACTTCAAGGTCACACACCCAAGATGACCTTCAACAAAGTCAAGGTCGTCTCGACCAAGGTCAAGGTCAAGGTCACACACACAACCTTGAACACAAGGCCAAGGCCAAAGCACACGTGCACTTTCAAGGTCAATGACAAGGACATGTGGGCGGGGCCAAAGAGGGGTGAAGCAAGGTCAAGGTCAAGGTCGAGGAGTGGGGGGATTGAGAGAATCGGGTTATGTTCACTACTACCCATCATTATGAACTCCGCGTAAATATTAGAATATGTTTAATTTTTTACATGTCCTACACCGAGATGCACTGCGACCAGTATAGGCCCATTGTATTATCTCTTGACGTACAACCACTCTGTTAATTTCCTGGGAAAATTTATACAAGTCAGCTCAGGAATGAGTATGTTCTGTTCCAAATTTGTTGAGCCGAATGTTTGGTATTTTTTCTGGCATTCCCAAGGAAAGAGTCAATTCTCTTCTTACTTGTAACCTACAGATCTCACCTTTGGTATTCTCTTTGGTCTTTAACCTGTTATTGTACCAGACAACTGCACCAGAAGATGGTTCCGCTTTAACTTGTTTATTTACCTTTCGGTCCTCTAGAATTACCTCGAATGGTATATTGTAACAGTGGCCCGAGGTCATATGGTCTGTATCCATTTCAATAAATAAATTTCTATGTCCTGTTATCACCATTTGTTCTGTTGGCAGTGAGTACTGTAGCCGGTAAACTCTCATTCTTGCTCCTTTCTGAATCACTAAATGTTAGAGAAGGAATATCCAGAAATCACTCCGTTGCTGTGACCGGGTCGATTTCAGAGTTCCTGTAATACTCAAAGAGGCGACCCTCTGTATGATGCCCACCTTGATCAAAGTTGTTATTTAGATTTCTTTGGGCAGCATGTGTGATCGCCGATTTCATCACATTGGTGTATAGACAATGCACTTGGGTTGTGAGACCGTCTTAAAATCACAAGGATTATTTACGATTTTCTTATTATCTTCCAGGTTAGTCTAGGGACCAAGATTACCTCCAGATATTTAACTTCCTGGTACTGGGTTTCCTTGTGAGATAATAGAATCGAGGACCTCTAATTTTCACCGTTTGTAAAGGAGATTAAGAGAGGCTTTTGGGGGCTAATATTAAGTCATTTTTATCCTACCCATCTTTCTACAACCCTGAGAGTCTGCTCCTGCATCCTCTCTCTCATAGTTGTATTAAATTTACCTTGAGTTACATTTACCAGGTCTTCAGCGTATCCTAAAATTGAGTGAGCGGGGAGGGCTCAGAGTTTGCAAAAGCTCGTGTATTACTAGATTCCAAAGCAGTAGAGAGGGAACCCATCCTCAATGTAGACATTCTCGGTTACCCGCGCCATTAGCGTCTCTCCAAGTACTTCCGTCTAGACAACCCTATCTTTTAGCATATTTTCTATCCACCCTCAACAATTCTCTTCTAAACTGAGGTTCCTTATTGCCGTGGTGATTGATTGAAATGTTTTATTATCAAACGCCCCTTTTATGTCTAGAAATGCTCCTAAAAGCATTTCTCCATTTTCCAGCACGATTTTTACTCTGCTGACTAGTTCGGGGAGTGTTGTGTCAGTAGGCATGTTGATTATAGTGAAATAGGCTGTTTACCATTATATAAACTCTTACGTGTTCATCTAATAGCTTATCGAGAGTTTTGAGTATGAATGGCGTTGAAATAATTATTCAGAAAACCTTTGCTGATAAATAGTTTGGCTTCCCAGGTTTCGATATGAATGCCACACTGGTTAGCTCAATATTTCTGGTACATATCTTAGGGCTAGTGCGGCCCTTAGTATACAAGTTCGCTTATGAGCAGGTCTGGACCCTGCTGTAGCATTGTTTGATTAATCTCGTCTGGTTCCGGTGATTTATATCATTTAAGTGAATATATGGTCCATTTTATCATGTCATATGTAATCACATTTTCAGCATTCTACTAATGCTCCTTGGTGGCTTTAGTAACGATGTTTGCCGTTTCGCCAATCGAATTGTTGCCCAGTAGGACACCTTGTATATTATCCAATTATGTTAAATAAAGTATCTTCGTATAAATTAAAATAATACGTTTTTTTTATTTGTTTCAGTACAAGAAGAAGCCATCTTCAACATAATTCACTCTTGTATGCTGTTCAAATAAACTTATTTAATACAGATACATGTATTTTTTTATTAATTAGAATATATACTAACAACAGAGAAAATTTGCCAATTATTTATTTGTAAGTTTGAGGTAATCTCATAAATCAATACTATTGGAAATAAGATTTCCTGGCGATGAATGTGATGATAAGTAAAAACAATATTTAAAAATAATGTACTATATAATAATTTTTTTTTTATTTACGTATAGGCCTAGTTACACGTTTCCAACTAAAATTGGTCACAAGTGACCAACCATTAATTTTTTCCGAATACAATCTAATTTCTTAACTTCTAAAGTTATCCAATGATGTCCCTTAGTTTGTTTTGTTGTCTTAAGCTAACCTAAACCAGACACATAATCTGCTTTCACACAGCACTACACTAGTTCAAACGGCTTGGTTCTCTTCAGTCTTCGGACGAGATTCTGGTTGTCCAGCAGCTGAAGAGCTTCTGCGTTTGGGTGGCAGTGAAGTTTCTCTTCATGATAATAGCCTTTTCCTTGATTACGTCTATAACGAGTGGGACTTTTAGATCTCTAGGAATGTCTTTGTCTCTAATGTACCATGGAGCATTGATTATATTTCTCAATACTTTATTTTGAAACTTTTGTATGTGTTTGATATTTGACTTGCTGGCACATCCCCAGAGTTGAGCTCCATAGGTCCAGATTGGTTTGATAACTTAGTTGTAGATCAGGAGTTTATTCTGTATTGATAATTTTGAGCTTCTTCCTATTAGCCAATAATATTGTCTGTATTTGAGTTTGAGTTCTGTTTTTTTCTTGTTAATATGTTTGTTCCATAATAATTTTGCGTCCAAAGTCATCCCTAGGTATTAATAATATAATAAATAGTATCAATTATCTAAGACCAAAAGAGCTATAGATAAATTTAAACGATTGGAAACAAAGAATGGGAATTTAAAAAAACTTCAAACACTCGCCCGTGGGATTATAGTGGTAATATTTTGATTCAGTTTCGCTCGAATTTTAAGAATTGTATTTCCTTATTTTAACAATTGCTAAAAGCTTTCCTAACTAGTTATTTAACAACTAAGCAAAAATATGTTTATCACAAGTATTTCGCATATGTTTATCACAAGTATTTCGCATATAAACCAAGCCAAAGTATGCTATATTTTACTTGACTGACAATGAGTAGTATATAACTTTATGATAGTATATGATAAATAATTAATAAAAACAACATTTAATTTCTTAACCGTACCACGTTTTATTATTAAAAATTTACATTTTTTTCTTATTCTGCGGTCAAGAACTACAAGCTAAGATTAATTACAATGGGTAAATGTAATGTTTTAATTGCTTATTAAGGCTATAAATAAATAGCGTTTCCCCAATTATAACAGACGCGCCGTACATGATGGTAAGTAGAATTCTACTTACAGGTGCATAAGTATTGGCGGATTGATGTCTTCTGCATAATAATTATGATACCTGTTTACAATATGGCATATTGAATAAAATACAATATCGTGCCGTAGTAGTATATTGTACACATTTTATTATTAACACATAAGTTAGACAAAATTTTTAAGCTGAAATTTTGCGATTAGAAAAATTACGATCGAATTAACGTCTTCGCGAGCTAATAACGAATCAGGTTGCAACTTGCTAATGACGCTGTACTTTCATGCACGCGCACTGTTGAGTTTTATGTGTATATTTCAAATAGACAAGTTGTTGCACGAACTTGAGATTTAAAACTGGACTGCTCGTGTTCCATATCTCCCTTATAAAAAAAATGAGCCCACCGTGCTCCGTGCCATTTGGTGCAAATAATTGCTTTGGCAACAATGAATTCCCTAGGTTTTTATGATATTGGTGAAAGTGTATTTTTGACATTGACTGAATACTTTTCATTTTGACAAAAATTTATTTTTGATTTTGATGTTTTATGGATTTTATCCCATTTTATGTAACGTTTTACTGAAAATTTCAAACAGAAATGTGAACTTTAAGGTTTTTTTTTGTATTTTAAAAAATATGATTCTTCATCGTAAGACGTGCAAATACCTCATCTGGTAAATTGCTAGTAAATCTTTATGTATATATTTAGATTAAAAATGATTGTATTAACGTAAAAATTCTCTTGTATTTACAAGCTTCTTTATATTTAAAGTGTCTTAATAAATATTGTTTTGTTTACAATTAAATATAAACTGCTTTAACACTATCCCCTTTAGAGTTTATTTTTTTATTTTTTTTATAAAAATGGTTTAGTACATAATGTTACTTTACTTCATTTAAATTAAAGCTCCGTTTTTATGAAGGAAATGTCAACATTATTATGAATGTTGTTAACCCAATATAAATACCTAACATATCAGTTCCCTAAAAGCATCGAGGAGAAAATAATTTTAACAAAGACCTAATCGAAGCTATTTTTAAATGATGAAACTATCTTACTTTGCAATAGACTACGTGGACATTTCGATACCTTACATTAAACAATATTCTATATTAATTCATGATATAAAATTTTTAAAAATAAATGCCTTAATACTTTTTTCGTTAACTTCTTATAATCTACGTCTGAATAAGGATGTTTCTAAAACAGATATTTCAAAAAAAAAATAGTCTCAATTTGTTTTTGGCGCATATTTCACATTTTAGCTATTTTGCTAAATAACAGTTTTATTGTAAAAAATAAAATATGTAAACAGTCATAGAAAAAGCATTTTCATTTATTTATAAGAACTGACATTTCATGCTTGTTATCTAAAAATAATAAAAATAAAATAAAAAATTATAATTTTGAGGAAACTAAAAGTAGAAATTCAAGTTAAATATTGTTTTACAGAAACAATTATCCTAGGCTGCGATTCTATAAGAGTAAAGGGAAAGAGAATGTCATAATAAGGATTTTCTATGTTTCTTCAGTCTGTTTTAACACATAAGTATATCACTGTCCTAAAAGAGATAAGGAAAGAGAATGTCAAAAAATATGCTTACAGAATCGAAGCTCTGGTCTTTTTTATTGAATATACTCGATTAACCTGTCAAGTAAAACAAGAAAGAGCGATTTATTGTTTAAGATATAGTATAGAAAGAGATAGTTATTGTCTAAACCTGTTAGTTAGAATAATAGAATTGACATTCATACACGACACATTCACGCCAATGTAAGAAACTAGCAGGGAATTCAATGTTGCCATACAAATCATTGTACCGAATGGCGACTAATAAGGGGGGGTCAAAAATTATTTTCATGAGCAGTCCAGTTTTATATCTCATGTTCGTGAGTTGTTGAGAGTAGCGATATGAGTAAAAAGTATATTTTTTTTTACATTGATAAGTGCATTATTTGTCAAGAAAATGCAAGAGGCACAAATATAACAAGTACTGACAAAGGTAGGTGTCGAACCCGCGAAGTTGCCGATTTGCATTTGGACATTGTGTTTTGTTGCTTGAATGTAACAAATAAGGAAGGTAAATCAATCCGATATAAGATGTGATTATTGAATGCGATTTATGTAATTTTTAGATTTGCATATGAATAATGAGTACGATAAAAGATATACACATCAATAAACCTCAGACAGTTTAAAAATAAAAAATGAAAATTAAAAAAGAGAAAATAGTGGTCTAAGTAATGATAATATTGAGGAATTAAAAAAAATTAAGCTTAGTTAAGAATCAATATGTATCTAAAATAAAATCGACTAAATCTGATCATTTTTGGTGTGCTAAAACCGAATCTAAAATTTCCTCCTTTCAAAAATCAGGAGTTTATAGACTAAATTGCTGTGTTATCAGACAAACGGGAAAAATTTCCAAACATGATTTAAGTAAAACAAGACTGCATTTTTATTGAAAAGACCTAATTAAAATTTCGTTAACCATTTCATGGAAACAGACTATAATTTCCCAAATGCTAACAATATTCAAATTTTGCATACTGTACCCAAAAGTTCAATTAAGCCAGTACAATTAACCTTCTTAATGATCAACCAGTGCTAGATAGATTAATAAAAAATGTGCAAAAAGCCTCATAAGGTAATTTGAATACGTAGTTTTTAAGGCATTGTGTTTGAGTATATAATCGTGCTACGAAACCACAGTCACGTCAATTTTTAATAATAAAAAAGTGATAAGTTTAAACAGGTAAATTCTGTTTTTAATTAGTTATCTGTTGTTGAAAATAAAATAAAACATAAGATATTATAACCAGAAGAAGCATCTTTTAAAAAGGTTACTCTTACAAACACTGTTATCTCACGTATTATTAAAGTTCGCCACTGTCAAACCACTTTTCTGCACAACATTTAAATTCTGTGCTTAGAAAAAATGACATTTCGTACTTCTGTTAAATTTTTAACCCACCCTAAAATGGTCACGGCTAACAATCTCTTATATTACTTTGGGGATTTTCATGATACTGACTTTGAAATATAGTATCCCTAGGAAACAAAGAAATGAGGGCAGAAAATTAGACAGGAATGAAACTTTTGAGGTAAAATCTTTTCCCCTAAAAAGAGAATAAATAATTAATCCCAGCATTATTCACACCACACGCAATATTCCTAATTAAAAATAGTTATATTGATCGCATTGTTACGGAAATAAATAATTAATAAAGTTTTTTAAGTTGAACATAGAGGGCGTTAGTTTGATTTTAAACTGATTGAAAAGATATTTGGCAGGAAGTAGAGATATCTTGTTGGAAATAGATATAATTATTTCAATACAATTATATAAATTGGTTTTTCAAGGCTAAATTTAAAAGGTGTTTGCCATATCACATTGTTACACACAAAATACACATTTTTTTTTGTGAAAAGACATGCGTGAAGGAAAAAACTTTAACTCGTTAAGATTCATTTAAACAATCATAAATGATTTAAAGTATTTCGTATATTTCATTAGAACATACCTCATTATCATCCTATTAGCTATATTCAAGTGATAAGGGATGTCTTTGGTGAAACTTTGAAACCCTCAATCATAAACAGATTAAAAATCAGTGGTAATTTTGCATTTTGTCTTTCCAAGCCAGATATATATATATATATATATATATATATATATATATATATATATATATATATATATATATATATATATATATATATATATATATATATATATATATATATATATATATATATATATTGTGCAAATAAATGTTCAAACTCTTTTTTTGGTTGAGACACGAAGAGAAGAAATTAGACACAGAAAGTATAAAAGATGTATTTTAATAGTTAATAAATCACTAGATTTAGTTTAGAATAGAGTAAAATTAGGTTTAGATATAATATAATATATAAGAAACATTTAAAGTCTTAAAAAAGACAGTAAAATCCAAAATTCTTGGATAAGAAAAAGAATTGTGAATTGTTATTTTGTTTAAAAAAAGACATATTTTTCCTCATAAAAACTAAAGTTAATAAAAAGACTATACGATAATAAGTATTGTATTAGTTAGAGTAAGGTCCAGTATAAACACATATACAGATTAGAATGAATAAAAAGAGTGTGGATGCTTTAAAAAAAACTAATAATTAAGTGAAATACATTTTCGATAGTCCCATTAAAACAATCACTGGCAAGACACAAAAATAGGTGAAGTGGAAAATCTAGTGCAAAATTCGGAGAAAATTACCGTGCATAGTGATAAATAAACACTAATGTATAAAATATTAGAAGAATGCTTTAGTTTTAAGGGTTATTAAATAAATTATGTAAACATTTAAATCATTTTTATGTAAAAAGCATAGAATGTAAAATAGTTTTAATTAGTTTGTAAGGTAAATTTAAGTTTAGTTTAAGAAATATTGAACTCAGAAAAACTTGGCCGAACGAGATTTTGGAAAATATTTTTGTCTATTCCTTACTTCACAGGAAACGACAACTAATATATTTATTGGGAGATTTGGTGGATTTTTGAAAAAGAAAATAAATAAAGTATCTGGAATTGTGTTTGACAATATATCGGGACGAAATAAAAATCTATGACAATATATATATATATATATATATATATATATATATATATATATATATATATATACATATATATATATATATACATATATATATATATATATATATATATATACATATATATATATATATATATATACATATATATATATATATATATATATATATATATATATATATATATATATATATATATATATATATATATTAGGTTTGAAACAATATTAATATTTTGCATCACATCACAGTTTTAAAAATTAAAATAATAAAATTAATAAATTATAATTTTGTGTACTAACCGGATAGAACATAATATTTATCATAATAAATATTAGGTTTGAAACAATATTAACATCTTGTATCACAACACAGCACACGATAATTTGTTTAAATTAGTAATTATTTCTCTAAAAATCAACGACGCTTTCCTTGTAAAATAACACTATGACCATCTAGTAGACAATTACGAAATTAAACGTTGCCGATTTGTGATCCAGATAGTTAAAAGTTAATGCATGGTAGATCAAATTAACTAAAAAGTAATATTGATTAGCAGTAGTCTTGCATGATAGAAATAAATATTGACCATTAAATTCCATGTGAAAATAAAAAATAATATTGTGCCATATGTATTGTGAAATAAAATTTTTATACTTTGTGTTTTACTCTCTGTATTTTGATTGTTTTTTCTGATATTTTAATAACATCTGAACTCACCTGAGAAAGGGTCAATTTACAGGTAGGAGCATATCTATATCTATATATAGAAAATTTGATAATTTTATTAAAATTATTTTTTACCTGGCGCTCAACAACAACAAAAAAATAACCATATATATATATATATATATATATATATATATATATATATATGCAATAAATATTAATTTTTAATTAAATTTTGGCAATATTTTGGAAATTTAAAATATGAATTCAGAAGTAAGTAAAGTTTTCTAAATTTTATTGTTGTCGGGCAAGTACTTTGTGCGGGCGTATAATAATAACCCAAATTGTCACAATATATATATATATATATATATATATATATATATATATATATATATATATATATATATATATATTAAATTTAAAGAGATGCTAAGTTGTCGTGATATTTATTCCCAGACATGCATTTTTTTTAAATCCAAAAAAAATTGTTTTGCCAGTAAAATAAATTGTATGTATAAATATCAGATCAGGTTTTACCAGTTAATAAAAGTACATCACACAATCAATAGTGTCAAAAAAGCTTCATTATATATCCAAATTATTTGACAAAATAAGCGTTTTTTGGTTGTTTACTTATAAACTTATTGACTGTTCACATAAATATGTAACTCCTTAATTCTAAGTTATTGTTTATTTAAATAGCCCATGTAATAGAAGGTTCATTCTGAAATAGAGTTAGAATTTTTTCATTCTCCTACTCAACTAAACAATCAAATCAAACCTTCAAAAATTTCATAATTTGTAAACTCTTTGTGTGATAATATTTCGTGGTTATTTTCTTCAGTACCGTTTTGAAATCGAATTTCGATTATTTCTTTAAGGTGTTCATCTTTGGGATTGATTGAGTAATTGATTGTATGACATAGTCAGCCAGAGTTGAAAAGCCCTTCCACTGCAATCTTTAGACTTATTGTATTCCCTGCCATATCCGTTCTTGGTGAACAGATTGGTTGTCTCCATTAGTTTAAGAGCCCGCTCACTAGTTTATCCCTGAAAGTGTTTCCAGTAGGCCAAAGCTTCGCACTTGAAGTGATGTGTGAGGCTGTCTTGAAATTTTCATCATATAGTCTACATATTGGCTCTGTTGAAGGCATCCATTCTCAAGCTGCATTAACTAGTTATAAGTCCTGTAATCAACCTGATTTGTTGTATGCTTATACACAGAATTTCATGGCTTAGTTTGCCGGATAATCTCCTCAGCAATAGCTTGCTGTGCTTGTGTCCCGTAAGGTGGTTTCAGTGGGTCTGGTGTTGTTGATTTGTCGACCAAGAGAGCCACCCACGAATAGAAGCCTTAGTAATTCCAAACGCTGAGTCTGGTGCAATAATGGAGTGGCAGACCCTTGTCTTGCAAGTTGGTCAATTTTATCAATCTCCGAGATATTCTCGTGCCGTGGTACCCCCGCAAGGGTGACCCTGTTATGTTTTGTCATAGCAATAATGTTTTGAAGATAGTCTAAGACCTGTTTTGATATTTGATAACACGCTAAAGCTTTCCGCGCTGCTTGACTGTCAGAGAAGATAAAAACGGCCCTGTCCCTGTAACCCCTTCTCATATTCTCCCGAAGACATGCATGAATAGCGTAGATGACCGCCTAAAATACTGTGGTTTGTTGTCCCAGCTATCTCTGAGAAGTTGACTTGCTACGCTGTGTTCATTTAATAATGTTTTATTTAATTTTAAAGAAACAATCTCACTCATTTTGGAATTCTACTGGGACATCTGCCAGATAAAATCTTATTTTGTAAAATTACGCTTACACACTTGACTACTTTTACTGGGCACAAAACTTTTACGATGAATCACTTTTTGCCATTTTAACAGGCGCTCGTTAGTTTTTGGAAAACGCACACTGACAATGTCGGACTCTTTAGGTAATTTCCCGTACAATCGGTTAAACATCAAGAATATGAAACCACGATAGGCAAACATAGAGCCAGTCTGAAAATCTAAAAAGATTGTGGATATATTGCAGCATTGCCAGATCCAGTTTATCGGTTCGTCTGTACAGAACATAACTACTGCTTTTTTATTTAAGTTTAAAATGTAATAATAAAGCATGCTTTCCAGGAAAAAGTGCTTATATTATACCGTTCTGCATGAAAATCTTCCCCACCTAACTAATGTGTTTTTTCGATAATTTCTACCTTATGTAGCCCTTACATACCTGTAAATTGTCATATCAAGTAGCAAAATCTAGCGAAAATCAACAACATGTTTTGATGATTGCAAAGCAGATATATGGATGTACAGGGGCGGATCCAGCCTCTCCTTTGAGGGGGGCGGTGATATCACAAAAGTACAGTATGGTAAGCAACATTCCCATTTTAGTGTAAAAGGCAGGGTTGGATCTATTTTCCTCAACTCAAAACTCTTGGGGGGGGGGGCTATAGCAAGAAAAACAAGTTGTCAGCGGGGGGGGGGGGGAGTGCCAGCATCATACACATTCCTAATATGAAAGGCAGAATCGGTTCTATTTTCCTGAAGTCAAAGCTCTTGGGAGGGAGGGGGGCGATCGCAAACATACACATTCCTATACTCTATTCAAGAACTAGAGAGAGCCATAAAACTGTTACCGAAACCTCCAATTTACCTGCTCCACTGCCGCTAGTAACTGAGGACTGCCGTAAATCTAATTATATTTAAATATTATAAGCTTTTAAATATTTACTGCAACAATAAAATTTTTGATAGTTCAATTTAATTTCTGGCAGTGAAAAAAGTACACCTTACAGTATGTCCTTAGTGATTTATCTTATTTGCACTTGTTTATATATATATATATATATATATATATATATATATATATATATATTTGGGGTTAGTGAGATACCCAAAAGATATAGCTTCCATCTCTATATTTATTCCAAAATCGCTAGACCAGGGCATTCTTTCCTCAACGAAAAACTTATTACGATGAATGTTTAAGATATCAATATCTAGATAATAAAGTTAAAAGCTCTATTGAGATGTGTTCCAACATAACAGGAGTTGGAAAACCTACTATGTACCGAATACTAAAGAAGAAAAAAACGACTGGAGTTGTTAGAACTCCCAAGCCACATTCGATCACAGGCAGACGAAAAACCTCGTTGGAAGAAGAGATGAAAACTGCAGTAAAAGGGGTTGTACATACATTTTATCATAAGAAGCAGATCCTAACCGTCGATAAAATTCTAACTAAAATCGGTAAAGATCGCGATTTACCTGAAAATAAAAGAACTGAACTATGGAAATTGCTCAGAAAACTTAATTTTTGCTGGGAAAAAGCAGATAGAAAATCTGTTCTTAAAGATCGTCCGGAAACTGTCCGTTGGGGAAGGTAATATCTCCCTCAAATAAAAGGTAGAGTTGCTAGACATAACAAAACTGACAAAATTAGTAATTTAACTAAATTTTTGAAAGATTTTTGGAATAAAGTTACTGGGGAAAATTGGGAAAAATCCATAGAATAAAACAAAATGTGGAAACTCGATCTCATGATAAAAATGATAATTAATTTGAGCGAAGATAGCTTTAAAGACTTTGATTAGGAATTAGATACGTAATGTTTACCAGTATAAACACAATTTATTATTTAAATTTTTGTTCTTGTTGTATTTTATTGTTTAATGTTGTTTATATATTTTTTTTATTTTTTTATATATTTTTATTTATGTGTCCCACCTTTTAATTTTATATATATTTAACTCCAATTAGCCGTAAGTTATTTATTATTTTATTATGGTATTTGTGTCTTTTTTTTTAAGCGTGTAGAATTAACATGTTTATTTTATTTTTTTGGGGCTATCGGATTTCCATATAATAAAGTAAATTAAATTAAGCTATCAGTACAATAGAAATAAAAATAAGTAGGTCTAATTTTAACTGTAACATAAAAACTAATTACATTTGAATCCCTTTTTAGTGTTTAATTGTAATTCTGCAGACGGTTTAAGAAATAAATAAACTGAAACGTCAATTGTCCTTTAAATTTTTTTTTAATTAATAATAAAATGACCGATAGCCCCAAAAAATTTTTAACACTTCACACTTCCAAATATCTAATGTTATCCAACACAAATAATCCATTATTGTAGACTGGTATTTTTGATTATAAAATTTCTAACCCATTCCTATGAAAAATATATGTATCTAACAGATTTTGCCAAAGACACCAGATTAAAGAACACAGGTAGTTTGCGAAGAAAAAAAGGGTAAAAAATTATTTATTACTCTCTCTAGTTCTTGAATGAACTATAGTATAGGAGGCAAAATCGGGTATATTTTTCTAAACCAAAAGGTTTTGGTTTGGATCCGCGCCTGGGGATGTACCTATGCGATATATAAGTTGTTATAGCATGTCGTGGTGCAACTTTGCCAAATTTACATTTTCTCCAAGTGTAGGGAAATTGTGTGCAATATAGTGACACCGCATGTGGGAAGTCTGGGGATGACCCTCATCCACGAAGAGTTAATCCACTAGGGCTCAAAATACCCCATGTAATACCAAATTTCACCATACTCGTAGTCGTCCAAGGGTCAGCCATTTATCAAAGGGCCCCTGTATACAGGGATTATATTATCGCTGCTGGTACTTTCGGTACTTAAAGTTTCTAAAAACCACCAGATTTACAAAATGTATATATAAGCAGCCGGCCGGTAGTCGAAGGATTGGTATTGAATGTACGAGCGAAGTACAAAAAACTAGCGAATAATGATAGCATTGTATTAGTACTAAAACCGAACAGTTCTTGTTAAATATATGGTGAAGTGAAACTGAAAGTTCAACGATTACTTTGAGCCCACTTCTTAGAAAAGCCTACTAGTTATATTTTGGGTGCGAAGTTGGCAATCAAGACAATACTTGGGCTCCCAAAATTTGCTGCCACACTTGCTCAAGAACCTTAACAGGATGACTATTGGGCACTCCCAAGTTCTGCGGGTAATATCCTACCGGTATTTCACGATATGAGGATTTTAAGTAGACAGTAGTAAGTTATTTTCTATGCATTTTGCTCTCGGTTCGTTACAGCTTCACTGATGAGACCATTAGGCAGTCGAATCTAGATCAAGAGAGAACCAGAATGGAATTTGTAGAGAATATACTGTCTGTCCCCTTTTTTAACGGTCGTAAGGACAATAAAATAACTTTTCAGATACATAGACTATGAAATTGTTTATTTTTAAAAATTATTTTTTGTTTATAAAAATTTTAATTATCCTAAATTTTTTAAAAATAATTTCAGTAATTCGGTCCTGATAATTTTATTAAATGAACCAGACCAAAATAAAAAAATGTGTAATTTCTTTGAATGAACCACGGATTTCTCACAGAATTTTCTCTTTTGAGCATCTGTTTTGTTTGCTAATAATTAAACAAAACGTTGCCTTATATTACTTTATCATCTTTATCATCCTGTTATCTGAGATCAACCATATTTGTTTTTTGTGTGTTTCATTTTTAGGTGCGACTCATTGAAGTAATTGTTTTTTAATTAAAAGCGGTAGTATATCGGGAAAAATTATATTAAAAATTCTGGACAGTAGGTGGAGCATTTGGATATAATTTCTGTGAATTTATGCAAGGTAAGTAATTGCAAGAGTAGTTAATATTTTGTATGTATATAAATATAATTCTAAATTGTATGACTGTAATTAATATGAGACCAGTAATGAGTCATAATGATGATATTTTTATTCGACTAAGATTAAAAAGGTTAGGCGGATTTAGGTCTGGGGCGGCTGACAAGTACTAAACGTTATAGTGAATAATATTATAGCAAAAAGCTATTGCTAATCAGTAGTATTTTTTACATTCAATATTTTTTTAACTTGATCGAATCATAGAAAGCCATCTTTTTTTGAGAATTTTCCCATTGAGTTACCCGAAACGGTTCTAAAAACACATGTATGTCATGGAAGAACTTTATACGAAATTCAATATATTCAAACAAACCTAGTTTTTCAAAAAAGTTTTTGATCTACTATTTTTTATTACAGATAATTTACAATAATTGGAATAATATCAACTTTAATTTTTTAAGAGGCAACCTACGATATATTTCCCAATTCTTTAATAAATCTTTATTCTTATATATTTTTTTGACATTAGCTTTCCAAGATATTGACATCTGGAGAAGGTATTTATTTTTGCTATAGCAATGATTCTCAATCTTTTATTTTTTGCAATTTGAGTTTCCATATGTATATATATATATATATATATATATATATATATATATATATATATATATATATATATATATATACAGGTTTATTGGTAATTCGATACATTCCTTTGGGATCTGGTAAAATAAGAGTTAAGGAATATATTTAACCTTAATATGCATTATACAAAACGCAATACGTTTTGGGATGTTTCGATTTTTAATTTTTTTTTAAATAGCCTTTAATCTCTAAAAATTAAATTTTCTAAGTATCTAATTTAACTTTGTAAAACTGTTTTGCTGGAATACTTGACCTACACTATGGTCTGTCAAATGGAGCAAAAAAAAATTTGTGAAATTATTTCGATTCTGTGAAAAATTTGAAAAAAACTTACTTTCTGAAGAAAAATTAAAAATCGAAATATTTCAAAAACTATTGCGTTTTGTATTATACATATTAGGATCAAATTTACTCTCACTTGTATTTTCAGCTCCCCAAAGGAATGTATTGAATTAGCAATAACCCCATATATATATATATATATATATATATATATATATATATATATATATATATATATATATATATATATATAGTGTTTTGTAGTGCGCTAAACGTATAGTTTTTAGTATGTGTATAAGTGTGAAATTAACAACGCGATTTAAAAGTTTAACAATGTTTTTTATGTAGTAGCGCTTGCACTGAAAGCGGATTTATCTAGAAAGAGGATTCAAAGCGGGAAGACCTAAAACAATATTAAAACTGAACTATAACCGATAGAGAAAAAGAATAGAATATTTCACTGTAAACGGACTTAGACTAGTATAGAATCGAAATGGAATAGAGTAGGCCTCTAACTTGAAAGTTAAGGGTTTTTAAATGGATCTGCCTATAATTTACTAGTATCGTACGATGTTGTCCCGTTCTCCAACTTTTCAGCTGTCTATTAATAGTGATTCAGAAATTTGGGAATAATTCCGCCTAAATGGCAACACCGTAACACATTCTCTTGCAAGCAGTTGGAAGTCCCGAGTCATCAATGACCGTAAAAAGGCCCGATTGGTTTATTGATACAATCCTTAAATTGTACGAAAAGGTATAGCTTATTTTACTAAAGTAAGAAAAATATCACGTTTTCAGTGCAGCATTGTAAAATGAACTATAAAAAATATTGAATCTTAAATAAATACAACAGGATAATAAAATATAACAAATAGTTAAATTGAAAAAGGTTAGAAGGATATTTCTGACAAAAGAGTATGAGGGGCCTAGAGCCGCCATATATATATATATATATATATATATATATATATATATATATATATATATATATATATATATATATATATATATATATATATATATATATATATATATATATATATGTAAAGAGAACTATGCGATTTGTTTTATATAATATTTTCATAAAATTTTGAAAATGTAGAGAAAAGGTTTATAGGTGTAAAATTTGTTTCCACAGAAAGGTCACCTTCTTGTGCAAGAGTTGAACAAATTTTAATTTATTGGGAAAAATTCCGTTTCAAGAGCTAAACTAATTCGGTATTTACTTAAGGGGCGAAGCAATACAGTTTTTAACCCCCTTAAGAATCTTACTAGAAACATCATCAAATTCACAAGAGTTACAAGTTTTTAATTTTGCGATATAGTTATTATTTCATCTTCACAAGTTAGGGATACATAATATGATTTATCAGAGAGTGGTACATGTGAATTAATGTAATCAAAATCAACATCCTTATCAAACTTACTACATAACTGAAAACCTACTGAATTGGAAAATGTATTAAAAATGTCATCTGTACCCTTATAAGCTAACTGTACATTATTGTCATTTTAACGAATGTCAAGTTGACTTCATCTCTCTCTGCCGGTCTTCCAATTTATAATTTCCCATATCTTTTTATTTTTTGGCCTAGAGAATAATGTTATTGTGATAAGTCTTTTTTACGTCACCAATTATTTTATAATACTTCTCTTCCATAATCTTATAACACGTTTTAAACTCTGGATGTTATTAAATAAGTTCTCCCTTTTAGAATATTCCGTGTTATAAAGTGCCTAGTAAATATAAGTCAATCTCTCGGGAGCGTAAAGGGAGTGTCAAAATAACCACAATGGAGATAGAAGCTCCAAAAAAGGACCTAGTAATTTACCTTTTGGGCAGTAATTTTTAAACCGACTTGTATATTTTAATGAAATGTTGTATAACTGATAAAATCTCGCAAATCTAGATCAACAATCTTTGACATTAAAGGAGACAGGAATGACTTTTACACTCGTGAGTCCAAAATTTTGACAGGTGTTATTTTCAGAGCTTATTCATTAGATACTTTAGACAATTGTCTAAAAAACATATCTTACATTTATTTTGAAAAAAATACAAACATTTTCTACAAAAATCCATCTTGTAAATACGATTAACTCAAATAAATTAGAAGATTGCAATAAAAACCACCAGGCAATAACTCCAGATTTAGAAGAATACATTCTGGATGAGATTGCTGATAATCTGCACAGCTTAAGAAACCTCATAGCTCAAAAAGACACAACAAAATTGGTTGTCCTTGAAACTTCGCCAGAGGAACTGCTTCATCCTTTCTATATTCAAAAGGTACACGCAATGTCTCCAGATGATGCAACACTTAATTAGATAAACTTATTTTTACCAAAATTTAGAGAAAATTCACATTTTATCTAAACTGTTTTATTCATAGAAGTAGCTGGCTTCACAAGGCCTTAATCTCATAATTTACACATTTTGCATGGAGAAAGTCCCCATGCAGTAATGTTTGAGCTGCGACCATTGAGAACTTGTTTATTGCGCCCTTCGTGTTGGCGCTCCTATACTTATTAAACACTCTGTATAATTGTATATGTTCAAAATGCAACCTACTACTTATCTAAAAACGTGTTAGAAAATGCTGCTAACTTACAACTTAGTGCATATTTTAATACAGTGGCCAATGGATATTTGTCGGATATTAAAGCTAAATTTATGATTATTTTAAAAATAATTTAGTCCCATTTTGACAAATACTTAAAATAAAATTGTTGCCTAAGTGTTTTAAGTGCACGCCTTGTATATTAGGTATACGAAAAATAGATTGTATGAAACGAATACATTGTTCACGTTAGTTAGGGTGTTTTATTTTAAACTTTCTTAATTAAGCTCAGTTGTTTTTGACATCGATGCTAAAATAGATTTAAAACTTTTGATAACAAGAAAGTCAAATAATAAAATTTAAACTTAATAAAGATCGTTCTCTTCCGAGCAGTCCTATTCGTTAACGCCCTCTCTATTTATTTCTTTTAAATGAATCTTCCTTAATCTACCCAACTCATTACTTTTTATTAGCATCTATAAATGTCTAAAGGCGCTGATAGTATATTTTCTCAAATGACGTCCCCAATTTGGAACTTCAAAACCTGAAAGTTTCTAAATTAGCATAAAGTAATGTTAACTTTGTAAATGTCATGAAAATTTTATACTGCTTTTACATGAATAAGTTTTACATACACTGTAAAAAGGAAATGCATTAAATTTAAGGCAAATGTCCTGGAAGCAAATTTCGTAAACGTTGATGAAATGCGCTTAATGTAATGCATTAAATTTAATAATTTACATTAATCTAAATTAATTTATTCCATGAAAAGTAATGTATTTATACATTAAATTTAAAGTTTCGATCATTACTTTTTAAGGTGGTGACTATGTACACTGTAAAAAGACTTAATTTTAAAATAATGAGCTGGAAGCAAATTTCATAACCCGTTTATTAAATGTATTTAATGTCAGTGCAGTAATTTAATAATTTTAACATTAAATCTAATGTAATTATATATTAAATTTGTTATGTTTTCAGTTATTTTATTGAAATTTAAGGTAACATCCAAATAAATTTAATGTACAAAGCTTTAATTTCAAAGTACATGAAACATTATTCACGATTTAAAGTACAAAATCATTAAATTTTATTAAGGAACGTACATTAAATTTAAGGTTAATTTTGGCAATGTACATTAAATATGCAGCCAGTGTTCATTAAATTTAAAATATGTTATCACATATTTAATATATCAACATTAATATGCAGTCAAAAAGTTCTGCTACGAGGAAAAGATGGAAATTTTTCTCATAGGTAGTGTACGGTTATCTGTAAACCAGTTTCGAACTCATTGGTTCCCGTCACTACCGGCAGATCGGCATCATAAGAAAATTGAGTCCTTTAACAACTTATATCATACTAAAGAACAAGTTCAATACAAGTTGCGCCATCTCCCGAAATCTCATACAGTGTATCCTGAATATTACTGTAAATTCCTTTAACGTTAAGATACAGGTGAATTAATTTTAATGTTCAGAAAGTTAAAATATGTTTTCAGTTATTTTATTGAAATTTAAGATACCATTTAATCAAACTTAATGTACAACGAACTGATATTTGAATAAATTGCTTTAATTTCGATGTAAACGTAAATTATTCACGATTTTAGGTAAAAAATATTAAATTTAGTGTAGAATGGACATTAAATTTGCATTAAATTTAAGGTTATTTTTTAACAGTGTGCCTATTTTTCTTATCGATTATTTTTAAGTTAAAATACATATAGTATTTAAAGATTTAATATATGCTTTTCAGTCAGAGCTTTTTAAAACTTGAAGATGAATTAATAGTCTAAGATGTGCTTTAAAATTTCGCTAAAAAGCTGTAAGAAATGAGCAATTTCATAATTACTTTTTAAAAGGGTTTCCGTGTTGATAGAGTAAAACATTAACTTTTATATGGTGTACTTCAAAAGTCTGGTAGTAGATAACTACTACGGAAGTTACTTCTTAATTCCGAATAAACATGGCTATATGTGTTTGAATAAATCCATGTGTCGACGAAGATGAAGGTCGCGCGGTAAAATGAAGTAGAATAATTTAAATTGTATTAGGCTACCCTGCAGAAGTGTAATTCAGCCGGGACGGTTGCCACAACCATAAAATAAAGCGCTAGAAAGGCGGGATCGGGAGACACAGAAGTTGATCGGAATAGTCATAGCAATTTAAAGGACAATTTTTGTTGAGAACATAAATTGTTGTAGTAATAATTTGTATCTTTCGATCAGTTCATATAAAAAAATCAAGTTAATAATTTCAAAGTAACCGAACGGGGTGAGCACCACTATAGCAAGTAATTTATTTTTATTATTAGGCATTTGAAATTTTGAAAACCAATGAAAACGTAAATTTAATATCTGCTAAGGAGTATTATATAGGGTGTTTCATTAAGGGTGGGCAGGTACCATATCCCAGGAAGTGATAGTCCAGGAACTTTGGATCAAAAATCTCATTAAGGAAAGTGGCCAAGAGATATCGCTGGAAATAATTTTTAAGTTCCTAACTATGTCGCTAGAGGGCATAATTGATATGGTCATGTAAAAAAAAAACATTTTTCTAGAAAATATCCCTATATAAGCAATCAAAAAAAATATTAGAGTGATAATTTTACTACAATTCTACATCTTTTTGTTTTAACACTTTTTGCTGTAAGATGTAAAGTTAGGGTAGGAAAAGAGGGGAAAGTCTACTGATAAAAGTTACATGTTTTCTTTGGCTGAACCGAATTTAACAAACTTCGTCTAGTTTAAGAAAGGGAGATTTGATAATTAAAACGAAATAATAGCTATATTAGAATGATTTTCACCGCCCTCGCTAGGGGGCGTTATTTTGAACCCTTCTCTTTTTCTCAGTTTTACTCCGAAATTTTAAATGGAAAAGATTTTTATTGTTTTTCATGGCATGTTTTACCACGAATCTTTGAAAACAATTGATTTTTCCCGTCAACGTGATATCGATTATTTTTTTGGCTATAATTCCAAAACAAGTAAAAATATAGAATTAATTTTTTATATTTTTTTTGCTAATTTATTCTACTTTCCAAATATGATATAAAAATTATGTCTTTCTATTTAAAATTTCGGAGTAAAATTTAAAAAAAAAAACAGAGTTAAGAACTTAAAAATTATTTTCAACAATTTTTCTTGGCTACATTCCTTAACGAGATTTTTTCTTGAAGTTCCTGGACTATCACTTCCTGAGATATGGTACTCGGCACTCTCAGTTAAACAATCTGTATAATAATGAAATTTATTCTTATACAAGGGTATAAAAATTTTCAATTATAATTTTCAAAGTCTTATTTTAGTAGTTTCGATCACACATGTAACTACATTATTTTTATTATAACAGAAATAATGTAGAAACGTATATATATATATATATATATATATATATATATATATATATATATATATATATATATATATATATATATATATATATATATATGTATATATACAGGGTGATTCAAAAATCGATCACGAAACTTAAGGGGGTGATTCTACTTGACAAAATAAGGGTAGAGCTTCATATAATTTTTTTCAAAATGTCATTCGTTTTCGAGTTACAAGCCGTCCAAGTTCAAGTTTTTATTTTTTGTTTTTTGAATTACTCGCTTACAGGAAAACCGATTTGACTAATATTTGAAAGATAGGCTAAGTCTTCTGCGCTTCATCATTTTAGTAACAATTCACATTGATTGTTTGCCGCTAGAGGGCACTTTACCTACATTGAAAATTGTTTGTTTGTCATAATTTTTTAGTGTTGACAGCTACAGTAGTTTTTGGCATAATTTCTGAAAGACTGATGCCAGGCCTTTAAAAAAGGTGCTCTTTATTTACATCGCTAAACCCAACGGTTTAGACGTAAATCACCCTTAAAAATTAAGTGGTAAATTTACTTTTCTCATTTCATTACCACCAGCTACCAGGTAAATAGCTATCAAAGTATACTAGAGCTGTCAGTTTAACATCAAATAAATTCGCTTTTTAAACTATTTAATTTATAATCTTAAAATAACTAATAATGGCTAATCAGTAAATATTCATATTATGGATTATTGCGATATACATTTAATTGATAAAAATTAATGAAACAGTACTAAACAAACTAAAAAAGATTCTCAAAATGTCCCCCATTTTCTTCCATACATTTCCTAACACTCTTCAAAAAATGTCGCCTAACTCGATGAAAAATTTCTGGTGTTTCTTTAATAATTTGGCACTTTTCCATTATCCTGAAGCGAAGATCCTCGACGTTGATTACTGGAATATCGTACACCAATTGTTTCAAATGACCCCAAAAGAAAAAATCCATAGGATTAAGGTCTGGTGACCTCGCTGCCCATGCCAATGGTCCACTTCGTCCTATCCATCGCTCAGGATACGTTGCATTCAAATACTGTCGGACACGTATACTAAAGTGGGGCGGAGCTCCGTCTTGGAGGATCCACATGTTGGCCCTTACTTCCAATGGCACATCTTCCAGATACAATGGGAGACGATTTTGGATAAAATCTAAGTATACGTCACCAGTTAATGGGCCATCAAAGAAATGAGGGCCAATAAGGTAATCTCCTATTATCCCTGCCCACACATTTAGTGAAAATTTACACTGATGTTTCGTTTCTACCACATCACGAGTGAAACCAGCTTCGTCAGTGAATAATATGACGCCAATTAATCGATTATCGTGTTCATACTTAGCTAGGATCTGATTGCACATTTCCAACCGTCTCGGCCGATCATCGTCATAAAGAGCCTGCACCTTTTTTGAATGAAACGGGTAGAGTTGTTCTTCTCTTAGTATCCTCCATGAACTAGCCTGACAGAGCCGTAGTTATTTTAAGATTATAAATTAAATAGTTTAAAAAGCGAATTTATTTGATGTTAAACTGACAGCTCTAGTATACTTTGATAGCTATTTACCTGGTAGCTGGTGGTAATGAAATGAGAAAAGTAAATTTACCACTTAATTTTTAAGGGTGATTTACGTCTAAACCGTTGGGTTTAGCGATGTAAATAAAGAGCACCTTTTTTAAAGGCTTGGTATCAGTCTTTCAGAAATTATGCCAAAAACTACTGTAGCTGTCAACACTAAAAAATTATGACAAACAAACAATTTTCAATGTAGGTAAAGTGCCCTCTAGCGGCAAACAATCAATGTGAATTGTTACTAAAATGATGAAGCGCAGAAGACTTAGCCTATCTTTCAAATATTAGTCAAATCGGTTTTCCTGTAAGCGAGTAATTCAAAAAACAAAAAATAAAAACTTGAACTTGGACGGCTTGTAACTCGAAAACGAATGACATTTTCAAAAAAAATTATATGAAGCTCTACCCTTATTTTGTCAAGTAGAATCACCCCCTTAAGTTTCGTGATCGATTTTTGAATCACCCTGTATATATATATATATATATATATATATATATATATATATATATATATATATATATATGGATTAATTATCCTTCTGGGAGTACCGGGACACACCGGGGTAGAGGAAAATGAAATAATAGACAAGTTTGCGAAAAAAGGGGCTGAGACACCATTTCTGGGGCCCGAACCTTTCTCAGTAGCAATGTAATACTGAAAGAACTAAAAGAAAGAGAAGAATTGATCCAATTACGGACCTGCAAACAATGAAACAAGCGAAGATACTTCTTGGGAACTACGACCAGAAGATATTCAAGAAATGCATAAGCTTAAGCAAAAACAAACTTAGAGTTCTGACCGAAATGCTGACGGGGCATTGACACCTGAATAAAATGCGGATTGACAGAAAGAGTAGAATGCAGATTTTGCGCCGAAAAGAACGAAACCTCTATTCACATCCTTTCAGAGTGTAGCGCTTTAGAAAACCGTAGAATGCAGTTCTTGAGAGCACACCAAATAGAAGAAGGAAAATTACCTACTTTAAAGCCGTCCAACATTTTAAGGTTTTTAAGGGAAATAGAACTGGAAGGCCTGCTTTAGTCGGCAAGATATCCCTAACGACTTGGCAGCAGAAGAGGAACATAATAATTCCGCAGTATAATAATCCCCAATTCCACACATATACACACATATAATAATTACTGTAAGTAAGTAAAAATGATTTTATGATCATACGAAACGATTATATTCGTATGATGACCAATGACACAACAAGCAGTAGCTTACAGAAAGCTGTAAAATATAAAGATTTGAGTTATTGGGTTATACCATCATGCATTAGGGGCAATGCTGAACTTACTTTTATTTCACATAGCTGTGATGAGAGTGGTAGAAACAAATCTATGTATCAAACAGAAAACCTCAAACCTGAAAACTTTGTGGGACATATGAAGATTCTTGATACAATTTCAGGAAATCAACACACTTCATGTTTATAAGGTATGGCTTTGATACTAACTATAAATTAGTCATTGACTGTTATCAAGCGAACGCAGAAGGATTACCTAGACCAAAGAAAGATATTGTGACATGGTTTATTTATGGATTTAAGCTGAAAGCAGGAGTTGGCGTGTCTCTATCATCATCTGAACAAAAATACTTGCAATACAAGTTTGTGCCGATGAGTGACTGAATAGATAGAATTAGCAAGACAAAATATACATAGTGTCAGAGAGCTAAGCAGTGTTAAAGGCTCTCAAATCAAAAACCTACGAATCAAAGTTGACTTGAGATTGCAAGCATGCCCTAAAGAAACTCCAAGTCCATGGAGTGCAACTGTTAAAAAAGTGTAACAAGAGGAAGAACACAGACACTAATTTAAGTGGATTTAAAATATATTTTATAACTTTTCATATTGATTAATTAAAATAATGCCGTATTTTCATTGTATTGTATGCTTTTGGTGTCTAATCAGAAACTATATTTTTTAGTGATTACTTTCAAGAATCGAAACCCATTTACATGCCCACAACTATGCATAATGTGCATTGATAGAGTTTTCCAGTAATTGCGATCTAATCGATCTACCCTGGTATTATTTTACCAGTTATATAAGAACGCCGATTGTCAGCCAAGACAGGATTAAAAATTATACTTTTTATAAATGTTCGATCTTTCTTGCATAGTTAGCGCGGTCCGATGGTTTTCTTTAGCTTATTCTATAAAGGACATCTTTAAAGGATGATGGAACACAGCCAAACATAAATTGTAACTCAATTACAGGGTTCGCCTAGAAAGAAAGTGAAATGTTGCCTTTAGTTAACTTTATTTAGAAATAACAGGAAGTCAAGAAATTTGTTAGAATGGTTTATACGGAAGTAAAACGAAAATTCACATTTGAGATAGAGTATAAAAGAAAAGTTGAAATCATTTTACTCCAAGTTATATCATTAAGGTGCTATAATTTGTCAAAGAGTAAAAGAGATATCACCTCTCTGATGGTAACATAAAATATGGGAAGAAATTTTGTTAGACTTCGAAAGTGGTATAGTATACTTTAGTGCGTAAGTAAAAGTTGTATATATATATATATATATATATATATATATATATATATATATATATATATATATATATATATATATATATATATATCCAAGAGGTAAGCTATCATCCGTGTAGGCTGTGCGGGTATATATTGTTAGTAAACATCCAGTACAATCTATTATCTCGCAATCTATAAAAACAGCAAACAAGACCATGCTAGAGCGTGCTACCCAAAGGATAAAGGTCGCATCATTCGGCAATCAAACTAACTACAGGCTTTCGCAATTCAAGTAGGTATCGCACTAATGATCTCTAAGAGCATATGTATACATATATATATATATATATATATATATATATATATATATATATATATATATATATATAGGTCGGTTTTTTTCTTGCCTGGCTAAATATCAACGTAGTCTTATGGATGGAACCCCAGTTAATTCTAAATTTGAAATAACCGAATTCTTCGATAATCCGAATACAAAATTCGTGAAATTATTAACAATATCACTATATAAATTAACGGACCGTGACACTTACCTTAGGGAGAGGGGATTTTTGTGTTGATTTTTACAATATGGAAAGAAGCCCTCAAGCAAAACCATAATACTTTGACTATAGCTGATAAAGTAGGAGTGAATCACGAATTCGAAAAAAAAAGTATGAAGTAGGCTGCAATACCGAGTATTGATGAAGTTATAGTTCTGTGGATAAGTCATCACTAAAAGAAACATATGCCATTATCCAGTGCTTTGATTAAAGAGAAGGCAAGAAAGTTTGTAAAAGAACTGAATTTCAAGAACTTTTCAACATCATTTACAAGACAGTATATGAGGAAAATGCTGCTATACCTGATGATTTTATTAAAGATTATCAAAAAAATTGCTCCCAGAGCTCACCAAGGACTACTGATGTTCACTATCGAAAATGAATAACGTCAAATAAAAGTAAGGAGAATCGGGTTCATTGGTGCCAATATGTCAAAATCAGGGTAGTACAAGATCCTCGTTATTGAAATATCAAATTCGCTACCTCAGCATTACAAAAACAATAAAAAGTATTGAGTGGTATGCGAATTGTACGAGCAAATTTCAGCGAAAAGAGGGGAAGGTGCTTTGAAGGAAATTGAGATCCATCATTTGCCTTATCAATCAGAGAGAAGAACTGAAGGAAAAGGGGAATAACTTACCTATCAATCTTTGAGATGAGATAACAGCCTTAAAGAGCTTGGAGTGAATTCTCGCTGTTACTTAAAGTACGGGGTACCACATCAAGCTAAGTTCAAATAATGCCCAAAAACCCAAAAAAAAAAATTGAAAGTAGACCACCACTCAGAACAACATACACAAATACATCATTTGCTCAAGTTGCATCCACAATAGCCAAATGCTTCAAAAAACCTGGATTTATCAAATCACACACACATCAGTGAAGAAAGAGAGTGGGCAGAATGCCCTATATTATTACATCAAATGGATTGATGATGATTTCAGCATGTTCCGAGTTGGTTAGTGACAGAGATATCAGTAATGAAGAAGGCGGCGATGCAACAGCTGGAATCGTCGATGAAGTTACACTAGCAGTATCATTCAATATTTTTTGCTGCGTTACAGCAAGCTAGCATCCTGAACGATATCTTCAAACCGATTCGAATCCAGGCGAATTTTCAGTCAAAACAAAAACAAACTGAAATTTATATTATAATTATATTATTTTATTATGCATATTATATTGTAAAAGTTATATGTCTATATATATATATATATATATATATATATATATATATATATATATATATATATATATATATATATATGGATTAATATATATATATATATATATATATATATATATATATATATATATATATAGCAGTGGATATATCCACATTATGCCGTTGTAGTGCTGAAATCACATTCAGCAAACGTACAACTATATGCAGCTCCGTGTAAGAATGAAGGCTGTCCTTTGCACAGCCAGGTGCATGTCGGTAACCTGATTGAGTCTAGTAGAGACGAAACATGCACCTCTGCCGTATCACTGTGGCGGGGAGGGTAAGTTTTGACTTTCTTCTCGGTATGGTGGTACAGGTAGGCCATCATCTCGATGGTGGTGGAATAGGATAAATTGTGTTCCTTAGCAATTTGTTTAAACTGTGCAACCTCTAACACGGAAGGGATATGATTGGAACGAAGTTTGTAATTACTGTTCCCATTTTACTTCATATATATATATATATATATATATATATATATATATATATATATATATATATATATATATAATAAAGTAGAATCAAATATTGGCGAAGCGGACGTGAAAATTTGTCAATCTACATGATTCTCCTGTTAAAAAGTGCGGAGCACTCCAAAATATGGTGGCGCGACGGTGAATTAAAACAGAAATATGTAACATTGAGTACACGAAACGCGCTGCCCACAGGATAGGGGTCGCATTTTTCGGCACTGGCAACCAAGCCTACTGCTCATTTCAGCAGCCAAAGCCACGTGTCGCATTAAACGATCCCACCATGAGAGCATCGTTCAGCGTGTTTCAAAGCCAAACAAGTAAATAAACAAATAGATAAGTTTTTTTTCCGTGTAATTTAAAATAAAATAGAATCAAATATTGGCGAAGCGGACGTGAAAATTTGTCAGTCTACATGATTCTCGTGTTAAAAAGTGCGGAGCGACAGCGCTGTCGCCATCTGTCGGACCCGGAATTTTTCCATATTTTGGAGTGCTCCGCACATTTTAACACGAGAATCATATAGATTGACAAATTTTTACGTCCGCTTCTCCAATATTTGATTCTATTTTATTTTAAATTACACGGACAAAAACTTATCTTTTTATATATATATATATATATATATATATATATATATATATATATATATATATATATATATATATATATATAAATTGAAGTAACATTTAGCTGATGGATAGTCTCTGCGTGAAAATTAAGAGGAATTAGATACCTCTTACTTTCCACGCCGAGGCTATCCATTAGCTTAATAATACTTCACTAAAATTACTTATAATAATAATATGTTACAGTCAATTTTGAAGTAAAAACTAACAGAGTATTATTTTGCTCAAAATTACCTAGATTTTTTTCGGAATCTTTAGAATCTATTACAAATGAACATTTTATATGAACATCCTGCCAATTGCACCAAAAAATATGTTTTTTTAATGAATCGCTTCGTATGCTGAATTAATTCTGAATTCTCAAAGAAAATTAATTTTTGTTATTTTGTCAATACCATACCAACTTGACGGAACATGACTTCTATTTTTCTCTTCCAATATTTAGTATTCTACTAAGGTGTCAACTTTAGGTTAAACATTAATTTCGAATTTCCAGTTAAAAATAAATACTAAGTTGATTAGTCAGCATAAAAAGTAAGATAGGAAAATAAAAGTTATATTTCTTCAAATAGCAACGTTAGGAGATGCCATAACTTGTCAAAGAATGAAAAATGACTTTTTATATGTCAATATCTTGAAAGCTATTGAACCTTGCCTTGTTAAAACCTTGACAAATACAAAATCAATAAATTTCCCCGCAATGTCTGTCAAGAATAATTTATTTAAACTTATTCATTTTAATACACATATTAAATTAATGTATATTTTTTAGTAACAATATGGGGGCTACCACTTCAAAATCCCCACTAGAGAGAAGAAATACGGTAGCCAGACGATCCCAACGACGAATATTATTAGATAACCTGAAACCGAAAACTGAAAGTGTACTTAAAAAAATCAAAAAGTTTAAAGGTGTTACTGAAGATACCAACTACATAGCCTTAAAAAACGAAATCGAATTTCTTAAAAATGACTTAACCAGAAGGGGGAAGGACTTACAGCCTCAAGTTAGAAATCTATACGAAAATATTTATAAAAAGATATGTGAAGCTGAAGATGCACTTCAACACAAACTCCAAGAAAATCGAGAAAAACAAGAGAAAAAAGAAAGTAAGCAAAAAGACAACGGTGAAACAGCTCACAGCGTAGTTGATCATTTCGATATAAGATCAGACGTAACAAGCAACGTGGATGAAAACGAAACCGTGGTGGAAGTTCATGCAGAGCAACAAGAGGAAGCACGATTGGAAAACAGTGAAGAGAAGAGAAAAACAGTCGAGCTTAAATTTGTCAAAGTTGTCCCCGAAGAAGGTGTGTTTTATATTAGTACTCTTGCACATGTAAGAAATATATTTAAAAATTTAGTAATAGTGAGTAAATGACAAGTCATAACGTATACAGAATGCCAAGAAATTAAGTTTCTCTAAAAGCTCTGTCTGATAGTTTCTTAAATTTACATATTTTTTAACTTTTTTATAAATATTTATTTTAATAATAGCTTGAGTTGCAATAAATTTGGCATTTTGGGATTTTTAGGATAAGAAATCAATATCTGATTATAGTTTTGATGTACATTGCTGAGGGCACCATCACCAGCACTTCGCCTTCATTTAAAGTTTCATAACTTTTTGTGCTTCAATATATCAAATTTTTAATTAAAAACTCTTATTTTTTGACTTATTTTATCGAAAAAATTATGCCTAGTAAGTGTTGCTTCAAAGTAGCCGTTTGTGAGAATCGAAGTTAATTGGTTTTTTGCGTACAGAGACTCGTCGTACTTTATCCAGGTTTAGGACTAGCCCAAGATATCTGGAGTATGTTTACAGGCCAAAAGGTCAACAATAATAAAAATGTTCATAGCGATGAGATAAAAATGGTGTAAGAATGAACCAGGAGAGAAAAGTTAGAATAACATGTGAAGTCAATAACAAACAAAAACAGAAAAATTTTATTTATTTAATTGTTCAATTAAACTCTTAATAAATGTTCAAAGTGATCTCTATTTTCATGTAAAAAAAAATTAATTCAACGGAAGGAGTTGAACTGCACCCCTTCTATCATCTCTGCTCTTAGCAAAAAGTGTTTACTGCTGAATCTCACAATTCTTCTTCGGTGTTTACAGGTCTATAGTAAAAGAGTTCCCCATAAAAAATTATCCATAGGCGTAAATCGGGTGAGCGGGTAGCCAATTTGCAGGTGCATCATTTTCTTTGCAGATCTATTAATTCTGAAAATTTTGATTTAAATAATTTCTAACATTTAATATGATTTGTGGGGTTCACCATCGTGCACAAACAACATATTTTGCCTAGTTACCAGTGGAAGATCATCCAATTAATTAGGGAAATTTACTAGATGTTCTAGATACTTCAGATCATTTAAATGAGCTGATAAGACGACGGGGTCAATAATAAATGGGTCTTATACGTTAATTTTATTTTCATATTGATAAAGCACAACCTTTATTTCATGCGGATTTTCGTTAGCATAAACATGTTCATTATGCACTAACGGTGGGTTCCTGTTAGTAAATCACTGGCAATTAGATAATTAAGTTCTCAAAATTTTAACCCATGCTCACCTTAAAACATTATCTTATCATAAACCTTCAATTAGCACACATTTCGGTTTCAAATTTATGGTCACTCTTTGCTTTTATTTCTTTTTCTGGACCCTCGATTGAAACATTTTAATCATCCGAGCCCCACTTCAAATTAATTGCCGACCCTTGGCCTATAAGTATACTTCCATTTCCCCTCATACACTGCGGTGCGGCTCTAGCACAGCATTGTTTGTTTATATCGTTAAAAAATAATAAAAACATTACATTATCGCATCTTCATCAATCTCATCTTGTAGTTCTTGATTTCAACTATCAAATCTTGAAAATATGTATTTAATCAAAAGTTATTCATGTTGAAAAGTAGCAATATTTATTTAACTTTTTCTAAGATACCACGTTTTTAAAACGGACTAAAAATATAAAATAATTTGTAACATTGTCCTGCAAATTTAGGTTGCAAATTTTTGATAACTATGAAAATACTTGTAAGATTTAAAATGAAAAACATATAATAGATGATAGTAAGGAGGGCAGAGAGGAGCTGTCATTGAGCAAACTCACACAACAATTATTAAATATCTCACCCTACATTTTTTGTTTCAACTTTTATAAGTATTTTCATAGCTATTAAAAACTCACAATCTAAATTTTCAGGACAATGTGGCAAATTATTTTATACTTTTTTGTCCATATTAAAAACGTTGTAAATTAATATATATATATATATATATATATATATATATATATATATATATATATACATATATATAAAAAGGGTGTTTTTTATAGAGGTATAGAACTTTTAAATGGAATAAAACAAAGATGAATTTTTTAAATTGACATGAAATTTACTTTATTCGAAAGATAACCTTCTGACATTATAATTTAAATATGATTTCTGGCATATGACTGCCGTATATCGGCAATAACGCGGCGAATGTTGTCCTCCAAGTGATCAATCGTTTCGAGCTTATCGGCGTAGACTAGCGACTTCACATATCCCCACAGAAAAGTGTCTAGCGGCGTTAAGTCGCACGATCTTGGAGGCCAATTCACGGGTCCGAAACGTGAAACTATGCGGTTACCAAACGTTTCCTTCAATAAATCAATTGTGATACGAGCTGTGTGACATGTTGCGCCGTCTTGTTGAAACCACAGCTCCTGCACATCATGGTTGTTCAATTGATGAACGAAAAAGTCAGTAATCATGGCTCTATAGCGGTCACCATTGACTGTATCGTTTTTAAAGAAGTACGGACCAATGATTCCACCAGCCCATAAAGCACACCAAACAGTCACTTTTTCTGGATGTAACGGTGTCTCAACATACACTTGAGGATTATCATCACTCCAAATACGGCACTTTTGTTTATTGAGGTATCCATTCAAACAAAAGTGAGCTTCATCGCTAAACAAAATTCGCTTATGAAAATCGGGATCAACGGCAATCTTGTTTTGGGCCCATTCACCGAATCTACGCCTTGCTAGGTGATCATGTGGCTTCAATTCTTGCACGAGTTGGATTTTGTAAGCACGCAAACTAAGATCTTTCCGCAAAATCTTCCATAAAGTGAATGGACACATATCCAATTCCTGTGCACTATGGCGGATAGACTGATTCGGGTCTTCCTCTACGCTACGCTCTACAGCAGCAATGACTTCTTCTGTACGCACTGTACGACGTCTCTGTGGATGCGTATTATCATTTAGAGTAAACGTGGTGCGAAAATGTTCCATAGTTAATCGAATTAATTGCTCTGATGGACGATTATGTTGACCGTAAAATGGACATAGTGCGCGATACGTATTTCGAACAGAACCATGATTTTCAAAATAAATTTGCACAATTTGGAAGCGTTGTTCAGGCGTCAGTCTATTCATGTTGAAATGCTAAACCAAATTAAACATAAATCACTTGACAGCTGACAAAATGGTGGCCAGTTAAAAAAGTGTTATCAACTTAAAGTTTTATACCTCTATAAAAAACACCCTTTTATATATATATATATATATATATATATATATATATATATATATATATATATATATATATATATATATATATATATATACCTCTATAAAAAACCACGCCTTTTATATATATATATATATATATAATTTTTTCTCTACTCTTTATTCTTTAGTTTAAAATCGATTGCAAAAATTTGTACCAAACACACAGACTAGAAAGCCAGTTATTAAAAACATGGTAATCAGAAATTTAAGCAGCCTCCTTATGCTTTAATATATCAATAATTTCCATTTTTTTTAATTATGTAAACTTCATTTATCTATCTGCTAATCTGAGCGTAAAATGCGAATCGCTCAATTACATTTTAAATATCCGTTATAGCCAGTTTTTTGGAAGAAACTCTTGATCAGAGCCATATGAGGAACTTAGTTGGAGGTTGTAACGGTCGGTTCGACTTTTTTTGACAATTCCTACTAACATGAGCAGAGTGCTCAATATGTTGGTGTAAATATAGTATAAAACGTATCGTGAGCATGTTAGCCGTTGGTTATTGATTAGATTTGAGTTGCTTAATCAAATTTAGTTTATATAGCAACTGTCACTTAGTGATAGGAAACCGTTTTTCTTAATACCGCTATTTTTGTTACCATTTCAACAAAACGATGTTATTTTCGTATGAAGTTCATGCAATTCAAGCTAGTTTACTTCATTCCCTCATTTCAATTAATCAATTGAAATAACTATCATTAATTTTTGTTAGAATTCTCAAATTTACAGGTAACGAAAGTTACTAACATAGATTTAAACAAAAGCAACTCTAAAAATGGCAACTAAAATTTAATCATGACAATTAATTTAGTAGTTGTATATTTACAGCAGTCTTTTGAAGTCGATGCAGATTCGTATTTTAAACTGATCTCATTTTCATATTATTATTAAATTTCTTTTGATCTGTATTTCATTTCTTTTTACCTTAATTAAGAGTGTTTTTTTTGTATTCTATAAAATTTGGTTTTGGCTTCATAAAAACGGTAAATAACAACAAAGAATTTTGTTTTGGTTCTTTTAACCTTTTGTCTGTCCGTAATATTCCTACTGTTATTTTCTTATCCAATATACCATTTCGTCATATTTTTTTTTGTAGGAATGCAGAATGTAGCTGTAGGTCATATTACTTTACCATTACCTTACTTTAATTCTGTCAGGAAAGTAGCGTTATGCAATTTTCCTTTCTTTAAAACATATTTTGAAAGTCTTTGAAATGTTTGGACCAATGGCTTGTAATCTTGATAGTAAAGTTATAACGTGCAGTAACAATTGCATATATATTAGACAAGTTGCTTTTTCCTTCGTATGTATGACAACGTTATTACTAATACTATTTTATATCCTAAGATGGAACATATAACCATCGTTTACAATTTCTATCATAGATTTTAGATGTAGGATGCTGAGGCTAATTAATAAATTGAGTTAGTAAATTTAGAGTCAATTTGTTGAACTTGACTTGAGTTCTGCTGGTCTGGTAAACTGAAAAGCATACGGTTGACATCAATTCTTCTAAAGCGAACACGGAGATTTTTAAGGTCAATCTTCACTTCAGCATGCTCTAAAAATATTGTCCGGCAATAGCCATATGGGATATGAAATCCCCATACCTTTAACACTTTCAACAACATTCATTGTAATTTGAAATAGTTTTATCTAGTTTTAAGTTGTAACATATTATATTAAAATCGTTATGTCACTTTTTTTAGATTCACCTAAGGCCACAAAAGAGGTGCGAATCATAAGTCCCCTAGAAAAACGAAAATCCATTCTCAAAGTTGGAGTACCAGTAATGCCAGGAGCCGTAATGAATGAATTTGCCGCTCAATCCAGTCGACTAACACGCCAGTATCATTTGAATGATGCACCTGCTCCTGTATCAGTGCAAGATGTGCTGTCAAGAATAAATAGCATTGTCGAAAGCCTTCGGCAGATTGAATTGGAAATTAACGATTTTGTAGGGAAAAAGCACGGAAAACAATATAATATACTAAGAGATAGTTTAAACAGATATCTTATCGAACTTAATAGCCTTAATCCTTCAGATGACTATGCCGTTGATCAAATTAAGATATGTAGAAATTATGTTGGTAGTTGTCTGACTTTTCTTGATGAACGAGCCACTGAGGATGTGCGACGTGAAAGTTTTACTAGCGATGAAGAAGTGTTTGAGAATAATAATTTGCCTCCAGTGAACAAAGTTGAACAGAATTTTAGAATGCAACAGCTGTTGAAAAATACACCTGTTTAAAGACATAATTTAGTTATTTTTATTTTTTCATTTAGTTGTAAATAATTTCATCAGTAATAAATTAGATTAAAAATAACTGCGTTTATTTAATATTAGTGAGTACGAGACAGATTTAATATTATTCTCAAAAATTCTTGTTCTTCTTTAAATAAAGACCTAAATTAAACTTGTAGAATTCATCGAACTTATGATACTCAAAGTAGGTAAAAATTAAACATACAAAGTTATAAAAGATATATTAAGAAGTATTTTAAACAATAAATAGCTGTTTATAAAACATGTCTAGGCACGGAATAGATTTACTATTATTTTTCAAAAATGTTTACTATATGTTCCTGAATTACAATCTATAGTTTTTCTTTTAATAAAGACTTTAAACAAATTTAAGAAGTCATCATGGCTGTAAAATTTAGAAAAATTAATAGTTAAACATATAGAATAGGAATGTTGGCTATTTTTGGGAAAGTGTTTTAAACCATGCATAAGTATCTAATATTATTTTTTTAATACAACTAATACTTTAAAAATCATATATTTTGAATTTCGTTTAAAATTTTGCTCCAAAAAATTAATATTTGTCACTTGACATCAGTGACGTCACATGTTACCAAAGACTGGGTATACTGACAAGGACGTATAGAGTTTTTTCGTAATTTTTGCAATAAAAGATGAGTTCTAAGTTTTATAGGTGTTGGGCGGTACTTCGGTACAACTGAAAAGTTATTTATTCATGTTCCACATTCGGAAAACAATAGGAAAATGTGGCTTCAGCTAGCCCGCAGGGATCAGACACTTGTGTCTATACAATCTAAAATGTATTTTTGTGAAGATCATTTTGATGTAAGTTTTAATACTATTCGTATATTTTTATTATATTAAAAGTTATCTTTTTTCAAGTTTTCAAAGAAGAAAATTAGAATTTTGAGGTTAGAAATAAAGTAATCAAAGTTGGGTAACAATGTTTTGTGCTAGTTTCATTTCAGTTTTGAGCTTATAAATATCTATGATTACTATTATGTATTCACTATCGGTTGCGGAAATAACAATTCCTGGTATATTACTTACATGGGGGTCTTCACATTTCTAAATTCTGCAGAGCAGAATTTACTGTTTGTTGCCAAGAAACTGGTCACCATAAAACAATCAATTCTCGGCAAATTCGAACTATTTACCTTAATAAATCCACTTTATATCGTGGAAAAACTTTTTAGAATCGTTTTTAAAGGGAGCAGTAACCAAATTTTGAAGAAATGGCACAGAAATCACTATAAAATAATTTTAATTTAACACCTAACAACGTTGTCTTTGACGGCGATGTTTGACAACAAGTGACGCCATGCACTTTGATTGGTCTTCGTTCTCACATGACTTGAAAGTGATTTAATTAAATTTTGATATAGTCAACATCCCCATTATAAAAGAGAGGCAGAGGTTAAAACAAGTAAAGCCTTAAACGAAGAATGAAATTTTTCTAAAAATTTAAATGTAATTTACGTTAAAATTATTTAAAAATTTGTGTTTTATATTGTTTTAGTTGAAGTTGGGATTCTATTATTTAAGGGAAACAATAAAGCAGTAAATAAGAAGTTTTCCTATTTTCTTATATTTTGCTAAGATTCAATATACAACTAAGTGGGCGTTTTCAAACCTATCCGGTGTACTAAATTGTGTCTACGTTCTGCCTATTCTTTGCCAAAGCGACCACTCTCTGTCAGAGCTCAAACTTTAGCTTATGATCCTTATTTCTCTTTACTTGGTGGCCTTTTTTGAATAAACAATTTGGCGGACGCAATATGACGCCTAGAAAATGACTTAAAAGATAATTTTTTTGTTGTTAGATGAAATTAAATCTCGAGGAAATTTCTTTCAAGGTCGAATTGTAGACATTGAAATCTACTCCTAATGTATGCAGTGCCTTTCTTGAAATTAAATATGGCGCTCACTACGCATATAATCTACACTGTGCGTATCGAAAATCCTAATGGCTTATTCAATATGGCGTATAATACTTCAAAAAACCGAAATTTCAGATTTCTGAAGTTTTATCTGTTATATTGTATCCATATTATCTAAAATGTTGATACGCATAAGATAGTTCATAAGCGTATATGAATGGGAACAAATTTGGATGTCCCAGAATGATTATTCGAAACTATTTTTAATTGGTTCCGCAAAATATAAGGTTTTTGATGTATTAGCCGCCATGTTGTTTTCAGCTTCCAAATTTTTTTTTACATACAGTATAAGTTTAAACAAATATAAAAGAGAGCATAGTTTGGATATACCAAAAGTTTAATTTGAAAGGGTCTTTAACACATTTTATTTTTTGACATTTTAACCATATTTAATTTCACAAAGTTTTCTATGTACAATCAGAGCAAATTCAAATGGTTATAATTTAAGTCCAACAGAAATTTCTTGAGATTTACTGTTAACTAAAAAATGTTGTTTTACACTTTTAGGTGCCCTATTGGGTCCGCCATATTGTTTGCTCACGAAAGGCCACTCGGTAAAAGAGTAGAGATCATAAGCTTAAATTTGAGCCTTTACAGAAAGCTGTTGATCTCCTGAATTATGGATAAGGGGGCGCTTTAAAAAAAACATTATTATATATATATATATATATATATATATATATATATATATATATATATATATATATTAAAAGTCGCACCCAAATATATGACAAAATACGCAAGTTAGGAAAAAATGTTTCATATAAAATTTATATGGTTCGAAGGGTGACACTCAAAGGTAACCTTGAATTTGACCTTAAGCTTGTTCTACATGGACATTTGAATGTCAAGTTGATGTCTTTTAAGAGGAATCCCCATTTTCTATAATTTCTATGTAATGCAGAAATAGGAGGCAGGAAACATTTCCTATTTAACGTAGTGAATACCAGAATACAAACCTCATCCAGAGGTCATTCGAAGGTCAAATGTCCCTTAAAGAGCAAGATGAAGGTCAAATTAGATGCGCCGTTTGATTTTCTAAAATCTAAAAAAATTTTCTCCAGCACCCTTAA
Source organism: Diaprepes abbreviatus (assembly GCA_034092305.1). Classification (NCBI taxonomy): domain Eukaryota; kingdom Metazoa; phylum Arthropoda; class Insecta; order Coleoptera; family Curculionidae; genus Diaprepes; species Diaprepes abbreviatus. The sequence continues at coordinate 7,600,015 of JASJET010000200.1, forward strand.
TTGTCTAGTTATACCAGTCCAGTATAAGAACACTGAAGCTACATATTCACGGTTTCTGTATTGGCAGCCTATTTATGGAATGTATCCCCCGCGAGCTTTGACTGTATTAAAAAATCAGAGTCAACAGAGCAAAAACTCTCTAATATTTATTTACAGAACCGTTAAAGAAAGGAAAAACTACATAATAATAAGAAGCGTTGAATGTCGTCTGTTGCAATAACGTCAAAAATGCGAATAAATAATTTCTCTAAAATAAGAATTATACTTATATGAATGTAAAAAGTCTTGAAACTAAAATGGCAATTAATAGTAAAAGCCTTCCATTTCCTTTAATGGTTCAAGCAGACGCACTAATTATTGTAGCGCACACTCAAATGTATAAATGGTATTTCCAATTTAGATATTGTTATCACAAGTTTTATACGAGGTACAATAAAAAAAAATAGTTGCTTAAATAAAGCAAGTTATAGAAAAAGGTGTGATTATTGAAATTCTAATGTGTTTATGTCGAATCGATTTTATTGAAATTTTCTACGTATCTAGTAATAATTTGAGATTAGTAAAGGAGGAAATAATTCACTATGGATTGTTGCTTCGATCATACCCTAGATATAAAAAACAATAAAATTGTTTGAAGATTGCTTTATATGGTCGATGGGAGAGACGCTTTTTTGATGTTTGGCAGACGTAAACACATTTACGTATCTTTTCTTTCAGTTTAATTGCTTGTTGTGACTTTTTTCGGTGTTTTTAAATGTTATAAATTACTATAAATGCAAAGTTTACAATTAATATTAACAAAAAGAGGATTTAAAAACTTATTTTTATTGGTAAATATTGTTAGATATTGTTTACATATTGAAAATAACAATAATATTAATTTAGGAAACCATATATTGATACTTTATGTATTCAGAATTGACGTACCAATTATCATATGATACCCGTTTAAATAGAAAAGAATGGCATAAAATCGGCATGTCTATACCAAGAAATTAAATATCTACTGTTTATCAACACTTTTTCAAATATAAATAAAAATATTATTACCTGATCCAGCGTTCAAACAACCGGGCCCTGGTTCTGACGTTTTGTTAATTCTACAGGGGTATGTTCGAAGGATTGTTGTATTTCCGTAGAAATTTGAAATAAATTTTTGAATATGTCAAATACCAACATTATTGTCCAGCATGATGGACAAATATGAACTTGAAAGAGTGACTTTGTTTCATTAGTTTCTGAACATTGTCTCCAAAACTTTCTCCACTTTCTTTGCTAATTAATTAAAGTTTAAAATAACTCCATTTTTATCGATCCCAAACGAAGAAGCATACGTACTCAGAAATAATTGTGAATATAAATACTATTATTTATTATCTACATGAGAAACACAACGTGTTTTGATTTTTCGCGTTTTATTAAAGGTGTTTTCAAATAAAGGTGTTTTATTATTTTTGACGACTGTTGTTGTATAGAACTTTTTTCTTTAACATGATGCAAGGAACCGTTGTTATATTTACGAAAGTTATTTTCCCAATACCCTGTATATATACTACTCATATAAAATTATTTTTGTAAATTACCTATTCTTTTAAGGAGTACTTTTTAAAATTTCAATTTGCGTTATTTTTAATACATTAAACCTCCCCAGACCAAAAATTCCATCTCTGATAACGAGTTCAGCCAAAATCCTGTATTAAATGTTTTACATCTGATAAGAACAAAAGGCAAATGAAGCAGACAGAACAAATAATAATATATGAAGTAAAATGCGAACAGTAAATGCAAACTTCGTTCCAACCATATCCTTTCCGTGGTAGAGGTTGCACAATTGGAATAAATTGCTAAGGAACACAGTTCATCCTATTACACCACCATCGAGATGATGGCCTACCTGTACCACCATACCGAGAAGAAAGTCAAAACTTACCCTCCCCGCCACAGTGATACGGCAAAGGTACATGTTTCGTCTCTACTAGACTCATCAGGGTACCGACATGCACCTGGCTGTGGAAAGGATAGATCGGAAGGAAAGCATGCAAATACTGAACGCGGCTTCGCCGACCTCCCGCCGGATGGCATATACCTGTTTCTGCGGCTTTCACGGATTCCTCCGTGTGAGATGCAATAGCAGTGGATATATCCACATTATGGGGGGGGGGTAAGTTTTGACTTTCTTCTCGGTATGGTGGTACAGGTAGGCCATCATCTCGATGGTGGTATAATAGGATGAATTGTGTTCCTTAGCAATTTATTCCAACTGTACAACCTCTAACACGGAAAGGATATGGTTGGAACGAAGTTTGCATTTACTGTTCGCATTTTACTTCATTCACATACGGAGCTGTATATAGTTGTACGTTTGCTGAATGTGATTTCAGCACTACAACGGCATAATGTGGATATATCCACTGCTATTGCATCTCACACGGAGTAATCCGTGAAAGCCTCATAAACATGTATATACGCCATCCGGCGGGAGGTCGGCGAAGCCACGTTCAGTATTTGCGTGCTTTCCTTCCGATCTGTCCTTTGCACAGCCAGGTGCATGTCGGTACCCTGATGAATCTAGTAGAGACGAAACATGTACCTCTGCCGTATCACTGTGGCGGGGAGGGTAAGTTTTGACTTTCTTCTCGATATGGTGGTACAGGTAGGCCATCATCTCGATGGTGGTATAATAGGATGAATTGTGTTCCTTAGCAATTTATTCCAACTGTACAACCTCTAACACGGAAAGGATATGGTTGGAACGAAGTTTGCATTTACTGTTCGCATTTTACTTCATTCACACACGGAGCTGCATATAGTTGTACGTTTGCTGAATGTGATTTCAGCACTACAACGGCATAATGTGAATATATCCACGGCTATTGCATCTCACATGGAGGAATCCGTGAAAACCTCATAAATATATATATATATATATTCTCGTTCGTCCGATTAAAAAATCATTCGTATCATAAAAACTGTTTAAATATATCCGGAAACCTATAGATCTCCATTCTGGTGAAGATATGTAATCATTTGGCTTAAAATGCACAACTAAAAAAATTGAACCGACTTCAAAAAGTGCGCTAAAAAGGGGAAAAAAACCATAAATTTTTATATGAAATTGAACTTTTTGAAGTCAGCGCCAAACTAATATCTGACAAAATGTGATTTGCATAAACAGATTAAAAATACTTTATTTGTAATTGCTTTCTTACCATAATTTGTATATATTAGTAGTTATTTATTTCATTTACAAATAATTTGGCGCCGACTTCAATAAGTTCAATTTCATATAAAAATTTATGGTTATTTTTCCCTTTTTAGCGCACTTTTAGAAGTCGGTTCAATTTTTTTATAAAAATTTTATTTTTCTATTTTTAGTTTTAGTTTAGAATTTATGATATTCATAAATTATTTGAACTAAGTACTAATCAAGATTAGTGTACAATGACTTCAAAGTGGCAAAAAAGTACCCATTTTATCCAAAGTTGTAAATCACCCTAAAATGAACCACTAAAAATTCTTTAGTCCTTAGAGTGTTCCAAATACCAATCAAATTGGGTCAAACGAAGATTTAGTCTGTCATAGAAAATCCACTATCTTAAATTTCAAATTAATTTTAGATTGGTAATATAGGCACCAAAACCTTCCAATATCGATATTTAAAGAAAATAAATTATTTTTTATCCACCATATTGGATACGCCATAATAAATTTTTTAAAAATAATTTTAAATTCGTCATGTGTGACCCTGAAAACTCTCCCATACCAATTTTGGTGAAAATCGGACTAAAATGGATTTTTTTTCCCGCCATATTGAATCCGCCATATTGAATTTTTTAAAAATAACTTCAGATTCTTTATGTGAGGCCCCGAAAACTTCCCCATACCAATTTTGGAGAAAATCGGACAAAATTGATTTTTTCGGCCGCCATATTGGATCCGCCATATTAAATTTTTTAAAAATTATTTTGGGTTCGTCATATTCGACTCTGAAAACTTCCCGGTACCAATTTTGGAGAAAATCGGACTAAAACGATATTTTTGTCAGCCATATTGGATCCGCCAAATTGGATTTTTAAAAAATTATTTTAGATTCGTGATATGCAACCCCGAAAACTCCCCCGTACCAATTTTGGAGAAAATCGGACAAAACTGATTTTTTTGTCGGCCATATTGAATCCGCCATACTAAATTTTTTTTAAATTATTTTATATTCGTCATATGCAACCCCGAAAACTTCCCCGTACCAATTTTGGAGAAAATCAGACAAAATTGATTTTTTCGTCCACCATATTGGATCCGCCATATTGAATTTTTTAAAAATTATTTTAGATTCGTCATATGCGACCCCGAAAACTCCCCCGTACCAATTTTGGTGAAAATCGGACAAAATTGATTTTTTCGTCCGCCATATTGGATCCGCCATATTGAATTTTTTAAAAGTAATATCAGATTCGTTATGTGCAACCTCGAAAACTACCCCATACCAATTTCGGAGAAAACTGGACTAAATTAAATTTTTTTGTCCGCTATATTGAATCCGCCATTTTGAATTTTAAAAAAAGAATTTCAGATTCGTTGGGTACAACCCCGAAAATTCCTCTATAACACTTTTGGAGAAAATCGGACAAAATTAATTTTTTTGGCCGTCATATTGTAAGCGCCATTTTGGAAAATACTACATCAATTTCGTCCAAAAAAATATGGGACCACCGCAGCAACTTCCTTTACATAACGTAAAAAATTTCATTCAAATCGGTGCAGCCGTTTCGGAGTAATCGGTGTACATACATAAAAAAAAATACATACTCGACGAATTGAGAACCTCCTTCTTTTAGAAGTCGGTTAAAAAAAATGGCATCAATACCGTTTTTCAAATTCATGTTGATCGAACCTGGTATAAAATTTGTCTTCAATCACACGGTCATTCTAACTATTTAAAATCTTCAAACAAACAAGCGTAACATCTCTCAGTCTTCAACAATGTAAGCCAGTAAATAAAATTTTGATAAATTCTTTTATCAAAATTTAATAAAATGTGTGGATTTAGTGCATCAATAATAGCGCAATAGGTGTATATGTTGGGTGATCTAACTAAAATCAAGTGTTTTATCATTCGAGTAATTAGGTATCTCATCTTATCAGGAGATTGTATTTATACCTTGATTATTTTTTATTAAAGATGGTGTCTGGGTGTTGTGTACTACGGAGAACAAACTCTTCCATATCTGATGTTTTAAATATTCCAGAGTAAGTATATCTCTTTAGAAAATATTACACCATAATGTAAAGGGTATATTTTATATTATATAGTTAACTTATCTCTTTATGTATTTGCCACGATATCACCAATATAATAGGTTTGATAAGAAACAGTATATTCAGCAAATATGGCGAGCATACAGAATAAGTGATTTGAAACGTTAGAACCTGTTTATGGTTACATTTGGGTAAATCTCTTAAAATTTCAAAAAGCATGTCTACATTGCGAGAAAGAGTTATTCACAAATATTTGAGATTATTTGATATGTTTATATTATACAGCTGCCTGGCCTATAGGGTATTTAATTATCTCTTACCACAATACAAGTAACTTAAATTGTATAGAACGTTTGGTATTATTTTTAACTTGCCTATAAGTTTCTTAATTTTATGTATTAAATCTAGTATGTTTGAAATTAATAATTTTCTTAATTAAATTTCGGTACTATGAATGCAGGTTTCAGGTCGTACGTGACTAAAGTAGATTAAAGGTGCGTATAAACATGGCACGATGCATCCGAGTCGCATTAGCAACGCGACAGCAAAGCGCCAACAACGTGCCGGAAACGCGCCGACCGTGAGCCTGTGATGAGCTTGTCGCGAGCTTCTAGACGCCCAGAGAATTTCTTAAAATACAAATTAAAATAAATTATAAAATATACACTATATAATAAGATACACACCAAATTGGAAATCCATAAAAGTTCAACTGAATTAAAAATTCGTCAATTTTAGCATAACATAAAGGACCTATGTAAACCTATCGAATATGCATACATATAGTACAGGTATATTTAGGCAATGTTTGGCAGTCCGGGGATGGGAAGAGAGAAATATCAAAAAATAGCGTAAATTTATTCTTCTTCTTCAAGTGCCATATTAGGTCCCCCTGACGTTGGCAATTACATTGGCAACTCTTTCACGGTCCTGCGCCAGCTGGAACAGTTCCCCCGCGCTATGTATACCTGTCCATTCACGAACATTCCTCAACCAGGAAGCCTGTCTCCTTCCTACCCTTCTACGTCCCTCTACTTTATCCATCATGATTAATTGAAGAATTCTATATCGCTTCCCTCTGAATATATATCCAAGATATGAGATTTTTCTACACTTCACAGTGTTTAATAGTAGACGAGTTGTGTCGGCCCTATTGAGTACCATTTCGTTGGTCTGCCTAGCTGTCCAAGGTATTCTCAGCATTCGCCGGTGTAACCACATTTCGAGAGCCTCCAACCGATTAATCGTGGCAGCCTTAATTGTCCAGATCTCTGCCCCATATAGTAACACTGGCCAGACGTATGATAATCATTCTCTGTCGTAGTTTTAGGTTGAGGTTATCATTGCAGAAAAGTGGTTTCATTTTTTGAAAAGTTGCTCTAGCAGTCTCTATTCTACACCTTATCTCTTTATCTGGATTTAGATTTTCGGTGATATAACATCCAAGATATTTAAAATGAGTCACACTGTCTATACTTTTTCCTTCTATATGTATTAAAGCGTTAAGATGAGGTTGTCTACTAAAGACCATAAATTTTGTCTTTTTGATATTTATATTGAGCCCCATTTCTTGACCCTCAGTGTTAACACACTTACAAGATGTTGCAGGTCTTGTAGTTTGTCGCTTAGAATAACACTGTCGTCAGCATATCGTATTGTATTTATATATTCTCCATTGATTTGTACTCCCATTCGTTGTCCCTGAGTAGCCCGTTTAAAGATTTTATCTGAATATATATTAGAAAGCAGTGGAGATAGTATGCAGCCCTGTCTGACGCCTTGCAGAATTTTACTTTCTTCTGTGAGTTTTCCATTTAGCCTTACTGTTGCTTTCTGCCGCCGATATAGATTTTTAATAATTCTTAGTCTCTGCTGTCTACCCCTAAATTTATATGCATTTAAAAATCTATTACTATAACGTTAAAATACTGCATATCGTCTGATCATTTGACATAGCCTAAAAAATCGACCTTAGATTACAATATCCAACAAAACATATTTATAAAACTTTTTCTACACAGGTGTCCCACGACGAACTATCCGGATCGAGTTCTCGTAAAACAGACTTTGGAAAATTTTTAAAATTTGTCAGTTTACTAAAGTCGATGGAGGCAATTCGGCTAAAATATTTTCAAGATGATCTTACTTCCAGTAATGCCGGAAGTTGATGCCTTCTTGTTTATTTTAAATGGAACACACTATATCTTATTCCATTTTTCGATTTTACGCAAAATTATAGAATATTTCAGGTATAATTTCCTATACCTAAGTCTAACTGTCTTTAATATATTTTAAACTGTATGTCAAAAATGGCGTTAACAGGCGTAAACATAATTATTAATTTCTCCTCTATACTAAAACGTTTATTATTTAATTGTAATGGGGTTGGTTTCCTTCTAGAAGGGGATCTACTTTAGTGTATTGTGTTGATGTTTTGGTAATAAATAAATACAGGGTGATCAAAAACTAACAATCGACTTGAAAAAATCGTTAAAAGTGTATTTTTTTAAATGTACACTCCCAATTTTTATAATATTATCTTATTTAGCATTAAAAATAAGAATAATTTTGCACTACGTTGTTTATTTAAAAAATTTGCAGTTTTTGAAATTCTGTCAATTTAACATTTTTGTATTGTTAAAATGCTAAGCGGCTTACCTACACAGGGGAATAACTTATTTTAATAAATGTTCAAAATTTGCACCCTAAACCTCCTAACATTTCTCACGTCGAATTAGTTCATCATAGGTGGCTGCTCTATTTAAATTTAGAGATAAAGTTTCAAACACTTCCCTTACCCTTATCATACAGTGCTCCATCGTTTTCACTGGATTATAATAAACGATGTTTTTAATCGTTCCCCATTTAAAATAATCTAAGACAGTCAAATCAGGAGAACGAGGAGGGCATAGAAAAAGTTCATTGTTGTCAATCCACTTGTCATAAAATGTTGCTTGTAAAGGAAATTCATTAAATTTAATATAAATGTACTAGAAGCAAATTTCACAAACGTTTATTAAATACATTTAATGTAATGCATTAAATTTAATAATTTACATTAAGCTAAATTATTTATTCCATTGAATTTAATGTAATCATACATTAAATTAAAAGTTTGATCATTACTTTTTAAGGTGACTATGTATATTAAATATACAGCCAGTATTCACTGAATTTAAAATATGTTATCACATATTTAATGTAGTAATATTAATATATACCATTTAATAAAATTTAATGTACAACGAGCTGATATTTCAATGAATTGCTTTAAATTCAAAGTAAATGTAAATTATTCACTACACTGTTAAAAATAGCCTTAAATTTAATGCAAATTTATTATCTATTCTTCATTAAATTTAACGATTTTGTAGCTAAAATCGTGAATAATTTACATTTACTTTAAATCTAAAGCAATTCATTCAAATATCAGTTCATTGTACATTGAATTTCATTAAATAATGTCTTAAATTTCAATAAAGTATATGAAAAAATATTTCAACTTTCTGTACATTAAAATTAATTCACATATACTTTAACATTAATATTCATGCTACATTGCAAGAGATCTCGAGGGATGGCGCAACTTGTATTGAACTTTTTATTTAGTAAGATATAATTTGCTTAAAGAATCCAATTTTCTTATGATGAGGTGTACATGTCGGTACTGACAGAAACCAATGAGTTCGAAACCAGTCTACAGATGACGCTACACTACCTATGGGAAAAATTTCCACCTTTTCCTGGTAGCAGAATTTTTTAACCTCATATGAATATTGGTGCATTAAATATGTGATAACATATCTTAAATTCAATGAACACTGGTTATATATCTTACGTACACAGTCACCTTAAAAAGTAATGATCAAAACCTTAAAATTAATTTATGATTATATTAAATTTAACGGAATAAATTAATTTAGATTAATGTAAATTATTAAATTTAATGCATTACATTAAACGCATTTAATAAACGTTTATAAGATTTGCTTCCAGCATATTTACCTTAAATTTAACGAATTTTCTTTTTACAGTGTATTTATGGTATAAAATCATTAAATTTAATGTATAATGGACATTAAATTTGCAGTAAATTTATGGTTATTTTTACCAGTGTAGGTTTTATTATTCCATTGTTTATTACAGCACAAGATACGTTAAAATGCCACGTTTCTTGAAAATTGCATCACTCCAAAAATGGGAATTGTATGTGTTAAAAAGGCCATTTTTCATAAATTTTGCTTCATCAGTCCATATTATATTATCCCAAAAACGAGGGCCGCCTTGTTTCATCGTTAATATAAATTCGCAAAATTGCACTATTTTTGGCAAATCAGTATCTCTTAGATGTTGAACCAAAGATATTAAATAAGGGTGGAAATTGTGCTTTAACAGAATGCTATGGGTTGAGCTTTTCCAGATTCCTGTATGTAGAGCCACTTATTTTAACAATGTCATAAGATATGCCGCAAAATATCTTAGAATTGCAATTTAGACTTTTTGGTTATTGAGATAAGTGAACACTGTTCCGTGACGCTTTCTGTTTATCTGGATGTCTATCAGTAAATGTCTGGCATGTTCTTGATAAAACTTTGTTAAATTCCCCATATATAATAAACAAATTTAAATAATCTTCTTGCTTAAATTTATTCGCCGCGGCATGATTTTTATTAATAATTATCAAATGACGAGAAATAGAGACTTTTCTGTAGGGTTCTATTGTTTTCTTTCGTCGCGTTTGGCCATCATGGCCAACCTATAGCAAAACCATATTTCAAAAACTACAAATTTTTCGAATAGACAACTTTATTCGAAGTCACCTTTATTTTTAATGCTAAATAAGATAACATTATAAAATTAATTGGTGTACATTTAAAAACTTTTAACGTTTTTTCAAATTAATATTTATTGTTAGTTTTTGATCACGCTGCATTTATTTATTATCAACACAGTACACTAAAGTAGATTCCCTTCTAGAAAGAAACTAAACCTAATTAAATAATAAAGTAGGTATCAACTTCCGGTATAATCGGAAGTGCCACCATCTTGAAAATATTTTAGCCGAATAGGCCAAATTTTAAAAACTTTCCAGTTTACTTTCCGAGAAATCCATTGCGGTATTTCGTCGTGGGACACACTGTTTATTAGCAAATATAAATAACTACGCTACTCTTACGTACCTGGTAACAGCAAGGGTTATTTTGCGTAATTTTCCCCATAAAAAGTGAGCTCGAATTATAGCTTATATCAACTTTTTAAAAATCAACTCAGAAAGTTTTGAAAATTTAATTTCACTACACACTACAAAACTTCTTGAGTTGGTGATATCATTGGATATCCCTGTTATAGTGGCCTAAACTACTGCAAAGCATAACTATGCTAAAGTTGTTTGTTTCATCACCACGGTGTCTACAAAACCGAGTGCGGCTTCAGCATTGGAGTGTATTTTAGATCTCACTAGATTTAGTGATCCAGGGTGAGGCAAGAATAGTGTTCTATCGATTATACTGTTCACTGTCAATGACCAGGATCATATGACTTAAAGCTACCGTTACAATATATCACTTGAGATCATTATAAAGAAACTCAGGGGTATGCATACAAAATAAGCCAGACTCTCTTCTGATGCACTTATCTAATACATAGATGAATCAAAGATCGAAGAACGTACCAGATCGGGGATATGTGGTTTACAGCCGAGAAGTAAAAGTTTCCAAAAGGAAGAAATATTTATATACACACACACATATATATATATATATATATATATATATATATATATATATATATATATATATATATATATATATATATATATATATATACTAGTATTTTTCGTTCGTCATTAGAAAAATCTTCACGATGTAAGCATATTTCAAGGGTTAAAACTGCAAAAAAAAATGACATTCTTGCTAGCTTGCATCAAATCCTTGTATTCAAGCATACCGTTTGAGGAAACTCTAGACCAGTTTACTATGAACGAGAAGTTCTCACATCACTTCATCGATCTCTCCGAACACTGTCTCAAAAACACATATTTTTCCTATGAAAATAACTTCTACCGACAGACAGATGGCGCTCCTATGGGATATTTGCTATCATCAGTCATCGCAAACTTTTTTTGAAATACTTTAAAATAGAAATCCTAAGAAAACCAAAACAAAACCATCCCTCTGGAAACGTTACGTGGATGACATCATCATCATATGACCACACGAAAGATCCAACCTAGACATATTTTTAGAAGAACTAAACAGCATTCATCACCTCATACAGTTCACATTAGAGGTCGAAGTCAATAAGCAGCTACCCTCCTTTGACCTTCTAATCATTAGAAAAGACGACCTAAGCATCGATTATACGATCTACAAAAAACCCACACGCTGAATCTTAACACCATACATCACAGTTACAATTAGTCGTCAACATACTGATCTTCTGATCCTTGCGACTAACTAAACACACGAACCGGCAAGAAGAACTCAACAACATCACAACAGTTCTAAAACCAACAGCTACAAAGAACACAACATCAGAAAAGCCATAAAATAGATCACAAATGCAATAGCAGAGGAAAAGAAGATGACAAATTCAAACCAAAAACCACACTGTCATACATAAAAGGCGCAATAGATGTAATTGGAAGAATTCTGAAGAAGCGTAACATATGCCTAATTTACAAGTCACAAATAACAATACACAAATTATTGGGCAATCCCAAAGACAAAATACCATTGGAAAACCAGGGAGTGTACAGCATCCCATGTAGTGACTGTGAAAAATAGTACATTGGGCAAATAAATAGAAGAATTTCAACCAGAGTTCGAGAACATAAAAATAGCATAAAGGATAAGCAAACCATATCAGTTTTATTCCAGCATCATCAAAAAACAGGACACACTAGGAGTTTCCAGGAAACTAAACAGATCGCAACCATAAAGCACTATAGAACGTACATAACCATAGAAGCTCTCGAAATAGAAAATGCTGAAAGATTTAACAGGGGAGATGATGTACAAAACATCTCAAATACATTGAAAACACTAATCAAAACCCAACAAAAAACAACACACTATAGAAAGAGGATAGCGAACCAAGAGTAGGCCCAGAGTCAGGAAAGCAAGGAAACCGACCGTGCAGAACCAAGGTACAACCTGCGCAAGCGCCAAATTATAAAAAGGCAGACCGAGAACCAGTCCGCTTATTCCAAGTCGGGCAGCCATCAAGGAAGCATCACTTGAAAATGCCAGATGAGATGTCGGCAGAGCGTCGTGAAGATTTTACTAATGATGAACGGATTGAAAACCAGAAAAACACAATCTGTAGTTAAGCAGACTTGACAGCCCTGAAGGGTCCAAAGATATCATATAGACTAGTTTGGGAATATCAAAGTAAACTTATAACTCATGCTATAATGGGCTCCAAGATATGAAGACACATGGAAACGAAAAAACTGACGAGCTGGCAAGAAAAGATTCAGCGACTTAATACATTAAGCCCGAACTATCCCTCTGGCTCAAGAAGCCATTAAACAGTGGCTTAGAAAAGAATATAAAATCACTGGATCGCTAGACAGGTATTGAAATACACCAAGCTTTTATAGGAAATCCTGACCCGAAATTATCCAGAATGCTACTTTAAACGAGCACAAAACAAATCATAAGTAAAATGACGGGATAAATGGCCGTGAAATATCACATACAGAAGAAGAAATGTTTCGACGGGGACTTTAGTTGAAGATTGTGTGATCGAGTAAGGGCATGATATGTTATTACAAGTCATTAAATCGTAACTGTAAAAGGGAGACTTTCGGGTAAACAAAACTGGAATTGAACTGAATAGAGTAAAAAGTTAAGTCAACAAAGTGGATGTAAGTATATATCTAGAGTGAGCACATACCCATTAGAAATAATACCATTGGAGCTCTACACACTGGATGGGAGAGTATAATTAGTTTGGCGTTCTGGCAATAAAAGAAAATTAATTGGCAACAAATTACTGACTTCTATGAATATCCTAGTAGATATTGTGGTTATCCTGCATATTCTTTACTTCCCATATTTCTTACTGCACCGTATAAATAAATCCCTGATAATAAATATTTGTAACCGCAAGAATGAATGCAGGCTTTATCCACAGAATTTGCGTCCTCAACAAAACATGGGGACTTAAACACATTTGTTTATCTGTCGTTCATATGCGTAGAAAATCATTTGGGTTTATCAGTTTTAAATAATTAACTTAATTTAAACAGTTGATTAAATTGGTGTGGTATTAACAACATGTGAAAATGGTGACGTACAGATTAAAAATAATTTAGGTTATAATGGTTGTACATTATAAATAACAACTATATTATTGATAAATAAGTATTATCATACTTAGATTTGGAAAATGCATGGAGTGAGTAATCTTTATTAATATTAGAAAATTAGATATCAAACTTTGCCCTAATATAACAATAATTATTTATATATTTTAAATTACAGCCGTGTAATTGATTATAGCTGAACTCAATACTGTGACTTCATTTTTAAAAAACTTGGTGGGTGTTGTTGACCAATAGAAATTGGTCATTTACGTCATTGTGATATAAAATGGTCTTCTTACCCGTTCGAAGACCTTGAATAATAAACGGCATTGTACGTTTGTATAGTAAGTTCTAATGATGACTCACGACTAACGTGAGTTATTTTTATTAGTATTTTTAGAAAAGTAGCGGACTGTGAACTTTTCAATGGTTAAATCCAAACATAGATTTTTTGTTAATGGGAAATTCTATGAAAAAACGCATCGGGTTTAATTTAAAAAATTTATGTCGTTGTTTGTTTATTTATTATGTTTTTAAACAAACCCAGTTAACTATCAGGGGCTTGCTTGTATTTCATAAAAATATGGGAAAATTTACTCCTGTGTTTAACTAGTTGCCTATATATATATATATATATATATATATATATATATATATATATATATATATATATTCACTCTTTAAGTAGTTATAAATACAGCTTTGGTTCTCCCCCATACGCGTTTCGCCCACCTAATGGTCTCGGCAGTGGAGATGTATCGAATTAAAGATGATATTCGCAGGAAACAACTATCTGTATATAAAATAAATTCCTGTATATGTCAACAGGATATTAAACTTGCAGAATGTTTCTCTTGGTTCGCGAGAGAATCAGGGCTGTTTTTGCAGGAAACAAACTGCTTGTGTGTATTCTTTACTTTATCTACCTGAAAAGAGAATAAATATAGGCAACTAATCTTTTGTTTTATTTTTGAGGGTTTAATTTAAGAGATATCATCCTCACTCATTACGGTAGAAAATGAATGATTCTTATGATATCCAATTTTAGATTAAAAAATAATTTTTTGTAACGTCGTAATATAGACTAAATTTTCGCTTTCCGTTTTTCAACTCGCCTATGAATGAATGAACAAAAACATTCCGTATATCCTTGCATTCAGACACCAGTTACGAAGGTCCGACACTGGACTTTAGTGCCATTATCGCAGCCTTACTGTCTGAGCATATATTTATTACTTTATTCCTGTCTATGTCTCTCTCACAGAGATGAGCATACTGCAGAATGGCATAAATTTTCACTATAAAGATCGTCGCATGTAGTCCAGGAGAGAAGAACTCCCGGACTCCTCTGCTCCTGCCGAGTACTCCGGCTCCAGCTCTCGGATCCATTTCTCGGAAGATTTTGCTCTCCCTCCCAATCCTCTCTACTGGGCAGAAATATCTCCAGATACTAGCTGGGTTTTAAAAGCGGCGTCATGTATTATGTTTGTATGGGAAGACACCTGAGTAGCCGCCTTTTCCAGTTCCGAGACGCCCTAGGCAACTGAGAAGATAAACAGTCTTCAGCGCCTCGTTCTCTATGTAAAAGTGCAAAGGATGCAGGTTCACCAGAACTTCTATAGCCCTGGTGGGGGCAGTCCTCATCGCACTCAATATTCTCACACAAACCATTCTTTGAACTTTGTCAAGGTGAAGACGGTATTTTTGCTGTGCTGTACTAGACCACCATACAATAGCGACGTTCGTTATCATAGGGCGCATAACCATAATGTATATCCAAAATAGTACTTTCGGTGTCAGCCCCAATGTGCACCCAAAAACTCGTTTACAAGCCCAGAAAGCACATATGGCTTTCTTGGTTCGAGCCTCAAAATGATCATTCCAGCTCAGTCCCGAGTCCAATATTACACCCAAGTATTTAACTGTCCCCTTGTATTGAAGAGTCCTGCCTGACAATGTAATTATGGGAAGTCTCACCATTTTCCCCTTTTTTGTAAAGAATACCACCTCGGCCTTGCCCAGGTTTATTCCGAGCCCTTCGGATATCGCGACCAGGACATAAAATAACCACGTCATCGACGTAGGTCTGTATATCTTAACCCAAGTAATTCAGTTCATTCAGGCAGGCTGTCCGCCACAAGATTCCACAGGACAGGCGATAGAACTTCTCCCTGCGTGAGCTAACATTGCTCTAATCCATGCGACTACCGTCGGTTCAAAGCCTCGTTGTTGTAGAGCATTACATATAGAATCGTGAGATGTGTTGTCAGAGGCCCCCTCGATATCGATAACTCACCTACGTATAAAATTTAATACAATGTAACGAATACAATAAAAAGAGACTAAACCACTTAAAATAACTGTAATGGCGTTTACTAAACATAGCTGATCCAATGTTCAAATTCCATTATTCATCGTAGGTCTCTTGGATATTCCAGAAACTTTAAATATTTTCATGCAACTTATTCAACTTGATTTGTAGTCTACCCACCTCAACCATTGATTTTACTTTCTTAAACCATATGATAGTCAGCCTTCCTATAAATACTACCGATGTTTATGTGAGAAGATTTATATAACTTCCTTTTCTTTATTTCTCATTTTCGCGCTACACCAGTTCACTAGAAAAGCCCATATCGCTTAACGCGCGTCCACTATGTATCCTTAATGCTATTATACCACACTAAATCGTTTCCTAATTATCATCCCATTTTAACAAAGATCATCATTAAGTCGACTAATCTAATTAGATTCTTAACTCTCCTAAATGCTATTACATTACACTTCAATTCCTAACTCAGAATGACTGACATAAAACAGAAGTCTGTTTATAAAAAGTTTTAATTTAAAACCTTCACTAACTTTTTCGGAAGTATTTTTTTCAATCATATCTTGTAAATAATTGAAGCTTTAATAATCTTAACGTCAATATTATTATATTTAACAAACATATTAACAGTTTTTATTACTTTGAATGCTTCTTGCACCATTTGTTTAGATTCTTCTTCCCCATTTACCTCATCATCTTGATCTTGACATACCGTAATCACAATGAAAACAGTATTGGGTTATTCTTTTTAGCACGTTTTGAAAGTTGGACCTCCTTCGATATTCTTTTTTATTTTGATCGACTTTGACAAGGGAAATTTTATCTTCCTCTTCAAACCGGTTATTGTCGGAAGTACTTTAAAATTTCATATTTCAATTTATAAACAAATATGTGATGGCGTTCAATATCAAGCCTTGAGATAAACAAATTAACATATCTCAGCAACAAATGAACCCATCGACTTTTACAAAAGCTCATACTATTCAAAATTAAGGAATCGTTAATTTAAAGCAACAACAATAATAAAAAATTCTTTTTGCAATAATTATTAACATTCCAAAAAACAGCCATTTTTGACAGTTTTTCGGAATTTTTGCAATAACTAATTGACCAAATGAAACCAACGACATCTTAACTTAAAGGTCTTGTTAATACCTTCAAAAAAGTATCAGAGACTTACGCTCTAAAAATAATATTATAGCTTGCAGAAACAAATATCACATGTTTGCCAAATTTGAACCCCCATCATTTGTTAATACAGATTATTTCAGTCCAAAATAATATAGGCGATAAAACGTGCTGCTCCAATTATAGGGGTATATCCCTTATTAACACAGGATATAAAGTCTTCTCTCTAATGATCTTAGAACGATTGACTGCGTGTGTGGAGTATCAAATAGGAGATTACCAGTGTGGGTTTAGAAAAAACCGCTCAACTGTAGATCAGATATTCACGATTAAGCAATTAATGGAGAAATGTTGAGAATACAGCAAAACATTGCACCAGCTATTTATAGATTTTAAACAAGCATACGATAGCATCATAAGAGTGGATTTGTGGAATGCCATGGCTGAACTGGGCATACCTCACCAAAACATGTGTAGAGGGATCTCAAGTGCAGTAAGACTTGAAGGAAGATTGTCAACCTTTTTTACAATCAACAGTGGTCTTAAACAAGGCGATGCGCTGTCTCCACTCCTCTTTAATGTCGCCTTGGAGAGCATCGTGCGAAAAACCAACACAAAAACGCTCCTTTTTAGAAATTAAGGTCCGCGCATCATATTGGCGTTCGCTGATGATATCGATATTGTAGGTAATACAACTACTAGTGTCAAGGAAGAGTTTTTCAAACTGGAAAATGCCGCAAAGAAAGTTGGCCTACGAGTCAACGAAGAAAAAACAAAATATATGGCAACAACAAGAACGGAACGGCGAGACAGAATAGGACAGAACGTGACTATGGACTACTATAATTTTGAAAGGGTCCATCAGTTTAAATATTTGGGAGCTACGATCACCTCTGACAACAACATTACACAAGAGATTAACAACAGAATACAAGGAGGCAACTGCTGCTGGTATGGGCTGCAAAAGATAATGAAATCGAAAAATATATCCCGCCGCACGAAAATAAGAATATATCAAGTAGTCATAAGACTGGTAATGACATAAGCATGTGAAACATGGACGTTGACAAAACAAAATGAGAATAGACTGAAAATCGCAGAAAGAAGAATGCTTAGAGGGATATACGGATCGGTCAGTGACAACACCACACAGCAATATAGAACGAGAACAAACAAGAAATTGGAGGAACTATACAACCAGTTAGATATAGTGAAAATAATAAAAGCAGAAAGATTAAGATGGGCCGGCCATGTTATGAGACAAGATCAACGTATCGTCAAGTTGGTTTGGGAAGAGAACCCAGAAGGAAAGCGGCCGCTAGGAAAACCAAGGATGAGGTGGAGAGATAACGTTGCAGCAGACTTACAAACCCTAAACGTCGAACGCGCGGAGGAACTGATGATGGATCGCAGCAAGCGGAGGCAGATTGTGAAGTCAGCAAAGAACCATCCCGGGTTGTAATGCTAGAGAGAGAGAGAGTGAGAGAGAGAGAGAGACAAAATAATATAGGTATTCTTGTATTGACCCTGTCTACAATATAAAACACTTCCCATCCTGTGGCAAATTAACGTCATAACAAGGCTTATTTCTCATCTACTAACTAGAGTATCGTTAATTTACAAGAATAAATATATCAATCAATGTGTGGAGTACATTGATTGATTGATTGATTGATTGATTGAATGAATGACATAGTAGGAAAGGGTTGAAAAGCCCTTAAATAAGTTGGTTGTCTTGATCAGGTTTAACAGACTGCTCACTAATTTATCCTCTGGGTGTAAGCCTTCCGGATAGACTGATCCCTGAAGATGTTTCCTCTTCTTCATCACATAGTTTACGTAGTGGTTCTTCGTTGAAGAGACCCCTTTATAAATCCTGTCATCAGCCTGATTTGTTGGTGGAGTACATACATCTCTTAAAAAAAAAGACGTGCGTGATGGAATACCAGATGTTGTAACGCATAAAATTGTATAGCTTTTCTTCATATTTTCATACTAATTTTAGCTGTAAACAATAGGAACGTTTGGAATAGACTATTAATTTAAAAATTTTCTACGATTTCTACGTAATGTCGAAAAATTGTTTTTGGGATTTGTGAGCGGTCAAGAGTGTGCGAATTTTGGTAATATTTATTTTTAGACCCTTTAATAATTGATTATACGTTTTCGGGGAATTACTTAACCAACAACAATAAATTGGACTAATTTTGTTTTTTATTTTACGACAATGGTTAAAATATTTAGACTATAAAAACCGATATTAATTTTTATTTTAGTTCTTAGTAATGCTAAACAAATAATAAAATTTAAAAGTTATTGTAATATTCATTTGGTATATTTCCACTAATGTTTGTTTTAAGGCAGAAAATTACCATTCTATTATATTATTTAAAACATAAACATTGTTTTTTTTTCAAATATTGATTCAAGTTGAATGGGATAAACCTAATAACAACGTATAAATAATTTTAATATTCGCATGTAAATTTAATTTATTAATGAATTCGTAGTTAGGTATTTGAACATTCATAACCTATAGACCAGGGCTTATCTGTTTTTAGGTTGATGTGAAATGGAACATGGAGAATTTTGCATGAGAGCCTTCAGAATAACCTGAATAACGATAATTTTGATATGCGTACTTTCAAGTTGGACAACATTTTTTTTATTAACAAAAATATAAAATTAACAAAAAAAAACGTTTTTTTTTTCAACTTTCATTCAAGGTATTCATTTAGAGGAAAGTTGAAAAGGAAAAAAAGTTTCGTAATTAAATTTGCCATAAGATAGAGTTAGTCGAAAATCTCAAAATATATTTCCCTTATTGCAAAATAGCAATAATTAAAAAAAGGTAAAAAAAAGCCGGTTTTTAATCAATTTTTTTCGACCATTTCAATTTCTCTCAGGACCTTCATATTAAACCAAAGAAAACTGTATGCCATGATAAAACAGCGCGGTAAAATTCGTTAGGATCGAATAGATAGTTTGTCCACAATAATGTTGCAATCCGATTTTGTTTACAAAATTGACCATCTTTCAAGTTTGTCTGAGTCCAAAAAATCACGTTACCGTATTTAAATTTATTTTCAACATATAGTAGGGAACTCAAGTTTTCCAACGCTTTTTTCAGAATCAAAATCGGATTATTTGGGTGCCCTCAGGAATTGTTTAAAGACATTGTTGCTATTTTTCTTAATAAACAAATAGATTATCTCGGCGGATTTTCATTGGATTTTTTGCAATACATGGTTTGAAAATACTTGGAAAGAAGAAAGAAATATTTGTAGAAATATTGTATTACTTATAACTTAAAAACTATTAATAATTATTTTATTTTTATCTGTATTTTACGAATAAAATAATTTAAAACCAAAATTTTTTTCAGTTTCTTTACACAATGATTGTTTAAACAATTTTGATAATTAAAGTAAATATATATCGTTATAGTATGCTTAATTATATTAATAAACAAAGATTCTCTTGGTCATTCTATAGGGTGCAATATGCTGTAAGTATGATGCATAAATAACGTCATTTGTTTATAACAAATGAATGCATGATGGGCACATGGCATTATGATATTTGAGTTCCCTTATCCGCGGTACATCGGTTTGAAAAAAATTATAAAAATCGCTCCATTAAAAGCAGAGAAAAATGAAATTTTTTTTCAGATGTTTTTTGAATCTTCGAATTCAATTTTAAAATGAGAGCTCCCCACCCCACTTTTTTTTTCATTTTCACGCGCGTGGGCAATATTCTTTTCATTTTTTATTAAAGTTTCCAATAACATAAACATTTAAATATTCGAATCAAAGAAGAGCTCGGCAAAACAAAGTTTTTGGTTCAAGAATTAGGTCGGTATTGTTTATAAATTCACCGTAATAGGCTGTCAATTTTGACAGTTTGTATCTCGGAAACCAATTGACGAATTTGAAATTTTTTTTCACGAAAAGGAGCGTCTTTCCAAGTACTTTTAAACCGTGTATCGCAAAAAAAATCCAATGAAAATCCGCCGAGATAATCTATTTGTTTATAAGCAAAAATATCAACAATGTCTTTAAACAATTCCTGAGGGCGTCCAAATCATCCGATTATGATTCTGAAAAAAGCGTTGGAACACTTGAGTTCCCTGGTATATGTCGAAAATTAAATTTAAATACCTTAACGTGATATTTTGGACTCAGACTCAGTTTTTGTAAACGAAATCGAATTGCAAAATTATTTAGCAAAAACTATCGATTCGATCCTAACGAATTTTAGCGTGTTATTTTATCATGGCATAAAGTTTTCTTTGCTCTAATATGAAGGTCCTCAGAGAAATCTAAATGATCGAAAAAAATTGCTTAAAAACCTGCTTTTTTACCTTTTTTTTTTTAATTATTGCTATTTTGCAATAAAGGAAATATATTTTGAGATTTACGACTAACTTTATCTTATGGCAAATTTAATTATGAAACTTTTTCTCCTTTTCAATTTTCCTCTAAAATGAATACCTCCAAAGTTACATGAGAGAAAAATTAAAAAAAAATGATATTTTTATTAATAAAAAAATGTTGCCCAACTTTGTGAAAGTACGCATATCAAATTTATCGTTATTCAGGTTATTATAAAGGCTCTCATGCAAAAATCTCCATGTTCCATTTCACATCCACAAAACCCCGATATTTTACAGATAAGCCCTGGTCTACTATACGAATTAGTTAACTCTGATTATAATCAAAGTGAACTTTTAATTTGTCACGATATCACGATAATCTTCAAACTTGCATTTTAGCGAAGGTGATTTTATGTTTTTTAGGATTCTAAAACAAGTAATAGAAAATTTTACGGAAATAGGTTGGCAAAAAACAAAGATATTTTAGATTAAAATAGATTTTCAAGCATATTCCATTCAAGCTTATACAAACTAAATGACTATGAATACGTGAAGGAAAAGCTATACAGTTTTATCCGCCCCAGCAAAGTCTGAAAGTGAAAGAGAAAGAAAAAGTCACAAACTACAGCACAATAACTAATGATAAGCAATATTGCCAAGTTGTGCAGTTAGTCTGAGGAAGTTATAATAATTCGAATTCTATTTTTTGGAAAAACATTATAGGCCAGTCATTGAGGAAAAAATTTAGTGTTTCTTGATCAGCTAGCGGGAGGATATTCAGAATTATGGTGGTAATTCATGGTTTCTTAGACTTCAATTTCTTTTTGGGAAAAATTTTTTATTAAACAATAAAGGTGTTAAAGCTATTACTTTACTGTCTACGCCTGTCTCTGTTTTAACTTAAAATCTTTTTGCTGGTTATATAAGTAAATTGTCAGGTAAAATTACTGTAAAACTTCAAAATATAAAAAAATTTAAAACCATCTAAATTAAATGTTATAACTGGGCCCCGATTATTTTTGAACATTGTCGATGACATCTGCGGTTATGTTTTGAACTTCTTCGCGCATTCGAACTTTTAGGACTTCTAAATGTCAGACTGGGTCAAGTATAATTCAGTTTTTAAGTATCCCCATATCAAATAATCAAAGGTGGTCAAATCTGGCAAACTCACTGACCACCCAACGTTTCGGAAAAGGCTCATCCAAATAAGCACGAACAAACGCAGCGTAGTGAGGCGGTGCTCCATCTGGTTGAAAAATAAGGTCACGCTGGAACATATCGGGTCCTTGTGGGTCTGGACAAAAAGTTATTAGGGCAGAAGGGAGGTCATTTTGAAGAAACTCCAAGTATTTTGAAAGTGAATGTTGCCTCGACAGAAAAAATAATTCTTTTCAAAATTATTGTTATCATTGCATAATTGTCGCATTTGCTCGCTAAATAGATGTCGGCGATCAAAATCATCTTCCAACTCCTGAACTAAACATATCTTGTAGGGGTGAATGTGCTATATTAAAAGTCGAAACTGTTTTTATGAGTGTGGATTGAGGATTATCTTAAGCTGTCAACAGCATATTAAGCTGATCTTGTTTTGCTGTTATGCCAATATTCCCTAAACTTTTTCTCAACTCGGCTTACTCCGCTTTGCCTTATCGGTAGCCGGTCAGGGTGAATTACATCGAATAACTCAACCATCTATGTTTGTGTGTTCTACCTTAGCAGCAAGCAATTAAATAATTGTGTGTTTAGTACATAGCATATAGCATACTTATTGTATAAGTAATGTAAGAGGTTAAACAGGATGAGTATTTGATTTCGTTGGGTAAGCAGTGGGTGCTACTCTGGAAGTTCAGTTCTGTTGTGTCCTAAACTTATAAATAAATAAACAAACAGTAAAACATTGGCGGACGTATATTAATATAACTTTTTTTTTAGTATTTCAATAATTACACTTTTAAATGCTATCATGCAATCATGAAACACCCTGTATATTGTTACAAATTTACCTACCCTAAACATAAATTGAACCGTTATACAGGGAGCTACATTTAAAATATCAGCGATTACATCATAGCTTCTAATGGGGCACCCTGTATTAATATTAAATATGATAATATTAATAAATTGGTTGATCCATAGAATTAGACTCAAAAAGAGCCGTTTTGGGAAAAAAAATTTAACTAGCGATTTTATTGCTGAAAAGGGTATATTTTGGCATCACTAAAAACATACTTCGATGGAAATTCATACGGTCCATGGCTTACAAAATGGCGGCCAAAAAATGGTCACTTTTTTCAGTTTTTACAGTTTATCTTGAAAAATAAGGTTTGTATGAAAAAATATTTTTAAACAAAAGTTATAGATAATTGAAAAACCTATCGATTGATATAATTAAAGTTATAGGTGGCGCCACTAGTTATCGAAATATAATTTTTTTTTCGGAAAATTCCATTTTTTTTTATAATTAAATAATATTTATTAATTGACTATCGCTTCAGAATTCTAGGAAATGATAGATATTTTTGACCCAAAAAAGTGTGTTTAATCCGAAATTTGTGAGTTGAATAAGTTTCTGAGAAAATCGAGCTCAAAGTTAAAAATTCGATGTCGATTATTATTCTTCCCAATAAACATACAGCAACCAGGTTGACAACAATTTGTTTGAAATGACGTATATTTTCAAGATATATTTCCAAAATTTTTTTTTTATTTTCCGTCGAGAAAATTGCGAAAAATAGTTTTTTGCACTCGAAAAATTGCAATAACTTTTTTACCAGTGTATTTACGATTATTCTAATACGTCTATTAGATTTAAATATATCATTTCCGATCTCTGGAAAAAAATTGTTTTACGATAAAATTTACTTTTTTTTTAAAATTTCGCAACATTGCGGTTTATAAATATTAAGGGTTGAAATTAACAGAAGACATTACTGAATACTTGTAGTTTATCGAGAAATTTTTCGGTTTCACGAAAAGCATCCCTGTAAGATCTATGGACCTCTGAAAACTACCCACAGAATCTATCCGACGGTAGTTAAATTGCGCGGATACAGCTAGTCAGCGGGTTGCTATGCTGCAGGCGTGCCGCTCAACTACGGAGTACACGCACATATCGCTTTGTGCGACTGATAACATTTTGGAGTAAATATATGGTAAAATTGTAATATTTAGATTATATTATTAATAAAAAGTTATTTCTGATTTTATTGCAATCCATCTTTTTATACACTGTTTCGTAATGATTTATATGTGACATTCAACGGTTCACCACGTGTTCAAACACTTTTTTAAGGTTAAGATCTACGTGAACTTTCACTAAAATGCCTTTAAATGCAATAAATGTTTACAATAGTGCTTTTACAAATGTACAAACACTATAATATTTTTTTCTTTTTAGTATGTCAAAACGTTATATCAAATTAGCTTGAAAGCATACTACTCCGAAATGACAGGTGTTACCAGAATGCCGGCTCTGAACCGGATGCTGCCAAGAGCAGAAGACATCTGCGCCTTGCAACATAGCAACCGGCTGACTAGCTGTACCCGCGCTATTTGAATACCGTCGGATAGATTCTGTGGGTAGTTTTTCGGAGGTCCATAAATCTTACAGGGATGTTTTTCGTGAAACAGAAAAATTTCCCGATAAATTACAAGTATTCAATAATGTCTTCTGTAAATTTCAGCCGTTAATATTTATAAACCGCGACGTTGCGAATTTTTTTAAAAAGAGGTAAATTTTATCGTAAAACATTTTTTTTTCCAAAGATCGGAAATGATATATCTAAATCTAATAGACGTCTTAAAATAATCGTAAGTACACCGACAAAAAAGTTATTGCAATTTTTCGAGTGAAAAAAACGGTTTTTCGCAATTTTCTCAACGAAAAATCAAAAATAAAATTTTTTAAAAATATATCTTAAAAATATACGTCATGTTGTAGAATTCTATCTACAAGAACCTAAAAAAAATCATAAAAACAAAATAAACGTATAAAGATGGTTGAAATTCCGAGAAATAAACTGCACGTTGTCGGCGGTAACGGCGCATAGACACCGACACAGACGGCGGCGCAGACATAAAGCTTTGACGGACCGCGCTAAACGCTAATCGGTTCCTTTCGGAAGACCCGACGGAGTGCCGAGAAATTATAAATAGCACCCGATTCGTTAGCAGAATCTGGTTGTCTTTTAAAGAGCACTGATCTCTCAAATTTCTTACACACGCGCACACGAGTATCTAAGTCTTTTAAATTCAAGTTTTAGTAAAATTCCAGCGCCGTCGGAAAAAATAAGCTTTTCTAAAAAAACCTTTCCACGTCGATTTTTTTATAAATTCTTGGGGAAACTATTTGAAATTAATATATAGAGTATTCACGCGCCTACTTTTACGACTATAATAATTTGCGGAAATAAAGTTGCGTAAAGGAAACCTGATAGCGACATACCCGATTGCGACTTAAATTTTCTATTAAGAGAAAATTAGTGATAACCTGATAGTGACATCGTTAACGGATCTAAGAACACTAAACGCGCCTTAGTTTGCGCTTAACACCAAAACAAAAATTTTTTGAGAAAATTGAATTTTAGAAAATTTATTAAGAGTCCCAACACTACATTTAATTTCGACACAAAACTTAAGAGTCCCAGTAAAAAAAACTTCTACTTTAAAAAGTCCTATAAGAGCTCACGTCTAATAAAAAAAAACAAGTTAAAGTAAATATTGGCCAAGTTCTCATTCAACCCAAATTCCATATACTTAATTTTTCTCGTATATTAAAGCCTAGCCCTCCGTGATTTTTGTATTTTTTATACAAAACATTTTAATTTAAGAGGAAAAATAATTTATTAAAAAATGTCCAATCTCTTCTCTCACAGTTCCTTCCGGTCTGATGAGGCGGATGGCATTTCAGGCTGTCCGGGTGGTTTTGGTGGGACCTCCGCGGCCTCTCGTGGGGTCGCGCCAGACCTAACAGGATTCCATACTCATAATGAATCTGACATGACCCAAATAAACCAAAATGTTCAATTATATCCCCACACTTTAATTTCTCCAATGGAACAATTTTTAAATGACATCCAAGCTTCACTTCAAGGTGGGGACCACTTAATACAGGCACAAACGCATAGCATAAATGACAAAAATCCTGTTACGCAAGTCATTCACAGCTCGTATACGTCGTTCGCGTTCGATCGAAACGTACCTCGTGGCGTTCTCGCGGAAAATCCGATCTCTACTATAAATTTTCCCAAAACGACGGACGTGCATATACGACAGTCATTTCAAATAAATTGCTGTCAACCTGGTTGCTGTATCTTTATTAGGAAGTCAACTTTGAGCTCGATTTTCTCGGAAACTATTCAACTCAAAAATTTCGGATTAAACACACTTTTTTGGGTCAAAAATATCTATCATTTCCTAGAATTCTGAAGCGATAGTTAATTAATAAATATCATTTAATTATAAATAGAAAAAAATGGAATTTTCCGAAAAAAAAATTATATTTCGATAACTAGTGGCGCCACCTATAACTTTAATTATATCAATCGATAGATTTTTTAATTATCTTTTGTATGAAATATTTTTTCATACAACCCTTATTTTTCAAGACAAACTGGAAAAACTGAAAAAAGTGACCATTTTTTGGCCGCCATTTTGTAAGCCATGGACCGTATGAATTTCCATCGAAGTATGTTTTTAGTGATGCCAAAATATACCTTAGATAGTTACATTTTTTTCCCTACAAAAGTTTTTTTTCATGGACTATGACGTATTTTAGAAATTTTGTAAAATTTATTACTTAAACTAATCGAATTTGTGGGTTTGTAAAACTGTTTAAAAGCACTTCTATTGAAGGAAAGGTAGTTTCAGGTAATATTATTTGACCCTACCCCTACAAGCTCAGTTCACTAAAAGATTTTAAGTCTTAAACATCATTTAGTTACTATGTTAGGTGGACATTTTAGTTGGTAAATTTTGTTTTGCTGAGTTGTTTATACCTTAACGTAAACTATTATTTAGAAAAACTAAAGTTAAAAAAGTGAGCAGTGAAATTGTGGAACAGGTAATGAAGAATTTCTTCCGATATTAAACATAATTTTCAATATTTAAAAATCTAATTATTCAAGAAAACTATTTTTTTCCTTTTTATAACGTTCAATTTCAAAACATAGATGATTTATTGTTATGTTTGCCAATTTAAAACCTTTATTATCAAGTTAGATCACGCTAGTAAATAAGGGTGTGTGTGTCACCTTTGGTAGCTACTATTTTAGTCTATAATTAATCTAAAAAACTTGAAAAGGATTAGTTTGTAGCATTTTCACGTAAAAAATAAGTATGTGACTTTTTGTGTTTGTTGAATGTGTTAATTTCACACTTTATAGCTAATAAAGAAAATCGTCTTCTGTCTAAAATTATTACTATAATACTATATTGCTAATAGGAATGTAAGATTATCAAATTACAAAATAATTTTATCACGCAGTTTAGATAAGAAAAATTGTTGGAAACCTACCCATATTATTTTTATCATTGCAGTCACAATACTTCGAAAAATATATATTTATAGATTAATGAGGCCATTTGCTTTTAATAATGAGCATTTAGTTGAAATTTAAATTTAAAGCTTGAAACATGCAAGCATAGAATTAAAAGTCTTAATGCTGTAAGTAGACAATTAAAATAAATTTTGGCAGTTATTATTTCTTTTAAAATTCTGTGATATGAGCTATTAAATACGTATTAAATTTTTGTTTTTTATTTTCAGACTATGGGTAATCCACATTCCAAACCAGAAGATCGGTTGCGTTATATATCCCGAGAAGTAAATTCATTAAGATCCAGCCTTCGACAGTCCAGACAAAATTTAACCAGGGATAAAAAAGAAGCGATCGTTGAAAGCCTTGCCTACCAAAGTAGTGAAGTGAGTGCTATGCATGGAAAAGTTAAACAAAAAAAGATTGATGATACTTTGAAGAACATTTCATTGACAATGGAAGAAGTATTGAAAATGGAAGCTGCAGATTTGGATATGGGTACCGTAGAGAGCAATTCGTTTGTTCATATGCCTGTAAGTCACAGAAGAACTAATTCTATGGGGTCATTACCAACCCAGAAAATAACTGCAAAAGCATTGCAAACTCCGCCAAAAACCACAAACCGAAGCAGTGTGCCAACAATAAGAGAGATTGAAGATAAAGTTGATGATCTAAAACCACTAATTAATACTGCCGTCGATAACAAAGACGGAAAACAATTAAGAGTGTACAAGACAACTATTGAAGTTCTGGCCGGAGACTTGGAGATGATTGTCATTGAAAAAGGAACGCCCCTGGAACAAAGAAAAGCTAGCCTACTGAAGAAGTTAACTCACCTTTACCAAAAAATGAATAAAGTTTTAAAAGAGATGAAAAGAGACGATAATCCGCAGAATCTCTCCCCACAGAGCCGAAAAGAAAAAGCTTTTAATGATCTTGCAGATGTGGAACTTCATGTGGCTGAAAATGAGTCGCTGTTAGATAAAATGGGCAAAGAGAAAAATATGCAAAATGTGTCTACAGTTCGTAATAATGTAATACAGATAAGTCAAAAACTTGCTAAAGTAGATATAGTAGACAATGATGTAAAAGAAAAAATAGTTATTCTTTCCCAAAAACTAACTGAAATGGTGAAAAACTTGGATCAGACTTTGGCTAGGAGAGAATTTGATTCAAAATTTGCAAAATTCTTAGAAACCTATGAAAGAATTGTGAAAAACTTTAATGCGGCTACCAACGCAGAAGCTACAAAAAATAATCTTGAATATTTACGTAATTCTGTTGAAAATTTGGAAGAAGTAAACGATACTACCAAAAATCGTAAGAGGGAATTGTTAACTAATATTAATAAACAAATTAACAATCTCGGGGAAGTAGTTCAAAAGGAAACCGATAGAAAAACTATTCAAAAGATTGTTGAAGATAACGTAGTACTTAGAAGAAACGTTAAAAGTAGTGATAAGGAGTATACAGTAATAGATCAATTTATAAATTACTGGACCAACGTCAAGTCAAACTTTGATGTAAATGCATACTCAAACCTTTCACTCCTTAGAATTGACAGTGTATTGGAAGAAATGCAGCAATCTATCAACGAAATAAGAATCGGAATTGCAAATAAATGTGACACAAATCCTCCTACTAATCTTATAAAGAAACAGTCCCAATCAGTTCCAAAATTAAATGTCAGGAAAATTTATGAGAGCAATCATAGTCTGGATCAGTTAGACAGCCAAATTATTAGAACAAAAGCTAAGATGTACAATGTATCGACTCCAGAATTACTTACCGTTGAAAAACAGGAACAAAATTATGCTAATAATAGATTTTCTAAAATCGAGGAAATTAAGATGCAAGTATACTATATTAAAGAGAAAATCAATGAAAGCCATAATAAAAACTTATTGCGTGAAAAACTTGAAAGTTATTTAAAAAATCTGGCCGAATTTTACAAAGATTCGAACAAAACAGTGTCAAATAACGCAATAATTGTCTCCAATGAAATAACGGAATTATTACATATGCTAGTAGTGGCTGATTACAAAGAGCGTGTTGATACATTGGTAAAAAGAGTACAAAACTTTAACGGGACCAGATACGATAAGGAATTTGACGAAATAAAAGACGATTTAATTAAAGTGCAAATTTTCATAGAAAACTTTAACATTCCGGAACAGTACGAGTCACTTCAACGCGAGAAAGACCAGCTCCTTAATGAACTTTCCTACAATATTGAATCGCTTCAAGAAAAAACGTCTTTTTATCGAAAACTGGGTGATGAAAATGCTAAAAAACTTAAAGCGCAAGTACAAACGCTTAGTGACAAGGTAAAAAGATTTTCCGGGACATATAAAGGTGTTTTGTATAACCAGGTTGAAAGAGATTTAAATAAACTTCTTTTACAAGTAGGAGAACAAATAGAGGACAAAGTGTACAGTGACGAATTAACAAAAGATGTGGAAAGGCTTCTTAAAATTTTAGAGCAGCGTTCTTCCCTTGCACAAAGTTTTAAAGCATCAAAACCTGAAACGACAAAAGCTGAGGATCAAATGGGAATGACTAAAATTAAAAATGACCTTTATAGTATTAAAAAGGAAATAGATAAAACACCTGACGATAACGTTGAGGCTTTTATTGGCTTGCAAAGTCGATTAGATTTGGTTAATCTCGAACTCGGCCAAATTTCAGCCAGATCAAATGAAAACCTAGCAAAAGAAAAGGAAATATTTAGTAACGAGGCACAAACACTTAGAAATGTCGTCGATGCCAAAGTAGCTTTAAGTCAGCAACCTATAGTTCAATGGCCTGAAAGGGAGATGCAAGCTGATACAAAAAATTACCCAAAAAATGACGTAAATAGAGAAATGGAGAAATTAGAAAGTAAATTTCAAACTATTAAGGATGAAGTTAGTGCGCCAAACACAGAAGAGGATATTCATAAATTTTATAAACTAGCACAAGATATTAAAAAGTTATTGCAAAAATTAGACGGGTATAAGTTTATAAAAGGAACTGATCTTTATATCAGAAAAACAAATTTGGTAAATGAGATGCAATATTATCTGGAAGCATTGGAAAAGGAGGCGAAAGATGCCGATTACGTAATAAGTATAGAGGAAAAAGTTGATTCACTAGAAAGTATCCTTAACGACAATCAACATAGCGATCTAAAATCTATGGCCAAAGAATTACAAGCTATTCAGAATAAACTAGAAAACCACAAGGTAAGCGCGGGAAATGAAACTTTGAGGGAAAGAAAAACTAGCGTTCAACAAAAAACTGATGATCTCGCTCTTAAACTTAAGCAAATGGCAGATTCTGAAACAGAAAACAGAAATAAGAAACTTAAAGAAGATATCAAGAAAATCAACGATATTGAAGAAAAAGTTAAGACTTTAAGACCAGAAGTACTTACTTTTGTTGGACTACAAACTGACAGTAAATTTTACGAATTGGATGAAACCACTATGAGGTTAATTCTTATCTTGGACAAATTTGACGCTGATAATTCCGAAATACAAAAGCGAAAAATAAAGATTTTAAAGGAATTACATCAGTTTGGGCAAATTTTAGATGAAAGAGCTCAACAAACTCAAGAAGTTGTTAACTTAGAAGCAGATCTGGAAAAAGTATCGTTGTTAATAGATTACTTTTCTGGAAGGGAAGATGACTTAACAAACATAAAACATAGTATGGAAAAAATTGCAAACAAGGCCCGAAGTATGCGAGTAAATAAAGAATTGGTTTCTAGAAAAAATGGATGTATGGAGCGGTTAAGTGTACTGTTTAACAAAGTAATGACACTAGTTGTGTCAACTCCAGTATCCAACGTAAGTACAGTACAAAAATATCAAGATTCCCATGATGCTACAACAGTACAAAGTTCCGAGCATTCGTCTGTGATGAGTTCTAGTCACACTATCGTAACACAATATACTTCTTCAGGTTCTACGACTCAACATTATAACTTGGTAGATACTAAAACAAATAACATTTCAAATGGTACTAAAGGTGCCATAACATCCGGCGATAATGAATTGCTTACAATAGGAAGTCATATAAAAGAGCTAAATAATTTGTTGAATAGTACTACCGATCCTAACAAACTTCAAGACATCGATGATGCTTTTACTCTCCATACTATACAACTAGGGAATTTGAATTATCCAAAAGATTCTGCTGAACATAAAATGAAAATCGAACTCTTTCGAATAATCGAAAATTTAACTGGCGTTATCGAAAATAGAGTTAAAGATAATGAAATCGTGGAAAAAATAGAACATGAAGTGGATGACATAGGAAACCAAATGAGCAACGCTTTAACTGATGATCAAATAGACCAGATAGATGAGCGATTAATACAACTACAAATTATTCTAGGAAAAATGAATAATGCTGCACTTAAAAGCCAAATTGATGCTTGCATGATGAAAATAATTCTATATGCCAAAAATATTTCTGATTGTAAACAAGCTGCCAAAACTAGTGCAGTTTAAGAATTCACTTTAGCTTATAAAAATACAAATTTTTATACTTCTTACTCAGATTTACACTTTTATGAATAAAAAAAATTGTACTAATAGTTTTTATAATTGTTAATATATAAAAGTTATTAAAATGACTCCTATGAATCAATAATTGTATTTGACTAATAATATTAGTGATGACTGTTTTCTAAAGCATTATTTTAGTATCTAGTTACAGAGTATAAAAATAAATTATAAAAAAAAATTTAAGTGTTTTATTACTATATTATTAATGGAAATTTAAAGATTAATATTAGCAGATACCAAGATATAAAATAAAAATTAGAAATATATCAAAAAGTGATTTATTGAATTAAAATTAAAGAGGAAGTAAACATTTTTTTTCTGTCCCTAGTAGCACAAAGATCTAGACAGCATTGGGCCTCAATGCAAATCATGCTTGTGACCCCTTTTTACTCAAACTAACTTTTAAAATAATTTCACACAAATTATTTAATTCATTATTTGTATCGAGTTTACCGATACTTGGTGGAACTCCATATCATTACAGACAACCAAGTAAAACTTGATTATTATTTGGAAATTCCATTCAACATGTTCCGCTACACGGTAGCTTTATCAGGAATGAACAATGTTAATACAAATTCTTATATCTAAATAAAGGGTGTTTTTTATAGAGGTATAAAACTTTAAGTTGGCAACACTTTTTTAACTGGCGGCCATTTTGTCAGCTGTCAAGTGATTTATGTTTAGTTTGGTTTGGCATTTCAACATGAATAGACTGACGCCTGAACAACGCCTCCAAATTGTGCAAATTTATTTTGAAAATCATGGTTCTGTTCGAAATACGTATCGCGCACTACGTCCATTTTACGGTCAACATAATCGTCCATCAGAGCAATTAATTCGATTAACTATGGAACGTTTTCGCACCACGTTTACTCTAAATGATATTACGCATCCACAGAGACGTCGTACAGTGCGTACAGAAGAAGTCATTGCTACTGTAGAGCGTAGCGTAGAGGAAGACCCGAATCAGTCTATCCGCCATCGTGCACAGGAATTGGATGTGTTTATTCACTTTATGGAAGATTTTGCGGAAAGATCTTGGTTTGCGTGCTTACAAAATCCAACTCGTGCAAGAATTGAAGCCACACGATCACCTAGCAAATCGTAGATTCGGTGAATGGGCCCAAAACAAGATTGCCGTGGATCCCGATTTTCATAAGCGAATTTTGTTTAGCAATGAAGCTCACTTTTATTTGAATGCCGTATTTGGAGTGATGATAATCTTCAAGTGTATATTGAGACACCGTTACATCTAGAAAAACTGACTGTTTGGTGTGCTTTATGGGCTGGTGGAATCATTGGTCCGTACTCCTTTAAAAACGATGCTGGTCAGAACGTTACAGTCAATGGTGACCGCTATAGAGCCATGATTACTGACTTTTTCGTTCATCAATTGAACAACCATAATGTGCAGGAGCTGTGGTTTCAACAAGACGGCGCAACATGTCACACAGCTCGTGCCACAATTGATTTATTGAAGGAAAAGTTTGATAACCGCATAGTTTCACGTTTCGGACCCGTGAATTGGCCTCCAAGATCGTGCGACTTAACGCCGCTAGACTATTTTCTGTGGGGATATGTGAAGTCACTAGTCTACGCCGATAAGCCCGAAACGATTGACCACTTGGAGGACAACATTCGCCGCGTTATTGCCGATATGCGGCCACAAATGTTGGAAAAAGTCATCGAAAATTGGACCTCCAGATTAGACTACGTCCGAGCCAGCCGTGGCGGTCATATGCCAGAAGTCATATTTAAATTATAATGCCAGAAGGTTATCTTTCGAATAAAGTAAATTTCATGTCAATTTAAAAAATTCATCTTTGTTTTATTCCATTTAAAAGTTCTATACCTCTATAAAAAAACACCCTTTAGAATAAACTAATAATGGGTTTTCCCAGTACTAAGCAAGTAATTGAAGGGGATCATTAAAATAGGTTCAAATGAGGTCCAGTTTAAATTTATTCATTTCTAGGGATTCCAACATACCTCATTTAGCGCCTTGATTTTCTGTTTGTAAAATTTGAAAATTTTGATCAAAATTATGATTTGCTTCTTTCTACCAAGTGTTTTGAATAATAGGAATCTTTTTTTCTTTAATAAAACTACTAAAGTGTTCTTTTATTCTTATTGAAAAGCTTCTGCCAGACTGTCCTATATAAAACTTTGGGCTATCTTTACATGTCATTTTATATACACCAGATTTATTTTGCTAATTGAGTTATTTGTTTTAAAGACCACATTAATTCTAATTTTTTTAGGAATTTTGCAATTTAAGTAATTAACCGAAATATGTAATAGTATTAAATTTGTGTCTAGTATTTTTATTACGGGACACACCAAATTTAATGCTTTTGTATAGGATTTTATTTATTATATACACAAATATTAAATTTGGTTTTTCGGGAATAAAAAATATTACACAAAAATTTAACACTTTTACATATTTCGGTCGAGCAAGTAATCACATGGCAAAAAAAAGTTTAATATTAATGTGGCTTTTAAAATCAAGAATTGAAATGGCAAGATCATAGAAAACAACAAAATTAAAATAAAAAAAGGAAATAAATCAGGTGTATATAAAATAACATGTAAAGATTGTCCAAAGTTTTATATGTCTGGCGGAAGTTTTTCAATAAGAAGAAAAGAACATTTTAGTCGTGTACAGAAAAAAACAGATTCTCATTATTCAAACCATAATTTCGATTAAAATTTCCAAATTTTACATAGAGAAAATCAAAGCATTAAATAAATAAATTTCAAAATGCCGATTCTTTGTTAAACTGTTGCCTAGACCTAAACAACTCATCTTTTATTAACTTATTTTAGTGACCTATTTCAATTACCTAGTTATAACTGGAAAAACCCAGGGTAAGTTTATCCTACCTACATAAAGAATTTGTATTAACATTATTCGGATGGTTTGACCTGGTTTCTTAAAGAGTATGTCATCACAACATGTAAATTCGGCGCAGAGCCTTCTTGAAGTACCTGCCTGTAAAGGGGCCATCTGAAGTCCACTTACCCCCCGATATCCTACCTACCTGGTACTAATAATTATTTTATTACCTAATCTACTTGAAGGAATATTTAAATTTAATGTAATACAATTTATTGAAAAAATATATATAGCCCATGAATTGAGGACCAAAGACAAACGAAATCTGAACTAACCTGAACTACGCCATATATTGTATGTAATATTTTAGTTTAGTTGTTTAATAAACCGATTTAAAATTAATTTCTGTAAAAACTTATAATTCACTTATTTAAAATAATATATATATATATATATATATATATATATATATATATATATATATATATATATATACCTTAGTTGTATAAAATGAAACCTAGCCCCAATTATAAAAATCAGGAAGTTAGTCGGAAATCCGAAGGCTCCGTAAAAAATGGCTCTTGACAGCTCTTTAGAATAGTTCGCGTATTAAACTTACCAAATTTTGCTCCAAATTTTAAAAACTAACGGAGAAATCCTGGACACGCCGAACAAAATTTACCATAAAGTTGCTTCTTTACAATAATTTATTTTCGCGCCGAATTTACCTGTTGGATTAAAAGGACCCTAAAATCCGTGCGCCGAGTTTACATGTTCTTGTTATGGAGCAGGGGCCCTATCCTCGAACTGGGGAACGTGAAGTAAACGGTGAAAAGGTGGCGAACGAGTATTCTTCAAATGTTCATCACTCATATTCTCGTTCGCCCGGTGAAAGCCAAGCGAACGGTGAAACATGCGCAAATGAAATGTCAGCCGCTAAATGACATATTTAAAGCACGGATTTAAAATAAAAAATAAAATAGTATTAAAAATCTTTATTTTTAGTATTAAAAATTTTTATTTTATTTTTGGTTCTTCAAAATAATTCGTCATTAAAAAAAATAATATGTTGATGAACCGTCTCTTTAAGACGTTTTATTTTTTGAATAAACAGTTGAAACGATAATTAGGTGGTACCCGATATTTTTAATATTTTCAAATTTTTTAATAAAATATCCTTAGAAAGTTGAATATGTCTCGCCAATATTAAGTACATTTGAGATTACAGACATATAAAATTATTATAGGAGATTCTGTTCATAACTCAATTGTATGAGCGTGCTATTTAAAAATGTTTTTCTGGGGCCAGTTCTGCTTATGGATTTAACATAAATACTTGTGTCCATAACAGCCGACTATCTTAGTTTTAAATAGTTAACTCTAACATAATTCTTTTCACGACGCAATTTAGAATAAATTTGAGAAATAACAATTTGTAAGCTATCTGAAACTTTTATTTAAATAAGTAACAACTTTTATATTTAAATTATGTTAACTACAGCACTTAACTTAATTAGACTGTGTTAAGCACTATACGACACTATAATTAAATAAATATTATGATTATAATTTATCGAGACATATAAATATGAACCCTACAGACTAACGAATGAGGTCCTTCAGCATAAAAACCTTATTTGTGGTATATAAAATAAAAAATATATACATTTAAAGTTGAATGTGAGATCCGCCAGTATCCATAATGGACATCTTCTGTCTGGCAAAACTACTTTTTACCTAAAATGGCAACAAAATATGCTACGGACATTTTCGGTCTGACAGGTCAATTCAATCTGTCGTCCATTTTATTTTTTGAAATTCTCGGGTTTTAGCACGTTCATATCTGGCAACATTGGCTTTTCAAAAATACGGCTTTTACTGTCAAAAAGTTCACATCGCCATTCTCATCACCTTTCACATCACACTTTCGAGGATAGGGGCCCAGGTAACCTTCGCGCCGAATTTATCGCCACCGCATTATTCTTTCTTGTAAAAGCTCGGTAGCTAGCGAAACATATTGAATATCTATAATTCAAGTTTAAATTTATAATAAATAGAACATTAGAGCTAAACCTAAAGTCCATAATTTCTGTCAGTGACTCATCGCTCGCATATAGAATGCCCCGGGTTGTGCTCCTTCAGGGTAATCAATCCTAGTGGTGTGTGCGTTTCAGAAAATAATAAATAATGAAATTTCCTAGGAATATCAAAGTTTTTTTTTTAAGTTGAATTTATTTTTTATTTTTTCCTGGAGGGGAAACCTTGCATAGGCACCTTCACAAAGTCTCAAAGGTAGTGTCGGATTCTTACGGACTAAAACCCCCCGGACTGAAGGCCCTACCGATTTTCCTTGGTCTGCGGTTAGCCGTGGCTACTGACAGTCCAAGGCTATTCAGTGAGACCTTCGGTTTCCAGGCAATTAAGCCTTAACAAACCTTTGGTCTTTACTCAGTGTAGCTGCTCCAGGTGCCGGTTGCACCCTTTGCTTCGCACTCTCCCTACATTTTGCTTACAATATAAAGTTATCATGATAAGTTATTTTATATGCACTTCAGGTGCCCTTAAGGCATCTATGCATATTAATAAAAAGTTTATTGCTTACCTGCGTCCTTCTGATTTGTTCGTTTCCGACCAGTCAGGGTGTGTCTGGTGTCATCCTCAGGAGTGTGATATAGGTAATGTAGGTCACATCGTTTCATCGGCAGAATTGCTATCAAAAGACATATTTGAATCTGAGGAACTAACAGCGTCAAGGGTAATTATTAATAGTTCAACCATAGCCTCAACTTGAATGTCCAAGTCCCACATTCTTTGTTCTTCTTTTATACCATATTCGACACACTTTTTTAATTACTGGCCATCACGTTACTAATTTCCTCGTCCAATAATATTTTGACATCTATTAATATAAATGTTTTGTTTTTTCCTGCCACTTCACTCTTTATTTGCGCCCATACTAATTCGACTGGGTTAAGTTCACAATGTGGTGGCAGTCTCAATATTGTTAAATTTTTTTTTCGAGCCGTTTCATCAATGGCATATTTGGTATATTTTTATTTATTTACCCTCACTAAATTTAGCAAATGCACTTTAAGCATCATTTCATCAAATTCAATGTTTTTTGAGATAAGCCATTGGCATATTTCCGCCTTTTTAGACGCAGAAGTCGTAATTTCTTCTTAGCGTCGACTATGATATGGAGCATTATCCATTACAATTGTCGAATCTGCTTTCACAAGGTTTAAAATCGAAGATTCTTCATGGTAGTCTTCTGTCTTTCGAGATTTGAAAACGTTAAGGCCGTCACCTAAGAAGCCAGACACACTTTCAATATGAGTTATTATAAGATGACGCCACTAGGATTATGTAGTCTTTGCGAAAGTCCTTCCATAAATACCTGCGTTGAACTTTTAGTTCAGATCCTGCCATACCTTCTCAACCGTATATCCTTCATTGAGCCATGTTTCGTCAGTGCAATACAATTTTTCCTCTTATTTCCGAAAATGTTTTCGCCGCCATAAAACAATTTCATTCCTCTCAATAAGTAAGCTCTTCGATTCCGTTTAAAATATATAAAATTGATTTCTTTTAAACTTCGTTTCAAAACTCTTAATGATATTTTAGGTAAATATTAGAGAGGCAAACTTATATATATATATATATATATATATATATATATATATATATATATATATATATATATATATATATATATATATATATATATATATGTATCGTCGATCCTATTCAGCGTCCCAGCCTTAAGTGACTAAGTTTCAACACCATATAGTATAATAGGCCATACATAATACTGAACCACACGTATTCGGGTGTGTAGTGACATATTTCTGTGAAAGAGAAGATTTAAGTTTAAAGAAAATTGTTTTTGCACGGCCAATTCTTCCCTTCACTTCTTCGTCACATTCCCACTTCTTCATTCAGAGTAGCGCCAAGATACATGAATTGTGCGACACGTTCAATATTTTCCCCGTTGATGTTAAGAGGAGCGATGTCCTGATGCCTACCAATAACCATCCTTTTTTTTGGCAGTATTAATATGCAGCCCGAACTGTTCACCGCATTCGTTGCGTTTTTTTTATTTGACTGAAGACCTTCAAAGTTGTTAGCTAAGACTGCAGTATCACCTGCATAGCGAATATTGTTTATTGGGATGCCATTGACTTTGATACCTCGCGTTTCATTTTCTAATGCTAACTGAACTATTTTCTCAACGTAAATATTAAACAGAACAGGCGACAGTACACATTCCTGCCGGACTCCCCTCAGTATATTAAAGGTCTCTGTTGATAGATGGCCATCAATACGGATCTCAGCTAACTGATGCCAATAAAGTTCTCTTATTTTTCTAATATCTTTATCACCTATACCGATCTTCCGTAATCTTTCCAACAGCGGTCCGTGCTTTACGTCGTCAAAAGCTTTCTGATAGTCAATAAAACAGATGAAAACATCTTGTCTTTGGTCATAGCACTTTTGCACAAGTAATTTCATTGAGAAGAGAGCTTCCCTAGTGCCAAGTCCCATGATAAAGCCAAACTGTGTGTCGCCACTCATTTCCTCACACTTTGTGTATATTTTTGAACAAATTACTCGAAGGAACGTTTTAAGAGCGTGGTTCATCAAGCTTATGAGTCTGTAGTCTTCGCAGTTCTTGGGATTTGTTTTCTTTGGGATAACAATAAACGCAGACTTTAACCAATCGACTGAGATTTGCACAGAGTCATATATCACGTTAAAGACATATGTAAGTTGTTTAAAATCGACTTACTTTAAAACTTGTGCATATATATCTTCGTGACCTGCCCGTTCACGATTCTTCATACTTCCATACCTACAGAATTTCCAAATTACAATATTTAAACCAAGATAACATGCTAATCTATTTTCACTGGGTGATAAAGCATCTTACATGCATTAATTTCTGATTGCTTAAATTATTATATTATTTCCGACATGTACCACTACCTACTAATAAAAAAACTTTTTGAACGTACAAACGGTTCTCATAATATTGTCAACAACTGGAGTGATACCAAAGAACCTCCTGCAGAACATCAAGGGACGGGACCTTAGTGAGCATCTGTGTAAACCGATGCAGAAAGCAGTTCTGCTTGGAACCGAGAGAATCGTCCAAAAGTTCGTAGGAAATACTGCCTACCACATCACTTAGGACCCGGTAACATGGAAACGGTTTCCCCAGAGCTTCATACTTTTGGTATCTTTGTATACCTGGTATGAGTTAATACTCGGAGGGAGTACGAAGCCCTTTGGTTTGTAAAGCATTAAATTTTGTTAATCAAAATAATATAAGCAGTGCCGTAAATGGGACACCCTGTATTAATAAACGAGCAATTTGATAAATCAGTTGACGTATTTAATCAATATTTTCTTCCAGAATTTATCGCTTAATTTTTAATAGAACTTGTGTTTGCAAACCTGTTTAAAAGCACCTGTATCGAATGAATCTCATTTCGGGTAATATTATTTGACCTTACCCCTATCAGCTCAATTCACTAAAAAATTTTAAGTCTTAAACACTATTTAGTTACTATGGAAGTTGGATTCTTAAGTACAGGTGAGTTAGATTTAAACTTTCTTTGTTTGTCTTCGTACCTCCACACAAACCATTATTTAAGGAAATTAAAAATAAAAAAGTGACAAGTGAAATTAAATGGGAAACAGATAATGAAGAATTTCTTTAGAAATTAAACAAAATTTTCCATTTCTAACAATTTAGTGATTCCTAGTCGTAACATACAAATTCAAAAAATAGATGATATTTTGTTGATACTGTCAATTTAAAACCTTTGTTATCAAATGAGATCACGTTACTAAATTAAAGAATGAATGTCACCTTAGATAGCTATTTTTTTAAAAACTATAATTAATCAGAAAAAACTTGAAAAGATTAGTGTGTAGCATTTTTACACAAAAAATAATTGTCGTATATTAGTCCTTGTGCTTACTAAATGTATTAATTTTACTCCTTTTAATTGAAAAAAAAAATAGTTTTTTGTTTAAAATTATTACTGTAATACTATAATGCTAACAGGAATGTAAAATTATCAAACAAAGCAACTTTATCAGACTAAAAGTTAAGATAAGAAAAATTTTTAGAAATTTACCCTTACTAATTTTATCATTGCAGT
This sequence comes from Diaprepes abbreviatus, assembly GCA_034092305.1. NCBI lineage: Eukaryota > Metazoa > Arthropoda > Insecta > Coleoptera > Curculionidae > Diaprepes > Diaprepes abbreviatus. Next base: position 7,641,518 of record JASJET010000200.1, read on the forward strand.
TACAATACTTCCAAAAATTTATATAGATTAAAGAAAGAGACCATTTGCTTTTAATCATGAGCATTTAGTTGAAATATAAATTTAAAGCTAGAAACACGCGACAATATAATAAAAAACTTAAAACTGTAAGTAGACAATTAAAATAATTTACAGCAGTTACCATTTCTTTTAAAACTATGTATCAAATTATTGCTTTTTGTTTTCAGACTGAGGGAAATCCACATTCCAAACCAAAAGGTCGTTTGCAAAATATATCTGGAGGAGTAAATTAAATAAGATCCAGTCTTCACCAGTCCGGACAAAATTTAACCAGGGATAAGAAAGAAGCTATTGTTACAAGCTATTGCGTACCAAAGTGAGGAAGTAAGTGCTATGCATGGAAAAGATAAATCAAAAATATTAATGGTACTGTGAAGAACATTTTATTGACAATGGAAAAAGAAATAACAACTACAGACACTTTGCAAACTCAGCTAAAAACCTCAAACCGAAGCAGCGTACCAAGAATAAGAGAGATTGAAGCTAAAATTGATAATCTAAAGCCATTAGTTAATACTGCTGTCAATGAGAAAGATGGAAAACAATTAAGAGTATACAAGACAACAATTGAAGTTCTTGCTGGAGACTTGGAGATAATCATCGTCAAAAAAGGTACACCTTTGGAACAACGAAAAGCTAGCCTAATGAAAAAGTTAACTAACCTTTACCAAAAAATTAATAAAGTCTTAGAAGAAATGAAGAGGGAAGATAATAAGCAATATTTTTCCTTACAGAGCGGAAAAGAAAAAGCTTTTAATGATCTCGCAGATATTGAACTTCGTATGGCTGAAAATGAATCGCTGTTAGATACAATGAACAAAAAAGAAAATGTTCTCAATATGTCTACAGTTCGTAATAATTTAATACAGATAAGTCAAAAACTTGCCAAATTAGATATGGTAGACAATGATATAAAAGAAAAAGTGATTATTTTTTCCCAAAAACTAATTGAAATGGTGAAAAACTTATCTCAGATATTGGCTAGGGGAAAATTTGATTCAAAATTTGCTAATTTCTTAGAAACTTATGACAGTATTGTGAAAAATTTTAGCACGGCTACTAACGCAGAAGCTACAAAGAATAATCTTAAACATCTACGTAATTCTGTAGAAAATTTGGATGAAGTACACCGAGGCAGTGTACCCACAATAAGAAAGATTGAAGCTAAAGTTGATGATCTAAAACCACTAATTAATACTGCCGCTGATGACAAAGACGGAAAACAATTAAGAGCTTACAAGACAACTATTGAAATTCTTGCTGGAGACATGGAAATAATCATCGTTGAAAAAGGATCCCTTTTGGAAAAACGAAAAGCAAGCTTAATGAAAAAGTTAATTCGCCTTGACCAAAAACTGAATAAAGTTTTAGAAGAAATAAAAAGGGAAGATAATATGCAATATCTCTCTTCACAAAACCGAAGAGAAAAAGCTTTTAATGATCTTGCAGATCTTGAATTTCGTATGGCTGAAAATGAATCACTATTAAATACTTTGGACAAAGAAGAAAATATCCTCAATGTCACTACAGTGCGTAATAATATAATACAGATAAGTCAACAATTTTCTAAAGTAGATATGGTAGACAGTGACGTAAAAGAAAAAGTGGTGATTCTTTCCCAAAAACTAATTGAAATGATGAAAAACTTAGATCAGATGTTAGCTAAGATAGAATTTGATTCAAAATTTGCGAAATTTTTAGAAACCTATGAAAATATTTTGAAAAATTTTAACACGGCTACTAATGCAGAAGCTATAAAGAATAATCTTGAATATCTATGGAATTCTGTAGAAAATTTGGAAGAAGTAAACCGAAGCAGTGTACCAACAATAAGAGAGATTGAAGCTAAATTTGATGATCTAAAACCATTAATTAATACTGCCGCGAGTGAGAAAGACGGAAATCGACTTAGAGTGTACAAGACAACCATTGAAGTTCTTGCTGGAGACTTGGAGATAATCATCGTTGAAAAAGGTACACCTTTGGAACAACGAAAAGCTAGCCTAATGAAAAAGTTAACTCATCTTTACCAAAAAATGAATAAAGTTTTAAAAGAAATGAAAAGGGAAGATAATATGCAATATCTCTCCTCACAGAGCCGAAAAGAAAAAACTTTTAATGATCTTGCAGATGCTGAACTTCGTATGGCTGAAAATAAAGCACTGTTAGATAAAATGGACAAGGAAGAAAATATCCTCAATGTGATTACAGTTCGTAATAATATAATACAGATAAGTCAACAACTTGCCAAAGTAGATATGGAAGACAATGAAGTAAAAGAAAAAGTGGTGATTCTTTCTCAAAAACTAATTGAAATGGTGAAAGATTTAGATCAGATGTTGGCTAGAAGAGAATTTGATTCAAAATTTGCCAAATTCTTAGAAACCTATGAAAGCATTTTGAAAAATTTTAACACGGTAAGTAACACAGAAGCTACAAAGAATAATCTTGAACATCTCCTCAGTTCTGTAGAAGATTTGGACGAAGTCAACGATACTACCAAAAATCGTAAAATGGAGTTGTTGGCTAATATTAACAAACAAATTAACAATCTTGGGGAAGCAGTTCAAAATGAAACCGATGGAAAAATTATTCAGAAAATAGTTCAATATAACGTAATACTTAAAAATAATGTCAAAAGTAACGAGGAATATACAGTTATAGATCAATTTATAAATTGGTGGAATAACGTAAAATCCAGTTTTGATGTAAATGCATACTCAAATCTTTCACTTCTAAGAATTGACAGTATATTAGGTGAAATGCAACAATCTATCAGTGAAATAAGAATAGATATCGCAAATAAATGTGACACAAACCCTCCCACTAATCTTATAAAGAAACGATTTCAATCCATTGCAAAATTAAATATCAGGAAAATTTAAGTTGTATAATGTGTAGACTCCAGAGTTACTTAACGTTGAAAAACAGGAATAAATCTAGGTTAATAATGGATTTTTCTAAATTGAGAAATACAAAATACTATATGAAAGAGAAAATAAGTGAAAGCCATAACAAAACTTATAGCGGGAAAAACTTGAAAGTTATTTAGAAAATCTGGCCAAATTCTACAAAGATTCAAACAAAACAGTATCAGATAATGCTATAATTTTCTCCAATGAAATAATGGAATTATTACATATGTTAGTAGTGGCTGAATATAAAGAGCATTGATACAAAGAGTACAAAACTTTAACGAGACCAGATACGATAAAGAATTTGACGAAATAAGAGACCATTTAATTAAAGTGCAAATTTCTAAAGAAAACTTTAACATTTCGGAACACTGTGAGTTACTTCAATGCGAGGAAGGCCAGCTTCTTAATGAACTTTGCCACAGCATGGAATCGCTTTAAGAAGAAACGTCTTCTTATCAAAAATTCGATAATGAAACTAAAATTAAAAAAGATCTCTATAGTATTAAAAGAAAATAAGTAAAGACACCTGACGATAACTTTGAGGCTTTTATTGGCTTGCAATGTTGATTGGATTTGGTTATCCTCGAATTCGGCCAAATTTTACCAAGAACAAAGAAACGAGTAACGAGGCACAAACACTTAGAAATATCGTTGATGCTCTAAGTCAAAAACCTATAATTCAACGGTCTGAAAGAAAAATTCAGGCTGATTCAAAAACTTATCCAAAATAGTAAATAGAGAAATGCAGAAGTTAGAAAGTAAATTTAAAAATAATAAGGATGAATTTAGTGCACCAAATATAAAATAGGATGATCCGAAATATTATAAACTATCACAAGATATTAAAAAGTTATTGCAATAACTAGACATATACAAGTTTATAAACGGATTATATTAGAAAAACAAGTTTGGTAAATGATGTGCAATATTATTTTGAAGCATGAAAAAGGAGGTGAAAAATACCGACTACGTAATAAGTAGAGAGCATAATTGCTACAGCAGAAAAACCTTAATGACAATCAACAAAGTGATATAAAATCTATGGCTAAAGAATGACAAGCCATTCAAAGTAAACTAGAAAACCACGAGGTAAGCGCGGAAAATGATACTCTGAATGAAAGAAAAACTACCTTTCAACAAACAACAGATTATCTGAAAACAGAATGCAGAAATTTAAAGAAGAAATAAAAAAATTAATAATATTGAAGAAAAAGTTAAGTATTCAAAGTCAAAATACTTAGTTTTGTTGGACTGCAATCTGACAGTAAATTTTACGAATTGGATGAAACCACTATGAGGTTAATTCTTATCTGAGATAAATTTGATGCTGATAATTCCGAACTACAATAATCAAAAATAAAGGCAACTTTTAGATGAAAAATCCGAATAAACTCAAGAAGTTGTCAACATAGAAGAAGATCTAGAAAAAGTATCTTTGCTAATAAATCAATTTTTTGGAAGAAAAGATGACTTAACACACCTAAAATTAATATGGGAAAAATTGCGAACAAGGCCCGCAATTTACGGGTAAATAAAAATTGGTTTCTTTAAAAAATGGATGCATGGAACGATTAAGTGTACTGTTAAACAAATTAATGACATTAGCCAGTATCAATTCAAGTATCGGAAGTAAATAAAGTGCAAAAATATCAAGATTCACATTATGCCACATCCGTACAAAGTTCCGGGCATTCGTCTGTGACGAGTTCTGGTCATACTATCTTAACACAATGTACTTCTTCAGATTCTACCACTCATCAGTGTCATTTTGTGGAACTGAAACAAAAAATATTGAAAACGAAACCAACGTCAACACATTGATGAAGCGTTTGTTTTACATATGGTACAACTATGGAATCCAAAAGAATCAGCTGGGCATAAAAGGAAAATTGAACTCTTTCAAATAATCGAAAATTTAACTGGCGTTTTCGAGAATAGATGTGAAGTGGTTGACATAGGAAACCAAATGAACAACATTTTAATTTATAAACAAATAAACCTGTTAGATGAGTGGCTAAGACAATTACAAATTATTTTAGGAAAAATTAATAATGCTACACTTTGAAGCCAAATTGATGCGTGCATGATAAAAATAATTCCAGATGAAAAAAATATTTCTGATTATAAACAATTTGTCAAAATTAGTGCTTTTTAAAAAGTTATTTTAGCCTATTAATGTACATTTTTTTTTTACTTTTTACTAAAATAACAAATAAAGATTGTACTGATACTTTTTGTAATTTTAAATAAATTAATTTTCAGATTCCTGTAAATCAATAATTTTGTTTCACGAATAATATTAGTGATGACTGTTTTCTAAGTCACTATTTTAATATTTAGTTAAAGTAATTAAATCATAAGGATATAAAAATAAAATATTGAAAATATTTTGAAGTGTTTTATTGCTATATTATCAATGGAAATTAAAAAATTAATATTAGCAGATACTAAAATATAAAGTCAAATTTAGCAAATATGCTAAAAAACAATTTTTCGAAATAAAATCAAAAAAATAAACGTGAACAAAATTTTTCTGTTCCCAGTAGCCGATCTAGTGGGCGATGCAAAACATGCTTGTAAACCCTTTTTTACCCAAACTAACTTTTAAAATAACTTCAAACAAGTTATTAAAACCATTTAATATATTAGCAAACACAACATTAAAAAAACATTTAAAATCATAAAAAGCATGCTATGGTTTAATCTCTGTCTGGCTATCCAGTAATTTTTGTACTCCTTTTTGACGGCTTCTCGTGTCGCACACCTTTATACCCCAAGAGCCGATTCTGAACCAGTATATTGAGTTAATAAGCCTGTTCGTGTTAGCTTATCAGCTTTTTCATTTCCATGTATATCCTTAGCCAGAGTTATTAGTTCGCTCTGACACTCCTAAACCAGTCTATATCTTTTGCCCCTTGAGGGCGCATAGGGCGGCTTAACGGTTGGAATAAATATAAATCTGCTTTTCTCTGTAAACTCTTCGTCTTATCTCGCCTGTACAATGTGAAACTGTATATATTTCTGCCGGAAATAGTGTTGGGAAGAGTCAGCTCTCTTCGTTGTTGTAGCCCATATATTCCAGCTCCGTTAACCTCTTTGGTGTTTGTGCACCAAAGATGGTTCCCATTCATTTTAATTACTTATCCTTCGGTCCTATATAATGACCTCGAATAGTTTATTATAATGGTAGCCCGGGGCCATATGGTCTGTATCAATTTCCAACTTAGGGCCCCTGATTTTATTACACAAAGTTTCATATCTTGTCATCTACATTTGTTCTTTTGTTTGTGTAACCGCTCAAGCCCCATTCTTATCTCTCCCTGAATAACTAAATGAAGTTGAGGGTGATCCAGAATGCACTCCATTGCTAAGGTGAGGGTTAATTTCATAGTTGCCGTAATTCTCAAACAGGTGACTGTATGCCGCCAAACTTCAGAGTAGTTTTTGTGCATTACTTTGGCCATCAAACCAAGGCTGCACATATGATTACTAGTCCCATCATACTGCTGTATAGCCAATATATAGACTATCTTGAATGATAAACTCCATGTTTTCCCGCACAACCGTCTAACAATCATAAAGATTATTTCCGATTTCTTGTTATCTTTTTCAAGTATTTGTTCCTGGTCAGACTATAATAGTCCAAGGTTAACACTAAACATTTAACCTTCTGAGAAAACGATAATGTGTTTCCGTGTGATAATAGGACCGAAGTCCTCTTATTTCCTCCATTTTGTAAAGGAGATTGAGACAGTCTTTTGAGGACTAAAGAAACTTCTTCCTGTTCTACCCATCTTTATATAACCCTGACAGTCCGCTGTATCCTTTTTCTCACCGATTTATTAAATTTAGCTGCTTCGACTCATAAAAAGGTTAAAGTAATACTTTTAGTTTTCAAATGCACATATTTTGTGCCCTAGGTAGATTTTTAGATTTGTACGAATATGTTCTATCACCTTTGGTTTTTGATATATTCAAGCCCAAATGGGCCCAAAAATGGCTGTTTTGACACTTTTAGATTAGAATACCATAAAATCCTGACTTGATAGCCAATTTTGGTAAACTAATTTGGATTTAGCGTACTTATCGCTTAAGTCATTCGTAGTGAAACAACTTCTAGTTAGTTTTGAAATATACCAAATTGCATTTTACTAACATTGAATCCACACAAATAATAATAACATATGCCATATGACATGTCTACAAATCTACCAATTTAGATCTGAAAAATTATAAATAAATATTCAAAATAGATTTGGGACGAATATTCAGAGTGTTTACTTTAGAACAATTAGTAATAAAAGAAAGCTGGTTATAGACAGGGTGCTGAGCCAACTGAACGACTCTAGTTGCATGACGCGAGGTTATGCTGATGGCCCCGTGGTCACTATTAGAGGCAAGTATGATGGAATTATTACAAATCTTATGCAAATTACCTTAAATCAAATTAGCAACTGGTGTACGAAGGTACTAAACATTAATCCCAGTAAAATAGTCTTCATGCCACTTACAAGGAGACGAGAGTTAGACATCAACGCTTCAAGTTCAAATGAAACAATCATGAGCGTTTCCAAAGAGGTTAAATATCTAGGAATAATAAGAGAACAGAAACTTATCTGGAAAACCAATATTGAAAAGATTCTACAAAAGCAATAACGCCAAGCAGGACATGCTATAGAATTTTTGGGAAAACCTAGGGTTTAAGGCCGTAAATGATCTTATGATCATATGAAACGATCATCGTTCTGTGATCTCATATCCATCCTTAGTATGGTGGCTCAAGAAACAACAAGTGGAAATTCAAAATAGCTGCGAAAATTACAGAGGTTAGTTTGTGTAGGGATCATGACATGCCACGCCGAAGAATTAGAGGCAATGCTAAACCTCTCTTCACGGCATATACCTGGATTGAGGGTAGAAGACCATTCGGCAAACTAAGCCATAAAATTCTGCGTCTAAGCAGACAACAAATCAGGCTGGGACAGGACAGAACGGGCCACTGCAGCTTCAGAAAACACCTACGTACAATGAGCATCTTCAACGAAAAATCAATATGTAGACTATGTGATGAAGAGGAGAAAATGACCTCACACATCATCTTCGAGTGCGAAGCTTTGGCCTACTGGAGACACCTTCAGGGATGAATCTATCTTAAGGGCTTATACCCAGAGGAAAAAATAGTGAGATTGCTGTTAAACCTGATCAAGGCAACCAACCTGTTCGCCTAGAGCGGATATGGCGGAAAATACAATAAGTCTGAAGGCTGCAGTGTAAAGGCTTTTCAACTCTAGCCTGCTATGACATTCAATCAATCAACCAATCGAGGACAACAAGAACAAATTTGAATAAGTTGTTCCAGACTGAAGACTTCAAACCTAAAAATTTTATTGGACATATAAAGATTATAGATAAAATTCCAACCGAATCATTATCGAAATCAACAAATATCGTGACTATTAAATATAATTTGACATGAACTATGAACTAGTAACTCATTGCTAGCAAGCGAACGGAAAAGGATTACCTCGAGTAGTAAAAGATTCAATGGTATTGTTTATTGAGGGATCCGAGATGCAAGAATATCCAGGTTTTGGAGGAGATACCCTTACTATGTTCCAAGCAGAAGTGCACGCAATTCAAAATTGCGCTAACGCGTGTCTCAATAGAAACACTAAGAAGGCCAAAATATATATATTCTCCGATAGCCAAGCAGCGCTAAAGCTCTCAGGTCAAAAATCTACGAGTCTAAATTGACTTGAAACTGCAGGCAAACCCTAAAGCAATTGACAAGAAATAACATAATCCTGATATGGGTGCCAGGGCACAAGGAAATCAAGGGAAACGGGAAAGAAATAAGACACATGATCCCAGAAAACCAAAAAAATTCATAAATCTATCGCCAAAGAACGCAAAAATACTTCTGGATCCCCAAAAAGGATAATAACAAATATCTTCACAGGACACTGTCCTCTAAAATTCCATCTCAAAAAATTGGGCAAAGCTGAGAGTGATATTCGTCATTTGCGAGATCGGGCAGCCGAAATAACAAAACAATCACTGTGACTGCATAGCATTGTTCTGCAAGAGTCTTAAATTCCTGGAAGGCGCCACTTTGATACCTGAAGAAACAAAGTTCCTGCCTCCCAGAAGAATAATAGACTTCATGAAAGTCCAAATATCCCGGGATTATTTTAAATCAGGGTAACTTATAAAAGATTTCATAGGTTGAAATATTGGAGAGAGGTAACGAAAGCCTTAACAATCCACTTGTAGTCTATGGTCTACTTCTTCTCCTTCTTCCTGTGCCCTGCCACGCCCCCTTAACGTTGGTAATTACAATGGCAAGTTGATCACGGTTCACTGCTATTCTAAATAACTGTTCATCACTATGTATTCCTGTCCACTCTCGGATGTTCCTAAGCTAGGAGATCTGCTTCCTTCCAACACCTCTACGGCCCTCGATTTTACCCTTCATTATCATTTGAATTTTTTACCGATCCCCTCTGAGAATATGGCCATAATGTGCTAGTTTTCTGCATTTTACGATTATTAGTAATTCACTAGTGGCATCTGCCCGATCTAAAACTGCCATATTAGTCTACATAGTTACCCAGGGTAATCGAAGCATTCGCCTAGGCAACCACATCTCAAATGCCTCCAAACGATTGATCGTAGCAATCCTCAATGTCCACACCTCCGCTCCATACAACAACACTGACCAGATGTAACACTTAACCATCTTTTGTCGAAGTTTTAAATTTAGATTGTTATCGTAGATAAGCGATCTCATTTTTAAAAAAGTTGTGAGGCCTGATTCGATTCTGCATTTAACTTCTTTATCTGGATCATGCTGTTCAGTAATATAACATCCAAGGTACTTGAAATGGGAGACTCTTTCAACAATTTGTCCATTTATTAGTAGCAAAGCGTCTGGATATTGTAGATGCCTGAAAACTATAAATTTAATTTTAGCAACTTTTTTTCTAAGAGTTGTTTTAGACTTATGACGGCCGTATCATCGGCATAACGAATCGTGTTTATTAGGTCACCGTTAATTTTAATCCCAAATACTTTCTTATGTAGGGCTTCCTTAAAAGCTTTGTCCGAATATAAATTAAACAGCAGTGGAGAGAGAATATATCTCTGTCTAACGCCTCGTTGAATTTGGCATTCTTTGGTAAGCTTGCCATTAAATCTAACCACTGTCCTCTGACGCTAATATAGATTCTCTATAAGTCGCACATTTTTGCCATCTACACCAGTATTCCTCAGTATATCTATGAGCTTTACATGCAGTACCCTGTCCAACGCTTTATCGTAGTCGATAAAACTTACGAAAATGTCTTTACGTTGGTCTCGACGTTTTTGGAGAAGTAAATTTAGAGCAAATAGCGCTTCTCTAGTACCAAGGGCATCTCTAAAACCAAACTGGTTCTCATCTAGGCCGCTTTCACATTTCTTATTCTACAGTCTACAAAATACCCCCCAAAAAAAAAGAATTATGATTGGCGACAATAAAATCCCATTAAATGACTGTAGCAAATTCTTGGATTTATATATTGACACACACATTTACGAAATCGCATCCAAAATTGCTGAATAGTACTTTTTTCAGTGTATTTATCGAATGGTGCATAGAACATACTGGCGTTTTAACAATAAAGAAACAATTTATAAAGAGTGTATCCCACTGAGGGGAAGCGTCATAGTTTTAGTGACCCATTTTCTAAATTATATTTTATACCAAATTAACTAAAATTGTGACTCACTCATTGTATGCTGATACGTAGTATATTCATTTATCTAATCTCACAAATATTAAGTACTAAATAACGCGATTCGTGTTTACTTTATTGCAATCCTGTACAGTTAAACTAGCTAACATTTTAGTAAATTTAGTTTTTACGCCGAAACTACCAATATTAGAAATAATAAAAGGTAAGAAATATATTTAATACGTCTGTTAAATACTATATTTAAAATAATTTAATATTTACTTTTATATTAGCACACGTCTCATATCTAGTTTATTTATTTACAGATAGTTAAATGAGTTAGTGACAAAAATATAACCTAAAAATAGAAATATCTAACCTCAAAAACCTATATTCTTGCTTGAAATCTGTTATTCTTGTTTACCTAAGCCAAGTGATAACATTACCGCAACATATTTTTATCAGTTGTTTTGTTTCATGGTAACGTTTAATTATCATCAATACAAAATATTAAGAGGGTATGCCAAATTTCCTGATGATTTAATTTATGTAAATTACTGATTAGATATATGAATCATTTTTGTAATTTTTCAGAATAAAAAAAATTAATTTTGTTTGAAATACACGTTTCTTTTCCAGCGAGCAATCGATTTTTAAATGATTTGTGAAAGAAGGAGAACACAATGTACCGTCAAAGTGGGTGACTTGATAACGATTTTGATATAAACATAATTGTGCGGAATAGAAGTTGCAGGAAATAGTTCTGATTTACTTACTGATAAGTTATAAGGTTATAAGTCATTCCGTTTGTAGAATAAGGTATATAATTGTCATAATTTCGCGTCATCCGCAATCCAGGTGACTTGAAAAGTAACCGTAATATTCCTTTTCTTGACAAGACGTCCGTTCAAAAGGGTGATTTGAAACAAAGTTGCGGTGCTACATCTCTAACAAGGGAAACACCCCAACCCAACCTCACCGATTTTGATCATTTTTTGATATGTTATAGTACTTGAAAAATAATAGAATTTTTTTTTATTGGGGTGAAATTCACCCCCAAAATCACCTCCTACAATTCCTGTTTTCAATATATCTCGGCATCTAATGAATATTTCTAAATAAAAGCAAGTGGAAGATATTTGTCATAAAAAATCACAAATATGAGATATATTTATAACTAAAGGGGCTGCAACCCCTATTTTATATTTTAAAACAACTACATTTTTTTGAATATTTTTTTTTTATAAATATCGGGTAATGAACTTAAAAGAATTATAAAAAGCATTTTTGTTAACAATAACGATTACTAGTGTTGGCCTATTTTGGGATTTTTCAAATAATCACCTCTAAATATCGTCAACTACCCCTTAAGTGATGGACCACAGATAAGTAGTAAAAATTTTTTTTCTTATGTATACCAGATGTATAAAGCGAATGTAATTTATAACAAATGTAAATATATTAACTTTTTTTCAATAATAGTACCACAAGGGTGAAAAAAGTCGCCCCCATTCCTTAATAAAAAAAAATAAGTCCTGTATAACTGAAAAAGAGAATAAAATTATTCGTTTCCATATACCAACATTGTTTTAAGGGGTGAAAACCAACCCTAAAGTTTACCCTCAAAAATTCATTGTGATGCAACTTACCATTTAATGAATATTTTTGAGTAGAACCAAGTCTAAAAATATTTGTGGTAACAAGCCTGAAATATAAAGTATGTTTCAACCCTAATTTTATATTTAAAAAAAAAACCTGCATTTTTATATTTATTTTTTTTTAATATCGGGGAAAGAACTAAAAAAATTATAGAAGGCATTTTCGTTAACGATATCGTTTATTCATATTGGCGTGTTTCGGGATTTTTAAATCACCACCCCTAGCTACCGTTAACTACCCCTACAGTGATGGACTGCATATATGTCTGTCATAAATACACTTTACATTTCAGGATCTTTACCAAAAATATTTTTCAACTTCATTTTTTTAGGAAATATCTATTAAATGCTGATGCATGTGGGAGAGTAATTGTAATGTTCAACTTTAGAGGTAGTTTTCATCCCTTACAAGTGAATATTAGTATGTTTAAAAAAAGTTTTTTCTTTAGTAAATCATACAGGACTTATTTTGTATGTTGTTTAAAAAAATGTTTAATTAGACATCATGTTACATTAGGTATTAACTTTTGGGGTGGCTTTTTTTTAACCTTTTGGTATTATTATTAAAAAAAATTAATATATTTGCATTTGTTATAAATTACATTCGCTTTACATTTTGGATGACTTTTAAGCAAAAAAAAATTTTTATCCACTTATATGCGGTTCATCATTGTAATGGGTAGTTAACGGTATTTAGGGGTTGTCATTTGAAAAATCCCTAAACACGACAACACTAACAATCAATATTGTTAACAATAATGCTTTTTATAATTCTTTTGAGTTTATTCTGCCGATATTTCTAAAAAATATATTCATAAGAAATTTTTTTTTTTTTAATATAAAATAGGGGTTGCAACCCCTTTGGTCATAAACACATCTCACGTTTGTGACTTTTTATGACGAATATTTTCCACTTATTTTATTCAAAAATATTCATTACATACTGAGGTATATTGAAAAAAAGAATTTTAAGAGTTCACTTTGGTGATGAATTTCACCTCTTAAAAGTGGATGTCAGCCGATAAAAAAATACGTGTCTATTATTTTTCCAAGTACTACAACACATCTAAAAATGATCAAAATCGGTGAGCTCGGGTTCTCGTCAATGTGCTGGCCTATTCTGTACTGACGAGAACTAACAAGTTCGAAACCGGTCTATAGATGGCGGTGTACTACCATAGGAAAGGCTTCCACTCTTTCCTGAAATTCTTGCAATCTGAGATAGTGCTTTGTCTCTAATTGTGTTAGAACAGAATACATTTGTCCTTTTAGAAGAAGGTTTTTCAGTTGGTTGAGAACTAAGTTTCCCTAATATAATTGTATTTTATACACCCAACTGCAAGTATATATTCACTTTTGGTATATATACAAAGTTGGGTCACAAAAGCTAGCGGGACAGAAACATTATTGAAAAATTCAACAAGAAATCCATTATATGGTATACAGATGGCTTCAAAACAACGGAGTAAACTGGAATAGGAGTGTATGGACTGGCACTAGACGCTACGAAAGCTTGGGTAAGTCACCAAGCATTTTCCAGAGAGAAATACAAGCCTATAGGAAATGTATTCAATTCAACAAATAAAAAACTATCACGGCCAAGACATTATCACCATGTCAGATAGTCAAGCAGCGATCAGTGCGCTGAGTTTCCAAGTTATCAGCTCCAAGAGGGTCTGGGAATGCTTAGAGGAATTAAATGATTTAAGTAAGAATAATAAAGTCACCGTCATATGGGTACCGGGACACACCGAGATAGAGGGAAATGAAATAATAGACAGACTCGTGAGGAAAGGGACTGAGACACCATTTCTGGGACCAGAACCTTTCTGCGGAATCAGTAGCAGCGTAATGCTGGGAGAACCAAAGATAGAAAAATAAAGCAGAAGATCCAAATATTGGATGAAACTGCAAGGATTGAGATAAGAAAAGATACTTCTTGTGAACTACGACCAGAAGAGATTCAAAGAATGCATAAGCTTAAATAATTTCCATCTCAGAATTTTGACAGGGGTCCTGACGGGGCATTGTCGCCTGAGAGGATACCTGAAGAAACTCAGATTGGTAGAAGAAAAAGAGTGCAGATTTTGTGAGGAGCAAGACGAAACCTCTATTCATATCCTTTCAGAGTGTAGCGCTCTAGAAAATCCTAGGATGCGGTTCTTGGGAACACACCAAGTCGAAGAAGGGAAGCTACCCACCTGGATGCCGTCCAGTATCCTAAGATTCCTGAGGGAAATAGGACTGGAAGACCTGCTCTAGCCGATAAGGTAACTCTTATGACTTTGTAGCAGTAGGGGGCACAATAAATATGCCAGGTCGCAGTGAACAGACCCCCATTCTATACACATACATACATACAACACGAGATACATACAAGCTACCACAAGAAAGCAATTAGAAATAATGTACTTGTTATTTTTTTTATGCGAATCACATGTTGTCAAGTATTAATTCGGCGCTGACTTCAAAAATTTCAATTGCATATAAACATTTGTATTGTTATTTTCATTTTTCAGCGCTTTTTTAAAAGTCAGTTAAATTTTTTTTATAAAAATTTTATAATCATTTTTTTTTCATTCGGATATCTTTCGATTGTTAAACTTTGATAAAATTAAAGCTAAGCCGAGTAAACAGCACATAGACAGGTGTGGTAGATAAAATATTGCGATAGTTATAATAAAAATGAGAACGAATGTTCTATAGTTGATGTTTATTTATATTAATTGTTCATATAAAAATTTGTCTTAATTGGTAAAAATCCGTATTTTACACACAGTACCCTAAAAACATTAAACACCGACATTTCACAAGATCTATCATGAAGGTTCTATTTTTTGCGCTGATCTTTCTGAGCGGTGGATAAATTGTATTACTTTAAGCAAATTCACAATGTATGTAATGTGTAAAAAAATTCTCATCGAATACGCTTCTCTAGACCATGGTAAATACGCCACTGTGTTCCTTAAATGCGTTTTATCCTTTACCAAATCTTTTTTTGTTAAATAAAGTTATGCTACACGAACTGGTTGAAGATTTTGATTAGCTTACTGGTAAGTGGACCCATTCGTCATACACTGCGATTCTTTGGTCTAACATATCTTACACCTACTTTAGATTTCGCAAAGAATACTTAACCTCTTAACAAAGTTAAGTATTGTATTGAGGGAACCTATTTAGGGCGTCTGTCATGAATGGGTATTTTTCAAAGGTATTACGCCTGCTTCAACACAGCAGGGCATTCGTAGACAAAGTGTTTTCCTCGATTACTAGCTGCTACTTGTAGCCACGACAGCTAATGAACCGAGAAGAATCACTTCAGGGGAACCCAGATAAGTCGACTCTTCATTTTCTTTTAATTTCCTTACTTTTTTTAATTATTTACCTTGACTACTTTCTATTTATTTAATGAGGCTAATATATATTTAGAGTAAACGTGATCCCATTTACATCAATAATAATACTTAGAGTTACATTGTCTAATAGTCTATTAATTATTTGCCTACATCTTCAGCGTCTTACCTGTTATTTTGTGCTATTGGATTTTAGTGTTGACAATAAATGTTGAATGTTAATTCTTTTTTTTTTATAAGTGGAGACTTCAGGAAAAGTACCGCGACCACCTTTGGCAGCTTGTAGCTTAGCTGGTTTAAAGCTGCTGGTGCCTCAATTCACACCTCCTCTCCCGAGCAGCAGGTGGTTTGCGCACAGGACCAAACTGCTTTTTCCTGCAGGATCACTTTGTATTATAGTACCTTATAATCTACCCCTCTGCTTTTAAACAGAGGAAGAATGTAGCAAGTAGTTCTTTTGTATATAACTTTTTCGCAAATTTTGATTTTCGTTTATATTCCTGATCGCTTTCTCTCATAAGAAACCAACAATAATCCCCCATCATTGCTGGATCCCATATGCCTTGGTGGCGTCGCTCCATTATTAATATATCTTGGTAGAATCCTTCTCCTTACTTGTCACCCAAATTTTCTGGAAAAAAATTTCAATGGAAATGAAAGAAATGTATTTTAAGAGTCATGCGACAGCCCATTTGGAGTAGCCATCACCTAGTTTATGAAAAATATCTTTAATGTGTAATGGAGGTAACAGTACTTTTTTGAGATCAACAAGAGGTATATTCTTTACGTTAACTTGACATGGAATATATTGATCTCTAGGAAGCCATTCTTTTCCTTAGTAATGGCTCTGTGTTGTTCTAGTGTGCCAAAGATAATAAAACACAGCAAGACTTCTTAAATCCACCTTAAAGCCCTAGTAATAGTCTTATGGCTTTTAGGTTGCCACTTATTTGCAACTTATACATATCATAGCTTATTGAATTTAGAATAAGTGACATACTTTCGTATGTTTCCTTCATGTCAAATACATGTACAAGAGGACTTTTGTTACTATTATAGAGCAGAACTACTTTTAAACTTATTTTAGAAGAATCTATAAATAACACTATTTGGTTTAACATGAAAATACATTCTATCCTGTAAAGTAAAAAACGAGGATAGCTCCTGGTTATGGTTCCTAAATATTGTAGCTTTGGTTCCAGTGGCTAGTAAATTCCATTGTTGTAATCTAGATCCCAATACTTCAGGATGCTCTTTGGATAAGTGGAGATCCCGAACTAGATCATTTAATTCAGGTTGTTCGATTAAATTGTGTTTTTTCTTCACTTTCGGGAAAATAAAAAAATCGTACTTTTCTGATACATTAATTATTGGGTTCTGCCTTATCATCATACATTTCTAAATCTTCCTCCCATTTTGCCGAAGATGCTGAAACTGGTAAACCTTCTCCACGAAGAACCGGTTTTATTGCTGAGAGAACATCCGGATATCCAATATTATCTTTAAAATACCAGACACTTTTCTCGTGCAAAAATAACAGTAGTTAAAATGATTTTTGGTTGGCACCAAATCATTGGAACTCCAAAAGCCATAGAAGAGCGTTTGCTATTTAACCTGTTACTTAGATTTGCTGCACAAGTTCTGCTTGTTCGCCCACTTCGTCTCTCTATCTAATACTGACCACTCCTCATGCTAAACCAGTACTGATGATACGACTGCCGGCCAGCTGCTTTTATAGCCGTTCCGCACTTCTGATATTTTCTAGAAATATTGAGTATAGGAAGTTTGAAAAGCGATGAAATATTTCTCGTATACCGAGGCCATCTATAAGTTGATTCGGCTTCGGAGCAGAGTGAAATATGGGTTTAAATGGGTACTTTTATTTTAAGCCCTAGGGTGTTGAGACTTCGTGGTTGACTTGTCATCCCTACACACCCCCACGTGGTATTGCCAGATTGTGCATAATTTTCCTAACTTATGGAAAATGTAAATTTGGCAACGTACACTTCAGTATATTACAAATTGCTTTTTAAAATAATGTGATTAAAATACTGATTCATTTTTGCTATTTTCACGTAGTATGCATGTATATATATTCTAATATTACGATAAATAACTATAAAACATCCTAATAGTAGCATTTTTTTAGGATGGGCAATTCATCCTCTAACATACAAAGAAGTAGACGGACCTCTTCTTCTTCGTCTTTTCGAAAATCATCTGATGACCCAGAAATAAGTAGGAAAATTGACGAAAAGGAATGCGTGTTCATAGCTATGCAATCCGAAATTGATAAGGCCATTACAGAAGATAATAGAGAAGCTATGAATTCATTACTTTCGGAAATAGCTGCCCATATAATGGACTTAAATCAGCTGAAACAAATTAAATTAAACAGCACTAATCGAGGAAGGACTCAAAAAATAATTTATAATTTTGAATTGTCACTTGCTAAACTAAAATCGATTTGTAATTACGATACAGCTATGAAGAAGGAAAGGGATAGAAGAAATTTGATTCCAAATTCATCATTTTATGTTAATCCTATAGATTCAGTAGAACCTGATATTGTCAGCGATTTAATCCGTTTTGATAATACAAACAGCATCCCCAGATCATCGTATCGGGAAAATAGGAATACCTTACCGAATCTACCAGAAAATGATGCTGGAAAGTATCATCGCCAATTATCCAGAAATAATTCGCTTTATTGTAATCAACCACAAAGTTACGAAGAAGCATTTGTTACCATTGAAAATGAATTTGAAGTTCAGGCTCAAAGACCGGTAGAAAATGTTGATGAATATTACCAAATGGATAAGGGCGTGTTTTATTTATATGTTAAATTAAAAAATTTGGAATTGCCTGAAAGTTTGGCACTAAACGAAAGGAAAGTTAAGTTGATAAAGGAACTGACTGAGTTCAGGACGTCGTTAGACAAAATGTCTGGCGAACTTGAAGAACAAAACGAAATTAATCAAGAAATAAATACTTTAGAGGTATTATTAGATAGTGCTTCACAGTTAGAAATTGCCACTTTAAAAGTAAGAGCTATGGAACTTAAAGAAAGAGTAGAAATGAGTTCCTGGAATCCTCATCTTGCAGAAGGAAAAGTTGAGATTTTAAGACGCCTTGCTAGGTATTTGGAACGTGTTGCATATACAAGTCCTTCCTCATCAGTAGAAAATTCAGGTGAACACCTTTATGGAAATTTAAACTCTCTGCAAGAACAAATGAAAAATGTAAAAGCCAACGAAGAAACTAAAACCATTTACAGTAATATAGAATACCCAAGTACTAATAATGATAATTCACTGGATAATGAGTCAGACCATTCAGATGATAATTTTGAAAATGATGAAGAGTCAGTGTATGGAAATATTGAAATTATTAAACATAATATAGAATCGCAAATATCCAAAAATTTACAAAGATCAGGAAGCAGTGCTTCACAAAGAGGTACCCTCTATGTTAACGCCGACGTGGTAAGACAGAATGATACTTACGAAATTCATGTTTTGTCATCTGAAGATGGTAAAATGCAACGAGAAGTTATAAATAAACGCCCGTTACCTCTACCAAGAAACTACGACGATAAAATTATAAATGATTTACCTAAACATTGGCAAAGATTGAATGAAATTTTTAATCAAGGAACCTTTAGCGATACGGATAAATCGGAAGTCGCAGATATTCAAAGACATGCTGAAGTCGCAAAAAATTTGTTTGAAAGAAAAATTAAAAGGATTATGGAAAAATCTGAAGACAGCGTAGAGTTATAACGTATTATATAGGATTTATTTTGTTTTGCTCCTAAGTATTGTTTAACCAAAATAAGTTTTAAAAAATTTCAAGGTAATTAATTTATCCATTGCATAAATTTAATTTAGCTATTCTTTATATCTATTACTTCGATGTATGTTTGGAGATAAATGGATTATTTAGCTATAATTGTAAATATTTGCCATCCTAAGCAAGATATAAATGTATGTTGAAATCAAAATTCCTGTATTAACGGATCTTAAAAATAAACCACTTTATTTATTCTTTTTATAGGAGTATCTACATAATCAAATTTTGATCAATTCATCCATTCAACTACTTCAATATCACTAAAGATTGATAATGTTTGAAGTAATTAATTATCTTAAAATGAAAATATATGCATACGAGTATTAGTTTATATGTATACAGATTTATTATTGTGATATTTCTAGTAGATAATATATTACTTTTTAGTAAATTGCATTTTTATTTAACCTTGTTGTTTATACTGGTTGTTAATTAAATATGAATATACATTTTAATGAATAAATCTTCGAGAGATTTTAAGCTAAAACTATTACATAAACATAAGCCTTATTTTTGACATACGGGATGATGACTTGACTTTAACTGATATTCAAAATAGTCCACTAATTATAAGTATAATATATTCTACATCTAGAAAGTTGTTCTAAAAGAATAAATTTGCATGAAACCTTTTGAAAAGTGTCCAACCATCCTTCCATAAAAAAATACTTGATTGAGTAGTCTCTTTGTGATAGTAAATAATTAATGATTGTTTGAAGGTCATATACAATGATGTTTCTTGCGAAGTAGTAGATATCTGTTGGACTTTCATTGTCTTTATTTTTGTTGAATATCACGACGTATCGGCTAGTAGTTATTTCTAGCCGTTTTCAAGTGAAACTAAATAAATCCCTTAGCTACATGACTATTTATACTAAAAGTAAATGCAGTATAATGTGACCGAGATGGGTGCAGTCATGCCTGCTATGATAAAATCTCATTTTTTTTAATGCAGCTTTTAGTTTAAATTTACAATTACTAGGAAGTAGTTTCCACACTTCTCTTATATCTAGTAGGCGTAGTCTTCTTCTAATGTATATTATTTAATTTCTTCGAACCGTTGGTGAATGTCCTCTAGTAGTGTAGCCTTCTTGAAACGATGATAGTTTATCTGTGAACGTATTTTCCAATATCCTGTTTGCCCGTTGTCCTAGAACTGGAGATTTTATACGGAAACCATCTGGTATTATTCCCTGATCTCGTGCTTGTCGTAGAAACTGGATGTGCATGTAAGCTTAATTTACTACGCCCCCATCCTAAGAAAAATTGTCGCTACATGTGACAAAGTGAGAACAAAACAAGAACTCATAAACCGAAAGAAATTTTCCAAATACCAGAGCAGACAAGAACGACAACAGCCATCTCAAAGCCAGAGGACAATTGTTAATATATCTGTCAAGGAATTAACCTCAGCGGAAAACTCACTACTTGCCAAAGGTTTGAACTTTACGGTTGCTCCAAAAGAGGTTCCCATTCTCGATATAATTAGCGGTGCAGACTCAGCGAACATCGAAGACCCTTTTGCAGATGAGTTCAGATGGAAAATAAGAGAAACTCTACAAAAATCTAGAAAAACCGAACCAAACATCAGCAAAGACGAGAAAACCGCCCTAGCTAACCTACAGAAGGACTCCAGTATTAAAATTCTACCAGAAGATAAAGGAAATGCTACAGTCGTAATGAATGCTGAGACATACAACCAAAAAACTGACGAAGTTTTAAGGAAAGGAAATTATACATCTCTTGCTGAAGATCCCACATCTGCAATTGAAGGAAGAATTTATCACGTTCTTAAGAAACATGAACGGTATATTCCTGAGAAGATCCGGACTCAGTTGATGCCACACCATAGCAAAACTCCACATCTTTATGAACTCCCGAAAATACATAAGCAAGACATGCCTTTACGACCTATCACGAGTTCCCGTAACTCTCTGACTTCTGAACTTGCCAAATTTCTTCTTCCAATTCTGAGACCATTACAAGGAAATACATCGTCCTGGGTTAAGAACTCGCAACATTTTGTGAAATAGAAGTACAACTAGAAGACCATTTTATTAGCTTTGACGTGGAAAGTCTATACACCAACGTTCCAGTTAAGGACTCACTAAAAATCATAAGAAAGAAACTTGAAGAAGACCAGACCTTAGCAGAAGGAATATCTTTACCACCGCACGCCATTATAGACTTGTTGGAAAGTTGTTTGACTAATTCCTATTTTCAAGAAAAGGAAAAATTCTACATCCAGGATGATGGACTACCGATGGGATCTTCACTCTCACCGGTGGTCGCTAATACTTTCATGGAATGGTTGGAGACGTTTGCAATTCAATCCACAACTAAGGAACCAAAGTTATGGCTCAGATACGTAGACGATATTTTTATTATTTGGAGTGGAAACGACGAATAACTTCGAAACTTTCTTTTTCATCTCAACAATATCAATCGAACTATTAAACTCACCATGGAGAAAGAAGTAGAAACTAAATTACCGTTCTTAGATGTCTTGGTTGAAAGAAACGGCAGACAAATTCGAACTTCGGTTTACAGAAAGGCCACGCACGCAGGCAATACCTTAATTATTCATCTAATCACTCCAACAACACCAAACAAGGAATTATAAGAAATCTCGTAGATAGAGCCTTAACTCTCTGCAACTCCAACGAGAACTTGATGAAAGAGATAGATTACATTAAAAATGATCTGACAGCCAACGGATACCCAGTATATCTAGTGGATAAATTTCTTGAACAACGCAGAAATAGGACAATATCGACAACGAATGAAGAACGAAAACCAGTATTGAACATTCCCTATGCTTAAGGTATTTCAGAAAAAGTTAGAAGGATAGGAAAACGATATAAAATCAACATCGTTTTCAATTCAAATAACTCTTTGAGAAGTCAGGTCACTAGGGTCAAACCAACAACTCAAAGAGACATGAAGAACTGTGTATACCAGATACCATGTGAATGTGGCAATTCCTACATTGGTGAAACAAAGAGACCTCTTGACGTAAGGATCAAAGAACACCAAAAATGCACGTCTCGAGGATAAACAGAAAAATCTGGTGCCGTCAACCATGCCTGGACTCATGGACAGCACATAAAATGGTCTGACGCTAAAATACTATACCGAGAACAACATTGGAGAAAACGGAAATTCAAAGAAGCCGCGGTCATACATCAGAACCCGAGTTGTTTTAGTAAACCATCTTTAGATATAAGAGAAGTGTGGAAACCACTTCTTAGTATTTGTAAACTAAAACTAAATGCAGCATAAAAAAAATGGGATTTTGCCATAACAGGCATGACTGCACCCATCTCAGTCACACTCTACTGCATTTAATTTTAGTATAAATAGTCATGTAGCTAAGGGATTTATTGAGTTTCACTTGAAAACGGCTATAGATAACTAATAGCCGAAACGTCGTGATATTCAACAAAAATAAAGACAATGGAAGTTCAACAGATATCTACAACTTCGCAAAAAATAATTAATGAAACAAAATTTAATTTGATAGATTTATCACTTTTATTATTAAATTGGCGTGACCGCGGTTTCGTAACACTGTTACATTCTTAAATATAATTTTTTAAAAACTACAGATTACATTATTTTATAGGGCTTTTTTAGTTCGCACATTTCTTAATATTATTATCTAGGTACTAAAAGCAGAACATCGAACAACGGAAAATTTCGTAGGTCTCTTTGAACATTAAGACGGTTCATTGTACTGGTCTTATTACACTTATAAATTTCTATGACCTCTGAGAAATAAAGTTTTTTACTTTTGGATACGGTATGCAAAATTTGAATATTATTGACATCTGGGAAATTTTGGCCTGTTTCTATGAAATGGTTAGCAAAATTTGAATTATGTCTTCTCAATAAAAATGCATTTATGTGTTCTTTAAATTTTTTATAGAAATTTCTCCCCGTTTGTCCGACGTAACAACTATTGCAATCCGAACAATTTAGTGTATAAACTCCTGAACGTTTGTAGAGGAGAAAATTTTGTTTTTGGCATTAACCATGTGTGTTAGTTTTTGTGACGATTTGAATGATATTTGTAAATTTTGTGTTTTTAAGAAATTAACCATTAAATCTAAAATAGGTCCGAAATACGTAAGGGTGATGTATTTAGTGTTATTTTTATTTATGTTGGGTGGTTATATTCTCTTGAATGTATTGTTTTTTGGTTTTTTATTTATTTAATTGTTAATTTGCTCTTCACTATAACCATTGTTTAACGCTATTTGTTTTATTTTAATAAGTTCTTTTTTCTTATATGTGTCTGTTAAAGGGGCAGTCAATGCTTTGTGTGTCATAGACTTATAAATTGCAAGTTTGAGAGATACAGGGTATTCTGAGTATTGTGGGATACTGGAGTCAGTGAAAATAGGTTTTCTGTAAATGTCAAAGGATAAACTATTGTTTATTTCCTCAATGGTGATATTTAAGAAATTTATTTTATTATCTACCTCTTTTTTCACGGTGAATTTTATTTTGTTGTGTATACTGTTGAGATGTTTTACTGTAGATTCTAATTCCGTCTCATTATTTGTAAAACAAGCAAGAATGTCGTCAACATCTCAATACCAGAAAAAGATTTTTTTGAGAAGTTTGTTTTAAAAAAGTTTTTTTCGAAATTAGTCATTAAAATTCCTGCCAGCAGGTGGCTTAAGGGAGAAACCATCGCTAGTCTGTCTTTTTGTTTGTAGAACTGGTTTTAATGCTGAATGTAGGTTTCAGAAATGCAACTGGTTTAACGTCATGATTGGATAGATTAGTTTCAATTATTTGTAAAAATCTTGATTTGGATTATTTGAGAACACATTCATCACATCAAAAGATACGTACTGTTTTCATCTCTGGTGTACAGATAAATCGGAAGTGGCAGATACTCAAAAACATGCTGAAGTTGCAAAAAATTTATTTGAGAGAAAAATTAAAAAAATTATGGAAAAATCTGAAGACAGTGTAGAATAATAACATGTCATATAAGATTTATTTTGTTTTGCTCCTACGTTAAACAAAATAACTATCAGTTTTAAAAGCTTTCAAGGCAGCTAACTTATTCGCTAAGTAAATTTAATTTTTGTTTTATTTAATTAACTATTATTTATATCAATTACATCAATATATGTTTGGAGATAAATTAATCATTTATCTATAATTGTAAATATGTGCTATTTTAAGCAGGGTATGTATAAAAGTCTGTTGAAATCAAAATTCCTGTATTGAAGGATTTTAATCATAAACCACTTTATATGTTGCTCTTGTATAGGGTAATAATCATCCATAACTACTTCTAGATCACCAAGAATTTATGATTTTTCATATAATAAGTAATCATTTTAATCTTAAAATGAAAATATATGCATAGAATATTAGTATATATGTATACAAAAGTTTATTATTGTGATATTTCTAGTAAATAATAGATTAATTTTTAATTAAATTACCATTTTAGCTTTTTTTCTCTTAACTTCTGAGTCTTCTTATACCATGTTAGTTCGAAGTATTATTCATGTTAGTTGTTAAATATGAAAATATATTTTATAGAATAAATCTTCTAGTGATTCTATGTTAAAACTATTATATAAACATAAACCTTATTTTTGAGATACGGGGTGATGACTTGACCTTAACTGATATTCAAAAGTCCAGTAATCCTAAGGAGAACACATGTTTACACATCTTTACATAAGAAAGTTTACATGCTTATTTAATGTGCTCTGATCTATTCTTTTAAATAAATGCAAGGAAATAATCCTTTGGATAAAATGAAGACCTAAACACAGAATGTTGTGCAATTAATTACATACCAGATATTTTTGAGAGAGTCGAGGCAATAATGAGATGAAGAAAAATGTTGATATTTACTGTTATTGTAAACACCAGTTCTAGAACATATTCAAAAAAGTTTTCTTAATTATTTAAACTTTTTGGTTAGTTTTAATTAGAAACAAGAAACGTCTTACTGAATAATTATTTTTCTGTCACTGAAATTGGGCCTCCAAAACAAAATTTAATTATTTCTTAAAAATGGTTCTGCAAATAAAGAGTTAAAAAGATATATTCATTATATATTTTAGAACAATTCAGCGAAGTGCTTTCTTTTTGGAAATATACTAAATACGTTACCCATATCTACGCTGCTAAATCAGTTAAAAAATATTTAATACCTCCAAAATGTAGTTATTGAATATCGATTAAGATATATTATATCTATAACGATGATAAAAACAAGACTACAGATCTGAAATGATTTTAAAACCCCAATACTCCCTATTTCCAAAACAGGGCCATTGCGAGCAATATGTACAAGGGCGGATCTAGCCTCTCTCTTTAAGGGAAGGGCGAGCGGTGATATCACAAAAGTACAGTATGGCAAGCGAAAGCAAGTTGTCGACAGGGGGGAGACACCAGCAACATTCCCATTGTTAGTGTAAAAGGCAAGGTCGGGTCTATTTTTTTGAATTTAAAGCTCTTAGAGAGGGGGGGCGAACACAAGAAAAAACAAGTTGCCAATAGGAGGGAGGATGCGAGCAGCATTTACATTCCTAGTATAAGAGACAGAGTCGGGTCTGTTTTCCTGAGCTTAAAGCTCATGGGAAGAGGAGGGGCGATCGCAAGCATACACAATCCTAAATTCTATTCAAGAACTAGAGATTGTAATAAAACTGTTATCGAAACCTCCAACGTACCTGCTCCAGTGCCGCAGGTAACTGAGGACGGTCTTAAATCTAATTATATTTAATTATATTTAAATATTATAAGCATATATAAATTTACTGCAACAATAAAATTTCTAATGGTTCAATTTAATTTCTGTCAGTGAGCAAAGACATCTGTTTGTTTTTATATATTATTTGAGATTAGTGAGATACCCAAAAGATATGGCTTCCACATCTATATTTATTCCAAAATCGTTAAACAAGGGTATTTTTTCCTCAACGAAAAACTTATTACAATGAATGTTTAGGAAGCCTTAAGATATCAATATCTAGATAATAATGTTAAAAGCTCTGTTAAGATGTGTTCCAACATGACAGGAGTTGGAAAATCTATTATGTACCGAATACTAAAGGAGAAGAAAACGACTGGAATTGTTAGTACTCCCAAGCCACTTTCAATCACAGGCAGACGAAAAGCCTCGTTGGAAAGTTGGAAAAAGAGATATAAACTGCAATAAAAGGAGTTTTACATACATTTTATTATGAGAAGCAGATCCCAACCGTCGACAAAATTCTAACTAAAATCAATGAAGATCGGGATTTACTTGAAATTAAAAGAACTGAGTTCTGGAAATTTGCTCAGAGAGCTTAATTTTTGCTGGGAAAAACTAGATAGGAAATCTATTTTTATAGATCGTCTGGAAAATGTACGTTGGAGAGGGAAATATCTCTCTCAAGTAAAAGGTTTGCTAAAAATAACACAACTTACAGAATTAGTAATTTAACTGAATTTTTGAAATATATTTTTGAATAAAGTTACTGCAGAAAATTGGGAAAAATCCGTATAATAAAAGAATAACAGAAAATGGGGAAACTCGATCTCATGATCGGTTAGATAGAGGAACCAATTATAATTAAATTGCGCGAAGATAGCTTCACTGACTTTGATTA
The DNA here is from genome assembly GCA_034092305.1 of Diaprepes abbreviatus. Lineage (NCBI taxonomy): Eukaryota > Metazoa > Arthropoda > Insecta > Coleoptera > Curculionidae > Diaprepes > Diaprepes abbreviatus. The sequence goes on from JASJET010000200.1 coordinate 7,668,687, forward strand.
CGAATTAGATACGTAATGTTTACCACCGTAAACACAATTCATTATTTAAATTTTCTGTAACATTACAGTTGAATCCCTTTTTAGTGTTTAATTGTAATTCTGCAGATGGTTTAAGAAATAAGTAAATTGAAACATCAAATGTCCTAAAAATCTTTTTAATTAACAATAAAATGACGGATAGCCATAAAAAATTTTTAATATTATATGGACGAATTTATTTTTTTATTTATATATAATTTCTTATCTTTTTGATAATGGGTATTTTGTAAGTATTTAAATTATAACTTAGAATTTTTTGAGAGAAAAACGCTACTTTTTAGTCTGAATGTGCCTAAATCAATTTCCATGCTAAAATTAAAAATAATAAAAATACAGTTGTGATTTTTGTTAAATATGTCAAAATTATCTATATTTTCTGATGTATGTGAATTATTAAGAAATAATAAGAAATAAAATAATATTATAAAAACTTTTTATTTTAAGTTTATTGCCGAAATAATATTCTCTACCATAAATACTTAGTGATGAAATAAACCTCCTTCCGACGCCTATGACAAGGATTAAAATCCTTTTTAACACTTCACACATCCAAATATCTATTGTTATCCAACCAAATAGAAGAAATAAGAAAAAAGGGGTAAAAAATGATTTATTCCTCTCTCTAATTCTTGAATAAACTATAGTATAAGAGACAAAATCGGGTCTATTTTCCTGAACTCAGAGTTTTTTTTTGGAGGAGGGATCGCCCCTACCGCCCCCCTTTGGATCCGCGCCTGAATGTGTATACAAACTTTTTGTTTTAAAATCATTCAAAGATCTATTCCTTAAAAATTGTCTTCATAAATAATTAAGACCCTATATCATCATTAAGTCATTCCTTCAGTTGTCTGATGTAAATCTCCCGTTAAGTTTGTCCATTTATTCCGGTGATTTGTTCATTTAACATCCAGTTAAGTTCTGTTATTCGTTTGATGTCGGTAATACATCTGATTTGGAGTTTACTTCTGGTTCTTTTATGTTCTCTCGGTCTCCAATCGATAATTCGTCGTGTCGATCTCTTTTCCTATATTTGTCCTATATGAAAACCCCAATTCCATCTGAGTGTACAAATCTGTTAAATGGCATAAATTACTTAAGATCTCAGTCTGATTTCATGATTGGGTATGCAATCTTGGACCGCGATGCCAGGTATCTTTCTCTCCATTACCTAGAAGTTTACTAACTATTATACTCTTATTTAGTGTCTAAATTTCAGTTCCATATGGTATTCAGGGCAGCACATATTGGTCAAATATTTTTTTTTATTTCAGTGTGTTTTGTATATTGAGTTTAAAAATGTTTTGTAGCCTTCCGAATGCTGGCGAGGCTAGGAAAACTTTTTTCCCTAGATCCGCTTTTAATTTTTTTTGTGATTTTTTATCACAAATATACATATTTGGTATATTTTTCATTTCATAATAAAATTATTCCTGAAGCACAGTCTGATTTCCAAAAAAGAACTACAGTACTGCTGCTGCTCTGTCGGGAGTTTTGAACACGATCGAGAGATACTTGGATGATGAAAAAGTATCGGTATTGATTCAGCTGAACTTCTCGAAGGCTTTTGATACTATATACTATGAGTTACCGTGCTAAAAACTTAGATTTTAGGGTTTTCTTCGGCCGGCTATTGGTTTGATTTTATCATATTTAATAGATCAAAGCCACTGTGTTGAATGGGGAGATTTTTGTTGAACCCTGTTGCATCAAGTGTGCCTCAGAGATCAATTTTAAACCTCTGCTATTTATAATCTATACGGCCGATATATTCAGGAGTATAGAGGAGAATTGTGGTTACCACGCTTATGCGGACGAAAACCAGCTCAGTTTTAGTTTTTTCCTATAGAACATTATGTTGGTGAATATATGGAAAATTAAAAAAAAAATTTAAACCCCGCTAAATCAGTGGTTGTCTTATGTTGGTAGACATTAAATTCTCAGAATTGAAAGTACTATACAGTTGTGGATTGACGGAGTATGTTTATCTGTGAGGAGTGTGACAAAGTCTTTAGGCGTTTTAGTTGACGAAAAATTAAGATTTGTGGATGAGGTTGATTGTATTATAAAAAAATCTTTTAATACGCTCAGGTATTTGCTGTCAGAATCGTTAGTTTTGTCGCATTTTATTCATTATAAATTTGTTTCTGGTTCATTTCTTAACGATGTGGAGAAAAAAAATTCAAAGGGTTCAAAATTCGTGCCGTCACATTGCTCGTTACGAAAATATGACCACATTTTTCATTCTCTTCTCGAACTCAAATGGATCAATATAAATTAGAGAAGAACACTTCGCAGTCTTTGTTTATAAAATTCTGTGTCCATCATGTCCCTCTTTTCTTAGCAACAAGCTCAATCTCACGAGTGTAACACACCAAAGGAACATTCGTTATAAGTACCTTTTTAGTATGTATAAGCATTAGACGGATGTGTTTAAAAAGCGTTTCAATTGTCTGGCTGCGCCTTGTATTCTACAAGGTAATTTGTCATATACTTTGCTTTCCTGAATTATATTTTCATACCAATTTTTTTCGATTTTAGATTTAGCTCTGTTAACGTCGCATTTAGTTCTCTTTTACTTTTTGCTCTCAAGGTGACATCGTGAGCGAATCTTAAATGGTTTAATATTTCTCTATCTATTGTCACGCCTTCGTCTTTCGATCGTAGTTTTCGTAACATACCTTCCAGAGTCAAAGTAAAACATTTTAGAGATATTGAACACCCCATAAACATTAATTTATATCGTAATAATTTGGATGTTAATCCAATTTAATCTCTCACTGAATCTGTAATGAAAAACGGCAAAAATTAAAATTTATTACTTTTGATTAAACCGGAAATTACCTTTTTTGGATGGAGAAGGAAAACTGAGATAGGAATATGAAGCTTATTCAATATGCACTAGTTGACAATTGCAGTCTGTCAAATCTTATTCAGATGTTGATATCTCAAATGCTGCTAAATTTCGATATAAGATATATAACATGAAATGTGAATATAATTTACTGTAAACATGCAGGATATTTAATTTTGAAAAAAAAACAAGTGTGGAATATTTTTCTGTGCCTTTAGAAATATTTTCCAAAAATGGTAGCTAATACACAGTTTATATTTCCCCTTAAATTACATTTTAAAAATGAATGATTAAAGAATAAAATTACAGATCCCTGTTTATATACAAACTTGGTGCAAGGTTTCATTGTACACCATATTGTTTTCATTTAAAATCTATTACCCGTCAAAATATCATTAAAGATAACCGCTAAGTTCTCTAATCTTATCAGAGAGTAAACATGATAAAACCTACCTTTGAATTCAACATATTACATCCATTTTATGTTCTCCGGTAATGTCAAGGTATACTTTGCGCAATGGATTTTTACAAGAAAATAATTAAAAATAAAGACGTTTCGGCTGTTCTAAACGAGAAAGAATATAAGTGTGCGAGTTTACAAGCAATTGCAAATGAAGCAGTGAAAGAAAACAATAAAGAACGGTTAAAAGGTCTGGTGGAAGAAATTAATGGACACTTAACTGACTTAAGACAAATAAAGGATGACAAGGAGTTAAAAAATAAGGAAAAGTGTGACAAATTGATTCATCAATTTGAAGAATGTTTGGTAAAAATTCTCAACAAGAAACCATCAGATAATTTATTGTCGATACTAACCCAAAAGCTAGAAGAACTACAACATCTCACTCACTTGGCAATTCAAGAGAGCAAAAATGAAGAGTTAAAAAAATTGGTGGAGAGAATCGAAAGAAATTTGGAAGTAGTTAAAGAAATGCCTGAGGTGAAGGATGCAAAAAACACAGAAAAGGGAGAAGAGTTTTTAAAGCTAGTTGATAAATATGAAGATTTGTTGAAAGTTATTAATAATCATATGACTGCAAAAAGAAGAGTTATTAGTGAACCTATGTCAGCTGATGTTTTCCAAAAGATGCAAATGCAAGGTAATGCTCTACAAATCATTATTAGTCACTTTAAATAAATAATACACTTTTTTAATTACAATGCTGAGTCATAATGCATAAAGATGGTCTCTCAAATTTTAATCATAATAATAAATATTTTGTTTTTCAAGGTTATCATATTGACGTCAATCTGTCAAACTCGTAAATCGTCTAATCCGAACGTAACTCTTCAAGGTTACTAAACAATTTTATTGGCAAATATATAATTCCAATTCTAACTTGAAATATATCACTATCATTTTTTTATTATTATTATTATTTGGAGAATATATATAAAAATACTTATTAAGAAAAATAAAACGTACTAAAAAGTATAAAATAATTATAATTTCTCCTAACCCCATACATATCCCTAACCTCATACACATTGTTATAAAAATACTAGTAAGATTTAAAACGAAAAACGTGGTAATTGATGCATGAATAATTCACCTGAGTCACCAACAGTTTTACTGAACTGCAATAAATGAGAACTATTGGGTGAGTTTTCTCAATGACAGCTGCTTTCTACACTCCTTACCATCTTCTGTTGCAGACACCGTATGTTTGCCACTTTAAATCTTACAAGTATTTTCATAACTATTAAAAATTCACAATTACAAATTTTCAGGACAATGTGTGCGGGTTTAGGAACCTATATGGGGTCATAAATTTGTTTAGGGCTAGGAGAAATTATTTTATGCTATCTATTTCATTCTAGTTAGGTGTTATATTATTTTTTTTTTTTTTGATTTAAATGATTATTATCTACATTTTGGATTTTAATGTAAAATCGATTGCTTATATCGAATAAACAAGGAAACAAATAGACAAGCAAGAAAGCGAGTTATTGCTGCATTGTCATTCAGTCCTGAATTTAAAGTTTCAAGTTTCATCTGGAAGTTAATTTAAAATCGATTGCAAAATTTGCACCAGACAGACAAACAAACATGATTTCATACTCCAGTTTATTTTCTATTTCTACTTATTCTATTATTCATATTTAAACAAACAGACAAAAAAAGGTTCTATAAAGGCAACGTAAAAAGAAGAGTTAATGGGGAACGCAAATAAAACAAAAAATTACGTAGGTAATATGAAGGAAAATGCTTCTTTAAGTGTTTTATATAGGGTGTGCGGAAAAATGTGGAAAATCTCTCGGATATGAAAAAAATACGTGATAGGAATACTACAAGTTTATTAAAACTTTTTTCGTATAGGCCTCCCCTCTTCGGAGATATAGGATCCCCAACAGCTGTATTGGAATCAAGTTTTTACACATAATTATTATACCAAAAGGTATATTTAATCTTTTTTTAATATGATTTATACCAGGTAAGACCCTTCAAATTACTATCTAAGAAAGTATTGTGACTTACTCACAGCTGCAGAAACGGACTAGCTGTGACACTAATGACCCCATTTTTTTTACGCCCTGTATGATAAGAACTTTGGACAACGTCTTTTACATACCTTTAAGTATTGAGTCTTCTTCATTCATGTCGCTAATCCTAACTGTTTTCGAAAAAACGTCATTTTATTTACACTGTTAGTCCCCTAACTTCTGTCGGATTGAATATGAAAAAGAGGAATTTTCCCTTGTCATCATAGTTTCAATAAAAACTGCTTGGTTAAAAACTTCGTAAGAGGGTTCAATATGGGCTCCGTGAAATCTGATAAACTCGCTGGCACGACGAATTGAGGACTGCTGCACCCTCCACATTAACTCAGCATTGTTTCTTATTTGATCACAATGAAAGGTGATTCTCCGTAGAAGTTCCTCCCTACTATCGACTGGAGTGGAACACAGCAAGGTTTTGAGGTGCCCCCATAGATAAAAATTCAACGGCATTAGATCGGGAGAGTGAGGAGGCCAGATAATAGGTGCTTCTCTAGCTATCCAACGGTTTGAATATCGTTATTCAGGTGCTCCCACATAGCAACGCTGAAATGAGGTGGTGCCCCATCGTGCATGTAGTACATATTTCGGCAAGTGCAAGTTTCGAGTGGTAAATGTTATACTAAATCGTGACAAGCGTTCTGGAAGAACTCAAAATAAAGTTCTCCATGCAGTAGAGTCGGCAACGATCCAATCAAAGAATTGTCAATGATTCCTTCCCAGACATTAATTGATTGGAACTGATGTTGATGATCCGAAACAATAGTTGCATGAGGATTTTCATCAGCTCATACATGTGAGTTGCGTAAATTTGTGATACCATATTTGATAAACCCTGCTTCATCCGTGATGAGAATAGTGCTAATGAAGTTTACATTATTTCGCTGCTGATCCAATAGCCAGTTTGCAAACTGCATTCTACGAGGAAAATCTTCAAAAACCAATTCATGCACTTTTTTCAAATGATATGGATATAACAGCTGTTCTTGAAGAACTTCATATACTATTTTTTTCGACGTTTTAAACTACGTTGATAATTTTCGAGTGCTCGTTGAAAGAGTGTCTTCTACAGCATTTAAAATATTTTCTTCTAATTGCGGCGTAAGTACTTTTCTTTTCCGACCAACATCAGTACTTCTTTTCCCAAAATGATGAAATTTAATAAAATTACCTTATTCAATGGAATCGCCTACCATTATCCCTTAGATGTCAGTCAACTCGTTGAAATGTTTTCTGATCTGGAAGAGTACGATCAGGATATTTGTCATGCTATAACCTTCTGGCTTCCAAAGCACTGCAAGAAGTAAGACCATACATTAGATGTATATCTGCATACTCAATAAATGTGTATTTCATATTTCGAATTATTTCACAACGAAATCCAAAAATCAGTATATTAATAGCATAAAGTTGAAGGTTGAGCATTTGATAGGAACACACATCTATCTTTTATCGAAATAACCAAATACATGATGTAAATAAAATGACGGTTTTTCGAAAACGGTTAGCATTAGCGACATGAATGAAGAGTACTTAATTTTTAGTCAATAGTTAAAGGTATGTAAAAAAATGTTGTCCAAAATTCTTATACAGGGCGTAAAAAATGGGGCCATCAGTGTCACAGGTAGTCCGTTCCTGAAGCTGCACTTTATTGGATAGTAATTTGAAGGGTCTTACCTGGTATACATCATATTAAAAAGAAATGAAATCTGCCTGGTAGCTCAATAATTAGGTCTAAAAATCTTGATTCCATTGCATATTTCTGAAGAGGAGGCTTATAAGAAAAAAGTTTATAAGAACGTGTAGTATTCCTTTCACGTGTTTTTTTCATATCCTGGAGATTTTCCACATTTTCCCGGAAACCCTGTATACTGTTTTAATGTAAATAAAAATAATCATATAATTTTTAATATTATTCAGTAAAGCCTAACAAGGAACACCCGTCTACAATGTAATAATAATTATCATTGAACTTCATTCCTTATAGTGCTAGTCAAGGTCACAGAGATTTTAGCGACCTGATGATATATATGCAAAACAAATTGGAAACTTTAATTTTCATTATCCCAAAATCAAATTTAAAAATTATAACTTTTTAGTGAATCTGGCTGTCCAATTTTATTTTTAAATATTATATAAGAAATTGCGGCAGAAAATAACTTATACCTTTACAATAGTTTTTTAAACATAAGTATTCTTTATAACTCTTAATTTTCTGACATCATAATATAAAATATTTATAAAACAGTATGGACTCGGTATGGATGTATATCATTATACAGGGTGATTTTTCGGGAACTTCATCGATCGATTGTGGAAAAACTATATGTAGAAAGAATTTGAAAAACAGCCAGCTAAAATATTTCAAGATGCAGCACTTCCGGTTATACCGGAAGAAGATGTCAACTTTCTTATTTTAAGAGGAACACTATATATTATTGTATTTTTGATTTATACGTAAAATTCTAGACATATTTCATGTACAATATTGGATACTTAAGTCTCACCGTTTTGGACATATTTAAATTTTTGTCAAAAATGACGTTTGCGGACCAAAACTTAACTATACATTTTTCCTATAAGAAAGTCTTTATTATTTAATTTGGGTTAATTTTCTTGTAGACAAAGATCGACTTTAGTAGCTTCTTAATGATATTTTGAAAATTATTAGTACAGAGTGGTCAAAAAAGAAGAATTAAAATTATATTTAAAAAATCGTCAATTTTTTCAAGTAGAAAGCACCTATTTTTATAATTTTATCATATTGTTAAGCATTAAAAATAAAGGTAACTTTGTATAAGGTAGTTTTTTGCAAAAATTTGTAGTTTTCAAAATTGGCACTTCAACATTTTTCTATTGTAAAAATGCTATACGGCTTTTAAGTTTTTTTATTAGTTAGCCATGATGGCGAGCCGTGGCGAAAATAAAACAATCGAACCCTACAGAATTGTCACTATTTCTTGCCATTTGACATTCATTAATAATAATTATTCTGAAGCGATTAAATTACATGCACTAAGATTATTTAATCTTATTTATTATTTATGGAGAATGTGAGTTATTTCAAGAACATGCGATACATTCGCGATCCGATATCCGCAGAAACAGAAACCAACACCACCAAGTGTTAAAAGGATTATAGAGAACTTCAAGAACTTTGGATCCATAAAAGCAAAAAGGAATAGAAAGAAACCAGTTGTTAATAATGAAAATATTGAAACTACAATTTTAGGATATTTCGCCGCATATCCGACAATATCTACAAGGCAAATAGCATTAGAGTCTGGATTATCTCAATCATCAGTTTTAAAGATTTTATGGAAACACAACTTTCACCCCAATGTATATTCCATAGTATAACATTTAAAAGACACTGATTTTCTGGATAATATTATTTGGTCGGACGAAGTCAGATTCACAAGAATGGATTGTTTAATCAACACAATTCTCAACTATTGGAGCGACTCAAATGTACATCCAGTTTGAGGATTAAAGTTTTAAGAGTCTTGGCAGTTTAACGTATATTGTGCTATAAGAAATGACGGTGTCGTCGCCCTAGAATTCTGCGACGACAATCTGAATGGTAAGTTGGCCATTTTTGAAGACTTCTAGATACAAAATTCGTTTTTTAACTTATAGGTGAGCGCTACTGCGACATCTTGAGATATTTGGAAGTGAATTATTTAGATAACTGGCCGCTGGCTGATCATAGAAATCTATTTTATAAACATGATGGGGCGCCTCCACATAATAGTCATTTAGTTAACAATCATCTGCAAAACTTGTTTCATGATCAATGGATAGCCAAGAATGGGCCACATCTTTGGCCACCTCGCTCCCCTGACCTAACAGTACTTGATTTTTTTTTTATTTTGGAGACAATCAAAAATAAAGTATACAACACCGCATTAACCACTATGGAAGATAGCATGCAGCGCGTCGGAAGAGCATTTGAAGAACTTAATTCTCAGTCAGTAAGAAGAGCCACCCATGAAGAGTTCTTGCTTAGATGCGAAAAATGTTTGGAAGTTCAAGGGCGCCAATTTGAACATTTCCTCAAATAATTTTTATAACTTTATTTTATTAACAACTGGTTTATTTCTGTTTCCTTTAGCTTTTATAGATCCAGAGTCCTTGAAGTTTTTTATAATCTTTTTAACAGTTAGTAGTGTTGATTTCTGTTTCTTCGGATATCGGATCGCGAATGTATCGCATGTTCTTGAAATAACTCTATCGCATTCTTGATAAATAAAAATAAGTTCAAATAATTTTCGTGCCTGTAATTTAATCGCCCCGATATGATTATTAGTAATGAATGTCAAATGGCAAGAAATAGTGACAAATCTGTAGGGTTCGATTGTTTTATTTTCGCCATCCCTCGCCGTCATGGCCAACTAATAACAAAATTTAAAAGCCGTATAGTATTTTTACAATAGAAAAATATTGGAATAGACAATCTTACCCAAAGTCATTTTTAATGCGTAATATGTTAAAATTATAAAAATGGGTGCTTTCTATTTGAAAAAATTGACTTTTGACAATTTTTTACATATAATTTTTATTCTTCTTTTTTGACCACTCTGTACTAATAATATTCCAAATATTATGAAAAAACTAGTAAAGTTGATCTTTGTCTACAAGAAAACTAACTCAAATTACATGATAAAGACTTCCTTATAGGAAAAATTTATAGTCGCAAATGTCCAAAATAGTGAGACTTAAGAATAGAAAATTATACGTGAGGTATATCTAGAATTTTATGTAAAAATCAAAAATGCTTGTTCCATTTAAAATAAGCAAGTTGACATCTACTTCCGGTATAACTGGAAGTGCCACCATCTTGAAAATATTTTAAACGGCTGTCCTCCATGCACGTTAGTACACTGTCAAATTTTCAAATGCTTCCTGATTATAGTTTTCCGAAAATCGATCGATAAATTTTCCGGAGAACCACTCTGTATAAAAAATAAAGCATGCTTTATAACCAAATCAAGAAAAAGAAAAAGAACAAAAGTAACTGAGGTAATCTTCAACAAAATAATACAATTCTTAGCTATTTTAAATTTTAAAATTTATTTATTTTTCCTAGAAAACTTGCAAGAACAGGAAAATCCACCACCAAAACCAAATAAAATAGGTTTAAACGAAGTGGAGGAAAAACTAAAGCTAATGCGACAAAAACGCCTTAATCGACTTAGCACTTTCGTCGACCAGCAAAGTAAACTCTCCGAACAACGCAGTCGAGAAATCTCACCAAAAAACTCAGACAACTCCAATAAAAGCCTCGAAAATTTAAGTGAAATCTCCGAAAGCGTGGAAATTGAAACTGCAATTAAATCGATTCAGTCAACCGAAAACGTGAAACCGTCGCTTTTCAGACCGATTGGCAGGGAAAAACTTGTGAAAGCCCCTGAACAAAAAGTTTTTCTAAACGCCGATGAAAAAGTCATCAAAAGAATCGAGCCAAAACAACAGACGAGTGAATTGCAAGGAGAAACCACTAGAGTTGTTCCCAATTTTAAAAATAGTTCTGTAAAGAGCGGGATGTCTGCAGTTGTAAGTGAAAAGCAGTTAGCATCTAATACGGTAGCAACAGGTATGTGTTTATATTACTTTTTTTATTTATCTAGATAATTTATTTATTCTTAAATTAAACAGATTTTAATCATGTCACACATTTTACTCTTTATATCTTGTAATTTGTTAGTGAGGGTTAATTTAGGTTGGCACTATTTGCGCCAAGTCAACTTAGAGTGAGTCCACACAATAAGAAAAACCTGGGCGTAAGCGTAGCGTAATAAGATATATGTAAAATTTCAAGCATTATGATTTGTTAGGCTTAAAAAAAGACAAAGACCGCAGATTTCCCACCTAAATCTGCCTTTTTCTAGGTCATTACGCCAAATGATGTTGAATTTTTCAGCGGACTGCTTTAAAAATGGGGGAAACTGTTTATTTTCAAAATTTTATATAAAAACATAACCTATGTTTTTTTTTTTAAAGTTTGTTGTTTTATTTATATTTTTTATTTTGCGAATTTTGAAATAATGGATATTTATGGACTATGTTAAATTTTTTTAGTTTATTAAAAATGTTTGTTACCGAAGATCATTACTCCTTGGTTCTCAAAAAAAAAAACAATTCTTGTTCATTTTTTTATTAATTTTATGACAATTGCAATAATACAGTTGTTCGTTATATAAATTAAAGCTTATGAAATAATAATTTCTATTCAACGTCAATCTCTGATATCGAGACGCAAATCCACAGACATGCCCTTAGCTAAGGTTACCAGATCAAAAAATATTGAGATTTCCTGACAATATGCCGGACTTTTCAGTAAATATCCGGACGTTTTATCTGAATCTTATTTGTAGTATGTTAAGGCAGTGAGATTTTCAAAATATTTGGAATCGAAGCACCAAATGCGAATATCGAGGGAGTGTTCTCATTAATAGAAGCGTAATGGACTAAGGTGAGAAATAGGCTGTCTATATTGTTATAAGCTTTACATGCCACCAATGTTATAACTTTGCTGGTTCTGCTTTTGGTTTATCACTGGTTTGGATGAATTCAAATAAATCTTCAAATATTACTTTTAATATTTCATTAAAATGTTCACTAAATCATGAGGTAACAACAGTTTTTCTTCTTACTTACAAATTTAATATAACTATTGTAGTCTTTTAATTTTAGTTCCTCTCGTCTCTATGTTCATGTCCTAGTTATATTCTATTTCTGTATCTAAATTATTATTTTACAGTCATAGGCGCAGTAACAAATATAAGAGAACTATTTATTTACATGATTACTGAAATGCAAAGCGTGTATTTATGGGACGATGAAAATATGAACAAAGCTAATGGTCTCTGTAAAACATAAAGTTTTAGAGTTTCGGAGATTAAGGCATGCTTTTGTTTGAGTCTATTAGAATATAAATTTACTTAAGATATAACTTCTAAGAGAGTATTAAATATTAGACTGCAATTATCTATTAATCCATAAGAGTAACTTAAAAATATTTACATAAAGTAATTTAATAATTAATAATTTGTAGTAAACTACAAACAATTGTAATAATTAAAATGATTGTTAAAAATACACTGTTATATTGAAATTCTCGTCTTTGAACTCCTTGGCAATTCTTTACTAGGTAGAAGTGGTAAACCTTGGAAATAAAACTTCTTCCCATATTACCGCACAAGTAACCTGAATAATTTTAGAAACACTGTTTACCAACTCGGAATTCGCACTGTTGCTTTCACATGCTGATTTCATCAGCTAAATATCACAATGTTATTTCCAACCTAGTAATAGAGGTATAGCTGTACACATTTCCATATCGTGTTTCCTAATTATTGGCCCAACAATAGTAAAGAGCTCTTAAAATTCACCAGTAACATTTCTTGCATTAGATTATTAGTATGTTCAAGCCTTTCTCCAGTGTTTTCCTCAAATACAGACCGGAAGCAGTAGCGACGACTTTCCTGTTTTTTTTTTTAATAAAGAATATATCAATATTCTCCTTACATTTTGAAACTATTTTTTCCAGATTAAAATACTGCTGCAATTAATGTTTTATTTTGCTTCATTTTAATTTTTAGATAAAATATAAACAAAAATCCTGATAAAAGTTAGGTTAAGACAAAAAACCATACCCCTTATGACCTCTTAACCAAATTTCCCATGTGGATGATACATTTTTAACACAAAAGCGCGTAATACACCTACGCTCAAATTTTTGTTGTCGTGTGGACCCACTCTTAAAATCAGCCGCTATGGAATTTAGGAATGGGCTATACTTTTAAAATTATCGATATTTGGTATCGACCAGTCTCGTAAAAAATTGTATCGATATAGAAAAATATCGGTGTTAAAAATATCGATATCTAAAGTATCGATACCTCGACGATACGAATATTCTTGTTATTTACACAAAAATCCTAGAAATCGTGTCTGAATTTGAATGACTATTATTACAGTGAATAAATTCTAAATTTTAGTTTTTAAATCAAACATATACAAACCATAAACAAAAATATTGGGAAACGCAATAATTCTTTAAAATATTATCATAATATCTATCTTCATGCCATATATCATTAAAATAAAACCCTTTGGTTATTGTATCGAAATAAACACATATTATAAAAAAATTGTCATTGTGTATTTAAAAGTTTGCAATAATCAGTGGCGGACTAAGCCCATCGGAAGCCCGGTGCGACAAAACTAAATGAGGCCTCAGTCTGTTTAGAAATTGATGTACTTGTAGTGTACATCTCGTAAAAAATGAATAATATAGATGTAATGGCTGAAGAGAATATGAATCAGCATTCAGCACAGCAACTAACAGGTAGAATACAAAGAAACAATGAAGAATAAAATAAGAAAATACCTTTACATTTATATTTTATATGTCTAAAAACAAAGCTTGTACACTTATAGTATCAGTTCGGTTCGTAACCTTAGATACAAGATAGTAGTTATTATTGATATTATAGTTTACGTTTCATTTAACGTTTTATGTAAATTCTTTGTTGAACACATCCATTGAGTAATGCCATGGCCTAACAGTAAGTAAGTAGGTATCTACCTACGTTTATATTTTGAATAACTATAAGGCCTACAACTTCAAAGTGCCTCCTACATATTGAACATATTTTCGTCATGCTTGAGATTTGATTAGGAAGGACTTATCGAGATCGGCTACTGGTAACAAGTTTCCCATTTATTAATTTTTAATAAAATGAAAATGTAAAAAATAGGTAAGGAAAAATAAAACGAAATGTCAGCGACATAAATAAATAGCATATTGGACGTTTTTCTTGTATTAAAATTAATAAAAAAACTAGCATAAAAATACTAGATAAAATTCCACTGTTCAAACTTTAACTAATGAGTATATAAGTAGAAACAAAACCAAAAAACGATATAAATCAATTTCAATGAAACTAATAGCAACACTTTAGACATTTACAGTAACTTCCATGCAATGACGTAGATATGAGATATAATTTCTCCTCAAAATGTTAAGATACTGCTGTTTTTACCTTTTGATCGCTGAAAGAATCTTATTACTAATTTTTTAAAATTTGTATAAAAAAATAATTACACTGTTAAAAGGAAATGCATTAAATTTAATGTAAACGTGCTGGAAGCAAATTTATTAAATGCATTTAATGTAATGTATTAAATTTAATAATTTACATTAATCTAAATTAATTTATTCCATTAAATTTAATGTAATCATACATTAAGTTTAAAGTTTGATCATACCACCAGTGTTATTGGTAGTAGAGGTGGGTCGGACTTGAAAAACCCGTTCTTTTTACCCGGATCAGTTTACAGTCTGAAAGATCCGGATCACTAAAATTTAAAACATCGGACTCGGACAGTACGAAAGTTCGCCCTCCGACTGGTCATACGTTACATCGGACTTATAATGAGCCGAGATTCGTTGAACCGTTTTAATCGGACGGTGTTCGTTGTGTCTTTTACGGGTCTTTGTATCTTTCGAACATTCGGTTTAGTATAGTACGATGGGTCACTGATGTTTCGGGTCCGCTGGAGAAACCTCATTTCGTTCGATTAATAATTGCAGGAACAGTAAATACGTTAAAGGCAATGGCCGTGGAGTACAAGGATTTAGGATTGCTCTAGTTTAGATTATGTTTCTCTAGGACATTTGTAAACTATATACTTACGAATCTAGTATTTTGGTAGTTAAAATATGAATTATAATAGGAACGTGATTAAAATTTTTTAGCCCTATATACCGATTCTAGCTTGTTTTAAATTTAATTGGGTATGACAGGGATATTTAATTGCAATTTTGGGGAAAGTGGATGTAATTTAAAATGTAATAATAATAATAAATGTTTTGTTTCATCATCGAATTATGTTGTTACGATCGTTAAAGTAGGTACATATATTATTTTGCTGAAAATGATAATTTAGTAGCATGATGTAGGCACATAGAGAAGCCTGTTTTTCCGAATATTTTTTGTTCTGGCTCGTAAAACAGTGACAGAAATTGTAAAATCATAAAAATGACGATCAATTATAATTTTGGGTTTTTAATCCTGGAACAAAAAAGGTTGGTTTTTAATTAAAAATTATTAACAAAAAATAAAGAATATGTAGTAAAACCGATTTTTTTAAACATAAATTAAATTTCTCGGAAAAGTGACAATAATAAAAACATAATTTTAATTTTTGTTATTAAACAAAAAATTAAAATTATGACTGCTTTACAATTTTGCAATGCTTGTCAACGATTGTTCTGATCGGTCCATATTAGTATGAGGCAAACTAATTTCTAAATTTAGTTGATTTTCTGGTGCTGCATTACGGTACGTTATTTCTTGTGACTCAAGTAGAGTCACTAATGGATGCGTACTTTTAAGATGTCTAGCCAAATTTTCGGTAGTCACCTATATTGCTTGAAACATAATTCACGCTTGACCCAATTTTTTCCAATCACCGTAAAATTATGCCATACACCGTTTTTTTCGATAATTCATATGAAATGGTGAATGAGCAAATAATATATGCAGTTAAATGAGAGAGCCGCAATATTACTATTTGTTTAAAATACAGCTTAAATGTCCTATTCGCTTTTTTATTTTGTCTCCTAAATTGTAACAATTTTTTTTTTTCAAAAAAATAATTAATGAGGCTTGTAATTGGATTTTATAAAAAAAAAAGGATGAAATGTAATTATCTGTGGTGTACTATTTCCTAAAATTATATATTAAAAATATGAAATTGGAAAGTCGTTCGAACTTTCGAATTCTTGACGGAAAACGGACAATTGAACCGGTTCTTTGACCCGGATCTTTAAAATTAGTGATCCGGACGGTCCGAATCACCAAAAAGTCCGTTTTGCCCACCTCTAATTGGTAGTGTCCCCCATCTAGACCGGTCTCGAACTTACTGGTTCCCGTCAGTACGGGGCAAACATGTACACCTCACAATAAGACAATTGAGTCATTTAAGCAACTTATATCATACTAAATACAAAGTTCAGTACAAGTTGCGCCATCTCCCGGAATCTGACGCAATGTATATTGAATAAGAATGTAAATTCCTTTAGTATTAGGGTATATGTGAATTAATTTTAATATACAGAAGTTGAAATATCTTTTCAGCTACTTTATTGAAATTTAAGATACCATTTAATCAATTTTAATGTATAACGAACTGATAATTTAATGAACTGCTTTAAATTCAAAGTAATCGTAAATTATTCACGATTTTTGGTACAAAACCATTAAATTTAATGTAGAATGAAGATTATATTTGCATTAAATTTAAAGTTATTTTTAACAGTGCGTGTTGAGCCAAGTCCAAGTTCGTGCTGTAAAGCGGATGATTAACAACGTTGTACACGCCTTTGTTTATCAAACTGTCAAAATTCTAGGGACGATAGGCCAGGAAACGAAGCGATTTTTGGGAGGTAACGATGACTCAAATACTGACTGCGATCTGATTGCAGAAATAGATAGGGAAGGTAGTAGAAATGACGTCTCATCTCGTGTTCAACAAATTTTGGTTGGAACAGTGTTTTTTTTTTAACAAATAGTTCGAAAAATGATTTTTCCCCGGTTTTTCCGATTTTACGGAAAATCTAAGGGATTTAGAGAAAAATGTTCTACAGATCAATTATATGTCTTGAAATCTTCAAAATTAGTTTTTGTTTGTCCAAATCGGTCCGTAAGCAAAAAAGTTATTGCAAATTAAACATTAAAAATGGCTTATTTTTCAATTGTTAATAACTTTCTTAATATTTATTGAATTGTATTAAACTTTTACCAAGATGTGAGTCTTAAAGTGCATAAAAACTGTGCGGGAGTTGGGCGTTGTCGGTCCAATAGTTTTTGTAAAATTGCAATTGTTTATTAGAAAAACGAAAAAAATGACTAATTTTGACCGTCGTATAAGAAACTGCTACAGAGTTCTGTCAGTGCTCATTCTCTTCGTAAAGACTTAAGCTATCATGTAATAAAAAAGTGGATAATTATGATTTAATGGATTATTGTATAACTTTTAATACAACCTTATTTTATAACAATAACTTTATTCAAGAAATGGTATTTCAATACAATAATAAAAAATTCTAATTTTAGCACGATATTATTATTTCTAGTTCCTACATATGTAATAAAAGCAAAAAATGCGAAATTTTGAAAAATATAACTTTTGAGAGGTAGGAGTGGGCAGAATATAATTGTTCATAAAAGTATATATATATATATATATATATATATATATATATATATATATATATATATATATATATATATATATATATAATAAGGTATGTAATTGCTTTCAATGAAAAAAACATGTAAAATAAGTAAAAAATAATTTAAATGTAAAAAAACTTTTCGGGGGGGGGGGGGGGGGTAATTCGAGGTTAAACATCTGCCCAATACTATTTTTCGATGAGCTATCCCAAAAAAATCAAAGAATGAAAGCTCTACGTTATTTAGAAGCGGAGATATTGGTAATTTTTCAAGCTCGCGCCGATTTGAAGGCGCGTTCTCATTTTGTACTCGGAGCGATTAGGTTATCCCCTCCAACTTACCTTATCTGGCGTTCAGCACGTATCCTCAGTTTAGCGATCTCCTGAAGGTTTCATTATGTATAAATTAACCTCAATTGAATGATTTCATATATTTTAGGCTCTGATCTGTAAAAGATTCAGCTCTTAATATAAATAAACAATCGCTCTGTGATTTTTTGAAAAAAAAATTGCTAACTCGACTCGTACTGGTCATAGAGACTTATTTTTTTTCAAAATTCGTGTTTTTTACCAGCTTTTCAATGATATGCTTCATTAACAAATCGGACAAAAAATGCGGTTGTTAATTAATTTAATTAGAAGCGAAAAACTACCCATATTTTCATGATGATTTTGTATAAACAAAATATGAAAAATATCCACTTTTTTTACTACATAATAGTTTAAGTCTTTGCGAAGAGAATGAGTATTGATAGAACTCTGTAGCAGTTTCCCAGACGACGGTACAGCCAATCAAATATAGTCACTTTTTTCGTTTTTCTAATAAACAATTGCAATTTTACAAAAACTACTGTACCGACAGCGCCCAACTCCCGTACAGTTTTTAAGCACTTTAAAACTCACATTTTGATAGAAGTTGAAAACAATTCAATAGATATTAAGAAAGTTATTAACAATTGAAAAATAAGCCATTTTTAATGTTTAATATGCAATAACCTTTTTGTTTACGGACAGATTTGAACAAACAAAAACTAATTTTGAAGATATTTTCAAGACGTATAATTCGTCTCTGGAATATTTTTCTCTAAATCCCTTAGATTTTCCGTTAAATCCAAAAAACCGGGGAAAATAATTTTTCGACCTATTTGTTAAAAAAAAATAATGTTCCAACCAAAAATTGTTGAGACACGAGATGAGACGTCATTTCTACTACCTTTCCCTACTCATCTTTAAATGTGCATGAATTATATCATTAGCTCTTTACTAATTATCACGTCATATGCGATTTTCCATTGTTTAAATCATCGGTCAGAAAAAATAAGATCCTTAATTTTGGTCGAATCAGAGCTGAAACTCCAGCTGCTGAAAAGAAGCTGAAAATCAAAAATGTTTAGGCGTCTTAAAATATGTGATAAATCAAATATTTACATTGATCTTGCTGATGATTGTTGATTTGACTATTATTGTTCTCTCAACTATTCTAGTTCATATACATATGTTTTATAGCCATTATACAAATGCGTCACTAACATAGTTTAACATTATTAAAATAATAACTTGTATGAAGAACTTTCGGAGGTATCAATGGTACAAATTTTCTTATACAATGCTTACTTTATACCAAACACTATAAGTTCACAATTATCAACACTTAAAGTAGAAAGAATATTCCTCTTTCATTTTCAATGTGCACTGATTTATGGTATATACAGGTTTTACATGTAAGGAGGGAAGAAGTCACTTTTTAAATAAAGCTAGCGGTATTTAGGTAGAAAAAAATAATTAAAATTAATTTTTATTTTATTTTAGGAATGTCCCAAAAAGAACGGGTAAAACCAGGTGATCGAAAAATAGAGAAGGTTGTTAAAGATGAAGATACAAAAATACATCCAAATATTTCTAACAGTTATGTGACAGAAAACGTCGTATCTACTGAGAAGAATGTTAACCCCACTGCACGAAGTAGCTTTGGCAAAGGAACGCTGACAAGAAGTTTTGCTGAAAGACAAATAGAAAATGCTAAAATGGCAGGTAAGTTATATATCTATAACCAGGGACGTCCCAAGTTCATTTCGCTTGATCAGGCTAAAAGAAATAAACTCATATTAATAATTTTTGTATTGTACAGTGAAATAGTACCCAAAATAAAAAACAGTGTTGAATTATGAAATATTCATATTAAGCCAAATTACTGAAAAACAAAAAGTAATACAAATGTATTTAAATTACACTTATAGTGTCCTTAAATACACAGAAAAAAAAAACAAGGAAAAATGTAGAAGTGAGACTTTTGTAGATTTACTTTTGGCAAATTAATTAATAAGAATTTTAATATCTAGTTGTTTCAAAAAGTCAGCTTCTATAGAAGTAACCGTGAGATTTTCTAATCTCTCCTGGCCCATTCTAGATCTCTAGTAATCCTTGATTAACTTCAATTTTGAAAATGATCTCTCGGCTGTAGCTACAGAAATGAGTATAGCTAAATTCGTTGATTTATAGTGAACTTCCAAAAAATACTATTTTAAAAATTTAAGTATCGGGTATCTTTAGGGCCTTGAAGCCGTTGAGCGTCGTATGCCCTAGTCATATAGACGGCGAGTCCTAGATTATAACTCCCCATACTGTATATTAATAAGATTTGTCGCATCTTTAAGTTCTCGACATAACAAAATTGAAAGAAAACTGTACGTATACTATCCTCTTGACAAAAAAAAATAAGTTGCCAAATTTTTTATAAAATGATTGATGTTTATGACTTGGACAAATTTCAAGTTGAAAACTAATTGTTGTCTAATTTGTTTGGTCTAATTTCAAAATCATATTTGTCAACAATTACACAATAATAATTATAGTTAACGATTTAGAAAATTTTTAAAAGTTTATAGATCTTTATAACGAAGACGTAGGAAATAAGGTAATTATTACATTATTAATTCATCCATTTGAGTTGGAGATTGGAAAACGGAAAGAAAAACGTTGAGTTTTTAAGATATTTCTTATTGAAATGTACCTATTTCGGCGATTCGATTATCTGCGCTTACCGTTTTCTCTCCTTTACTGTAACATTTGGGTTTTTTTTTGCTTAAATCACAAAGATCACCCTTCTTTCATTTTGGAAATATGTTTTATTCACTAACATGATTTAAGTTTAAAATTTGTCTAAAGCAGTGAAGGTTTGAAATTGACACGTGCAACGCTAAGGGAACCCGGCTTTGAAATAAAAAATAAAAAAATCATTTTCTGACCTAGAAGCTGATTAAGATCCCAGTTATTGAAAAGAGGGTCACGAATTCCTCAGAAGCTGCTCAGAAATTATCACCCTGCCAGCCTGCTTTCGGCATTGGGGAAATAACGAAAATAGTTATTCTTAACAAACTTAAGATTATTACTCAAGAGCAAAGAATGATTCTTGTTGGGCATTAAGGAGGTCGTCCACCTTTGAGCAGTAAAATCCAAGCCTATTTTTAAGAACTAATTGCAAAGGAACTACTTTTATTGGCACAAGATTGGTCTTTTAAAAAGGTATCATTAGAAAATAAAATATTCACACTTGAGATGTCCTTGACTTTGTGCTCGCAAAAGCCATATGTAATTTTTTGGTAAGGCTTTGGCCATCTGAGATGTCTGAAATCAAAAAAAATTAAATACCTCCTTATTTTATCCAGTTGTCACGTTGGCTATATATCTCAGAAGACGATTGTTTTTATATTGAAATTCGTTCAAATTACGCAATTGTTTATAAAAAGTGTGAATTTCGACCTATTTTTTTGACCTGTAAAAATTACACAAAACAAAATTTCAAAAATCGTACTCAGAGAAATAAGCTACATATTTACTGAATAACTGAAAAAAAATTGGTCAAATTCGACAAATATTTCTAGTAGAAGTCTTACCAAAAATTTGAAAAAATGCAACTTTTGGAAAATCGCGTTTAAAGATAAATAACAATGTAAAATGTGATTGGAGAAACTTACGATCTAATTGGCTGTACCAGGGCTGTAGAGCTCTCCCTCCTCGTCACAGACACGTTCTTGGTCTGCCACACGCACCTCCCTATATTGGATTCGGGACCTTTTTGCCGCGTCGCTCACTCTCCGCTCGGTCGATGCGGTCCTCGTCGAGTCGAGCATATCTCTGCTTGAGGTCCCAGGATAATTTCCAAGATTTCCATAATTTGTAGAATTGATGAAAATCATGACTGCCAAATAAATTGCAGTTTCGACCACCTGCTTGCCTGAATGCAAATATTTTGGCACCAACATCCAGATGTAGCTATTCACAGACTACTTTTTATTTTGAGAATGGGCGCCCTAACATATTTCCAATAAACTTTCAGATGACAAACTTTTGTATACTGGATTCATTAATTTGACGATCAAGGGAGCGAGAGGAAATCTATTATGTTGAAAAGTTGCCAAAGTCCCGTTTGACTTCGGCCTGACGCCACCTGTACAACAATCCCTACCGGGGGACACTTGGGAGATTTTCATCTGATGAACTGCAGTGCTCCAGGGATACCAAAATCGCAGTTTTCATTTTTTCTACACAATCAGAGTTTCTGCGAATTGCCAGTCGGTAAAATATTGTATGCTCCCCGATAGCAAACATCAAATTAATAGAGGAAGAAGTACTGAAAGCACTGAAGAATGACGAAAAAATTAATGTCAATAATTGATCTTTTAAAAACAATGATATTACTAAACATACATAAACATTTTGGTATGAATAAGATCAGTGCAAGATTAGGCCCAAACCTTCTTTCCGCTATTCCAAAAGAAGCACGTCTAAAATTCCTTGCAAGAGTGCCATTAGAACATGTGACTTCAATGAACTCAACTGCATAGCTTCTCTCTTTCCTTACCACCAATACCTTGATTCATACATTCACATGCATTCACAAAACGTCAACAAACGACCGCTATACCCATCCGAAAAAGAATTTATACGTAAAAGAGAGACGGAGCGGCTAAGCGCAGCTAGAGCGCTCGAAAAGGACAGAGGTGGACATGTTACAGGTTCCATACACCTACAAAGGAAAGTATTTTTCACAAAATCCTTCATATGGCGTGTTTCTAATTACATCCAGCTTCGAAATATGCAAAGAAAAACCGATTTTCCAAAGCCGCAAAGGTAGACAATCCCCTTAGACAACTATATTGACTCAGGAAATTACTTCAGCATATAACAACAAAGCTCACTAGATGCAGTCATGATAAACATATCGAATATCTTCGATAAAGTCTGGCATGGCGGTCTAGATATTAAAATGATTAGATTTGTTATCTTCCTTCCTCCCTTCCAATACAAAGCTGGTTCTCTCTTTTCTCAGGAACGAGGCCCTGAAGACTGTTTATCTTCTCAGTTGTCTGGGATATCTTGGAATTGGAACGGGCGGTTATTCAGGTATCTATGAAAGCGCGGTGGAGAGGTGTCCATCACTCCCCATGTGGACAGATTACATGACGGCGTTTTTAAAACCCAACCTCTCCCTGGAGATATTTCTGCCAAGTAAAGAGGATTGAGAGGAAGAACAACATCTTCCGAAAAATGGATCCTGGTTGTATACTGATGGATCTCAAAAAGATGGAAGAGCTGGAGCCAGAGTATTCGGCAGGACCACAGGAATCAGAGAGTACTACGCTCTCGGACAATGTGCGACAATTTTCACAGAGGAAATTTATACTATTCTACAGTATGCCCATCTCTCTGAGAGGGACATAGACAGGATTAGAGTAATAAATATATCCTCAGACAGTAAGGCTGCGATATTGGCACTGAAGTCTAGTGTCGTGACTTCGAGACTCGTGTCTGATTGCAAGAATGTACTAAATAGTATGACAAAGAAAGGCTGCACAGTCGGACTCGTATGGGTCCCGGGACAATCGGGCATACGCGGGAATGAGGAAGCAGACCGTCTGGCAAAGTTGAGTTCGGCGACTGAACCGTATGGACCCCAACCAATATTACCTGTCCCAATTGCTATTGGCAAAAAGGAATTAAAATCGTACCTGGAAAGCAAATTTATTGAATCGTGGAGGGAAGCTCCTGGAATGAGGTGTGCTAAGGAACATATAACTGGGCCTAGTGTGCGGCGTACTAAAGAGCTTCTCTTCTTGGAAAGAAAAGAGCTGCGAATTGTTGTGGGATTGTTGACAGGACATTGTCACCTCAGAGGCCATCTTCATAGAATCGGTGTGGAAGACGACCCGTCATGCAGATGGTGTCCAGTGCCCAGTACTCAACGGACCGAAGCAGAGATATTTCGGAGATACAATTTTGTTACCGGAAGCAGTTAGGCAAGTTCAACCAACGAGGCTGCTTGGATTCGCAAAGGCGATCCGCCCCGAATAACCTGCAGATATGGTGGGATGTAAAGGGCCCAATGGAGGCCAAAGCAGCGATGATCTGGTATCACCACCCCTTTGTCATTCATTCATTCATTTTCTTTTCTCAGGATGTTTTCTGTTAAAGTTGAAGCATTGTCGTCAACAAAAGAAATGGCAGCCGAAGTTCCCCAAGTGTTACTTTTCCCCCCTCTCATTTACTATTTACACCGCGGACATTTTAAGATGGATATATCAACCTCAGTTTGTACACTCATGACCCAGCAATCACTAATAAGATAAAGGTGTCGTTGTTAACGTAAAACGCAGAAGACACCACATGGTCAAGTAAATTATCTTGGTCTTATTTATGACAAGATGTTAGTATGGAAAGATCATGTGCATACCGTGATCCGTAAAGTGTAGAGAGAACTAAGCACACTTCTCAGCATGCAGAGAAATCTGTCAAGCAAAATTAAGTTAACATTTTCTAAGACAATAATTCACCCCCTCGTACCAAAAAACGCAACTCTTGATTTTTGGGGACAGTCCAGCGGCACAGAGATTTAAAAATCACAACAGTTCGCGTACACTTGCTGGGAAGTTTTTTAATTCGATATAAGTTCCTAACAGAATAATTCTAAAGGGTTTTTTTTTATAGAGGTATGGAACTTTTAAATGGAATAAAACAAAGATGAATTTTTTAAATTGACATGAAATTTACTTTATTCGAAAGATAACCTTCTGGCATTATAATTTAAATATGACTTCTGGCATATGACCGCCACGGCTAGCTCAGACGTAGTCTAATCTGGAGGTCCAATTTTCGATGACTTTTTCCAACATTTGTGGCCGTATATCGGCAATAACGCGGCGAATGTTGTCCTCCAAGTGATCAATCGTTTCGGGCTTATCGGCGTAGACTAGCGACTTCACATATCCCCACAGAAAATAGTCCAGCGGCGTTAAGTCGCACGATCTTGGAGGCCAATTCACGGATCCCAAACGTGAAATTATGCGGTTACCAAACGTTTCCTTCAATAAATCAATTGTGGCACGAGCTATGTGACATGTTGCGCCGTCTTGTTGAAACCACATCTCCTGCATATCATGGTTGTTCAATTGATGAACGAAAAAGTCAGTAATCATGGCTCTATAGCGGTCACCATTGACTGTAACGTTCTGACCAGCATCGTTTTTAAAGAAATACGGACCAATGATTCCATCAGCCGATAAAGCACACCAAACAGTCAGTTTTTCTGGATGTAACGGTGACTCAACATACACTTGAGGATTATCATCACTCCAAATACGGCAGTTTTGTTTATTGACGTATCCATTCAAACAAAAGTAAGCTTCATCGTTAAACAAAATTCGCTAATGAAAATCGGGATTAACGGCAATCTTGTTTTGGGCCCATTCACCGAATCTACGCCTTGCTAGGTGATCGTGTGGCTTCAATTCTTGCACGAGTTGGATTTTGTACGCACGTAAACCAAGATCTTTCCGCAAAATCTTCCATAAAGTGAATGGACACATCCAATTTCTGTGCGCGATGGCGGATAGACTGATTCGGGTCTTCCTCTACTCTACGCTCTACAGCAGCAATGACTTCTTCTGTACGCACTGTACGACGTCTCTGTGGATGCGTATTATCTTTTAGAGTAAACGTGGTGCGAAAAGGTTCCATAGTTAATCGAATTAATTGCTCTGATGGACGATTATGTTGACTGTAAAATGGACCATGATTTTCAAAATAAATTTACACAATTAGGAAGCGTTGTTCAGACGTCAGTCTATTCATGTTGAAATGCCAAACCAAACTAAACATAAATCACTTGACAGCTGACAAAATGACCGCCAGTTAAAAAAGTGTTGCCAACTTAAAATTTTATACCTCTATAAAAAACACCCTTTACAAGGGTTAAGACCTGACCTCTGTTCCAGAACTATCTGTCCAGTGACCCGCTGCCGTAATGTCTTAACTAACGAGAGAAGAATGTCTGTACCTAAACTATATATTATCTTGTTCCTTGAGTCACTCGAAAATAAATTTGGATAAATTAAATTATTACTGAACTTATCTTCTAACCTTCTATTATCAAAATTATGTTAATTATTCTTATAATCTGCTCGTCAAAGCAAAATTGTATGTTTTTATCATTAAGAATGCCTTAAGATAATAATTTTCCTTAAATAAACCTAAAAAAACATTCCTTTTCAAAGCTTCCAACATCAAAATGTATAAAAATTATATTTTCGTAAATTCCTTTGGATTGAAATTTAACTAAATGACATATTTATCTTTCCCTGCCACTGATTACATTTAAAATATTTATTTTAAGAATTTTCATTAGAGAAAATTCAAAAAGTTTGCCTTGTCTGAGTTCTTTAAAATCAATAATTAGGACTGCTTTAGATTTCTGTAAAAAAAAGGGTTTTTCTTGTAAGAATGACTAATTTTCCTAAAGGGCCTGTTACATCATCCTATATTCACTCGTCCTTACTGAGTTATGAACTGAATAAAATATGGTGTAATAATGTTTAGGGTCGATCTTCCTTACTCAGTTAGCATGTTAATTAGGAAACGTTTAGTATAGTGTAATCGTATTTAGGATAGTTGACGTGGCGCTGACGTCGTGGGTTGACCCAGTGAACTGGTATCGCGCGAAAATAGGTAAAGAAAAAGAAGTTGTATAAATCTTTCCGATTTAAAAAAAATATTTTAACATAAATAACAGATTCGATATTTTTATGGTGCTGTTCTTGCAGCACTGCCTTTTTTTTATTTTCATACATCCAGCCATTACGACTGAGAAAGACATAGTCTTACGTGCTGGTAAATATCAGAGTTTTGGCATGCTCGATAATAATATCTGAATAAGGACATAATGACGGTGTACTGGATGGATCGTTGTGGATGTTTTTATAGGCTATCTGGTAAAAAGTAAAAGATTGTAAAAATATGATAAAGTAGTTCCTTTGAGAAAATTATAATGGCGAAAACAAATTACATTTATAACGATCGGTTTCTGATTTTCGAATTTTTCCATTTTCTAAAATGTCCTATATGTTATTCATCAAACTAATAACACATTCTTAAGATACTTTTTTCTGTATAATCGAGTAGTGTATTCAGATTTTTAACTTTAGTTTTAATTACAGAAATATAATATCAAGTTTTAATTTTTGAAATTGAATACCATGTATTTTTTTACATCACTTTTTTGCATTTTGCATTCTTTTTCAGAATATATTATATTGTCAATATAAATTGACAACAAAGAGGCTAAAACATATTTTTTATTCTTTTATTAAACTAACAGACTAGCTCATACGAGCTGGCGGCTCAGAAGAGCCAAGTTGTGCACGTCTATGTTAACACATTTTAAAACATCAAAAAGTTGTTAAAATACACAAATGAAAAACACACTTAAACCAAACACAAAAAGGCAAAAGTATCAATAAAAAACTAAATTAACTACATGAAATGTTCAAATTGTTGTCCATTGTTATCCAGATACAGTTGTTGCACACACAACTTCATAAAGATAAAAAAAGAAACTTAGAGAATAGGGCTCCGAATAAATGATGGAAAAACCAAATACATGCACGTCTCCCGCAACCCCGCCCGAGACAGAATCAGGCAGAAGGTCACCATGGATGACTATAATTTTGAGCATGTGCGAGTTTTCAAGTACCTGGGCACAGTGATAACGGCAAACAATAATATGCAGGAAGAGATTAAACAGCGCATCACACAAGCAAATAAATGTACATTTGCGATACAAACCTTGCTGAAGTCAAAATTTATCACTAGAAAGGCAAAAATCGAAATTTATCGAACAATAATACGACCAGTAGCAATCTACACCAGTGAAACATGGACCCTGACAGTCCACGATACGGAGCTGCTAAGAAGGTTTGAGAGAAAAATCCTGCGCATAATATATGGCCCATACCGAGACCTTGAAACAGGCCGTCACAGAATGAAAAGCAACATAGAGCTTGCGCAAATATATCAAAGCCCTGACATCATTCAAGAAATAAAGTCCAGAAGACTACGATGGGCAGGTCATATACAAAGGAGTCAAAACGATCGACTAATAAAACGGGTATGGGAGGAAGCAAAACAAGGAAAAAGACCACTGGGAAGACCTAGACTTAGATGGAGAGATAACATTCACAAGAATGTAGCAATCCTTGAAGTTGACCAGCAAGAATGGAGGGAGCTGGCACAAGACCGTTCCAGGTAGAGGCAGATAGTCGAGGCAGCCAAGACCCACCCTGGGTTGTAGTGCTACGGAGTCAGTCAGTCAGTCAGTTGTTGCACTCCTCTGGTATGAATATTAGAGAGCGTTATTAGTAATACTACGCATATCCACCACAAAGTTTTCTTGTAATTTTTCTAGAATTCTCTTTCTATTTTGATAGATTTTGTTTTCCATATACCCCCAAAAAAAGGAATCTAAGGGAGCAAGATCAGGTGATCTAGGTGGCCATGTGACTGGTCCATTGTTTGCTATCTATTTCTGTGCAAAATTGGCGTTAAGGCATTCAACAATAATTATTATTAGCCGGAACTCTTATTGTGTTGAAAATACAATCTGTTACTGTCCGCTAAAAGCAATTATCCATAAATGGAACGATGTGTCTTACTAAAATGTCTAGGTAGGCTTGAGCATTAAAATTCCCTTCATATATCTTGTAGGCCATTATTTTATTACTCAACAAAGCAACCCACAAATTAAACCCAAATCATCGTTATGTTTTCCTATTTATTTGTTGCTGAGGGTTCTGATCTGCCCATAGATAATTATTATGGTGATTAAATATACCATCACTAGTTATTCTTGACTCATCCGCCATATAATATTAATAAAGAAAAAATCATTGTTTCATAAAATATCCATCTACCAATTATAGAAGTTAAGTCTTCGTTCAGGGTCGCCAGGAAGAAAAAGCTGAGTTTTTTGTCTTCTAACATTTAAACTTATTTTTCTTTAAAATTTTTTATAATTTTTTATGAGAAACCCCAACATCCATTTCAATAGTTCTGTTCGACGTTGAAGGATCTGGCGTAACATATGCAATTATATTTATAATTTCATTCTCTTTGCCATTTTTTTAATACGTCTTTTGCGGTGACTTTTTAAATGATCCAAAATTGATTAAGTTTTTTTCTAGTCTCTTAAAATTTGCCAAGTTGGCTTGTTCGCGCTCCGGATATCGTTCAAAATATAAATCAAAGGCTCTTTGCTTATGTTTATTACACTCAATATAATATTCTACCGTGTTATACTTTTCAAAATCTTGGAATTTTCCCATTTTGAGTTTTTAAACAGACAAATTGCACGTTGGCAAGCTAATAAGCTCCAATAAGTGATTCTTTAATTTATCCATCGTCACAGCCGACTATTTTAAAATATAATATGCCTATATTTATATATATATATATATATATATATATATATATATATATATATATATATATATATATATATTTATATTAGGTATGCAGATGACACCGTAATAATAGCTGATAGTTTGAAAGACCTAGAAAAAATAATGAATAAAATATTAAGAGTTAGTTGAGAATATGGATTCTCTCTTAACACGAAAAAGACCATGTTCATGATACTTAGTAAAAACAACACCAATAATAATGAAAACTTAATGGTAGGAGGCCAGCACATAGAAAGAGTTAAGAAGTACACTTACTTGGGAACTCTAATAACAGAAAATTATGACTATACCGTCGAAATAAAAACCAGAATCGAGAAAGCACGTGCCAACTTTATTAGAATAAAAAGGTTATCTGCAGCAAAGATCTAACGTTAGCTCTGAAAATACGACTGACTAAATGTTACGTATATAGTGTTCTATATTATGGAATGGAAGCATGGACACTGAATCGAGAGGCAATGAGAAGACTTAACTCTTTTGAAATGTGGACCTATAGGAGAATTCAGAGGATTTCGTGGGTGGATCGAGTTACGAACGCCGAAGTGTTGAGAAGAATGGGGAAAGAAAATGAAGTCGAGATAACAGTAAAACAGAGAAAACTGCAATATTTCGGACACATTATGCGAGGAGAAAAGTACAGCATCTTACAGCTCATAATCCAAGGCAAAATAAGTGACAGAAGAGGCGTAGGACGACGACGAAATTCATGGCTAAAAAACCTAAGGGAATGATTTGGATGCAGTTCAAAACAACTATTTAGAGCAACTGCATCACAAAATTAAAATAGCTATTATGATTGCCAACCTCCGCAATGGAGAAGGCACTTGAAGAGGAAGAATATGCCTATGGAGATGATTTAGGTATTTAGATATCCTTTTTAATCGAAATCAGTTAGAATATTTATTATATTATATAATATAGCTTCATTAACAGACGTTTCCTATTTTAAAAAGGTTCCATATTTAATAATAACCGTTTTTAGCCTATTTGTTGTCAATTTATATTGACAATATAATATAATCCTAAAGAAAATGCAATATGAAAAAAAAAATATGTAAAAAAAAATAGGGGGGACCGGGTACAAAAGTAATAGCGGATAGAAAGTAACAAACGCTCTCTAGAATTTTACAATAGCCGAAACGATACACGCATGTGAGCAAGGTTAGCTTGCGACGCCTTTCGCGCATTCAGTCAGTCGCTGCGCCCGCTCCGCACTCGTAGGTTGTGTTAGAAGACGCCACGTGTTTTTTCGAACGAAAAGTAAGTTTTTTGATGATTATGCTTTTAGTGTTTACGTATTGATATGATAATGATTTCAAGGTGACTCTTTGCCTAGTCATTTGTTATTAGATCGCCTGTAGTATGTTATTAACGTCTTTTATGCAACACACCTATATTCGAGGTAACGGCGTTTGTAACCTCAAAAATGTGCTCGAGTACAGAAGTAATATGACGTAAAGGGGCAAGGGTAACATGTTACTTTTGACCCGATTGCAACATGTTATCTGTGTGCACTTCTTTTTACTTATTTTACTAAAACGAGAGCGAATTAGAAAAATAGCTAGAGGCACTACTGACACAGCAATGTACAAAAGAGCAGCGGATGAGCATTTTAATGACAGCACGAAGATAAGAACGCTAGCAAAAAAATACAACGTTTTCCATGTCACATTATACAGATTCATTCGAAAATTTAAAGCAGGGAATACTAAGTTGGATACTGTTGCGTCAGTCGGGTCTTTACGACTGAAGAGGAAATTATTTTACAGGACTACATAATTCAGTGCTCCAAAGTATATTTTGGTATGGCTCCTCTTGAAATGCGAAAGTTGGTATACGAATTAGCGGTTAAACACAACAAGAAATATCCGGATAAATGGAATGAAGATCACGTGACGGGAAAGAAATGACTATCCGGATTTTAAGAAAGACACCCAAATCTATCTGTGAGAAGTCCACAAGCAACGAGCCTATCCCGCGCTTCGAGCTTTAGAACATAATGTGAATAATTTTTTTGATAACCTGTTAGAAGTTATAGATATATGGATGAGATCGGAGTGACGACGGTGCAAAAACCATACAAAATAGTGGCTCAGGAAAAAATTAAACAAGTGAGTGCAGTAACTTCTGCCGAACGTGGAAGGTTAGTGACCGTTGCTGTAGCCATTAATCCTCAAGGAGGACACATACTTCCTTTTTTGTATTTCATTTGAAGCGATACCAAGACCACATGATACGCAAAAGTTTTATTGGATCTACTGGTACTGGAAACGCTAGTGGCAGGACGCAGGAAGCAGAATCTTTATTGTTTTTGAACATTTCAAAAAACAAGCCACTATTGATGAAAAATGCCAATTGTTGCACAACCATCACGTATCACTTATATCTATTCAGCCCTTAATTACTGCAAAAATAATGGAATTGTGCTGCTGTCGTTTCCTCCCCATTGCACCCATAGACTGCAGCCCCTGCATAGAGCCTTTTTTGGAACATTTAAGAAAATGATCAAGACTGCTACAGATCATTGGATGCGAAACTACCCTGGTCAAACAATTATCATATATTATATTCCTGGTATTGTCAGAGAAGCATTTCCCTTGACAGTTACTGATGGAAATGCTATTGCTGGTTTTACCTGCACTGGCATTAGTCCATATAATAAAAACATCTTTACTGAGGTTGATTTCATACCGTCTTCTGTAACGGATCTTTCCGTGCCTGCTCATAACGGAACAGCCTCTGAAGGGATTGGGGTGATTGGAATAAGTAATTTTCCAGGACCGTCTTCTGTAACGAATCGTCCCTTGCTAGCCAATATTGAAATACAACGAGCAACCTCTGAAGATAATATTTTAAAACCAGACTTAATAGAGAAAATTGCTTTTTCACTCCAAGATATAAGACTTCTTCCTAAAACTGGTCCAAGATACGAAAGAAAACGAGATGGTAAAAAACGTAGAACTGCAATACTTACTGATCCTCCGGAGAAAAATGCAATTGAAGAAGAATACAGCCGAAGAAATAAAACCAAAAAAACTAATATTACAGAAAATTACAGAGAAAGGTAAGAAAAAAATATCATCTGCAAAAAGAAAAGGCCAGTGTACAAAAAACAAAGAATCGACACAAAGAAAATGTATCAAGTGGAAATTCTACTGATGAAGGTGGTTGTTTTTGCCTCGTTTGTTTAGAATTATTCAGCAACAGTTTGCCAAATGAGAAGTGGTTATAATGTCTCTATTGTAAAAAATGGTCTCACGCTGCGTGTACTAATGATGATACATATTGTACTTGTCATAATTGCGAATCTGAATAAAATTATTTTATTGATTTCATTACAGTTGATTTATAATGCTTGGTTACCGAGAAGTACATTATTACATCTTTTGTAATTACAGTTTTAAAAGAAAAGATTTTATGTTTTGTTGATTTATAGCTTGGTAATTTCCCAATAAATAATTTTATATAGTTTTGTGTTTCTTTCTGATAGTTGTTATTATATTTTCTACGACCTTGAGATTGTTGACTAAAATGTGGTCGGACTTGCATTGTCTTTATTTATTTTATTTTTACGACGTTTCTCTAATCGTTATCAAGTATAAACTGAATGTTTTGTCTTAAGACTACGAGCTTATATAGGGACTGTGTCCATTGAAGCGCAAAGTTTCGCTTCACTGTACACACCTCAAAGATTTGATATTACAAAATAGTGGTTGCCAAAGATTAGGTATCTCAACAGTCGGTTTACTGAAGATTCCATTATTGCTTTTAATGTATGCTGCTTCTATAAATTTTCTTTTTTTCATATTGGGTTTCATATATATTGCCGCAGCCTCAGACCATTTTATATGGTGTTGTTTATCCCAGGAGTGTTCTGCAATACCTGATCTCGACGTTTCCCCTTTTTATGTATGAGTTTTATGTTCCTTAATTCCAACTTCTAGTGGTCGTTTGGTTTCTCCAATATACATTTCACCACACTCACATGGAACTTTGTAAACACATTCTTTCTTATCGGTAGTTTTAGGTTTTGTTTTTGTTAAATGAGCTCTAAGTGTATTTCCTGATTTAAAGGCGGTTTTTATATTATAACTGCTGGCAATTCGTCTTATTTTCTCCGACGTTCCCTTAATGTACGGAATTGTGAAGAAAGAATGTGTTTCTTGCTGTGCAGTGTTCGTTGTTCTAAAGTTATTTATAACATCGTCAATTAGGTTTAAATGATAACAATTCTGTTTTAAATCGGATTTAATATTTGCTACCTCTTTTTCCAATGATTCGGCATTATTGCATATAGATATAGCGCGATGATAGAGGTTGCGTATAATTCCTCGTTTTGTTACAACAGAATGATTAGAGCCATGATTAAGATATTGTCCAGTATGTGTTGGCTTTCTGTATACTGAAGTTTTAATAATTTCGTTTGAACGGTTCATCATGACATCTAGGAAGGGCAATTGATCATTTACCTCTTTTTCCATGGTAAACTTAATTGTAGGTCGAATGGTATTTAGATGTTTCAGGAAATCATTAAGTTCTTGATCATTGCCTTTCCATATGATGAAAGTATCATCGACATATCTCAACCAGACTTTCGGTTTTACTCTTGACGTTTCTATGGCATGAGTTTCGAACCATTCCATATATATATATATATATATATATATATATATATATATATATATATATATATATATATATATATATATATATATGTATATATATATATATATATATATATATATATATATATATATTGGCGATAACTGGAGAGAGTGAAAAACCCATCGGAAGCCCATCGTTCTGAACGTAGAACTTGTCCTTTACTTGAAAGTAAGCACTACGCAGGCAACACTCCAAAAGGTCCATCACCCGTCTAGTGGTAACTTGGTTCGATCTGATAAAGTAGTATCATTTGAAAGTCTAGTTTTGATTATGTCCAGTGATTCCCCTAATGGTACATTAGTATACAGACTTTCCACATCAAAGCTTATTAGTCTGTCGTCTGGCTCTAGATTGATGCTACTAATAATGTTCACGAAA
The DNA here is from genome assembly GCA_034092305.1 of Diaprepes abbreviatus. NCBI lineage: Eukaryota > Metazoa > Arthropoda > Insecta > Coleoptera > Curculionidae > Diaprepes > Diaprepes abbreviatus. The sequence continues at coordinate 7,703,155 of JASJET010000200.1, forward strand.
TGTGTAGAATTTTTAGCCTTACCTTCTAAAGGTTGTATGATTTTTAAGAGAAACTTCTCCAGTGCTTTTGAGAGTGTTACTTTTGACCCGTTACTTTCATCCTGACCCTGGGGTCGAAAATAACAAACGTCATTATTGTTTTGCAGCCTAGTAATTGTTAGAAAACTAAATATATTGACCAAAATTGTAATGTACATTTAAAGAGTATAAATGAAAGTTTTATATGGCTATATTCATTATATCTAAAATGTCATTGACAACCAGAAATCAAAGCAAAAGTACGAAGTGTTTTTTTATACCCGGTGTCCTCTACAGTGTGCACCATTTAAAAAATTAAAACTTGGTTTTATAACTCCGTAATTAAAACTAAAATTAAAAATCTGACTACGCCACTGGATTACACAGAAAAAAGTGCCTTAAGAATGCTTTATTAGTTTTATCGTAGTTGCTTTGATAAAATAAGGGCATTTTAGAAAATTGTAAAATCCGGAACCGATCGCTATAGTTCCATTGTTTTCGCCATTATAATTTTCTCAAAAAAAAAAGAGCTCAGGATTACTTTATGAGATTTTTAAAACCTTTTTCAGACAAATCCAAACTTTCTCAGAAATGTATAAAACATTAACAAAATTTATTATATTCAGTCGCATGCTACGAAAAGGCCCAAGTTTAACCTTTATGTGGGTCCTGTAATTTATCCCGCTCCACTGTAACAAAGTTCGTAACATTTGGGTGGTTTTGTGGAGAAACAGGCATATTGTGTAAACCATTTAGGAAATTAGATAGCTTCATGGTAGCACATACGCCGGTTTATTACTAAACTCAAAGTATGTTTGTTGAAATACATGTAACCTTTATACTGTTATCTTAAGTACATTAGTGGCTACCAGCATTTTAGACATTTTACACTAGATATCAAGAAATGCTCTTATTAACGAATTTGCTAAAAGAACTAGTATAAAATTACATATAAACTTAGAGACTCTCCTACTATTGATTTTAGAATATTAGGCTCTTCAGTTTGAAGTTTTAAAAATATGATTTTTGCTTATATCGGTAAAGTCACTTATTTCCAATAGGTGTTTGTAATGCCTTTCCATTAAATCTTGTAAGTTATTTACAAAAATTCTGTAAAGGACCCCGCACCAATCAAATGGAAATTGGATCCCGGTCGTTGAAAATTCAGTATGTTGTAGGTATAAATGTCCTGATCAAAAGTTCCTACGGGCACAAAGTCCAAAAGGTAATAGTTTTCGAGATACAGAGGAATGACTTCCGCCCGATCCACCATTTACATAGGTAAGGCGTAAGGGTCAATTTTATCTATCTATCTCTTTTTCTCTCTCTCCCTATCTTGTGAACGTGTTTGGCTATCGTAAGCAAATGTAAATGTACAATACATATTCTATATATATATATATATATATATATATATATATATATATATATATATATATATATATATATATATATATATATATATATATATAAAATAGAATAAAATATTGGCGAAGCGGACGTGAAAATTTGTCAATCTACAGCAAAGGCGAGATGATGGTTTGTACCGACTGCGGTGGCCTGACGAGTCCCATATTAGGACGAAACAGCGCTGTCGCCAATCTGTCGGACCCGGAGTTATTCCATACTTTGGAGTGCTCCGCACTTTTTAATACGAGAATCATGTAGATTGACAAATTTTCACGTCCGCTTCGCCAATATTTTATTCTATTTTATTTTAAATTACACGGACAAAAACTTATCTACATATTTATATACTTGTTTGGCTTTGAAACACGCTAAACGATGCTCTCATGGTGGGATCGTTTGGTGCGGCACGTGGCTTTGGCTGCTTAAATAGCGGTATGCTTGCTTGCTAGTACCGAAAAATGCGACCCCTATCTTTTGGGCAGCGCGTTTCGTGTACTCGATTTTACATATTTCTGTTTTAATTCACCGTCGCGCCACCATATGACGGTTCTCTTACAAACTTTATTAATCTGTATGGTTCTTGTATTATCAAGTGGACCATCGAGATGTCGCCTTTGTCGTCTTATTTGCCGTATTTTGATTATAAATATGGCTTATACGATGCAAAGGCGAGATGATGGTTTGTACCGACTGCGGTGGCCTGACGAGTCCCATATTAGGACGAAACAGCGCTGTCGCCAATCTGTCGGACCCGGAGTTATTCCATACTTTGGAGTGCTCCGCATTTTTTAATACGAGAATCATGTAGATTGACAAATTTTCACGTCCGCTTCGCCAATATTTTATTCTATTTTATTTTAAATTACACGGACAAAAACTTATCTACATATTTATATATATATATATATATATATATATATATATATATATATATATATATATATATGTTTATACGGCTTGCACGGATACCTCCGTGTGAGATGCATTAGCAGTGGTTATATCCACATTATGCCCTTGTAGTGCTGAAATCACATTCAGCAAACGTACAACTATATGCAACTCCGTACATAAGTGAAGTAAAATGCGAAACAGTGAATGCAAACTTCGCTCCACCATATCCTTTCTGTGTTAGAGGTTGCACAGTTAGAATAAATTGTGATAAAACACAATTCATCCTATTCCACCACCATCGAGATGGTGACCTACCTGTACCACCATACCGAGAAGAAAGTCAAAGCTTACCCTCCTCGCCATAGTGATACGGCAGAGATACATGTTTCGTCTCTCACTAGACTCATCAGGGTACCGACATGCACCTGGCTGTGCAAAGGACAGATCGGAAGGAAGCATGCAACACTGAACGTGGATTCGCCGACCTCTCGTCGGATGGCTTATATATGTTTATACGGCTTTCACGGATACCTCCGTGTGAGATGCATTAGCAGTGGTTATATCCACACGGAGGTATCCGTGAAAGCCGTATAAACATATATAAGCCATCCGACGAGAGGTCGGCGAATCCACGTTCAGTGTTGCATGCTTCCTTCCGATCTGTCCTTTGCACAGCCAGGTGCATGTCGGTACCCTGATGAGTCTAGTGAGAGACGAAACATATATCTCTGCCGTATCACTATGGCGAGGAGGGTAAGCTTTGACTTTCTTCTCGGTATGGTGGTACAGGTAGGTCACCATCTCGATGGTGGTGGAATAGGATGAATTGTGTTTTATCACAATTTATTCTAACTGTGCAACCTCTAACACAGAAAGGATATGGTGGAGCGAAGTTTGCATTCACTGTTTCGCATTTTACTTCATATATATATATATATATATATATATATATATATATATATATATATATATATATATATATATATATATATATATGTGTGTGTGTGTGTGTGTATGTAGCGTAAAACATTGCAAACTATTGAAATCTCCTAATCATAAAAAAATACTTCAGTCGATAGGTTTAGGATAATGAAGGAGATCACCAATTGTAATCTTGACTATAACCTTTAGATCAAGAGTCAAGGCAAAACATTGTCAAGATGCCCTTTTAAGGGCTGTATGATGTATAAAATCCGATCGTGCAACCTCCACATGGTATACAACGGGTAATGCTAATGCCGACGGTTCATAAAATCATTTGTAAAAATCCGTATTTAAAAATTATAGCACCGCTGTTCTTTTGCTATGTTACCATGATCTTTGATTCAAATTAAATCGAGTATTTTAATCTATATAAGGCACTAAATTCTAATCTATTGATGATTAAATTAGAATTTAGTATGTCACTAAATTCTTAGCTTTTGATGATTAAAAATAACATGAATAAGAAAACTACCCAAAAAAGAGGTTAAAAATGGACTTTTGCGTTCAAAAAATCATTCAAACTACAAGCCTCACCTTGACCATTGACCTCAAGGTCATATAAACTTCAAATATTACGAAAATTGAAAAGTATCTCAGAAAAAAAACTTTTTTTTCTTTTAAATCTATTTCTTAAAAAAAGTTTTTCCATAAAAGATGACATCTTGACAATATTTGACCTTGACCCTTGATCTAAAGGTCATAGTCAAGATTACAATTGCTGATCTCCTTCATTATTCTAAACCTATCGACTGAAATATTTTTTTATGATTACGCGATTTCAATATTTTGGTACATAGTTTGCAATGTTTTACGCTGCATACACATACACACACACACAAACACAAATATATATATATATATATATATATATATATATATATATATATATATATATATATATATATATATATATATATATATAAAATATATATTGTAGATTTACATTCGCTTCCGTTAACCAAACAAGTCCACAAGATAGGGAGAGAGAGAGAGAAAAAGAGATAGATAGAGAAAATTGACCCTTAAGGCTTGGCTATGTAAATGGTGGATCTCATCCACCATTTACATAGCGTAACTCATCCCTCTGTATCTCTAAAACTATTAACTTTTGGACTTTGTGCCCAAAGGAACTTTTAATCAGGACATCTAGACCTATAACATAACATATTCAGCGAATTTGACCGGGATCCAATTTCCATTTGATTGGTACGGGGTCCTTTATGATAGAAAATAAAAATTTTAAAAATCAAAATTTCAATACGAAATAAATAAATCTCTCTGCTGTGTTTAAATAGTGGCCTATATATATTCTCCTCTCAAGTAGAGTAGAAGGGAAGAATATACAGGGTGTCCAGGAAAATGTGGAAAGTCTTCCGGACATGAAAAAAAACACGTGAAAGGAATATTACAAGTGCATATAAACTTTTTTCGTATAGGCCTCCTCTTTGGATATATAGACTCTCAAAGAGCTGCGATGGAATCAAGTTTTTTACATATAATTACTGAAACACCAAGTATATTTAATTTTTTTTAATATGATGTATATCAGACTCTTCAAATTACTATCCAAGAAAGTGTTGTGAATTACTCGCAGCAGCAGGAATGGACTAGCTTTAACACTCATTGTCCATTTTTTTACGCCCTAAATGATAAGACCTTTGGATAAGGTTTTTTACATAATATATATTAATTATTAACTAAAAATGAAGTACTCAATTGAGGATTGCTGCACCCGCCACATTAACTCAATATTGATGACAACGAAACGTGATTCTCCATAGAAATTCCTTACTGCTTTCGGCTGGAAAGGAATACACCTAGGTTTTCAGGTGTCCTCACAGGTAAAAATCCAACGGCGTTAGGTCGGAAGGTCAAGGAGTCCAGGCAATAGGCCCTCCTTTACCTATCCAAGGGTTTGGATCGACGTTATTCAGGTGCTCCTGCACAGCAACGCTAAAATGAGGTGGTGGCCCATCGTGCACGTAGTACATGTTTCGGAGGGTTTCAAGTGGTAAGTGCTATACTAAATCATGAAAAGCGTTCTGGAGGAACTCCAAATAAAGTTCATCATTCAGTTGTGTCGGAAATATGAATGGTTCAATCAAAAAATTGCCAATGATTCCTGCCCAGACGTTAATTGATTGGAAATGATGTTGATGATGCGAAACAATAGTTGCATGAAGATTTTCATCAACCCATACAGACAGTTGTGTAAATTTATGATACCATTTTTGGTAAACCCTGCTTCATCCTTGAAGTGAATAATGCCAATGAAGTTTACATTATTTCGTTGCTGATCCAATAGCCAGTTTGCAAACTGCATTCTACGAGGAAAATCTTCAGGAATCAGTTCATGCACTTTTTTTAAATGATATGTATATAACAGCTGTTCTTGAAGAACATCGTGTACCATTGTTTTCGACGTATTAAACTGCGCTGAAAGTTTTCGAGTGCTCGTTGAAGGACTCGTTGAAATGTTTTCTGATCTGGAAGGGTACGATTAGGATATCTGTCGTGATAAGACCTCCTGGCTTCCAAAGCATTGCAAGATGCAAGACCATACATCAAATGCATATCTGCATACTCAGTAAACGTATATTCCTTATTTTGAATTATTTCACAATTAATCCAAAAATCAGTCAATTAATATCCAAATAAAGAATCAATGTATCAGTGATGCCAAAGTTAACAAGTTTCAAAGTGCATTATGTTTGTTTCTTTCGTATCTAGCAAAGTTTGCAACAACAATACTTTATTTTTGGTGCCGAAAAAATAAAACGCACATTTTTTGCAAACCTAGGTCGAACTGCAATTAACAGAATTAGACGTTTTTAACTAAAGAGGTAAACTCTAATTTTGGATCAAACTTTTTTATCATAAGGTTGAAGGTTAAACATTTGATAGGAATAAAGATGTGTCTTTTATAGAAATAGGTCAAATATATGATGTAAGTAAAAAGACGTTAGTTCGAAAACGGTTAGGAATAGCGACATCAATGAAGAGTACTTAATTTTTATTCAATAATTAAAAATTATGCAAAAAACGTTGTCCATGTCTTATTATAGAGGGCGTAAAAATATGAGGTAACAGCTAATCCATCCCTGCAGTTGTGAGTAATTCACAACACTTGCTTGGAGAGTTATTTAAAGAGCCTTACATATTAAAAAAAATTGAAATATACTTGTTGGTTGAATAATTATGTGTAAAAAACTTGATTCCATTGCAGCTTTTTGGGAGCCCATATCTCCGAAGAGGAAGTGTATACGAAAAAAAAAGTATATATGAACTTGTAGTATTCCTTTCACGTGATTTTTTCATACCGAGAAATTTCCCACATTTTCTCGGTCACCCTGTATATTCTTTCCTTTTTCTCTGCGTGAAAGGAGAATGAATATAGGCAACTATTTAAGCACGGCAGATAGATTTATTTATTTTTCACTGAAATTTTGATTTTTAAAATTTCTCACTACTTCGGTGAATGTTTCGACTGGCGATATTTTTCATTCTGACATCGAAGTCGGCAGGTTCTTAATATCCTACCGACATGCATCGGAGTTTATATTTTATATACCAGTTGTTTCCTGTGAATATTGCTTTCAGTTCAAATACAGCTCCACCGATGAGCCCATAAGTTTGTCGAAACGAGTACGGAGAGAGAACCAGATTTGTATTTTCAAGAAATAAACTGTATATATTGTTTCATTTTTCTTTGCTTGAAAGAAGAATACATGTGGGCAACTAGATACTTCTTCTTCTTCAGGCGCCATCTCCTATCGGAGGTTGGATATCATCATTTCCACTCTCACTCTATTTGCCGCTACTCGAAAAAGTTCCACTGAGCTACAATTGAACCACTCTCTCAAATTTCTCAACCATGAAATTCTTCTTCTTCCTTCTATTTTACCCTGCATGATCAATCTAAGCAACTCGTATCGCTGGCTGCTCATTATATGTCCCCGATATTGCAGTTTCTTTATTTTTATGTTGTTAATTATTTCATAGTTTTTGTTCATCGCTAGCAATACTTCTACGTTTGTTTTTCTCTCCGTCCAAGATATTCTCAACATCCTTCTGTAACACCACATTTCAAACGTTTGCAGTTTATTTATGTGTTCTTGTTTTAGTGTCCAGCCTTCCAACCTATACTGCATCACTGAAAATACATAACATATTAAAATTCTCATTCTTAGTTCTAGAATGATGTCTCTGCTGCACAGAATGGTTTTCAGTTTTACAAACGCACTTCTTGCCACTTGTATTCTCGTTCTTATTTCTGTTGTTTGTTCATTATTTGCTGTGCCCAAGTATTTGTATTTTTGCACTTTTTCTAAATTCACACCTCGCAACTTTATGCTTGTTTGAATGTTTTGTTTTTTAGTTATTACCATATATTTAGTCTTTTTGGCGTTCATTTTTAATCCGTGTTGCTCGCAAACGTTATTTGTTTCGTTCACTAGTTCTTGGAGTTCTTCAGCGGAGCTAGCTATGATAGAAGTGTCGTCTGCAAATCTTATGTTGTTTACAGCTCTTCCGTTTATTATTATTCCCTTACTTTTCGTTAGCAGTGCTTCTTCGAAAATCGATTCACTGTATACATTGAATAGTAGGGGTGACAAAATGCATCCTTGTCTCACTCCTCTTCCTATTTCAACTAGATGCTAAAAATGCTAAAATTCACATCGTTATTGTTATTTTTTCTACTAAATTTTTCGACGAAAATGCTCTTGTACGATATAAATACAACCGTGATTTTAAATTTACCATTTACATCCAGCAGTACGTTATTTTTGTAAATATATTTTCTTAAAAATCTAAGTATATTACAATGACATTATGATTATATTCGTATGAAGTAACAGTACAAAGATAGATGATAGAATCATGTTGCTCACGTTGATTGATGTATATAATTTGACGTGCTAAATCATTTAATTGGTTCCTGAATTTTAACTTACGTCAACATCTCAATATCTATTTATTCTCAGAGTAATCATTAATCTGCATAAAATTTTTGTTTTTAGCTGCAACAGAAAAGCCCAAAGTTCAACTAAAGCAATCAAACTCCATCAAAACTACACCTCCCAGAACACCCACTCAAATAAGAAAATTACTAAATAGTTTTAATACTTGCGTATTGGGAGCTAACAATAATAAATCTATTGAAGACCTACCAGCAGAATTCAACAGTCATTTTGAACGAGAACTCAAAACAATGCAACTAAAACCAACAAGTTCTAATCATCTACTAGAAAAATCTAAGGAAAAGAGAGATGACAGCTTTAGAAGTAATATTGTAGAACAACAAAAACCTTCCGATAATTCTCCGCCAGCTGTTCCTAAAAGAACCAGATTACCATCTCGGGAAAAGACTGAGTTTACACGAAGTAGAACCCTTGACCACATTATTCACAATTATCAGGAAAAAAGTAACTCTTTACAAAGACAAAATATTAATCAACACGCTGGTTCAGCAGAGTCAAACTTAGTTACAGGTAAAGTAATTTTTTATGCCTTAGCAAATATTGTAGATATTGTGAATGGGTCGTTAGGGCATTTTTTTTTCTAAAGAATTTCGATCCATAGGATCTTTTGTACGTTACCCTAATATTATATAAGCCCGGAATATTTACGCTTTCCATGAAGTTTATTATTTTACTGTGCCGTAAGTTTTTTTCTTTTTTTGGAAGTTAGGGCGACGATTTCCAGAAGTTTAAGTCTCTTACAGAATAGTGCCATGCATTCGCACAGTAGATGTTCCACTATTTTAGCTTTGCCCATCTTTTTTAGATCATATTTCAGAGGGCAATGTGGAGAGATTAGTTATCTCTCGAATATGCCTTTTTGGGAGATTGAAAAGTATTCTTGGGTTCTTTGATGATGGGTTTATAAATTTCTTCGCTTGCTTGAGACCAGCTTTCCACCTCCTTCTTTCGGATCGCTTGAGTTCTTTATTATATTCAGTGAAGACTGTTTTATATGCATCTCAGTATTCTGAACTTTTGCTATGTTGTATGGATGACTTGATTTGAAATTGAGGTTAGTCAGTTGTTTGTTCCACCCACAGATATAATATAAAGATAATAGACCTATAGAAGCGAGTTAGATCTTTCTTAAAAAGAGACAGAACGAGATAAATGAGCAGAATCTCTCCTTCTATTCCACGGAATAGAAAGAGAGATAATACTCATTTACCTCACGCTGTCTCTATTAGGTAGCGGGTAGATACTCATCTATAATCCCAATAGGTGACAGATCTACTTCAAGGATGCGCCCCTGCCTTACGCGAGCCTTGGTTCAAATTTTACTCCCTAGCACCCATGGGGAAACCATTGACACACTCTCAATTCCTTACCTGAACCATTCCCCTTTCCAATATCCCAGACCACAACTCGCCAACCCGTTCGGCAAGCGTGGCGTTTTAAGATGCCAAAACCTCTCAACATGAAGAAATCGAGTATCAACAGGAGATTACCCCAGGTGAGTAGAGTAAACCACTCAGAATCTCACACTGAATAATCAGTCAGCCTCACGGATTCTGGGGGAGGCAAATACTCGACTGAAAATACAGAAAGAAAATTCAACCTATCTTACTTCCATATAGCCACATACAACACACGAACTATGAGGACCCAAGAACACCTTCACGAACTAGAACACGAACTAACCAATGTCAAATGGGATATACTAGTACTTTGCGAAACTCGCTTGCCAGGAGAGAAATACACGACCTTAAAATCCGGTCATACCCTATTCCAGAAGAACTCAGATGAAAACAGCCATATAGGTGGGGTAGCACTTCTGATAAATAAAAGGTTTCCCTACGAAATAACAAAATACTGCGCAGCGTCTAACAGGGTCATATACATTATAATAACTTTAAACAAAAGATACAGCCTACAGATCATACACGGATATGCACCGACGGGAAACTCAGAAGACGAGGAAGCTGAAACCTTCTATGAAGATTTGGTAAGGGCAAGAAGAAAAGAGAAAACACAATTCGTAATAATTACAGGAGATTTTAACGCAAAAATAGGAAAGAAAGAGCAGGAAGATACACACTATATTGGCCACTTCGGGCTGGGTGATAGGAACAAGAGAGGGGGGATATTATACAACTACCTGAATAACGAAAACCTATTTTGTCTCAATACCTTTTATAAAAAAAAAACCCAAACAACATAAGTGGACTTGGTCCAGCCCAGACAAAACAACTAAAAATGAAATAGACTTTATTCTCTCTAATAGGAAAAATATATGTACCGACGTAACAACACTGAATAAGTTTTATACCGGAAGCGACCACAGATTAGTACGAGCGAAGATCAAGATACACATGAGAACAGAACTCAACAAGCTCATCAAAGAAGAACGCTATCCAACCACGGAAACCCTGACACAAGAAGCAAGGAAATAAGCAGAGCCATAGAAGAATTCTACACCAAGCTATACTCGCCACACGCACAACAAGAGCAACAACGAACAAAAAGAGCCATACTCAACATAGGCTCAGAGGAAATTTCAGAAGTAACAAACTCAGAGATAAGAATGGCACTAAATAAATTAAAGAACAAGAAATGTGTAGGAGAAGACAAAATTACAGTAGAGATGCTGAAAATTGGCGGCAGAAAAATAGAACAAATATTGAAGATTCTATTTAATAAAATAATTGAAGAGAGAAAAATTCCACAGGATTAGTATAACTCCGAAGTAATCTTAATATTCAAAAAAGGGGACAATACAAATATTGAAAACTACCGACCAATATCTCTACTATCACACACCTACAAGTTGTTAGCCAAAATCATAACCAACCGCATAACAAATAAACTCGATTTTTACCAACCTGTCGAACAAGCTGGATTCAGAAAACACTTTAGCACCACAGATCACCTACACACCATAAGAATACTAATTGAGAAGTGCACCGAATATAACGTACCGCTCCATATGGCTTTTATAGATTTCCAGAAGACATTCGACTCCATCGAAATATGGGCAGTATTACAATCCTTAGAAAACGCTAGAATCGATTCAAGATACATAAACATCATAAAGAACATATACGAAAATGCAACCATTCAAATAAAAATAGAGGACAAGACGAAAACGAACCCCATAAAACTACAAAGGGCAGTGAGACAAGGGGACACTATCTCGCCAAAACTGTTCACCCTAGTCCTAGAGGACATTTTTAAGGAACTTAAATGGGACATCAAAGGTATAAACATCGACGGAATATACTTGAATTATCTCAGATTTGCTGATGACATAATCTTAATAGCAAGTAATCTCCAAGAATTGAACATAATGATACAAGAGCTAAATGACGTATCCGCATCTGTATTACTGGTGTGTACGTATGGATTAGAGACCATGTCCCTCACCAAAAAGCGATGGAAAGAAACATGCTTGGAATATCATTAAGGGACAGAATTAGAAACACCGAGATAAGACGCAGAACGACAGTCAAAGACATCGTGAAGGAGGTTGTAAAGATGAAGTGGCGATGGGCTGGTCACATAGCCCGATATGAAGACAACAGATGGACATGAAGAATCCTGGAATGGAGACCGAGGGAGACAACAAGAAGCACGGGAAGATCTCAAAAAAGATGGGTAGACGACATAAGGACAGTGGCGGGCAAACAGTGGATGAGATTGGCGAAGAATAGAGAACGATGGAAACAATTGAGAAAAACCTACATCCAGGAGTGGATGGACAGAGGTTGACAAAGAGAGAGAGAGAGAGAGAGAGAGTCTCTTTCTAAGCGAGAGCCAACACGCGATTTTTTATAATATTTTGGAGGTCCCACGAAGCTATGTCTATTTTCTCTCTGGTTTCAAGTATTGAATACAGCCCCTTCAATTTCTCGGATGAGTCGGTTTCCATAGCATACTGTGATGTAAGACTTGTTTTATATTTTTTAAAATATGCACTATTTTTATGACTAAAATGTGGCAGTTTGTATGTTTATGTTCTTGAACAGCGTTCCTCAAACGGTGATTCGCGAACACCTAGAGGATCGGAAGCTTTATAAAGGAGATTCGCAATAAAATATATTGTAATAGCGGAATTAAAAAGATAAACATCGCAACAAGCAACAATCTGTGTGAGAACGAGAATAACGTTTGCCGATATAAAAACGCCGCAGTCACATATAAGGAAGAGTTAGTAGGTTATACATAGTGGGTTACATAAATATTAGTAATGTAAACCAGTCCAGTGATTTCTTCATGTGTAAATAAATTATAATATTCAGGGTTTACAAATCGTACCTGCGCATGCCATCTAAATAGTTATTGCTCCGTAAGTGTATGATGAATGTTGATCAAAAAAGGGGGGTTTTGTCGAGTCTGACGAAAAGCCAGACGAGCAACCATTTTCTTCTTTTACTTCAGTCCCTGATTTGGAACCAACATAGGGTGGCAGTGATAGTGAGCTACTCATCATCAGAAAAATATTACAGTATGTCGGCAAATATCCATCTACCTATATTAACTATTTATCATAAGAACTCATATGATATAACTTAATTCCACCTAATTTCAGCTCATTAAATTTATATTATTTTTTAGGTCAAACTGAGAAAACAGAGTCAAGCTACGAAAATGTGGTCATAAATCGATCAAAAGAAAATAATATCCAAAAATCGCTCAACACTAAACGTAGGTTATCTCTAGATTTCGATTCAGTAGTAGTTCGTGATCATGAACCAAACTATATAAATCAACAACCAACAGATTTAGTTATTACTGTAAAGAGAAACAGTAGTAACACTATTCCAAATGAATCTGACAGATATTCATTTTCTACATTTAGAACGAGTACAGATTCTCTTAAAAACTCTAATACATTTTCTGTTGAGAATACTTTGTATGGCATTATACAGCCTCCAGTACAGATCGATGTGAAAGCCCCGACACCCTCAGAGGATTATAAAAACTTTGAAACTGTAAAATATAGTTCTCATGAGAAAATATTCAAGGATTTATTGGTTAATTGTGGTTCTTTAGAAGATTTGTTAAAATCAGTAAATCGTAAAGAAATACGAAATATTACTTATGCTGAAAAAATTAAAGAACTGAATGTTCTTTTAAAAGAAGTAAGAAGAAACGTAGAAAATACTTTAGGTATCGACGATTACAATAAGGAAAATGTAAGGTTTGTTCGATATTTTAAGGAAATCAGTAATATTGAAAATGCAATAAAATCCTTCAAAGGATTAAAAAGAGATCCAGAATATATGTTGCTAGATAAACAGTTGGCAAAATATTATGTAGAAATAGATCAAATTAGAGCGCAATCGTCTAACGAAAGATGCGAGAAAGAAGATCTTACCGAAAGACTGAAGACGGCAAATAAAAATTTAGAAGACAAAGTTACCAAAAATGACGAAATATTGAGAAATATTTTAGAAGAACAAGTAAAAATACTCGCCGATAAATACAGCATAGTAGCTTAAAGGTAAGAATAATAATTTTAAAAAACGTTTGATAATTTAAACATGAATACACAAATTAGGGGTTTCGGTTAAGTGACGAAAAGTTTCTGGTTTTTTCAAGAGCAGTATATATTTAATAGATACTTGTATCTGGTGTTAACATTACTTTTGGTCGGCAAGAAAGTAATTTTGGTTTTGTAGTTTAAAGTAAAACTCTTTATTTTTATAAAAAGAATAAACTTGAATCAATCATATAAAGGATGTTTTTTATAGAGGTATAGAACTTTAAGTTGGCAACACTTTTTTAACTGGCGGCCATTTTGTCAGCTGTCAAGTGATTTATATTTAATTTGGTTTGGCATTTCAACATGAATAGACTGACGCCTGAACAACGCTTCCAAATTCTGCAAATACGCATCCACAGAGACGTCGTATAGTGCGTACAGAAGAAGTCATTGCTGCTGTAGAGCGTAGCGTAGAGGAAGACCCGAATCAGTCTATCCGCCATCGTGCACAGGAATTGGATATGTGTCCATTCACTTTATGGAAGATTTTGCGGAAAGATCTTGGTTTGTGTGCTTACAAAATCCAATTCGTGCAAGAATTGAAGCCATTCGATCACCTAGCAAGGCGTAGATTCGGTGAATGGGCCCAAAACAAGATTGCCGTTGATCCCGATTTTCATAAGCGAATTTTGTTTAGCGATGAAGCTCACTTTTGTTTGAATGGATATGTCAATAAACAAAACTGCCGTATTTGGAGTGATGATAATCCTCAAGTGTATGTTGAGACACCGTTACATCTAGAAAAACTGACTGTTTGGTGTGCTTTATGAGCTGGTGGAATCATTGGTCCCTACTTCTTTAAAAACGATGCTGGTCAGAACGTTACAGTCAATGGTGACCGCTATAGAGCCATGATTACTGACTTTTTCGTTTATCATTTGAACAACCATGATGTGCAGGAGCTGTGGTTTCAACAAGACGGCGCAACATGTCACACAGCTCGTGCCACAATTGATTTATTGAAGGAAACGTTTGGTAACCGCATAGTTTCACGTTTCGGACCCGTGAATTGGCCTCCAAGATCGTGCGACTTAACGCCGCTAGACTATTTTCTGTGGGGATATGTGAAGTCTCTAGTCTACGCCGATAAACCCGAAACGATTGATCACTTGAAGGACAACATTTGCCGTGTTATTGCCGATATACGGCCACAAATGTTGGAAAAAGTCATCGAAAATTGGACCTCCAGATTAGACTACGTCCGAGCCAGCCGTGGCGGTCATATGCCAGAAGTCATATTTAAATTATAATGCCAGAAGGTTGTCTTTCGAATAAAGTAAATTTCATGTCAATTTAAAAATTCATCTTTGTTTTATTCCATTTAAAAGTTCTATACCTCTATAAAAAAAACACCCTTTATTTTTCATTTTATTCAATGATTTTTTACCATCTTTCTTGCAGCGTGATGATTCAGCGATTATAGAAATTTTGGTCTTTATCCGAAAAAACCTAACTCTAGTTTGATTTAAGGTCATCATCGTTTGTAAAAGTTTTACCATTTAGACAGTTTTGCAAACTTCGATATAAATGGTAATCAGATGGTGCCAGGTCAGGGTTGTATGGAGGATAAGCGGAGTGGGACGTTCCGGCGTCGCCGTTTCGCCATGGCTATTTCGGCGTCGCCGTTTGGACATCGAGTCAAGTCACCGTCGGCCGATTCGACGTCGGTAATCTCGATGTCGCAGTTTATTTAAGTAAGACAGGTAACCGCAACCACTTTGTTATTACATTTATACCAGACAGGTATAAAAACTACTGTTTAAAGGAAATGTCTATATATATATATATATATATATATATATATATATATATATATATATATATATATATATATATAGCAACCCATCTATAAATTTTCATACGGTTGGATGGTCTGGTTATTTGTCTGTTCTTCTTAATTCATAGTCGTCTAGTTGAGGTTCCACATCCTTAGGGGGGAATAAACTTGGTCATCTAGCATTTCCTCTCCTGTTCATACGTCCGATATAGGTATCTTCAAACCAGTCTATAAGCGGTTGGTGTGCAGCATATAGGGCTTCCTCTAGGACATCAAAGGCATGGTCTAAATGTTCGATAGGAATAAATGCCAGCGAGGTCACCATTCTACAATTTAAAGCGAATTGTGCATGAGCATTTTACTCTCTCGTATATTCTATAGAAGCCACTTGTTATTTCATATTTTGTGACAAATGGAAAAAGCAACCGTTGATGGTAGCGCCTGGAAAACAATCGTCCAGTGTCTTGAATACCGCCTGTTCGAAATTGCAAGCTCAGGGTTTCAAATTTGGGACAATTTCTCAGATTAATTCAAACATACGTGTGTGTGTGTGTATGTGTATATGTGTACTCTTGATTTATTCAGGAGCTTGGCAATCAATATTGAATGGAGTCCGTTATGTTTTGTGGCCATAACAGTGTATACTTGCGAAAATAAAGATTATGTTATCGCAACTGTGCCGTTAGCATACCACACATCTGAGGTCTGTAGATTTTACAGCCACTATTCTCTTCCAAAAATGTAAATTATATGTGATCCTTCTTCATTGTCCGCCAAGAGAAAATCTTGTACCGTGTAAAGACGATAGGACTCGAGAATTCCTAATTCTTCAAGAGAATTTGGTCACGCAGCATCAATTTCGTTGGGTTTCCGTCTGATCACTTTTCTCATCACAACAATGTTTGGTAGCCGACCATGACAAGCTTAACTTGTGTTTTTCAAGCACTCGTTGATTACCTGTATTATCCCTTCGTGTGTTTCTTAAGCACGTCTTTTCATTTTTGTAACAACTTGTGCTACTTCCACGTCCATAGCCGAGGAGTAGCGAGTGTAAACATTCAGTTTTCTGATGACTTCACCATTGCTTGTGTGTATTCTTGCTTTGCACATTTTTTTTTCTCAGACACCTCCAAAATTTTAGGATTTCATCGTTTTTACTAACGGCATCAAAAACACATACGAGGTTTGTCCCAAAAGTATCGAGCCTACCTTCATATCTCCGCATTGGTGTTATTCTTTATCATCCGGTGAGTGACATCCTTCAAAGTATTCCCCATTTAATTGAATAACACATTCCCAGCCGTGTTTCCACTTACTGAAACAGTCCTGGAAGTCAGTTTTCGGAATTGCCTTCAGTGCATTCGTCGCGTTAGTTTCAACAGTCTCTTTGTCATCGGACCGGTGTCCTTTGAGCTGCATTTTTAATCTGGAAAAGAGCCAAAAGTCGCAGGGAGCTACGTCGGGACTGTACGGAGGCTGGCGAAGCTGTACGACTTGGTGCTTTGTTAAATATTGCTGCACAAGGTTCGATGAATGCGCTGGTGCATTCTTGTGGTGAAGCAGCCAATCACCGCTTGTCCAAAGCTGTGACCGTTTTCTTCTGACCGCGTCACGCAATCTTTTCAATACATCAACGTAGTATTCTTTAATAAGCGTGTGACCTCTCGGAGCATATTCGTGGTGCACAACACCTTTATAATCAAAGAAAACCATCAACATTGTCTTCACTTTGCTTCGACTTTGACGTGCTTTTTTTGGTCTTGGCGATTCAGAACGCTGTCACTGTGAAGATTGTCGCTTTGTTTCTGGATCATAGCCGTAAACCCATGGATTCTTCACCAGTAATAATCTTCTTGAGTACATTTCCATCATTAAAACCATTTTCTAGTGATCTTGAGCGATTTCAAAGCGAAGATTCTTCTGCTCTGCTGTTAGCAGTTTTGGGATGAATTTCGCACACACGCGAGCCATTGCCAAATTCTCTGTTAAAATTCTCCAAACAGTAGTTTTTGGTATTCAAAGATCACTTTTTAGTTCGCGTACAGTCAACCGATGATCTCCTTCAACTGCAAGTCGCACACGCTCGGCATTTACTGGTGTTATTGCGATCGAAGGTCGGCCAGAGCGAGAATCACTGTCAACTGACGTGCGGCCATCTTTAAACCTCTTGTACCACTCTTTTATTCTTGCTTTACTCATGCACTCCTCTTTAAATGCCTTATTCATCATATTAATTATTTTCGAGCAAGTTTTTTCGAGATTGACGAACGAAAAAAAGACACCGTGAACAAACGCACACCGTTCACGAACTAACACGTCCAGTCGGTGATCATGTCCCACAGAGGTCGCTCAAAAATTTTGACGCGGAGATATGAATGCAGGCTCGATACTTTTGGGACAAACCTCGTATAAAACCACCCGTTGTGAATTTTTCTTTTCCTCTGATGGACAAAATTTTTAGTTCCAACACTTAAAAATTCTTCGTCTGTCTGTGTGTACCTGCTAAATAATTTCAATAGCCATATAGGCACTTACCTGAGAAAATTATGTTGCGAATGATTTTATTGAAGAGCCAATACCCCTCTGTAATAAAATGACAAATAATATAGGTTATATTTTTTATATTATTAAATTTATTCGACGCTGAAATTGCCGGTGCCAAAACGGCCATCAACGACATGGCTTGATGTCCAAATGGTGACTCCGACGTAGCCACGCCGAAACTGTGACGCCAAGATGTCCTAAACCCGGAGCATATGACATCACATCCCAACCAAGCTCCAATAATTTCCCACTAAAGATGAGTGAGACTCTGTATTAACAGAATGGAACACAATTCCTTTGTGATTTGCCAATTCTGGCTATTTTTCCATCCAGTTTCATGAGTTGTTGACAGTAAACCTCTGAATTGATTATTCGATCTCTTAGAAGCAGCACAAAATACTCAACATCTTCATACTCCCAACAAATTGACAGTATGGCATTTTTTGGATGCAACTCAGCTTCAGATATTATTTGTGCTGGTTCATCACGCTCGGATTATGATCGACTTCGAATAAGGTTACTGTAGATGACCCATTTTTGTTCACTAGTGATGATTGTTTTCAAGAAACGATCAGTTTCATTGCTCGTAAGATGCCTATGGCAAATTCATTGTGTTAAGTAAATTCTATCAATTCATGTTAAACCCAAATATCGAGCTTTTTAGCGAGTCCAAGATATTTTAAGTAATTTCCAATTATTGTGTGCGATACATCTAACCTCTCTGCAATCTCTCGAATAATTATATGACGATTGTTTTCAATTATGGATTATAGTTGGTCATCATCAATTCAGCAGATCGATCAGAACGTTGGTCATCTTTGAGTGAAAAATCTCTAGAATGGAATACGTTCTGTTATGCAATCAACACCATAAACTTCACATATTTTCTTATAAACCTCAACAGCGTCCTTTTCTTTACGCAATTAAAAAAGTAAACTATGCCGAAAATGTTCGTTTCTGCACTCCATGTTAAATTGACAGTAAGTTGACAGCTACAAATGAAATTATGGAAAAGTTGCTTTCAAAGTAACCTAACTGTGATTGATATCAAATGTCAAAAGCAAAAAACCATAACACTGACAAAAGTCCTTTAAAACGATTGCAACGCTATCTATGTGTGAAAACCGAAAATACTTTCTTGCCGATCCAATATTCACAATCTTTGGTATAAATTTTTTTTTTTAACAAAAAATAGAAATATCGATGGATTTAAGTTGGCCAACAATTAGTGTTTTACTGTATTTTATTGTATATTTTTGTATACTTATACAAACATGAACTAAAGTTAAAAAATTGACTTTAAACGAAAATTTTTTGAAAATAATGAGCTTTAGTCCATATCTCATTAATTATTTTTAACTTATGTATGAGCGTATTGGATTCATCTTATATCTGCCTAATCTATTGTTAAAAAAGCTTTTTAGGAACGAAAAATAACCCCAATTACCTACAACCGGATACTTTTCAAATACTTATTTTTTTGTAAAAAAAAGCCACGTTTCTGATATTAAAATGAAGTTTTTACATTCAGCCTAAGCAAAAGGTAATACAGCAATAAGCAAGAGGTCAATAAAAATACTTTATAAAAAATTCGGGGCAGGCATATATAAGCGAAAAGAGCTTAATGTCGGTCTTCATTTTTTTCAAGGTAGGTAAAGAAGTCGACATTTGGGAAAAACAGAGTTATTGAATACACTATTGTAATAAAACAGGTTGCCAACACAAGGGAATTAATTTTCGTATTTTTTTATTAGACAATGTTCATTGAAATCTTTCGAAATCTAATTACTAATGTAGTATGAGTATGAAATGCAATATTATTTAAATAGGACTTGAACATGCTAAGTTATTTGTCGGAAAGAAAGACTGAGTTGTTAACAATGGTCAACATTTCTGACTTTACATTTTCGTAGTTCTCATGGGTATTTATGATTTTCTTGAACTTGGAAAGGGAAAAATTATTAACAATTTATTAAAAATTCAATTCAATTCAATACAAAAATTATCAATAATAGGGCTATTCTTTTGAGTCATTATCACTTTCACTTCTATCACTTGAAGTAATCATGATCACTTCAGCCCAATGACAAGTAAATGCATATTCAAAAGAACATGAAGTTATCAGTTCCACTTTGTTCACTTTGATCAATTGATAATTACTAAAAAGAATATAGCCAATCAGAACTAATAAGTATCTGTCAAATTCGCGACAAAAGAACGATTGAGGAACCATGAAGCTTGGCTATAGAAGCTCCTTCAAAGACGACACCTAAAAGTGGCGAACCAGGAATATGTCGCAAAATTACTGTTGAACTAGTGGGTCACACCTGGGAAAGGTTTACTAAAACCAAGGGCTTTCTGGTATCTATCCGAGATCAGATCATCCCAATGAGAAACCATATGAAACAAATAATCAGAAATCCTCGATCCCGAACAGGCAATGCCGATATGGACATCAGAAACAATGCAGGATATAACAGGAAAATGTCAAGCATTTGCCAAATTGGAGTGCAAGAAAAGGTACGATTCAGCCGCAAAGATTATTTATCGAGAATTGACAGAAAAATTCAAGCAGTTGTATATAGAGAAAGTACCATGCTATAAATGTAACTCGGAACCTATACTGAAAAACATGATTGATTAATTTAGTGGTTAAAGGCGCGTCGGTATCTTAGACCATTTAGTCGCCTTCTATAGTATTATTGGGTGCATTAGATTTTATTATAAAGACCAATATACTTAAAAAAATAAAGTATGTGTTTGGCCTTAGTTAGGTCAAAAAACATGACTGTCGAAAAATTATTAGAAGTAAGGTACCTTTCTCTGGTATTTCTGTATAAGGGACAGCCAGATATAATATGTTTCACGTTAGGAGGGAACGACAGGACATACATTGAGGGGGATCCTCGTTTTTAAGGAGAAAGGAATGCATAATTCTGCAATGTCCAATAACGATTCTTTTCCATACAACGTTATCCCTTCTGGATAATTGAAGAAAGTGCTAAATTTCAGCAAAGTCTCTTTTTATATAAGAGAGTTTATTGGGGTTTTCGAGGGATTCTCAGCGAACCTACATAATGTTACGAATGATGTTATCGATGTGCCTATTGAATTCTTTAAGGTTAAGTGAAAGGAGGAAAGGGGTGCCTTCAAGGATTTCAGAGTTAGCTTGAGTTTCGGCCAATTCATTCCCATCTATGCCGATGTGGCTCGGGGCCCACATGAAGGCTATGTACAAATTACGTTGGGATCCCATTTTAAGAAGGTCGAGAATTTGATTCATTAGGGGGTGGGATGTGTTGAGGGCTTGGATTGATCTTAGGCAGCTGAGGGAATCCGAAATGATTAAATATTTGGGGGTTAGAGGAGTATTTAATTACTTCTTTGATGCATTGGTTGTTGGCAAATAACTCAGCTGGAAAAATAAATGAAAAGGGTTTAACTTTGATTTGTTGCATGAAAAACTGGTTACGGCAGCTGAGCCTACGCCTTTATCTGATTTGGGACCACCTGTAAAAAATAGTTTGAAGGTTTTGAACTTTGAGTTAATTAGGCTAAGGAATTGTTATTTAATGATGGAAGGCATGGTATTGTTCTTATACTAAAGAAGATTAAAGTTGATTTCAAAGGGGGGAAATCCCAAGGGGAGAAGATCTGAGGGAGGATGGGGGTGCTATTGGGAATGGTTATGTTATCGGAAGTTATAAACGCAGAGGCTCTATCATTGGCACCCAGTGTGATATTTGAAAAAGCCGGGAAATCAGAAGGATTAAGCATTTTATCATGATCCAAAAGGAATACCCTAGATTTGACAGACATGACGTATTTTATAAGAAGGGAGGAACGTCGGAGACACACAGAGGGAGAGTAAGGCATTGAAGACTGACTATTGGGGAGGTACGAAATACACCAGTCGATAAACATAAGACTTGGTTTTGGATAGGTTCGAGGGAAGAGATATATGAGGGCCTAGCCGAGTCATAAGCAATGCAACCATAGTCAAGCTTCAGGAGAATGATGGAATTGTATATTTTGTGTAGCATATGCAAATCTGAGCCCCAAGTGGTATGGGAGAGAAACTTTAATATGTTAAGGTCCTTAAAGCGTCGAACCTTAAGGGAAGCAATGTGAGGGCGCCAGCTGAGTTTATCATCAAATATGAGCCCAAGAAACTTAAGTTGACTCTCCATAGGGAGATGTCTATAGTTTAGTAAGATAGAGTTTAATTTTAAACGGCTCCTCTTTTTACAAAAGTGAGTGACCGTGGATTTAGTCTTACTATATGTAAAACCTGTCTTCATTGCCCATGATTGCAGTTTTAGAATGCATAGCTGGAGTTGCCTTTCACAGATGATAGATAATTGTGAAGCAATATATATATTAGTAAGTCGTCAGCATAAAGTCTAGCCGAAATGGAGGGAGGAATGTAACCATTGATGGTGTTCATGGATAGTAGGAAGAGAGTGTGCTAAGCCCTGAGGAATGCCATTTCTGAGGTATGGTTACCCAGGCGAACCGAAAAAAGGTGATCGCGAAGAAAGTTTGAGATGAATATTGGATGGTGACCTTTAAATCCTAGTTTATGGAGTTGGAGGATGATATCATGTTTCCAGGTAGTGTCATAAGCATTAGAGATATCTAGGGATATGGCAACCAGGTGTTGTTTTCTGCGAATAATAGTTAGAGCTGCTTACAGATCATATAGTTGCCCATAACAGACCAAACCTCATTTTAGTGGATAAAACATTCACAAGAGCAACACTGCCACAAGTCGTCATTTCTAATAACAACAATCTATGGAACAAGTATAATGAGAAGGTGCCAAATACAAAAATCTAGAGGTACAAATATGCAGATAGGGTCCGGACAATCCACATAATTCTATCAACAATTGACATAATACCGAAGAGTCTTCTACCTAATATTAAGGGATTTGGCATTAGCAAACACTTGTATAAGGCTGTGCAAAAGGCAGTGCTACTTGGGACTACTCGAACTCTTAGAAAGTTTGTGGGAAATACAGAAGACCAAAACATCATCTACGGCCCTACACAGTGGCGTAAATAACGACCCTGTTGCAGGAGGGCGTAGCCAATCCAGGGGTGCCCTCAAGTTCCTTGATGAAAATTAATAAATACGAAGAATCAAGACGGATGCAAAATAGTAGGGTGCATTCAAAAATTTGCATGGGGGGGGGCGCACATTACGTCACTGGTCCGACAATATGGAAAAAGTCCCCATAAAGCTTCATTCTTATGATATCAGGGTATATCTGGAATGAGAGTATGAAATTCGTTTATGGATAATAAATATATGGGATAATTATAATAAGAATAAAAAGTAAAAGAAAATAAAAACTTTCTTCTAAATAGGTTGTTAAGATTTACTTTTTTCTAAGTTATGTTAAGTATGTGCAAGTTTTGACTTTTCAAAATATTCAACACGGTGTGTGAATTTAAGTAAAAGACTGATGTCGATCAAAACTTATTAAAAAGTGATTTAATTGGTTTTCTAATGGTGGGTTACAAATACGACGGTTTAATTTTTATGAAATTTGTATGGATGATTAAATATTTTGGAAGCTTTAGGAGAATTTGTCCTGGTCATCACCCGCTTATTTCTTCTATTGTTAGATATACATCTGCCCTCGGATCATCTATTAATTTCTGTTGTTTCTTTTTGCATTCAATTATACTTCTTATTTAAAAGTTTGTTGTTCATTAATCCTATAGGTCCAACCCAGTTATATCTTAGTGTAGTAATTTGTTGTACAATACTGTAACATTTGATCTTCGTCTTCTTTCCTAGTATGCCATCTTGATATTTAACATAAAATATCGTTGGCTCCATTGCACCTTGCATCTCTAAATTATACGCATCTATGTTTATACAAGTAACACATATTGATCAGATTTTAGTGTGTTTGGTCTATTTAAGTCATGCAAATACCTTTTTGAGTCGTCCGAATGCCAACCAGACCACAGAAACTCCATTTAAATTCGCTTTTATATTATAAGTCAATTCAAAGTTTTGATCTAAATTTGTACATGATTCAGCTTATTCAAACAGTTTTTTTTTTCTTTTTGATCAGACAGTGTTTTGGTCAAATATGATTTTTAAATATGTTAGTACGTCCATAAAAGTAGAACTCCAGCGAACATTAATCCAGTGGTCATCGTTTTTCTTCTGAAATCTATAAAACAAAATCCTTCTTAGCTAATACTAAATATAAAATATCCTTATATAATCCCTATATAATAAGGATACCTGTAAAATCTATCGATATAAGTACTAATCAATGAATATTATGGCAATTAATAAAAAATTAATTATCAAAATATCAACGTCATTAGAATTACATTATGAAGTATTATCTTAAAAATTTATTGTCTTTATTTTAAAAGATTATATATTAGAAAAACATCAGTTTAAGTTTCTGAATTAAATATAAAGTTTTTATGACTACTTAAGCTTTTCCAATATCAGAAACATCAAACAACAGTGTTAATCATAAAATTTATATCGGATTAAAAACATTGACTATAGATTTATAACCCTTTTAAAATTTTTATTTTAAGCTTTTATTATTCTTAATAACGACATAAGTTAATTTATTAAAGGGAAAGAAACTACATCAGTAGGATAAAATAATTATAACTGCAGGCATTCTGTAAAATAATTAAAAAATAAAATAGAACTTTACAACTAGAATACAAACTATTATTAGGAAGCCACATTTGTTGAAAAAAATTATGTATTAAGAAATATATATTTCATAAAGATTTTTAAGGCAATTAGGGGCATTACAGATAAAAATTTTCCATTTTTCATTTATAGCTTCAGAAATGCGCCAAATCAAAGGAAGTTAGAGGGACTCAACGGAAGGAGAATACTGTAAAATGAATTCGGTCCAGCATATAAAGCTATAATCCCCTAAAAGGGTCTATACTGCACTTGTACAGTAAGTCAGTGGACTGGACTTGACAAAACTTTTATTACGTTATTATATTAAAAAATTAAAATTTGAGATTCATTATTAAATGAATAAATGAAAGAAATATTCTTTAGATTAGAAAAATATTTAAGCATAATTTTATATGTTATTTTATTCAATGTATTGAGTCGGCAAGAAAGTATTTTTGGTTGTCACACATAGACAGCGTGGTAACTGTTTTAAAGGTTTGTCAGTGTCATGATTTTTTTCTTTTGACATTTTATATCAGTCACATTCAGGTTACTTTAGAAGTAGTTTGTGTCTATTTTGTTTGTAACTGGTAGTTTAGAATTAATTTTGATATGAGTGTAGAAACGAATCTTTTTGGCATAATTTGGTTTGTTTTATAATTTATAGGAAAAGAAGATATTCCAAAATAAATTTATTTGGAACCTGTGTATTTAGTAACGGCTTTAGTTCCTTCACCAACTAAAGTGTTTAGCTAGTTCACCAGGCAGTAGAAGTCTTACAGCGGTTTGTATTTCTATACTGGTAATTGTAGATCTCTTGTTGTAGTGTGCCAAACGAGAAGCGTCAGCAGCGATACGTTCAAAGATGTCATTCACGAATGAATTCATGATGGACATTGCTTTACTGGAAATATCGGTATCAGGATGAACTTTTCTCAAAACTTTGTAAATGTAAATAGCGTAACTTTTCTTCTTTCTGCGTTTCTTCTTCTTGCCGATTTTGGAGATATCCTTTTGTGCCTTGCCGACTTTTTTGCAATTTTTCCACTTGTTTTTGGTGGCATGATCGAGAGTAATTACAGTAATAGTCGTAACAACAGTCAAACCTAGATACTGAGGCTCACAAAGAGATATGTGAAGTTTATGATGTTGATAGCATAACAGAATGTATCTGCCAGGATTGGTTTAAAAAATTCAATACCGGAGATTTTTCATTAAAAAATAATCAACGTTCTGATCGACCTGCTGAAATTGATGATGGCCGAATTAAAGCCATAATTGAAGAGAATTTCCATATAACTATTCAAAAGATTGCAGAGAGCTGAAATGTATGGCACACAATAATTGAAAATCACTTAAAATATCTTGAACTATTATGAAGTTGTATATTCGGGTTCAGCATGAATTGAAAGAGATTTATTTAACACAACGAATCAATTTTTGCCATATGCTTCTCACAAGCAATGAAACCGATCTTTTTTTGAAAAGAATTATCACTGGTGATGGAAAATGGGTCAATTACATCAATATTATTCAAAAATGATCACGGTTAAAATATAATAAACCAGATCAAACGATATCTAAGGCTAAATTGCGTCTAAAAAGGTCATACTGTCAATTTAGTGGAACTATGAAAGTATTGTGTACTTGGAACTACTTTCAAGGAGCTGGACAATCAATTCAGATATTTAGATATTACAACTCATGAAAATGATGCAATTAAAAAAAAAGATCAGAATTGGCAAATTGCAAAGAAATTGTGTTCTATCATGATAATACAAAATCTCATTTATTTTTAGTAACTCGTGGGAAATTTTTGGAGCATGATTGGGAAGTGATGTCGCATCCCCCATACTGCCCTGAACTGGCACCAACTGATTACCATTTATTTCGAAGATTGCAAAACATTCTAAAGGATAAGACTTATCAAAAATGATGATGACTTTAAGTCGCACTTGGTTCAGTTTCTTGCTGATAAAAATCAAAATTTCTATGAGCGGGTAATCATGAAGCTGCAAGAAAGATGACAACATATCGTTGAACAAAATGGAACAATCATTAAAGTTTAGTCTTTGTATAAAAAAAAAGTTTAATTTCATACTATAATTCCGAAATTACTTTCTTGCCGAATTGATATTAAAAATTGCCAGAGGATTGACTTTAAGGCAGTTGATATTGTAACTTGAAAAATTCCGAGTACTAAAGAATGAAAGCTTTCACGACTTTTTTCAAGTTGAAAAACATGTTTCTTGGGTTTAGACCGAGTCAAATTTAATTTATTTTCCGACGTTTCACCTACGATTACATGAGACATCTTCGGAGATCTTTACTCCACTAGATTAAAACCCGGAATGATTATGGAGGAGCAACAGTCCGGTATTTATACCCGACTGGTGGTCAACAAACCGTGATCCAGCATTACAATCGCTTTTCACGTGTGATATAGACTTTAACCCACATCTCTATTAATATTATTTGGATATTTACAAATTTCAATTGATTCTCTAGTTTTACGTTTAAAGAAACCAGGCACTGATGCTAGCACCTTAGATTCTTTTACATTAAAAGTGTGACCTGAGCAATGCCGGTATTCAGCTACAGCAGATTGTACAACTTGTTTCTTTTTTATACATCTTTCATATTCCTTCAGTTTAGTGGATAGAGACGGTCCTGTTTCACCTACATACACTTTATCACAAGAGTAAGGTATCTTGTAAACACCTTCTGTTTGTAAAGGAATTGCGTCCTTTGGAGATTTCAAACATTATCCAACTTTCTTACATGTGTTCAAGCTTGTCCGAACGTTTGATTTTCGGAGAAATCTGGCAATCTTGTCGATGGTTCTGTGTTCCATGAAAATGTTAGCTACTACAGGTGATCTCAGTGCAGATCTCATGGCCGCTCCCGAAGTCTACTCGTAGAAAGTTCCTTGAAAAGTAAAAGAAGTGGAAATCAATCATGCTTTAATTAATTCTAGTAGAGTGACGTCAATGTTGTTGTTTCATAATATGTCAGATATTATGAAATCGAATCAAATCGTGCCCTTCCATTTCTTGATGTACTAGTACAAAGGAAAGAGAATGACAAATCAGAACATTCTGTATACAGAAAATCAACATACACAAATCGATATCTCAACGCAACGTCATCCTTCTCCAAAACAATTCATCGTAAATTTTTCGGTACATAAAGCACTTTCAATATATGACGAACAAAAAACCATGGACAGTGTTATCTTACCTTACATACACAGAACCACCACAAGATTGCCAGATTGCTCCGAAAATCAAACTTTAGGACAATTTTCAACACATTTAAGAAAGTTGGACGATGTTTCAAGTCTCCAAAGAACGCAATTATTTTTCAAACAGAAGGCGTTTACAAGATACCTTGCTCTTGTAGTAAAGTGGATGTAGGTAAAACAGGACGGTCTATATCCACTAAGCTTAAAGAACATGAAAAATGTACAAAAAAGAAACAAAATATACAATCTGCAGTATCTGAACACCAGCATTGCTCAGGTCACAATTTTAATGTAAAAGAAACAAACATCAGTACATAGTTTCTTTAAACGTAAAATTAGAGAAATAATCGAAATTTGTAAATATCCAAATATTATTAAGAGAGATGCGGGTTATAGTCTACATCACATGAGGAAATCGATTGTAACGCTGGATCACGGTTCGCCGAGCACCAGTCGGATATAAATACCAGGCTGTTACTCCTCGATAGTCATTCAGTGTTCTAATCTCGTGGAGTAAAGATCCCTGAAGATGCCTCGTGCCATCGTAGGCGAAACGTCGGATAATAATTCCAATTTGACACGGTCTAAACCCAAGAACCATGTTTTTTCATTCCTAGTACTCTTATTTTATGTCAATTATCAAAACTTTAAAAATGACAAAATTATTTTGAGATAATGGTTATCTAGTTACCGCATTGCCAACCTCATACAATCTTAATAACAAATTTACTATGAAATTTCCTTGTGCGTCCAATAAATATAACCCCTTCGTGTCAATTTATAACATTTATTTCCTGCATTTTTCACGCGGTCAGCCTATTTCTGTAGCTTTTCGTTGTCTCCTCCAACTGTCTCGGTCAAGCTTAAATTATTTTATAATGAAATGAAATTTAGTTAAAAGGAAAATATATACGTTAAATTATCTAATATATGTATAATAGATTTGTTACCGCAAAAATTGCCATCCATTAATAAGGTGGTTTTGGTAATACTGTACGTCTGTGGTGACTTTTTTATTGACCAGCTGCTTATTGCCAAATTACTAATGTCCTACGCTCACAATAAAATATTAAATTCAACGTTTATTTTCTTCTAAAAAATTAATATTTGGCATGAATCCGGCAGGCAAAAACTTTTCTTTTTGATAATAGATTGAGTACATACACAGGCGCGGATCCAAGAGGGGGGCGGTGGGGGCGATCGCCCATCCCCCCCCCCCCAGAGCTTTGAGTTCAGGAAAATAGACCCGATTTTACCTTTTATACTATAGTTTATTCAAGAATTAGAGAGAGTAATAAATAATTTTTTACCCTTTTATTTTCTTCGTAAACTACCTGTGTTAGTTAGTCCGGTGTCTGTAGCAAAATCTGTTAGACACGTATATTTTTCATAAGAATGGGTTAGAAATTTTATAATCAAAAATTCTGGTCTATAATAATGGACTATTTCGGTTGGATAGCAAGAGATATTTGGATGTGTGAAGTGTTAAAAAGGATTTTAATCTACGTCAGAAGCGTCGGAAGGAGGTTTATTTTATCACTAAGTATTTATGGCATAGAATATTATTTCGGTAATAAACTTAAAATAAAAAGTTTTTATAATATTATTTTCTTTCTTATGATTTCTTAATAATTCACATACAATAGAAAATATAGATAATTTTGACATATTTAACACAAATCACAACTGTATTTTTATTATTTTAAATTTTGGTATAGAAACCGTTTTATGCACATTCAGACTAAAACATAGCCTTTTTTTCTCGAAAAATTCTAAGTTATAATTTAAATACTTACAAAATACCCATTGTCAAAAATACAATAAGTTAAACATATATAAGAAAATAAATTCGTCCATATAATATTAAAATTTTTTTGGGCTATCGGTCATTTTATTATTAATTAAAAACATTTTTAGCACATTTGACGTTTCAGTTTATTTATTTCTTAAACCATCTGCAGAATTACAATTAAACACTAAAAAGAGATTCAAATGTAATTAATTTTTATATGTTACAGAAAATTTAAATAATAAATTGTGTTTACGCTGGTAAACAATCGTATCTAATTCGTAATCAAAGTCAGTAAAGCTAAGCTCAGATTAATTATAATTGGTTCCTCTATCTCACCGATCATAGGATTGAGTTTCTACATTTTCTTTTATTCTTTTATCATATAGATTTTTCACAATTTTCTGCAGTAACTTTATTCAAAAAAATCTTTGAAAAGTTCAGTTATATTACTAATTTTGTAAGTTGTGTTATTTCTAGCAACTCTACCTTTTACTTAAGAGAGATATTTCGTTCTTCAACGGACATTTTCCGGACTATCTATAAGAACAGATTTCCTATTTGGTTTTTCTCAGCAAAAATTAAGTTTTCTGAGCAATTTCCAGAGCTCAGTTCTTTTAATTTCAGGTAAATCCCGATATTCACTGATTGTAGTTATAATTTTATCGACGGTTGGAATCTGCTTCTCATAATAAAATATATGTACAACTCCTTATATTGCAGTTTACATCTCTTCTTCCAACGAGGTTTTTCATCTGCCTGTGATTGAATATTATTATCTAGATATTGATATCTTAAGGCATCATAAACATTCATCGTAATAAGTTTTTCGTTGAGGAAAAAATACCCTGGTTTAACGATTTTGGAATAAATATAGATGTGGGTATCTCACTAATCTCAAATAATATATAATAACAAGCACAAACAAGATAAATCACTTAGAACACACTGTAAGGTGTACTTTGATCACTGACAGAAATTTTATTGTTGCAGTAAATTTATAAAAACTTTTAATATTTAAATATAATTAAATATAATTAGATTTACGGCAGTCCTCGGTTACCTGTGGCACTAGAGCAGATACGTTGGAGGTTTCGGTAACAGTTTTATTACTCTCTCTAGTTCTTGAATAGGGTATAGGAATGTGTATGCTTGCGATCGCCCCTCCCCTTCCCAAGAGCTTTGAGTTCAGGGAAATAGAACCGATTCTGCCTCTTATACTAGGAATGTGTATGCTGCTCGCATCCTTCCCCCCCTGTCGGCAATTTGTTTTTTCTTGTGATCGCTCTCCCTCTCCAGGAGCTTCAAATTCAAATAGACCCGACCCTGCTTTTTACACTAGAAATGGGAATGCTGCTGGTGTCTCCTCCACCCCGTCGACAACTTGCTTTCGCTTGCCATACTGTAATTTTCTGTTTTCTGATCACCTTTGGTTCTTAATTCTACTTTAGTAAACCTACATAAAATTAAAATGAAAATTCTAAGTAGAAGTCATCAACACTCTAACATATCGTATAAATTTCATTGCTTGTCAAAGCTGGTATTGTCCATATTGCAACTCATGGAAAAGAATCATCATTTTATACATGATATTGAGAATAGTTTTGCTTTAGTTCTTTTTTGCAATACGTGAACATATTTTTTACTGCTAAGCTAAAATAAAAATTAATAATACAACCCTGTAAAACTTCACCCTTTTATTGCTTTCTGCAAAGGAAGTTTAGCATACTTTTTTTACGCTTAATTCGAATTTGGCTTTAGAATTTGCATATCACATTAGGCTTTTGAGAAATCTTAAATTGAGAAGAAGCTCATTTTTGTCGATTTTTAATGTTACAAAACACGAGCAACGAATTTTTATCTTTTATTTTCTCTTATGGCTTTGAGGAATATTAGTCTCTCACTTTAAAATTCATTTCGGATAATCTCTTTATGACTTATTTTTCTAGAGATATTACGTATCGGTTATGGGCCATGTAATTTTAATATTGAGGGTTAAAAGATACCTAGGAAACTTTATTTTTTACGTAAAAAATCCATCAACCATGATTAAAAATTTTATTATATAATTTGGCATCTTCTGTGCGTGTTGATGATCTTTAATACCTGCAAGTAACAGCTTTAACGTTTGTTTTGGTTCAAGTGGTACACTTTTAGTATTTCACAGGCTCATATTCTGACTTTTTATGGTCACTGATTGTACATTCGGCAATAATTTTAGAAAATTCTCCATCGAGATGGTGGCCTACCTGTGCCATCATACCGAGAAGAAAGTCAAAGCTTATCCTCCCTGCCACAGTGATACAGCAGAGATACATGTTTCGTCTCTCACTAGACTAGAATAGGATGAATTGTGCTTTATTACAGTTTATTCTAACTGTGCAACCTCTAACACAGAAAGGATATAATGGAGCGAAGTTTGCATTCACTGTTTCGCATTTTATTTCACTTACATACGGAGTTGCATAAAGTTGTACGTTTGCTGAATGTGATTTCAGCACTACAACAGCATAATGTGGATATAACCACTGCTAATGCATCTCACACGGAGGAATCCGTAAAAGCCGTATAAACATATATAAGCCATCCGACGAGAGGTCAGCGAAGCCGCGTTCAGTGTTGCATGCTTCCTTCCGATCTGTCCTTTGCACAGCCAGGTGCATGTCGGTACCCTGATGAGTCTAGTGAGAGACAAAACATGTATCTCTGCCGTATCACTGTGGCGGGGAAGGTAAGCTTTGACTTTCTTCTCGGTGTGGTGGTACAGGTGGGCCACCATCTCGATGGTGGTGGAATAGGATGAATTGTGTTTTATTACAACTGTGCAACCTCTAACACAGAAAGGATATAATGGAGCGAAGTTTGCATTCACTGTTTCGCATTTTATTTCACTTACATACGGAGTTGCATGTAGTTGTACGTTTGCTGAATGTGATTTCAGCACTACAACAGCATAATGTGGATATAACCACTGCTAATGCATCTCACACGGAGGAATCCGTAAAAGCCGTATAAACATATATAAGCCATCCGACGAGAGGTCAGCGAAGCCGCGTTCAGTGTTGCATGCTTCCTTCCGATCTGTCCTTTGCACAGCCAGGTGCATGTCGGTACCCTGATGAGTCTAGTGAGAGACAAAACATGTATCTCTGCCGTATCACTGTGGCGGGGAAGGTAAGCTTTGACTTTCTTCTCGGTGTGGTGGTACAGGTGGGCCACCATCTCGATGGTGGTGGAATAGGATGAATTGTGTTTTATTACAACTGTGCAACCTCTAACACAGAAAGGATATAATGGAGCGAAGTTTGCATTCACTGTTTCGCATTTTATTTCACTTACATACGGAGTTGCATGTAGTTGTACGTTTGCTGAATGTGATTTCAGCACTACAACAGCATAATGTGGATATAACCACTGCTAATGCATCTCACACGGAGGAATCCGTAAAAGCCGTATAAACATATATATATATATATATATATATATATATATATATATATATATATATATATATATATATATATATATATATATTTGATACTTTGAGGCTAAGTTGTCTCAGAAACCTGACATCATGACCAAATTGGAGATTAAATTTGAATTCAGGCAAAAAATTAGTTAAGGACATTTCCTTTTAGAAAGGCAAAGTCTTGCAGAATAGTGAAAGTTAAATGGTAAATCCAAACTGTTAAGTCTGCTGTCTGTACCGGCTGGGAAGTCTAGGGAGCGCCTCTATAGTCATAGTTGCCTAGTTACAAAAGTGCCATAATCTATCAACTAGTAGAAGTAATATGAACGATCGTGATGGCCCACAAGAGAACCATTACATACTATAAAAATACTATAGATGTATTGCATACATCTTATTTTTACAACATTGAACAAAAAATTCGGACCAACAAAATATCGTTCAAATTCCATCTTAATTAACATCTTGTTAAGTTTTATATCGCTTTTTATCCATTTTTGTCAAATTGTAAGCACTTTCATGTATCATACAGGATAGAGCGAAAAGTTGCATTGTGTCCGAAATTTTTGAATACCCTGTGGAAACACTGCAAGAGTGTCAGTGATTTTCTGAATCAAATGATCATTCACCGATTAGACTGGCCTCCATGTAGCCCTAATTTAAACCCGATCGAACATGTGTAAAATATGTTAGGGAGGCTGACAACTAGAAACGATCCCAGATCTCCGTATAGCTCTTCACGAAGAGTGGGAAAACATTTCGTAAAAGGCCATTGACAATTGTGTTCAGAGCTCACTACATCGGATGGCAGCAGTTGTTAGAGCACGCTATTAATATGTCCTTATTTGTTTAAGTTAAATTTTCTGTGTATTATATGTTTTTATATTTTTTTGAATGAATGGATGAGATTGGTGATACTCGATCCTCGATGTTTAGGCCTCGTTGAGCCCATTACATTCCACCATGGCCCCAGGTCATTCGAGGCAGATCGCCTTTGCGAATCAAGACAACCTCATTACCTGATCTTGTCTGGCTACTTCGGGTGATTATTATAGCCCCGAAATGTCTCTGCTTCAATCTATTGAATTATGGGCATTCTCTGAGAACTAGGTCAATAGTTTCATTCTCCTCTAGTCACCATCAGCATCTTATGAAGATGACGTTGCAGGTGACAATGTTTCGTCCGTAATCCCACCACGAGCCGCAGTTCTTTCCTCTTCAGGAAAAGCAGCTTCCATTAAGCCGTATAAACATATATATATATATATATATATATATATATATATATATATATATATATATATATATATATATATATTTGATACTTTGAGGCTAAGTTGTCTCAGAAACCTGACATCATGACCAAATTGGAGATTAAATTTGAATTCAGGCAAAAAATTAGTTAAGGACATTTCCTTTTAGAAAGGCAAAGTCTTGCAGAATAGTGAAAGTTAAATGGTAAATCCAAACTGTTAAGTCTGCTGTCTGTACCGGCTGGGAAGTCTAGGGAGCGCCTCTATAGTCATAGTTGCCTAGTTACAAAAGTGCCATAATCTATCAACTAGTAGAAGTAATATGAACGATCGTGATGGCCCACAAGAGAACCATTACATACTATAAAAATACTATAGATGTATTGCATACATCTTATTTTTACAACATTGAACAAAAAATTCGGACCAACAAAATATCGTTCAAATTCCATCTTAATTAACATCTTGTTAAGTTTTATATCGCTTTTTATCCATTTTTGTCAAATTGTAAGCACTTTCATGTATCATACAGGATAGAGCGAAAAGTTGCATTGTGTCCGAAATTTTTGAATACCCTGTGGAAACACTGAATAACACATGTTGTGTCAGTTTATTCGATTTTAAAGTCCCATTATTGATTAATATTTTTTTTTGATCCTTACCTATATCGTCATTCTAAAGGGATTTTTTAAAAGGAAAATATGGAATTTATGGATAACAATCACAAAAATAAAAAACATTATATTTTCAACCAGTAACATGTAATGTTATTAATCGTCGACTCAAAACTGAACTTAACACAATAGTTTCTGGTCGAAACGTCTTACTTAGATTACATGAACAGGAATTCATGTTAACAAGGGCAGTTGCTTGTCCAGCTTTATTTGTATCTCATCGTGCTCAATAATTAAATCTTTCACGTAAGCATCGACATTTGACTGGTGAGAAGTGGTGATGTGTATTATTCATAGGCAAATTGTGTTTTTGTATACGTTCACCAAATTGATGAGGGTTTGTCTAAAAAAGACAATGAGAACGATTTTCTTAATGTTGCAGATTTTCAGGAACACCTTTCGGAACAACAATATCTTTAGAGTCATTATCATCCGACAGCACAAGACTATACGAGTGTAGTAGTAGAGAGACATAAAGACAAACGGCAAAGAGGTAGACAGATGAGGGAACGAAATCAAAAAGTGTTTTCACAAACCTGCTGAGAATGACTTGGAAAAAGGAAAGGGAAAACAAATGCCGTAAGGAAAAATAAACCGTATTTTTGTTAAGAAATTAAAGAACTTGCAGAAATAAAAAGAAAAAGCTATCTGACATACAAAAGCTTTGGAATCCAAGAACAGCATTCAGCATTCAGCACATTCAAACCAGAAACTGAGTCAACGCTAGAATAAAAGCAATCAAAAGGGAATATTGGATTTATTTCACAAATGACATGGAAAAAACGGTAAATAAACTGTACAAACAAAAGTAATCTCAGCTGAGACATAAAGAACATACTTTAGGGAGCCCTATGACACCGAAACTGCCAACAACGATGAGGAATATGAAACAGTATCTAAAACGGCTATTGAAGAAAAAGAAGTAATAGTCAGGATGACAAAAATTAAAGAACAAAAGATCACCAGGGACGGGCGGCATACTGAACGAACTGCTGAAATATGGTGACCAACAGCTGTCCAGAAATTTTACAATTCTGGTTAACAAAATACTGAATACAACAGAGGTACCAAATGACTAGCATACCAGTACCACAATACCAATCTTCGACAAAGAACAAAAAACACGTCCAGAAAACTACAGAGGGATAACCCTCTTAAAGACAACAATGAAATTTTGACAGGCTTTTTTAAGGAAAAACTGCAATGACAAGTAAAGAATAGAGAAGAACAACAGGAATTTTTCGGAAACTAGATCAACCACAGATGCAGTATTCATTATGAAACAGATTAAAGAAAAATCAATAGATTCTGCTTCGTAGATTTAATTAAAGCCTTCGATAAAATTATATTCAAAGACTTGATAAAATTGTTGATGCAGAAAAGAATGCCAGCAAACGTAGTAAAACTTACAAAAAATCTAAACACAGACAATACAACGAGAACTAAAATAAGTGAGAACACCTCGAAGAATATCGCAACCCCAGGAAGAATTAAACAAGGAGACAGTCTTAGTCCATTTTTATTCAACCTCTTAATGGACAAAATAATAAAGAACGTAGAGTCGCTAGGCATGAGATACAGATTGGGACCCAATGGAATTAGTCTGTTATGTTAAGCAGATGACGCAGTGCTGATTGTGGAAAGCGAAGGTGACTTACAGACACAACTTTGTAAGTTTCATCAGCCTTGCCAACAAATTAATATAAACATGTCTACTGAGAAAACTAAAATCATATCACAATGACCACAGACCTTATCAGGACCCGCTAGGATTAATCAATAAAGCAGTAGTTATTTCGCGGTGCTTAAGAGACGATTCAATCCAGTTATGGAAACAGACAGTAAAGTTAAAATATACAAAACTCGCATTAGATCTATCGAACAAAAGCATGCTGCTCACTTCCAAAATCAAAATCCTTTAAGTAATAACTGGTAAAACATGGAGGGACAGAATACGAAACACTGACATCAGAGATCAATGTGGCGTACAAGACATGGTAATATGAGGTAGACAAAGACGAAAACAGTAATATAACTATGTCAAGAGAATGGAAAAGAATAGGCTTCTAAGAATCGCTCTGGAAGGAAGAACAGCAGACAAACCTTCGCCAGGAAGACCATCAAAAAGATGCAGAGATAGATGGCAGTCTACCCCTTAAGCAGTCATAGAACCTTGGAATTAACAAATCATCAGATCTACAAAAAGTATGAAGAGAAAAGGAATATCTTGGTGTAGGCTAAAATTTCAATGCAAGCCCTACAGGCCTTATTTTAACCAAAACAGCCTTTTAAACGCTGAACGTTATATCGAAAAATATTTAGCAGATTACGTTTTTCCTCTCGACTGATTTGTTGGTTAACATTCTCTTAATGCACGACAATGCCAGACTTCATATTGCAAGAGTTGTCAGTGATTTTCTGAATCAAATGATCATTCACCGATTAGACTGGCCTCCATGTAGCCCTAATTTAAACCCGATCGAACATGTGTAAAATATGTTAGGGAGGCTGACAACTAGAAACGATCCCAGATCTCCGTATAGCTCTTCACGAAGAGTGGGAAAACATTTCGTAAAAGGCCATTGACAATTGTGTTCAGAGCTCACTACATCGGATGGCAGCAGTTGTTAGAGCACGCTATTAATATGTCCTTATTTGTTTAAGTTAAATTTTCTGTGTATTATATGTTTTTATATTTTTTTGAATGAATGGATGAGATTGGTGATACTCGATCCTCGATGTTTAGGCCTCGTTGAGCCCATTACATTCCACCATGGCCCCAGGTCATTCGAGGCCGATCGCCTTTGCGAATCAAGACAACCTCATTACCTGATCTTGTCTGGCTACTTCGGGTGATTATTATAGCCCCGAAATGTCTCTGCTTCAATCTATTGAATTATGGGCATTCTCTGAGAACTAGGTCAATAGTTTCATCCTCCTCTAGTCACCATCAGCATCTTATGAAGATGACGTTGCAGGTGACAATGTTTCGTCAGTAATCCCACCACGAGCCGCAGTTCTTTCCTCTTCAGGAAAAGCAGCTTCCATTAAGCAGCGCATTAGATCCAGTTATATACTCCTTGGCAGCGTATAATGTATTTGTTTTCCAGCGACAATTTCT
Organism: Diaprepes abbreviatus; assembly: GCA_034092305.1. Classification (NCBI taxonomy): domain Eukaryota; kingdom Metazoa; phylum Arthropoda; class Insecta; order Coleoptera; family Curculionidae; genus Diaprepes; species Diaprepes abbreviatus. The sequence goes on from JASJET010000200.1 coordinate 7,741,522, forward strand.
TTGTTCGATCATCAAGTACTTTCCTGCTCTCAGACACTAGTCGTGAAGCTACTACATTGGATCTCGGTAAAAATATTGCAGCCCTTCCATCCGAGCATATATTAATAGGCCTGTTTCTGTTCATATCCTTCTCACAGAAATGGCCACATTCCAAAATAGTATAAATTCCCGCTCGAAGGATCATTGCGTACTGTCCCACAGAGTTAAACTCTCTGACTCCAGTGCTTCTATTGAACGCTCTAGCGTCGGCTCCTTTATTGTGTCGAAATCCGTCCGTTAACTGCCAAGGTCAATTTCTGAGAAGAATTTGCTCTTCCTCCCAATCCTCCCTGGTTGGTTTAATTTTTGTCATTTTTGTAAATAATTTGCATAGTTTTCTTTAAGTTTGTCCCTTGGAATAAAGATATTGGTGAATATGAATCAAAACCGGATGAATAGAACATTGTATTGTTGAATGCTTCCACAGGGTGTTCAAAAATTAAGGGCAAAATGCAACTTCTTCTTCTACTCTGTATAATATAAAATTCAGTACAACTTTTTACAAACTCAATGTCAGGTAATAATTGAGATGAAAGTACCTACAACTTGACAAAAAATAATCAAAACCGATATAAAACTTAAAAAGTTATTTAACGTTGAATTTAAACAAATTTTTCTTGCTCGCTTTTTTTTGTCCTGGAGTGTAGTTTGAAATAGTTTAATCAAGAATAGTATTGTTCTTCAAGATTTTTTTTTCTTGACTATATTACACATTTTGATAATAGTAAAATATAATATACTTGGACTAAATAAACAATTATGAGTAAAATGATACCCTTAAATGTAATTTAGATAACCGTGAGATGTAATTCACCGTTATTTTCTGCGATGAACTAATTTTAGATAGGAGGTACTTGTACAATAATACCACAAGGTTAGTACAGCTTATGAAAAAGTGAGTGAAAATGGTGATAATAAGTGTGACTTAGGATAATGTCATATCTGTATCATGATAATACATTTCACATTTTAAAATCAGTTTTATCATGATTTAAGAATAACAAATATTTGAATCGTGAATAGTCTTAAGTTTGAACTATGAAACAGATTAATTTCAAATTATAAGGGTCTTAGCGTAAGTTTCCTTTTCATCGGTGTAGCTTTTTTCTTGTAGTTAGTAAAAGAAATACTGTCGGTAATATAAATCTCTTTCAAAAAATTTTAAACTAAAAAATCTGACAGCACTCAATGAGTAAAAAAAACTCTCATAATGCGTTTTGATTTCTATAACATAAAATTAGTGTCATGACACATTGAAAGAAGCTCATAATGCATTCTGAAAGATTCAAAAATATTATAAAGTGAAATTGTGTATTTTTAGCTTTATTGAACTATGTTTCTTTCTTGTGAAGCCACTCTATCACTCTATTTTTTAACAAAGAAGAACTTTTAATGATGAGATACTTTTTTTCCTTCTTCTTCTTTAGGTGCCATGCCTGTATTCAAAAGTTGGTGGTCATCATGTTTACAATTTCCTGAAATCTTTCTCTATCGGCTGCTGCGCGAAATAGTTCTTCTACCGTGCAATCACACCACTGCCTGATGTTACGCAACCATGAAAGCTTCTTTCGGCCTATCCATCTTTTTCCTTCCACTTTTCCTTGTATTATAAGGCGAAGTAGCTGGTATTTAGGTCCTCTAATTATGTGACCGAAGTATTCTGTTTTCCGCTTCTTTATAATGTTCAAGAGCAGTCGATCTGTATCCATCATTCTGAGAACATCCTCGTTGGAAGTGTGCGAAACCCATGATATCCTTAGGATTCGACGGTAGCACCACAATTCGAATGCTTCCAGTTTGTTTAGCGTTGTGGTTTTTAGTGTCCATGTCTCGCAACCGTATAATAGAATAGGCCATACATAGCTTTTCAGGACCCTTTTACGAATATGGATTGATAGGTTCCTGTTGCATAGAACTGGTTTCCATGTCATAAAGGCCTTCCGCGATATTTCTATTCTAGCTATTATCTCTTCATCTGAGTCCCCATTTACATTCAACCAACTGCCAAGGTATTTGAAATGGTTTACACGCTCTATCCTCTTCCCATCGAGCCAAAGTTGACATTCAGCTACAGTAACCTTTCCAACGGCCATCCACTTTGTTTTTGAGATGTTGATTTTAAGGCCTCTTCGGCAGCTCGCTTTTTTTCCTATGAATCCCTTATTGTGATCCACTAATTAAGGTTGAGAATGATTTGATTTGATTAGTTTAAGTTCCATATTGGTTCATTACTGAACAAAAACTAAATCATCATCACGTGTCTATGAATGTCTATTCATCATCAGATCCACCTCATTTCCAGTAGGTTAGTCTATCGTAATAACAAATGCAAAAAAATTAAGTTTATAGTGAGCTCTTGATATAAAAAAAATTTAATAAATGCACAATAAAAAGAAATTAATTGTTTTAAAATGAATATTTGCTGCCAAAAAGTTAATAACGTAGTTAATTCCTTAAACCCATTATCAGTGCAATGAGAATCTCATTGGAGCTTTGGAGGTTCTACTGAGCCTACCTCCTCTTTCCTTACACATAAAAAATGAGACCCTGGAGGTTGCTTATTGTCTCAGTTGCCTAACGCAGCTTGGAACTGGAAAGGGGGGCTACTCAGTTGTTAGGAAAGCATTGTGATCCATTATTCTTCATGCAAATAGATTATATGGTACCGCTTTTGAAATCCAACTAGAGAGGATTGAGAGCGGAAGTAAAATCTTCCGAGAAATGAATCCTTGTAGTTTACAAATTGATCTCGATAAGATGAAAGAGCTGGAGCTGAAGTGTTCTGTAGGAGTACGGAAATCAGAGAGCTCTACTTTCTAGGACAACGTGTGATGATTTTTATAGCGGAAATTTATGCTATTCTACAGTGTGGTCATCTTTCCGGGAGAAACATAAAGAAAAATAGGATAATAAATATTGACAGTAGGGATATGATAATTGCACTGAAGTCTAGTGTCGTATCTTTGATTTTTATCTAAGTGCAAGGATGTCACAGTCTAACAAGGAATAGCTGCACAATCAGACGGGTCACTCAGGTATACACGGGAGTGAGGAAGTGGGCCGTCTGGCAAAGTTAAGGTCCGTGATTGAACCATATACCCCCCACCAATTCTATCTGTCACAGTTGCCGTTGGTAAAAGGGAATTAAAATTGTTGCTAGAAAGTAAATATATTGAATCGTGGAAAGTAGCTCCTGGAATAAGATATGCCAAAGAATATGTAAATGATCCTAGTGCACGGCTTACTAGGGAGCTTATTTCCTTAGGAAGAAAAGGGTTGCGAATTATGATTAGACTGTTAACAGGATATTATCACCAGAGAAGCTTTCTTCATAAGATTGATATTGTACATGACCCGATTTGTAGATGGTATTTGGAAGAAGATGAAACTGTTGACCATATCCTTATAAAATGCCTAACTCTCAAAGAATTGAAGCAGAGATATTTTAGAGAAACAATTTTGTCACCGGAAGACCTTATGCAAGTTCAATCAACTAGGCTGCTTGGATTCGTAAAGGTTATCGGCCTCGAATGTCCTGCAGCTATGATGGGATGTAGAGGGCCCAATAAGTCGTAGGCATTGATAACCAAATATCACCACATTTTGTACATTCATTTAGGCCCATTACATGAAGTTCTGGGTTGAAATAGGCATTCAATATTTAAGAAAAGTGAAATTTTGTTACCATCGCATTAGCTTTTATTCAACCATCTTGAAGGATGTAGTCATTTGTTTTTCTTAGACATCCAAAATCACATAGCTGGTATTAATAGACAATAAGTTGATCATAACGAATATATTGATAAATCAGTCAGGTTATATGTCCTCTTGTTTAAATTTCCTTTATTTTCCATGTTTTTATGCAAGACAGTATAATTGTTATGGTGATATTATCCCTAACCTGATTAATTTTGAGTTCACAGTTATGTTTTACACAACAGATACATGAAATTTAAACTTATGAGGCTACATAAATCAGAGATGTCACTGTTTAGTTCAGTTCGAGTACTGTATACCAATGTGAACCAACTTAAACGTTTGAGGGAAAAAAACAATACTATTTTTATTTTTATATCATTTTGGACAAGAGATCAAATACTAGCTATCAAATTGTCACAAAACTGATATTGAAGTACCCTATAGTCATTTCACCTAATATCAAACTTGAAACCACCTGATTTTATAAATTAAATTTAATTTGTATGGTCACGTCAACCTGAAGTGGCAACACGATTTCTTAATTAAATAAAATAGAGCACATTGTTCAGCAACTTATTAATATGAATTTTTTCATAGAAAGTGAAACAATTATATAATTTTTAAAGGATAAATTGTTTTTCTAAAATCGTATGATGATAAAATTCATCAGATTAAATTGCTTTTGTTTTGTTAATTAATCTGACAGACATTATCTAAATCTATAATTTACCGACTCGTTAGAAAATACTTAAAATAGTACACCACCAATCAAAGGGACGTGTTTAGTTTTAAATCTAGACTCCCCACACCGACATAAATGTTTCGGATGATTAGTGATTTCAATAAAAAGTGAAAAATAATAAGAATATATGTTCTTTAACTTTTTATCTCTAGAGGATAAATTTACGAAAATGTTAGTGAGTATTGCCATAAAACTTGTAGATTTTTGGAAATAGTTTATTCATACTATTGATCATAATTACTTGATTGAAATAACAGAAAAAAAATGGAAAATTTCGTTTTAGAAACTTTAAAATCGATATTAGAAAAACCATCTAATTCATAACGTTTAATTTTAACGTCGGCGTCGGTCCCCTGAACACATTCTTAAAATTGTGCATCTGGAAACATTTTAATTTCAATAATAGGTTAGAAAGTGGCGTTCTTCATAAATACTGGAAAAATATTTTAATCCTATGCATATTGAATATATTACTCGATGAAAACTTTAACTATAAAACTGTAAAACAAAGCCCATTATTTTTCTGAAAAAATATAGGTTGAAACAAGCATAATTTTTTTTTTTAATTAAAAAGGTATCTGTTATGAACAATGCAGTTAAAAATGGAATCTAACGCACTATTTTCATTTGCAATTCTGTCTTGTTGGTGTCAAAATAAATAAATAAATTTTGGAAATTAAATCAGCTTTTTATAAAAAATGCTAGAAGTGTTCACCACTTTTTCTTGACAGAATGCTTGGTTTAAGTGTAATTCTTCTCTAACATTATATAACATTTCTGAAGTAATTTGCCAAATCTCACTGGATATTTTTTACAAGAAATAATCGATATTTTCGGATTTCTGTACGAAATCTCTCAATTTAAGACGACCTCTGTAAAAAAAATTCAAAGAGTTCAGATCTGGTGATCTTGCTGGCCAATCAATAATATCCCTATTATCAATTCATCTATTAGGAAAAAACACATCCAGATATAGCCACACATTTTAGGCATAATTAGATAGTGTACCATCTTGTTAAATGAAAATCACAACAGGAATGAGATTTTCTACAGTAAATTTAAATACACATTTTCATTGATATTTTCATAAAAAATAGTTGTTTATGTTCAAGACAGGTGTCTGAATCATCTTTCGTAAGTTCTTTAAAAAACTGTATTATATACCGACGCATTTGAATAGAGTTAATCACTTTTAAGTGTGGTTGTATGTCTAATATTACTGGTGCTGATTACCTAGCAGGGGTAACAGAATTTTCCTAAAAACTAAGTAATTCATCTAGTTTGATATCCTTATCCACACTAGTTGTCTTTCTCTTAGTTCATCTCTCACTTGACCCAAGTGTAAGTTTTACTAATAATACCTTGTGAAAATCTAAGTGTTTTTTTTTGAAACAAACGAGTTTCTTCCTCTTGACTTCGCGACCTATCATCGTAATCGATTATAATTGAAATTATAATTCAGCAAGATTCAATAAAATAGGACATTTTGAATCAAATATTTATTATTGAGATTTCCTTAGGCCGATACCTTAAAATCAAGTAAACCATTGCAGTTTGATTCTTGACAAAACAATTTTTAGTCGATTTTTTTTATATACTTAAAGAAAATAACACTATCTACATATTTTGCTACAGGATAGAATAAATCGCCTGCAACAGAATATGTTTTTTAAAATTCCTTATTTATAATCTACTTTCACATTTATTTACATTAAGATAAAAAAAATCGCAAAAGTAGATAGAGTGTTAATATTTTCATTTTACGGCTCTTTTAACGAGCTACCGTAAGGCATAATTTTTCATTTAAAAACAATAGTTGGGGTTGATTTTAACCCTTATATGTCGGCTAAAATTCATGAAAATACTCTTCTAGAAATGTGGCAAATCAAAAACAAATATTTGAGTATTTTTGAAATTTTTCAGAAAAATAATATTTTGTCTTCTACAGAATTTATTCCAGTTAGTTTTCCTACTATATTAAACAATTACTGAATAATTTTTAACTAATATTATCAAATTTTTGTGTCTGATATGTCAACAATTATATATTTTTAATATTTTCCAAATATCATTGTTATAAGTGAATACAACATTGAAATTTTTAACATTTAACATTTACAAGAAATTGTAACGCGAAAATTCGTGAAATTTCTTAAGTTACAGTTTTGCTAGCCAGCCCAATTAGAACTTTTGGATATTTTTCAGTACCGCCTTAAAATCGGTAAAGGGATGATTGTCTTCTGACATTATCTGAAAACTTATCTATTGTAATCAGTCTCGCTGAAAGACAAGATTTTTATATGATTGTATTGTATGTAGATTCAAAATTGAGAAGACTTACTATTGCACTTGTCAGTAGTTTATTTACCAAATTAATCCACATTTTGATGAATTCAGAACATTATCTTTAAAATGATTTGGATGTTCATCGTTTTAACGCAGATTCTACAGCAATTAAATCTACTATATTTATGTGCAGAGGATGTAAAGAAATTTTCTGCTAGTTCATAAAGGATGTTTTTCAGACTGGGCATAGCGTTTTCACGTAACGGCCATTCTTTAAGGACATGATGTTGATTTCTGGCTCTGCTGTCCCATTCGCAAAAAAAAAAAAACAACAATATTTGATTGAGCCACTCTGCATTCCTGTAAGTAGTGCAATAACTGACGGCACAAATATTCCTTTTATGATCTTCATATTTTATGCTTTGAAGCAATTTACCCATGTTCTTGTAAGTTTCTTTCATATTTACAGTAATGGCAATAAACCTTCGCCACCCGGTAAGTTTATAGGAAAGGCCAAGTTCGTTGACTAAACCCGAAATATCGTGAGAGTCATTTAGCATAGAGAAAAATACTGCCAGCATAGTCTGCATTTTTCGAAACGTGAAAAATTTCACTCCTGTTTGTGAGAGATTTTATTGCTCTAAACGAGATCCAAGCAGCTCTGACTTTGTTTGGGCAAGATCCAAATTACGAATAAGATCGTTAAACTATTCCTGAGATATAAAATGGGACTGTTTACTGATACTACATTCGTAATCGTCTTTCTTTTGAAACTGGGACCGGCTTTTGGTTCAAAATAATCTAGTTCACCCAATTCTGGATAGGTATGCTAGTTCTTGGACAAATGGGCCCAAAGTCTTTCGTTGAGCTTCCAGTGTCACTTGACCACACACACAAATGGTGGAATGTGTACTGATGTTTTTCCGATTATCAATCTGTTCGTCAATAGAAATATCTTTACGATGTTTTGCCAACATCTCAGCTGGCATTTTCAAGTGATGCTTCCTCGACGGCTGCTCGACTTAGAATGAGCGTGCTGGTCCTATGACGGCCTTTTTATACTTTGGCGGTTGCGCAGGTTATACCTTAGTTCTGCCTGGTTGGTTTCTTTGCTTCTCTGGGTTTGTGCCTCTTTTCGGCCCGCTGTCCTGTTTCTCTCGTGTGTTGTTTTTGGTTTGGTTTTGAGTAGAGTTTTCCATGTATTTGAAATATTTTGCGCATCATCGCTCTTGTTAAAGTTTTTAGTGTTTTCTATTTCGAGAGCTTCTCTGATGATGCGCGTTCTATAGTGTTTTATGGGTGCAATCTGTTTGGTTTTCTGGAAATTTATAGTGTGTCCTGTCTCCTGATGATGTTTGAATATATATATATATATATATATATATATATATATATATATATATATATATATATATATATATATATATATATATATATATATAACAGAAAAAATAAAATCTTTGGCACAGCGGACCTGAAATGTGTCAATCTGTACTATTCTCATGTTAAAAAGTGCGGAGCATTCCAAAGTATGGAAAGACTCCGGGTCCGACAGATGGCGACAGCGCTGTTTCGTCCTGATGTGGGACTCGTCAGGCCACCGCAGTCGGTACAAACCATCATCTCGCCTCTGTATCCTATAAAACTGAATTTATGATTAAAAACAGCAAATAGGACGACAAAGGCGACATCTCGATGGTTCACTCGATAACACAAGAACTACACAGATTGACAAAACTTGTAAAAACCGCCATGTGGTGGCGCGACGGTGAATAAAAATAGAAATCTGTAAAATCGAATACACAAAACGCGCTGCCCAAAGGATAGGGGTCGCATTATTCGGTACAAAGCAACTAGGCCTGCTGCTAGATTGGCAACGAAAGCCACATGTCGCACCAAACGATCCTCCTATGAGAGCACCGTTTAGTGTGTTTTTAAGCCAAATAAGTAGAAAATAAATAAATAAAGTTCTTGTCCGTCTAATATAAAAACAGAAAAAATAAAATCTTTGGCATAGCGGACCTGAAATGTGTCAATCTGTACTATTCTCATGTTAAAAAGTGCGGAGCATTCCAAAGTATGGATAGACTCCGGGTCCGACAGATGGCGACAGCGCTGTTTCGTCCTGATGTGGGACTCGTCAGGCCACCGCAGTCGGTACAAACCAACGAGTCCCACATCAGGACGAAACAGCGCTGTCGCCATTTGTCGGACCCGGAGTCTTTCCATACTTTGGAATGCTCCGCACTTTTTAACATGAGAATATTACAGATTGACACATTTCAGGTCCGCTATGCCAAAGATTTTATTTTTTCTGTTTTTATATTACACGGACAAGAACTTTATTTATTTATTATATATATATATATATATATATATATATATATATATATATATATATATATATATATATATATATATATATATTTATGTATGTATATGACCAGTAGTTTTACTTCTTCTGTAAATTGTTTCTTGCTTTATGGATGTTGATTCTTCTGTGGCACCATATTTTATGTTAGATTTTCCTTTATTCCAAGTTATACCAATCGTGTCCTCTTCTATTAGGGGCTGGCATCAATTTTTTTCAGTCGTTGATAAATATATTTTCTAGAATCCTCCTTTAGTGACTTTATATTAACTTTTTATATGTTTAGAGAGGTTGTTTTTTTTTCTTTGTCGGTACGGTACCGAAATTTGCATAGAACCAAACCACTTTATGTTCCGATAGTTGCTGATGTGAGCAACGTCTAATATTTGCTGAGGGTTGATTTTTCTATTGGCGATTACATAATTAATGATTGAGTTCTGATCGGTTGTATTGGAGAAGGTGTGCTTATATTATTGTTTACATGGGAAATATGTATTATTTATACGTAGCTCATTTGGAGCACATAGTGCTATGAGCATTTCATTTTTATGGTTAATTTTATCTTCTCCGTATTTTTGCGTGAAGCCTGGAATCTCATTATTACCTATTCTAGAGTTCATCCATTATAAGGTCACCCATTATAAGAACTTGCTCACCGGTAAAGAATAAGTTAATAGTATTTTGGAGTTGGTAGAAAAGTTCCTTTTTTTCCGGGACTTACTCATACCTGATATGTATACACTCACGAAATGCATGTTGTTGTTATTAGGTTCCTGTGTGATGAACATGATGTTTTTGTTTATATGCGCAATCTCTTCGATGACTTGTATTTTTGATGCATTATTATTATTCCATAGCAAACGTACTAATACGGTACGTGATCTTCAGCTATAAATTTTTCAATTGTCAGGAATCATCATTAAACATGAAAAAATTTCACATCGCTTTACAAAATAATCCGGGATTTAATAGTATGTGCCCAATGGTGGCTATTTTGTTGGGTAAAGAAATCAATTTTTTGGATGTTCACCATCTTTCCGAAATTTCATGTAGTTTAAAAATGCCCTATAGCGTCTATAGATGTGATTTATTTCTACTAGAAAATATTGTTAGAAGGAAAATTTTGTGTAACTCAAATATCCAACCATTTCTTTTTTTTTACCAGAAAATGTGCAATAATTGGGACATTGACACGAACTACTTATTTAATATTCCGTTTTTTTTAATATCTGATAACTAATAGGCCAGTACAATACACCTGCCACCGAGACACAAGAAACACTTCCTAGAGTATTGCGACATAAATTGTAATCATTCGCCATCTGTCAAGAAACCTTTCATCTTTATCAATTTTGGTTATTTAAAAAGATAAGTTAAATATCTAAATAATGATTATAAAATTATCTACCTAAATTATGCATTTTTTCCCTAAAAAAACAATTTTAAATTGTCTAAAGTCCAAAATAATGTTTATTGGACTAGATAAAAGGGGGAATTTAGGTTGCTTCATTTAGATGATACACTTGATTAAAGTACAAAAAGTTTCATGATTCTGATGTTAGTATCTTAGAAACAATTGAAATAAACATTCACTATACCTAAGGTCCATAATTTCTGTTCGCTCATCGCTTGCATATAGATCGCCCTTGGTTGTGCACCGTCAGGGGAGTCAATTCCAGTGGCGTGTACATTTCAGAAAATAATAAATGATTAAATTTCCTAACATTTTAAATAACCCTTTCCTGGAGGGGAAACCTCGCATAGGCACCTTCACAAGTCGGGTGCTTACCGACCGAAACCTCCCGAGACTAAAGGTCCTACTGATTTTCCTTAGTTTGCCGTTAGTTGTGGTTTCTGTCAATCCAAGGTTATTCAGTGATTCCCCCAGCTTCCAGGCAATTAAGTCTTAATAAATCTTTGGTCTTCACTCAGTGTAGCTGCTCCAGGTGCTGGATGAACCCATTGCTTCGCATTCTTCTCATATTTTGCTTACAATGTAGGGTTGTCATTTAAAATATTTTATATGAAAAATCGAAAGTTGATTTCTTATCTGCTCCTCTGAGTGGCGGCCAGTGCATTTCCCTTCTGATTTCTTCGTTTTGGACCAACCAGGATGTTTCTGGTGTCTTCAGGAGTGTGGCCAAGGTCACGAAGATCATTTAGCTCACAGCAGAATTGTTGTCAAGAGATATATCTGAATTTGAGAAATTATCAGCTTCAGGAGTGATTATTCATGGTTCAACCACTGCCTTAACGTGAATGTCCACGTCTCACATTCTTTTCTCTTCTTTTTTAACATGATCGACACACTTTTTCCAACCACTGGCCATCACATTATTAATTGCCTCGTCCAATAATATTTTGACATCTGTTAATTTGAAGTTTACAATGGTACGGCGGCAGTCTCAACATTGTTATATTTTTTTGCCGAGTCATTACATCGATAGCATATTTGATAAATATATTTTTTTATTTACCCTCACTAAATCTAGCAACTGAACTTTAAGCATTGTTTCGTCAAATTCAATGTTTTTTTGGGAGGAGCTAATGGCGTATCTCCGCTTTTTAGATGCAGGAGGAATTTTTTCTTGGCGTCTACTATAATACGCAACATTGTCCATTACAATTACCGAATCGGGTTCCACAAGGTTTAAAATCGAAACAGATGACCCTTGAAATACACAAGCATTCATGTCTTCATTTTAGTTCCATACTTTTCGAGATTCGAAAACGTTAAGGCTGCCATCTAAAAAACCTAGACACACTTCCAATATGAGTTATAAGATTACCACCTTTTCCACTTGGATTGCGTAGTCTTTGTGAAAATCTTTCCGTAAATGCCTGCTTCGAACTTTTAATGTTCAGATCTTGCCATACCTTCCCAATTATATGCCCTTCATTGAGCAATATTTCTGCAGTGTAATACAATTTTTTCTCTTCTTCCCGAAACTCCAATATTTTTTCCAAATATTTTCATCGCCGTAAAACATTTTCATTCTTTTCAAATTTAAAATTCATTTCTGTGGTTATTCATTTCTGTCTTAATTTTTTATAATATTATGCTATGTATTTCATTTTCTAAAAAGAAACCATGGACTTTGCGTCCAGGATTATTTTTTTCCTTCCTCTTATTTGCTGTGCTATTTCTCGTAGTTTTCTTTATAATAACTATTCCTGAACACCGTATGCGAAGAAATTTTCTTTAAATTGCCACATATTTCTGCAGCATCCTAAGTGGTTACTTCGGGGTACACATTTTTAATCATTATTCATTCTTTTAACGTCAGTTGACTATTTTTTTTTGTAAACGCAGCACTAGTTGAAGATTCATTAATATCCATAGTTTACCACAAATATATACACCAAATATGCCATATAATAGACTATAATAAACTTTTTTTACACACAATATCCAAATACAGCGAAACTATAGTAATTAGAATGTAAACTCACAGAATCTATCCGTGAATCAATAATAAATTAATAAAATGTTCAAATAATGCGAAAACCCAGTTGAAACATTCCGTGAATTGGTGTTGTCATATCCATTCTCTTCGTGGCAAGAGATCAACTACATATTGGTCAGTATCACCATGCTATTTTAAATATGATCAGCTGATTGCTATTTAAAGCTTGAGAAAACTTGAAAACTCTGTGTTTAAAGCTTTTAATCTCTGCTCTGTTAATAGAACGGCAAAGTTTTAAATCATCATCATATAGTTGCATGAGATGTTTATTCCGCCGCTTCGTCCCTTTGGTGACCGGTATTAAATGAGTGACTAACAGAAAATGTGGACTTTTGATATAGCAATATTACTTATTCTAGAAAACAGATTACAAATTAAACATCAACATATATCACCTATTATCAAGTATTTATACTTATGAATTACTAATACGAAAAATGTTTGAATCACTTGTTACACTTTCTAATGATTTATCTATAAGCCTTTAACTTTCTTAACGGCTTGTAATCGTTTTATCATACTTTTTACAAGATTCTCATAGTAGTCTGATGAAATTTTTTCCATTCTTCTTACAAGGAAGGTACCTGAAGTGTCTGACTCCAATTTTAATGAAACTTCAATATGTTGTAAAGGATACAAAAATAAGAGACACGTATTTTTTTATCTACGGAGATTTATTTTAACGGGGTGAAAACCGCCCCTAAATTTCACCCCTAAAACAGTATTTTTTAAATATCTCAAGTTCTAAGTGAAATATCCTTACGAAACAAAATGAAAATAACTTATTGTTCGAAATGATGATCAACTATGGTTTTTTTTTACTCCCAAAGATAGCATCCCTTATTTTTTATAAGAGTAAACCATCTGTTCGAGCCCGTTATTTAATTCTAAAAATTTCGAAATTTAATATAATTGTCTGAAAATATTTTTTTCAAGAATTCCATAAGTAACTTCAGTTTACGTGTTTCGGGATTTCTAAAAATAACTAGTAAAAGAGGGTGACCAACCCCTAAATACATTTTTTTTCTTAAATCTCAAGTTCTAATTGAGATATCTTTACAAAACAAAATTACTTGTTATTTGAAATGATGTTGAACTAAGGTATTTTCATCCCCAAGAATATCATCCCTTATTTTATATAAAGGTAAACCATCTATTCGCGAACGTAATTTAATTTTTTGCTTGAAAATATTTTCTTCACCAATACCATAATTAACTCAAGTTGACCTCTTTCGGGGTTTCCAAAAATAAACTAGTAAAATAGGGTGAGTCACCCCCAAATACTTTTTTTTTAAATATCACAAGTCCTAATTAAGATAACTCTACAAAACAAAATGACAACAATTTGTTATTCGAAATGCTATCAAACTATGGTATGTTCACCCCAAGGATATCAACCCCAATTTTTTTATTAGGGTAAACCTCTTATTTGCGCACAAAATTTAATTGTAAAAATTACGAAACCTAATGGAATTGTTTGAAAATATTTTTTCACGTATACCATAAGTCACTTAAATTGTCGTGTTTCGGGGTTTCTAAAAATAAACTATTAAAAGAGGGTGAGCCACCCCCAAATACTTTTTACATCTCAAGTTCTAATTGATATAACTTTACGAAACAAATTGGAAATTTCCTTTTATTTGAAATGAAGTTAAACTATAATATTTTCAACTTCAAGGACATCATTTAAAGGATATCATTTCATACATATATAATTATCCTTAAAATTGCAAAATTTCAGTTGATATAAACGTTACAGAGCTTATTTTTTAATTAATAAGAAAATATAAACTTATTTCATTGGTAAGGGTTTAATGTGTGTAAATTATTATAATTCATGACAAATAGTGATTTCTAATTCTGTGATGTTCATTTAAATTAAAATTTGACAATTTTAAAAATAATATATATATATATATATATATATATATATATATATATATATATATATATATATATATATATATATATATATATATATATATATATATATATATATACATACATATATATGAAATTACGGTTTACTTTTATAAAAAATTAGAAATAATATTCTTGGGAGAGGAAGTACCATAGTTTAACATTATTTTGAATAACAGGTAATTTTAATTTTGTTTTGTAGAGATACCTTAATTAGAACTAGAGATATTAAAACGTATTTGGGGGTGGCCACCCTCATTTACTAGTTTATTTTAAGAAATCCTGAAACACGTCAACTTAAATTACTTATTGTATTCGTAAAAAATATTATCAACAAATTTGATTTAATTTCGTAACGTCCACAATTAAATTATGCAAATGAATTAAAAGATTAATCCTCATAAAAAGTAAGGGATGCTATAGGATTAAAACAACATGGTATAACCTCACTTCTACTAAGTAATTTCCAATTTATTTTTTAAATATATTTCAATTAGAATTTAAGATTTGAAAAAATGTATTTGGGGGTGACTCACCCTCCTTTACTACTTCATTTTTTGTAACTCCAAAACATGTCAACTTGAGTTAATTATGGTATTCCTGAACAATAAACTTTCTAACGATATCATTCAATTTCATAATTTTTAGAATTAAATTACGTGCGCTAATAGCTGGTTTACCGTTATAGGAAATAAGGGATGATATCTTTGGGGTGAAAATACCATAATTCAACATCATTTCAAATAACAAATAATTTTTATTTTGTTTTGTTAAGGTATCTCAATTAGAACTTAAAACTTAAAAAAACGTATTTAGGGGTGGCTCACCCTCTTTTCCTAGTTTATTTTTAGAAATCCTTAAACCCGTTAACTTAAGTTACTTATGGTAATTATTAAAAAAATATTTTCAAACAATCCCATTAAATTTCGTAATTTTTAAAATCAAATTAAGTGCGTAAATATATGGTTACCCTAATAAAAAAATAAGGGGTGATATCCTTGGGAGTGACCATCCATAGTATAACATCATTTCGAATAACTAGTAACTTTCATTTTTTTTCTTAAAAATTTCTCACTTAGCAACAGATATTTCAAAAATACTATTTTTAGGGGCGATTACAATGAATCTCCGCAGATAAAAAGTGTCTCTTATTTGTACCCTCTACAACATATTGAAGTTTCATTAAATCGGAGTCGGACACTTCAGGTACCTTCCTTGTTAGACTCAATCCTATAAAACATTTAATAAAAACGATGGAGAATCATTGTTATTTAATAGAGCATATTTTAATTGTGATCACTAATTTTCGAGTGGGTTTAAGTCAGGACGTTGCGCTGCCAATTGTAATACCTAAAAGTGCTGAGAAATAAGCCAGTTATTTACTATTTTCGCTGTGTATTTTGGATCATTGTCCTGCTGGAAGGTAACTTCATCTATCGGATGAGGCATATAATCCATATTTCATTCCAATTGTAATTTAAAATATCTAGATATAGATCCCCAGAGCTTAATATTACCTTTCCCCTTATCTTACGGTCCGAATAGCCACAAAAATGCGATAAAAGCATTGTGAAAAACATAAATTTTCATTTAATTGTGTATATGAATTTCCAGAACGCTAACCATGACAAATTACCCAACAAACTGACTATAAATATCTACATATCTTACATTATCGTTTTCACTAATAAGATAAACAGAATCTCCCTATTACCAACCGTTAAAAATTTACTTACAATAGGAACTTTAAACAAATTTTTTATCTTGGATAAAAAATATTGTTTTTAGTACCTTCACTGTACTGTGTGAACAATTTTTGTATGTATGCGTGTATTCCCGATACTATTTTAAAATCTCAGGTTATTTTTAAAATTATTAGTTATCGAGACGTCAATAAGCTCATATTATGTTTACTATTTAAAAAATTATAGTACATACGTCTATTTTAATGGTGCATTTTGTACATCTATTGTAATCTGTAGTTTTTGCTATGCGATTGTGAATATCGGTCAATATATTTCACTAAAATTTTGTCCAAAGTTATTTGTTTTTGCGATTAGCTTCTTTCGCAGTTCACCTCGACTGGTCAAGTAAGTTTTAATAATATATCTAATTTATTTTTAAGGATAAAAATTTCTAAAACCTATTTTGGTTAACGTTAAAAACAATTGTTGCTTATTAGTGGGCAAACAGTTAACAAAATTATGCTTTTTTTTATTAACTGTTAGGTGCCCTTAAGAAATCCTGACCTAGCACACATGCACACACACCTCCTCAAAATCACAATTAAAATTTTATGAGAAGTATATAACTGTGCTTCGTTTAAATATTCTATTTCGATTATTAACAAGATTAATTTTTTTCATTACCAGAATTTTTTTTATTAGGAACTTGACATTAATTCATATAATGATATATCTTGGACGAATCGACTATATATATATATATATATATATATATATATATATATATATATATATATATATCCGCTTCTATTCTAAGTAGAATATTTTAAATATCGCGCGATAAAATAATACCAAGTTAATAATTTTACAAGTAGCTCGGAACAGCGTAGTTAATTCGATTTTATTATTCTTAGATTGGCAGTGGCAACCTTTTCCTTATATTTATATTCATACTTGTCTAAAAAGTGTTTTTTCTGAGTAATTAGTATTATCTAGCGGACAAGTCAGCTACATAATGTGGGGTATTGACGCTCGCAAAAGAAAGACGGAGGCGGAAAAGTCAATAGTTCACAAGTAAATATAATAAATACACATCAAATCTAATTTGAGGAAAATATAATACAGAAATTTTTTGAGACTATAAAGGACGACACCTCCCAGTTTTACGAAATTCTTATGGCAGGTCATGTTAAGCAAAGCTGTCTTAACATGACCTTGACAAATATTTTCCGATAAGTGGTCCATTTGTATAAGTAAAAGGATTTTGTATAATCGTTCCGAAACAGTTCTGTACCGACAGCGTTTTTTTAGCGGACTATACTTGAGAAAGCCAGATTTGACTTGGCCAGTATTATGAATAGTATGATATATTAAGTTAATTTACATGATAGTCGCTAATCTCGTAAAGCTAATTAAATGTTTCCTTTGAACACAATCTATTGTGATAATACTCCATGGAAAATAGAGTTTCGTCAGTAACAAATATGTAACATTGGTTTTTTTGCTGAAATGTGTTCATTTCGGCATCCTATAAAACATATTTCGATGGTAACTCTGAAAGACCTGTGCAAAAAAAAATGGCGGAATAAAAATGGTCACAATTTTCGGTTTTTTGAATTCAATTCGTAAAAAAGTTTTTAATAAACTATTAGGTAATAATAATATAAAGGAAAAAAAATAGTATAATATGTAATATATAATTGAATATTTGTATGATTTTCTCTATAATTTTTTGTAAAAATTTTGTTAATAAACAAATTAATAATTAATATGACTAAACAAATTGTTACTATCATATAAATTAATAAAACAACATCAATATTATAAATATTACTTGTGATGCATAAGTTTCCTTCAAGCGTCAATAATTAATGCGTCTGAACTATGGCAATCCACCGACAGGGGTCTGCAGCAGCTATTTTCGATTATATTCTGCCCAATTTTCGAAGGTTCATAGATTGTATGGAAGTGTATTTCTTGGATCCAAAAAATTCACTGGTAAAGTACAGGTATTAAAAAGCATCTTCTGCAAATTTGAGCCCTTAATATTCATTTACCATGCATTTATGAATTTTTAAAAAAAAACTTTTTTTTCATCCAAAATCAAAAAAAAAATTTTAAGATCGGAAATGATACATTTAAATCCAATGCAGGCATTAAAAAATTTTATCTCCGTCCGGTGAAAAGTTATCGCAAAAATTGGTTTTTGCAAAATTTTTCGGCCCACGATTGAAGAAAAAAATTTTGTTTAATAGATCTTCAAAATATAAAACAATACAAACAATTGCCATTAAAATTGGGCATTGTATCTAAATTAGGAAAGTGAAAAATTGAGGTTCAATTTTCAACTTTGACATAGAATTCGTTAGAAAATGAAAAACTCACGGATTCCGGGTTTGAAATACTTTTAAGAATGATAATACCTATATTTATGTTAAATTTTAAATTGGTAATTTGTTAATAAATGTTTTTTTTTTAAAAAAAAAACAAAAACCGTAAATTTTGTCGAAAAAAAATATATCTCGATAATTAGTGGCGCCACCTATAACTTATATTATATAAATCGATGGGTTTTTTTAATTCTCTGCAACTATTGTTTGAAATATTTTTCGATAAAAGTTTTACTTTTCGAGATTAACTCAAAAAAAAAAAACAAAAATCGTGACCATTCTTGGTTCGCCATTTTCTTTGCACAGGTCTTTCAGAGTTATCATCGAGATATTTTTTATAGGATGCCGAAATGAACACATTCCAGCAAAAAAAAAACATTTTGTATTTTTGCTAACAAAACAGCTCTTTTTTGATTTAATATCATGGAGTAAATAATTCTACGAAGATTTAAGTTTTTAGGACATAGAAAAATCATTTATTTATTTGATACCAAGTCAAATTATGGAACTATATATATATATATATATATATATATATATATATATATATATATATATATATATATATATATATATATATATATATATATATATATATATATATATATATGTGAAATATAGGACGTTTTACGTCAATTTCTCTAGCGCGACGCCCAACAGCAAAATAATACGGTTCTCAACGCGTGTTTGCCAAGCTCAAATGAATCGAAGAAACTTTTGGAATAGATTTTTTTAGTGCATTATCTTTCAGCTTTTCAAAATTGCAGTCAGGAATTTTGAAACTATATACAGTTCGTACAAAAAGTTCCGGGATTCCGGGTTCCGCATATTCAATCTCAAAAATAATTTTATATTATTAACCTAATCATAATCTACATACCCGAAAACCTCGATACTAATTTTGAACATATTCCGGAAATATGAAATTTTTAGAACACCATATTTCATCTGGCATATTGTATTTTTTTTAAATAATTTCAAATTCTTTATTTACATCCTCAAAAATCCCCCAGTACAAATTTTGAACAAAATCAAGGAAGTACAACTTTTAGGCCACTATATTGAATGCGCCATATTGATTTTTTTCAAATAATTTCAAATTCGTAATTTATATCGTTAAAAACTCATCTATACCAATTTTGAACAAAATGGAGAGATGTAAAGTTTTTCGGATGCCATATTGGATTCTACATTTTAAATTTTTCAAAAATAATTTTAAATTCGTGATTTACACCCCCAAAAATCCAACAATACCAATTTTGGATAAAATCAAAAGATGTAAAATTTTTAATCCGTCATATTAAATTTCTTAAAACTAATTTTAGATTTGTTATGTACGGCCCCGAAAACTCCCCCAAATCAATTTTGGAAAAATCGGACACGATCAATTTTTTTGTCTGCCATTTTAGATTTTACTGAACCTATTTCAGCGAAAATGACATGAGACTTCCGCTTTAAGTTCTTGAATATAATAAAAATAAATTCATTTAAATCGGTGTTGCCGTTTCGGAATAATCGAAGTACATACATAAAAAAATACATAACGGTGGAATTTAGACCTTCCTTCATTGAGAAGTCGTTGAATGATATTAAAAATGGCGAGCAGGAATGCCAAATGTGGGGTTTTTCAACTAACTGGAATATTTAAATGTTATTTCTGAGTTCATAGTAGTACATCATGAGAAGTTTTTACCTGCAAATAACGCGGATTCCAATTTAATTCGTCCAAAATGAAACATGAATAGTAGTTACTGATTTTAATTATTTATTTGCTTGTAATGATGATCACCACCATATAAATTAAACAAAACTTTTTTTTAAATCAACCCGCTGACAGAAGGATCACTGAATATATTAATGAATTAAAAGTTATAATTCAATTGCATGTCTGAAAATGGTATTCCCAAAACCTAGATAGCAATAATTTTTGAGTATCAAATTGAATGACTGGTGGTTGTATTGATTTCAGAAATATACTTCAGAAGCCCATAACTTTATTAGTTGTTATATGTTTTAGGTTTTAAACAAATAATTCATTTTATATTCCAAAGAAGAAGGTTTCTATAAAAACCTGTTTGGTTTTCTTTTGTAACACAAACTGATCTAAACACAAGCTCGTACGGTTACGTTTTATGGGGACAAAAAATGTAAAAGGATTTTTACAAAGGGATATTTAGATTAATCTAGATATTTCTGAAATTTGATAATTGATTTTTGAATTTATCTTAATTCTGCAAAGGTTCCGTTGTCACTTTACAATGTTTAGCTTATTGTAGTTACTATCATTTTAGAAGCTGTAAAATTTTCACTAAAACAGATAAAAAATGTATAAGGGATTTTCATGAGATTACTGAAACAACTTGTCTCATCTCCATCGAGGATACAAGTCAATGTTGACTTGGGACTGTAAACAATCTCTAAAGCAACCTACAAAAAACACCAAAGTAACCTTGATATGTGGGGAATTTAAGGAGATGAGAAAGCGGACAGTCTCGTAAAAACTTCCTTTCTTTGTCTCTGGAATCTCATATGGATAATAAACGAATAAGGATTTTCATTAGCATTGCCACATTTACATTAGACATATCAATTTTTCGTCGTCTATATAAATTTACTGTTACAGTTATCAATTTCTATAAAATAGAGGAAATTTTTTAATAGGTTCCACACTAATTCTATTTTTCCCACAAATTCCAGGATCGATATAATCGATGGGTTGCTTAAGATATTTTTAAATTCATAAGACATTTTTGTTTTATTTTTATATGATATTGAAAGAAATTTTAATTACAACTGTCTTTGCGAATTTTGTTCGGAACGTCAGAACAGTATCAATATTTAAAGAATTATTTATTTGAGTCAGAAAATATTTATTAACATGCAATAAATTTCCTGCTTTTAATAATTGATTAATTCAGGAATTCAAAACATGTATTTACGATTATAAATTGCTGTCTAGGTTTTCGGAATTTTCCATTTGTGAGAAAAAATGTTTTTATTGAAAGTTTCTATGTTCTAGACAATTATATCTTTGTAATAATCATATTATCTCTTAGTATTAAAATGAGAAGGAGGAAAATTTTGCATCTGATTCGAGCAATAGAAACCTATGCTATGCCGCTGGTTTGATATTGCCTCTTTACCTCAACTTTTAAGGCATTTAATAGTTTCTTTTTTAAGTTCTGTAGGAACCCCTATAATCTCGTCATATCCGTCTGTTAGTCTGTCCATATGTACGTCACAGCCTTATCACTTC
Source organism: Diaprepes abbreviatus (assembly GCA_034092305.1). Lineage (NCBI taxonomy): Eukaryota > Metazoa > Arthropoda > Insecta > Coleoptera > Curculionidae > Diaprepes > Diaprepes abbreviatus. The sequence continues at coordinate 7,763,377 of JASJET010000200.1, forward strand.
ATCAGTTTTTAAATTCTTGCAGTGAAATTTTGCGAACACACATATGTTCGAGTAACTCAAAAACAGATCTGTAGAGAAATTAGAAAAATAAATTAAGGAACATCCCTTTGTGTGAAAAGTAGAGATGCAAAAAAATATTTCTTTTACCCCATTGAATGGGGTATCGCAAGATTATCAAATATACAATTTTTTTTATTTAGTGGCTTAAGTGATAAAATATGTCTTCAAAGTGGATTTCTAAATGCCCCCCCTCTCTAATTTTGCTACGGTAAATCTTAAATATCTAAAAAATTCGGTATAATAACTCTTAGTAAATATATGCAATAATTTTTTTTCATTGACAACCACAAATTTGCAATCTACTGGGTTAAATAATAAGTAAATGATTTCTAATTAGTTGACTTGAGTCAGGTACAGTCCATTGTCAGTTCTCTGGGTTCACTTAACTATGTCTTCTGGCCATTTTCTTCGGTGTTTTCTGTTTGCGAGTTGTGGGTTGAAGAGTTCACTTACTAGCAGGTTGATATGGTTCATGCTTCGGTTTTTATGTTTGTCAGAGTAACCACTTATATATAATGTCATTTATGAATGGTATTTTGAAGTTTTTATAAATGGCTCTGTTGGAAACACACCAAGGTGCGTTAATGACCATCCTAAGTGTCTTTGACTGGAAGGTCTGGATGATTTTCATATTGGATCGTTTGCTGCAGCCCCATAGTTCGATACCATATGTCCACACGAGTTTTAATATTGATTTGTATATGGTGAGTTTATTTTGGAGTGTGCGTTTGGATTTTTTGTGTATTAACCATGACGTATTTCTTATTTTCAGGTCAAGTTGACGTCTTTTGGCTTTGCTTATTACGGGTAAGTTACGTCAACTAATGAGGTGTAAAAAAAGCAATTAAATATATAATTCCGGGTGATATATCGTTGAATAATAGATGCTTAAAAATTCAATTAATTGTGTATATAATATTTTTTATTTAATCATCTCATTTATGAAATATAAGCGTATAAATTTGCTTATAATTTTCACTCTATTTAAATTGCGACTTTTGGTGAATGCGCCGGGTAAGGCAGTGTCCATCGTGAGGCTCTTTTATATGAAAGCGTCGGGTTACAACGGATTAGTTCTCGTATTTCTATGAACTTTGCGCAGTAATTATATGCTTCATTACTTGTTCGTCCAATTTTTTCCACTATTTTGTACTGTATTTGCCATTTTAATATTTACTACAATTTGTATATCGGTTTATATTTACACATATGATTTTTTATTAACTTATCTCTTAATTTGTTTTGAACATAAATCTGAAATGTTACTATTCCGCTCCTTTTAAAAAACGTAATGTGTGATCGAGACGCACATGAACAAAATATTAATTTTGTCCTCTTTTCTTCATAATCGGTATGGAGAAATTCTTGGAGTCGCACATAACAAATCCAAAATTTATATATGTAATTCTCCTTTCAGGCAGAGAATATGAAATATATATGTACAAACAGTTTATTTCCTGCAAATATCGCTCTGGTCCTCTCTCCATACGCGTTTCGATCACCTCATGATCTCGTCGAAATTTTGATTGTTTAAAAATTTCACGTCACTCCGTTGATTCATAGATGTCGTTCGACTGGCGATATTTTTGAGTCTGACATCGAAGTTGGTAGACGGCAGGTGTAATATCCTGCCAACATACCTTGAAATTTATGGTTCATATATCAGTTATTTCCTGCTAATATTGCTCTCGGTCCGATACAGCTCCACTGACGAGATCATGAGGTGATCGAAACGCGCATGGAGAGAGGACCAAAGCGATATTTGCAGGAAATAAACTGTTTGTACATATATTTTTCATATTCTCTGCCTGAAAGAAGAATTACATATATAACAAACTATTTAAATACGGCAGAAAGATTTCTTTATTTCTTACTGAAATTTTGATTGTTTAAAAATTTCACGTTACTCCGTTGATTCATAGATGTCGTTCGACTGGCGATATTTTTCAGTCTGACATCGAAGTTGGTAGATGGCAGGTGCAATATCCTGCAGACATACCTTGAAATTTATGGTTCATATATCAGTTATTTCCTGCTAATGTTGCTCTCGGTCCGATACAGCTCCACTAACGAGATCATGAGGTGATCGAAACGCGTATGGAGAGAGGACCAGAGCGATATTTGCAGGAAATAAACTGTTGGTACATATATTTTCCATATTCTCTGCCTAAAAGGAAAATTACATATATAACAAATTATTTAAATAGGGCAGAAAGATTTCTTTATTTCTTACTGAAATTTTGTTTGTTTAAATCCAAAATTATTGTCAAAAACTTAGTATGGCGGATCCAATATGGCATCTTAAAATTTTCTCATGTCATCCGAAATTGGTGTAGGAAGGTTTTTGAGGGTTCACAATTACAAATTTAAAATTATTTTTAAAGAATTCAATATGGAGGATCTAATAAGGCAGACTGAAAATTTTACATCTCTCAATTTTGTTAAAATTTGATACAGGGTGCTTCTGAAGTTGTAGAACTGATTTAAAAATATTTAAAAAAATTTAATAAGGCTTCTAAAAATTTTGCATTTCCCCATTATGTCAGATATTGACGAAAAGATTAGATTAAGAGTTTAAAATTATTTTTTTTTGAAAGTTAAAAGGCGAATCCAATATAGTGAGTAGAAAATTTACGTTATTGACATTTTTTTCAAAAATAGTTAGTTTTCGGGATCGTGGGTTACCAACTACTTTAAATTAAATATGGCTGATACAATATGGGAGACTAAAAATTTCACATTATTCTGATTTTGTCCAAAACTGATACTGAAGGATTCTTGGAGCGTACTTTACGGATTTTAAATTAATTTCTTCGAACTAATATGCTGGATAAGATATATCGGGGTAAAAATATACATGCCTCAAGTTCTTTCAAAATCGAAATGGGGGGGGGGGGTTGGGGGGTCTAAATACGAATCTAAAATTAATTTCTTAAAATTCAAGATAGCTGATTTACTGTGGCATGCCAAATATTTGTTAGGTACTTTTTGTAACTTTGGAAACATTGCGAGGTACACTACATATCCCACTTGGTACTTAGTTCAAATAATTTCAATTAAAAACCGAAAATAAATTTTACCGACATCTTAAAATGTGCTAAAAAGCGAAAAATATTAATATATATTTTTATGTAAAATTGACATTTTTGAATTCGGAGATAAATTACTGTCACATCAAACAAATAACTGCTAAAACCAAATATAAACAAGCCACAGTAAGAAAACAATTACGAATAAAGTGTTTCTCAATCTTTGTGTGAATCGCACTATTTCAAGTATTCATTTAGTGCCGACTTCAAAAATTTTTAATTTCCTATAATATTTTATATTATTATTTTTCGCCTTACAGCGTTGTTTTAGTCGAATCGATTTTTTTAAAATATGTTTTTAAAAATATACTTTTACCATTAAAAAGACCGTAGACTGAAAATAAATTTATCGAAAATATTTTTACTCGGTAATTAAATGCAATTCCACACTTTTTTATGCATCGATTAAATATAAAAAATAAAATAATTAAATTATACAGATTATACAGAATTAAATTTGATATATCAATTTAAAAAAATTATTAATGCCAAAAGTCAGTGCAAAACTCCCTTAAAATGTTTGGAAAGTAGGATAATAAATATAAAAATTATATCTAGTTTTATATATATTATTTAATGAAAAGTGCATAGTCCAAATATACAAGGTTTTTCATTCTATACGGCACGGAGTATTGCGCCCAAAATACGTGACCTTCAAAAAGTTTTACTTTTCGAATATATGGGGAACTAATTAGTTACTTTTTAAGATTATTTTCATAATATACAGGGTGTCCCAAAAACTTTGCAAGTATCAAAGTTTTGTTTTTTTAAATGAAGCCCCCTGTATATTATTACATTTTTAGATTCTCCGATCAAAGCAAGTGCCTATTTTAATAAGGTTTATAGTACCTAAACCTTAAGGATTTTTAAATAATTTGAATTTTGACAAAACCTAACCTAATTTTAATGTTTCAAATACTTAAAAAATATTTCAGTTATGTGTTCGAAATTTACAATGAAGTGTAACAATAAATCATATTTTATATTCCAATTATAATAAACTTGCTATATTATACAGGGTGTCCAAAAATTAAAACTAATCAAAAAGAACTTTAAGTGGCTATAACTTGATTAATTTAAATAGAACGCTATGCTTTTTACCTTACCAAAAAATGTACCTCTTAAATACCTATCGAATGGTATAAGGGTATTCTATAGCTGTCTTGGCGTTTTCACAGAATACGCCAAATAATCGTTGTCTGTACCATTTTGTGGTTTTTGAATAGATGTTCTAATGTATCTAGTTGCCTATGGCATTTAGAAACGTCAGATAATTCATTTAATCTGTCACTTTAGTCTGCAAAGCCTGTTGCTATAATAGCTGTATTATTTTTTGTAACTGTGGAACTTCATTTATTAAATTGAATTATTTGAATATTGTCGCGTTATTGCTTTGTCAAGAATGAAAATTTTTCCAAAGGAAGATCGTATTAATATGACTTTTATCCTTGAAGAATGTCATCAAAATTGTTTGTAGGCTTCTCGAGTCTATGTTCAAAGATGTTCTGAAAGAAACCATCTTAAATCAGCCGTTTTTCTGAGACTATTAAACCATAAAAAAACTATTATAAGAAAACCTCTCACTGAGGATGAAGAATGTTTTCACTGTACTTGGTTCAGTAATTGAAAGTCCCAATAGTAGTCAGAATCATATATCCGAAAATACTAACATTAGCCAAGCAAGTGTTTCAAGGATTCTTAGCAAATACAGATTTCCTTCTTACAAAATCCAGCTTTGTCAAGAGCTTCACGGAAATGATTTTGAGAACTGAACCGAATTCTGCTTGTGGGTGTTAGATAAAGTGGCAGAAAATGGTCACTTTTTTGACAATGTGTTGTTTACTGTTGAATGTACTTTTCATAACAATGGTTTCGTGAATAGACACAACTTCAATCACTATTCTGATTCAAATCCGCATAAATACAGAGTTATAAGAAACAAGAATAGTTGGTCCGTTAATGTGTGGGGAGAAATACTGGATCCCTACTTAACTGAATCCCACTTTTTTGAAGGACCTTTAAATGGTTTGATGTTTCGCGATTTCCTTTTAGACCAGCTTCCAGTGTTATTAGAAGATGTCCTTTTAAATATTAGAACAAATATGTGACTTCAACTGGATGGAGCTCCGCCTCATTATCGTTGCGAGGTTCGGCAACTTTTAAATATCAACTTTCGAAACAGGTGGATTAGGAGAGACGGATTTCAAAATTGGCCCCCGAGATCTCCGGACTCAACTCCACCAGATTTCTTTTTATGGGAATACATAAAAGGAATTGTCTATAATGCGCCCCCAACAACACAACAAGGTATGAAAATACGTATAAGAGACGCTTTTCAAACTGTAACCCCGTAAATGTTGTCCAGAGTTAGCAGTGGTTTCGAAAAAAGAATATGTAAGTGTTTGGAAATGGATGATAGACATTTCGAACATTTACTATAAATATTTTGCTTCTGTTTTGCGCTATCGTCAATATGTTATTACCATTATTGCTGTTATAGCTTGTTCGACGACTAAAAATGGCGTTCCGAGTTTCTGAACATTTGAAAAGATATTTCTGATTATTATTCTTATAGTTGTGAATTACCTGTCATTTCCAAATACCATAGACAACTAGATACATTAGAACATCTATTCAAAAGAAAACGATTATTTGGTGTATTTTATAAAAACGCGAAAACTTAGCTATAGAATACCCTTAAATCATTCGATAGGTAATTAAAAGGTACATTTTCTGGTAAGTTAAAAAGTATAGCGTCCTGTTTAAATTAATCAAGTTATAGCCACTTATAGTTATTATTTGATTAGTTTTAATTTTTGGACACCCTGTATAATATAGCAAGTTTATTATAATTAGGATATAAAATATGATTTATTATTACATTTTACTGTAAATTTCGAGTATATAACTTCTTAAGTATTTGAAACTTGAAAATTAGGTTAGATTTTGTCAAAATTCAAATTATTTAAAAACCCTGAAGGTTTAGGTACTATAAACCTTATTAAAATAGACACTTATTTTGATCGGAGAATCCAAAAATGCAATAATATACAGGAGTTGCATTAAAAAAAACACAACTTTGATACACTTAGAGCTTGTGGGACACCCTCTAAAATATGAATATAATTTTAAAAAGTATATTAGACCCTCATATACCCCAAAAGTGAAACTTTTTGAAAGTACCGTATTTAGGCCCTGCTTTTCCCATTATAATTAAATTTCAAAAAATATCTGTCTCAAAAAAGAATATCTGAGCTACTATAAACTAATTAAATTTTATCTACAGCTTAACAAAAGAGGCTGTTATTAAAATTAGTTGTTAAAATATAGCTATCGATAAAATGTAAAAAGGCGGACTATTTAAATAAGTTATTAACAGGTTGTACACCGAAGAAATCAAAAATAGACGGGTTTTGTATTTCAGTGTATGTTTTATTAATATCGGCCAAGCGCTTTCGGTCTAGCTTAGACCATCTTCAGGGCTCAGACCTCGTCAAAGGGCACACTGCTGGCAACTGCTCTCAAACTGGCAGGGTTAAGGTGTGCCCTTTGACGAGGTCTGAGCCCTGAAGATGGTCTAAGCTAGACCGAAAGCGCTTGGCTGATATTAATAAAACATACACTGAAATACAAAACCCGTCTAATTTTGGACTATTTAAAAACCCAACCCATCTTATTCTGCACGTCGTGAATAACATATTAGTTTAAATCTCTTGTTGATATGTCTTAATTACAGAAGTGTTTGCAGAAAGCACGACAAAAATCTCGAAAGCTGAGAACCATAAAATATGAAATCTTTTTATTGAATGGAAAGAAAAACTTTTCAAAGAATAAAGGCACTTAAAAAATATTTGCATATCTACAAGTAGTCCAAAAATGATTGGACTAAATAGTATATTTGATAATAAAATGTATATTGCTAACAAACCGTCTTTCAACAAAAATACTTCCAAAATTTAAATTTCATGTTTGTAAAAAAGTATTTTAATTATAACTTTTCTAGGAGTTCTACAAGATAAAATGGGAAACACATGTAAATGCATGGACAACGACAATTCTAAATGTGTCGAAATCGTCGTTGACGATACTAGGAATGTAAATATAAAGAACATTGAAATCGGGCTTGACAACGTAAAAAAGATCAGATTTATATTACCTATAATTAAAGTCACAGACGATCAAAATAGAGAACATTTGGTATATTATCCAGATGGAATAGAAATTGCCGACCAGGAACCATCCAGAATTGCTTCGATATCAGGACACACAATAGCACATACTTCAACAAGTAATGTTTTATCAGGACAGCAGGAGAGACCATCAAGTGTTCAACAGGGACAACTATCAGAAATTCAATTACATCGACCCCTAGTTCAGTGTATGGATCCTGAATTGAATCAGGAAATATTTATTGTAGCTTGAATTATAAACAAAAAAAATTCTAAAACAAGTAAAAGATCTAACACTAATAAAAATAATAAAGTATGATTTTTGGAATAGTAAGATAAATAAGAAATTATATAAATATTAGAACTTCTCCGTAAACACAGTTGAAAATGTGAGACTTGACGTCACACGGAGATTATTTTAAATTTTAATTTTCGTTCAATAATCTTGACTGATGCTGACATATTTCCAAATAACGTAATTTTTGGATCGAATAATTATAAATTTAATATGACGGAAACGTTCAAGAGTCATTGGACTTTAAGATATATACAAAGTTAGCAGATAATTCCAAAATGATTAATTTTCATTGCAGCTGCAAATTTTTCTGCAAATATCGCAATTTTCTATTTTATCATTATTATTTAAAGCTAAGCTCCAAATTTTTTAATTTCTTTACTTGTTGTAACCCGCCAAACCAACAATTTGTTACTGATACTATTTTTCGATTTGTAGGATTCTATTACGATTCATATTGAATTTTATGACAACAATTTTCATGTTTCGAATCATTTTAGTACTTATTTCTAAAAATGGAACTTGGTTCAATCTCAAAAACTATTAAAAAATAGATATTTGAAATTTGACTTCAGGAAAACGATTGACATTATTACATATTAACTTTCTAATGTAATTAGTCAGTTTCAGTAACGTCATGAAACGTCAAAAACGATAGACATTCTTTGACAAATAGAATAAAACTTTATTCTTATATTCTTATATTAGCAGTTTCTACCAAGAATAAATTGTTCTTTAACATGTTTTAAATCTAAAAATTTAACACTGTGTTCAAGAGAAATTTGTCGACGTTACTGATAACATTTTCAAATTACGCCAATCCGATTTCCTCCTGATAGTAAATTTGATTAAAGTAATACAGCAGTTACAAAGAAAATACACCGTTCCAAAACTTTCTTCTAATCTATCAGTAATGACTATTAAATTAAACTTGGCACAGTTTTTTACCTAATTTAAAAGCAGAGCTGTTGAAAATGAATAATTATAATTTGTCTTGTAAGTGTAGTTGTGGCAATAAAAATAATGATGATGACTGTCATTTATAAAGATATCGTTATTTTAATTATTATTGTAGCAATAACTAGACTCTATTAGAATTATACAATCATCTGTTCTATGAAAGTCATTAAAATTGCAGAATAATCTTAGTATGGTGCTTTGAACTTATGTATGTATATCCAATACACACGTGGACGTTTCTGTTTCCGAGAATTTTCAAAAATAATTACACTCTTTAAATTCCTATTTTATAAAAATTTTCTGTTCAATTCATTGACCTTTCTTTATAATTTTATGTGTATAACAGTGTTTATAGTTATATTAATCAGACTGTTTTATTTTTCTAGACGTATGTACTTTTAAAAGACAGGTGTTAACATATAAATTATAATTAATTTTCTCAAACCCCAAAAAAAAATTTAAAAATGTACACCGTCAAGCGGGACATATATAAACAATTTAATTTAAATTCCAATGTGATAACTTTTATTTAAAATAATTATTTAAGTATAGTTAGATACCTGATACTTAGTAATAGAAAAATTCAATATTTCTAACGAGATCAAATTTGAACTAGAATTTTTTTAATTGTCTGTGTCATATTTATAGTTACAATTGTCCTTTGACCAAAAATATAAAAAGTTTGATAAAATATAAGCTTTTTAAAATATTTGTTATTAATTAAGTTTTTGATGTGATATTAGTTGTAAAAAAAGATGATACGTTTCTTTATGTATGTTAAGATATATTGTATTCCATGAATATATTTGAGACTTAAACAGTACACAAAGGAAAATAATTTTTACCACAATTAATCGTGGTTGCAATACCTCTGAGGGTTTTATAATAGGTAATGGGTACTTTTTCTTTAAACCAAAAGTATTTGCTCTTTAATTTTTTAAAAATAATCATTACAAGTATTCCATACGTTAGAATCTGAACTAAAAAAGAAATTTTTTTTTAATTTATTTCTGGTCATATGTAGAATGAAACGACAAAAATTTTCCATCCCTTTTAATCTAATAATATTTTTTTTAAAACGACAAATGAAATTTTAGCAAGTCTGTGTAATTTTATAATATACAAGAAAGCCAAAAAACGGTGTTTACGTTAAGATACTGCTAAAAAAATTTAGACAATTTTAAATATTATGTGCCTAAATGCATCAATATATGTGATATTTTTATCTATAAATTGATGCTTGAAATTGTATGAGGGTTTAGTATACGAAAGGTGTAGTTTAGGGTAAAATGACCCACATATCTCTGCCTTTAGTTCATTCAAACTTTATTCAAAGAAGTAAATTTTTAAAGTAGCCCAGGTAAGCTAAAAACAAACAGGCACTAAAATCAAGTTTTAGAATTAAATAATCTTTTTCATTGAATTTTTAAAAGGGATTATTTAAAATTTAAAAATTTTTCGCAAATATTTATTCTGGATGAGTTCAAATTCTCGATGTAGCCAGTTCAAAATTTCTCATTTTGCCTCAGATTTAAAGTTTGATAAAGTCAGGAAAACTAAGGTAAGAATATAAAAGTAATTTTACTCTAAAGTGCACCATTGAAAAGTTACAACCGTGAGAATGGCATTGATTTTTATATTGGAAGATTTAATAAACCGTTAAATTTAATATAATATTTAATAAGAGAAAATTTATACAGTATCAAGAAAATTTTTAAATATAGATAGATATAGTAAGGTGAAATTAATTATATTGAAACATTAGAGTAACAAAGGTGTACTAATGTAACATTTGTCATCAAATAATTATTCAATAAAACAGGTATAATATAGTATGTTTTCTAATGTGAAAATATTCAGATATTAACTCGAAGTGTTTTGACACTTTTCAATAAAATACGTTGGAGAATGTTCGTTGGGAAAATCAATGATTACTTGATTTTATTGTTTTTCCAAATAGGAATAATGATTCATAATATTTTATTTACAGTTACAATCCAATGTCTTTCGTAAGGAAACTAGAAAGAAAACACTAATCATAAAGATATTTATAATTATTTTTTAATAACAATAAATCTAATAAAATAAAGAAATTATATTTTTTTATAAATCATTTAATTATTCGGTAATTTCGCAATACGTGTAATGGTTATTCTTAAAAAATTATTTGCCTAGTTCCCTTTGAATAGAAATATAATTTTCTTGTGTTACTCAAATTATAACTTCGTCTTAAAATGACATAAAATCACAATGCCTTGCTATAAATATTGATAGAAGGTAATATTTAAATTTTATCGTCTGTATACTGAATTTTAGATTGCAGCTTTTTAAGTTTATAATTAATCAAGAGAAGTAAAAAAAAAATAAACTTAGATATTCAGAAAGTCCTTTGACGATAACTATTTTAGAAGTATAGTTTTACGGACAAATTGAATGCATAGGTAACTGATCAATTAGCAGTATTTTATAAATAAATAATAACATAAATTCTAAACATATATTTATTATATTTAATAAAAATAATGCTCCAAACAATATGAAAATTCTGTAAATATTCATATCATATGTAAAACTATTCTAGTTATTAATAGAAATGACATATCATAAGAACTTTTATGTGAGATTATCAACTCTAAATATCTATTATTTAACGAATTTTTTATTACTCACCTTATGTAACAATTTTGTGAAAATAAATGCTCTTCAGTACTTCAGGTTTTTTATTAATAGTTATAATGGAAAACGGATCTCTAAACAAATAAAAGCTAAACGAACTTCAGCTAATCTAAGTTTTTTTCACGGACTTTGCTGCATAAAGCCTTTTTTCTTTGATAGGTGATTTCTTTGGGCAATTTAATAGAGTTACCGGAAAGTAGCAACAAATCTCCCAAGAAACTGTTATAGTGGAAACGAGGTTTTCAATTTTTTTATAATTCAGTTTCGATCTTCTGTGGGAAGCTCAATCTTCTTTGTCTTGGCAGAATAGATTCTTTGGGATGTCTATTTTTATTTGAAAAGTCCTCATATTAAAAATTTTTTAAAAAATCTTAAATATTGTTTAAAATTTTTAGGGCATCAGAAATTACAAACGTTTAAATTTACTTAACATGATAAATTGACTATTTAAATAACAAAAAATACGTATAATTTTGTACTAAGATTATTTGTAACTTAAAAAGGATTAATCCATTTAACTATCCTAAAAAAAGGAAGATTTTTATCAACATGGATCCAAAATAGCCTCCAATCCAAGATGATGACAATTTGAAGTCGGCGCCAGAGTAATACCTGACAATATGTGATTCGCATAAACGAATTAAAAACACTTTATTTATAATTGCTTTCTTACCATAGTTTGTATATATCTCGTATAAGTAATTATTTGTTTTATTTAGAAATAATTTGGCGCCGAATTCAAAAATTTGAATTTCATATAAAAATTTATAATTATTTTTCCCATTTTAGTGCATTTTTAGAAGTAGGTTCAATTTTTTTATAAAAATTTTATTTTTCGATTTTTAGTTTTGAATTCTTTATGATATTCATAAATTATTTGAACTAAGTACTAATCGAGATTAGTGTACCCATTTTATTCAAAGTTGCAAATCACCCTAAAATGAACAACTAAAAATTCCTGGATTCTGTTATTATATAAAAAAAAGGTGCGTATATATATGGCGAACCGAGCGCGTGACGCGCCCGTGACGAGTATGCTGCGAACTTATAGCGAGACTCTTTTGACTTTTGCCGATTTCTATTGTTGTCGAGGGTCATCGGCGCCAGGTCTCAAAAGAGGTAATAAATGCAGTTGGGTCACAAGAAGTAAATTTTTTATATGTCTCTTGTTTTCGAGTAGCTCGGCCGATATTCGCAGCGATCCATTTTCTGTCGGTTTTTTTGTGCGACCTTAAAGGATAGTGGAATCATAGAAAAAATATTTATAGATCCGCAAAGTTTAATCCCAAAAACGGCAAATTTACGACAATAAAATGTAAACATCGTAGATCAGATGTCGGCATGCACACTACAAAATGATCAGGTGACAGGACTGAACTTCGAAAATCTATTTAGTTACTTCAATTAGTCATAAATGGTGTCTAAATCAAGCAAGTTATCAAAGTTGCAACCATGGTTGCAATCTTTAGTAAAAAAGTCGGTGTCATGTAACTTTCTTGTTCTGGGAGTCACATCATATGGGCACAAATAATATCTGAAGCAGATGGGAATAATCCGGTCTGTGTCTACCGATGGGACTTAGTTTAGTCATTTCTTATACTGTGAAAATAAAATTGTGAAGAAAATGTATCTTACTATTTCTCTAATCTATTGTTTCCGTTTTAACATTTTTAAGGTCCGGCAATTTATTCTCTAATTATTAAAAAATACTGACCTTTTCTTCCTTATCTTTTTTTTCATTTTTTAAGAAAATATTGATACGAAATGGGTTTCTCAACGGATATACAGGATTTAAAAATAAATTTATATAATAATATTTTTCTGCCGTAAAGGTGAACGGAGCATATATTTTCTTATTGCATTAATTTTTTCAACAAAATGATGAAAATGTTATTTCAAATAAAATAAGTGAACAAGGTCATTGCTGGGGATGAATAAAAAAAATATACCAACAAAGAAATTCACATTTGTCTAACTTATTTCGTAATATTTTGCTTTTGTTAACATATTAATGAATTTTTAATTTGACGATTTCAAAGTGGGGATTGCCATGACAACATGAATCATGACAATTTCATAAAATGAGTACGGACATAACTAATCTGAATTTACTTCCAAAAGCAATATTAATAATGAACAACGCTTTTTAACGTCATGTCCTCAATCTTCAGACATACAAAATAATAAATCATTGAATGGCTGCAGAACAAAACAAACATTTGAGCTGGGTGGAAACATCGGTTAAATATAAGGTGGATGAAGTTATGCAAGAATATGGACATTGAGCAAATTAGCAACTGGAAAAAATTCGTTGACAATTCGAAAAAATAATTCAAACAGAGCTTAGAAATTATAGAGCCAATAGCCGATTCTGGCTAAAATATAAACCTTGTACTGAGATATTATATATATATATATATATATATATATATATATATATATATATATATATATATATATGTATATATATATATATATATGTATATATATATATATATATATATATATATATATATGTATATATATATATATATATATATATATATATATATATAACAAAATAATAATGCATTATAATTATTGTAAGTTATATATGTATGTTTTAAAATATTCCAACTTCATTTTGAGCATGTAATTTTTAATGTAATAGATGGAGAAATTGTACCATTTCTTGACGTATTGATGAATGTACTTTTTTCATATGATAGAATAAACTATTCTATGGTTTGGTGCGAATTTTCAGATTTTTTTTTAAAGAATTGATTGCTTAAAAGTTCAGTTTATCTTTTGGTAATCGTTTGGAAAGTGCTAAAAATATATCATACTACATGTTTTGGAAATTTAATGTTATACGAAAACACTATAAATCCAAAAACGTTGTAAAGCAACACTATTTTTTACCCTATAGAGAACAAGGAAAATAAAACAAATAAAATATGTACACATTCTATTATATTAAATAAAAATACAAAAACAAATAAAATAAATCATTAAAAACGCTATAAATCCGTTTAAATCGCACGCAACTCACAAAGCAAAAATAAACACAAAAAAGGCGATGAGCCGATACTGTGCTGTTTACGGATGACGCTACGAAACAACCGATCGATAATAGGAAGTCGCTTATGCGCATGCCCTTATCTGATCAACCTCCAAAAATATGACTGGCGCCCGATATGCAGAAACACATTTTTTCGCCCATGGTTTGCAATTTTTTGGCTTTAGCAGCCGACAAGAGTAGGGGTCCATAGTAGAGGTCAGTGAGTGAAACAGATTTATAACACGGAATAAATTTACTTTGCAACGAGACTGAAGACACGAGATTTTGTTATTTTTTATTAATGAAATGAAATTTATTTAGCACTTGGCATTGATTAAAAGTCGTTGATAAGTGAATACGGAGTGGTCGGAAATAGAGGGATCTGAAAATAATTTCAAAATTTGTGAGTTATGGTCAAAAATTTTGGACAAGAAAAGAGTGAATGTGTGAAATGAAATTGCGTCAAAAAATTTGCAGACCAACGAGAAGAAAATTTCGAGTGCGTCTGCCATATGGAAATGAGCTGCTGAAAATATATTTTTCTTTTAGAAATTCCTTCTATTTTTTTAACATATATTCAAAATGTAACGAAGGAATTTTGGGAAAATTTCTCTATTATTCGCTACTATGTTGGAACTATAAATTTTCTAGAAGTTCGAATCCTAACTATTTTTTATACAAGATAGTGCGCTATTATCGTCATGGTTTTCGTTTTTTATTTAATATACACTTTACGGTAAAACCCCCACTGCATAAAACTAACATAAAACATGTCTATAATTTTACGTAGATTCTAAAAATGAAATGTGTTCTATTTAAAATAAGCACTTCTGGTATAAACGGATTTTTTTTTAGCCGAATTGCTCCCATCTACTTTAGTAAACTGCAAAAATTTAAAAATTTTCCAAAGTCTATTTTCCAAGAAATCAATAGCCGCAGTTTGGCGAGGGGCACCCTGCATAAATTAACCAAAATTTGTCTACGATTTGACAAAAAAGGCTGTTATTAAAATCAAAGTTTAAAATACAGCTATCGCTAAAATGCAAGCACAGATCTTTTGGTACAAATTCTGGAAACCCATCTTATCTGACACGTTCTTAGTAACATATTAGTTTAAATCTTCTGTTAAAACTACAAGTCATACCTAAATTACTGGAGTGTCTGCAGAAAGAACAAAAATCGCGAAAGCTGAGAACTGCAAAGTATAAAGTCTTGTTACTGAAAGGAAAGAATAACTTTTCGAAGAATAAATACACTTAAGAAATATTTGCATACCTGCAAATATTGCTAAGATGATCACAGTAAATACTATATTTGATAATAAAATGTGTACAAAATTGCTAATGAATCGTCTTTTAACTCAAATCCTTCAAAAATTTATATTGCATTATGTAAAAACAGTATTATAATTAAAACTTTTCTAGGTGTTCTACAAGATAAAATGGGAAACACGTGTAAACGTATCAATATATGTAATCCTAAACCTGTTGAGATCCTGGTTGAGGATCGTATGAATCAACCTATAAGAAACATTCGAATGAGGAAAACTAAGAAGATTAAACAAATCAGATTTGTATTACCTATAATTAAATTCACCGACGAAGAAAATGTGGATCATTTGTTGTATTGTCCAGAAGGAGTAACGATTGACGACCATGAATTATCCAGAATTGTTTCGACATTAGGAGGAAGAACAGACCAGGCTTCAACAAGTAATCCATCAAATGTTCAACAGCCATAACAATCAGATGTACAGGAAGACGAACTTTCAAATGTTTAGTTACAGGGATCCTCAAGTTCTATGTAGTGTAAAAGCTTCCAATATCAACGAAAAAAGATCTGAAATATGTAAAAAATCTAACACTAATCTGAATTTTTCAGTTACAAGTCAAAAGTTAACAAAATAATAAGGTATAATTTTTGGTATAGTAACATAAGTAAGAAATTATGTGAATAATAAAACTTCTCCGTAAACACCGTTAAAAATGTGACATATAACTTCACACGGAGATTATACAGGTTTGATTTTCTCGTCACCTACTTACAAAATTGAAATGTTCGCTCAATAATCTTAACTGAGGTTGACATTTTTCCAAATAATCTAATTTTGGAACGAATAATTATAAATCTAATATGAACTTTAAGATATTAGTTTTCATTGCAACTACAACCAAGTTTCTAGATTTTTCTGTAAACATTGCAATTTTCTTATTTCAAATTAATTGATTTTTATGTTATTTCATTATTATTGTTATTAATAATTACAGATTAAAAATACAGAATAGTCTTGATACGGTGCTTTGAGCTTATATATGTATATCCAATAAACAAGTTGCCGTTAAAAATAATTACACTATATCAATTCCTATTTTATAGGAATTTTCTATTCTAGTCAATTTTATGTGTATAACAGTGTGTATAGTTACAATAATCAGACTATTTTATTTTTCTAGACGTACGTACTTTTAAAAGACAGGTGTTAGCATATAAATTAAAATGAATTTTTTCAAACTCAAAAAATGGAATCAAAAAATATATATCGTCAGGCGAGAACTATATAGACAATTTAATTGGAATTCCAATGTGATAACTTTTATTAGAAGCAATTATTTAGGTATAGTTAGGAAATTTTATATTTAGTAAAAGAAAAATTCAATATTTCTAATGAGATCAATTTGAACTAGAATCTTATTACTAGTTTTTGTCATATGTGATTTATTATAATTTTACTTTGACTAAAAACAAAAATATGTTTAATAAATTACAAGCTTTTTAAAATGTTTGTTCTTAATTAGGTTTTTGATGTGATGTTAGTTGTAAAAACAGATAATTTGTTCCTTTGTGTGTGGTGTTAAGATATATTGTAAGTAAAATAACTTTTTACCAAAATTAATCGTAGTTGCAATATGTCTGAGGGTTCTGTAATAGGAAATGGGCATTTTTTTCTTTAAACCAAAAGTAACTGCCTTTAATTTTTTAAAAATAATCATTACAATTATTCCATATGTTAGAATTCTTACTGAAAAAGGAATTTTCTTTTTAATTTAATTTTTTTTTTCATATTTAGAATGAAACAACGAAAATTTCCATTCCTTCTGATCTAGCAAAAAATTTTTTTATGAAAACGACAAACGAGATTTAGCAAGCCTGTGCAAATTTTCTATAATATTCATCAAGGCGGGTGTGGACGTTAAAATAAATTTTTTAAGTCAAGTTGGTCAAACTGCCGAAAATTTTGACAATTTTACATATCATATACCTAAATGCATCAATGTATGGAATACTTTCATCTATAAATTGATGTATGACATTTTAAAGGGGTCTAGTATTGAAAAAGTGTAGTTTAGTGTAAAATGACCTGCATATCTCTGACCTGGTACAAGCTTTACTCAAAAATGTAGATTTTTAAAATAACCAATTAAAATAATAACAATTAGTCACTAAAATCAAGTTTTAGAATTAAATAATCTTTTTCATTGAATTTTTAAAAGGGATTATTAGAAATTCAGAAATTTTTGCAAATATTTTTTCCAGTCCAGTTCCATTTCTCGAGTTCAAAATTTCTCATTTTGCCACAGGTTTAAAGTTTTATAGATTCAGCAAAAGGCAACAATGTAAAAGTTATTTTATTCTAGAGTGCACCATTTAAAACTTCAACCAATCAACTATATTGACATTTATATTAGATTTGACAAACTGTTGAATTCAATATAATGTTTAATAAGAGAAAATTTCTACAGTATCAAGAGAATTTTTAAATATAGAAAAAAATAAGGTGAAATTAATTTTATTGAAACATAACACGAACAAAGATGTAGTAATGTAACATTTATCACCACATAATTATTCAGTAAAACAAGTAAGATAAAGTATGTTCCCTAGTAGAGCATTATTCAAGGCCACACCAAGTGTCCACATGAAAATAATGATTCTTAATATTTTCTTTACAATTTCTAATTCCTTCCCTAAAGAAACTAGAAAGGAAATGCATGAATAAAAGAAAATACCTATCTTATAGATTTTTGAAATTATTTTCAAATAACAAAGTATTTTGTAGGATAAAGAAATTATCTATTAAATGAGCTATTTCATTACATTGTAATTTCGTAATATTTGTAATGATTATTTTTGAAAACTTATTTTCCTACCTCTTTTTTTATAAAAATATAGTTTTCTTGTGTTACTCAAATTAAAACTTTGTTTTAAAATGACATAAAATGACACTGCCTTACTATAAATATTTATAGTCGGCAATGTTTAAATTTTATCGTCTTTCTACTGAATTTTATATTGCAGTTTTTTAATGTATATAATTAGGCAAGAGAAATAAAATAAAAAATTTCAAGACCTAGTGACAGCAACTATTTTACAAATTTAATTTTTAAGACAAATTGAATGAACAGGTAATTGATTAATTAGCAGTATTTTATAAATGATTAATAACAAAAATTCTAAATATATGTTTATTATATTTAATAAAAATAATGCGCTAAACTATAATAATGCCTTATGATAATTATGTAAATATTAACTGTCACCCCTTATCATACTACAAACTATTAACTTAGTTATTAATAGGAATGACATAAAATTTTTTATGTGAAAATATCAATCTTAGATATCTATTAGTTAAATAATTTTTTTATTATCTACGTTATGTAACAATTTTGCCAAAATAAAAACTCCTCAGTAAACTTTAGTTCTTTTTAAAACAATTGTAATGGAAAACGGATATCTAAATAATTAAAAGCCAAACCAACTCCAGCTAATATAAATTCATTTTACGCACTTTTCTGCATAAAACCTTTTTGCTCTGACGATAGATTATTTCTTTGAGTAGTTTGATACAGTTACTGCAAAGTAGCTGCCAATCTCTCAAGAAACTGTCATAATGGAAACAAGGTCTTAAATTTTTTTGTAATCTAGTTTCGATTTTCTGTGTGAAGATCGATGATCTTCATCGCCTTGGTAGAGTGGATTATCTTCTTTGGGAAAAGGAATTTTATTTTAAGAATTTTCAAATGATAATTTTATGAAAAATTTCAAATTTTGTTTAAAATGAATTTTTGAGGAACAAAAAATATAAACATTTAAATATAATTCACGAGGTAAATTGGCTCTTTGAATAATTTTTACCGACGGTTATTTGTTACTTAAAAAGAGTCAATCATCTACTTTTTTATAGGTTTGAAATACTAGGAAAAAATCCCACAAATCCAGAATGACCCATGCTTGTTTTTTTCCATGAGGCATATAATATTGTTGTAAATTGTAATACTAACAAGGAAGGTACTTGAAATGTCCAGCTCTGATTTTAATGAAACTTCAATATGTTGTAGAGGGTACAAAAATACGATAACGTTTTCTTTATCTGCAGAGATTCATTATAACGGGGTGATAAGCACCCCTAAAAACAGTATTTTTGAAATATCTCAGGTTCTAAGTGAGATATTTTTACAAAACAAAATGAAAGTTACTAGTTATTCGAAATAATGTTAAACTTTGGTAGTTTCATGCCCAAGGATATCATCCCGTATTTCTTATTATGGTAAACTATATAATTACGTAAAAGAGAGTGGGACACCCTAAATACGTTTTTTTAAATTTCAAGTCCTAATCAAGATATCTTTATAAAACGAAATGGAAACTATTATTTGAAATGATGTTGAATTATGGTATTTGCACCCCCAAAGAAATCATCCTTGTTTCTTATAACGGTAAACCATCTAGTAGCGCACGTAATTTAATTGTAAAAATTACGAAATTTAATGAAATTGTTTCAACTTATACCATAATTAACTCAACTTGACATATTCTGGGGTTTCAAAAAATGAAGTAGTAAAATAGAGTGAGTCACCTTCAAATGCATTTTTTCAAATCTCAAATTCTAATTGAGATATATTTAGAAAACAAAGTGGAAATTACTTGTCGGTTGAAGGTTATACCATGTGGTCTAGCCCCATAGATATCATCCTTTACTTGTAATTCATTTACATAATTTAATTCTGGATATTAAGAAATTAAACCAAATTTGTTGATAATATTTTTTTACGAATACAACAAGCAATTTAAATTGACTTGTTTTGGAATTTCCGAAAATAAACTAGTAAAGACGGGTGAGCCACCCCCAAATACGTTTTTTTTTAATGTCTCTAGTTAATCTTAATTAAGATATCTCTACAAAACAACATTAAAATTACTTGTTATTCGAAATGGTGTTAAACTATTGTATTTTCACTCCCAAGGATATTATTCCTTATTTTTTATAAAAGTAAACCGTCATGAAATGATATTTCATACATATATCATTATTCTTAAAATTGTCAAATTTTAATTTAAAAGAACGTTACAGAATTGTAAATCACTATTTGTCTTGAATTATAACAATTTACAGAAATGAATGTTTAATAAATGAAATAAGTTTATATTTTTTTATTGATTAAAAGAAAAAATTTCAGTAAGCTCTGTAACGTTCACATCAACTGAAATTTGTCAATTTTAAGAATAATTATACATGCATGAAATGGCATCCTTCGAATGATATCCTCAAGGAAGTTAAATTATAGTATTTTCACCCTCAAGGGTGAAAATACTATACTTTAACTTCATTTCAAATAAGAAGTAATTTCCAGTTTCTTTCATAAAGTTATCTCAATTAGAACTTGAGATGTAAAAAAAGTATTTAGGGATGGCACACCCTCTTTTACTAATTTATTTTTAGAGAGCCCTAAACACAACAACCTAAGTGACTTATGGCATTCGTGAAAAAATATTTGCAAACAATTCCATTAAAGTTCGTAATTTTTTCAATTAAATTACGTGCGCAAATATAGGGTTTACCATAATAAAAAAAAAGGGATAATATCCTTGGGGGTGAAAATATTGTAGTTTAATATCATTTCGAAAAAAAATAATTGTCATATTGTTTTGTTGAGTTATCTTAATTAGAACTTGAGATATTAAGAAAAAGTATTTGGGTGACACCCTCTTTTACTAGTTTATTTTTGGAAACCCTGAAAGATGTCAACTTGAGTTAATTATGGTATTCGTGGAAAAAACATTTTCAAATAATCTTATTAAATTTCGTAATTTTTAGAATTAAATTATTTGCGCGAATAGATGGTTTACCCTTATAAAAAATAAGGAATGATATTTTTGGGGATGAAAATGCCCTAGTTCAACATCACCTCAAATAACAAGTAATTTCCGTTTTGTTTTAAAAAAATATTTGAATTAGAGCTTGAGATTTAAGAAAAAAAGTATTTGGGGTGGCTCACCCTCTTTTACTAGTTATTTTTAGAAAATACGAAACCTGTCAACTTAAGTTACTTATGGTATTCGTGAAAAAATATTTTCAAACCGTTTTATTAAATTTCGTAATTTTTAGAAGTAAATTACTTGCGCGAATAGATGGTTTACGCTTATAAAAATAAGGGATGATATCTTTGGGGGTGAAAAAACCACAGTTTAACATTATTTCGAAGAGCAAGTAATTTTCATTTTGTTTTATAAAAATATCTCACTCAGAACCTGAGATTTTTCAAAAATACTATTTTTAGGGGTGAACTTTGGAGGCGGGTTTCACCCTGTTTACATAAATCTCCGCAGATAAGAAAAATACGTGTACCCTCTACAACATATTGTAGTTTCATTAAAATCGGAGCCGGACACTTCAGAGATGTTCCTTGTAAGTAAAAGTTAATTAGAAGGAACTAGGAAAAAGCTCTGGCATACTAAATTTGCATTACCATGTATTTCAATAATGACACCGTTCCTGATCCATGTTTATTGGAACATCGATGCATGTTTTTTGAAAGAGTCTTATCATACACTTGTATACTATTCGATTTGTTGCACTGCAAACTGCAAGTTCTATGGTTTGGTATGCTGTGTATATGATTTTTACTGTTATTTATTGGATTTTTCTTAAATTCCATTTGTTAATTTTATTATACCTCTATTGCTACTTCCGAAAAGGTAGGAAATATGAAGTCTGTCGTTCAAATACAGGAAGGTTAGTTTTTTGAAGTTAGACGTGCCAATTTTTTCCTAAAAATCTCTAAAATGTTTGAGTGTTTACTAAAGAATATTAGACATTATCAACTCTAAATTAAAGATAAATCACTTCTAATTAATTGCAGATATATTGAAATAGAAAGCGAGAAAAAAGGAACAACAATATATCGTTACAACGTTATTTTTAAATATGTCCTCAATCCCTAAGTATATAACATTTTCATTATTCTATTAATTACATTATAAAATTAAACATTAGTGAATTATAGTATATTTACCTGTAAAGTTTAACAGTAAATAATTTAATTTATTTATTGTAATATTTATTAACATTAAGTTATTGTATATTTATTTAGGCAAAAATAACTGATGATGGCTCTTTTTAGAACCAAAGAAACGATCTTGTAGATAAGAGGAAGCGGTAGGAGTACACAAATACTACTACAAAAGCAGAAAATATTTAATTTACAATTATATGAAATTACAATTACATTTTATTGTCATTTCATTAAAATTAATTAATAATTTACTAAATGATATTAGTCAATATGTGTAAATTATAATCAACCTTTGGAATTTTATTTTAGTTTTTCAAATTAAAATTGTTAGAAAGCTTCCAACCTTAATTCAATGTCGGTTTAATTAATTCATGATAACTTTAATTAAATGCTTCCTTCAAGCATTAGTTTAATAAAATTCACTTTTTAGAACTTAATAATTTTTAATAAAATTTTCAAATTGTTTAGTTTTTGGGATTATTGAGAGTAAAAAAATGTCTCAACTTTATATATTTTTATTTGTTTATGAAAACTATTTATCTCTCTTAAAAAAATAAATTATTTACAATGTAGTAAAAGGTTACATTTTGATAAATTTAAATAAAATTAAACAATATACAAAAATTTAATTGAATTCGAAAAATAAAGATTGACAATAACTTCTTCATTCTTATTCAGTTCTGACTGGAAAGATTGTGAGAGGTTTTCTCATCAATTTCTAAAGCAATAAAGAACGAAATATATTTGTAACATATATTTTTAACTTTGTCCTCAATCCATACCCATTTTTCATCATCCTATTAATTATAGTATAAAACAAAAGATCATAGAATTAAAAATATATATATTTACCTACGAAGTTTAAATTTATTGTAATATTTATTAACATTGAGTAATTGTGTATTTATCTATATAACCAAAAACATCTTATACGTAATAAATAACTTGTGATGGTCCTTTTAAAGACCTGGAAAAACCGATTGTGTAGATAATAAGAAGTGATAGAAGACAAATACTAAACAACAAATATTTAATCCACAATTTGCAATTACATTATATGGACATTATATTATAATACAATTAACTGATGATTACCTAATTATATTAATCGATTTGGCAAAATTATAATCAACTTTAGAACTTTTATTGAAGTTGAAAATTATTAAATAGCTCCACATTTTAAATCGATGTCCAATTAAATTCATTATTATTTTGATTACAAATTTTCCCTAAAGTATTTGTTTAATAAGACGCATTTTCTAGGATTTCTTATAATTTATAATAAGTTTTAAAATATCTGTTAACTTCTCGAATTATTCAGAGTAAAAAAATTCCACAACTCTATTTTTATCTTGTTTATGAAAATTAATTATTACTCTCAAAAAATAAATTATTTGTAAAACATTAAAAGGCTACACTATAATAAAATTAACTAAAATGATACACAGAAATTTAACTGAATTCAAAAAATAAAAAATTATATATTTTCCTGATTCTTATTTAATTCTGAGACTGTCGTGGGAAGATTGTTAAATGTTTTCCCTTCACCTTTTAAATAAATTTTATTTTGTTACCTAAAAAGGCATCGTCTCTTAAAAATATATTCAGTATTAGATTTCTGAGAATTATTTTGCCCTTGTTGAATTATTTTCTAACCTGAACTATTTTGCCCTTGTTGAATTATTTTCCTCATGGCTCATTTAATTTAACGGTATCTTGTTCCATTACTTATCTTCTTCTTTCCATTAAAATTTTTTTAGTTTTGTGTAAAACTATGAACTTGAATTAACATTTTTTAAATTTCCCTTCTTTCTTTTTTGTCTTATTCGTTCCTTTTTCTGAAGTACTCCCTATTTTGATATGATTACATATTTTTCAGATTAAAATATTTACTAATAAATATTAAATATTATCAACCCTATATGTATTTACGATTGAATGCATGCTTGAATATGTGACGTTTTTTTCTGAAACACAATTATTTCAGAAACCAAAAAGTTTCAAATTGTACTTTAAATTGAAAAAATGATTTATATATAGGGTGTTTCTACTTAAAAAATACAAGTTTATGTTGTCCTTGTTTTTGGAATACCTTGTATAATCTTAAATATTTATAAAATAAGAGTATAAGTTATCCAAATAATACAGTAAATATAGTTTCTTAGGAAATTTTACCTAAAAGCCAAAAACTTACTTCATCTAATTCTTTACTCACCCTGTACGGCATTCGCTTTGTTGCATTGCGATAAATTGAAATTGTATAGATTTAACCATAAAATGTTATATAGATTAAAATTGTATACTTACATGCACACTCTCAATGAGTCGGTAGACTTCACTTTTGAGAAAAACAAAATTTTCTCCTATGATACATTTTTTAGTTTTTTAAACTATTGAAATTAAAAAAACTCTGCAACAGTATAAATTTTTATTTTATCTATAGAAATTTACAAACTTAGCGATAAATTAAAATATTATGGGACAAAAAAGGAACATACTGTTACTAAATTTAAATAAAATAAAATAATAATCACACATTTAATTGACTTTAAAAAATAAAGAATTAGACTATTTCCTTCATCCACTTCAGAACGTTTTAATGAAGTTTTGTTTGGCCTGGAGTGATACAGCTTCTTAAAAACACATGGAGTCTCTTGTTTTTGAGAAATTGTTTTATTATTTATATTCTTCGCCCCAATCATTTTCATTCCTTTATTATCTTGCGTCCTGTGTTTGTTAGTACGTGTAGATAATTGAGTTTTTAATGGACTTATTCTGGATAGGGAATTTACATTTTTTCCAATTTCTCTTCTTTCCTCTTTCTTCACATTCATCTGCTTTTGTAGTTTATCGCGTCCTTCAAAGACAGATCGCAGTTTTGTTTTTTCTAGGATAATTGTCGGTTTGCTTACAATAAATGTGGCCGTTCTTCGTGGAAACATCTGCATTGTTGTTTGAGTGCTCACAGAAACAACCAGTTTTTTAACCATTTTTTTCTTTGGTGGCACGGGCCGCATACACCTCACTTTGACACCTTGAGCCTTCCACAGAACACAGAGATAGCACCCAGCTTTATTCTCTTCGAATAAATCTTCGTCAGTAAGACGTTTTTGGAATCTACTAATCGAGAGTGGTATTTTAGACATTTTAATATGGTAATAGTCAAGAATGGACTAAAATGAAAATTTGGCACAAAGTATAAAAAACGATCAACTAATGAACTGAAGCCTCAATAGTACTAAACTCACCCAAGAGAAAGCGAATCTTTTAAAAGAAACAGGTACTAGAGGGAAGGGACTAAAAAGGGATAATTTCCTAAGATTTTTAACCAATCAAAAGTGATGAAGACGACTTGGTTACATCCCCTTCTTTCGCTTATATTTTATTATATTTTTTTTTGCAAAAAAGCAAATTGTACTTGTAGTAGAAAACTATGATTAAAATTTTTAATAAATTGCAAATTTCAGACCATATTCGCGATATAAAATATAACTAGTAACATTTTTCGTTTATTTTTCAAAGCATTGAAAAGACATGCATTCAAAAAATTTACAATTCAAAATTTTTTTCCTCAATTATAGCTCTTTTAGCATGTTTTATGGCTATTGTACTAGTTGTGAGAAAAAGTGTAAATGATAAATAAATTCTTTTGTATTCAAATCGTTTCAGTAATTTTATGCGATTTAACGATTTCCTACTGCTTCCAATATTTACATATGTAGAAACCCATTCGGACTTTACTAATAGCAGCGGTAGTAAAATTTTATTAAAACATATATATATATATATATATATATATATATATATATATATATATAAATATATATATATATATATATATATATATATATATATATATATATATATATATATATATATATATATATATATATATATGGTCTTGAAATAGTCTGTCAAGTTTGCTATTTTCCCCATTATCAATATCAGACCCAAAAGTTTCAACATCATAATGAATTATCAATCGTTTTGCATTAAATCAGAATAAATAGACAGTAAAATTAAAAAAAAATATACAATATTAAAAGGGATGTATAACATATAGAATGATTTGTTTCATCTATAGTCTGGGAGCCAGAGTCGATGGCGTAGCCGTTGAACGTCCATTCAAAGTGTTACCAATCGTATTTTTCTGCCGCCGAACATGAATCTGAAGAGTATTTGTTATAAAAAATGTAATTGTTTAAAATATTGTATATAATAATCTATAACAGTCAACAACATATTCACTCAGGAGTGGATCCAGCCTCTCTCTTTGGGGGGGGGGGGGGGCGGTGATATCGCAAAAGTACAGTATGCAAGAAAAAGAAGTTGTCAATGGAGGGGGAGGGGGTGCAAGCAGCATACACATTCCTAATATAAAAGGCAGAATGGGTTCTATTTTCCTGAACTCAAAGCTCTTGAGAGGGGGGAGGGCGATCGCAAATATACACATTCCTATACTCTATTCAAGAACTAGAGAGAGCAATAAAACTGTTATCGAAACCTCCAACGTACCTGCTCCAGTGCCGCTGGTAACTGACAACTGCCGTAAATCTAATTATATTTCATTATATTTAAATATATTTTATAAATTTACTGCAATATAAAAATTCTGATAGTTTAATTTAATTTCTGTCAGTGAACAAAGTACACCTTACAGTTTGTTCTTGGTGATTTATCTTGTTTGCGCTTGTTTTTATATATTATTTGAGATTAGTGAGATACCCAAAAGATATGGCTTTCACCTCTATATTTATTCCAAAATCGTTGAACCAAGTCATTTTTCCTCAACGAAAAACTTATTAAGATGAATGTTTATGATGCCTTAAGATATCAATATCTAGATAATAATGTTAAAAGCTCTGTTGAGATGTGTTTCAACATGACAGGAGTTGAAAATCTACTATGTACCGAATACTGAAGGAGAAAAAATGACTGGAATTGTTAATACTCCCAAGCCACATTTGATCACAGGCAGATGAAAAACCTCGTTGGAAGAAGAAATGAAAACTGCAATTAAAGGGGTTGTATATACATTTTATTATGAGGAGCAGATCCCAACCGTCTACAAAATTCTAACTAAAATCAATGAAGATCGCGATTTACCTGAAATTAAAAGAACTGATCTCTGGAAATTGCTCAAAGAACTTAATTCTTGCTGGGGAAAACCAGATAGAAAATTTGTTCCTATAGATCGTTCGGAAACTGTCCGTTGGAGAAGTAAATATCTCTCTCAAGTAAAAGGTAGAGTTGCTAGAAATAACACAATTAACAAAATTAGTAATTTAACGAAACTTTTGAAAGATTTTTTTGAATAAAGTTACTGCGAAAAATTGGGGAAAATCCATATAATAGAAGAATAAAACAAAATGTGAGAACTCGATCTCATGATCGGTGAGATAGAGAGACCAATTATAATTAATTTGAGCGAAAATAGTTTCTCTGACTTTGATTAGGAATTAGAAACGTAATGTTTACTAGTGTAAACACAATTTATTATTTAAATTTTTGTTTTTGTTGTACTTTATTGTTTAATGTTGTTTATATATTTTTTTTTATATATTTTTATTTTAGTGTGTACCACTATATATTTAATTCTAATTAGCCGTAAGTTTTTTATTATTTTGTTATTGTATTTGTGTGTTTTTCTTACGCGTGTAGAATTAACATGTATATCTTATTTTTTTGGGGCTATCGTATTTCCATATAATAAAGTAAATTAAATTAAGATATCAGTACAATAGAAATAAAAATAAGTAGGTCTAATATTAATTACAACATAAAAAAAGTAATTACATTTGAATCCCTTTTTAGTGTTTAATTGTAATTCTGCAGATGGTTTAAGAAATAAATAAACTGAAACGTCAAATACCCTAAAAATGTTTTTAATTAATAATAAAATGACCAATAGCCCCAAAAATATTTTAATAATATATGGAAGAATTTATTTTTTTATATATGTTTAACTTTTTGTATTTTTGACAATGGATATTTTGTAAGTATTTAAATTATAACTTCGAATTTTTTGTAAGAATAAGGCTACGTTTTAGTCCATTATTATAGACTGGTAATTTTGATTATAAAATTTCTAACTCATTCCTATGAAAAATATATGTGTTTAACAGATTTTGCTAAAGACACCGGACTAAAGAACACAAGTAGTTTGCGAAGAGAAATAGGGTAAAAAATAATTTATTACTCTCTCTAGTTCTTAAATAAACTGTAGTATAACAGGAAAAATCGGGTCCATTTTCCTAAACTCAAAGCTCTTGGGGGGGGGGGGGGCGATCGCCCCCACCGTCCTCCCCCCTCTTGGATCCGCGCCTGTATTCACTAGACAAATCGATTACAATTTCTGTAACAAGTGAAATCTTTCTTGGTCCATTAAAAACTATTAAATATAATCAGAGATATTGCTAAATTAGTGTAAAAGTTGCCAATACAAAAGGTTCCCTAAGTTTATAAATCATATTTCGGTTTCCAGTGAAGATATCACTTCAAGGCTTTGTCAGAAAATTGTTTGTTCTTTTAATTATTATCATCTAGTTAAGATAATTTGTTACATATCTTCTATTCTTGGGTCGTAGAATATGAATATGTTGTCAATTTTCGCCGATCTCGCGTGGCTTTTCCGGAAAAAAATCATTTTTACTCATATAACTTGTATTTTTCAATTACTACCTTTAAATTTTGGTCATTTATAATAAAATACACAAACACTACACAAATATTTCATAATTTTTTTAACAAAAGTTATATAAATCACCCGGGAAAAATACGCATTTTCCATAAAACTTAAGAGAACCGTCGTCTTGTCGTTTTATACTGTTTCTAGGCATGCATGGTTGGTTGCATACGATTTAAATCCAAATACGTAATGCAATGTTGCCATGTTGACGTGGATTTTAAATTCCATTAGGATGGAAAACTTGTTAGTTCAAATGAAATTAATTACGGTCATTCCAGTATTGTTGGGTAAATGTGGGTAAACGTGCAGAATCGGGATGCCAATCATAAACAGATCGTTCGGCAAGCTAAGTTGATCTAAAAACGAAAATCATAACTAAACTAACCAGAACTGACCTGAACTAACCTGAAGAATTTTCCGATGATTTTTTACATACTTCCTATTTTCGGGTCGTAGAACAGATATATTGTTTTTTTTCCCGATCTTGCGTGGTTTTCCATGGAATCTAGATAAGTTTAGTTCAGGTTAGTTCAAGTCAGTTCAGGTTAGTTTAGTTCTGATTTTCGTTTTTAAATCAACGTAGCTTGCCGAATGATCTGTTTATGTTTGGCATCCCGATTCTGCACGTTTACTCACATTTTACGCAACAATACTGGAATAACCATTGCATTTGAAGTATCAAGTTTTCCATCCTAATGGAATTTAAAATCCACGTCAACGTGGCAACATCGCATTACGTATTAAGATTTAAATCGTATGCAACCAACCATACATGCCTAGAAACAGTATAAAACAAGACAACGGTTATCTTATATTTAATGGAAAATTCGTACTTTTCCGCGGTTATTTATGTAAATTTTGTTTTAAAAAAATGATTAAAAATTGTGTATTGTTTGTGTATTTTATTATAAATGCCCAGTGATCGGAAAATACAATATGAGTGAAATGAATTTTTTTTTCGGAAAGACCACGCAAGATTGGCGATCACCTTCTCCAAGATTTACCTAAATTACATTTAATAATATCACAGAAATATACTTTATATTATAAAAATTCAGATTACTCACAATCGTTTACTGCTTGCTTTGACTTCTTAAATTTGCAGAATCAACAAGTTTAGCGGTGTTAACAAGTTAGTGACGGTCTAGTTATATTCATAAAATCAGCTGAGAGTGGAGTATTCAGGGCCAGATTTAAAAATTATGGGGCCCTGGGCACAAATTAGGTGAGGAAATCAAAATACTTCAATTAGGCTATTAAAAAATTCTCAGATTATCGAAAGATAATTTATTAAATGCCAAATATGTTATTTGAACATAAATTAGTATTATCCAGAAAATACTACTTTAATAAGTAAACAAAATACTTTAGATTCAAGTTTGTGAGGGCCTTCCAGATATGACAAATTGTGGGGATCCTGGGCGAGCACTCCTATGTAAATCCGACCTGGTAGTGTTATCACCACTCTAAATGCGCTCTGAAGAGTTACCACCACCTAGTACGCCAGTGAGTATCCAGATTCTCCGAAAACATTTTATGTAACAAATTAACATTTAAATGTCAAGCAGCATTATTTAAATTCTCGTCAATTTGGTTTGAAGTTATGAATAATTATACGTGTAGCATTTGTTCCACCAAATCATGTGTTTGTATCCAGTTGAGATATTTTGTTATTCTCTTTGTTGTTTAAAAAAAAACAATACTTAAATGACGTAAACATTAATATATGTTAAGAGAAATTAATAATAACTACACAATATTATTTCAACTCAAGAGAAACGATTAATTTGTTTATAACAAATTTCCTGAGCATTTTAAGCTAAACACCCTCAAAATTCGTGTTCAGCTACAAAAAACATTTTGGTGATCTAATGAAATTCCATTGATCACGGGATCGGCTTTGATTTCTGGACTATTACGGGGGAGGGTCAAAAAGTAATTTTCCCCAGCTTATCATTTGTCTTGAGCGCCGTTTAGCGGGTACCTTCCTTAGTTTTTCTTTGTAACCTGCCTGTAAGAGCGGAACCAGTTTTATCGGTTTAAAATATTTTTCTCATCAGCACGAGCTCGGCAATCATGGAGTTTCCTATACAAACCGTGTCTGACTGCAAGTTACGTGCAGTTATACGTTTTTTAACTGCAAAAAATTGCAGATAGATATTGCGAAGTTATAACAAAACTCTTTCAAACGAAAACGTCCTGGCAAGTTGTCGACAAATGTCTTGCTTTTCCATGATAATGTTCATCCTCATTTTGCTGCAAAAACAAGAAATTTATTGGAAAACTTCAAATGGGATATTTTGCATCTAGTGACTACCACTTTTTCCAGTTTTTGAAAGAAAGCCTGGGTAGCACAGGCATTTCTGTAGCAATAAGTATCTTAAGACGGAGGTAAATTCATCGTTTCGGAAAGAGAACACGCTTTTTTTAAACAATGTTTGCAAAAATTATATAACAGATGTCAAAAATATATTGAAGTCGGAGGCGACTACATAGAAAAATAGTTTAAGGGTCGAAGATTCGAATAAACATAATTGTATTACCAAAATATTAGTTTTTTCATTTTTTTCCTACTTAGGAAAACCTACTTTTTGACCCTCCTAGTATATCTATACAAAATGTTTTATTATACCAAATTCCAAATTAAGTTAGAGCATATCTGAAAGGAAACCCTAGGCAACAATATAATTGGTCAAGTTTCAACTGCGTGACATAAATTTAAATTTTCTTTAAAGGTGCAAACAAGTACTTATAGATACAGGTAATATTTGTTACGTTTCAAAGAAAAATTATATAAAAAATGCATATTATTTATTACCAGGGTATGAGTGGATTGTAAAAATTTTAGTAATGTAAAATTTGGGAAAATTGTAATACAATATTCAATCAAGAAATAGTGCAAAGTTTTTAAATTGGTTAAAACGTTGTATCTATTAATTAAATCAGACAAGGTAATATACAATATAATGTGGAACAGCTAACTGGTTCTATTTTTTAGAATTTAATAACCGCTAAGTCCCTTTGTTTGCCAAAGATGCCGCGCTTACATCTAATTATGGAACATGGCGATGTCGCCAAATATACTATTTTAGTAAACTCTAAATATGGGGTAGCAACAAAAATTTATATTGCACTTTACACAGTGTACCAAAAAAATACTGTATTAGCAACTATTAGAGTAATAAAACATGAAAAAATCATATGTATATTGGATTTTATAATGTAAAGGCGGAATTTGAACAATAATTAAAGTTAAACTAGATATTTAGTTATTTCCTAGATTTCTAATAAAACACCATTATTATTATCTTGAACTTAACCCAATTAACCAAAACATGATGAGATGCTAAAGAAAAATCAATATTCACATTGCATCGATCAAATATCATGTGAGAATGCATGTAAAATACGTGTTGTTAATTTTTGTGGTCATTTGATTTTATAATTAATTTTATGATTATGTTTCTCAAATATGTATTAATAATATTTGCCTTGCTCGTTTAGAAATCACCAAATCAGAAACATTCTAAAACTTAAAGATACCTGTCATATATCAACAAAGAGCATTCACTCATTCTATGTTATCTTTTGATTAAAATTTATTTTTCAGATCGCCTAAGAAGTTCAAACTAATTTTCCAAAAGATATGACCCACTATTTTATGAGAATTTCAAAACAGGTATTTAAATATAATCAGAAGCTAGTACGTATAAGATTTAGTTTTTAAGTTATTAAAATTCTTGTGATTCAAATGTAGTAAAAATCATGGATCTTGAGTTTAGACCTTGTTGAATTGGAATTGTTATTCGACGTTTCGCTTACGATTGCACGAGGCATCTTCAGGGAACTTTACTCTACAAAATTAGAACGCTGAATGGCCGTCGAGGAGCAAGAGTCTGGTATTTATATCCGATTGGTGCTCATCGAACCGATATCCAGCGTTACAATCGATTTCCCAATGTGATGTAGACTGTAACCTGTATCTCTATTAACATTATTTGGATATTTAGAATTTTCGATTGATTCTTAAATTTTACGTTCAAAGAAACCAGGCACTGGTGCTAGCATCTTAGATTCTCTTACACTAAAAGTATGACCTCAGCAATGCTGGTGTTCTGATACTGCAGATTATATGATTTGTTTCTTTTTTATACATTTTTCATGTTTTTTAAGCCTAGTGGATATAGACCGTCTTGTTTCACCTACATACACTTTACCACAACAGCAAGGTATCTTATAAACGCCTTCTCTTTGAAATGGTATTGCGTCCTTTGGTGGCTTCAAACATTATACTACTTTCTTACATGTGTTGAAAATTGTTCGAATGTTTGATTTTCGGAGCAATCTGGCAATCTTGTCGGTGGTTCCGTGTATGTAAGGTAAGACAACACATGTAGGTGGTACATTTATGACATTTTATTGAGGAGTTGGGTTTTTATATTTATTAATAGAACGTCTTATATCTTCAGCGCAATATCCGATGCCTCTCAGAGCATTAGTTAGTTATTCTGTTTCTGATTTCAGTGATTGTTCGTCACATGTTTAAAGTGCTCTATGTACCAAAGATTTTATGATGGATTGTTTTTGAGAAGGATGCTGGTGTGATATTGCATTGAGATATCTATTTATATGTGTTGGTTTTTGTTCACAGAATGTCCTAATTTGCCATTATATTTCCTTTGTACTATTACATCGAGAAAGGGGCACCCATTGATTCAATTTCCATAGCGAATTTTATGTTAGGGTATTGTTGGTTCAGATGATCCAGGAAATTATGGAGGTTATCTGTGAAATGGGGTTAAACTATGAACGTATCATCTATATATCTGCACCAAAATTTAGGTTTTAGAGGAGCAGAGGACAAGGCATTTTTTTCGCAAGCCACTCCTCTTCTGCTCCTCTAAAACCTAAATTTGGTGCAGATATATAGATGATACGTTCGTAGTTTGGTCGCATGGCACAGATAATCTCCATAATTTCCTGAATTATCTGAACCAACAACACCCTAGCATCAAATTCACTATGGAAACTGTGTGCCTTTCCCTTTCTCGATGTACTAGTATAAATTAAAGATAATGGCAAATTAGGACAATGGACAATGTTGTCTTACCTTATCTATACGGAACCACCAACAAGATTACCACATTGCTCTGAAGTCACCAAAGGATGCAATAACATTTGAAACAGAAGGCGTTTATAAGATACCTTGCTCGCGTGGTAAAGTGTATGTAGGTGAAACAGGACGGTATATATCCACTAGGCTTATGAAACATGAAAGATGCAAAAAAAAGAAACAAATTGTACAATCTGCAGTAGTTCAACACCAGCATTGTTTTTTAATGTAAAAGAAACTAAGGTGCAAGCATCAGTGTCTGGTTTCTTTAAACGTAAAATTAAAGAATCAATCGAAATTTATAAATATCAAAATAACAGTGATAGAGATACAGGTTATAGTCTACATCACACATGGAAATCGATTGTAACGCTTGATCAAGATCATACTGGGCTGTTGCTCCTCGACAGTCGTGCAGTGTTCTAATCTCTTGGAGTAAAGATCCCTGAACATCGGATAACAATTTGACGCAGTCTAAACCCAAGAACCATAATTTTCAACTTGACCAAAGAAAAGTATATTTAATCAATGACTTGACCAAAGATGTGAAAGCTTTCGTTCGTTATCAAATGTAGTGAAGTATACGTTTCTTATGTATTGTGATTTATCTTTAGTTATATATACGTTATTTAAGTACGTAATGTTAAAAGCATTCGCCATATGTAGTATATATATATACACATAGTAAATATGAGAGGAGCTAGTTTTTAATGTTGTAAGATTGTAACTTTACGCTAATTTCACATAATGACAAAACTGTAACTATACAACTGCATATGTTGAAGTACTAATTAAACATTTTAAGTGTTTTAATGCGTTTCATTGCATTTCAAATGAATCTGGATCGGAATCATATAAACTTAGTTTCCTTGATATCCTGCATCTCCTCCTAGTTTAATATTATCCTTCCTAAAATGTCAACAAACATCCTCTATATAGAAAAATTTAGAAAAAACACGTGATAATCCATAAAAGGATTATTAAAGCCTTTATTGTCAAGTTAGGCCAATTTTAAAATTAGATCATATTACTGAATTATGGCATAAAAAAATGAGTAAAACTACAATTGCTATTGATTATTACACCCTAAAATTTTGAGCGATTTAAGCTGATTTTCTAGAAAATAGAGTTACACCATGGTAGGTTTATTTATGAAAATTTCACCGGAACTATGTTCAAAAACAAGTACAGTAGATTTTATTGTTTTGTTATTAAACGATATGAAATGAAAATTTTATCAGTACCACTCCATTTAATAGTTGATGTTCTAAAGTTAGATATAATTTATGTGTTAAGATTTTATTCGATTATCCTATATTCAGTCTTCCTAATTAAGTTCGAAACCGAATTCAGTGTATTGTGATAAGGCCACCTAATTAGGACGATTGGACCAATCCGGTCTTCCTTTTTCAATTAGAGTCCTAATTAGAAAATCATTTAGTGTAGTGTCATAGCATTTAGGATACTTCGAAGTGGCGAGCGACAATAGAGCTATTATAAATAGAGTAGAGCCGAATGTAAGTGAAACGTTAGATCGAGAGATAAGAGAGAACAAACAAAACTGAAAGATTGCCATAATGTACCAAAGTTATCTTCGCTGACAGTTTCACTATTCTTTCTCACAATTTGGGCTGAAATAGTGCAATTGTTAGCGATCAATGTACATATAAATATATTGTATATTATAGCATGTAATGATATCATATATTATTAAAGAAGTTTTTGAGGTTTCGTTGTTGGTAACGCCGAAAAACGATAAATAAAAAAAATGAGTTTAATCATATGTTCTCTATTATTATAATGATTGTTTAAATAAAAATGTTAGATGCAATAATTATTCGGTGCTGTTCACTCAGCACTTCCTTTTTTCTATACTTTCAGAAATTACGGCTAGCCCAAGGCCCCTTTTTACGCAGTTTATGGTAAATATCGGAATTTAGGATTCTGATTAAGGACATAATACTAAATATTATATAGTCTAATTGCCCCTTTAGTTTACAGTTGTATTTGTCTAAAAAAGTTGTTTAATCGTAAACTAAGAATTTCTTCTTGAACCTGAGTCATCGGTGGCAAAATTTTAGCCTTCGAGTTTTACCGCAATCTGTTGTATTTTACAATTGTCTACATCCAATTTGTTTAAATAAGTTATTAAAAAAATGTATAACAACCACTTGCCGGAAAGCTTAAGTATATTTTTAAATATTGGAATTTTTTCGTAACGTAGAAACAAGTCCGCCAATGAAAAGATTATATTGTAATGTAAGAAAAACGACTGTAATGTAAATATTTATGGAAATTTTAAAATAATTCCTAATTATAACACCTGCCAGTTATTTAGTTATTTTTTTCTTTTATCTGCCTTTCAGTAACAAATTATTTACATTATGAAAAAGTTTAAATGAACTCTGCCAAATTACTTTTGGCTGTGTCTAAAAGTTTAAAGATTTATCTTTAATGTGTTGCTGAGTTATATAACATTTTCATTTTTAAAGATTTATGGACCTACATATTTAAACTGCTTCTAGATGTTAATATTGTTTTTGTGCGAGTATAAATGGAAATATTCTATACTTATAAATAAAGATAAATGAATATGCTAGTTTCCTGAAGATGTTCGAGATAATTCTCGTAACGTGCCCTGCGAAAAGACTTTCGCTGAGAGAAGGAGGGCAATTTCTGTTCGATATTAACTATTTTCTAGAAAACTTGTTCTTAAAAACATAAAGTACATTGGTTTTGCTTGATTCAGTGAGAGGGGGCAGTTGCACCCATTGCCCTCCCTGTGACCGCTCCTGGTCCTTACACTCTCCTAGGTCTTGCCCTTATTCAAAAAAACTCTAATTACAACATTATTATTAACATGATTTCTTTTCTCAATATGATTCTGGAGGAAGGTAACTTTTAATAATCCACCTTGTGAAAGTTTTTCTACCAGATTCACTAAGAAGGTTTAGACGTAGATTTGATTTATGTTAGTAAAATAAAAGAACATCCATTGAAACTATTTGGATAAGTATTGCCATTTTCAGACGTTTGAAATCATGAAATGATATTAGCGAGTTGAATCAATGTCACAAATTTTAGGTTAATAAAAGATTTCTAATTATGGAAAAACAAACCACTAAAACCGTCTTCAAAAAAGAAATGTATCATCTGCAAATCACATTATTTTTCAATCTTTTTAAAAGTTACTGAAATAATTAATGACTATTAAAAACGGGACATTATCCAACAAATTTCTTTGAGGTACACCTACAGATATTCTGCTTTTATTGCTTAGAGTTTCATTAATTTTAACCATCGGACCTATGTCATGTAAAAAGCTTTTTAGAAGATTAAGAGTAAGCCTGCTTAAACCGATGGTAAAAAATTTTTTAACCAAATTTTGTGTGATACAGTGTCAAAGATTTTAGATGGGTTGAAGGATATTGCGAGAGCTTTTATATTTTGATTATTAGCATAATTTATTCCACTTAGTATGTTTTACCGCTTTAAGGTGCGTGATAATGAATAACATTTTTCTAAATATGACATAATTTGTTTTTTTTTATACATTTTTGACAGGTTCCTTAATGATATAAAGGCTAGAATAATTAGTGTTTTGTGGATTTCCTGCTTAAAATATATTGTCATTCTCTCGTTGGAAAAAATATTATTTATTATTAGTTCAGTGGAGTTAGATATTGAAATTGCTGTAACAAGCATTTTGTCATAAAATTTCCGATTTTTGAAATATGCAAATTTATTCTAAATAAAAAAGTACGCGAAAGAAAGGGGAAAAACTTTTGTTCAGTGAGCGGTAAACAATTTTCAATCAAGTCAATGTTTATTGCCTTTAAGCACATTAATTTCATATTGCAATAATTTAGTAATCCAGTTTTCAATCCGTTCATAAGTCCTAAAGTTATTTAATTTGTTTATAAGTAAAACAAATGGATATAATCAAAAAAATTCTTTAGGCTTTCCTAATTTTTCGATCTGAAAAAATCCAGTGCGGTTTTGAGTGGTTCATGTTCAAGGCGCATATATATATATATATATATATATATATATATATATATATATATATATATATATATATATATATATATATATATATATATTTGGTTCATTCTTTTTTCAAATTATTTCATTACTTAAAATTGGTTTTATTAACATTGAATGTGAATTATTGTGTAGTCTATTAAACCAACTTTATCTGACATATTTACATTCTTTAGTATTTTATTATAGGTCCAATATTTGAAAATCATTTACTAAACTCATTTTCAGTTCTTTTCAAATTTTCGAAATTTTTTCCTTTCTTCGCTATGAAATTTGGCAAGCATATGTTTTCAATTAATCCTGTGGCAAACGTGAACTGAAATCACAGAAAGAATGCCACTGAATTGATGTATCACTGAATAGGTCTTAAAAAATACGTGAAATATGTTTTCAAAGTTGCTTATAATGTATCAAATCCCCGATTAATTTTGCAACGGTGAATTTTTAAATTATAAAACAAATACATAACAACACTTCAAAAATATTTTCTACAAATTTACCAAGTTTAAGCTTGGTTTATATGATAAAGGATATTGTTTAAGTCAGAACAGGAATGGCCTTGAACCTAGCTATCTTGCAGTACTTTTTGAATTTCCAGGTAAAAAGGTTAGTTTTATTAAGTACTTACAACGATTTTGTGTTCGTACTTCTTTCAAACTCTACTGTTTAGGTAATAAAATATTTAAATTTTTTGGTTGATATATATGTAGGTAGAAATTTTATATTTAAATTCTACCTCTTTACGAAACTTTCTTTGAAATGCAAGTTTTTGTTGAAAATATTAATACCTGAAAACTCCTTATTCGTGTTTCTAAGGTTTTGTTCGACTTTTATTGTAACCATAGCATTATATTTCTAAATAAGAATATATAATTAAAGAATTACTTTATTGTTTGGGATGGGTAGGATAAAGGCATTTATTTATTAATACAGGTATTTACAAAGAAATGAGTTTTTCAACTTAAAAATTTATTCACACTTTCTAGAAAATAGTTTTATAGTTTTATTTTATCTGTTATACAGAGTGTTCCATTAGTAATAGTACCCAGAGAGAGCAGCAGCAGATCTTGTATATGAAAATATTTGGATTTAGCCAAACTTATCTTAGTTAATGGGAGTTAAATTTTAAATTTTGTTTTTGATTTTTTTAAATAACTTTTGAAAAAAATTTAAATATTTCAACACAAATTAATAAATATGTGTTTCGAAAGGTGAAGAATTCAACTCTGTTCATGGTTTTGCTTTTAATTATAGCGAGCGTCACCTAGGATATTATGAATGTTTTTGTAACATCATAAATGTTTTGGGCCTTAATGTATCTTCTTTTGGATACGAACTCCTGTTTCCATATTTCCTTAGTATAAAAAAAATGTAAATCTCGCACGGAACACCCCATGTCTTTTCTAACCAATTTATCAAGGAATTCATTTAAATTCTAGCTGGTTGGAAATATGAGTGTTTAGTTTATACGATCGCAAAATTTATGTCAAGATATATTGAATAATTTACACTTGATTTTAAGGTACAACATGTCAAAATAAAGTTTCTTTACCAAGGAAACCAAAGAGTTAGATGAAACAATTAAATACAAATATTTTTGGTTTTAGGGAAATTTTATTTAGTGACTGTGAAAAGGATTAGTTTTATCAACTGCATTAGAATATCGAATTGAAAATTTTTGAATCGCTTAAGAGAAACTGCATAAGATTAATAAATTTTTCTATATGAATGTGCCTTTGTATATTTTAGCCAGTTTTAAATTAAATATATCGCAAAAGGCCCCGTACCTAGATTAAAAAGTTATTTTTAAATAAAGATGTTTTTTTTTCTCAGAAAAAAACCTTCGCTTGTAAGTTCAACCTATTATTATTTCCTAAAAGTCAGTATCACTTAGCTTAATTTACACTGCTGGTAGTAAAATAATAACAGTTATTTCTATCATACAGCTTAAACTGGATGTAGTGAAATATTTATTCCATTAATTTGTCATATAATGTCTTCTTAAATAGCTTAGAGAATATGTTTAATATGGAATCTGGCCGACAATTTGTTATATCTTTACTCTCACCATTCTTTAGAGTAGAGACTATGGTGGCAACTCTTAGGGCTGAAGAGAACTTTTCAATATTTTGAGTGGCTATTTAACTTCACTACAAATTTTCTTAATAGCTTTTGTTTATACACTATCAAGAACCGATGAATATTTATATTTTAAATACATTATTACTTTACCAATTTGATATTCTCTTGCTGGTTGTAAAAATATGGAATTTTGTAGAGGAGCCTGGGCAGTAGATGAAAGAGATATGCCATTGTCAAAGTATTTCGGTTTGTATTATATGCGACCGTTGAAATTCAGAAGCAATTTTGTTTTCTTCAGTTATTGCCTGCCCATTTACTAAGACAGGAATTTGCTGTGCCATCTTTTATATAAAGCTCATTAGTTATTAAACTCCATATTATTTTTGTTTAGTTTGTCGAATTTTTCTATTACGCTCTTCTTTTGCATTATTTAGGTTTCTTCGATAAACTTTTTTCTTGCATCTACATTCTTGAATTAGTTCATAACAATGCGCCTGCTTTGCTAAGTCGTACCAATTCTTTAAGTTTTGTTTTCTTTTATTCAACGACCTTCTTCTAAGAAAAGAACAAGTAAATAAAAAAACAGATGTTATATTTAAAAAAATCTATGAACATATGATTTTTCATCCTGAAATATTTTTTATTAGTGTATTTTTTACTTTTTGCAGTATTTTTGGTCTGAATTCTGGAGACGTTAGAGAGATGGCATGATCAGACAGATCGATTATTACACTATTTTTTTGGGTTTTTGAGTGATTTGAGAAACAGTTTAGATATCTACTCGACCAAGTTGATTTGGTGTATCATCCAGAATTCCGACCAAGAATACTACAAAAAGTGAAAAATTCACTAATAAATAATAATTTCAATGAAAAGACTATCACCGAAATAACTAATAAACGAACATATACATTTTATAATAAACTAATAACAAGAAACAGAACATAGACAGCAAAAATATGTAGCATTACCTTAACCTAGTGAACTGTCAGAAAAAATAAAACACATTTTAAAAACGAATGATTTTATCGTATGTCACAGGTCTCATAAAAAATTAAATATACTATTAACTAATTTAAACAGTAGAACTCCTTTCATGAATAAGTCAAATGTAATATATTCGATCCCTTGCTCAAATTGTCCCAAAAAATATATAGGCATGATAAGTCAATTGCTACAGAACAGATGGAATGGCCATAAATATACGAAAAATGCCTCAACAGCGTTAAACAAACACACACGGGATGAAAAACATACCTTTGATTATAACAGTACCATAATTGAAAACAAAGATATGAATTATTAAAAATTGCAGATAAAGGAAATGACAGAAATGAAAAAAGATAAAAACAATGTTAACGATAGAACGAATATTGGAAATTTGAGCCACATTTATACCAGCCTAATTTAAAGAAAAATATTAATTATTCAATCCTGTTAATAAACATCAAAAATTAAATATCCTCTTAAACATAAAATTAAATGTATGCATTCTTTGGT
The DNA here is from genome assembly GCA_034092305.1 of Diaprepes abbreviatus. Taxonomy (NCBI): domain Eukaryota; kingdom Metazoa; phylum Arthropoda; class Insecta; order Coleoptera; family Curculionidae; genus Diaprepes; species Diaprepes abbreviatus. The sequence goes on from JASJET010000200.1 coordinate 7,805,387, forward strand.
TTTTTTTTTTTGATCCATTGCAGTAATATAAAAAATAAAACACCCTCGCATTCCATGTATCCTGAGTACCTAAATAGACAATGTAAAATTTCATTTCATTATTAATAAATAAACAAAATGTCAACGTAGGTGCTGTGTAAAATTAAATACTTATTTAGAAATTTGAATAGTTGTTTAAAGTGTTTGTTTGTTTTTTAAAATTATAAATATGTTTGTGTATGAATGTTTTTATTTATATAAAAAGTATTTTTAGGAAGATCAATAAATAAAAACAAAAAATTTTTGAAGATGCCTTAAATAAATGGCGAAACGTCAAACTGTTTTTGATTTTTTATTAAATAACGAACCTAAACCCAAGAAAAGACAAAATAAAAAGAAAATGATATAATCTATGGTTCAAGAATCTGGAAAATATAATATACATATACATATATATATATATATATATATATATATATATATATATATATATATATATATATATATATATATATATTATCACTTATGATTGAAAAAGTATCTGAAAATATTGAAATATAATATTTTAACAAAATGCTTCTTACATTTTTCCATTCCATTTAACTTAACCTGAAGTTTTAAATAAAGCAGGTCTAATTATAGTGATATTTAATATTCTATAAGATTTCAGATATATTTAATCACAAATTTACTAAATATGACAGTACTTTGGCGTTATTTTACCGCCCTCTATATGGGTCCAGTTTCCTACCGCTTGGAACTCGTCCCGTTGCTAATAGTCGGCAGGTTCAACATAACCATCAGCAGCATGACTTTAAATTGATATTAACAGATATGGCACTAACATTGCCAAATCATATTTAATATGTGCATTAATGTAAATTTTAATTACTAACTCTGTGTCAGAAATTACAGCTTTGTAGGCACACTTCAAACGTGTGTACATATTACGATTCACACCCAGTTATAAATAGAGAATTAATATCATTTGCACACCAATAATTTAAACTTTATTTACTTCAGTAAGATTTACAATGTGAAACTAATATTTATATAGTTTGTATGTTGAAAGATCCAATTAAGTTAACAACGACTTACCTGCGAACAATCAGAAAATACCAGGTTATTTTTTTCGATTTTTATTATTAAACAATAAATTTCCCATTGAGTAATCGAATGGAATTGTTCGCCGCTTTTTTTATCTTCAGTTTTTCTCAGATTTATCTGAACTAGAAGGTTATATACTTTATCATATTTTCCATCCTTTTTTAATTTCATATTTCCCGGAAAAAATATATTTTGAAGTTACGTAAATAAAGCAAAGAAATAGTAATGGATGTTGTGGCATTTATCAAAAATTTTATTGGTAAAAGTTATTTTTTAAAGCCAAACTTGCAAAGAAAAGTTCTGGCCCCAGAAAAAGTATCTCAGCTATTTTCCTCGCGAGCTTGTCTACTATTTCATTCCCCTCTATCCCGGTATGTCCGGGTCCCCACATGGGGGTGGCTTTATTATTCTTACTCAAACCATTCAGTTCCCCTAGGCATTCCCAGGCATTCCTACTCCAGTTCCCTCCGTTGTTTTGGAGCCATCTGTATGCAATATAGTGAATTTCTTGCCGAGTTTTTTCTATGGTGTTTCTGTCCCATTCGCTCTTGCTACTCAACTTTGTGCTGAAACTTTTCACAAAGTTGAATTTCTTTTTCATTTCATCTTGGAGCATGTCTCAGACTTGTTGATTTCTTTCTGAGAGATTGGGCCTTCGTTTTATGACCTCATCTCTCATCATCCTATAAATCGTCCTCTTCGCCATGTTCTCTAGAAATATGTGTAGAGGTGTGAGGTTTGGAATTATTCTCATGGCGGCGTTGGGCAGGTTTCCATTGCCCAGGTTATACATGCAAAGGCCAGTCTTTGATCTTTCGAGAGGTTAGCTCTCGTTTTAGAAAGACCGGTTCTTTTGCTCCAAATCACTGCCACATACGTGATGATTGGTCTCACTATTGTAGTGTACATCCGTAGCAGCATTTTTAGGTTTATACCCCATCTTTTTTCCGAAAAGTTTCTACAGACCATCAAGGCTTTTGTAGCCTTGTTGATTCCTTCTTTTTCATGCTTATTCCAGAGGAGTTTGTTATCTAGGGTTAGTCCCAAATATTTAACCTCTGACCTCCAATAACATTCCCATCTATTTTGATGGTCGTTAGATTGAGGTTTCTTTTCTTTCTGATGGCTATTAGGGTAGTTTTGGTGGGGTTTATGTTTAGTCCCATCATCTGGCACCATTCTCCAATGTATTCAAGCCCTCTTTGGGCTATGTCACAGAGGGTATTCTCGATTTAATAATTTATTGAGCGAGAGTAATATTTTAGGTTTCCTTGTTTTATTTTATTTTTGAAAGCATTACGCGTAGGATTTGTTGCCATAAGTAACAAAAACTTTTGTTGAAAAGTATTAGTTATTTGAAACTAATGGGAAAAGAAGTTATACATAATTTACATTCAAAAAGTTTTGCAAACTTCTAAATAAATGATAATCAGATGGCAGCAAGTCAGGACAGTATAAGGGATGTGACATTACTTCCCAATCAAGTTCCAACAGTTTCCCACGGGTTCATATTATCACGATGGAACACAATTTCTTTGCAATTTGCCAGTTCTGGCCCTTTCATTAGTTGTTAAGAAATTGAGCAAGCTATCTTTTTTGATAACTGTTGTTACATTGTGCTACGAAATAAAGCTGGACAATAAAAGCATATTCTCTCTTCACAATCCTGTAACTAAACAGAGAAAATAACTTGAATTGCGAGACCTTAAAAGTACCGACACGAAAGAAATTGTTTACAAACTTCCATTTCAGTGTGGTGAAATGTATATTAGAGAAATCAAACGTCAACCATATCAGGATTAAGGGACACAACAAATTAATTTACTAGAAGGGGAAACGTCAAGATCTAGCATTGCAGAATACTCTGGGAATTAACAACTTTATATAAAATAGTCTGAAGCTGCAGGAATTTATATTAATTCAACAAATCTAATACAGTGGTAGCCATAGAAATAGCACAATCGCAGAAATTTACATGAAATCATTATTGAAAGTAGCTATTCTAATTTTTATTTAATGAAATAAATCAAAAATTTTACAAAAATAAAAGATTTATTTGAATTTCTTATTAACAGGAGCTAGAAAAAGTTATAAATAAATAGAAGTTAATTGAGGAATGGAAGGCAGCAACTCTGCGATGTAAAAGGGAGTGAAAGAAGATGCCCTCAAATGTTTCTTGAGGCAATTTGATTACAGTGGCGAAGCACAAGAGTTCAAAGTTACCAAAACGTAATTTTTTGAGTTTAAAACCCAAGGATTATTTTTAAAAAAAGATATTTTAATACAAAATTCTACACTTCGAAAATTGTCCTTTTTTATATATCAAGTACTTAATGAAAAGCTAACTTTGTTTATACTTAAACAGAAAGTTTGGAAATTCGGAATTAATCTCAAAAATAAACCTATACACTATTTAATGTGTCTTATTGTTACAATTATGATCTCATTGCATTCTCGGAAACATGGTTGTCGCCTCATGTCCTTGACAGTGATTCGATTACTCAGTCTTTCGTTGTGATCGTAAAACGGCTCTGCTAAACGTTAAGAGAGATGGAGGTTTACTCTTTGCACTAAATAAAAGTTTCTCAGCCACAATATTCGATACTAGTTTAATTTCAGTCAACCTCCCCGACATTGATATTTTAGGATTATCTATCAAAACTAATTATTGCACTTTTTCTGTAATTGTTATTTATATATCACCCAGTTTTACGGCTTAGGACGAAAATCTTAATGCCTTGTAGGATTTGAATGTTCCCTCGAGTATGTTGTTTTTGGGTGATTCTAATGTTCCCGAATGTATGTCTGCGAATATCAATTGTGCAACGGATAGTCCAAAACTACATGCCATTAATGATTTTGTTAACTTATATAACTTATATCAGTTCAATAATCACAACAATTGACTCTTGACTTAGTGTTTGGCCCACTGAACTCTTGCAAAGTTGTTGAATCTGATTCGGCAATGTTACCTGTTGAGCTGCATCATCCTCCACTGTTGATAACACGTCCTTTTCGAACTTGTAAATAAAACAAATTTTCCTAGGATATACCAGCGTCTGCTCGACAGTGACTGGTCTTTTCTACTTGAGAGTCTTGCTGTTGAAGAGAATGTGACAGCATTTTATCAGCATATAGAGGTAATTCTTAATGGGACGATACCAAAGACTTTATTCGGTCATAGGAGGTACCCACCTTGGTTCACTAAGGAGGTAATTCGGTTATTAAAAAATAAAGAGTTGCTATGGCGGAAATACAAAAGATCTAAGGATACGTGTGACTATTTGTCTTTCAGGAATGCTAGAGCAGTTGTAAAAAATCTGATCCGTACGTCCTATAGTACTTAACTTGCAAAAGTTAAAACGAAATTTAAAAAGAACCGCCAATCGTTCTAATCCTTCATCAATCTTAGGAAGTCTAATAGTACTTTGCTTTCTGCTATGTCTTATCAAGATCAGGAAGTAACTAATCCCACAGACATCGTAAATTCATTTGCGAAATTATTCAGAGCCCTCAATCATTTCTACTCCTTATGTAGCTACTTCTATGCAATTCTTATCGTATCTCATCATCTAAAATAATGCCTAAAGATGCTGAGAAAGCCTGTAAAAAGTTGAAGACCAAATTTACAGCGAGACCTGATTCCATTCTTTCGTTTGTCGGACTTGGTCTGTAATTTTTAATTTATGCAGTCAGAAACGTATTTTTCCTGACCTATGGAAGGAATCAAAAATCTGTCCGGTTTTTAAAAAGTATGATAGAACAGAGTCGAAAATTATCGCCCAAAGCGATAATGTGCAATTTTGCAAAAGTATTTGAGCGGGTTTTTCAGGAACAAACATCTTTTTACATAGCGCCTTTTATGGTCGATCAGCAGCATGATTTTGCTTCTGGAAACTCAACCGTGACCAATCTTTGTACTATGCAGTATGTCTCAGAGCGTATTGATTCTGTCATTAAGGCCGATGTCGTTTACACAGATTTTTCAAAAGCATTTGACTGACTTGATCACGGTATTTTACTTTTCAAATTGTCGAACTTTGATTTTAATGACTACCTATTAAACCGCTCTCACTATGTTGAATACCGTGGTCATAGATCTAGTAATTATGTAGTAATGTTGGGTGTTATTCAAAGATCTGTTTTGGGTACCTTACTTTTTAACGTTTTTATTAACGATATCAAATGTGGATTGAATAACAGCTGCCTACTTTAGGCAGACGATTTAAAAATATTTCAGGACATACGAAATCCTGAGGATTGCTTGAGCCTTGAATTGAATCTCATGAAATTAAATGCTTGGTGTCTAAAAAATAAACTGCCTCTGAACGTAGACGTGCAATGTTATATCATTTCAAGAAGTAAAATGCCTCTGCTGCATGATTATGGGATTAATAGTGCTTTTCTAAGGCGAGTTAATACATTAAGGACATAGGAGTCACGTTTGACTGCAGACTCACATTTGTCAATCATATTAATGATACAGTATCGAGATCTTACCGAACGCTGAGCTTTCTAGTGAGATCTAGTTATGAATTTCAGTCGCTCCAGGTCAAAAGCACATTATATTATTTTCTTATATGAAGCAAATTGGAATATGCCTCAGTTATCTGGCATCCGTACTACCATGTACACTCTAAAAAAATTAGAAAAAATTCAGCATCGTTTCTTAAGATTATTAAGCTTTAAATCGAATGGGTTTTATCCACTGCCTACTACACTTCATGAAAGCCTATTAACAAAGATTACTGTGCCCAGTAACTGATTTGCTTGCGACAGTTCATTTTCATGTTCCAGGGATAACTAAATCTCCAATATTTTTCTATTTGCCGAAACCAAGAACGAACGTATTACAATTCTCCCCATTATACTCGATGTGTTCCCTTTATGATCGTCTGAAAGACAAATTTGATGTATTTTACTGAAATTATTCTGTTGTCAAATAGTTTATTTATAATTATCTGTGATTGATGTATAGATTATGTTATACTTATTGTAGTGTCTGTATTACGTATATAATATTAGGATTTATGTAACGCTGTTCTTTTTCCTGCCTAATAATAAGGACTCTGGTTCCGTAGGGCAGTGTAAATAAATAAATAAAAAAATATAATTAGTAGCTGAGATATTTTAAATTATTTCTTCAAAGACGCTTATCAAAAAATGAAACGCGTAATTTGTTAACAGATTTTTTTACTATATCAAAAGTGCACCATACTCTTCACACTTCTACTTTTATGGGGAAATAAGAGCAAATTAAAATTTTAATAAACAACCGTTTATTTAAGACTTTAAAAAATAGAGCCCATAAGTCGTACGGCTTTTTAACTTTAATATATCGCTTGTTGACGTCATAACAAACATTTTGAGAGAAAAATAGTGTGCTATGACCAATAATGGTTCAGTTAGTTTTTTTTTTCAAGAAAAGCTGTCCTTGATATAAAAAATCATTTATTGCTATACTCGACAAAACGAAATACAAATTATTAATCTTAGTCCATGGAAATTAGCTCAAAAAAGAGCTGTAAACAAAAATGTAACATGGTTTTTTTTTGCTGGGATGTGTTCATTTCGGCATCCTATAAAACATATCTCGATAGTAACTATGAGAGACCTGTGCAAAAAAAATGGCGGACCAAAAATGGTCACGATTTGCGGTTTTTTGAGTTTATCTTGAAAAGTAAAAGTTGTGTAGAAAAATGTTTCAATCAAAAGTTGTAGAGAATTAAAAAAACCTATTAATTCATATAATTTAAGTTATAGGTGGCGCCACTATTTATCGAGATATTTTTTTTCGACAAACTTTACGGTGTTCGTTTTTTTTAAGACATTTACTAACAAATTACCGATTTAAAATTTAACATAAATATAGGTATTATCATTCTAAAAAGTGTGTCAAACCCGGAATCTGTGAGTTTTTTATTTTCCGAGAAATTCTATGTCAAATTTGAAAATTCAACCTCAATTTTCCGCTTTCCTAATTAAGATCTCTCTCTTTCTCTCTTTGTCAACCTCTGTCCATCCACTCCTGGATGTAGGTCTCTCTCAATTGTTTCCATCTTTCTCTATTTTTCGCCAATCTTATCCACTGTTTGCCCGCCACTGTCCTTATGTCGTCTACTCATCTTTTTTAAGGTCTTCTCGTGCTTCTTGTTGTCTCCCTCGGTCTCCATTCCAGAATTCTTCGTGTCCATCTGTTGTCCTCATATCGGGCTATATGACCAGCCCATCGCCACTTCATCTTTGCAACCTCCTTCACGATGTCTTTGACTTTCGTTCTGCATCTCTTAATGATATTCCAAGCATGTTTCTTTCCATCGCTCTTTGAACTGTTTCTAATTTTTTAGCGGACTTTTTGGTGAGGGACATGGTCTCTAATCCATACGTACACACCGGTAATAGGCATTTGTCGTATACTTTTCTTTTTAGATTTATGGGAATTGAATTATTTTTCAAGATGTATGCAAGTTTACCGAAAGCGGCCCATGTCAGCTGTGTTCTTCTTTTTATTTCAGCATCCTGGTTTGATTTCCCTAGTCCGATGTCATGACCCAAATATACATAGTGTTCGACGTTTTCTATCCTATGGTTCTGTACTGTTATGTTTGCCTGTTCGTGGCTCATTATTTTTGTTTTGTTGTAGTTCATTTTAAAGCCTACAGATGCGGATACGTCATTTAGCTGTTGTAGCATTTCGTTCAATTCTTGGAGATTACTTGCTATTAAGATTATGTCATCAGCAAATCTGAGATGGTTCAAGTATATTCCGTCGATGTTTATACCTTTGATATCCCATTTAAGTTCCTTAAAAATGTCCTCTAGGACTAGGGTGAACAGTTTTGGCGAGATAGTGTTCCCTTGTCTCACTCCCCTTTGTAGTTTTATGGGGTTCGTTTTCGTCTTGTCGTCTATTTTTATTTGAATGGTTGCATTTTCGTATATGTTCTTTATGATGTTTATGTATCTTAAATCGGTTCTTGCGTTTTCTCAGTATTGTAATACTGCCCATATTTCGACGGAGTCGAATGCCTTCAGGAAATCTACAAAAGCCATATAGAGCGGTACGTTATATTCGGTGCACTTCTCAATTAGTATTCTTATGGTGTGTAGGTGATATGTGGTGCTAAAGTGTTTTCTGAATCGAGCTTGTTTGACAGGTTGGTAAAAATCGAGTTTGTTTGTTATGCGGTTGGTTATGATTTTGGGTAACAACTTGTAGGTGTGTGATAGTAGGGATATTGGTCGGTAGTTTTCAATATTTGTATTGTCCCCCTTTTTGAATATTAAGATTATTTCGGAGTTATACCAATCCTGTGGAATTTTTCCCTCTTCAATTATTTTATTAAATAGAATCTTCAGTATTTGTTCTATTTTTCTGCCACCGATACAATGCTCAATTTTAATGGAAATTGTTTCTATTGTTTTATATTTTGGAGATCTATTAAATTTTTTTTTTCAATCGTGGGCCGGCACCAAAAAAATTGCGATAACTTTTCACCGGATGGAGATGAATTTTTTTAATGCGTGCATTGGATTTAGATGTATATTTCCGATATCAAAAAAAAATTTTTTTGGATGAAAAAAAAACGTTTTTTTTTTTTCAAGAATTCATAACGGCGTGGCAAATGAATATTAAGGGCTCAAATTTGCAGAAGATGTTTTTTAATACTGTACTTTACCTGTGAATTTTTTGGATCCAAGAAATACACTTCCATATGATGTGTGAACTTCGAAAATTGGGCCGATTCTAATCGAAAATAGCTGCTGCAGAACGCTGTCGGCGGGTTGCCATAGTTCAGGCGCATTATTCATTGGCGCTTCAAGGAAACTTATGCATGACAAGTAATATTTATAATATTGATGTTGTTTTATTAATTTATATGATAGTACTAATTTATTTAGTCATATTAATTATTAATTTGTTTATTAACAAAATACAAAAAATTATAGAGAACATCATACAAATATTTAATTATATATTACATATTCTACTGTTTTTTTTTTCTTTTATATTATTATTATCTAACAGTTTATTAACAAATTTTTTACAAAAAAATATAGAGGAAATCATACAAATATTCAGTTATATATTACATATTATACTGTTTTTCTTTATATTATTAATATATGGATTTTTTAATTCTCTACAAATTTTGTTTGAAACATTTTTCGATACAACTCTTACTTTTCGAGAAAAACTCAAAAAATCGAAAATTGTGACCATTTTTGGTCCGCCATTTTTTTTTTGCACAGGTCTTTCATAGTTACCATCGAGATATGTTTTATAACAAGCGCGGATCCAGGCAGGGACCGTTGAAGCAATGCCCCTCCCCCCCCCAAAAAAAAAATATATGAATATGCTATAAAAAAATGGAAAATTTTAAAACTCAAGTCAGTGAATCTAAAAAAAAAATCGTTTTTCAGGAGTTTCGGTTTTAGCTTGGAAATTTATAAAATATAAAATTTTTAGAAAAAAATTGAACCGACTTCAAAAAATGCGCTAAAAAGTGAAAAATAACTAGAAATTTTTATATGAAATTGAAATTTTTGAAGTCGGCGCCAAACTAATACCTGACAAAATGTGATTTGCGTAAACAGATTAAAAATACTTTATTTGTAATTGCTTTCTTATCGTAATTTGTATATATTAGTAGTTATTTATTTCATTTAGAAATAATTTGGCGCCGACGTCAAAAATTTCAATTTCATATAAAAATTTCCAGTTATTTTTCACTTTTTGGCGCACTTTTAGAAGTCTTTTTAATTTTTTTATTAAAATTTTATTTTTCTATTTTTTGTTTTAGAATTCATTATGATATCCATAAATTACTTGAATTAAATACTAATTGAGATTAGTGTACCTCGCAATGACTCCAAGGTGGCAAAAAAGTATCCATTTTATCCAAAGTTGTAAATCATCCTAAAATGAACAACTAAAAATTATTTGCTTCTTAGAGTTTTTCCAATACCAGTAAAATTGTGTCAAATATTTAGTCTGTCATAGTAAACACACTATCTTAAATTTCAAATTAATTTTAGATTGATAATATAGACCCCAAAACCTTCCAATTCCAATGTTTAAAGAACCTAAGATGTAAATTTCTTAGCTCGATATATTTTATACTGCATATTGAGTTTGTATACGCCTCAAGAACCCCGCAATATCAACTTTAGACAAAATCAGAAATAATATCAATCAATTAACTTCATATTCGTAATACACGACCCCGAAAACTCTCTAATACCAAATCTGAAAATATGCGAATAAGGTAAAATTTTCAACCCACCATATTCAATTTCAAAAAAAATGTTCGACCCCCGAAAGCTCCCCGTACCAGTTTTGAAGAAAATCGGACAAAATTGATTTTTTCGTCCGCTGTATTGGATCCGCCATATTGAATTTTTAAAAAATAATTTTAGAATAGTTATGTACGACCCTGAAAACTCCCTCGTACCAATTTTGGAGAAAATCGGACAAAATTGATTATTTTGTCCGCCATATGGGATCCGTCATATTGATTTTTTTTTTAAATATTTTGGATCCATTATGTGCGACCCCGAAAATTTCCCCACACTAATTTTGGAGAAAATCAGACAAAATTAAAATTTTTTGGCCGCCATATTGAATTGTTTAAAAATAATTTCAGATTCGTTGTGTACGACCCCAAAAGTTTCCCCATACCAATTTTGGAGAAAATCAAACAAAATTAATTTTTTTGGCCGCCATATTGACAGCGCCATCTTGGATATTACTGCACCAATTTCGTCCGAAAAAATATGGGACCACCGCAGCAACTTCCTGAATATAACGTAAAAAATTTCATTCAAATCGATGACGCCGTTCCGGAGTAATCGGTGTACAAACATAAAAAAAAACATACATACGCGACGAATTGAGAACCTCCTACTTTTAGAAGTCGGTTAAAAAAACTCGCTTGTTTGCTATTTAACGAATGTCGAGCTCATGGTTTTGGGTTGCGAGCTTGGGTTTTTTGTTTATAGCCCCCCCCCCCAAAAAAAAATAATTTTTCTGGATCTGCTCTTGTATAGGATGCCGAAAGGAACACATTCCAGCAAAAAAAAAACAATGTTACATTTTTGTTACTGACGAAAGTCTATTTTCCATGGAGTATCTTTGTTCCATCGAAAAGTTTCGGCGCTCGTGGAAGAGCCATTTAACTTTCCCTTCTTTCTATTTGCTTTTATAAAGTTGTATGGCAAAACTAACTAAAATTAAACTCATGAAACTCCAATGTTTAATTAAATTTGTAACTTATTAACTTGCGTGTACTCCAAGTTATATCGTCTAATATGTCATACTCGGAACTGTCCGCTTTTGATCACTACAAATTATTTTATAAGGAATTAAAATATGGCGTGTTAACCGGTCATTTTTATTAATCAAGTTTACTTTACAAATTTAGTATGGTTTTATCACAGGAAATCTAAATTGACGTTCTTAATTATGATCCCTATCATAAATAACTATTAGTATTTTTTTAGTTAACGTCAATTTATTACATTAACACCAAGTGTTTATCATAACAGGTACTCACGGAACAATATTTATTGGTTATAAAAAGTATTTATTCCTTGCATTTAAGAGAGTTTAGCTGTCTGTTAATTCTTCGTTAAGGTAATGAGGGAGTTCTTTGTGCATTATTATTTAACGTTCTAATTGCCGGTAACTACCGTGCTTTAAAGCTAAGTCACTGTAGAACTATAATAACTAGTAGGTTATCTCGGTTTCGCGCCACCCGATGCTTTCTGTGATCCTGAAAAGCCCTCCCGAAAACAGTTCAGGTTGTGAATTTGTACTGTTTATGGCTTTAATTTTCCCTTTTGACAGATCTAGAAACACTCTTGTATTGCGTCGATGGATTTATAAATTTCATCGGTTTTCAGACGTATTGTTCCATCTTAATTTTATCTGGTTTTATTCCCAGTACCAGAGCTCCTCTTTGGTAATGCATAGAAAAAGTACCGGGTCGAAAAAAGGAGCCCCTTCTTATGTTAAGTAGTCCATTGTCCTTTGATTTCATTCTGTCGTGACGCCCATGTTAGGGTGGCCCAAATCAACTTGGACTACGTGTTTGATTTCAGAGCTTTTAGCGCTACTGGGCTATCTGGCAGTATGTATATTTCGGCCTTGTTAGTATTGCAGGTGCTCTTGGACACAAACTTGGATTGCATGCATTTCTGCTTAGAAGATGGTGGGGTTTTTTAAAAGAGATTTAGCAAACTTGAACCTATGGCCTGATATTCCTACGCCACGCCACGCCACCCTCCTCATGATTCTTGTATCCATCACTAACCCATATCTTCTATCCTTCTCTAGTCGAGGTAATACCTCCCCGTTCGCTTAGTAGCAACCAGTTACTACCACCATAGTTTATGCCCAAGTCATATCTTATACATAAATTCTGGCGGTTTTGATATGAATTCTCTTGGAATTATATCCAGAATCTTCATATGCACAACAAATCTTTCGGGTTTGAGGTTTTCTGTTTGGAACAGCTTAAGGACATTTTTTGCTGCTGCCCTCATCACAGCTATATGCAATGGAGGGAGGTTCAGCATTGCCTCTATTGCCGTTGTGGATATAATGGCATAGTCCCCGGGACCCCTAAACACGCTCACTTTTGTATTTTTCGTTGTTTTTTGCCATGTCTTAGGCCACCATAGATTTGATGATCATTTTATATGACTATAAGATCACTTTCAGTTACAAAACTCAGTTATTCCAAAGAATCGCTGACTTGTCCAACTTGCTGCTATTGCGCTTTGTTGTTTGAGGTTATTTAAAAAAACCCTAATTATTTAAAATAAGAACCCCCAAGAAGAAAAGATTGATTTTAGTTGGTGAAGAAAATTGCTTACTAGCATTAAGAATCTATGCTCAAAAATGTCCTTACAGACATTATCCCGACAAGTGCTCATTGAAAAAGATGCTGTATGTTTTTCAAGCAACAGGAATTGTGGCTTATTAAAAACGGTCTGTCAGAAATCAGTTACCGGAAATGAAGAAAAATAAATTTTTAGTTATGGGATCTCTGGTCGAAAATCCGCATAAAAATCACCAAAAATTTTATGAAACTATAAGAAAAAATTGATAGAATAATAAAAAAAGATTAACCCACATCGCATTCAACTACATCACGAGCTTTTGTTAGTACATTGCGACCGACGACTCGAATTTTGTTTATGGCTTGTAGAAATGTTAGAAGATGATGAAAATTTCTTTTATTTTATCCATATTTCGAATGAATTCGCTTTCTGTAATAACTGGTTAGTCAACAGGTATAATTTTCATGATTACAGTGATGAAAATCTCAATTTATTTAGAACCTTCTATCGTCAGCATCGATGTGGAGTGGAATAATTGGAATGCAGGTGGTAGGTTCGTACTTTTGCGATGGCTATATGTTTCTTAGATGTATTAGGTAGTTCACCTGTATTTTTGGGGAATGTTCCAATGAATATTTGAAAAATAATGTGGCTGTAACTAAACGGTGCTGCTGCGCACCTCCAATTTCGTCAGAAATGTGTTAGATACTCAATATTCCAATAGGTGGACTATAGTTATCGATAGTACAAGATCAAATCGATTTGGTATAAATATTTGTGACTGATTTCTAGACTATGTTAAAATTATTGTACTATCTACATTATGTATGTAATAACAAGGATTTAAGTAACACTGTTATTTCCCCTGTCCTTTAATATTGACTTTGGGGGCACTATAGATAAATAAATATTTAAGAATCATATCTACAGAAGAACAAGGAGAGAAATGTCATAAATAGTGCTTTATGATTTAAAAGTTCTGTATTATATTTAATTATTTTTTATAGTTTCTTTTGTAATGGTTTTACAGACATTATCATAAACATAATTTTAAAGTTGATTATATTATTTATTACCTATAAAATCTATATAAATTTGTCATGGAATTATTTAGAATGAGAAGGACATGTCAGAACCTAATAGACAAAATTAAACACTTTTTGTTTTTTTAATACGCGAGTAAAATTATTATCCCCGGTAAATAAATATTAGAGAACTATCGTGATTCAAGTGCAAGGTTATTACGGTAACAATATCAACACAGTGCAGTGGTAGATTCAAATATATTGTTCGAATGTTACTTGCCGGTGAGTGACAGTGAGACTTATATTTGATCATAGCATTCATACATGATGATCTAATAAGTGCTATAGAAGTACATATGGTTCTTCGTTTTTTGAATGTATATAGTTTTCCGAGAAACTAAGTTATTATTGATTTGTTTCTATTTGCTTATTTGAGAAAATATTTATTTGCCTCGTATCATATGAAAAAGTATTTATAGTTTATAGAATGTATTCTGTTGGAGGCAATAATGAAGGGCATATTACAAGCTTCATTCAAACTGCCTTAAACTAAATCAGCGACTTGTGTGCAGAGGAAGGACTATACGTTAATCCTAACAAAACAGTTCCTCCTATTATTTATAAAGAGATAAATCCTAAGCATGGGGAGTAATAATAAACCAGAAGTTCTCGAACAGCCATATTGAAAGGATTCTCCAAAAATCAATTGCAGCAAGCTGGATATACCGTATAACCTTTGGGAGAACCTGGAGTTTGAGGTAGGAAATTATCTTCTGGTAATATGAAACCATCATCAAACTTAAGGTCATATATGCCATCTTAAAATGGTGGGTCAAGATACAACAAGTAGCAGCTGTGTAGGAGTTACAGGGGCCATGTTATTAGGCTACACCGCAGCAATAGAGCTGTTGAATATACATATAGCTGTGATGATGACGGCAGTAACAAATGCCAATAAGCTGTTTCGTATTGAAAGCCTCAACGTGGAAATCTTATTGGACATATGGAGATTCTGGATACAATCCAGCAGAATCCATATCAAGATCAACAGATATCATGTCTATTAGGTAGAATAGGTAGAATAAGATGCCTGGCATCAAACAAGCGAAAAAATTCATGAATCCATCACCAAAGAACGCAAAAATGCTTCTTGGTCTCCCAAAATGGGAGATTCGAGTAGTAACCAAAAGCTTTAGGGATACTATCTCAAAAAAGGGGTGAAGTTGAAAGAGATATTTACCGTTTCTGCGATACGGCTGCTGAAACAGCAGAACACCTGCTATCTGATTACATTTTACTATTCTGCAAGAAACTTAAATTAATTGAAAGCATCACATTGATTCCTGAAAAAGCAAAGCACCTACCTTCAGAAAAATAATAGAATTCATGAAAAGTCTAAATATCCCGGTTTATATTAGATCAGGATAAGGTACAAAAGATCTTATAGGTCTAAATGCTGTAGAGAGATAAAGAAAGGCTTAGCGATCAACTCACCATCCACAGTCTATTGAGCAAGCGTTGGGAAGAAATAACAGAAAGATCAATATTACCAAAAGATGTGGAAACGATCCTACAGTTTTTGCTGCACTTGTGTGTGTGGTTCATATACATTCTAGAAACACCATGCAGTACTAGAATACGCCTGTAAAAAACTTAACTGGTAAAAAAGAGAACTGAGGTTCGCGGACGACATAGTTTTGTTTTCCGATAATCTCAAGGAGATATATACAATGTTACATGAACTTCAGCAAGAATGCGCCAATGTGGGTCTTAAAATAAAAATATCAAAAACAAAATTTATGACCAATCTAGTACCTAGTGGAAATATCAATATTGCAGACAACGAAGTGGAGCTTATGGAAAAATACATATACCTTGGACACGAAATAAAGATCACAAGAGATAATCAAACATGCGAGCTACGGAGAAGAGTAAATCTCGCATGGACAGCCTATGGAAAACCTAAAGATATCTTTAAAAGCGATATATCAATTTCTTTAAAACGTAAAGCATTTGACCAATGTGCGTTACCGGTTATGACCTACGGTGCCGAAACTTTGACATTGACAACAGCAACTTCTAAAACGCTGCAAATAGCTCAGAGAAAGATGGAAAGGTCAATGCTAAGTATATCGCTGAGTGACCAAGTTAGAAATTAAGACCTGAGACGAAAGACAGGAGTTACCGACGTAATTTCCTGAATTGCCACACCCAAATGGAACTGGCCCGAATCAGTGATGGAAGGTGGACGAAGAGATTACTCGAATGGAGGCCGAGATTAGACAAAAGAAGTAGAGGAAGACCCCCTACTCGTTGAACTGACGATCTCAAGAGAATTGAAGCAAATTGGATGCAAATCGCTCAAGATAGAGCACAATGGACAAAAATGAGGGAGGCCTATATCGAGCAGTGGATGCAAAGGGCTGAATGAAGAAGAAGAAGAAGAAGGTGTTAAAAAAATTTATGGTAACTTTGAAACAGCTTTATGCTGAAGAAAATTAAATACTCATCACATCAATTGATGGCACGTTGAATGTTATTAGGCTTTAAATAATTTTTTTTACAAGTAGAATAATTGCAATCGAGAAAAATTTTGGATTACATTAGACATCATAAACATTAAAGCACCGAGTTTGATGAAGACTACAAAACGCCTCCACTGACTATTATGACGCCATATGTGAAAGTTTTAAATATAACTAGTGCATAGTTGTTTTCATGTATTATTCTTTCAAGCAGAGAAAAGGAAAGAATATATACGAAGAATTTGTTTCCTGCAAATTCAACTCTGGATCTCTCTCCATACACGTTTCGACTAGCTTTTGATCTCGTCAGTGAAGATGTACAGAAACGAGAGCAATTGATACTATTACTATATCGACAACAACAGTAACGGTTAAATTACCGGAAAGTTGCCATATTTGGGGTTATCAAATTTTTGATAACTTGAGAAATATTAGAGAAAATTATAAAAACTATTTTTCTTAATCTCTCGTTAACTGTTTATTGACTTTAGAGAAAATGTTTCCATTGAAAATGTTGTATTTTTCCATTGCTAAAATATTATCTAATTAGAGTTTTGTAGAAGAGTAATCAATTTCTACATAATTTTTGTAAATACAACTTTTTATTGAAAATGCAGCCTCACTCATTAATATTTCTCCCTGTTTTGACATTAAATATTCATCAGCCAGCGAAATCAGGTTCACAATAGGTAATAAAATCTGATGATGGATATTTAGTACCATGACAAAACTCGAACATCTAAAATAAATAGAAATTATTCTTCTATTTTTTCCAAACTCAGCCAGTCGACTTTATAGGTAATTTATCACTAAATTTAACCTAAAATATGATTTTCATTCAGGATGACGCTCCAGCGAAACTACCTAAATCAACGAAGGTCTATAATTTAACAACTCATTTTCCTGATGATTGAATAAGACATGGAGGTCAGATGTTTTGCCCGTGCGGAGCAATAATTTTAATCTGTTGAATCTATGTGTATGAAGATATATGAAATCTCTAGTGTATACGTACGAGAAGAATTTTTAGTAGAAGATTGGAATTATCACGAAATCATTTTGAAAGAAACACTTAATGTTTAAAATTAAGAGGTCGTTTAATAAAAGGATCATTAGATATCTAAAATAGATTGTTTCTTTTATTAATTTTTGTTATCTTTTTTAATAATATTTGTATTATTTCTTTCTAAAATAATATTTGTATTTAAATATTTTCTTAAATATTTCGTTTCATTTATTTAAAAGTATTTGTTTTTCATAACTTTTTGTTGGTATTGTAATTTTATGAATTAAAATTTCATTCATTCTAAGCTTTACCTAAATTATTCGAAGAACCAAGCATTTATATAATATTTCTTATTTATATAAAATTGTTTGTGTTGGAAAATTCAAAAGCAATTATCTTGAAAACCTATAATTCGGAGCATTTACAAAGTATAACTTTTTATGAAGAAAAGTTAGAAAACAGTTTATTTTTACTTGAGGGAAAGAACTACTGAGGCAAAACAGTAATAATAATCAAAAATACGTACAATATCGTAGCTGACGCCCTCTATAACTAACAGCAAAACTATGAATTAATGAATAAAATAGGATTTCTTGACTCAAATTTTTTAATCGTTATTCGTGAAAAATAAAAACAAACTTTAACAGTTGCTCTGTGTTCCATTACTTATGATACGTCATATATATTAAAACTAGTTATGATAGCTATTTCCCAGAAAGAAGAAATCTGTCCTGAAAAATAACATTTTTACAGATTAATTAACGAATTCTTCTTAATAAAACATAATTAATTAAGAAAGAATATGTATCCGTGATATGACACTATTTTATTTCAGGAAATCAACCCGAACGTTAGAAAATTTCTAGAGGGTCATTACCCTTAAAAAATTCAGGATTTCGTAGGATACGAATTCTCAACATCTTATATCGATTTCCGTAATCCCTACGCCTTAATCATTTGCATCAGCCGAGCTTATGAAGTTTTTAATGTAGTATTCTATATACATTAAACGTTTTTATATTTTGAGAAAATATTACGGTGAGAATATAATTTTATTTTTATCCCTTTATCCTGAAAAAAAAAATTTGTATTTAATATTTTTAAACAAATTGTTTTGAACTTTACATAGATTTTTTGGAGAAGCTGAACGGCACTAAATAATTGATGGAAGCATTGAAAACGACATTTTTTTTATCTAAGGTTGGCAGTACTGTGATCTTTTTTTGATTCCATCCCGTCTTTCCTGTCTCCGCATACTCCCTTTATGATATTATCGAACATCCTGAAATTTAAAGATCGGAAAATACTTCTCATAGACTACAAGCCAGCGACAGGTTTTCCTGATCAAATTCTTCTGGTGAAAAGTTTCAAAGAGTTGTATTATGAAACTTCGTGAACGTCAGCTGCGGCTCAGGGGGTGGAATGAGCAGTGGCGGCCCCCCCACTCACGTAGAAAATAAAGTTATTTTTAATCATTTCCTTTCAATTGAAAATTTGTCGAATGATAGTTGACACCATACTGAAGAAAAAAAAGTCAGTTGGTTGTAAGCTGGTGAATTAGACGTCAGCTGGTTACACGATAATGAAAAAAAATATCCTCTCAGTTAAAAATTTGTCAGATGATAGTTTATCTGCTACTTTGAATAAATAAAAACGTTAGCTGGCTGTATTTAGGTGGAAAGTGTCAGATGCAGTGAAGGGTGTAGTGCGGGAGCCAGGCGTGGGCGTCGTTGTCGATCGTCTATTTAAATACACCAGCTGACGGGTTTTTCCAGCTGAGTTTTTTACTACGTAGAGTATTATATCAACAATCACCTGACACATTTTGAACCGGGAGGAAATAACATATTTAAAATTATTTGACATCACGCTTCTTACACACGCAGAAAGAAATAATTCTATTGTTATATCTTCAATCAAGTCAATATTCTTTAAATTTTAATATTTATTTATATATATATATATATATATATATATATATATATATATATATATATATATATATATATATATATATATCTTACTCTGCTCCGAGCATCCATATATTATCAAATTGCAATCTTCCAAGCATCCGTCTCTTTCAGGCGTCCGTATACGGTCTTGGAAAATAGCAGAATTTTAAATTCTGTTTGTTTTAGAATATTTTTAATTGGGTTAGTTGGCCGCCAGACAGCGGAGAGGTCGCTTGTAAATATTCAAGTAATATATTTGTTGTACATTACGTCCATTTTTGGGCGTCCTACTTATACACTTACTGTCTCTTCAGTTTTCGGGCGTCCTATGTTTGGCAACGTTGTATGCCTTTAATATCTATTCTCGTTCGGAAAGTTTTTAATGGGCTTCGACACTATAGGGTGCGCCGCGTACGGCCATTAGGTCAGTCGGGGGTTCGCATAGACTATATTGTTAATTTTTACTAGGATATGGGAATAGCTAAAGGCTTTGGAATAACTACTTTTTGAAGAAATTATGTATATCCATTTTCAGTAAAAACTAGTTTGTAAATCGCTTTAGTAAGTTTGTTCAATATTATTTTGGAATTTTGATTTCAATTTGAACGTTATATAGTTACATTATTCAGGATCGTTCAAAAAATTTCTATAGATTAAAAATTTACCTCCTAATTCACTAACATGGTCTAATTTAAAACCAGTCTAAGTTGACAGTGAAGGATTAATGATAGTAGAAATAGTAACAATTTTGAACCTTAAAACTACAAGGATATATAATAATTTTATTTTATTTCTAAACCGACAAAACTAGAAAATTCTGTTAGTATTCAAGTAACAACTATAGGTATTTTGGATTTTAACGCTTTGTCTCTGTATTTGTATCCTTGATAACTGTATATAAGGATTTATTTGTTGACGCATTTAATATAAATTATAACAATATCATAAAGAAAACTACAATGACCAACTGGAAGGTCTAACTTTCGTATTACCATCCGACATATAGTCCACCACTTTACAGCTAGCTGACTTTTTTTTCTTCAAGCTATTGTGTCAACTATGAATTGACAAATTTTCAATCGGGAGGAAATGAATAAACGTGAGTGGGGAGCCGCTACTGCTCAACTCACCAACGGAGCCGCAGCTGACATTCACGAGGCTTTATAACACAACTCTATGAAGCATTTCACGAGTCATCGCCCGGGAAGAAATGAATTACAAAATATGTATTTAGCACGTGTATTATTAAATGTGACACTGAAAAAAGGTTCTTGATATTGACACATTTGACAAAGTACAGTATATGCTATTATTTCATTTTTATTTTAGCCTAGTTTTCATCCTTCCAAAACTGGATATAAGCCTTCCCTATTTGTTTCCAAATCTCTCTATTTTGGGCTCTTTTTTGCCACATCAAGCCGGCTGTCTGACTATGTCATCCTTCCATCTCATCTGTGGCCTGCCTCTGGATCTTTTCCCTTCATATGGGTGCCATTTTCCAATTTCTGAATTCCAACGGTTGTCTTTTATTCGTTCGTTATGGCCTTCTCATTTCCATTTTAGTGATGCTGCTCTTTCTATAACGTCAACTGCGTTTGTTTTTCTTCTTATCGACATTTCCTTTTTTATCTCTGAGTGATATTCCTAACATGTTCCATAGCCCTTTGAGTTTTGCGGATTCTGTCCAAACTTGATTTTGTAAAGGTCCACGTCTGCGTTCCGTATGTTAGAACCGGCAATACACAACAATCAAATACTTTGGTTCTTAAGTATAAGGGAATTTTCTGATTTTTCAAAACATAGGAGAGTTTTCCAAACACCGTCCATCCCAATCGAGTTTTTCGAGTTATTTCGGTTGTCTGGTTGTCCTTACTCGCTTTTATGGCCTGGCCTAAGTATATATATTCATTCACCTGTTCTATTTCGGTTGCATTTACTGCTATAACTTGTTATTCGTCTGAATTTGACATTACTTTTGTTTTTCTGAGATTCATCTTTAATCTTCGTTGGAGCGATGTTTCATGGAGGTCGTTTATCATTGACTGCAGCTCTTCCCAGTCGGATGCGATCAAAAGTATATCATCTGAATATCTCAGATGATTCAGGAATCTAGCATTAATGTTTATCCCTTTATTTTCCCAATTTAATGATTTGAACAAGTCTTTCAGGGCCATTGTAAATAAATTGGGCGAGATTGTATCTCCCTGTCTTACTCCTCTTTTGATTGGAATGCGGTTCGTCTTTAGCTCGTCATCAAGTTGTACTGTCATCGTTGCGTCTAGATAGACATTATGCAATAGATTTTTGTATCTCGTATCTATTCTGCTATTTACCAAAGCTTCTTCAACAGTTCTATGCTGTCGAAAGCCTTCTCGTAGCCAACAAAGGCCAGGTACAGAGGCAGATTATACTCGTTGGTTTTTTCTATTAATATTTTTAGTGTATGCAGGTGGTCGCATGTTCCATATCCCCTTCTGAATCCTGCTCGTTCAACAGGTTGATATGAGTCGAATTTGTTCGTCAATCTGCTAGTTATGATTTTCATGAAGGTTTTGGATAACTGGGAGAGAAGGAATATAGACCTGTAATTGTCCTACCTTCGACAAGACATCTGTTGAATAAGATCTTCAAATATTCCTTAACTTTTCTTCCTCCTTTCTTAAGAAGTTCTATTAAGACTTTGACATCTCCCGCTGCTTTATTTCTTTTCATATCTTGTATGGCTTTATCTATTTCATCCTCTGTAATATCTGGCAGATCTTCAAAATTCTCATTTGTTATTGTCTTTTTATATTCTTTATAGTATTAGCCGAGGGAGGGTTTCTTGGGCTATATAGATTTTCATAGTATTGTTCAGTTATCATTACTATCTCTTACTTCATCGCCCCGGTTCTTTAGCAGAATTATCTTCTTCTTTCCCACTTTAGACTTCATTCCCTTTAGACTTCGGTTCTTTTCTATGATTTGTTCTATGCGTTCTTCTTGGTATTTCCTTAAGTCGGCTTTTATTTGTCTTCTTATGATCTTGTTTAATTCTGCGAACTCCATTGTGTTTCTTTTATTTTCACTCAAAAGTTGACGTCTTTTCCTTAACAGGTCTTGGGACTTTCTAATAATTTTAGACTGTTTTTGTTGTTGATTTGCGGCGACCTTAGAGCTTGTTTCTAATAATTCATTGCTTATGACTAAATTCAATTCATCTAATTCAAGCGCTTCCAGATGTAATTCATTGGCTTCTTTCAGTTGATTTGTATACTGTTCGTTGTTAATTTTCAGGAGTTTGGTGTCTATTTTCTTATTTATGAGTCTTTAGTTTCTTCGATCTGGTTTAGTTGGTATCTTTAATTTTACTCTGAGTAGTCTATGATCGCTACCAATAGATACGGCGTTTATAGATGTGACGTCTTGGACTATTTTCTTTTCCTTTGTTAGTACATAATCTATTTCATTTTTCGTGGTACCATTTGGTATATGCATGATGCAAAAAAAAGTTATATAGCTTTCCTCTTCTTATCCTTGTTTCTATGCTGTGTCTCTAAAAATGTCAATTTGCAACTAAAAATTAATTAATCTATCGATAGGATCTGGTCTATCTGTTACTGATGGTCAAGGGCGGATCTAGGAAGGGAGGGACACGGGGTACATAACCGTCCAGAGATGGTTAAAAAGGAAACATGTCTTTATTAAACATGTAATTTTTGTCATATATCTTTATATTAATATTGCAAGTTTATTTACAGTTATTGTTGTGTGTAGCTCCTTGTGCCCCCCCCCCCAGAAAAAATCCTGGATAACACTTTTTTCTCATCTGGCAACTTTGCCCCCTCCCCCCCCCCCCCCAAAAAAAAAACAAATTCTGGATCTGCCTCTGCTGGCGGTTATACCAAAAACTCACCAATCTACGTCAAAACGACAAAAGTAGTAGAAAATTAGTCAATTTATTTTTCTTCTTTAACAAGCATCTTTGCATGCTGTCTATTAAAGTGCGACTAAATCACATTTTAGAAACAATATCTCAAGAACAACTGAATATAGGTAAGCACATATGTCTGATGAAATTTGCAATATAAATCAAATGTAGTTTCATACACAGAACATCAAAGATAAAATTTTCCGCTGTTTAGAAGTGTTTTGTACATTTTAAGATACTGATTAACAGCACGTTAGGAAATCGTAAATTCCTGCTTTCAAAATAGTTTGTTTAGTGTACTGTTTTCGAAATATTGCTTGAGTAAATCGAATTGAGATACCCTACATACAGAGTTTTAAGAAATAAATTTTCAAATATAAATAAAAAATGACCATGATTAAAAACTTCACTCTAAATTAAAAACATTTGTTGCTCGAAATATTTTTTTTTATTTGTAAAACATTACGAAATATTGCATTGTATTTGCTCATGTTATTTTCAACCATGTACAAATATATAACTCTGTGCTTCATTTGGTTCGAACAAGGCTAATCAAGTTAACATAATGTAATGATAGGGGCCTTGTTGTAGTATGCAGATAGTGTGAAATTATGCAATCAGCTGTTAACTATTCATTTGTGTCGTGTTCTTCGATTAATAAAATTAAAATAGTTACCAGTACCAATAAAAACTAAAACACAGCTTTAATATTTGAGTGCAGTTTAGTAACGGCTCTTAAATATGCTGGTTTTTAATCGACGAAAAATGATTTTTTTTTCTGGTATTTATCGATTTAAAAACTTGTAGAAACAGGAATATAACCACTAGTTTAGGGACCAGGGGTTCTGCAATGGCCACTTTAATATATATGGACCCACCTAATTTATTATGTATTTTGAGTCCTTGAACAATAATTTTTATGGTGGAAGTTCGGCCGGGTGAGGATAAGACTGTTATAAACAAATAATTGTTTAAACCTTTAAAAATGCAATTTTCGCAAAACCAACTATTGAGTCGTATTCTTTGAATAATTTTAAGCAAAAAAAATCCTTACTAACTTTTAAGTACGACGGTTAGTTTGCTAGATAATTGATGTTAAATAATTAAAAAATGTGATTTTTTCGATTTTTAAATGCTAATAACTAGACTCCTGTAAAACATACCCAGGTGCAGACATCCCATCAGATCATAACCTGCTACTAGCTCGTACCAAACTTCGACTAAAAAAAAATAGTAAAGAAGATACCACCAAGAGGGGTTGATGTGCGGAAACTCAAACAAGAGAACATACTCCAGCAAACGAAAGAAAAGATAAACAACGAACTTAAGAGTCTATCAGAGAACAACAACCATGAAGCAGAAGTAGAAGAGCTCTGGAACAAAATAAAAACATCTATAACTTCAATCACACAAGAAGACCTGAAACCTGATAGAATGATGAAAAGGCAAGAATGGATGACAGACACTATCCTGGAACTTATGGAAGAAAGAAGACAATACAAAAACAGAAATAATGAGAAATACAAAGAACTACACAAAAGAGTATTGAGAGCAATCAAAGACGTTAAATAACGATGGCTACAGGAAAAGTGTGTTGAAATTGAGATATTACAAGCGAAACACGACAGCTTCAACCTCCATAAAAAAATAAAAGAAGCAACAGGAAGTTACCGGAAACGGAGTCCTGGAATAATCTTGGACTCGGACAACAACATCATCACCGAAACTGACAAAAAACTTGTAAGATGGAAGCAATACATGGAGGAATTGTTTGGAGATGAAAACAACAGTACTGTGAATACAGTCGTTGGCGGAGAGGGGCCTACCATCACACAGGAGGAAGTGGAATCAGCGATAAATAGACTCAAAAATAACAAAACCCCCGGGCCAGACCAGATACACGGAGAAGTTCTCAAATTAATTGACTCAGAACAAATAAAACTACTGACCACCCTCTTTAACAAAATTTACATGAACGGTCAAATACCAAAAGACTGGCTACTGTCGACATTCATCCCGATTCCCAAAAAAATGAATGCAACTTAGTGCTTCGATCATAGAATAATCAGCTTGATGAGCCACGCTTTAAAAGCTTTTCTTAACATCATTCAAGCACGAATATATAGAAAACTCGATGAAAACGTAAGTGACACGCAGTTTGGCATCAGACAGGGACTTGGCATTAGAGAGGCCTTGTTTTAAATGCAGGTTCTGATTTAAAGAGCACGTGACATCAATGCCGACGTCTTTGCATGCTTCATAGATTTTGAAAAAGCATTTGACAAAGTGCAGCACAGTAAACTGATTTCAATCCTACAAGAGACAGGAATCGACGACAGAGACAGAGAGATAATATCAAAGCTGTATTCACAACAAAAGGCTATTGTACGAGTTGAGAATGAGACAACAGAAGAATTTAATATAAAGAGAGGAGTACGCCAGGGCTGTATACTGTCGCCACTTGTATTCAACGTATACTCAGAACATCTCTTTAAAGAAGCACTGGGCAACATAGAAGATGGAATTATTGTAAATGGAGAAGTAATAAACAACCTAAGATACGCGGATGATACCGTTCTTATAGCCGATACTGCAGAGGTATTTCAAAGAATTATCGACCAAATAGTGACAGCTTGCAACAGATATGGTATGAAGATAAACTGCAAGAAGACGCAAACGATTATTGTCAGTAAAAACGACGTCGGCAATATACAGTTTACTGCCAACAACGTAACTCTCACAATGGCCGAGACGATCACATATCTAGGCTGCACGTTGAATAAGGACTGGGACCACTCTCGAGAAATAAGAAGCCAAATCGAGAAAGCAAGAGGTACTTTTAATAAGCTGCGCAACATACTCTGCAACCTATCCCTCAATACACATACGCGGATCAGGATTTTGAAATGCTATGTACTCTCAACTCTCTTATATGGAGCAGAAGCCTGGACCCTTACCGATGCTTCATGTAAACGTATAGATGCATTTGAGATGTGGTGCTACCGCCGCATGTTTAGGGTTCCTTGGATACACCACGTATCAAACGAAAACATTTTACAACGTATCGGTGGAGAACTGGAATACCTTACAAATGTCAAACGCAGAAAATTGGAGTACTTTGGACATATCATGCGGAATGAGAAATATTACCTGCTCCAACTTATCCTACAGGGGAAAATAGAAGGCCAGAGATCAGCTGGACGAAGACGAATATCATGGCTGCGCAACCTACGAACATGGATTGGAATGACATCAACAGGTCTGTTCAGAGCAGCAGTGAATAAAGTAATATGGACCAATGTGATAGCTAACATCCAAAGAGGATAGGCACTTTAAGAAGAAGAAGAATAACTAGACTAAATGAACTTTTTTCAATTTTCTTGACAGCAATCGAAAGTTTGAATCAGCATCTGTAAGCTACAATACCGTACGAAAAAGTTACGTCTTAATTATTTATTTTGGCTATAAACAAATGGCTTTCGGCCGCTTACATGCATGCGCCGTCTCGTGTGGCGCGTGGAGGATAGCCTATCCACAGGCGCCTCGCTTGACCAAGCGAGGATACTTAATACATCATAATCGAAATAAACCTGCAATATAAGGTTTCCGCATTGCATTAGATGGAACCTACAAACATATTTTATTCGATAATTTGATTGTTATTAAACGGAAAAATTTCAATTTTTTAAGTAGTAGTGGCTAATGGGTAATTAATAACGTATTTACGGGCGTCTTTGTAAGCTTAGTGGAGAATGCCCTAAATTAATCAATGTAAAAATGATAAATCGGTGTTAGAAAACTGAGTTGTATGTGATTTTATCCAGATTACTGATAATAAATACTTTATCTATTTTGATTAGAAATTTATCCTGCTCCTACTAGAACAAGTAGAGTTGTAGCTATATATACTTACTATTTCGAACATATTCATAAAATGGACATGTACATGCTTACCTGCAACAAAAGGATAATTTTGTTTAGTAAATATGTATAATAATATAATAAAAATAGAATTTGCTACAATTATTCCCTAACCATAAAACAGAATACCTTTCTTTGTATAATTCTATTTGTCAACATAACTTAAGTGAACCAAATCTGGGTGATATGGTGGCTGCACACTAGCAGAGAAAAAGTTGAATTTTGTCTCCGTGATGAACTCGCGTATGTTCGTGCAGAAAAATGGTAACCTTGTAACACAATCCTAAGCATTTTTAATCAATTGTCAAACATAATTTCCTCGTATTGGCAGAAAATTTTGTCTTGCTGATTTCTTCAGGTTCCAGAATTGATATAGTATTGTTTCTTTTCTCGATATTGCCATCCTTAATACCTTATATGCAAGATGTTATAATAAGAAGTCCTCTTACTGACGGGATCGTCTTTGACTGCATAAGCTTCTATATTTGTCGCTTTATTTCCATGGAGGCTTAAATTCATTTTTAACCGACTTCTAAAAGAAGGAGGTTCTCAATTCGTCGACTATGTATTTTTTTTATGTATGTACACCGAGTACTCCGGAACGGTTGCACCGATTTGAATGAAATTTTTTACGTTATGTTCAGGAAGTTGCTGCGGTGGTCCCATATTTTTTTAGATAAAATTAGTGCAGTAAAATCCAAGATGGCGCTTACAATATGGCGGCCAAAAAATTTAATTTTGTCCGATTTTCTGCAAAATTGGTATGGAGGAATTTTCGGGGTCGTACCCAACGAATCTGAAATTATTTTTTTTTAATTCAAAATGACGGATCCAATATGACGGACAAAAAAAATTTAATTTAGTCCGATTTTCTCCAAAATTGGTATGGGAGAGTTTTCGGGGTCACGTGTGACGAATCAAAAATAATTTTCAAAAAATTCAATATGGCGGATCCAATATGGCCGACAAAAAAATCAATTTTGTCCGAGTCTTTTCAAAATTGGTACAGGGGAGTTTTCGGGGTCGTATATGATGAATTTAAAATAATTTTTAAAAAATTCAATATGGTGGATCCAATATGGCCGACAAAAAAATCGTTTTTGTTCTATTTTCTCCAAAATTTGTACGGAGGAGTTTTCGGGGTCGCATATGACGAATCTAAGATAATTTTTAAAAAATTCAATATAGCTGATTCAATATGGCGGACGAAAAATCAATTTTGTCCGATTTTCACCAAAATTAGTATGGGGAAGTTTTCGGGGCCTCGCATAAAGAATCTGAAATTATTTTAAACACTTCAATATGGCGGATTCAATACGGCGGACAAAAAAATCAACTTTATCTGATTTTAGCCAAAATTGGTAAGGGAGAGTTTTCGGGGTCACACATGACGAATCTGAAATTATTTTTAAACAATTCAATATGGCGTATTCAATATGGTGGATAAAAAATTAATTTATTTTCTTTAAATATCAATATTGGAAGCTTTTGGAGCCTATATTGCTAATCTAAAATTAATTTGAAATTTAAGATAGTGGATTTACTATGACAGACTAAATATTCGTTTGACACAATTTCATTGGTACTTGGAGAACTCTAAGAATCAAAGAATTTTTAGTGGTTCATTTTAGGGTGATTTATAATTATGAATAAAATGGGTATTTTTTTGCCACCTTGGAGTCATTGCGAGGTACACTAATCTCGATTAGTACTTAGTTCAAATAATTTATGAATATCATAATGAATTGAAAACTAAAAATCGAAAAATAAAATTTTTATAAAAAAATTGAACCGACTTCTAAAAATGTGCTAAAAAGTGAAAAATAACTAGAAATTTTTATATGAAATTGAAATCTTTGAAGTCGGCGCCAAATTATTTGTAAATGAAATAAATAACTACTAATATATACAAATTATGGTAAGAAAGCAATTACAAATAAAATATTTTTAATCTGTTATGCGAATCACGTTTTGTCAGGTATTAGTTTGGCGCCGACTTCAAAAATTTCAATTTCATATAAAAATTTCTAGTTATTTTTCACTTTTTAGCACACATTTAGAAGTAGGTTCAATTTTTTTATAAAAATTTTATTAAATAAATTTATACATGCGAGTACAGTGTTGTTCCTGAATCATTGTTCAAGGTAAATACATGACATGTAAATAATTTGATAGTAAAATCAACCAAATACTTTGTTCTTTTAGCTACACACATTCTCACGAAGGTAAAAAAATTACCGAAACGTTAATGTTTTAAAAAAATGTAATATACAGAAAATACAACACCATCATTACATTTGAATTTCATTTTTAACGGACCATAATCTCAAGAAAAACAAACAAATAAAAAATATTTTAATAAAGGTCCAAGAAATAAATAAGAAATACCTCATATATATATATATATATATATATATATATATATATATATATATATATATTACTTCCTCCTTCCCCTCCTTGCACTTGCCTGGATTTACTCACCTAGTAGATTATCTTAGCTTTTACAATTCTTTGTTCTAACATGACATTCATTTATGCGTTCCATGCCTATTTCCTTTGAGTACCCAGTCGTCGATGTTGTCTATCTTACACGCTCGTCTAATCCTCACTCCTTTCCAGCAATTCTACGCACTATTTTAATCTTTTTTGTTTTTAATATCCATTTTGTTTTTATGATGTTAGGTCTAGTTTCTGCCGTGTACGTTAATATAAGTCTAACTATGGCCTTATATATAATACGGGATCTGGTTTCAATTTGAAGATGTGCGTTTTGAGGATGTGTTTCCTTTCGGCAGGCCGCCGCCCTTCTTGCTTTTATAGCTTGATTTCTTACTTTCTCTTCGCTATCTCAATATCAAGATCTGTCTATTCTAAGATATTTAGACTTCATGACCTGCCCTATGATGTTCTCGTTGCTAGCCAACTTGCACCTAATCGGTATCTTGGCCGTGTTTATACATTTTGTTTTTTCTGCTGATATAGTCATACTAAATATTTTAGCTGTTTCATTGAACTGGTGCAGTAATCTTTACAACTTGCTCTCATTCTCAGCAGTCTGCACCACATCATCGGCATAGCATAGAATTTTTATTTCTTTGTCGCCGATTTTATATCTTTTATTTTGGCGACTTACTTAATTATCTCATCCATTACCAAATTAAACATGAGTGAGCTTAAACAGTCTCCTTTCCGAATTCTGCCACTTACAGGTATTTGTTCTGTAAGTTCTTCGTTGATTTTAGCTTGAATCATGTTTGCTGAGAGTCTGTCATAGAGAAGATGTGTTATATCTCCAACTTATATCTTGTCCAACGTCTTTTCCAAATCAATAAAACACATTAAAGCTGTTTTGTTGTGCTCTTATGTGTATAGAGTAAGCTGTGGAATTATCGTGGTTGATTCAGTACTCTTGACTTTCATTATGCGAAATATTATTTTTCATCAATCTTTTACAGAAAGCTTTGAAAAATTTGCTATCTACGATTCTATTGATTAAAGAAATTTATTTTTTTAAATGTGTATTTATCAATAAGCCTTTAACGGAATGATTTGTTAAATAATCGAGTGAAAAACAAAGCAGATAATTCATTTGTTGATAAAACAAGAAGTATCACTTTCTCTTATATATATATATATATATATATATATATATATATATATATATATATATATATATATATATATATATATATATATATATATATAATGTATGTGTGTGTAACAGATTAAAATATATTCAAACAATTTTTGCACTCCATCTTCTCATCAGTTTAATCTGATCATTTCGAAACAGTTATGCTTATCAGTCAACATTTTATAACTTTAATAACCTTATTTTCAAATGAACAGGATATTATGGTCTAGTAAGATAATGAGACAAAATTATCTGTATTTAGAGTCTTGCATTAATTCATTAATCGTATAAAGGGTGTCTCAATAAGAATTTGAATTTCAAATGGCACACAATCGTTGCCTGTTAATTTATGAATCAACTATATAATCATCATAATCGACCGTCGTGGACCTTTATTGAAAATTTACTTCGGGAGTTGAATAGCTTCCCGTATGCACTCGATATTAAACGGATAAAACCTATACAGCCGTGGGTGTTTTTTGCCACTGACTTTAAATATGTTGTTCAAAAATCTTGAAAACTGATATGTTTTATTTAAAGATATTAACAATTTAAGGTAAAAAATTGACCTATCTACCTCATATTTCGTTGTCCAAACAGCTATAGAATTTCTGAGCTCTTATCTTTCCGAAAATACTTTAGTACCGCTGTATTTATGTTTTATTATTTTTTAGCTAATTTTTCTCCAGTATTTTGACTTTGTCAATTTAATTTTTACTACATTGGTTTTAATTCAAAGTCTAGATTTTTGTCTTAATTTTAGATATATGTCTGTAAATTTACTATGCCCCTTTAAATTTTCCAAAAGTAGATTCTGAAAATCTGAAAGCATACACGTACGTAAGCAGTTTTTGACTGAGAATAAAAATTTTGAAAGTGGCAACATGGGAAGAGCCGACAAATATTAAAAATGTGTAGAAATGTGCTCCCTGCCACCAATCTTTTATTAAAAGTTTGCCACTATTTCTACCCTCAAAAACGTATTAATTTTGAATAAAATTAAAAGATGTAAAACTCTTAGTCCTCCATATTGGATTCATTATATTGATCCTTTAAAAATTAATTTTAAACTCATAATTTACTTCTATACCAATTTTGAAGAAAATTTAGAGATGTCAAATTTTTAGGACGCGACATAGAATTTTTCAAAAATAATTTTAAATTCCTAATTAACACTTTTAAAAATTGCGTAATACCAATTTTGGATAAAATGGAGACATGTAAAATTTTTAATCCGCCATATTTAATTTTTTTTAATATTTTCAGATTAGTTATGTGCGACCCCAATCCAGTTTTGGAATGAATCATACAAAATTATTTTTTTGTCCGCCATATTGGATCCGACATATTGAATTTTCAAAAATAATTCCAGGTTAGTTATGTGCGACCCCAAACCAATTTTAGAATAAACCAGACAAAATTAATTTTTTTGTCTGCCATTTTTTTAAAAATAATTTTAAGATTCGTTAAGTGCCACCCCGAAAACTCCTCCATATACATTTTGGAGAAAATCGCATAAATTAATTTTTTTGGCAACCATCTTATCAGCGCCATCTTGAATTTTACTTCACCAATTTCGTCCAAAAAAATATGGGACTGCCGCAATAACTTTCTGAACTTAACTTAAAAAGTTTCATCTAGATCGGTGCCGCCGTTCCGTAATAATCGATGTACATACATAAAGGTCGAATTGAGAACCTCCTTCTTTTGGAAGTCTATTAAAAAGAAGTTTAAAAACTAACACGAAATTCTAGCCTTGGCTCACAAGGTGTTAAAAGAATATCAGGATAACTTAAATGATTTTTTTCCTAGTTAAGTGATATTAAACCTATCAATCTTTTTCCTAGTGTTGTACATACTGAGGTTAGGAACACCTACCTACTAATACCTAGTATATAACTATTGCGATAGTTTTGTTGTAAATAATTTTAAAACTGATAATAATTATAACTATAATTATTAATAATACTTAATTTTGAATAATTTTAAAGACTAAAATATTATTAATTAAAGCGAACATATTTGAACTTGGATTAAAAATGAAACACCACAATTTGTGTAATATTATTTTTTTATTCAAAGAAAAATAAGCTTACATTATTGCACCAATAGCAAGAAAAAAAAATAATGTTTGCTGCATTTACAATTTCTAGCAAAATATTTTTAGATGTGGATCGTTTACAAACTTTTTATGAACAATTACAATAAAACCACTTTTGGACAGAAAATGTAACGACATTAGCAACGGTGATCGCTATATCCTACTATTGTTTTAGCATTTTTATCTGCTAAAGTAAATCTCTAGAAAGTAAGTTCTAAATTTTAGTAACAAAATAATTGTTTGTCTAAGTATGTATGAGATTTTCTAAAAATTACTATTTCTGTCCATATACACCTTAATTTGTAGAAATTGTAAAGAATTTTGATTTTTCACACATTTTTATAACATTTCTTACTGCTATTTTTGCCGTTTAAAGATACCCTAGATTGAATATTTACATTTATCCCTTAATATGATTCACTTAAATTAATAACTAAATTTTTACACATATAAAATAATATAAATTACCAAAATTTTAAGAATCAAAATATCACTTTTTTATTTCCTAGTGTTTCTTTGATGCATGATGGTCTTTGGTATCGTTTTTGGAGCTGCTGCTCTCAGCTGACGACTCGCTTTTTGACTGTACTGTTACCTCAGTACCAGCTTTTCTTGGCTTTGTTGGAACTGTAGTTGACTGCTTAACTTCATGATTTTTTCCTGATGGGTTTCCACTCTCATGTAAATTATTTTCCAGTTTTCTAACAATTAATTTTTTTTTAATTTCTTTTCTTTGTTTTTGGATGTAAAGTTTTTGTCTTTCGTGGTCAGTTAACCGTTTGTAATTAACTTGTTTTCTACATCCATATAGACGTTCAAATACAGACACGTTTCCTTCAATGGATCTGGAATCATTACGCTGTTGTGCTAAGTTTTGTCGGTTACAGGTGGATTTGTGTATAGTGTGAACGTCGTCTTCATAATTTTGGCTATTTGTACTATTTTTTACCTTTGGTTGTTTAGAAAGTTGGCCTCTCTCGTCAATGCAAGTTGCTTGTGTTTTAACTGAATGTTTCCTCTGGTTGTAGAGACGATCAAAAACGGAATTAGGCGGATTCTCCTCGATGACTCTCACATCAGTTGAATCATGGGTATTATTTCCACAAGTTTTTTCCGTTATCACTATCAGCTCATGCTTTTGTTCATCGGTCACAGATAAAACACGTCCTGTTTGTCTTTTTTTGTTGAAATTATTGTCGCCCTGTTGATTCCCTGATGGTTCCGATATTGGGATGGTTTTTGTTGATTCACTATTTTTAGTACTTGCTAGCTCGTTACTGCTTGCCGCGTCTGTAGCTGTGTCACTCACATCAAATGAAATGTTATCTTCATCAGTTTCTTCAGATGTCACTTCAAGTTCAAGCTTTTCATCGTCAGTCAGGAAATTACGGTGTATTTGTCTTTCTTCCAATACTTGCAAAACAAAACAGTCCATAAAATTCACTACTATACTTTCAGTAACACTCCATATAATCTTTCCTGTAAGAATATCTAAAATACAGGAATGGGCAAAATCGAAGACATCAGATATTCTACACGTATTTAAGCGGTACGTATTCATTTTGTCTTTACAACGCAGCTTTTCTTCGTCAGTCACTTGTCTTTCTTCCAACGTTCCCACGATAAAAATCCTTTTAAAGTTGTTTACTATACTTCTAGTAAGATCCATTCTTTGTCTCCTGGTAAGTTTTTCTAGACCGGCACCACTAATACACGACAGAGCAAACTTGAAGATATCTGTCATTTGACACGTTCTTAGGCGATACGTTTCCATTTTTCACGATATAGGCAGTTTTAGGTGAAATGCTGCAACACGTTCAATGGTTTATTTCAAACTAAAGTATCTCTAAGGTCTAATAAAGTTCTTAAGGGTTATTTCTAAGTATTTTATTGCAGCTTATTAAAGTAATGGGCGGAGCAAATTTGTTATAATAAAACCTGAAGAATACGGAATTATGGAGGACGGAGGATCCTTCGGCAGCAGGCAGGTAATGACTCTATTGTGTTTTAAATTATCGAGGCCAAGGCGAAAATCCCTTTTATATTTTTCAGGTATTTTTGGTACCCAAAAAATATGTATACTGGCTGTATACTAATGATCGAAGAGATTATGGATTTAGAGCAATTAATAAAAATAACATATATACATATAACACAACAATTTATTTTTGATACTACATATTTTTACTTTAAAATATGTGTAGATAGATGTAAAATCCCAATTTAGCCCTTAAAGGAGTATATTCAATCTTTGCTGATATGTGAAAACTATTTATCATTATACAGGGGTCTACTAGAGACAATCAAATTTTCAATTAAATTAAAAATTGACGGGTATGTTGAATAAAGAGAAAATTAACCTGGAATGAAAAGATTCGAAGGCATAATGGTTATTACAATAGAAAGATTCCGATTATCCCATATGTAAGGTGGAAATAGAGCGTCAAGAGTAATCTTATTTTCCTGTAAATAATCTGCATATTTATCGTGTGCTTCATTCTCAGGTTTGTAGGACATTAATTCAAAACGAAAGGAACCCTCAACCTTTTCTGGGTTCAAGTAAGTTAAACATATCTTTGTGTTACAACCATATCTTCATTTTTAAAATTTTTATCGTTACATTTCTGTACCAAAACCAGAGGTTGAATTTCTTTAGCCATTTTTGATGCAAGTGAAAACGGAAACCGTAAATTTTTACATTATACCAAGTATACAACAAAGCAGATTGTATTCCTTTTTTAAAACCCGCTAATACTTCAAATGGTTCTAATGATATTTGAAATGTTTCGAAAATGTTTGATTTTATTACATAAAACAAGTTTTTGTATGCCACTGTCATTTTGTTCCTTAATAAACACTTATGTGTGGTGAGTAACTGGAGAAAATATTTCGTACAGTATGAAAATGAACTATTCATATATAAAATTTTCAATTTACACGATAAACAAATATTTGTTTCGCATGAAAAAATAATATAAAATTCAGGATGATTTAAAGAAAAGATAATATCATTTCGCCAGGTTTTAGGAGAATAATGGCTAACCGTAACTTCTAATCTATTCTTTACTTAATAACCTGATGACAATTTATGGCAGCAGTTGTAAACGTTCTTTCTTATGACCGTCAAGCAAATCGCCATTAAGTGTAGCAAGAGCTTTTCTGATAATTTTAACAAGTTTTTCAAATATATATATCCTCTTTGGCTTTCCTTGAAGAATACAGGGGTATGGAAATGTAAAATGGACTTTTATACTGGTATTTTAATTACTTGGTAATTAAACTAGGCATTTTTCAATAACAAATGGATTACTATGATTTCTAAGATACTAAAACAATCAAATATAACTTAAAATATGTGATAAAATATGATACAAAATCTGTGAAAGAAGCCATATCTAAAACTTTTGGAATCAGCTAGGGAGTAATTTCTTCAAACCCTGAAGAGGAATATACAACATTTTAATTTTATTATTATTATCCTAACCAATATTCAGAATCAAAAAAGTGGATATTTCTACCTGCCCATGAAATAAAATGAAAATTTCTTCTATTTTACCTATATTATGCGTTTTGGAAATTATATTATATTCGATTATTTTGAATTAGAGTTTTTAGAATCAATAAAATAAAAATAACGAGAAATGAAACGATGCTAGTAATAAAAAAAAATAATTTGAAATAAAATTTTGTGCGCCAAAAAGTGAAAAATAACTATAAATTTTTATTTGAAATTGAAATTTTTGAAGTCGGCGCCAAACTAATACCTGGCAAAATATTCGAATAAACAGATTAAAAGTACATTATTTTTAATTGCTTCCTTACCATAATTTGTATATATTAGTAGTTATTTATTTCATTTGGAAATAATTTGCGCCGACTTCAAAAATTTCAATTTCATATAAAAATTTATAGTTATTTTTCACTTTTTAGCGCACTTTTAGAAGTCGGTTCAGTTTTTTTTATAAAAATTTTATGTTAATTTAATTTCATTTTGAGAAAATCGCTCTGCTTTAAGTAATCTTCTGGTGTATCATTACTACATTGCCAGTGCCTTGGAGGAAAGGTATGCTGTGAATTCGGAGCAACAGGTTGAATTGTGGACTTTTATAAAAAAGCTGAGGGGCTTTGGAATTCATGGGGTACTGCTGGAGTTGGTGGCATCATATATGTATGGTAGATCTCAGGTTTTCAGGGTTAACAAACATATATCTGGGAAAATCAATGTCACGTCTAGTGCACATCTTGCACTACTATTTTTTATCTTGTTTGTTAATGATCTGTCAGGCTGTTTTCTGTATTGTGAATCTGTATACTGATGACTTAAAGATATTCATGTCAATTACGACTGAAAGTGTAATGCCAGGTTTCAGGATGATTTATATAGATTCCACACATAGTGTGAAAGTAACAGAATGCATCTTAATGCTAACAGGTGTAAATACTTTCAATTTAGTAAGTCAGGTCATGTGTTACCTGGGGCATATCTCTTTGGGGGTAGGCTTATTGAGAGGATTGATCTTATTAGAAATTTGGGAGTCCTGTTTGACTGTAAATTGACATTTAGGGAACATCTTTTTCAGTGCTGTAATAGGGCAAATAGAATTTTAGGCTTTTTGAAAAGGAATACAAGAATGGTCTGGTCTCCATATTTTCAAATTTATATAAATATATTGCAATCAGTACAAAGAAAACTTCTTAGATATGTGGCATTTAAGTTGAATCTTTAATTTCTTGTAATGAAAACCTGTTAGAGGTACCCTTTACAATAAAAATACACTTATGTTAAGGAAACCATGGAGATAAATATAGCATGGAAAGATTTTAAACTGAAAAATTTATCAGTGTTTTTATCAACGGTAGGGGAAAGTGGAATAATTGCGAACACTTAAGGGAGAACTGAAATACAATAAAACCAAATGAAGTTACAAGGGTTATTTATTGTTTAATATTTACTTAAACTAATCATTCTTATGTTCTCATAGTCAACTTAGATAAATTTTCAAAAATAAAATCAAATTGCAACAAAAAACAAAACCTCTGGTGTCCGGGATTACCCCACAGCTTGGGGGGTAATTACGGATGGTGTATGGGGTAATCACGGACATAGTCTAATTGGCACAGAAATCACTGATAAATCCCTTTGATGTGCTTGCATCACTTGTGCAATTTTCGTGAGCCCACAATTTACATTTGATGCACATTATCCAATCTTCTGTGATTGGTTCTTCATACTTTTCATTACAAATAAGATAATAATACCCTTCGTCAACCTTTGTAGCACTTTTGTTGACTTTATTATTCTTGCGCTGTACGTTCCTATCTTTATCCTTCATATCATCTTCAAATGCTTTAAGATTCTTCATACCTTTCTTTTTTTCAGTGGTTCGTACAGACAAATCATTTTCTTTTGCCTCTTCTTTATTTTTCTTCCTTTGTTCCTTTTCTTCTAAAGCGTCTTTTATAGGGGTACTAGTGATTATAATTGAATGTTTCTTTCTGGAACATTGCCTACTTTTCTGTTGTGGCAGTTGGGAAACATTAACAACATCTTGAAGTGGAATTGATTTGTCCAACACAGGTAAAGGTGTTACTGCTCGTTGCACAGATGGTGTCGGTGCTATCTGGGCATCAGGTGTTACTGCTCTTTGCATATTTGATGTCGATGCTCACTGCACATTAGATGATGTCGAATCAAAGAAATGTTCGTGAAATTTTGTTGTATCTAATGGCCAAATATCAGCTGCCCGAAAACTATTTGCAGCTTTTTCTATATTGCTGATTCGATTGAAAGCTTTAGTAAAAAGCTCGACAACTTCATACTGTGTAATTTTTCGGCCTATATTTGAAGCCATGTATAAGTCACATTTTCTGTTGTATGCAGTTTTGAGCGGTCCAAAATATATTAAGTCCAGCGGTTGCATACGATGTGACGTATGTGGTGGAAGAGATAACAGTATTATTCCATTCTGGCGACAAAGCAGGTAGCAAGCCAGGCTAATATGACTTTCATGGTTGTCTAAAATAAGAAGAATAGGTTCTTCAACAGTTGGTTTAGCGTAAGAGATAAAATGAGTTAACCAATCTATGAACAGGTTTTCATTAATCCAACCCAAATCGCTCACGGCTGCAACCATATCAGCATTGCCTCCATGCAATAGATGAGCATTCATTCGCTTCTTCTTAAAAATAAAAAATGGAGGGACATACTTTCCTGAAGCACTGAAAGCGCAAACAATTGTTGTTGTTGTGCCTCTTTAACCACTTGTAGCCATGCCGAGTTGTTTCTGGCCTTTCGGAGTTAGAATTCTAAAATTTTTCTGGACGTTATAAATGCCGGTCTCGTCAACATTGTAAATGCGATTGGCATCAAACTGATATTTTCTTTGTAATGCTTCCAAGTTTTCGACAAAGATTCTCACTTCAGCAGATTTGAAAGCTATTTTCCTCACCATCTCTATAGTTAAGCCATAAAATAGTTTACTGCATTGTAAAATGTGTTCTTCTAATTCTTTTTCTTGGTCTTCAGAAAATATAGCATTTCTTCCACTTTTTGGGGTCTTTATAATTTCTTTATTAAGATGGTCGTATATAGTGCTTTTTGGTATAGAGTAAACGATAGCTGCTTTTCCTAATGAAAGTTTTTAGTTCTTGACGTCCTGAATAGCTTTATGTAAATCTTCTAATTTGTATTTGGTCTCCGTCTTTCTTTGGTAATTTCGAGGCATCTGAAATATAAAAAGGTTTATGTAGGTTTATAAAAAATTATTTGAGTAGGTTTATAAAAAGTCTATATAACTGGGTATTCGGTCTATAATAACCCATATAGGGGTAATTACGGATGTCTGTGATTACCCCACACAAATCATCCGCCATTACCCGACCCACAAAAAAACGAAAAACTATATATTTATTTGAGGTTAGAATATCGTAATGCACTTGGCGATTACTTACAAACGTTGCTTAATTAGACGTTAGTGCACTTAAAAAAAACGTGAATCCTATGTTTAGCTTGAAATAATATACACGTATTCAATTTTACTAAAAAATAAGATGAAAATGTTGAAAAATAATCGACTTAACTTACCTTGCACGGCGAATGCGACCTCACCTCACAATTCACTGTTCGGCACTGCATTCGGGCGCGACTCGCGATTGTGGCGGTTAAAATATCTGCTATCTTTTTCTAACATAGCTATACTGGCGTGTCCGCCATTACCCGCCGTCCGGGATTCCCCCACTCTCCCCTAGTGGTAGAACACATGTTAAAACTAACTAATGAGATTCCAATCTATATTCAACTTCCATATAAAATAACAGTTAATACATTCCAATCGATAACTTCACAATATTGCCCAAACTTCTTTCTAAATTTCCCAAAGTTATAATTTTCGACTTGTATTACTTTTCTCACGCACTTCCTAAATTTCCTTTTGTTAATGGTATATCCTAAAAATTCCCGTTGGATATTAAACTTTTACCTGTTTCTAACTTTTAAGAATGTTAATTATTAATTTATTGCCATTGTGTGAATAAATGGCATCTGTCGGAAATTTTTAATTTTTAAAGCTTAAATAAACTACAGAAAGATAAAATTAAAACTCAAAATGCCGACTTCAACTTCTGGACTAATTAAAACTTTTGCTCTAATTGGTATAAGTCGAATTAAAAGTCATTAAATCGAGAGCTAAATAAAATCAAAGGAAGAATTTTTATTTTTTTTTATTTAAATTTTGATTTAGTTATGTTCAGAAAATTATTTCTCACTAGTTTATTGATATAAGTTGATTAGTTCGAAGTTAGTAGGAAAATTCCATTTCTGAATCATATTTTTTTCATTTAGGCGGATATAGACACGTTTTCCCAGGCTATTCACGTGCATTCATACTGATTAGTTATCTATAAGTAGATCGTGGAAGCAACACTATTTATTTTTTGATTAAAAAGATAACACTGTCCTGAATTTTGAAATATTTTGTTGCTCACTGATTACTTTTTTTTGGTTTTTTGTGTCTAATATAATATGCTGTAATCAAATATGAGCTCTTTTTTTACCTATTACCCATAGGTTTTAGAGAGGAAAAGAATAATATAAAATATGAGAAATGCAAACAATAAGCATTTAGTAATTTTTCAAAAATTAAAAAAAAAATCCTTTTTTTACAAAATATACTTCAATTTGTATTGACAAAAGTATAATACAACCAAATATCTATCATATAAATGCCTTCTGTTTGAAATGGAATAATTTCTGGTGTCAAAGCTTCCATTAGAAAATTACCTCCAGAGCATGCAGACATGATTCGATATGAAACACCGAACATCATAAAACACTCACAGCCTCTTAAATCAAATATTACATTAGTGGAAAGGAAGGCTATTAAAAAACTGAACGAGACCAATACCATCTTAATTCTCCCAATTAACAAAGGAAAAGCAACTGTTGTTATGGATAAGGACAAATATACTGAAAAAATAAACCAACACCTGGACGACAATACTTATAAAGTCATTCGGATGGATTCAATAAACAAAATCGAAAGGAATCTCACGTCTTTAAATAACGCCTCCATCCTCACTCCAGAAGAAAAGAACGCCGTTCAACGAAGCAGCTCCAAGATTCCACGCCTCTACGGACTGCCTAAAATACATAAAGAAAATGTACCTCTACGTCCAATCGTCAGCGTAATAGACTTACCAAGAAACAAAATATGTAAATATCTGGCAAAAGTTTTACATCCCTTTACAGGAAAAATCGAATCCTTTGTTAAAAACTCTGGACACTTTGTCCAAAGATTAAAAACCATTCAATTAGAGCCCGGAGACATATTGGTCAGTTTTGATGTAGAATCCTTGTACACAAATGTGCCTATAGATGATTCACTTTCCATAATATCGGATATATTACGAAACAACAAGATGTATTCCACCCTACTAGAATTAATTAAAGCATGTCTGATTTCGACTTATTTTACTTTTCAAGGAACTTTCTACGAGCAGACTTGGGGAGCGGCCATGGGATCTCCCCTATCACCTGTAGTGGCTAACATCTTCATGGAAGCTTTCGAAGAAAACACCTTGTCTTCTGCTCGTCTAAAACTTAAATTTTGGTGCAAATATATAAATGATACGTTCGTGGTTTGGCCGCATGGCGCAGATAACCTCCTGGATCATCTAAATCAACAACACCCTAGCATAAAATTCACTATGGAAAATGAATCAAATGGTGCCCTTCCCTTTCTTGATGTACTAATACAAAGAAAAGAGAATGGCAAATTAGGACATTCTGTGTACAGAAAACCAACACACATAAATCAATATCTCATTGCAACGTCACACCATCATCCTTCTCAAAAACAATCCATCCTAAACTTTCAATATGTAATGAACAATCACTGAAATCAGAAACAGAAAAACTGACTAATGCTCTAAGAGGCAACGGATATTGCGCTGAAGATATAATAAAACTCCTCAACAAAATGGCATAAATGGACCTCCTATGGACAGTGTTGTCCGTACATACACGGAACCACCGATAAGATTGCCAGATTGCTCCGAAAATTAAACATTCAGGCAATTTTCAACACATGTAAGAAAATTGGACAATATTTGAAGTGTCCAAAGAACACAATTCCATTTCAAACAGAAGGCGTTTACAATATACCTTGCTCTTGTGATAAAATGTATGTAGGTGAAACAGAACGGTCTATATCTACTAAGCTTAAGGAACATGAAAGATGTATAAAAAAGAAACAAATTCTACAAACTGCAGTTGCTGAACACCAGCATTGTTCAGGTCACACTTTTAATGTAAAAGAAACTATGGCGCTAGAAACAGTGTGTGGTTACTTTAAACGTAAGATTAATTAATTTGCAAATATCCAAATAATTATAATAGAGATGCAGGTTGCAGCCTACATCACACGTGGAAATCTATTGTAACGCTGGATCACGGTT
This sequence comes from Diaprepes abbreviatus, assembly GCA_034092305.1. Taxonomy (NCBI): domain Eukaryota; kingdom Metazoa; phylum Arthropoda; class Insecta; order Coleoptera; family Curculionidae; genus Diaprepes; species Diaprepes abbreviatus. The sequence goes on from JASJET010000200.1 coordinate 7,848,351, forward strand.
CGCTGAGAACCAGTCGGGTATAAATACCAGGCGCTTGCTCCTCGCGATGGTCATTCAGTGTTCTAATATTATAGAGTAGAGATCCCGGAAGATATCTCGTGCAATCGTAGGATCAACGTCGGATAATAATTCCAATTTGACACAGTCTAAACCCGAGAATCATGAGTTTCAACTGCACATAAATTATCAATGAAGAATTCCAAACGGGAGTGAAAACAATGTAGCTTAAGTGACATATTGCAACCTAACATCTTGTCAGATTGAATCAGTTCTTCAACTAGATTTTTGTATTTGTTTGAAGGTCATAGACAACGATGTTTCTTGCGAAGTAGTAGATATCTATTGGAATTCCATTGTCTTTATTTTTGTTGAATATCACGACGTTTCGGCTAGTAGTTATCTCTAGTCGTTTTCAAGTGAAACAAATCCAATAGATATCTACTACTTCGCTAGACTTTTGTAGTTCTCCGATTTCTTGTTACCTAGGACGTTGCTTCATAATTTTTGGGCAGTTTGCGCACTATTTTCTTTTCTCGAAAGTGTGCCTAACGAACATTCCTTCATTAAGCATTGCTTCACTTATACGCGTAAATTTCCACCTCAAATAAAGAAAAGCATTTCCTTCTCTATTTACGGCTTTAACAAAATTTTCTATAAGCCCTGATTTTATGGACAGAGGAGGTAGATAAATTTTCTGTTGCTGTACTAAGGCTTCATTAAGGACGTTTTTAAGACCGAACACAATATTTTAAAGTAAATGCCATTCTTTAGCGGCATCATGTTAGTTTCTGACTCTGTTGTCCCATTCGTACAAAAAACAACAATATTTGGTGTAGCCACTCTACAGTCCTGTAAGTAGGGCAATAATTTTTAGATCGGCATGCATATTCCATTTAGGGTTCTCGTATTTTATGCTTTGAAGTAATACACGCATGCTCTTAAACGTTTCTTTCATATTTACGACATAACCCACGAGAACAGATGGTTGTTCATTTCCATTAAACAATAAAACTACCTTTAGACTTGTCTTCGAAGAGTCGATAAACAGTTGCCACTTGGTAGGTTTATAGGAAAGGCCAAATTCGTTGACTCATCCCGAAATATCATGACAATAAATCGAAAATGATTTTTGACTCTTGAGTCTTGCTGCATACAAGTCTAGGTTTTGGCTACCGTACATAATACTAGTCATCCCAATGACCCGACTCTACATGACCACCTCCTTCACAACTAAGTGTAATAGGATTCTTAGCCTATCTGAAAAGTTCTGAAAGAATGAAACACTAGAATACTGCCCTAGTTGACACTTCAACGTATCGAGTGCGAACACCCGTGGCCTCCGGCCAATCCGCAAGGCTAAAGTGCTAAGGACACGGTTGCGTCGCGCACGGCCTGGATCCAAACTTGCTTGAACGTGTAAGTTGGTAGCGTAACCTAGGCTGTATTCTTTTGTGTAAATTATCACTGATCAAAGTGAAAAAAGTGAAACTGATAATGTCATATTCTTTTGAATATGCATTTACTTGTCATTGGGTCGAAGTGATCATGATTACTTCAAGTGACAGAACTGAAAGTGATAATTACTCAAAAGAATATACCTCTAAAAGTGTTTGGGACTTTGATCTACCCTTCCGTAGCATACTGAAATGCTGGTCGCCTTATAGCGGAACTCACCTTACTCTGGACTGGTTTCGTCCTCAGTTTTACTCATCAGATGTGAAGATTGCCACATGACCATCAGTCATTTGAAAATCGAAAATAAATTAAGGCATTTATCATTGAGAAAATACTGTCAGCATTGACAGCCTTATCCGAAACTTGGAAATTTTCACTCCTTTTTGTAAGATATTCCACTGCTGTAAACAAGATCTAAGCAGTTGTGACTTTGTTTTGGAAATAACTATATTACAAATAAGATCCTTGAGCTCTTCCTGAGATATAAAATGGGGCTGTTTACTGCTATTACATTCGTAATTGTCTTTCTCTTGAAAACCTGAACCGGCTTTTGGTTTAGGGATAGATATGCTAGAAGCGTCATGAGGTACAGGTCTCATTGCTGCAGGAATATTAGGAAATTCAATTTTAACTTTGCTTTTACTCGAAAACCCCAGGATTTTTGTTAAGCAAAAGTAGCAATCATCAACATGAATCTGAGGTTCCCGCCATATCATTGGCACTCCAAAATTCTTAGATTTATGAGTAGCCAGTAGTCATTCTGTTAAAGTTCAATTCTGTACATTTACTGTTTTCCAGAAACATCGGGTATCAAGAGTACCAGAAGCGATGACATAATTCCTGTATACAGGAGCTCTTCGATAAGTAGCTGACCTTTCGACGACTACAAGGTATGGTGAAATTTGAAATTACATGGGGTTTAATAGGTATCTCGTTATTTTAAGCCATAGGAAGTTGAGAAGTTGTAAATGGTGGATCATTCCCAGAGGCCCCATGCGTACACAATTCCCTGAGCTTAGAGAAAACGTAAATTCGGCAACGTCCCATTCCGGTGTACCTTAACAACTTAAATATTGCATAGATACATCGGTATACCTGCGTGATACGACAATTCATAAGTCAGTGTAAGGATTACGTAGGTAGAAATTATCGAAATAACACACTCGTTTGGCGGGGAGTGTATTTTTAAAAAACGTGGCGCGTTCTTTGCCTTCTCTTCTATCTAGGGTGGATTAAATAGCTCAGTAGGGTAGCTATATCAATAGAATAATTATAGCTCTAGAAATTAGCTGACGCAATTTGCAATTTAAAAAATCTAATGACATCAAAATATCAACAGTCACTTGCAAAATAATGAGTATCTATATGGAGATAATTATAAAAGCATTCTTTAGTACTGATAATAAAATAAACTTTTTTAATTACGGGAAACATAGACTAATAACATTTGTAAACAATAAGCTAAATTTTAGTAATCACGGACATGTGATTATGATGTATGTACACGTTTTATATGATAAGGATAAAGATTGCAATTCAATGTAAGTTTATTGTATGTTTCTAATACTGAACGATAAATAAATAAATAGATTAACCAGATAAATTTCAAAATCAGTTATTAAAGAATGGTAGAATCGGTAATTTCAGAAACAATTTAAGAAGGAACACAAAACTGTTTTTTAGAAGTTCCTACTAATGTAAGCGGTGTTGTCCTAATTGGCATATCAATATATAGCCCTAACTATCAAAGATAGAATCATGTAATTTTGGGAAAAGGCTGGCAATACCATGTTAGCACCCACTAAGAAAGTTTTTTTTTTTAAATTCGCACTCCAAAAGGGTGAAAAGGGGAAAATTTGTATTTGATTTATCGTTATCTTTTGATCAAATAGAGATATGAACTCGATTTTAGTTTCAAAAGATAGCTCATAAAAATATCTAAAAATTAATTTATTGATTTTTTTTGTATTTACATTTTAAAATGAGAAAAATGGGTCAGATGTCAATTTTCCGATTTTTCATTAAAAAGTAATTTTCTCTGCGAAAAATCATGATACGAACATGATTTTTGACTTTACATATTTTGCGTAAGATTATCTAAGAAGTAATTTTTGGATTTTTCGAAATTCCATTTTGTAAAGCTGAAAAGAATTGAAATGTGTATTTACTCTTTTTATAGATAACGCTAAAATTTTTGCACAGATTTTGTTCAAACTTCATTAGCATGTAGTGGCCGTAATTTATGGATATAATAACAAAGTTAGTAGTGAACATAACCCGATTCTCTCAATCCCCCCACTCCTCGACCTTGACCTTGACCTTGCTTCACCCCTCTTTGGCCCCGCCCACATGTCCTTGTCATTGACCTTGAAAGTGCACGTGTGCTTTGGCCTTGGCCTTGTGTTCAAGGTTGTGTGTGTGACCTTGACCTTGACCTTGGTCGAGACGACCTTGACTTTGTTGAAGGTCATCTTGGGTGTGTGACCTTGAAGATATGTTACGTGGTTGGGGGTGACCTTGAATGGTTTTATATAGAGTATGGGGCAGTTTCATTCATCAGTTGGCTCTGACTTGTATAGGTAGTACATGTGTTAATATTTGACAAATCATGGCATATGTTTGTGAAAATTGCGGTTCTAAGTTTACTAAGAGTTATAATATGAGACGTCATAAAAGAGAATCGTGTGCGGCGAGATTTAATGAAGTGCCTGGAGGAAAACGGCTCCGAATTGAAGAGTATACATCGACGATTCCGGTAATTAATTGCGCTACATGTAATGTAGATGTTCCAATAAATCATATGTCAGCGCATAAACGAACACAACAACATAAAAATAATTCATGTTTGCCGGTATGTCATGGTGTGCAACTCGTTGAATGTGCCTTCAAAAGGAGAATTGCAACCTATCGGGTTAGCAGTGATATGGAGCATTCCGATTACGTAATGTTCTTTGCAGACATTAAATCCAAGGTGGTGGAACTTGTTAATAATTTATTGCGTGTGCATCATGCTTTAAAAGTTAACATGACAGCTGTTGGCGAGTACATGCTTCCATCACAAGAAATATTCAGTGAAAAATCCTTCAACACTGCTAATCAAATAATTAGTGTAGAAAGTGATTTGGATGCCGTTTACCATTCTTTCACCGAATTAATAAAAACGCAGGCGACAGAGTTCCAGGAGAAAGATTCAGGTATGGAAAAATCAAAACCCGATATATTAAACTGATTTTTATATATTATTTTTCTTGTTATAGGATGGGCTCTTGTGCGAATTTTATACTTGGAAGTTGGTATCAACAAGTATATGCCTATGGGTGGCTCATCATACATCAAGTTGCCGTGTTCTATTGAAAAGAAAGGAGCTGTCGTCAATGTGATTAACCAGGACGAATTTTGCTTTGCGTGGGCTGTAACATCAGCATTGTTTCCTCCAACAGCAGAGCCTTCACAGAAGACATCCTACCCCCATTTTTCTAGAGTGCTAAATGTAACAGGTATGGATTTTCCAGTAAAATTACGTGACATTAAAAAATTTGAGGAAATGAACAACATATCAATTAACGTATACGGTCTGGAATCTAAATATGAAAATAATGAAATAATACATGAAGTTATTGGTCCACTGAGGTATGCGTCAAAAAAGTTGGATAGGCATGTAAATTTATTGTTAATTACAAAAGACTGTAGTAGTAAAGATGGCGGTGAACATTTTTGTGATACGACTTGTTCAAAGAGTCATTATTGTTGGATTCGGGATTTATCACGTTTAGTTTCAAGTCAAATTAGTTGTCAACAACATAAAATATATTTCTGTGATGGTTGCCTCATTTATTTTAGTACACCGTCAGCTTTAACTTTACATCAAAGCTACGATTGTAACCACATTTTCACGCAAACACCCTCAGTGGATTTAAAAATCGATAAATTTGGAAAGAGTGTGCCGGAAAATATTTTAAAATTCGAGGGTATAGAAAAGCAAATGCGCGTTCCATTCGTGGTTTATGCAGATTTCGAATCTGTTTTAAAACCCATTGAAACGGTACAACCAAACCCACAAAATTCTTACACTGTAAAAAGTTTTAAACATGAACCATATTCTTTTGCTTATTTAATTAAATGCTCTTTTGACGACTCACTTTCGAAATTTGAGCTATTTCGGGGGAATAATGCAGCTCAAGTCTTTGTGGATCGTATCGAGTGTGATTTAAGGGCTCTATACAACACATATTTAAAAGACATTAAGCCTATGAAACCGTTAACGCCTGAAGAAAAAAGGGAGTTTAATGATGCTAAAATATGTGGTATATGTGAAGGTCCTTTTGAAGAGGGTGAGATTAAAGTACGAGACCACTGTCACATAACTGGTGCAAAAAGATTTGGTGCTGCACATTCCGTTTGTAATTTAAATTATAAATTACCCTCTTTTATCCCTATCATATTTCATAACTTAAGCGGCTACGACAGCCATTTATTTATAAAAGAGTTATGTAAATATGGGGATAAAATTGGTGTTTTGGCTCAAAGTAAGGAAAAGTACATATCATTTACCAAAAGCATTTATGTGCACGATTATTTTGATAGTAAATGTGGAAAAGTCAAGAGGAAATATTTAAAGTTGCGATTTATTGATAGTTTTAAATTTCTGTCAACGTCTTTGGAAAATTTAGGCAGCGGTTTAAACGACGACGATTTTATTGAAACGCGGAAACATTTTTCAAATATCAACCAATTTAATTTGATGCGTCAAAAGGGTGTTTTTCCCTATAGCTTTATTGACTCTATAGAAAAAATGGAAAATACATGTCTTCCAAGTAAAGATGAATTTTATGATAATTTACGGGAAGAACATATTAGCGATGAAAGCTATAGAAGAGCAAAAGAAGTATGGCGCTTGTTTGGGTGTAAAACTTTGGGGGACTATTCGGACGTGTATTTAAAATCAGATGTGTTGCTATTGTGTGATGTTTTTGAGCAATTTCGGAATAATTGCTTAAAATTCGATAAACTTGATCCAGCACATTACTATACCCTTCCAAGTTTATCATTTGATTGTATGCTACGTATGACTAAGGTAGAGTTAGAGCTCTTAACTGATATAGACATGATACATTTTTTTAAGAAAGGTATACGCGGCGGCATAAGCCAGTGTACAGAAAGGAAGCACATCGCTAATAATATTTTTTTACCAGACTATGACCCAACAAAACCTTCTTCATTTATAACATACCTTGATGCTACAAATCTATATGGTCATAGTATGTCACAAGCATTACCATATGGTGGTTTTCGATGGTTAAGCGAGCGCGAAATTCTGGATTTAAATATTATGGCTGTTGGTGATGATAGTTTACATGGCTACGTTTTGGAAGTGGATGTGCATTATCCGACTGAGTTGCATGATGCACATTCTGATCTTCCATTTCTAGTAGAAAATATCATACCGCCAACAGAAAACGCTAAATTACCGAAATTAATTCCCAATTTACAAGATAAAAAAAAATACATTGTACACTATAGAACTTTAAAACAAGCCATCGCCAACGGCTTAGTGGTAATGCAAACCCATCGAGTATTACAGTTTGAGCAATCAAAATGGCTAAAATCGTATATTGATTTTAATACCAATTTACGTAACAAGGCCACCACAAAATTTGCGAAGGACACTTTTAAATTAAAAAATAACGCGATATTTGGTAAAACTATGGAAAATGTGGAAAATCGAAAGGATATAAAATTAGTAACACATTGGGAGAACAGTGTAGGCAGAAATGGAGCTAGAGCACTAATATCCCGCCCCAATTTCAATAGTAGCTCGATATTTACCGAGAACTTTGTTGCTATACATATGAATAAAGTTAAAATATTGTACAATAAACCAATTTATATCGGTTTTTCCATATTAGATATATCAAAGACTGTAATATACGATTTTTATTATAATTTTATTAAATCCAAGTTTGGCGATGATGCTTCGTTACTTTACACCGATACTGACTCGCTTATATTAAAAGTGTATACGGAAAACTTTTATCAAACTATATCAGAAAACCCCGAAAAATTCGATACATCAAATTACCCCGAAATTAATAATTTCAACATAATTAAAAGTAATTCTGTAGTTGGTAGAATGAAAGATGAGTTTCCTGGTGATCCGATAATAAGTTTTTATGGTACCGGCGCGAAGGCTTATTATGTAAAGTCCATTAATAATGAATTAAAAAAAGCCAAAGGTATCAAAAAATGTGTTATCGAGAAAGACCTTCATCAGGAAGACTACCAAAGAATTGTTGAACGGGGTGGTTTGATATTAAGAAAGATGAAGACATTTAGAAGTGAATTACATAACATTTATACCAACATAATAAATAAAGTAGCATTGTCACATAGCGATGATAAACGTTATGTAATTCCCAGTTCAACCAAAACTCTACCTTGGGGGCATGCAGACATAGATTTTTACAAAACAGACCCGGAAGAAAACTTAGCAAATTTAGTCACCGTGTTGGAATCATTTCTAAGTCAGGACAGCACGTAATCTGGAAAATCCATATTTCATTATTTGTATTGTTTTTATTATTTCTATTAAACATACAACATTAATATGTAACGATAGTATTGTAATTTTTTTTTTTTTTTTTTTTTTTAAATAAAAAACATGTATTCATTGATTGATTGCTTTTTTATTGAACCTTTATTTTAAAATTATAAATATAATGAAGTGTCGACAAATAACAAACTGTAAAAGTTATTGTTGAAAAATTTGTCTAATAGTAAATTAAACGCACAGGTCTACGAGTAAATGTTTAATGTGAAACAGGTTTGCTGACAAGATCCTCCATAGTCTTTTCAATTTTCAACATTCTAGAGTTAAGTTCATCACGCAGTTCGTCTTGCCTAAGTTCATATATTGCAATAACAGTATCATCAATGTATCCTCTAAGTTCTTGACCGGTTTCAATTAATTTCTTGCGTACGTAACCTTCAAGTTGGTTTCTGAATATATCTTTAATAACAATTGTTGAGTCATGTAAAGCTTTCTGCGTATCTTGCACACACTGAGCAAGGTTATTATCAACATAATTTCGTGTGGTCGCATCGTCTCCTTCAAGAGGTTCTGCTAAATAGCACAATCTTTTGCTTCCCATGTCGTAATCTCCATTAGGTGTAAGTTTAAAACCTATTCCTGAAGGACCTCGCATAAAGTTAAAATCCTTAAATTTTCTTTTGCGACCGAACTTATCAATAGTGTTTACTTCTGACATTGTTATGTGAGACTGATTTGAAACCATTAGATTTCACCCTAATATATGGTTCTATTTCATTAATAAACGGACTCTGCAGAAAAATATGGATTGCAAAACGTATTTTAGGTGATGTTTAATAAATACACATACAGATTCATTTTACTATTGTTTTATTGAAAAAAATTAAAATATAACAAAAGATTGAGTTTACTTTTTATTATTAAAAAAAAAATAAAAAAAATAACAAACAAAAAAATTAAAAATTAAGAAATAAAATACATGTTAATTTCTTCTGTACAGGTAAGCTTCTTCTATGACCCAATTTCTTCTCTGGATGGCACGTTCATTAATGTCCTTGTTTTTAAAATAACCTTGACAGGACCAAAAAAAAATCCTTGAAAATTACAACCTCGAAAACGACCCTGACATTGACGGGTACTTTGACCTTGGCCTTGGCCTCGCATCTAACAAGTTTAGTACTATATTTATATGCTTCTTTAAAATAACCTTGACAGGGACAAAAAAAAAATCCATGAAAATTACAGCCCTGAAAACGACCCTGGTATTGCCGGTTACGTCGGCCTTGGCCTTGGCCTTGCATCTGACAAGTTTAAATATTATACTTAATGCATCGAACAAAAGGAATAAAGGCGGTGTAGTGGGGGAAATGGGCATAAAAGCAGACTTGCTGGCTCGAGCTCTTCACAGTTCGTCAGAACAGCAAACAGTACAGTGCTAAGAAAAAGTTAATTGTGTGAGTTTGAATATCGAAAATGTCTAGTGTACGGTCTCTTTTAGATGCTCTTGACGTGAGCTGCGGTTCACAGCAAGGCATGCTGGATAACATGAGTGGTTTAGAGGTGCTAAGTCCGGGGGTGTTCGAGAACTGGAATGGCGTGGAGCATGAAGATGCCGAAGACCGAGCCCTCAACGATGGTCGCGACGAGGAGTTAGTTCAGTCGGCAGCGCAATTCCTGGAATGCTGGACGGAGGAGAAAGAGCCAAAAATTAATGTGATTAGTGATGTGGTTGTGCGAAAAGCATCGCGGCCTAGGGAATCTTCTCCGAAAGCGTCGAAACTGCAAAAGCTCTTGACTATGCGGAAGTCGGAAATCGCCGATAAAAAAACATTTTATTCGGCGATTAAAGGTGTGGGACAAGGGAAGAAGAAAAAGTTTAACTTTAAGCGTCCCTCCACCCCTGTTCCATTACCCGACTTCCTAAAAACAGCACCGCAAGAGCCACTGTCAGTAGAAGTGGAAGTCATAGAAGGCCCCGATGGACCAACACCACCAACGCCACCAACACCGGCCAGCGTCGAGAATGTAATAGTGTCGGAGGTGAAGTCTTCCCCAGCGCCAGCACCACTGTCGCCGATATTGGGGTGCCGGAAACCCATGAAGAAGCGGTTTAAGCGGTGTTTTGAAGGCGATGAAGTTTCCGCTGCTTCGTCATCGTCGTCGTCGTCATCGTCTTCACCAAATAAAACCGCGTCTTCTTCCGAGCCATCACAACCGGAGTGGGTCGAAGACTTCACCAACTCTCAGAAGACCAAATTGACTGACATTTATGCCATGAAAAAACGCTTAGTGAATGAAGTGAACGAGTGTGCCAGTGACATTATAGAACTTGAAAAACAATTAGAGATAAAAAAGGTGAAATCTGCGCGGTTAAAAAGACAATTAGAGGACTTTAATAAATTATGTAGTAGGTGTTAGGTAGTTGTAGATATTAGCTTTTAATTTATAGTATTAAGTTTGTAAATATATATATATATATATATATATATATATATATATATATATATATATATATATATATATATATATATATATATATATATATATATATATTGTAGTTAATAAAAAAGTGTTTGATCAAATTTTTTATATTTTATAATGAGAATAAAAATGACTTGAAAATTTATTTTTGTGTGTTATTTCATATAGGCCCTGTCCCACATAATATTAGGTAATAAAAAAAAAAAAAAAAAAAGTGAATAATCCACTAAAACTACGCAATAGCAATAGTTGTAAATATTTTCTGATAATATTTACAAGTATGCTAAAACATGGTTCGGTTTATGAAGTTAAGGTTCTGTCGCCAGAACTTCTAATACTTTGTATCTCAATATTGTATGTTTTTATGAAAAAAACATAAAATATTGGTTACAAAGTATTATAACCAACTAAAACTACGATCAAATTATTTTGTGGTCCTGAAAAGGACCGTTTGGTTTTAAAACATGCGATTCTTTTATTGAGTTGTGGAGTCGCACGGCCCGTCATCATCATCAGCGGGGGTGGCGGTGCTGTCCTCTGTGTATTCGATGATGAACCGCCAAAGTTCATCCCATCTAGGATCGTTCGGCTCCCACTCCAAACAATTCTCTGTGGTAGAATCTACCACAGGGCATTGGATGGGTTGTTGTTGTTGTTGTTGTTGTTGTTGTTGAGTCCCTGACATGTTGAACTAAAATGATTGTAATAAGTATTGATGGTCGTATATATAGAGACAAATTAATGGTGGGGGGTGAAAACAAATGTCATATTACGTATTGAGACCAAAAGTTGTTTGTGGTCTCAAATACGAACGAACGATTTAGCTGGGTTCCACCAGCACTTAAAGTTTTAATACTTTGTATCTAATATTGTATATTCTATACATACAATATTAGTAACAAAGTACTAATATGTACTAAAACTACGATCAAAGTATTTTGTGGTCCTGAAAAGGACCGTTGTTGTGTGCCCTTAAAAAGGGCCAGGGAGAGTGTGGGGCTTATGGTGCCCCATCCTCGCTGGTCGACCACCAGCTTGACGAATCGCAGGGGCCTTGTGGGTCGTCGGGTGTTGGTGATGCTGGAATTTCCAGCACCGCATCTTCCGTCGAGTCCGGCTCTGGCTGCGGCGACGGAGTTTCGAGTCTTTGTAAGACCCAATCACCCGCGTCGTCTAATTCCACTAGACCCGGATCATGGTCATATACTAGCGGAATCGGCTCATCCAAGTCGTCCCAACGTAGGACGTCAATTTCAAAATCCACCTCGTCGTCGTCGTCGAAGACTTGCAGGTCTCCAACGTTGTCGGCTACGGTGTCATCACTAAAGATGGATGAGCCTCGGCTGGCGGGTCTTTCTTCCTCCATGTTTATCGTATGAGGGTTGATGAATATATGACTGTGTAACTGACCCAGTCTCATATATATAGAACTACCCCCACCCCACCAACGGATTCTAAATGTTATGTATTGGTGAGAGCTTATAGAATTATTGATTTTTTTCAAAAACTTTAAATAAGGAATTAGATTTGTTTAGACAATAAGACTTATTCTTAATATTTTGTGAAGAATACATTACAAAAAAAAAATAATAGAAACCTTGTTTGAACTGTTAACATTTTCATAGGTTCTCAAGCATATAACTTGGCACTTAAGCTACGAGACAAATCGTCGTTAAACGAATATCTCGCCCCATAAGTGACGATTACTAAACTACGATCAAAATATAATGTGGTCCTGAAAAGGACCGTTTTTGTGGCCCTAAAAGGGCCTGGGGGGAGGGTGGGGTGCCTACCGTGGAGTAATACCCAACGATATTAACACCGACCTAGGTGCAGCCCTTGGTCTTCTCATTGGCGGCACCGTCGTCGTCGCTGGTGGTGTCGGCGTTGCAGGCGGTGCCGAAGGTGCCGCTCCTGGTGCGGTACCCCCGCACTCCTCACACTTGCATATTTTGCCGGGCACGAATGGCCTGACAATGCCAATGATCCTTTTTGGTATATCTTCCATCTTGCCGATCGAATGTGTAATGATGAAATAATTCTGATACCGGCCTCTATATACATTCAAAAAGTTGGAGGGGGTAAGGTGGAGTGCATATATGCATTATATAAGTTTGAGAATAATATGATTTTATAACTCACCGTATCTCTGGTATGGACACAAACTACCCCCCTCCACTTTTCTAGCATATAGTACTAGACTTTCTCTACATTTTTTTCAAATAAATTTTTTTGATATTTCTAACCATTACTTTGCTACATATTTACAAAAAATGCAAATTATGCATATATTTTAATTATTTTCAGGCAAGGTAAGGAAAATTTTGAAAATGTTTTGACGGAATCGTAATAAGGAAGAGTTGAAGTATATCACACTATTTTTCCCGATTCGCTAATATAAAAAAAATTTTTTCATCGCATTTTGGATGGGCTCTGGCATCGTAACGGTTGACGATAAAAAATTGGAAAAATACATATATTGTGGGAAATTTTCTCTAGAATCCAAAAAAAAAATTTCCGAACTTCTGTCACCGCAAATAAAAAAATCGATACCTCAAAAATTGCGAGAAAATGGTGAAGGAGCCGCGCAATCGCTCTGAAACCATCAAAAATCGATTTTTTTTCCCACCGCGGGTGGGAGGGTGGGGGAGGCGGTGGTAGACTTAGAAAAAAAAAAAAAAAAAAAAAAAAAAAACCTCCCCCTACAACTTCCACATACTCCCGTTCGGCGGCCCTAGCCTCATAACTCGAGAATTTCAATTTTTTCGTCTAAATTTTTTGTCATTTTTAAGATTTTCCAAATTTTTTTTTCACCATTGTATTCTACTCAAAATTCTAGGTAATTAAAGTGCTTTTATTTTTTCTCTATCTTGAACGGTTCCCGAGCTACAGCGCTTTAAAGAATTCAAATTACTAACTTTCTATAACCCTTTTTTTCAAATTTCATTTTTTCGAATTTTCAAAAATACTACAATATGTAGAAAAAAGTTCTCTCTTTAATTTCCCAATACCGTTTTTCTCTAAATCTTCAACTTTAGCGCGTATTCAGCATTTTCAAAAAAAAAAAAAATTATAATTTTTTTTACACCATCGCATTCTCCTCAAAATTTTGGGCTATCAAAGTGCTTTTATTTTTTTTCTATCTTGAACGGTTCCCGAGCTACAGCGCTTTAAAAAATCCAAATTACTAACTTACTATAACCCTTTTCTTAAAATTTCATCTTTCCGAATTTTGAAAAGTACTACCATATGTAGAAAAAAATTCTCTTTCTAATTTCCTAATATCATTTTGCTCCAAAACTTCAACTTTGGCGCGCATTCACCATTTTTCAATTTTTTTTTGAAAAAAATTTTTTTTACGTTTTTACTATCGAGAAAAATGCTTGCTTATAGTACTCGATTTCCTCTATAATTTTTTCTTATAACTTTTTTCCCTATTCCTAACCGTTACTTTCCTACAAATTTTCTAAATCGTTGTTTTCATATTTTGCCTTAAAAATTTTTTCTTGTGTTATTTAAGCTCTTTTTTCCACTTAATAAACCACCATTTTCTAAATTCCCGTACTCTTTTCTTAAAGAGCGGGCTTTTCCGCCAGCTTTTTTTTTGGTTGGGTTTCAAATAAATATAAAACTACTACTTCACTCATTACAAATTTATTGATTCAAGAACATTATTTTGTGTTACATATAATAGATACATTAAAATATAGATTTATTGGTCACCGAACCGTTTAATACATTATAACTAAAAAATGAGTCGTGAATAACTAATGCGTACACTTTAGTGTCTTTGGGGAATTTATTCTTTCTCGTTTGGAACTCCAATTTTACATCCACTGTCGATGAGTTAATCGCCTCTGGTTGATGACTGCAATTGATAATAAAAACGGGGTTTTTCATATATTCCGCGAACGTTATCATCGGATCGTTTATCTCGCGCCCGTAGTAGCTGCTTTGGAAGTTTTCGTAATTGTAATAGGCTGCTGCGTACAGTTTCTTGGCGAAATCTAAATTCCATCTTTCGTAGGGATAAACGGTTGAATTCAGATACAGTCTAATGTCGCATACGTCGGCGTGGGTAAACTGGGTTGCGTTTTTTTCTTTCTTGTCGCAATTATTGCTGTCTTGAAACCCGACGATTATATAGCGTGGTCTTTCCAGACTTGTACTCGTTCTCAAGGCCCACACGTCGGAAGATGTTTGCCTTAAAGCTGGTAATTCGTACAGATCCCATTTACGATATGCCATTTGAATACTGGCATTGTTTCCTCCTTTATTAATGCGAGACAGTATTTTCAATTTTTGCTTGTCGTCTGGAATGATGTGACGAATTTTCCATTCGATTTTGTCGATACTAATTTCTGCCTCTACTTCGCCGACGTAACAATTGGTAAAAGTGCGAGCTATAATCATAATAAGCTCTTGTTTTACGTTGAAAACACCTTTTGCGTAATCTTCGGCGAATCCCATAAGATATTTTAAGGGTAATTTCCCGGAGAATACGTTACTTGCCGTGTCTACGATATCTTGGTTTGCTTCGTCGAGACCCCATCCGCACGTCATGAGAGATCTTTGTTGCAAACTTCCGAATGAAACCATGGTTTTTAATGTCGTCGTAACTCCAGGTTTACGAACCACGGCGACCTGCTCACCTCCCATCTCGTAGCGAATTTCATCGAACAAAAATGCGAGGGCATTATTTGATAAAAAACATCTTTTCCTTGCGTCTATGGGTTTAAATTTTCCTTCGATATATATGTAACTTTCGGCGATATCCAGTATAATATCTTGAAAATTAATGGGGATACGGACTTCATCCGAATTGTTGAATGATGGAGATCCGTATGGTTTATACGTATGCTCTTCTAGACTAATAATGGAATTGTCCAAGATGGGCTCGGAGAAAACCTCTATTTTATCGCTGGTGGTGGAAATCATTTTCGCACTTTAAGACCGATTGATTTTAAAAATTTATAGTCTTCGGCAGATAACTGTTGAGATGTTTGTGATCTAACGTCTGGACGACGACTAACCTTGACGTTAACTCTTCTTTTACTTTTATTATGTTTCGGCGGTTCCCCCATCTTAGTCGACAGCACACACAATTGACGATTGAAGCAAAAACCCATTTCTATGAAAGTTTCTTCAGTTCCAATTTCACGATTATTTTCTCGCCTTGAAAATTGATTAGATCACCGCTATCGTCCAAGATGCGAAGAGTAATGTTGTCGATAAACTGACGTCCTGCCGGCATTAACGGCATATAAATATTATTTTGTGGTTCTTTACTGATTTTGTAACCGGGCTCCACGTCGATATCGAATTCGAACAAGGTATGACCTTCCACCGAATTCATATATGCTCCGGAAATTATATTACAATCTACGCGTATGATGCGTACTTTCATTATTTCCACCATCTCGGTTGATTCGTGCTTTTTGTCTCTTTTTAACACTGTATGATTAAATCCTAACATTTTACCGATACTCGCCTCTCCCCGGAAATCTATAGTATATTGGGATTTCAGTTCACATTTCAGCGTATTATTATTAGCAACCAAGTAAAAGATTCCATCGTTCTTTTCTTCAGTTGAAATCCTCAAAGCCTCCAACATAGCTTTACCTATCTCATCTATTTCATAGGCCCCAGGTGGAATCTGCAATTGTATCGGCTCGGTGGTGTAACCCTCCTTCATGTAGGCAAACTTATTGTTGCTTTCGTCCACATTAAAAATTGAATTGTATGTGTAAAATCCCAGCAATGCCAGACCATATTTGTTTTCTCTATTTAATTCGACTGGTGGATAAAAATCGGCGCTTAAGACGCTCGAGTGTCCTGTTAGTGTGAACGTATAAGACATGACTAACCATTAAAACATCACACATCTCGGTTTTATTCTTAGCGGCAACATTTAAAAAGATTCATCGTCACACCTTTTCTCACTGCATTAGATAGTGATGTTTTTATGCTATTTTCTGCTTTTATGCGCACATCGCTGATTTTGCAATAACAACAAAATATTTTTCTAGCCGTAAGATCCTCATCAGTCATAACCTCGTTTAAATTGCTGCTGCTGCTGCTGAAATAATGTTTGCAACCGCACTGATATTTTAATATATCGATATCGCTTTTAAGGTGCTCCGGCAACTTTTCCCAAACGAATGGAATTTCATTTGGGGCTAATGCAATCATTACTTCCTTGGGCATGTTTTCTAACTGTTTCACGGTCATTTTCCTTAATCCACCGGCTAGATGAAATGCTTTCAGTGATTGCAACATTTTAGTATAGTTATTGCGATCCATTTGCGGTGTTAATGGTGACGATGATGATGATGACATCTTTTACGCTGATGATTCGACAAGAAACTTTAAGCACAAATGTCCACACCAGACTGTTCCAAAATCCTGCTGACGATCGTATGTATAGTAAATAATTTTTGATGGTTCCGATCCCGTTTGTAGATATCGCACCAATTCGATCGGTGGGGGTAAATCGCCGAAGCTGTCATAATATGTTACTTTAGAATTATTTTTTCTATAAGCTACCCAATGAGTCCCTGCACCACGCGTACTATCCAAATTCACTATTGCTGCTTCGTAACGTCGAGGACCTTGTCTAGGTAATAAATCCCTCATATAAACGCCTCGAAAGTGTCCTATTCTTTTCTTTTTGGCATATTTTTCTATATCGATGTTAGATAGTGGTCTTCGAGGTAGGGATTCAATTAGTTTTTTGATCTACGATTTAAAAATAATCCCATACCTTTACGATATGGCTTTAGAAACAAACCATTTCCTTTCGATTTTAAATACAGGCCGGCACCGGTTTTATCTTCGCTGCTTTTTTTTACTGCTTTTATGGCGCGCACAATTCCCGCTGCCCCACCGGCTAATGAACCCAAAGCTGATAACCCGGCAAAAATTGGTATTAATGGTAATATTCCACCAGTTTTAGGAATCGGTATTATTCTCGGTGTACGAACCTTCCTTTTGCCACCTGCCGCTTTTACCGATCTACGTGCTGCCGACAGAGCTATTTTAGATGCATTCATGACATTTTTTTCCAACACATTTTTACTTCCGGCTTTTAATAATTCCCTTCGAACTGCTTGTCGAATAGCTGTTCCGAAACTGGCTTTCCGAACATGTCGATTTTTATTAACACCTTTCCTTTTTGTATGACGCGTGCCTTTACTAGATGTTTTTTTTGTTGATAATGATGATGATGGTACACCCATACCAAAACGTTGTTTTCCTTTCATAATGTTTGTAACTAACCAAGCTGCTGTTTTTTCACCTAAACTGGAATCTTTCGATTTTACTCTATTCCAAGCACTTTGTTCGAGCTCGTAATCCGCTCGATGTCTCGCACTTATGTTGTCTTTATTATGTAAATAGGCTAAATCGTGTTTTTTGCATGCGGCATCCAAAGGATTAATGCCTGGATCACCTCTTGTTACACGTTTTATTACTTTTGTTCCGGGTCCGCAATATTGATAACCAGGAATGTGTACCTCGAATGGTAATTTATTTATTAACGAATTCACAATACCGTATCCAGTTTTGTTGGAAACGTGAGACCGTCCACTTCGTTTGACGCTCGGCATCTGAATGACAGTTTTTGTGAAAAATTGCCTATAAAATATCAAATTTTCCTAAGATGCGCGTTATCGATCTTAAACAAAAACTTCCTATTGACAATCTCGATGAAAAAGTCGGACTTGGATTTGAAAAGAAGATAATGAAGAGACACGGTCCTCTACTTCCTTCCTCTATTCGCGGCCTGTTAATTGGTCCATCCAATTGTGGAAAAACTAATGTCATGATTTCGCTGCTTACACACCCCCTTGGGCTACGTTTCGAAAATGTCTATATTTACTCGAAATCTCTGTATCAACCGAAATATGAGTATTTAAGGAAAATTTTAGCGCCCATCAAAGGTTTAGGCTACTATGCCTTTAGTGATTCCAGTAATATTGTGGTACCGTCCGATGCAAAACCAAACTCTATATTTATCTTTGATGATGTTATATGTGAAAAACAAGATGTTATAAGATCGTACTTTAGCATGGGACGTCATAAAAATATCGACTCCTTTTACCTAGCGCAAACATATTCGCGAGTGCCTAAACAGCTTGTGCGAGACAACGCCAATTTTATTATTATGTTTAAACAAGATGAGTTGAATATGAAACACATATTTTCCGACCACGTTTCACCGGATCTAACTTTTACTCAATTTC
The DNA here is from genome assembly GCA_034092305.1 of Diaprepes abbreviatus. Classification (NCBI taxonomy): domain Eukaryota; kingdom Metazoa; phylum Arthropoda; class Insecta; order Coleoptera; family Curculionidae; genus Diaprepes; species Diaprepes abbreviatus. The sequence goes on from JASJET010000200.1 coordinate 7,867,077, forward strand.
AAGAAATGTGCTCAAAATGTTGGGATAATAAGTATGGATTTTTAGTAATTGATAAAGACAGTGATGTGAAATCGGGAAGATACCGCAAAGGATTTGATAGCTATATATTACTGTAATAATAAGGGAAAATGCTCATTTGATTGTTGAAACGTCCTTTGTTAACATCATGAATAACGCGATCGACTTAAAACGTAAACTAGTGGAAGCTACCAATGCCGTCAGAAAAAAATTTAAACAAATTAAAGCGGCTAAAGAGTTTAATGTTGTGGAATTTGAAAAGTTTTACGAACCCATTTCTAAGCCGTTGACAACTATATCTGATGTGGTTAAGCAACGTCAGCAGCAGCAGCAGCAGCAGCAGCAACAACAACAGCAACAACATTATCCAGCTACAAAGCCACATAGTCTCAGTACATCAGTGCAGTCGACTCAAATATCAGGTTTTCCCCAACCTACACATTCCTTTCAAACCTCCACACCTATTCAGCAGCAGCAGCAGCATCGCATTTCAAAAGAAGATATTAGCCAATCGGTGTTTGATACACCCTCAACTTCAACTAATACATCTCTCGCATCCGCTGACACCACAACTTCCGATACTTTAAACGCACACCTGAAAGGATTACGTTCGAAACCATCTCTATACGATACTGTATATGGTGTACGTTTTGGTTCAAAAACAGATAACAAAAATTTTATTGGTAATTTAGAGGTGCGTTTTCGAAATGGAAATATTGTCTTATACAAAAAAGGGAAAAATATTGCAGAATATGGTGGATCACCGGCACTTTATGATTTGTTATTTCTTAAAACACCCCCAAGTGTAGGCAAGGAACAACAACAACAATTAAGTGATAATGTACTTTCAACGTACAAGGAAATTTTGGAATCAACGAGTGCTGTCTACAACAATTTTAAAAAAAGTGATGGTTTACGGGAGACCAGATGGAACAAATATTTACGAATTATTAAACCTCTGATAATGGGCACAAAATTAGGTGGTACTATTACAAGAAAAAATCTCTCGGAAAAACTACAGTTACCCACAAAAAAGAAATTATCTTCGAAAAAATTTCAATATGTCTACTGGAACAAAGCTAAAGAGTTGGTGGATCGTTTACGTTTGTTGTGGAGTTCCAAAATGGCCGGTCACACTGGACACGAAAATGAAATTATGTCAATCATAGAGGAATTACGAGAAGAAGATATAATATATTAAGCTCAATATTTAATGATATTATTCAGTTCTTCCTTCGATCTGAAACCTTTAGTATTACTAATAATATGGAGCCCAGTCTAGAAAAAATCAAGATTGTTAATGAACTACATAGAACGGCTAGAAAAAATTTTGTAAGACGGCGCACGATAATAAAAGGATACAGAGATTTGTGGCAAATTGATTTGGCTGAAATGCAACAGTATGCTGATGAAAACGATGGTTATCGTTATATTTTGGTCTGTATAAATTGTTACTCGAAATTTGTCTATACCAAAGCCATAAAAAACAAGACTGGTATAGAAGTTACTAATGCGATGAAAAGCATCATTGAAGAGGCATCATATACACCAACAAATCTGCAAAGTGATCAAGGAAAGGAGTTCTATAATACAAACTTTCAAGCCCTGATGAAAAAATATAATATAAATCATTATTCCACTTACAGCACAAAGAAAGCTGCAATTGTTGAGCGAGTCATAAGGACTTTAAAAAATAATTTATATAAACAATTCTCGACAAGAGGATCTTACAAATGGATACATATATTATCGGCAGTAACAAAAACCTATAACCATTCGAAACATCGCACCATTGGAATGAAACCTGCAGACGTGCAAGAAAAAACACATATTAAAGCATATGATTATTTAAAAATTGTACCTAAAAAATTTAAGTTTTCCATGGGTGACATTGTGCGTATTAGCAAGTACAAAAGCTTATTCGAGAAAGGATATACGCCCTCTTGGTCAACCGAATTGTTTAAAGTTGTAAAAGTTAACGTTACAAATCCACCTACTTACTTGTTGGAATCGTTAGAAGGTCAGCCTATAAGAGGGTGTTTTTACGAATCAGAACTACAAAAAACAAGCAGTCCTGACGTTTATCTAGTAGAAAAGGTCCTTAGACAACGCAAGAAAAATCACATCGAACAATTATTTGTCAAATGGCTAGGATTTCCCAACCACTTCAACTCTTGGATAGATAAAGCTAATATTGTTTAAATAACATATTGTATGACTATATTTTTTATTTAAAATGTAAAATAAATAAACAATATATTGTAAAATAAAGTTTTTTATTTCAATCTTCATTATTAAAAACAATGACAATAAAACATCATACACATAAATAACATTTCAATATTCTTGGAGGGAAGGTCCAATTCACCGACGACTACGACGTTATCTTCAAGGCTATGCCACTCGGAGTGCGTTCTCCTATTCTTTAACCTGCTTTTTTTAGATTTTTTTTGAAGTCGAGTCGTACGACAGTGCGCTTAATGAGTCATTTAAAGGCTGATGATAGAGTATTTTCTGCATAACTTCAATTTTTGTTTTAAGCTCACTATTATTTTTGTATATCATGGGGAGGACATCCTTGTTAAATATGTCACATATTACAACTGCAAAATTGTAAAACTTTCTATTAACAAAGTGTTTTGTCACAGCATCGTCATCATCTTTAGGTTCGCCTAAGTTGGTTATGATTTTTCCACCCATATCATACTGCCCATCCGCTGTAAGTTTAAAATCAATCCCTTGTGGCCCAGATAATATATGATATTTTTCATTATATTTCTGACGACCAAATTTATCAATTGTGTTGTTTCCTCGACTCATTTTCAATCTTTACTAAACTATTTTATTTTTATTTGCCCTACTTATATTAAATATTTCAGCTGAGAAAAAGAAACACTTCCTATGATCTACTGGGTTGGTATGTTTATAAAAGAAATAAAATAAAACTGTGATTGTAATAGATATTTATTTACAGTTATTTAATTGCACAAATACAAAAATTATAAAAAATTAATTTTCCATGTCTTCGTTTTCGTTGCTCAAAATTCTATCCCATCCGACACTATTTCGATCGTCAACGTCTTGGGCTGTTGCTGTTGCAGAAACCAATTCATATTTTGCAGCAAGCTCACCTGGTAAATGTGGAATATTGACGAGGTATTCTTTTAATTCTTCTTCAACCATTTCAGCACAAAATGTATCCATGTCTATGGAACCATATAAAAATTTGTCGCACAAGTGTGCCCCAGCCATAAAATTGATTGTATCCCTGATCTCGTTCTTATATTGATCTTTGGTTACATCAATATGCGACCAATCATTTACGCTATCTAACATATCGTGAGCCCTATTTCTTAATTCTCTCCCCAACCAAAATATGTATCTATCTACACATTCGTTGGCGGTCGTCGTCGTCGTCGTCGCATCAGCAGACATCTTTAACAGAAATAATGAACACGCGTAAGTATTCTGACATGTGCAACTATATTTTAAATTTCATTACATCCTTTTTTTTTTTCAAACAATTTACATACAATTTACTCCAATGAGCCAAAACGTAATAATGTTCGAGTATTGTTTCCAAAAACTCTAGTGCCCTGTCCCAAATAAGTTAGAGTGTATTTATCTTTAGTTTTACTCATAATATCTACAATATCGTCAGGTAGTGTTTCGGCCACACGTTTTGGTAAAAAAGTCTCAAATGTGCTATTATCACCGTCATCGTGTAAAGCCACTAAAAGAGTTTTACCAAATCGTGTAGTCATTGAAACCATCTTTACAATTTTATACACTTTGCCTACAATCATTTCGGTAACCTTTTTTTTCTCTAAAACCTCGAAATCTTTGCTAAACATTTCATTAATTTCATCTAGAGTTTCTTTTGCAATACTCATTATTGAAAAAATGGTATATAAATCCAAAAATTACCGTGAATATAAAAGCACTTTCAGAACACTACACGAACACAATATTTGATGTTTATGCCACTGATATCTGCGACTGTTTGAAGTCACTTCTTCTCCCACGAACCTTTATAGCGAGGTTTCAAGGTCGAATTGTAACAATGGTGGGGGTAGCTTAACGATAGAAATAGTGGGAGGAGTATTCAAGGTCAAATGACGTCACACATTTAAATTGGTATAAGGATAACTTCAAGGACAAAATATAATGAAACAAATAACTACATTTTATGTACTTTATTCATTGATTTTTTTCTGCCATTCTTCTATGCGTTTAACATTATCACCTAAACCTAATTTCCTTAATTTGTTCAATAATAAGTGTTTGTTTTTATTTCTAAGAAAATTCTTACAAACTATACTAGCTAAAAGACACACTTCGGCATGGTCCATATACTTAAAAAATACACTAAAGTCCTGAGCCTCCGAATCTTGCATTTCATATGCGTAAAATTCCGAACCGGCTGCAGAAATTAGAAATTCCTCGTACATTTCTATATTAACTACTACTACGTTAAACTTAAGTCCTACACTCTAATTTCATCTAACACAACCGGATCTGCAATGAACCTAATCAGTTTTTCCAAACAGTCACTAAACCCCAACTTTTTTATCTCACGAACAAAGTCTTGTAAATTTATTGTTTTGCTGCAATATTTACGACATGCATTCGCAGCCTTTTCATATTCATAAGCCAAATCACAATAGCGCGACGCCCATTCTGCTCGACTTTTCATTGCATCATTGAAATAATTATTAGCCGTTTCAGTGAACTCATCGCCCAATTTTTTTACTGTCTCTTGCAAAGCACTATTCATATTATTCACTCATTTTTACATTCACGACACTTTTTTATTGCTGGTGGTGGCCCATCTATATGATGACGATATATTTGTTCATAGTGAATGTAACAGGGTAAGCTTAACTGTAGTTCCTTGTTACACCGATATGACGCTGGCAGCTTATCCCAAATTTGCCGTAAACTCAGCGTATCAACGCAAGTTTTTAAATATTCGAGAGGAAAAAATGCTAGATCCTTCTCTTCAAAATCACACAAACTTTTTAAATTACTCTGATATAAACAAATTACTCTGCCGACTTGCTCTATAATTTTTTCTTTAGATAGTTCCGTATCTGACATTTCACACTGAATGAATGCAAGTAGACTCACACAATTTATAGAACAATTTGCAAGGTCAAAATCATTTCAAGATCATCCCACACTATTACAATGCACAAATAACTACTTCAAGGTCACACACCCAAGATGACCTTCAACAAAGTCAAGGTCGTCTCGACCAAGGTCAAGGTCAAGGTCACACACACAACCTTGAACACAAGGCCAAGGCCAAAGCACACGTGCACTTTCAAGGTCAATGACAAGGACATGTGGGCGGGGCCAAAGAGGGGTGAAGCAAGGTCAAGGTCAAGGTCGAGGAGTGGGGGGATTGAGAGAATCGGGTTATGTTCACTACTAAAGTTAAAACCAAAAATGGAAAAAAAAGTTTTTTAAAGAATTTAAGCAATTTATAAAAATGCTCTAAAGAGCGAAAAATAATAATATAAATTTTTATATGAAACTGAAATTTTTTAAGTCAGCGCCAAATTATTTCTAAATGAAACAAATAACTACCAACACGAGATATATACAGATAATGTAGGGGCCAGGGGGTCCGCAATGGCCCCTTTAATATATGGACCAACCCAATTTTTTTGTGTACTTTGAATCTCTGAACAATAATTTTTTGAGGGAAGTTCGTACGGGTGGGGATAAGATTGTTATAAACAAATTATTGTTTAAACCTTTAAAAATGCAATTTTCGTAGTGATTTTAAGCAAGAAATGTCCTTACTAACTTTTACGTACGACGCTTAGTTTTCTGATAATTGACGTTAAACCATTAAAAAATGTGATTTTTTCAATTTTTGAATGGTATTACCTTTTGACTAAATGAACTTTTTTCAATTTTCTTGACAGCAATCGAAAGTTTGAATCAGCATCCATAAGCTACAATCAAATGTCATACGAAAAAGTTATGTCTTAATTCTTTATTTTATATAAGCCTGCAACCTCAGTTTCCCGCATTACATTAAATGGAACCTAAAAACATATTTTATTTGTTAGTTTGATTGTTATTAAACAAAAAAATGTCAATTTTTTAAGTAGTTCTACGAACACCGTTGTTGTATTCTATATGCATTAATTGAATGAAGATCATTTTAAATTTGTATACATGTCGATGCTAGTTAATAAATAATGAAATGTATGGAATTTTGGTAAACAATGGTATAAGAGGCATTACATTAAAACCCATGTTTATTCTGGATTGTATTTATAATTGCATGTTTGCTTCTTTATGCACGAACAAAATTTGCTGCAGCGAATGCCCCAGCGTTGCATTGACATGCTTTCGTACTGCAAACTGAACAATTAGTACAAGCCCCCATTAGTTCATCTGCCGGGAATCAGAGTATCAATTTTTTCTGGAATTAAAAGATCGTCTTCTAGGACGAAGCCAAATAAAGTTGGGTCCAATGTATCCATATATAATGTCCAACAATGTATCTGGATAAATACGACGAAAATGCCTTAAAAATATGTAATCAAATCGAATTAGACGCTTGATAAACAATTAAGAGGTAACTTTTTCGTAAGGCATTTGATTGTAGCTTGTAGATGCTGATTCAAGTTTTCGACTACTTTTAAGTAAATTGAAAAAAGTTCATTTGGTCAAAAGTTTTTAATTGTTTAACAGCAATTATCTCGGAAATGAAGCATCGTATGTAAAAGTTAGTAAGAATCTTTTCTGCTTAAAATCGCCCAAAGAATGCAATGTTTTGCAAAAATTACATTTTTAAAGGTTTAAAAAAATATTTTTTTATAACAATCTCATTCCCACTTGGACGAAATACCACCCTAAAAATTATTGTTCAAAAACTCAAAAACATCAAAACAACTTGGGCTATATTCTTTTGAATAATTATCAATTGATCAAAGTGAAAAAAGTGTAACGATGGGTGCATATAAATTAAAGAGGCCACGCCGGATCCCCTGAACCCTACACTAAAACTTCGTTAAGAAAGCCCATAAAGTAGTTTTTAATATTTTTATGTGAATCACATTGTGTTTGGTATTAGTTTGGCACCGATTTCAAAAATTTCAATTTCATATAAAATTTTATATTGCAACTTTTTGTTTTTTTGTGCTTTTTTAAAAGTATTTTTAGTAAAGATCTCAAAATCTAATTCAAAATGTCATTAATGACAAAAAGAAAGATGTCTAAAATTAGGTACCAAATATAATTGCTCTCATTATTCTGTAAATTTTTGGGTTCCGGAAACTTAGGTAATAGCAGGCAATATTTTTCCGAATTATTTAAGTAAATGTAGTTGATTATAATCCCCAGTACCTGATATGTTTTGCCGTCAAAGAAGATCCTAACCTTAATTATTTGTAAATGACTAAAACCTATTTAGTTACAAAACATTTATTGGTAATAGACATTACCTCTGCCCTAATTTTGAACTTTATGGTTTTATAGACATAAATTTTTGAATTATTAGAAACTAAAACCTGACCGTTTGCAATTTTCATGTTTGTCAAAATAGAAAGTTATAATCCTAGTTTTAATTAAAATGTTTAAATAATAGATACAATTTTGCTAGAACCTGTTTCCAATTAACTCAATCAACTGCAACTAACAACACTAATAACTGCTCTGGAACTCTAACGTAATACGCACTTCACTGATTTTTTTAAAGAATTTTTTAATTTTAAAAAATTTTTTGATTTCAAAAGTTTCAGGATCTTAGAAATGTAGTCATATATTTGTTAAATAAAATAAACAAAAATCATATTAATGAAACTTAACAATTGAATGGACAGGCTTAGCAAGAAAAGAGAGAGGCAAGATATTTTCTTTGTTTATTTTATTGTTAATAATTTGAAGTATAAAGGTTGCGATCTGATAAATTATCTTAATTTTCATGTGTCAAAGATTAATTTAAGATTCCGTAACAATGTTGTGTTGAGGTCGGAGTTTTCTTCATGTTCCTCATTAATAGAATGATGATTAAATGTAATAACTTTACTGGAAAACAAGACATAAATTTGTCTACAAATGATGTAAAACTGTGTAATTGTTAATTAGGAATAGTGGTATTGTGTAGGTCTTAGTCATATTTATAACATTAGTATTGTAAATACAGTTACTTTTAATAACTTTGACTTTTGAAGATGTTTGTACACAGAAATTTTTCGAAATAGATTTATAACGAATAAAAATGGTCTTAAAATAATTTTCTTTATTATGTCTTGCAGAATAGACAGAGGCTTGTTGCAAAGAATTTATCAACAATATTTTTTATTTATATTTTGGCGGCATTGTTCATTTTGACCAATTTCGGTTAGTAAATTTTCTTCATTACCCTTAACTTACCCTTAGTTACAATGCAACTTGCAAATATATATATATATATATATATATATATATATATATATATATATATATATATATATATATATATATATATATACAGTTCGGATGAAAATAGTAATCACATGACTAGCATTATGTGTCAACTTTTAATTTTTTTCCAAAAAACATTCAAAAATGGGGTTATATCTCTTTTCTAAATACTATTTTTAGCCCATATGCAAAATATCAGCTGTATACGAAAATTTAGATTTTTTGCCATTTTTTTGTAAATTGCACCACTATTGCAAAATAAGACTCAATGAAACCTACTTAAAACTTCTTAGTTTTGACAGTGCTTCATTCCAGACCTATTTTGTTTAAAGTAGCGCCATATGTGTGTTTTTCTACAAAATCCAAACAGGGCTTATAAAATTTGGTCACATGTAATGCAAAGTTTATTTGTTTTTGACCCTGTATAAGGCAAACTCATAAAATAACTATCTTTGAAAATGTAGTTTGTGTCTAAAAGTAATATACATTATAAATGAGACAAACAAGTACATAGTGTCATCAGTAGTATTTAACTTTACGTAAAGTTTATCTAGTTTCAACGATTTCATTTAAAACTTCATTACTAAAACTGTTCTTAATATTAATATGTATTACTTTTAGACACAAATTACGTTTTCAAAAATAGTTATTTTGTGAAGTTACAACAGTGGCGCAAATTACAAAAAATGGGCCATATATCTAAATTTTCTTATGCAGCTGAAATTGTTCATATGGACTTAAAATTGTATTTAGAAAAACTTTTTCTAATAACTTTTTTCGATATATATATATATATATATATATATATATATATATATATATATATATATATATATATATATATATATATATATATATATATATATATATATATATATATATTAATTTTCTTGATTCTTGAACCATAGATTATATCATTTTTCTTAATTTTGTATTTTCTTGGGTTTAGGTTCTATAATTAATAAAACTAAAAACGATTGACGTTTCGCCCTTTATTCAAGGCATTTTCAAAATTTTTTCCTTGACATTTTGCTGTTCTGTTTTTAACATTAGTTAACAGTTAGAAACAGAACAGCAAAATGTCAAGGAAAAAATTTTGAAAATGCCTTGAATAAAGGGCGAAACGTCAATCGTTTTGTGTTTTATTAATTATAGAACCTAAACCCAAGAAAATACAAAATTAAGAAAAATTATATATATATATATATATATATATATATATATATATATATATATATATATATATATTATATAGAAAATATAGCATGGGAATTTTCTTCCATAATCGGTGAGCATAAGGTATCAATAGTAAACAATAATAATAACAATGAAAAATATTTAGCAATCTCACGAGCATACCAACCACAAGCATTTAAGAACAAATAAATATATAAATAATATAATTAAGCAACACGCAGGTATGATGATCAACATAGAATAAAAAGATGATATTAATGAGTGGAAAAATCAGCAAATAACTAAAATAATAAATTTTAAATGTACAATCTATCCAACATAATTATACATATTTCTATATCTAATTCTTTTGTCATCGCTTCAATAAAGGCAGTTTCCAAAAGACAATGTAAATTAAATGAACCAAGAAAACTATTTTTTGAATAAAGAGGGCGAGAGCTCTTTTTCTAAACGATATGTACAATGCTGTTGTTGCTTTTAAGGGTGCTCTAAATTTTAACAGAAAATAACAAGTCTGCGTAAATGCAAACACAAGAGTTAAACACTATTTTTGTTAATACTAATAAAGGAGGTGACAGTAAATTATTTATATGCATCAAATTGCCTGCAGAAAAATTTTCAAGCACTTTTAAGTGTCTTTTCGTCGCCTTTTTAAAATTAAGTCTAGAATATTTGTTTTGAAGTGATGATTTGGCATTGGCAGTAATAAAAATTATACTATATATTTCTATTTATTAATTTATTCCCGTTATTTTAGGAAGTTTCTAATATAATATACATAAGGAACATTCTCTTCCAAAAAATTAGATAAAAAACTTGAAATTTCTAGTATCTAAAAACACTTTAATTCCTACTTTTGTCCTGATCTATTCTATATTTTTTATTGTTATACGTAAAATCTAACGCTGATCTCACGTACTTAAACTAAGCTTATAATAACGGAGATACGTGAATAAATATACATTAATGATTTATTAGTAAACAAACACGTGATATATTATTGAACCCAATGAACCGCGGAAACGTGTGAAAAATTACAGAAGAGTAAACAGATAAACAACATGATTTATTAATGACAATCTTATCCCCACCCGCAAGAACTTCCCTCGAAAAATTATTGTTCAAAGATTCAAAATACATAAAGAACCTGGGTGGGTCCATATAAATTAAAGAGGTCACGGCGGACCCCCTGAAACCTACACTACAATTACGTTAAGAAAGCAATTGCACATAAAGTATTTTTTAATATTTTTATGTGAATCGCATTTTGTCTGGTATTAGTTTGGTACCTATTTCAAAAATTTCAATTTCATATAAAATTTTATATTGTAGCATTTGCTTTTTTGTGCTTTTTTAAAAGCCGGTCCAATTTCTTAAAAAAAAAAAATATTTTTAGTAAAAATCTCAAAATCTAATTCAAAATGTCAATAATAACAAAAAGAAAGATGTCTAAAATTTGGTACCAAATATAATTACACTCATTATGGTGTAAATTTCTGGATTCCAGGAACCTAGATAATAGCAGACAATATTTTTCCGAATTATTTAAGTAATTGTAGTTGATAATAATCCCCAGTATATGTTATGTTTTACCTCTCGGTACTTCAAAGAAGATCTTACCCTTAATTATTTATAAATGACGAAAACCTACTTAATTTCAAAATATTTATTGCCTTTACCCTGACCTTAAACTTTTATGGATTTATAGGCATAAATTTTTGAACTATTAGAAACTAAAACCTGACCGTTTGCAATTTTCATGTTTGCCAAAATAGAAAGTTATTATCCTAGTTTTAAATAACATGTTTAAATAATAGTAAAAATTACCACCATATTTTAGAAATAAAATTTTGATAGACTCTCTCTCCAATTAACTCAATCAACTGGAACTAACAACACTAATAGCTGCTACGGAACTCTAACGTAATACGCACTTCACCAATTTTTTTAAAGAATTTTTTAATTTTAAAAAAGTTTCTGATTTCAAAAGTTTTAGGATCTTAGAAATGTAGTCATATATTTGATAAATAATATAAACAAAAATTATATTATAGAAACTTAACGATTGAATGAACAGGCTTAGCAAGAGAAGAAAGAAGCAAGATATTTTCTTTGTTTATTTTATTGTTAATAGTCTAAAGTATAAAGGTTGCGATCTGATAAATTATCTTAATTTTCATGTGTCAAAGATTAATTTAAGATTCCTTAACAATGTTGTGTTTAGGCCGCAGTATTCTTCATGTTCCTCATTAATAGAATGATCATTAAATGTAATAACTTTATTGGAAAACAAGACATAAATTTGTCAACAAATGATGTAAAACTGTGTAATTGTTAATTAGGAATAGTGGTATTGTGTAGGTGTTATAACATTAGTATTGTAAATACATTTACTTTTACTAACGTTGCCTTTTGAAGGTGTTTGTACACTGAAATTTTTCGAAGTAGATTTACAGAGAATAAAAATGGTCTTAAAATAATTTTCTTTATTATGTCTTGCAGAATGGACGGAGGTTTCACGCAAAGAATTTATAAACAATATTTTTTATTTATATTTTGGCGGCATTGTTTATTTTCACCAATTTCAGTCCGTAAATTTTCTTCATTCCCCTTAACTTACCCTTGGTTACAATGTAACTCGCTAATATATACATATATATATATATATATATATATATATATATATATATATATATATATATATATATATATATATATATATATATATATATATACAGTATATATACAATGTGACCAGTAAAGTCCGCATCATATGGTATATTTTTATTAATAGCTGCATTTGACTTTGGCAACAATTTCTGCTTCGATCGAGACGAAAATTAACCAAAAAAATAGTAGTCACATGATTAGCATTATCCTTCATTCAAACATTCAAAAATGGGGTTATGTCTCTTTTCTAAATGCCATTTTTAGCCCAAATGCAAAATTTCTATTGTATAAGATAATTTAGATTTTTTGCCAATTTTTTGTAAATTGCAACACTGTTGCAAAATAAGACTCAACGCAACCTACATAAAACTTCTTAGTTTTGACAATGCTCCATCCCAGACCTATTCTGTTTAAAGTACCGTCATATTAAATATGTGTTTTTCTACAAAATCTAAACAGGGCTATTAAAATTTGGTCACATGTGATGCAAAGTTTATTTGTTTTTGACCCTGTATAAGGCAACCTCATAAAATAACTATCTTTAAAAATGTAGTTTGTGTCTAAAAGTAATACACATTATAAATGAGACAAACAAGTACATAGTGTCATAAGTAAAGTCTGCATTAGGTGGAAAATTTTTTTTTATTTAACTTCACGTAAAGTTTATCTAGTTTCAACGATTTCATTTAAAAAGTATTACTTTTAGGGACAAATCACGTTTTCAAAAAAAAATTATTTTGTGTAGTTACAACACTGGTGCAAATCACAAAAAAATGTATATGTATACATATATACATATATATATATATATATATATATATATATATATATATATATATATATATATATAGAAAATATAATATGGGAATTTTCTTTAAAAGGGCTCCATAATCGGTGAGCATAATATATCAATAGTAAACAATAATAATAACAACGAAAAATATTTAGCAATTTCACGAGCACACCAACCACAAGCATTTAAGAACAAATAAATATATAAATAATATAATTAAGCAACACGCAGGTATGATGATCAACACAGAATAAAAAGATGATATTAATGAGTCGAAAAATCAACAAATTACTAAAATAATATATTTTAAATGTACAATCTATCCAACATAATTATACATATTTCTATATCTAATTCTTTTGTCATCGCTTCAATAAAGGCAGTTTCCAAAAGACAATGTAAATTAAATGAACCAAGAAAACTATTTTTTGAATAAAGAGGGCGAGAGCTCTTTTTCTAAACGATATGTACAATGCTGTTGTTGCTTTTAAGGGTGCTCTAAATTTTAACAGAAAATAACAAGTCTGCGTAAATGCAAACACAAGAGTTAAACAATATTTTTGTTAATACTAATAAAGGAGGTGACAGTAAATTATTTATATGCATCAAATTACCTGCAGAAAAATTTTCAAGCACTTTTTAAGTGTCTTTTCGTCGCCTTTTTAAAATTAAGTCTAGAATATTTGTTTTGAAGTGATGATTTGGCATTGGCAGTAATGAAAATTATACTATATATTTCTATTTATTAATTTATTCCCGTTATTTTAGGAAGTTTCTAATATAATATACATAAGGAACATTCTCTTCCAAAAAATTAGACAAAACACTTGAAATTTCTAGTGTCTAAAAACACTTTAATTCCTACTATTGTCCTGATCTATTCTATATTTTTTATTGTTATATGTAAAATCTAACGCTGATCTCACGTACTTAAAACTAAGCTTATAATAACGGAGATACGTGAGAAAATATACATTAATGATTTATTAGTAAACAAATACGTGATATATTATTGAATTCAATGAACGGCGGAAACGTGTGAAAAATTACAGAAGAGTAAACAGATAAACAACATTATTTATTAATGACAATCTTATCCCCACCCGCAAGAACTTCTCTCAAAAAATTATTGTTGAAAGATTCAATATATATAAAAAAAACCTGGGTGGGTCCATATAAATTAAAGAGATCACGGCGGACCTCCTGAAACCTACACTAAAACTACGTTAAGAAAGCAATTGCACATAAAGTATTTTTTAATATTTTTATGTGAATCGCATTTTGTCTGGTATTAGTTTGGTACCTATTTCAAAAATTTCAATTTCATATAAAATTTTATATTGTAGCATTTGCTTTTTTGTGCCTTTTTAAAAGTCGGTCCAAATTTTTCAAAAAAAAATATTTTTAGTAAAAATCTAAAAATCTAATTCAAAATGTTAATAATGACAAAAAGAAAGATGTCTAAAATTTGGTACCAAATATAATTACACTCATTATTGTGTAAATTTCTGGGTTCCAGGAACCTACGTAATAGCAGGCAATATTTTTCCGAATTATTTAAGTAATTGTAGTTGATAATAATCCCCAGTACATGTTATGTTTTACCTCTCGGTACTTCAAAGAAGATCCTACCCTTAATTATTTATAAATGACAAAAACCTACTTAATTTCAAAATATTTATTGCATTTATCCTGACCTTAAACTTTTATGGATTTATAGGCATAAATTTTTGAACTATTAGAAACTAAAACCTGACCGTTTGCAATTTTCATGTTTGTCAAAATAGAAAGTTATTATCCTAGTTTTAAATAAGATGTTTAAATAATAGTAAAAATTACCACCATAACGTAATACGCACTTCACCAATTTTTTTAAAGAATTTTTTAATTTTAAAAAAGTTTCTGATTTCAAAAGTTTTAGGATCTTAGAAATATAGTCATATATTTGTTAAATAAAATAAACAAAAATTATATTAATGAAACTTAACAATTGAATGAACAGGCTTAGCAAGAGAAGAGAGAGGCAAGATATTTTCTTTGTTTATTTTATTGTTAATAGTTTGAAGTATAAAGGTTGCGATCTGATAAATTGTCTCAATTTTCATGTGTCAAAGATTAATTTAAGATTTCGTAACAATGTTGTGTTGAGGTCGGAGTATTCTTCATGTCCCTCATTAATAGAATGATGATTAAATGTAATAACTTTATTGGAAAACAAGACATAAATTTGTCTACAAATGATATGAAACTGTGTAATTGTTAATTAGGAATGGTGGTATTGTATAGGTTTTAGTCTTATTTATAACATTAGTATTGTAAATACAGTTACTTTTACTAACGTTGCCTTTTGAAGGTGTTTGTACACAGAAATTTTTCGAAGTAGATTTATAGGGAATAAAAATGGTCTTAAAATAATTTTCTTTATTATGTCTTGTAGGATGTACGGAGGCTTCTTGCAAGGAATTTATAAACAATATTTTTAATTTATATTTTGGCGGCATTGTTTATTTTCACCAATTTCGGTTCGTAAATTTTCTTCATTCCCCTTAACTTACCCTTGGTTACAATGTAACTCGCAAATATATATATATGCTTTTTATTTATTTTTTAAATTATTTGGCGCCAGGCGCAAATAACTATACTTGTATAATTGATTTGTATCAATTTTTTTTTATTTTAATAAAAAAAAAACTTCACAAATACACACGTGCTGTATTTCTGAATGCACCCCGTTTTTCGTGATCACATGATTAGCATAATCTGTCAAATTTTATTTTTTTCCAAAAAAACATTCAAAAATGGGGTTTTATTTTTTTTCTAAATACTATTTTTACCCCATATCCAAAATTTCAGCTGTATACGATAATTTAGATTTTCTGACAATTTTTTGTAAATTGCACCACCATTGCAAAATAAGACTCAATGCAACCTACATAAAACTTCTTAGTTTTAACAATGCTTCATTCCAGACATATTTTGTTTAAAGTAGCGCCATATTAAATGTGTGTTTTTCTACAAAATCGAACAAGGCTTATAAAATTTGATCACATGTGATGCAAAGTTTATTTGTTTTTGACCCTGTATAAGGCAACCTCATAAAATAACTATCTTTGAAAATGTAGTTTGTATCTAAAAGTAATACACATTATAAATGAGACAAACAAGTACATAGTGTCATCAGTAAAGTCTGCAATTAGGTGGAAAATTTTTTTTTAATTTAACTTTACGTAAAGTTTATCTAGTTTCAACGATTTCATTTAAAACTCCATTACTAAAATTGTCCTTAATATTAATATGTATTACTTTTAGACACAATTACGTTTTCAAAAATAATTTTGTGAAGTTACAACACTGGTGCAAATTACAAAAAATGGGCAATAAATCTAAATTATCTTACGCAGCTGAAATTGTGCATATGGACTTAAAATTGTATTTAGAAAAACTTTTTCTAATAACTTTTTTCGATATATATATATATATATATATATATATATATATATATATATATATATATATACATATATATATATATATATATATATATATATATATATATATATATATATATATATAAAATATAGCATGGGAATTTTCTTTAAAAGGTCTCCATAATCGGTGAGCATAAGGTATTAATAGTAAACAATAATAAAAACAACGAAAAATATTTAGCAATCTCACGAGCACACCACCCACAAACATTTAAGAACAAATGAATATATAAATAATATAATTAAGCAACACGCAGGTATGATGATCAACACAGAATAAAAAGATGATATTAATGAGTCGAAAAATCAACAAATTACTAAAATAATATATTTTAAATGTACAATCTATCCAACATAATTATACATATTTCTATATCTAATTCTTTTGTCATCGCTCCAATAAAGGCGGTTTCCAAAAAAGAATGTAAATTAAATGAACCAAGAAAACTGTTACATTACTAGTTGTTCTACATATCAAGATGTCTGTTTTGGATTTTTCAAGAAAGTACTTCTAATACAGTTCTATTTTCAAAAAAAAAAATATATAAATAAAGAAAAAAATTTGAAAAATTGTTTGCAGCTATTTTTAGAATAAAGAGGGCGAGCGTTTTTTTTTCGAAACCAATTTGCTTTTAAGGGTGCTCTAAATTTTAACAGAAAATAACAAGTCTGCGTAAATGCAAACACAAGAGTTAAACAATATTTTTGTTAATACTAATAAAGGAGGTGACAGTAAATTATTTATATACATCAAATTGCCTGGAGAAAAATTTTCAAGCACTTTTTAAGTGTCTTTTTCGTCGCCTTAGTAACGCTTTTTAAAATTAAGTCTAGAATATTTGTTTTGAAGTGATGATTTGGCATTGGCGGTAATGAAAATTTTACTATATATTTCTGTTTATTAATTTATTCCCGTTGTTCTAGGAAGTTTCTAATGTAATACACATAAGGAACATTCTCTTCCAAAAAATTAGACAAAAAACTTGAAATTTCTAGTGTCTAAAAACACTTTAATTCCTACTTTTGTCCTGATCTACTCTATATTTTTTATTGTTATATGTAGAATCTAACGCTGATCTCACATACTTAAACTAAGCTTATAATAACCGAGATACGTGAGAAAATATATATTAATGATTTATTAGTAAATAAACACGTGATATATTATTGAACTCAATCAACGGCGGAAATGTGTGAAAAATTACAGAAGAGTAAACAGATAAACAACATCTTATCCCCACCCGTAAGAACTTCCCTCAAAAATTTATTCTTTAAAGATTCAAAATACATAAAAAAACCTGGGTGGGTCCATATAAATTAAAGAGGTCACGGCGGACCCCCTGAAACCTACACTAAAACTACGTTAAGAAAGCAATTGCACATAAAGTATTTTTTAATATTTTTATGTGAATCGCATTTTTGTCTGGTATTAGCTTGGTACCTATTTCAAAAATTTCACTTTCATATAAAATTTTATATTGTAACTTTTTGCTTTTTTTTAAAAGTCGGTCCAATTTCTTCAAAAAATATTTTTAGTAAAGATCTCAAAATCTAATTCAAAATGTTAATAATGACAAAAAGAAAGATGTCTAAAATTTGGTACCAAATATAATTACACTCATTATTGTATAAATTTCTGGGTTCCAGGAACATAGGTCATAGCAGGCAATATTTTTCCGAATTATTTAAGTAATTGTCGTTGATAATAATCCCCAGTACATGTTATGTTTTACCTCTCGGTACTTCAAAGAAGATCCTACCCTTAATTATTTATAAATGACGAAAACCTACTTAATTTCAAAATATTTATTGCG
This sequence comes from Diaprepes abbreviatus, assembly GCA_034092305.1. Classification (NCBI taxonomy): domain Eukaryota; kingdom Metazoa; phylum Arthropoda; class Insecta; order Coleoptera; family Curculionidae; genus Diaprepes; species Diaprepes abbreviatus. Next base: position 7,885,484 of record JASJET010000200.1, read on the forward strand.
TTTACCCTGACCTTAAACTTTTATGGATTTATAGGCATACATTTTTGAATTATTAGAAACTAAAACCTGACCGTTTGCAATTTTCATGTTTGTCAAAATAGAAAGTTATAATCCTAGTTTTAAATAAGATGTTTAAATAATAGTAAAAATTACCACCATATTTTAGAAATAAAATTTTGCTAGAACCTCTTTCCAATTAACTCAACAACACTAATAACTGCTACGGAACCCTAACGTAATACGCACTTAACCGATTCTATTAAAGAATTTTTTAATTTTAAAAAAGTTTCTGATTTCAAAAGTTTTAGGATCTTAGAAATGTAGTCAAATATTTGATAAATAATATAAACAAAAATTATTTATATTAATGAAACTTAACAATTGAATGAACAGGCTTAGCAAGAGAAGAGAGAGGCGATATTTTCTTTGTTTATTTTATTGTTAATATTTTGAAGTATAAAGGTTGCGATCTGATAAATTATCTTAATTTTCATGTGTCAAAGATTAATTTAAGATTCCGTAACAACGTTGTGTTGAGGTCGGAGTATTCTTCATGTTCCTCATTAATAGAATGATGATTAAATATAATAACTTTATTGGAAAACAAGACATACATTTGTCTACAAATGATGTAAAACTGTGTAATTGTTAATTAGGAATATGGTATTGTGTAGGTCTTAGTCTTATTTATAACATTAGTATTGTAAATACAGTTACTTTTAATAACGTTGCCTTTTGAATGGGTTTGTACACAGGAATTTTTCGAAGTAGATTTATACGGAATAAAAATGGTCTTAAAATAATTTTCTTTATTATGTCTTGCAGGATGGACGGAGGCTTCTTGCAAAGAATTTATAAACAATATTTTTTATTTATATTTAGGCGGCATTGTTTATTTTCACCAATTTCGGCTGGTAAAGTTTCTTCATTCCCTTAACTTACCCTTGGTTACAATGCAACTCGCTAATATATATATATATATATATATATATATATATATATATATATATATATATATATATATATATGTATATATATATATATATATATATATATATATATATATATATATATACAGTGTGACCAGTAAAGTCCGCATCGAATGGTATATTCTTTATTAATAGTTTTATTCGAAATTTGACTTTGGCAACAATTTCTGCTTCGATCGAGATGAAAATTAACCAAAAAAATAGTAGTCACATGATTAGCATTATCCGTCATTCAAACATTCAAAAATGGGGTTATATCTCTTTTCTAAATGCCATTTTTAGCCCAAATGCAAAATTTCTGTTGTATAAAATAATTTAGATTTTTTGCCAATTTTTTGTAAATTGCAACACTGTTGCAAAATAAGACTCAACGCAACCTACATAAAACTTCTTAGTTTTGACAATGCTCCATCCCAGACATATTCTGTTTAAAGTAGCGTCATATTAAATGTGTGTTTTTCTACAAAATCTAAACAGGGCTATTAAAATTTGGTCACACGTGATGCAAAGTTTATTTGTTTTTGACCCTGTATAAGGCAACCTCATAAAATAACTATCTTTAAAAATGTAGTTTGTGTCTAAAAGTAATACACATTATAAATGAGACAAACAAGTACATAGTGTCATAAGTAAAGTCTGCATTAGGTGGAGAATTTTTTTTTATTTAACTTCACGTAAAGTTTATCTAGTTTCAACGATTTCATTTAAAAAGTATTACTTTTAGACATAAATCACGAGCACACCAACCACACCAACCACAAGCATTTAAGAACAAATAAATATATAAATAATATAATTAAGCAACACGCAGGTATGATGATCAACACAGAATAAAAAGATGATATTAATGAGTCGAAAAATCGACAAATTACTAAAATAATATATTTTAAATGTACAATCTATCCAACATAATTATACATATTTCTATATCTAATTCTTTTGTCATCGCTCCAATAAAGGCGGTTTCCAAAAAAGAACGTAAATTAAATGAACCAAGAAAACTGTTACATTACTAGTTGTTCTACATATCAAGATGTCTGTTTTGGATTTTTCAAGAAAGTATTTCTAATATAGTTCTATTTTCAAAAATATATATATATATGTAAATAAAGAAAAAAATTTGAAAAATTGTTTGCAGCTATTTTTTGAATAAAGAGGCCGAGAGCTCTTTATCTAAACGATATGTACAGGGTGAGTCAACGATTGGATGAAGTAGGTTTGTGCCTTTTCGGTGAAATTAACAAAGAAACTATATTTATTGTTTGATACAGTTGATTTTTACGCAGATTTTAAAAATATTTAGGACTCTACAGGGTGAGCCAAAAAACTAGGACAGCATAAAGTTGTATTTTTTTAAATAGAACACCCTATATACGAATCGTATTTTCGATTTAGCTTATAATTTTAAATCTTTTTTATTAAGGGTTTACTATAACAAAACTTTATAGTTTCTGAGATAATTAAGTTTAAAGAAAAAAAGTCACATTTTCAAGCATCAATTCAATCCTAAATAACGTTTTCAATTTTGTGACAAATATATTCAAATTTGGAATTTAGCAAGGCCAAGGACAAGTTAACATAATTTTTACCTAATATTTGCAATAAAAGCTACAGGGTGTTGAACACATCGGCTCAAATTTGAACAAGTTTAAATGAATAAATATCTTTTTTTTTAATGGTACACCCTGTATATTTTCATGTTATTTAATAGAGTAATAAAAACCCTAAAAGTTTTGTTCAATATATCCTATACCTATTTATAATAGTTTTTGAGATATTTCAGTTTTTCTTATTTTCCATACTTTTTTACAGAAATAGTCTTCATTATCATAGTAGCCATGGCAAAAACAATATAAAAAAACATTTTTCTGTGTGTCAAATTTATAACCGCAATCGCTTCTTTTGGTTTTTACGTAGTGTAGTTTGGTTTTTTTTGCATTCATCTTATATTGTAAAATGAATTTTCCAAAGAATGAGTTAATAGATGTGATTTATACAATAGGAGAGGCTCAAAAAATTGTCTTCTTGCTCAAAGAATTTACAAAATGAAGTATCCTGATCGACGCCAGCCTAATACCCATACTTTTCAAAACTTAATGCAAAGATTTGATTCTTCTGGTACTGTTGATTATCCAAAATGTAAAGTGGTCAACAAACCAGTAACTAATGAAGAAAAAGAACTACAAGTATTGTTAAATGTTCAGGAAAATCCTTATATTGGTAGCCGTCAGTTAGCAGCATTATGTGAAACATCACAATCCACCGCTAATCTACAAAGAAATATAGGTATCATCCATATCACATGGAATTACACCAAGAATTGCATGGACAGGATTTTGAAAGTCGTGTAAACTTTTGTCGTACAATAAATGCGGAGATTCAATTAAATCCAAATTTATTATGCAAGGTAATGTTTAGTGATGAAGCTACTTTTAGAAGTAACGGTGCCGTAAATAGACGCAACATGCATTATTATGCCACAGAAAACCCATTTTGGATTAGAGAGGTGCAACATCAAAACCACTGGTCATTAAATGTTTGGTGTGGTATTCATCATAATCGAATTATTGGACCCCACTTTTTTAATGAACCACTAAATGGCCATAGTTACGTGAACTTTCTACAAGAAGAACTACCCCAACTGCTTCAAGGTCTCGATAGGGATGAGCTCGACAGTATGTGGTTCCAGCACGATGGTGCGCCTCCGCATTACCATCGTGAAGTTCGTGCGTTTTTGGACCAACGATATCCGCAAAAATGGATTGGACGTGGGGGTTTCATTGAGTGGCCACCAAGGTCTTGCGACATCACCCCATTAGATTTCTTCCTATGGGGTTATATTAAAATAAGGTGTATGTTAATCCACCAACAACAGTGGAAGATATGCGAAACAGGATTAGGGATACCTGTAGAACAATAACGCCACTAATTTTGTCCAGGGTCCGAGAAAATCTGCAAAAAAGACTAAATTTGTGCATTGCACAAGAGGGTCGTTTATTCGAACACTTATTAAAAAGAAATAATTAATCTCAGTATTTAATAGGTAATTTTTTTGTTTCAATTTAGTATAAAAGTAAATATGTATTTGCCTTGTCGTTATTGTTGTGTTAATTTTTTCACATTATGTTTAATTAAACTATTGCCGTTGTAATATAACGAATAATGTATTTCATCATATTTAACCACATTCTGTTTGTTTCTGTAGTTTCTTTTTATTATTTTACATGGCTACTATGATAATGAAGACTATTTCTGTAAAAAAGTATGGAAAATAAAAAAACTGAAATATCTCAAAAACTATTATAAATAGGTATAGAATATATTGAACAAAACTTTTAGGGTTTTTATTACTCTATTAAATAACATGAAAATATACAGGGTGTACCATTTCAAAAAAAACATATTTATTCATTTAAACTTGTTCAAATTTGAGCCGATGTGTTCAACACCCTGTAGCTTTTATTGCAAATATTAGGTAAAAATTATGTTAACTTGTCCTTGGCTTTACTAAATTCCAAATTTGAATATATTTGTCACAAAATTGAAAACGTTATTTAGGATTGAATTGATGCTTGAAAATGTGACTTTTTTTCTTTAAACTTAATTATCTCAGAAACTATAAAGTTTTGTTATAGTAAACTCTTAATAAAAAAGATTTAAAATTATAAGCTAAATCGAAAATATGATTCGTATATAGGGTGTTCTATTTAAAAAAATACAACTTTATGCTGTCCTAGTTTTTTGGCTCACCCTGTAGAGTCCTAAATATTTTTAAAATCTGCGTAAAAATAAACTGTATCAAACAATAAATATAGTTTCTTTGTTAATTTCACCGAAAAGGCACAAACCTACTTCATCCAATCGTTGACTCACCCTGTACAATGCTGTTGTTGCTTTTAAGGGTGCTCTAAACTTTAACAGAAAATAACAAGTCTGCGTAAATACAAACACAAGAATTAAACAATATTTTTGTTAATACTAATAAAGGAGGTGACAGTAAATTATTTATATACATCAAATTGCCTGGAGAAAAATTTTCAAGCACTTTTTAAGTGTCTTTTTCGTCGCCTTAGTAACGCTTCTTAAAATTAAGTCTAGAATATTTGTTTTGAAGTGATGATTTGGCATTGGCGGTAATGAAAATTATACTATATATTTCTGTTTATTAATTTATTCCCGTTGTTCTAGGAAGTTTCTAATGTAATACACATAAGGAACATTCTCTTCCAAAAAATTAGACAAAAAACTTGAAATTTCTAGTGTCTAAAAACACTTTAATTACTACTTTTGTCCTGATCTACTCTATATTTTTTATTGTCATACGTAAATCTAACGCTGATCTCACGTACTTAAACTAAGCTTATAATAACCGAGATACGTGAGAAAATATACATTAATGATTTATTAGTAAACAAACACGTGATATATTATTGAACTCAATGAACGGCGGAAACGTGTGAAAAATTACAGAAGAGTAAACAGATAAAAAAAATAAAGTCACGAGTTAATCACATACGAAATAATGTACGAAATTTTTGGCATCTTTCCATACTGTAAAAAGCAAAATATTTTTGTAGCCTCGAGTAGGCGGACAGTGGGAACTTTTGTTTTTTGTTTGCCGAACAAATGGTTGTGGTATACGGTGGAATAGTTAACTTTTACCAAATAAAGTATGATCGGAAAATATTTATATTTAGTTTCATATACAGAGTGACCAGTAAAATCCACATTATATTGATTTTTTTTTAATAGCTTTATTCAAAATTTGGCTTTGGCATCAATTTCTGCTTCAATTGAAATGAAAATTACCCAGTTAATTAGTATTATCTGTCAATTTTTTTTTCCAAAAAAAAATTCAAAAGTGGGATTATATCTCAAAATCTCGAAAAAATTTTTCTAAATGCAATTTTTCAAATTAATTTCAGATTTGTAATATTGGCCTCAAAACTTTACAATATCGATATTTAAAGAACTTGAGACGTAAATTTCTTAGCCCGATATATTTTATATTACTTATTGGGTTTGTATACGCCCTAAAAACCCCGCCATATCCATTTTAGACACAATAGGCAAATGTAAAGTTTTCAGTCCCTCATATTTTATCTTATCAACCTAAAATTGTAAAAAATTAACTTCATATTCATAATACTTGACCCCGAAAACCTCCTAATACCAAATCTGAAAAAATGCGAATAAAGTGAAATTTTCAACCCACCATATTGGATCCGCCATATTGCATTTCAAAAAAATTATTTTAACGTCCTAATCTAATCTGAATCTGAACCCTTCAAAGGTCCTAATTGCCTCTGACATATTAGATTTTCTTAGAATAATTTTATATTCGCTATTTACAACCTCAGAAACGATTCAGCCCCACCTTTGAACAAAATCGAAAAATGTAAAATTTTTAGTCCGCTATATTGAATTCACCATATTGAATCTGAAGAAACCAATATATCAGTTTTGGAAAAAATCGACAAATGCAAAATTTTAAAACGCCATATTGATTCCGCCAGAGTTTTTCAAAAAAATATATTAAATTCGTAATTAACAATCCCCCAATACTGATTTTAGACAAAATCGAAAGATGTAGAATCTTTAATCCGCCATCTTGGATCCGCTATATTTATTTTTTTTTTAATAATTTCAGATTCGTAATGTGCGACCCTAAAAACTCCCTTATATCAATTTTGAAGAAAATCGCACAAAATTAATTTTTAGCCGCCATCTTGGATCAGCCATATTGAATTTTAAAAAAATGATTATAGATTCGTTATGTGCAACCCCAAAAACTCCTCTATACCAATTTTGGAGAAAATTGGATAAATTGATTTTTTCGTCGGCCATATTGGATCCGTCATATTGAATTTTTTAAAAATAATTTCAGATTCGATGTGTACGATCCCGAAAATTCCCACATATCAATTTTGGAGAAAATCGGACAAAATTAATTTTTTGGCCACCATATTGTCAGCGCCATCTTGGACTTTACTGCACCAATTTCATCCAAAAAAATATGGGACCACCGCAGCAACTTCCTAAACATAACGTAACAAATTTCATTCAAATCGGTGCCGCCGTTCCGGAGTAATCGGTGTACAGGGTGAGTCAACGATTGGATGAAGTAGGTTTGTGCCTTTTCGGTGAAATTAACAAAGAAACTATATTTACTGTTTGATACAGTTTATTTTTACGCAGATTTTAAAAATATTTAGGACTCTACAGGGTGAGCCAAAAAACTAGGACAGCATAAAGTTGTATTTTTTTAAATAGAACACCCTATATACGAATCGTATTTTCGATTTAGCTTATAATTTTAAATCTTTTTTATTGAGGATTTACTATAACAAAACTTTATAGTTTCTGAGATAATTAAGTTTAAAGAAAAAAAGTCACATTTTCAAGCATCAATTCAATCCTAAATAACGTTTTCAATTTTGTGACAAATATATTCAAATTTGGAATTTAGCAAGGCCAAGGACAAGTTAACATAATTTTTACCTAATATTTGCAGTAAAAGCTACAGGGTGTTGAACACATCGGCTCAAATTTGAACAAGTTTAAATGAATAAATATCTTTTTTTTAAATGGTACACCCTGTATATTTTCATGTTATTTAATAGAGTAATAAAAACCCTAAAAGTTTTGTTCAATATATCCTATACCTATTTATAATAGTTTTAGAGATATTTCAGTTTTTCTTATTTTCCATACTTTTTTACTGAAATAGTCTTCATTATCATAGTAGCCACGTAAAATAATAAAAAGAAACTACAGAAACAAACAGATTGTGGTTAAATATGATGAAATACATTATTCGTTATATTACAACGGCAATAGTTTAATTAAACATAATATGAAAAAATTAACACAACAATAACAAGGCAAATACATATTTACTTTTATACTAAATTGAAACAAAAAAATTATCTATTAAATACTGAGATTAATTATTTCTTTTTAATAAGTGTTCGAATAAACGACCCTCTTGTACAATGCACAAATTTAGTCTTTTTTGCAGATTTTCTCGGACCCTGAACAAAATTAGTGGCGTTATTGTTCTACAGGTATCCCTAATCCTGTTTCGCATATCTTCCACTGTTGTTGATGGATTAACATACACCTTATTTTTAATATAACCCCATAGGAAGAAATCTAATGGGGTGATGTCGCAAGACCTTGGTGGCCACTCAATGAAACCCCCACGTCCAATCCATTTTTGCGGATATCGTTGGTCCAAAAACGCACGAACTTCACGATGGTAATGCGGAGGCGCACCATCGTGCTGGAACCACATACTGTCGAGCTCATCCCTATCGAGACCTTGAACCAGTTGGGGTAGTTCTTCTTGTAGAAAGTTCAGGTAACTATGGCCATTTAGTGGTTCATTAAAAAAGTGGGGTCCAATAATTCGATTATGATGCATACCACACCAAACATTTAATGACCAGTGGTTTTGATGTTGCACCTCTCTAATCCAAAATGGGTTTTCTGTGGCATAATAATGCATGTTGCGTCTATTTACGGCACCGTTACTTCTAAAAGTAGCTTCATCACTAAACATTACCTTGCATAATAAATTTGGATTTAATTGAATCTCCGCATTTATTGTACGACAAAAGTTTACACGACTTTCAAAATCCTGTCCATGCAATTCTTGGTGTAATTCCATGTGATATGGATGATACCTATATTTCTTGGTAGTACGATTAGCGGTGGATTGTGATGTTTCACATAATGCTGCTAACTGACGGCTACCAATATAAGGATTTTCCTGAACATTTAACAATACTTGTAGTTCTTTTTCTTCATTAGTTACTGGTTTGTTGACCACTTTACGTTTTGGATAATCAACAGTACCAGAAGAATCAAATCTTTGCATTAAGTTTTGAAAAGTATGGGTATTAGGCTGGCGTCGATCAGGATACTTCACTTTGTAAATTCTTTGAGCAAGAAGGCAATTTTTTTGAGCCTCTCCTATTGTATAAATCATATCTATTAACTCATTCTTTGGAAAATTCATTTTACAATATAAGATGAATGCAAAAAAAACCAGACTACACTACATAAAAACCAAAAGAAGCGATTGCGGTTATAAATTTGACACACAGAAAAATGTTCTTTTACATTGTTTTTGCCATGGCTACTATGATAATGAAGACTATTTCTGAAAAAAAGTATGGAAAATAAGAAAAACTGAAATATCTCAAAAACTATTATAAATAGGTATAGGATATATTGAACAAAACTTTTAGGGTTTTTATTACTCTATTAAATAACATGAAAATATACAGGGTGTACCATTTAAAAAAAAGATATTTATTCATTTAAACTTGTTCAAATTTGAGCCGATGTGTTCAACACCCTGTAGCTTTGGCTACTATGATAATGAAGACTATTTCTGAAAAAAAGTATGGAAAATAAGAAAAACTGAAATATCTCAAAAACTATTATAAATAGATATAGGATATATTGAACAAAACTTTTAGGGTTTTTATTACTCTATTAAATAACATGAAAATATACAGGGTGTACCATTTAAAAAAAAAGATATTTATTCATTTAAACTTGTTCAAATTTGAGCCGATGTGTTCAACATCCTGTAGCTTTTATTGCAAATATTAGGTAAAAATTATGTTAACTTGTCCTTGGCCTTGCTAAATTCCAAATTTGAATATACTTGTCACAAAATTGAAAACGTTATTTAGGATTGAATTGATGCTTGAAAATGTGACTTTTTTTCTTTAAACTTAATTATCTCAGAAACTATAAAGTTTTGTTATAGTGAACCCTTAATAAAAACGATTTAAAATTATAAGCTAAATCGAAAATACGATTCGTATATAGGGTGTTCTATTTTAAAAAATACAACTTTATGCTGTCCTAGTTTTTTGGCTCACCCTGTAGAGTCCTAAATATTTTTAAAATCTGCGTAAAAATAAACTGTATCAAACAATAAATTTAGTTTCTTTGTTAATTTCACCGAAAAGGCACAAACCTACTTCATCCAATCGTTGACTCACCCTGTACATCTATAAAAAAAAACATAGTCGACGAATTGAGAACCTCCTTCTTTTAGAAGTCGGATGGAAGAAAATAGGAGATTTTATCCAAGAGGATGAAAAAGGATTGTTGAAGAAAAATAAAGACAGTAATTCTCAATTTTCAAGTTTCATTTGAAAACTTTATTAATTTATTTCTTCACATTTTTAATTAAAAGTCACATTATATGACTGCGATTAGATTAATATTTTATACGCTATAATTTTTAGATTAAGCTCAACTGCAGAGTATTAGTATGAAATCAAATTTCTTGATAATTCAATACCTAATTTATTCATTAATTCCCAAATTTTTTATATTTTTTCAAGAGTTATGATAGTTAATTTATGTCAATTTAATTCAAGATATTAACTAAGGAAATGGAAAAAATAATCCAATTTATTCTTCAATTCTAATACAAGCAAAACTTTTAGTCTGAAAAAGTAATTTTAATATTTAAAAAGTGACAAGAAGTTTTTGAAAGCCAATACCCTTTAGAGGGGAGTTTTTTTGGGAAACAAATTATATATTTTCCTATACAATTTTTGATTTGTTTCAGGACTTCTATCTATATTTGGTTTGATTTTAATATTGGTTTACGTTTTTTTGCTGTCTTCTGCTGTTTTTTGTTCATGCCGCATTGCTGTGAAGACGTCGTATTTTTAAAAAGCGAAGCAAACGTTTTCAATATATATCAAGTATAATTTATTTAAACATAAACTAATATACATATAGATATAAGGCTATTTTGACAAAGAATATGTATATCATATTTTCTATAGGAGCCTAAATTGAGTAACTTTCTTTACCTCCTTTTTTAAAATTCCTCTATATATATAAAGGGTGTTTTTTATAGAGGTATAGAACTTTAAGTTGGCAACACTTTTTTAACTGGCGGTCATTTTGTCAGCTGTCAAGGGATTTATATTTAGTTTGGTTTGGCATTTCAACATGAATAGACTGATGCCTGAACAATGCTTCCAAATTGTGCAAATTTATTTTGAAAATCATGGTTCTGTTCAAAATACGTATCGCGCACTACGTCCATTTTACGGTCAACATAATCGTCCATCAGAGCAATTAATTCGATTAACTTTGGAACGTTTTCGCACCACGTTTACTCTAAATGATAATACGCATCCACAGAGACGTCGTACATTGCGTACAGAAGAAGTCATTGCTGCTGTAGAGCGGTTTGCGTGCTTACAAAATCCAACTCGTGCAAGAATTGATCCCGATTTTCATAAGGGAATTTTGTTTAGCGATGAAGCTCACTTTTGTTTGAATGGATACGTCAATGAACAAAACTGCCGTATTTGGAGTGATGATAATCCTCAAGTGTATGTTGAGACACCGTTACATCCAGAAAAAATGACTGTTTGGTGTGCTTTATGGGCTGGTGGAATCATTGGTCCGTACTTCTTTAAAAACGATGCTGGTCAGAATGATACAGTCAATGGTGACCGCTATAGAGTCATGATTACTGACTTTTTCGTTCATCAATTGAACAACCATGATGTCTAGGAGCTGTGGTTTCAACAAGACGGCGCAACATGTCACACAGCTCGTGCTACAATTAATTTATTGAAGGAAATGTTTGGTAACCGCATAGTTTCACGTTTCGGACCCGTGAATTGGCCTCCAAGATCGTGCGACTTAACGCCGCTAGACTATTTTCTGTGGGGATATGTGATACGCCGATAAGCCCAAAACGATGTTGGAAAAAGTCATCGAAAATTAGACCTCCAGATTAGACTACGTCCAAGCCAGCCGTGGCGGTCATATGCCAGAAGTCATATTTAAATTATAATGCCAGAAGGTTATCTTTCGAATAAAGTAAATTTCATATCAATTTAAAAAATTCATCTTTGTTTTATTCATTTAAAAGTTCTCTACCTCTATAAAAAACACCCTTTATATATATATATATATATATATATATATATATATATATATATATATATATATAGAGGGTGCGGCATTTATCTTGAGACATCGGTAAGATCAGATTTTTTCGAAAAATGTTTTACAAACATTATAGGGTGGCAGGGTGTAGCAGTGACCTTGAAAATGACTTTGGCCTTGCCCTTCAAGGTTATTTAAAGGTCAACTCCAGATTTTTAAATGGGGCCCCCCAATTTCAACCACGGAAATAAAAAGTACGGGAAATTTTACCATCGGATATGACCTTGATCTCAAGGTAAAGATCAAATATCAAGATACTTTCAAGGTCAGAATAAAAAGATCGCTGTATTTCGTGAAATGTTTTGTACAAAAGTTGTTGAGTGGCACGGGGGCTAACTGGTAATGACCTTGATAATAACCTTCAACTTCACCTTCAAGGTCATTTGGAGCTCGATTACAAAATTTGAAAAGGAAACCCCCAATTTGACCCCCAGAAATGGAAAGACCGATTATTATCACAGTAAATTCATCGTCAGATATGTCCACGGCCTCAAGGGCAAGATCAAAGCATCATGTTCAATTTGCAAATCAAACGTAAAAAAATTAATAAAGATTTTCTTTTTACATAATTTACAAAAGCTCACTTATATTTTTAGGTGGTAATAAATGTTAAAAAATCACTTTTTAGCCAATATTTTTATTAGTTATTAGTTATTCACATCAATAGTCATTCATTCATTACTTTTTGAAAATGATGTACATTAAATGACCAATTACTTCAAGTACGTGTTAGAAAAACATTGATTTTTGATCTAACGTTCAGGATTTGTTTTTGTTATTTCGAAGGACCATCTGTTGCTTATAAAGGGAAAAAAAACAGAGATTTTCTTTATAAACGTCGAATAAAATAATTAACTTTTAAAAACTAAAATATACAATAAACTTCTTCCAAATCTTACAAAAAAATAACAACAACTCATTTACAATCCATTAAAATAAAGCCAGTTTTGATAATCCCAAAATTAGGGTGGGAAAAATCGAAATATTTCGCGAGAGAGAATTGCAAGAATGTGATAGTGAAATCTCAAAATTAGTGTTATGAGGTAAGAGATCAAATGGCAAGTGCTGGAATAATCTGGTAAGTTGCGAACAAACCGAAGCAAGTGCCGCTTTTGGAAGCATGGTGATTGGTTGCTCATTTCCTACTACCCCTCGGACGGGGAAAACTTGAAGAACAAGGTTATTTACAAGGTCACTACCACTTGACCCCCGTGTCACCCAACAACTTTTATACGAAATATTTCACGAAATACTGCGATCTTTTTGTTTTGGTCTCGAAACTACCTTTATATTTGACCCTCATCTTGAGATCAAGGTCACATTCGATGGTAAAATTTCCCGCCTCATGTACTCGAGCAAAGAAAATAAGAAAACAAAAAATGGCTTTGCATCGTGCAAACGCCCCATTTGCAATTTCTACATCCACGTATTTTTTGAATCCATAAGCTACAAGCAGCTTGTCTGGATGTCAAATAACAAACGCTTACTTTCTAATACACTATCACAAAATTAAACAATTAAAATTCAAGTCAAATTAAAATTGATTAAAGAAATTAAACTTACACCTATTTAAAGAGAAAACATCACATACATACATATCAATCATATTCAAAAATATTAACGCAAAAAAAAACAATACCTAAAATCATCTCCATTTCCAATACTAATTTAATAATGGCACTGCATTAACAATCTGATGTTGGTTTGCTTTTATCCACTTAGAGATTCTCACATAAAAAGAATATACATTTACAATAGATTTTATTTCTAAAGGTAAAAAATTAAATAACTTTTGACCGATATACATAATATTCCTCTGCGAAGCCGTATATAATGCCACAGGAAAGGTAAGGCCTCCATTGTGAACAGACCTGGTATGAACATTGTGCATAATCGGACTTTTATATTCATCACACTTCTTCATAAAGTTTAAAACATTTTTACAATACAATTGTCTGATAGTTATATATATATATATATATATATATATATATATATATATATATATATATATATATATATATGTTATGTCGGATATTCTCACGGGTGTGATGTGTAATCGAAGGTTTCCGGGCATGCTGTGTATGTGCAGAGTCCCTCTCAGGACTGTAAGGCAGCTGACGTTTGTGAGCTTTGAAAATGGTGAATGAGATTTCACCGAAACGTAAGTTGCCTTACAGTCAGTAAAGCAGTCGTGACTAAAAACTTAGTAAGGCTTCTAGTACATATTATGCTCTTTATCAGGACAATCTACAATTAATACGTTTATTTTAGATATTTAATTACTTTTTAATATTGTAAAGTAAACTCTTAAAGGAGATTTTGAATGAAAACAGGAAAAAACATTGCTTAATAGAAAATTGCAGAACCAAAAGTTAACAATTTTGTGTGATATATTTGTTAAACAAAACGGAACTGATCGACATATGACAAGATGAAGAATTGGTTTTTTTGATACCTAATTTATACTTTCTTGAATTTATTTTTTGGTATACTTATGCACATGTCGACCTGCATGCGTTGAAATCCAGTAAATGTATTAAACAAAAATAAAATTATTAAGAAAATGGTATGTTGAGAAGAAATAGGAACAAGAGCTGGATTATGGGTAGTATATCGTATAATGATAGATCGATTTGAAATGATATTATTAAAATTTTTTGATAGGAAATTTCATTGTCTGTTAGAAAGTTTTGGAAATAATTTATCATAATTCAATGGGTCTCTAGCTTGTTTTTTATTACTTGTGATTTATTTTAGTTAAAGAGTTATTAGACTTTACGATATTCAAAATTCCTAGAAGCGGGAGAAGTTTAGAGCTCGCTAATTACACTATAATTAATCAGGATTTTAAATCAGTCACACCTGAACACACCTTAGTAATACTGCTGGGCGAATCGTATTTAATATTTTTGCTCAAATAATCTTTTTTACTTTAATATCGAGAACATTTATTAAAACTTCATGTTCTTTACTCACAATTTTCGCGCATCAGCAACAACCAGGACAACTATTCAATGGCTTGCGTCGCTCACCGTACGTCTACTAAGAATTCAAAGTGCTATTAGACCGCATTAAATCATTTCCTAATTAATGCAGTAAACAAGGGAGATCGACATAGACCTAATCAAATTCTCTATAGCCCTAAATTCTTACACCACACTGAATTCAGTGCCTAACTCAGCTACGATCTTTGAATATCGGATGACTTAAAAAGAATTTTAAAAACAATTTTTTTAATTTGCTAGCTGAAGATTACATTTTTTAATATCCAAATTTTCCGCAGCAAATACCGCTTTATGAAATTTCATACGACTAGACTTCTTTCCTCTTTTTATATCACCAAATTACACTTTCTTCTCCCCGTTGAACGGTTTCAACAACTTAATAAATTCATAAGACTAGATGTAGCCAACCCAGGAGGCAGTCCGTCCAAAAAAGAGTTAACAGGTTATTATATATTCTTAACTTCGGGTTTTATCGAACACACCCATAAAACTCCGGTGTGTTCTGTATGCTAACATATATAAACTTTAATTTGTAGCAATCTAGAAAGCCACCTCAGTATAGCAAAATTATAAGCAAAATTTATTTGTATAGTTGTGCCTTTCAACTTCTAGACCAATACGCAGGTCTACAAGGTTTGACTTTTGGGTAGCTGGGGGTCATTACCTAGGTAATTTGCTGCTTAAAATCCGAATCCAAGGTTAGAATTGATATATATATATATATATATATATATATATATATATATATATATATATATATATATATATATATATATATATATATATTCGAGGGTATGTTTTCGAAAATAGGGTTCTTGATACTTTTGAAGCTATATACAAAATGTACAAACTTTGTTTGGTATTTTTTCTAGTTGTATCATTTAATACTCCTCTTATCCTTCAAAATAAGCTATTGAGCGGTCACCGATGACTTTTTCTTGCCAAGTAACAGGCATTTTAAATTTTGAAATATATCCCAACAACGTCATGAGCATACATTTTTCTACCATATACATTTCTCTAGAAAAATTTGTACCTGTGGATTTTCGGAGCCGCTGAGTTCGAATATGGAATAAAAAAATTGATCATTTCCAAGAAGGCGAATGCAGAATGGTGCATCAAATTTTTATTTTTAAGATTTTGGATTCAAAATGATGGATCGAAATTTGCAAAAAATGATACAGGTCTCTAAAAATCTACTTACCTGTATTTAAATTAGCCGTAACTTCACAGAAAAATTGTAGATAACTCCTCAATAGCTTATTTTTAAGAATAAGAGCAGAATTAAATGATGACCAAAAAATAATCTCAAAGTAGCCAAAAAAAATTTTTTTTGAGTTCAAAACTTCAAATATCTCATAGTCCTGACGAAACGAGGTAGTCGGATTCCGATTGTCACAGCAAATTACTTATAAAATGACCTCCAGCTGAACAAACAATAATAATGACCCCATTTTTTGTAGACCCGCGTATTTACATAAAAAATATTTAAAAAACTCATTGAGTTAACTATACCAGAATAATTTTCTTCCTTAATTTCTCTTATCTTATTTTAAATTTACAATATTTTATCTCACTTTTATCACTGAAAGCCAAACCAATATTCAGAAATGTATATATGTGGTTTTTCTTTTCCTTGGGGAACGTATATATTTTCTTTTCCCCTTTCTGCTTCGCGTTTTATTTAGACTTGGTTTCTACACCGTTCTGATGTTAGGATAAGATTAAAACATATTCAAAGAAGCGACGGTATTTTAGCCAAAAAAATCTTATTCCCGTTTTATGTGTAATTTTGTGTTTCCATGAAATTGAAGTGTATTTGATATAATGGTCATACAGAATGTTTCCAAATAAATATGAAAAATTTAAGATGTTGTCCTGGAGCTAATTTTAAACATAAGAGTTAATAAAAATATGTACGATAATGTTTAGTTTTTAAGATACAGGGTGTTAAAAGTTATTAAGTAAAGTAAACGTAAAACTTTTTAATTTTTTGCAGTTCCCATAAAACTAATTTCTTAATTCTTAGTCATGTAACATTTGATCTATATATATATATATATATATATATATATATATATATATATATATATATATATATATATATATATATATATATATATATATATATATATATTTCATCATAAATTGACAATTAGGAATCCATAATGGTTTTGTATTTCAAAGCTTAAAATTGCATGTAGTTGCCAGTTTACGTCAGATAACCGACCAATCAGAAAAAAATTAAAACAAAAATGTATACTACGTCACCGCTAACTATAAAAGCGAAAATTCTTTTTTTTTTTAAGAGGAGTGCAGATCAATCCGTTGCAGAGTAAACATCGCTAGTCCCATTCACTAAAAGTAACATAACCTTAAAAATGTTTATTTGTTATTTAAAAAAAAAAGATTTTTAAGTTTTAAAAAGGGAAGAAACACAGAACGTGGATAAAAAAATTCTGGAGATTAAAAGACAATTAAAAAAAAAAAAGAAAAAGAAGTGTACTAAATTTATAAATAAATAATATCACTAAGCAAGCAGCTCTGAAAAATATTTAATAAATTAGTGATATATAAGAAGAAAAGTTACAATAGTTGGCAAAAGGAGAAACAACTTTTAAGTTTTAAAAAAGGAAGAAACCTAGATCGTGGATAAAAAAAATTCTGGGAATTAAAAGGTATTTATCTAGCGTGTAAAAAGTAGAAATTTTAGACTCGCCTGAAAATAGTTTGATAAAATAGCTATATACTAATCTTATAATAAATATTTGTAGTTAGTAATAAAATAAATTGTTTAATTTGCACTGTATTAATATCACTCTGAATATTAACAAAAACACACAAATACTTTTTTTAGATTGTTTAAAATAAAATTTCATGTAATAAGACACTAGTCATGTTAACCTTCAGACATATATACAACGTTGCCAGATTTGATAATCTTAAATCTAACAAAAGAGAAACAGTGCACATTAAATAATATTGAAATATTTTAATTAAGAATAGATAAGGTTATTTGTAAATATTCCATAAAACTGCAACAACTGACATATTTGTATTATTTTAATAAAGTTTATACTTCTGTTTATGAATGATTGGTTTGACATTTCTAATAATAATGACAATTTAATCTGAACTCACCTGAGAAAGAGAAAATTGCCATAGATGTTTTTAAACATCACGAAAAACGGGGTACATTCAGAAATACAGCACATGTGTATTTATGAATTTTTTTTTATTAAAATAAAAAAACATTTTGATACAAATAAATTATACAAGTATAGTTATTTGCGTCTGGCGCCCGAGAAGTTAAAAAGAAATAAGAAGCATATATATATATATATATATATATATATATATATATATATATATATATATATATCTATGTGCTGACAATTTTTTTTTTCCAATAATAAACACTTTAATTAATTTTTTTTACGGACACGTGCCGCAGTCGCGAAATAACGACTAATCATCGCAATATATATATATATATATATATATATATATATATATATATATATATATATATATATATATATATACATAAACACCCTATGAAATAAAAAATAATAATTTTGTAAGCTTAGTCATAAAACGAGTAATATATATATATATATATATATATATATATATATATATATATATATATATATATATATATATATATATACATATATATATATACATATATATATATATATATATATACATATATATATATATATATATATATATATATATATATATATATATATATATATATATATATACATGAACACCCTAAGACAAAAAATAAAAAATAATAATTTTTTAATCTTAGTCATAAAACGAATAATTTTTCTAGGCTTCTATTATCAGGGTTCGAACTTTGACGTATAACACTTCCAAATTTAATGGATTCGATTTGTCAAATTTATCAGATTAGTAAATCCCGATAAAAAATATGAGACAAATGAAATGCCAATATTTGTTCCTCTTTATTGAGTTTCTAATTTGGAGTCTGAACTAATCGGAAATAAACAGTTGAAAATATATTAAGGTGCGTATAAATATGGCGAGTCGAGCTCGAGTCGAGTATGCCTCGAGCTTCGAACGAGACTCTTTTGAAATTTTGCCGATTTCTATTGTTATCGAGGGCCTTCGTCGGCAAATTTGAAATGAGGTAATAAATGCAGTTGGGTCACAAGAAGTCAATTTTTTTATAGTTCTATTGTTTTCGAGTAGCTCGACCGAGTCTCGCAGCGATCCATTTTCTGTCGGTTTTTTGGCGCGAACTCAAAGGGTTTTTTTTAATCTAGTGAGACGGGTTTATGACACGCTTTTTCGAAAAAATTTACTTTGCAATGAGACTGAAGACACGATATTTTCTTATTTTTTTGTTAATGAAATGAAATTTATTTATCACTTGGCATTAATTGATTAAAAGTTGTTCATAAGTGAATATGGAATGATCGGAAGAAAATAGAGGACCTGAAAATAATTCCAAAATTTGTGAGTTATGGACAAAAATTTTAGAGAAGAAAAGAAGTAAATGTGTGAAATGAAATTGCGTCAGAAAATTCGCAGAGGCCAGCGAGAAGAAAATCTCGAGTGCGTCGGCCATATGGAAATGGGCCGCTGATAATATATTTTTCTTTTGGAAATGACTGGATAACGCAAGGGGTAGATATTGTATGTGTCTGAAGTATGTATTTGAGGAAAGAGTTGTATACTTAAAAGATAATTCGATTTAGAAGTATACATCTCAATTGGGCAATTAACAGTAATGATATTTTTAAGTATACTTCAGATGTGTATAAATGTAAGGCCTTGCTATGTTATTATCTTACAACTTTCAATGCTAGCTATTGAAAATTTCTACTTTTACTCCAAAACTTAGCGAATCTACAACTTATAGATGAAGTAAGGAAAGGAGAAGTGGAACTGTGTGCTAGCCTGAACCGTACCCTAGAAGAAAAAATTATAAGAATGCTTCAAAAACATACTAAGAAGACACGTTAACGAATTAGAAAATTTTTAGTTAGAAAATAAAAAGCAAGTCTCGATAAAGTTTTGAAAGTTATGAAACAAGAGTAGAATGTGAAAAACCAATCTGTAAAAAGTGCTAACAAAATGAATTTCTCGTAGGGAAAGTGAAAATTGAGGTGATACAGAGGAAATACTTTTAGAGAAAACGGTATTTGCGGAAAATCAGAAAATACCACAGGGAAGGCATGTGGATGTCATTTGTCTCAGTACAGGACACATAGTACAAGAAATGTATGAAGATAAGAATACAGCAATTTTTCGAGAAGCATTCTTAGAAAGGTTATCGACAGATTTAAAACCGCTCAGGGCCACCAACTCATTACAACTCATATTGGAGGAAATTTATGGGAGTTTTGCAGCAGTTTAAATCGAAATCTACCAAAGATTAACGTGAATAAATGACGCCGGATATCTTTCAAAGATATTTTTATCAAATGATACAATTGATTCAGGAGAGATCAGCTGTAGATTTGAATAACGCCAGTTATCATTCTAGACTGGTGGAAAAGTTGCCAATAACATAGTTGAAAAAGCGATATTACAAATTGGTTATTAAAAAAATATATTTCCTTTATGAACGGTTTACTAAAGAAGGAACTTGTAAAAATTGCAAATTAGAAAGAAAGACAATTTAAGAAACATGTGATAGACGAATGGGCTGAAGAACTTGGAAATGTTGTGCTTCGAACACATTAATTAAAATCCATTAAACTTATATGGGCACAACTAATTCGTAACTCGGGATAACCGAAAATGTAAACTATAAGGAATACGTTAATTTCTTACATACATTAAAAAAAAATATCAGCGAGGACTGGTGAAACGGCATTAACTATGTTATTAAAGAAAAACTTAATTGAAGTTCGCATCGATGCAACCACACTCGCCGCGACAATCATTGTCAAACAAACTAGTAAATAAACCGGTTAAATTTCGTTTTTTACTTTGAAATATTAAAGATAATTAGAAAATAACACTCCTGAAAAAAGTAGGTTCTTTTTTAGCAACCTGAAACCACCATATTGAACCGTGAACAGATTACTGACGACCTACGTATAAGCTAATTTCGAGATTACTTCAGTAATATTTCGATAATAGGAAAAACTACCTCTTATTTATTTCGGAATATAATGATATAAGGAAAATATGATAATAAAAAATTTTTAGCCAATTTGACAGCATGAGGTATTGTAATAATGGCCAGTGAACGGGAAAACACAAACTCATGTAAAGGCTGATTTCCAAGATTTATTAATAGATCTTGTAAAAGTTCAACAAAAAGGTATCTTTTTTATTTATAAATATAGGAGATAATATGTAAATAAAATCACTTAAAAAATTAGATTTATTTCTAATGTCCCGGCACCACAGTTATGTTGAACCCTACATAAGCTGATTTCGGGATTAATTATTAAATATTTGGAAAATAAGAAAAAATTAACTACATATCATTTCGGAATATAAAGAAAATAATCAAAACTTAAATATTTTTTTCTTTACCCTTTATTGGTTTACAACGTCCAGATGCAATAAATCTCTTTTGCTGCCGGGCGGCGAAAAAGGGTTCGAACCGACAAAGATCAGTTCGTTGGAAGCTCGACTCGAGCTCGACTCGCCATATTTATACGCACCTTTACACAAGATGTTCCAAAGAAAATATAAGCTTCATGTCAGCGGGTCTCCTACTTTTTTCTTGAGATTGAGGGTAATAAATTTAGGTTGTGAATAACTATTTTACCATTAGTAAGAGTCGGCATTAAAATAATTTTAAAAATATGTTCTCCAATCAATTTTTGTATTTTTTTTAGCTCATTTATAAAGATAGAGATATTTTTCCTTATTGCTCTCATTTAAAACATAAGGCGATTCTAGTTTACTCAAAATTATTTATGATTAAAATATTTCTGAAAATTATGAAAACGATCAGCTTTAATCAAATTGCTCAAGCTGTATAGCGAAAATATTCCTACTAGGTTACCAATAAAAGTATTTTTCAAGCCTCCGAGAAATACTATTTGTTAGTGTCAAAGGTCAGCTATTATTTGTTCAGGTGTTTTTATACGTACTGCTTTGAATGTCTCGTCTGATAAAAATGCAGGGGATTTTTTTATCGTCAAGATGTAAGTTAAGGAAATTTGTAATTTTGTATTATTGATGCTCCGCTTTTATATTAATTTAAAATAAAAAATACCAAAACTGAAATACAAAAAATTAAGACAAAATCTATTCCTTAATCCAGCAAAATTTATTAAAAATATTCCAAGGGATGAAACAGAAACAGTTAATCTGTTAATGAGAAATCGCCGAAGAGAAAGTGGTATTTTTTGTTTATCAACAAATAGAATATCCGTTCTGTTTTTCACTCGATTATTTAACAAAGCTTTTAAAAAATCAAAATTTCACTAAAAAATAGTACAAATCTGTTGTGTTTAAATAATTCCCTACAATTTATTTTCTGCAAATACAACTCTGGTCCTCTCTCCATACGCGTTTTGACCACCTCCTGATCTCGTCAGTGGTGCTGTATTGAGCCACGAGCAACATTCGCAGGAAACAACTACTACATAAAATATAAATTCTGAAGCATGTTGGTAGGATATTAAAAACCTGTCGACTTCGATGTCAGACTGAGAAATATCTCCAGTCAAGCAACCAGAATAGTGCGAAATTTTTAGAAATCAAAATTTCAATAAGAAATAAAATTTTTATAAAAAAGATTGAACCGACTTCTAAAGGTGCGCTAAAAAGTGGAAAATAACTGTAAATTTTTATATAAAATTGAAATTTTTGAAGTCGGCGCCAAATTATTTCTAAATGAAATAAATAACAACTAATATATACAAATTATGATAAGAAATCAATTACAAATAAAGTATTTTTAATCTGTTTGCACGAATCACATTTTGTCAGATACTAGTTTGGCGCGACTTCAAAAATGTCAATTTCATATACAAATTTACAGTTATTTTTCACTTTTTAGCGCACTTTTAGAAGTCGGTTCAATTTTTAAATAATGTTTTTATTTTTCGATTTTTAGTTTTTAATTCATTATGATATTTATAAACTATTTGAATTAAGTAACAATCGAGATTCGTGTACTTCACAATGATTTCAAGGTGGCAAAAAAATACCCATTTTATCAAAGTTGTCACCGTAAAATGAACCACTAAAAATTCTTTGATTCTTAGAGTTCTCCAAATACCAGTGAAATTGTGTCAAACAAATATTTAATCCACCACCTTAAATTTCAAATTAATTTTGGATTGATAATATAGGCACCAAAACTTTCCAATATCGATATTTAAAAAATTTGAGACGTTAATTTCTTAGCTAGATATATTTTATACTGCATATTGAGTTTGTATATGCCCCAAGAACCCCAGAATGTCGATTTTAGACAAAATCGGAAAATGTAAAATTTTCATTGCCTCATATTGTATTTTACCAACCTAATAGTTGATAAAAATTAATTTTATAGTCGTAAATCACTATCCCAAAAACACCCTAATACAAAATCTGAAAAAATGCGAATATGTAAAATTTTCAACCCACCATATTGGATTGGAAAAATAATTTTAATGTCTTAATCTAATCTAAATCTAAACCCTTCAAAGTCTCCTAGTACCAATTTTGGATGAAATTTGGAAATTTAAAATTTCCAGACCACAATATTTCATCTGACGTATTAGATTTTCTTAAAATAATTTTATATTCGCTAATTACATCCTCAAAAACGATTCAGTACTACCTTTGAACAAAATCGCAGAATGTAAAATTTTTAGTTCGCTATATTGGATTCGTCATCTTGAATTCTGAAAAGATACTTCTAAATTCATATTTTTACACCCTCAAGAACCCCCTATATCAATTTTGGAGAAAATTAAAAAATGTAAAATCCGCCAGATTGAGTTTTTCAAAAAATATTTTAAATTCGTAATTAACACTAACAAAAATCCCCCAATACTGATTTTAGACAACATCGAGATAAGTAGAATCTTTAATCCGCCATCTTGGATCCGCCATATTTAATTTTTTTAAAATAATTTCTGATTCGTAATGTGCCATCCTAAAAAGTCTCCCATATCAATTTAAAAAAAAAACGGATAAAATTAATATTTATCCGCCATACTGGATACGCCATATTTCATTTTTTAAAAATAATTTCAAATCTATTATGTGCGACCCCGAAAACCCCCCCATACCAATTTTGGAGAAAATTGGACAAAATTGATTTTTCGTCCGTCATATTGAATTTTTTAAAAATAATTTTAGATTCGTTATGTGCGACCCCGAACACTCCCCCTTACCAATTTTGGAGGAAATAAGACAAAAATTGATTTTCATGTCTACCACCATATTGAATTTTTTAAAAAGTTTTAGATTCGGTATGTGCAACACCAAAAACTCCAATTTTCGAGAAAATCGAACAAAACGAAATTTTTTTGTCCGCCATATTGGATCCGACATATTGCATTTTTTTAAAAATAATTTCAGATTCGTTGTGTACGGCCCCGAAAATTCCACCATACCAGTTTTGGAAAAAATCGGACAAAATTATTTTTTTGGCCGCCATATTGTCAGCGCCATCTTGGAATTTACTACACCAATTTTATCCAAAAAAATATGGGACCACCGCAGCAACTTACTGAATATAATGTAAAACATTTCGTTCAAATCGGTGCTGTCGTTCCAGAGTAATCGGTGTACATACTTAAAAAAAATACATAGTCGACGAGTTGAGAACCTCCTTCTTTTTGAAGTCTGTCAAAAATAAGTTTTCGCGTAATGAATGTCGAAAGTACTGAATCAACCGCAGTAATAACACAGTTTACCCTATACATATACACACACAATAAAAAAATGTAATCATAAATTGAACCAAAAATAGAAAACAAGGAAGGAAAAATAAAATCAGGCAAGGACTCATACTACAGTTAAAAATCCAAACCCTTGACCTTCGAAACCCACAAAATAAGATTAGTCAGTTCCGATAAAGATGTGATGCTAGGGTAAAGTTTTTGTGTATTCACGTGGTACCAATCTATAATTGCTTGTTATATTTTCATCCTTGGTGAAATGTGTATATCATAAGGTATATATACAGTATAAAAAATTGAAAATGACCTTATTTAGCAAAAAAATATTCTGAGGAAGGTTAAGAGTGTCCGAAACGTTAACAAACATGCATAACAATTAAAAACTGTATGCAATTTGATTAATGGCATGGATTTTACTTCCAAGAAACCTAAAACTTGAAAGTATATACAAATAAGAAAACCCAAGAAAAATAACGAATATCTTACCGGCATGTTCCGACCTGAATTAACTTCAAATATAAATATAAGTTCCGATTTATAGTGGTACGTTGACGGGGAACCCGGGAAAGCGCCGGCGGACCCACTGAGGAAGCCACCGCCGAATGCCCAGGACGAAACACCCATACTTTTAATTACCGAAAATTAGCTTGTAATTATATATGGTAAACATATAAGGCATTATTACTTTTAGACACAAACTACGATTTCAAAAATAGTTATTTTATGAAGTAACCTTATACAGCGATAAAAACAAATAATCTTTGCATCATATGTGTTAATAAAAAAAATCCCATATGATGCGGACTTGACTGTATATATATATATATATATATATATATATATATATATATATATATATATATATATATATATATATATATATATATGTATATAAATTTATTTTTGTATCTTAAACCTTTTGTTAAATACTTTTTTATAATATTTCCTTGGGTATAGGTTTTTCCATTAGAGAAACAAAGGAAAACAATTTTTCTAACGTTTCGCTCTACATAGTGAGCTTCTTCAAAGAGCTGCTATATTTATTTTAATTCTTGAAAGTAGTTTTGTGTATATACGAAACGTCAAAAAAATTGTTGTTCTTTGTTTCTCTAATGGAAAAACCTATACCCAAAAAAATATTACAAAAAAGTATATAAATATATATATATATATATATATATATATATATATATATATATATATATATATATATATATATATATATATATATATATAAACGAATAGAGGGATGTGCAATGGGAGCTTCCATTTAAAGTGTTATAGCACAACTTGTACTAGAGGACCTTGAGGAAACTAATAAAAAAGCTTGAATTCAAATTGCCCTTCTTTTATAGATACGTTGACGACAGCATCATAGCAGTACCCCAAAACCTATGTATCTTTGTATTAGAAAAATTTAACTCCTACCACACTAAACTACAGTTTAAAATAGAAACAGAAAAACAAAATAAAATCAATTTTCTCGCCCTAACCTTGCACCACATTAACAATACCATAAAAGCCGAATGGTACACTAAAAACACATGGTCCTCCAGATACTTACATTTAAAATCCCAACCCTGTCTCTGTCACAAAAAAACCGTGGTTATAGGCCTCGCAGATCGCAGCATTAAGTTATTGGATCCGGAATACCGAAAACTGGCCATCCATAAAGCAAAAGAAGCCTTAAAAATAAACAGCTATCCCGAAAACCTAATATATAATTTATTTAAAAAAAAGAATTCACAAATTTTATACCGAAAACTAACCAAATACTAAATCAAAACAGAAACACGAAAAATACGTATCACTTCAATACATCACGACACTGTCTGAAAAACTCAATACGTTCAAGAAAGATGACGTAACGGTCAGCCATAAGGGTCACAACCTCCTAAAAAATTGCTACTGTAAGCTTAAATCGGAAATACCAAAAGATAAAAAAACACATGTCGTCTACAGTATCCCTTGCAAAGACTGCAAAGGCGAATATATAGACCAAACAAATACGACAAAAAAAATAAAACGGCTTAACAACACATAGCATGGAAAATCGCCACTCCTTTCACTTTGAAAAGGTAAAAATCTTAAAAATGCAAATCATACACCAAAACGAGAAATCCTAGAAATGATAGAAATACACAAAAAAAAAACAAACATGCAGTAAATGCAAAGGCAGATACCAAGCAACTTAGCAAAATATATAATATTATAAAATAACAACAAAAAAATTAAAATTCTAAAACTAAAAACGCATTGCATTTTCGGACTAGACCCTTTTAACCCATAATAGCCAAAACAACCCTCATTACTTACAAAAAAATACAATTTGTTCTCTCAGTACCATCTTAACTTCAACATGACACACGTGGTCATCTTGAACCTCGTGAATCTCGCGAAAATTAAATTCTCAATAGAACCAAAGATTATAGAACATAATTTTTAAATAAATTTATACATGCGAGGGCAGTGTTATTCCTGAATCATTGTTCAAGGTAAATACATAACTTGTAAATAATTTAATTGTACCGAAAGGTTTATATTTAAAAAAAATGTAATATACAGAAAATACAACACCATCATTACATTTTAATTTCATTTTTAACGGACGATAATCCCAAGAAAAACAAACAAATAAAAATATTTTAATAAAGGTGCAAGAAATAAATAAGAAATACTTAATATACATATTTTAGCTGTTTCATTGAACTGGTGCAGTAATCTTTACAACTTGCTCTCATTCTCCTCAATCAGCACCGCATCATCGGCATAGCATAGAATTTTTCTTTCTATGTCTGCGATTTTATATCTTTTATTTTGCCGACTTACTTAATTATCTCATCCATTACCAAATTAAACATGAATGGGCTTAAACAGTCTCCTTTCCGAATTCTGCCAATTACAGGTATTTGTTCTGTAAGTTCTTCGTTGATTTTAGCTTGAATCATGTTTGCTGAGTTTTTATAATATTATGATGAATATGTCTGTTATAGAAAAGATGTATTATATCTCCAACTTATATCTTGTCGAAGGCCTTTTCCAAATCAATCAAACACATTAAAGCTGTTTTGTTGTGCTCTTATGTGTATAGAGTAAGCTGTGGAATTATCGTGGTTGATTCAGTACCCCTAACTTTCAGTATGTGAAATATTATCTTTTATCAATCTTTTACAGAAAGCTTTGAAAAACTTACTGTCTCCGATTCTATTGGTTAAAGAAATTTATTTTTTTTAAATGTGTATTTATCAATAAGCCTTTAACGGAATGATTTGTTAAATAATCGAGTGAAAAACAAAGCAGATATTTCATTTGTTGATAAAACAAGAAGTATCACTTTTTCTTATATATATATATATATATATATATATATATATATATATATATATATATATATATATATATATATATATATATATATATATATATAATGTATGTGTGTATATTAGATAAAGACATATTCAAACAATTTTTGCACTCCGTCTTCTCATCAGTTTAATCTGATCATTTCGAAACAGTTATGCTTATCAGTCAACATTTTATAACTTTAATAACCTTATTTTCAAATGAACAGGATATTATGATCTAGTAAGATAATAAGACAAAATTATCTGTATTTACAAAGTCTTGCATTAATTCATTAATCGTATAAAGGGTGTCGCAATAAGAATTTGAATTTCAAATGGCACACAATCGTTGCCTGTTAATTTATGAATCAACTATATATTCATCATAATCGACCGTCGCGGACCTTTATTAAAAATTTTCTCCGGGAGTTGAATAGCTTCCCGTATGCACTCGATATTAAACGGATAAAACCTATACAGCCTTGGGTGTTTTTTGCCACTGACTTTAAATATGTTGTTCAAAAATCTTGAAAATTGATACGTTTTATTTAAAGATATTAACAATTTAAGGTAAAAAATTGACCTGTCTACCTCATATTTCGTGGTCCAAACAGCTATAGAATTTCTGAGCTCTTATCTTTCCGAAAATACCATAGTACCGCTGTACTTATATGTTTATTATTTTTTAGCTAATTTTTCTCCAGTATTTTGACTTTGTCAATTTAACTTTTACTACATTGGTTTTAATTCAAAGTCTAGATTTTTGTCTTAATTTTAGATATATATCTGCAAATTTACTATGCCCCTTTAAATTTTCCAAAAGTAGATTCTGAAAATCTGAAAGCATACACGTACGTAAGCAGTTTTTGACTGAGAATAAAAATTTTGAAACTGGCAACATATGAAGAGCGGACAAATATTAAAAATATGTAGAAATGTGCTCCCTGCCACCAATAACTCCACCAGTCTTTTATTAAAAGTTTGCCACTATTTCTACCCTCAAAAACGTATTAATTTTGAATAAAATTAAAAAATGTAAAACTCTTAGTCCTCCATATTGGATTCATTATATTGAACCTGTAAAAAATAATTTTAAACTCATAATATACTCCTATACCAATTTTGGAGAAAATTTAGAGATGTCAAAAATAATTTTAGATTCGTTAAGTGCGACCCCGAAAACTCCCCCATATACATTTTGGAGAAAATCGCATAAAATTAATTTTTTTGGCAACCATCTTATCAACGCCATCATGAAATTTACTTCACCAATTTCGTCCAAAAAAATATGGGACTGCTACAATAACTTTCTGAACTTAACGTAAAAAGTTTCATCCAGATCGGTGCCGCCGTTACGTAGTAATCGATGTACATACATAAAGGTCGAATTGAGAACCTCCTTCTTTTGGAAGTCTATTAAAAAGAAGTTTAAAAACTAACACGACATTCTGGCCTTGGCTCATAAGGTGTTAAAAGAATATCAGGATAACTTAAATGATTTTTTTCCTAGTTAAGTGACATTAAAACTATCAATCTTTTTCCTAGTGTTATAAATACTGAGGTTAGGAACACCTACCTACTAATATCTGGTAAATAATTATTGCGATACTTTTGTTGTAAATAATTTTAAAAATGATAATAATTATAACTATAATTATTAATAATACTTAATTTTGAACCATTTTAAAGACTAAAATATTATTAATTAAAGTGAACATATCTGAATTTGGATTAAAAATGAAACACCACAATTTGTGTAATATTATTTTTTTATTCAAAGAAAAATATGCTTACATTATTGCATCAATAGCAAGAACAAAAATTAATGTTTGCTGCATTTACAATTTCTAGCAAAATATTTTTAGATGTGGATTGTTTACAAACTTTTTATGAACAATTACAATAAAACCACTTTTGGACAGAAAATGTAACGACATTAGCAACAGTGATCGCTATATCCTACTATTGTTTTAGCATTTTTATCTGCTAAAGTAAATCTCTAGAAAGTAAGTTCTAAATTTTAGTAACAAAATAATTGTTTGTCTAAGTATGTATAAGATTTTCTAAAAATTATTATTTCTGTCCATATCTACCTTAATTTGTAGAAATTATAAAAAATCTTGATTTTTCACACATTTTTATAACATTTCTTACTGCTATTTTTGCCGTTTAAAGATACCCTAGATTGAATATTTACATTTATCCCTTAATATGATACACTTAAATTAATAACTAAATTTTTACACATATAAGATAATATTATAATAAAAAGTACCAAAATTTTAAGAATCAAAATATCACTTTTTTATTTCCTAGTGTTTCTTTGATGCATGATGGTCTTTGGTATCGTTTTTTGAGCTGCTGCTCTCAGTTGACGACTCGGTTTTTGACTGTATTGCTACCTCAGTACCAGCTTTTCTTGGCTTTGTTGAAACTGTAGTTGATTGCTTAACTTCATGATTTTTTCCTGATGGGTTTTCACTTTCACCTAAATTATTTTCCAGTTTCCTAACAACTAATTTTTTTTTAATTTCTTTTCTTTGTTTTTGGATGTAAAGTTTGTGTCTTTCGTGGTCAGTTGTCTTTTTTTGTTGAAATTATTGTCGCCCTGTTGATTCCCTGATGGTTCCGATATTGGGATGGTTTTTGTTGATTCACTATTTGTAGTACTTGGTACCTCGTTACTGCTTGCCGCGTCTGTAGCTGTGACACTCACATAAAATGAAATGTTATCTTCATCAGTTTCTTCAGATGTCACTTCAAGTTCAAGCTTTTCATCGTCAGTCAGGAAATTACGGTGTATTTGTCTTTCTTCCAATACTTCCAAAACAAAACAGTCCATAAAATTCACTACTATACTTTCAGTAACACTCCATATAATCTTTCCTGTAAGAATATCTAAAATACAAGAATGGGCAAAATCGAAGACATCAGATATTCTGCACGTATTTAAGCGATACGTATTCATTTTGTCTTTACAACGCAGCTTTTCTTCGTCAGTCACTTGTCTTTTTTCCAACGTTACCACGATAAAAAACCTTTTAAAGTTGTATACTATACTTCTAGTAAGATCCATTCTTTGTCTCCTGGTAAGTTTTTCTAGACCGGCACCACTAATACACGACAGAGCAAACTTGAAGATATCTGTCATTTGACACGTTCTTAGGCGATATGTTTCCATTTTTCACGATATAGGCGGTTTTAGGTGAAATGCTGCAACACGTCCAATGGTTTATTTCAAACTAAAGTATCTCCAAGGTCTGATAAAGTTCTTAAGGGTTGTTTCTAAATATTTTATTGCAGCTATTTAAAATAATGGGCGGAGCAAATTTGTTTTAATAAAACCTGAAGAATACGGAATTATGGAGGACGGAGGATTTTTCGGCAGCAGGCAGGTAGCGACTCTAATGTGTTTTAAATTATCGAAGCCACGGCGAAAATCGCTTTTATATTTTTCAGGTATTTTTGGTACCCAAAAAATTTAATGGCTGTATACTAATGATCGAAGAGATTATGGATTTAGAGCAATTAATAAAATAACATATATAACACTACAATTTATTTTTGATACTACATATTTTTACTTTAAAATATGTGTAGATAAATGTAAAAGCTCAATTTAGCCCTTAAAGGAATATATTCAATCTTTGCTGATATGTGCAAACTATTTATCATTATACAGGGGTCCACCAGAGACAATCAAGTTTTCATTTAAATTAAAAATTGACGGGTGTGTAGAATAAAGAGAAAATTAACCTGGAATGAAAAGATTTGAAGGCATAATGGTTCTTACAATAGAAAGATTCCGATTAGCCCATATGTAAGGTGGAAATTGAGCGTCAAGAGTAACCTAATTTTCCTGTAAATAATCTGTATATTTATCGTGTGCTTCGTTCTCAGGTTTGTAGGACATTAATTCAAAAAGAAAGAAACTCTCAACCTTTTCTGGATTCAAGTAAGTTAAACATATCTTTGTGTTTCAAACATATCTTCATTTTTTAAATTTTTATCGTTATATTTCTATACCAAAACCAGAGGTTGAATTTTTTTAGCCATCTTTTATGCAAGTAAAAACGGCAACCGTAAATTTTTACATTAGACCAAGTATACAACAAAGTAGAATGTGTAGAATTGCTTTTTTAAAATCCGCGAATACTTCAAATGGTTCTAATGATATTTGAAATGTTTCGAAAATTTTTCATTTTATTACATAAAATAAGTTTTTGTATGCTACTATCATTTTGTTCTTTAATAAACACTTGTGTGTGGTGAGTAACTATAGAAAATACTTCGTAGAGTATGAAAATGAACTATTCATATATAAAATTTTCAATTTATACGATAAACAAATATTTGTTTCGCATGAAAAATTAATATAAAATTCAGGATGATTTAAAGAAAAAATAATATCATTTCGCCAGGTTTTACGAGAATAATGGCTAACCGTAACTTCTAATCTATTCTTTAGTTAATAACCTGATGACAATTTACGGCAGCAGTTGTAAACGTTCTTTCTTATGACCGTCAAGTAAATCGCCATTAAGTATAGCAAGAGCTTTTCTGATAATTTTAACAATTTTTTCAAATATGTATATCCTCTTTGGCTTTCCTTGAAGAATACAGGGGTATGGAAATGTAAAATGGCCTTTAATACCGGTATTTTAATTACTTGGTAATTAAACCAGGCATTTTTCAAAAACAAATGGATTACGATGATTTTTAAGATACTAAAACAATCAAATATAACTTAAAATATGTGATAAAATATGATACAAAATCTGTGAAAGAAGCCATATCTAAAACTTTTGGAATCAGTTGTGGAGTAATTTCTTCAAACCCTGAAGAGGAATATACAATATTTTAATTTTATTATTATTATCCTAACCAATATTTAGAATCAGAAAAGTGGATATTTCTACCTGCCCATAAAATAAATTGAAAATTTCTTCTACTTTACCTATATAATGCGTTTTGGATATTATATTATATTCGATTATTTTGAATAAGAGTTTCTAGAATCAATAAAATAAAAATAACGAGAAACGAAACGATGCTAGTAATAAGAAAAATACTTAGAAATAAAATTTTGTGCGCCAAAAAGCGAAAAATAACTATAAATTTTTATATGAAATTGAAATTTTTGAAGTCGGCGCCAAACTAATACCTGACAAAATGTGATTCGAATAAACAGATTAAACGTACTTTATTTATATTTGCTTCCTTACCATAATTTGTATGTATTAGTAGTTATTTATTTCATTTGGAAACAATTTGGCGCCGACTTCAAAAATTTCAATTTCATATAAAAATTTATAGTTATTTTTCACTTTTTAGCGTACTTTTAGAAGTCGGTTCAATTTTTTTTATAAAAATTTTATTTTTCGATTTTTAGTTTTGCATTCATTATGTAATCCATAAATTACTTGAACTAAGTACTAATCGAAATTAGGGCACCTCGCAACGATTCCAAGATGGCATAAAAGTACCCATTTTATCCAAAGTTGCAAAATCACCCTAAAATGAGCCACTAAAAATTCTTCGATTTTTAGGGTTTTCCAGATATCAGTGAAATTGTATCAAGCAAATATTTAGTCTGTCCACAGTAAATCCAATATCTCAAATTTCAAATTAATTTTAGATTGGTAATATAGGCCCCAAAACCTGCCAATATCGACATTTAAAGAACTTGAGACGTAAATTTCTTAGCCCCATATATATGTTATACTGCATATTGAGTTTGGATACGCCTCAAGAATCGTGCAATATCAATTTTAGACAAAATCGCAAATGTAAAGTTTTCAGTCTCTCATATTGTATCTTATCAACCTAACAGTTGTAAAAAATTAACTTCATATTCGTAATACACGACCCCGAAAACACCCAAATACCAAATTTGAGAAAAGACGATTAAGATAAAATTTTCAAGTCACCATATTGGATCCGCCATATTGAATTTCAAAAAAATAATTTTAACATCATAATCTAATCAAATTTTAAACCCTTCAAAGTCCTTCAGTACCAATTTTGGATGAAATCCAGAAATTTAAATTTTCCATCCAAATACCAAATTTGAGAAAAGGCGGTTAAGATCAAATTTTCAAATCACCATATTGAATTTCAAAAAAATAATTTTAACATCATAATCTAATCTAAATGTAAACCCTTCAAAGTCCTTCAGTACCAATTTTGGATGAAATTCAGAAATTTAAATTTTCTATACCGTCGACAAATTAGCCTTACTTAAAATAATTTTACATTCGCTATTTACATCCTCAAAAACTCAAAAAATTCAGTCCCACCTTTGAACAAAATAGAAAAATGTAAAATTTTTAGTCCGCTATATTGAATCCTGAAAAAATACTTTGAAATTCATAATTTGCAAACTCAAGAACCCCTTACATCGTTTTGGTGAAAATCGAAAAATATAAAATTTTTAGGACACCATATTGAATTCACCATATTGTTTTTCAAAAAATATTTTAAATTCATAATTAACACTAACAAAAATCCCCCAATACTGATTTTAGACAAAATCGAGAGATTTAAAATATTTAATCCGCCATCTTGAATTCACCATATTTAAATTTTTTTCAAATAATTTGAGATTCGTAATGTGCGATCCCAAAAACTTCCCCGTATCAATTTTGAAAAAAATCAGACAAAATTAATTTTTTCGTCCGCCATATTAGATCCGCCATATTGATTTTTTTAAAAATATTTTAGATTCGTTATGTGCGACCTCGAAAACTCCCCTGTACCACTTTTGGAGAAAATCGGACAAAACTGATTTTTCGTCAGCCATACTGAATTTTTTAAAAACAATTTTAAATACGTTATGTACGATATCAAAAACTCCCCTGTACCAATTTTGGAAAAAATCGGACAAAATTGATTTTTGACCGCCATATTGGATCGGCCATACTGAATTTTCTAAAAATATTTTGGATTCGTTATGTGCGACCCCGAAAACTCCCCAACATCAATTTTGGAGAAAATCGGACAAAATTAAAATTTTTTGTTGACCATGTTGAATTTTTTAAAAATAATTTCAGATTCGTTGTGTACGACCCCGAAAATTACCCCATACCAATTTTCTTCCTGAGTATAACGTAAAAAATTTTATTCAAATCGGTGCCACGGTTCCGGAGTAATCGGTGTACATTCATAAAAAAAACCTTCATACTCGACGAATTGAGAACCTCATTATTTTCGAAGTCGGTTAAAAATGGTATTTGCAGGCGAAAACATAATTATCAATTTATCCTAAATTATTTAATTGGGATTAATTTCCTTATAAAAGGGGATCTACTTTAGAGGACTGTGTTGATAATTTGAATGCGTCCCTTACCTTTGCCATACAGTCCTGCATCGTTGTCACTGGATGATAAACGATGTTTTTTATTTATCGTTCCCCATATAAAATGATCTAGGACAGTTAGTTCTGAAGAACGAAGAAGTCACAGAAAAGGTCCATTGTTGTCGATCGACTTGTCAAAAAGTGTTGCTTGTAAAAAATTGGTAATTGAGACGGTTTTATATGGTGGAGCGCCATCATGTTGGTAAACATTTCTCTGTATTTCGCTAGAGGTAAACTGTTTAAATTTTGATTGTATAACTCATAATATTTAAATATCTTTTTCCTACAAAAGTTAATACATAATTTAAAATGGGGAAATAATTGGCTTTGTAGTATTAATGCATTATCATTTAAGTATTCCTCATAAAAATGTAGTTTCATCACTTCTTATAGCACAGAATACGTTAAATTGTCAGGTTTCTTGGAAATTTCGCATTCTTACTGCATGAGGATTTGAATTACTTCAAAAATGGGATTGTGTCTGCTAAAAGACAAATCGAGAATAGTCTTGTTAATATTACAGCAGAATTGCACTCTTTTTGGCAAATCAGTATCTCTTAAGTGTTGAATCAAAGATATTAAATAAGGGTGGAAGTTGTGTTTCAACAGAATTCTATGTACTGAGCCTTCCAGATTCCTATTGGTAGAGCCACTTGTCTTAACAATGTCACAGGATATGCCGTAAAATATCCCACAATTGCAATTTCGACATTTTCATCATTGAAAATAGGTTTCCTTTTATGAATTTTTGCTTTAGCGGTACCAAAATATTTGAAATTTGCCAATATTCATTTGACAGTGTCCCGTGAAGGTTTGTTTTTATCAGGATATCTATCAGCAAATGTCTGACATGTTCTTGATAGAATTTTGTGACATTACCCATAAATAATAAACAAATTTAAAAATTCTCTAAATGAGAAAAATCTACTAAATACATCTGTAAAAGAAGATAGGCAGACTTTTGGGGGCGCTAAGTCTGAATTCGAACTTTGCTTAATACCTCATGGTTAACCAGATATCATTTCAAGATCATTTCAAAGTCAAATTGAAAAAATACACTAAATAAATCTGCAAAAGAAGAGAATCCACGCGCAGCTAGATCAATATCTGTTAGATAGCAGACAGGCAAGCGGATAAAATTTTTGATCCGAGACTCAAGTTCCCAAAACCTCATACCTCACGTACAGCTATATTGATGTCAGTTACCCAGCAGACAGAGGTGAAAAGCAAGGATTTATGAGTGTATGAAATGGGACTCAAGCTCTCCGAAAACCATATACCCCAGGCACAGCATGTATGAGAGGTATATGGTTTTAGAAGCTTGAGTTTTGCCTTGAAAATTCGCTACGTTCACATGCGGTATGCGGTTTTGAGTGCTTGAGTTTCGGTTCAAAAACTCGACCCGCTTACCTGTCTGTTATGTAACGGATATCGATCCAGCTCCACGAGTGTTATCTTTTTACAGATTTATTTAGAAGATTTTTCCAATTTAACCTTGAAGTGACTTTGAAATGGCATCTGGTTAACCTTGAGGTGTTTAACAAACCACGAATTCATATTCGGCGCCCCAAAATTCTATATATCTTCTTTTACAGATCTATTTAGTAGATTTTTCTGAATTTGACCTTAGAATGACCCTGAAATGACCTCTGGCTCAACTTAGGAAATTAAACAAACCACGAATTTGGATTCAGTGACCTCAAAAAAGTACGTATAATACTACGAATTCAGATTTATTTAGTGAATTTTACTCCATATGACCATGAAATGACCTTAAACCTGGCGTGATAGAGGTTATCGGACCTCAGATGTGGATTTAGGGCATCTAATTACATTAGAATAGAATGGTCTGGTCAAATAAGCATTGCCAATATTTCAAAAACTTGGAATTTTTCGAATAGACAACCTTATTCAAAGTCACCCTTATTTTTAATGCCAAATTAGATAACATTATAAAAAGAGGGGGTTTATTTTTAAAAAAATAACTTAACGATTTTAAATATAATTTTTCATCAATCTTATACAGAAAGCTTTGAAAAACTTGCTATCTCCGATTCTATTGGTTAAAGAAATTTATTTTTTTAAATGTGTATTTATCAATAAGCCTTTAACGGAATGATTTGTTAAATAATCGAGTGAAAAACAAAGCAGATATTTCATTTGTTGATAAAACAAGAAGTATCACTTTCTCTTATATATATATATATATATATATATATATATATATATATATATATATATATATATAATGTATGTGTGTGTATCAGATAAAGACATATTCAAACAATTTTTGCACTCCATCTTCTCATCAGTTTAATCTGATCATTTCGAAACAGTTATGCTTATAAGTCAACATTTTATAACTTTAATAACCTTATTTTCAAATGAACAGGATATTATGATCTAGTAAGATAATAAGATAAAATTATCTGTATTTACAAAGTCTTGCATTAATTTATTAATCGTATAAAGGGTGTCTCAATAAGAATTTGAATTTCAAATGGCACACAACCGTTGCCTGTTAATTTATGAATCAACTATTTATTCATCATAATCGACCGTCGCGGACCTTTATTAAAAATTTACTCCGAGAGTTGAATAGCTTTCCCGTATGCACTCGATATTAAACGGATAAAACCTATACAGTCTTGGGTGTTTTTTGCCACTGACTTTAAATATGTTGTTCAAAAATCTTGAAAATTGATACGTTTTATTTAAAGATATTAACAATTTAAGGTAAAAAATTGACCTGTCTACCTCATATTTCGTTGTCCAAACAGCTATAGAATCTCTGAGCTCTTATCTTTCCGAAAATAACATAGTACCGCTGTACTTATACGTTTTATTATTTTTTAGCTAATTTTTCTCCAGTATTTTGACTTTGTCAATTTAATTTTTACTACATTGGTTTTAATTCAAAGTCTAGATTTTTGTCTTAATTTTAGATATATATCTGCAAATTTACTATGCCCCTTTAAATTTTCCAAAAGTAGATTCTGAAAATCTGAAAGCATACACGTACGTCAGCAGTTTTTGACTGAGAATAAAAATTTTGAAACTGGCAACATATGAAGAGCGGACAAATATTAAAAATATGTAGAATTGTGCTCCCTGCCACCAATAACTCCACCAGTCTTTTATTAAAAGTTTGCCACTATTTCTACCCTCAAAAACGTATTAATTTTATATAAAATTAAAAAATGTAAAACTCTTAGTCCTCCATATTGGATTAATTATATTGAACCTGTAAAAAATAATTTTAAACTCATAATTTACTCCTATACCAATTTTGGAGAAAATTTAGAGATGTCAAATTTTTAGGACGCGACATAGAATTTTTCAAAAATAATTTTAAATTCCTAATTAACACTTTTAAAAATTCCTTAATACCGATTTTGGATAAAATCGAGAGATGTAAAATTTTTAATCGGCCTATTAGATCCGCCATATTTAATTTTTTTAAATATTTTCAGATTAGTTATGTGCTACCCCAATCCAGGTTTGAAATAAATCAGACAAAATTATTTTTTTTGTCCGCCATATTGGATCCGACATATTAAATTTTCAAAAATAATTTCAGGTTAGTTATGTGCGACCCCAAACCAATTTTGGAATAAATCAAACAAAATTAATTTTTTAGTCAGCGATTTTTTAAAAATAATTTTAGATTCCTTAAGTGCGACCCCGAAAACTCCCCCATATACATTTTGGAGAAAATCGCATAAAATTAATTTTTTTGGCAACCATCTTATCAGCGCCATCTTGAAATTTACTTCACCAATTTCGTCCAAAAAAATATGGGACTGCCACAATAACTTCCTGAACTTAACGTAAAAAGTTTCATCCAGATCGGTGCCGCCGTTACGTAGTAATCGGTGTACATACATAAAAAAAAATACATAACGGTCGAATTGAGAACCTCCTTCTTTTGGAAGTCTATTAAAAAGAAGTTTAAAAACTAACACGACATTCTGGCCTTGGCTCATAAGGTGTTAAAAGAATATCAGGATAACTTAAATGATTTTTTTCCTAGTTAAGTGACATTAAAACTATCAATCCTTTTCCTAGTGTTATACATACTGAGGTTAGGAACACCTACCTACTAATATCTGGTAAATAATTATTGCGATACTTTTGTTGTAAATAATTTTAAAAATGATAATAATTATTAATAATACTTAATTTTGAATCATTTTAAAGACTAAAATATTATTAATTAAAGCGAACATATTTGAACTTGGATTAAAAATGAAACACCACAATTTGTGTAATATTATTTTTTTATTCAAAGAAAAATATGCTTACATTATTGCACCAATAGCAAGAACAAAATTTAATGTTTGCTGCATTTACAATTTCTAGCAAAATATTTTTAGATGTGGATTGTTTACAAACTTTTTATGAACAATTACAATAAAACCACTTTTGGACAGAAAATGTAACGACATTAGCAACAGTGATCGCTATATCCTACTATTGTTTTAGCATTTTTATCTGCTAAAGTAAATCTCTAGGAAGTAAGTTCTAAATTTTATGTATAAGATTTTCTAAAAATTACTATTTCTGTCCATATCCATCTTAATTTGTAGAAATTATAAAAAATTTTGATTTTTCACATATTTTTATAACATTTCTAACTGCTATTTTTGCCGTTTAAAGAGACCCTAGATTGAATATTTACATTTATCCCTTAATATGATACACTTAAATTAATAACTAAATTTTTACACATATAAGATAATATTATAATAAAAAGTACCAAAATTTTAAGAATCAAAATATCACTTTTTTATTTCCTAGTGTTTCTTTGATGCATGATGGTCTTTGGTATCGTTTTTTGAGGTGCTGCTCTCAGCTGACGACTCGCTTTTTGACTGTACTGCTACCTCAGTACTAGCTTTTCTTGGCTTTGTTGGAACTGTAGTTGACTGCTTAACTTCATGATTTTTTCCTGATGGGTTTTCACTTTTACATAAATTATTTTCCAGTTTTCTAACAACTAATTTTTTTTTAATTTCTTTTCTTTGTTTTTGGATGTAAAGTTTTTGTCTTTCGTGGTCAGTTAACCGTTTGTAATTAACTTGTTTTCTACATCCATATAGACGTTCAAATACAGACACGTTTCCTTCAATGGATCTGGAAGCATTAC
Source organism: Diaprepes abbreviatus (assembly GCA_034092305.1). Classification (NCBI taxonomy): domain Eukaryota; kingdom Metazoa; phylum Arthropoda; class Insecta; order Coleoptera; family Curculionidae; genus Diaprepes; species Diaprepes abbreviatus. The sequence goes on from JASJET010000200.1 coordinate 7,926,186, forward strand.
GCTGTTGTGCTAAGTTTTGTCGGTTACAGGTGGATTTGTGTATAGTGTGAACGTCGTATTCATAATTTTGGCTATTTGTACTATTTTTTACCTTTGGTTGTTTAGAAAGTTGGCCCCTCTCGTCAATGCAAGTTGCTTGTGTTTTAACTGAATGTTTCCTCTGGTTGTAGAGACGATCAAAAACGGAATTAGGCGGATTCTTCTCGATGACTCTCACATCAGTTGAATCATGGGTATTATTTCTACAAGTTTTTTCCGTTATCACTATCAGCTCATGCTTTTGTTCATCGGTCACAGATAAAACACGTCCTGTTTGTCTTTTTTTGTTGAAATTATTGTCGCCCTGTTGATTCCCTGATGGTTCCGATATTGAGATGGTTTTTGTTGATTCACTATTGTTAGTACTTGCTAGCTCGTTACTGCTTGCCGCGTCTGTAGCTGTGTCACTCACATCAAATGAAATGTTATCTTCATCAGTTTCTTCAGATGTCACTTCAAGTTCAAGCTTTTCATCGTCAGTCTGGAAATTACGGTGTATTTGTCTTTCTTCCAATACTTGCAAAACAAAACAGTCCATAAAATTCACTACTATACTTTCCGTAACACTCCATATAATCTTTCCTGTAAGAATATCTAAAATACAAGAATGGGCAAAATCGAGGACATCAGATATTCTACACGTATTTAAGCGATACGTATTCATTTTGTCTTTACAACGCAGCTTTTCTTCGTCAGTCACTTGTCTTTCTTCCAACGTTCCCACGATAAAAAACCTTTTAAAGTTGTTTACTATACTTCTAGTAAGATCCATTCTTTGTCTCCTGGTAAGTTTTTCTAGACCGGCACCACTAATACACGACAGAGCAAACTTGAAGATATCTGTCATTTGACACGTTCTTAGGCGATACGTTTCCATTTTTCACGATATAGGCAGTTTTAGGTGAAATGGTGCAATACGTCCAATGGTTTATTTCAAACTAAAGTATCTCCAAGGCCTGATAAAGTTCTTAAGGATTGTTTCTAAGTATTTTATTACAGCTATTTAAAATAATGGGCGGAGCAAATTTGTTATAATAAAACTTGAAGAATACGGAATTATGGAGGACGGAGGATTTTTCGGCAGCAGGCAGGTAGCGACTCTAATCTGGTTTAAATTATCGAAGCCACGGCGAAAATCCCTTTTATATTTTTCAGGTATTTTTGGTACCCAAAAAATTTAATGGCTGTATACTAATGATCGAAGAGATTATGGATTTAGAGCAATTAATAAAATAACATATATAACACTACAATTTATTTTTGATACTACATATTTTTACTTTAAAATATGTGTAGATAAATGTAAAATCTCAATTTAGCCCTTAAAGGAGTATATTCAATCTTTGCTGATATGTGCAAACTATTTATCATTATACAGGGGTCCACCAGAGATAATCAAGTTTTCATTTAAATTAAAAATTGACGGGTGTGTAGAATAAAGAGAAAATTAACCTGGAATGAAAAGATTCGAAGGCATAATGGTTCTTACAATAGAAAGATTCCGAATAGCCCATATGCAAGGTGGAAATAGAGCGTCAAGAGTAATCTAATTTTCCTGTAAATAATCTGTATATTTATCGTGTGCTTCGTTTTCAGGTTTATAGGACATTAATTCAAAAAGAAAGGAACTCTCAACCTTTTCTGGGTTCAAGTAAGTTAAACATATCTTTGTGTTTCAACCATATCTTCATTTTTTAAATATTTATCGTTATATTTCTATACCAAAACCAGAGGTTGAATAATATCATTTCGCCAGGTTTTACGACAATAATGGCTAGCCGTAACTTCTAATCTATTCTTTAGTTAATAACCTGATGACAATTTACGGCAGCAGTTGTAAACGTTCTTTCTTATGACCATCAAGCAAATCGCCATTAAGTGTAGCAAGAGCTTTTCTGATAATTTTAAAAAGTTTTTCAAATAGGTATATCCTCTTTGGCTTTCCTTGAAGAATACAGGAGTATGGAAATGTAAAATGGAATTGGTTTTTAAACCAGGCATTTTTCAATAACAAATGGATTACTATGATTTTTAAGATACTAAAACAATCAAATATAACTTAAAATATGTGATAAAACTTTTGAAATCAGCTAGGGGGTAATTTCTTCAAACCTTGAAGAGGAATATACAATATTTTAATTTTATTATTATTATCCTAACCAATATTCAGAATCAGAAAAGTGGATATTTCTACCTGCCCATAAAATAAATTGAAAATTTCTTCTACTTTACCTATATTATGTGTTTTGGAAATTATATTATATTCGATTATTTTGAATAAGAGTTTCTAGAATCAATAAAATAAAAATAACGAGAAACGAAACGATGCTAGTAACAAAAAAAATACTTAGAAATAAAATTTTGTGCGCCAAAAAGTGAAAAATAACTATAAATTTTTATATGAAATTGAAATTTTTGAAGTCGGCGCCAAACTATTACCTGACAAAATGTGATTCGAATAAACAGATTAAACGTACTTTATTTATATTTGCTTCCTTACCATAATTTGTATGTATTAGTAGTTATTTAGTGTCAAAAAATGTTGCTTGTAAAAAATTGGTAATTGAAACGGTTTTATATGGTGCAGCGCCATCATTTTGGTAAAAATTTATCTGTATTTCTCTAGAGATAAACTGTTTAAATTTTGATTGTATAACTTATAATATTTAAATATCTTTTTCCTACAAAAGTTAATACATAATTTAAAATGGGGAAATAATTGGCTTTGTAGTATTAATGAATTACCATTTAAGTATTCCTCATAAAAATGTAGTTTTACTATTTCATCACTTCTTATAGCACAAAATACGTTAAATTGTCAGGTTTCTTGGAAATTTCGCATTCTTACTGCATGAGGATTTTAATTACTTCAAAAATGGGAATTGTGTCTGCTAAAAGACAAATCGAGGGTAGTCTTGTATCATTGTTAATATAAATTCGCAGAATTGCACTCTTTTCGGCAAATCAATATCTCTTAAGTGTTGAACCGAAGATATTAAATAAGGGTGGAAGTTGTATTTCAGCAGAATTCTATGTATTGAGCCTTCCAGATTCCTATTGGTAGAGCCACTTGTCTTAACGATATCACATGATATGCCGTAAAATATCCCACAATTGCAATTTCGACATTTTCATCATTGAAAATAGGTTTCCTTTTATGATTCTTGCTTTAGCGGTACCAAAATTTTTGAAATTTTCCAATATTCGTTTGACAGTGTTCCGTGAAGGTTTGTTTTTATCAGGATGTCTATCAGCAAATGTCTGACATGGTCTTAATAGAATTTCGTTACATTACCCATAAATAATAAACAAATTCTCTAATTGAGAAAAATCTACTAAATACATCTGTAAAAGAAGATAGGCAGACTTTTGAGGGCGCTAAGTCTGAATTCGAGCTTTATTACCTCATGGTTAACCAGATATCATTTCAAGATCATTTCAAGGTCAAATCGAAAAAATACACAAAATAAATCTGCCAAAGAAGAGAATCCACGCGCAGCTAGATCAATATCTGTTACATAGCAGACCGGCAAGCGGATAAAATTTTTGATCCGAAACTCAAGTTCCCAAAACCTCATACCTCACGCACAGCTATATTGATGTCAGTTACACAGCAGACAGAGGTGAAAAGCAAGGATTTATGAGTGTGTGAAATAGGACTCAAGCTCTCCGTAAACCATATATCCCTGGCACAGCATGTATGAGAGTTGGGGATTTGTGTTATACACTTATAAAAACTGGCTTCGCTAGCCTAACGAACGGATATTGATCTAGTTGCGCGAGAGTTATATGGTTTTAGAAGCTTGAGTTTTGCCTTGAAAATTCGCTACGTTCACATGCGGTATGCGGTTTTGGGTGCTTGAGTTTCGGTTCAAAAACTCGACCCGCTTACCAGTCTGTTATGTAACGGATATCGATCCAGCTCCACGAGTGTTATCTTTTTACAGATTTATTTAGCGGATTTTTCCAGTTTAACCTTGAAATGACTTTGAAATGGCACCTGGTTAACCTTGAGGTGTTTAACGAACCAAAAATTCATATTCAGCGCCATAAAATTCTATATATCTTCTTTTACAGATCTATTTAATAGATTTTTCTGAATTTGACCTTAGAATGACCCTGAAATGACCTCTGGCTCAACTTAGGAAATTAAACAAACCACGAATTTGGATTCAGTGACCTCAAAAAAGTACGTATAATACTACGAATCCAGATTTATTTAGTGAATTTTACTCCATTTGACCATGAAATGACCTTAAACCTGACGTGATAGAGGTTATCGGACCTCAGATATGGATTTAGGGCATCTAATTACATTAGAATAGAATGGTCTGGTCAAATAAGCATTGCCAATATTTCAAAAACTAGGAATTTTTCGAATAGACAACCTTATTCAAAGTCACCCTTATTTTTAATGCCAAATTAGATAACATTATAAAAAGAGGGGGTTTATTTTTAAAAAAATAACTTAACGATTTTAAATATAATTTTTCATCAATCTTATACAGAAAGCTTTGAAAAACTTGTTATCTCCGATTCTATTGGTTAAAGAAATTTATTTTTTTAAATGTGTATTTATCAATAAGCCTTTAACGGAATGATTTGTTAAATAATCGAGTGAAAAACAAAGCAGATATTTCATTTGTTGATAAAACAAGAAGTATCACTTTCTCTTATGTATATATATATATATATATATATATATATATATATATATATATATATATATATATATATGTTATATCGTAGATTTTCACGGATGGTAGAATGAATAGTTTGGTTATTCCGGGTTTCAATCCGTTCGTTCAAAAAATCGTTTTCACGACGTTTCGCCAAAATCTCATTTGGCATTTTCAAGTGCGGTTCGTCAGTTCTCAGCGAGTAACGAGACGAACCGCACTTGAAAATGCCAAATGAGATTTTGGCGAAACGTCGTGAAAACGATTTTTTGAACGAACGGATTGAAACCCGGAATAACCAAACTATTCATATATATATATATATATATATATATATATATATATATATATATATATATATATATGTATATATATATATATATATATATATATATATATATATATATATATATATATAATGTATGTGTGTGTATCAGATAAAGACATATTCAAACAATTTTTGCACTCCATCTTCTCATCAGTTTAATCTGATCATTTCGAAACAGTTATGCTTATAAGTCAACATTTTATAACTTTAATAACCTTATTTTCAAATGAACAGGATATTATGATCTAGTAAGATAATAAGATAAAATTATCTGTATTTACAAAGTCTTGCATTAATTTATTAATCGTATAAAGGGTGTCTCAATAAGAATTTGAATTTCAAATGGCACACAATCGTTGCCTGTTAATTTATGAATCAACTATTTATTCATCATAATCGACCGTCGCGGACCTTTATTAAAAATTTACTCCGGGAGTTGAATAGCTTTCCCGTATGCACTCGATATTAAACGGATAAAACCTATACAGTCTTGGGTGTTTTTTGCCACTGACTTTAAATATGTTGTTCAAAAATCTGGAAAATTGATACGTTTTATTTAAAGATATTAACAATTTAAGGAAAAAATTGACCTGTCTACCTCATAATATTTCGTTGTCCAAACAGCTATAGAATCTCTGAGCTCTTATCTTTCCGAAAATAACATAGTACCGCTGTACTTATATGTTTTATTATTTTTTAGCTAATTTTTCTCCAGTATTTTGACTTTGTCAATTTAATTTTTACTACATTGGTTTTAATTCAAAGTCTAGATTTTTGTCTTAATTTTAGATATATATCTGCAAATTTACTATGCCCCTTTAAATTTTCCAAAAGTAGATTCTGAAAATCTGAAAGCATACACGTACGTCAGCAGTTTTTGACTGAGAATAAAAATTTTGAAACTGGCAACATATGAAGAGCGGACAAATATGTAGAATTGTGCTCCCTGCCACCAATAACTCCACCAGTCTTTTATTAAAATTTTGCCACTATTTCTACCCTCAAAAACGTATTAATTTTATATAAAATTAAAAAATGTAAAACTCTTAGTCCTCCATATTGGATTAATTATATTGAACCTGTAAAAAATAATTTTAAACTCATAATTTACTCCTATACCAATTTTGGAGAAAATTTAGAGATGTCAAATTTTTAGGACGCGACATAGAATTTTTCAAAAATAATTTTAAATTCCTAATTAACACTTTTAAAAATTCCTTAATACCGATTTTGGATAAAATCTAGAGATGTAAAATTTTTAATCGGCCTATTAGATCCGCCATATTTAATTTTTTTAAATATTTTCAGATTAGTTATGTGCTACCCCAATCCAGTTTTGAAATAAATCAGACAAAATTATTTTTTTTGTCCGCCATATTGGATCCGACATATTGAATTTTCAAAAATAATTTCAGGTTAGTTATGTGCGACCCCAAACCAATTTTGGAATAAATCAAACAAAATTAATTTTTTAGTCAGCGATTTTTTAAAAATAATTTTAGATTCCTTAAGTGCGACCCCGAAAACTCCCCCATATACATTTTGGAGAAAATCGCATAAAATTAATTTTTTTGGCAACCATCTTATCAGCGCCATCTTGAAATTTACTTCACCAATTTCGTCCAAAAAAATATGGGACTGCCACAATAACTTCCTGAACTTAACGTAAAAAGTTTCATCCAGATCGGTGCCGCCGTTACGTAGTAATCGGTGTACATACATAAAAAAAATACATAACGGTCGAATTGAGAACCTCCTTCTTTTGGAAGTCTATTAAAAAGAAGTTTAAAAACTAACACGACATTCTGGCCTTGGCTCATAAGGTGTTAAAAGAATATCAGGATAACTTAAATGATTTTTTTCCTAGTTAAGTGACATTAAAACTATCAATCCTTTTCCTAGTGTTATACATACTGAGGTTAGGAACACCTACCTACTAATATCTGGTAAATAATTATTGCGATACTTTTGTTGTAAATAATTTTAAAAATGATAATAATTATTAATAATACTTAATTTTGAATCATTTTAAAGACTAAAATATTATTAATTAAAGCGAACATATTTGAACTTGGATTAAAAATGAAACACCACAATTTGTGTAATATTATTTTTTTATTCAAAGAAAAATATGCTTACATTATTGCACCAATAGCAAGAACAAAATTTAATGTTTGCTGCATTTACAATTTCTAGCAAAATATTTTTAGATGTGGATTGTTTACAAACTTTTTATGAACAATTACAATAAAACCACTTTTGGACAGAAAATGTAACGACATCAGCAACAGTGATCGCTATATCCTACTATTGTTTTAGCATTTTTATCTGCTAAAGTAAATCTCTAGGAAGTAAGTTCTAAATTTTATGTATAAGATTTTCTAAAAATTACTATTTCTGTCCATATCTATCTTAATTTGTAGAAATTATAAAAAATTTTGATTTTTCACATATTTTTATAACATTTCTAACTGCTATTTTTGCCGTTTAAAGAGACCCTTGATTGAATATTTACATTTATCCCTTAATATGATACACTTAAATTAATAACTAAATTTTTACACATATAAGATAATATTATAATAAAAAGTACCAAAATTTTAAGAATCAAAATATCACTTTTTTATTTCCTAGTGTTTCTTTGATGCATGATGGTCTTTGGTATCGTTTTTTGAGGTGCTGCTCTCAGCTGACGACTCGCTTTTTGACTGTACTGCTACCTCAGTACTAGCTTTTCTTGGCTTTGTTGGAACTGTAGTTGACTGCTTAACTTCATGATTTTTTCCTGATGGGTTTTCACTTTTACATAAATTATTTTCCAGTTTTCTAACAACTAATTTTTTTTTAATTTCTTTTCTTTGTTTTTGGATGTAAAGTTTTTGTCTTTCGTGGTCAGTTAACCGTTTGTAATTAACTTGTTTTCTACATCCATATAGACGTTCAAATACAGACACGTTTCCTTCAATGGATCTGGAAGCATTACGCTGTTGTGCTAAGTTTTGTCGGTTACAGGTGGATTTGTGTATAGTGTGAACGTCGTATTCATAATTTTGGCTATTTGTACTATTTTTTACCTTTGGTTGTTTAGAAAGTTGGCCCCTCTCGTCAATGCAAGTTGCTTGTGTTTTAACTGAATGTTTCCTCTGGTTGTAGAGACGATCAAAAACGGAATTAGGCGGATTCTTCTCGATGACTCTCACATCAGTTGAATCATGGGTATTATTTCTACAAGTTTTTTCCGTTATCACTATCAGCTCATGCTTTTGTTCATCGGTCACAGATAAAACACGTCCTGTTTGTCTTTTTTTGTTGAAATTATTGTCGCCCTGTTGATTCCCTGATGGTTCCGATATTGAGATGGTTTTTGTTGATTCACTATTGTTAGTACTTGCTAGCTCGTTACTGCTTGCCGCGTCTGTAGCTGTGTCACTCACATCAAATGAAATGTTATCTTCATCAGTTTCTTCAGATGTCACTTCAAGTTCAAGCTTTTCATCGTCAGTCTGGAAATTACGGTGTATTTGTCTTTCTTCCAATACTTGCAAAACAAAACAGTCCATAAAATTCACTACTATACTTTCAGTAACACTCCATATAATCTTTCCTGTAAGAATATCTAAAATACAAGAATGGGCAAAATCGAGGACATCAGATATTCTACACGTATTTAAGCGATACGTATTCATTTTGTCTTTACAACGCAGCTTTTCTTCGTCAGTCACTTGTCTTTCTTCCAACGTTCCCACGATAAAAAACCTTTTAAAGTTGTTTACTATACTTCTAGTAAGATCCATTCTTTGTCTCCTGGTAAGTTTTTCTAGACCGGCACCACTAATACACGACAGAGCAAACTTGAAGATATCTGTCATTTGACACGTTCTTAGGCGATACGTTTCCATTTTTCACGATATAGGCAGTTTTAGGTGAAATGGTGCAATACGTCCAATGGTTTATTTCAAACTAAAGTATCTCCAAGGTCTGATAAAGTTCTTAAGGATTGTTTCTAAGTATTTTATTACAGCTATTTAAAATAATGGGCGGAGCAAATTTGTTATAATAAAACTTAAAGAATACGGAATTATGGAGGACGGAGGATTTTTCGGCAGCAGGCAGGTAGCGACTCTAATCTGGTTTAAATTATGGAAGCCACGGCGAAAATCCCTTTTATATTTTTCAGGTATTTTTGGTACCCAAAAAATTTAATGGCTGTATACTAATGATCGAAGAGATTATGGATTTAGAGCAATTAATAAAATAACATATATAACACTACAATTTATTTTTGATACTATATATTTTTACTTTAAAATATGTGTAGATAAATGTAAAATCTCAATTTAGCCCTTAAAGGAGTATATTCAATCTTTGCTGATATGTGCAAACTATTTATCATTATACAGGGGTCCACCAGAGACAATCAAGTTTTCATTTAAATTAAAAATTGACGGGTGTGTAGAATAAAGAGAAAATTAACCTGGAATGAAAAGATTCGAAGGCATAATAGTTCTTACAATAGAAAGATTCCGAATAGCCCATATGCAAGGTGGAAATAGAGCGTCAAGAGTAATCTAATTTTCCTGTAAATAATCTGTATATTTATCGTGTGCTTCGTTCTCAGGTTTATAGGACATTAATTCAAAAAGAAAGGAACTCTCAACCTTTTCTGGGTTCAAGTAAGTTAAACATATCTTTGTGTTTCAACCATATCTTCATTTTTTAAATATTTATCGTTATATTTCTATACCAAAACCAGAGGTTGAATTTTTTTAGCCATCTTTGATGCAAGTGAAAACGGCAACCGTAAATTTTTACATTAGACCAAGTATACAACAAAGCAGAATGTATTGCTTTTTTAAAATCCGCGAATACTTCAAATGGTTCTAGTGATATTTGAAATGTTTCGAAAATTTTTCATTTTATTACATAAAATAAGTTTTTGTATGCTGCTATCATTTTGTTCTTTAATAAACACTTGTGTGTGGTGAGTAACTGAAGAAAATATTTCGTACAGTATGAAAATGAACTATTCATATATAAAATTTTCAATTTACACGATAAACAAATATTTGTTTCTCATGAAAAAATAATATAAAATTCAGGATGATTTAGAGAAAAAACAATATCATTTCACCAGGTTTTACGAGAATAATGGCTAGCCGTAACTTCTAATCTATTCTTTAGTTAATAACCTGATGACAATTTACGGCAGCATTTGTAAACTTTCTTTCTTATGACCGTCAAGCAAATCACCATTAAGTGTAGCAAGTGCTTTTCTGATAATTTTAAAAAGTTTTTCAAATAGGTATATCCTCTTTGGCTTTCCTTGAAGAATACAGGGGTATGGAAATGTAAAATGGACTTTTATACTGATATTTTAATTACTTGGTTTTAAACCAGGCATTTTTCAATAACAAATGGATTACTATGATTTTTAAGATACTAAAACAATCAAATATAACTTAAAATATGTGATAAAATATGAGACAAAATCTGTGAAAGAAGCCATATCTAAAACTTTTGGAATCAGCTAGGGAGTAATTTCTTCAAACCTTGAAGAGGAATATACAATATTTTAATTTTATTATTATTATCCTAACCAATATTCAGAATCCGAAAAGTGGATATTCCTACATGCCCATAAAATAAATTGAAAATTTCTTCTACTTTACCTATATTATGTGTTTTGGAAATTATATTATATTCGATTATTTTGAATAAGAGTTTCTAGAATCAATAAAATAAATATAACGAGAAACGAAACGATGCTAGTAATAAAAAAAATACTTAGAAATAAAATTTTGTGCGCCAAAAAGTGAAAAATAACTATAAATTTTTATATGAAATTGAAATTTTTGAAGTCGGCGCCAAACTATTACCTGACAAAATGTGATTCGAATAAACAGATTAAACGTACTTTATTTATATTTGCTTCCTTACCATAATTTGTATGTATTAGTAGTTATTTATTTCATTTGGAAATAATTTGGCGCCGACTTCAAAAATTTCAATTTCATATAAAAATTTTTATTTATTTTTCACTTTTTAGCGTTCTTTTAGAAGTCGGTTCAATTTTTTTTTCTAAAAATTTTATTTTTCGATTTTTAGTTTTGAATTCATTATGTAATCCATAAATTACTTGAACTAAGTACTAATCGAAATTAGGGCACCTCGCAATGATTCCAAGATGGCATAAAAGTATCCATTTTATCCAAAGTTGCAAAATCACCCTAAAATGAGCCACTAAAAATTCTTTGATTTTTAGGGTTTTCCAGATATCAGTGAAATTGTATCAAGCAAATATTTAGTCTGTCCACAGTAAATTCAATATCTTAAATTTCAAATTAATTTTAGATTGGTAATATAGGCTCCAAAACCTTCCAATATCGATATTTAAAGAACTTGAGACGTAAATAAAAACGAAAACACCCAAATACCAAATTTGAGAGAAGGCGATTAAGATAAAATTTTCAAGTCACCATATTGGATCTGCCATATTGAATTTCAAAAAAATAATCTTAACATCATAATCTAATCAAATTTTAAACCCTTCAAAGCCTTTCAGTACCAATTTTGGATGAAATCCAGAAATTTAAATATTCTAGACCGTCGACAAATTAGCCTTTCTTAAAATAATTTTACATTCGCTATTTACATCCTCAAAAACAATTTAGTCTCACCTTTGAACAAAATAGAAAAATGTAAAATTTTTAGTCCGCTATATTGAATCCTGAAAAAATACTTTGAAATTCATAATTTACACCCTCAAGAACCCTTTATATCAGTTTTGGTGAAAATCGAAAAATATAAAATTTTTAGGACACCATATTGAATTCACCAGATTATTTTTTAAAAATATTTTAAATTCATAATTAACACTAACAAAAATCCCCCAATACTGATTTTAGACAAAATCGAGAGATTTAAAATCTTTAATCCGCCATCTTGAATCCACCATATTTAATTTTTTTTCAAATAATTTCAGATTCGTAATGTGCGATCCCAAAAACTTCCCTGTATCAATTTTGAAAAAAATCAGACAAAATTGATTTTTTCGTCCGCCATATTAGATCCGCCATATTGAATTTTTTTAAAATATTTTAGATTCGTTATGTGCGACCTCGAAAACTCCCCTGTACCACTTTTGGAGAAAATCGGACAAAATTGATTTTTCGTCGGCCAAACTGAATTTTTTAAAAACAATTTGAAATACGTTATGTACGATACCAAAAACTCCCCTGTACCAATTTTGGAAAAAATCGGACAAAATTGATTTTTGTCCGCCATATTGGATCCGCCATATTGAATTTTCTAAAAATATTTTGGATTCGTTATGTGCGACCCCGAAAACTCCACCACATCAATTTTGGAGAAAATCGGACAAAATTAAAATTTTTTGTTGACCATGTTGAATTTTTTAAAAATAATTTCAGTTTCTTTGTGTACGACCCCGAAAATTACCCCATACCAATTTTCTTCCTGAGTATAACGTAAAAATTTTTATTCAAATCGGTGCCACCGTTCCGGAGTAATCGGTGTACATACATAAAAATAAACCTTCATACTCGACGAATTGAGAACCTCATTCTTTTCGAAGTCGGTTAAAAATGGTATTTGCAGGCCTAAATATAATTATCAATTTGTCCTATATTATTTAATTGGATTGATTTCCTTATAAAAGGGGATCTACTTTAGAGGACTGTGTTGATAATTTGAATGCGTCCCTTACCTTTGCCATACAGTCCTCCATCGTTGTCACTAGATGATAAACGATGTTTTTTTTATCGTTCCCCATATAAAATGATCTAGAACAGTTAGTTCTGAAGAACGAAGAAGTCACAGAAAAGGTCCATTGTTGTCGATCGACTTGTCATAAAATGTTGCTTGTAAAAAATTCGCAATTGAAACGGTTTTATACGGTGGAGCGCCATCATGTTGGTAAAAATTTTTTTAACGCCAAATAAGATAACATTATAAAAATAGGGGGTTTATATTTAAAAAAATAACTTAACGATTTTTTCAAGATAATATTTTATGTTAGTATTCTATCACCCTCTATTTATTTATTATCAAAATGTCAACACAGTACACTAAAGTACATCTCCGTCTAGAAGGAAACTAACCCCAAATAAATATTAAAGGCTTTCATATAGGAGAAAGTCATAGTTATGTTTAGACCTGGAAATGCCATTTTTGACATAAAATTTAAAATATATCAAAAACAGTTAGACATAAGTATAGGAAATTTTACATGAAATATGTCTACAATTTTGCGTAAAATCTAAAAATGGAATAACGTGTAGGATTTTTCATTTAAAATAAGCAAGAAGGCATCAAGTTCCGGAATAACCGAAAGTGTCACCATCTTGAAAATATTTTAACTAAATTACCCTCATCGACTTTAATAACATGCCACATTTTAAAAATTTTCCAAATACTATTTTCCGGGAAATCTATTGGGGCAGTTTGTCGTCGGCTACACTATAATTTGCCCTATAATGAAAATATGAGACCATAAAACCTTTGGGGCAGTAACTTTTGAACACATTTGTATATTTTAATGAATTCGGGTCTTGTATAACCGATAAAGACGTACGAATTCAGGCTATAAATAACCTTTCACATTACCAAGGAAATCAGGAATGGACCCCCCATTAAACTCATAAGTCCAAAATTTTTACAAGTGTCAGTTTCCAGTTTCTTTTACAAAATGACGGATGTTCAAAATAAAAAATGAAAAATTATTTTCATTTTTTAAAACTTAAAATCGGACAGTTGTAGCTAAAGTTACATTGCTGGCCAGGTCGAGAAAGGTAGTTTCGAGAAAAATGCCAATGAGAGTATAAGTATACTAAGCGAAATTATTGATTTTTACTAAATTTCTTCGAATCCCGACCTTCTTAGCCATCGTTGTTCTCCATGTCGCAACTAAACCTCGAGTATTACGATTGTATATAATTCGTTCGTTTGGCAAGTTATGGCAACATTTCTCTTCCAAGCACGAACTTGAGATATAAAACTGGACTGCTCATGAAAATAATTTTTGACCCCCCCCTTATTGGTGGCCATTCGGTGCAATGATTTGTATGGCAACATTGAATTCCCTGCTAGTTTCTTACATTGGCGTGAATGTGTCGTGTATGAATGTCAATTCAATTATTCTAACTAACAGGTTTAGGCAATAACTATCTCTTTCTATATTATATCTAAAACAATAAATCGCTCTTTCTTGTTTTACTTGACAGGTTAATCGAGTATATTTAATAAAAAAGACCAGAGCTCCGATTCTGTAAGCATATTTTTTGACATTCTCCTTCCTTATCTCTTTTAGGACAGTGATATACTTATGTGTTAATACAGACTGAACAAAGATAGAAGATCCTTATTATGACATTCTCTTTCCCTCTCCTCTTATAGAATCGCAGCCCAGGATAATTGTTTCTGTAAAACAATATTTAACTTGAATTTCTAATTTTAGTTTCCTCAAAATTATAATTTTTCTGTTTAAAGCAACTCCAATAAAGCAAATTTTTTAAACTTATTTGGAACAGCGTAAATATGTAACAATTTTATTATTTTTAGATAACAAGCATGAAATATCAGTTCTTATAAATAAATGAAAATGCTTTTTCTATGACTGTTTACATATTTTATTTTTTACAATAAAATTGTTATTTAGCAAAATAGCTAAAATGTGAAATATGCGCCAAAAACAAATCGAGACTAATTTTTTTTTTAAATATCTGTTTTAGAAACATCCTTATTCAGACGTAGAGTATAAGAAGGTAACGAAAAAAAGGATTAAGGCATTTATTTTTAAAAATTTTATATCATGAATTAATATAGTATATTGTTTAATGTAAGGTATCGAAATGTCCACATAATCTATTGCAAAGTAAGATAGTTTCATCATTTAAAAATAGCTTCGATTAGGTCTTTGTTAAAATTATTTTCTCCTCGATGCTTTTAGGGAACTGATATGTTAGGTATTTATATAGGGTTAACAACATTCATAATAATGTTGACATTTCCTTCATAAAAACGGAGCTTTAATTTAATTGAAGTAAAGTAACATTATGTACTAAACCATTTTTATAAAAAAAAATTAAAGTCTAAAGGGGATAGTGTTAAAGCAGTTTATATTTAATTGTAAACAAAACAATATTTATTAAGACACTTTAAATGTAAAGAAGCTTGTAAATACAAGAAAATTCTTACATTAATACAATCATTTTTAATCTAAATATATACATAAGATTTACTAGCAACTTTTAATTTTTACACTAGGTCAAACTTTCCATTTACGTAACTGTTTAAGGATCTGGAATTGACCTTTCCTAGAGTTGAATTTTTGAAATGGTAATCAATCGCAGCTTCTCAATACTTTGACAAAGGATTTTCATGACACAAATTTCCTATCTGAGCTAAAATTAAAAATTTTTGTTTTATTAATTAATAACATATTCAAACAGAAGTTTATTACTTTATTTTTAGACAAAACAAATACATAAAAGTAAAATTTATGTAATTTCCAAACATCCTTAATAATATTGAAAAATTTCATATTATATGCAATCATTTATTTGTATTTTAATATGGCATATTGGTTTTTAAACGTATAATCATTTTAAATTTTAATACCATACCAGTTTCGATATTCAGCTTTATATGTCAGTGGAACATTAACTTCATGGTAAAACGATATTGTTGTTGGTTAATGCACACCTAATTCAGGAGTTTTTTTTATAGAGCCAGTGTATGTTAAGTCCAAGTTTAGTTGCTTCAAGATGTTTACATCAAACAGTGCTTCGTAGTTTTTTTCACGCAGTTTATTTGTAAGAAGCACAACACAAACTTTTTGCTCATCTTCTTGTATAAAACAATTTCCAGAAAAATGTTCTGAACAGAGTTACTTATCTGATGTATAAAAGAATTATGATCATGACCAATTTGCTTCAGCTCTTGAATTTGAAGATTTTTTCTCTTAGAAAACTAAAATATTGATAGCATTTAATAATTATCATGTATCATATCCATAAGATTAAACTTGTTACCCTTAGATTTACAATTTGATTCTAAGGTAAAATTTTATATAATTATTATTGAATGCTTTATAACTTACCAAATAAATAAATTCGAATTTACCAGATGAGGTATTTGCACGTCTTACGGTGAAGAATCATATTTTTTAAAATACAAAAAAAAACCTTACAGTACACATTCCTGTTTGAAATTTTCAGGAAAACGTTACATAAAATGTGATAAAATCCATAAAACAGCAAAATCAAAAATAAATTATTGTCAAAATGAAAAGTATTCAGTCAATGTCAAAACACACTTTCACCAATATCATAAAAACTTAGGGAATTCATTGTTGCCAAAGCAATTATTTGCACCAAATGGCACGTAGCACGGTGGAGTCATTTTTTTTATAAGGGAGATATGGAACACGAGCAGTCCAGTTTTATATCTCAAGTTCGTGCTTCCAAGGCACAAATCACCACTCTATTTATGTTCACTTAAAACTTCGTTATCATTTCAATTTTGACTTGATTTTTTTTACATATTTTTAAACATATATACTTCCATAAAAAGTAATTAAAAAAAATGATTTTTTTTCGATCTATCACAGCGGTGTTTCTCCTTAAACTTTTTGATATCATACAATTAAACAAATAAAGCTAATAATAATCTACTACTGCACAATTACTTAATTACTACTAATTATCGTTGGTAGCCAATGAACTTAATAATTTAAAGTACGGGTAACACGTAACATGTGTTTAATTTATGGACAAGCGTAATGCAATCCTCCACAGGCAAGAAAATTTATGTCCACAAATTTCCAAATTGAAATTTATCGGATTGAAGAATATTTGAAAGGAATGATTGTAACTGAAGAGAAACAAAAGCAGGTGAAATGTAAATAAAATTTTCGAGAAAATAAAAATTTATCTCTGATAAAATCTCGCAAATCACTAAGTTATTCCTAAATTGTGTAAAACATTAATTATATTTTTTTGTGTTTAATTAAGCAGATATACAAAACGGGCATCTAGTACTTCAATACAATTTCTTATCCTGAGGACTTTTCTCTCTGTACTCGAAATAACATTCCTGAATTATTTCGAATCAGATTGCAGCAAGGAATTATCATTTGAAGCAACTCTCCCCCAGTATTTATTGGCATTGAATAAAGTTCTTTAAAATTCCCCTCACCCCCCCCCCAAAAAAAATAAATCTAACGAATTTAGATCAGGTGATCGTGGAGGCTCTAAAATATATTTTAAATGGCGACGTACTAAATTGTTAAAATATTATAAGATAAACCACATAAAATCTCTAATTGGCAAGAAAACATCTTCTAAAAGGTTGTTTTAATTTTGATGCAAAAATTGAAGCTCTAATTTACGAAGATACATCTTCTAAAAGGTTGTAGAGTGCACCAGTAGAATAAGTTAATTCCCAATAATATCCGCTCAAACGTTAACCATAAAGCTTTGTTGGTGCCTAATATGTATAACTGCAAGGGGATTTTCTTCATACCAAACATGTCAATTATGAGAATTTGTAACTCCATCCTTTATGAAGTGAACGTCGTCACTAAATAAAACAGTTCTAGTAAAATGTGGGTTATCTCTAAATTTTAGTTAAAACCTATTTCTTCTTCTTCTTCTTTTTCTACGTAAAACCAAGTTCTGTTATCTACACAATGTCTCATCGATCCTCGTTTGAGGTCGAAATCCAGCTGTCTCTCCATCTTTTGGGGGGCCGTCCAGGCGGCCGTTTGGTGTTTGGTTTCTCTCTCATCACGGTTTTTGATAGTCTGTCATCGTCCATTCGTTCCACATGATCTCTCTACTGCCTACGATGGTTTCGAACCCACTTCACAACATCCCCACTCCGCTGTCCTCGCGTATTTTTGCGTTTCTTATTCTATCTCTTAAACTTGTTCCCGTGATCATTCACAGCGTTTTCATTTCTGTGGTTTTCATAACTTGTTTTGTCTTTGTTGTTTCATTTCTTGTTTCTGCGACGTAGGTCAGTATCGGTCTTACACAGACCTTGTAAATTCTTGCTTTGCTCTCAACCGTCATATGTTTATTGTTCCAGATTATGTCTCTTAGTTGGCCTGATATCATGGCCGGTTTGTTGGCTTGTGTGCGTACTTCTTCCGTTACTACCCTGTTATTTGTTATATGTGCTCCCAGGTATTTAAACTTCCCAACCTGTTCGATATGTTTGTCATCAACCATTAGTTTACATCTTGTCGCTTCTTTTGCTATTACCATTGCTTTGGTTTTCTCCACAGATATCTTCATATTATACTGTTTGGCTGTTCGATTGAGATGGAAAAGAATTCTTTGTAAGTTGTCCTCGCTATATGCTGTCAAGGCAACATCGTCTGCAAAGCATATAATCTGAACGGTGTTGTGTCCCATTGGGTACCCAATATTTGTGCTTTTTACCTCATCAATGATTTCGTCCATGATTACATTGAAAAGTGTTGGACTTAGGCTATCACCCTGTCGTATTCCTATGGATAGTGGGATTTCCTCTGTTAGAGTGTTATTTGTTTTAATTACCATGGTGTTTTTGGAATTCAGTTCGTATATTGTGCGTATGATTGCTTCGTCTACTTGTTTTCTTCGCAGTAGTTCTGTTATGTGTTCCAGTTTGACTCGTTCGAACGCTTGTGTAAAGTCCACAAAATAAATGAACAGCGGTTTATCGTATTCGATAGATTTTTCAACCAACTGTCTGATAATAAATATACCGTCGATAGTAGAGCGGTGTTTCCGGAAGCCCTGCTGTTCTTCGCACGCCCCTAATTTGTCTACGATCCGTTGTGACAGTATTTTGGTTAACAATTTGGCTGAACTGTTCAGTAGGCTGTAGTTTTCGGGTTGTTTCTTTGATCCTTTTTTGTGGATCGGAATTGTGATGCTTTCCGCCATTCATTGGGTACTGACGTTGTGCGGAATATTTTTTGAAATAGAACAGTGAGCGCTGTGACAAGGCTGGGGCCTCCGTACTTTAGCATCGCATTCGTAATTTGGTCGGTATCAGGTGATTTTCTGTTTTTCAATTTCCTAATTGTCAGGTGCATCTCTGCGTTGGTTTTCGTCTACGTTGTTTTCTGTAGCTGGTACCTGGAGTAAGTCCTTAAAATGACTGACCCATTATTGGCTCTCGATTAGACTTAGTTGAACGTATTCATTGATTGGTTTTTTTCTGTTCCTCAGCATCTTCCATATTTTCTTTTGTCCTCCATATAGGTCGTGTTCCATGTCTTTTGAATACTTTTCCCAGTATTCTTTCTTTTTGAGTAATTAAATCTTGCAGAATAATCGATTGGACACATTGAGTATATTTTTTGAACCTGGCAAAAATGAAGCAATCATTCTTAAAAAATTTATGAACAACTCATTTTGTTGCGCCTATTTGAGCTACGATTTTTTTACACTATTACAAAGATTATCAGTATCTCATTTAGAATATGTTCTTCTAAGTCAGGATTTCTTGTTCTTCCTGAACGAAAACAAATTGATTTATTTCGAAAATGGGTGATTTTTTTCGAAAGAAATGTACATTAGTCCTTTCCGGGTAGCTTTGACTCACATGCAAAAAAAAATAATAAATTATATTAAAATTTACAAAAATTCAAACACAATTTAAAAGTAACACAGTAAAATATTGATAAAAGTATCCAGTTGAGGGTCAGTTTTCATTCCTACCACCACCATACCATAGTGCTGCCATAGTAATCAATCAGCTGACTTCATAATAATTTAAACCTGTTGACTTTTATACGCATTACAGAGATGAAATGATTTAAATTTTTTAGTAGTATTTTTTAACATTCATGGTATCATATCAAAAACAGCTGTGTTTAGTTTGGATGCAACTTTATCCCAAGATTAAGGATTAGTAAGTTCCTGGTGATAAAAGTATTACTGGTAAGAACGTTGAAATATCTTTAAAGGCTTTTGAGTCATCCGACTCTAAACTTAATAGATCATCAAAAAAGCAAAGAAAAATCTCTTCCAGCTCTTCTGACGAAAATTCAGATTTAGTTCAATTAAAATCAGTTGGAATTAGTGAAACTCTTTCTGACTTGGAAAAACAGAAATATTTTCACTGAAGAACAAAAGTTAGGCCCTTGATTGTTAATGGTTTGTAATGGAGATAAATATCCGGGAAAAGTAATATATATTTCCAAAGAAAGACCTACAGTAGACTATATAAAAAGAGAGTTAAAGGCTTGGAATTGGCCAGAAAAAAAGGATGTTATTAAGTACACCGGGGAAGAAGTCCTTGGCCAGAGTAATTCGCCAACCAGTTTTCAGTTCCAGATATAGAAATATTTGTTTAAATATTTAAGTATTTGTTTAATTTTATAATTTTTTTATTTGTCGGATTAGTTTAATTGTTAAAATAATAAATAATTTTTGTCTTTTTCACTCTCCTAAATTTTATTTTTGCCAACTATTGCCTTTACCCGATTAAATAGAAAATAATTAAAACGTGGAATATACGCATAACTAATTCTAAAGTACTAAACGATGTAATTATCCCATTATTCCAAATCCTAAGATGTCTATTTTTCTACGGGTTTTATTAGACAGGTCAAAGTTACCCCATTTGCAGGTAAATTTGACCCTGATTCTCAAAACTGAAAAATTAATAGTAAAATGACAGTTTAAATTACATTACTTTAATTATTCTGAGGAAAATAATATCTTTATAGCATAATTAACCAATAAATTTTTCCCAGAATATTAATTAGACCCATAACATAAAAAATGTGTCAATTTTACCCCATTTGACGGTATCTCAGTCTTATATAATTTTCTACAGTATCTAAAATTCAAGTATTAGCTGTGAAAACTAACACGTGCCAAAATTATTGACGAAATCTTTCCTGATTTCCTTGGTAATGTTAAAGATTGTTTACAGCCTGAATTTATACTAAAATTTTGCTAAAACGCTACACTCCAAAATCATTAGAATCATATCTGCGTTATGGGAGTTCTTAAGAAAGAAATTATATGATACATTAAGGTTACTTTGAGGCCTTCTGTACAGAGCCGAGAGTTTGAAATAAACTTACCAGACATTCTGTATAATACAGGGACGAAAATATTTTTGAAGTCTTAATTGGCGATATTTTAAAAATTAGATTTAATAAATGACCACCATCTTGAAACAATAAAATCCAAAATTTCCTGATTAAAAAAAAGGAAACGGAAGAATTACCTTAAAAATTAGTACCACTTGACCCTTGTTTTCTACAAAAAAAAAGTATTCAGGAAGCATAACAATATCATTTAGAATAGAAAAATTACTCGTTTTTACCAGAACTAGCCTATTACTTCTTATATATCTATATTGAATTTTATGCTGAATAGATTACTACTTCCTGATTAATTTTTCTTCTTTTGTTCAGAGAGGACTTTGCCCTAGTGGTAAACAATGTCTTGCAACCTGGATATCTAGTCAAATCCGAATTTGAAAATGATATTAATTGGTCGATAGGTATTGAAAATAATATGTTTATTATTTATTTAACACTCTTGGTAATTAAGAAAAGGCTTCAGAGAAAAGCTGGTTTTCTATTATTGTTTGATTTACCAAATTTATTCAGCCATCGTCATTCTATACAATTTATTGAAAGTCCAAAAAAATATTATTAAGATTATTTGAAAATCCCGTGAAACTTATCTGATATCTTAACTGAATACTTGCATAATCTCGTGTAATTATTGTGAAACACTTGCGAGTTTTACACGTCATCATCGCAATTATTTTTTAATAGACTAACGAATAAATATTTGTTAATGACAATAATCTAAAAATTATTGAATTCCAAGGACAACCAAAAACTAAACATTTTTAAGAAGTCTGTTATATACAGGTAAAGGTAAGCACATAAAAATAGTGATATAAAGTGACTAGATATTTTAATGTTTGTTGGTTGTTCTAGAATAGTGACATATCGCGTCAATGCGTTTATTATTTAAGTCGTAAAATAAAAAAATTTTTAAAAACTTAGTATGGAGTATTTTTTTATCTTAGGTAGTAATTGATAAGGAATCGTTAATGTGGTTTTGATGTCTCATGGTTATTCAGAAAATAGTTAACAAAAATTGTGAAATTATACAATCGCATAGCAGGTATTCCACTGTTTCGGCTGTAAGGTCACAGAAACAGTTAATCTCGTTTTTAGCAATGCCAGTTTTTTTGAGATGAATTCTCAAAAAGCAGTGTCCTGCGAAAAGATTGGTTATTACTCGAATATCTTGTTTTTGGAGATTTAAAAGCACTCTTGTGTTCTTTGAAAAATAAATTATAAATTTATTCGCTTGTCTGAGACCAGGCATATTATTCCACTTAATTTTACTTGATTTTGTTCCAACTCTGGAGCCCCTCTTTTATTATGCGTTTTAGTAATCTACAAAAAAGACTCGGGCTGAAAAATAGAGCTTTTGCTACTTTTTTTGAGAAATTGTCGCTTCTTCATTTTCTTGTGCTTTGGTACAAACATCAGTATTGCCTTGTTTTTTGTCATTTGCTTTAGAACTTGCTCACAATTTCAAGAAACAAATAACTATGTATATTTTATTTATATTATATTTTAAATTCTTTTTCGGTGGAGTAGAAATCTAATAATAACTAGCAGTGATAGACAAATAACTTTATTAGTCGAAATTTCTACCGTATTATTAAAAACTTTTATTTTATTTACAAAGGTAGTGACGTTTTGTGATAGACAATGTAGGTTCGTCAGACTTTTTCCTAGAAGGTTGCTGATAAATGCTAAATCTGATATAAAATAAAGACTAAAAGTCAGGTGTCTATCAGTTGAAGTGTAGCACTTAGTCCAAAGTATACATAGGCAATGGACTTAACGCACGAACTTGACATATAAAACTGGACTGATCATGCATAATACCTCCCCTTATAATAAAAATGACGCCACTATGCTTTGCCTTGACAACAATAAATTCCCTAAGTTTTTATTATATTGGTGAAAGTGTATTTTTGACATTGACTGAATACTTTTCATTCTGACAATAATTTATTTTTGATTTTGCTGTTTTATGGATTTTATCACATTTTATGTAACGTTTTACTGAAAATTTCAAACAGGAACGTGAACTTTAAGGTTTTTTTTGGTATTTTAAAAAATGAGATTCTTTATCGTAAGACGTGCAAATACCTCATCTGGTAAATTGGAATTTACAAAATTGGTAAGTTATAAAGCATTCAATAATAATTATATAAAATTTTACCTTAGAATCAAATTGAAAATCTAAGGGTAACAAGTTTAATCTTATGGATATGATATATGATAATGTTTAAATGCTATCAATATTTTAGTTTTCTAAGAGAAAAGAATCTTCAAATTCAAGAGCTGAAGCAAATTGGTCATGATCAGAATTCTTTTATAAACCAGATAAGTAACTCTGCTCAGAGCATTTTTCTGGAAATAGTTTTATACAAGAAGATGAGCAAAAAGTTTGTGCTGTGCTTCTTACAAATAAACTGTCTAAAAAAAAACTACGTAGCACTGTTTGATGTAAACATCTTGAAGCAACTAAACTTCAACTTAATAACATACACTGGCTCTACAAAAAAAAGTCCTGAATTAGGTGTGCATTAACCAACAACAATACCGTTTTACCGTAAAGTTAATGTTCCACTGACATATAAAGCTGAACATCGAAACTCGTATGGTGTTAAAATTTAAAATGATTATACATTTAAAAACCAAAATGCCATATTAAAATAGAAATAAATGATTGCATATAATATGAAATTTTTTAATATTATTAAGCATGTTTGGAAATTACATAAATTTTACTTTTATATTTTTGTTTTGTCTAAAAATAATATAATAACCTTTTGTTTGAATATGTTATTAATTAATAAAACAAAAATTCTTGATTTTAGCTTAGATAGGAAATTTGTGTCATGAAAATCCTTTGTCAAAGTAGTGAGAGATATATTTAGATTAAAAATGATTGTATTAATGTAAGAATTCTTGTATTTACAAGCTTTTTATATTTAAAGTGTCTTAATAAATATTGTTTTGTTTACAATTAAATATAAACTGCTTTAACACTATCTCCTTTAGAGTTTAATTTTTTTTTTATAAAAATGGTTTAGTACATAATGTTACTTTACTTCCTTTAAATTAAAGCTCCGTTTTGATGAAGGAAATGTCAACATTATTATGAATGTTGATAACCCTATATAAACACCTAACATATCAGTTCCCTAAAAGCATCGAAGAGAAAATAAATTTAATAAAGTCCTAATCGAAGCAATTTTTAAATGATGAAACTATCTTACTTTGCAATAGATCATGTGGACATTTCGATACCTTACATTAAACAATATACTATATTAATTCATGATATAAAATTTTTAAAAATAAATGCATTAATACTTTTTTTTGTTAACTTCTTATACTCTACGTCCGAATAAGGATGTTTCTAAAACAGATATTTCAAAAAAAAATTAGTCCTGATTTGTTTTCGGCGCATATTTCACATTTTAGCTATTTTTCTAAATAACAGGTTTATTGTAAAAAAATATGTAAATAGTCATAGAAAAAGCTTTTTCATTTATTTATAAGAACTGACATTTCATGCTTGTTATCTAAAAATAATAAAATTGTTACATATTTACGCTGTTCCAAAGAAGTTAAAAAAATTCGCTTCATCGGAGTTGCTTTAAACAGAAAAATTATAATTTTGAAGAAACTAAAAGTAGAAATTCAAGTTAAATATTGTTTTACAGAAACAATTATCCTGGGCTGCGATTCTATAAGAGTAAAGGGAAAGAGAATGTCACAATAAGGATCTTCTATCTTTGTTCAGTCTGTATTAACACATAAGAAGGCTATTCTTTTGAGTCGTTATCACTTTCAGTTCTATCACTTGAAGTAATCATGATCACTTCGACCCAATGACAAGTAAATGCATATTCAAAAGAACGTTATCAGTTTCACTTCTTTCACTTTGATCAGTGATAATTTACTGAAAAGAATACAGCCAACTATATCACTGTCCTAAAAGAGATAAGGAAAGAGAATATCAAAAAATATGCTTACAGAATCCGAGCTTTGGTCTTTTTTATTGAATATACTCGATTAACCTGTCAAGTAAAACAAGGAAGAACGATTTATTGTTTTAGATATAGTATAGAAAGAGATAGTTATTATCTAAACCTGTTAGAACAATAGAATTGACATTCATTCACGACACATTCACGCTAATGTAAGAAACTAGCAGGGAATTCAATGTTGCCATACAAATCATTGCACCTAATGGCGATCAATAAGAGGGGGTTAAAAATTATTTTCATGAGCAGTCCAGTTTTATATGTCATGTTCGTGACTCAACGTATGCAAACCATACTTTAACAGAAAATCATATATTTAAAGTGGAACTAAAAATCTTACATAGAGAAAAAAGGTATTAAACTTAATTTTTAAAAGCCTAGAAATTAACAAATTTAAAAAATCTTGTACATTTTTGAATGATCAATTAAAAACAAACAGGTCCCTTTTATTAAACCTCTTTTGTTAACAGGTATCAACAAGGGCTCTTGGAATTTCCTAAGTAGAGGTATTTCCGAGCAAATTATTTTCTATGGTTAATATAGGTCATAAAATTTAAATATAGAAACAAATTATTTAGTTGTAAAAGTAAGTCTGAGAAAACTATATTGTCTAGAGAAAGGCGTCACTATCTTTGTAAATTGTAAGGTTTAAATAATATTGCAGAAATTTCGAAAAATAAAGCTATTTGGTCTATCCTTCGAACATACCCCTATAGAATTAGCATAACGTCAGAACTAGGGCCCGGTTGTTTGAACGCTGAATAACGTAATAATATTTTTATTTATATTGGAAAAAGTGTTGATAAACAGTAGATACTTCATCTCTTGGTACACACATACCGATTTTATGCTATCCTTTTCTAATGGTATTATTTAAAAGAGTATCATATGATAATCGGTACGTCAATTCTAGAAATGAATTTATGGTTGCCTAAATTATTATTATTGTTATTTTTAATATGTTAACAATATCTAACCATATTTACCAATAAAAATAAGTTTTTAAATCCTCTTTCTGTTAATATTACTTGCAAACTTCGCATTTATAGTAATATCTAACATTTAAAAACACTGAAAAGAAGCACGACAAGCAATTAAACTGAAAGAAATGATAAGTAAACATGTTTATGTCTGTCAAACATCAAAAATAGCCTCTTCCCCACCGACCATAAACTGCATTCAAACAAATCTATTGTTGTTTAAATCTATAGTGTATGATCGAAGGGTCTATCACTAGTAGTTTATATTTTTAATTTTTCAAATTTTTGAAAATGGTATTTACGGAGTATTATGTAATAAGTTGTAGTTAAAGGTAACTTCTTTTCACTAGCAACAGGTAACAACTCATGTGGATCTAACATTACCTAGAGACGGACGTACGTTATCCCTGTTAGGCTAACTTTTGAACCAAACAAGGTAGAAGATTGGGTAAAATTCATGTTCAATGATATTGTTCATACTAGTAACAAGTAATAAGTTATAACCTGGTGATAAATATGCTATATTATGTAATAATACATCAAAACCTAAAGATATCATTGATCGATGATAAGTAAGGCTAGGTACAATATTGACAAATTTTAAACAGATCGGTTATGATGCCTCTTTTGAGAAATATTTTAGTTATTGTTTACCACAATTTATAAGCAAGTATAGTTAAGTATAAAAAATTGGATCAGTGATTTGGTGGATTCTGATTTACATTACACGTACGAATATGTGGGCGGATTAAAAATAGAGTATTATCCGAGTTTGTGGTTACGTGATTCTATGCGCTGTCAATTAGAAAGAGAAGATGTTACTGCTTTCACTCTTCTTCCTCTCTTACACTTGGCCGGCATTGCAAATAAGCAATCTAGTATTTCCTAAATCTATGGTTTCACCCCTGTTTTGAAATTAAAACATGACTGAAACGTAATGAAGCAATTTAAACCTCAGATTCTATGTCACCGCTATGGTTTTCATGCAAATGTATAGGTAGAAGAACAATTTTTTTTGTGAAACCGTATCATGCTCGATTTTTGAGGTTAGGAAAAATTGAGACCTGGTGAGTCATCTGAACCTTAAATTCAGTATCAGCGCATCGGTTTTCATATTAAAATATAGCTCTGGATCTTGTACTGAATGAATGAGTGAATAAAAGTGGATGGTATCCGACCATGGATGGCCCAGGACTTGTTAGGCTCGTTACTTCCCACCATGGCTGCAGGCCATTGCGAATCCAAGCATCCTCGTTGATTGAACTTTTCTAAAGGTTTTTGGTGACAAAATTGTTTCTTCGAAATATCTCTGGCTCAGTCTGTTGGGTACTGGGCACCCTCTGATGACATGGTGAATAGTTTAATCCTCCTTTAGGCACCATCTGCCCACCGAGTCATCTACGACACCAGTCTTATGAAGATGGTCCATAGGTCAAGTTATATGTCCCTTAGTATACCTCATTCCAGGAGCCTCCCTCTATGACTCAATAAATTTACTTTCCAGCAACAATTTTAATTTCCTTTTACCAACGGTAATTGGAACGAGTAGAATTGGATGGGATCTAGGTGATTCAACCGTGGCCCTCATCTTTGCCAGATCCACCTCTTTATTTTCGTGTATATTCAACTCACCCAGGACCTATATGAGTCTGATTGTACAGCCGTTCCTTATCAGACTATTCAATTCAACCTTGTACTCAGATATCAGTCGCGAAGTTACGACATTAGACTTCATTGCTAATATTGCAGCCTTACCGTCCCAGCATATGTTTATTATCTTATTCCTGCTTATTTCCCTCTCACAAGAATGGGCACACTGCAGAATAGTATAAATTTCCGGTGTTAAGATCATCGCACGTTGTCCGAGAGAGTAAAACTCTTTGATTCCAGTGTTCCTGCCGAACACTTTATCTTTACCTCTTTCGTCTTGCCAAGATCCAACTGTAAACTTCACCACCTGGAAAAAGTATCACAAGAGAGTGATTGGGTTTCCAAAGGGGCGCCATGTAATCCGTTTGCATGGAAGTGATGGACATCTCTCCACCACGCTTCTCCAGTTGCTTGAGTAGCTGCTCATTCCAATTCCGAAATGCCCCAGGCAACTGAAATGATAAACCACCTTTAGGGCCTCGTTCTCTATGAATGAGCCCATGTCCTAACAATATATATATATATATATATATATATATATATATATATATATATATATATATATATATATATATATTTATATATATATATATATATATATATATAATATGTGAATAATAAAATTTGAATATCCGGTAAATTGGCCTCGGGTGGAACAGTAGATAATCATTTTTATAATTGAATGACGAAAGTCATTAAGCGTAGTTTCTCTGTCAAATATCAACTTAATAAGTTAAGAACTACGCAAAATGTTAAAATAAGAAAAAAAATTAACTTTAACAGACTGTCACCCGAGAAGTATTGAGTTTTCGACTTTTTGTTATATAATTTACTACCTTTATTTTACCATATAAAATCGCCTCTCCGAGTATCTTGATGCTTTATCCGAACACCCTGTATGTGGAGCAATAGGGCCAAATAACATGATACTCTGGAAACGTACTCATTAATTAAATAATCTTAATTAGTACCTGTTATATTCAATCAAAAACAATAATAAAAATATTAATTGAAATAAGAAATAACCTTGATTTCAAGACATTTACCCACTCATGCGACAAATGAAACGTTATCTTAATTTTTTCCACCGTATATTAATAAGTTACAAAACCACCGTCATCGCGACGTGCTCTTTACATACAATAAATGTAAAAATTATACATGACCGATACAAAATTTTCGCAACCAACGCAAGTAGGATGTAACTCATATTAACCGATAAACTATACTAGTTTGCAAATATCAACTCTTTTTTACTCATTTAAGAAATGCATTTTCTTATTCCTTTAATGGAAACTTATCATCCAAATAAAATTAATTTGTTTCCATCACGTCACAGTGTTATAATAGATTAAGATT
Source organism: Diaprepes abbreviatus (assembly GCA_034092305.1). NCBI lineage: Eukaryota > Metazoa > Arthropoda > Insecta > Coleoptera > Curculionidae > Diaprepes > Diaprepes abbreviatus. Next base: position 7,955,351 of record JASJET010000200.1, read on the forward strand.
TTTGACTACCCCCACTATTTTTTTTCAATTAGTTGTGCAATTTTATTAAAAAAAAAGAGTTCAGTTAAGAAGATTTTTTTAAATCTCATCTAGATCGTGCAACATAAATTCGAACCGTTTTTGTTTTGTTATGCGGCAAAATTAACAAGTGATACCAGGGTTATCCTAGAACTAAGTCACTTCAAATAACATATTTCGTTTTTTTTTTGAATATCAGTGTCTCATCTAGACACAAATTGTGTTCCTTGTATGTTTTTTTTTTGGTAAGGAGATGCTGCACTAAAAACAATCTAGCAACAATAAATTCTCTCTCTCTCTCTCTAGCATTACAACCCGGGGTGGGTTTTTGCTGACTTCACAATCTGCCTCCACTTGCTGCGATCCATCATCAGTTCCTCCGCGCCTTCGACGTTTAGGGTTTGTAAGTCTGCTGCAACGTTATCTCTCCACCTCATCCTTGGTCTTCCTAGCGGCCGCTTTCCTTCTGGGTTCTCTTCCCATACCAACTTGACGATACGTTGATCTTGTCTCATAACATGGCCGGCCCATCTTAATCTTATTGCTTTTATTATTTTCACTATATTTGGCTGGTTGTATAGTTCCTCCAATTCCTTGTTTGTTCTCGTTCTATATTGCTGTGTGGTGTTGTCCCTGACCGGTCTGTATATCCCTCTAAGCATTATTCTTTCTGCGATTTTCAGTCTATTCTCCTTTTGTTTTGTCAACGTACATGTTTCACATACATATGTCATTACCGGTGTTATAACTACTTGATATATTCATATTTTCGTGCGGCGGGATATATTTTTCGATTTCATTATCTTTTGCAGCCCATACCAGCAGCGGTTGCCTCCTTGTATTATGTTGTTAATCTCTTGTGTAATGTTCTCAGAGGTGATCGTAGCTCCCAAATATTTAAACTGATGGACCCTTTCAAAATTATAGTGGTCCATAGTCACATTCTGTCCTATTTTGTCTCGCCGTTCCGTTCTTGTTGTAGCCATATATTTTGTTTTTTCTTCGTTGATTCGGCCAACTTTCTTTGCGGCATTTTCCAGTTTGAAGAACTCTTCCTTGACACTGGTAGTTGTATTATCTACAATATCGATATCATCAGCGAACGCCAATATGATATGCGGACCTTTATTTCTAAAGAGGAGCGTTTTTGTGTTGGTTTTTCGCACGATGCTCTCCAAGGCGACGTTAAAGAGGAGTGGAGATAGCGCATCGCCTTGTTTAAGACCACTGTTGATTGTAAAGAAGGTTGACAATTTTTCTTCAAGTCTTACTGCACTTGTAGATCCCTCTACACATGTTTTGGTGAGGTAAATTAGCTTCTTCGGTATGCCCAGTTCTGCCATGGCATTCCACAAATCCACTCTTATGATGCTATCGTATGCTTGTTTAAAATCTATAAATAGCTGGTGCAATGTTTTATTGTATTCCCAACGATAAATACATCTTCCAAACAGAAAGCTGTTCACAAATAAACCAGAGTGGTAGAACGCAGAAAAAAAAACTGAATCATAGACTATGTGTTTATAGAGCACAGAGTCCAAAGAAAACTGGAAATAAACACCGACCATTACAAGGTCTTTGCTAAATGCTTACAGCAGGCATGCATGAAAAACAAAATATAAATGGCAGACTGCACAACAAAAATGGAGATCAAGATATATACACGAAATGAAGAGGAAGCAGCGGAAATATTTCACAGGAAAATAGAAGAGGAGATGAAAGAATTACAAAAAATGACTGAAAATTCAGAGAAATCGTAATTCGCAATGCCATAGGTAGCTATGGAACTAATCCATTAAATAGAACAAAAAGTCAGACAAATAATAGAATGAAGAAATAAAGAAACAAATAAAAATCAACGAGTTAAAATGGAAAGCATGTTTAAATAAGAAAACCGAGACCAGTTACAGAGAATACAAGCAACAAAGGATATTAATTAAGGATATGGTAAACCAAACACTGATAAGAACAGGGGAAGAATTTGGATAAAAACTGGATGAAGGTTACAAAACTAACCAAAAATTATTTTATGGAGCACCACAATCACTATGAGAAAAACAGGGATAACAAAGAGGAGCTACCGATACCAGAATATGACAATATTATGGAGAGGTGGTAACAACATTTTGAAGCCAACAAAAACCGGAGGAAGAAAGTAACAGAATAGACAGGGAATGTAAGAGGGAAGATGATATAGAAATGAAAAAAGTAGAAGAATCAATCAGAACTTTGAAAAAAGGAAAAGTGGCTGGACATGGTGCGATATTGACGGAAATGCTAAAACATTTAAGACAAGTAGGGAAAGAAATACTTACCGAAATGTTTAACAAAGCCTGGATAAACAGAAAACGACCTGACGATTGGAAAGTAGAAATAACATTACCAATACATAAGAAGGGTGACCTCAGAGTCCGAATGATTACCTTGCTAAGCATAGCATTAAAACATATGAAAAAATATCAAAACATAAAATAATAAATGTAGTATAAGAACAGTTGGATGAAGCACAGTGCGGTTTCAGGAAAGGACAAAGCATTGAGGACCTTATATTCTCTATGAAACAATATTAAGCAAGAGAGCAGAAGTATGTGTGGTATTTTTGGATATAAAAAAGACATTTAATACAGTGTCACAAAAATCGATATAGGAAAATCTAGAAAATAGAAACATAGATTAAAAACTGATGACAGGAATCAAAAGTTTATACGACAGAAAGGACAAAGACAGTTAGAAACCTCTATTATAAAAAAGGTACGAAAATAAAGCAGTGTTATGAGCTATCATAACATTAGACAACATAATTCAAGAAACAACACAAATAAACACAAAATAAACATAAGATAATACCAGTTGATATCGGTATATATAGGTGGGGACATTCGCAAACATGATGATATGTGCGAAATCTGAAATATATCTACAGGAAAGACTGTACAGATATGAACAGGAACAAAATATAAAAATGATAAAGACAGTACAGATAGATATTAAATTGAATAATGAAAGAGTAGAGCAAGTAGATACAGTTAAGTATTTGGGTGCAATATTGGACAGGGAGAGAAACATGGAAAAAGTAGTTCATGAACGAATACAGAATGCTATCAATATATATCATAGTCTCTATAATAATTTCATTGGAAAAAAAAGAGATAAATAGGTAGAACAAAAACGGCAATACACAAGAAAATCTATAGACTAATTCATATATATATATATATATATATATATATATATATATATATATATATATATATATATATATATATAAGAATGAAAGCTGAATCCCAACAAACGCAATAAAGAGCCAAATATAAGCCATCGACATAAAATTTCTTAGAAAAGCAAAATAAATAGAAAGAGACAGAACTAAAAATAAAAATATCATAGAGGAACTTGAAGTTACAGAAATAGGGGCACAAATAGAGGGGAAACAGCGAAGATGGTTGGGGCACTTAGAAAGAATGAGGGACACTAGAATAGTAAAATAAGTATGACAGGCAAAGATACGGAGAGTTGAAAGAAGAGGAAGACCGGGGAAAACGTGGAACGACGAGATCACACAAATATTAAAGAAGAAAGGAGAAACTTGGGAAACAGTAATGGGATACTTAGCATTTATCTGTACAACAGGTATCTTTAAATCCATTACATATTTGAAACTGGTTTTCAAAAGATTATGAAGCTTTAGCTCCTTCGACGACGAGGAAATAAATAATGTTATTAATTAAAAATCAATTATTTTTATAAACTAAATCTTAGTATTTCAACTGCTCTAGTAATCACCGGTTATAACTAACCATATCGAAATGGCCACGCTTATCAATCGGCGTTTTCCTGCTATAATAATTCTAAATTATAATCAATCAAAACATAACAATAAAAATAATCACAGCAACAACAAGCAACCTTGGCCTTCAAAATATTTACCCACTCATGCGACAAATGAACTTTTTTCTCACTTTTTCCGCCGACCGTGTAGAGTCGCGAGATGACGCCAAAAAGTCACAAGACCACGTCGTCAGACGTTTTATTTACTTGCAATAAATATAACAACGAAACATTAGCAGGTCGTATTTTATTCAGTTGAAACGGAGTGTAGTGGATAATATCTTATGACATTTTAAAAACAAAATTTATCTAATCGACGGTGAAATAAAATTCAAGCCGAAAGTTTGGGAAATTTAGTTGTTGGTTTGGTTGGAGTATAGAAAGGTGAGTCTTATATAATTGTGGTGTTTTATTTTATTTACTAACATGTTATTGTTTAATGTTCTTGGACAATTTTGTTACAAATATTCTTTAGGTTTTTATAAAATAAAACTTTGCTGCCTTGTGAAAACTATATTTTTTTCAAGATGAAATGTTAAACTTATTATTTTTTCTTACATTTTCGCTCTCTTAAGTGAAATTTAAAATGTGTTGAAAAATAGTTTGAAACTAAATAACTTTCTCTGCACATCTCCATAAAAATAACCCCTTTTCTAAATTATTAATATTTTTTTAAATACCAGAATATTTATGATATCAGCGAACAATTGAAATTGAAATATTAAATAAACCATTACTTACTCCCATTTCAGACATATTTTTTTTTTCAATAATAGAGCCAAATTTTCAAAAATTAAAACAAAATACTATGACACACCGAAAAAATAAGTTCTATCGTCTGAAAATTGGCTTTTGCGGAGTTTTTTTTTATCAGAATGCAAAAGTTCAAAAAAATTTATTTAGAGAATAAAACAAATTATGTCACGTAGGCATTTGGTAGAAACAAAAGGAAAAGTAACAGCTCATTATAGGTTTACATGTAATAAATTGATAAACTGAATGCACGCAACTTAGCATGAACAAAGTCCGAACACTAAAACTAGAAGCAGACAGCAGAAAAAGAGCATGTTGGATGTTATCAATAAAGAATAAAGTTCTAAGCCGCTATGAAGCTCTGAAGAGTTTTTCTTTTCTAATTTTTCTTACGCATTAAATTATTTGCATGCTAACTAATAATAGTAAAGTTAGTCTGTATATACTCTTATAGTTTCGCCATGTATGTCTGTCCATCCGTCCATCTGAATATCCATGGCTTTATAACTTCGTCAATTTTAAATCTTTTGCAATGAAATTCGTAGCTGGTTCTGGTAACCCAAAAATAAATCTCTCTTGTGTGAAAAGTAGGAGTGAAAAAATTGTTTTGTATTCACCCCATTGGATAGGTCTACAAAAATTGCTTTTTAATTACCCGTCAAATTTTCCAACGGTAAATTTTAAAAATCTGAAAAATATGGTACATTAGTTCTTACTAAATTTATGTAACGAAAGTGATCACGGGTAAATACGTCAACATTTATGAGATATAGAAAAAAACTGTTAAAATTTTAATTTTTTTTTGTTTGTTCGTCGTGTTGTTAAAATGCCATCAAATATGTATATAATATTTATTATTTAGCCGTCTTATTCATGGAATATGTCTTTAAAGTTGTCCTATTTTAAAAGTGCGCGTCTTTGGTGAATGCGCTGGGCAAGGGAGTCCTTCATGAAAAAAATTGCAGATAGTTTTAGGCATAAATATAAAATATTACTGTATCCCTTTTTAGTTTTCCAGTGATAGGTCTTAACGGGATTAGCTTATGTTAATTAAATTACGAAATACAAAAGAAATCTCCAACGCTTTCCAACAAAACGCCTATGTCTTATGATACAATTTTGCACTACAGGTTTTTCAGTTAACTTAAACGCAGACATGCGATGAAATTGCAAAAAAACTAAAAACTCCTGTAACTGTTTCTTAACCGTAACATAATGCGTGCTCTACACGTACTTGAATAGTCTTTTAATTATAGAATATGTGCATTTTCTGGACACAGGACTAACAACTGTTGCCCTTTTTTCTTTATGTTTTTAAGTTTCTGAAAATATATTTGATATTTACAAAGTGAAATAATCTACAAATTATATAAAATAAAACTGCTTCTAGGTAACATTTTATATGTACAGAACTTGGAAAGTTTGTTATTTGTTAACGATTTTCCTTCTCATAGAAACATTTTGGAAACACTGTATGTGCGTAGAGTTGGGGTCTGTACACTGCGACCTGGTAGATCTATTGTGCCCCCCTACTGCTGCCCAGTCGTAAGAGTTACCTTATCGGCTAGAGCAGGTCCTTCAGTCCTATTTCCCTCAGGAACTTTATGCTGTTGGACGGCTTCAAGGTGGGTAGCTCCCCTTCATCGATTTGGTGTGTTTCCAAGAGCCGCATCCTAGGATTTTCTAGAGCGCTGCACTCTAAAAGGACATGGATAGAGGTTTTGTCCTCCTCCTCACAGAATCTGCACTCTTCTCTTTCTACCAGAGTTTCTTAAAGTGCCCCTTCAGGTGGCAATGCCCCGTCAGAACCCCTGTCAGAACTCTGCGTTGACTTTTACTTAAGCTTATGCACTCTATGAATCTCTTCTGGTCGTAGTTCCCCAGAAGTATCTTCGCTTGTCTGACTCCTTGCAGCTCCTATTTTCTTCTTCTATCCTTAGTTCTTCCAGCATTACGCTGCTGCTGATTCCACAGGAAGGCTCTGACCTCAGAAATGGTCTGAGTCCCTTTTCTCGCGAGCCTATCTACTATTTCATTCCCCTCTATCCCGGTATGCCCCGGTACCCACATGAGGGTGGCCTTATTATTCTTACTTAAATCATCTAGTTCCTCTAGGCATTCCCAGACCATCAGAAACATTAACCTTTTACCAATGTTGCCAAATACATTCAAAGCTGAGGCAATCAGCACTTCAGAATCAATTTTATTAGTTTCAGGATTTGATCTCTATGCTAGTCACTTTTCAGTGCATCTCGTCTTCTTTCAGTGTTCTTTTCTCCTGTGAGTAGAGGTTAGTAATAACTAATGCAAAAGAGTGCCGATTTTCCGCTGTTCTTAGCAATGTTGATGCATCCATTCCGATCCACTCTCTTAGGTTTCTTAATCAGGATATTTGCCATCTTCCAGGCAGGTCTTCTTTTCATATTCAGTAGCAGGAACTTGCATTTTTTATTTCGTAAAATATGTCCCAAATACGATGTATTTCTCTTTTTAATAATTTCGAGTTATTCACGGTCTTTATTCAGTCTCTTCTAGACTTTTTCATTGATGGTTAGTGAGGTCCAGGAGATTTTCCGCATTCATCAGAAAGTTCGCATTTCGAACGCTTCTAATCATCTGTGCTGACTTTAAGGGTTCAAGTCTCCATTCGATAACCAAAAACACTTAACAATTCAATATTAGATGTTTATATTAAGGTTTGGATTACATAAAAATGGTTTTAGTCTTTAAAAGGGATCTTGATGGAACTTCAATTTCTGGATTCAAGTTTTTGGTAACCCAGCATCTCAACTTATCAACCTGTTGAACATGTTCTCCATAAATTTGTATGTTTGTGTGAATTTGCTTGTTTTTTATTTTCACTATCATTACTTTTTTTTACGTTCATAGTTAGACCACATTCATCTCCTTTGGTCGTTATTCTATTTAGAAGGGTATGTAGAGTTTTTCGTTGTCGGCAATTATAACTGTGTTGTTGACGTACCGAATATTTAATAGTTCACCATTAGCATGTGAATATTGATTCCAATAAATATTTTTGATAGTTGGAATGTCATTTTGGTCTAAGCATCTAAGCTTTTCCTTAATAAGCATCCTATGAGTATAGAATCATTAACTCTATCAAATGCTTTCTCATAATCAATAAAGTATATATATATATATATATATATATATATATATATATATATATATATATATATATATATATATGTTAACTTACAGACTAGAGTTTCTCTTGAACAGTCAAACCTAACACCCTTAACATAGCAATAATGATAAATAAAAAATCTCAGTAAAAGAACTTCAAAAAATGGATAATTTCTTTCCCTTACTTAAAAAAGAACAATCATGTATAAAAGAACACTACAAACATAGGTAAATACACTCAGCGTATACCCTTGAGTGTGTATAATGAAAGATACTGAGTGTATGTACCCGCATTTACAGTGTATCTTTTAAAAAGTTATTTTTTTTTAGTAAGGGAAAAAGTTGTCCCTATTTCTGACGTTTTTTTACTGAGATTTTATATTTATTATTATTGCCACCTTGAGCGTGCAGGGTTTTACTGTTCAAAAGAAACTCTAATCTGTAAGTTAACGTCATTTATTTTGTTAATTTGTTCATTTCTTTGTATTAATTTATAGTTTTACTCCTGATAAAGACATAAATTCTATTTCAAAATATTCAGAAGTAAAGGAAGGAAAGTCTTTATTTCATTCAAAGACTTATACCTGATATTTCATTCCTAATTCTCTCTCCCTCTCTCTCTCCTTCTCTCTCTCTCTCTCTCTCTCTCTCTCTCTCTCTATCTCTCTTTTTACTAGTCTCTACATTTCTACAACAAGAGTATGAGTGGGAATAATGCCACCCTGGTTCCAAAACCATTACGAAACCCGAATGGTTCATTAGAAAGGTCTTGTTCACTGTGAGTGTATGATCATAAGAAATATTTTTTGTATGTGAAACGTGAAGCTAACAAGTCTTAAAAATCTTGCACTTCTTTGTATTTTTAGTGTTAAGTATAATATATATAAATACAAATTGCTGCCATTCTTCAGAGATTTCGCTGGTTGTATAGACATTATTAAAAAACGTGGTTGGTAAGTCTAAATTATTTTCATTTATTTAGTTTCCCTCTGAATAATGTTAAGAATAAAGTGACCCCGGTAATATTTTTAAATATATATTTTTTATTTATTTTTAACATTTTCCAAAATAAAAAATAAATACTAAAATACTCTTATTGTTCGAAAAATAAACTTCATTTTCTATATTAGAGACGTCAAGGATAACTTTTAATCTATACAAACGAACAACATTACTATTTTTCACGTTTAATTTTTTACTCTTTAGTAACCGGGTTCAATTTAGGAAATAGGCACTATAAGATTCAGTTTGTTTACTTTTTTATGTATTTCCAAAGTATTTTCTTTCGGAAAAACGATTAACCTACATTTTTTATGAGCAACAAAATTCCCTTGGAAAATATGGCCGATAGCATGACAAAGGGGCATTGTTATCCTCTTATGGAGCCAATTTAGATGTTGATAAAATTTGAGATTACGGTACTTAATACTAAATACCTAATAAATTAGGGATTTTTAAATGTTTTTAGGGGATATTGTGTAGTTATTTGTTTTGCAAATTTAAATGTCAGTTTGATAGATTAATAATGATTAATACTCATTGAAATTTTCTAAAAACTCGTTGTAAAAAACTGTATTGTGTATAGTGATAGGTTAAAGTATAGATGTTCCATATGGCAAAAGGTTAAAAAATAAATAAAAAATTGCGAATTTAGATATTTCAGTTAAAGAAACAATAAATTTAAACTCACGCTCTTACCAATTTCTTATATAATGGAAGTGTTTCAACGCTTAAAATTTGGCAAATTTAAATTATATTATTAAGTTATCTAACTAAAAAAATTTCCACTTACTCTCCACTACCTTAACTCTTAAAATAATAATTTCAGTTCGATGGGTACCTGTAGGAAGGTGACCGTAGAGAAAAATATTTTTAATTTTTTTATAAAATTTTTAAATAACGTCACCACATTTAAAACATTTTTTTTATTTTAAATATTTTTACTTCTCCGTTAAGTATATGTTGATATAAAATTTCCATTCAAATATATTTTCCAAAAAACAAGCGAAATTCTTATTTTCCATATTAGCTATATAATTTTATTATATGAGGTTTTAGAGAGCCTAAAACTTTTTACATAGTGATAAATTTTCATATTATTTTGGCCGTTCTAGTTCGGTGATAAACTTTATATTCCTCAAATAATATTATGAAGTTTATTACTTACATTAAAACTATTTCATAGTAAAATATAAAATATGTTTTATAATGTACGAGGTAATGGACATTTCTAAAAGTATAAATAGTGTGCGACGATATTTTACATGCGAGATTTATGGGTTTGAGTACAAACATGCAAATTTTTAGTCGCATTACATTATTTGTATTCTTTCAACTAATACATCATTAAATGAATATGTATATGGAAATAGGGATCAATACACTGCGACCTAATATATATATATATATATATATATATATATATATATATATATATATATATATTTATTCTGTTCCCCTTCTGCTTACAAGTCGTTAAGGACACCTTGCCGACTAGAGTAGGTTCTCCAGTCCTATTTCCTTCAGGAACCCTAAAATGTTTGACGGTTTTAAAGTGGCCAGCTCCCTTTCTTCTATTTGGTATGCTCCCATAACCGCATTTTAGAGTTTTCTAGAGCGCTGTACTCTGAAAGGATGTGGATAGAGGTTTCTTGAAGTGTCCCTTCAGGTGGCAATGTCAGGATTCCTGTCAGAACTCTAAATTGGTTCTTGCTTAGGCTCTTCTGATTGTAGTTCCCAAGAAGCATCTTCGCTAGTCTCATTCCTTGCAGATCCTGCTCTCTTCCTCTTTTTTTTAGTTCTTCCAACATTACACTGCTCCTGATTTCACAGGAAGGTTCGCACACCAGAAATGGGGTTTTAGCGCCTGTTTTTGCGAGTTTGTCTACTATATTTTGATTTTTCTCTACTCCGATGTGCCCCAGTACTCATGGGAAGGTGACCTTACTATTCTTCCTTAATTCGTTTAATTCCAACTTGGAGTTGGTTACTTAAGAAAGCACAATGAAGAATGCTTGACTATCTGACATGATAATAATCTCTTGTCCACGATAGCTTTCTCTTTGCTGACTTGAATGCATTTTCTGATGGCATGTTTTTCCGTCTGGAAGATGCTTGGTGGTTTACCCAAGATCTCGTGGTGTCTGGTATTGGGTCCATACACTCCTATTATTAAATGAAAATAACCATGGAATAAAAACAGTGAGTGCCATATGGTCAGATTGGTTACCGTGAAAATCCGAAAATTATTTTAGTAAAACAAAATTTATAAGATGACATTCTAAATAATTAAAAAAAAAACAAGTATCGCTTACAAACTGATGAGCCGATAACAAAAGAAGCAAGGTTGAAAATTATTAAATCATAAACAATATATTTCAAATAAGTAAATGGGTCAATGTTATTTAAATTGCCGGTAATAAAAATTTGCCGACAGGTTAGGTCTTAATCCGATTTTACCCTTAAACCTTATTAATACCTGACAAGCTTTCTCTTTTGCAATTTATTCAGGTATAAAAGGCAGATACCAACAATTTCTACGTATTATAATATTTTTATGATTGTAAATCTACCAGTTTTTCTAAAATTATTTACTGGAATTTTAGAGTTTAATAGCTTTAGGTAATATAATATAAAGTTTAAAATTGCTTAGCAAAATTAAGTAAACACTAATGCCATAAAGAATTATTATATTTTCGTCAGACACAATTGATGAGAATGGATTTTTAAATTAAAAATATATTTGCTTTAATTATTGTGATAATTTTTAAAGTGACCTAACCAAGTTTATATCAGTTGCGTCATTCTGAAAATATATTTTTTTATTTAACTAATTTCAGAGTAAAGTTCGTAATTTCATCAGATACGAATATAATACTCCTTATTCAATGTTATACTAATCTTGAAAAATTTCCTATGTGTACATTCCTTTACAAAAAAACCTAAAATAAGTTTGGTTAGTCAAATTTAGTTAAAAAGTACATACACTCTGGGTAAAAAGTCCCAAACCTCCCGACTGCTTTTCCAATTATCCATATTATTCGAAGTAGCCTAAAATGCTACCTACACTTACAAAAAATTTGATTGGATAATAATGGTGCATCTATATATATTTTTTCAAACACGAAACCTCATTTTTTGTGTGTTTCTACACCCCAAACTAACAATTCTAGAGATATGTCGATGTTTGTCCAAAATTATCTTGTACAAATTTATGCTGGTGCTTAATATGTTTGATAATTTTCTGAAGTCACAGATATTTTACGTAATATATCAGGGAAATAGAGAAAATGACCATCTTATAATGAGGTATTTTGGGGATAGAAAAAGTTCATACGAAGAAACAAGACATCTATTTATTACCACCTTTCCAGAGCTTCAGACAATTTCAAAATTTACGGTAATTGAACAATTCAAAGATTTGGGGAGACGAGAAAATGCAGAAATAGGAGTAGAACAGGAACATCAAAAACGACCACTAACGAAGAAAAAAATTTTGAGGCATTACAACATTTTGTTGATAATCGAAATTTGTCTCTAAAGAGGACTATCAGACAAGTAGATATTTCAGTTCGTTTAGAATATTCTCACTTGCATCTTTTTAAAATAACTTTGGTACAAGGATTGTCAGTGCATGACTATGTTCACAGAAAGAAAACTATGTTGATAAAAAGGGAAGAACTATTTTTTTTTTAAATTAAATGTTTTTTACTTTCATGCTTAATGGGACAATTTATTGACATAATCGCCATTACTGGGTTGACTAAAATTTACACTGGATGCAAGAAATTCATACACAATATCAGCAAATGTCATTATGTATGCTGATATTGTGGGGACTTAGAAAGTGTAGCAATTTAAAGCGTAATAGGGCCAAAATTTTCAAATAACTGGTTTCATCAAGATAGGCTTTACTCCATTTTAAATTTGCAGAAAGGATATATTGTAATGATAGTTTCCTCAATGAATATAAAGAAGAGGCGCCATAGAAGGGTCAACTAGCACAACCTGAAATTTTATTACAATTTATGTCACGGTCAGAATTTTATGGGATAACTTTTTTGAATATTTAATTAAATAAAAATTTTAATTCATATTTATTAACAAAACTGTTAATGGTAAGACCAAGATCGAAATATCTCTGAAACTATTAGGTTGGGAAATAGAAATAATTACATAAACTTAGACCAGAATAGTTTTTAAAATATTTGAATGATCCGGGGCCTTTTAAACATGGTGTATATATTTTCAAGAAATTTTGAATTTCGCTCTTTAAAAGGAAATCAAATTCTTACAAGACAATTAGTAAACTATAAAAATATCATGAAACTGTTTTATACATTTTGAAACTGTTTATAGGAAAATGAATTACCAAAATTGGTAAAAATAAAATCAAAGCCACTATTAATATGGTAAGCTTCCAAAATTAAAGTAAACATAGATGGATCACACATTCAAAAATTTTCCTTGCGTAGAAATGTTCTTAAACCAGATCAAGCTGAATGTTTTATAAATATATTTTATATAACGAAATTATATTTTTATATATTTGGAAGTGATTTAAAAATACGTTTTTGTTTTTTTGCCAACTATTATGTTAGCGTTAAAAATAAAAGCCTGTCTGTATGTGCAAATTGAAAAACAAATCGATAAATAATTAATTTAGTCTATAAATAACACCATTTAGCCTTCTATCGATGGCTCTTGAAATAATAGGAAAGTAATCCGTAAAGCTGAGAGTGAACTTAAAAAAGGAGATTTACCAGTATACTATATAGCATATAAGAACAAATAAGGATGAACGGGGGTTTAAAGCAATTCAGAATTTGGATTATTTCTTCCAAAAATACTTCCACTTCTTTATATATAACCCGTTTAGCCTCCTGTTGATAGTCATAGAAGTACAGATATTAAAGTGAATTAAAAAAAAAAGATTTTCCAGTGTAATATTGTATCAAATTAAGAACAAATAAGAAGGTACGGGGGTTTAAGCTACTTCCGAATTTATATTAATTTTCATAACAATGTTAAAACTTTTTATATATAACTGCTCTCTAAAAACTGAAATATCAGAAGTAATATTCTTAGAAGAATAAATTCATTTCATTTAAGACTAAGTATGATCTGTAAATTTTTGTTGAACCGATATTGGGTTTTATCGCATTAATACATACTCTCTGCTTTATGATTAATTAAATAATTTTCAAATTTCTTTATTATTATAGTATTTACATAGTTACAACATATTTACAGTTATAAAATGATAACGCAGATACATTAGTATATTTATTTTTAAATCAAGCTCTGTTCCACCACTGGTAATTTTATCTTTTTTTTTAATATAATATGGTTAGTCCATATTAAAGGAAACACCCTACGTGTAAGTTTAGAATATATTTCGTTTAGCAATATTTTATCTAAAGCCATATAAAATATATAATTTTGCTAAGCTATATTGAAGTGTTTTATCCACGGAATAACATTTTATATTTAAATGGAGCTCTGTTCCACCACTGATATTTTTATCTTTTCTTTTTTTTTAATATAGTATAGTTAGTCGATATTAAAAGAAACATCCTACATATAAGTTTAGAATATATTTTGCTTAGCAATATTGTATCTAAAGCCATATAAAATATGTAATTTTTGTTAAGCTGTGTTGAAGTATTTTATTCGCGGAATTACATTTTATTTTTAAATCGAGCTCTTTTCCACTATTGGTACATATATCTTCTCCTTTTTTTAAATATAATATGGTTAGTCAATATTAAAAGAAACAGCCTACATGTAAGTTTAGAATATATTTCGATTAACAGTATTTGTATCTAAAGCAATATAAAATAATATTTAAATTAACAAAATATGCTGCTGGGAACAATAACTTTAAAAAACTCTACTTGTGGAAGAGCAATTACCAAAGGGGGATATTACATTTAAAGGAACTTCCTTTTTTGGAAAAGATGACAATTATCAGGCATTACACTTAAAATGAAATTCTATTTCTGCGTATTAGTCTTGGAGCTAGAAGGATCCAAAATGTGAATTGTTTTTAGATGGACCCATCCAGATTTTTGTATTATATTTTGACCTCCTAGCATGAAATTTTAAGTGGAAATTCATCGGCCTGGGAAAAAAATTGTTAACAAATAATTTGCAGAAACTTGAAAAATTGTTTTTTGGTGAAAAAAAAAACAATTTCGTATTATTTTGACCATTATAAATATAAAATGTATCTTCCAAAATTTTTGTCAGACACTTGTTTTTAAGATAATTCAGATTAAACTTCCGATAATTGACATTTTCCGATGCTCAGAACTTTGGATTGAATCAATATTTTTTAAATTCACAGGCTAACTCTGCAGTTGCGCACTTTGGTCATTTCAATAATATTTTGAAAATGTTTCCTATATATATATATATATATATATATATATATATATATATATATATATATATATATATATATATATATATATATATATATATATATATATATATATATTAAGCCTTTATTAATTGCAAGGCGAAGAGTTCTCGTTGCATTCCCTTATGTCATTTAAAAACCCAGAATTGTTTTGCCTTGCAATTAATTCCATGTTATATTTTAACAGTCGAATTTTCAAATGTTACCAGCAGAATTGAAAAATATTGTTTCAATCTAAAGGTATGAGCATCGCAAAATCTCAATTTTCAGAAGTTTATTTACAATTATCTCAGAAAAGAAGCTCGGAAAAAAATTTTTCAAAAGACATTTTTTGTTTAGAATGGCCCAAATACTATGAAAATATCTCTCTTTTTGAAAAACTATTTGTTAACAACAGTTTTTCTCGCAACTTCGAGTGTTCAAGAGGTCAAAATACATTAAAAAACTTTGGTGGGTACATACAAATACAATTGGTCTTTGGGATCCCTCTGGCTCCAAGACAATGTAGTGCTGTATAATTAGGAACAAAAGAAATAGGAGAATACAATTGCATTTTGCTAAATGCGACGTTAATATAATATATAAAATTATAAAGCCATTTTATTCACCTGTTGTTTTTTTGGAAAGTGCGACAAGCACCGGGCATTACCCCCGAAACAAAATTCTATTTCCATGTGTGGCGCTATATTTTTAGATTTTTCCAATATTGGAAGTCTAAATTTAAACCCTCAATTTATAATTTGGAATAAAACAAAAGCCAGAGAATAAAATTACCTTGCTGTGAATGTGGCATTTATGTAAAACACTAAGTTATAATGCTTTTAAATTGACTTGTTATTAGTTATAAATTAAGTAGATTAATTCTAATGGAGACATTTTATTTTGACAGGGCGACAAAGAAGCACCGAGCATTACCCTCGGAATTTTGGTTTTTTCCTTAAAATAATGTCGTGTAAATTGCCTGTTAGTAATCAGAACATTAAATTATTACGTGTGACAATACTATTTTATCAATAAAGACCACTTTAACATTGTTGAGGAAGCGACCTAAACCACATTAAATAACTTGTTAACTTTATACCTAAAATTACCAATACCGCATAATTATGAATATATCATTGATTTCTTTATTCATTTTTGTTTTCTTTGTTTCAGTTGTTAAATTTTTAACTTCAAAGCTACCAGAAAACGAAATGGACCATTCTAAAATCCTTAACCGTTTGGAATCCTACGAATCCCAAATTTCTACCACCAACGATACGAAGTCTGATGTTTCATATCATATGATGAAGCAGTCATTGCACAATATGTGGAGTGCAGTATATTCATCTGAAAACAGCGATTCAAGAACCGCCAACATCAAGAAAATTCAAACATGTTTGTCAGACCTAGAGAGAAAAGTTACTGAAAACGAGCAGAAAAAATACCAAATGTATTATTGTAAACCTCAAGGATTTGGACGAGGGGAAAAATGTTGCTAAAAAAACATTTGCAACGGATTTATTTAAAGGAAATTTTCTTTTTGTAGATGTACATATTTACTATCACTAGTTTAAAAGTAACTTACAGTAGGAAAATAGTATTTTAATCTGTAAAAACTTCTGAAAAATTTATAATATTTTATGATGAAAATTTCAAAATACTGTAATTACTTTTATCCCAAAGAAAATTGATGAAATTTAATTTATTTTTGAAGATATTCTGTGATATTTTTAGTTTAAGTTTCTGGTAAAAGGTATGTTGGTATTTATTTAGAAGCAACTTGAATGAGCAATTTCGAAAAGGATATGTTTCAGTTTAGTAAATTTTTAAGTTAAGATATACCCTAATACATCAAGTCATCTTTCCCTAAAAAAACAAATTACATAAGTTTACCACGGAACAATATTTTCGAGAAAGGCAAACGTGATCTTTTCGAATTTCAAATTTTCGAGACCTTTCAATAAACTATTTTTGTTTCGTCCTACGTGCACCTAGATTACAATATCAAAATATCTATTAACTAATTCAAAAATATCATATATTGCAAAGTCCGAACAACACACCTTTGAAGTGTTACCGAGAAATATAGCAGTGACCAAAACGGTACATATAGTTTCTCTACATTTTTTTGTTTTTCTATTATATTTTGTTGTGTTAGTGTTAAAATATCTATCATTTTTTATCACCTATTTCAAAATCTATCACGTTGATAAGGAGGATATCTTGAAAATAAACAAAGGGACTAATATTACGTAAAAAAAATTTAAATTTGTTTATATTCTCTAGTAACATAACTATGAAATATAAAATATTTATAAATTCGAAAAAAAAGCTCTTTTTTTTGGAAATGCCCATTCAGTTATGAGTCTATTTTTATGTACTTAATTTTGATCTGTAGTAAATTATTAAAATAATTTTTCAATATAAAAGAAAATGTAATAATTTCAAACTTTTTTGAAATAAATTATTTAATAAACTTCTAATTGTGTGGCAAGGAGAAACATTAATTTGTTTTTGACATAATTAAACAAAAAGTTTATTTACGTTTAGCATTACAATAAAATGATAAATAAAACAATACCCATTTTATAATATTTATTCGTATGATAATAAAATATACGAACAATATGTTTATTTTGTTTTTGCTTTTATAAAGCAACAAGCAAACTAATAAAGATGATTTTCAAAACTGACTATGCCTTTTATTTTCTTTTTTTAGCGATGATTTTCGTCCCGGTTGGTATTATTATTATAACAATACGTCATTGAAATGGTTCCAAAATATCATAAATATTTTTATTTGCCAAAGCCAAAAATAGTATGGGCAAATAAAAAAAAACAGATGTTGGCGGTGGCAATTCGTAACTGTTTGGGCAGGTAGTGCCAACATGTGGAATAAAATATAGGATCATTATCAAATATGTAAAACAACAATTTCCCTTATCTAGTCACGGCAGTAAAGAATTCTTTATTGGATGAAATTTTAATTTTTAAACAATGAATTTGTCTAGTCAATTTTAATGGTCGGTGACTTTTTTGATTTTTGACAGACACTAACAATTTTATTTTACTTGTCGTAACTCTTTTGAAGATTTGTAAGCATTAAAAATTACTACAAATGCTTCGAATTAATATCAACCCAAAGAGGATTAAAAGGTCATTTATATCGATAAATATTGTAAATTTATACTTTTATTGCCTGGTTACTTTATTCTCCACTTGCAAGTTTAACTCGTTGAAATAAGGCAATTATAAAAGGAGAGGATAGAGTCTTTGTGGGTGTACCAAGCAACGAAAGAACATTTTTCCAAATATAAATAAAAATATTATACTATACAACGGGTCCTAGTTTTGACGGTATGTCAATACTACGGGGGAATTCAATGGCGAAATACTTAACCTATTCTCAAGTTTGAACGAATCTAGAGTATAAATAATGTAATGATATTTTAAGTCTATTGCCGGAAACATTCCTAAACAAAAAAGCATAATTTGCCATTTTAGATAAATGTTTTTTGTAAACATTCTAAATTAAAAAAAAATATATGATATAGTTACCTGATTTTAGTGTAGATCAATCAAATCAAATAAAATAGAACACGGATGATTAATGATTTTGTTCTTTAATGATTTTACATGATTGCAAGTTTGGCCATTTGCGGGAAAAATGGCTAAATTCGAAAAAAAAATTCAAAATTGAACTTTACAACAGGCATCTTTCAAGAGATGTTTGAAGCCAGCGGTCCCAATAAAAAAAAAATATTAAACAAGACGTATTCCCAAGATTCAATATTATATACCCAAAAGCTACAACAGAAAGAGATAAACAAATTATCGACACGAAAATTGATAAATGATACTAATAAAGACAACCCACAAAATCGCGGCTTCAGTTAAGAACGATGTCGATAGATGGCTAGATGCATCACTTGCTAAATTTTGATTTTGACTAAAACAGGCGTAAGAATAAAAAAAATGTGTTACTAGCTATTATATCAAAATTTTTCAGATTTTTAGAATGTACCATTGGAAAATTTAAGGGTGGGGTCAATTAGTAAGCCACTTTGGAGGATGACAATTTGCATTAAGCGACTATTTAAAATGTATAAAATATTCAAGTACATTACTGAAAACTTATCCAGTGATAAGCCGCTCGAAGGAGTAAACTAAATCCTTTTTCCGTTCTTTTCACACAGGGGGATACAAAATTTCATTGCAAAGGAAGAAACACTAATGAATTTATAAGGCTGATGCATTTTGCTTGTTACTTTTCAGGTCACTTTCTCTATATGTTCCTTTTTCTACGCTACTTGACATATTTTCAATATTTATTTATAATCTTATGGTAGTCTTTTTAATGATATCTTCAAAAGTTCAGAACAAAATATAGGTTTTACTTTTACTGGAGGAAAAATGGCAAAAAATAACAAATAACTCTTTTCTTTAGCGAAATTATATATTAAATTATTTGGATACACCACTTACTATAATGGAAAATACTTGCAAAAAAAGGAAAAATTTATAAACCTTAGAAAAAAACCACATGGAAAAGATATATAAGTAATTGAAAAAAAAACTTTATTACGTGGTATAAGATATAGAAAAAAACCAGACCCAGACAAATGAAAAATGTATGTTTTTTTTTTGCTTTAAAACCGAATATCTACTTAACGACCATAATATTCCTTCAGATTAGAAAAAAGATATAAATAAAGAACAGAATAAGTTAAAAGGCATTACTACGTTTGGTATATACATAATTGATAAGTTGTCTTGGGAATAGTAGTTAATGTCTTGGAAGAATATGTACCTAGTGAGCTTGAAAGTTTCCGATCTGAATTTTAGATTAGTAGTAAATCAAAAACATTTATTATTATTTTCCAATATAATAAATATTTCAATATATTTGTTATAGCGTTTCAAAATTGCTTAAACTCGACAACTTCATTTTATCATCTGTATTAAATTCGTTTCCTTCAGATTTCGATAAATTATAGTGATTATTGGAGCTCAAGCTATTCTTTTTGAAGAAGGGGGTATTGGAGTTATTATCAAAAATAAAGGGTTGCGGTATTCACTTTAATGTCCTAGTTTTTAACAAAACGAAAGATTCCGGTGTCAAATTTGTCATGGTTCTCTTAGTTTTTAATCTACAGGATGATATAGAAATCTTCGTTTTTTAGGCACATCTCGCATTTTTTCCGTTGAGCGTTAATTTATCAAAAAGGTAAAAACTATTTTTTATTGAGTTTGTTACGTAGAGTTCAGTGACGTAGTCAGTTTTCTTTCTAAAAAATTTGGTTTTTGAGATATTAACCAAAATTATGGTTTTTTAAATAGGATACCCTGTATATTATTTTAGATATTGATTAAATATAATTTAGGCTTTTCAATCTGTGGGTGTTGCTAGATCTCCTATCGGGCGCCTTCCCACGTGTGGATTGGGGCACGCTCTCCAGATATGGAGGGTACCGGGGAAATAAAATACTCGGAGTGAACAAAAACTAGCACAATAACAGCAATGTCTGTACCTAGATTTGGCGGTTGCAAACGGCGTCTGATCCAGAATGGGCGGCCGAAATAAAGCCAAGAACTGGCATGAAGGAAGGCAACGGGATACCACCTTCATTAAATTTCCCAAGACAATTACATGAGTACATTCAACTCAAAATTTTCCAGAGGTTTAAATAATTCCCCATTCGGATCTCCGTGGGGAACGGTTTTGAATGATATAAGCAGAAAGACAAGCTTTAGAAAACCAATGAAGATAGGAACGTGGAATACACAAAGCCTGTATGAAGCTAGGAAACTAGCGAATCTTGTGCTAGAAATGAACAGGCTTGAACTGGATATCCTGGGCATCACTGAGACATGGTGGCCTGGTGCGGGCGAATGCATGACGGAGCACGGAAAGTTCTTTTACTCTGGCAACGAAGACCGAAACCAGAAAAAGGGTGTAGGGATTGTAATAACAAAGAAGCTAATAAGATATGTAGTGGAATTCGTCCCATATTCTGACGGTGCTGCTTTATTAAAACTCAAGGCCAAGCCCGCTGACCTCAATATAATCCAAGTATAGGCACCAATAGCGGATTCTATAGAACAAGAAATGCCAAGATCGGAAAGGGTAAGTTTGAAAACATAGTTGGACCTTACGGACTGGGAGTTAGAAACGAAAGAGGAGATCGACTTTTGCAGTTCTGTCAAGAAGAAGATATGAAAATTACAAACACCTGGTTTCAGCTTTACCCACGCCATCTATATAATTGGAAATTCCCAGCGGATAAACCACAAAACATAGTACGCAATCAGGTAGATTTTATCCTTATTAACGGGCGATTTAACTCGACAGTCAATAATGCTTGCACGTATCCGGAAGCAGACGTACCTTCTGACCACGTACTACTGGTAGCCACTATAAAAATAGCCTTATCAAGTACTAAAAAGATAACTACACAACGACGGATAGCAATAGAAAGGATAAAGCACCCAGTGGTAAGAGGCGAAATAAGCAAGGAGATCAACGCACAAATCCAAACATTAACACCAAAAACTGAGGAAGATCTGACACAATTTTGGGCAAGGTTAACAAATATTACAATAGATGCCATACACTGGGATATAGATCGGAAGACAAGAAGCAAAAGTGAATACCAGCCGAGATTTTATTGCTAATGAATGAACGCCGAAAACACAGGAGCGACAGAGATAACACCAAATATAAAAATATTCAACGATTAGTAAGATCAAAGATAAGAATAGCAAAAAACGAATGGCTTAAACGTGAATGCGCTGAAATAGAACAACTCCAGAAGCAACATAATGATCATAACCTACACAAAAAGTTGAAAGAAACCGCTGGGATATATAGAAGGAGAAGACCAGGCGTATTGGTCAACCAAGACAATCAGATAGTTCTTGATAGCACAGAAAAAATAATGTGTGGGAAAAGTATGTAGAAGCACTCTTCTATGATGACAAACCTCGGGAAGCGGGTACTAGAAGCGACTGTTTAACGGGCCCATCAATCACCAAAGAAGAGATAGAAAAAGCTTTACAAAATTCAAAAAACATCAAGACAATTGGCCCAGAGGAGATACCGTCTGAAATATTGAAACTTCTGGATGAAAGAGGCATCGCGGCGCTTCATAAAATATTTAACATTATTTACCAAACGGGTTGCTACCCCAAACAATGGCTATGCCCTACCTTCATTCCCTTGCCTAAGAAGACTAACGCAAGATCATAGACTCATTAGTTTAATGAGTCATACACTAAAAATATTTTTAAAAATAATACATCAAAGAATATATAATAAATGCGAAAGAGACATAAGCGAGTCACAGTTTGGGTTTAGGCGTGACCTAGGTACGAGAGAAGCGATAGTCGCTACACAGGTGCTTGTTCAGAACTGTTACGATCAGAGAAAATATGTGTGCCTATGCTTAATAGATTACGAGAAAGCATTCGATCGTGTTCAACATCATAAACTAATCCTACTTCTTAGAAAACTCGACATAGATCAGAAAGACATCCGATGCATTGAAAGCTTATACTGGGGTCAAACCGCGCAGATAAAAATCAGACAATAATGTATCCAACCCGATACAAATCCGAAGAGGAGTGCGACAAGGGTGCGTGCTGTCCCCTCTCCTGTTTAATCTTTATTCGGAAACAATTTTCCAGGAGGCTTTGGAAGATATTGAAATGGGAGTTAGAGTTAACGGAATATGGATTAATAACATCCGTTAAGCGGATGACGCAGTTCTGATCGCCGACAATATAAACGACCTCCAAAAACTCATCAACATAATAGGAGAGCGCAGTAAATTAATGGGCTTGAACATCAATACAGGGAAAACAAAATTCATGATTATCTCAAGGAATCACAATTTATTCCAAAACACCAACATAAGATTCAACGCAGTACCCATAGAAAGAGTCACCAAATTTAAATATCTGGGCACATGGATATTCGACTTCTGACAATGAAGTAAAATGTCGCATTGAACAGGCGCGACAGGCTTTTGTAAGACTCAGGCGAGTGCTTACGTGTTCAGATTTTGACTTGAAATTAAGACTGAGGTTCATAAAAGGTTACGTATGGTCAATACTTCTTTATGGTGTGGGGGGTTGAACATTAAAGACAAGCGCTATCAATAAATTAGAGGCTTTCGAGATGTGGATATACAGAAGAATCCTTAAGATATCATGGACAGCGAGAATGACCAATGAAGAAGTTCTACCACGTATTGGGAAAGAACGTGAACTGTTCAACATAATCAAGAAAAGAAAGACGATCTACCTTGGGCACATCATGCGAAATGAGAGATACCAATTCCTACAGTTGATGATTGAAGGCAAGATCGAGGGCAAGAGAGGAATTGGAAGAAAGAAGATGTCTTGGCTCCATAATATCAGACAGTGGACGGGGTTGCACGACATTCAGACACTGATACACACCGCGAGAAGTAGGGAAGAAATGGAAAATGTAATCGCAAGCATCCATTAGTGGATATGCATTTGAAGAAGAAGAAGAAGACTTTTCAAAAATATATAATGTTTTTATTTTATCTTGAAAAAAAAGGTCAGAAGTCGATATTTTCAATAATTTATTTTATTTCTAACAGTAAGTCATGACCAATTTACAAGAAACAAAAGGCAGATGTCCAAAAGTTCACAGTTTTCTCAGATTGTTATTATTTATGAAATATTTTTGTTACGTAGGTGTTTTTATTATACTTTTTATTTATTTGGCATTTACAATGGCCGTTTATGATAATTATAAAAAGTATGATATGTTAGTATATTTTATACAAAGCAATGAAAGTCCCCAAGTAGCGTTTGAATTCTGAATTATATTTCAGTTTAAAGCGTTATCATTAAGATAACTTCTAATATCTGGCGATCACATGTTCACATAAGGTATTCAGAAAGAAGACAACTCTTTCTAGACATATTTGTTCGTTTAAAAAGAAATCTAGTTGAATACGGATTTTTTATTCAACCGCGCTCCAACACAAAAAGTTTGTTGGCAATGGGAAAACTGCGTGATTTGAGCTACGATTTGTTCGGCCATCCCCCGTATTCTCGTGATTTGGCAAGCTCAGATTTCCATCTCTTCCCCCACCTGAAGAAATTTGTTCCTGGAAAGCGCTTCGCGTCCAATGAAGAAGTTGAAAGAGTCGTAGATGAATATTTTAACATCCTTCCAGACTCTCACTTCCGGGAAGGAATTCTGATGTTATAGAAACGCTGTACCAAGTGTGTTGAAATCAAGGAAGATTATGTAGAAAATTAATTTTTTTTTAATTGAAAATCATATTCTTTCATTGTCAGGCTGAGAACTTCACACCTTGCCCTCGTAATACAATTTTTTCTCTTTTTCCCGAAACTCCCGTATTTTTTGCAAATATTTTCGCTGCTATAAAACAATTTCATTCTTCTTAATTAATAAGCTTTTTCGATATTAATTTTAGTATTAATTATGAGTCTGATTCACATGGAAGTCGGTGTCTAAAGAATCTACATTAATAGATTATTTTGTTTAATTTTTTTATCCGTGTGATTCCCTCAGGGTTATCGGATCATGAGTTGGTTTTGATTGGGATCAGTTTTCCCAAAACCGAGCTACCAAGAAAAGCTAAAGTCGGCAGATTGTATAGTAACTCAATTTTTAACTGTGTGGCAAGGCTGAATATTTCTCCTTTTCCTCTGGATCCTTTAATAATCTTGTCTCAAACATTTTTAATAAAAGTTTTCCACTATCAAAAATCCGAACCAAATCCAAAAAACCATGGATCACTCTTGGTCTAAAAATGTCATCAAAAAATTTAAGATTTCTGCATTCCTTGGGAAAATATAAAATTGACCCATACTTTTATCATTATTTAAATACTTACAGAAAAATTTATAGGCAGCTTATAAGAAATGCCAAACAGGGATAGAGCGAAAAAAATTCGCAATAAAACCAGGGGGAACTGGAGGATCATAAATTTATTTAAAGGCAATTCATTGGAAATAATAGTTCAGGAACCAATGATAACTGTTCTAACTCACCACAATATTTTAAGTGAATATTAATTTAGTTTAAGTGATATTTCATTACAGTAATATTTACCTGTTTTAGGAAGAATTTTAAATATCGTAGTAACCCTATTATTATGGAAAAATGCTAGGTTTTATTAGCAAATAACTTAAGTACCTGGACGAAGGTCTATTTTACCCTTCCATACCAGGTATATTTCAAGTTTTATCAAAACCAATTTTCCCCCACCCATTATTATAATTATTACACACCTTAAAATCATTAGAAACAGCCCTTAGAAGCCTCAACAGGCATTGAGGATTATTTAGTTTCAAACCAACCATTGAACTTGTTGTAACATTTAAATTTCAACTGCGTTGTATAGTCAAAAATGAACACGTATCTCCTAAAAAAAGTTCAAGTGTACGACGTCATCCATTTTGCTCGTGCTTCTATTACAGATGTCTGTGTAGAACAACTTACTACAAGTCAAATAACGGATCTTATTAGAAGTATAGTACTCAACTTTGGGCGCTCTTTCGTCGTGACAGCGTTGAAAGAAGGACAAACAGAACATAATTTAATCCTCACCGACGAAGAAAAGCGTCAACTGGGAATGATACCTGAAGAAACTCCCGGAAATAGTAACTCAATTAATGTGAGTGATACAGCTACAGGCACGAATAATAATACAGCTATAAAAACTGATAACAAGGAGCCACAAGCAATTAATGATGAGGCTGTTGGTCCTGAAAATAGTGAACGTGTAAAAAACATTCCAGTAACTGAACCATCAGTGAATCAAAAAGGCGGCAATAATATCAATAGACGAAGACGAAGAGGACGTGCTGTATTCCTGACTAATGAACAAAAGCGTGAGCTGAGAATGATATATGAAGAAACTACTCAAAACAATGTTTCAGTTGATGTGAGTGATACAGCTATAGAAACTGATAACAAGGAGCCACAAGCAATTAATAACGAGGCTGTTGGTACTAAAAATAGTGATCAAGTGAAAAACATCCCAGTAACTGAACCATCAGTGAATCAAAAAGGCGGCAATAATATCAATAGACGAAGACGAAGAGGACGTGCTGTATTCTTGACTAATGAACAAAAGCGTGAGCTGAGAATGATATATGAAGAAACTACTCAAAACAATGTTTCAGTTGATGTGAGTGATATAGCTATAGAAACTGATAACAAGGAGCCACAAGCAATTAATAACGAGGCTGTTGGTACTAAAAATAGTGATCAAGTGAAAAACATCCCAGTAACTGAACCATCAGTGAATCAAAAAGGCGGCAATAATATCAATAGACGAAGACGAAGAGGACGTGCTGTATTCCTGACTAATGAACAAAAGCGAGAGCTGAGAATGATATATGAACAAACTACTCAAAACAATGTGTCAGTTGATGTGAGTGATACAGCTATAGAAACTGATAACAAGGAGCCACAAGCAATTAATAACGAGGCTGTTGGTACTAAAAATAGTGATCAAGTGAAAAACATCCCAGTAACTGAACCATCAGTGAATCAAAAAGGCGGCAATAATATCAATAGACGAAGACGAAGAAGACGTGCTGTATTCTTGACTAATAAACAAAAGCGTGAGCTGAGAATGATATATGAAGAAACTACTCAAAACAATGTTTCAGTTGATGTGAGTGATATAGCTATAGAAACTGATAACAAGGAGCCACAAGCAATTAATAACGAGGCTGTTGGTACTAAAAATAGTGATCAAGTGAAAAACATCCCAGTAACTGAACCATCAGTGAATCAAAAAGGCGGCAATAATATCAATAGACGAAGACGAAGAGGACGTGCTGTATTCCTGACTAATGAACAAAAGCGAGAGCTGAGAATGATATATGAACAAACTACTCAAAACAATGTTTCAGTTGATGTGAGTGATATAGCTATAGAAACTGATAACAAGGAACCACAAGCAACTAATGACGAGGATGTTAATACTAAAAATAGTGAACAAGTGAAAAACATCCCAGTAACTGAACTATCAGTGAATCAAAAAGGCGGCAATTATACATCTACAGACCTTCATAATGAGGAACCACAGGCAAGCAATGACGAGGCTGTTGAAACTAGAAATAGTGAACCAATAGAAACCCTTCCACTAGGGGAACCAACAGAGAATCAACAGAATGGCAACAATATTAATAGAAAAAGGCGAATAGGGCATGTTTTATTCCTGACTAATGAACAAAAGCGTGAGCTGGAAATGATACATGAAGAAACGGTTAGGAATAATATTTCAACTGATATGAGTCGTACATCTACAGACCTTAATAATGAGGAACCACAAGCAAGCAATAACGAGGCTGCTAGTACTAATAATACAGAACCAGTAGAAAACAGCCACTTAGCGGAACCACTAGAGTATCAATCAGATAACAGTAATATTAACAGAGTTAGTAACTTTCAAATTAGTCGTTGTAAGTATCAAGGAAGTGGTGTAAGAAAAGAAAGATTCAGCCAAGAGAATCTGACTAATTCCGTTTTCGATCGTCTCTACAACCAGAGTAAGCAGTCAGTTAAAACACAAGCAACTTGCCTAGAGAAAAAGAATCAGATTTCTAAAAGCCAAAATTGTGAATATGTAGCTCCTGCTACACATAGATCCACTTGTAGCCGACAAAACTCTCCACAGCAGTGTAATGCTTCTAGCTCCAGCCAAGGAAACGCATCTGTTTTTGAACGGTTGTATGCAGGTAGAAAACAACTTAATTACAAACAGTTAACTGATTCAGACAGACAAAAAATTTACGTCCAAAAACAAAAAGAAGAAATCAGAAAAAATTTAACTCTTAGAAAACTAGAAAATAATTCATTCGGAAGTGAAAAACAATTAACAAAAAATCATGGAGCCAATCAGTCAACTCCAGTTTTAGCAAAATCAAGAAAAGATGACATTAAGGTAGTAACAAAGTCAACAAGCGAGTCTTCAACTGAGAGCAGCGGTTCAGAAAGCGATACCAGAGACTATAGACATTGAGACACCTTGGATAGAGTTTGAAAAGAAACACTAGGATATAAAAAAATTCGTCGCTTTGGTGACAAAGCTTCTAGTGACCGTTAAGTCTAGAAAGTTCCGAAATTCATCTAGTGATTTCCGAGATTCAATGGATTTTTTAAGTAAATTTTTAATTGTTAAGACTATGGTGATTTTTTATTATAATATTATCTTATGTTCTTGCAGCAATTTAGTTATTTATTGGTATTAAGTGTACCCTATTAAGGGAGAAAAGTAAATACTTCATCTAGAATAAATTTAAATAGCAAAAATAGCGATAAGAGATATTACAAGAACAGGTAAAAAATCAAAATTGAATTATTTAAGTAGACCTTTAATTCTTATACTATTACTGTTTATTCACTAGATTAAAACTTTAGAAGCTAAATTTAATATGTTAGATTGATTATTGTATTCTTTGGCATTTATGCTTTTTACAAAATTTGATATTTCTATCACTTTTTTATTATAAAAAAGTAATTTTCTATTAGTGAAATTTAGAACTTACTTTCTAGAGATGTATTAACTTTAGCGGATAAAACTTCTAGAAAACAATAGGAAACAGTTATCAACATTGTTGATGTCATTAGATTTTCTGTTTACTTATTTTTTAAGGTTTCATTATAGTTATACACAAAACGTTTGTAAATAACATTTAAAAATAATTTGTTAGAAACTGTATATGCATAATTTTAAGTTAAATATATAAGGAATATTTTTTTTTTTTCGTCGTATTAGGTTAATAATGTTGTGCGTATGTATACTTTTCTTTGAATGTAAATATAATATTAGGCAAATGGTGGTGTTTTATTTTTAATCCAAGTTAAAATATATTCATTTTAATTAAAAATATTTTAAATTCTGTAACATAATTCAATATTAGGTAATATTAATCATTATAGTTGTCAGTATAATCATTTTGAATATTATTTAAAGCAAAAGAATGACAAAAATTATAAACAAGGTACGAGTCAATAGGTATTCCTAACCTCACCGTATACAGGATGTCTGGTAAATACCTCCTAATTTCTCGGGAGCATACAGGGGAGGTCAAAATAACACTTTTTTATAGAAAAAAAATCCTAAAGTGCTGTTGAACGGAGATACAGAGCCCTAAAGGGGTACCCAGCGATTTATCTTATCGGTTCTAAATTTTGAACCAATTTGTATAATTTAGTGAAATTTTAATAGTTTATAGGGTCTATAAAGACACATTAAGTAAAAAATCAAAATTTCAGTAAGAAATAAAGAAATCTTTCTGCCGTATTTAAATAGTTTGTTATAAATGTAATTCTCCTTTCAGGCAGAGAATATAAAAAATATATATACAGGGTGAGTCAACGATTGGATGAAGTAGGTTTGTGCCTTTTCGGTGAAATTAACAAAGAAACTATATTTATTGTTTGATACAGTTTATTTTTATGCAGATTTTAAAAATATTTAGGACTCTACAGGGTGAGCCAAAAAACTAGGACAGCATAAAGTTGTATTTTTTTAAATAGAACACCCTATATACGAATCGTATTTTCGATTTAGCTTATAATTTTAAATCTTTTTTATTAAGGGTTTACTATAACAAAACTTTATAGTTTCTGAGATAATTAAGTTTAAAGAAAAAAGTCACATTTTCAAGCATCAATTCAATCCTAAATAACGTTTTCAATTTTGTGACAAATATATTCGAATTTGGAATTTAGCAAGGCCAAGGACAAGTTAACATAATTTTTACCTAATATTTGCAATAAAAGCTACAGGGTGTTGAACACATCGGCTCAAATTTGAACAAGTTTAAATGAATAAATATCTTTTTTTTAAATGGTACACCATACATAAAAACCCTAAAAGTTTTGTTCAATATATCCTATACCTATTTATAATAGTTTTTGAGGTATTTCAGTTTTTCTTATTTTCCATACTTTTTTACAGAAATAGTCTTCATTATCATAGTAGCCATGTAAAATAATAAAAAGAAACTACAGAAACAAACAGAATGTGGTTAAATATGATGAAATACATTATTCGTTATATTACAACGGCAATAGTTTAATTAAACATAATGTGAAAAAATTAACACAACAATAACGACAAGGCAAATACATATTTACTTTTATACTAAATTGAAACAAAAAAATTACCTATTAAATACTGAGATTAATTATTTCTTTTTAATAAGTGTTCGAATAAACGACCCTCTTGTGCAATGCACAAATTTAGTTTTTTTTGCAGATTTTCTCGGACCCTGGACAAAATTATTGTCGTTATTGTTCTACAGGTATCCCTAATCCTGTTTCGCATATCTTTCACTGTTGTTGGTGGATTAACATACACCTTATTTTTAATATAACCCCATAGGAAGAAATCTAATGGGGTGATGTCGCAAGACCTTGGTGGCCACTCAATGAAACCCCCACGTCCAATCCATTTTTGCGGATATCGTTGGTCCAAAAACGCACGAACTTCACGATGGTAATGCGGAGGCGCACCATCGTGCTGGAACCACATACTGTCGAGCTCATCCCTATCGAAACCTTGAAGCAGTTGGGGTAGTTCTTCTTGTAGAAAGTTCAGGTAACTATGGCCATTTAGTGGTTCATTAAAAAAGTGGGGTCCAATAATTCGATTATGATGAATACCACACCAAACATTTAATGACCAGTGGTTTTGATATTGCACCTCTCTAATCCAAAATGGGTTTTCTGTGCCATAATAATGCATGTTTCGTCTATTTACGGCACCGTTACTTCTAAAAGTAGCTTCATCACTAAACATTACCTTGCATAATAAATTTGGATTTAATTAAATCTCCGCATTTATTGTACGACAAAAGTTTACACGACTTTCAAAATCCTGTCCATGCAATTCTTGGTGTAATTCCATGTGATATGGATGATACCTATATTTCTTGGTAGTACGATTAGCGGTGGATTGTGATGTTTCACATAATGCTGCTAACTGACGGCTACCAATATAAGGATTTTCCTGAACATTTAACAATACTTGTAGTTCTTTTTCTTCATTAGTTACTGGTTTGTTGACCACTTTACGTTTTGGATAATCAACAGTACCAGAAGAATCAAATCTTTGCATTAAGTTTTGAAAAGTATGGGTATTAGGCTGGCGTCGATCAGGATACTTCATTTTGTAAATTCTTTGAGCAAGAAGGCAATTTTTTTGAGCCTCTCCTATTGTATAAATCATATCTATTAACTCATTCTTTGGAAAATTCATTTTACAATATAAGATGAATGCAAAAAAAACCAAACTACACTACATAAAAACCAAAAAAAGCGATTGCGGTTATAAATTTGACACACAGAAAAATGTTCTTTTACATTGTTTTTGCCATGGCTACTATGATAATGAAGACTATTTCTGTAAAAAAGTATGGAAAATAAGAAAAACTAAAATATCTCAAAAACTATTATAAATAGGTATAGGATATATTGAACAAAACTTTTAGGGTTTTTATTACTCTATTAAATAACATGAAAATATACAGGGTGTACCATGTGACTTTTTTTCTTTAAACTTAATTATCTCGGAAACTATAAAGTTTTGTTATAGTAAATCCTTAATAAAAAAGATTTAAAATTATAAGCTAAATCGAAAATACGATTCGTATATAGGGTATTCTATTTAAAAAAATACAACTTTATGCTGTCCTAGTTTTTGGCTCACCCTGTAGAGTCCTAAATATTTTTAAAATCTGCGTAAAAATAAACTGTATCAAACAATAAATATAGTTTCTTTGTAAATTTCACCGAAAAGGCACAAACTTACTTCATCCAATCGTTGACTCACCCGGTTCAAACAGTTTATTTCCTGCAAATATCGCTCTGCTCTTCTATCCATACGCGTTTAGATCACCTCATAATCTCGTCAGGGGAGCTGTATTGGACCAAGAACAACATTAGCAGGAAATAACTGATATATGAACCATAAATTTCAAGGTATGTCGGCAGGATATCGCACCTGCCATCTACCGACTTCGCCAGTCGAACGACATCTATGAATCATTGGAGTAACAAACTATTTAAATACGGTAGAAAGATTTCTTTATTTCTTACTGAAATTTTGATTTTTTAAAAATTTCACGTTACTCCAGTGATTCATAGATGTCATTCGACAGGCGATATTTTTCAGTTTGATATCGAAGTCGGTAGATGGCAGGTGCAATCTTCTGCCGACATGCATTGAAATTTATGGTTCATATATCAGTTATTTCCTGCTAATGTTGCTCTCGGTCCGATACAGCTCCACTGAGGAGATCATGAGGTGATCGAAACGTGTATGGAGAGAGGACCAGAGCGATATTTGCAGGAAATAAACTGTTTGTGTATATATTTTTCATATTCTCTGCCTGGAAGGAGAATTACATTTATAACAAATGACTCATTAAGTCATACAGTAGATGTTTTAGATCATCAGAAAAGTGTAGCCACACTCGTTGGGACTAATTTTTGACAGGTGTCATTTACAGAGCTGGAAACTATTTTTTAAATACTTTGGACATTTCTCTTCAAAAAAGGTGTTCTTAATATATTTCGATAACATTGGCGGTTTTCGAGATAAAGCTGTTTTATGCAAAAAACTCAAAAGTTACTAATGATAAACAAAAACAGGTAAAAATGAAATACGCAGGGTGTACTGATGTGCTTTAATTTATGTGAAAACACTGTCTCACTCTCCGAAGGCAAGAAGATGTTATGCTGAAAGATTTCCAGCTCAGACACTGTCAAGTCCAGAAACCTTTCAAAGGGTTATTTGCGGCTCAATTAATTTACAATATTATTAAAATGGAAAAATAGTGAAAACTTTTAAATGTTATTTTGGCAAAGGTTCAATATGGACTCCATGTACTTCAATACATTTTCTTATTCTTCGAATATTTTCCTACGGCACTGCAAATAATATTTCGGCATTATCACCGACTAAGAATGTTGTGTTATTCTCGCTAATAGTTCGTCTCCAGTATTTACTGGTGTTGGATAAACTAGTTCTTTTAGATCTCCGCGGAGGTAAAAGTCTAAAGGATTTAGGTCTGGAGACCTTGGTAGCCAGAAAACAGGCCAAACTTGACCCATTTAACGAGGGTCAAAAACATTAGTTAAGTGTTGAAGTACTATACGATTAAAATGAGGTGGAGGACCATCATGCACATATCACATTTGCATTCTTTTATCAAGAGGTACGTCTTAAAAATAAATTCTTTAAACTTTTCTGGAAAAATTGTAAATATATCTCACCATTGAGTCTTCCTTCCAAAACAATTAAAAATACAATTTTTTTGATAAATATTAAACTGACAAATATATACTTCAAATTACTGGAAAAAACTGGGCTAAAAATAATAAAACATACAAATAGTGCGCAATCAAATCTCATAGAATTACAAGAATAAATCCGTTGAAAACTCGAAGTTCATTCCACACGATCTACACCCTTATGATAAATATTGATACCCATTGTGTTGTGCTACGCATTCACCTAAATTTACCGAAAATAAGACGACATTTGTGCGCAACTTTAGAGGATTACATATAAAAAATATTTTATTATATACTCGGTTGCATTATAGAAGAACGATGTCTCTGTCTAATAAAACAAAAAGACAAAATTATATTTGTAACATTTTTCTATATCTCATAAATCACTGGACATAATTTATACCTAATCATTTTCTTTGCATATACAGGGTTATTCACTTATACGGCACGGAATATTGCGGCCAAAAAACGTGACTTTCAAAAAGTTTTTCTTTTGGGATATATATGGAGGTGTATATTATTTTCATATTGTACAGGGTGTTCCAAAAGCTCTAAAAGTATCAAATTTGTGTTTTTTTAAACGGAACTCCATGTATATTAATGCAGTTTTGAGTTCTTCAATCAAAATAAGTGCCTATTTTAATAGGGGTTTTTAAATAATTTGAATTTTGACAAAATTTAACCTAATATTCATGTTTCAAATACTTAAAAATTATTTTAGTTATGTACTCGAAATTTTCAGTGAAGTGTAAAAATAAATCATATTTTATATCCCGATTATAATAAACTTGCTATATTATACAGGGTGTCCAAAAATTAAAACTAATCAAATAAGAACTTTAAGTGGCTATAACTTGATTAATTTAAATAGAATGCTCTACTTTTTACCTTACCACAAAATGTACCTTTTAAATACCTATCGAATAGTATAAGAATGTTCTATAGCTAAGTCTTCGCGGTTTCACAGTATACGTCAAATAATTGTACCATTTTGTGTTTTTTGAATAGATGTTCTAATGTATCTAGTTGCCTATAGGATTTAGAAACGTCAGATAATTCATTTAATATGTCAGTTTAGTCTGCAAAGCATGTTGCTATTGCTGTAATAGCGGTAGTATTTTTTGTAACTGTGAAACTCCATTTATTGAATTAAATTATTTGAATATTGTTGGGTTATTGCTTTTTCAAAATGAAGATTTATCCAAAGGAAGAGCGTATTGATATAATTTTTATCCTTAGAGAATGTCTTCAAAATTGTTTGTTGGCTTCTCGAGTCTATGCTCAAAGGTTTCCTGAAAGAAACCATCCTAAATTAACTGTTTTTGTGAGACTATTAAACCAGTTTCGGAAAAGTAGAAGTGACAGTTATAAAAGACCTGTTATAAGAAAACCTGTCACTGAGAATGAAGAAAATATTTTTACTGTACTTGGTTCAGTGATTGAAAATCTCAATATTAGTCAGAATCATATATCCGAAAATAATAACATTAGCCAAGCAAGTGTTTCAAGGATTCTTAACAAATACAGATTTCATCCTTATAAAATCCAGCTTTGTCAAGAGCTTCGCGGAAATGATTTTGACAACGGAACCGATTTCTGCTTGTGGGTGTTAGATAAGGTGGCAGAAAATGAACACTTTTTTGCTAATGTGTTGTTTAGCGATGAATGTACATTTTATAACAATAGTTTTGTGAATAAACACAACTTCCATTATTATTTTGATTCAAATCCGCATGACAGAGTTATGAGAAACCAGAATAGGTTATCGGTTAATATGTGTCCATATATAAATGGTTTGATGTTTTGCGATTTTCTTTTACATCAACTTCCAGTGTTATTAGAAGATGTCCATTTAAATATTACAACAACTATGTGGCTTCAACTAAATGGAGCTTCGCCTCTTTATCATTGCGAGGTTCGACAATTGTTGCATGTTTCGAGACAAGTGAATTGGGAGCGACAGATTTCAAAATTGGCACCAAGATCTCCGGACATAACTCCACCAGATTTCTTTTTATGGGGATACATAAAAGGAATTGTCTACAATGCTCCCTGACAACACCACAATATATGAAAATACGCATAAGAATCGCTTTCAAACTGTAAACCCGCAAGTGTTGTCCAGAATTAACAATGTTTGGAAATGGATAAACATTTGGCTTCTGTTTTGTGCTATCGTCAATATGTTATTACCATTATTGCTGTTATGGTCTTTATTTACCTGTCATTTCCAAATGCCATAGGCAACTAGATACATTAGAACATCTATTCAAAAAAACACAAAATGGTACAGAAAACGATTATTTGGCTTACTCTGTGAAAATACGAATATTTAGCTAGAGAACACTCTTATACCATTCAATAGGTATTTAATAGGTATATTTTCTGGTAAGGTAAAAAGTAATGCATTCTATTTAAATTAATCAAGTTATAGCCACTTAAAGTTCTTATTTGATTAGTTTTGACTTTGAGACACCTTGTATAATATGGCAAGTTGATTTTAATTTGGATATCAAATATGATTTATTGTTATACTTCGCCATAAATTTCGAGTACATCACTGAAATACTTCTTAAGTACTTGAAACATGAAAATTAGGTTAGATTTTGTCAAAATTCAATTTATTTAAAAACCCTTAAGGTTTAATTTACTATAATTATATACAGGGGATTTAATTTTTAAAAAAAACACAACTTTGATACTTTCAGAGCTTTTGGGACACCCTGTATAATATGAAAATAATTTTAAAAAGTAACTATATTAGACCCTCATATATCCCAAAAGTAAAACTTTTTGAAAGTCACATATTTTGCCCCCAATTTTCCGTGCCGTATAGAGTGAATAACCCTATATTTAGTAAGAACTATTATAACAAATTTTTTCAGATCTTTAAAATTTATCCTTGGAAAATTAAAGGGGGGGGGGCATTTAGAAAGCAATGTCAACTCTCGAATGAAGCAACTAAATATAAGATGTGATCTAAACGTTTATTTGAAATAGTTTATTTGTGATTGCTTTCTTATCGCAAAACTGATATATGAACCAAAAATTTCAATTTCATAAGAAAATTTGTATTATTTTTAGTGCCCTTTCATTTAGAAGTCGGTTCAAGTTTTTTATAAAATTTATATTTTTCAATTTTCAGTTTGAACTCGTTATGATATCCATAAATTATTTGAACTAATAAGACACATAAAGTACATTTCAACTGAAGTTGTAAACCACACTAAACTGAACAACAAGCGATTCTTGGATTTTGAGAATTCTCCTAATTCCAGTTTTGAATGGATTGTCCCAACAAATATTTAATCTGCCGTAGTAAATCCGCATGTTGAATTTTAATTTTTGATTTGTAATCTAGGTCCCCCAAAACCCGCAAATATCGACATTTAAGAAACTTGAAACGTGTAAAATTTTAATCCCACATCCCACATTTATAACAAATTTAATTCAGAGTTGTAACGTACGGCCTCGAAATTCGCTTAATACCAATTTTGATAATGTGTGAATAATGTAAAATTTTCAACCAGTTAGTACTTCTATTAATGATTTGTGGACTAACAGTTGTTCTTTTACCTAAGCAACGTTTGTAGTGGATTCGCCCTTTACTACTATAGAACACAGGAAATTTGTCTTTAATGAATAATAAATTAGATTATGCTCCTAACAAATGCGTTTAGCGAATGGATAAAGCCACATTTTAAAATTTAGGATAATTGAACTTTAAACATTCTGACTGAATTGCCACATAAAAAGTAATTTAAAAAAATTTAAATATTCAATAACATTTTTTACACAAGCAATTTCAGTTTGAGAGAGGCCTTGGGTATCTTGTAATCTTTAAAAATAATTTAATTACAAAAGTATATCATCCATTGTTCGAATTTGAAGCGTCAGAGTCACGTTTTTTTCCGCACGCCGCAGGCTGAAAGAACGCCCTCCCTCCACTGCTCACTTTCTGACTCCCGGACTAGGTGCAACTTTAAACTATTCCTACATCAACAAGTTTGAAGTAATTGAGCTGTTAATAAACAACTCCGCAACCAATTTTTGGAAAAAAAGACTCTATCTCAGCTTTTAGTAGTACACAATTTTTTTTCAAAATGTGCGTCAAAATCTCAACTATCGCGTTCAATAGACATGATGACTGATTTTGGAAAAATACTCCACAATGTTTTTACGCACCTACTTTATACAAAAATTAATGTTTTGAAGGAAAAATTGACCTTTTTAAAATACAATTTAAATTTCGCACTAAAACGCTAGAATAGTAATGGCGTCCGTCTGTGACGTCACCCCTTTGTAAACACTTGACAAGTTGTATCTTATTGCTTGTTTCGATTCATATTTTCCATTATTTTGTGCGATAATCATGAATTCTAATGTGTATCGATGGAGTGTAGTTCCTCGATGTAATAATACATTGATAAAAACTCCAAATAAGTTATTTATTAACGTGCCAATGAAGAAAAATATCATAAATACATGGCTAAATTGTGCAAGGCGAGACCCAGCTTTTGTATCTGTTAATTCAATAATTTATTTCTGCGATGATCATTTTGATGTAAGTATTTATTTTATATAAATAAGTGACGAAGCTCATAAACAAAATACATGTAAGATAAATATTTGTCAATAACACTGTCGATCCCGTTTGAAGTTAGGTTTCATATCTTTATCTGTATTATATTTAAAGTCCCTAATTAAAAGTTTTTTCTTTTTCCAGTTACCAAATGATATGGAAAATTTTATACAGTACCACGTAATGGGTTCAGTTTTGCAAGTGCGCATAAAGTCAGGGTGTACACCCACAAAATTTGAATGCTAGCTAGGTAGAAGCAAACGAACTTCTGACACCGCTGAACGTCCCTATGCTCTCAAAAAACAAAGAAGGTGTCTAATTGAAGAAAATGACAAAGATGTAGCACAAACAAAAACACCTAGAGAACATTTAGAACTCGCAAGCACTTCATCAGAAAGTTCAGGTATGTACCCATTGCTTTTTTAAACCGGTAATTTGTTTTAATGAATTCAAGTGTATATCTTTTCTATTTGCTGGTTTAATCATAACATTATAGGTAGTTATGATTTCAAACAATCTTTGTGGTATCTATTATTATTATTGTTATAATATTATTATAGTTTGTTGCAAAAATTATAGTACATAATAATGTGTAAATAGTTACAGTTTGTTCACAAGTACTTATTTTTATTTTTTAACTTTGCACACAATTGAAGATCTAGAAGCACCTACCACCTTTCCAAAATCAGCTGATAAATCAGTACAAGTATATATATTATACAAATTCAGAAGTAACACTGTCCAGACTGAAGTTAAAACAGTGCACCAATTAACCTCGCTCCCAGCATCAAGGAGTCGATTCTTGGCAAATTTGAGCTACTGGCTCCTTGTTCCATGACGTTGTTATACTTTTGGTAGCACGAAACTGACACACTTGATAATTTTATCCACAAAATATCTGATTAACGATGCAAATAAAGATAAATTCGAACGCTAAAGGCGATAAACAATGATGACTGATGTGATTTTTACGAAAGCGTGACATCACGCGCTTCTGATTGGTGTTCGATCTAATATAGCCGATTTCCATATTTTATGTTTTTTTTTGTATTTTTAATAAAATAAATATAAACTGGCTTGTAATCTTAGAATAAATGTGTTTTTTAGAATCTACCTATCCTATATAATTAATTCAAGTCATAATTTCAGTGATTCTTCGTTACATTCATCATGCCTATTATCGGCATTTCGATATCAATAATTGTCGAAGAATTATTCCATTTGTTTATTACGAAAAAACGAAACCCAATTTTGTTATCTGTTTCAACAATTTAAGATCAACAATTCACTTCGTTCTTTTGTGTTATTATTATAGATCTGGAATTTTCATTTGCGTACCCGCAGACCGTTATACAACCTCTATATCGCTGAAAGTAAACAATTAAAAAAAAACATAAAAAGGTATAAACAAATTCACTGTGCAAGAAACTATTAAATATTTTTATTTGAAATTTTGCACATTTGTTGCACGCAATGAGAGGCTCCTTTAGTTGCAGCAGGCGCGGATCCAAGGGGGGGGGGCGGTGGGGGCGATCGCCCCCCCCCCAAGAGCTTTGGGTTTAGGAAAATGGACCTGACTTTTCCTCTTATACTACAGTTTATTTAAGAACTAGAGAGAGAGTAATAAATCATTTCTTACCCTTTTTCTCTCGCAAACTACCTATGTTCTTTAGTCCGGTGTTTTTAGCAAGATCTGTTAGACACATATATTTTTCATAGGAATGGGTTAGAAACTTTATAATCATAAATACCCGTCTATATTAATGGACTAAAACGTAGCCTTATTCTCTCAAAAAATTCGAAGTTATAATTTAAATACTTACAAAATATCCATTGTCAAAAATACAAAAAGTTAAACATATATAAAAAAATAAATTCCTCCATATAATATTAAAATATTTTTGGGACTATCAGTCATTTTATTATTAATTAAAAAGATTTTTAGGGTATTTGACGTTTCAGTTTGTTTATTTCTTAAACCATCTGCAGAATTACAATTAAACACTAAAAAGGGATTCAAATGTAATTACTTTTTTTATGTTGTAATTAAAATTAGACCTACTTATTTTTATTTCTATTGTACTGATATCTTAATTTAATTTACTTTATTATACGGAAATACGATAGCTCCAAAAAAATAGGATAAACATGTTAATTCTACACGCTTAAGAAAAAGAAACAAATACAATAATAAAATAATAAAAAACTTACGGCTAATTAGAATTAAATATTTATAAAATTAAAGAGTGGGACACACTAAAATAAAAATATATAAAAAAATAAAAAAACATTAAACAATAAAATACAACAAAAACAAAAATTTAAATAATAAAATGTGTTTACACTAGTAAACATTACGTATCTAATTCCTAATCAAAGTCAGTGAAACTATCTTTGCTCAAATTAATTATAATTGGTTTCTCTATCTCACCGATCATGAGATCGAGTTCTCACATTTTGTTTTATTCTTTTATTACATGGATCTTTCCCAATTTTCCGCAGTAACTTTATTCAAAAAATTCTTTCAAAAGTTTAGTTAAATTACTAATTTTGTTAATTGTGTTATTTCTAGCAACTCTACCTTTTACTTGAGAGAGATATTTACTTCTCCAACGGACAGTTTCCGGACGATCTATAGGAACAGATTTTCTATCTGGTTTTTTTCCAGCAAAAATTAAGTTCTTTGAGCAATTTTCAGAGATCAGTTCTTTTAATTTCAGGTAAATCGCGATCTTCATTGATTTTAATTAGAATTTTGTAGACGATTGGGATCTGCTTCTCATAATAAAATATATATACAACCCCTTCAATTTGCCGTTTTCATTTCTTCTTCCAACGAGCTTTTTCATCTGCCTGTGATCGAATGTGGCTTGGGAGTACTAACAATTCCAGTCGTTTTTTCTTCTTCAATATTCGGTACATAGTAGATTTTCCAACTCCTGTCATGTTGGAACACATCTCAACAGAGATTTTAACATTATTATCTAGATATTGATATCTTAAGGCATCATAAACATTCATCGTAATAAGTTTTTCATTGAGGAGAAAATGCCCTGGTTTAACGATTCTGGAATAAATATAAAGGTGAAAGCCATGTCTCTTGGGTATCTCACTAATCTCAAATAATATATAAAAACAAGCCCAAACTGTAAGGTGTACTTTACTCACTGACAGAAATTAAATTAAACTATCAGAATTTTTATGTTGCAGTAAATTTATAAAATATATTTAAATATAATGAAATATAATTAGATTTACGGCAGTTCTCAGTAACCAACGGCACTGGAGCAGGTACGTTGGAGGTTTCGTTAACAGTTTTATTACTCTCTCTAGTTCTTGAATAGAGAATAGGAATGTGTATACTTGCGATCGCCCCCCCCCCCTCCCAAGAGCTTTGAGTTCAGGAATATAGAACCCATTCTGCCTTTTATATCAGGAATGAATATGCTGCTTGCACTCCCCCCCCCCCCGTTGACAACTTGTTTTTCTTGCCATACTGTACTTTTGTGATATCACCGCCCCCCCCAAAGAGAGAGGCTGGATCCGCCCCTGAGTTGCAGTATATATTGTTTACAAACAATTGAAAAAACAGCTATTTTAGCAGGATATTTTGCAATAACTAACGCAAATTATCCAATTCGGACGACTCATTTTGTAAGTATTTTCAATACGCATAACTTTTGTTTGCAACATTTTTACTGAAATACAATAACTTTTCCTAGAACTCGAAAAAACTGTTTTTCACATCTTAATTGTAAAAAAAAAAATTCCCCAAAAAAGGAAATGAGACATAAAATACTACATAATTACTATTATCATTCTGAAGGTTTGTACGTAATTAGAAGTCTACTAACAATAAATTTCAAAATCACCTCTAATGAGGCTAACTCCACCGGCCCATTAAGAAATCCTCAATAAAATAAAAATATCGTATACCTCTCTTTACCATGTGGCAAAGTTATAAAGTAATTACTTCACTGACGATTTCAAAAGTTGAAAATATAGATTATTTCACAGATTTTGCATTATTTTTGATTACCTTTATTAGGGCTTAGAAATTATTTTAAATATCGTAGTGGCTCAATTATTAAAAAATGGTAGGTTTAATAAGCAAGTAATTTAAATACCTGTAGAAAGGTCCATTTTACCCTTATCTCTGTATTCTTCAAATTTTATCAAAATAAATTTGCTCCTCCCAATATTGCCTGCTGTAAAATATTTAGAAACCGACCTTACAACCCTTAACGGACACTGGAGACGATTTAGTTCTAAACAAACCGCCGAACGTGTTGCAACATTTAAACTTAAACTGCGTATAATGGTGAAAAATGGAAACGTATCTTTTAAAACCGGTTAATCCGTACCAAATCCTCGAGTTTGCTCGCGCTTCTATTAGAGGTGCCGGTCTGGAACAACTTACTCCAAGTCAAATAACGGATCTTACTAGAAGTATAGTAATCAACTTTGGACGTGCTTTTATAGTGACAGTGCCAAAAAACATACCTAAAGAACGTAATTTATACCCGACTGAAGAAAAAAAGCCCGAACTTCGAGTCACATCTGCAGAAACTCGCGGAAATAATATTTTAATTGATGCGAGTAATACAGCTACAGGTACGAGTAACAAGAAACCACAGGCAAGCAATGACGAGGCAGCAGGTACTAATAGGGAACCAATAAAAAACATTCCAATAACGGAATCATTAGAGAATCAACAGGGGGCAAATAATATCAAGACAAGAAGTCGAATACAACGTGTTTCATTCCTACGTAATAAACAAACGCTTCAGTTGAAAGTGACTAATGTGAGTGATACAGGTATCGATACCGATATCAAGGAGCCACAAGCAAGCAATAACGAGGCTGTCAGTACTAAAAATAATGAATTAGTAGAAAACCTCACAGCAACGGAACCTTCAGGGACTCAACAGGGCGGAAACAATATCAATAGAAAAGGACAAATTTTATTCCTTACTAATGAACAAAAGTGTGAGCTAAGCGTGATATCTGAAGAAAATTATGGAAATAATATTTCAATTGATGTGAGTGATACAGTTACATACGCGGGTAACAAGAAATCACAGGCACGCAATGAAGAAGCAGTAGGTACTAAACATAGGCAATCAATAGAAAACATCTCAGTAACGGAATCATCAGTGAATCAACAGGGCGGGAATAATAACAACAGAAAACATCGAAGAACACGTATTGCATTCCTGCGTAATGAACAACTGCGGGCGCTGTTAGTAACATCTGATAAAACTCGTAGAAATAATATTTCAATTGATGTAAATCATACAACTATAGATACTGAAAACAAGGAGCCACAAGCAAGCAATGGCGAGGCTGTTGGTACTAAAAATAGTGAGCCAACAGAAAACCTTCTAGTAACTGAACCATCAGAGAATCAACAGAATGGCAACAATATCAATAGAAAAAGGCGAGTAAGACGTGTTTTATTCCCTCAGGTAAGCAATAACAAGGCTGCTAATACTAAAAATAAAGAACTAGTAGAATACAGCCCCTTAGCGGTACCATTAGAGCATCAACCGGAGAACAGTAATATGATCAGAGTTTTCGACACACTTAGGCGTTGGGAGCAACAAGGATGGGGTGTGAGAAAAGAAAGACTCAGTCAAGAGAATCTGACTAATTCCGTTTTTGATCACCTCTACAACCAGAGAAAACAGTCAGTTGAAACCCAAGCGACTTACATTGAGAAAGGAAATCAAATTTCTAAAAACCCAAAGATCATATATAATAGAGATTATGAACATGTATATTCTATTATACATAGATCCAGTTGTAGCTCGCAAAACGCTCCACCCCAGTGGTGGGTTTCGCGAGCTCCATTCAATAAATCGTATCGGTATTTGAACGGCTGTATGCAGATAGAAAATAACCATTCTAAATGGTTATGGGACGTTGACAAAAGAAAATTTTAGATCTAAAAAGAAAGACAATAAATTAGAGAACATTTAACTCTAAGAAAACGAAAAAAAAAAACAGTTCATAACTGATAAGATTTTTATGATTTATTATTATAATATTATAATATGTTTTTGCAGAAATTTAGTTATTAATTTGTTTTAGATGTATCTTATTAAGAGTTAAAGGGTAAATTATCAATCTAGACTATCTGTATTTGGCAAAAATAGCGGTAAAAGAAATTCTAAAAACAGAAAAAAAAATTCTATTATTTCATTAGGCGTCTAAAAAGTTCCAAATTATTATGGTATTACTGTTTATTCACTGGATAAAAACTTTAAGACCTAATTTTACCAGATTAGATTCATTATTGTATTCTTTAGCATTTATGCCTTTTACAAAATAATGA
Source organism: Diaprepes abbreviatus (assembly GCA_034092305.1). Taxonomy (NCBI): domain Eukaryota; kingdom Metazoa; phylum Arthropoda; class Insecta; order Coleoptera; family Curculionidae; genus Diaprepes; species Diaprepes abbreviatus. Next base: position 7,999,752 of record JASJET010000200.1, read on the forward strand.
AATTTGATATTTATACAGCTTAAGGTGAAAATGGGCAGAAAAAGTAATTTTTGGAAAGCTTTGAACATACTTTCTATTAGTAAAATATAAAATTTAGTTTCTAGAGATTTAGCGAATAAAAATGCTAAAATAACATTAGGAGACTACTCCAGTCTTCCTATTGAATTTGAAGCGATTTCATGTAAAAATTTATTGCAGATATCTGAAAGTTTCAAGTCGTAGGGGGCACCCAGTAGATGATAAATACGTAAAAAAGTACAGCTAGATCATCCCTTTTTTTTATAAACAACACTCAAAGTCGAAAAAATGGTTTTTTTGTTCGTAGAATTTTCCATTTACATTTTAGAGAAAACTAGTCTAAATAAAAGTTGTGGATATTAAAAAGACCTTTAATTTCATTTCTTATACGTCAAAATCGCTAAATAATTTATCGAGATAATGGCGAAAAACCACCTTTTTTTGCACTATTTTATAAATGTTAATAACTTTTGCAAGAAAGACCGAAAATGAAGTATAACTGCTTAGTGATAAGGCCATTATGTTCCTTTATAACTGTGCTAAAGCTGGACCAAATCGGTTTAGTAGTTTATGAATAATCTTAATTGTTTATCCCACACACTGAATGTTCAAACAATTGTCCTTTTTCTGAGGATGATTCTACAGATATTTGCAAAAGCGGAATGGATTCTTTGAAGTTCAAGCTACAAGCAAAGATGAAAATACGATGGATTTTTAGCAAAATTGTTGTTACTAAACCGTTTAAAGAAGGGGATAGCTTTTTTACGTATAAACATTTGGAATAACTTTATTAATTTTAATGACACAAGTTTGTGAATAAGTGGACTTGAAAGCTGTTGAAAAAATACGAATTCACAAACTTGTATCATTAAAATTAGCAAAGTCATTCCTATTGTTTATACGTAAAAAGGTACCCCTTCTTGAAACGGTTTTATTAACAACAATTTTGTTAAAAATTCAACGTTTTTTCATCTTTGCTTGTAGTTTGAACTTCAAAGAATCCATTCCGCTTTTGCAAATATCTGTAGAATCATCCTCAGGGCAAGGACAATTGTTTGAACATTCAGTGTCTGGGATAAACAATTAAGATTATTCATAAACTACTAAACCGATTTGGTCCACCTTTGGCACAGTTATAAAGGCACATAATGGCCTTATCATCAAGGGGTTATACATCACTTTAGGCCTTTCTTGCAAAATTTATTAACATTTATAAAATAGTGCAAAAAAGGTGGTTTTTCGCCATTATCTCGATAAATTATTTATCGATCTTGACGTACAAAAATTAAGTTAAAGGTCTTTTCAATAGCCACAACTTTCATTTGGACAAGTTTTCTCTAAAATGTAACTAGAAAATTCTACGGACAAAAATCGAATATTACGACTTTGAATGTTGTTTATGAAAAAAACAAGGCTGATCTAGCTGTACTTTTTTACGTATTTATCATCTACTGGGTGTCCCCTACGACTTCAAACTTTCAGATATAAAAATTTTTTCACCTTCTTTCATAGGAAGACTGGAGTAGACGGTGATCAAAGTTGTTGATGTTACATTTTCTGTCCACTTAAAATGGTTTTATTGTAGTTGAACATTAAAAGTTTATAAAAAATCGATATTTATAAATAATTTGTTAAAATCTGTAGGCGTGTCATTTTAAGTAAAATATGTAGAAAACATTAAGTTTTTTTCTTTGTTTAGAGTAATAATATATGTATACTTTTCTTTGAATAAAAATATGATATTAGACGAATTGTGGTGTTTTATTTTTAATCCAAGTTAAACTATATTCATTTTTATAAATAATATTTTAAAGTCTGGAATTTGATTCAATATCAGATAATATTAATAATTATAGTAATCAGTAGAATCATTTCTAAAATTATTTACAACAAAAGTATGGCAATAATTATATATAGAATATCAATTGTACATCAAATATTATGACGTAAATTCCGAGATAGATGAGACCTATCCAGGGGTGTTGGGACAATGTAAGAACAAACCCTACATAAAATCAAAGATTATTATAGCTAACGCTAGCTATAACAATCTTTGATAAGAAGTAACAACAAAAAATAGGTTGGGGCCAAGCGGAGGAGGGTCAAAGTTGACTGAAATAAAAACCAAGGAAAACATTTTGGAAAAAAAAGTTTCATATAAAAGTTGTAGAGATTTTAAAAACCTCCAATTTGAGCTTTTTTGCGATAATTTTTATCAATTTTTTATTACAAAAATGCCAAAAAAACTCTTTAAATCGGCCATTTTTTGGATATCAATTATTTATTGCAAAATTAACTTTTTTTGCACTTTTTTAATTTTAAAGGGAAGCCCTCGTCATTTCGAACGAAATAATATTTTATAATTGTAAATCAGATAATTCGTTGCTGAGATATTGCTATTTGTTTATCCTAGGACGCAAAATGTTGATTGCTGTAACTTTTTTTTGGGTGAACATTTTGACTTCCACAAAGGATCAACCTGTTTGTGAATGTCTAAATTTGCATATCTTGTTAGGAGCAAATGAAAAAAATTATTTTCAATCCCTTAAATATCCGTCTAAAAAAGGACATGTACCATATTGATAATTTTTCGAGCTAACCAGATTAAAAAAAAACACCGAAATTGGTCTACTCGTTGCTGAAATATAGAGAATTTTTCCGACCGTTGCTGATTTAAAGCTGCGTGTTCAGTATTCTCGCGCCCGCGTGAGATCTATTTCTTTATAAAAAAAACACCCCCCTTTTTAAAGCGATATTTAAGGCAATGAGAATTATTTTTTTCATTTGCCCCTAAGGTATGAAAGTTTAGGCCTTTACCAAGAGATTGAAACTTTGTAGAGGTCAAAATGTTCACTCAAAAAAAAAACTCTAGCAGTGAACATTTTGTGTCTTGGGATAAACAATTAGCAATATCTTAGCAACAAATTGTCCGATTTACTACTCCAAAATATCGTTTTATTTAGGAAGATGAGAGCTTCCCTTTAGAAGCAGAAAAGAGCAAAAAAAATAATTTTGCAATAAATAATTGGCATGCAAAAAATGACCGATTTTGAGGATTTTTTGACGTTTTGCAATAACAAATTAACAATAATAATCGCACAAATTGTAGGTTTTTTAAAAACTTTTTTTTCCAAAATGTATTTCTTGGCTGGTAGATTAAAAAAAACTGTTTTAGCCAACATTGACTCCCCCCTGTTAGCCCCAATAGTGGCAAAACACGTTTACTTCAAACGAACACAACTGGCCAACAAATGAGTTACAGCGCTCACATCTCCACTGTAGGTAACTAAGACAGACAAATTACATAGTTCTGCCATCAGGTAACAGATAGCGTTGGTCGTAAATTTTATACAAAATTAGTCCCGGGACTTTTTAAATGAGCTGTGTACAAAATGAGAAAAATTTCCATAAAAGTAGTCATCAAATTAGTCATAGTTGGGAAAACTTGATTGATGCAAAAGAAGTTATATCATTTCAAAAATATTAAATTGTTACAGTAACCACGAAAAAATTGTTTTAATGAATTATATGCAGGAGCGATGAACGATTTTAAAATATTTGTTTCCAACATACATTGTACTGACATTTAAAAGAAATAACAAATTTTTAGCAAGTACGCTCCCTAGCGGCAGAACTGAAATTTAAAAATATTTTTAAAAGAATTTTTTAGTCCTTAATTGTTGACATATTTTTTGTTCTAACGTCGTAGCATGTTCAGTTTTTGAGATATAACCACTTGCCAGCCTTTATTAATCCCGCTGTATATAATATACACCCATATATGCAAACCAGGTCAATTATTATGCTCTCATGATCTATAGGTTCGGTTTATAAAAGACTTCGTCATTTTGCATGAATACAAATGAGGAAAATTTACATAAAAGGTTGTTATAGTGTTATTTTCGTTCAATATCCATAATTTTCCGCAGATGAAATAAGCCGATTTGATGCGGCGATAGGGTCTGCAAAATCTATAATATGTTATACCTAAATTATCGATGAAATAGTTCGAAAAGCTACTTAAATATAGTATGAAACTTAATTTATAAAGTTCATAGGTCATAATATGAATCTTTTGAATTTCTAGTCAATTTATTTTTTTTAAAATACTTTATAAGGTTTTTATTTAAAAAAAAGTAAAATGGCTTATAGTCTGGAAGGCAGTTTTATAAACGATAAAATCATTTCAAACATTTAATTTATAGTGCAAATGTTCCGTCTCGAGCAGCCATTTAAAAGTCAGTTGCACCGAATGTGGTGGAGCTAGCTGTGAGAAAATTGAGAATATGTCATAGATAAAATTTTTATTAAAAAAATTGAACCGACTTTTAAAAGTGCGCTGAAAGGTGAAAAATAACTATAAATTTCCATACGAAATTGAAATTTTTGAATTCGGTGCCAAACTAATACCTGACAACATGGGATTCGTATAAACAGATTAACAATTCTTTGTTTGTAATTGCTTTCTTACCATAATTGGTATATATTAGTAGCTATTTGTTTCATTTAGAAATAACTTGGCGCCGACTTCAAAAATTTCAATTTCATATAGAAATTTATAGTTATTTTTCACTTTTCAGCGCACTTTTAGAAGTCGGTTCAATTTTTTTTTATAAAAATTTTATTTTTCGATTTTTAGTTTTGAGTTCATTATAATATCCATAAATTATTGGAGTTAAGTACTAATCGAGATTAGTGTATCTCGCAATGACTCCAAGATGGCAAAAGAGTACCCATTTTATCCAAAGTTGTAATCACCCTAAAATGAATCACTAAAAATTCTTTGATTCTTAAAGTTCTACAAAAACCGGTGAAGTTGTATCAAACAAATATTTAGTCTGTCATAGTAAATCCACTATCTTAAAGTTTAAATTAATTTTAGATTGGTAATATAGGCCCCAAAACCTTTCAATATCGATATTTAAAGAACTTGAGACGTAAATTTCTTATCTTGATATATTTTATAGTGCATATTGAGTTTGCATACGCTTCAATAACCCCGAAAAATCAATTTTAGGCAAAATCGGAAAGCTTAATGTTTTCAGTCCCTCATATTGTATCTTGTCAACCTAATATTGTAAAAAATTAACTTCATATTCGTAAAACACCCTTATACCAAATCGGATAAAATGCGAATAAGGTAAAATTTTCAACTCACTATATTGGATCCGTCATATTGAATTTCAAAAAAATAATTTTAACGTCTTAATGTAATTTAAATCTAAACCCTTTAAAGCCCCTTAGTACCAATTTTAGATGAAACCCAGAAATTCAAACTTCTAGACCGTCTCTGCCGCCTCTGACATATTAGATTTTCTTAAAATAATTTTATATTCGCTATTTACATCCTTAAAAACGATTCACTCCCACATTTAAACAAAATCGAAAAATGTAAAATTTTTAGTCCACCATATTGAATCCAAAAAAATACTATTAAATTCGTAACTTACATCCTCAAAAATCCCTTATATCAGTTTTGGAGAAACTCGAAAAATGTAAAATTTTTGGGGATGCCATGTTAAATCCGCCAGATTAAGTTCTTCAAAAAATATTTTAAATTTGTAATTAACGCTAACAAAAATCCCCCAGTACTGATTTTAGACAAAATCGAGAGATGTAGAACCTTTAATCCGCCCCCTTGGATCCACCATATTTAATTTTTTTTAAATAATTTCAGAAACTCCCCCATATCAATTTTGGAACAAAATTTATTTTTTATCCGCCATATTAGATACGCCATATTGAACTTTTTAAAAATAATTCCATATTCGTTATGTACGGCCCCGATTACTCCCCCATGCCAATTTTGGAGAAATCGAACAAAATTGATATTTTCGTCCACCATATTGGATCCGCCATATTGAATTTTTTTAAAATGATTTTAGTTTCGTCATGTGCGACCCCGAACAACTCCCCAGTCCAATTTTGGAGAAAATCGGACAAAAGTGGTTTTTTGTCCGCTAGATTGGATCAGCCATATTGAATTTTATAAAAATATTTTGGATTCGTTATGTGCGGCCCCAAAAACTCCCCGACACCAATTTTGGAGAAAATCGAACAAAATTAATTTTTCTTGTCGGCCATATTGAATTTTTAAAAAATAATATTAGATTCGTTGGGTACAACCCCGAAAATTTCCCCATGCCAATTTTGGAGAAAATCCGTCAAAATTATTTTTTTTCGCCGCCATATTGTCAGCGCCATCTTGGATTTTACTGCACCAGTTTCATCCAAAAAAATATGGAACCACCGCAGCTACTTCCTGAACATAACGTAAAAAATTTCATTCAAATCGATGCCGCCGTTCCGGAGTAATCGGTGTACATATATAAAAAAAAACATACATAGTCGAGAAATTGAGAACCTCCTTCTTTTAGAAGTCAGTTAAAAAGAGAAAAAAGCGATTTTATTAGACTTGAAAATATAAAGGACTAATGTATAAATCATAAAGGGGAAAATAATAGTTAGTTACATTCAAAATGCTCGTCATTTCGCCTTTTAAACCTGAAATAAAAAGTGAGGGTACAAAATCATTTCATAAGTCAGGATTCTTACACAGCGTATTTATAACATAATTAAAATGATAAAAACAGTAATCAACTATGCTACTAGTGGAGTAAGTTCGACAGCTGGGGGTGAAGTGAGCCTCAAAATGAAGTGATTTTGAGACTTAGTGTTAGTAGACTTCTGACTATGTAGAAACCTTCAGAATGATAAAATTACCATTAATATGTAGTATCTTATGTTTCATTTTCTTTTTTGGGGAAAATTTTTTATTTAACAATTAAGATGTGAAAAAACATTTTTTTCGAGTCCTAGGAAAAGCTATTGTTGTTCAGTAAAAAAGTTTCAAACAAACGTTGTGCGCATTGAAAATACGAACAAAATGGGCTAATGCTCATCCGAATTCGATAATTTGCTCGTTAGTTATTGTGAAAAAAACTTGCTAAAATGGCCGTTTCTTCAATTATTAATAAACAACAGAAATATATATTGCATTAATTTTATACTGCATCGAAAAGAGCTTCTTTTTGTATACAAGTTTGCAAAATTTCAAGTAAAAATATTCAATAGTTTTTTGCACAGTGAATTTTTTTATAACTTTTCATATTTTTTTTTGATTCTTTATTCTCAGTGATCTAGAGAGAGATAAATTGTTGATTTTAAATGGTTAAAACAGATAAACAAAGTTGGGGTTCCTTTTTTTGTTATAAACAAATAAAATAACTCTTCGACAATTGTTGATATCGAAATGCCGATAAGTGGACGTGATCGCTGAGATTTTGGCTCACGTCTTGAAAAAAAAATCTGTACGACCACTAGAAGCTGAGATAGAGTTTTTTTTTCCAAAAACATCGCTGCTGCTTTGTTTATTATTAAAGGATTATTTATGTAAGAACTCATAGGGAGATGGTAAAATTATTATATGCAGCAGTTTTCAACTCAATTATTTCAAAATTGCTGATGTTGCAGTCGTTTAAAGTTGTAATTACTCCGAGAGTCAGAAAGTGAGCAGCGCGGGGGGAGGGGGGGCGTTCTACGGCACGCGGAAAAAATGTGAGTCGGATGCTTTAAATACGTTTCGTCGAAAAAATTTGTATTATCTCGGCAAATATTGATCGTAGAACTTTCATTTTTTTTTAATTATTGGTTTCCTGAGGAGATATGAACAATGGATGATATTTTTTTGTAATAAAATTATTTTTAAAAATAGCAGTACTCAAATTGTTGAATTTTTATACATCTTATGCAATTATAATTTTACGGTACTTACGTAATTTTCAAATTGCGAAAAATTTGTTATAGTGTTCAACAGTATACTACTAATTAGGAATATTTAAAACGAGATTGTTTTTTAATGTACCGCTAATATTTATCGAGATATAACATGAAACCAGTAGCAACATTTGTTGATAGCATTATTATTTTTTGAGATGTATAATAAACTATATTTGACGAATATATTGTAAGCGATTATCCAACCAAGGCTATCAAATTTATTTTAATATTACTTTTAACGACGATGAAAGTAATAGTGGAGAAAATAATTATGATTATGATAATAATGATGATGTCGGTGATGATGATAAATATGTCAGTGATGAGAGTGATGATGATGATGAGGGTGATAATGATGATAACGGTAATTATGTTGATAATAATGAGACCGACAGGTATTTTAAAAAATAAGTGTCCACCGATGTCTAAGAAACGGAGAAGGAAATAAATATTTTGTATAGATTTAACCAAAAAATATGTATGTTAGCAAAAAATTTTGAATGTGAAAAATGTTCGTCTAATAAATTAAACAAAAAACTTTACATGTGGTTTTCTTGTACAGTTGCAATTTATTTCATGCTATAACTCGATAAATATTAACGGTACATTTAAAATTAATCTGATTTTTAATATTTCTAATTAGTAATATACTGTTGGCCACTGTAAAAATTTTTTCACAATTGGAAAGCACGTACATACGGTAAAATTATAATTATACATAAAATGTATAAAAGTGCAACAATTTGTATATTGCTATATTTAACAATAATTTAATTACAAAAACATATCATCTATTTTTTATATCTCGTCGAGAAATCACAAAAAAAAATAAAGGTTTTACGACCAATATTCGCCGAGATAATCTAAATTTTTCCGGCGGAATGAATTTGAAGCATCCGAGTCACTTTTTTTCCGCACATTGTAGGCTGAAAGAACTGGGGGCGTTCCCCCTCCACTGCTCACTTTCTGACTCTCGGAGTAGGTGCTAATTAAAACTATTGCAACATCAACAATTTAGAAATAATTTAGTTGAAAACTGCTGCATACAATAGTTTAACTATCTCTTTATGAGTTCCTACATAAATAATTCTTTAATAATACACAACGCAGCAGCGATTTTTGAAAAAAAGAACTCTACCTCAGCTTCTAATGGTCGTACAGAATTTCTTTTTTTTTCAAAATATGCGCCAAAATCTGATCTATCACGTCCACTTATCGTCATTTCCACTTCAACAATTGTGGAAGAGCTATTTTATATGTTTATAATGAAAAAACCAACCACAACCAAAAAACATAGTTATAAACAAATTCACTGCAAAAAAAATTAATAAATGCTGTTATATGGAATTTTGCACACTTGTTGCATGCAACAAGAGGCTCCTTTCGTTGCGGTATAAAACTAATTCAATATATTTTTTTATTGTTTATTAACAACTGAAAAAACAGCAATTTTTGCACTTTTTTTACAATAAATAACGAACAAATTATTCGATTGAGATGGGTATTAGCTCATTTTATAGGTATTTTCAATGTGAGCAATTATTCCTAGGACCTGGAAAAACTGTTTTTCACATCTTACTTGTCCCCCCAAAAAAAAATGAGACATAAGATACTTCACAATTATTACTATCATTCTGAAAGTTTCTGCGTAGTCAGAAGTCTAACACTAATTTTTTTTCCAGATGCTAATTCCGCCGACCTAACTGACAATCTTTCTCCAATTATATCATCAACTGACCAACTGACCATAAGTCTTATTTAATACGGTGTCTAAACTATAAAATATTAAAATTTCAACTAACATAAAATCAATTTAATCAAGATTTTCTTGCTTCAATCTTTTCCTTTTATTTTATGGCAATATGATAATATATTTCTTTTATATATATATATATATATATATATATATATATATATATATATATATATAAATGTATAATGTTTTTTCAGATGAAAGAATATGAGACCGATTCCATTCAAAATCATGCAGTGAAAATAGTCAAAAAAATAAAATGCTATCTCCATGAAATATATTATTCTAAAACCCAAAAAAGTGTAAACATATTTTACCGTTTTGCGAAAAAAATATTTTCAATGAAGTTATCAAGATATTAAAGTTTTTGCAGTGAAGAAAAATGAAAGTACTTTTTTATTCAAAATTGTATATTTTTTTTGACTATTCGACGTAATTTAGTTTCCTCCTTTGATTAAAATCACATGAGTTATAAACTTTCAGAAAAAAATTTGATTGATAATCAAGAAATTTTCAAAATTAACAAAATGGCGGCCGTTTTTCGAAAAAAAAACACCAAACCCAATTTTTTCAAAAGCTACATTTGAAAAATTGAAAAGTAAAATATTATACTGATAAAAACAAATTGTAGCGGTAGAGGTTCAATTCGATTGATTCATAAAAATAAGTTTAGTTGCACAAAATCGATAAAAATATGAAATATATTCAGAAAACTGTTCTCATTGGTGAATTTTGCAATAAACGAAAAAAAAACATTAAATAACAACAAATTCGTCTCTTTACTTAATTAACAAACATATTTGTAAACAAAATTTTTAACTTCTTTATAAAAACAGGCACAGAAAAGGTGGAACTTTAAAAGTCAGACATAAGAATAGTGACCCTCATAACCAAAAGTGTATGAAGTAGTTTAGTGTTTATATATTAGCAGTAGTATGAAACTTATTTAATGGCAGTTAAAACTTAATATTTGTTTCCCAAATGAAGTTTTCGTTGAAGGGTGGTTCCAAAATATTATTTAAATAAGGCCAATTTTATTTATGTATACAAGTAATGAGGGTACTTCTTCGAAATATTACTAGCTAATTTTGAAATTTTCTTATAGAAATAGGCCAAAACGAGGAGTTTAAACAGCAAATTAGGGTTGCAACCCTCATGGTCAAAATTGCTTCGGACAGTTTACTTTTTATATTTAAAGTACCAAACTATTTGGCTATTGGCAAAATATCAATTACAATCTGAAACATATTAAGAAACTTTTTATTATGGATGAAATTTGCATTCCTGGATGGTTACAAACAATTGTCTTGACAAGATCAACTTAATTTTTCTTCATTCAGTAAAAATTCTTATTCAAACCATTTAAAGCTCATTTTGAATTTATTTTTTATACAAATAAATACAAATTAGTTCGAATTTTTAAAATATAATTAGGGGTTGCAACCCTTACAGTTTAAATTGTATCAGATAGTTTGGGTTTCGTTAAAAATAACATGCAATTTGATAACACAGCCCCAAAAAATCAAAATACTGTTTGCGGAGACCTGACCTACCTTACAATAGGTAATAGAGTGTGCTAAAACCGAACCCGAAGTCCAAATTACCCCATCACGTCAAATTTTTTTCTAACCTCAAAAAATAGGTTAAAAATTATAAAATTCAATAAATATCCAAACAAAGCCCTATAATCATATATCTCATCAACCCCATAATCACATAACTTTGAGCCCTAAAACCCCATAACCTTATAACCCTAAAACCCTATAACCCAGTGAAAAAGAGACTAATGAGCGTTCAAACAGTGAAAATCAATATGTTTGAAACAGCGATGCCCTTTAATCTCATTACCACGTAACCCTAAAACCCCATAATCCTCATATTCTCAAAAACTTCATAATCCTATAACCCCAAAACTCCATAGATGACGAGTTAATAGGTTGTATCAGTGTTGAAAAAAAAAACATTTTTTTCGTGTGTTTGCAATCCAGGGCACCTCCACGTGGTTGATGGAGTTATTTCGTGATTCGACAGAGACCCTGGGTAACGGTGTTCATGTTGTCATGGCAAATACACGAAAAAATTTTACAATGCAATTCTGTAGAAGTGGGTACCTTGACCTCTACAAAGTTTACAGCTTCGAGACGTAACACAGCCAGGAACCCATAGACAAAATGAACACAACGATCACAACAAACAGGATCAGTTGTGTTTTTAGAGGTTAGGAAAAAAACGTGGGATTATTTGGACTTCGGATTCGGTTTCAACATAGTCGATTACATATAGTACGGTAGGTCAGGTCCCCGCAACCAAAATTTCGATTTTTTTTTGTGAAACTAAGTTATTTGCAAAATATTAGTCAGAAGCTGAAGCATACTGACAAACCTTTTTCTGTTGGTAACTTTTCGTTCAAGGTTGGTTTAAGAAAATAATCTAGAAGTGGTCAACTTTATTTTTGTATCCAATTAAAGAGTATATTTTTTCTAATTGTCTTTACCTCATTTTGAATTTTGTTTTATTCAAAAGACACAAAAAAAGTAGATTTTTCAATGCAAAAAGTAGGAGTGGCACATTAACATCAGAAGTAATACATAATTTGTTTTGTTGCAAAATTCCAATTAGAAACTGGGATATATTGGATAATCAATTTTCGAGGGTGAACTTTGGGAGCAGATTTCACCCCCTTAAAATGTTTTTCTGCAACACTTCAAAAAATTTTTGAAATAAGATTCGTCGAGTTGGGATGGTTTCTTTGTAAGTAACATTTTATTACATTTCGCTTTAAAATAAAAATGAAAACTAGCTCCCTCTAAGGCAGTTGTGATTTTTTTCCATTTTTTGACAAACCTGTATATGCTATTTCAAGTTACAAACAATAGTTTAATTGTATTTTTTTAGAAACTTTTTTATATACACTACTTTTTTCGTAAAATTCATGATAAGAAAGAAGTTTTCAGCCAAACCTAGTTCGGATTTTTCGCTTTATTTTAGCGTTTTCAAGGCTCAGTAAACAAATTTTAATAAAATTAAAATAAAATATAAAAACGTTAATGTTATAGTAGGAAAGTTCTAAATCTATGTTTCTGTTTTTGAATTTAATTTTAACTCAGGAAAACGGCTTTCCTGAGCCTCGAAAATAAAGCACAGTGTCGGCAAATGACAAAACATAGTTTTTCTTCGATTCATGGCCCTAATAATTTATCACCTGGAATCACCAACTTCTTTTAAGAAAAAATAAAAACCAACCATATAGGTACATGGAATTCGAACAATAATATATAGTTTATTTGCTTAAATAAAATCGAAAATAAAAGAGATCGGCTCATTTCGAGACACCGGCAGCAAAATCGCATATTCTATACGATATTTTTCCTCCCTCAATATATTCATAATCTCTGACGTGCAAACAAGTCGAAAAAATATTTTTATTTGTTTTTATTTAGCTCGTATGTGGAATAGAAAAAATAAGTCGATTTTCCCCAGGTTCAAACAAAAACAGCCCGAAAATATTACGTATATTCTCTGTTGGTTGATTTACAGCAATGACTACCTACACATTACCTTATTAAGTCAAAAAATGTTTAAAATTACAGGATAAGCGACAACAAAATAAGAAATTCTCGGCTATGCGGACAATGACCGTTGATAAATATTACTCTCATGTTAAAAAGTGCGGAGATCTCCAAGATAATGGAAAAGCTCCGGGTCCGAAAAATGATGATAGCGCTGTTTCGTCCTAGTATGGGACTCATCAGGCAATTGCATTCGGTACAAACCATCATCTCGTATATGTGTCTTATAAACAGATTTCACGGTTGAACAGTCGTAAATAAGATACAGTAGTGACATCTCGATGGCTCACTCAATAACACAAGAACAAGACAAACCAATAATATTGTATAAAATCGCCATGTAATGGCGCGACGGTAAATTGAAAAAGGAATATATCAAAACTCGACACACAAAATGTGGTACTCCAAGGATAGAGGTCGCGTTATTCAGCATCGGCAACCAAACTAACCATGAGTTCCATAGTAGTATAAAAAGTGTCGCACCATCGATCTCCCTAAGAGAGCTGTTGCCAGTGGCGTAGCGAAGGCTCCGCAGGGCCCGCGGCGCGTGGGAGCCTCGCTCACCGCTCAAACTCACAGTTTCTTTAGTATTTGAACTAAATTATATTGCTAAATTAATGAGGAGACCCCATTGAGATTTCGCGGGGGGCCCCAGAGCTTTCAGATACGCCACTAGCTGTTGCGTGTTTTTTAAGCCAACAAACATAAAAATGAGAGAAGTTATCGTCCGTGTAATTTTAAAATAAAATAGGAAATTCTCGGCTATGCAAACAAAGGCCGTTGATAAATATTATTTTCATAAACATAAAAAACATAAATTATGAACCCGAGATATTTTATATTTGCCGTCTCTGACATCTCAGGTTCGTCAATCTTCAAGTTTTCCAGCCATGGTAGTTTATTTTTATAAGTGGAAAAAGTGACATGTTTTGTTTTTTTCAATACTTAAGGTTAAAAACTAAACCAATCTTTCAATAAAGCAATGCCTTCTTCCACTTTTGATTTAAGATCGTGCCAAGTTCCTGCACTGCAAAAACAACCAGCGTCATCAGCGAAACCAATAAGTTTTCCATTTAGCTTCAACTGAAACATATCTATCTATCTATCTAGTAGCGCTACAACCCTACGTGGGTTTTTGCTGCAGAAACGATTTGCCTCCACTGGTCTCTGTCCATCATGGCTTCTCTCCAGTTGTCGACACTCATAGTTTGTAGGTCTTTGGCTATATTATCTCTCCACCTTAATTTTGGTCGTCCAAGGGGTCTAGTTCCTGTTGGGTTTTGATTCCATACCATGTTAATTAGTCGGTTGTCAGGGGATCTTTGGACGTGTCCTGCCCATCTCAGTCGCTGGGATTTTATTGTTTTTATTATATTTGGGCTATGGTACAACATCTCTAGTTCAGCATTACTTCTTATGCGGTATTGTCCCGTAATTGGGTCTTGTACAGGACCAAATATTCTCCTTAGCATTTTTCGCTCAAAACATTTAAGCAGAAGTTCGTTATGCCTTGTGAGGGTCCATGTCTCACACCCGTAGCATACCACTGGTTTTATTATTGTTTGGTAGATTTTTATCTTTGAGGACCTTGACAGGATTTTTGATTTTATCAGCGTTTGCAGAGAAAAGAAGCATCTATTACCACTCTGTATTCTGGCTTTTATTTCTTCTGTCATGTCGTTATCCGATGTTATGACAGTTCCCAAATATTTGAATTTTTGGACATTCTCGAAGTTATAGTCCTCCATTGTTACGTTTTGTCTGATTCTATCTCTGCGGAGATTGCGTGCTACATGCATATATTTGGTCTTATCTTCATTAATTTTAAGGCCCACTTTCTGACTCTCCTGTTCGATTTGTAGGAAACTTTCCTTGACTCTTACAGTATTTTGTCCTATTGTGTCAATATCATCTGCAAATGCTAGCAACATTTGTGGTCCCTGATTTGTGAATATTTCGGTATTAATGTTCGCTTTCTTGATTACCATGTCGAGTACGATATTGAACAGAAGTGGAGATAATCCGTCCCCCTGCTTCAGACCACTTCGAACTGTGAAATTGCTAGAGACTTGTTTTCCTATTTTTACACATAATTCGGTATTGTTGACACATAGTTTCGTT
This sequence comes from Diaprepes abbreviatus, assembly GCA_034092305.1. NCBI lineage: Eukaryota > Metazoa > Arthropoda > Insecta > Coleoptera > Curculionidae > Diaprepes > Diaprepes abbreviatus. Next base: position 8,014,992 of record JASJET010000200.1, read on the forward strand.
AGACTAATAAGTTTTTTTGGTATCCCCATGCTTTCCATGGCAATCCAAATACTCTCTCGTATTATGGTGTCATAGGCCTGTTTGAAGTCGATGAATAATTGGTGTACATCTCTGTTGAATTCCCAGCTTTTTTCCAGGAGTTGGCGTATTGTGAATATTTGGTCCACCGTGGATCTGTTAGGCCTAAAGCCGCATTGGTAGTCACCGATGTTCTCTTCAGCATAGGGTGATATTCGCTTCAATAATATATTAGATAATATTTTGTACGCTGAGTTTAATAGTGTTATCCCTCTATAGTTTGAACAATTTAATCGATCCCCTTTCTTGTGGATGGGGACAATTATACCTTTCTTCCACTCTTCAGGTATTATTCCAGTGTTCCATATATCTACTATTAATTTGTGTATTTCTTTATGGAGATGTGTTCCCCCATTTTTCAATAGTTTTGCCGGCAAATTATCGCAACCAGGTGCTTTATTATTTTTGAGCCGGTTAATGGCGTCTATAGTTTCCTGTATAGAGGGTTCATTATCTTGGATTTCTGCTGTTTGGTAGGTTATGCGCGTTATTTCCCCCTGATTGTTTGTATTCAGCAGCTTGTTGAAGTATTCTTGCCATATTTTTAGTATTTCAGTTGCATCTGTTACTAGTTCGTTGTTATTTTCTTTTCTTATGATGCTACCGGGTGTAGGTCTGTACCCATTTCTCATACTGGCTAGTTCACTGAAAAACCTTCTGCTATTTCCAAACGCGTTTTCTTCCACCCGTTCCAGCGTTTCTCTTTGGGCTGAGAAGAAAGAACTGAAACATATCGTTCACATAAAATATCAATAGCAATGGGTCTAAAACAGTTCAGCGAGGGACGCCATAGGTTACCTCCCTCTCCTCACTTGCAACACTATCAATCCCAACTCTTTGCGTTCTTTTCAATAAATAACACTTTAATATATAGTAAATTTTACTTTTTAAACCGTAGCTCTCGAGCTTTTCTAGGAGCATCTTGTGGCAGACGGTGTCAAAAGCTTTGGAGAGATCAACAAACAGACACATAGATGGTTAATTTTCATCGAGAGCATTCTGGACCTGGGTAATCAATTGCGTCTTGAGTGGATTTCCCTGTTTTCAAACCAAACTGAGACTCAGACAATGCCCACTATTTTTCCTAACTAAATGAATTAAATTTTTTAAAGAAATATAGGATATTTGGTCTTTTTTAAAGCGCTCCCCTTCGTTTACTGTACTAACTATATGCAACAAAATGTTAATTCAGAATAAAAGCCATTTTAAAAAGTATTCTTTTCGCCACGCTGTTACCATGCTAAGTAAAAATTGTTTTATCCATATTTGTAATAAAAAGAACAGTTGTTTTAAAATATTTATTTGCAAAATACATAGTACCCAAGATATTGACAAAAATTAATGATTTTTAATCACAGCAGAACAAATTGTCCCTGGTGCTTGAATTAGGAATTAAACAAAGTTTTTTAAGGTAGTTATTTTCGTCAGAATATATTTTAATAAATCTTTTATCCGTAGCACGAATGGTTTATTTAATAAAACCGCCCACCAGCTGTAATCCATTACGCTCTATTTACTTCAAAATAAAGTAGTTTAATAAAAACCACCAACTCAAAAAATTCTGCAAAAAATGTCATATAAAAACATATTTCTGTAAAAGTCAAAAAAACTTGACTTAAACAGAATATTTCAAGGTACAAGAAAATGTTTTCTTTCACGGTGGAGAAAATGTCCAAATCTAGCTATTTATCAATACTATGGTTATTTCACATAATATTTTATCTTCTTGTTTCCATGTTCGCAATATAATACTGAGGAAATTGTCTGTCGGGTGAAACAGTAAAAATAAAACGATTTTCTCAAAGTTGATACAAGCACGGAGATTTCCGATCAGTCAGGAAGAAAAATGTTAATATAGCATACGAAGCTTTTTCACATGAGAAAATTATCAAAAGGAAGTAGAAATGTACTCTGAGAAGGACTTTAGAGGATGTAGTTTGCTCCTTATCTTAATATGCTATTATATATATATATATATATATATATATATATATATAAATATATATATATATATATATATATATATATATATATATATATATATATATATATATATATATATATATATGTATATATATATATATATATATATATATATATTTAAATATATATATATATATATATATATATATATATATATATATATATATATATATATATATATATATATATAAATAAATATGTGTGTGTGTGTGTGTGAGTGTGTGTATGTTTTGGGTTTATGGTCCGTTAAAAAATTATATCAAAATGTAATAGTGTTAATGTACTTTCGATATTATACATTTTTTATATATAATTGACGTTTTGGTAATTTATTTAACCTTCTTCAGAATTTAGTAGATGCACACCGTGTGCACATTAATTAAATTTAATATTATGTTACATTAAGAAATTAGTTTTCATAAAATAATAGTATAAGGATGACCCCGTGTGTCATGTTGAAGTTAGAGTAGTACTGAAAAAACCAGATGGGATTTTTTTGTAAGATATTAAAATTGTTCTGGCTATTGACGGTTTAAGGAGTCTAGTCCGAAAAGGCAATGCGTTTCTGATTTTAAAATTACGTTTTTTAGTAGTTATTTCATAATATTGTTATAAAGGGTGTTTTTTATAGAGGTATAGAACTTTTAAATGGAATAAAACAAAGATGAATTTTTTAAATTGACATGAAATTTACTTTATTCGAAAGATAACCTTCTGGCATTATAATTTAAATATGACTTCTGGTATATGACCGCCACGGCTGGTTCAGACGTAGTCTAATCTGGAGGTCCAATTTTCGATGATATTTTCCAACATTTGTGGCCGTATATCGGCAATAACGCGGCGAATGTTGTCCTCCAAGTGATCAATCGTTTCGGGCTTATCGGCGTAGACTAGCGACTTCACATATCCCCACAGAAAATAGTCTAGCGGCGTTAAGTCGCACGATCTTGGAGGCCAATTCACGGGCACGAAACGTGAAACTATGCGGTTACCAAACGTTTCCTTCAATAAATCAATTGTGGCACGAGCTGTGTGACCTGTTGCGCCATCTTGTTGAAACCACAGCTCCTGCATATCATGGTTGTTCAATTGATGAACGAAAAAGTCAGTAATCATGGCTCTATAGCGGTCACCATTGACTGTAACGTTCTGACCAGCATCGTTTTTAAAGAAGTACGGCCCAATGATTCCACCAGCCCATAAAGCACACCAAACAGTCAGTTTTTCTGGATGTAATGGTGTCTCAACATACACTTGAGGATTACCATCACTTCAAATATGGCAGTTTTGTTTATTGACGTATCCATTCAAACAAAAGTGAGCTTCATCGCTAAACAAATTTCGCTTATGAAAATCGGGATCAACGGCAATCTTGTTTTGGGCCCATTCACCGAATCTACGCCTTGCTAGGTGATCGTGTGGCTTCAATTCTTGCACGAGTTGGATTTTGTAAGCACGCAAACCAAGATCTTTTCGCAAAATCTTCCATAAAGTGAATGGACACATATCCAATTCCTGTACACGATGTCGGATAGATTGATTCGGGTCTTCCTCTACGCTACGCTCTACAGCAGCAATGACTTCTTCTGTTCGCACTGTACGACATCTCTGTGGATGCGTTTTATCATTTAGAGTAAACGTGGTGCGAAAACGTTCCATAGTTAATCGAATTAATTGCTCTGATGGACGATTATGTTGACCGTAAAATGGACGTAGTGCGCAATGCGTATTTCGAACAGAACCATGATTTTCAAAATAAATTTATTCAGATTAATATTTATGTTTTTAACTAACTTTTCCATAAGTTGAATATTGTTTTTTCTTTTCATATATTTCGTAACATTTTTAATTTTAGTTTTTTTTAAATTGTTTTTGGGTTAGCTGAACAGACGTCAAAGATATTTTATATCTAGGACGAACTGAAACTCTTTTCAGAAAACATAACTGTAGAATAATTTATTAAATAAAGACCTTTATTATTATTATTATTATTATTATTATATATCCCGACACTCTCTGAAAAACTTTAAAATGCTCTTAAGAAACATAACTTAACTGTCAGCCATAAGGGTCATAATTACCTAAAAAAATGGTATAGCAAACTAAAGTCTGAAATACTAAAAGATAAAAAAACACATGTCGTTTACATTATTCCATCGAAAGATTGCAATGGTGAATACATAGGACAAACAAACCAACATTTAAGAAAACAGAATAAATGGACATAAAAACGACAAAAAAAATTAAACCGCGTTAACAATACTTAGCATGGAAAACTACCATTTCTTCGGTCAATATTGAAAAACTGAAAACCACACAAAAAAGGTAAATTCTGGAAATGATAGCGACACAAAAAAAAATAAACATGCAGTAAACGCCAAGGCAGATACCAGGCAACTGAACAGAATATATAACAATATTATAAAACAACTACCAAAAAAACGTATTTTTAAAATCAAAAACGCATTACATTTTCGGACTGGACCCTTTAAACCCTCAATAACCAGAACCATCTTTATTACCTTAGAAAAAAATCCCATCTCCTTCATTCAGTACTACTCTAACTTGAAGATGACCCACGTGGTTATCTTTATTCTGTTATTTTATGAAGACTAATTTCTTAATGTAACATAATATTAAATTAAAAATAGAAAAAATGTAAAATATAGAAAGTATACCAACATTATAATATTTTAACGAACCATAAACCCAAGAAAAACAAACAAAAAAAAAATAACAAAAAATATACTTTTCTCAGAAATAACTCTTAATTAAAATATTATTTTCTTGATTGTTATCTACTTTTTATTTACGGTATATCGTCTTTCTTCAGACCTAAGTTGCTACTGATGATAAATAAATATCGTTTATCATTAGCGCAATCATTTCAGGTAAAACTGGAAAGTTTTTAAATATTTGAAATTAGTACTACTTATTTTTTTATTTAGTACGAGAATTATTATCACACGATGAACAAAGAAATTAGAGTTTTATCAACCGGTTCAACAGTTCAAGCAGTGAGAAACTTTAGAGAGAAATGCGAGAAATATCACATCAATTTATACGAGTACCTGACAATCGTGAATTTTCAACAGGCATTTCATAAAATAGAGACATGGTCAATCTTGGACGGACCAAATGATACCAGAATTGATTCTCTCTACACTTCTCAAATAAAAGGGATCTCTATAATGACGACGCTAGCATATAGATAAAATAAGAAGATGCGTCAGAGAGGGACACTATGTTACCCAAACTCTTCCAGGTTGGAATCCGGAAGGAATAATCCTGGACCGAAAATTTATCTATTATTTTCGATTTACGGACAATAGTAAATTGGAATAGAAATAAAGCGGCATATATCCTGCAGTTGAAGAAACAAAGCTGAAGAAGAAAAAGAAAAAGGAGAAAATAAGAATTACGAAAGCAAGTAAATTATTATACGTTTTTCCATCCCTCCTTAAATATTATTGAAATCACCATCCAAACACGTACATTCTCTGGAAGAAGTTTTAACTGCGAAAGCTTAATTTTTGTGGTGGTCCTCTTTATTCACAAATTTCGTTTACTCCGAATGTTCTCAATTTTGCGATATAATCCCGGCAAAAAATTAATCTAATTAAGTTATTATTTACTGTTTATATTGGATATCCAAGCCGTAAAATATCAAAATAACATTTCCCCCGGTATTTCGCCTGCATGAAATGGTGTTTTGGGGAATTATTATTATACTAACAACATAAGTCGGCAGGGAACCAACGCGATATTTTTAGTCAACTCGGAAATTTTCTTTTTTGTGTAAATTTGGGGAAAATAATTTTATTTTTCGTGTCCATTGGGGAACTGCAGGAAAAAACACTGTGTCGAATGATGGCTAAAGTTTATATCTCAAAAGGCATACGGATAGCGGTAGTGTTTGGTCTAAAATTTTATGGTTTCTAACAAACAGTTTTATTATTGAGTGAATATATTTTACATTATTTTATTCAAACTAAGTATTATACGAGGTGTATACCAAAAGTATCCGACTTGCAATTAAAACTTCGCGCTATGACGTTCGAGTGACAGTTGTAGGAAACGAGCGTAACCAATAACCTCTCACAAAGTTGCTGATTACCGCGGCTACTAATTGGTTGTGTTAGTTCGTGTGTACGAGGTTTGTCCCAAACGTATCGTGCCTGCATTCATATCTCCGCGTCAAAACTTCCGAGCGACCTCTTTGGAGCATGGGCGTCACCAGTAAGTCCTCACGAACTCGTTGATGTGCGCAGTTACCGACTAGATCACACGATCACTAAAGAATACTACGAAGAAGTATTGAAAAGATTGCGTGACGCAATATTTAACAAAGCACTAAGTCGTACCGCTTCGCCAACCTCCTTACAGTCCCGACGTAGCTCCTTGCGAGTTTTGGCTCATTCCCAGATCAAAAATGCCGCTCAAAGGACACCAGTTCGATGACAAAGAGACGGTTGGAACTAATGCGACGAATGCATTGAAGCCAATTCCGAAAACTGACTTCCAGGACTGCTTCAAGTGAAAACACCGCTGGGAACGTGTTATTCAATTAAATGGGGACTACTTTAAAGGATGTCACTCACCGGATGATAAAGAATAACACCAATGTGAGATATGAAGGTAAGCTCGATACTTTTGGGACAAACCTCGTATAGTCTTTTTATTTACGGTATCTTTTTTACGTTCGTCGAATTTTGTAATCGTTGAAAACGATGAAGAGATATGACTAACGAATTTGAATTAAGTGTTGCTTTAAACTCGAAAAAAGCTGTGTGGATACAATTAAAATACTGCAGAAGACCTTTGGGTACGAGAATATGGGCAAAACATATAAAAGGCTGGAACAAGCAGTTCAAAGATGACTGCACTTCTGTTGACAATGATCCACTTTCTGGCCGAACTTTGAGTACCACAACGCAGGAAAATGTCGAGTGTTTAAAACTTGTGATTGCAGAAAATCCTTATTTACTTATTCATGAATAAGAAAGTGACTTGGCAATCCAAAAACTTCCATTTCGAGAATTTTAAAGGATAATTTGGGAATAACTCCAGTGTGAGCTTCCTGTAGAACAGAAAATACTTCACTTTTAAATCATTCAGGACAACTTGAAAATGATCTCTAATGTTGAAAATGTGCTCAAAAAGATCACTACCGGTGACAAATCGTAAGTTTATGGTTATGATCCCGAAACAAAATAACAGTATTTACAATGAAGCAGTGTTAAGTCCTTACTGCTTGTTGTCTTCTATTATGACGCAATATGAATATGCTCCAAAAGCTCAAACAATAAATAAGAAATTTTATCTTGAAGTTTTAAAAGATTTGCTTGACACAGTGAGAAAAAAAACGTCCGCATTTTTGGCAGAGTGGCGACTGACTTCTTCACCACGATAATAAGCTAGCGTCATTGGGCGAACCTAGTGCAACACAACATCACACAACTTCGCCGACCTGCATACAGTCCCGATATACTCCCCTGCGACTTTAGATATTCCCAAAATTAAAAATTCCGCTCAAAAGACACAAGTTTAACGACATACAGAAGATTTAAACAGATAAAAACAAGTGCGGTCTAGCCCATTAGAAAAAATTTACTACGCAAAGTGCTTCATCAAGTGGAAATATCAATGGGAACATATTATTCAGGTGAATGGGAATTATCTTGAAGGATTGCACCTGCCGGATGACGAAAATTAATACCAAAGCGAAGTTATAAACGCAGGTCAGATACTTTTGGTACACATTCGTATATCATTCTGCAAGCCAACAGATGGAAATACAATAAATAACAATGGATTTTCAATGTTTATAATATACAGTGACAAAGAAAAATATTACTACTACTATTCCATGACTTAAAACCCTGGGTGGGTCTTTGCCGACTTCACAATACTCCTCTATTGCTGCCTGTCTGCCATGGCATCTAGCGGATTATCAATATTCATTGCCTTTAGATCTTTAGCAATATTGTCTTTCCATCGGCGGTGAGGACGTCCCAGTGGTCTTTTCTCTACCGGTGCTTCTTCCCACGCGAGTTTGACTGTGCGACTATCTGGTAGTCTTCTTACATGTCCCGCCCACTGCAGTCGCTTAGATTTTATTTCTCGTACAATATTAGTGTCTCCATATAGATCCTCCAGTTCTTTATTGGTACGGATTCTGTATCGTCCTGTTGTTGCATCCACTGTTGGATCATATATTTTTCTAAGAATTCTTCTTTCGAAGACTCGGAGCCGTTCTTCATTTGTTACCGTTAATGTCCAAGCTTCGCACCCATACATCACTACAGGTCTTATTATTGTTTTGTATGTTTATCTTGGTACGTCTTGTTGTTAACTTGGATTTTAGGAGGTCTTGTACTGCGTATAGGCACATATTACCTGCTTGGATTATACAGTTAATTTCTGTCGTTCCGTCAGTGCTTTCAGTAAGCATCGTTCCCAGATATTTGAACTCTTTGACGCGTTCAAAGTTATAGTCCCCCATTGTGATGTTTTGGCCTAGTCTGCCTCTATGTTGGTTGTTTCTAGTCGAATATAGATATTTAGTTTTCTCTTGGTTAACTTTAAGCCCAATGCTACTCGCAGTTATTGAAGGTCGTCTTGATATCCAGCGTGCTGTTTCCCACAATGTCTATATCATCTGCAAAAGCCAAGAGTAAGTTGGGACCGTTATGATAAAACATAAATAAAATTTTTTTGTAGCGTTTAAGTAAAATAAAAACTCGATAGACGAAGTCTGAAAATGGAATATTGTAAATAATTTCTGGAATGGGAGAATCAAAAAATTTGATTTTAGGAAAAAAAAGTGTGGCTAAAGGAGAAATTGGAGTGCCAATTCTGCTACAAAGGGTAATTTTCCTGTTCCATATGGTATTGTTACGTCATCATAATATTTTTGTGGGGAAGGGAAATCGAGTAGTATTAAATTTAGAGGTTCTTCTTGTTATTAAAATTTGGAAACTCTGGATTCAGTTATATCGACATGGTACTAACCTGTAAAAGGTGATACATAAGATAAGAATTATTTTCAAGCAATTTGGAAATACGTGTTAGAGTATTCCTCCAATATAAAAGTAATAATTTTATTTGATATAAAAGACCACATTTATAGATGACTAGAAGTTTATAGTATTTCTGTCTAATTATTACTAGCATCATTTGATTTTCTGTTTCTTTTGCGGTAAACTTTAAAAACTATTAATAAAAATTATCGAATAGAATATAGTTTTAAAAGTGTACAAGTGAAATTGTGTAATTATACTGAATTTTGCAAAGTACCGACAAAGTAAAGTAGAATAGGTGGGTATAATATTAGACAGCCATTGAAAATGGAGTAAACATTCAATCATAAAAAACTTAAAAATCTTACTAGTTGAATCAAGTTATTTTAAGGAATAATTAGTTGGTTCAGTCAACATATTAAAATACTTTAAAACCTTTGGAAATAAGACAGAAATAAACAACTAAAACTAATAAACAAATTTAATAATAAACTTGAAAACTAATAAACAAAATTAATAACTTAATTATCTTTCCAACTGATAGGCTCTTTAGTTCCTGCTATTTTTTTGAGTATTAGAAACCTTTATTACAAAGAGATTTTAATTTATTCAGTTCATAAGTTTTAGACAGATAATGCGGCTTTAAACAACCAAACAAGATTAAGAAACAATAATAATTTAATTTTACCTCGATAAATATTGATTTGGGTCAGCGTAATTGTATTTATAAAGGACAAAAACTTTACAATTTAATCTCCAAAGATTTTAAATCAAAAAGGAGCTGCATCTGTTTAAAACAATAATTTTTGAAACATAAAATGTATTCTTTTTTAGTCTTTTGACATGTTATCTGTTGTGTATGTAAATAACCCAATCAAAAGAGATTTTTTCATGACAAAAATACTATCAGGATACCGATTGTGCCGTCACATTCAAAACAATAAGTAATGAAATATCGAGTTTTCTACTCTCTGATATCATCCATTAATTTGTTATAAACAATTGAAACCTAATATTATGCTTTTTTTGGTTTTTTTCTTGTAAGATCAAAACTGATGGAGCTATCTTGATGATGTAAAAGAAATGAATTTTAGAGAATAAAAATACCAACAGAATAAGCCCTGTATTGACTAAATCGGATGATTCGTAACGGAGAAAAACTGGAAGAATCGGAATAATAATAATTTATATGTACCAGATACAATAGGGTTTATTCGTTTTTGCACGATTGTCATTTAAAATTTTTAGGGCACTTTCAGTGCGCCTAGATGCATCATGGATGGTCCGATTTTAATTTTGTAAAAAGATTTTGAAAGTAGAAGAATCATTTTGCAAGTCTATATTTTCATTTTGCATCAAAAAGTCTGTAAAATATGTGAAAAATACTATAAAAAACGACCAAAAACGGTCGAGCGCCTGAGCGCAGCCGAGCAGTGTGAGCAGCGTGGCTGCCGAGAGGAGTCGTATGTATATAGTAAGAAACATGCTCTGCGAGTAACTTATAAATCTTTATATTTGATTTAATCGGCAAATAAAAAAGATATTTTATTACTATTTTTATATCAAGGTAACTACCCCGAGAAAACTTATTTTTTACTCGGATTTCTTAAAAAATCAAAGGGAATGCTGCTGTTGGATATTATGCTTTATATCCTTTATAACAATATCCTTATATTAACAAAAAATGTTTAAAAAAATCACTAAAATACCTCTCTTAGTTGCTGAGGAAAAAGTTATAAATCGTGAACAGCGCACTTCTATTATTATAGTCTGAGAGCTGAAAGGCAAAAAAATTATTTTTACCAGTTGAATTTCATTTCATTTCGTTGGAAATGTGATATCTAATAACAAAATGAAAAGCCAGACCGCGCAACTGCATCGTTGTTAATAACAATATTATTATTAATGAAAAAAAAGATGAAAAATTTAAATTATTTATAGCCGGCTGATATTGAAGGAGATTATTTTTGATTGGATAACCATAAAAAATATTGTCAGATCCGTTGTCGATGTCACCTTAATCGTCAGACCAATATGTAACAACGGACAAAAAAATTAATTTTTCATATTATATATAGCCGTCTAAAACTGATATATGTTATAGAAAATAGATTAACATGCACAAAAATAATCGTCAGACTGCACAGTGTTGTCGCAAAAGTCGTCAGACTGCGACATGAAAGCGGCGTCCGAGTGCGAGCAGAAACCTCGATGGGTAATATATTTCTGACGATTTTTGTGGCTATTCTAGAGGTCTAACGATTATTTTTACGCATTTTCATTTATTTTCAATAACCTAAATCGATTTCAGAAGATTATATATAATTTCAAGTATGATTTTCATAAATTGCAGTGTTACAAAAGACTGTACAATAAAGCTAGGTATTCCCGATGAGTCAGACTTACAACAACATGCAGCTATACTCTAAAAATAAGTATATAAAATGTATAGATTCGAAAGAATAAGTAACATTAATACAGCTATAGTAGAAACATTCATGATGCATACCAAATTAAGGATAAGGCAAATATCTTGCAAACGCCAAGTACAGGTTTCGATGAATCACTGGTTCCACCATGCGAAATAGATTTTCAACAGCAGCATTTGCGTACGATTTACATCAGTAGAATTTAGCAAAATGCTTAGAAAAAAGTGCCAATAACGCATTTAGATCCCACTGAATATGGACGGGAAGAAGTTGAAGGAACATTGCATTTCAAATGGTCCGTGGGCCACTAACTGCCTACTATGATTTAAAATATAACAAGCGTAAACGATATGTTTTATAAATATGAAACACACACGTATATATATATATATATATATATATATATATATATATATATATATATATATATATAAAGATAAATTACCGTCCGTGTAATTTTATAAATATGAAACACACACGTATATATATATATATATATATATATATATATATATATATATATATATATAAACATAAATTACCGTCCGTGTAATTTTAAAATAAGATAAGAAATTCTCGGCTATGCGGACAAAGACCGTTGATAAATATTATTCTCATGCTAAAAAGTGCGGAGATCTCCTAAGAACATGGAAAACCTCCGGGCCGGAAAATGACTACAGCCCATTTCGTCCTAGAATGAGACTCGTCAGATCATCATCTCGTATATGTGTCCTATAAACAGATTTCACGATTGAAAAATAGTAAATAAGATATAGTGGCGACATCTCGATGGCTCACTCAATAACATAAAAATGTTGTATAAAACCGCCATGTGGTGACGCGACGGTAAATTAAAAAAGAAATGTATCAAAACTCAATACACGAACTTTCTACTCTAAGGATAGAAGCCTCATTATTCGGCATCGGCAACCAAACTAACTATGAATTCTACAGTTTAAGTTCAGTATCGCACCAACGATCTCGCTAAGAGAGCTGCTATGTATGCTTTAAGTCAACAAACATAAAAATAAAAAGAGAACTTATCGTCCGTATAATTTTAAAATAAAATAAGAAATTTTCGGCTATGCCCCACTACTCGGCCGTTTTCGTCATGTTTGCTAGCATTTCTCATGTATTTCACGGACTTTTTGATGCAAGGTGAAAATATAGGCTTATGAAATAATATTTATATGCGAAAATGTAATGTTTTTATTGTTTTTGAAGGCTATAAATAAATAGCGTTTCATCAATTATACCGTAGGCACTGCCGTGTATAAAAGGAAGTGGAACTCTACTTACAGACGCTCACCTAGTGCACAAAATCCATTATAGCTTTCATTGATCATATCTATCTATTTCCATTCATTAATTTTAAACATCTCTAGTCCTAAAATAAACAACACAATAGCATAAAGAACCCGCTAGTTTTGCATGTGTTAGTGCGCTGCTTCAATTTTCTTTTTATTTTAATGCCATTTTTCGGGAATTTAGCATCGATATTCGTAATCAGAGGATCAAAGAACATATAAAAAACTTAAGCGGAGCCATGCGTCTTCATCGGCTACGGAAACCCATAGAGCTCCTGGACTAGATTTTGAATAATAATTGTATTTTGGAATACTTCTTACACAAAAAATCTGATTCTTTTATTTACTATTTAACAAAGCTGGTAACAAATTGGATTTCGTTGGTTCCAAATTTTTCAATAGAGTCATACGTTTTATATTATATTTTACTCATATTTATTAAGACTTTATGAAGTCACAATTAACTATTTTTGGCAATATTTTGAATATTATAGTAAACATATTCATTATTGGAAAAAGGTTTAATTATCAAATAGGTTTTACTACCTGTTCGTCCATTTAGTCAGGCCAAAATTGATTTACAACATTCATTACTTTTATTTGGAGGTACCTAATAAAAGAAATGAGCAACCCAAACTAACTTTAACTATTTAGAAACATCCCTTTACATTAGGTAGTGGATTTAATATTCTTTAGTCTTTAACAAACCATAGAACGTGTTGATACATTTGATCTTAAACTGTGTCTTAAAATTAAAAATGGAAACCTATACCCTAAGAACGTGTAACTGTTACGACATTGCATCCTTTATGGATACCTCTATCAGAGATGCCAATCTAGTACTTACCAGAAGTCAGTTAAGGGAGCTGACTAGAAGTATAATGATGAATTTTAAAAAATTTTTTGTCGTGGCTGTGAATGGCGAAGACAGTCGGTTAGAAGAAACACGCCTAAGATATAAATCAAACATGACTGAGGCACAAAAGCATGAGGTGGAAGTGAGCTCCGAGGAAAATTATAGAAATATTTTGTCTGATATCAGTGATATACAAACGGAAACTACTAACCAGAGACCACAGGCAAATACTGACAACAGGAAACCAACATCAAAGATCCCTATAAGAGAATCACTAAGGAATCAACAGGAAAGTAATAAAATTAAAAGAGCTCCCAAATATCCCGTTAGACCTTCCGAGCATCACGAATGTACTATCCAACAAAATAGAAATAACCAGAGAAAACAATCATTAAAAACACAGGAAACTTGTTTGGAAAGAACTGATCAACTTGCTAAAAACCAACCAGTAAAACACAGTAGAAATATCGATAATTGCACCTGTGTTGCCCATAATGTAAGCAAATCTACTTATCGTCCCTTAAAATGTAACCACGAAGACGTACCACGGAGATGCAATGCTGACAAATCCAATCAAGAAAACCTGCCTGTTTTTGAGCGCCTTTATGCAAGTAGAAAGCAACGTAATAACAAAAAATTAACTGATGCAGAGAAACTGGAAGTTTACTTACAACAACAGCGAGAAGAAATTAGAAGAAATTTAACTGCTAGGTGGCTAGAAAATAATTCATTTGGAAATCGGAAATTGTTAAGAATTAGTCATGGAGCTAATCAGTCAACTTCAGCTCCAAGAAAGTCACGAGGAGTTGGTACTGAGGGAGCAGCAGAGTCATTACACAAATCTTTAACTAGAAACAATTCTACCACGAATTCCAATCAGTTAACATCAGGAATGCCCCAAAGAACTGGTGTTGAGGTAGCAGTAGAGTCAACTAGCGAGTCTGCAGCTAAAAATGATGATTCATCTACCTTTTGCAGCGATGATGGAGTTTTCAATAAGAACTGAAAAAAGTACAAGTATCGGTGAAACGTGTAGATTTTCCCGTGCATTACACAGTTTAACCAGTGAAGATTATTAAAACTCCATAATTAGTTGTCGTATATTTTCAAAATAATATTTTCATTGATATTATGATCACTTTTCAAGTTTGCAAAAATATGGTAATCAATTTGTTTCAGATGAAATAAAGGTAAATAATCGATTTACAGTAATAAAACTAGCAATAAGATATATAACAAAACAGCTATAATAATATCTTATTTTATTGTTGGGTTACAAATTAAAAAGCAAAATTGAATTAACTTTATTTTGTTTAATGTATCTTCATATCTTATATTAATTATATTCTTTATCCAAATCATTACTGGTAATCTCTTTAAACAATTGTTGTATTAGATTTACTGTTATGTTATTATTTGACATTTGTTGCTGTATACAAAATGTTTTTTAATATTCACACAAATCAAGTGTTAAAATAAGAATGGTTAGAAAAAGTTACTTTTAGGAAATTTGTGGCATTACTTATTGCGCTACTGTAGTTTTGGTAAATATGTGAGTACCTTAAGAAGATTTTCTTATTTAAAATGAATTTTAACAATTTTTATTCTGCATTCAAATAAAAAAAACGAAAAATAATTTTTATTTCCTACATGCAAAATTTAAAATTTGTAAAATAATTGATGAAAATATGAAAACTACATTAGCAAATAATGATGCCTGTTTTTGATATCAGCATTTTCATTTATTTGTATAAATGCAGTTTTAAATAAAAAATTTGTAAACAACTGACATCTGAAATTATTTGTTGTAAACGTATTGTTTTAGATTCAATATAGCTTGTAGCGAACATTTTATTTTTTTGTCATTAAGGCCCTAATGTATGTACACTTTATAACAAATAAAATTGTAATATTAAACAAATTGTAGTGTTTTATTTTTTGTCCTAAATCTTTTTGATGGGATGTTCAGGGTGTCTAGGACACTTTTGACTCTGATGATTTTTCACTATTTAAGATAATAATTTTTATCAGGTAATATACTTAAAAACAACATGAACAGCGAAAATGAAGGAATATCAGCTCAAAGGGTTGAATATAAATAATATGAAGCAATATTATTGGAAAATTTAAAAAATTTAGCAGTTTAGTAAAGTCGATGTGAGCAATTCGGCTAAAATATGTACAAGACGGTGGCACTTTTGGCTATACCGAAAACTGATGAAATCTTGGTTATTTTAAATGGAATACTATAAATGTTATTTCATTTTTAGATTTTAAGTAAAATTTTAAACATATTTCATATATAATATACTATAATTAGGTCTAAGTGTTTTAAATTTTATGTTAAAAATTGCCATATTATTTAATGAACTATTTATGAGAAAGTGTTTAAAACCATGCATAAGTACCTAATATAGTCCAAAATATTTAATTTTATTTTTTCAGTACAACTAATACTTTAAAAATATATGTTAAATTCCGTTTCAAATTTCGTTCCAAAACTACTGTAATGTCACTGCGTCCTCTATGCGAAGTTAGCTACGTTTTTCAGAAACATTTTTACCAATGACGAATTTTTAGAAGGGAACTTGGCTTTTGCGCCCACCGTTCGAACAACAAATTAAACAATAAAATTTGGAAGATTAAATGCCTAATTTTGTGATATTCTAAAATATTTTACTATAATGTTGTCCCTAGTGGAAAAATTAACAGCCTCGAAGCATAAGCACGAACTTGAGATATAAAACTGGACTGCTCGTGTTCCATATCTCCTTTATAAAAAAAAATGACCCCACCTTGCTCCATGCCATTAAGTGCAAATAATTGCTTTGGCAACAATGAATTCCCTAAGTTTTTATGATATTGGTGAAAGTGTATTTTTGACATTGACTGAATACTTTTCATTTTGAAAAAAATTTATTTTTGATTGTGCTGTTTTATGGATTTTATCACATTTTATGTAACGTTTTACTGAAAATTTCAAACAAAAATGTGAACTTTAAGGTTTTTTTTTGTATTTTAAAAAATGTGATTCTTCATCGTAAGACGTGCAAATACCTCATCTGGTAAATTGGAATTTATTTAATTGGTAAGTTATAAAGCATTCAATAGTAATTATATAAAATTTTACCTTAGAATCAAATTGTAAATCTAAGGGTAACAAGTTTAATCTTATGGATATGATATATGATAATTATTAAATGTTATGAATATTTTAGTTTTCTAAGAGAAAAGAATCTTCAAATTCAAGAGCTGAAGCAAATTGGTCTTGATTATAATTCTTTTATACATCAGATAAGTAACTCTGTTCAGAGCATTTTTCTGGAAATTGTTTTATACAAGAAGATGAGCAAAAAGTTTGTGTTAGGCTTCTTACAAATAAACTGCCTGAAAAAAACTACGAAGCACTGTTTGATGTAAACATCTTGAAGCAACTAAACTTGGACTTAATAACATATTCTGGCTCTACAAAAAAAAGTCCTGAATTAGGTGTGCATTAACCAACAACAATATCGTTTTACCATAAAGTTAATGTTCCACTGACATATAAAGCTGAATATCGAAACTGGTATGGTATTAAAATTTAAAATAATTATACGTTTAAAAACCAATATGCCATATTAAAATAGAAATAAATGATTGCATATAATATGAAATTTTTCAATATTATTAAGGATGTTTGGAAATTACATAAATTTTACTTTTATGTATTTGTTTTGTCTAAAAATAAAATAATAACCTTTTGTTTGAATATGTTATTAATTAATAAAACAAAAATTCTTGATTTTAGCTCAGATAGGAAATTTGTGTTATGAAAATCCTTTGTCAAAGTAGTGAGAAGCTGCGATTGATTACCATTTCAAAAATTCAACTCTAGGAAAGGTCAATTCCAGATCCTTAAACAGTTAAGTAAATTGAAAATTTGACCTAGTGTAAAAATGAAAAGTTGCTAGTAAATCTTTATGTATATATTTAGATTAAAAATGATTGTATTAATTTAAGAATTCTCTTGTATTTACAAGCTTCTTTATATTTAAAGTGTCTTAATAAATATTGTTTTGTTTACAACTAAATATAAACTGCTTTAACACTATCCCCTTTAGAGTTTAATTTTTTTTTTGTAAAAATGGTTTAGTCCATAATGTTACTTTACTTCATTTAAATTGAAGCTCCGCTATTATGAAGGAAATGTCAACATTATTATGAATGTTGTTAACCCTATATAAATACCTAACATATCAGTTCCCTAAAAGCATCGAGGAGAAAATAATTTTAGCAAAGACCTAATCGAACCTATTCTTAAATGATGAAACTATCTTATTTTGCAATAGATTATGTGGACATTTCGATACCTTACATTAAACAATATACTATATTAATTCATGATATAAAATTTTTAAAAATAAATGCCTTAATACTTTTTTTCGTTAACTTCTTATACTCTAGGTCCGAATAAGGATGTTTCTAAAACAGATATTTCAAAAAAAAATAATAATCTCGTTTTGTTTTTTGCCCCATATTTCACATTTTAGTTATTTTGCTAAATAACAGTTTTATTGTAAAAAATAAAATATGTAAACAGTCATAGAAAAACCATTTTCATTTATTTATAAGAACTGACATTTCATGCTTGTTATCTAAAAATAATAAAATTGTAACATATTTACGTTGTTACAAAGAAGTTAAAAAAATTTGCTTTATTGGAGTTGCTTTAAACAGAAAAGTTATAATTTTGAGGAAACTAAAAGTAGAAATTCAAGTTAAATATTGTTTTACAGAAACAATTATCCTAAGCTGCGATTCTATAAGAGTAAAGGGAAAGAGAATGTCATAATAAGGATCTTCTATCTTTGTTCAGTCTGTATTAACACATAAGTATATCACTGTCCTAAAAGAGATAAGGAAAGAGAATGTCAAAAAATATGCTTACAGAATCGGACCTCTGGCCTTTTTTATTGAATATACTCGATTGACCTGTCAAGTAAAACAAGGATGTGTGATTTATTGTTTTAGATATAGTATAGAAAGAGATAGTTATTGTCTAAACCTGTTAGTTAGAATAATAGAATTGACATTCATACACGACACATTCACGCCAATGTAAGAAACTAGCAGGGAATTCAATGTTCCCATACAACATCAAAAATTATTTTCTTGAACAGTCCAGTTTCATATTTCAAGTTCGTGAGCATAAGTTACAGAAAACTAGTTCTAACCAAAAGCCTGTACGAATTAAGATATAAAATCTGCCAGCAACGAACAGTGGGTTCTTCGAACATACCCTTGCAGAATTAGTAAAACATCAGAACTAGGGCCCGGTTGTTTGAACGCTGAATAACGTAATAATATTTTTATTTATATTTAAAAAAGTTTTGATATTTGATTTCTTAGTAAGAGCAAACCTATTTTATGCTATCCTTTTTTAATTGCATTATTTAAACGAGAATGATATGATAATCGGTACGTCAATTCCAAAATACATAAAAATATGAATTTATGGTTGCCTAAATTATTATTATTGTTATTTTCAATTTTTAAACAATATCTAACAATATTTACCGATAAAAATGTTGTTAATATTAATTGCAAACTTCGCATATATAGTAATTTCTAACACTTAAAAACACTGAAAAGAGCCACGACAAGCAATTAAACTGAAAGAAAAGATAAGTAAACATGTTTATGTCTGTTAAACATCAAAACAGCCTCTTCCCCACCGATCATAATCAGCCTTCAAACAAACCTATTGTTGTTTAAATCTATAGAGTATCATCGAAGAGTGGGTTACTAAAGAAATATGCAATTTTCAAAAGGGAAGCTTCGAGTCCACAATTCGATCATACCCTACCCACACAGCACTAGACATCTTATAGACGTCATTTTTATATCCAGATTATGTCTGAACGTCTTAAGACATAAATAAGGCGTCTTATAGACGTTGTTTTAAAGACGTCCGTAAGATGTCTATATACAACGTCTTTAAGATATCTTTTAAAAGGCTAAATACTACATTTTATATGAAAATAAATACAGTTGTATACAATTTAGTTGATAAAAACTAAAAAGCATTTCCTTCCCTATGGATTTTGTAGCAGTTGGGTAATAAGTTTGCAACGCCGCACAAAGCTCAGCTGAATACAAGTTGATGTTAAAATTTTTGATTGAACGACAAATTTTTAGTAGCCTCACTACGACCTTGGTTAACAGAACTTTTGCATGATCTTTTTTATCAATACTTTGGTGCTTTTTGCCACAGACTATTAGATGTACCGATAACAATGACACACATAAATATGATGCCAGCAAAACTATAACTTTAAAGAACCCGCCTTTTGTTTCTGTCACTGTCATTTTTCAGTTTTGTATTTGTGTTTCGTCATGTCGTTATTCATTTCTAATGTGGTTGGGGTGCCGACTGTGAAAATTTAGCTTTTGAAAGAATTTTATTAAAATAGCTGATTTATCCATGTGCCTCTGAAAATCTTTTTTATTCGTGTTTATGTAATACTTAAGGTAAGATCGAGAATCATATGTACTTAGGAAAAACAGTAACGTTATTTATAGGTTGTGTTACAGGAAATGCCCGAATGCTTTACCGCTTATATTTTTGTAGTAACTCTATGTTATTAGAAGTATGAAATGAAATCTTCAAAAATATTATCTGTGCGAAAAAGGCTTGCACAGCTCATCCAGACCCGGTCCTAAATATTACACGAAATATTACTAATGAAGTGGAAGGCGAAATGTTTGTTTATGGAGTGCTCCACTAATGAAACCTGTAAGATTTATTTTGTTCCTGATGATTGGTTTATATTTAAAGAACATAGAAAATAAAGTTTTGTTAATTACAAGAAGTAACTTTGTTTAAGGTTTTAGAAATTTCAAAACTGGGAGTAGGGAGCATTTATGACTTTGTAAAGCGAGCTTGTAAAATTACCATGTACAGTTGATTAGTACGAAAAGGAAAGAGAAAGTTCTACGATTCTAACTTGGCGAGACCTATTATGAGTAAGTTCTGTCTTTCATTATACATATTAACCTTGAAATCGCATAAGTCACGATTCTATAGTAGAGGACAATTATAAAAATTCGCAAAAATATCAAAAAATTTACTCCCACAAATGAAGAACTTTATCCTATAAAATTAAAATCAGTTTGTTATTAGGATCTACAGAGACAACAGGACTGGCAAAAAGTTGGAAGAATGAGGAAATTTCAATCCAAACATGGCTGAAAAGGGCATCAGACCAGATTTGTTATTCGACTAAATAAAAATTCTTGTTTTTAAAACTATATAAAGATTTGTGTACTTTTTATTTCAATAAACTTTTATTTTGTTGATAGTCTACCTTTTAGAATTATTATATCGAAGGGATAAACTAGGGCTTAAATTTGATAGGTTCACTTATAGTTCGAACAGTAGTATTTCTGAAAATATTTGCTCTTCTACCTCACTTCTTAAATTTCAAATTAGAAAAAGTTTACATTATGCTTAAGTTATGTATTTTTTAAACATATTTTTTAAAGCAAATTATTCATGCGGAACTTGTAGTTATTTAAAATGGTAGTGTATATTTTGCTCTTGATTTTTTCTTAAATAAAGTTATTTCTTGGACTTTTGAATAATTACGGTTTGACTTGGTAAACAAGACAAAGAAAAATTAAAGGGACCCTTTTTAATGTACATAATTTTAATGGTGGAATATGTTTTTTTAATGTTGGGAAGGGACGTCCATAAGACGTTGTAAGCAAATGTCTTAAAGACGTCACCTTTTGTAACATAAGACGTCTATACAACGTCTTATGGATGTCATTCGTCTTTAATGGACATCCATAAGACGTCCTGAATATTGAGATCAAACGGTTTATGGACGTCTTTAAGACGTATTTGTGCTGTTTGGGTATAGATTTAAATAACAATAGATTTGTTTGAAGGCTGTTTATGGTCAGTGGGGAAGAAGCGTTTTTGGTGTTTCACAGACATAAACATGTTTACTTATCTTTTCTTTCAGTTTACGTGCTTGTCATAACTCTTTTCGGTATTTTTAAAAGTGTTAAATATTGTTAGATATTGTTTACATATTGAATAATAATAACTTAGGCAACCATAAATTCATACTTTACGTATTTTTGAATTGAAGTTCCGATTATTATATGATGCTCGTTTTTTCAAAACAACTACTCTATTATAGAAAATGATCCACCTTATAAGGACTGTAAACAACCTGTAGGAATTAAGGTAGAAACTACCAGCGACGGACATTAGGTCAATATAGAAATACGCAATTTTTACAAAGAAAGCTTCGAGTCTATAACTCACCTCTGGCATAATTCTATAGATTTCCTTATAGAAATTTAAGGGGGCCCATCGCTCTGGCTGTTTAATGGAATGGGTTGCACTTGGAAGTTATAATAAATGTTGTAGCTAAATTTATGTTTACAGCATATACAAATTCTTGTAAAATTTTACTGGTTGTGGATTTATACACACACGTTTCCAACTGTCCTATATTGTTTACGGTAGGCGTAATTGACAAGTTCCTTTCTAAAATTCGTCGCTGGTAGAAAACGTTTCCGAAAAACCTCGCTAAGTTCACACAGATGCCACAGACTGACAAACTGTTAGACTGACAAGGAGATATAAAGTTTTTTCGTAATTTTTGTAGTAAAGGATGAATTCTAAGTTTTATAAGTGTTGTGTAATGCCTCAGTGTACAAGTACTACAATTAAAACACTTGCAAAGTTATTTATTCACGTTCCACGTCCGAAAAATTATAGGAGAATATGGTTTCTAACCTGAACTAACCCGCAGGAATCCGGTACTTGTGTTTACACAATCTAAAATGTATTTTTGTGAAGATCATTTTGATGTTATTTTTATAATAATTGTTTATTCTTCGTATATTAAAACTTATTATTTTTCAAGTAATAAGCAAATTTCGAAGAAATTGCACGAAAATTTTTATAAAATAATATTAACCTAACAACGTAGCCTTTGACAGCGATGACGTTGGCTGTATTCTTTTGAGTAAATTATCACGCAGTAACGTCATTCATTTAAATTGCTGTTCATTGTCACGTGACTTGCAGGAGATTTAATTACATTTTGATTATTAAATAAAAATAAAATTCCTAAAAATAAAGAAAAATGTTGTGTTTTTTAGGATTTCTTTAATGACCATCTCGCGGCAAAATTATATTTTTATTTGAATACAGTCAACATCCCTATTGGGGTTGGCTTCTTTCTAGAAGGGGATCTACTTTAGTGTACTGTGTTGACATTTTGATAATAAATAAATACCGGGTGATCAAAAATTAACATTAAATATTAAATTGAAAAAATCGTTAAAAGTAATTTATTTTAAATGTAAAATCCCTATTTTTAACCAACTTCTAAAAAAAAGGAGGTTCTCAGTTCGTCGACTATGTATGTTTTTTATGTACGTACACCGATTACTCCGGAACGGCGGCTCCGATTTGAATGAAATTTTTTACGTTATGTTCAGGAAGTTGCTGCGGTGATCCCATACTTTTTTAGACGATTGGTGCCAAAAATTCAAGATGGCGCTGACAAACATGGTGGCCAAAAAAATTAATTTTGTCCGATTTTCTCCAAAATTGGTATGGGGGAATTTTCAGGGTCGTACCCAAAGAATCTGAAATTATTTAAAAAAATTGAATATGGCGGATCCAATATGGCGGACAAAAAAATTTAATTTTGTCTGATTTTCTCAAAAATTGGCGTTGGTAAGTCTTCGGGGCCGCATATAATGAATCCAAAATATTTTTAAAAATTCAATATGGCGGACCCAATATGGCAGACAAAAAAATCAATTTGGTCCGATTTTCTCCAAAATTGGTACCAGGGAGTTTTCGGTATAGCACATAATGAACCTAAAATTATTTTTAAAAAATTCAATATGGCGGATCTAATATGGCGGATGAAAAAATCAATTTTGTCTGATTTTCTCCAAAATTGGTATGGAGCAGTTTTCGTGATCGTAGATAACGAATCTGAAATTATTTTTAAAATATTCAATATGGCAGATCCAATATGGCGGACGAAAAAATAAGTTTTGTCCGATTTTCTCCAAAACTGGTAAGGAAGAGTTTTCGGGGTCGCACATAACGAATCTAACATTATTTAAAAAAAAAAAATCAACATGGCCTATCCAAAATGATGGATAAAAATTAATTTTGTCCGATTTTTTTCAAAATTGATATGAGATGGTGGATTAAAGATTCTACATCTCTCGATTTTGTCTAAAATCAGTATTGGGGGTTTTTTGTTAGTGTTAATTACGATTTAAAATATTTTTTGAAAAATTCAATCTGGCGGATTCAATACGGCGTCTTAAAAATTTTACATTTTTCGATTTTCTCCAAAACTGATATAGAGGGTCCTTGAGGGTCTAAATTATGAATTTAACAGTATTTTTTCCGGATTCAATATGACGAATTCAATATAGCGGACTAAAAAGTTTACATTCTTCGATTTTGTACCAAGGTGGGATTGAATCGTTTTTGAGGACGTAAATAGCGAATATAAAATTATTTTAAGAAAATTTAATATGACGGTGTAAAAATTTTAAGTGTTCGGATTACATCCAAAATTGGTACTAGGGGACTTTGAAGGGTTTACATTTAAATTAGATTAAGACATCAATTTTTTTTTTTGAAATTGAGTATGACGGATACAATATGGTTGGTTGAAAATTTTACCTTATTCGCATTTTTTCAGATTTGATATTAGGGGGATTTCGAGGTCGTGTATTATGAATATGAAGTGAATTTTTTACAACTATTAGGTTGATAAGATATAATATGGGGGACAGAAAATTTTACATTTTCCGATTTTGCAGTATAAAATATATCGGACTAAGAAATTTACATTTCAAGTTCTTTAAATATCAATACTGGAAGGTTTTGGGGCCTATATTACCAATCTAAAATTAATTTGAAATTTAAGATAGTTGATTGGCTATGATAGACTAAATATTTGTTTGACACAATTTCACTGGTATTTGGAGATCTCCAAGAATTAAAGAATTTTTAATGGTTCATTTTTTGTCACCTTGGAGTCATTGCGAGGTACACTAATCTCGATTAATACTTAGTAATTTATGGATATCATAATGAAACTATAACTATAAATTTTTATTTGAAACTGAAATTTTTGAAGTCGGCACCAAATTATGTCTAAATGAAATAAATAAATACTAATATATACAAATTATGGTAAGAAAGCAAGTACAAATAAAGTATTTTTAATCTGTTTATGCGAATCACATTTTGTCAGGTATTAGTTTGGCGCCGACTTCAAAAATTTCAATTTCATATTAAATTTATAGTTATTTTTCACATTTTAGCGCACTTTTAGAAGTTGGTTCAATTTTTTTTATAAAAATTTTATTGTTTACCATGTCCCCGAATATAAAATGCAAGTCCTTGGTAGTTTGTTGATTTCACTAATAGTTTTAACGAAATCTCAAAGTGCGTAAAATTTACTTTTTACATAATCATTGTTTTAATTTTAATTGTTGTTTTGAATGTTATATTATTGTTTCAAATGTTAAATTTTAATTGTGTGTCATGATTGTATTTATAGTATATCCATAATTCGCTTAAAATTTTAGATTGAATTGTTTTTGAAGATGTTCGAAATAAAGAACGAAACGTCAAAGAGGTGAAAAACATATTTTAAACATGAACCTAATCCCAAGAACATAATAAAATGTGTATATATACCAGGTGTCCCAGACCACCTGTCCACCCCTTTTAAAATGTAGGAAAATGAGTTTTTGAAAATTTCAAAATTTTATGTAACTATATCGGGTACACTCTTTCGATTGGTGTTACTTACGATTTCAGGTTCCGACCGGAAGTGGGTTTTTGGACCGGAAGTTTGTTTTTTTTTTTAAATGGAACATACATATTTTTATAACGGAATCGGATTCTACGCTACAAAATATGAAACATTTGTTTAAAAAAAATTTTTCGAAAACGATTTCCTTGATCTCTAAATGACCTTTAAATTTAAATTTGCTTTCTGTTTATATAAAATCTCTAATGTACTTTGCTTACCGAATTTTCGGAAAGAGAGCTATGACGTCTAACACATCTGTGTCATCTCAAAAGACAATGTCATTCTGAGTAGTCATAATCATATTTTTACTGCAAACAAAATTTTCTAAGAACATAATAACTTGTGTAAAAATAACAATAGTAGATAATCACGTTTTTACAGTTAGCAAGATTTATTAGCACACAATAATTAATGTTATAACAACAACATAAAGTAATAAACACATGTTTCTGTTTACAAGATTTATTAGAAGGTAGTGCTCATTTTATAATAACAAAACAAAACAATAATAACACTTTTTCTTCAAACGAAAAATTTTATAAACACAAAAACTTATTTTATAATAACAAAAGTAGATTATCACATTTTTACTATTAACAAGATGAAAGTATTATCCAGTCAAAGTCGTAAAAACGCAATCAAATACTGTTGCTATTTTTGAACAAAATTTTTTTAACAAATGTTTCATATTTTGTGGCATACAATCCGATTCCGTTATAAATATATATATTATATATATATATATATATATATATATATATATATATATATATATACAGGGTGTCCAAGATAAGGATCCTAACCATGGGGATCTCGGAAACAGTTGGAGATTAGAGAAAAGTTGCGCAATTTAGTGCTAAATTAAACGCAATTTAAAAATTTTAAAAATTCAAAATACTTCCGGAGATTTCCGGAAAAAACCGAATTTTGGCAAAATCGTTTTTAATTTTTGTAGGCTTTATTTAAAGAGATATCAAAAAATAAAAGGTAGATTCTTCTTGCCACTTTTTATTTTTTATAATTTGGTCTAAACAAAATTTAAATCCGACGTTTCGTTTCTGAGATACCATCATGAACTTTCATTTTTTATATGGAACAAAAAAAAGTATCCCATGTATTTGATAGCATTTTTTATTACAAATTCAACGGTGTATCACACTTGCATATCAAGTCTGTAGTTCATTGGCTTTTATAAAACTGATATACCTTTCTCTCTCCCTCTCATGGAGCTCTTATGGAAAGTACTTGAACTACGTATTCGATATGCAAGGGTGATACACCGTTGAATTTGTAATAAAAAATGCTATCAAATACATGGGATACTTTTTTTTGTTCCATATAAAAAATGAAAGTTCATGATGGTATCTCAGAAACGAAACGTCGGATTTAAATTTTGTTTAGACCATATTATAAAAAATAAAAAGTGGCAATGAGAATCTACCTTTTATTTTCTGATATCTCTTTAAATAAAGCCTGCAAAAATTAAAAACGATTTTGCCAAATTTCGTTTTTTTCCGGAAATCTCCGGAAGTGTTTGAAATTTTTAAATTTTTTTAACTGCGTTTAATTTAGCACTAAATTGCGCAACTTTTCTCTAATTTAACCGACCTCGTATCTCCAACTGTTTCCGAGATCCCCATGCTTAGGATCCTTATCTTGGACACCCTGTATATATATATATATATATATATATATATATATATATATATATCCCATTTAAAATAACGAACTTCCGGTTTGAAAAACTCACTTCTGGTCGGATCCCGAAATTGAAAATAACACCAATCGAAAGAGCGTACCCGACATAGTTATATCAAAGTTTGAAATTCTCAAAAAAACCCTTTTCCTAGATTTTAAAAGGGGTGGACTGGTGATCTGGGATATATATATATATATATATATATATATATATATATATATATATATATGTATATATATATATATATATATATATATATATATATATATATATATATGTATATATATATATATATATATATATATATATATATATATATATATATATGTAAATTTGATTTTGGCAACAATTTCTGGTTCGATTGGGATGACCATTAACAAAAAAAAATAGTAGTCACGTGATTCGCAATATCTGTCAATTTTAAATTATTTTCAAAAAAAATTCAAAAGTAGAATTATATCTCAAAATATCGAAAAAAGTCATTAGAAAAAATTTTTCTAAATGCAATTTTCAGCCCATATGCAAAAAAAATTGTTTTTGACCCTGTATAATGTAACTTCATAAAATAAATATTTTTGAAAACACAGTTTGTGTCTAAAGGTAGTACACATTTATATTAAGGAAATAGTTTAATTTAAAAGACTCAAATTTTCTAATTACAGATCATAATATAAAAATTTAACGCATTTAATTTTTTTTACACTGAATGCAGATTTTACTGAAGACACTGTGTACTTGTTTGTCTTAATTATAATGTGTATTACTTTTAGACACAAACTACGTTTTCAAAAATAGTTATTTTATGAAGTTACCTTATACAGGGTCAGAAACAAATAAACTTTGCATCACACGTGACCAAATTTTAATTGCCCTATTTGGATTTTGTAGAAAAACACACATTTAATATGGCGCTACTTTAAACAAAATATGTTTGGGATGAAGCATTGTCGAAACTAAGAAGTTTCATGTAGGTTGCGTTGAGTCATATTTTGCAACAGTGGTGTAATTTGCAAATAATGGGCAAAAAATCTAAATTATCTCAAACAGCTAAAATTTTGCATATGGACAAAAAATTGCCTTTAGAAAAACTTTTTCTAATAACTTTTCTCGATATTTTAAGATATAACCCTACTTTTTAATTTTTTTTTTTGGAAAAAAATTTAATTTTGACAGATAATGCTAATCACGTGACTGCTATTTTTTGATTAATTTTCATCTCGATCGAAGCAGAAATTGATCCGGTCACTGTATATTCTATCAATAATTGTTGTAAGTATATATCGAGATAATTTAAACTTTAAGACCATTTGTTTTTGAAAATAAGCAGATAATACTGATCAGCAAGATTATTGTCCAATTTCTAAATAGTAAATTAGAAATGTGGAAAAGTAAAAATTCGTTGATTAGTCCCCTACTTTGCGAGGTGATTTTACCCCTTACAAATATTTTGCTACAATTTAAAAAATTCACTTGCTATTAAAATTGGCGAGGCACACTTGAGGTGATTTTCCTGTTGGGTCATAAATTAAACAACATAATTTTTCTTATTATATGTTTATTCATTAAGAATCATTCCCAAAATAATAAAAAATGAATATTGCTTACTCTGCTCGTTTCTTTAAATAGAATAGAGCTGGTAAGTATCTAATATAAATAATACTTTTACAATTCTTTAGAAATTATTCTTAAAGATTCTGTTAACAAACTATTTATTAAAACTGCAACAAAAAAATTTTAAATGGGCAGAAGAGGTCTGACATTAGAAACGTTCATTGCTATTCATAACGTAATATTATCGTTTTCATTCTGTAGCCTAGAGTAAATATATATATATATATATATATATATATATATATATATATATATATATATATATATATATATATATATATATATATATATATATATGTATGTATATATAACCTTCTCTGCCCATTTCCACCTTACCACATTCTTTGTAAAAAAGTCAAATATCATTTTGTACAAGGCAATAAATGTTAAATAATGGCATCTAATCTACTATTAGGTATCAATGTTTTAATTTAGTAAGCGTGAAGAGAAGTAACAGTAACAGAGTTTCAAAAAAATATAGGTAAAAATAATTAATATTTCGAATATAGATAAAGCGATATTTATTTAAGAAACAAAATTAATCAAAATATATTGATATAATTTAATTTGGATTTTTATTTTTTTTACACTACATACACAGAAATTCTTACTTATACTGTATAAATTTACTTTAGATTGACCATTGTTCACTATTTTTTAATAGATTTCATTTGAATTAAATTAAAAACCAAAATACCACAGCGAAGCTTTTGTGATAATAATATTACCAAAAACAAATTTTTGTTAAACTCTGAAATGTTCACGAAACCCACTTATCACACCTATAATTTTTCTAGTATTTCTTCTAAAGCTCAATGCTGTATACTTTCTCGTAACACTGTTTGAAAGAGTAGAAGAGTTATCACTGTTAGCTGTAGACTCCCTTGTTGGTCTAGCAGATGATGTTATTGACTTCAAAATTGATTCATTTCCCGTCGCCTAGCCACTAAATTATTTCTATATTCTCTTATAATTTCTAGATTCCGTATCGCAGCATTAACTAATCTTTGGTTATTAAAGGAAGAGGATCCCAAATAGGCTTCACGATCATTATGCGGCCGTAATTTTTTCCTTTGCAAGAAAAGAACTTTTGATTTCTTCAAGTGATCAACACACGAACAATAATGACGGTGTCTATATTTTACCGGTGGTTTTTCACAAGATATGTTTGTCTTTTGGTTTTTTCCGTCATTCTGTACAGCACATTTGTGAGGCTCAGAACACCTAACTTGATAATCCGAGATGTTTTCCAGTGTATCCCTGTTTTCAGGATCTGCGGCTTCGGTTCCTCCATGAGTTTTTTCAAGCTTTTGTTCATCCGTATTACCATCCATTTTAGTAAAATCACCTAAATGATTGCCAGTAAGCACTAGTTGAACATACAATGACTTTTTAACTATGTAACACTGTTTAAGCTCAAATGTTTTAACGCGTTCTATGGTTTGTTTAATACTAAACAAGTTGAGATTGATTCTATTCTTCAGTGGGTTGTTTCTAAAGATTTTATGGCTCTTTATAAAAATAGGTTGGGTAAATTTGTCGGCGGTCTCGAATTGCGGACTAACTACCTGATTTTTATAATTGAGTACTCGAATTGCGGATAAACCAAGAAGACCCTTAATAAAATAATTATTTGTATCAGGTAGTTAGGTTATATAATAAAGGTAGGTAGAGGTGGTTAAGTTTATAGTAGGGTAATAAAATCAACTAATTTGAAAACTGATTTTTCCTATAATATGGAAATTACTATGATATTTAAAATATCTTTTTAAATGGTTAATTAAAGTCTTATTATATTTAAATGAAATATAATGATATTATAATAACAATATTTTCGCTCGAAATATCCAGATATTTTTGAGAAATGCAGCATTGTGATTGCTAAACACGATTCTGTAATCAATTAGCAAATATAAATTTTTGAAAAATTCGTGTAAAAAATACCTTCTATAATCAAGTGAGTTAAATGAAAACACCGATTACAAATACAGCATTATTAATGTTCGAAAAATTCATTGAACAATTAAAATTTTTTATAAACTTAATAGTAAGGATCTTTAAGGTTTGAATGAAAATGCTAAATATGTATTCTTTCTCGAATTTTATGCAAATAAATTAATTTTAGTGTGAAAAAAAAAGTGGTTAGTTTTATACTCGAATAACAGGCAAGTTTTGTCAAATAAATGTTAGCATTGACTATCACTCCATCTGGGAAAAACAGATCTGGAAATCGTGTTTTCATTTAAAAATTATATATATATATATATATATATATATATATATATATATATATATATATGTGTGTGTGTGTGTGTGTGTGTGTGTGTGTGTGTGTGTGTGTGTGTGTGCGTGTGTGTGTGTGTAATCGAAGATTTTCGGTCATCCCGTGTATGTGCTGAGTCCCTCTTAGGACTGTAAGACAGCTGACGTTTCGGTGAAATCTCACTCACCATTTTCAAAGCTCACTGTACGGCAACTACGAGCGCTCATAGACGCCGTACAGTGAGCTTTGAAAATGGTGAAGATGATGAGCACATACACGGGTTGCCCGAAAACCTTCGATTACACATCACACCCATGGGAATATCCTACATAACATATATATATATATATATATATATATATATATATATATATATATATATATATATACAGTGTTACATAGTTAGAAAGTCATTGTATGTTCAACTAGTGCTTACTGGCAATCATTTAGGTGATTTTACTAAAATGGGTGGTAATACGGATGAACAAAAGCTTGAAAAAACTCATGGAGGAACCGAAGCCGCAGGTCCTGAAAACAGGAATACACTGGGAAACATCTCGGATTATCAAATTAGGCGTTCTGAGCCTCACAAATGTGCTGTACAGGATGACGGAAAAAACCAAAAGACAAACATATCTTCTGAAAAACCACCGGTAAAATATAGACACCGTCATTATTGTTCGTGTGTTGATCACTTGAAGAAATCAAAAGTTTTCTAGCAAAGGAAAAAATTACGCCCGCATAATGATCGTGAAGCCTATTTGGGATCCTCTTCCTTTAATAACCAAAAATTAGTTAATGCTGCGATACGGAATCTAGAAATTATAAGAGAATATAGAAATAATTTAGTGTCTAGGCGACGGGAAATGAATCAATTTTGAAGTCAATAACATCATCTGCTAGGCCAACAAGGGAATCTACAGCTAACAGTGATAACTCTTCTACTCTTTCAAACAGTGTTACAAGAAAGTATACAGCATTGAGCTTTAGAAGAAATACTAGAAAAATTATAGGTGTGATAAGTGGGTTTCGTGAACATTTCAGAGTTTAACAAAAATTTGTTTTTGGTAATATTATTATCACAAAAGCTTCGCTCTGGTATTTTGGTTTTTAATTTAATTCAAATGAAATCTATTAAAAAATAGTGATCAATGGTCAATCTAAAGTAAATCTACACAGTAAAAGTAAGCATTTCTGTGTATGTAGTGAAAAAAAAAAATCCAAATTAAATTATATCAATATATTTTGATTAATTTTGTTTCTTAAATAAATATCGCTTTATCTATATTCGAAATATTAATTATTTTTACCTATTTTTTTTTTGAAACTCTAATACTGTTACTTCTCTTCAGGCTTACTAAATTAAAACATTGATACCTAATAGTAGATTAGATGCCATTATTTAACATTTATTGCCTTGTACAAAATGATATTTGACTTTTTTACAAGAATGTGGTAAGGTGGAAATGGGCAGAAAAGGTTATATATACATATATATATATATATATATATATATATATATATATATATATATATATATAAATATATATATATATATATATATATATATATATATATATAAATATATATATATATATATATATATATATATATATATATATATATATATATATATATATATTTACTCTAGGCTACAGAATGAAAACGATAACATTACGTTATGAATAGCAATGAACGTTTCTAATGTCAGACCTATTCTGCCCATTTAAAATTTTTTGTTGCAGTTTTAATAAATAGTTTGTTAACAGAATCTTTAAGAATAATTTCTAAAGAATTGTAAAAGTATTATTTATATTAGATACTTACCAGCTCTATTCTATGTAAAGAAACGAGCAAGGTAAGCAATATTCATTTTTTATTATTTTGGGAATGATTCTTAATGAATAAACATATAATAAGAAAATTATGTTGTTTAATTTATTACCCAACAGGAAAATCACCTCAAGTGTGCCTCGCCAATTTCAATAGCAAGTGAATTTTATAATTGCAGCAAAATATTTGTAAGGGGTAAAAATCACCTCGCAAAGTAGGAGACTAATCAACGAATTTTTACTTTTCCACATTTCTAATTTACTATTTAGAAATTGGACAATAATCTTGCTGATCAGTATTATCTGCTTATTTTCAAAAACAAATGGTCTTAAAGTTTAAATTATCTCGATATATACTTACCACAATTATTGACAGAATATGCAATGACCGGATCAATTTCTGCTTTGATCGAGATGAAAATGAACCAAAAAATAGTAGTCACGTGATTAGCATTATCTGTCAAAATTAATTTTTTTTCCAAAAAAAAAATTAAAAAGTAGGATTATATCTTAAAATATCGAGAAAAGTTATTAGAAAAAGTTTTTCTAAAGGCAATTTTTTGTCCATATGCAAAATTTTAGCTATTTGAGATAATTTAGATTTTTGCCAATTATTTGCAAATTACACCACTGTTGCAAAATATGACTCAACGCGACCTACATGAAACTTCTTAGTTTCGACAATGCTTCATCCCAAACATATGTTGTTTAAAGTAGCGCCATATTAAATGTGTGTTTTTCTACAAAATCCAAATAGGGCAATTAAAATTTGGTCACGTGTGATGCAAAGTTTATTTGTTTTTGACCCTGTATAAGGCAACTTCATAAAATAACTATTTTTGAAAACGTAGTTTGTGTCTTAAAGTAATACACATTATAATTAAGACAAACAAGTATACAGTGTCATCAGTAAAATCTGCATTAAGTGTAAAAAAAAATTAAATGCGTTAAATTTTAATATTATGATCTGTAATTAGAAAATTTGAGTCTTTTAAATTAAACTATTTTTCTTAATATAAATGTGTACTACCTTTGGACACAAACTGTGTTTTCAAAAATATTTATTTTATGAAGTTACATTATACAGGGTCAAAAACAAATTTTTTTTTGCATATCGGCTGAATATTGCATTCAGAAAAATTTTTTCTAATTACTTTTTTCGATATTTTGAGATATAATTCCACTTCTGAATTTTTTTTGAAAATAATTTAAAATTGACAGATATTGCTAATCACGTGACTACTATTTTTTTTTTGTTAATGGTCATCCCAATCGAACAGAAATTGTTGCCAAAATCAAATTTCGTATAAAGTGAATTATATATATATATATATATATATATATATATATATATATTATATATATATATATATATATATATGCGGACTTTACTGGTCACATTGTATATTCCAGACTCTTAGTGATATATGTCCAGAAAGACAAAACCGTCACAGAACAGTGTTATACGAATATTGGAAAATTTCAAAAATTTTGGCAATTTACCTCGGCAGAACATGGGCAAATTTTTTAAGCAAGACGAAGGCGCCCTACGCCACAGAACCGTTCCAGTTACCAAATTCTTACAAGCAATATTATATGACAAGTGGATTGCCAACAAAGGACTTTTTTTGGCCCACGCTTCTCCTGATTTGAATGTCTTAAATTATTTTATATGGGAAACTATAAAAAATATCCTTTATTGTAATCCAGTGACAATAAAGGAGGACTGAATGGCAAGGGTACTGAGTACGTTCGAAAGTTTACCTTTAGATTTAATTAGAGCAGCCACCCATGACGAACTAGCTCGGAGATAAGAAAAATGTTTGGAAGCTCAGGGAGGAAATTTCGAATATTTATTAACATAAGTTATTTCCCTGTGTAGGTAAACCGTTTTTCATTTTTCAATACAAAAATGGTATATTACCGATATTTTAAATCTGTAAATGTTTGGAATAGACAAACCTATTCAAAGTCGCCCTTATTTTTAATGGTAAATAGGAATTATAAAAATAGGGGGTTTACATTTAAAACAATTAACTTTTAACGATTTTTTCAAGTTAATTTTTTACATTAGTTTTTGATCACCCTGTATTTACTAATTATTAAAATATCAAAAGAGTTCACTAAAGTAAATCCACTTCTAGAGGGAAACCAACACCAATTAAATAATAAAGGTTTTGATATAGGAGAAATTGATAGTTATGTTTAGGTCTGCAAACGCCATTTTTGACATAATTTTGCGTAGAATCTAAAAATAGAATAACATATAGGTGTGTCATTTAAAATAAGCAAGAAGACATCAACTTCTAGTACAACTGGAAGCGCCACCATCTTGAAAATATTTAATCCCAATTGCCCCCATTCATTTTAATAAACCGCCAAATTTGAAAAATTTGACAAATTTTATTTTCCAAGAAATCGGTCGCGGCCATTCGTCGTGGGACACACTATATAATGAATTTTTTGACCCAATATCTACACTTTTTATTTTGAATTTTTAATTTGGTAGTTAATGAACAATATTTTTTTTTGGGGTGTTTACCATATTATTTTTATTGCTCACACAATCACAGTGTTGCATTTCCTAAAAACATCTGAGCAGCCAGATTCTGTGTTACATAGAATTCTATTAATTGCTTTAATTCTATTGCAAAATAATCACCTGATATCGATTATTTCCGTCGCCAACAAGCGATCTGTCGACACCTGTCGTTTTCCATTAAAATCACATTAACTTCATTTCTTGTTCAGAGGTCATCTGCAGGAGATAACATACTAAACTTCAAAAAATTCTGACAACTTTGTATCATATGGCTTTATTTTGAAAAAACAATTCACAGCCTATCCACAACTTCTCGTACACAACATGCGTCGGTGAAAAAACTGCCAAACATTGACATTGATGGCGAATTAAAATAGTTACTGGATCTCACTAAATTTACAATGATGTTTTTCAGTTGGACAGTACGATTTCCGAAATCGCTTGAAGTATATACGATAGAAACACAGAATGCCGACAAATGCTATTATCGCTTGCGCCGATAAAGATCCAGAGTAGAAATCTAAGTGTAGAATTCTGTGTAACACAGATTCCCACTGCTAAGACTTTTCGAGTAAAAATATTTTTATATCATTATTATATTTCGTTTAAATATACTAAGACTTTATTTTACCATTTAAAAAGATATTATAAATGTCATAGTAATTCCCATCTTATTGGAAAATCGTACATTCAAATTAGTTGATTTTATTATCCTACTATAAACTTAACCACCTCTCCCTACCTTTATTACCTGGCAGAAAATATCACCCAACCATTTTTATAAGGTGCCATAAAGTCGTTAGCAACAACTCATTTAACCATAGAAAGGATCTTGGATTCTTTAGTATTAAACAAACCATAGAACGCGTTAGAACATTTGATATTAAATAGTTTCATAGTTATTGTATGTTCAACTAGTGCTTACTGGCAGTCATTTAAGTGATCTTACTAAAATGGATGAATTAGCAAATTTTGCCTTGCGGCACAGCGTGACACAGATATTCCATCCGATGATACAGGAGGTAATACGGATGAACACAAGCTTGAGGAAACTAATGGAGGAACCGAAGTCGCAGGTACTGAAAACGGGAATACACTGGAAAACATCTCGGATTATCAAATTAGGCGTTCTGAGCATCAGGAATGTGCTGTACAGGATGACAGAAAAAACCAAGAGAGAAATGAAGCTTCTGAAAAACCACCGGTAAAATATAGACACCGTCATTATTGTTCGTGTGTTGATCACATGAAGAAATCAAAAGTTCAGCATAATGCTCGTGAAGCCTATTTGAGATACACTCCTAATACTCGCCAAAGAGCATTTAATATTGCGATACTGTATGTAGCAGCTCAAGAAAGAAGAAGAAATTTAGTGGCTGAGCTAGGGGATATGAATTAATTTTGAAGTCAATAACATCATCTGCTAAGCCAACAACGGACTCTACAGCTAACAATGGTAAACCTTCTATTCTTTCAAATAGTGTTACGAAAAAGTATACAGCATCGTGCTTTAATAGAAATACTAGTAAAATTATAAGTATAATAAGTGGTTTTCGTGGAACTTTTCAAAGTATAAAAAAAAATCTGTTTCTAGTAATATTATTATCACAAAAACTCCATAATTTCTTGTCCTATTTTTTAAGTAACATTTTAATTGATCGTATTTTGGTGATTTTTTTTTATTTATATTTTTAAGAACTCTGTGACTACCCTTTAGGCTTACTAAATTAAAACATTGTTACTTAATACTATTAGATTACATGACATTATTTAACATTAATTGCCTTGTACAAAATAATATTTGACTTTCTTACAAAGAATGTTGTAAGGTAAAAATAGGTAAAAAAGTTATATATATTCACTCTATACTATATGATAAAAACGATAAAATTATTTTATGAATAGCTTTGAATGTTTTTAATGCCAGACTTTTTTGCCCATTTAAGAATTTATTGTGGCAGTTTTAATAAATAATTTGTTTAATTGT
Organism: Diaprepes abbreviatus; assembly: GCA_034092305.1. Classification (NCBI taxonomy): domain Eukaryota; kingdom Metazoa; phylum Arthropoda; class Insecta; order Coleoptera; family Curculionidae; genus Diaprepes; species Diaprepes abbreviatus. The sequence continues at coordinate 8,052,471 of JASJET010000200.1, forward strand.
TTAAGAATAATTTCTTAATAACTGTACAAGTAGTATTTATATTGGTTACTTACCAGCTCTATTATGTTTAAAGAAACGAGCAAGGTAAACGATATTTATTATCTGGGAATAATTTTAATAAATAAAAATATAATAAGAAGAAAAACTATGTTGTTTAATTTATGGCCCAACAGGAAAACCGTCTCAGGTGTGTCCCGCCAATTTTGATAGGAACAGAATTTTTTAACGGTAGCAAAATATTTGTAACATTTCCACATTTCTAATTTACTATTAAGAAATTGGACAATAATCTCGCTGATCAGTATTATCTGCTTATTTCCAAAAACAAATGGTCTTAAAGTTTAAATTATCTGGATATATACAACAATTATTGATAAAAAATGCAATGACCGGATTGATGTAATAAACATAATCTAATCGATATTGTGAAAAATTTACGTCAAAACTTTTCTTATATCCCATGGAATTAAAAAAAAATAAACAATTATGACTTGATTAAAACATTGATCCGATTACTCGATTTTACTGAAAAAAAGGATAAAGAGAAGAATAACCACAACGCATATGCATATATAGAAGTAAGATATATATACAGTGTGACCAGCAGGGGCGGATCCAGCCTCTCTCCTTGGGGGGGGGGGGGGCGGTGACATCACAAAAGTACAGTATGGCAAACGAAAGCAAGTTGTCCCCCGGGAAGGGGGGGCACCAGCAACATTCCCATTTCTAGTGTAAAAGGCAGAGGCGGGGCTATTTTTTTGAATTTGAAGCTCTTGGAGAGGGGGGGGGGGCGATCACAAGAAAAAACAAGTTTCCGACTGGGGGTGGGAAGATGCGATCAACATACACATTCCTCGTATAAGAAGCCGAATCTGGTCTATTTTCCTGAATTCAAAGCTCCTGGGGGGAGGCTTCTATCGCAAAAAAAAAAAACAAGTTGTCAACGGGGGGGAGGGGGGGTTGCCAGCAGCATACACATTCCTAATATAAAAGGCAGAATCGGCGATCGCAAGCATACACATTCCTATACTCTATTCAAGAACTAGAGAGAGTAATAACCTCACCGAAACGTCCAACATACTTGCTTCAGGGCCCCCGGTAACTGAGAACTGCCGTAAATCTAATTATATTTAAATATTATAAGCTCTTATAAATTTAATGCAACAATAAAATTTCTGATAATTCAATTTAATTTCTGTCAGTGAGCAAAGTACACCTTACAGTGTGTCCTTAGTGATTTATTTTGTTTGTGCTTGTTTTTATATATTATTTGAGATTAGTAAGATACCCAAAAGATGGAGGGCATTTTTTCCTCAACGAAAAACTTATTACGATGAATGTTTATGATGCCTTAATATCTAGATAATAATGTTAAAAGCTCTGTTGAGATGTGTTCCAATATAACAGGAGTTCGAAAATGTATCATGTACCGAACACTGACGGAGAAAAAATGACTGAAATTGTTAGTAATTTCAAGCTATATTCGATCACAGGCAGACGAAAAACCTCGTTGGAAGAAGAGATGTAAACTGTAATAAAAGGAGTTGTACATACATTTTATTATAAGAAGCAGATCTCAACCATCGACAAAATTTTAATTAAAATCAATGGAGATCGGGATTTGCCTGAAATTAAAAGAACTGAGCTCTGGAAATTGCTCAGAGAACTTAATTTATGTTGGGAAAAACCAGATAGGAAATCTGTTCTTATAGATCGGCCGGAAAATGTCCGTTGGTGAAGGAAATATCTCTCTCAAATCAAAGGTAGAGTTGCTGGAAATAACACAACTTACAAAATTAATAATTTAAATGGACTTTTGAAAGATTTTTTTGAATAAAGTGACTGCAGATAATTGCGAAAAATCCATATAATAAAAGAATAAAAGAAAATGTGGAAACTCGATCTCATGATCGGTGAGAGAGGAATCAATTTTAATTAATTTGAGCGAAGATAGCTTCACTGACTCTGATGACGAATAAGATACGTAATGTTTACCAGCGTTAACACAATTTATTATTTAAATTTTCTATGGCATATAAAAATTAATGACATTTGAATCCCTTTTTAGTGTTTAATTGTAATTCTGCAGATAGTTTAAGAAATAAATAACCTGGAACGTCAAATATCCCAAAAATGTTTTTAATTAATAATAAAATGACCGATAGCCCAAAAAAATGTTTAATATTATATTGACGAATTTATTTTTTTTATATGTCTAACTTCTTGTATTTTTGATAATGGGTATTTTGTAAGTATTTAAATTATAACTTAGAATTTTTTGAGAGAAAAAGGCTATGTTTTAGTCTGAATGTGCCTAAAACGATTTCTATGCCAAAATTAAAAATAATAAAACTAAAGTTGTGATTTGTGATAAATATGTCAAAATTATCTATATTTTCTAATATATGTGAATTATTAAAAAATCTTAAGAAATAAAATAATATTATAAAAACTTTTTAATTTAAGTTTATTACTGAAATAATACTCTATGCCATAAATAGTTAGTGATAAAATAGACCTCCTTTTGACGCTTTTCGATTAAAATCCTTTTTAACACTTCACACATCCAAATATCTATTGCTATCCAACCCAAATAGTCCATTATTATAGACCAGTATTTTTGATTATAAAATTTCTAACCCATTCCAATGAAAAATATATGTGTCTAACAGATTTTGCCAAAGACACCGGACTAAAGAACACAGGTAGTTTGCGAAGAAAAAAAAGGTAAAAAATGAAAAACTCTCCCTAGTTCTTGAATAAACTATAGTATAAGAGGCAAAATCGGGTCTATTTTCCTGAACTCCAAGCTCTTGGGGGGGGGGGGGGCGATCGCCCCCAGCGCCCCCCCCCCCTTGGATCCGCGCCTGGTGACCAGTAAAGTCCGCATGATATGGGATTTTTTTTATTAACAGCCTTATTCGAAATTTGACTTTGGCATCAATTTCTGCTTCGATCGAGATGAAAATTAACCAAAAAATAGTAGTCACGTGATAATCATTATCTGTCAAAATTAAATTTTTTTCCAAAAAAAAATTAAAAAGTAGGGTTAAGGTTAAAATATCGAGAAAAATTATTTAGAAAAAGTTTTTCTAAAGGCAATTTTTAGTCCTTATGCAAAATTTTAGATGTTTGAGATAATTTAGATTTTTTGCCCATTATTTGCAAATTGCACCACTGTTGCAAAATTAGACTCGACGCAACCTACATAAAACTTCTTAGTTTTGACAATGCTTCACTCCAGTCATATTTTGTTTAAAGTAGCGCCATATTAAATGTGTGTTTTTCTACAAAATCCAAATAGGGCAATTTAAATTTGGTCACGTGTGATGCAAAGTTTATTTGTTTTTGACCCTGTATAAGGTAACTACATAAAATAACTATTTTTGAAACGTAGTTTGTGTCTAAAAGTAATACACATTATAATTAAGACAAACAAGTACAGTGTCATCAGTAAAATCTACATTAGGTGTAAAAAAAAAATTAATGCCTTAAATTTTTATATTATGATTTGTAATTAGAAAATTTAAGTCTTTTAAATTAAACTATTTTCTTAATATAAATGTGTACTACCTTTAGACACAAACTGTGTTTTCAAAATAGTTATTTTATGAAGTTACATTATACAGGGTCAAAAATAAATATTTTTTTGCATGTGGGCTAAAAATTGCATTTAGAAAATTTTTTCGATATTTTCAGATATAACTGCACTTTTGAATTTATTTTGAAAATAATTAAAATTTGACAGATATTGTTAATCACATGACTACTATTTTTTTTTGTTAATTTTCATCCAATCGAACCAGAAATTGTTGCCAAAATCAAATCTTGTATAAAGTGAATTATTTATATATATATATATATATATATATATATATATATATATATATATATATATATATATATATATATATATATATAAACACACAATAAACCTATTTTCTATGATGAAAGTGTGGAAATTGTAATTCTGGAATATTTTGCGAGTCTACAAACAGAAATCTCGAAGAGCTTAATACACAGAATTCTATTGAAACACAACTTTTACTCTTATTTAACACCTAAGAGATGCCGAATTACCAAAAAAATAGAATTCTGCAAATTTATATTAACGATGATACAAGACGACTCTGGATTTTTGGACAACATATTTTGGACTAATGAAGCAAAATTTACGAAAAATGGCCCTTTTTAACAGACACTTTTTGGAGCGATTCAGATCCTCATGCAATAAGATTGCGGAATTTTCAAGATACTTGTCCGCTTAAGGTAATTTGTGATGTAAGAAATGAAAGAAATAATAGAACTACATTTTTATGAAGGAAAAAAAAATTAAATATCTTAGAAGGGTTAGACAATCAATATTTAAGCAATTTACCTCGGGCAAAACATAGGCAAATTTTTTAAGCAAGACGAAGGCGCCCTACGACACAGAACCGTTCCAGTTACCAAATTCTTAAAAGCAATATTTTATGACAAGTGGATTGCCAACAATGGACTTTTTTTTGACCCGTTCGTTCTCCTGATTTGACTGTCTTAAATTATTGTATATGGAAAACGATAAAAAATATCCTTTATTGTAATCCAGTGACAATAAAGGAGGACTGTATGGCAATGATAATGAATACGTTCGAAAGTTTACCTTTAGGTTCAATTAGAGCAGCCACCTATGACGAACTAGCTCGGGGATACGAAAAATGTTTGGAAGCTCAGGGAGGAAATTCGAATTTTTATTAACATAAGTTGTTTCCATGTGTAGGTAAACCATTTTTCATTTTTTCAATACAAAAATGGTATATTACCGATATTTTAAATCTGTAAATGTTTGGATAGACAAACCTATTCAAAATCGCCCTTATTTTTGATGCTAAATAAGAATTATAAAAATAGGGGGTTTGTATTTAAAAAAATTAACTTTTAACGATTTCTTCAAGTTAATCTTTAACATTAGTTTTTGATCACCCTGTATTTACTAATTATTAAAATATCAACAGAGTTCACTAAAGTAAATCCTCTTCTAGAGGGAAACCAACACCAATTAAATAATAAAGGTTTTCATATAGGAGAAATTGATAGTTTTGTTTAGGTCTGCAAACGCCATTTTTGACATAATTTTGCTTATAATCTAAAAATAGAATAACATATAGGGTGTGTCATTTAAAATAAGCAAGAAGGTATCAACTTCTGGTACAACTGGAAGCGCCACCATCTTGAAAATATTTAATCCGAATTGCCCCCATTCATTTCAGTAAACCGCCAAATTTGAAAATTGGATAAATTTTATTTTCCCAGAAATCGATCGCGGCCAGATCTGTGTCATATAGAATCCATTAATTGTTTTAATTCTATACGTCTGGTTTTCTGTATTACAAAATAATCGCCTGATATCGATTATTTCCGTCGCCAACAAGCGATCTGTCGACACCTGTCGTTTTCCTTTTACATCACATAAACTAACTTCATTTCTTGTTCAGAGGTGATCCGCAGGAGGTAACATACTAACTGCACTGTGTGTTAAATTAAACTATTTTCTTAATATAAATGTTTACTACCTTTAGACACAAACTGTGTTTTCAAAAATAGTTATTTTATAAAGTTACATTATACAGGGTCAAAAACAAATATTTTTTTGCATATGGGCTGAAAATTGCAATGACAAATCTGTTCTAATAACTTTTTTCGATATTTTGAGATATAACTTCACTTTTGAATTTTTTTTGAAAATAATTAAAATTTGACAGATATTGCTAATCACGTGACTACTATTTTTTTTTGTTAATTTCATCCCAATCGAACCAGAAATTGTTTCCAAAGTCAAATTTCGTATAAGGTGAATTATATATATATATAATATATATATAATATATATATATATATATATATATATATATATATATATATATGTAAATACATATATGTATATACCAACCAACAAACCAACACCAATTAAATAATAAAGGTTTTCATATAGGAGAAATTGATAGTTATGTTTAGGTCTGCAAACGCCATTTTTGACATAATTTTGCGTATAATCTAAAAATAGAATAACATATAGGGAGTGTCATTTAAAATAAGCAAGAAGGTATCAACTTCTGGTACAACTGGAAGCGCCACCATCTTGAAAATATTTAATCCGAATTGCCCCCATTCATTTCAGTAAAACGCCAAATTTGAAAAATTTAATAAATTTTATTTTCCGAGAAAGCGACCATTCGTCGTGAAACACACTGTATAATGAATTTTTTGGCCCAATATCTAGCATTTTTATTTTTTGAATTTTTAATTTGGTAATTAATGAACAATATTTTTTTGGATGTTTACCATATTATTTTCATTGCTCACACAATCACAGCGTTGCATTTCCTAAAAACATCTGATCAGCCAGATTCTGTGTCATATAAAAATTCAAATTCAAAAAATTCTGACAACTTTGTATCATATGGCTTTATTTTGAAAAAACAATCCACAGCCATTCCACAACTTCTCGTACACAACACGCGTCGATGAAAAAACTGCCAAACATTGACATTGACGGCGAATTAAAATAGTTACTGGATCACACTAAATTTACAATAATGTTTTTCAGTTGGACAGTAAGATATCCGAACTCGCTTGAAGAATAGACGATAGAAACACAGAATGCCGACAAATGCTATTATCGCTTGCGCCGATAGAGATCGAGAGTAGAAATCTAAGTGTAGAATTTTATGTGACACAGAATCCCACTGCTGGGACTTTTCGAGTAAAAATATTGTTATTATATCATCATTATATTTCGTTTAAATATACTAAGACTTTATTTTACCATTTAAAAAGATATTTTAAATGTCATAGTAATTCCCATATTATTGGAAAACCGTGCATTCAAAGTAGTTGATTTTATTACCCTGCTATAAAATTACCGACCTCTACTTTCGTTTAATATGCGGCAGAACAAATTTGGGCATACATGAATTACCAACCAAAAACCATAATTTTCAGATTTTGTAATGTATTTTTAATAACTCATCTGAAATCTACCTGTCCGATAACCTAACTACCTGATACAAATAATTATTTTATTATCTAATGTATTTGAAGGAATATTTAAATGTAATGTAATACAATTATTGGAAAATATATATATATAATCCACGAATTGCGGACCAAAGACGAACGAAATGAGAACTTATCTGAACTACCCCATATATCGTATGTAATATTTTAGTTTGGTTGTTTAATAAACCGATTTAAAAATTAGTTTCTGTAAAAACTTATAATTTTCTTATTTAAAATAAAAAATATATTACCCTTACCTTAGTTCTATAAAAAGGAAGCTTAGTCTGCAGTTCATAGTTTTTTAAAAAGGGGTCTTCTTGGTTTGATCCGCAATTCGAGTACTTAATTATAAAAATCAGGTCGTTAGTCCGCAATTCGAGGCCGCCGACAAATTTACCCAACCCATTTTTATAAACAGCCATAAAATCTTTAGAAACAACCCACTGAAGAATAAAATCAATCTCAATTGTTTACTATTAAACAAACCATAGAACGCGTTAAAACATTTGAACTTAACAGTGTTATATAGCTAAAAAGTCATTGTATGTTCAACTAGTGCTTACTGGCAATCATTTAGGTGATTTTACTAAAATGGATGGTAATACGGATGAACAAAAGCTTGAAAAAACTCATGGAGGAACCGAAGCCGCAGGTCCTGAAAACAGGGATACACTGGAAAACATCTCGGATTATCACATTAGGCGTTCTGAGCCTCACAAATGTGCTGTACAGGATGACGGAAAAAACCAAAAGACAAACATATCTTTTGAAAAAGCACCGGTAAAATATAGACACCGTCATTATTGTTCGTGTGTTGATCACTTGAAGAAATCAAAAGTTCAACATAATGCTCGTGAAGCCTGCCAATGCTTCATCCCAAACATATTTTGTTTAAAGTAGCGCCTTATTAAATGTATGTTTTTCTACAAAATCCAAATAGGGCAATTAAAATTTGGTCACGTGTGATGCAAAGATTATTTGTTTTTGACCCTGTATAAGGTAACTTCATAAAATAACTATTTTTGAAAACGTAGTTTGTGTCTAAAAGTAATACACATTATAATTAAGACAAACAAGTACACACTGTCATCAGTAAAATCTACATTCAGTGTAAAAAAAATTTAATGCGTTAAATTTTCATATTATGATTTTTAATTAGAAAATTTGAGTCCTTTTAAATTAAACTATTTTCTTAATATAAATGTGTACTACCTTTAGATACAAAATGTGTTTTCAAAAATAGTTATTTTATTAAGTTACATTATACAGGGTCAAAAACAATTTTTTTTTTTGCATATGGGCTGAATATTGCATTCAGAAAAATTTTTTCTAATAACTTTTTTCGATATTTTGAGATATAACTCCACTTTTGAATCTTTTTTGAAAATAATTAAAATTTGACAGGTATTGCTAATCACGTGACTATTATTTTTTTTTGTTAATTTTCATCCCAATCGAACCAGAAATTATTGCCAAAATCAAATTTCGTATACAGTGAATTATATATATATATATATATATATATATATATATATATATATATATATATATATATATATATATATATATATATATATATATATATATAAGATGCGGACTTTACTGGTCACGTTGTATATTCCAGACTCTTGGTGATATATGTCCAGAAAGACAAAACCGTCACGGAACAGTGTTAAACGAATATTGGAAAATTTCAAAAATTTTGGTAATTTACCTCGGGCAGAACATGGGCAAATTTTTTAAGCAATACGAAGGCGCCCTACGACATAGAACCGTTCCAGTTACCAAATTCTTACAAGCAATATTTTATGACAAGTGGATTGCCAACAATGGACTTTTTTTTGGCCCACTCGTTCTCCTGATTTGACTGTCTTAAATTATTTTATATGGGAAACTATAAAAAATATCCTTTATAGTAATCCAGTGACAATAAAGGAGGACTGTACGGCAAGGGTAATGAATACGTTCGAAAGTTTACCTTTAGATTCAATTAGAGCAGCCACCCATGACGAATTAGCTCGGGGATACGAAAAATGTTTGGAAGCTCAGGGAGGAAATTTCGAATATTTATTAACATAAGTTGTTTCCCTGTGTAGGTAAACCATTTTTCATTTCTTCAATACAAAAATGGTATATTACCGATATTTTAAATCTGTAAATGTTTCGAATAGACAAACCTATTCAAAATCGCCCTGATTTTTGATGCTAAATAAGAATTATAAAAATAGGGGGTTTATATTTAAAAAAATTAACTTTTAACGATTTCTTCAAGTTAATTTTTAACATTAGTTTTTGATCACCCTGTATTTACTAATTATTAAAATATCAACAGAGTTCACTAAAGTAAATCCTCTTCTAGAGGGAAACCAACACTAATTAAATAATAAAGGTTTTCATATAGGAGAAATTGATAGTTATGTTTAGGTCTGCAAACGCCATTTTTGACATAATTTTGCGTAGAATCTAAAAATAGAATAACATATAGGGTGTGTCATTTAAAATAAGCAAGAAGGTATCAATTTCTGGTACAACTGGAAGCGCTGCCATCTTGAAAATATTTAATTCGAATTGCCCCCATTCATTTCAGTAAACCGCCAAATTTGAAAAATTTAATAAATTTTATTTTCCGAGAAAGCGACCATTCGTCGTGAAACACACTGTATAATGAATTTTTTGGCCCAATATCTAGCATTTTTATTTTGAATTTTTAATTTGGTGCTTAATGAACAGTATTTTTTTTGGATGTTTACCATATTATTTTCATTGCTCACACAATCATAGCGTTGCATTTCCTAAAAACATCTGATCAGCCAGATTCTGTGTCATATAGAATTCCATTAATTGTTTTAATTCTATACGTCTGGTTTTCTGTATTACAAAATAATCGCCTGATATCGATTATTTCCGTCGCCAACAAGCGACCTGTCGACACCTGTCGTTTTCCATTAACATCACATAAACTAACTTCATTTCTTGTTCAGAGGTGATCCGGAGGAGGTAACATACTAAACTTCAAAAAATTCTGACAACTTTGTATCATATGGCTTTATTTTGAAAAAAACAATCCACAGCCTATCCACAACTTCTTGTACACAACATGCGTCGATGAAAAAACTGCCAAACATTGACATTGACGGCGAATTAAAATAGTTACTGGATCTCACTAAATTTACAATAATGTTTTTCGTATGGACAGTACGACATCCGAAAATGCTTGAAATATAGACGATATAAACACAGAATGCCGACAAATGCTATTATCGCTTGCGCCGATAGAGATCGAGAGTAGAAATCTAAGTGTAGAATTCTATGTAACACAGAATCCCACTGCTGGGACTTTTCGAGTAAAAATATTGTTATTATATCATCATTATATTTCGTTTAAATATACTAAGACTTTATTTTACCATTTAAAAAGATATTTTAAATGTCATAGTAATTCCCATATTACTGGAAAATCGTGCAGTCAAATTAGTTGATTTTATTACCCTGCTATAAACTTAACCACCTCTACCTACCTTTATTACCTGGCGGAGAAAATCGCCCAACCATTTTTATAAGGTGTCATAAAGTCGTTAGCAACAACCCATTTAAGCATAGAAAGGATCTTGGATTCTTTAGTATTAAACAAACCATAGAACGCGTTAGAACATTTGATATTAAATAGTTTCATAGTTATTGTATGTTCAACTAGTGCTTACTGGCAATCATTTAAGTGATCTTACTAAAATGGATGAATTTAGCAAATTTTGCCTTGCGGCACAGCGTGACACAGATATTCCATCCGATGATACAGGAGGTAATACGGATGAACACAAGCTTGAGGAAACTAATGGAGGAACCGAAGTCGCAGGTACTGAAAACGGGAATACACTGGAAAACATCTCGGATTATCAAATTAGGCGTTCTGAGCATCAGGAATGTGCTGTACAGGATGACAGAAAAAACCAAGAGAGAAATGAAGCTTCTGAAAAACCACCGGTAAAATATAGACACCGTCATTATTGTTCGTGTGTTGATCACATGAAGAAATCAAAAGTTCAGCATAATGCTCGTGAAGCCTATTTGAGATACACTCCTAATACTCGCCAAAGAGCATTTAATATTGCGATACTGTATGTAGCAGCTCAAGAAAGAAGAAGAAATTTAGTGGCTGAGCTAGGGGATATGAATTAATTTTGAAGTCAATAACATCATCTGCTAAGCCAACAACGGACTCTACAGCTAAGAATGGTATACCTTCTACTCTTTCAAATAGTGTTACGAAAAAGTATACAGCATCGTGTTTTAATAGAAATACTAGTAAAATTATGAGTGTAATTCGTGAACTTTTCAGAGTATAACAAAAAATCTATTTCTGGTAATATTATTATCACAAAAACTCCATAAGTTCTTGTCCTATTTTTTAAGAAACATTTTAATTGATCGTATTTTGGTGATTTTTTTATTTATATTTTTAAGAACTGTGTGACTACCCTTTAGGCTTACTAAATTGAAATATTGTTACTTAATACTATTAGATTACATGACATTATTTAACATTAATTGCCTTGTACAAAATAATATTTGACTTTCTTACAAAGAATGTTGTAAGGTGAAAATGGGTAAAAAAGTTATATATATTCACTCTATACTATATGATAAAAACGATAAAATTATTTTATGAATAGCTTTGAATGTTTCTAATGTCAGACTTTTTTGCCCATTTAAGAATTTATTGTGGCAGTTTTAATAAATAATTTGTTTAATTGTTTAAGAATAAATTCTTAAGAACTGTACAAGTATTATTTATATTGGTTACTTACCAGCTCTATTATGTTTAAAGAAACGAGCAAGGTAAACGATATTTATTATCTAGGAATAATTTTTAATAAATAAAAATATAATAAGAAGAAAAACTATGTTGTTTAATTTATGGCCCAACAGGAAAACCGTCTCAGGTGTGTCTCGCCAATTTTGATAGGAACAGAATTTTTTAACGGTAGCAAAATATTTGTAACATTTCCACATTTCTAATTTACTATTAAGAAATTGGACAATAATCTTGCTGATCAGTATTATCTGCTTATTTCCAAAAACAAATGGTCTTAAAGTTTAAATTATCTGGATATATACAACAATTATTGATAAAAAATGCAATGACCGGATTGATGTAATAAACATAATCTAATCGATATTGTGAAAAATTTACGTCAAAACTTTTCTTATATCCCATGGAATTAAAAAAAAAATAAACAATTATGACTTGATTAAAACATTGATCCGATTACTCGATTTTTACTGAAAAAAAAGGATAAAGAGAAGAATAACCACAACGCATATGCATATATAGAAGTAAGATACATATACAGTGTGACCAGTAAAGTCCGCATGATATGGGATTTTTTTTAATAACAGCCTTATTCGAAATTTGACTTTGGCATCAATTTCTGCTTCGATCGAGATGAAAATTAACCAAAAAATAGTAGTCACGTGATTATCATTATCTGTCAAAATTAAATTTTTTTCCAAAAAAAAAATTAAAAGTAGGGTTATGTCTTAAAATATCGAGAAAAATTATTAGAAAAAGTTTTTCTAAAGGCAATTTTTAGTCCTTATGCAAAATTTTAGCTGTTTGAGATAATTTAGATTTTTTGCCCATTATTTGCAAATTGCACCACTGTTGCAAAATTAAGACTCGACGCAACCTACATAAAACTTCTTAGTTTTGACAATGCTTCACTCCAGTCATATTTTGTTTAAAGTAGCGCCATATTAAATGTGTGTTTTTCTACAAAATCCAAATAGGGCAATTAAAATTTGGTCACGTGTGATGCAAAGTTTATTTGTTTTTGACCCTGTATAAGGTAACTACATAAAATAACTATTTTTGAAAACGTAGTTTGTGTCTAAAAGTAATACACATTATAATTAAGACAAACAAGTACAGTGTCATCAGTAAAATCTACATTAGGTGTAAAAAAAAAATTAATGCCTTAAATTTTTATATTATGATTTGTAATTAGAAAATTTAAGTCTTTTAAATTAAACTATTTTCTTAATATAAATGTGTACCACCTTTAGACACAAACTGTGTTTTCAAAAATAGTTTTTTTATGAAGTTACATTATACAGGGTCAAAAATAAATATTTTTTTGCATATGGGCTGAAAATTGCATTTAGAAAATTTTTTCGATATTTTCAGATATAACTCCACTTTTGAATTTATTTTGAAAATAATTAAAATTTGTCAGATATTGCTAATCACATGACTACTATTTTTTTTTTTTGTTAATTTTCATCCCAATCGAACCAGAAATTGTTGCCAAAATCAAATCTTGTATAAAGTGAATTATTTATATATATATATATATATATATATATATATATATATATATATATATATATATATATATATATATATATTAAATAAATTAAATAAATTAAATAAATTAAATAAATTAAATAAATTAAATAAATTAAATAAATTAAATAAATTAAATAAATTAAATAAATTAGATAAATTAAATAAATTAAATAAATTAAATAAATTAAATAAATTAAATAAATTAAATAAATTAAATAAATTAAATAAATTAAATAAATTAAATAAATTAAATAAATTAAATAAATTAAATAAATTAAATAAATTAAATAATTTAAATAAATTAAATAAATTAAATAAGTTATATATACAATAAACCTATTTTCTATGATGAAAGTGTGGAAATTGCAATTCTGGAATATTTTGCGAGTCTACGAACAGAAATCTCGAAGAGCTTAATACACAGAATTCTATTGAAACACAACTTTTACCCTTATTTAACACCTAAGAGATGCCGAATTACCAAAAAAATAGAATTCTGCAAATTTATATTAACGATGATACAAGACGACTCTGGATTTTTGGACAACATATTTTGGACTAATGAAGCAAAATTTACGAAAAATGGCCTTTTTAACAGACACTTTTTGGAGCGATTCAGATCCCCATGCAGTAAGATTGCGGAATTTTCAAGATACTTGTCCGCTTAAGGTAATTTGTGATGTAAGAAATGAAGAAATAATAGAACTACATTTTTATGAAGGAAAAAAAAATAAATATCCTAGAAGGGTTAGACAATCAATATTTAAGCAATTTACCTCGGGCAAAACATGGGCAAATTTTTTAAGCAAGACGAAGGCGCCCTACGACACAGAACCGTTCCAGTTACCAAATTCTTACAAGCAATATTTTATGACAAGTGGATTGCCAACAATGGACTTTTTTTTGACCCGTTCGTTCTCCTGATTTGACTGTCTTAAATTATTTTATATGGAAAACGATAAAAAATATCCTTTATTGTAATCCAGTGACAATAAAGGAGGACTGTACGGCAATGGTAATGAATACGTTCGAAAGTTTACCTTTAGGTTCAATTAGAGCAGCCACCCATGACGAATTAGCTCGGGGATACGAAAAATGTTTGGAAGCTCAGGGAGGAAATTTCGAATATTTATTAACATAAGTTGTTTCCCTGTGTAGGTAAACCATTTTTCATTTCTTCAATACAAAAATGGTATATTACCGATATTTTAAATCTGTAAATATTTGGAATAAACAAACCTATTCAAAATCGCCCTTATTTTTGATGCTAAATAAGAATTATAAAAATAGGGGGTTTGTATTTAAAAAAATTAACTTTTAACGATTTCTTCAAGTTAATTTTTAACATTAGTTTTTGATCACCCTGTATTTATTAATTATTAAAATATCAACAGAGTTCACTAAAGTAAATCCACTTCTAGAGGGAAACCAACACCAATTAAATAATAAAGGTTTTCATATAGGAGAAATTGATAGTTATGTTTAGGTCTGCAAACGCCATTTTTGACATAATTTTGCGTAGAATCTAAAAATAGAATAACATATAGGGTGTGTCATTTAAAATAAGCAAGAAAGTATCAACTTCTGGTACAACTGGAAGCGCCACCATCTTGAAAATATTTAATCCGAATTGCCCCCATTCATTTCAGTAAACCGCCAAATTTGAAAAATTTGATAAATTTTATTTTCCAAGAAATCGATCGCGGCCATTCGTCGTGAAACACACTGTATAATGAATTTTTTGGCCCAATATTTAGCATTTTTATTTTGAATTTTTAATTTGATAATTAATGAACAATATTTTTTTGGATGTTTACCATATTATTTTCATTGCTCACACAATCACAGCGTTGCATTTCCTAAAAACATCTGATCAGCCAGATTCTGTGTCATATAGAATTCCATTAATTGTTGTAATTCTATACGTCTGGTTTCCTGTGTTACAAAATAATCGTCTGATATCGATTATTTCCGTCGCCAACAAGCGATCTGTCGACCCCTGTCGTTTTCCATTAACATCACATAAACTAACTTCATTTCTTGTTCAGAAGCGATCCGCAGGAGGTAACATACTAAACTTCAAAAAATTCTGACAACTTTGTATCATATGGCTTTATTTTGAAAAAACAATCCACAGCCATTCCACAACTTCTCGTACACAACATGCGTCGATGAAAAAACTGCCAAACATTGACATTGACGGCGAATTAAAATAGTTACTGGATCTCACTAAATTTACAATAATGTTTTTCGTATGGACAGTAAGATATCCGAAATCGCTTGAAGAATAGACGATAGAAACACAGAATGCCGACAAATGCTATTATCGCTTGCGCCGATAGAGATCGAGAGTAGAAATCTAAGTGTAGAATTTTATGTGACACAGAATCCCACTGCTGGGACTTTTCGAGTAAAAATATTGTTATTATATCATCATTATATTTCGTTTAAATATACTAAGACTTTATTTTACCATTTAAAAAGATATTTTAAATGTCATAGTAATTCCCATATTATTGGAAAATCGTGCATTCAAATTAGTTGATTTTATTACCCTGCTATAAAATTACCTACCTCTACTTTCGTTTAATATGCGGCAGAAGAAATTTGAGCATACATGAATTACCAACCAAAAACCATAATTTTCAGATTTTGTAATGTGTTTTTAATAACTCATCTGAAATCTACCTGTCCGATAACCTAACTACCTGATACAAATAATTATTTTATTATCTAATGTATTTGAAGGAATATTTAAATGTAATGTAATACAATTATTGGAAAATATATATATATATATATATATATATATATATATATATATATATATATATATATATATATATATATATATATAATCCACGAATTGCGGACCAAAGACGAACGAAATGACAACTTATCTGAACTACCCCATATATCGTATGTAATATTTTAGTTTGGTTGTTTAATAAACCGATTTAAAAATTAGTTTCTGTAAAAACTTATAATTTTCTTATTTAAAATAAAAAATATATTACCATTACCTTAGTTGTATAAAAAGAAAGCTTAGTCTGCAGTTCATAGTTTTTTAAAAAGGGGTCTTCTTGGTTTGATCCGCAATTCGAGTACTCAATTAAAAAATCAGGTCGTTAGTCCGCAATTCGAGGCCGCCGACAAATTTACCAAACCCATTTTTATAAAGAGCCATAAAATCTTTAGAAACAACCCACTGAAGAATAAAATCAATATCAATTGTTTAGTATTAAACAAACCATAGAACGCGTTAAAACATTTGAGCTTAAACAGTGTTACATAGTTAAAAAGTCATTGTATGTTCAACTAGTGCTTACTAGCAATCATTTAGGTGGTTTTACTAAAATGGATAGTAATGCGGATGAACAAAAGCTTGAGGAAACTCATGGAGGAACCGAAGCCGCAGGTCCTGAAAACAGGGATACACTGGAAAACATCTCGGATTATCAAATTAGGCGTTCTGAGCCTCACAAATGTGCTGTACAGGATGACGGAAAAAACCAAAAGACAAACATACCTTTTGAAAAAGCACCGGTAAAATATAGACACCGTCATTATTGTTCGTGTGTTGATCACTTGAAGAAATCAAAAGTTCATTTCTTGCAATGGAAAAAATTACGCCCGCATAATGATCGTGAAGCCTATTTGGGATCCTCTTCCTTTAATAACCAAAAATTAGTTAATGCTGCGATACGGAATCTAGAAATTATAAAAGAATATAGAATACATTTAGTGGCTAGGCGACGATACGTGAATCAATTTTGAAGTCAATAACATCATCTGCTGGGCCAACAAGGGAATCTACAGCTAACAGTGATAACTTTTCTACTCTTTCAAACAGTGTTACGAGCAAGTATACAGCATTGAGCTTTAGAAGAAATACTAAAAAAATTATAGGTGTGATAAGTGGATTTCGTGAACATTTCAGAGTATAACAAAAATTTGTTTTTGGTAATATTATCACAAAAGCTCCTGTCTGGTATTTTGATTTTTAATTTAATTGAAATTAAACCTATTAAAAGGTAGTGATCAGTGGTCGATCTAAAGTAAATTTAAGCGGTATAAATAAGCACTTCTGTGCATGTGCTGTAAAAAAATAAAAATCCAAATTAAATTATATCAAGATATTTTGAATAATTTTGTTCCTTAAATAAATATCGCTTTATCTATAATCGAAATACTAATTATTTTTTACTTATATTTTTTTGAAACTCTGTTACTGTTACCTCTCTTTAGACTTACTAAATTAAAACATTGACACCTAACCTAACAGTAGATTAGATGCCATTATTTAACATTTATTGCCTTGTACAAAATAATATTTGACTTTTTTTTTAAAGAATGTGGTAAGGTGGAAATGGGCAGATAAGGTTACATATATTCACTCTAGGCTACAGAATGAAAACGATAACATTACGTTATAAATAGCAATGAACGTTTCTAATGTCAGACCTCTTCTGCCCATTTAAAATTTTTTTGTTGCAGTTTTAATAAATAGTTTGTTAACAGAATCTTTAAGAATAATTTCTAAAGAATTGTAAAAGTATTATTTATATTAGGTACTTACCAGCTCTAATCTATGTAAAGAAACGAGCAAGGTAAGCAATATTTATTTTTTATTATTTTGGGAATGATTCTTAATGAATAAACATATAATAAGAAAAATTATGTTGTTTAATTTATGACCCAACAGGAAAATCACCTCAGGTGTGCCTCGAAAATTTTAATAGCAAGTGAATTTTTTTAATTGTAGCAAAATATTTGTAAGGGGTAAAATCATCTCGCAAAGTAGGGGACTCATCAACGAATTTTTACTTTTCCACATTTCTAATTTACTATCTAGAAATTGGACAATAATCTTGCTAATCAGTATTATCTGCTTATTTCCAAAAACAAATGGTCTTAAAGTTTAAATTATCTCGATATATACTTACAACAATTATTGATAAAAAATGCTGTGACCGGATCGATGTAATAAACATAATCTAATCGATTTTTGAAAAATTTACGTCAAAACTTTTCTTATATCCCGTGGAATTAAAAAAAATAAACAATTATGTTTTGATTAAAACATTGATCTGATTACTCAATATTTACTGAAAAAAAAATGAAGGATAAAGAGAAGAATAATCGCAACGCATATGCATATATATATATATATATATATATATATATATATATATATATATATATATATATACAGTGTGACCAGTAAAGACCGCATCATATGGGATTTTTATAATTAACAGTCTTATTCGAAATTTGACTTTAGCATCAATTTCTGCTTCGATCAAAATGAAAATTAACCAAAAAATAATAGTCAAGTGATTAGCATTATCTGTCAAAATTAAACTTTTTTCCAAAAAAAAATTAAAAAGTAGGGTTATGTCTTAAAATATCGAGAAAAATGATTAGAAAAAGTTTTTCTAAATGCAATTTTTAGTCCATATGCAAAATTTTAGCTGTTTGACATAATTTAGATTTTTTGCCCATTATTTGTAAATTGCACCACTGTTGCAAAATAAGACTCAAACCTACATAAAACTGCTAAGTTTTCACAACACTTCATTCCAAACATATTTTGTTTAAAGTAGCGCTATATCAAATGTCTTCTTCTACAAAATCCAAATAGGGTTATTAAAATTTGGTCACATGGGATGCACTATTTTTGAAGACATAGTTTGTGTCTAAAAGTAACATACATTATAATTAAGGCAAGCAAGTACACAGTGTCATCAGTAAAGTCTGCATTAGGTGGAAAATTTTTTTTAAATGCGTTTAATTTTAATATCATGATTTTTTATTAACAAATCTGAGTCTTTTCAATTAAGCTATTTTCTTAATATTAATGTGAATTACCTTTAGACACAAACTACATTTTCAAAAATAGTTATCTTATGAAGTTACCTTATACAGGGTCAAAAAAAACTTTGCATCACATGACCAAATTTAATAGCCCTATTGAGATTTTGTAGAAAAATACACATTCAATATGGCGCTACTTTTAACAAAATATGTCTGGAATAAAGCTTTGTCAAAACTAAGAAATTTTATGTAAGTTGCGTTGAGTCTTATTTTGCAACAGTGGTGCAATTTACAAAAAATGGACAAAAAATCTACATTATCTTATACAGACTATGGATGGACAAAAAATTGCATTTTTCATTGTATTTTTGAGCACTGTGTATTTACTTATTATTAAAATATCAACAGAGTTCACTAAAGTAGATTCCCTTCTAGAAGGAAACCAACACCAATTAAATAATAAAGTCTTTGATATAGGAGAAATTGATAGTTATGTTTAGGTCTGCAAACGCCATTTTTGACATAATTTTGCGTAGAATCTAGAAATAGAATAATATATAGGGTGTATCATTTAAAATAAGCAAGAAGGCATCAACTTCTGGTACAACTGAAAGCGCCACCATCTTGAAAATATTTAAGCCGAATTGCCCCCATTCATTTTAGTAAACCGCCAAATTTGAAAAATTTTATTTTCCGAGAAATCGGTCGCGGCCATTCGTCGTGGGACACACTATATAATGAATTTTTTGACCCAATATCTATCCTTTTTATTTTGAATTTTTAATTTGGTAGTTAATGAACAATATTTTTTTTTGGATTTTTACCATATTATTTTCATTGCTCACACAATCACAGTGTTGCATTTCCTAAAAACATCTAAGCAGCGGATTCTGTGTTACATAGAATTCTATTAATTGATTTAATTCTATTGCAAAATAATCACCTGATATCGATTATTTCCGTCGCCAACAAGCGATCTGTCGACACCTGTCGTTTTCCATTAAAATCACATTAACTTCATTTCTTGTTCAGAGGTCATCTGCAGGAGATAACATACTAAACTTCAAAATATTCTGACAACTTTGTATCATATGGCTTTATTTTGAAAAAACAATTCACAGCCTATGCACAACTTCTCGTACACAACATGCGTCGGTGAAAAAACTGCCAAACATTGACATTGACGGCGAATTAAAATAGTTACTGGATCTCACTAAATTTACAATGATGTTTTTCAGTTGGACAGTACGATATCCGAAATCGCTTGAAGTATAGACGATAGAAACACAGAATGCCGACCAATGCTATTATCGCTTGCGCCGATAAAGATCCAGAGTAGAAATCTAAGTGTAGAATTCTATGTAACACAGATTCCCACTGCTAAGACTTTTCGAGTAAAAATATTTTTATATCATTATTATATTTCGTTTAAATATACTAAGACTTTATTTTACCATTTAAAAAGATATTTTAAATGTCATAGTAATTCCCATATTATTGGAAAATCGTACATTCAAATTAGTTGATTTTATTATCCTACTATAAACTTAACCACCTCTACCTACCTTTATTACCTGGCAGAAAATATCACCCAACCATTTTTATAAAGTGCCATAAAGTCGTTAGCAACAACTCATTTAAGCATAGAAAGGATATTGGATTCTTTAGTATTAAACAAACCATAGAACGCGTTAGAACATTTGATATTAAATAGTTTCATAGTTATTGTATGTTCAACTAGTGCTTACTGGCAATCATTTAAGTGATCTTACTAAAATGGATGAATTTAGCAAATTTTGCCTTGCGGCACAGCGTGACACAGATATTCCATCCGATGATACAGGAGGTAATACGGATGAACACAAGCTTGAAAAAACTAATGGAAGAACCGAAGCCGCAGGTACTGAAAACGGGAATACACTGGAAAACATCTCGGATTATCAAATTAGGCGTTCTGAGCATCAGGAATGTGCTGTACAGGATGACAGAAAAAACCAAGAGAGAAATGAAGCTTCTGAAAAACCACCGGTAAAATATAGACACCGTCATTATTGTTCGTGTGTTGATCACATGAAGAAATCAAAAGTTCAACATAATGTTCGTGAAGCCCATTTGAGATACACTCCTAATACTCGCCAAAGAGCACTTAATATTGCGATACTGTATGTAGCAGCTCAAGAAAGAAGAAGAAATTTAGTGGCTGAGCTAGGGGATATGAATTAATTTTGAAGTCAATAACATCATCTGCTAAGCCAACAACGGACTCTAGAGCTAACAATGGTAAACCTTCTACTCTTTCAAATAGTGTTACGAAAAAGTATACAGCATCGTGCTTTAATAGAAATACTAGTAAAATTATAAGTGTAATAAGTGGTTTTCGTTAACTATTCAAAGTATAAGAAAAAATCTGTTTCTAGTAATATTATTATCACAAAAACTCCATAATTTCTTGTCCTATTTTTTAAGTAACATTTTAATTGATCGTATTTTGGTGATTTTTTTTATTTATATTTTTAAGAACTCTGTGACTACCCTTTATTCTTACTAAATTAAAACATTGTTACTTAATACTATTAGATTACATGACATTATTTAACATTAATTGCCTTGTACAAAATAATATTTGACTTTCTTACAAAGAATGTTGTAAGGTAAAAATAGGTATAAAAGTTATATATATTCACTCTATACTATATGATAAAAACGATAAAATTATTTTATGAATAGCTTTGAATATTTCTAATGTCAGACTTTTTTGCCCATTTAAGAATTTATTGTGGCAGTTTTAATAAATAATTTGTTTAATTGTTTAAGAATAATTTCTTAAGAACTGTACAAGTATTATTTATATTGGTTACTTACCAGCTCTATTATGTTTAAAGAAACTAGCAAGGTAAACGATATTTATTATCTAGGAATAATTTTTAATAAATAAAAATATAATAAGAAGAAAAACTATGTTGTTTAATTTATGGCCCAACAGGAAAACCGTCTCAGGTGTGTCTCGCCAATTTTGATAGGAACAGAATTTTTTAACGGTAGCAAAATATTTGTAACATTTCCACATTTCTAATTTACTATTAAGAAATTGGACAATAATCTTGCTGATCAGTATTATCTGCTTATTTCCGAAAACAAATGGTCTTAAAGTTTAAATTATCTGGATATATACAACAATTATTGATAAAAAATGCAATGACCGGATTGATGTAATTAACATAATTTAATCGATATTGTGAAAAATTTACGTCAAAACTTTTCTTATATCCCATGGAATTAAAAAAAAATAAACAATTATGACTTGATTAAAACATTGATCCGATTACTCGATTTTTACTGAAAAAAAAGGATAAAGAGAAGAATAACCACAACGCATATGCATATATAGAAGTAAGATATATATACAGTGTGACCAGTAAAGTCCGCATGATATGGGATTTTTTTTATTAACAGCCTTATTCGAAATTTGACTTTGGCATCAATTTCTGCTTCGATCGAGATGAAAATTAACCAAAAAATAGTAGTCACGTGATTATCATTATCTGTCAAAATTAAATTTTTTTCCAAAAAAAAAATTAAAAAGTAGGGTTATGTCTTAAAATATCGAGAAAAATTATTAGAAAAAGTTTTTCTAAAAGCAATTTTTAGTCCTTATGCAAAATTTTAGCTGTTTGAGATAATTTAGATTTTTTGTCCATTATTTGCAAATTGCACCACTGTTGCAAAATTAAGACTCGACGCAACCTATATAAAACTTCTTAGCTTTGACAATGCTTCACTCCAGTCATATTTTGTTTAAAGTAGCGCCATATTAAATGTGTGTTTTTCTACAAAATCCAAATAGGGCAATTAAAATTTGGACACGTGTGATGCAAAGTTTATTTGTTTTTGACCCTGTATAAGGTAACTACATAAAATAACTATTTTTGAAAACGTAGTTTGTGTCTAAAAGTAATACACATTATAATTAAGACAAACAAGTACACAGTGTCATCAGTAAAATCAACATTAGGTGTAAAAAAAAATTAATGCCTTAAATTTTTATATTATGATTTGTAATTAGAAAATTTAAGTCTTTTAAATTAAACTATTTTCTTAATATAAATGTGTACTACCTTTAGACACAAACTGTGTTTTCAAAAATAGTTTTTTTATGAAGTTACATTATACAGGGTCAAAAATAAATATTTTTTTGCATATGGGCTGAAAATTGCATTTAGAAAATTTTTTCGATATTTTCAGATATAACTCCACTTTTGAATTTATTTTGAAAATAATTAAAATTTGACAGATATAGCTAATCACATGACTACTATTTTTTTTTTTTTGTTAATTTTCATCCCAATCGAACCAGACATTGTTGCCAAAATCAAATCTTGTATAAAGTGAATTATTTATATATATATATATATATATATATATATATATATATATATATACAGGGTGTCCAAGATAAGAATCCTAAGCATGGGGATCTCGGAAACAGTTGGAGATACGAGGTCGGTTAAATTAGAGAAAAGTTGCGCAATTTAGTGCTAAATTAAACGCAGTTAAAAAAATTCAAAAAATTTCAAACACTTCCGGAGATTTCCGGAAAAAAACGAAATTTGGCAAAATCGTTGTTAATTTTTGCAGGCTTTATTTAAAGAGATATCAGAAAATAAAAGGTAGATTCTCATTGCCACTTTTTATTTTTTATAATATGGTCTAAACAAAATTTAAATCCGACGTTTCGTTTCTGAGATACCATCATGAACTTTCATTTTTTATATGGAACAAAAAAAAGTATCCCATGTATTTGATAGCATTTTTTATTACAAATTCAACGATGTATCACCCTTGCATATCGAATACGTAGTTCAAGTACTTTCCATAAGAGCTCCATGAGAGCGAGAGAGAAAGGTATATCAGTTTTATAAAAGCCAATGAACTACACACTTGATATGCAAGTGTGATACACCGTTGAATTTGTAATAAAAAATGCTATCAAATACATGGGATACTTTTTTTTGTTCCATATAAAAAATGAAAGTTCATGATGGTATCTCAGAAACGAAACGTCGGATTTAAATTTTGTTTAGACCAAATTATAAAAAATAAAAAGTGGCAAGAAGAATCTACCTTTTATTTTTTGATATCTCTTTAAATAAAGCCTACAAAAATTAAAAACGATTTTGCCAAAATTCGGTTTTTTCCGGAAATCTCCGGAAGTATTTTGAATTTTTAAAATTTTTAAATTGCGTTTAATTTAGCACTAAATTGCGCAACTTTTCTCTAATTTAACCGACCTCGTATCTCCAACTGTTTCCGAGATCCCCATGGTTAGGATCCTTATCTTGGACACCCTGTATATATATATATATATATATATATATATTAAATAAATTAAATAAATTAAATAAATTAAATAAATTAAATAAATTAAATAAATTAAATAAATTAAATAAATTAAATAAATTAAATAAATTAAATAAATTAAATAAATTAAATAAATTAAATAAATTAAATAAATTAAATAAATTAAATAAATTAAATAAATTAAATAAATTAAATAAATTAAATAAATTAAATAAATTAAATAAATTAAATAAATTAAATAAATTAAATAAATTAAATAAATTAAATAAATTAAATAAATTAAATAAATTAAATAAATTAAATAAATTAAATAAATTAAATAAATTAAATAAATTAAATAAATTAAATAAATTAAATAAATTAAATAAATTAAATAAATTAAATAAATTAAATAAATTAAATAAATTAAATAAATTAAATAAATTAAATAAATTAAATAAATTAAATAAATTAAATAAATTAAATAAATTAAATAAATTAAATAAATTAAATAAATTAAATAAATTAAATAAATTAAATAAATTAAATAAATTAAATAAATTAAATAAATTAAATAAATTAAATAAATTAAATAAATTAAATAAATTAAATAAATTAAATAAATTAAATAAATTAAATAAATTAAATAAATTAAATAAATTAAATAAATTAAATAAATTAAATAAATTAAATAAATTAAATAAATTAAATAAATTAAATAAATTAAATAAATTAAATAAATTAAATAAATTAAATAAATTAAATAAATTAAATAAATTAAATAAATTAAATAAATTAAATAAATTAAATAAATTAAATAAATTAAATAAATTAAATAAATTAAATAAATTAAATAAATTAAATAAATTAAATAAATTAAATAAATTAAATAAATTAAATAAATTAAATAAATTAAATAAATTAAATAAATTAAATAAATTAAATAAATTAAATAAATTAAATAAATTAAATAAATTAAATAAATTAAATAAATTAAATAAATTAAATAAATTAAATAAATTAAATAAATTAAATAAATTAAATAAATTAAATAAATTAAATAAATTAAATAAATTAAATAAATTAAATAAATTAAATAAATTAAATAAATTAAATAAATTAAATAAATTAAATTAATTAAATAAATTAAATTAATTAAATAAATTAAATTAATTAAATTAATTAAATAAATTAAATTAATTAAATAAATTAAATTAATTAAATAAATTAAATTAATTAAATAAATTAAATTAATTAAATAAATTAAATTAATTAAATAAATTAAATTAATTAAATAAATTAAATTAATTAAATAAATTAAATAAATTAAATTAATTAAATTAATTAAATTAATTAAATAAATTAAATTAATTAAATAAATTAAATTAATTAAATAAATTAAATTAATTAAATAAATTAAATTAATTAAATAAATTAAATTAATTAAATAAATTAAATTAATTAAATAAATTAAATTAATTAAATAAATTAAATAAATTAAATTAATTAAATAAATTAAATTAATTAAATAAATTAAATTAATTAAATTAATTAAATAAATTAAATTAATTAAATAAATTAAATTAATTAAATAAATTAAATTAATTAAATAAATTAAATTAATTAAATAAATTAAATAAATTAAATAAATTAAATTAATTAAATAAATTAAATAAATTAAATAAATTAAATTAATTAAATAAATTAAATAAATTAAATAAATTAAATAAATTAAATTAATTAAATTAATTAAATTAATTAAATTAATTAAATTAATTAAATTAATTAAATTAATTAAATAAATTAAATTAATTAAATAAATTAAATAAATTAAATAAATTAAATTAATTAAATTAATTAAATAAATTAAATAAATTAAATTAATTAAATAAATTAAATTAATTAAATAAATTAAATAAATTAAATAAATTAAATAAATTAAATTAATTAAATTAATTAAATTAATTAAATTAATTAAATTAATTAAATTAATTAAATTAATTAAATTAATTAAATTAATTAAATTAATTAAATTAATTAAATTAATTAAATTAATTAAATTAATTAAATTAATTAAATTAATTAAATTAATTAAATTAATTAAATTAATTAAATTAATTAAATTAATTAAATTAATTAAATTAATTAAATTAATTAAATTAATTAAATTAATTAAATTAATTAAATTAATTAAATTAATTAAATTAATTAAATTAATTAAATTAATTAAATTAATTAAATTAATTAAATTAATTAAATTAATTAAATTAATTAAATTAATTAAATTAATTAAATTAATTAAATTAATTAAATAAATTAAATAAATTAAATAAATTAAATAAATTAAATAAATTAAATAAATTAAATAAATTAAATAAATTAAATAAATTAAATAAATTAAATAAATTAAATAAATTAAATAAATTAAATAAATTAAATAAATTAAATAAATTAAATAAATTAAATAAATTAAATAAATTAAATAAATTAAATAAATTAAATAAATTAAATAAATTAAATAAATTAAATAAATTAAATAAATTAAATAAATTAAATAAATTAAATAAATTAAATAAATTAAATAAATTAAATAAATTAAATAAATTAAATAAATTAAATAAATTAAATAAATTAAATAAATTAAATAAATTAAATAAATTAAATAAATTAAATAAATTAAATAAATTAAATAAATTAAATAAATTAAATAAATTAAATAAATTAAATAAATTAAATAAATTAAATAAATTAAATAAATTAAATAAATTAAATAAATTAAATAAATTAAATAAATTAAATAAATTAAATAAATTAAATAAATTAAATAAATTAAATAAATTAAATAAATTAAATAAATTAAATAAATTAAATAAATTAAATAAATTAAATAAATTAAATAAATTAAATAAATTAAATAAATTAAATAAATTAAATAAATTAAATAAATTAAATAAATTAAATAAATTAAATAAATTAAATAAATTAAATAAATTAAATAAATTAAATAAATTAAATAAATTAAATAAATTAAATAAATTAAATAAATTAAATAAATTAAATAAATTAAATAAATTAAATAAATTAAATAAATTAAATAAATTAAATAAATTAAATAAATTAAATAAATTAAATAAATTAAATAAATTAAATAAATTAAATAAATTAAATAAATTAAATAATTTAAATAAATTAAATTAATTAAATAAGTTATATATACAATAAACCTATTTTCTATGATGAAAGTGTAGAAATTGCAATTCTGGAATATTTTGCGAGTCTACGAACAGAAATCTCGAAGAGCTCAATACACAGAATTCTATTGAAACACAACTTTTACCCTTATTTAACACCTAAGAGATGCCGAATTACCAAAAAAATAGAATTCTGCAAATTTATATTAACGATGATACAAGACGACTCTGGATTTTTGGACAACATATTTTGGACTAATGAAGCAAAATTTACGAAAAATGGCCTTTTTAACAGACACTTTTTGGAGCGATTCAGATCCTCATGCAGTAAGATTGCGGAATTTTTAAGATACTTGTCCGCTTAAGGTAATTTGTGATGTAAGAAATGAAGAAATAATAGAACTACATTTTTATGAAGGAAAAAAAAATTAAATATTCTAGAAGGGTTAGACAATCAATATTTAAGCAAAACATGGGCAAATTTTTTAAGCAAGACGAAGGCGCCCTACGACACAGAACCGTTCCAGTTACCAAATTCTTACAAGCAATATTTTATGACAAGTGGATTGCCAACAATGGACTTTTTTTTGACCCGTTCGTTCTCCTGATTTGACTGTCTTAAATTATTTTATATGGAAAACGATAAAAAATATCCTTTATTGTAATCCAGTGACAATAAAGGAGGACTGTACGGCAATGATAATGAATACGTTCGAAAGTTTACCTTTAGGTTCAATTAGAGCAGCCACCTATGACGAACTAGCTCGGGGATACGAAAAATGTTTGGAAGCTCAGGGAGGAAATTTCGAATTTTTATTAACATAAGTTGTTTCCATGTGTAGGTAAACCATTTTTCATTTTTTCAATACAAAAATGGTATATTACCGATATTTTAAATCTGTAAATGTTTGGAATAGACAAACCTATTCAAAATCGCCCTTATTTTTGATGCTAAATAAGAATTATAAAAATAGGGGGTTTGTATTTAAAAAAATTAACTTTTAACGATTTCTTCAAGTTAATCTTTAACATTAATTTTTGATCACCCTGTATTTACTAATTATTAAAATATCAACAGAGTTCACTAAAGTAAATCCTCTTCTAGAGGGAAACCAACACCAATTAAATAATAAAGGTTTTCATATAGGAGAAATTGATAGTTATGTTTAGGTCTGCAAACGCCATTTTTGACATAATTTTGCTTATAATCTAAAAATAGAATAACATATAGGGTGTGTCATTTAAAATAAGCAAGAAGGTATCAACTTCTGGTACAACTGGAAGCGCCACCATCTTGAAAATATTTAATCCGAATTGCCCCTATTCATTTCAGTAAACCGACAAATTTGAAAAATTTGATAAATTTTATTTTCCCAGAAATCGATTGCGGCCATTCGTCGTGAAACACACTGTATAATGAATTTTTTGGCCCAATATCTAGCATTTTTATTTTGAATTTTTAATTTGGTAGTTAATGAACAATATTTTTTTGAATGTTTACCATATTATTTTCATTGCCCACACAATCACAGCGTTGCATTTCCTAAAAACATCTGACCAGCCAGATTCTGTGTCATATAGAATTCCATTAATTGTTTTAATTCTATACGTCTGGTTTTCTGTATTACAAAATAATCGCCTGATATCGATTATTTCCGTCGCCAATAAGCGATCTGTCGACACCTGTCGTTTTCCTTTTACATCACATAAACTAACTTCATTTCTTGTTCAGAGGTGATCCGCAGGAGGTAACATACTAAACTTCAAAAAATTCTGACAACTTTGTATCATATGGCTTTATTTTGAAAAAACAATCCACAGCCATTCCACAACTTCTCGTACACAACATGTGTCGATGAATAAACTGCCAAACATTGACATTGACGGCGAATTAAAATAGTTACTGGATCTCACTAAATTTACAATAATTTTTTTCGTATGGACAGTACGATATCCGAAAACGCTTGAAGAATAGACGATAGAAACACAGAATGCCGACAAATGCTATTATCGCTTGCGCCGATAGAGATCAAGAGTAGAAATCTAAGTGTAGAATTTTTTGTAACACAGAATCCCACTGCTGGGACTTTTCGAGTAAAAATATTGTTATTATATCATCATTACATTTCGTTTAAATATACTAAGACTTTATTTTACCATTTAAAAAGATATTTTAAATGTCATAGTATTTCCCATATTATAGGAAAATCCAGCATTCAAATTAGTTGATTTTATTACCCTGTTATAAAATTACCGACCTCTACTTTCGTTTAATATGCGGCAGAACAAATTTGGGCATACATGAATTACCAACCAAAAACCATAATTTTCAGATTTTGTAATGTGTTTTTAATAACTCATCTGAAATCTACCTGTCCGATAACCTAACTACCTGATACAAATAATTATTTTATTATCTAATGTATTTGAAGGAATATTTAAATGTAATGTAATACAATTATTGGAAAATATATATATATATATATATATATATATATATATATATATATATATATATATATATATATATATGAATTGCGGACTAAAGACGAACGAAATGAGAACTTACCTGAACTGCCCCATATATTGTATGTAATATTTTAGTTTGGTTGTTTAATAAACCGATTTAAAAATTAGTTTCTGTAAAAACTTATAATTTTTTTTATTTAAAATAACTAATATATTACCCTTACCTTAGTTGTATAAAAAGGAAGCTTAGTCTGCAGTTCATAGTTTTTTAAAAAGGGGTCTTCTTGGTTTGATCCGCAATTCGAGTACTCAATTATAAAAATCAGGTCGTTAGTCCGCAATTCGAGGCCGCCAACAAATTTACCAAACCCATTTTTATAAAGAGCCATAAAATCTTTAGAAATAACCCACTGAAGAATAAAATCAATATCAATTGTTTAGTATTAAACAAACCATAGAACGCGTTAAAACATTTGAGCTTAAACAGTGTTACATAGTTAAAAAGTCATTGTATGTTCAACTTGTGCTTACTGGCAATTATTTGGGTGGTTTTACTAAAATGGATGGTAATGCGGATGAACAAAAGCTTGAGGAAACTCATGGAGGAACCGAAGCCGCAGGTCCTGAAAACAGGATACACTGGAAAACATCTCGGATTATCACATTAGGCGTTCTGAGCCTCACAAATGTGCTGTACAGGATGACGGAAAAAACCAAAAGACAAACATACCTTTTGAAAAAGCACCGGTAAAATATAGACACCGTCATTATTGTTCGTGTGTTGAAGAAATCAAAAGTTCATTTCTTGCAATGGAAAAAATTACGCCCGCATAATGATCGTGAAGCCTATTTGGGATCCTCTTCCTTTAATAACCAAAGATTAGTTAATGCTGCGATACGGAATCTAGAAATTATAAGAGAATATAGAATACATTTAGTGGCTAGGCGACGGGAAATGAATCAATTTTGAAGTCAATAACATCATCTGCTGGGCCAACAAGGGAATCTACAGCTAACAGTGATAACTCTTCTACTCTTTCAAACAGTGTTACGAGAAAGTATACAGCATTGAGCTTTAGAAGAAATACTAGAAAAATTATAGGTGTGATAAGTGGGTTTCGTGAACATTTCGGAGTATTACAAAAATTTGTTTTTGGTAATATTATCACAAAAGCTCCGGTCTGGTATTTTGATTTTTAATTTAATTTAAATGAAACCTATCAAAAGATAGTGATCAATGGTCGATCTAAAGTAAAATTAAACGGTATAAATAAGCACTTTGCATGTGCTGTAAAAAAATAAAAATCCAAATTAAATTATATCAAGATATTTTGAATAATTTTGTTCCTTAAATAAATATCGCCTTATTTTTAATCGAAATACTAATTATTTTTTATTTATATTTTTTTGAAACTCTGTTACTGTTACCTCTCTTTAGACTTACGAAATTAAAACATTGACACCTAACCTAACAGTAGATTAGATGCCATTATTTAACATTTATTGCCTTGTACAAAATAATATTTGATTTTTTTTTAAAGAATGTGGTAAGGTGGAAATGGGCAGATAAGGTTATATATATTCACTCTAGGCTACAGAATGAAAACGATAACATTACGTTATAAATAGCAATGAACGTTTCTAATGTCAGACCTCTTCTGCCCATTTAAAATTTTTTTGTTGCAGTTTTAATAAATTGTTTGTTAACAGAATCTTTAAGAATAATTTCTTAAGAACTGTACAAGTATTATTTATATTGGTTACTTACCAGCTCTATTATGTTTAAAGAAACGAGCAAGGTAAACGATATTTATTATCTAGGAATTATTTTTAATAAATAAAAATATAATAAGAAGAAAAGCTATGTTGTTTAATTTATAGCCCAACAGGAAAACCGTCTCAGGTGTGTCTCGCCAATTTTGATAGGAACAGAATTTTTTAACGGTAGCAAAATATTTGTAAGGGTAAAATCACCTCGCAAATCACTCATTAACGAATTTTTACTTTTCCACATTCTAATTTACTATTAAGAAATTGGACAATAATATTTCTGATCAGTATTATCTGCTTATTTCCAAAAACAAATGGTCTTAAAGTTTAAATTATCTCGATATATACTTACAACAATTATTAATAAAAAATGTAGTGACCGGATTGATGTAATAAACAGAATCTAATCGATTTTTTGAAAAATTTACGTCAAAACTTTTCTTATATCCCGTGGAATTAAAAAAAAATAAACAATTATGCCTTGATTAAAACATTGATCTGATTACTCAATATTTACTGAACAAAATTGAAGGTTAAAGAGAAGAATAATCACAACGCATATGCATATATAGAAGTAAGATACATATACAGTGTGACCAGTTAAGTCCTCATCATATGGAATTTTTTTTTATTAACAGTCTTATTCGAAATTTGACTTTGGCATCAATTTCTGCTTCGATCGAGATGAAAACTAACAAAAAAATAGTAGTCACGTGATTAGCATTATCTGTCAAAATTAAATTTTTTTCCAAAAAAAAATGAAAAGTGGGGTTAAAATATGGAGAAAAATTATTAGAAAAAGTTTTTCTAAATGCAATTTTTAGTTCATATACAAAATTTTAGCTGTTTGAGATAATTTAGATTTTTTGCCCATTATTTGTAAATTGCACCACTGTTACAAAATAAGGCTCAACGCAACCTACATAAAACATCTTAGTTCTGACAATGCTTCATCCCAAACATATTTTGTTTAAAGTAGCGCCATATTAAATGTATGTTTTTCTACAAAATCCAAATAGGGCAATTAAAATTTGGTCACGTGTGAAGTAAAGATTATTTGTTTTTGACCCTGTATAAGGTAACTTCATAAAATAACTATTTTTGAAAACATAGTTTGTGTCTAAAAGTAATACACATTATAATTAAGACAAACAAGTACACAGTGTCATCAGTAAAATCTGCATTAAGGGTAAAAAAAATTAAATGCGTTAAATTTTTATATTATGATTTGTAATTAGAAAATTTGAGTATTTTAAATTAAACTATTTTCTTAATATAAATGTGTACTACCTGTTTAGGTTTCATTACTTTTTAGTTCAATTTTACTCGTGTTCACACGTGACACATTTTACTGGCCCTTGCGCCTTTGGACAATGTAAAAAGGGACAGAACAGTAGTAGTACCATAGTCGTATCGTATAGTACTCGACGTATTGCACGTCTCCCGCTTATCGTTTGCGCTCAAATATATTGACTCTCGCCTCAAAACTACTCCAAAATACAGTGATAGTGTCCCCGATTCCTGGTTCCTGGATGGTGAAGCTTGGAATTATTCTGGTGGCCACCAAGAAGAATTTATGGTAGTGCTTTCGACTACAAGGTAGGCCATTTTAGTATTTGTGTCACGCTGTCGCCGTATTTTGTATAATTTCTCATCTCCTCAATTAAACCTATATACAGTCCACTAATTGTTCTTTGTCTCAATCCCCTACATATTTTTTGGCCACTTCGAACCGGATCTTCAATTTTTTATTCACAAAATTAAAAATTTTCTTTAATTAATTAACATTTTGCAAAATTTTCTTCGAGAATGTACCATTTTTAGAATTTTATCGTTGGCCCTTTAAAAGTCTCGAAGGCGCACCTGTCACACGCAATTTCATGGTCGTACTCCCTCCATACCGCTGCATAAAATATTTGAATTTTTAACACATTGGAAACTACTGAAATTGCGTACTTTTAAAGAACAAAAAATAGTAATATTTTTTGTTGACTTATTTTATTAACTGGCTCTCAATTGGAAAGATAACAATATCGTTTATTGATTTGTTGTTTATTAAATATTGCTCGATTAGAAAAGTAAATAATAGATTTGAAAATGTCAAAACTGGATATATACATTGCTCGCAGAAATGCTGCTAATTCTCGCATTAAAGAATTATTGAATATCGCGGAAAAAGCTCGAACAGATCAAAATGTACGTTTACATTTTAAAATGCGCTATAAAATGGTGGAAAATATTAAAGATGATTTTGATAAAAATCATTCGAATATCGTTGATTTAATAGCAAGCGTGGAAAACAAAGATGCTCTTTTAAAAACCGAAGCCACTTTTAGGGAACTTTTCGATTTTGATTATTTTGAAATTCAGGCTATTTATTATAGTATTTTTGAAGCTGAACCCCTTGTCAACTTAAATGTCTCTCATTCTGCGCCATCACAAAATAATGGTAGGTTGCCCAAATTGGAAATACCGGTTTTCTCTGGCGATATTCGAACATGGAAAACATTCTATGATTTATTTAACTCGCTCATACATACTAATTCCAATTTGAGCAACGTGGAAAAATTTAGCTATTTGATAAATTCTCTCGATAAAGCCCCTCTTGCTCTAGTTAAATGTACACCTTTATGTGATGCAAATTATTTAATTGCCTATAATGCTCTGGTTAATAGATACGAAAACCCTAGACTTATTGCTATAACTCACTGGCAAGAAATACAGGGTACTAAAAAAACTGTCTGATGATTATTCGGTCAGCTCTTTGAGAAATCTCGTGGACAAGTTTGAAGAAAACTTGGCTGCTTTAAATAATTTGCATTACCCCGTTAAACAATGGGATTTTGTACTATTTAATATATTAATGGAACGGTTAAATCACAGTTTAGCTACACGTTTTGAAATTGATTGTCATACTGAATTAAAAAACCCAGCAAATCGCTCAAATAATTTTGGTATTTTGAAAGACTTTTTACAAAAACATTGTGATGCTCTAGATGCTGTTTCTGTTACTTCTTCTCCAGTAAAATTACAGTTTCCTAAAAATAAAATAAAAACATTTCTAAACAATACCGATGGCAAAGAAAAATGCCCTTTTTGTAATAAGTTACACCCCATTTATAGTTGTCAAACCTTTTTATCAAAATCTCCTCAGGAACGGTATAATATAGTTAAAACTAAAAGAATGTGTATAAACTGTTTGGGTACAAGGCACCTTTCGCCTTCATGTACATCTCTTCGCACTTGTCGTAAATGTTCTCTAAAACATCATACACTTTTACATTTTGGTTCAGAATTTAAGCCCTCATCTTCTCAAAATGTTGTTTCTCATCCTCAGAGTTCTCAAGTTGTTTCTCATACATCCACGCATGCGCCTACTCAAGTTTCCCATTTGGCGGAAAGCTCTCTCGGTACAGGTGCATTGCAGTCACATTCAGATAAAGACAATTTGCCTAACAATAATTCTCCAGATGTTAACTCTTACGTTGCTAATTTACCTCGTAACCATACTGTTCTCTTGTCCACCGCGGTCATAGAAGTCAAAGATGCGTGGGGACAATTTCAAAAAGTCCGTGTATTACTGGATTCCGCAAGTCAGGCTAATTTCGTTACTAAAAAGTGTTGTAAAAAACTGGGTTTGGATTCTTATTCTCTAAATATTTCCATAGGTGGGTTAGGACCTATGGCTACCAAGGCTACGCAAGGTGTTGCTTGCACAGTTCGTCCTCATTTTCATTGTGAACCTTGTTTAACTTTAGAATTTGTTGTTTTACCGCAAATCTGTGCCGATTTGCCATGCGCTGACTTACCAGTAAAACATTTTAAAGAATTTTTGAATTTAAACTTAGCTGATCCAAATTTTAATATTTCTTCTTCGATTGACATGCTCATTGGTGCTGAAGTTTTTGGCTCTTTATTGAAAGGTGAATCAATTTGTTTTGATCACCACAAACCCTCCGCTGTTAATACGTCTTTTGGATGGATACTTATGGGCAAAGTATCTCTTGAAAATAATTATCGTATAGGTACGTTTTGTACTTTAACTCAAATTGAAAATTGTATAAAAAGACTGTGGGAGCTAGATCAAGTAGCTCAAACCCCCAAGCTTTCTCCCGAGGAGAATGCTGCTGAACATATGTTTGTTGAATCTCATGATAGAACTCACACTGGTCGATACGTAGTAGCTCTGCCCTTCAAAAATTCCTCTTCTCCTAATTTTTGTGACTCTCGTGACATCGTTCTTCGTAGATTTTTGAACTTGGAGCGTCGTCTGAAAACTAATCCCTCGATTTATCAAGACTACTGCAATTTTATGCAAGAATATCTATCAGCTGGACACATGGAACTTATTGAAGATCCCTTAGAAGCACCCCACTCTTACTATATTCCTCATCATTGTGTTTTACGCCCAGAGAGTCAGACGACTAAATTAAGGGTCGTTTTTGACGCCTCTACTAAAGATGCAAATCATATATCATTGAATGACACTCTTTTAGTTGGACCCAAACTTCAGTTAGATATTTTCACTCTGCTACTGCGCTTTAGACTTGGCGCTGTAGGGTTTACAGCTGATATCAAGCAGATGTATCGTCAAATTTTGGTTACTAAAAGTCACTGTGATTATCAAAGAATATTATTTCGCTTCTCCCAAGACGAATCTATTAAAGATTATCGTTTACTAGCAGTGACTTACGGTGTATCTTCGGCTCCATTTTTGGCGATTCGTACTCTTCAGCAACTGGCTAGTGATTACCAGGCAAATTATCCTCTAGCCTGTCAAGCATTGAAAAATTCTATTTATGTTGATGACTTGATCTGCAGTTGCGATACTGTTAGCGAAGCTGTACAGCTTCAACAGGAGCTCGTCGAGCTCTTGCGACTTGGTGGTTTCGAGCTGAGAAAATGGGCCAGTAACAATCCACAGTTATTGACTCATTTACCGCAATCTTGGCTGCAAATTGATCCTCTTTCATTTGATAATGATCAGGAAAATATGGTGAAAATTCTGGGACTTCAATGGCAACCCAAATTGGATATCTTTACGTATAACGTAAGTGTTAGTGAAACCTCCTGTACAAAACGTAATATTTTGTCAGATTTAGCTCGCATATTTGACCCTGAAGGATTTTTAACCCCAGTTGTTCTTTTCGGTAAACTTATAATACAAAAACTCTGGGCACTTGGGCTTCAGTGGGACGACATCCCACCTGAAGACATTGTAATTAAGTGGCGCAAATTTAAGGGTGAATTACCTCTACTGTCTAATTTTCAATTACCTCGTATTCTCCTCTCTCTCGATTATTTGTTTTGTGATATTCATGCATTTTGTGACGCTTCCTCTTACGGCTATTCAACCGTTATATATTTTCGATACGAAACGTCCCAAAATCAAATAAAAACTTCTTTTGTAGCTGCAAAATCTCGTGTTGCGCCATTGAAAACGATTTCTGTTCCTCGTTTAGAATTGTGTGCAGCCGTACTCCTTTCAGATCTCTTGATTTCGATTTTGTCTGCGTTTGAAGACAAAATTAATTTTCGTCGGATTTATGCGTGGTCAGATTCGACTGTAACTCTATCCTGGATAAAATCATCTCCTCATAAGTATAATACTTTTGTTTCTAATCGTATTACTCATATTCAAGAAAAGGTTGCTCCTACTCGTTGGTTTTATATTCCTTCCGAACACAATCCGGCAGATTGTGGTTCTCGAAGCTTATTACCCTCTCAATTGCTTAACCATTCGCTATGGTGGGCGGGGCCCTTTTTTCTTTCTGAATCTGAAGAGCTTTGGCCAGATTCTTGTCGAACGTTCAAGTTCACGGAAACTGCTGTAGAGCAAAGAAAGACCGTTTTGTCCACCTTAGTTCCACCTAGGGACTTCTTTGTAAATCTTCTTGATAGATTTTCCTCCTTGGATAAAATATTACGCATTTTGTGCAGATTTCTGCGTTTAATCTTGAATAAGAACACGCAGGATACTCTTTCGGGACCTTTTTCCCTTTCAGAGCTGAATAAAGCTCTCATGTGTTTAGTTAAATACATTCAAAATATTGTATTTCGTGAGGAAATCAAAAGGCTGAAGAATAATCAGCCTCTTCCGAAGGTCTTTAGGAAGTTAAACCCTTTCCTTGATGAACATGGGATCCTGAGGGTGGGCGGACGCCTATCGTATTCTCATCTGTCGTTTGAAAACAAACATCCCGCTCTTCTGCCTTGTCTTCACAGACTTACTACTCTTATTATTGAAGATACACATAATAATTTTTACATCCCGGCCACCAGACCCTTCAGTATTTGATCGTTCAAAAATTTTGGATAATGTTTCCTAAACGAGCTATTCGCAGAGTGCTTTCTCGTTGTTATAAATGTTTTAAAGTGAATCCCAAATCCCCCCAGCCTCCTATGGGAAATCTTCCTCAGGTTCGCTTATCCCAGTGTAAGCCGTTTCAGAAGGTAAGCATAGATTTTGCTGGTGCGTTTACCACTACAATGGGCAGA
Organism: Diaprepes abbreviatus; assembly: GCA_034092305.1. Lineage (NCBI taxonomy): Eukaryota > Metazoa > Arthropoda > Insecta > Coleoptera > Curculionidae > Diaprepes > Diaprepes abbreviatus. Next base: position 8,090,937 of record JASJET010000200.1, read on the forward strand.
GTTCGAGGAGCAAAAACATATAAGTCCTATATTTGTATATTTGTCTGTATGGTTACTAAAGCTATACACCTTGAACTTTGTTCTAGTTTATCGACTGACTCATTTTTAGCTTCACTGCGGCGCTTCTTGGCCAGAAGAGGCAAAATTACTGAAATTTATAGCGACAATGGAACCAACTTTGTTGGAGCTCATAGAGAACTCACGAGTATTATGCAAATGGCTACCGAAAAGGAAAATATTTCCTGGCGATTTCTTCCCCCTGTTAGTCCCAATTTCGGAGGGCTATGGGAGAGTGGAGTAAAATCAGTAAAAACTCATTTATCGCGGGTCGTCGGCACCCAGATTTTATCGTACGAAGAGTTTAACACCGTTTTGGTCTCAATTGAAGCTGTATTAAATTCCCGGCCACTTTGTCCTTTAAGTTCAGACCCAAATGATCTTAAAGCTCTTACACCGGGACATTTTTTGAATTTGGAACCCTTAAACTCTTTTTTGGAACCTGATTTAACCTCGTTCAACCTCGGACGATTATCTCGCTTTCAATTACTACAAGCCTTACATCAGCATTTCTGGGTAAGGTGGAACAAAGAATATTTACACACTTTGATGCAACGCAGCAAATGGACTGAGTCGTCAGTTCCTATTCTCAAGGATACTCTCGTGTTGCTCAAAGACGAACACGCGCTGCCCTTGAAATGGCATTTAGGCCGGGTGTTAGAGGTGCATCCGGGTGCGGACGGAGTTACGCGCGTTGTGACTGTGCGTACCGCGCAGGGTAATTTCAAAAGACCTGTAACTAAAATATGTCCCCTACCTCAAAATTAAAATTATATATTTTTTTTTGGTTTATTACTCTACTTTAAGTTTTTTTATTTGGATGGTACAGAAATATTTTTTTTGTTTATAAAATGTCTCATTTTAGGTGGGCGGTATGTTTAGGTTTCATTACTTTTTAGTTCAATTTTACTCGTGTTCACACGTGACACATTTTACTGGCCCTTGCGCCTTTGGACAATGTAAAAAGGGACAGAACAGTAGTAGTACCATAGTCGTATCGTATAGTACTCGACGTATTGCACGTCTCCCGCTTATCGTTTGCGCTCAAATATATTGACTCTCGCCTCAAAACTACTCCAAAATACAGTGATAGTGTCCCCGATTCCTGGTTCCTGGATGGTGAAGCTTGGAATTATTCTGGTGGCCACCAAGAAGAATTTATGGTAGTGCTTTCGACTACAAGGTAGGCCATTTTAGTATTTGTGTCACGCTGTCGCCGTATTTTGTATAATTTCTCATCTCCTCAATTAAACCTATATACAGTCCACTAATTGTTCTTTGTCTCAATCCCCTACACTACCTTTAGACACAAACTGTGTTTTCAAAAATATTTATTTTATGAAGTTACAATATACAGGGTCAAAAACAATTTTTTTTGCATATGGGCTGAAAATTGCATTTAGAAAAATTTTTTCTAATTACTTTTTTCGATATTTTGAGATATAATTCCACTTTTGAATTTTTTTTTTGAAAATAATTTTAAATTGACAGATATTGCTAATCACGTGACTACTATTTTTTTTGTTAATGGTCATCCCAATCGAACCAGAAATTGTTGCCAAAATCAAATTCCGTATAAAGTGAATTATATATATATATATATATATATATATATATATATATATATATATATATATATATATATATATATATATGATGCGGACTTTACTGGTCACATTGTATATTCCAGACTCTTGGTGATATATGTCCAGAAAGACAAAACCGTCACGGAACAGTGTTAAACGAATATTGGAAAATTTCAAAAATTTTGGCAATTTACCTCGGGCAGAACATGGGCAAATTTTTTAAGCAATACGAAGGCGCCCTACGACACAGAACCGTTCCAGTTACCAAATTCTTACAAGCAATATTTTATGACAAGTGGATTGCCAACAATGGACTTTTTTTGGCCCACTCGTTCTCCTGATTTGACTGTCTTAAATTATTTTATATGGGAAACTATAAAAAATATCCTTTATTGTAATCCAGTGACAATAAAGGAGGACTGTACGGCAATGGTAATGAATACGTTCGAAAGTTTACTTTTAGATTCAATCAGAGCAGCCACCCATGACGAACTAGCTCGGAGATACGAAAAATGTTTGGAAGCTCAGGGAGGAAATTTCGAATATTTATTAACATAAGTTGTTTCCCTGTGTAGGTAACTTTTAACGATTTCTTCGAGTTAATTTTTAACATTTGTTTTTGATCATCCTGTATTTACTAATTATTAAAATATCAACAGAATTCACTAAAGTAAATCCTCTTCTAGAGGGAAACCAACACCAATTAAATAATAAAGGTTTTCATTTAGGAGAAATTGATAGTTATGTTTAGGTTTGCAAACGCCATTTTTGACATAATTTTGCGAAGAATCTAAAAATAGAATAACACACAGGGTGTGTCATTTAAAATAAGCAAGAAAGTGTCAACTTCTGGTACAACTAGAAGCGCCACCATCTTGAAAATATTTAATCCCAATTGCCCCCATTCATTTCAGTAATCCGCCAAATTTGAAAAATTTGATAAATTTTATTTTCCAAGAAACCGATCGCGGCCATTCGTCGTGAAACACACTGTATAATGAATTTTTTGACCCAATATCTAGCATTTTTATTTTGAATTTTTAATTTGGTAATTAATGAACAATATTTTTTTGAATGTTTACCATATTATTTTCATTGCTCACACAATCACAGCGTTGCATTTCCTAAAAGCATCTGATCAGCCAGATTCTGTGTCATATAGAACTCTATTAACTGTTTTAATTCTATACGTCTGGTTTTCTGTGTTACAAAATAATCGTCTGATATCGATTATTTCCGTCGCCAACAAGCGATCTGTCGACCCCTGTCGTTTTCCATTAACTTCACATAAACTAACTTTATTTCTTGTTCAGAACCGATTCGCAGGAGGTAACATACTAAACTTCAAAAAATTCTGACAACTTTGTATCATATGGCTTTATTTTGAAAAAACAATCCACACCCAGTTCACAACTTCTCGTACACAACATGCGTCGATGAGAAAACTGCCAAACATTGACGGCGAATTAAAATAGGTACTGGATCTCACTAAATTTACAATAATGTTTTTCTTATGGACAGTACGATATCCGAAAACGCTTGAAGTATAGACGATATAAACACAGAATGCCGACAAATGCTATTATCGCTTGCGCCGATAGAGATCGAGAGTAGAAATCTAAGTGTAGAATTCTATGTAACACAGAATCCCACTGCTGGGACTTTTCGAGTAAAAATATTGTTATTATATAATCATTATATTTCGTTTAAATATACTAAGACTTTATTTTACCATTTAAAAAGATATTTTAAATGTGCATTCAAATTAGTTGATTTTATTACCCTGCTATAAACTTACCGACCTCTACTTTCGTTTAATATGCGGCAGAACAAATTTGGGCGTACATGAATTACCAACCAAAAACCATAATTTTCGGATTTTGTAATGTGTTTTTAATAACTCATCTGAAATCTACCTGTCCGAAAACCTAACTACCTGATACAAATAATTATTTTATTATCTATTGTATTTGAAGGAATATTTAAAAGTAATGTAATACAATTATTGGAATATATATATATATATATATATATATATATATATATATATATATATATATATATATAATCCACGAATTGCGGACCAAAGACGAACGAAATGAGAACTTTCCTGAACTACCCCATATATTGTATGTAATATTTTAGTTTGGTTGTTTAATAAACCGATTTAAAAATTAGTTTCTGTAAAAACTTATAATTTTCTTATTTAAAATAAAAAATATATTACCCTTACCTTAGTTGTATAAAAAGGAAGCTTAGTCTGCAATTCATGGTTTTTTAAAAAGGGGTCTTCTTGGTTTGATCCGCAATTCGAGTACTCAATTATAAAAATCAGGTAGTTAGTCCGCAATTCGAGGCCGCCAACAAATTTACCAAACCCATTTTTATAAAGAGCCATAAAATCTTTAGAAACAACCCACTGAAGAATAAAATCAATCTCAATTGTTTAGTATTAAACAAACCATAGAACGCATTAAAACATTTGAGCTTAAACAGTGTTACATAGTTAAAAAGTCATTGTATGTTCAACTAGTGCTTACTGGCAATCATTTAGGTGGTTTTACTAAAATGGATGGTAATGCGGATGAACAAAAGCTTGAGGAAACTCACGGAGGAACCGAAGCCGCAGGTCCTGAAAACAGGGATACACTGGAAAACATCTCGGGTTATCAAATTAGGCATTCTGAGCATCAGGAATGTGCTGTACAGGATGACAGAAAAAACCAAGAGAGAAATGAAACTTCTGAAAAACCACCGGTAAAATATAGACACCGTCATTATTGTTCGTGTGTTGATCACATGAAGAAATCAAAAGTTCAGCATAATGCTCGTGAAGCCTTTTTGAGATACACTCCTAATACTCACCAAAGAGCACTTAATATTGCGATACTGTATGTAGCAGCTCAAGAAAGAAGAAGAAATTTAGTGGCTGAGCTAGGGGATATGAATTAATTTTGAAGTCAATAACATCATCTGCTAAGCCAACAACGGACTCTACAGCTAAGAATGGTAAACCTTCTACTCTTTCAAATAGTGTTACGAAAAAGTATACAGCATCGTGTTTTAATAGAAATACTAGTAAAATTATGAGTGTAATAAGTGGGTTTCGTGAACTTTTCAGAGTATAAGAAAAAATCTATTTCTGGTAATATTATTATCACAAAAACTCCATAATTTCTTGTCCTATTTTTTAAGTAACATTTTAATTGATCGTATTTTGGTGATTTTTTTTATTTATATTTTTAAGAACTCTGTGACTACCCTTTAGGCTCACTAAATTTAAACATTGTTACTTAATACTATTAGATTACATGACATTATTTAACATTAATTGCCTTGTACAAAATAATATTTGACTTTCTTACAAAGAATGTTGTAAGGTGAAAATGGGTAAAAAAGTTATATATATTCACTCTATACTATGTGATAAAAACGATAAAATTATTTTATGAATAGCTTTGAATGTTTCTAGTGTCAGACTTTTTTGCCCATTTAAGAATTTATTTTGGCAGTTTTAATAAATAATTTGTTTAATTGTTTAAGAATAATTTCTTAAGAACTGTACAAGTATTATTTATATTGGTTACTTACCAGCTCTATTATGTTTAAAGAAACGAGCAAGGTAACCGATATTTATTATCTAGGAATAATTTTTAATAAATAAAAATGTAATAAGAAGAAAAACTATGTTGTTTAATTTATGGCCCAATAGGAAAACCGTCTCAGGTGTGTCTCGCCAATTTTGATAGGAACAGAATTTTTTAACGGCAAAATATTTGTAAGGGGTAAAATCACCTCGCAAAGTAGAGGACTCATCAACGAATTTTTACTTTTCCACATTTCTAATTTACTATTTAGAAATTGGACAATAATCTTGCCGATTAGTATTATCTGCTTATTTTCAACAAAAATGGTCTTAAAGTTTAAATTATCTCGATATATACTTATAACAGTTATTGCAGTGACCGGATCAATGTAGTAAACATTATCTAATCGATTTTTTGAAAAATTTACGTCAAAACTTTTCTTATATCCCATGGAATTAAAAAAATCTCTCACTTCCTATTAAGAAATTGGCTCAACTAAACGATTATCTTGGTGATCAGTATTATGTGCTTATTTACCAAAAAAATAGTCTTAAAGTTTAAAATATCTGGATATATACTTACAACAATTACTGTTGAAAAATGCAGTGACCAGATCGATGTAATAAACATAATCTAATCGATTTTTTGAAAAATTTACGTCGCAACTTTTCTTTTATTACCACATTGATCTGATTGGCCGATATTTATTGAAAAAGATTTAAGGATAAATAGAAAAACAATCACAACGCTAACGCACTTTAGATATGCATATATATATATATATATATATATATATATATATATATATATATATATATATATATATATATATATATATATATACAGTGCCTTCATTTCAAAACGAACCATCCTTAATAACTTTGTTAAATAGAAAAATTAAAAAAAAAGAAAAAACACGTCAATTTAGATATAAAGGGGGAAGTTTAATTTTGCATTTGTTAAAAGTCTGTCAATCACCTCCTCACCTCCAGCTAACCTCACTTTGATATGTCAAATGGGAACCCCCACCTTGTGACACATCATTGTAAGCAGCATAAAATTGTCTATCCAACCGTCTAAAAAAAATTAAATCGGTTGACGTACAAGCGAATAGTGTGCAAAAATGTCTTGTAATAATGCATAATATATCGGCCTCGAACTTTGGTATGTCAAATGATTACCCTATAGTGTGATACATCATTTTAAAGGGCATACTATCTCCTATTTAGCCAATAAAAAAAAACAAAATCTGTTGATGTACAAGCGAATAGTAAGAAAAGATGTGTGGTAATAATAGACACCTTATCACATTAAACTTTATTATGTCAAATGGCTACTTCATAGAGTAAAATATTATTTTAAATTTAAAATAAATATTTTTTTAAAATAATAAACAGTTAAAATATTTGCGAGAAAAAAACTAAGCCTGTTTTAAAATTCATCGCAAAATTCATTGCAGCCTAATCAATCTAGTGTATTTATTTCAATGATATTTTTTGCGGTACCTGATAGGTACAAGAAATCACTGCAATAAATAAAATTTTTAAGATCTTTAAACACCAGTTGTTTATTATTGTTAAAATTGTCATTGTGACGCCTAGTTGAAACGTGAATATAAATGGTGTATACGCTGGCCGAAAGAATAGAAATAATTTTTCTCTATGGAGCTGAAGATCGGTGCGCTCGTAGAACCGCCAGAGCATTTAACGAGAGGCATCAAGACAAAAACGTGGGCCATAAATATGTACTCGAATTGGTACGAAAGTTTGAAGAAACGGGATCAGTTTGTAATAAAAAATCTATTGAGAAAAGGGTTGTAGATGAAGCATGCCAAATCGAGGTACTAGGACAGTTTGCAATAGATCCAACTTTATCCATCTCAAAGGTCGCACATTTAACCAACATTTCTGCTGGCTCTGTGCATAAAGTTTTAAAACAAAATAAGTTTTTTCCCTACAAAATTCAAATTCTTCAAGAACTCGGAGAAGACGATTTTGATAGGAGAATTCAATTTTGCGAATTAATGTGCCAACGAATTGACGAGGACCCCCATTTACCTAAGAATATCTGCTTTAGTGATGAATCAACTTTTTTTCTAAATGGACTGGTTAACAGACATAACTGCAGATACTGGGATAATGAAAATCCGCACCTTTTCCGAGAAGGGCATACTCAATATCCCGAAAAAATTAACGTGTGGGCAGGAATTTATGGCAATGAAATCATCGGGCCATTTTTTTTGGAAGATAATTTAACTGGGCAAATTTATTTAAACCTTTTAGAAAACACAATATACCCTGCCATTGTGTAATCTTTAGAAAATCAAGTGGATGAAAATGCTGTTATGGTACTAAATGAAAATAATTTGCATTTCCAGCAAGATGGAGCTCCCCCGCACTACGCTTTGGCAATTCGAGAGTGGCTTGATGAACATTTTCCAGGGACGTGGATTGGCAGACGTGGTACAATTGAATGGCCAGCACGGTCTCCAGACCTAACCCCTCTAGACTTTTTTCTTTGGGGGTATTTAAAAAGCAAGGTTTATAAAACCCCACCTGAAAATATCGACGATTTAAAAGATCGAATTGTTCGAGAATGTAGAGGAATTAGCAGAGAAACCCTTGCCAATGTTCGTGGGGAATTTCAAAATAGGCTTTTTTATTGTCTCGCTAATAACGGCGCACATTTTGAACATTTAATAAAATAATTTTCTTCAACTGAATAAAACTGAATAAACTGCTTATATTTAACACATTTTTGCATCCTAATTGCCTATAACGTCTATTAACTTAATTTTTTTTGACATCGTTGGATAGCAGATCGTACGTCCTTTAAAATGATGTATCACACTATAGGGTAATCATTTGACATACCAAAGTTCGAGGCCGATATATTATGCATTATTACAAGACATTTTTGCACACTATTCGCTTGTACGTCAACCGATTTAATTTTTTTAGACGGTTGGATAGACAATTTTATGCTTCTTACAATGATGTGTCACAAGGTGGGGGTTCCCATTTGACATATCAAAGTGAGGTTAGCTGGAGGTGAGGAGGTGATTGACAGATTTTTAACAAATAAAAAATTAAACTTCCCCCTGTATATCTAAATTGACGTGTTTTTTCTTTTTTTTTTAATTTTTCTATTTAACAAAGTTATTAAGGATGGTTCGTTTTGAAATGAAGGCACTGTATATACAGAGTCATTCACCCTATACGGCACGGAATATTGCGGCCGAAATATGTAACTTACAAAAAGTTTTACTTTTGGGATATATGGGGGTCTAGTATAGTTATTTTTTAAAATTATTTTCATATTATACAGGGTGTCCCAAAAGCTCTAAAAGTATCAAAGTTTTGTTTTTTTTAAGTGGAAGCCCCTGTATATTACTGCATTTATGGATTTCCCGATCAAAATAAGTGCCTATTTTAACAAGGTTTATAGTACCTAAACCATAAGAGTTTTTAAATAATATGAATTTTTACAAAATTTAACCTTATTTTTCACGTTTCAAATACTTAATACTTCTTAAATATTTGGAGTTGTGTACTCGAATTTACAGTAAAGTGTAATAATAAGTCATGTTTTATATCCCAAATACAATAAACTTGCTATATTATACTGGGTGTCTAAAAATTAAAACTAATCAAATAAGAACTTTAATATCCAAGTTCATTAACACGATTTAAATTTAAAACCACCCTTAACTGACAACAGAGGGTTTAAACTAACAAGTGCACTAATAAGTCAAGCAAGTTTTAAACCCTTAAAATACCAGCATAAAAACATCATCTTCTTTTATTACTGAGCCGGCAAAAATTTGGAACTTTATTTATTTTCGGGATACAACAATTTTTTTCACATATTTCAAGGTTTTATCGCAAGATTCTTATCTTTAATGACCCTATATAGGCATTTATTTTTTGACATATGTAATATAAATTATGACAATATCATAACCAAAACAAAGCTCGCCGACTAAAAGATTTAAATTTCATGGCAACTAGATCAGCTTTAAATCTTAAATCTTCTTAGTGAATCTGGCTATAAGTGGCTATAACTGGATTAATTTAAATAGAACACTATACTTTTTACCTTTTAAATACTTATCGAATGGTATAAACGTGTTGTATAGCAAAGTCTTCGCGTTTTCACAGAATACGCAAAATAATCATCTGCTGTACCATTTTGTGTTTTTTGAATAGATGTTCTAATGTATTTAGTTACCTATAGCTTTAGAAACGGATAATTCATTTAATCTGTCAGTTTAGTCTGCAAAGCCTGTTGCTATACTAGTGGTATTATTTTTTGTAACTGTAAAACTTCATTTGACTCCGTTGCACTACAACCCAGGGTGGGTCTTGGCTGCCTCGACTATCTATCTGCCTTCACCTGGAACGATCTTGTGCCAGCTCCCTCCATTCTTGCTGGTCAACTTCAAAAATAGCTAGATCCTTGTGGATGTTATCTCTCCATCTAAGCCTAGGTATTCCCAGTGGTCTTTTTCCTTGTGGTGCTTCCTCCCATACCCGTTTTATTAGTCGATCATTTTGACTCCTTTGTATATGACCTGCCCATCGTAGTCTTCTGGACTTTATTTCTTGAGTGATGTCATGGCTTTGATATATTTGCGCAAGCTCTATGTTACTTCTCATTCTGTGACGGCCTGTTTCAAGATCTCGGTATGGGCCATATATTATGCGCAAGATTTTTCTCTCAAACCTTCTTAGCAGCTCCGTATCGTGGACTGTCAGGGTCCATGTTTCACTGGCGTAGATTGCTACTGGTCGTACTATTGTTCGATAAATTTCGGTTTTTGCTTTTCTAGTGATAAATTTTGACTTCAGCAAGGTTTGTATCGCAAATGTACATTTATTTGCTTGTGTGATGCGCTGTTTAACCTCTTCCTGCATATTATTGGTTGTCGTTATCACTGCGCCCAGGTACTTGAAAATTCGCACATGTTCAAAATTATAGTCATCCATGGTGACGTTCTGCCTGATTCTGTCTTGGGTAGGGTTGCGGGAGACATGCATGTATTTGGTCTTTCCTTCATTTATTCGGAGCCCTATTCTCTGAGCTTCTTTTTCTAACTTTATAAAGTTTTCCTTCACACTGACTGTGCTTTCTCCTGTCGCTCCCATCATCCGCGTAGGCCAAAATAAGTTTAGGCCACTTGGCCCAAAATCCTCCGCGTCAACTGATACTGTTCTTACGGCTTTCTCCAGTGCAAGGTTAAATAGTACTGGCGACAAAACATCTCCCTGTTTTAATCCTCTGTTAATAGAAAATGTTTGGCTACACTCTCCTTCAATTTTGACACAGCTTTTTGCCCCCTCCAGATACGCTCTACACAGTCTAATCAGCTTGTGCGGGATTCCAAATTCTTCCATAGCTTCCCACAACCTTATCCTAATAACACTGTCTTATGCTTGCTCGAAATCTATGAACAGAGTATGGCAGTTTTTGTTAAACTTCATTTATTGAACTAAATTATTTGAATATATATATATATATATATATATATATATATATATATATATATATATATATATATATATATATATATATAAAGTGGTTTAAAATACCTTAGGAATACGAAGAAATTTAGTTTTTATTATTCATGTAAAATGAATTTTTTTGACATATGCTGTTTTTGGTAGGAATGTATCGGAGACTTCCACAAAATGTACAGGGTGAGTCAAAGATTGGATGAAGTAGGTTTGTGCCTTTTCGGTGAAATTAACAAAGAAACTATATTTATTGTTTGATACAGTTTATTTTTACGCAGATTTTAAAAATATTTAGGACTCTACAGGGTGAGCCAAAAACTAGGACAGCATAAAGTTGTATTTTTTTAAATAGAACACCCTATATACGAATCATATTTTCGATTTGGCTTATAATTTTAAATCTTTTTTATTAAGGGTTTACTATAACAAAACTTTATAGTTTCTGAGATAATTAAGTTTAAAGAAAAAAAGTTACATTTTCAAGCATCAATTCAATCCTAAATAACGTTTTCAATTTTGTGACAAATATATTCAAATTTAGAATTTAGCAAGGCCAAGGACAAGTTAACATAATTTTTACCTACTATTTGCAATAAAAGCTACAGGGTGTTGAACACATCGGCTCAAATTTGAACAAGTTTAAATGAATAAATATCTTTTTTTTAAATGGTACACCCTGTATATTTTCATGTTATTTAATAGAGTAATAAAAACCCTAAAAGTTTTGTTCAATATATCCTATACCTATTTATAATAGTTTTTGAGATATTTCAGTTTTTCTTATTTTCCATACTTTTTTACAGAAATAGTCTCATCCCTATCGAGACCTTGAAACAGTTGGGGTAGTTCTTCTTGTAGAAAGTTCAGGTAACTATGGCCATTTAGTGGTTCATTAAAAAAGTGGGGTCCAATAATTCGATTATGATGAATACCACACCAAACATTTAATGACCAGTGGTTTTGATGTTGCACCTCTCTAATCCAAAATGGGTTTTCTGTGGCATAATAATGCATGTTACGTCTATTTACGGCACCGTTACTTCTAAAAGTAGCTTCATCACTAAACATTACCTTGCATAATAAATTTGGATTTAATTGAATCTCCGCATTTATTGTACGACAAAAGTTTACACGATTTTCAAAATCCTGTCCATGCAATTCTTGGTGTAATTCCATGTGATATGGATGATACCTATATTTCTTGGTAGTACGATTAGCGGTGGATTGTGATGTTTCACATAATGCTGCTAACTGACGGCTACCAATATAAGGATTTTCCTGAACATTTAACAATACTTGTAGTTCTTTTTCTTCATTAGTTACTGGTTTGTTGACCACTTTACATTTCGGATAATCAACAGTACCAGAAAAATCAAATCTTTGCATTAAGTTTTGAAAAGTATGGGTATTAGGCTGGCGTCGATCAGGATACTTCATTTTGTAAATTCTTTGAGAAAGAAGGCAATTTTTTTGAGCCTCTCCTATTGTATAAATCATATCTATTAACTCATTCTTTGGAAAATTCATTTTACAATATAAGATGAATGCAAAAAAAACCAAACTACGCTACATAAAAACCAAAAGAAACGATTGCGGTTATAAATTTGACACACAGAAAAATGTTCTTTTACATTGTTTTTGCCATGGCTACTATGATAATGAAGACTATTTCTGTAAAAAAGTATGGAAAATAAGAAAAACTGAAATATCTCAAAAACTATTATAAATAGGTATAGGATATATTGAACAAAACTTTTAGGGTTTTTATTACTCTTTAAATAACATGAAAATATACAGGGTGTACCATTTAAAAAAAAAGTATTTATTCATTTAAACTTGTTCAAATTTGAGCCGATGTGTTCAACACCCTGTAGCTTTTATTGTAAATATTAGGTAAAAATTATGTTAACTTGTCCTTGGCCTTGCTAAATTCCAAATTTGAATATATTTGTCACAAAATTGAAAACGTTATTTAGGATTGAATTGATGCTTGAAAATGTGACTTTTTTTCTTTAAACTTAATTATCTCAGAAACTATAAAGTTTTGTTATAGTAAACCCTTAATAAAAAAGATTTAAAATTATAAGCTAAATCGAAAATACGATTCGTATATTAAGTGTTCTATTTAAAAAAATACAACTTTATGCTGTTCTAGTTTTTTGGCTCACCCTGTAGAGTCCTAAATATTTTTAAAATCTGCGTAAAAATAAACTGTATCAAACAATAAATATAGTTTCTTTATTAATTTCACCGAAAAGGCACAAACCTACTTCATCCAATCGTTGACTCACCCTGTACATTGTTAATGTTATTATATATGGAATAACAGGTTAAAAACTTGCCATTAAGAATGGTAGTTTATGTATTAAACAAAGATTAATTGTTGCGTTGTAATTAATCTTTGCTTAAAACAAAAATCTGCGTTCTTAGTGATAAGTTTATAAAATGTTATTCTATATAAAATAACATTAAAAATATATATTTTTGTAGAAGCCTTCGATAGACTCAGTTAAAAAAGATTAGAAAGAATCAAAACGTCCTGAAGTAATAGAATATATATAATAATTTTTACTAGTTTATATATATATATATATATATATATATATATATATATATATATATATATATATATATATATATAAATAAGTAGATAAGTTTTTGTCCGTGTAATTTAAAATAAAATAGAATAAAATATTGGCGAAGCGGACGTGAGAATTTGGCAATCTACATGTTTCTCGTGTTCAAAAGTGCGGAGCACTTCAAAATATGGAAAAACTCCGGGTCCGACAGATGGCGACAGCGCTGTTTCGTCCTAATATGGGACTCGTCAGGCCACCGCAGTCGGTACAAAGCATCATCTCGCCTTTGTATCGTATAAAGCTGAATTTATAATCCAAACACAGCAAATAAGAAGACAAAGGCGACATCTCGATGGTCCACTTGATAATACAAGAACCACACAGATTAACAAAATTTGTAAAAAAACCGTCATATGGTGGCGCGACGGTGAATTAAAACAGAAATATGTAAAATCGAGTACACGAAACGCGCTGCCCACAGGATAGGGGTCGCATTTTTCGGTACTGGCAAGCAAGCCTACCGCTTATTTTAGCAGCCAAAGCCACGTGCCGCACCAAAGGATCCCACCATGAGAGCATCGTTTAGCGTGTTTTAAAGCCAAACAAGTAAATAAATAAGTAGATAAGTTTTTGTCCGTGTAATTTAAAATAAAATAGAATAAAATATTGGCGAAGCGGACGTGATAATTTGTCAACTTATTTATTTACTTGTTTGGCTTTAAAAACGCTAAACGATGCTCTCATGATGGGATCGTTTGGTGCGGCACGTGGCTTTGGCTGCTCAAATAAGCGGTAGGCTTGCTTGCCAGTACCGAAAAATGAGACCCCTATCCTGTGGGCAGCGCGTTTCGTGTACTCGATTTTACATATTTCTGTTTTAATTCACCGTCGCGCCACCATATGACGGTTTTTTTACAAATTTTGTTAATCTGTGTGGTTCTTGTATTATCAAGTGGACCATCGAGATGTCGCCTTTGTCCTCTTATTTGCTGTGTTTTGATTATAAATTCAGCTTTATACGATGCAAAGGCCAGATGATGGTTTGTACCGACTGCGGTGGCCTGACGAGTCCCATATTAGGACGAAACAGCGCTGTCGCCATCTGTCGGACCCGGAGTTTTTCCATATTTTGGAGTGCTCCGCACTTTTTAACACGAGAAACATGTAGATTGACAAATTCTCACGTCCGCTTCGCCAATATTTTATTCTATTTTATTTTAAATTACACGGACAAAAACTTATCTACTTATTTATTTACTTGTTTGGCTTTAAAACACGCTAAACGATGCTCTCATGGTGGGATCGTTTGGTGCGGCACGTGGCTTTGGCTGCTAAAATAAGCGGTAGGCTTGCTTGCCAGTACCGAAAATGCGACCCCTATCCTGTGGGCAGCACGTTTCGTGTACTCGATTTTACATATTTCTGTTTTAATTCACCGTCGCGCCACCATATGACGGTTTTTTTACAAATTTTGTTAATCTGTGTGATTCTTGTATTATCAAGTGGATCATCGAGATGTCGCCTTTGTCGTCTTATTTGCTGTGTTTTGATTATAAATTCAGCTGTCGGATCCGGAGTTTTTCCATATTTTGGAGTGCTCCGCACTTTTTAACACGAGAAACATGTAGATTGACAAATTCTCACGTCCACTTCGCCAATGTTTTATTCTATTTTATTATATATATATATATATATATATATATATATATATATATATATATATATATATATATATATATATATATATATGTATACAGCGGAGGTCAAAATAACCTTACTTTGTCATAGAAATAAATTCTTAAAGTGCCCCTTTACAGAAATACAGTGAGCTAAAGGAGTCCCCAGCAATTTGATCCCAAATTGTAACGTATGTTGTAGCCAGGCACAAGAAAAACTAAGAACAGAGAACAATATTACATTTTGGAAATGTTGGCAAAATAATAAAAATTGCAATTTAAAGGAAGTTGAATTCACCAAAATCATTTAAATTGATTACAGAACAACAAAAACCCGGCAATTATTAAAAAATACTGAAACTTTTCATTTTACCATGAGAGTTTAATTTCGCAGGCCTAATTTTATGAATTATGGTAAAGCTGTGTTACAAATTGAGAATTTATAGTCGCCGCCTACCACACATAAATGTCAGACAAGAGAAATTATGTCGCACTATGCTTCACATGCAGATTGTTAAGGCTGAATACTATGCTTTGTTGAATTGTAAATATATAGTATTTTGCAAAGAATATCTCTCTTAAAATGAGTTGTTTTTGTTTCATATACCTGGTGTCAACTCAACGAATTATAATAATAGCATTAATAGATCAAGAGATCCCCCAATAGAAAATGACCAACATAGATATGGCTGTCGAACATCGGAGACAACCCAGCACATACCTGGAGGATACAAAGCGTTTGCCATAAACGAATATAAGGAAGGACACAACTCAGCCGCTAAGATACTCCACCAAGACTTAGCAGATAAGTTAAAACTATTGCAGGTAGGAAAAGTGCCTTAGTACAAATACAATTCGAAGCCTATTCTTGAAAACAATGAGTTCAAGTTATATTGGGACCAAAGGGTTCTAACAGATCAAACACTTGCTCATAATAGGCCAGACATTATACTAGTAGATAAAATTTCAAGGCGAGCTACACTGATTGACATTGCAATACTTAATAACAACAACCTAAGAGCAAAATGCAACGAGAAGATCGCCAAATACAGAGATCTGGAGAGTGGGTAATGAACAGCATCCATGGTTCCCATAATACTATCAACATTGGAGTGAGACCATAGAACCTCCTGCAGAACTGTCCGGAAGTTCGTAGGAAATATAGTAGACCACGTCACCTAGGACCCGATAACATGGAAAGGGTTCCCACAGAGCTTCATCCTTTGGATGTCTTTGTATATCTGGTATGAGTTAATAATCCCTGGAGAGAGTGCGAAGCCGTTTGGCTTGTAAAGAATAAATAAAGTCTCAAAAAAGTCATCTTTCTTCAATATTACCTGAGTGATTGAGGGAACTGTTTATTTTCTGATTCCATAGATTCAATTTTGGTTGTTTTTCAAAAATGAAAAATAATGAAATGCGCTGTTATAAAATATTTTCTTCTTATAGATTTATCTTCTACAGATATTAATAGGGGGTTAGACGCTGTAATGAGGCAGTCTGCTCCTTCATTTACAACTTAAAAAACGTAAGTTATAAATTACAATTGTAATCGGAAAAAGCAGTATCTACCACAACCGAAGAAATCGACCAAATAGACAGAAGTACTATGAATGGCGCCTGCTGAAACTAAAGTAGGTAGCTGAGATTGCTGGCATATCGAAAGTTGTATGAAGTTTTATCAATTATTGTCAGAATATTTATATAATCCGTATTAGGCAGAGAATTTTTCGTCGCTTTCTCGTATATGAGGCAGAAATATTGGTATTAATGGTCCAACCAATTGATGGGGGATTCCATTAGTTTAATAATTATTGAATTCAGGAAGGCGATATCGCAGTTCTTGATTTCAAGCCTTGGGTGATTTGTTTTTATTAGGACTTCAATTGTTAAATACAAAAAACATTAATTTTTCAATTACTTAATGCTTTGGATGCTAAGTTATTCATATTTTTAATTTATATACAAAAAGTTTATGTTTCTAGGAATGAATTTCAAATCTACATTCTTGTTATATTATCTATGAATTATTTTCACTTTAATTTCAAAAAAAAGCATAGTAAGGTTAAATGATATACTTAAAGGCATGTTCAAAAAATATAATTAATTTTAATACTGTTTTTAAATATTTTCTATAACTCTTACACTTTTTATCAGTTGCATCCATTACAAATCAGGTGCTTCGATAATTCTTGATATATAGTTTCGTTTTATAAAATTATTTTACTATAGTACTTTCTGCATGAATACAAATAAGAAAACTTTACACAAAAATTGGTTATAGTATAATAGAAATAACCAATTATGGATAATCTTGCTTAGGTTTTATAAGTGAAAAATAAAGGAAAAAACTTTCTGACAATGTCCTTTTCATATTGTGATATATTTCGAATCAAAAAAGACTTGCGATTTTTATACTAATTTTTTCTGATGGGCTATGAAATAGAATGGAAACAAATCTATGATTCCTCATAAGTATCTTAAGAAATTGGGATTAGTGTACAAAATTATTTATAAAAAAATGTCACAAGAATGGAAGTCTTTTAACTTAATTTTGGTTATAGAAAGAGTTATAGAATTTTAAACACTTTACCTTTCATCGAGATGATGACAAGGCAACTGTGTAAAAACTTCTTGAAGATAATTTATAAACAAAAGAATAGACATTTTGAAAACTTTATTCCCTGCATTAAGATATTTGTAGAAATTAAGAATTTTTGGTAGCAGCGTAGCAAACACGCCCCCTGGCGTTATTGTTAACAATTTAAAAATATTCATAAGCGAAATGTGTGCCTATATTATTACGTTGTATAATTTATTAACTTTAAAATAAAATTCATTTATAGAAACCGCCAACTAAATAAATGCGATAAAAAATGTCATAACACTAATTTCAATCGATAATGCTTTTAGAAAAAAGCAAAGAAACACGATATTTTTCCTTCCAGTAAAATATTCGAAATCCCTACTGTAGCGACCGGGGAATAGAGCCTTTTCTCATTATGGTAGCTATTTTATACAATATTTTATCTCCATGTTTCCCTCTTCAGACTAAAATGCCAGAGAAACTGTCTGCAGTGTGAAATAGTAAAAAAAGCGATCTTTCCGAAATTGACACAAGAACGGCGATTGCCAAGTCGATCGGTCAAGAATGAAAATATTAATGCAGAAATGTAGCATACGAAGTATTTGAAAAATATTTAAAATCAGATGAGAGGCGGGGGCGTAGGAGAGACCTAGGAGGGTGGTGAGAAAGGAGAGTGCCGAAAGTAAGTTTTTGATTAATATTTCGATAGTCTTTTATTTAATAACTATGTTACTTATGTAGTAACATTGGTGGTAATCCACTTAAACTATTCATCTTTCAGTACATGACAATGCTTCTTTTTCGCTATGTGTATTGAGGTTGTAATGGAACAAATATTAATTATGTTACACCATCCAATGTGAACTATATTCTGTTAAAATGAATAACTAAATAATCACTCTGTGAATAGATTTTCCGTGGGTATAGGGTAGTTCTATTTTTTATCACTATCCACGAAAGTCTAAAGGAAAAAATAAATCAGTTATCGAACTTAACTTTTATGATATTTGTCGTTTAAATATTTTCTTAAAAAAATACATAAAGTCAGTTAATTTATGAAGACTTAATAGGACCCTCTCTTAGAATTGCCTATAAATCTGTCTAAGTAATCCTGCCCTGGTTATGTAAATAAAACCGAAAAATAAGGGAGGTTTATAACATATGGTATATGAAATACCGTTAAAATATATTAAATATTGAAAGATTTTCCCATTATTAGGAAACAAAAAAATGATCAAATAAACTCACTAAAATAGAAATATATCGTTTGGCCATTTGTAAAAAGAATACTGAGTAATCACTGTTTTTTCTATTCACAAGAAATAACGAGTTAAGATGTTTATTGCCGAAACAGCCAAGAAAAGTGAATAGTTTTTTTTTACAGTCTTTAACATATATTCTTTTAGTTATAGAAAGAAATAGAATAGTTTTATTAATTGTGTTTATATAAAAATTATTATTAAAATGCTCACAGGTCAATTCGTGAATCAAACATCCGGTATAGAATAGCTATCGCCCTCAGCACGTAACGATCAAAACCTTCGAACTTTAAGGGAAAGAAATTGACGTTTACCGGGTTCCATCGCGTAATATTGGGAAACAAAGGGAGAGGGGGTGTAAGGTTCGAAGACACGCTTTTAAGGAATAGTAAATTTAAGTATCGATCTGAAAGTCGAATTAGGGTGATCGGTGCGGTTCTTTAAGCCCAGGGCCGAAGTGTATATTGGGCGGGAATGAAGGTTTTCTTTGTTTGATTTGTTTTGATTTAATTCAGGAAGTTAAGGGATTATCGGGTGTTATTTTAGTAGGGCATTTCGCGATTGTCATACGGTTCGATTAAGTAATATAAATAGCTGTTTTTCGCGTTTTATTTTATTTTTTTTTGTTTAATATGTTATTAAGCTATTTATACGTGTTTTTTTCAAAATTGGGTTTTACATTTTTGGTTAAAATAACGGCCGAGAAGAGCAATTATATTAGTTTTTCGTAATTGTTATTAGTTTTAAGTTTCTCATTGTAAATAGTTCGTTTTTATTCTATTTATTTTGTTAATAGACTAAGTGTTTTGAGAAACTTGTTTTATTCAATTTAATTAAAACCTTCAAGCGAATTAACTCGCGGGCGCGCTGTTGCGAGACCTACAAAACAAAAGATGTCTTCTGACCAACTAATTAGCAGCCTTTCCTGAGTCCTGAAGTTCTGAGTTGTGGTTGGTAAGCTTAAATAACCGTAGTGTTTGGTACTTAAGCTGGAAGAGAGAAGTTGAACGACCAGACTTCCAGAGTGTCTTTATTACTGTGATATTTATTTGTAGGTTATTAAAATAGTTACTAATTAATATGGGACAAAAATGATTATAGATAAAGTGATTAACGCTACCTCAATATGTCATTGGCCAGAGTCTATAATCAAATTCTGTCACAAGGTTATGAAGCATTAATTTTAAATAATCACGATTTTTCGCATCCAGGTTAGTTCAGGTTAGTGACAGGCCGTCACAATTCTCCTAGATTATTTTTTAAACTGCATTAATTCAATTTCATTACAATCCTGTTATGCACGCTAATTAGGAATTATTGTTTCAGAATGCCAAATAAATATATGAGAAAGACTGAAAGGGGCATGAAATAAAGAACTGTATGAACTAGCTTATGAAGAAGTGACGATAAGGGAGCAGAGTTTCAGAAATGCGGCATCATCGTATAATCTAAATTACATGTCTTTGTCTCGGTATATTAAGAAAAGAAAGATTACGAAGCTAACTTAATTGATATGCCTCTATTCCAGCCCAGTAATATTTACGACTGAAGAAAAAAATGTCTTATGTAAATACATTTTGATTTGTGCCACCACTAATTATGTTTTTAAATCGAATAACGCAATACAATTGGCTTATAAATTGGCAAAGCACCATAACAAGAATTTTTCTACATCGTGGATTGAACCTGAAACGGCAAGGGAAGTATGGCTCCAACTATTTATATAATATCACCCTAACTTGTAGTTAAGGTTGCCTCGGCCTACAAGTATAGCTCGCGCTATAAGATTCAATATTACCAATGTTAGCATTTTTTTGACAACTATAAAGCTCTATTATTCCCTTGATGCCAAAGACATTTGAAACTTGGACGAGATGGGCATAACAATAGTCCAAAGATCGGACAAGGTGATCGCACGACAGGAAGGAAAGCAGGTCAGTGCAATGGCATCGGCAGAGAGGAGTATCTTACTGATGCTGTGTTTGGCTGGAAACGCAACAGGAAATTATATACCGCCTATGTTTATATTTCCGCGTAAGAGATTTCAAGAACATTTCATTCGAAATGGCTCTCTTAAATCAGTAGAAACTGCTAATGGACCTAGATAGCAAGATGATTTCCACTTTTTTCTCGGACATTTCAAGACCCATGTAAGATCATCAAAAGATCACAAAACGTTATTTATTACTCTTGGATAATCATGGCTTTAAAAAACATTAAGTTTTGCAGAGAAAATGAAATTATTTTACTCACATTCCCTCCCTACTGTACCCACAAGTTACAGCTAATGGACAGAACAGTTTTTGATCTCCTCAAGAAAGCCATTAATACCGCCAGTGATAATTGGATGAGGTTAAATACTAGAAAAGTTATGTCCATCTATGACGTCCCGTCTATAACAAAAACTGCATTTGATGTGGCTATAATGGAAAAAAATATCAGAGCTGGTTTTACAACAACAGGAACTTGGCTGTTCAATACAAATATTTTTGGAAAAGATGATTTCCTTCCTAGTCAAGTTATCCATCGTGTTTTAAATAACGGGACAGAGCCACCCATTCATGTTGCTGAAACCACAGAAATTTTAGATTCAAGGATTTTTACTCCAAATATAATAAATAATATGTTTGAGATCGAGAACACACCATTCACAGAAGATTTAGAAGCCACTAATTCAAAATCATCTGATCACAGAACTGATAATGAGGATAATTAAGCCATATGCCCCACTAGTCGATCTATTTTGACCGATATTGACAGTGAGAGAGCAATTGATAAAGAATCTCAGAGTAGAACGGGACTTGTAGCTTCTACGTCCAAAGCCCGTAGTCCACTCGCTATAACCTCCGTTGTGTTCTCACCAGAAGCATTCAGACATTTCCAAAAGCTTCACCTAGAAAGAGGACGCAAAACAATAAACGTAAAATTAAATCTGCTGTGCTGCACAGATACTCCTGTGAAGGACGAAATTGCTGCTACAGAAATCAGCAAGGAAAATAAAAAACGTGCTCTTGATGGGGATAGGAAAAAATCTACGAAGGAAAAAGGAAAATAAATGCGAACATGATTGTTTTCGCTTGTGTTGCTTCGAGCCGTTTTCCAACAGCAAATCTAAAGATACTTGAATCCAGTGCATCGAATGCAAGGAATGGTCACATGATACTTGCACTGGAGGAAAGCCCACTATATCTGTCATAACTGTATGTCAAACTAAATTCTAAACAGAACTTAATTTTAGACTTTATTTTAATCTCAAATGGATGCCTTATTATACCTTAATACTTAATCTAACACTAATATTTAGCATGTTGACTGACTAAATTTAATAGTATCTTTATTAGATTGTAATTATATGCGTGAAACAAAGGTCGTGGCTAATTATTAGTTTTGTAGGTTATGATTACATTCCAAAGGCTAATTAAGGCAATTAAATTTCTGAAATATATCTTTCTTTACAATGAAGATACGTTATTAACTAATGGCATTATATTAATTAAATTATCCTCCTTCAAATTCTAAAATACACATTAGTCAAAACTTACTTCGACCTACGTCACAACTTACCCCGGCATTAAGAGAGTTATGACACAAGGAGTATTTTTTTTTAATTTACTCATCGAACCTGTATAATTTAAAACTTTTTTGTGGTTGCTTCATACAGTGTAAAGAAGTCAATATTTTTAGTTTCAAGATTCGTAGAGACAGACGTATTTTTGACTGACGTATGTTAGAAAGAGTAAAAACTGTCACGAGCCTTCTAGGTTTCTCCCATTCAAAAAAGAGCCTGTTTCAACATACTAAATATAAAACAATGCATTGTAAAACAATAAATCATAATTGGGAAAAAAATACATTCCCAAATGCAGTAATCGTTACCTTATTTATAAATATAAATCTTTTGTACGTCTTTAATCTGTAAAATTTTTCGACTGAGGTTCATCCTCCTATGGCCGTTATTTGCTATTGATAGTAAAAACTCATATTTTATTAGTGCAATTACTTCTGATAATGCTGGAATCTTTAAAACAGAAAAACAAGAATTTCTTCAAACAAATCAATTTTTTCTGAAAGTTCAGTGGCAAATATTTACCAAAATACGAGTAAAACCGATCAATAACATTTACTTCTCGAAACGCTAGAATCTCTTTCAATATCTGAAATTACTAGTATGTCATTTTGTTAACAGTCCATTGTTACGTTTAGATTTCGTTTTGAACAGCCACTAATTACTGATAACTAATATTGTTTTATAAAAGATATATGGTTTTAAAAGTGCGGTATACCTTATAAGTAGTTGTTTGCATGGAGAGCGTTCAGGGAATTTAATACCTCCTTTTTCCTGGGTACCCGGAAAGCGTGATCGTGTTATGGGTTTTCTGTAATGTATATTTCTATTATTCAAGACTGTATCCTTACTGTTTGATCCCTTAAAGCCTTAAAAAGGGTAAAATGTAAATATGTAAACAACCAGCTGTCAAAGCAGACAATGCACCATTTTTCCATACTCCCCTGGTGCCTATTTTTAATTTATCATTAAGCTACTCTAGTTCTTAAGTCAATATTGTCTCTGACATTTTCGTGACGTTACAACTGACAAGCTCAGATGGTCGTTCATTGGTTTAAGTGTTATTTTGTGGTCACACCGTCTGACGTAGTATTGACGTCACCAGGTGAATATTGTTTTTCTAGGGAATTCCGGTAATATATAAAGGAGTATTAGATAGGGGAATATTCTTCATGCTACACTATTTATCATTCTACACTATTTGTTGGTTCAAGCAATGTATAAAATAGGTAGTTGTTGATTCAGAGTTTGTGCTGTATGATTGGTTGCATATCGTTCGATGTCACTATCAGTCCTTCAGTCAATATTTTATTGTACTCCACCTGAAAAATAGATTAAATAATCGTTTAGCCCTGTAATACTCCATAGTGGTTTTTGATGTTGTATGAGACTTGGTATTGTTGGATTTTGGGTTAACTGCAGTGGAAACTAGGGTTTATTAACCCACTTTTGGGGATGATTCAAGTCATTTTGTCAGCTATTTTATCAAAAAGTGCATTCCCATTGCCTGCGGAATAACGAAAAACTCTCCAGCTAGAGGGTTTTGTTCCCGTTTTTTCCTACTACTTTTGTTCCTGTTTTTTAAACCTGCTTCCTGTTCCTATTTTTGTCAATGTTCCTGAATATGGAATTGTGAGGACAAAAGTCTCTTTTAGTCTTGGGGTACAGCGTTCTTTTGACAACGCAGTAACCTACCCGTATTAAGGGGTACCACAACGCTCGGACATCAGTTATTAATATGTTGTAATATTCTATCAAATTTAATTTAATTATATGTCACACTTTAATATTTTATTTAATTAACTTTTAAGTCGTTTTATACTCAAATGTGTGATTTATCCGGTTGGTATGTACGATGAGCGTGATAACTCCTGCGCAAGGGTTTAGTTACTTTTTTTTAATGACAAAAGTGTCATTCGCATACTGATACGGACGAAGGATTAACGGATACATTTTTTATATATTCATTGGTAAACCCTATTTTTAAAGATCTCCTTCTTGAGCTGTCGAGCACCTTTGTTGCATCCTTCGCAGCCCATGGAAGCATCTAGGCTGAGTGCTTGTCAATTATTGTATTGAGATAGTTAAAAGAAGTAAGGAGGTAACATCATTTTCAATAATTGAAGAAAATGTTTCTATATTTAATAAAAATTGGCCTATTTTAGATTACATTCTCGGCAGTTCATATTGTAAAATATTTTTCTGCTTGGTAAGTCCCTTCGAGGGTTTATCATTTTACATCCAACTAGAATAAGAATTACGGAAAATAAAATATATTGTGTTTTCCATCCATTTTTATATAATTCTTGAAATTACTGCGCACACACACACACACACATACACCGGAAGAAGTTTATTTATTTACAAAATTTATTGTCTACAATATCAACAAAATTGGATTTTCATTTACCACTTATATCGGATCGCTGTCCTACGTTTATGCAGTAAAATATCAAAATATCATTTCCCTAGATGATTCTCCTGATGCTACCGACTTAAGCGGATAGGGAAACAGGGCGGTATTTTCATTCAGCTCTGAAACTCCCGGTTCTTGTGAGAATTTCTAAAAAATAATGTTATCTTTGCAATTCCATGGGTAGACCACACATTACAGATGAAATCTGGTATTTAGTTTCAAATATCTTTTTAAATAAACTAAGTAAAAGTATAAAATCAAACAGATTTTCAGTTGATTACAGATATCTTCGGAGGTAGTAAGAATTTTCTAAATTTTTCAAAAGCATTTAGTTGAGCACCATATCACACAAAATCAACCTCATATGTTTACCTACCTATTTCACCTATACATCGACTTAAATTTTATCATCATCATCGTCATCAAACCATTTCTGTCCACTGCTGAACATAGGCCTCCTCAAGAGATTTCCATCCTTTTCTATCTGAGTCACTGCGATCCAGTTTGTTGCTATTCTTTTGAGGTCGTCTGTCCATCTGGTCGGTGGTTGTCCCTGACTGCATTTGTTCGCTCTCGGTCGCCATTCCAAAACTCTTTTCGTCCATCTGTTGTCCCCTATTCTAGCCACATGTCCGGCCCATCTCCACTTTAACCTTGCAATTCCCACAATGACATTATCTACCCCCGTTTTCCTCTTAACTTCCTCGTTTTGGACCCGATCTCTCAGGGACACCCCCCAGCATGGATCTCTCCATTCTGCGCTGTGTTATTTGCAGTTTCTTAGCAATTGTTTTCGTCAATGTTAGTGTCTCCGCTCCATATGTTAAGATTGAGAGAACACATTGGTTAAAGGCTTTCCGTTTCAGGTTTATGGATACATCTGTCTTGAATATATCCCTGAGTTTTCCATAAGCAGCCCATCTCAAAGCTATTCGTCCGGATAGCTCACACGTCTGATTGTCCCTGCCAATCCGAACTTCGTGACTAAGGTAGTTATATTTCTCGGTAATTTCGATAATTTCATTTTCTCTTTTTATAGGCTTCCTTGGTACTAAATTTATCATCATTTTTATTCTGTTATAATTTATCTTCAGACCTGCTCTTTGTGTTGCCTGTTGTAGTTCTTCTAGCATTTCTCTGACTTCTTGTAGATCCTCTGATATTAGGACTATGTCGTCAGCGAATCTAAGATGACTCAATCTTTCCCCATCTATAATAATGCCTTTCTCTTATCAATGTAAAGCGTTAAACGCATGTTCTAGCACTGTCATAAACAGTTTTGGGACATTGCATCTCCCGGTCGAATTCCTCTTCTTATTTTTATTTTCTTCGTCATGGTGTGTAATTTAATTGTTGTTGTGTTTTTATAAATATTGTAGATGATGTTGGAATATCTTTAGTCTACCCTGCATTCTTTTAATGTTCTTAAAATTGACACCAATTCCACGGTATCAAAAGCCTTATGAAAGTTGACAAAGTCAAGATTTAGTGATCGGTTGTATTCTACAGTTTTTTCAATAAGTGTTTTGATACATTGTAAATGGTCATCTGTCCCGTAGCCCGAGCGGAGCCCAGCTTGTTCTCTAGGCTGGTAAAGATCCAGTTTATTCTCTAGTCTATTGGTGATTATAGAGTGTAAAGTTTATATAGGTGGCTCAGGAGGCTGATGGATCTATAGTTCTCAAGGCTTGTTTCGTCGCTCTTTTTGTGAATGAGGATCGTACTAGAGTTATTCCATTGGGCTGGGATAATTTGGTTTTCAAGGGATAAATTGAATAATGTTTTAATTTTCTCAATAAGAGCAGGACCCCCTCATTTTATGGGCTCTATTACTATTCCGTCTTCTCCCGGTGTTCTGTTGTTTTTCATTCTCTTCAAGGCATAGTTAATTTCTTCAATTGAGATTTCGGGCATATCTTTGGAGCCCTGATTTGTGATTCTCAGTGTTTCATGTTCATCGGGTTCAAGTATTAATTGGTTTTTGTACAATGTCGTAGAATTCTTCAACGATGTTTAACATTTCTTCTCTGTTAGATTTTATTTACCCATTTTTGTCCTTTAATTTTATTATGTCTTTTTTGCCTGGTGTTAGCCTTCGTCGAAGTACTTTCATACTTTTATTCTCCTTTATAATTTCTTGTTTGTATTTTCTGATGTCTTTCCTAATAGCTTTGGATATTTCTTTGTTCACATGGTTTATTTTATAGCACCCTGTAAAGATTTTTCCTAATGTACTTAGTTGGTGAGACAAAATCTTCTAATTATAAATTTACCAAATAACTTAACGTTTTTCTTTAAAGCAAAATAACAAAACCTGCTTTTGTAACAGGTAAATGAATGTGGAAAAATACTTTCGTAGAGTCTATGGTAAAGTTCTTACTCAGAAATCTAGGTAATTAATGCAACAGATAACTAAATTAGTATTTCCACCTGTGAAAGGAGTCGTATAAAAACACTGCTAATAAATCTGTCTTTACTGCATAGTATTTAAAGATATGTCAATACTATTGTAGAATTTTTCTTTTGAAGTTTTCTCTGCACTTGAAACAAAATTTTACAATGTATCCTACTCCTTTAACTGAATTTTATCTAAAGTGCTTAGATGCACGATGCGAGAGAAACCTTTTTGATTACAAATTCTGTAAGTAAACGTTTAAAGCAAAACAATAAACTACTAATGTCTCTTTACTGCAGCAGGTACGTGAATAAGGGGCATATGCTGGTATAAAAAGGTTGTAATATGGTCCTCTTTAAGAAATTTTAAAATTAACACCAAGATTACCGTGAAGTAAATCTATGTTAGAAATATTGCTATGTGAAAAAGGAACATTTCGTGAATCCATTATTTAATTAATTTTGAGTAGCCCAAGTTTACGGGGCGTCCGAAAAATACAAAATAATTTTAAAATTTCAAAAATTGTTTAAATTTAGTATAGAGTCCTTGAATCCCTTGAAATTGCCAGTAACCTCTAAATTGCACGCTACAGATGGTATCAAATATTTTTTTAATAAAAAATTTTTTCTGTCAAGGTCGTATTGGTGAAATGTTTAAACTGGCATTCCTTGATGGAAAAAAAAAACAAGCGAAAGTCTTTAAATGTTAACGTTTTTGCAACTGGTTTTGCAATTTAATCCATTCTGTCATCTAGTTCATATTGAATAACGTATTCTGTTGACGCTATATATTCCGTCACTGGCAAAGCTTTTTTTTTCTAACCTCTAATAAAAAGCTTGAATGTACAGGGTGAGTCAACGATTGGATGATGTAGGTTTGTGCCTTTTCGGTGAAATTAACAAAGAAACTATATTTATTGTTTCATACAGTTTATTTTTACGCAGATTTTAAAAATATTTAGGACTCTACAGGGTGAGCCAAAAAACTAGGACAGCATAAAGTTGTATTTTTTTAAATAGAACACCCTATATACGAATCGTATTTTCGATTTAGCTTATAATTTTAAATCTTTTTTATTAAGGGTTTACTATAACAAAACTTTTTAGTTTCTGAGATAATTAAGTTTAAAGAAAAAAAGTCACATTTTCAAGCATCAATTCAATCCTAAATAACGTTTTCAATTTTGTGACAAATATATTCAAATTTGGAATTTAGCAAGGCCAACGACAAGTTAACATAATTTTTACCTAATATTTGCAATAAAAGCTACAGGGTGTTGAACACATCGGCTCAAATTTGAACAAGTTTAAATGAATAAATATCTTTTTTTTTAATGGTACACCCTGTATATTTTCATGTTATTTAATAGAGTAATAAAAACCCTAAAAGTTTTGTTCAATATATCCTATACCTATTTATAATAGTTTTTGAGATATTTCAGTTTTTCTTATTTTCCATACTTTTTTACAGAAATAGTCTTCATTATCATAGTAGCCAGGGCAAAAACAATGTAAAAGAACATTTTTCTGTGTGTCAAATTTATAACCGTAATCGCTTCTTTTGGTTTTTATGTAGTGTAGTTTGGTTTTTTTTGCATTCATCTTATATTGTAAAATGAATTTTCCAAAGAATGAGTTAATAGATATGATTTATACAATAGGAGAGGCTCAAAAAAATTGCCTTCTTGCTCAAAGAATTTACAAAATGAAGTATCCTGATCGACGCCAGCCTAATACCCATAATTTTCAAAACTTAATGCAAAGATTTGATTCTTCTGGTACTATTGATTATCCAAAACGTAAAGTGGTCAACAAACCAGTAACTAATGAAGAAAAAGAACTACAAGAATTGTTAAATATTCAGGAAAATCCTTATATTGGTAGCCGTCAGTTAGCAGCATTATGTGAAACATCACAATCCACCGCTAATCGTACTACCAAGAAATATAGGTATCATCCATATCACATTGAATTACACCAACAATTGCATGGACAGGATTTTGAAAGTCGTGTAAACTTTTGTTGTACAATAAATGCGGAGATTCAATTAAATCCAAATTTATTATGCAAGGTAATGTTTAGTGATGAAGCTACTTTTAGAAGTAACGGTGCCGTAAATAGACGCAACATGCATTATTATGCCACAGAAAACCCATTTTGGATTAGAGAGGTGGAACATCAAAACCACTGGTCATTAAATGTTTGGTGTGGTATTCATCATAATCGAATTATTGGACCCCACTTTTTTAATGAACCACTAAATGGCCATAGTTACCTGAACTTTCTACAAGAAGAACTACCCCAACTGCTTCAAGGTCTCGATAGGGATGAGCTCCACAATATGTGGTTCCAGCACGATGGTGCGCCTCCGCATTACCATCGTGAAGTTCGTGCATTTTTGGACCAACGATATTCACAAAAATGGATTGGACGTGGGGGTTTCATTGAGTGGCCACCAAGATCTTGCGACATCCCCCATTAGATTTCTTCCTATGGGGTTATATTAAAAATAAGGTGTATGTTAATCCACCAACAACAGTGGAAGATATGCGAAACAGGATTAGGGATACCTGTAGAACAATAACACCACTAATTTTGTCCAGGGTCCGAGAAAATCTGCAAAAAAGACTAAATTTGTGCATTGCACAAGAGGGTCGTTTATTCGAACACTTATTAAAAAGAATTATTAATCTCAGTATTTAATAGGTAATTTTTTTGTTTCAATTTAGTATAAAAGTAAATATGTATTTGCCTTGTCGGTATTGTTGTGTTAATTTTTTCACATTATGTTTAATTAAACTATTGCCGTTGTAATATAACGAATAATGTATTTAATCATATTTAACCACATTCTGTTTGTTTCTGTAGTTTCTTTTTATTATTTTACATGGCTACTATGAGAATGAAGACTATTTCTGTAAAAAAGTATGGAAAATAAGAAAAACTGAAATATCTCAAAAACTATTATAAATAGGTATAGGATATATTGAACAAAACTTTTAGGGTTTTTATTATTCTATTAAATAACATGAAAATATACAGGGTGTACCATTAAAAAAAAAGATATTTATTCATTTAAACTTGTTCAAATTTGAGCCGATGTGTTCAACACCCTGTAGCTTTTATTGCAAATATTAGGTAAAAATTATGTTAACTTGTCGTTGGCCTTGCTAAGTTCCAAATTTGAATATATTTGTCACAAAATTGAAAACGTTATTTAGGATTGAATTGATGCTTGAAAATGTGACTTTTTTTCTTTAAACTTAATTATCTCAGAAACTAAAAAGTTTTGTTATAGTAAACCCTTAATAAAAAAGATTTAAAATTATAAGCTAAATCGAAAATACGATTCGTATATAGGGTGTTCTATTTAAAAAAATACAACTTTATGCTGTCCTAGTTTTTTGGCTCACCCTGTAGAGTCCTAAATATTTTTAAAATCTGCGTAAAAATAAACTGTATCAAACAATAAATATAGTTTCTTTGTTAATTTCACCGAAAAGGCACAAACCTACTTCATCCAATCGTTGACTCACCCTGTACTTCAGTTATTTCAGACCGTATGAGGGTATTTATATTGTTTGTTTCGTTATAGGTCTCGCGGTTTTTATATAACTGATTTAGATTTTCTAGTGTTATATTATATTGTATAAATGATTTTAATTATACAAAATTTTAGTGAAATAAATATCAACAAAAAAAAATTGTTTAATAATTCCCCGAAATGAAAGCGAAATGTCAATTGTTGTTTTCAATTATTTATAGAACCTAAACCTAAGAAAAAAATTCTGGTAATTTTCACCGCCTAAAAAGACAATTCAGGACGTAAAGCAGTACTTGTTGGACATTTTTTAGAATACTCCAATAAATCACAGAATGAGACAAATCGAAGTTGTTAGTGTAAAAATACTTGTCTAGATGACGAAAAAATATTGTTACGCATACTTGTAAAGAATGCTTAACGTAATTACCAATTCAAAAAATAGGATTTTTCCAAATAATGCGAAAAATTTTGTTTTAGAGCAAATTTTAAGCTCAAAAACTAAACATATGTTCGATAATGTTTCGTTTTTTAAACGACTTCTAAAAGAAGGAGGTTCTCATTTCGTCGAGTATGAATGTTTTTTTTTATGTATGTACACCGATTACTCCGGAAGGGCGGCACCGATTTGAATGAAATTCTTTACGTTATGTTCAGGAAGTTACTGCGGTGGTCCCATATTTTTTTGGACGAAATTGGTGCAATAATATCCAAGATGGCGCTGGCAATATGGCGGCCAAGAAAATTAATTTTGTTTTATTTTGTCCAAAATTGGTATGGGGGAATTTTTGGAAAATTTCATATGGCGAATCCAATATGGCGGACAAAAAAATCAATTTTGTCCGATTTTCTTCAAAACTGGTACGGGGGAGTTTTCGGGGTCGCACATAACGATTTTGAAATTATTTTTAAAAAATTCAAAATGGCGGATCCAAGATGGTGGATTAAAGATTCTACATCTCCCGACTTTGTCTAAAATCAATAATATTGGGGTATTTTTGTTAGTTTTAATTATGAATTTAAAATAGTTTTGAAAAACTCAATCGGGCAGATTTCTCGAGGGTGTAAATTATGAATTTAAAAGTATTTTTTCAGGATTCAATATGGCAACTCCAAGATAGCGGTCTAAAAATTTTATATTTTCCGGTTTTGTTCAAAAGTGGGGCTAAATCGTTTTTGAGGATGTAAATAGCGAATATAAGTCTAGAAATTTTAAATTTCTGGATTTCATCCAAAATTGGTACTACGGGACTTTGAAGGGTTTAGATTTAGATTAGATTAAGACTTAAAATAATTTTTTTGAAGTTCAATATAGCGAATGCAATATGGTGTGTTGAAAATTTTACCTTATTCGCATTTTTCAGATTTGGTATTAGAGGGTTTTCGGGGTTGTGTATTACAAATATGAAGTTAATTTTTTACAATTATTAGGTTGATAAGATACAATATGAGGGACAGAAAATTTTACATATTCCGATTTTGTCTAAAATTAATATTGTGGGGTTCTTGAGGCCAATACAAACTCAATATGCAATATAAAATATATCAAGCTAAGAAATTTACATCTTAGGTTCTTTAAGTATTGAAAATTGAGATCGTGGGGTTCTTGAGGCGTATACATACTCAATATGCGGTTTAAAATATATCGAGCTAAGAAATTTACATCTCATGTTCTTTAAACATCGATATTGGCAAGTTTTGGGACCTATATTACCAATCTAAAATTAATTTGAAATTTAAGATAGTGGATTTACTATGACAGACTAAATATTTGTTTGACACAATTTTACTGGTATTTGGAAAACTCTAAGAACCAAAGAATTTTTAGTGGTTCATTTTAGGGTGATTTACAACTCTGGATAAAATGGGTACTTTTTTGCCACCTTGGAGTCATTGCGAGGTACACTAATCTTGATTAGTACTTAGTTCAAATAATTTATGGATATCATAATGAATTCTAAAACTAAAAATAGAAAAATAAAATTTTTATAAAAAAAATTGAACCGACTTCTAAAAGTGCGCGAAAAAGTGAAAAATAACTCTAACTTTTTATATGAAATTGAACTTTTTGAAGTCGGCCCCAAATTATTTGTAAATGAAATAAATAACTACTAATATATATAAATTATGGTAAGAAAGCAATTACAAACAAAGTATTTTTAATCTGTTTATGCAAGTCACATTTTGTCAGGTACTAGTTTGGCGCCGAGTTTTTTGAGGATAGGTACGACTAGAAAACCCTCCTCTATGCTTATTCAAACAATGCGGTAGTAAGTTTCGTGTCAATTAGGAAGTTTTGGCAGGGGGTGCGCGCATCAAGCGCCTCCTGGAAATTGTCGACTCATAATAATTAATTAATTTGTATTATTTCAAAATATTAATTTAGAAATTTTATGTTTATATGAAATTCTTGGGTAATTTAGATATTTTTTACCTAATTGATAGATTGTTTAGGTCCAAGATTGTATTTTATTGTATTTTAACTTTTAATTTTTAATTTGGGCTTGGCACAATTTTTTTTGTATTAACATATTTTGCATTGCATGTATAATCATAGCGTAAAACGAGTTGCTATTGTGTAATATGTTATTATTATTCACTCATTTATCCAATATATTCTAAGATATCAGAATAATTGAGCTCGGTAGAGGCCCTTGCCATGCTGCATTTTCTATAAACTTCCGGAGAGTTTGAGAGAGTATATTATTATTTTATCATTATAATTTATCTAAATTTACTAAGACTATTTTAAATGTCATAGTAACTTCCATATTATTGGAAAATTCTGGTATTCGTCTACCTCATTATAGCACCCCCTTATAATACTACCTACCTCTAACTACCTTAAGACCTGGAAACACAAATTTGCCAAACCCTTATTTACTAACTACCATAAACTTTTGAGAAAGATCCCGTTGAGGTAGAGAAAGTACCTTTGCTTCTTCAGTCTTAAACAAACCATAGAACGTGCTAGAATATTTGATTTTAGTTTAACTCAGTTAAAAATGAAATTGTATCGTCTAAGAACGTGTAATTCGTACGATGTCACAGATTTTACTCTTTCTTTTATTAGAGATGCCCAACTAGAACTTACTAGCAAACAATTAGATGACCTTATTAGAAGCCTAACGATTAATTTCAGCAACTTCTTTATTGAAGCCGTGGATGATACAGATATTCGGTTTCAAGAAATACATGCAGGTTATACTGAAAAGTACGGGGAAACTAATAGACGAGACGAGAATATGGAACAAATAGCAAACATTCCGATACAAAAATCACCAAGGAATCAACAGGACTATCAAGTTAGGCGTTGTGAGCATCGCCAATTTACGTTACAGAGGGACGGATCCAGTCAAGAGAAACAGAATAGTTCCATTTTTGATCATCGTTATAACCGGAGGGAAGCGTCTGTTAAAACACGGGCAGCTCACTCTGCCAAAGGAGAAAGACTTCCTGAAAACTTACAGGTACAAAATAGAAACTGTAATTATGGTGCTCATATGAATATATCCAAAAATTTTCATTTTCAATGTAATCAACAACACACACCACACCGATATAATGCTAATGAGTCCAATGAACAATACTCTTCTGCATTTGAGATATATCATCCAACTAACAAAGAACTTTCTGACCGATTAAATGAAGCTGAGAATCGGGAACCGCACATGCTAGAAGAAGTTCAAACACAAGTTGGAAGAAATATAGCATTCGGGAAGCAGGAAAGCAATACATTTGGAGGTCAAAGTCAGTTAGGAAAAAATCGTGGCGATAATCAGTCAACCAAAATAACAGCACCACGAGTTGATCTTGCTAGATCGACAAGGAAATATGCAATTAAAAACGATAAGCCTTCTACTGTTTCAAACAGCATTACCAGAAAATATAAACCATCAATTTATTTTTGGGTGGACTATTAAAGGAAGCACTAAGAACATTATAAGTGTAAGTTTAGTTTTTCTAAGTTTTTTAAAGTATAACAAGACACCTGTTTTTGGTAACGTTATCATAAAAAGTTTGTAATTTAGTGTAGTATTTGTTTTTTCAAATAATATTTTACTTCATAGTGTTCTGATGATTTTTATTAATAATTTTTATTTTTGTAAAAATATCATTTTCAATTTCTTTGACCTGATCTACATTCAAAGATAAAGGCCTTTAGTCGATTTTGAGTAAATTTATATGATATAAGTAGCAGTAATAAATTTTAAAAGTAAAATTGAATCATTTCAAAATATTTTTATTTTCTTTCTTTATAGTTTCCGAACTTTATCTATTTTGTAAATACAAATTTGTAATTTATATTTTTAAGAACTAAATTATTATGTTAGTACTGGTTATGATTATCAAATTAAAGTATTGGAGTCTACTCTTGCTAGGTTAGGTTTACTATTATGTCATATTTTGACATTTACTTCTTGGCACAAAATAATGATATTTGGTTCTGTTACAAATAAAGTAGTGAAAATGAGCAGAAAAATTTATATACTTTTTAGACTAAGCCATGGGTAAAAATTAGTGCTAGAGTGTTGGAGGCAATGTAAGAACAAACCCTACATAAAATGTAACCACAAAAAATAGGTTTGGGCCAAGAGTCTAAGTTGGTTAAAACAGGTTTTTTCAATCTACGAGCCATTTTGGAAAAAACATTTCAAATAAAAGTAGTAGAGATTTTAAAAACCTACAATATAAGTTTTTGTGTGATCATTTTTGTCAATTATTTATTGCAAAATCAAATTTTTTTGCAGTTTTTTGATTTTAAAGAGAAGCTCTTGTCATTTTGAACAAAATGATATGTTATAATAGTAAATCATATATTTGTTGCTGAGATATTGCTATTGTTTATCTCAAGATCCAAATGTTGATTGTTCTAACTTTTTTTCGGGTGAATATTTTGACATCCACAAAAGCTCAATCTCTTCTTGAATGCCGAAATTTTCATATCTTGTGAGTGGCAAATAAAAAAATTAATTTTTAACCCCTTACATAATGCTCTAAAAAAGGGGGTGGTGCCATATTCATAGTTTTTCGAGCTACCCCAGATTTAAAAAAAACCTTTCTTAAACCGGTATTTAAGGGATTGAAAATAATTTTTTCATTTACCCCTAACAAGATATGAAAGTTTAGTCTTTCACAAAGAGATTGAATCTCTGTGGTAGTCAAAATGTTCACTCAAAAAAAAGTTATAGCAATCAACATTTTGCGTCTTTGGATAAAAAAATTAGCATATTTCATATTTACTATTATAACATATCATTTTAGTGCAAAAAAAGTTAATTTTGCAATAAAAAACTGATATGAAAGAAATGGCCGATTTGAGAACTTTTTGGCCTTTTTGCAGTAACAAATTGACCAAAATGGTCGCACAAAAGCTGAAATTATAGGGTTTTAAAATCTCTACAACTTTTATTTGAAACATTTTTTCCAAAATGTGTTCCTCAGCTTGTAGATTCAAAAAATCTGTTTTAGCCAAATTTGACCCCCCCCCTCTTGGCCCCAAACTATTTTTTGCTGTTACATTTTCAGTAGGGTTTGTTCTTACATTGCCTCCAACATCCTTGGGTAAGTGTCATCTATCTCGGAATTTACATCACTATATTTACCTATGGCTTGAATTATTTGACTTACAAAATTTAATAATTATTTGCCACATTTTCACTCTAGGCTCTCTGATATCACAACTTTTTCTGTTCATTTAAATATGGTATTGTTGCAGTTGTAAATAATAAGTTTGTAAGCCACTGATCTTTAAAAATAGTGTGTTAAGAACGATAAATGCATTATATTATATATTCACCAGATCTATTCTATTAAAAGAAATATATATATATATATATATAATAAAATAGAATAAAATATTGACGAAGCGGACGTGAAAATTTGTCAATCTACATGATTCTCGTATTAAAAAGTGCGGAGCACTCCAAAGTATGAAATAACTCCGGGTCCGACAGATGGCGACAGCGCTGTTTCGTCCTAATATGGGACTCGTCAGGCCACCATCATCTCGCCTTTGCATCGTATAAGCCATACTTATAATCAAAATACGGCAAATAAGACGACAAAGGCGACATCTCGATGGTCCACTTGATAATACAAGAACCATACAGATTAACAAAGTTTGTAAGAGAACCGTCATATGGTGGCGCGACGGTGAATTAAAACAGAAATATGTAAAATCGAGTACACGAAACGCGCTGCCCAAAAGATAGGGGTCGCATTTTTCGGTACTGGCAAGCAAGCATACCGCTATTTAAGCAGCCAACGCCACGTGCCGCACCAAACGATCCCACCATGAGAGCATCGTTTAGCGTGTTTCAAAGCCAAACAAGTAAATAAATATGTAGATAAGTTTTTGTCCGTGTAATTTAATGTAGATTGACAAATTTTCACGTCCGCTTCGCCAATATTTTATTCTATTTTATTTTAAATTATACGGACAAAAACTTATCTACATATTTATTTACTTGTTTGGCTTTGAAACACGCTAAACGATGCTCTCATGGTGGGATCGTTTGGTGCGGCACGTGGCTTTGGCTGCTTAAATAGCGGTATGCTTGCTTGCCAGTACCGAAAAATGCGACCCCTATCTTTTGGGCAGCGCGTTTCGTGTACTCGATTTTACATATTTCTGTTTTAATTCACCGTCGCGCCACCATATGACGGTTCTCTTACAAACTTTGTTAATCTGTATGGTTCTTGTATTATCAAGTGGACCATCGAGATGTCGCCTTTGTCGTCTTATTTGCCGTATTTTGATTATAAGTATGGCTTATACGATGCAAAGGCGAGATTATGGTTTGTGCCGACTGCGGTGGCCTGACGAGTCCCATATTAGGACGAAACAGCGCTGTCGCCATCTGTCGGATCCGGAGTTATTCCATACTTTGGAGTGCTCCGCACTTTTTAATACGAGAATCATGTAGATTGACAAATTTTCACGTCCGCTTCGCCAATATTTTATTCTATTTTATTTTAAATTACACGGACAAAAACTTATCTACATATTTATATATATATATATATATATATATATATATATATATATATATATATATATATATATATATATATATATATGTTAGTTTTTAGTGTTTCACGGATGGAGAAATATGAGTTTGTGTTTATCCGGGAATACATCCGTTCGTTAGCTATTTCCATAGTTGGAATTTGCAGACGTTTCGCCAAAGTCTCATTTGGCATCTTCAAGTGCTCGTGTCCGTAGTTGACGATGAACTGATATATATATATATATATATATATATATATATATATATATATATATATATATATATATATATATATATTACTGTCCGCATTTTACTTACTACTTAATATATGTAATGATACGTATTTTTATTACTCTAAGAAATCTTTCTGATAAGTAAAAATATAATAATACATAAATGATGGTGTTTAATTTTTTGTCCGAAAAAGAATCGTCTCCGGTATCCCTCTACAATTTCCATAAGATATAAATATGCTATTCTTTGTAAAATTGTAAGAGAGTTTTATTTTTTTTTAAGCAGAAAAATATTTCTTAGAGATCGTTTTCTATCAATAAATTATTAGAACACGGAATGAATAAATTCAGTATGCTAATCTAGTAAAGTAAAAATTCCTGAAAATGCCTCGTGCAATCGTAGGCGAAACGTCGGATAATAATTCCAATTTGACACGGTCTAAACCCAAGAACCATGATTTTCAACGTTGAAAAAGTTGTTATTAGTTAAATCCCTTTGCAGCTACCATTTTTCTATTCGATATTTTTGCTTTAAACTACTCACTCAGGGGTTTTTTGAGACCACAGAGCGCAAATAATATCCCAAAATCCAAGAAGGCGGTTCAAAATAGTGGCCATAATTTTTTTTAAACTAATATTTTGCTCTGAAAATACTTGTTCGGGGGGTTTTGGAGTACGAATCTCCAATGAGAATTTAAAATTTTCAATATCCAAGATGGCGGGTTCAAAATGACGAACCATAATTTTTTTAAAAACTAATTATTTGGTGTAAAAATATCCATTTGTTGGGTTGTTAGGAGGTTGTCAAAAAAATTTAGTATCTCATTTTTTGTTTTTTTTTATTTTTGTTGTTTTTTTTTCTAATTTTTTGTCTATACAAATATACAAAAGAGAAAAAAAATAAATAAAAAAAAATCAACAAAAGAAGAAATGATATGCTGAATTCTGTTGACAACCTCTTGATAACCCCAAAAACTCCCAAATAGGTATTTTCCGAGCAAATAGTTTTTAAAAAAAAATAAGATTTGCCATTTGGAATCCGCCATCTTAGATATTGAAAAATTTAAATTATCTTTACAGATGCGACCCCAGGACCCCCCGAGCAAGTATTTTCAAAGTAAAAGATTAGCTTTAAAAAAATAATGATCCGTCATTTTTAATCCTCCATCTTGGATATTAGTCCAAGTCATATTGACGCAAGTTCCGAGATGGATATAGCCTATCCAGGGATGTTGGAGGCAATGTAAGAACAAACCCTACATAAAATGTAAAAGCAAAAAAAATAGGTTTTGGTCAAGAGGGGTGGGAGTCAAAGTTGGCTTAAACAGATTTTTTTTGAATCTACGACCCAATGAATGCATTTTGGAATAAAAGTTTCAAATAAAAGTTGTAGAAATTTTAAAAACCTACAATTTAAGCTTTTGTGAGACTATTTTGGTCAATTTGTTATTGTAAAAATGACAAAAAACCCTTAAAATCAGCCTTTTTTAATATTTATTTTTAATATTTATTGCAAAATAACATTTTTTGCACTTTCTTGCTTTTAAAGAAAAGCCCTCGTCTTTCTGAACAAAATGATGTTTTATAATAGTAAATCGGATAATTTGTTGCTGAGATATTGCTAATTGTTTGTTCCAAGACGTAAAACGTTGACTGCTAGACCTTTTTTTTGAGTGAACATTTTGACCGCTACAAAGATTCAATCTCTTCGTGAAGGCCTAAACTTTCATACTTTGTTAGGGGCAAATGAAAAAATTAATTCTCAATCCCTTAAATATCCCTTTAAATAAGTTCATTTTTAGTGAAAATTTTGGCCTCCACAAAGGTTTAATCTTTTCGTGAAGACCTAAACTTTCATATCTTGTTAGGGGCAAATGAAAAAATTAAATAACGTCAGTGAATTTGCAGGTAAAAATTTTGCCTATTTACAAGAAACAACTCTTCGTCTTGCCTATTGCAAGGCTTTATCTCTAGATTTTCAGCTAAGTAAAATTTTATTTCATGACATATACAGGGTGTTTCAGAAAGTTGTTCAAAATGTAATGGTACATTCTATAACTAAAAATTTAAGAAAATGATCATATGGACGCAAGAAACAATTATTCGTTTTACTGATTGCAAGGCTTTATCTCTAAATTTTCGGCTAAGTAAAGTTTTATTTGTTTTATTTACTGACATATACAGGGTGTTTTAGAAATTTGTTCAAAATGTAATGATTTATTCTATAACTAAAAATTTAAGAAAATGTTCATATGAAAGCTCAGGGGCGGATCCAGCCTCTCTTCTTGGGGGGGGAGGGGCGGTGATATCACAAAAGTACAGTATGGCAAGCGAAAGCAAGTTGTCCCCGAGGGGGGGGGGGGACACCAATAACATTCCCATTTCTAGTGTAAAATGCAGAGACGGGGCTATTTTTTTGAATTTGAAGCTCTTAGGGAGGAAGGGAGGGGGGAGCGATCACAAGAAAAAACAAGTTTCCGACAGGGGGTGGGAAGATGCGATCAACATACACATTCCTCGTATAAGAGGCAGAATCGGGTCTATTTTCCTGAATTTAAAGCTCCGGGGGGAGGGGTTGCAAAAAAACAAGTTGTCAAGGGGGGGGGCTGGTTGCCAGCAGCATACATATTCCTAATATAAAAGGCAGAATCAGTTCCTGAACTCAAAGCCCTTGGGAAGGGGAGGGGCGATCGCAAGCATACACATTCCTATACTCTATTCAAGAACTAGAGAGAGTAATAAAACTGTCACCGAAACCTCCAACGTACCTACTTCAGTGCCCCCGGTAACTGAGAACTGCCGTAAATCTAATTATATCTAAATATTATAAGTTTTTATAAACTTACTGCAACAATAAAATTTCTGATAATTCAATTTAATTTCTGTCAGTGAGCAAAGTACACCTTACAGTGTGTCCTTAGTGATTTATTTTGTTTGTGCTTGTTTTTATATATTATTTGAGATTAGTAAGATACCCAAAAGATGGAGGGCATTTTTTCCTCAACGAAAAACTTATTACGATGAATGTTTATGATGCCTTAATATCTAGATAATAATGTTAAAAGCTCTGTTGAAGTGTGTTCCAATATAACAGGAGTTCGAAAATCTATCATGTACCGAACACTGACGGAGAAAAAAACGACTGGAATTGTTAGTAATTCCAAGCTATATTCGATCACAGGCAGACGAAAAACCTCGTTGGAAGAAGAGATCTAAACTGTAATAAAAGGAGTTATACATACATTTTATTATGAGAAGCAGATCTCAACTATCGACAAAATTCTAACTAAAATCAATGAAGATCGGGATTTGCCTGAAATTAAAAGAACTGAGCACTGGAAATTGCTCAGAGAACTTAATTTTTGTTGGGAAAAACTAGATAGGAAATCTGTTCTTATAGATCGTCCGGAAAATGTCCCTTGGTGAAGGAAATATCTCTCTCAAATAAAAGGTAGAGTTGCTGGAAATAACACAACTTACAAAATTAATAATTTAACTGGACTTTTCAAAGATTTTTTTGAATAAAGTTCCAGCAGATAATTGCGAAAAATCCATATAATAAAAGAATAAAGGAAAATGTGGAAACTCGATCTCATAATCGGTGAGAGAGGAATCAATTATAATTAATCTGAGCGAAGATAGCTTCACTGACTTTGATGACGAATAAGATACGTAATGTTTACCAGCGTTAACACAATTTATTAGTTAAATTTTCTGTTACATATAAAAATTAATGACATTTGAATCCCTTTATAGTGTTTAATTGTAATTCTGCAGATGGTTTAAGAAATAAATAAACTGGAACGTCTAATATCCCAAAAATGTTTTTAATTAATAATAAAATGACCGATAGCCCCAAAAAATTTTTAATATTATATTGACGAATTTATTTTTTTATATATATGTTTAACTTCTTGTTTTTTTGATAATGGGTATTTTGTAAGTATTTAAATTATAACTTAGAATTTTTTGAGAGAATAAGGGTGTGTTTTAGTCTGAATGTGCCTAAAACGGTTTTTATGCCAAAATTAAAAGTAATAAAACTACAGTTGTGATTTGTGTTAAATATGTCAAAATTATCTATATTTTCTACTATATGTGAATTATTAAAAAATCATAAGAAATAAAATAATATTATAAAAACTTTTTATTTTAAGTTTATTACTGAAATAATACTCTATGCCATAAATATTTAGAGATAAAATAAACCTCCTTTTGACGCCTTCCGATGCCTATGACAAGGATTAAAATCCTTTTTAACACTTCACATATCCAAATATCTATTGCTATCCAACCCAAATAGTCCATTATTATATACCAGTATTTTTGATTATAAAATTTCTAACCCATTCCTATGAAAAATATATGTGTCTAACAGATTTTGCCAAAGAAACCGGACTAAAGAACATAGGTAGTTTGCGAAGAAAAAAAAGGTAAAAAATGAAAAACTCTCCCTAGTTCTTGAATAAACTATAGTATAAGAGGCAAAATCGGGTCTATTTTCCTGAACTCCATCGCCCCCCTTGGATACGCGCCTGTGAAAGCTTATGCCACATTACTGAAATAAGGGTGTTAAACATTTTCAAAAGAAAAATCTTTTTTACAATAACGCCCAAACGTTTTCAGACTTTCTTATGAAGCGGAAGGTGTTATTTTCTATTTTAAATTATTTCATTGTCTAATATTTTCTATAAAAAAAGTATGATTGGCAATAAGTTCCTAAAATTTGTAGCTAGCTAGGAACCCGAATAATTTCACCGCTTGTTCGTCCTGTATATCACAGACTTATAACTTTGTTAGATTTTTATTTTTTGAAATGGAATATAGGCATAGATTTCTA
This sequence comes from Diaprepes abbreviatus, assembly GCA_034092305.1. Classification (NCBI taxonomy): domain Eukaryota; kingdom Metazoa; phylum Arthropoda; class Insecta; order Coleoptera; family Curculionidae; genus Diaprepes; species Diaprepes abbreviatus. The sequence goes on from JASJET010000200.1 coordinate 8,133,786, forward strand.
TTCACCAATAACAAACGTGTGGTAAAAAAGAAAAAATCCCTTCCCACTATGTGAAAACTAATGTTGAAAATATTCTTTTGTATTCCCCTGTCGAGTAGAGGATAGTTAGATAGGTATTTAAATGCCATTAAATATGCCATGTTAAGAAAATAAAGTTAATGTTGATGCATTACATCTAAAATGTCAGATTTAAAATCTGAATATGTTGTTCTATATAGAAAAAAAGGTTGTAAGAGTTTTAAGTAACTTACGGGGTCAAAAATTGTCCGAAGGTCATTTGAAAGTCAACGTAAAATATCAACTTTAATTTGAAATAGTTTTGAAGTTTACTCTTAAGGTCCATATTTAATTTTCGATAAAATTTGTATGTGTATGTAAAATTGTTTTCGATAACCCTAAATTACCGATTTGTAGGCTGATTTTTAATATGAGCATTTTCTCCATATTCATATCTGTAATAAATATGTAAAATAAAATACATGGATACTATTAAAAAAGTATTTTGACCTTGAGAAATTACCGTAAGGGTCACTCTCATGATGAACGTCAAGATCACCCCGACATGTCCCGCTTAGGCACTGTTTCACAACGTGTGTTTACTGAAAGGTTAGAATTAAATCCACTGTTATTTACAAAAAACTTTTTCATAATTAATGGTTTAAGGTTTACCGGAAGTTAATCATGAGTTAAGTTTACCAGTGGACGATCTTGTGGTTACTTGCTTAACCAAATAAACATAACTCATTACTTTGCTTGCCCTTTTTGTCTATCCATGGTTTATTTTATTATTGTTGTTTAGTTTCAAAAACGGTTGAATAAGCCTAGCTCCGTTAGAAAAAGTTAAAATATAAATGATTTGCTTAGAAGCATTTTTAGAAATTATATATATAGAACACTTAATCTTTAGTTCTGACGTTGAAACTAAGTTTTTAAGATCAATATTTTATAGTCTAACCTGAACTAACTTTCTTGTTCTGGGTTTATAAGTACGAGAAAATCTATTTCGAAAACCTGTTAATTATATAAATAATTAGATACTTTTTGATTTATTTCTTAAAAATACCGTCGAAAAAATATAAGTTAATCGTGAAAGATAACATTTTTTTTTATTTTGTTAATACCGACGTTAAACTATTTCCATAAAATTCAAGTACCAACCAACAATTTTGTAACCTATATTCAAATTTTATCTATGAAATACCTGGTCTTGTAAAACTTGGAAGTGTTGGTTAATGAACAATTGGATGTTACCATCGATTGTGAAACGAGGTCTTAACTTTTTACAACTTGTATTAAAGGATTTTTTCTGAAAAACTCAACTTTGTTTAAAGCGAAACAACAAATTCCCAGAACAAAGTACTAGAATCTATTTATTATAGCAGGTAAATGAGTAAGGATAAATAGGTTCATAAGAAGGTTATGAAAAAGTTCTTACTGAGAAATATCCTCAATTAACACAAAAGCTTAGATACCTAAATTAATTGCAGCTCTACCTGTTTTATTTTGTTTAAAATATGAATACAGGTAGTAACTTTAGCTTTACAGTAAAGTAATAGTACTTTCAAATATTTCAGTATTATTGTAGAATGTTTCATTTTCAATTTTACAATATATCCTACTCCTGTAATCGAATTTTATGAGTTTAGTTACACCATGCGAAACAAATTCCTTTGATTACATATTCCCCAAATAAACAACGGAGATACGTTTAGAGCACAACAATAAACTACAATTGTTCCTTTGTTGTACCAGGTGACTAAATAAAAGCAAATACTCTCATAAAGAGTTTATGATATAGTCCTTTTTAAGAAACCGTAATATTAACAATATTACCTCAAAGTAAATCTATATTAGACATATTAGTTACGCCCAAAATTGACGTTTTGTAAATCCTTTTATTAAGTGACGAAAATACATATATTTAAATTTGTCCGACATAAAATAATAGTAAATGTTAAAATGACAAATCAAATAAACACTGCTGGGAATAATTGAACTAAGATGTGGTAAAACATTATAACATTTAGTGCGCATCCAAAAAAAACCTCCTAGAAGTAAAGAAACAGCTCGTTGGCAACCCAGGTTTCCATATCAAGGACCCCTAAGGATCTGCAACCTTTTTAACGCAAAACTGTCTTGCCCGGCACATTCAACAAAATTTATGTGTGACCAGCTAACGTATAATCCACCACCTGACAGCAAAATGACTTTTTTTTTTCTTTAAGGTATCGTGTCAACTATCATTTGACAAATTTTCAATCGAGAGGAAATGAATAAAAATATTTTTTTTCCACGTGAGTGGGGGGCCACCACTGCTGAACCCACCCACGATCTGCACCACATTACTAATTTGAAAGTTTCAGACAATTCGACAGAAAGATTTTTGCATAAGGATTATGTGTGGATATTTTTAACATTCTTTCATATCTCATAAATTAGTTGCATATTCATATCTTCAGTAAAAGCAATTGTACTAAGTTTTTTCAAATCTTCAAATTTTACCGTTGGAAAATTAGATTGGGGACATTTAAAAAGCCACATTTATTTGTGTGTGCCAAATTTCATTGCAAAATATTTAAAACTGACGAAGTTATAAAATTTGTGTCATACAGACGGACAAACAGACCGACGAAATGAGAAAACTATAAAGGTACCTACGGAGACCTACAAATTAAATGAGAGTTTTTCAATTCTGCAATTTAGCAGTATTTGGAAAAAAATACAATTTGAACCAAGTTTAATAAATTTAAATTTTTTGTATAAACTACTGCATACTGCATAGGGGGAGGTGGGGCACTTTGATACTAGGGGCACATTGATGCAAGACCAATAACTCCTTATCGATTTTAAGTAATGGAATGGCAACATCACTAAAACTTGTCTATGCTTGTCTAAGCATGACAGTTGCGACCGCGCTAAGGTTCAGTTAGCCAGTGGCGTTCGACAAGAGCATGTGTGTTTTGAGTGCGGCCGAGTAAAAAAAATACACGATATGTATTTCAGCGAGTTTCTGTGTCATCAGACAGTGATCTCAATATACCAAAGGTGAGTTAGTACATCCAGTAATAGAGTATTTAAGTATTTTTTCATACAAACTTTAACTATTTTTGAAATTTTTTCGTTTAAAAAAAAATATCTGTTGGGGCACTTTGATATGGTAAGCCTCGGGGTACTTTGATACGTATCAATGTGCCCCACTATAGCCTTTGCATACCTCAATATAAAAGTTTGTTTATGTTAATTAATCTAGTGAATATTATTTTCAGAAAATAGTGCGAAGATATGTGCCAAAGACTAAAAGACGGAAAATTAATGAAGAGGACGTTAAAGCTGCCATATCTGAAGTTGTATCGAAGACATCTTCTAAACGACAGACAGTTGGCAAGTACAATATTAAAGCTGCAACTTTGCAACATCATACTGAAAATTTTCGAAAATCGATTGAAAATAATACACCTTCATCGCCTTCTAATGAATATAGCTCAAAGTATACTGTTGCCCAAGTATTCTCAACACAACAGGAGAAGATGCTTACAGAATATTTACTAAACTGAAGCAAAATGTACTATGGGCTAACATTGAAGAATCTCTTGACTTTGACCTATGAATTTGCAGAATATTCTGGATGCAAATATCCAAAATCATGGAAGGAAAACAAATGTGCTGGAAAAGATCGGGCTTTAGGATTTAGAAAGAGGAACTAGGAACTTGCTTTAAGAAAACCCGAAAATACTAGCGCCGCAATGAGTTTCTCGTTTAATAAGACCGCTGTAACAGAATTTTTGATAACTATAAACGTGTTTTCTTAAAGTATAATTTTACACCCAACCGAATAATTAATCTAGATGAAACCGGAGTTACCACTGTTTTATCTACACCCAAAGTTTTGGCCGAAAGAAAACAGAGGCAAGTTGAACAAGTCGTATCAGCAGAGAAAGGTGAACTAGTGGAATAGTAACTGCTACTGGCGCTGCACTTCCCCCTGTTTATGTCTTCCTACGTGTTCACTTTAAAGACTCATTCTTAAATGGTGCTCCAGAAGGAAGTCTAGGCTTAGCAAACTGAAGTGGCTGGATGACGGCAGAATTGCATATTCAAGTTCTAAAGCACATTCAGCAGCACACTTCATGCTCTAAGGACAACCCCATTTTAATTATTTGTGACAAACACGAGTCACATATTTCCATCGAAACAGTCAACTACTATCGTGATAATAGGATTATCTATCCGTCTCTGCCTCCTCATACGTCCCACAAGCTACAACCGTTGGATGTTAGCATTTTTATCTCTTTTAAAAGCAAACTGAAAATAGTTTTTAATGCTTGGCACATTCGAAACGTAGGAAAAACAACATAGCAGATTTAAAGAAGACAGCTTTCCTGGAATCTTTTATATCAAAGAACATTACAAGTGCCTTTTCAAAGTCCGGGATTTAGCCATTCAACCGACTTGCATTTGGAGATGATGATTTCGCGCCTATTGAAATTTTTGAATAGGACTCTCAACCTCCAAATGTAAATTCTCAATTTCAAAATGCACACGAAAAAATTAGACAGGATCAAGAGAGACAAGAAGTTGATTTCATAGATACAAGTCAAAATGAAGTTATTGAAGAAAGAGGAAGAGACGAAATCCGAGCTGATGAAGCCGACCCTCTAGATGAACAGACCGACATTACTGAATTCTTAATTGTTATTCCATCTCCAAAAGTTGTTGCATCATGCTCTACCACTATATTGTCACCAATAGCAGTAAAACCCTATCCAAAAAGAAATATGAATCAAAAATCATCTAAAAAGGGAAGAGAAAAAGGGAACTCCAGAGTTTACAGTAATACACCAGAAAAGGATAAATTACAAATGTTACAAGACCAAAAAGACAAGAATCAACAACTTAAACTGATGAGAGAGAAAGCAAAGATGTTGAAAATAGCGAGGAACTTACTGGGTCTAACAGAAACTAAAAAATCTAAACAGAAAGAGTCTGTTTACAATCGCCACCTGACTCCGATTCCAGCCAGAATGAGTCATTAAAATTGAGTGATGGTAGCGATAAAGATCTAGATTGACAATCAGATGCAGAAATCGGGGAAAAATTAAACCTCCCCTTAATCCTGAAAATATAAATATTGAGGATTTCTTGCTTGTCAAATTTAAAAAGAAAAAATCTGTGGTATATTACGTGGCCAAAGTAATTTTCAAATACAATTTGACTGACTGACTATCATGTTTCATACCTAAGGAAAAAGCCAGGGTCTTACGTTTTTGTTTTTCCAAACGTAGAAGACCAAGCAAGTATTGATTTTAGAGATGTAGTTTTGCACTTACCTAAACCTAACTATTCCAGAGGCACATCACGAACTTCGCCTCATTATACTTTTTCGGTTGATTTAAGTGCATACAACGTGCAATACCGGGTGTCAATGAATCTATTAGACAAGTCATAATTTCTAGAGTATTATGTGAATCAAAGTGAGAATTGGTACAGGTAAATGTTATGTGAAGAGGAGAGTTTTCGCATATTTTCCACTTTCCGGTCACTTCCGGTTTCACCGGAAATGGCCCCTGTTTTGAATTCTTAAATAGAACACCCTGTATATTTTAACATCTTTGGATTTCTGAGACAATTCTAGATCAGAATGTGACATTTTAAAAACTTTTTACGTCTACTTTATTTTTTAGAGCCACTTTTAAAATTGCATCTAGGTGGCCATGATCGGACGCAAACTAATCTAACGGCCTTAGGTGATGTCAAAAAAATACAATCGGAAAGTTTTAGTGACTAGTATGAAAGACAGGAATTGGATTAAAAATTTAACAAAATTAACACAAAACTAACGAAATAAACTAATAACTTAGACGATGCACTTAAAATATTTGAAAGTACAGTAGCTGAATTTGTTAAAAAGTTTAGTGTAGTAAATGTTCAAAGTGCATTCCTTCTTTTTCACGACACATTTCAGCTCGTTCAATTGTTTCTCTAAACACGTTTTGTAGCATTTTGGGCGTTATACTTCTAAATGCCCGTAAAATTCTTTCTTCTAATATTTCAAGAGTAGCTGGGGCTGCTCCATAGTAAACCCTTTCTTTAACATATCCCCAGACAAAGAAATCGAGCACAGTAAGATCCGGTGAGCGGGCTGGCCACCGTACCGGACCATTGGTTGCAATAATTCGATTATTAAAATGCTCTATTAAATAATTAAGAACTTTTCTAGAATTATGAGGCGGCGCTCTATCTTGTTGAAAGTAAATTCGCCGTAAAACTGCTAAAGGTATATCATTGAGATGATTTTCGATTTCATTTTGAAGAAAACCTAAGTATCTAACCCCTGTTAACTGACCTTGAAACAATATTGGCCCAATTATTATGTTTCCAACGATACCAGCCCAGACATTGACGCCAAACCTTTCTTGAAAATTGCCCTCACTCATTTCATGTTGATTTTGTTGGGCCCAGTACCGAGTATTTTGCTTATTGAACATACCATTATTTGTAAATCGGGATTCGTCGGAAAATAGAATAAAATCGATAAAATTTGGGTTAACTCTATGATTTTGAAGCAGCCAATCACAAAACACTACCCGTCTATCGCCATCCTCAGTATACAAATGTTGATGTAACTGATATTTAAATGCTCGATATCCATGCTTTTTCAGTATTTTTCTTGCTGATTCATAACTTATCTGCAGTTCTTGACTAATTTTTCTTAACGAAACTGTTTTATCAACCTCAACCATAGCAAGTACGTTACTCTCAGTCTCTTCATTTATGATAAACCTCTGTTCCGCCTCTTGATTTCCTATTTGCCTAAAACGAGTCTCGACATACGGAAAATACTGATGGGCTGGATGTTGCCGATTCGGATATCTATGAGCATATAACTCGGCAGCATTCCTTGAATTTCTATGACACTCTCCAAATATTAATAACATATCCACTTTTTCCCTTTGAGTATACATTATTTTAACGAAAATTTAAACTAAACTTAACAAAAATTAAGAAACTTTTACGTTTGTTCTTAGAGCGTATGTCACTGTCATTATCTACTTAAGTGAATGCTTTGTTTTCCAAAGAAGACTTGATAAAAACAGTTGCAAATTATTATGCATCATGGCTTTTGCTTAATAATATTTAATTTCTGTTCTTATGTCTAATCCAATCGCAAATAAATTAGTACCGTTAGATTCGTCAAAGAATGCTTTTTTCGAAAAGAAGTTGTCAAAAAGGGGTCGCCATTTGAAAATTAATAGTTAGAAATAAAAACGTAATTTTGTCAACTTGTCTTATTCCTATCTTTCATACTAGTAACTAAAACTTTGCGATTGTATTTTTTTGACATCACCTAAGGCCCTTAGATTAGTTTGCGTCCGATCATGGTCACCTAGATGTAATTTTAAAAGTGGCTCTAAAAAAATGAAGTAGACGTAAAAAGTTTTTAAAATGTCACATTCTGATCTAGAATTGTCTCAGAAATCCAAAAATGTTAAAATATACAGGGTGTTCTATCTAAAAATTCAAAATCGGGACCATTTCCGGTGAAACCGGAAGTGGCCGGAAAGTGGAAAATATTCGAAAACTCTTCCCTTCATATACCATTTACCTGTACCAATTCTCATTTTGATACACATAATACTTTAGAAATTATGACTTGTCTAATAGATTCGTTGACACCCGGTAGAAGCGTTTTCATTTTTATGTTTATTTTTTTAAGACGCATTGTTTTTCTATTTTGATTGTCTATAATTGTTTACTAACTAAATAGTTGTTTTAACGATTGTTAATTTTTGTTACGTTTTTTTTGGGATAAAAAGAGTGTTGCCCTAAGAATAATACATACAAAATATCTCCTGATAATATTTTTCTATAAAAGATTATAGTTATGCTTGAAATCATTAACTAGGTTAAGAAATTAGACTGATTGTTAAGATGTGTAAGACTGATTGTGATCTCTAAATAAATATACCAGTTTTTGCTATATAATTCTTTTAAAATATCGACAATCCCATACCATTATTACTTAGCATCAAAGTGCCCCAAGCGATGCATCATAGTGCCCCGTAGGCGGGGTAGATTGATACAAATCTCATTTTTTACTTAAGACCATATAATTTTTTCAGCGTTCAATTTAAGCGGTTATTTGGATTCATATAACAATATTGATGAATTTAGCTACACACTAAACTTAATAGACATATTATTTAATGCTTTTTAATATATAAAATATGACTTTAAATTTTTTAGTATCAATCTGCTCTACCTCCCCCTATAGTAATTACAAATCCTCAACAATCTAAAAATTATTACAACATACTAAAATTTTACATTTTAAAATGGGAATATGTAAAGGGTATTCATTATATCAATTTTCATACAGCTACCAAATAATATGTAGCAAATTATGACAATTTACACTCGTTGCATGCAGACTATAAATTTCAAACCACAGGAACTAATACAGATTATAAAGACTGAATAATGTGCATCGTTGAAAAGGTGAGTATTTCATATATGAATTTTGCGGTGAATACATTTATTTCAACATTCCAAAATCAATTGTTTGTTTCGTATATAAAGAGTCGGCAAGACCCTAAAAATATTTTAAATATTAAAAGTTACTATTTGCAAAAGAACATCAGAAGTTTTCCTGCAAAAATTGAGATGTCGGCGCCGGATATCTATAAAATTGTTTTGAGTTAAAGATCATAAAAAGACATTACTTTTAACCTGAGTCAAACTGAATTTATCGCTATAAAAATACCAATGTAAGAACCTTCCCCTCTTAAAATCAACGTCTTAAACACGAACAGGAATAAATTAAGGCATTCCAGATGAGAAAATAATCTTTTGCCCCCTTTTTTCATTCAATATCCAATTTCGAAGAACCCTCCTTTGATTGAAATTCTCCTAGTATTTTATTCGTATATTCCACAAAAAAATGCAAAAGCCGACTTTCAAATACTTTTTAGGCACAATGAGGAGTCACCCAATTATTATTCATGAGAAACCGGCTCAAATTTGACAGCATAATTATAAAAGGGTAATAATGGTGCTGCATAAAGCATCTCTTTTACAGATTGGCATTAACGATGAATCGATATAATGGGTGATTGTTAGTTAACTATAAAATAAGAAACAGTCAATTTGGTACGGTTTACTTCTATTATTAGATTAGCAAGAAAATAAAACTACCACAAGGATAATTAATGTCACACATCAATAACAATTCTTGACCACGAATAGTAATAAATTAGGGTATTCCATTACTATATATATATATATATATATATATATATATATATATATATATATATATATATATATATATATATAGGGGCAGTCCCAGAACTAACCGGCCTGACACATAGATGGCGGCAATTGTTAAAATATAATGACTGTGTTAGATAATACCAACCTTAGAAAGATCAAGTTTTAAGTTTGAAAACGCTACGTTGTTGTTTGACAGCCATCGATAGTGAACGCTTTCAGTGAATTTTGTCAACATGGAAAAAATTGGTCAACGTTATGTGATTTAATACTTTCATTTGAATGAATTTACAAGGAAGGTACCTGAAGTGTACGGCTCTAATTTTATTAAAACTTCAATATGTTGCAGAGGGTATAAAAATAAGAGACACGTATGTTTTTATGTGCGGAGATTCATTCACCCTCTTTACTAGTTTATTTTTAGAAACCCCGAAACAGGACAACTTAAGTGACATGGAATTCGTGGAAAAAAATATTTTCAAATAATTCCATTAAATTTCGTAATTTTTACCATTAACTTACGTGCGCAAATATATGATTTACCCTAATAAAAAATAAGGGATGATATCCTTGGGGTAAAAATACCATAGTTTAATATCATTTCGAACAAGAAATAATATTTATTTTGTTTTGAAGAGTTATCTTAATTAGAACTTGACATATTAAAAAAAAAATATTTATGGGTGACTCACCCACTTTTACTAGTTTAGTTTTGGAAACCCCGAAAGATGTCAACTTAAGTTAGTTATGGTATTCGTAAAAAAATATTTTCAAACAATTTCATTAAATGTCGTAATTTTTACAGTTAAATTACGTGCGCAAATATATGGTTTACCCTAATAAAAAATAAGGGATAATATCCTTGGAGTGAAAATAACATAGTTTAATATCATTTCGAATAAGAAATGATTTTAATTTTATTTTGAAGAGTTATCTTAATTAGAACTTGACATATCAAAAAATATTTTTTTAATAATTTATTTTTGGAAACCCCGAAAGATGTCAACTTCAGTTAGTTATAGTATTCGTAAAAAAATATTTTCAAACAATTTTATTAAGTTTCGTATTAAGTGCGCAAATAGAAGGTTTACCTTTATAAAAAATAAGGGATGATATTCCTGGGGATAAAAATACATTAGTTCAATATCATTTCAAATAACAAGTAATTTTCATTTTGTTTTTTAAAGATATCTCACTTAAAATCTGAGATATCTCAAATATACTATTTTTAGGGATGAACTTTAGGGACGATTTTCACCCCGTTAAAATGAATATTCGCAACTAAAAATAAATAAATATGTGTTATTTTTGTACCCTCTACAACATATTGAAGTTTCATTGAAATTCGAGCCGGACACTTTAGGTACCCTCCTTGTTAGTGCCCTCGTATCTAGAGTGTCCTACGACAAACTGCTGCGATCAATTTCTCGGAAAATATATTATGGAAAATTTTCCAAATTTGAAACTTTACTAAAATCGATGGGGGCAATTCAGTTAAAATATTTTCAAGATGGCGACACGTCCGGTTATACTGGAAGTTGATGCCTTCTTGCTTATTTTAAATGGAATACTCTATATGTTATTTCATTTTTGGATTATATGCAACATTGTAGATATATTTCATGAATAATCTTCTATATCTAACTGTTTTTGACATATTTTAAATTTTATGTCAGAAATGGTGTTTGAAGGCCTAAACATAACTATCAATTTCTACTATATGAAAGCCTCCAAACGACGAAAGACACGATAGCCAAATTAAAAATGAGAAAAGCCCCCGGACCCGACAATATTCCCAACGAACTAATTAAATATGGTGGAAATGCATTACACGAAGAACTAACAAAACTCTTTAACAAAATAATTAAAGACTAAGAGATACCCCGAGATTGGAAGAAAAGTATAACAGTACCTATTTTCAAAAAGGGTGATAAGAAAATCACGGAAAAGTATAGAGGAATAACTTTATTAAATTCAATAATGAAATTATTCACCAAAATCCTTGAAGGTATAATAACTGACTATTGCAGAATATCAGAAGAACAGCAAGGTTTCTGCAAAAACAGATCTACAGTAGATGTCATATTCATCGTAAGACAGATAGCAGAGAAATCTATTGAATTTACTAAGCCGACTTTTATGTGCTTTATAGATCTCACTAAAGCTTTTGATAGGGTGAGACTGGATGATATTCTGCAAATAATGCGAATTAAAAGCATCCCAAACAATTTAATTAACATAGTTGAACAGCTAAACTCCAACACCACAACACAAATCTCAGTGAGCGGTAACCTAACTAAGGATGTACCGATAGCGTCGGGCATACGACAGGGGGACTCTCTGAGTCCATTACTGTTTAACATAGTAATGGACCAAATAATTGTGAACGTCAAAAGCCCGGCACCAGGGTACAGAATGAATACCGGGGAAATAACAATAATATGTTACGCTGATGACGCCGTCATAGTCTCGGAAAATGAAGACGATCTCCAAAGACTCCTATTTGCATTCCGTACCATAAGCAAGCAATTCAACATGAAAATATCCATCGATAAAACTAAGTCAATTGTAATAAGCAAAGTGCCCTTAAGATGCAAACTAGTAGTGGATGACAAACCAATAGAACAACTCATGACCTTTAATTACTTAGGAGTTGAGATATCCGCAAACCAACACAGAACAAGAGAAGTAAGAAACCAAGTAAACAAGGCAAATAGAATCTCAGGAAGCCTGGCGGATATAATATGGCACAACACATACATGAGCAAGGACGCAAAAACAAAAATCTACAAGACCTGTATTCGACCGATAATGACGTACGCAATAGAAACGAGAGCTGACAACACAAAAACAAAATCAATTGTAAGAACAGCCGAAATGAAAGTACTAAGAAGAATATCGGGATACACATTAAGAGATCACATACGCAATTCAACAATACGCGAGGAACATGGAATGCAGGATATAGTAAGATGGGGACGGAAGCGCAGAAGAGCCTGGAATGAGCACGTAGGAAGAATGGCGCAAAATAGGATAGCGAGAATCGCCCGAGATGGAACACCGGAAACCAGAAGACCAATAGGTAGACCACCTAAAAGATGGAGAGAGTCCCGGATTTCAACATCAAATGAGATGAATGATTAAGTTGGAAAAAACAGGCTGTAAGCCTATAACAAGAGGAAGAAGAAGAAGAAGAAGAAGAAAGCCTTTATTATTTAATTGGGATTGATTTCCTTCTAGAAGTAGATCTACTTTAGTGTACTATGTTGATATTTTGATAATAAATAAATACAGGGTGATCAAAAACTTACATTATATATTAACTTGAAATAATCGTTAAAAGTATTTTTTTAAATGTAGATCCCCTATTTTTATAATGATATCTCATTTAGCAATAAAAATAGGGGTGACTTTAATTAAGGTTGTATATTCAAAAAATTTGTAGTTTTTGAAGCATTGCCAATTTAACATTTTTGTATTGTAAAAACGCTATACGGCGTTTAAGTTTTATTATTAGTTGGCCATGACGGTTAAACGAGACAAAAGAAGACAATAGAGTACTACAGAAATGTCATTATTTCTGACCATTTGCCAATTATTAATAAAGAATCGGGGCGAAAAAATTATACATACGAAGATTATTTAAATTTGTTTATTATCTATAAAGAATATAATACAGTTTTATGAAGAACATGCCAGACAGTTGCTTATTAATATCCAAATGAATGAAAACCGTCACGGAACATTGTTAAATGAATATTTAACTACCGTTAAGGCAAAAATGCATGAATGGAAACCTATTCTAAAGGATGAAAATGTCGAAATTGCAATTCTAGGATATTTTGCGGCATATTCTATGTATAACATCGTCAAGACAAGTTGCCCTACAAACAGGAATCTCGAAGAACTCAATATATAGAATTCTATTGAAACACAACTTCCACTCTTATTTAATATATTTGGTTTAAGACCTTAGAGATACTAATTTGTTGAAAACAGTTCAATTTTACGAATTTATACTAACGATGATACAAGACGACCCTCGATTTTTAAAAAATATAATTTGGACTGATGAAGCAATTCCCATCTTTGGAGGGACTTTAATTCTCATGCAGTAATACTCCGATATTTTCAATAAACCTGACATATTTTGTACTGTAAGAAATGAAATAGCAAAACTACATTTTTATGAAAAAAACTTAAATGGCAACTCATTAATAATAGAAAGCAAATTATGTCCCCATTTTAAATTATGTATTAACTTTTGAAGGAAAAAGATACTTAAATATCCTAGAAGAGAGAATAGACAATCTTATATAAAGTCACTCTTATTTATTTTAAAAAATTTTACTTTTAACAATTTTTTCAAGTTAATATTTAATGCTATTTTTTGATCACACTGTATTTATTGATTATCAAAATATCAACACAGTCCACTAAAGTAGATTTCCCTCTAGCAGGAAACCAACCCCAATTAAATAATAAAGGCTTTCACATACGAGAAATTGATAGTTATGTTTAGGCTTGCGAACGCCATTTTCGACATAAAATAAAAAATTTGTCAAAAACAGACTTAGGTATATGTCATATTAATGTCTATTTAATATCGAATTTAAATTCTAATTTTGAAGGTCTTTAAAACTGTACTTTCATATTTTTTAAGTAATTTAGCATTTTCAATTTTTGACAATTTTTTTGCAATTTACTTTTGAAAAATAGGCGCAATCAGATTTGACGTTGTTATTACTTACTCTGATGATATGTAATCAGTAATTAGTTAAAAAAGCAAGTACATACTTTATTAAAGAGTTAACAAAATTTGAAATTTTAAAAATGAATGTTTTAACAAATGTTGAAACCAGGGGCGGATCCAGCCTCTCTCTTTGGGGGGGGGGGGAGATGATATCACAAAAGTATAGCATGGCAAGTGAAAGCAAGTTGTCGATGGAGGGGGGGGGGGGAGGTAGAGAGACACCGGAAACATTCTCATTTCTAGTGTAAAAGGCAGGGTCGGGTCTATTTTTCTGAATTTGACGCTCTTGGAAAGGGGAGGATGCCAGCAGCATACATGTTCCTAGTATAAGAGGCAAAATCGAGTCTATTTTCCTGATCTCAAAGCTTTTTGGGGGCGGCTATCGCAAGAAAAACAGGTTAACAACGGAGGGGAGTGCCAGCAGCATACACACAATAATATAAAAGGCAGAATCGGTTGTATTTTCCTGAACTCAAAGCTCTTGGGAAAGGGGGGGGGGCGGTCGCAAGCATACACATTCCTAAACTCTATTTAAGAACGTGAGAGATTAATAAAACTGTTACGGAAACCTCCAACGTACCTGCTCCAGTGCCGCAAATAACTGAGGACTGCCGTAAATCTAATTATATTTAAATAATACAAGCTTTTATAAACTTACTGCAACAATAAAATTTCTGATAGTTCAATTTAATTTCTATCAGTGAGCAAAGTACACCTTACAGTGTGTCCTTAGTGATTTATCTTATTTGCGCTTGTTTTTATATATTATTTGAGATTAGTGAGATACCCAAAAATTTATTCTTTCACCTCTATATTTATTCCAAAATCGTTAAACCAAGGCATTTTTTCCTCAACGAAAAACTTACTACGATGAATGTTTATGATGCCTTAAAGTATCAATATCTAGATCATAACGTTAAAATCTCTGTTGAGATGTGTTCCAACATGAAAGGAGTTGGAAAATCTATTATGTACCGAATACTGAAGGAGAAAAAAATGACTGGAATTGTTAATACTCCCAAGCCACATTCAATCATAGGCAGACAAAAAACCTCGTTGGAAGAAGAGATGAAAACTGCAAAAAAAAAAACAGTTGTACATACATTTGATTATGAGAAGCAGATCCCAACCGTCGACAAAATTCTAACTAAAATCTATGAAAATCGGGATTTACCTGAAATTAAAAGAACTTAATTTTTGCTGGGAAAAACCAGATAGGAAATCTGTTCTTATAGTCGTCAGGAAACTGTCCGTTGGAGGAGTAAATATCTCTCTCAAGTAAAAGGTAGAGTTGCTGGAAATAACACAACTTACAAAATTAGTAATTTGACTGAATTTTTGAAAGATTTTTTTGAATAAAGTAACTACGGAAAATTGGGAAAAATCCATATAACAATAGAATAAAGGTGAGATAGAGGAACCAATTATAATTAATTTGAACGAAGATAGCTTCACTGACTTTGATAACGAATTAGATACGTAATGTTTACTAGTGTAAACACAATTTATTATTTAAATTTGTGTTTTTGTTGTATTTTATTGTTTAATGTTGTTTATGTATTTTTATTTTAGTGTATCCCATTCTTTTAATTTTATATATATTTAGTTCCAATTAGCCGTAATTTTTTTATTATTTTATTATTGTATTTGTGTCTTTTTCTTAAGCGTGTAGAACTAACACGTTTATTTTATTTTTTTGGGGCTATCGGAATTCCGTATAATAAAGTAAATTAAATTAAGATGTCAGTGCAATAGAAATAAAAATAGGTAGGTTTACTGTAACATATAAAAATTTGTAGTGTTTAATTCTGTAGATGGTTTAAGAAATAAATTAACTGAAATGTCAAATGTCCTAAAAATATTTTTAATTAATAATAAACTGACCGATAGCCCCCGGTATTTTTGATTATAAAATTTGCTAAAGACACCGGACTAAAGAACACAAGTAGTTTGTGAAGAAAAAAAGGGTAAAAATAATTTCTTGAATAAACTATAGTATAAAAGGCAAAATCGGGTCTATTTTCCTGAACTCAAACCTCTGGGGGGGGGGGGCGATCGCCCCCACCGCCCCTCCCTTGGATCGGCGCCTGACTGAAACTGATGCCTATTTCTTTCAATGCATAGCGAATTTTTTTCTAAAATGACTCTTTAACTTTATTAATATATTTGGCATTATAGAACGAAACGTTGTTCTTATTTGTTCTTCTATATCTTCGGGTTACGTGCAACAAAATTGTCGGAAAATTTTAAAGTGCTAGTAACTGCTGCGCATCCTAACATAATGCGTACCCAACACTTTTTTTTAAATCAATTTGAAACAGGTCAAATTTTAGAAAACCGTCCCACAAAATATTAGCTGTGAGTACTCTTTACGAACGTGCTAGTTAAATATGTTTTATTATGGGCTTATTAAGGAATCCAAAAGGATAATAATAATAATAATGCTGTGTAAAGCATCTATTTCCGAGCTTCTAACGATGAATCGTTATAATAATGAGATATTGTTAGATATCTATTCAGCAAAATAACAGTCAATTCAGCAAAATTCGTCTAAAATGTAGGCAAAGAAAATGAAGCGACCACAAGGATGATAAATCTCAAACGGCATAAGACATTTTATGAGATTATTTAAATCCATATTATGTTTGTGCCCTAAAACTACATATGTATATTTTATGTCTCGTTAGTGATATCCAATTTTAATATTTTTAAAATGCCTCTTGAAATGTTTTCACCGGCAATTTATATATATATATATATATATATATATATATATATATATATATATATATATATATATATATATATATATATATTTGTTAGACTACACTATTTTACCATGTATTCATAGATAGTAGCAAGTCTATCGACCTATTAATTTATTAACAGGTTGTACACCGAAGAAATCAAGAAATTGACGGATTTTGTATTTCAGTGTTTTAATGTCAATGTGCACAGTGTATTGAATGTTCTGGTTTTAGTTTTGATTTTAAATGTTTCTAGAAGTTTTTTAATTGTATTTATCTTGTTCTGTGTGGAGGCTACGCTCGCGACTTTTCTCAAACTGGCAGTGTTGAGGTGTGCCCTTTGACAAGGTCTGAGCCCTGAGGATGGTCCGATAGAGAGACCGAAAGGGCTTGGCCGATTGTAATAATTTCAAATATACACTGAAATACAAAATCCGTCAATTTCTCTCTTTTCTCTATCGACCTATTCCCCGAACGGATCAATGAGGCTTGATACCTGAAAAGCACTACCGGTTCTATTGATTCATTTCTAATTGAAATGCATCTTACTTTTGAAATATTTGCTATGTAAAATACTACGCTATTTCAATGATCACCCGAGTTTTAATGATTTGTCTCCCCGTCTCCATTGAGATCTCCTTATTGCTTTCAAGGTTTTATCTGGCTTCTATAGTATTGCCATTAAGTGTTTCTAATGCTACACTGGAGTTCGCCAATTTATTCCGGTTTTTACAAGAGGTTCGCAAAAAGAAAAAGGTTGCTACCTTAGAGGTCAATTTTGGAGCGTGTAGTCTTTTGCTTGTACACGTCGGAAACAATGCCATATTTGAAATTATATAATGCTTATTTTTATGTTGATAATATTCAAATTTACATATCTTTCAAATCCAATAAAATTATGGATATCAGCAAAAAGATAAATAGTATCTTGAGTGTTATCTTAGAGTTCTCACACTCTCACTGTCTTCATATAAATCCCAGCAAATTGCGAGTTCTTTTATTTTGAAGGGCTCAAGGGCAAATCTTATCACTCTGGATAATGGGAGATTGCCACTTTTTAAATCGACAAAACATCTGGGCTTATTGGTTGATACAGATCTTAGATTTTCTAGACATACAAACAATTCATATTGAGCGAACGCTTGCACAGCTCTTTTGTTAAAAACTCTGGACACTTTGTCCAAAGATTAAAAACCATCCAATTAGAGCTCGGAGACATATTGGTCAGTTTTGATGTAGAATCTATGTACACAAATGTTCCTATAGATGATTCAATTTTCATAATATAGGACATATTACGAAATAATAGCATGGACTCCTCCCTACTAGAATTAATTACAGCATGTCTGATTTCCACTTATTTTACTTTTCAAGGATCTCCGCTATCACCTGTAGTAGCTAACATCTTCATGGAAGCTTTCGAAGAAAACGTTGTGACTTCTACTCCTCTAAAACCTAAATCTTGGTGCAGGTATGTAGATGACACATTCGTAGTTTGGCCGCATGGCGCAGATAACCTCTATAATTTTCTGTCATCTAAATCAACATCTCCCTAATATAAAATTCACTATGAAAACTGAATCAAATGATGACCTTCCATTTCTTGATGTCGTAGTACAAAGGAAAGATAATGACAAATTAGGATATTCTATGTACAGAAAACCAACCCATACAATCCATCATAGACTCTCTCCTTCATAGAGCAATTTCAATACGTGACGAACAATCACTGAAATCAGAAACAGAAAACTGACCAATGCTCTGAGAGGCAACGGATATTGCGCTGAAGATATAAAACGTTCTATTAATAAATATATATATATATATATATATATATATATATATATATATATATATATATATATATATATATATATATATATATATATATAAAAACCCAACTTCTCAACAAAATGTCATAAATATACCTCCTATGGACAGTGTTCTCTTATTTTACATACACGAAATCACCGACAAGGCTGCCAGATTGCTCCGAAAATCAAACATTCGGACAATTTACAACACATGTAAGAAAGTTGGACAATGTTTGAAGTCCAAAGGAATGGAATTGCGCCATTTCAAACAAAAAACGTTTACTAGATACATTGCTCTTGTGGTAAAGTGTATGTAGGTGAAACAGGACGGTCTATATTCACTAGGCTTAAGGAACATGAAAGATATATAAAAAAGAAACAAATTGTACAATCTGCAATAGCTGAACACCAGCATTGTTCAGGTCACACTTTTAATGTAAAAGAAACTAAAGTGCTAGCATCAGTGTCTGGTTTCTCTAAACGTAAAATTAGAGAATCAATCGAAATTTGTAAATATCCAAATAATATTAATAGAAATGTACGTTACAGTCTACATCACACGTGGAAATGAATTGTAACGCTGGATCACGGTTCGCTGAGCATCAGTCGGGTGTAAATACCGGGCTGTTGCTCCTCGATAGTCATTTAGTGTTCTAATCTTGTGGAGTAAAGATCCCTGAAGATTCCTCGTGCAATCGTAGGCGAAACGTCGGACAATAATTCCAATTTGACACGGTCTAAACCAAAGAACCATGATTTCCATAAAAACAATTATTTTAAAAAATCCTTCCGTAACCTCAAGTTAATGAAAATTTTTAAAAAATGCTTTGTGTTGTCGTATAAACCCTGTCTGTTGGGTTGAGATGCACATCGCATTCAGTTGTCCAGAACTGCTGTGTTCGCTTGATTGGGAGAGTAGCGGAAGATAAAGTGAAATTTCTGCAAAGCTACGAAATATTAGAAAGATGCAGATGAATGTGTGTTTTAATAAAATTATAGTGAAACAATGTCTCAAATATTTATTTGAATATTTAAGTGTCGCAATGATATGCACAATGTTGAAGTATGTCACGAATTTACCATCACTCTTTCAGCACAAATAGCTTAGTTTAAAAGATAGTTTAGTTTTAATGCAGCAAAGTTCTATAATAAAGTTCCTATTAAATTTAAGTTTTATTAAGGTATTAAAATTAAAAGAGTGGTAAAGAAGATTATAAGTAGTTTTATATGATTTTAACCATTTTAAACTTGTTAAATTGTATGCTTATTATGAAAATCTTCGTAATATATATATATATATATATATATATATATATATATATATATATATATATATATACATTTAATTTTCTAAAAATTTTTCTTAAACCATCTTTCTACATAAATGTATGGTAACTTCTTTGGATTGGGTTTCAAAAATTAATACTACTATTTTGTGCTTGACGTTAATATATATATATATATATATATAATATATATATATATATATATATATATATATTCGTTTAAAAGGGTAAATGACGAGGCTTGCTGCGTCAACTTCGCCTTTTGTAATAACTCTTGTCGTTGTTACAATAAAGCCATTTTATCTCATAGACTTAGCCCAACGTCTCTCGCCACTCATACCAGATATACTCAGATATCACGAAGGAGCTCCATGGAAGCATTTCCCATGTTGTTGAGCACTAGATGATATTATAGTTTGAGCGGTCCTAAGTAAAACTACCTTTTTCATAGCCTTATGTCGGTATCCGCTAAGCCCAATCCCTTGATATTAAGCAGAGGACTCTTCGGCACTACGCCAATTGTGGATGGGGATCGTCCGAGCACGACCATAAAGAATAACCTATAGAGCGATTTCTTAAATGAGCACGCGCCCATTATATTAGAGACGAGTTTATTCACATCAGCGCTGGTATCGAGGCATTGACGTTACTTGACAGCAACCGTATCCATATTTCTAAAAAAAATGTAATCTATGCTTTTGTCGAACTAATTCAGTCTGTGTAATGAAAAAATAACGATTTCACCGAAAAATTTATTACAGTTATCTGAAAGTTTAAAATCATAGAAGGGACCTAGTAAATGATAAATACGTTAAGATGTACTGTCAGATCGGCTCTGTTTTTTACCCGTAAAATTTTCCGATAATATTTTACTTTTACTTTAATCGTTATCAAGTATTAACTGAATGTTTTGTCTTTAGGTTACTAGCTTATATAGGGACTGTGTCCATTGCAGCGCAGGCTTCGCTTCACTCTACATACTTCAATGATTTGATGTTACAAAGTAGTGGTTGCTAAAGACTAGGTATCTCAACACTGGCTTTGCTGAAGATTACATTATTATTTTTAATGTAAGCTGCTTTTTATTTATTTTTTTTTTTCGTATTGGGTTCCATATGTATTTCAGCAGCTTCACACCATTTTATATGGCGTTGTTAATCCCAGGCGTGTTCTACAATACCCAATCTAGTGGTCGCTTGGTTTTTCCAATGTACATTTCACCACACTCACATGGAACATTCTTTCTTATCGGTAGTTTTTGGTTTTGTTTTTGTTAAATGAGTTCTAAGTGTAATTTTTTATTTATAGGCAGTTTTTATATGATAACTGCTGGCAATTCGTCTGTTCCCTTAATGTGCGGAATTGTGAAGAAGGAATGTGTTTCTTGCTGTCCAGTGGTCGTCGTTCCAGAGTTATTTTTAACATCGTCTATTAATTTTAAAGGATCATCATTCTGTTGTAAATCGTATTTACTGTTTGATATCTCTTTTCCAATGAATCGGAATTATTGTTTATAGATATAGCGCGATTATAGAGGTTGCGTAAAATTCCCCGTTTAGTTACAACAGAATGAGTAGAACTATGGTTAAGATATTGTCCAGTATATGTTGTCTTCCTATATACTGCAGTTTTAATAGTTTCGTTTGAAGGATTCACTATGACATCAAGGAAGAGCAAATGATTATTTACCTCTTTTTCCATGGTAAACTTAATTGTAGGTCGAATGGTGAAATCTTTTAGTTCTTGATCATTGCCCTTGCATAGGATGAAGTTATCATCGACATATCACTACCAAACTTTCGGTTTCACTGCTGCTATACATATATACAGGGGCGGATCCAGCCTCTTTCTTTGGGGGGGGCGGTGATATAGCAAGCAAAAATAAGTTGTCGACGGGGGGGGGGGGGGTAGACATCAGCAACAGTCCTATTTTTAGTGTAAAAAGCATGGTCGGATTTATTTTTCTATATTTGAAGCTCTTGGAGAGGGGGGGGCGATCACAAGTAAAAACAAATTGCCGACAAGGGGGATGCCAGCAACATAAGTATAAGAGCAGAATCGGTTCTATTTTCCTGAACTTCAAGCTCTTGGGAGGGAGGCACGATCGCAAGCATACACATTCCTATACTCTATTTAAGAACTAGAGAGACTAATAAAACTGTTACTGAAACTTCCAACGTATCTGCTCCAGTGCCGCAGATAACTAAGGACTGCCGTAAACCTAATTATATTTAATTATAAGCTTTTATAAATTTACTGCAACAATAAAATTTCTGATAGTTCAATTTAATTTCTGTCAGTGAGCAAAGTACACCTTACAGTGTGTCCTTAGTGATTTATTTTGTTTGTGCTTGTTTTTATATATTATTTGAGATTAGTGAGATACCCAAAAGATATGGTTTCCACCTCTATATATATTTTAAAATCGTTAAACTTATTACGACGAATAATAATGTTAAAAGCTCTTTCGAGATGTGTTCCAACATGACAACTGAAGGAGAAAAAAAATACTGGAATTGTTAGTACTCCCAAGCCACACTCGATCACAGACAGAAGAAAAACCTCGTTGGAAGAACAGATGAAAACTGCAATAAAAGGAGTTGTACATACATTTTATTGTGATAAGCAGAACCCAACCGTCAACAAAATTCTAACTAAAATCAATGAAGATCGCGATTTACCTGAAATTAAAAGAACTGTACTTTGGAAATTGCTCAGAGAACTTAATTTTTTCTGGGAAAAACCAGATAGAAAATCTGTGCTTATAGATCGTCCGGAAACTGTTCGTTGGAGAAGGAAATATCTCTCTCATGTAAAAGGTAGAGTTACTAGAACTAACACAACTTACAAAATTAGTAATTTAATTGAACTTTTGAAATATTTTTTTGAATAAAGTTAGTGTGGAAAATTGGGATAAATCCATATAATAAAGAATAAAATAAAATGTGGAAACTTAATCTCATGATCTGTGACATAGAGGAACCAATTATAATTAATTTGAGCGTAGATAGCTTTACTGACTTTGATTAGGAATTAGATGCGTAATGTTTACCAGTGTAAACACAATTTATTATTAAAATTTTTGGTTTTGTTGGATTTTATTGTTTAATGCTGTTTATATATTTTTTTATTTTTTATATATTTTTCTTTAATTTTATATATATATTGAATTCCAATTACCCGTAAGTTTTTTATTATTTTATTATTGTATTTGTGTCTTTTTCTTAAGCGTCTAGAATTAGCATTTTTTTGGGGGGGCTATCGGATTTCCATATAATAAAGTAAATTAAATTAAGATATCAGTACAATAGAAATAAAAATAAGTGGGTCTATTTTTAACTGTAACATATAAAAACTAATTATATTCGAATCTCTTTTTGGTGTTTAATTGTAATTCTGCAGATGGTTTAAGAGATAAATAAACTGAAACGTCAAATGTTCTAAAAATGTTTTAAATTAATAATAAAATGACCGAAGCCTCAAAAAAATTTTGATATATATATATGGACTAATTTATTTTTTTATATATGCTTAATTTTTTGTATTTTTGACAATGGGTATTTTGTAAATATTTAAATTATAACTTAGAATTTTTTGAGAGAATAAGGCTACGTTTTTGTCTGAAGGTGCCTAAAACGGTTTCTATGACAAAATTAAAAATAATAAAAATACAATTGTGATTTGTGTGTGAAATAGTAAGAAATAAAATATTATTATAAAAGCTTTTTATTTTAAGTTTATTACCAAAATACTATTCTATGCCATAAATACTGGATTAAAATCCATTGTAACACTTCACACTTTCAAATATCTATTGTTATCCAACCCAAATAGTCCATTATTATAGACCGGTATTTTTGATTATAAAATTTCAAACCCATTTCTACGAAAAATATATGTGTCTAATGATTTTGCTAAAGACACCGGACTAAAGAACACAGTTTGCGAAGAAAAAAATGATTAAAAATGATTTATTACTTTCTCTAGTTCTTGAATAAACTATAGTATGAGGCAAACTCGGATCTATTTTCCTGAACTCAGAGCTCTTGGGGGGGGCGATCGCCCCCACCGCCCCCCCCTTGGATCCGCGCCTGCATATATATATATATATATATATATATATATATATATATATATATATATATATATATATATATATATATATATATATATATATATATATATATATATATATATATATATATATATATATATATATATATATATATATATATAGAATAAAATAAGAAATTCTCGGCTATGTGGACAAACACCGTTGATAAATATTAGTCTCATGCTAAAAAGTGCGGAGATCTCCAAAGAATATGGAAAAACTTCGGGTCTGAAAAATGACGACAGCTCTGTTTCGTCCTAGTATGGGACTCGTCAGGCCATTGCATTCGGTACAAACCATCATCTCGTATCTGTGTCCTGTAAACAGATTTTACGGTTGAAAAATTGTAATTAAGACAAAGTGGCGACATCTCGATGGCTCACTCAATAACATAAAAATAACACAAATCAATAAATGGTGTATAAGATCGCCATGTGGTAGTGCGACGGTACATTAAAAAAGAAATATATCTAAACTCGATACACGAATTTGCTACTCTAAGGATAGAGGTCGCATTATTCGGCATCGGCAACCAAACTAACTATGAATTCCACAGTTCAAGTTCAATATCGTACCAACCATCTCCCTAAGAGAGCAGTTGTGTATGTTTTAAGTCAACCAATGTAAAAATAAATGGAGAAGTTAACGTCCTTGTAATTTAAAAATAAAATAAAAAAATTCTCGGCTATGCTGACAACCGTGAAATCTGTTTAACTATTAGGTTGATGAGATACAACATGAGGGACAGAAAATTTTACATATTCCGATTTTGTCTAAAATTGATATTGTGGGGTTCTTGAGGCGTATACAAACTCAATATGCAGTATAAAATATATCGAGCTAAGAAATTTACAGGTTCTTTA
Source organism: Diaprepes abbreviatus (assembly GCA_034092305.1). Classification (NCBI taxonomy): domain Eukaryota; kingdom Metazoa; phylum Arthropoda; class Insecta; order Coleoptera; family Curculionidae; genus Diaprepes; species Diaprepes abbreviatus. Next base: position 8,158,630 of record JASJET010000200.1, read on the forward strand.
AACCTTGATATTGGAAAGTTTTGGGGTCTATATTACCAATCTAAAATTAATTTGAAATTTAAGATAGTGGATTTACTCTGACAGACTAAAAATTTGTTCGGCACAATTTTACTGGTATTTGGAAAACTCTAAGAACCAAGGAATTTTTAGTGGTTCATTTTAGGGTGATTTACAACTTTGGATAAAATGGGTACTTTTTTGCCACCTTAGAGTCATTGTGAGGTACACTAACCTCGATTAGTACTTAGTTCAAATAATTTATAGATATCATAATAAATTCTAAAACTAAAAATAGAAAAATAAAATTTTTATAAAAAATTGAACCGACTTCTAAAAGTGCGCTAAAAATTGAAAAGTAATTATAAATTTTTATATGAAATTGAACTTTTTGAAGTCAGCGCCAAATTATTTGTAAATAAAATAAATAACTACTAATATATACAAATTATGGTAAGAAAGCAATTACAACTGAAGTATTTTTAATCTGTTTATGCAAATCACATTTTGTCAAGTATTAGTTTGGCGTCGACTTCAAAAAGTTCAATTTCATATAAAAATTTATAGTTATTTTTCACTTCTTAGCGCACTTTTAGAAATCGGTTCAATTTTTTTATAAAAATTTTGTTATGTATATATATATATATATATATATATATATATATATATATTGTTGCGTAGTGTTTCACGGATGGGAACATGTCATTCAATATTAATCCGGGAATACATCCGTTTGTTCGTTTGGTTTCCGGTGCAAATTTGCAGACGTTTCGCCAAAATCTGATTTGGCATCTTCTGAGCTTGATGGTTGTAGATCAACAACCAGTGCAGTTCTGTGGAGCTGGTTATTTATCGCAATACCATAGAAACAGTAGCATTGAATCTAAAAGTCTGACTGAGATATGTCAATGATACCTTCATCATATGAAGGGGCAATGATTAAAAACCTAATGATTTCTTGAAACATCTAAACACCATTCGACCTACAATTAAGGTTACCATAGAAAAAGGGGTAAATGATCAATTGCTCTCCTAGATGTCATGGTGAACCGTTTAAACGAAACTATTAAAACTTGAGTATATAGTAAGCCAACACATATTGGACAATATCTTAACCATAATGCTAATCATTCTGTTATAACAAAAGGGGGAATTCATAATTCCATATATTAAGAGAACCTCGGAGAAAATAAGGCAATTTGTCTTATTTTCTCTGAGCAGTTATAATATAAAAACAACCTTTAAATTAGGAAATACACTTAGAGTTCATTCAACAAAAACAAAACCAAAATCTACCAATAAAAAAAAATGTGTTTACAAAATTCCATGTGAGTGTGGGTAAATATATATTGGAGAAACCAAGCGACCACTAGAAGTTAGAATTAAGGAACATAAAACTCATATACAAAAAGGAGAAACGTCGAAATCAGAACACGCCTGAAATAAACAACAACATATAAAATGGTCTGAAGCTGCGGTAATATATATGGAACCCAATATTAAAAATAATAACGGAATTTTCAGCAAACCGGTTTTGAGATACCCAATCTTTGGCAACCACTACTTTGTAACATCAAATTATTAAGGTGGGTACAGTGAAACGAGACCCTATATAAGCTCGTAGCCTTAAGACAAAACATTCAGTTTATACTTGATAATGATTAGAGATACAACCTAACCGAAACGTCGCAAAAATAAACAAAAATAAAGACAATGAAAGTCCGACAACCACGTTTAGTCAATCTTCAACATTGTCTACAATCTTCAAACAAACGTTAGAATTTTTATGTTGCATGAACGTTTTGCAACCGTCTCCCTAAATATTTATAACTTTATAAAATTCTCAAATCCTCCACCAGTGCAATATAAAATTTCTTTAATATTTAACTCTAATTTGATTTTACTTTACTAAAATATAGCATAATTTCGCAAAGAAACAGCATATCAGGTTTGCTATGAGAATTGGGAATCCAAGCGTAAGAAAAACACCAGAGAGGAAATCCAGTGACATAAGACACATCTCAAATTTCAAGTACTATGATTACTTAACTTTAAAAGAACACAAGAAAATATTCGTTTTTTTTTTGCTTTTGTATTTCTAAGGGAAAATTTCTTGTTTTTTTTTTAAATGCAGGCAACCGCAAAGCTTGAAATTTCACTCCACAGTTTTATTCCCGTCTGAACTCATTCGTAATGGAACAAAACTTATTAAAAATGTCATTTTCTACCCTGGTGAAAAGCCTATTAATTAGGATTTATGTCTTAAAGACCTTACATCAAGGTTCAAGATTCGCCAAGTATTATCATGCTGAGGTCGTTTTCCTTTAATGAAAATTAGGAAATAGTTTATAGGTCTTTAAAGGGCCATAACTTGAAGTTAAATGGGTATCTTTTCTTGATTAATATAGGTATTTAACCCCAAGAACTCGTTAAAGTTGGGGCACGGTTAAACTTTTAATTTCCTCTTTAATTGGAAGAAAATTATAAAATTTTAATGAAAGAGAAACATTACCGCCGCATTACGGAAATTATTGTTAATTATTTCGGATAATTAAATTTTCTTTGCAAATGTTTTTTCTTCCCTTTAATTTCTGTTTTGTCACAAAGTAAGTTATAAGGGGTACAAGGATTATTTAATGTTTTTCAAACTGAATTTAAACCCTTAAGTTAACATTATATCGAAGTACAGGGTGAGTCAACGATTGGATGAAGTAGGTTTGTGCCTTTTCGGTGAAATTAACAAAGAAAATATATTTATTGTTTGATACAGTTTATTTTTACGCAGATTTTAAAAATATTTAGGACTCTACAGGGTGAGCCAAAAAACTAGGACAGCATAAAGTTTTATTTTTTTAAACAGAACACCCTATATACGAATCGTATTTTCGATTTAGCTTATAATTTTAAATCTTTTTTATTAAGGGTTTACTATAACAAAACTTTATAGTTTCTGAGATAATTAAGTTAAAAAAAAAGTCACATTTTCAAGCATCAATTCAATCCTAAATAACGTTTTCAATTTTGTGACAAATATATTCAAATTTAGAATTTAGCAAGGCCAAGGACAAGTTAACATAATTTTTACCTAATATTTGTAATAAAAGCTACAGGGTGTTGAACACATCGGCTCAAATTTGAACAAGTTTAAATGAATAAATATTTTTTTTTTGAAATGGTACACCCTGTATATTTTCATGTTATTTAATAGAGTAATAAAAACCCTAAAAGTTTTGTTCAATATATCCTATACCTATTTATAATAATTTTTGAGATATTTCAGTTTTTCTTATTTTCCATACTTTTTTACAGAAATAGTCCTCATTATCATAATAGCCATGTAAAATAATAAAAAGAAACTACAGAAACAAACAGAATGTGGTTAAATATGATAAAATACATTATTCGTTATATTACAACGGCAATAGTGTAATTAAACATAATGTGAAAAAATTAACACAACAATAACGACAAGACAAATACATATTTACTTTTATACTAAATTGAAACAACAAAATTACCTATTAAATACTGAGATTAATTATTTATTTTTAATAAGTGTTCGAATAAACGACCCTCTTGTGCAATGCGCAAATTTAGTCTTTTTTGCAGATTTTCTCGGACCCTGGACAAAATTAGTGGCGTTATTGTTCTACAGGTATCCCTAATCCTGTTTCGCATATCTTCCACTGTTGTTGGTAGATTAACATACACCTTATTTTTAATATAACCCCATAGGAAGAAATCTAATGGAGTGATGTCGCAAGACCTTGGTGGCCACTCAATGAAACCCCCATGTCCAATCCATTTTTGCGGATATCGTTGGTCCAAAAACGCACGAACTTTACGATGGTAATGCGGAGGCGCACCATCGTGGATGAACCACATACTGTCGAGCTCATCCCTATCGAGACCTTGAAGCAGTTGGGGTAGTTCTTCTTGTAGAAAGTTCAGGTAACTATGACCACTTAGTGGTTCATTAAAAAAGTGGGGTCCAATAATTCGATTATGATGAATACCACACCAAACATTTAATGACCAGTGGTTTTAATGTTGCACCTCTCTAATCCAAAATGGGTTTTCTGCGGTATAATAATGCATGTTGTTTCTATTTACGGCACCGTTACTTCTAAGAGTAGCTTCATCACTAAACATTACCTTGCATAATAAATTTGGATTTAATTGAATCTCCGCATTTATTGTACGACAAAAGTTTACACGACTTTCAAAATCCTGTCCATGCAATTCTTGGTGTAATTCCATGTGATATGGATGATACCTATATTTCTTGGTAGTACGATTAGCGGTGGATTGTGATGTTTCACATAATGCTGCTAACTGACGGCTACCAATATAAAGATTTTCCTGAACATTTAACAATACTTGTAGTTCTTTTTCTTCATTAGTTACTGGTTTGTTGACCACTTTACGTTTTGGATAATCAACAGTACCAGAAGAATCAAATCTTTGCATTAAGTTTTGAAAAGTATGGGTATTAGGCTGGCGTCGATCAGGATACTTCATTTTGTAAATTCTTTGAGCAAGAAGACAATTTTTTGAGCCTCTCCTATTGTATAAATCATATCTATTAACTCATTCTTTGGAAAATTCATTTTACAATATAAGATGAATGCAAAAAAAACCAAACTACACTACATAAAAACCAAAAGAAGCGATTGTGGTTATAAATTTGACACACAGAAAAATGTTTTTTTTTTTACATTGATTTTGCCATGGCTACTATGATAATGAAGACTATTTCTGTAAAAAAGTATGGAAAATAAGAAAAACTGAAATATCTCAAAAACTATTATAAATAGGTATAGGATATATTGAACAAAACTTTTAGGGTTTTTATTACTCTATTAAATAACATGAAAATATACAGGGTGGACCATTTCAAAAAAAAAGATATTTATTCATTTAAACTTGTTCAAATTTGAGCCGATGTATTCAACACCCTGTAGCTTTTATTGCAAATATTAGGTAAAAATTATGTTAACTTGTCCTTGGCCTTGCTAAATTCCAAATTTGAATATATTTGTCACAAAATTGAAAACGTTATTTAGGATTGAATTGATGCTTGAAAATGTGACTTTTTTTCTTTAAACTTAATTATCTCAGAAACTATAAAGTTTTGTTATAGTAAACCCTTAATAAAAAAGATTTAAAATTATAAGCTAAATCGAAAATACGATTCGTATATAGGGTGTTCTATTTAAAAAAATAAAACTTTATGCTGTCCTAGTTTTTTGGCTCACCCTGTAGAGTCCTAAATATTTTTAAAATCTGCGTAAAAATAAACTGTATCAAACAATAAATATAATTTCTTTGTTAATTTCACCGAAAAGGCACAAACCTACTTCATCCAATCGTTGACTCACCCTGTACAATGCTGTAGTTACGAGGGCTAGATCATATGTTCTACCTCTGAACATTTCTAATATTGTGCATAAAATTCTATTTATTATAAGTACGAATGTCAAATTTTAAATCTCAACAAATTCTTGGCTCGACAGGTCAGGCGCCTAAATTGATCAGTGTATTGGCATCAAAATGGAGAATGTCAAACAAAAAGCTATGTTAAAATACCTGCAGAGCAAAAGTATCAGGCTAACTTAAATTTACGAGAACTCGAGAAATACTGTGGGTGATTATGCTGTTTCTTTTAACATTCTAATTGCTAGATTAAACAGATCTTCACGCGAACGCGAACGTGCAGGTGAATTTTCATTAACTATTTTGATTCAAGAAAAAGTACATGATCTTGTTTTGCAAGACACAGGATTGACCATGGAGGAGTTAATTAGAAAAACCCACTTATCGTATACCATCTATGACATTTTAATGAAACATTGACATGTGAAAAAGTTGTTCACGCAATGTGTACCTCAGATGTTGACAGTATTCCAAAAATGAACTCGTACAGTAATGTCACAGATTATTTTAGTCAGATTAAAGAAGAACAAATAATATTTTGGATGGAAATATCGTAGTTCTCCGCTAGCTCAAAATCTTAAAGTATAGACGTATGCTGGAAAGGTTATGTCCTCAAATTTTTGGAATAATCAAAGAGTCATTTTTATTGATTATTTAAAGGCATAAAATGACAAGACCTTATTACGCCTAACTTAAATTGAAATTAAGAGATAGAAGAAAAATTTAAATTATTTTAATATCCACCTTATTCATCTTACTTGCCTCTCAGTGACTATTGCTTATTCCGAAGACCAAAAAAAAAGGTTTTCATGTAATAAAAAATCCTTATATCCGTAAAACAATGGTTTAAAGAAGACAGACAACCCTTCTTCCAAGAACACATAGAAATGTTGGAGTACCGTTAAAAAAAGTACATCTATGTTGGAGAAAAATAAGATACAGATTTTGTCTAGATTTTAGTCTAAATAAGTCAAGATGAGGACATGGGATTAACCTTTACAAAAAAAAAATTGACATATGGTGTATTCTTGAGTAGCTTTATTTGATACTACCAGTTACCAGTCGCAGCTTCGCCTGCACTCTAACCTTCATGGATTTTAAGAAAGAATGCTATGTCTTTTCAGTAATATATTCCAATCAAATACTCGTACTTTAATAGACTCAGCACAAATAGTTAAGGTGTGGTTAATTATCTCATGCAATTTATCAATAATGCAATAAAATCACAGTCATAGGGGATGTATAGGTCTGGTAGTGACAAAACGTGATTCGAAAAAAACAGATTAAAAGTACCTTATTTGTAATTGCTTCCTTACCATAATTTGTATGTATTAGTAGTTATTTATTTCATTTAGAAATAATTTGGCGCCGACTTCAAAAATTTCAATTTTATATAAAAATTTTTAGTTATTTTTCACTTTTTAGCGTACAAAATTTTATTTCTAATTATTTTTTTTATTACTAGCATCGTTTCATTTCTCGTTATTTTTATTTAATTAATTCTAGAAACTCTTATTCAAAATAATCGAATATAATATAATTTCCAAAACGCATAATATACGTAAAGTAGAAGAAATTTTCAATTTATTTTATGGGCAGGTAAAAATATCCACTTTTCTGATTCTGAATATTGGTTAGGGTAATAATAATAAAATTAAAATATTGTATACTCCTCTGCAGGGTTTGAAGAAATTACTCCACAGCTGATTCCAAAAGTTTTAGATATGGCTTCTTTCACAGATTTTGTATTATATTTTATCACATATTTTAAGCTATATTTGATTGTTTTAGTATCTTAAAAATCATAGTAATCCATTTGTTATTGAAAAATGCCTGGTTTAATTACCAAGTGATTAAAATACCAGTATAAAAGTCCATTTTACACTTCCATATCTCTGTATTCTTCAAGGAAAGCCAAAGAGGAAATACATATTTGATAAACCTGTTAAAATTATCAGAAAATCTCTCGCTACACATAATGGCGATTTGCTTGAAAGAAATTTTACAACTGCTGCCGTAAATTGTCATCAGGTTATTAACTAAATAATAGATTAGAAGTTACCGTTAGCCATTATTCTCCTAAAACCTGGCGAAATGATATTATTTTTTCTTTAAATCATCCTGAATTTTATATTATTTTTTCATGCGAAACAAATATTTGTTTATCGTGTAAATTGAAAATTTTATATATGAATAGTTAATTTTCATACTGTACGAAATATTTTCTCCAGTTACTCACCACACACAAGTGTTTATTAAAGAACAAAATGACAGTAGCATACAAAAACTTATTTTATGTAATAAAATCAAACATTTTTGAAACATTTCAAATATCATTAGAACCATTTGAAGTATTCGCGGGTTTTAAAAAAGCAATTCAGTCTGTTTGTTGTATACTTGGTCTAATGTAAAAATTTACGGTTGCCGTTTTCACTTGCATCAAAGATGACTAAAAAAACTCAACCTCTGGTTTTGGTACAGAAATATAACGATAAAAATTTAAAAAATGAAGATATGTTTGAAACACAAAGGTATGTTTAACTTACTTGAACCCAGAAAAGGTTGAGGGTTCCTTTCTTTTTGAATTAATGTCCTACAAACCTGAGAACGAAGCACACGATAAATATGCAGATTATTTACAGGAAAATTAAATTACTCTTGACGCTCTATTTCCACCTTACATATGGGCCAATCGGAATCTTTCTATTGTACGAACCATTATGCCTTCGAATCTTTTCATTCCAGGTTAATTTTCTCTTTATTCTACACACCCGGCAATTTTTAATTTAATTGATAACTTGATTGTCTCTAGTAGACCCCTTTATAATGAAAAATATTAGTATCAAAAATAAATTGTTGAGTTATATATATATATATATATATATATATATATATATATATATATATATATATATATATATATATGTTATTTTTATTAATTGCTCGAAATCCATAATCTCTTCGATCATTAGTATACAGCCACTAAATTTTTTGGGTACCAAAAATACCTGAAAAATATAAAAGGGATTTTCGCCATGGCTTCGATAATTTAAAACACATTAGAGTCGCTACCTGCCTGCCGAAAGATCCTCCGTCCTCCATAATTCCGTATTCTTCAGGTTTTATTATAACAAATTTGCTCCGCCCATTATTTTAAATACCTGCAATAAAATTCTTAGAAATAACCCTTAAGAACTTTATCAGACTTTGGAGAAACTTTAGTTTGAAATAAACCATTGAACGTGTTGGAGCATTTCACCTAAAACTGCGTGTATAGTGAAAAATGAATACGTATCGCCTAAGAACGTGTCAAATGACAGATATCTTCAAGTTTGCTCTGTCGTGTATTAGTGATGCCGGTCTAGAAAAATTTACCAGTAGGCAAAGAATGGATCTTACTAGAAGTATAGTAAACAACTTTAAAACGTTTTTTATCGTGGGAACGTTGGAAGAAAGACAAGTGACTGACGAAGAAAAGCTGCGTTGTAAAGACAAAATAAATACGTATCGCTTAAGTACGTGTAGAATATCTGATATCCTCGATTTTGCCCAATCTTGTATTAGAGATATTCTTACAGGAAAGATTATATGGGGTATTGCTGAAATTATAATAGTGAATTTTATGGACTTTTTTGTTTTGGAAGTATTGGAAGAAAGACAAATACACCGTAATTTCCTGACTGACGATGAAAAGCTTGAACATGAAGTGACATCTGAAGAAACTGATGAAGATAACATTTCATTTGATGTGAGTGACACAGCTACAGACGCGGCAAGCAGTAACGAGCTAGCAAGTACAAAAAATAGTGAATCAACAGAAACCATCTCAATATCGGAACCATCAGGGAATCAACAGGGCGACAATAATTTCAACAAAAAAAGACAAACAGGACGTGTTTTATCTGTGACCGATGAACAAAAGCATGAGCTGATAGTGATAACGGAAAAAACTTGTGGAAATAATACCCATGTTTCAACTGATGTGAGTAGTACATCTATAGACTCTAATAATAAGAAATTACAGATAACTAGTAACGAGGTTATTAGTACTAAAAATAATGAATCAATAGAAAATATCCCCGAAACGAAACCATTAGAAAATCAAGAGGGTGGCAGAGTTACCAACTATCTAATCAGGCGTTGTAAGCATAAAGGATGTAGTGGGAAAAAAGAAAGAGTCATCGAGGAGAATCCGCCTAATTCCGTTTTTGATCGTCTCTACAACCAGAGGAAACATTCAGTTAAAACACAAGCAACTTGTATTGACGAAAGAGGCCAACTTTCTAAACAACCAAAGGTAAAAAATAGTACAAATAGCCAAAATTATGAATATGACGTTCACACGATACACAAGTCCACCTGTAACCGACAAAACTTAGCACAACAGCGTAATGCTTCCAGATCCATTGAAGGAAACGTGTCTGTATTTGAACGTCTATATGGATGTAGAAAACAAGTTAATTACATCTAAAAATATTTTGCTAGAAATTGTAAATGCAGCAAACATTAATTTTTTTCTTGCTATTGGTGCAATAATGTAAGCATAGTTTTCTTTGAATAAAAAAAATAATATTACACAAATTGTGGTGTTTTATTTTTAATCCCAGTTCAAATATGTTCACTTTAATTAATAATATTTTAGTCTTTAAAATGATTCAAAATTAAGTATTATTAACAACTATAGTTATAATTATTATCATTTTAAAAATTATTTACAACAAAACTATCGCAATAATTATATACCAGATATTAGTAGGTAGGTGTTCCTAACCTCAGTATGTATAACACTAGGAAAAAATTGATAGGTTTAATGTCACTTAACTAGGGAAAAAATCATTTAAGTTATCCTGATATTCTTTTAACACCTTATGAGCCAAGGCCAGAATTTCGTGTTAGTTTTTAAGCTTCTTTTTAATAGACTTCCAAAAGAAGGAGGTTCTCAATTCGAGCGCTATGTATTTTTTTATGTATGTACATCGATTACTACGGAACGGCGGCACCGATCTGGATGAAACTTTTTACGTTAAGTTCAGGAAGTTATTGCGGTAGTCCCATATTTTTTTGGACGAAATTGGTGAAGTAAAATTCAAGATGGCGCTGATAAGATGGTTGCCAAAAAAATTAATTTTATGCGATTTTCTCCAAAATGTATATGGGGGAGTTTTCGGGGTCGCACTTAACGATTCTAAAATTATTTTTAAAAAATGGCGGACAAAAAAATTAATTTTGTCTGATTTATTCCAAAACTGGTTTGGGGTCGCACATAACTAACCTGAAATTATTTTTGAAAATTCAATATGTCGGATCCAATATGGCGGACAAAAAAATAATTTTGTTTGATTTATTCCAAAACTGGATTTGGGTCGCACATAACTAATCTGAAAATATTTAAAAAAATTAAATATGGCGGATCTAATAGGCGGATGAAAAATTTTACATCTCTCGATTTTATCCAAAATCGGTATTAAGGAATTTTTAAAAGTGTTAATTACGAATTTAAAATTATTTTTGAAAAATTCAATATCGCGTCCTAAAAATTTGACATCTCTAAATTTTCTCCAAAATTGGTATAGGAGTAAATTATGAGTTTAAAATTATTTTTTAAAGGATCAATATAATGAATCCAATATGGAGGACAAAGAGTTTTACATTTTTTAATTTTATTCAAAATTAATACATTTTTGAGGGTAGAAATAGTGGCAAACTTTTAATAAAAGACTGGTGGAGTTATTGGTGGCAGGGAGCACATTTCTACATATTTTTAATATTTGTGCGCTCTTCACATGTTGCCAGTTTCAAAATTTTTATTCTCAGTCAAAAACTGCTTACGTACGTGTATGCTTTCAGATTTTCAGAATCTACTTTTGGAAAATTTAAAGGGGCATAGTAAATTTACAGATATATATCTAAAATTAAGACAAAAATCTAGACTTTGATTAAAACCGATGTAGTAAAAATTAAATTAACAAAGTCAAAATACTGGAGAAAAATTAGCTAAAAAATAATAAAACATGTAAGTACAGCGATATTAAGGTATTTTCGGAAAGATAAGAGCTCAGAGTTTCTATAGCTGTTTGGACAACGAAATATGAAGTAGATAGGTCAATTTTTTACTTTGAATTGTTAATATCTTTAAATAAAACGTATTAGTTTTCAAGATTTTTGAACAACATATTTAAAGTCAGTGGCAAAAAATACCCAAGGTTGTATAGGTTTTATCCGTTTAATATCGAGTGTATATGGGAAGCTATTCAACTCCCGGAGTAAATTTTCAATAAAGGTCCATGACGGTCGATTATGATGAATATATAGTTGATTCATAAATTAACAGGCAACGATTGTGTACCATTTGAAATTCAAATTCTTATTGAGACACCCTTTATACGATTAATGAATTAGTGCAAGACTTTGTAAATACAGATAATTTTGTCTTATTATCTTACTAGATCATAATATCCTGTTCATTTGAAAATAAGGTTATTAAAGTTATAAAATATAGACTGATAAGCATAACTGTTTCGAAATGATCAGATTAAACTGATGAGAAGACGGAGTGCAAAAATTGTTTGAATATGTCTTTATCTGATACATATATATATATATATATATATATATATATATATATATATATATATATATATATATATATATATATATATAAGAGAAAGTGATACTTCTTGTTTTATCAACAAATGATATATCTGTTTTGTTTTTCACTCGATTATTTAACAAATCATTCCGTTAAAGGCTTATTGATAAATACACATTTAAAAAAATAAATTTCTTTAACCAATAGAATCGAAGATAGCAAGTTTTTCAAAGCTTTCTGTAAAAGATTGATGAAAAATAATATTTCGCATAATGAAAGTCTAGAGTACTGAATCAATCACGATAACTCCACAGCTTACTCTATACACATAAGAACATAACAAAACAGCTTTAATGTGTTTTATTGATTTGGAAAAGGCCTTCGACAAGATGTAAGTTGGAGATATAATACATCTTCTCTATGACATATTCATCATAATATTATAAAAACTCAGCAAACATGATTCAAGTTAAAATCGACGAAGAACTTGCAGAACAAATACCTGCAAGTGGCAGAATTCGGAAAGGAGACTGTTTAAGCCCACTCATGTTTAATTTGGTAATGGATGAAATAATTAAGTAAGTCGGCAAAATAAAAGATATAAAATCGGAGACAAAGAAATAAAAATTCTATGCTATGCCGATGATGCGGTGCTGATTGCGAAGAATGAGAGCAAGTTGTAAAGATTACTGCACCAGTTCAATGAAACAGCTAAAATATTTAGTATGACTATATCATCAGAAAAAAAACAAAATGTATAACCACGATCAAGATACCGATTAGGTGCAAGTTGGCTTGCAACGAGAAAATCATAGGGCAGGTCATGAAGTCTAAATATCTTAGAATAGACAGATCTTGATATAGAGATAGCGAAGAGAAAGTAAGAAGTCAAGGTATAAAAGCAAGAAGGGCGGCGGCCTGCCGAAAGGAAACACATTAGCAAAACGCACATCTTCAAATTGAAACCAGAACCCGTATTACATATAAGGCCATAGTTAGACTTATACTAACGTACACGGCAGAAACTAGACCTAATATCATAAAAACAAAATGGATATTAAAAACAAAAAAGATTAAAATAGTGCGTAGAATTGCTGGAAAGAAGTGAGGATCAGACGAGCTTGTAAGATAGACAACATCGACGACTGGGTACTCAAAGGAAAGAAGGAATGGAACGCATAAATGAATGTCATGTTAGAACAAACAATTGTAAAAGTTAAGATAATCTCCTAGGTGAGTAAATCCAGGCAAGTGCAAGAAGGGGAAGGAGGTAGTAATATATATATATATATATATATATATATATATATATATATATATATATATATATATATATATATATTACTGTTCGCATTTTACTTCATTCATACGCGGAGCTGCATATAGTTGTATGTTTGCTGAATGTGATTTCAGCACTACAACGGCATAATGTGGATATATCCACTGCTATTGCATCTCACACGGAGGAATCCGTGAAATCCGCATTAACATATATACGCCATCCGGCGGGAGGCCGGAGAAGCCGCGTTCAGTATGTGCATGCTTCCTTCCGATCTGTCCTTTGCACAGCCAGGTGCATGTCGGTACCCTGATGAGTCTAGTAGAGACGAAACATGTACCTCTGCCGTATCACTGTGGCGGGGAGGGTAAGTTTTGACTTTCTTCTCGGTATGGTGGTACAGGTAGGCCATCATCTCGATGGTGGTGGAATAGGATAAATTGCGTTTTATAACAATTTATTCTAACTGTGCAACCTCTAACACAGAAAGGATATGATGGAGCGAAGTTTGCATTTACTGTTCGCATTTTACTTCATTCATACGCGGAGCTGCATATAGTTGTTTGTTTGCTGAATGTGATTTCAGCACTACAACGGCATAATGTGGATATATCCACTGCTATTGCATCTCACACGGAGGAATCCGTGAAATCCGCATTAACATATATATATATATATATATATATATATATATATATATATATATATATATATATATATATATATATATATATATATATATATATATATATATATATATATATATATATGAGGTGTTTCTTATTTATTTCTTGGACCTTTATTAAAATATTTTTTATTTGTTTGTTTTTCTTGGGACTATGTCGGATCCAATATGGCGGACAAAAAAAAATTTTTCTGATTTATTCCATAAACTGGATTGGAGTCGCACATAACTAATCTGAAATTATTTAAAAAAATTAAATATGACGCAAATTGAAATTTTTGAAGTCGGCGCCAAACTAATACCTGACAAAATGTGATTCGAAAAAACAGATTAAAAGTACTTTATTTGTAATTGCTTTATATATTTGTATATATTAGTAGTTATTCATTTCATTTAGAAATAATTTGGCGCCGACTTCAAAAATTTCAATTTCATATAAAAATTTATAGTTACTTTTCACTTTTTAGCGCACTTTTAGAAGTCGGTTCAATTTTTTTTATAAAAATTTTTATTTTTATAATAAGTACAGATAAATGTCACAATAATATGTGTACTTTTACTAGTCCTAAAGGAATCAAATACCATAAAAGTTTGAATTATTTTGTAAACCCTCCATCCACTGCTTGCAAAGAAAATAAACTTATTTATGAGCAATATGCAAAAAATCTCCGTCAGTGCTAAAAACTTTTGAGTAGATTGATTTTATGAGATCCTTTTTTTAGAGAAGGGTTTGAGAAAATTGCTACTGTTTCTTCGTGACTTAAATCCGTATTTTCCGTTTAAGCATAAAACTTTTTTGGAAACTTTCTGAAAGCGGTTTATATTAAAATAAATTTTAATAGGAATGCCAACATGAAATAGAGGATAATCAAAATATTAAAGGTCTTTTGTTAAAGCAAAAATAGTTATTTGTATGAAAGGGAAGGAAGCATATAATTTCCTTTCTCAGGTAAAGTTGGAAAAGTAGGTATATGTACGTCTAGGTAAACCTCTTTCGGTAGATATATAAGATATTCCATAATGACTAGGGAATAAATTAACCATAGATCCTAAAACCTGAACCAGGTAAACTTTTAATTACGGTCAAAGATACCCATCTTCTAATGACTTCATTCATAACATTTACGAAATAAAACATATTTTATTATTGAAATTAATATATAAGAGATGGCATGGCTTCAACAAAAAAAAAAACGAAAAAAAATTTTCAATTTCAGCATAAAAATTTTATGGGCAAAGAATATTAATATTGAAACGAAGGACTAGGAGAGTTTTGATACGTTCTTATAGAAATTTTATTTTTATAAGTCCTTACAGAAATATTATATCAATTATTGGTTCGTCACATTTCCTATAATTTCTAGACTTGTATTCTCGTATATTGCTGGGTGATTTTTATAGAGGTATAGCACTTTTAAATGGAATAAAACAAAAATGAATTTTTTAAATTGACATAAAATTTACTTTATTCGAAAGATAACCTTCTGGCATTATAATTTAAATATGACTTCTGGCATATGACCGCCACGGCTGGCTCGGACGTAGTCTAATCTGGAGGTCCAATTTTCGATGACTTTTTCCAACATTTGTGGCCATATATCGGCAATAACGCGGTGAATGTTGTCCTCCAAGTGATCAGTCGTTTCGGGCTTAGCGGCGTTAAGTCGCACGATCTTGGAGGCCAATTCACGGATCCGAAACGTGAAACTATGCGGTTACCAAACGTTTCCTTCAATAAATCAATTGTGGCACGAGCTGTGTGACATGTTGCGCCGTCTTGTTGAAACCACAGCTCCTGCACATCATGGTTGTTCAATTGATGAACGAAAAAGTCAGTAATCATGGCTCTATAGCTGTCACCATTTACTGTAACGTTCTGACCAGTATCGTTTTTAAAGAAGTACGGACCAATGATTCCACCAGCCCATAAAGCACACCAAACAGTCAGATTTTCTGGATGTAACATACACTTGAGGATTATCATCACTCCAAATACGGCAGTTTTGTTTATTGACGTATCCATTCAAACAAAAGTGAGCTTCATCGCTAAACAAAATTCGCTTATGAAAATCGGGATCAACGGCAATCTTGTTTTGGGCCCATTCACCGAATCTACGCCTTGCTAGGTGATCGTGTGGCTTCAATTCTAGCACGAGTTGGATTTTGTAAAAACGCACACCAAGATCTTTCCGCAAAATCTTCCATAAAGTGAATGGACACATATCCAATTCCTGTGCACGATGGCGGATAGACTGATTCGGGTCTTCCTCTACGCTACGCTCTACAGCAGCAATGACGTCTTCTGTACGCACTGTACGTCGTCTCTGTGGATGCGTATTATCATTTAGAGTAAACGTGGTGCGAAAACGTTCCATAGTTAATCGAATTAATGGCTCTGATGAACGATTATGTTGACCATAAAATGGACGTAGTGCGCGATATGTATTTCGAACAGAACCATGATTTTCAAAATAAATTTGCACAATTTGGAAGCGTTGTTCAGGAGTCAGTCTATTCATGTTGAAATGCCAAACCAAACTAAACATAAATCACTTGACAGCTGATAAAATGGCCGCCAGTTAAAAAAGTGTTGCCAACTTAAAGTTCTATACCTCTATAAAAAACACCCTTTAGTATGTTTTATAGGTATATAAATAATAATAGGATAAGAGTAGTTTAGTTTGTATTTGAATGTGGAAGTCGTTAGTAAATGGCTGTTATTTGGTAATGTTATGATTTATTTGAATCCAGTAAAGAAATGATGTGAACAACAGCATGAATTGCACCTCATATTTTACAAGGTTTTCCAAGCGATATGTTAAAAAAAAGTTAAAAACGAATTTTTAAATGTAGTTTGAAAATATCCCTTATTTTTCGGTTAATCTTAAGATACCATAATATATCAGAATTTGACCTACATAAATCTTAAAAGACCAAAATACACCAGTAATACTGACTAAAACAGTTTTCATGCAGTCTTGAAACCGATTCGATTTAGCTACAGACCAAGATTATATAATATTAAAATAGAATTTAAAGTGGAATTCAAACCCAAAGAAAGATTCGTCGATGAAAAATTTCTAGATTTAACTTGGGCCACCTTTTTCATGTACCCTGTATACCATGCGTACTTTAAAATTACAGGAATCTTTACTCAGTTTTGGGTAGGGAGTCTTATTGCAAAATGTCGCTTTTCACCATATTCTGCTGTCCAAATGCAAGACATCATGCATACAAGTTGGCGCAGTAGTATGATAAAGTACCCTATCTTCCACATGCTTCAAAAATTTGAAAAAATGTTTGCTTAAAATTTGCATAATATGAAAGTTTCTACAATCTGAAAATATTTTCAAACATACATGTTGTTTCATGACAATGTAGCCCAAAAAAATTGATTATTTTAATGGGATACCCTATATATTTTTGCATATTTGGATTTCTCCAAAAACTATCCAAATGATATAAGAATACTACAAGTTCATATAAACTTTTTTCGTCTCCTCTTCGAAGATATGGGCCCCCAAAGAGCTGCAATGGAATCAAGTTTTTTACACATAATTATTGAACCACCAGGTGGTATATTTCAATATTTTTTAATATGATGTATAGCAGGTAAAATTCTTTAAATACTATCCGAGAAAGTGTTGTGAATTACGTACAACTGAAGGAATGGACTAGCTATAACACTCATGATCCCATTTTTTTATACCCTGTATGACGAGCACTTTGGAACGCTTTTAGCATGTCTTTAACTATTGACTGAAAGTTAAGTAATCTACATTCATGTCACTAATCCTAACTGTTTTCGAAAAAACGTCATTTAATTTACACTGTTAGTTCTTTAACTTATGTCGGGTTGAATATGAAAAAGAGGAATTTTCCCCTGTCACCATAGTTTTAATAAAAAGTTAAATTAACTGCTTAGTTAACTTCGTAAGAGGGTTCTTCCGTGAAATCTGATACTTCCTCGGGCACGACGAATTGAAGACTGCTGTACCCGCCACGCAATATATATATATATATATATATATATATATATATATATATATATATATATATATATATATATATATATATATATATACATATATATATATATATATATATATATATATATATATATATATATATATATATATATATATAGCCCAAGAAACCCTCCCTCGGCTAATACTATAAAGAATTTAAAAAAGACAATACCAAATGTGAATTCTGAATTCCTGTCAGATATTACAGAGGATGAAATAGATAAAGCCATACAAGATATGAAAAGAAATAAAGCAGCGGGAGATGACAAAGTCTTAATAGAACTTCTTGAGGAAGGAGGAAGAAAAGTTAAGGAATATTTAAAGATCTTATTCAACAGATGTCTTGTCGAAAGTAGGATACCCAGTGGATGGAACAACGCTAATACAATTTTGACATATAAAAAAGGCGATCCGGCGACTCTGGACAATTATAGGCCTATATCCCTTCTTTCCTAGTTATACAAAACCTTCATGAAAAGCATAACTAGCAGATTGACGAACAAATTCGACACATATCAACCTGTTGAACAAGCAGGATTCAGAAGGGGATATGGAACATGCGACCACCTGCATACACTAAAA
Organism: Diaprepes abbreviatus; assembly: GCA_034092305.1. Lineage (NCBI taxonomy): Eukaryota > Metazoa > Arthropoda > Insecta > Coleoptera > Curculionidae > Diaprepes > Diaprepes abbreviatus. The sequence continues at coordinate 8,177,226 of JASJET010000200.1, forward strand.
ATATTAATAGAAAAAACCAACGAGTTTAATCGGCCTCTGTACATGGCCTTTGTTGACTACGAGAAGGATTTTGACAGCGTAGAACTATGAGCTGTTGAAGAAGCTTTGGTAAATAGCAGAATAGACTCGAGATACAAAAATCTATTGCATAATGTCTATCTAGACGCAAGGATGACAGTACAACTTGATAACGAGCTAAAGACGAACCGCATCCCAATCAAAAGAGGAGTAAGACAGGGAGATACGATCTCGCCCAAATTATTTACAATGGCCCTGGAAGACTTGTTCAAATCATTAAATTGGGAAAATAAAGGGATAAACATTAATGGTAGATTCCTAAATCATCTGAGATATGCAGATGATATACTCTTGATCGCATCCAACTGGGAGGAGCTGCAGTCAATGATAAACGACCTCCATGAAACATCGCTCCAACGAGGATTAAAGATGAATCTCAGAAAAACAAAAATAATGTCAAACTCAGACAAACCACAAGTTAAAACAGTAAATGCAACCGAAATAGAACAGGTGAATGAATATATATACTTAGGCCAGGCCACAAGAGCGAGTAAGGGCAACCAGACAGCCGAAATAACACGAAGAACTCGATTGGGATGGACGGCGTTCGGAAAACTCTCCTATGTTCTGAAAAATCAGAAAATTCCCTTATACTTAAGAACCAAAGTATTTGATTGTTATATATTACCGGTTCTAACATACGGAGCGCAGACGTGGACCTTTACAAAATCAAATTTGGACAGAATCCGCAAAACTCAAAGGGCTATGGAACGACACATGTTAGGAATATCATTCAGAGATAAAAAAACGAAATGACTGGATAAAAAGAAAAACCAACGCAGTTGACGCTATAGAAAGAGCAGCATCACTAAAATGGAAATGGGCAGGCCATAAAAAGACAACCGTTGGAATTCAGAAATTGGAAAATGGCGCCCATACGAAGGGAAAAGATCCAGCGGCAGGCCACAGATGAGATGGAAGGATGACATAGTCAGACATGCCGGCTTTATGTGGCAAAGAAGAGCCCAGAATAGAGAAATTTGGAAACAAGTAGGGAGGCCTATATCCAGTTTTGGAAGGATGAAAACTAAGCTAAAATGAAAATTAATGAATGAATGTATCTGCCACATTAACTCAGCATTGTACATTATTTGATCACAATGAAACGTGATTCTCCGTAGAAGTCCCTCTCTACTGTCGACCGAAGTGGAATACATCAAGATTTTGAGGTGACCCCACAGGTAAAAATCAAACGACGTTAGGTCGAGAGATCGCGGGGGCCAGGCAATAAGTTCTCCTCTACCTGTCCAACGGTCTGGATAGACGTTATTCAGGTGCTTCCGCACAGTAACGCTAAAATGAAGTGGTGCCCCATCGTGCATGTAGTACATGTTTCGGCGAGTTTCGGGTGGTAAGTGCTCTACTGAATCGTGAAAAGCGTTCTAGAGGAACTCAAAATAAAGTTCTCCATTCAGTCGTGCTAGCAATACGAATGATCCAATCAAAAAATTGTCAATGATTCGTGCCCAGACATTAATTGATTGGAACTGAAGTTCATGATGCGAAACAATAGTTGCATGAGGATTTCTATCAGCTCATACATGTGAGTTGTGTAAATTTATGATACCATTTTTGGTAAACTCTTTCATCCGTGAAGAGAATAGTGCTAATGAAGTTTATATTATTTTGGTGTTAATCCAATAGCCCGTTTGCAAACTGCATTCTAGGGGGAAAATCTTCAGGAATCAGTTCATGCACTTTTTCAAATAATATGAATATAACAGCTGTTCTTGAAGAACTTCATTTACCATTGTTATCGACGTATTAAACTGTGCTGATAATTTTCGAATGCTTGTTGAAGGAGTGTCATATACAGCATTAAAATTATTTTCCTCTAATTATGACGTATGTACTCTTCTTCCCCCACCAGCTTCAATACATTTTTTCCCAAAATATTCTAAAATTATGAAGAAATTTAATACTATTACCTTACTAAATTGAATAGCTATATATACCATTCTCCCTTAGACGTTGGTAAATTCGTTGAAATATTTTTTGATCTGAAAGAGTACGATAAGGATATCTATCGTAATATAATCTCCTGGCTTCCAAAGCATTATAAGATGCAATACCAGACATCAGATGCATATCTGCAGACTCAATATACGTGTATTCCATATTTTGAATTATTTCATAATTATTTTCATCTCGAAATCCAAAAATCACTAATTTAATATCCTAATAAAGAATCAATGTTTAAGAGATGTGAAAGTTGACAAGTTCTAAAATGCAGGGTAATTATTTCTTTCGTACCTAGCATCATTTGCAACAACAATACTACTGTTTGTTTTTGGTACCGATAAAATAAAACGCACATTTTTTACGAACCAAGGTTAACTGCAATTCACAGAATTAAACGTTTTAAAATAAAGAGATAAGCCCTAATTTTGGATCGATTTTTCTATCATAAGGTTCAAGGTTGAACATTTGATAGGAACAAAGATATATCTTTTAGCGAAATACGATAAATACATGATATAAATAAAATGACGGTTTTTTCGAAAAGGTTAGAATTGAAGACATGAATGAAGAGTACTTAATTTTTAGTCAATCATTAAAAGTATGTAAAAAACGTTAACCAAAATTTTTATCATACAGCAAGTAAAACAAATGGGATCATGAGTGTCACAGCTAGTCCGTCTCTGCAGCTGTGAGTAATTCACAACATTTTCTTGGATAGTAATTTGAAGAGTCTTACCTAGTATACATTATTAAAAAGAAATTGAAGTATACCTGGCGGTTCAATACTATATGTAAAAAACTTGATTCCATTATAGCTTTTCAGGAGTCCATATCTACGAAGATTAAGCCTATAAGAAAAAAGTTTATATGAACTTGTAGTATTCCTTTCATGTGTTTTTTTTTTTCATATCCGAGAGATTTCCCACATTTTTCGATCATCGTGTATAATTATACATAATATGAGTAAAATTCACAACTAATCGGCACTTTAGTTTCTAAGAGATACTGTCTGCTCTGCATAAAAAATAACATCACATACTCCATTTTACGGATTGTTAAATTAAAATATAAGGTATTACCTCCCTGATTCAAAGACATCTAACTCGCATTACAACAGAAACTTAAATCGATCATTTAAATGTCATCTTGCTCTTATTCAGCACACAGATATAATCTATCAAATAATCTTTTCTGTAGGATAATCTATTTTTAATTCTCGTCTAGAATATTCAGTCCAGTGGGTCTTATTAATATGTTATTGAACGATAATCCGTAGGTAATCAAGAATTTTCATTATTGGATTTTGCCAAAAACTTGATCAAGTTAGCAAACGATACAAAATAATTGGCATTAATTAAACATAATAGATAAATAAGTTTTTATCACTTTACGAGATTTCCAAATAGAGAAAATATCCTTGTTTGGTTTTGTTGTTTGTCACTTGGTGGATATTCATACTAATTTACAAATGTGAAAAGTAAAGTATATTTTTACTTAAATATCCACTATATTTTTTGACGGTACGACATGTTTCACTGTACGGCAGCTTCTTGAGGCACTGAATGCAAAACCATGTAACGACACGCCACTCTGGAACTCTCCAAACTCCAAAGACTGACCTGCCTATTCATCACGGGCGTCATGAGAAGCACCTCAACAGCAGCTATGGAAACTCTATTAAACCTCCCTCCGCTTAATATAATAGTCAGGGCTGAGGGGAGAATGGGGGTTTATAAGCTGGACAGAAACAACGCCTGGTGGAATGGACCTGCCTTCGGATACACCAACATTAATGGTATGGTAACTAACTCATGGCTGAAAATAAACAGTGACACCATAACCTACAACTTTGACAGACCCTACACCATTCAGCTTGACAATATAGAAGCATTTTGTGATTGATTGATCACAGGAGACGAAAAATGGGTCATCTATGATAATTCAGCGGGAGATGACAAAGTCTTAAGGAAGGAGGAAGAAAAGTTAAGGAATATTTAAAGATCTTATTCAACAGATGTCTTGTCGAAGGTAGGATACCCAGTGGATGAAACAACGCTAACACAATTTTGATATATAAAAAAGGCGATCCGGCGACTCGGGACAATTATAGGCCTATATCCCTTCTCTCCCAGTTATACAAAACTTTCATGAAAATCATAACTAGCAGATTGACGAACAAATTCGACACATATCAACCTGTTGAGCAAGCAAGATTCAGAAGGGGATATGGAACATGCAACCACCTGCATACACTAAAAATATTAATAGAAAAAACCAACGTGTATAATCTGCCTCTGTACATGGCCTTTGTTGACTATGAGAAGGCTTTCGACAGCGTAGAACTATGGGCTGTTGAAGAAGCTTTGGTAAATAGCAGAATAGACTCGAGATACAAAAATCTATTGCATAATGTATATCTAGACGCAACGATGACAGTACAACTTGATGACGAGCTAAAGACGAACCGCATCCCAATCAAAAGAGGAGTAAGACAGGGAGATACAATCTCGCCCAAATTATTTACAATGGCCCTAGAAGATTTGTTCAAATCATTAAATTGGGAAAATAAAGGGATAAACATTAATGGTAGAATCCTAAATCATCTGAGATATGCAGATAACTTGTTCAAATCATTAAATTGGGAAAATAAAGGGATAAACATTAATGGTAGATTCCTAAATCATCTGAGATATGCAGATGATATACTCTAGATCGCATCCGACTGGGAAGAGTTGAAGTCAGTGATAAACGACCTCCATGAAACATCGCTCCAACAAGGATTAAAGATGAGTCTAAGAAAAACAAAAGTAATGTCAAACTCAGACGAACAACAAGTTATAACAGTAAATGCAACCGAAATAGAACAGGTAAATGAATATATATACTTAGGCCAGGCCATAAGAGCGAGTAAGGACAACCAGAGAGCCGAAATAACACGAAGAACTCAATTGGGATGCACGGCGTTCGGAAAACTCTCCTATGTTTTGAAAAATCAGAAAATTCCTTTATATTTAAGAACCAAAGTATTTGATTGTTGTATATTGCCGGTTCTAACATACGGAGCGCAAACGTGGACCTTTACAAAATCAAATTTGGACAGAATCCGCAAAACTCAAAGGGCTATGGAACGACACATGTTAGGAATATCAGTCAGAGATAAAAAGCGAAATGAGTGGATAAGAAGAAAAACTAACGCAGTTGACGCTATAGAAAGAGCAGCATCACTAAAATGGAAATGGGCAGGCCATAACGAATGAATAAACGACATCCGTTGGAATTCAGAAATTGGAAAATGGCGCCCATAAGAAGGGAAAAGTTCCAGAGGTAGGCTACAGATTAGATGGAAGAATGACATAGTCAGACATGCCGGCTTGATGTGGCAAAGAAGAGCCCAGAATAGAGATTTGGAAACAAATAGGGGAGGCCTATATCCAGTTTTGGAAGGATGAAAACTAGGCTAAAATGAAAATGAATGATAATCCAGAAAGCAAAAGGCAGACTCTCTCTTCGAACGAATCGCCATGAGATATAACTGAGCCAGGGTAACACCCCAAATTGGAATATTTGCGGGGTCATTCATTTTGAAGTGCTGAAACTTGAACAAACTCTTAATGCAGATCTTTACTGTAAACAATTGGATCGAATAAATCAATCTTTAACTGAAAAGTGCTCAGCAGTTGTCAAGAGAAAAGGCATTAGTCTGCAATACGATAATGCAGGACCGCGCTGCGAAAAGCGAAACCTGGAAAAAATTAATGAACTATGATAAGAGGTATTTCCTCACCCACCATACTCGGCAGATATTACGCCATTGGATTTCCATTTATTCCGATCACTACTATGCTGTAAAATGCAAAACAGCACTTCCTGAAGTTACTCCAACTGAAAAATCAAATTGAATGCGCCATCTGTAGCTTAAACTTGATAAAATAGTAACTCTGGGAAGGCTTAGTCTCTACAAATTTACTCTTCCTTTAGGTTATCGAAATAAAAATATTAATGCATGTTTTGAACTGTAAAATTTAATTTAAAAAATACGATACCTGCAGTAGAAAAAACAATAAAGTAAAAGTTACATTACTTTTCAGCAAAAATGAAATATTATTCACATTATATTGGTATTGGGTATTAACATTGTTAAAACTGGTTCAAGATAAAGTTAGTTACTGATCTGTTTGGAGATACTCGTTCTCGAGCTACAATTGGAGATACTCGTTCTCGAGCTACAATCACCAAAGGATATTCTCGGCCAAAAAGAAGGAACTCTTTCTATCTATCCATCGTAGAATCCAGCAATTGTCTTCAATCAAATTGGTCAAAAGGAAAATGGGCGTAACATATTCGCTAGCAAATATTCCTAATTATGAAGAAATGTATAGTACATCTATTAAAGAAGGGCAAAACTACTAGATTTTAAAAAATGTTACTAATACATTAGATCAACGGTATAGCTACTACATTGGAGTAACGCTGTATTACTAGATTCGACTCATGCTGGCTACAACACTGGAGTATCGCAAGCCTCTGGTTTTGGTGTAGACCAGTCATATCAAATAAAATAGAACACAGATGATTCACGATTTTGTTCTTTAATAATTCTACATCACTACAAGTTCGGCCAGTTGTAGAGAAAATAACTGAATTCTCAAAATATCAAAACTAAACTTTTCAACAGGCATCTTTGAAGAGATTTTTGAAACCACGGTCCTAATTATTAAAAACATTAAAAACGACGATATTCTAAAATTCAATATTATTTACCCAAAAACTGCAACCAACATCGATAATGAATTTACTGGCACAAAATCGATAAAACATACTATTAAAAGACCCCAGAAAATCGCGACTCCAGTTAGGAACGATGCCAATAGATGGCGAGAAGCATAAAATCATTTGCGTAATTCCAATTTTGAATAAAACAGGCAAAACAATAAAAAAAGACTCTTACAGTTCTATATCTCTCCGAACATTTTGGATTTTTTTATCATTGCAGGATCCTAGATTCTGTGTTTGTGTAGTAGATTCATTGCCTCGTAGTAAATGCTTCAGTTTGTGAGCGTCTGAAACATAAATTAATACGACTTTATTGTTGATGATATCTAATAGGATACCCAGTTTACTATTGGTATAGTGGTTCAGGTTCAGCATTTTCTTCGTTGACATTGTTAGTATCCCTAATCTAATATTTATTTTCCATTTTTATGGTATTAGCTCGTGCTGTGCCACTTGTATATGTGGATACTCTGTAGTTGTTGTTTATAGCCGATCATCTCTTATCCTAGATGAGTCACGCAGTAAAAAATATGCATTATTGATGTATTCAGAGGAGCAGTCTATTGCATGCGCTACTTTGAGTTTGTTTTTGAGTAAATGCTGATTGAGATTCTCGCGAAGCAAGTGCGGCTGCATTATGCACTGTAACAAATATTGTCTAGAAAATGAAACATATTGTTTATTGCAGGAATTTCAGCAAATAAACCTATTTTTATAATTTTTTAACTCTAAAAATATTAAAGAAAAAAATACACAATTAATAAATTTGGCAACTGGTATATTTTATAAAAATTAAAGCTAGGTTATATCACGAACTTTATAACGTAGTAAAACTTTAGGCCAATTTTTTATAGAAAAAGTCACTCATCCTTTAATATTATTTATGAAAAGGAAATTTTTCCCCATACTTTTTTTACAATTATATAAGAGGAACTTGGCTCTCAACCAATTGAAAAAACCTCATACTATAAGGACAAACGTACTCTGTTCTAACACAGTTAGAAAAAAAGCACTATCTCAGATTGCAAAAATACCAGAAAAGGGTGGAAGCCTTAACTATGTTAGTGCACCGCCATCTGTAGACCGGTTTCGAACTTGTTAGTTCTCGTCAGTACAGAATAGGCCAGCGCACTTCAGCATCGGAAAAGTAAATCCTTTAAGCAACTTATATTAGATAAAATATGAAATCTACTACAAGTGGCGCCATCTCCCAGCATTCCACGCAATCTGAATATATAATCTCGTAGAGATCTGTATATATAAACCAAAAGTGGATAATATACTTGCAGTTGGGCGTGTAAAATACAATTATATAAGAGAAATTTGGCTCTCAACCAACTGAAAAAACTTAATACTATAAGGACAAACGTACTCCGTTCTAACACAGTTAGAGACAAAGCACTATCTCAGACTGCAAGAATACCAGGAAAGGGTGGAAGCCTTTTCTATGGTAGTGCACCGCCATCTGTAGACCGGTTTCGAACTTGTTAATTCTCGTCAATACAGAATAGACCAGCGCACTTCAGCATCGGAAAAGTAAATCCTTTAAGCAACTTATATTAGACAAAATACTATTGTATTTTATACACCCAACTGCAAGTATATTATCCACTTTTGGTTTATATATACAGATCTCTACAAGATTATATATTCAGATTGCGTGGAATGCTGCGAGATGGCGCCACTTGTACTAGATTTCATATTTTGTCGAATATAAGTTGCTTAAAGGATTTACTTTTCCCATGCTGAAGTGGGCTGGCCTATTCTGTACTGACGAGAACTAACAAGTTCGAAACCGGTCTACAGATGGCGGTGCACTACCATAGGAAATGCTTCCACCCTTTCCTGGTATTTTCGCAATCTGAGATAGTGCTTTGTCTCTAACTGTGTTAGAACAGAGTATGTTTGTCTTTATAGTATAAGGTTTTTTCAGTTGGTTGAGAGCCAAGTTTCTCTTATATAATTGTATTTTATACACCCAACTGCAAGTATATTATCCACTTTTGGTTCATATACTTTTTTTTATTCAAAATTGAGGACCGACTTTTTTTTTGTATCTGCTACCAATTTATATTGCTTCATAGTTAATTATCATGTGAATGATTTTTATGAAAAATATCAAAATTTGTGTCACTAGGTACAGTTTTTCCAAACCACACAAAATAGATAATTTACCATAAATTACAAGACGCAAGTCATAAAAAACTTTAGAGTAGTTAAATTTATTTTGATATATTTCAGTATTTATATTAAACACACTCGGATCTCATAAACAAAAATCTTGAAAACTTTTGGGAAAAGCAAAATCTGCAGAGTAAAATTTGCAATTTTATGCTCCGCGAATCGTTATAATTTAACGAATTCAGTGTAGGCAACGTTTTCTTTAGCTTGTAATTCAGTGTAAAACAAATAATAATATTAAAATCGTATCAAAATTTAACGACTAAAAGATTTACTTAAAAAATTTTGATTGTATTATAAAATTATTGTTAAGTTTTATTGGATCTGAAAAAAAAAGTCAAACAAATTATCTGTAAAAAAATTATTCAGTTGTCTGCGACATATCAATAAATTAAAAAAGTTTAAAATTCACCATCTCAATGAATAACGTTCAAATGATTTTTAAAAGTTACAAATCAAAAGTCCCATTACTTAATATCTCATAAGAAAAAATTTTATCGCGTAATTATTTTATTTATTTATTTATTTATTTATTCATTGTATCAACAACTTTTACAAAGCCAATTACAGATACAACTAAACTTAATATACTAAGATTACAATCTAAATTAGAACCTAAATAAAAAGGCACAGAATTCCCGACATAACTCATTTCTCACTTCCCTTCTAAACCTGTAACAACTTAGGTTAAAAATGTCAATGGCACCACAATACTTATTAAAATATGAACATAATCTTATTAATGGAGAATTTTTATACAGGTTAGTCCTAGGGGCATTAATATAAAATAAATTTCTGGATCTCGTGTTAACTCGGCCTATTTTAAATGGAAACTGTTCTAAAAACTCTATATTATCAATAATGTTCCCAATCAATTTAAACAAAAACACAACACCCACTTCAATATGCATGTGCTTCAAAGTGGGAAAGTTGAATAAAGAACACAAAAGCTTCTGATCAGTTCCTCTTTGAGGGTATACCGAGAATGCCTTGTAATGTAAAAACTTTAAAAATCTCCGCTGAACCACCCCTAAGCTGTAAATTTTATTTTCATACTGTGGAACCCAAATTACACAAGCATATTGAAGTTTAGCAAGCACCAATGACTTATACAAGACAATCATTGTATTGATATTATTGAAATATTTACAGCTCTTAATAATAAAACCAAGAATTTTTACTGCACTTGCAGTTACATTATCAATGTGCCTACCAAAATTCAACTTCGTATCTAAATAAACACCAAGATCCCTATGTAAATCAATTCTTTTTAACGGCGTGTTATTTATATAATAATTAAAATGAATTATTTGCTTTTTACATGTAAAAGACATTACTACACATTTATTTATATTTACATTCAAGTCATGTTCCTTGCACCATCTCACCACCGCATTAAAATCCTCTTGCAGAGCCCTTGCATCTGACTAATCTCTAATAGCACGAAAAATTTTATAATCATCCGCAAAGATAAGGCCTTTGGCGAATTTTACATTCACACGTATGTTATTGATAACCAGTAAAAACAGAAGTGGCCCAAGATTTGAACCTTGAGGCACTCCTGAGGTGGGTACATAGCTTCGAGACTTATACCCCTTAAGTTCAACAAATAAAGTTCTATCATGCAAATAAGATATCAGCAATGAAACAATGTTTGGATCTACAGAAAAATCTTGGAGGGCAAGTACTATTTCACCAAAGTTAACTCTATCAAATGCCTTCTCCAAATCATTAAAAATTACATCAACCTGACATCCTTCCTGAACAAACTGAACAAAGTTTACTAAATTTGTAACGGTTCATCGATGTGGCAAAAAACCATGTTGTTGGTCTGAGATTCTATGTTTATAATCATTATATACTCTATTATAAAGATTTAATTCCAAAATTTTTAAGTAGGCTGAGACAATACTAATAGATCGGTAATTAGAAATTTCATTTCTATCACCACTTTTGAATATAGGAATAACTTTGCTTTCTTTCCATTTCGAGGGATAAATACATTGTTTCAAACAAAGATTAAAAATATATTTTAAAGGTGTAAATACAACCTTTAATAACGAATTAGTATAATCTATAGAAATTACGATCGTTTTAATTAATCTTTTAACGAGTAGTAAAATGTAACTGTAAAATTTTATTTTAAAGGTTTTAAAATGAAGCACCTAAATCTCCATCAAACTTCCTTTACAATTATTTGAAAATTATAGTTTTTTTTAATACTTTATTTATTGGCTTTTATTTTGAATACAAAATATACTTATTTACAAGGCATGTCAAATTTTCTCTCAAGCCAACAATATCGACTTACATGAAACAAAGGCCTTATACACGCTCGGAAATATTGTTATCGGAAACATGAATAATATAATGGTAAAGGGTAATCTAGAGCCCTAAATGATGTAAAATAGGAAACAATAAGATATTGTTTATGTCTGTTTATGAATACGTTGAACAATGTTAAATAATACCATCAAGGTAAATTAATACTTTGATATAGTTTTACTTTGATGATGCTACAATGGTTTTTGGAGCTTTTTTTTTAATATTATCTTTAACATTTCAGTGGGCTGTTTTTGAATAAAAATCGTATCTTTTAGAAACTGTGAAGGTATTAAGAAATCTGTTAATTCTCACAGTTTTACATGGAATTGAAATTTTTTAAGTCGGTGCCAAATTAATATTTGAAAAATTGTATATGTGTAAATGCTTTCCTACTGTAACTTGTTTATATCTCGTTGTTGGAAGTTATTTGTTTCATTTAGGAATAATTTTTTTTCTTTTTTGAGTTTTGGTCATAATATTACTTCGGTTTATTTTCAGTATACTTTCAAATACCCAACAAAACAGATGTACAAAAAACGTATTAAAAAGAATACCCGCGTGTTTTTATATTTATAATCAAGTGTACCACTAGTCAACATTAGTTTAATTCTCTGAAGATTGTTTAAATAATAAAATAAACCGAAACGTAAGAGCAAAAACATGAGTTAATTTCTTATGAAGTAATATTATGATCGAAACCAAAAAAAAATCTAATTAATAACTAGAAAAAGAAACGAAGTTCGAATTTATATATAAAATTTATATGTCGTTTTTACTTTTTAGCGTTTTGTTAGAAAAATAGAAAAAAGATTTATTTTTTCAATTTTTGAAGTCGTTATAATATCCTTACATTATTTGAACTAAGTATTAAATACTAATTGTACCTCGCAATATTTCTAGGGTCGTAAAAAAGTACCTATTTTATTCAAGGTTGTAAACAACAAAACATTCTAATACTTAAAGCACTAGCCAGATAAAAGGGTTTTAAATTTTAAATTTTTGTCAATTACAATTGCCCATGTTATAGAATGGTCAGGTTATATTCAAGCTTAAATAATATTAATTCATTTCCGTTCTGTAGGTACTGAAAACTAGTCTTTTTTTAACTGTAAAAGTGCTACACCAATCTAAAAACTCTTCAACACTTTGAAAAAATAATGCTTTTTTATAACTGTCATATTCCTGCCTACTTTCTTCAACTGTTTTTAAAAACGCACTTCATCGGGTTATTTTCATTTTTCTTTACTTTTACGATTATGGTCGTTTTTAGAAAAATATTTAAGTCGATTTGGAACAAATCCCTCCTTTAATCGAGGATTTTTCAAACTACATGAAACAATTTTACCTGTTTGTGGGTCTTGTTTTGAAATTGTCCGAGTTATGTTACCTTCAGAAAAGTGTAATTTGCAACCTTTAGAATTTTGATTATGCTCATAATCCTCTGGAGGAACAGTTTTCAGCCAATTTTCGCAAAACACTACTGGTTGGAAAGAAAGCAAAAACATGCCCTCTTGGACCATTTTTACAATTTCCGTGACATTCCGGGACATAACACTTATTGGACATTATTATAAATTGTCAACAACTACATAAAAACACTTAGTATGTCTACAATTATACATAAATTTAGCAATCAACATTCCAGATTTCAGGCAACATTAAATAAACTAACCTACAAAACACTATGGATGCTCCGTTCGATTCTTTAAAGGTATTAGTCTCTTATTGCTTACTCTTTCTATCTATTTACCTTCTTTACAGAAAAGAAAGAGACAGCTAGAGTCATCCTAGGTTGCGATTGACAACAAACTATTATTCACAAGTCCTATCAACGAAATATCTTATATAGTCGACCAACTGAGTATTGGTTGAGTTCAATATGACTGACTAGACATAACAAGTTATTAACTTAATAAGGGATAGTGGTCAATATATTCTTATGGGTTAAAAAATCAACCCAAATTATCTGACGTCACAGCTCATTCGCAATTAAGCACTGTGGCCTTGTCTTCTAGGGGTATTGATGTTATACTTCGAATAACCAAGCATAATTGAGGTTTTTTTGTAGTTCCGCTGCTCTCGCATTACCATGTCCTGAACTTAACTACTGTACTCTTCCCAAGATGTCACCACTATACATTTAGCATGGTCATAAGTAGTCAAAACAGCACAGCAGGCGTATTGGCTATTTCCGTCGCCTGGAAATGTCCTTGATACCTGGCTGTAAGTACCAACTGAAATTGCAAATGGAGCGGAGACCACCCCGCGCCCTACTCCATAGATATATCACTCACCAGCTAATTCCCATACGAAAATTTGAATTTAATTCGGAACTGCAGTATTTTGGTATAATGAGCGAGCTAGGTCTTGGCCTTGGAACTTAGTGTAGGAGTCAGTGTGTCTGTTGTTTAAAAATTTTGGATAACCCTATTTTGAATTCAAAGAATTATTTAGTGATAAACATGACAGCTGAAAACTTGCATTTATAGTGTATTTTTGATTTTTAATTTGAGCAATTGTGACCAAGATACATATATGAGATCTCATAGAATTATTTAATGCTATTACCACAAAACAGTGAATCTTTATTTACTTATATTGCAAATACATGACTCTAAGAGGGAACTAAAAATTTAGCGCGGGACTAAAATTGAGAACTCTATCAAAGCAATCCTAGAATTGAAGATCCGAGAATGAAACGATCAAAAATAGCATTCTTTAATTTTAAATCACTACATAGTATAAAACAAAGTCGCTTTCTCTGTCCCTATGTCCCTTTGTATGCTTAAATCTTTAAAACTACGCACTGGATTTTGATGCGGTTTTTTTCAATAGATAGAGTGATTCAAGAGGAAGGTTTATATGTATAATAACATCCATTAAATAGTGGAGAAATACTGTTATTTTTGAGGTTTCTAATGTGATGTCGTTAATTATCATATTTTTTTCTGCTTACATTGCAAACGCAGGCTGAACCCTACGAGATTTATCAAAATAATGTACTAATTATTTGTACACATTGAAAAGGTCTACAGAAAACTCCACGATGGTATATGTCTATCTCTCACGGATATCCCACAATAACATTTTTTTGTCATTTACTTTTTACGACAAATAATGGCAAATTTTGAAGCGATTTTAACCAATACAGCATTAATCCTTATCCAATTAAATAGCTTAAATACATTGTTGATTTAATATAGATCTATATGGTCCTTTACAGCACAAGATTTAAATGAATATTTTCGAAGATATTACAGATTTAAAATTGCGGGAAGTAGCGCTTGCGGCGGTACTGGCCGACCGGGGCGGCGGCAGCGTGCCTATAAATAGCGCGTCGAAGGTCGATGTAATAATTGTTGTAAAAATAAAATAAATAGTCACAGTTTTTCTGTAGTGTATTTAGTATCAGCATTGCACCCGTGCGAAGCCGGGGCGGGTCGCTAGTAAGCAATAAAGTTGCAAATCTAATATTTTTGCCGACTTTTCCCAGAAATTTAACCACTTTAACTGTTCTTAAATTATTTCGTAATGATATAAACCTGAAGTTCGTAATTTTAAAGTCGCCAATAAAATTTTGTGGTTACCAGATTTTATCATTCTCTTTTGAATTTTATGTCTTGTGCCTTCTACTACTAGCTCGTACCCAACACTTTATATTCTGTCACTTGGTAATGTTTACTTGGGGGAATATTTGACCTACTTTGTCATATAAATTTTAGATTTGATACTAGATGGATATGAATAAAATATGAATAATTTCTAAAATTGACTAAAAGGAAGTGTAACGCACACAATACATTTTGGTAAAATAATGTATATTTTTTTCGATATATCTTGTACAACTGCATATTTAGCGGTAAATAAACAAGAATCATAGAACTTGGTCATAGCGAAGATCTATATAAGGGTATGCTAAAGGCATTGTTATTTACGACCGCTCAAACTATTCGGAAGGGTATGGTGATAACATGGAGTTCAATCCTTACGATACCTGCATAGATCTGGGATAACGGACTATTCCTGAAGTGAGTGCTAAGTCGCTTAATCGTAACAATAATAATATTATTTAATAATTTTGGGAAGATTTTAAATTTAATCTATTAAATTTGAAGCTTTAAGCTGCATATTTCTTCAATAACACTTATCCTGACTTTTAGGGCTAGTCAATAAACTAGAGTTAGCTACAGGTTCTAAATTCTGTCGCCAGCTAGCATCGTAATATCATTTCATCAAGTTTTAGAACTTCACAAAATACTTAGTAGCTACAATAAAAATAATATTGTCTCTTATTAGTATCTAAAATAACAATTGAACAAGTATAATAATAACGCCGAGATCTAGCATGGCTGATCATCCAACTGTCTGTTTTCCTAAATTAAAACTAAAATATATGTAAATTAAAAGTAATTTTAATCTATAATATATGATGTGAAAAAATACAAATCTTAAAAACATCTACGTTCACCCTTTTGGATCTCTACCTACTACTGATCCAAAAGATCACTGCATCTGATCACGCGTACCAATAGTAAGTAACTTAACACCTCTTTTGAAGCTAATGACATTCCTATGGGCCATAACATCCTCAAGAAAGGAATTATAAATTTTGACCGCATTGTATCTAAATATGAATATCGATACCACGAATTAATTTACCAGATAAATAAGAAGGTGTTTCTATCAACAAAATCCTGTGAAGAAGGGTTACCCAATGTAAAAAAATCTTTCCTCCAAATTAAACCATCGGGATGTCCGAAATAAAGGTGTCACATGTTCGAATTTTCTCATACTATAGCCAAACCTAAGACAGGCATTCTGAAGCCCCTGGAGACTATTCCTTTCACGTAATGTAAGTGCTAACCAATACATACCATCACAATATAACACCAAAGACAACATTAAAGAGTCACGTGTAAAGAATTTTTAGCTTATAATAACACCTTTGAAATAAACTGGAGGTATGTGTCTCAAAATGAAGCTGTGCGTCAAACGTTAATCCCGGGTTCTTGACGGCATCAACATTGTATCACCCAGTTTCATATTAAAAATTACTCGTTTCGCTGGCTTATTAACATTTAGCCACAATCCAGGAGTCCTGAATATCTCCAAAATGATCTGTAAATCATCATTTTTCTGCCTTGCAGGCTGTGCCATATCGACTAAGTTAAATGAACAGTCAACTTGTGTCACTTAGTGTATTGGTGTGATCGACAAGTTTTTATAATTTCACAGAAATTGGCTGTATGCAGCGAACATAAGAGAGGCCCTGTGATACACCCCTATTAAAAGTCACAAATTCAGATCTCTCACTCCCGATTTACACTCTTTGCTTTCTATCTCCAAAATAACTCCTAAACCACTCTATTGTGCTTCTCCCCAAGCCAAGGTCCCCCAGTTTTGTATAAAACATAGTATGATCCACAGAGTCAAAAGCCCTACCAAAATCCAATAATATCAAAGACGTCGTAAAACTGTTATCACTTCCATCCAACAAATCATTACTCACTTCAACAAATTCAATAGTTTTACTATGTAAACAGCGAAATCCCGACTGTGTATATGGTAAAATCCTCTCGAACTAACAAATTTGCTTAACTGATCATAAACAATTCTCTCAATGTCGGTAAAATACTAATAGGACGAAACTCGGAAATGGTACTGAAATTATAAACCTTCCATTGTAATAGAAGGGAAGAAGTAAAAGGACACTTCTTAATTATGGAAGTTAAATAAGAATTAAGATAATGGCTAATCAAAGAAAACATCTTCCAATCCACTTCGTGAGCTCCCAAAGCATTTGACTTTATTTTAAAAATGAATTCGTTAACGCGGTTACCTTCAGTTTCAATAAAAGCGAAAGCTTCGGTTATATCCCCGAAATGGAAATTCTTGTACCTTTTCAACAATATATGTTTTGTCTGTTAAAGGAATACTGCTAAGAAAATGATCATTATAATCCGAAAGAGAACCCATATTCAAGGACAAGGATATCAATGATGTGCCAATGTTAAGCCTGTTCAATGTACGCCAAAAAGTTCCTGGATCTAACCTATACTTACCGGGATAGAGGGAAAGGAAATAGTAGACAAACTTGCGAGAATACGGGCTGATATGCTATTTCTGGGGTCAGAGCCTTTCCATGGAATTAGTAGCAGAGTAATGCTGAAAGAACTACAGATAGAAGAAGAAAGCAACGGAACTGCAAGGATTGAGGCAAGCAAAGATACTTCTGGGGAACTAGGACCAGAAGAGATTAAAAGAATGCATAACCTTGAGTGAAAACCAACTCAGGGGTCCTGGCGGAGCATTGCCACCTGAAAGGATAACTCAAGAAACTCAGACTGGTAGAAAGAGTGCAGATTCTGTGAGGAGGAGGACGAAACCTCGATTCATATTCTTGCCGAATATAGCGCTCTAGAAAACTCTATGATCCGGTTCTTGGGAACACACCAAATCGAAGAAGAGAAGCTACCTACTTTGAAGCTGTCCAACATCCTAAGATTCCTGAGAGAAATAGGACTGGAGAACCTGCTCTAACCGATAAGGTATCTCTGATGACTGGGCAGCAGTAAGGAGGTACAAAAGATCTACCAGGTCGCAGTGTACAGACCCCCAACTCTACGCACATACATACAACCTATATTTATCTTGAAAGTACGCCTTTTTCCATTTCGGACAACCATTGTTATATAATTGTGAAGATTCTTATACTCATTCTATGCAGCATACGTCTTTTTTTTAACTTCGATGGAGTTTTTTTACGCAATTTAATCATAAATTTAAGATTTTCCTTAAACCAAGGAGCCGTTGCTTCATTAAAGCGCGTCCAACACCTATTTTACATTCTCGTTTAAAAACGATACCATGTCATCCACCCTCTGCATATCATAAATCACATTCCAATTCACAGCATGCAAGTTATTCACAAAATTCTTATATCTAATTCAGTGTATACGTACCAAGCTGTAATCTGAAATGTCCATTTCGATGACATGGGTGTTCAAAGACAGATGTTGTGAAGAAGTAGCTATAACATCTATATCTACAAGAACTTATTGTTATTATTATTATATATTATTTACTTAGAGTACTATAGTATTAACTAGCTTGTATAAATCTGAAGGCTGGACTTCTAATTTCTAAAATAGTTTTATAGGTATAGGCAAACCTAGTAACCAAGTTTTTTCAAAAGTTTTACATTTTTATAAGACTTATCCAACAATATTGAATTAAAATGGACAATTTTTTAAGATTAAAAGAAAATAACTTAACATCTTTAATATCACAAACCGAGATAACTTATTTTTGTTATTCAGCCTATAACTTTTTTATCTAATTTATGTTTCCCCTATAGATATATTTTCGTTCGTGTTATAAATCCTATATTTTCTGTAACCTAATAGTATTTACTGAGGAACAAAATTGAGCTGTTTTATAAAATATATAAAGTTTAAATCCAGTTGAGAATAAATAAATTATTTAAAATTCGTAAAGGGTGTTTCTATAAATAGATCGGAAAATCGAAAATATATCTGAATAAAATACTTCTGATAATAGTTCAGTTAAGAATACCTACTTCAAGAAAACAATAATAGTTGTTTATTCAACCAGTTAGGTAACGCCTTATATTGAATAACTGTAACCATGTTTGTGGGATGGGCGAAATAAGTTCCTTCAGAATCATACAAAAAAATTGTTTTCCATAGCCTGTTAATAAAAAAATGTTTGTTTTTAAATTGTATTTAAGCATCCTGTAATTGTCGTTGCGCAGAATATGCATTGTCATATGGTAAGTACTTGCATTTTCAACAGATGCTAAATCGTCGATCGGTTGTTAATTGACAGCAATTGTAGGAATTCATGTAACTTTGTAGGAAACAATAACGCATCTGGATTTGTAAGTAAAGAGGTATTAAATTTCAATCAGTTTCTACTAGTATTTGTTTGAAGGTCATAGACAACAATGTTCCTTGCGAAGTAGTAGATATCTGTTGGACTTCTATTGTCTTTATTTTTTTGTTGAATATCAGGACGTTTCGGCTAGTAGTTATCTCTAGCCGTTTTCAAGCGAAACTAAATAAATCCCTTAGCTATGTGACTATTTATACTAAAAGTAAATGTAGTGGAGTGTGACTGAGATGGGTACAGTCATGCCTGCTATGGCAAATTACCATTTTTTTAGGCTGCATTTAGTTTTAGTTTACAATTATTAAGAAGTGGTTTCCACACTTCTCTTATATCTAAAGATGGTTTACTAAAACAACTCGGGTTCTAATGTATAACCGCGGCTTCTTTGAATTTCCGTTTTCTCCAATGTTGTTCTCGGTGTAGGATTTTAGCTTCAGACCAATTTATGTGGTGTCCATGAGTCCAGGCATGGTTGGCGGCACCAGTTTTTTCTGTTTCTCCTCGAGATGTGCATTTTTGGTGTTTTTTGATCCTTACGTCAAGAGGTCTCTTTGTTTCGCCAACGTAGGAATTTCCACATTCACATGGTATCTGATATATATAGTTCTTCATGTCCCTTTGACTTCTCAGAGAGTTATTTGAATTGAAAACAACGTTGATTTTATATCGTTTTTCTATCCTTCTAACTTTTTCTGAAAAGCCTTTAACATAGGGGATGTTCAAAACTGGTTTTCGTCCTTCATTCGTTGTCGATATTGTCCTATTTCTGCGTTGTCCTAGAAATTTATTCACTAGATGTACTGGGTATCCGTTGGCTGTCAGATCATTTTTAATGTAATCTGTCTCTTTCAACAAGTTCTCGTTGGAAATTATACGTGAAATAGAAGTACAACCGGAAGACCATTTTATTAGTTTTAACATGGAAAGCCTATACACCAACGTTCCAGTTAGGGAGTCACTAAAAATTATAAAAAAGAAACTTGAAGAAAATCAGACCTTAGCAGAAAGAATATCTTTAGCACCGCACGCCATTATGGACTTATTGGAAAGTTGTTTGACTAATTCCTATTTTCAAGAAAAGGAAAAATTCTACATCCAGGATGATGGACTACCGATGGGATTTTCACTATTACCGGTGGTCGCAAATATTTTCATGGAATGGTTCGAGACGTTTGCAATTGAATCCACAACTAAGAAACCGAAGTTATGGCTTAGATACGTAAACGATACTTTTATTATTTGGAGTGGAAACGACGAAGAACTTCGAAACTTCCTTTTTCATCTCAACAGTATCAGCCCAACTATTAAACTCACCATGGAGAAAGAAGTAGAAAATAAATTACCATTCTTAGATGTCTTGGTTGAAAGAAATGGCAGACAAATTCGAACTTCGGTTTACAGAAAAGCCACGCACACAGGACAATACCTTAATTATTCATCTAATCACTCCAATAACACCAAACAAGGAATTATAAGAAATCTCGTAGATAGAGCCTTAACTCTCTGCAACTCCAACGAGAACTTGATGAAAGAGATAGATTACATTAAAAATGATGTGACAGCCAACGGATACTCAGTATATCTAGTGGATAAATTTCTAGAACAACGCAGAAATAAGACAATATCGACAATGAATGAAGAACGAAAACCAGTTTTAAACATCCTCTATGTTAAAGGCTTTTCAGAAAAAGTTAGAAGGATAGGAAAACGATATAAAATCAACGTTGTTTTCAATTCAAATAACTCTCTGAGAAATCAAAGGGTCATGAAGAACTGTGTATATCAGATACCATGTGAATGTGGCAATTCCTACGCTGGCGAAACAAAGAGACCTCTTGACGTAAGGATCAAAGAACACCAAAAATGCACATCTCGAGGAGAAACAGAAAAATTTGGAGCCGCCAACCATGCCTGGACTCATGGACACCACATAAAATGGTCTGAAGCAAAAATACTACACCGAGAACAACATTGGAGAAAATGGAAATTCAAAGAAGCCGCGGTTATACATTAGAACCCGAGTTGTTTTAGTAAACCATCTTTAGATATAAGAGAAGTGTGGAAACCACTTCTTAATAATTGTAAACTAAAACTAAATGCAGCATAAAAAAATGGGATTTTGCCATAGCAGGCATGATTGCACCCATCTCAGTCACACTCCACTACATTTACTTTTAGTATAAATAGTCATGTAGCTAAGGGATTTATTTAGTTTCGCTTGAAAACGGCTAGAGATAACTACTAGCCGAAACGTCCTGATATTCAACAAAAAAATAAAGACATGGAAGTCCAACAGTTATCTGCTACTTCACAGTTTCTACTAGTTACAATAAAATACCAAGAATTTTAAATTATAACTAGTCTGCGGTATTATCCTGCGTTCCATATAAACGGTGTCCTGAAAATACGTCAAAATAGACCAATTTAAGCCAATTTAGTTATATCCGATTATACTTCATTTAGGCTGTAGAAGACGTCAAAGTTTTAAGAAAACATTGATTTTTCCCAAATTTCTTGAATAAAATGTCACTGCATTTAATGATTTTTAGTTTAGTGATCGACTGCACAACGCAGCAATTTTGATTCACTTTAATTTGTATATTGGGCCTCTTTACATTTCTGAAAATATTTGGTCACTTGCTTCTAAAAATTCAGGAAACAAATGAATATTGTTTATCTCAGGCACTAGTATTAATATTAGACAATTCCTTGCAATTCCAATCCAAATTTATATGTGTTAGCTTTCACGCGTATGAGCACAATGCGTTGCTATTAAATTCGCAAGTTTTTATAAGTTATAAAAAGTGACCACAAACCTACACAATATTACATTTACATTTCGTTATAAAGATGCAACCTAAATTATCACTATTATCTCATTATTCAAATATTTTGTGCTTATTTTATCATCCAGCCACTATTTATAGATAATTAATGATCTTTTATGTAAGTTATACAGTTTTGAAAACGCAGTATACTTTATAACTACTGTTATTTGCATGGAGACCGCTTTCAGGGAATTTTATTGCACTGAAAATTTTCCTAGATATTAGGCAAGCGTGATCGTGTTATGGGATTCCTGTATTGTAAATTTCAATGATTCAAGGGCATGTCCTTTTTAACGTTTGATTCTTTTGCAGCTTCTAACGAGGGTAGAATGTAAAATATAAACATTTAAACAAGCAGCTGTCAAATTTTTAATTTTAATACTGTACAATTTTCCATACTCTCCTAGCGCGTGCTCTTGATATATTATTGGATTATTGTAGTTCTCAAGCCAATATTCATGCTTTCTTTAAAGAAAACAATTATTTTCCGTTCTAGTTTCTGACATTTTTGTTACGTCAAAACTAACAAATTCAGATTGTGATTCATCGGTTTAGGTGTTGTTTTGTTGCTACGCCGTCTGACGTAGAATACTGATGACGTCTCACTACAGGGATATTGGTATTCATTTCTGGGAATTCTAGTAAAATAAGATGTAACGAAGTATTAGATGAGAAATTTCTCCATTCTACACTATTTGTCGGTTCAAGAACCGCATAAATTGGTGAGTTATTGATTTAGAGATGATTGATCTTGGATCCGTGCATGATTGGTTACACAACTTCTGTATCTGTATCAGCCGTCCTTCAACCGATATTCTAGTAGGCACGAGCGACATTCAGTCATTTTCTGTATTTTTTAATTTAGTCTCCTTTTCTAAAAGGATCATTGACAAACCATCGGCACGTAAGCCATCAAGATACTTTTTGATTTATGGGAGTACAGTGCCCTCTAATAATGCAGTAACCTACCACGACGCTCGGACCTTTCGTTAAATAAATTTGTACTATATTATTTATTATAATATAAGTTACTGTTTATTAGAGTTTAATTTCATTTTGGTAAATTTAAAACTCTTTTGTACCCAAGTTTGTAATTCCTCCAGTTGGTTATGCGAACACCAACACCAACTCCCTGTTTTATAACCTACAGAATTGTCATTGGCATTCTGACTTGAACGAAAAGTTAACGGAAACTTTTACTTATTTTTTTATTCTATATCGTGTATATTTGCTTGTGTCCTTAACCTCGAAATGCTAGGGATTAAGTTGGCATATTTGTAAACCAGTGACGTCTCGGGTGATTGATAAGTACCAATTTTCTATTTTTTTTTTAAATCTTGAACTGTCGAGCACCTTTGTTACGTTCTTGGTGACCCACGGGACTAGCTAACCTGAGCGGCTGTCAATTAATTGATTGACATAGCTAGAAGAAGAAAGGAGGCAACAATAATAATTTAATGAAATATACTTAATTAATGTATAAATAGAAAATTTCATGCATCCCCACTTTTTTTTTCTCGCTGCTATGGGAAATAAATGAATTATTAAAATTAAATTTTTCAGAATAGATAGATACGATTACGCATTGCAACGTAATTTTTAATTCTGAACAACAGGTCTTAATTATAATTTTAAATATTGTCAAAAAGGGCAATTTGTTTTAGAACCAAATTTAGATATCTTGTGGTTGAATTTTACGTTCTATTCCATGAAAAGAATAATTTTTCTTCGTTAAACTAATATTTAAAATAGTTAATGATGATAGTGTACTTGCAGCTGATATAGATAAATAAATAAATGTATATGTAGGAGAAAACAACTGAACTAACCTTATACTATGAGGACATAGGTGCTTTGTTCTAGTTAGAAATCAAAAGCATTACTTCAAATTACAACAAACTACAAGAAAAAGGTGAGAACTTATCCTACTGACAGTGTACCGCCACCTGCAGACCTGCATTCTCATCATTTACTATTCAAACAGATCTTGCAAAAGATTTTTCTATTCAGAATGCATATCATTCCGGGAGATGAGGAAACTTGAATCGAACTTTTTATTTAGTTTAATATCTATTTATCTATATCATATTTCCTATGGTGAGATGTACTTTCCTACCCTGTATTGACGAGGACCAATGATTTCGAAACCGGTCTGCAGATGGCGGTACACTGCTAATAAGAGAAGTTTCCATTTTTTTCTGATAGTTTGGTGTAATCTGAAGTAACACTTTTGATTTGTAATTAGAATAAAGCACGCCTATCCTTATAATATAAGGCTTGTTCAGTAGGTTCCTCCCGTAAACACATTTATTTATTAATATTTAAAAATGTGATTGCTAGTTTTACCCTTACATTATAATCCAGGCTCCAGACTACACCAAGTGCATACACTCCCTTTATCTTTAAAATTAATTAAAATGAAGCCTTACAATAAACTTCTTTTATTATAACGAAGCTCAATGCATAAGCATTGCTATGATCGTCATACAATAAGATTCTCAGAAATATGAAATGATACTCTTTTATATTTCAGTATTTCAAAAGCGCTTTGGTTGATTTATGACTTGAAAAACATTTAGGCGTGCGAAATATGAGAAAACTTCGCCGAACGTATTTTAAACTGATTCCTTCGGATAAAACATTTCAAAAAGGTAAACTCTCAGCTTTTCAATGTTCTTTTTATACTGGTTTATTCTTTAATCTTTGCCAAGTTTATATTAAACCAGAGTAGAAATAAAATAACCAGTAGGTTCACTAAAATTTTCAGTGATCTCATAAAGCTCCAACCCCAGTTCTAGCTCAAAAACAATTTAGTGTTTCAGATAAAATCCAGGCGATATATTCGAGTTTTGTATGTTAACAGTATTGCGAATTTTATAAATTTGATCACTTTACATTTTAGATTAAGATAGAAATAAAGCAAACACAAGTCTTGCATATCCCTTTATGAATAAATGAATGTTTGATGATCCTTAGTCTTCAATACTTATGCCGAGTTTGACCTTTACATCGCACCATAACCTCAAATCATTTGAGACCAATCGCTTATACAGCTTCGTTACCTGAAATTGACTACCTCAAGTGATAATAATATGTTCATCTCAGTCTTAAAGTGTTGGACACTCTCTGAGAACATAATTAATAGTTCCATCCTCCCTTATACATCATCTGCGTATAAGGTGATGTCAATTTTATATAGATGGTCCCACAATGATAATCCCCTGTAAGTAATTCTACTATGATTAGCAGTCCTTTCCTCTTCAGGGGTAGAAGCATCCTGGTAAAGCGACCATGAGGTCCAATTATTGACTCCTTGGCATATCTTATTCCAAAGGGGGCCTTCAAAATTCAATTAAACTGCATTTAATCCACAGTCTCAGGTTTCTCTTACCATCTGTACAGAAAAAAAACAGGTCGTCATGCAGGTCTGCATATATAAATCAGCTTCGTTTAGTTTATTTAACAGGCCGTTCACTACAATGGTCCATAGCAAGGCTAATATGACTCATCTCTGTAGATAGCCCTGTTAGATGGCGTGACAGTGCTTTCTGACGTAATATAGCATTGATTCGATCCATCCAACTACTGATGGCTCAGAGTCTCGTCGGTCTAGAGTACTGTATAACATACAACTTCGCGATATCTACTGAACATTCAAAAGCGCATTACTGGTAGATGCAGCACCGTATATGTATATTTTCCTGCTTGATAGACAAAACTCCCCCCATTGACCTTCCATTATAGAGCATTTAACAAGAAACTAGTTATACAGGTAGGACGGAACTACTAAGGGTTTGTAAAGTTTGTTTCTCATGCCTTACGAATAAAAACTACTTTTGTTTCCTTCCACACCTTCAGTATTTCAAGCTCAAGCATGAGATGGTTCGTTAGAATATCCAAGGAATTTTTTATTAAGGTTGGAAATGCACCATCTTTACCTGGTGATTTAAGAGATCAGAGACTTACTTCAACCATTTTACCCTCTCATATCTAACTAGCCTTTTAGATAGGTTGTAGTAATGATGTGTTAGGGGAAATTGGTTTTATTCTACATATTTACCCACATAATTTTGAGCTTAAAATTTTCTCTAAATAGCTTCTCTAGGTTCTCTGCTTCTGGGGTAGTTTAACGACCCCAAAAAAGAGCGATAGCTCCAATTCTAGAGATAATCTTGCCGAGGACATGCTTCCCGTAATCTCGTAATTTTTTTTCCATTTATTCCTCTGCGAGTAACTTATTACGTTTTCGTATTCTGTCTGGGCAGTTGTATATTCTTCCCAGTTTGTTTCAGTTTGATATTTTAACGCTCTTTTAAAGAGCTTACTAATATTAATAATAGTAGACTTAAGTTTGAGATTTCCACAATAAAATCTTGGAGTTGGACCTTCGCCCAATTTGGCAACTAGCTTCAAAAAAATTTCGAAGTTTATTTGGTGGTACTCTCCACATCAGTCTTATAATGGTAACTCTACATAGACTCCACAAATCGCAACTTATAATCCTATTGAATTTCAAGTTAATATATCTGAAAAACCTTCTTTGTACCTGTTCGAACCAGTGCACGTGTAATTGATAGTGGGGGTTCCAAACCCAAGAAGCTACTCAAAGTGTGTTCGAACCATTGAGCAATAGAGTATTTCAAGAGACTTCACAGTGAAAAGCTCCTTACTATGACGTTTAATAAAACCTAACATCCTGAGGGACTTACTAACAATGTCAGCAATGTGAGGAACGTACGAAAAGGTGGAATTAAAAGGGACTCCCAGGTCCCGCACAGAATCAACGGAGGTCACCGGCCTCGCTATCCAAGTGATATCGGAAGTCCAGTGAATAATTCAATTTAGAAAACTTAATGAATTTACACTTAGGAATATTCAAACTCATCCCATTCACTACGCACCAGGAAACAAATCACAATCCCCGTGAAGCTTTAAGCAGTCACTGTAACTGTTGATGACCTAATATACCTTCATGTCATCCGCAAAGAGTAAGAACTTGCTTGACTTAAAGAAGATGGATATATCATTAATGAATAAGATGAACAATAATGGACCGATGTGGGATCCCTGAGGGACCTCTGAAGACACTGATATCTAGATACAAATTCATTCACCCACACTACCTGACGACGATTACTCAGATAGTTCTCAATCCAAACAAATAGTTGACCAGAGACAACCAGCCCTCGAAACGTATCCAGAAGAATCCCATGAGACCCCTATCAAAGACCTTCGAGAAGTCATATACACCGAGTGAACCTCGGATTCGCTCTCCGAAGCCTAGAACAAACTGCCCACACAAGATACCAGATTCACCTCAGCGCTCCTGAAAGCACAGGTACCAAACTGCTCTTCAATGATGATAGACTTAAATATATATATATATATATATATATATATATATATATATATATATATATATATATATATATATATATATAAGGCCCAAAAAAATGGGAATTTCGTCATAACTTCTTTATTTCTTAATATTTTTACACCAAATTTTGATCACCTTCAAAGTATTCTCCATTGACCACAACGCACTTCTCCAAACAATTCTTGCATTGTTCAAAACAATTTTTAAATTCACTTATCGGGATGTTCTTTATGCTTTTCAGCGATTTTTGTTTTACCTCCTCCACAGTGGCAGAACGCTTTCCTTTCACATCCCTTTTGAGTATGGGGAACAAAAAGAAGGCACAGAGGGCTAGATCCGGTAAGTAGGGGGGGGGGGTTGGACAATTCGTGTCATGCCTTTTTTGGTCAACAACTGCTTTAGTGAGAGGGCGGTGTGGGCCAGCGCGTTGTCATGATGGAAGAACCAGTCGTCTGTGCGCCAAAGATCTGCCCTTTTCTTCCAGATACTCCCCCTCAGTCTTTTCAAAACCTCCAAGTAGAACTTCTGGTTGATAGTTCACGTGGGAACGAACTGCGCGTGCACAACACCTCTGCAATCGAAGAAACAATTGAGCATTTTTTTAATGTTTGACTTCACTTGGCGAGCTTTTTGGGACGAGGAGAGTCAGCTGTCTTCCACTGGCTTGATCGCTGCTTTGTTTCGGGGTCGTATCCATAGCACCACCATTCATAACCAGTAATCACCTTGGAAAAAATTCAGGGTTCTCTTCGAGCTGATTTTGAAGTTCAAAACATGACTGAAGTCGACGCTCCCTTTGCTCGTCTGTGAGAACGCGAGGGACAATTTTGGCTGCAACCCTTCTCATATACAAATCTTTGGATATAATCCTGTGAATTGAACTCCGTGACATTCCAGACATCTCACAGAGTTGATCAAAGGTTCGGCGATGGTCTTCACGAACGAGGGCATTGATTGTATCGACGCTTTCATCACTTCTTGACATTGAGGGGCATCCTGAACGGGATTGATCTTTAATTGACATTTTCCATTTTTAAAACGTGAAAACCACTCGTAGACTCTGGTTTTACTTAAGGCAGCATCCCCATAAACAGTCTTAAGTACTACAATAGTTTCCGCGGCTGATTTCCCCAACAGGATACAAAATTTCACAACAGCACGTTACTCTCGACAATCTGCCATCACGTTTTCGGCGAAATGGAAAAAGTTGTTTTATTAAAAACATTCTCACGGGCGAACCGATGCACTCACAGCGAGACAACTTCGCACACTGACTCAGGAGGGTTCCTCCACTCCCCCTCCCCTTCTTCTTCTTCTTCTTCTTCTTCAGGTACCATGCTTGTATTCAGACGTTGGTGCTCATCATGTTTACAATTTCCTGAAATCTTTCTCTATCGGCTGCTGCGCGAAATAGTTCTTCTACCGTGCAATCACACCACTGCCTGATGTTACGCAGCCATGAAAGCTTCTTTCGGCCTATCCATCTTTTTCCTTCCACTTTTCCTTGTATTATAAGGCGAAGTAGCTGGTATTTAGGTCCTCTAATTATGTGACCGAAATATTCTGTTTTCCGCTTCTTTATAATGTTCAAGAGCAGTCGATCTGTATCCATCATTCTGAGAACATCCTCGTTGGAAGTGTGCGAAACCCATGATATATTTAGGATTCGACGGTATCACCACAATTCGAATGATTCCAGTTTGTTTAGCGTTGTGGTTTTTAGTGTCCATGTCTCGCAACCGCATAATAGAATAGACCATACATAGCATTTCAGGACCCTTTTACGAATATGCATTGATAGGTTCCTGTTGCATAGAACTGGTTTCCATGTCATAAAGGCCTTCCGCGATATTTCTAACCTAGCCATTATCTCTTCATCTGAGTCCCCATTTACATTCAACCAACTGCCAAGGTATATGAAATGGTTTACACGCTCTATCCTCTTCCCATCGAGCCAAAGTTGACATTCATTTACAGTAACCTTTCCAACTGCCATCCACTTTGTTTTGAGGTGTTGATTTTAAGGCCTCTTCGGCAGCTCGCTTCATTGACTAAGTTTACTAATGTTTGGAGATCCTCGATGCTTTCCGCAAGAATGGCCGTATCATCAGCAAATCTAATATTGTTGATTACTTCTCCGCCTAGTCTTATTCCTTCTTGTCTGTCATCCAAAGTCTCCCTAAAGATTTCTTCAGAGTATACATTAAAGAGACAGGGTGACAGAACGCAACCCAGTCTTACTCCACCACAGTCCAATTCCCGTTACTTTTGGGTCTCCTCTCGTATATATATATATATATATATATATATATATATATATATATATATATATATATATATATATATATATATATATATATATATATATATATATATGTATATCCGAAGATCAGCCCTGCTGCCGCTCTGGTGAGTGGGAACCACAAAACTCGTAAATAAATTTGTCCCGAAATAGATCACTCGCTATTTTGGTTTTACTCTGAAAAGAATTTCTTTAGTTTAACTTAATTTCTAATTTCATTAACCTCTAATAAATGGTCGATAATAAAAACCCGAATGTTATAAGAACGTAATGGTAAAATGACAAAGTGAATTTTCTTTAATCATTATACTGACCAATTTCTTATCGAAAAGAAGTAATAAGTTTTCTACAACAGCCATTAGGCCTCGAAATTTTTTGTCCTCTCTTTACCATTGTCTAAACTTTTTACGAAGGTCAAATTTGCTCCAAGTAAACAATATTGAGTTACAGAAAATAGGGAACTTATTACACGAGTGAAAATATCTGTCTATAAGGTAAATATAAATTTAATACAGATAAAAGGGAACTCAATATCTTAAAGAATATCTTATTGAAAACAAAATAAACAGACGTTAGTTACTCTAATGGAGAAGACAATTTTGATGGATTGAAAGGGATGTAAACTATCTTAGATCAGCGGTTCCTAACCTTTTTCTTCTTACGAACCACTTCTAAAAGCCGAAGTAAATTTGCGAACACCCTGTGGAGTCATAAGTAACACTAAATGTGTGATAAAGAATGTGATAGTTATAATATGGAAAACATTAAGTGTGTTGAAATTGAAAGTTGTGATATTGATACTGTGGATGTTTATAATGCGATAAATAATCTGGACAACAATCTCTCTGTTGGTCCAGATCAGGTTTCAGTGGTATTTTTGTTGAAGTGTTGTGGTGTTCTTACGCATATTTTGGGGCTCTTATTTAATATTTCTATTTCCAGTGGTAAATACCCAGATATTTGGAACTTATGTCAAACAAATTTCAAGAATAGAGATAAATCTTTAGTGATTAATTATAGTGCTATGAGTAAAATATCATTGATTGCCAAAATTTTTGAATCAATAATTGACTGCAAGATTAAGCGTTGATTCCGGAATGTTATAGGTGAGTTCCAGCATGGCTTTGTGGACGGGCGTTCAACGGTATCTAACTTGCTTGTTCATGAGCAATATTTAGTGGGGGATTCTATATACACAGATTTCCCAAAGGCAATCGATCGTGTTAATCATAGTCTACTGGTAAATAAATTACAAGAGTATGGTATTTCTGGAAGTCTATTAAGTCGGTTCCAAAGTTATCTGTCAAATCGAAGACAAATAGTTAAGGTTAAGAGTTACATTTCTGAGGAGGTTTTGGTCACATCAGGTGTGCCCCAGGGTTCCCATCTAGCTCCACTCCTCTTTAATTTGTGTATTAACGGCATAGGTAACTTTGTTACTAACGCTAAGTTTTTTTTATATGCCGATGATCTTAAAATTTATACAGTGAATTGCAAGAAGATCTAAGGGGATTGAATGAATGGTGCAGAATGAACGGTATGGAGCTAATTCGGGTAAGTGTAAAGTAATAAAGTTGTAAAGAAAGAAAAATTTTATACAATATGACTACATGATCTTTGACAGTCTTTTGGAACATATGAATTTCATAAAGGATCTTGAAGTATTCTTTGATAAAAATTTGAATTTTAATTACGTAACTAACAAAGTTTTGAAACTGTTAGGCTTCATTAAGAGATCACTGACTGATTTCTCTAATGTCGATTGTTTGAGTATTGTATTGCGCATATATAACATCAATTCTTGAATGTGCTTGTCCCATTTTGGTCCCCTTATTACAAAACTTACATTGATCAAATTGAAAAAGTTCAGAGAAATTTTCTGAGGTTTGTAAGATATAGGTTGGGTATTTTGAATGAGGATATTGTTTACGACGAGATATTGCAACTCCTAAGACTTCCCTCTTTACAGAATAGAAGAATCTTTATTAATATTTGTACATTGTTTAAGATAATAAATTGCCATATTGATTGTTATGAATTACTGAATGTAATCTCTTTACATGTTCCACCGAGAGTTCTGCGTGGCGGTGATCTATTTCATGTTCCATTCCATAGAACACATGATGGTGTTTCGTCTGCTGTGACTAGATGTTGCATTAATGCTAACAAGGTAGCTAGGGAGACTGACATCGATTTCTTTTTTGATGGGTTGTAGTCTGTTAAGCGAAAGGTCTTAGCATTCTCATCCGTATTTTAAAAATTGTGTTAAGGCTTAAGTAATTTTATATTGTTTTACTTTTAATTTTTAATTTTATTATAACTTCACCAATACTGATTGACGAGGGTCGTGTATACATTGATTTGTATTATTTTAAGAAATTTTACTGTTTTTTTTATGTAATATTAATTATTTGTAAAATGGCTGGTCCGTTAATATACATTATTATTATTATTATTAAATGAAACAATAAAAGTGTTTATTAAAATTTATTTTCCATATTAATAACAGTTCCTAACGAAAAACTAAAACATAATTGTAAACATATACAGACAAACATTGTTAAAACTAAAGTATGCTTAGCCTACAGAATTAATACTAAATGAATACAATAATACAGCACTTGAAAAATACACTCAATGGAATATTTATGCCTTTTTAGTGGAACAAAGAAATTCAAAATTTGGTTCGATGTCTGAAAGTTGAAGTCTTAGATCAAGTTTTAATCTCTTTCTTTACTTATCTCTCAGGTAAGTGTATGTTGAAAATCGTTTCTCACATAGATGTGTTGTACGAAATGGCAATAAAACTTTAATGGCTTTTTTTCGCCAAAGCAGCATACTCATTTCTTATACTGAGCCAAAAGCCAATTAAAAAGAGATCTTAAAAAACCGTTTTAAAAGAATTGTCAGAGGATAAGTCAATGAGCTTTTCTTATTCCAGTAAATTTAAAGAAGTATCTGGGATTATATCTCCTTGAAAAGAATTACGTATCCAGTAATTCGATCCAAATATAATAGGTTTATTAAGAAAATAGTCCTTGAACGTTAATTGGAGCTATTTGAGATGTTCAGTAATATCCTTATTAATATTTTCGTTAAGTTGAATTTTATTTTTTATTAAAACTGTGCTGAGAGAACCAAAACATTCGTACTCATTCACCTGCAGACATTGAATTCAAAAGCATGGCTACCATTCTATCATGCACATTGAAAAAGGTGATGGCTGGTAAAAACAAATTTATATCATTTAATTTAGAAAAAATACCAGCTAAGGATGCATCTTTTTGCAGCCAGACACCAGAGGACAAATGAAATGGATGGTCAAAAGAAATGCTTGAATTTCAGACTTCAATTGAAACAAGCAGGTCAAAGTCTTGCTACGAGAGAGTCATTTAACTTCTGTATGAAGTAGTAAAGAAACGTGGAGACTTCCAAAGTCCTCACAAAGCACACGAACTAGACGAGAGTTTGCAGCACGCGATTTTATAAAATTTACATTTTTTACAGCGTCGCGTAAAGTACTGGATAACTTTACAGGAATGCGCTTACATGCCAGTGCTTGTCTATAAAAACAGCAATGGGTTCATTCAATATTCTCGTTGATTTTCTTTATTTCTACGACAAAACCAGAAAATGTTTCAGTCATTGATTTTGCACTATAAGTACACACAGCCAAAGACAATGATCAATTTACTTCATTTTTTTTTTCAAAATAGTCATTGATCCTATTGAAAACTGCTACCCCTTTCATAAAGGTTCTGAGTGGTTTTTTAAATAACGGAATTCTTAAAAATGTACCCAATATATACATGCAATATTGCAGCGTTTGCTCCAACACTCAACTCGTCAAGTTGAATAGCGAAATAATTTAATTTTATTATTCTTAAAAGTTCGTTTTCCACATCATTTGTAAAATCATTAATATTCCTCGACACTCTCTTGTTTGATAAGGGAAGAGGGTCAATTTTCTTCTGCTGCTCTTTCTCCAAGCATATACTCATGCATATACAGATTGTTGCCTGTTACTATGTTTCGCGAAACCCTGAGGGTTAGCGAACCATCGCTTGGGATACGCTGCCTTAGATGAGGTTTAATAAAAGTATGCGAAAAAATAAAGATCTTTCCATATAGGGTAGCGATTTGACTATTTGTTTTTTTGTAATTCTTGGAGAATATGGAAACACTCAATTTTCCAAATTTTTCTATAATTTTCGCCGATCTCGCGTGGTTTTTCCGAAAAAAAAATCATTTTCACTCAAAAAACTTGTATTTTCCGACCACTGTTTTTAAATTTTGGGCTTTAATAGTAAAATACACAAACTGTGCACAATATTTAATCATTTTTTTAAACAAAATTTACATAAATAATCACGGAATAACACGAATTTTCCATAAAACTTAAGAAAACCGTTATCTTATTATTTTATACTGTTTCTAGGTATGCATGGTTGGTTGTATATGATCTAAATCGAAACACGTGATGCGATGTTGCCACGTTGACGTGGATTTTAAATTCCATTAGGATGAAAAACTTGATAGTTCAAATACAATTAATTATGATCATTTCAGGATTATGGCGTAAAATGTGGATAAATGTCCAGAATCGGGATGTCAAACATAAACAGATCGTTCGGCAAGCTACGTTAATCTAAAAACGAAAATCATAACCAAAATAACCTGAACTGACCTGAACTAAACTTATGTAGATTTCATGGAAAAACCACGTTTACCCACATTTTACGCAACAATACTGGAATGACCACGATTAATTGCACTTTGACTATCAAGTTTTCCATTCTAATAGAATTTAAAATCCACGTCAACGTGGCAACATCGCATCACGTTTTGGATTATCGTATGCAACCAACCATTTATGCCTAGAAACAATATAAAACTACAAAACAATGGTTTTCTTGCGTTTTATGAAAAATTCGTATTTTATGTAAATTTGGTTAAAAAAAAATGATTAAATATTGTATAGTGTTTGTGTATTTTGCTATAAATGCCTTAAATTTAGAGGTAGTCATCGGAAAATACAAGTTATATGATGAAAATGATTTTTTTTTTCGGAAAACCACGCGAGATCGGCGAAAATTGTGTTCTACTACCCAAAAATCGGAGATATGTAAAAAATTATAAAAAAATTCAGAAAATTGTGTTTTTCCACCATCCCAAGAAACATTTTTTTATTTAACATGAAATTTGAAACTTCAACTTTAAGAACCAATTTATCGAGGGTTAAAGTTGATATGTGATAAAATATTTTACCAACTTGAGCGTCATATAATACAATGTTGTGCAATGTGATGCAAATTTCCATAAAATTATACATAAGTTTATTAAATGTTTTATGTGATCTAAATCAAAAATGCTAACGAACCATAATAATCAAACTTCATATTTTGACTGCATAATATATTTACTCATATTAATCTTTGATAATTGAAACATCTATATTATTTACTTATGGTTTAATGATCAACATTTTTTTAATGTCAAAAAAATTCAAACAAAATCCAACAAACCGTAAGATTTTTAGGAGCCTTTTTTATTATATTTATTATTAGTCTATTTATGTACCTTTGAATGTACTACAATTATGATGTAAGTTTACATCATGTAACAACGGGATATTTGGCGACATTTAAAAAAAAATTGTAAATTGTAAATAGTACAACTTGTTATTCTACTTTTTAACGTTATTAAAGTTAATAGCTCTCCGATATCGTGATTTGCAAACATGAGCATGTTGTAAATGTTTAACAGCGGGTGTGGCCTTTAACGAGTAATGCGTTCTGCAGTTCGTTT
Organism: Diaprepes abbreviatus; assembly: GCA_034092305.1. Taxonomy (NCBI): domain Eukaryota; kingdom Metazoa; phylum Arthropoda; class Insecta; order Coleoptera; family Curculionidae; genus Diaprepes; species Diaprepes abbreviatus. The sequence goes on from JASJET010000200.1 coordinate 8,212,771, forward strand.
TTTGCATGAGTTAAATGACATAGTTCTAAGATCACCCATTCAAATTTCCTTTATCATCCAATAAAGGGCTATACTCCGTTTTCTTTTTATTAGTAAAAACATGGAAAAATCTGTCCGAATAGGTATGGGTTGGGAAATACAATGAAGGACAGAAATTAGTGCTAGGTGATCAAAATTTTATTAAACGAGATACAAACTGAATCAACTGTTTTTTTTTGGGTAAGAATAACTAACTTAGACAAATACTTTTTTTTCTTCTCGAATTTAGTATCCAAGTAGCCTTATATTGTATCTTTAGCAACGTTTAATGTAAATGGGAATACACAAGTCAAATGAAAATAACGAATATGATATATACACTGTTCCTCTCTTCTTTTTTTGTTTAAAATAAATTGTGGCATTCAGAAGCTTCAGCTAATCAAGATTACGGGCCGAATGTAAAGAGTTGGGTTATTATTGGATTCACCATCTTGAATTTTGAAAATCTGACCTTGGATTCGTAATCAGAAGCCTCCGTAAAACAAATTTTGTAAAAATCGGGTAATTTTCAAAAATGTCGTCCGCCATCTTGAATTTGGTAAACCTGACGTTGAATTCGTGATCAACATCCAAATATCGCCGTATACCAAATTTGATGCAAATCGGTTGACTTTCAAAAAATAATTCCGCCATATTAGATCCTCCATATTGAACTTGAGGATTTTGAAAATTTGACTTCAGATTAGTAATTGGCAACCCCAAAACCTCCGAATACCAAATTCGGTGCAAATTGGTTGATTTTCAAATAATACGTCAGCCAATTCGGATCCGCCATTTTGAATTTTGAAAATCCGAGCTCGGATTCGTAATCAGCGATCCCAAAAACTCCAATGTAACAAATTTGGTGCAAATCGGTTGATTTTTAAAAATTCGGCCACTATATTGGATTTTTGACCGCCATATTGGATTCGCCATGTTGGATTTTGTCAATCTACTACACCAATTTTTTAGGGGCGATCATCAGCTAAAATTTGGGCCAAAAACGATCGGTTTGCGATTTTCTCAAGCTTTTTTTTGCTAGACATTCGATTTTTCTACGGCTTCCGGCCGCCATAGGTCTGATCCGGTTTACGCGGATTGTCCCATATATATATATATATATATATATATATATATATATATATATATATATATATATATATATATATATATATATGATAAAGACCTTGTTTTTTAATCCACGCCACTCCAACAAAGAATACACTAAATTTTAAATATTTTCTAAACCGTTTACTGCCTTCCGGGTAAGAATCTAAAACCCCAAATTTCCTAGCGTATATATCTTCTTACAAAATATTTTCTTAGCCGCATTTAAAAATAAATAAGAAATGTTAATTGAAAGGCCAAACTGAAAAAGAAAGGAACCTAAAAAAGCCTTTAAATAATAAAATGATTTTTTACCGTCAAAGTCTTTATCTTTGGAAGATTGTACAATTCGTTTTAAGGCAGGCATAGCTACCAGAACGGCGAATTTTTGCATTTAAAGTAATTTATTCCAGTTAAGTAAAATAGGTTTTAAAAGTTAAGCTAACCGCAAGGGTTTAGGGAGAATATTAAAATTCTGAATGTGAAGAAAATCATTTTTGACTTAAGCCGAAATCCATTAAATTTATTTTAAATGCATTTTAAAGTAACAAAGTGTTTTAAATGTCGGCTCCGGAAATACTTTTATTTGCTTTGTTGAATATAATGTTTATTTATTTATTTATTTATTTACAATAACTGCCCTACAGGTCTTGAGACCCAACTATAAGGCAGTGATTACACAAATAATATGCAAACGAACAATTTTAAATTAGCGTCAAACGACAAAAATATATATCAATTTAAATACAAATAAAAATTTAACTAAAATAATCAATTCTAACATTAAATGTATAATACAATGCTATGCTATCTATTTTCATATACAAAGGTGAACATACAAATCAATAAAGGATGAGAAAGAGAAAATAGAAAGAAATGCCAAGGTCAATGTGCCAAAATCCGGCAGACAGTTCCTAGAGATGAGCTGAATATATCAAAACTATTACTCTTGTTATAAATGTCGCACATGGAATATAGAGGCGAAAATTTGAGCACGTTAGTTCTAGGAGTTCTGAGATAAAATACGTTAAAATTTCGGCAATTTATACGAGGGATACTTAAGTTTATCCTAGCTAAAATATTGGGACAGTCAATAAAATTGTTAAGTACCTTATAAAGAATTGTTAGTAAGAAAAATTCCCGCCGTACCTTTAAAGATGAAAAGTTGAATTTCTGAAGCAATAGTTCATGTGAAAAACCTTGCTTAGGATAAACCCCAAAACTCTTAAGATTGAGGTATTTCAAAAACCTTCTTTGGACCCTCTCCAAAGTATTGACGTGGGTATTGTAGCCTGGGGACGACACAACTGATGCGTATTCTAGTTTAGACCGCACATATGAAAAATACAATAAATCAGTGTTATTAAAATCGCGAGTACAACGCAAGATAAACCCAAAAACCCTTGAGGCCTCAGAAACGATATTATTCATATGAAAAGAAAATGAAAGCTTAGGATCGTAAGTGACTCCGAGATCTTTAAAAAGATCTGCCCGCGAGAGTAGCACGGTATTCAACGAATATTCATATCGAAATAAAGAAAATTTCGAAGTGAAAGTCATAACATTACACTTCTCCACGTTAAGCTGCAGATAATTTTCGTAACACTAATTGCTAACATGTTCCAGGTTCGATTGAAGCTCTATACAATCCTGTAAGCAATTTATTCTTTTATATAGCTTAATATCATCGGCATATAATAAAATATCTATGTCAACAACAGAAACAATGTCGTTAATAAAAATATTAAAAAATAAAGGTCCCAGTACTGATCCTTGCGGCACACCAGAACTTGAAATATATTTCACTGAGCGAGAACCGCGAATTTCAACATATTGAATACGACTATGGAGATATGATTTAAATAACTTTATTCGTGAATCTGAAAATCCAAATGATGACAATTTCTTAAGTAAGATGGAGTGGTCCAAACGATCAAATGCCTTTGTGAAGTCCAAACAAACAACATCCATCTGACGATCATGATCAATAGCCTCAGCTATATCCTGAGTCATAATCATGAGAATAGTTGTCGTCGACCTACCCTTAAAGAAGTCATGTTGAGATGGAGTAATTAAATTTTTAGTTAATGAAAAAATAGAATCATGAAGTTAAAATTCAAATTTTTAAGAAAAATTGCATATAATAGACACCGGTCTATAATTACAAACTTCAGATCTATTCCTTTTCTTAAAAACAGGACAAACCTTGGAAGATTTCCATATGGAAGGAAAACTGTTTAATTTTAAACACCTATTATACAGTATTTTAAGTCGTTTGGTTAGGACGAATCTGCAGTCTCGTATTAGAAAAGCTGGGATTAAATCCGGACCAGTAGTAAATTTAGGTTTAAGAATTATCTATTTCACATTCAGTGAAATCAGATACAAGTACAATTGAAAAGATGGAATGTTAAGAATAAGGAGCCATCCTCTTAGTGTATAAAAATTGTATTTAAAAAAAGTGTACTGCTCTTTCACCTCTCTGAAACATCAGTATATTTATTTGTAATCACTTAACTTAACTATTTAAACTATTTAAATTATTGGTAACCGCGTGTCATGTTAAGAGTAGCCGCAACGAATTCCTCCTAGAATTAACATGTCAGAACTAAGGCCCGTTGTTTGTTCGGTGAATAACGTGATAATATATTTAATTATTAAAAAATCAAAATTTCAGTAAGAAATAAAGAAATCTTCTGCCGTATTTAAATAGTTTGTTATATATATATATATATATATATATATATATATATATATATATATATATATATATATATATATATATAATTTTCTTTTCAGGCAGTGAATGTGAAAAATATATATACAAACAGTTTATTTCCTGCAAATATCGCTCTGGTCCTCTTTCCATACTCATTTCGATCACCTCATGATCTCGTCAGTGAAGCTGTATCGGACAGAGAGCAACATTAGCAGTTAATAACTGATATAAGAAATATAAATTTCAAGATACGTCGGCTGGATATTGCACCTGCCATCTACCGTCCTCGATGTCAGACTAAAAAATATCGCCAGTCGAATGACATCTATGAACCATTGGAGTAATGTGAACTTTTTAAAAAATCAAAATTGCAGTAAGAAATAAAGAAATCTTTCTGCAGTATTTAAATAGTTTGTTATATATGTAAATTCTCCTTTCAGGCAGAGAATATGAAAAATATGTATACAAACAGTTTATTTCCTGCAAATATCGCTCTGGTCCTCTCTTCATACTCTTTTCGATCACCTCATGATCTCGTTAGTGAAGCTTTATCAGACCGAGAGCAACATTAGCAGGAAATAATTGATATAAGAAATATAAATTTCAAGGTACGTCGGCAAGATATTGCACCTGCCATCTACCGATCTCGATGTCAGACTGAAAAATATCGCCAGTCGAACGACATCTATGAACCATTGGAGTAATGTGAAATTTTTAAGAAATCAAAATTACAGTAAGAAATAAAGAAATCTTTTTGCCGTATTTAAATAGTTTGTTATATATGTAAATTCTCCTTTCAGACAGAGAATGTGAAAAATATATATACAAACAGTTTATTTCCTGCAAATATCGTTCTGGTTCTCTCTTCATACGCGTTTCGATCACCTCATCATCTCGTCAATGGAGCTGTACTGGACCGAGAGCAACATTAGCCGGAAATAACTGATATAAGAAATATAAATTTCAAGGTACGTCGGCAGGATATTGCACCTGCCATCTACCGGCCTCGATGTCAGACTGAAAAATATCGCCAGTCGAACGACATCTATGAACCATTGGAGTAATGTGGAATTTAAAAAAAAAATCTAAACTATTTAAATACGGCAGAAAGATTTATTTATTTCTTACTGAAATTTTGATTTTTTTAAAATTTCACATTACTCCAATGGTTCATAGATGTCGTTCGACTGGCGATATTTTTCAGTCTGACATCGAGGTCGGTAGATGGCAGGTGCAATATCCTGCCGACGTACCTTGAAATTTATATTTCTTATATAAGTTATTTCCTGCTAATGTTGCTCTCGGTCCGATACAGCTCCACTGACGAGATCATGAGGTGATCGAAACGAGTATGGAGGAGGACCAGAGCAATATTTGCAGGAAATAAACTGTTTGTATATATATTTTTCACTTTCTCTGCCTGAAAGGAGAATTTACATATATAACATATTTAATTATATTTTAAAAAATGTTGATAAACATTGCAAGTTCTTTTATTTTCTAGTACATATACCGATTATATAATATTCGATTTGTATATGTTGGTTTTCTGTACACAAAATGTCCTAATTTGCCATTATCTTGCCTTTGTACTGGTACATCGAGAAAAGGATGGACAACCTTTGATTCAGTTTCCATAGTGAATTTTGTGCTAGGGTGTTTTTGGTTTAGATGATCCAGGAAATTATGGAGGTTATTTGTGCTATGTGGCCAAACCACAAACGTATAGTCTATATATCTGCACCAAAATTTAGGTTTTAGAAAAACAAAAGACAAGACGTTTTCTTCGAAAGCTTCCATGAATATGTTAGCTACCAGGAGTGACCGCAGAGCTCCCATGACCGGTCCCGTAGTATGCTTGTTGAGAGTTCCTTGAAGAGCAAAATATTATTGGATATCAGACATTCTTTAATTAATTCTAGTAGGCTGAAGTCCATGTTATTATTTCGTAATATGCCCGATATTATTATTCGCTAACCACCAGTCGGGTATAAATACCGGGTTACTGTTCCTCGATGGTCATTCAGTGTTCTAATATTGTGGAGTAAAGATCCCTGAAGATGCTTCGTGAAATCGTAGGCGAAATTTCGAATAATACTATCAATTTGACACGGGCTAAACCCAAAAACCGTATATATTTAAAGCCAGTGCGAGTCGCTAGTAAAAATAAAATGTGTATGCTTTTATGATTTATAATTAGTAGCAGCTATTTTAATATAAAACTTACCCAGCTAGGCTTCGAAATATCAATGTTTTTTCATATATCACACCTCATTTACACTTCAAATTGCTATTAAAAAAAACCTTGCTTACAAGGTATAGTCATTCGTACGAACTGCTTATTATCCAAGCTAATAAGTATCCTCGATAATTAGTATGTGATTTTAAAGAAAATGATTATTTTCCTTATCGACAAAAGTCATTGAAATGTTAAGCGACTAAAACATTAAAAATAATATTATCTTAAATAAAACAATTCTCGCACGGACCGTTAAATAAACTTCGCTTTATTAATTTAATTACCCGACTTTCCAAAACTTTATGTGGACAAAAAAACTATCTTTAATCAACTACTTCTCTATATCTCGTTGCGGTAGATAAATCAGGCTGCAGCATAGTAATGTAATTACTCTTTTAAAACCGGTTAATCGAGTTCTTCGCCTCGTGAAACTTTTTAACAACGACAAATTATTTCACTCGAAAATTTAATAAAAGTCCGTGTACAAAAGCAATTTTTGTGTGACTTTTTAGGTTGTAAAACACAAAGACATAAAAGTAGAGGAATTTAAACGACGGCAAAATATAAATTGGTCAAATAAAGTGCATATTAAATCGAGGTATTTTAAGGGATAAAAAGAATCTGGTACTAGTTACAGATAACTATAACGTTTAAATTAAAATTTAACTGATCATACATATTTTTCGTCGTATCATTTTTTTATCGATTTAAATAATTCCGGAAAATAAGAAAATTATACCAGATTTAAAAAATGCAACGCTCAATCACATCAGCACAGCGGCGGACCCAGCCTCTCTCTCTCTCTTGGGGGGGAGGGGTGATACCATAAAAATACAGTATGGCAAGTGAAAGCAAGTTATCGACCGGAGGGGGTGGAAAGATACCAGCAGTTCTGAATTTGAAGCTTTGGGCATAAGCATAAGCGAATGCTAATTGTCGACAGGAGGGAAATGCTAACAATATTCAGTCTTAGATAAGAGGCAGGGTCGGGTCTATTTTCCTTAATTCAAAGCTCTTGAAGGGAAGGAGGTGATCGCAAGCGAAGGCGAGTTTTCGACTGGAAAGGAGATGCCAACAGCATTCATATTCCTGGCATAGGAGGCAGAGTCGGGTCTCTTTTCCTGAATTTGAAGCTCTAGGGAAGGACGATGCTTCCCCTACATGGATTCACCTTTGCATCTATAACTTCTCTTTGTTCTGAGGTTTTGGCGCTTACTATGAAATAACTATGTTTGTTTCAGCCAACCTTGCTATTATTATTTTATTCTGTTGAGCCAAATACCCATGTCAATGGTGTCGTTAGTTAGTTATCCAGTCTTTTGGCAGTCGGTGAGGTCTAGAGTGAACGTGCGACGTGCCAAATTTTCTATTGTATTCAACAATTATTTTATCTAAGTAACCTTTTAGTGATTCTATGTTATTCAATAATCTAATAGTGATGATTCTAGAAACTCTACACATAATTCGTAGAACTTTATTTTGAAAAACCTGAAATCTTTTAAGATTAACATTTTCCTAGTGCACCATGTTAATGCTCTATACGTCAGGATTTATCTTACAAGAACTTTGTAGATTGTGACTTTGCTTTTGCGACTTAGTAAGCTAAAGATAGCTCCCAGTAATTTGTTACATTTTTGGATATTGTAAATTATGTTTTCGTTTCAGTTAAGCTTTTTGTCAAACACTAATCCCAAGTACTTGTCTTTAGGCTTCCATTTTATTGATTGGCATACTACTCTTAATTAACAGACCAAAGCGTGACTTGGAAACGTAAATAATTGTTATTTTGCTAAGATTTAATTCTATTTTTCAGTCACGCATCCACTTTTCCAGTTATAACAGTGTCATCTGCAAATAAGTACAAATTCATAAATCTTGTTTAGGGATTATTAGCTTTATAAATATGAAACATTGAGTTAAAAAATTATTCAGAAAAAGTTGGATTAAGCATGAACCCAGCAAAAAGCAAAGTAATGTTTCTAAAAGATACGCCTCTTTATGTAGAAAATAACGAGATACAAAGAGTCGAGGAATATGTGTCTTTAGACCATCTAATTAGACTTGGGAAAGACAACCAAGAAGCGGAAATAAATAGAAGAATTAGAATGTCATGGGCAGCCGTCGGAAGATTGGGAAACGCTTTTAAAAACCCCGATATTCCCAATAATTTGAAAAGAAGGATGTAATAAAACGCAATGCCACTTTGAAATGGACCTGGGTGGGACACGTCGCTAGGCAAGACTATACAAGGTAGACAAAACGTATATTGCAATGGAGGCTTAGGTCGTATCGGAAGACCCCCAAAAAGATGGATAGACAACATAAAATGGAAAGCAGGTAGAAACTGGCGCAGGATTGCAGAAAATAGGTTGGAATGGCAGAGACTAGAGGAGGCCTATGTCCAGGAATGGTCCAAATGGGGCTACTAGAGAGAGAGAGAGAGAGAGAGAGAGAGAGAGAGAGAGAGAAAGAGAGAGATATGAAACAAGAGAGATAGGGGGAGCTTTGAAGTAACGCAGCTCCTATTATTCGCTCTTCAGAGATTTGCCCCTCTATAATAATCGTAATGATATACTTTGGTGTGCCCAATCTTATTTAAGAAGTAGAGCGTAATGCTATACCTTATCAAAGGCATTAGCGATATCAAAGAAGACTGCACCTGTGTAAGTGCGTTTGTTAAGGTAGTTTCCTGAAGAAAGCGAATGATTCTATCAAGGATCAGTAGCTCGGTGACCATACCAGGGCTGAACAGCAGGCTAATTCAGAGGGATCCCCTGACTCAACAGACTTAGAGTTACTTTAGTTTTTTTTTTTTGAGAAAATAACCATAATTAATATGGCATTAGCGAGAGAATATGTATTTTTAATTGAATTATTAGATATATTTTTATGAGCAATACTTCGAATATTATCTATACCGGGAACTTTTTTAGTATTTAAAACACGAATTCTCATTCAATTGTTCGTAAAGTAATTTGACAAAAGATTCCGCTTCACCTTGGCGACCAGTTATTGGATGGTGGTTTACAGGATTTTTGACTTCTTGCATACCCTAGTAAGCATTTTAGTTAGTTTATATAGAGTGATGTCTTCTTGTTGACTTTGTCATATATGAGTCGTGCCGTTTTATCCTAGGATCTACTGTTCAATGAACAAGATTTTTAATTTGTTTTTGTTGATTTTTTTTAGTTTTGGTTATCGTAATGCATCTCAACTTGAGACAATCTGCACACATATATTCTTAGTTACAAAATGACATACACGCCATTAAAATCAACTTCGTCATAAATACGTCGTAACTCTTCATAAATATAAAATAATAATAACTGGCAATTTTTTGAACCAGTAAACATAATTTTAAACTGAACCTGTATACTCCATTATGTTTGACAAATCCGATAACATTACCGATATGTTTCTCTGCTATTAATGTTCACAAACCAGAAAAATAGTTTTATCCAGCTGCCTTTTATGCTGGAATATAAATCAGAGGGAAAAAGCACTTCAATTGCAAAATAGGCTGACTAAATCCAGCGAACTATTTTAACAGAAACAAATTTCTTTATTGGAAATATTGACAAGAACATTTGTATAGAAGTATTTTTATAAATGACGCAATAAACCTAGCGATTAATACAAATTACTGGCATTTTTAAATTGAATTTTGCCAATATACGTTTATAAACAGCTTGAAGAAAAAATAACCAGTAAAGTCAACAAAAAAGGTAAGTTTCTTATTTTTTAATTATTCACAAAAGGGGAAAAATTGCAGAACACCAATCCCATTATCCTACAAGGAAACCCGATACCACTTTCCCAGAAAATAAAATATCTCTGAGTAATCTTGGACTGATCTGGAATAAGCATGTGGAATAACCCAATAATAGTCCAGGGAAAAATATATGCAATCTTACAATGTGCAGATGACATAAAAAGAAGAGCTTACAAAGAAAAGCAAATCTACATTCATCCCGACACACAAATGTCAGAGTGAATTTATAATTCTGGCAAAGAGTTATGTTAAAGTGAGTCAGTACACCAAGACAAACACGTAAATAAAACAGTTGATGAGCTAGCGAGAGCTGACTCATATATTGGCTCTTGAAGTGCCACGGTGTGCAGCACAATAAGCTCTTAAACAATGCATCAAAAAAGTTTACAAAAACCACTGGACAGCCACATGGGGATTGTATTATAGCAGACTATTTATTGAGAATCCTGACTCGAAATTAGCAAGGAAACTACTCCAAATATGCAAGAACCAATTAAGGATAATCACAGGCATAATGGCGGGACACATAGCCATGAAGGATCATCTCAACAAAATGAACATTTACAACGGAGGATTCAGCCACAGCCAAGGAAACGATAAAGGACATCATATGTGATTGCGAGTCACTAGATGAAGACAGACAATAAACTTTCAGGTCTACAAACTTGGAACTGAATGAAATACTAACTAACTCCTTAGCGGACTTGTACAAATTGATTCAGGAGGCTATAAATCAAGATTAAGCACAATAGACCTATACTGGCCGCAGTGTATCCGGCTTTAGGATGGACCCATGAAGAAAAAAATTGTCATTCATAACATGTGCTTGCTCCTCTTACTTTAATGGCGGTTTAAAGTAATCGAGGCATAATTTAAATTAAATTAAAGATCATATTCTGCTCGATTTCAGTCCATTCCTGCAATAGGAGTTACTAAGCGGTGCCTAGAACTTGGATATGCCTTCGGATATATCATCTCAGCTTTTTTCAGACATGTTCTATAGAATTCATGAGTTTACCAAACTGCCTAATCTCATCCAGATATTTTCGGACAACTCTGACTGTGTAAGATCTGGCATGAAAGTGATCATGAAAAGCTTAACGTCATCTTCTAGTACTTCCGTTATGTTTACACCAACTGAAAGTCGCTTGTCAATACAAACTGGAGCATTTCTTCTTTTTGATATGTTTTATATATTGTCGATATCCATCGGATGAGTCAGCCTCTTAACCCCATTCTGTTGAAAGCAGTACCTTGCTCCAATCCTCATCATTCCATTCCTAGCAATTGCGGGCAGAAGCCAATCTTAAAATTCAATGCTGCCATTGCAATGGTGGACCTGTAGGTATTATTTTAGACAACCCAGCAGCACGAAGCCTTACGTCTCTACTATTCTATTCCGCAAAATTGTGAACATCAAAAAATTCTCATTTCTTTGATTAGTGACCCTTTTTCACCCGGATCACATTTTTTACCGTACAAAGGCAACGTTATAATTCTTGCCATAATAATAGGATCTCTTGGCATTGTGACCACTTCAAATATTACACTGTGCGGATGATAGGTTTTACTGCTGTTATATTAGAGTATGTACGGATAAAATGCATAAACAATATAAAAACTAAAGATAAAAATCTTAACTTTGAACTAAAAGTTTTTGCGTTTTTTTGGTAATATTCCCCATTTATTTAATTTAAGATTATAGATTATTCATGTAATTCTAAGACTTTGTTTATAGCAACACAAAAAAATTGTTCTTATTTAACAACTATTTAGATTAAAATAATCATATTCATTCCGTTAACTTTTGTTTGTTAATATAAAACAATGAATCAGATGGACTGGCAAATTTAATTTTTACTAAGCCCCTACAGCTTTTGAAAGTTTACATTACAGTACATTTTAAGGTGAAGTTAAAGATTAAAATAAAAGCAGGCCGTTTAGACTGGAGGGTTAAATATAGTTAAGCTATCAACTTGAAATGGAATTTTATATATGTAGAAAATACCTTTTCTCCAGAGAACCCTACAATTACAATTTAGTTAAAATTAGTTCAAAAAGAGGATACACATCAATTCCAAAATAAATGGAGCTAATATATAAGGTCCATTGTTTTACACAGAAGAATTTTTAACTTTACATAGACGTGTATAGATCTGCTAACCTGAGTTGTCCCTTAAACTCTTTCTTAAGCAGCAAAAAAAATCGATTGCAATCGAAGCAATATAAAAAAATATATAAAGAAGAATGAAGAAAGAAAATGATTAGCTCAGGGGTCTTTAAACTACGGCCCGCGGAGCAAAGCCGCAAAGTGAGCACCCCCCAATCTGACCAGCCATGCAACAGTTTATTTTGAGTACATTGTAAAATTTACAATGTAAGATGTTTTTTTAACGACCAAATAAAAACACAATAACTGAACATTTTAATAATTAATTATATGAGATTTATCCTAAAAACTTACAAGAAGTGACATATATAGGTAATTCACGTAATGAAATTAAACATTATAATTATGAATAAAGAGATTAATGTAGCTGCATCATTCCATTGACAATTGTTTGCAGTTGTGTATCAGGTTTACTACAAACGATCAGGCAGCAGAACTTTTCCAGGACATACTCTAGTTCTGCTACTCGCTATAAGATGACTTTGACTATCCAAGCATAAAATTTGTTTTTGCCTAATTCCGTCGCTCTCCATGAAGTGGCACTGAATTATTGTAGCTTTGCTACGTCCTGCACTTAACTTCTCTGCTCTCCGCGGGATGTCACTACTAGAAATTTAACATGGTCAGAAGTAGTTATAACAACACGCCATCTCCACCGTAATGAAATATCAAACACCCTTGCGCCCTGCGCCGTAGATATCTCGCTCGCCGGGTAATCCCAATAGGAAAACTTACGCATAATTCAGTCACTCATTCTGGCCTTTAGGCTAAAAAGTTTGGACATCCCTTAATTAATGAATAAAATAAACTCTGAAACAAACCAGAAATTGTATGAGAAAATACATAATTTAGGTCCTAAAAGCTCAACTCTAAAAAGGCGTTGGTTTTCCTTAAGAACACGCTTCTAAAGCCGTGGACGGCTGGCAATGGAAAGCTACAATTCCCAAATGTCAACCTAAAATTATGACGTGTGCAATGATTCACATTCGGAATTCTGTAGGTTAATCAAGTATCGCACCTGGGCGTTAATTCCAATAAAAGCGCATTCACAATAAAGGAGTGTTTTTATGATGACATGTATTGATGAGGACACAAAATGCAACGAATAAGAATTTTAAATATAATTGTTCGCAAAATGGGTATCTGGAACGTTATCAATATCTTAAAAGGGAACCGAAATACTGATAACAAAACATCTTTTAGCTATGTTTTCAAAAAATGGGGCTCGACACATTCGTAATAGTGGGTGAAATATTTGTAATTTACTATAACGCTAAAATTAAATTTATATTATGAAACAAAAACGTTGTGCCGATTCATCTCCTCAAAAAAAAGTAGGAATCTGCTGAACAGGTTATAGCGGCCGCTTTTAGGGTGCTCAACAGTCTATTTTATCTAAAGAAAGACTATATAGTTACAAGACTTTATAATGGTCATCTTATATCGAAATTGTAATAATTCCAATTAGGTGAGGGATGGAACTTAGGGATCAATCCAAGCATGTTCCAAAAATTCTTGTCTCCGTTTTGATATTTCAGATTAGTTTCCATCGTTTAAAATTCATCTTTTAAATAGTTTATTAAACTGTTGGGTAAAATAGTAAATAAAAATTAGAAATTATATTGAAAATCAATTATTTTTATAATAGTTTAAGTTTTAATTTCTAATATTGTGGAATTTTGATTAACTCTACCGGATACATTTTTGAAAATTCAATTTTTAAAAATTTGTACAGAGTTTTATTGGAAATCAGAATCTTTGCAGTATTCTTTAGATTATACTACTATTTGTCAATTAGAGGAGGCTGAAAAAAAATTAGCTTTTTCAAACATACATATTTAAGATTAACCTGCATTAAAATAAATTAGAAACGTTTGGCAACGTAGCATGAGCGAGCAGCTGAGATCTTTGAATATATGCAATATGAAAATTTTGACCCATTCATGTTTTGATATACTACAAATTAGTTAATTATTGCGAAATGTGTAAATATACATATTTTTTCAAATTAACATTAACCAAGAGCTTATCTGAAAACAATGTCGTAACATTTATGATAGGTATTATCTATTTTATAATTATTTGTATGAACTAAATTTTACTCTTACATTTTATGCATTTTACATGAAAAATACTAATCCAAAAATTTACTCGTTAAGTCTTAAAGATATTGATAAATCACAATTTTTACACCACAAATTATCAGAAATACATTTTATTTCTATCACTCGGTTACCACTAAGGATTTTAAATAAACTAACATTTCCACTACGATATAAAAATTCATTGTTCATACTTCAAAATTTAACAGTCAGTAAAAATTAAGGATCACGAATCAAAATGCTCATAAATATTCTAACCTAAAAGTAAAACGTAAATTTTGGCTTTTCAATTGTGGTTATTTACCTAATTTTATTTTGAAGGGTTTCAACTATTTTATGACAAATTATTACCAAGTTTTATTTGTTTTTAATGTTATTTTTTATATTTTTATGTCCTTGTCAAATTTTCTGACAGTCGATAACATCTGTAAGCGGACACAAATTTTGTCAAATTTTTAAAGGTTAAAAGTTGATAACTGGTAGTTTTTTTGAGACTATGAACGGATGAAAGTAAAATGTATCATTTAACTTGCAAATGAAAGTTGACAGCGGAAATAATTAGCAATAGTAGATAATTTTTGGAAGTCTGATCCGACCTTCGATCATACCCTAGATTTAAACAACAATAGATAGTCGGTGGGGGAGACGCTTTTTTGATGTTTTACAGACATAAACATGTTTACTTATCTTGTCTTTCAGTTTAATTGTTTGTCGGGACTTTTTTCGATGTTTTTAAGTGTTAGAAATTACTATAAATGCGAAGTTTACAATTATTATTAAAAAAAGAGCATTTAAAAACTTATCTTCATTGGTGAATATGGTTAGATATTGTTTAGATACTGAAAAATAACAATAATAGTAATTTAGGCAACCATATATTCATATTTTATGTACTCAGAATTGACGTACTGATTATCATATGATACTTGTTTAAATAATGCAATTAGAAAAGGATAGCATAAAATCGGTATGAGTATGCCAAGAAATTAAATATCACATGTTTATCAACACTTTTTCACAAATAAATAAAAATATTATTACGTTATTCAGCGTTCAAACAACCGGGCCCTAGTTCTGACGTTATGCTAATTCTAGAGGGGTATGTTCGAAGGATCTGACCATTATTGACATGAACATCTTGTGGAATGAAATTATTTACTTTTTTTGCATTCACTATATTTTGATGGCAATGTTTATATTTGAGACTTACAAATTTACCAGCGTCTTTACCGAGAGACATTCGAATATTAAGACTAAACATTTTACTATTTTGAAAACTTAATTATTATGAAAGAGTTAGGTTAGACTACTGTCTCGGAGATAGACATTATAGACTTAAAAGTATATAAACTGCGGATCCTATAGAAGCACTTTGGCTCTCGATTAGACAGAGATAGAATGAAATAGGACCGTAGAATCTCTCTGTCTAATGGCAGTCATGCGAGAGATTGTGCTTAATTCCGCCGATAGAAAGATATGTACTACTGCTCTATTTCGCTCTGTCTCTTTCTAAGAAAGAGCCAATTAGATTCTTATACGACCTGCTGTCTATTTACTTCTAGGTCTATAAATAATAAAAACACAACGCCCCGTATTTAATTTTTTTATATGTACTTCAATGATAAGTGCCTTGCAAATTATTTATTTTTAAATTATATTATTTTTTATTAGCATTTTAATTTAATTTGTCATATATTGGGTAATACACTTTATTTAAGTCATGTGGTAGAGAATCGACCCCCTTAAATAGCTTAAAATAATGACTAGTATGAATTTAAATAAAATAAAAAAATAGCATATTAATAAAATGTTACTAATGCAACAATATTAAATAAGAAACTATGCAGACAATATAAAAAAATATATTTAAATACATTATTAGCATTAAGAGTACCTGGCATTCTCCCCACACTAACTTTAAATTAAATGGCATTCAAAGTAACATAATTTAATTTAATCAAGGGAAATTATTGGGTCATCCATCTTCCTTCGCCAAACTGACTTTGACAAAAACCAAGCGTCTATCCAAATTGGGTACGCCATTTGTTAAAATGCCATTTTACAGACGGCTTCTGCCGAAATAGTCATTTCAGCAATTTGTATCTATTAAAAGGGTGCGCCACGGCACGGAATATTCGATTAACCCATTTTAAAAGATAGGTGCAAACTGTTATTTTAAATTAAAGGGCGCGACTGCTTCGAGCAATAAGACGTGGAAAATAGAAGAGCTTTGAAGAATTTAATAAATATACACTATGTCTTGGGAAGGGTGCAAGGTATGGTATGTAATTTGTTATGGATAAAATTGTAGTAAATAAAAGTAGATGGAATTATCAGAAATATACAGGGTTTCCGGGAAAATGTGGGAAATCTCTCGGATATGAAAAAACACGTGAAAAAGGACACTACAAGTCAGGGGCGGATGCGGCCTCTCTCTTGGGGGGGGGATGATATCACAAAAGTACAGTTTGGCACGCGAAAGCAAGTTGTCGACTGGGGGAGGGGAGACACCGGAAACATTTCTATTTCTAGTATAAAAGGCAGGGTCGGGTCTATTTTCCTGAATTTGGAGCTCTTGGAGAGGGGGGGATGCCAGCAACATACACGTTTCTACTATAAGAGGCCTCAAGATATCAAAATCTAGATACTAATTTTAAAAGCTCTGTTGAGATGTGTTCCAACATGACAGGAGTTGGAAAATCTACTGTACCGAATACTGAAGGAGAAAAAAACGACTGGAATTGTTAGTACTCCCAAACCACACTCGATCATTGGCAGGCCAAAGAACTGAGCTTTGGAAATTGCTCAGAGAACTTAATTTTTGCTGGGAAGTACCAGATAGGAAATCTGTTCTTATAGATCGTCCGGAAACTGTCCATTGAAGAAGGAAATATCTCTCTCAAGTAAAAGATAGAGTTGCTAGAAATAACACAACTTATAAAATTAGTAATTTAACTGAACTTGAAAGATTTTTTTGAATAAAGTTACTGAGGAAAATTGGGAAAAATCTATATAATAAAATAATAAACCAAAATGTAGAAACTCGATCTCATGATTAGTAAGATAGAAGAACCAATTATAATTAATTTCAGTGAAATTAGCTTCACTGACTTTGATTACGAATTAGATACGTAATGTTTACCAGTGTAAACACAATTTATTATTTAAATTTTTGTTTTTGTTGTATTTTATTGTTTAATGTTGTTTATATATTTCTTTATATATTTTTATTTTAGTGTGTCCCACCCTTTAATTTTATATATATATATATATATATATATATATATATATATATATATATATATATATATATATATATATATATATAATTCCAATTAACGGTGATTTTTTTATTATTTTATTAATGTATTTGTGTCTTTTTCTTAAACGTGTAGAATTAACACTTTTATTTTAGTTTTTTGGGGCTATCGGATTCCCATATAATCAAGTAAATTAAATTAAGATGTCAGTGTAATAGAAATAAAAATAAGTAAGTCTAATTTTAACTGTAACATATAAAAATTAATTACATTTGAATCCATTTTTATTGTTTAATTGTAATTCTGCAGATGGCTTAAGAAATAAATAAACTGAAACGTCAAATGTCTTAAAAATGTTTTTAATTAATAATAAAATGACCGATAGCCCCAAAAAATTTTAATATTATATGGACGAATTGATTTTTTTATATATATTTAACTTCTTGTGTTTTTGATAATGGGTATTTTGTAAGTATTTAAATTATAACTTAGAATTTTTTGAGAGAATAAGGCTACGTTTTAGTCTGAATGGGCCTAAAACGGATTTTATGCCAAAATTAAAAATAATAAAAATAGAGTTGTGATTTGTGTTAAATATGTCAAAATTATATATATTTTGTAATTTATGTGTATTATTAAAAAATCATAAGAAATAAAATAATATTATAAAAACTTTTTATTTTAAATTTATAACTGAAATAATATTCTATGCCATAAATATTTAGTGATAAAATAAACCTCCCTCCGACGTCTATGACAAGAATTAAAATCCTTTTTAACATTTCACACTTCCAAATATCTATTGTTATCTAACCTATATAGGCCATTATTATAGATCGGTATTTCTGATTATAAAATTTCTAACCCATTCCTATGAAAAATATATGTGACTAACAAATTTTGCCAAAGACACCGGACTAAAGAACACAGGTAGTTTGCGAAGAAAAAATGGATAAAAAATGATTTATTACTCTCTCTAGTTCTTGAATAAACTATAGTATAAGAGGCAAAATCGGGTCTATTTTCCTGAACTCAAAGCTCTTAGGGGGGGGGATCACCCCCACCGCCCCCTCCCACCTTGGATCTGCGCCTGACATCGGGGGGACCTGACATGGCACAGGAAAAAGAAGAACGACAAATATACAAAATCATAACATTTAATACTGTTATTAAGAAGAAATTTAGGAAAAAATAACTTTACCAATATCAGTAGAACTAGTTTTTGTTTGGCAACCTTTCAGAGCGAGGGACCAAAACTTTTGGGAATCGATAATAGGTAAAACTTCTTAGGTATATAGGATATTCTATAATTAATAGGCTATAAACTAACCTTAGATTCTAAAATATGGCCCAACTAAACTTTTAATTACGCCCATCAATATTTGTTTTTTCTAGTATCCTTTTTAAGAATATTTAGGTTTACTCACATATAAAATGCGATTTATTCCTCGAAATACGTAAGCGACGAGACGACATAACTTCTGCCAATATAAAAAGAGAGATAAAATTTTATTTTCAGTTTTATTTCATAACATTAATAAGATTTTGAGATTTCTAGATAAAAATTAATATTCGTATAAAAGATTTAAGGGACAAACAATAATTACATGAAAATGTATTTTTAAAAGGTGCATGAATATTATTTTTTTTTTAATTTATCGTTAAATTTTAAACATATCTATCTTGAATATTATGGTATGTATTTAAATTCAATTATTTCAAATCTTGGCATGTTGTAACAAAAAAAAATTCAAATCTAACATTTCAATTAGGAATTAATGCAATTTTGTTTATTCATCTTCAGTCTTGATGTTTTTATTAATTTTTAGAATTCCGTAGAAATCTTTAGAGTTCTGTTATTTCCGTTGACCCGTCCGTTCCTTCGTCCATCTTTACCTTATAGCCTTATAACTTCGTCAGTTTTTAATATTTTGCACTGAAATTTAGTAGGCACATATGTTTCAGTAATACAAGAATCGATCTGAGACGAAATTGAAAAAAAAATTATACCTCCCTTGTTTGAAACGTAAGGACACAAATAAACGTTTATACTATATTTTTTATTTAGTTGTCCAATTTGCTAAATATGAACCTCCAAATTGACTTTCTAAATTCCCTCCCCTCTAACTTTTCCACAATATATTAGATGTCTCAAAAAATTTGGTATTATAGCTCTTACTAAATATTTAAGACGAAAATTATTACGATTGAGTTACATCAGCTAATTTAGGAGATGTTAAACTGTACAAATTTAATTTGGTCATTTTTGTATATCCGATTTAGTGGGGTACCGTTATATATATATATATATATATATATATATATATATATATATATATATATATATATATATATATATATATATATATATATATATATATATATATATATATATATATATATATATATATATATATGAAGTCAAATGCGAACAGTGAATGCAAACTTCGTTTCATCATATCATTTCCGTGTTAGAGGTTGCACAGTTTGGATGAATTGCTAAAAAACACAATCCATCCTATTCCACCACCATCGAGATGGTGGCCTACCTGTACCACCAACCGAGAAGAAAGTAAAAACTTACCCTCCCTGTTACAATGATACGGCAGAGGTACATGTTTCGTCTCTTACTAGACTAGGTTGTTCCTTATATTCTGACAAGCTCTGGTGATTTTATTATGGGAGTAAGAAAGAAACTTTAAATATATAAGCTGGATTTAATTTATATCATAAATATATTTTACTAAAATAAATAAAATCACTTTTTTTAAATGGAACAACCTATATAATACTAAATATTAAAATAGAGGTTAAAATTACCTTTTCATATATCTTGCCTACGTTTATTCCAACCGTTTTTGAAATATTCACCTCAAAATATTAAATATTTCAAAATGTCGCCATAGCCATGTAAATTATGAAACAGTTGAAAATTAGGTTGTTTAATGAAGGACATAATATACTATAGTTTTATTATAATATAAAAACAAGTTAAATAACAAAATATTTACTCGCTCTATCGACAGTAAAATAATTTTATTAAAAATAACTGGTTAGAAATCGCATAATTCACTGGCGTAGAACTCCAAGACAATGGAGAAGCTCCGGATCCGAAAAATGGCGTAAGCGCTGTTTCGTCGTAGTATAGGACTCATCAGGCCATTGCGCTCGGTACAAACCCCGTAATTGTGCTCTATAAACTGAAACTAAAATAAAAAAATATGGCACAATTACGGAATAATGGTTTGTACCGAACACAATAGCCTGATGAGTCCCATACTAGGACGAAACAGCGCTGTCGTAATTTTTCGGACCAAGAGTTTCTCCATCGTCTTGAAATTCTCCGCACTTTTCAACACGGAAGTTATATTTATCAACAATCTTGTGTCCGCATAGCCGACAATTTTCTAATTTATTATAAATATACATATATATACAGGGTGTCCAAGATAAGGATCCTAACCATGGGGATCTCGGAAACAGTTGGAGATACGAGGTCGGTTAAATTAGAGAAAAGTTGCGCAATTTAGTGCTAAATTAAACGCAATTTAAAAATTTTAAAAATTCAAAATACTTCCGGAGATTTCCGGAAAAAACCGAATTTTGGCAAAATCGTTTTTAATTTTTGTAGGCTTTATTTAAAGAGATATCAAAAAATAAAAGGTAGATTCTTCTTGCCACTTTTTATTTTTTATAATTTGGTCTAAACAAAATTTAAATCCGACGTTTCGTTTCTGAGATACCATCATGAACTTTCATTTTTTATATGGAACAAAAAAAAGTATCCCATGTATTTGATAGCATTTTTTATTACAAATTCAACGGTGTATCACACTTGCATATCAAGTGTGTAGTTCATTGGCTTTTATAAAACTGATATACCTTTCTCTCTCGCTCTCATGGAGCTCTTATGGAAAGTACTTGAACTACGTATTCGATATGCAAGGGTGATACATCGTTGAATTTGTAATAAAAAATGCTATCAAATACATGGGATACTTTTTTTTGTTCCATATAAAAAATGAAAGTTCATGATGGTATCTCAGAAACGAAACGTCGGATTTAAATTTTGTTTAGACCATATTATAAAAAAAAAAAGTGGCAATGAGAATCTACCTTTTATTTTCTGATATCTCTTTAAATAAAGCCTGCAAAAATTAAAAACGATTTGCCAAATTTCGTTTTTTTCCGGAAATCTCCGGAAGTGTTTGAAATTTTTAAATTTTTTTAACTGCGTTTAATTTAGCACTAAATTGTGCAACTTTTCTCTAATTTAACCGACCTCGTATCTCCAACTGTTTCCGAGATCCCCATGCTTAGGATCCTTATCTTGGACACCCTGTATATATATATATATATATATATATACATATATATATATATATATATATATATATATATATATATATATTATATATATGATATATATATATATAATATATATATATATATATATATATATATATATATATATATACATATATATATAAATATATATATATATATATATATATATATATATATATATTATATATATAAATATGAAGTAAAATGCAAACAGTAAATGCAAACAGTAAATGCAAACTTCGTTTCATCATATTCTTTCCGTGTCAGAGGTTGAACAGTTTGAATAAATTGCTCCAGAACACAATTTATCCTATTCCACCAGCATCGATATCATAATCTACCTATACCACCATGTTGAGAAGAAAGTCAAACTTACCCTCCCCGCCACAAAAATACGGCAGAGGTACATGTTTCGTCTCTACTAGGCTTGTCAGGGTACCGACAACCACTTGTTTATGCAAAGGACAGATCGGAAGGAAGAATGCCACACTGAACGCGACTTTACCTACCTCCCGCCGGATGGCGTATATATGTTTATGCGGCTTTCACGGATTCCTTCGTGTGAGATGCAATAGCAGTAGATATATCCACATAATGCCGCTGTAGTGCTTAAATCACCTTCAGCAAACGCATAACTATATGCAGCCCCGTGTTTAAATGAAGTAAAATGCGAAGAGTAAATGCAAACTTCGTTTCATCATATTCTTTCCGTGTTAGAGGTTGCACAGTTTGAATAAATTGCTACAGAACACAATTTATCCTATCTCCACCACTATCGAGATGATGGCCTGTATCACCATATCGAGAAAAAAGTCAAAACTAACCCTCCCCGCCACAGTGATACGACAGAGGTACATTTTTCGTCTCTACTAGACTCGTCAGGGTACCGACATGCACCTGTTTGTGCAAAGGACAGATCGGAAGGAAGCATGCACATACTGAACGCGGCTTCACCCATATTCACTGCAATTGCATCTCACACGCAAGAATCCGTGAAACCCGCATAAACATGTATACGCCTTCCGCTGGAGGTCGGCCTCTTCAAAATATTTTCATTTCTGATATTCTTTCTTATGTAACAATTTTTCACTTTATACCCTTTAATCACTTGTTTATTTTCAAAACCTGGAAAGCGATTCTCAAATTACATAATATGTATTTAAAACCCTTACGTTTAAGTTATACATATAGGTCTGTGTATATATATATAATATATATATATATATATATATTATATATATAAATATATATATATATATATATATATATATATATATATATAATATATATTCAAAATTTGAAAGATATTTTTCTAATTTTTTAAGATTAAGAAATTTTAAATGTTTTTCAATGTCTATAATTTTCTGTTAATACGATATGCTTTTCTTGGCCATTGGAATATAAAAAGTACAAAAACACTTTCTGAACCAACGATAAAGTAAAAAAAAATGTTTAATTCATGAGTTTGTTTAAGAAGAAAAAAAAATACTTTTGAGCGCTTGCATAAAAACTCTTATACACACAAAATATAAAAAATCTCGAAAACTTCGTCAGTCTCTGTGTCAGCGGTAAGATCGAAAACAATTTTGATCCTTTTTTCACTATTTCTCGAACGATATTTCATAATAAATAAAATGACATATAATATAATATAATCAACAACAAAACCTACAATACAATGATCCAGAGTTGATTTATGACGTCATTACCAGGAGTTACGAAAACAACACATTATTATCTGCCTTTTATTTGATTTATGTGTTGTTTCGTCAGTTTTATTAGAACAGTGTTTAGTACTGTCCTGTTTGTCACATTCAAGTGATAAGAGGTATCTTTATCAAAATTTGATAAGCCCTCAACCACAAAAGCATTTTCTGCCAGTTGATACAATTACTGAAAAAAAAATTCATAAAACTGTACATAGTAAGTAATAGTTTCATATCATCGTTCTCTTTTAAGACATTAGTTTTTAGCTATTTGTAACAAAAATCAGCAATAAACACAAGAAAGTACAGCGGTAGGAATTTGGAATAATTTGACGATGTTGCGTCAACTAAAACATAACTAAAACACATCTCAGAGAACAGCTGATGACCTCAGGCCATGACGTCGCTGAAAAATATCACTTCAACACTTATCCTTGTATTATAAGAGTCGTCGAAAGTACCAGACCTGCAACAACGACTTCAAATTAGGTTATAGATTTTGTCTGATACTGTCTAAACTGTATATCAATATAATATTTAACCAAATTGTAACTTTCAAAAATATTACAAAAAATCGGAACAGCATATGTTATGCCTCCCAGTAACTATCGACCTGTACAATTATAATTACCAGAAGCAAGAATATAACTTAATTTACAAAACGTTCTCTCATAAAATACAACAGAACTAATTTACATTAAATTTCAATATTGGACATCGAACGATGTTAAATTATGCGTGAAATAGTCTATGACATAATTGGGCCAACAATAATCCAATAAACCGCTCTGTTATTGCTAATAGGAATCGACATATTAAAAATCTCTGGATAGATAGTTTATGAACGTACACAGCAATGATTTTTGAAAACATGTTCGCCGCGCATATAAAATCAAATAAAATATGGACACATGATTGTTTGCCTCATATCCGCTTTAAAGGTAGCTAGATTTTATGACGTCTAATTTAATTGCATTATTTTTTATTTGTAACCACAGTAAATAAAATTGAATATTATTTTATTAGCACATCATAATTAGAGTTTGGTCAGGAAAAAAATGCGACTTGCGATTTTATTGTTGTAAAGCTTTCATTTTGACATCCTTTAGAACATAAAGGATAGGCCATCTGTTGGTTTCTTTATTAACTATTAATTTCGATGTTAAGTAACCAAACTTCATGATGTTACATTTTGACATATGTCAAGTTAAAGTACGGAAAATTTAGTAATGGATTTCTTAACAACACAAGAGGGCATTTTAATAATCGAAACATTACGAAAACCGACGATCTGTAAAAGTTACATGTCGTATACTTTGTGAACATTTCGGTTAACATAATATAATATGTCCTACGGAACCCGGAATTCGCAAACTTGTTCAAGGTTTCAACGAAATGGACTCGGTAGGAGGTCGTAGAGTATACCAACATGCTCGGCCAGTTTGCACTCGTCGCTGCAAATGAAAGTGTTCGTGAAATGCCATCAACCTCATTCACAAGAATTAAACATTCCCCGAACTATTTTGAATGTTGATCTTCATTTGCATCCATACAAGATCCAATTGACTCAAGAATTAAAGCCACAAAACCATCACGAACGACGTACTTTCGTCCACTGGACGCATGAGAGAGAAGAGGATTTTTCTTCAAAAATCGTTTTCTCCGATGAAGCAAATTTTTATTTGAATGGTCATGTTCATAAACAAAACTGTCCCATTTGGGGCTTGGAAATTCTCACATGATTCATGAAAAACCACTTCACGCAAAGAAAAGGTTAGTGTTCGGTGCGGATTATGGGCTGGCGGAGTCATCGGACCCTTTTTCTTTGAAGATGAACGTGAAAAGGTCGTTAGAGTGAATTCTGAGCGTTATTGGGGAATATTGACGTATTATTTTGGGCCAAAATTGGATGAATTGAATGTTAATTAACTTTAGTCTCAACAAGACGGCGCAACAATTGAAATTCGGCGAAAGTTTCTTCTTCTTCGGATGCATATCCATTAATGGATGTTTGCGATCACATGCTCCATTGCTTCTCTATCTCGGGCGGTGTGGATCAGTGTTTGTACATCACGTAACCCTGTCCATTGTCTTATGTTCCGAAACCAAGACATTTTCTTCCTCCCCATTCCCCTTCTGCCCTCAATTTTGCCCTCAATCATTAACTGTAAGAACTCATATTTTTCGTTTCGCATGATATGTCCCAGATAGGTTGTTTTTCTTTTCTTGACTACTTCGAATAGTTCACGCTCTCTTCCTACACGCCCCAGAACTTCCTCATTTGTCTTCTTCTCCGTCCATGAGATTTTAAGAATTCTGCGAGACAGCCACATCTCGAAGGCTTCCAGTTTATTGATATTACTCGTTTTTAGGGTCCAACCCTCCACGCCATAAAGAAGCACTGACCATACGTAGCATTTCATAAACCTCACCCTAAAGTCAATATCGAATTCTGAGCAGGTAAGCACATTTTTAAGCTTCAGGAAAGCCTGTCGGGCTTGCTCAACACGACTTTTTATTTCTCTGTCCGATGTCCAATCCTCACAAGGTCATGTTCCCAGGTATTCAATGGGCGCTGCATCAAATGTTATTCCGGAGTTTGTAAATGCATCCAAGTTTCTGGAGATGATCATAAACTTTGTTTTCCTAGTATTGATGTTCAGACCCATAGATGCACTGTGTTGTCCAACCATATTTACTATTCGAAGTAGATCATCTATATTCTCGGCTATCAGGACCGTGCCATCGGCGTAACGAATGTTGTTGATCCATACACCATTCACTCTAATGCCCTTTTTTACATCTTCTGAGGCCTCTCGGGAAACCGAATATAGATTAAATAGAAGCGGAGATAGTACGCACCCCTGTCTCACTCCCTTCTCAATTTGTACAGCATTAGACATACCATTTTCAATTTTTATCTGTGCATTCTGGTTCCAATACAAATTTTGGATGCATCGGATGTCCTTTTGATCGAGCCCTCGAAGAGTTGTATTAACTTTTGATGTTGAACACGGTCGAAAGCCTTCTCATAATCTATGAACATAGACACACATCTTTTCTTTGGTCATAGCAATTTTGTACCAGCACCTGTGTTGCGACTATCGCCTCCCATGTACCTAATCCCTGTCTAAATCCAAACTGGGAGTCGCTCACGTCTCTTTCACATTTCTTGTATATTCTTTGCTGTATTATTTTTAAGAAAAGCTTTAATGTATGACACATTAGACTGATAAGTCTGTGATCTTCGCATCTTTTTGCATTGGGTTTCTTTGGTAACGAGATAAAAGTAGAACATAGCCATTATTTGGGGTAGAGACCCGTATTGTAGATGATGTTAAAAACTTTATGCAATGCCGCAACACCTCTTTCATCTAAGAGTTTGAGTATTTCTGACGGGATTTTGTCAGGTCCAGCTGCTTTGTTGTATTTTAAGTTTAATTTCCCCTAATTCTGGTTTAAATTGACCTAGAAGATCATGTGATACCTTTGGACTATTTTCTTTGTGATTTTTTGAAAAGTAAAGTTTATGCCAATTCCCCACATACAATTTAAGACTTCAAAAGCAACATTCAACATGAAACAGAGGCACAAACACCCTTTACATCGATGGTAAGATTGATAACTTCCTGCCAACAAAATGGCGGCCCAAAAATGGTCACCTGTTTCGGTTTTCCAGTTTATCTCGAAAACTAAAGGTTATATGAAAAATATTCAACATAAAAGTTGTAGATGATTGAAAAACCTATCGATTCGTATAATTAAAGTTATAGGTGGTGCTAGTCATCGGGATATACTTTTTCCGCGAAAATTATTATTATTTTTTTATTTTAAAGAAACTTACATTTGTTTACGAATTATCGCCTTGAAATTTAAGAAAATTGTGAGAAAATGGGCTTCAAAGTTGAAAGCTTAACTTCGATTATTCGCTCTCCTAATTAAGATACATCGAACAATTTTACGCCAAATTATTCAAAATAAAGTATGTTTTTCAAATATATTTTTTAAAATTTTATTTTTAACTTGAAGGCTAGAAATTTTGAAAAAACAAATTAATGTATCCAAAAAATTGCAATAATTTTTTCCTAGTAAACATAAAAATTTTTAACATGCTCATAAGATTTAAATGCATCATTTCCAATTTATGGAAAAGAAAAATGTCCTACTATAACGAAAAACACTATTTTAACCGACTTCTAATGGAAGGAGTTTCTCAATTCGTCGTCGATGTATTTTTATTTTTTATGTATGATTACTTCGGAACGGTGGCACTGATTTCAATGAAATTTTTGATGTTATATTCAGGAAGTTGCTGCTGTGGTGCCATATTTTTTTGGACGAAATTGGTGCAGTACATTCCAAAATAACACTGACAAAATGCTGAACAAAAAAATTAATATTGTCTGATTTTCTCCAAAATTGGTATGGAGGAATTTTCGGGGTTGTACCAAATAAATCTGCAATTATTTTTAAAAAATTCAAATGGCTGACCAATATAGCGGACAAAAAAAATTAATTTTGTCCAATTTTCTCCAAAACTGGTGTGAGGAAGTTTTCGGTGTCGCATATAACGAATCCAAAAATTTTTTAAAAATTCAATATGGCGGATCCAATATGGCCGACAAAAAAAAATCAGTTTTGTCCGATTTTCTCCAAAATTGGTACGGGGGAGTTTCCGGGGTCGCAAATAACGATTTTAAAATTATTTTTAAAAAATTTAATATGGCAGACCCAACATGGCGAACGAAAAAATCAATTTTGTCCGATTTTTTTCAAAATTGATATGGAGGAGTTTTCGGGGTTGCACATAACGAATATGAATTTATTTTTTAAAAATTCAATACGGCGTATCCAATATAGCGGATAAAAAATTAATTTTGTCTGATTTTTTTCAAAATTAATATGGGGAAGTTTTAGGGGTTGCACATTACGAATCTGAAATTATTTAAAGAAAATACAGGGTATCCAATATGGCGGATAAAAATCCAAGATGGCGGATTAAAGATTCTACATCTCTCGATTTTGTCTAAAATCAGTATTGAGGATTTTTGTTAGTGTTAATTATAAATTTGAAATATTTTTTGAAAAACTCAATCAGGCGGATTCAATATGGCGCCCTGAAAATTTGGCATTCTTCGATTTTCTCTAAAACTGATATAGGAGGTTTTTAAGGGTGTAAGTAGTGATTTTAAGTATATTTTTTCATGATTCGATATGACGAATCCATTATAGCGAACTAAAAATTTTACATTTTTTGATTCTGTTCAAAGGTGGGACTGGATCGTTTTTACGCATGTAAATAGCGAATATAAAATTATTTCAAGAAAATCGATATGTCAGATGCAATATGACGGTCTAGAAAGTTTAAGTTTCCGGATTTCACTCAAAATTGGTATTAGGGGGCTTTGAAGGGCTTAGATTTAGATTAGATTAAGACGTTAAAATTATTTTTTTTGAAATTCAATATGGCGGATCCAATATGGTGGGTTGAAAATTTTGCCTTATTCGCACTTTTTCAGATTTGATATTAGGGGGTTTTCGGGGTCGTGTATTTTACAACTATTGGGTTGATAAGATAAAATATGAGGGACTGAAAATTTTACATTTTCCGATATTGTCTAAAATTGATATTGCAAGGTTCTTGAAGCGTATACAAATTCAATATGCAGTACAAAATATATCGGGCTAAGAAATTACTTCTGAAATTCTTTAAATATCGATATTTGAAGGTTTTGGGACCTATATTACCAATATAAAATTTATTTGAAATTTAAGATAGTTGATTTACTACGACAGACTAAATATTTGTTTGACACAATTTCACTGGTATTTTGAGAATTCTAAGAATCAAAGAATTTTTATTGGTTCATTTTAGGATGATTTACAACTTTGGATAAAATGGGTACTTCTTTGCTACCTTGTAGTAATTGCGAGATACACTAATCTCAGTACTTAGTTCAAATAATTTTTGGATATCATAATGAATTCAAAACTAAAAATCGAAAAATAAAATTTTTATAAAAAAAAATTGAACTGACTTCTAAAAGTGCGCTAAAAAGTGAAAAATAACTATAAATTTTTATATGAAATTGAAATTTTTGAAGTCGGCGCAAACTAATACCTGGCAAAATGCGATTCGATATACAAATCAAAAATACTTTATTTGTAATTGCTTTCTTACCATATATTTCATATATTACTAGTTATCTATTTCATTTGGAAATAATTTGGCGCCTCATTCAAAAATTTCAATTTTGTATAAATATTTATACTTATTTTTCACTTTTTAGCGCACTTTTAGAAGTCGGTTCAATTTTTTATATAAAATTATTATTATTTAATGTAGTTCAAAAATTCTCTTTCTTTAAAAAAATTGTAAAATACAATTCTTATCTTATCTAATCTTATATTAAATATCTAAAAGTTACCTTTAAAGATAAATTATTGTTAACAAAATAGATATTTTTCATGTCTGAGGTTTGAACTCTAATTAAACCTTCAAAATTGAGTCACCTCTATAAATCACAACTAATATTGACACAGTTGATTGTTTCCATGGTCTTTTACATAGACTGACCAAAATTCGTTAAATCAATACACCCACAGCTAACGAGGGCCCCGCTGCAGGATGAATACGTTAATACGTTAGTAAACAGCGATATCCTTTGTTA
Source organism: Diaprepes abbreviatus (assembly GCA_034092305.1). NCBI lineage: Eukaryota > Metazoa > Arthropoda > Insecta > Coleoptera > Curculionidae > Diaprepes > Diaprepes abbreviatus. Next base: position 8,242,882 of record JASJET010000200.1, read on the forward strand.
AAGCAGAAAATAATATTTCCATTGTGCATTACAATCTTACGTTCATTACAAGAAATTGAAAAAAGAAATACCATACAAAAAGACAGGTAAAAAAACGCATATAACTGATTTTTGAAATTTGCAGTTGACCTAGTGTCGATAAATTAGCAATATAAATTAAATATAAAAGCAGATTTTAATTTATAAATTATACAAGATAAATGTGTCACCTTTATATATTATTAGGTCGATGAAGCCTCAAAATTAGGTGATTTTGAAGTTTATTGTTAGTAAACATCTGACTACGTGGAAACCTTCAGAATTAATAGTAATTATGTAATATCTTATGTCTCATTTTCTTCTTGGGTGAAAAAAATGCGCATTGAAAATATCTACAAAATGAGCTCCTCCCGAATCGGATAATTTGTTCGTTAGTTATTGCAAAAAAACGTGCGAAAATGGCTGTTTTTTTCAATTGTTAATAAATAATAGAAAAATATATTGTTTTTATACCGCACCGAAAGAAACCTCTTGTTGCATACAAGTGTGCAAAATTTCAAGTAAAAATATTCAATATTTTGTTTTGATTGTTTATTTTCAGCGATCTAGATGTCGTATAGCTATCTGGGGGTGCGCAAATAAAAGTTCGAGCCTTATACTAACAAAAACAAAAAAGAACCAAATTAATTGTTGATTTAATTTGTTGAAACAAATTTGGGGTTCGTTTTTTCGTTACAAACAAATATAATAATTCTTCGACAATTCTTTATATCAAAATGTCGATAAGTAGACGTGATAGCTGATATTTTGGCGGAGATTTTGAAATAATACAAATTCTATATGACCACTAGAAGCTGAGATTTTTTTCAAAAAATGGCTGCGGCGATGTTTATTCACGTTAAGGGATTATTTAAGTAGTTACTTATAAGGATATGGTTAAATTATTGTATGCAGCAGTTTCCAACTCAATTCTTTTAAAATTGTTGCAACAGTTTGAAGTTGCACCTACTCCGAGAGTCAGAAAATGAGAAATGGAGGGGGAGCGTTATTTCAGCCTGCAACGCGGGACAAAAATGCGACTCGAAGCCTTCAAATTCATTTCGCCGGAAAAATATGGATTATCTCGGTGAATATTGGTCGTAGAACCTTCATTATTTTTTAATTTTGGGTTCCTCGACGAGATATGAACAATAAATGATATGTTTTTGTAATCTAATTATTTTTAAACATGGCAATAAACAAATTGTTGCACTTTTATACATTTTATGCATAATTAAAATTTTACTTACGTGATTTTCAAATTGCGAAAAAATTGTTACAGTCCTATACTACCAATTAAGAATATTAAAAATCAGATTGATTTTTAATATACCATTAATATTTATTAAAATCAACATTTAATTTGGTTCTTCTTTGTTATTGTTAGTATAAGTCTCCAACTTTCATTTGCGCACCCAAAGGCCGCTGTACGACCTCTAAATCGCTGAGAACAAACAAAAAGGCATAAAAAGTTAGAAACAAATTCACTGTGAAAAAGACTATTGAACATGTTGACTTAAAATTTTGAACACTTGTATGTAACAAGAGGCTCCTTTCGATGCAGCACAAAATTAATGCAATCTATTTTTCCATTATTTATTGACAATTCGAAAAACAGCCAATTTAGCAATTTTTTTTGCAATAACTAACGAACAAATTCTTTTATTCGGATGGGCCTTAGCTCATTTTGTAGGTATTTTCAATGAGCATAACTTTTATTTGAAACTTTTTTACTGAAAAATAATAGTTTTTCCTATAACTCGAAAAACTGTTTTTCAAATTTTAATTGTTTGAAGATTTCTACGTAGTCAGTATTCTAAAGGGTGTTTTTTTTATAGAAGTATAGAACTTTTAAATGGAATAAAACAAAGATGAATTTTTTAAATTGATATGAAATTTACTTTATTCGAAAGATAACCCTCTGGCATTATAATTTAAATATGACTTCTGGCATGTGACCGCCACGGCTGGCTCGGACGTAGTCTAATCTGGAGGTCCAATTTTCGATGACTTTTTCCAACCTTTGTGGCCGTATATCGGCAATAACGCGGCGAATGTTGTCCTCCAAGTGATCAATCGTTTCGGGCTTATCGGCGTAGACTAGCGATTTCACATATCCCCACAGAAAATAGTCTAGCGGCGTTAAGTCGCACCATGCGGTTACCAAACGTTTCCTTCAATAAATCAATTGTGGCACGAGCTGTGTGACATGTTACGCCGTCTGTTGAAACCACAGCTCCTGCACATCATGGTTGTTCAATTGATGAACGAAAAAGTCAGTAATCATGGCTCTATAGCGGTCACCATTGACTGTAACGTTCTGACCAGCATCGTTTTTAAAGAAGTACGGACCAATGATTCCACCAGCCCATAAAGCACACCAAACAGTCAGTTTTTCTGGATGTAACGGTGTCTCAACATACACTTGAGGATTATCATCACTCCAAATACGGCAGTTTTGTTTATTGACGTATCCATTCAAACAAAAGTGAGCTTCATCGCTAAACAAAATTCGCTTATGAAAATCGGGATCAACGGCAATCTTGTTTTGGGCCCATTCACCGAATCTACGCCTTGCTAGGTGATCGTGTTGCTTCAATTCTTGCACGAATTGGATCTTGTAAGCACGCAAACCAAGATCTTTCCGCAAAATCTTCCATTAAGTGAATGGACACATATCCAATTCCTGTGCACGATGGCGAATAGACTGATTCGGATCTTCCTCTCCGCTACGCTCTACAGCAGCAATGACTTCTTCTGTACGCACTGTACGACGTCTCTGTGGATGCGTATTATCATTTAGAGTAAACGTGGTGCGAAAACGTTCCATAGTTAATCGAATTAATTGCTCTGATGGACGATTATGTTGACCGTAAAATGGACGTAGTGTGCGATACGTAGTTCGAACAGAACCATGATTTTCAAAATAAATTTGCACAATTTGGAAGCGTTGTTCAGACGTCAGTCTATTCATGTTGAAATGCCAAACCAAACTAAACATAAATCACTTGACAGCTGACAAAATGGCCGCCATTTAAAAAAGTGTTGCCAACTTAAAGTTTTATATCTCTATAAAAAACACCCTTACACTAAATTTTTCTCCAAATGCTAATTCCGTTGGCCTATATCTCTTACTAGAAAAATTCATTTTTGTTAACTGATAGAAGATTTGTCAGTTCCATTTTCATGGAAAGGAAAGAGAAGATTTTCCTGATAATGGCATACAACTTCTTGTCATCTTTAGCTTCTAATTATCACTAAAATATTGGGATCTCAATGGTTCTTGGGGCTATCCAATCAAATGGTATTCGCAAGGTCTGGATTATAGAGAAAATGTTCATGGTAACTGATTGAAGCCTGATATTATGATGAAAAATTTTTAATTGCTTATGTTGATAATCATTTTTCTTACTGTTAAACTTCAACCATTAAAAAGAAGATTGACAATGATCCAGTAGACTTCGTCTTTTAAAAAATGCGATATGTAAACAGAAGTCTATGTCAAAATATATAGTCTCCTCTATATCTTATAGCGATGCGATGACTCATAAAGAATTAGACGATAATGCACCGTACTGTGCAGAAATGTACTTCTTAGTGGTGTCGGTTAATAAAGATACTCTCTAAATATTCAAATATTCCTACTTTGGTATGTTGTTTTTTTTATTATTATTAATCTCAAATATTTTATAATATTGATTGCATTCCACATGTTAGATTAAAATATTTTAATTGCTACTGAGATCATGCACACATTTTTTAAAGAGATTGAGATGTGCGTGCGACTGAGAAATAGCACGAATATACATCCAATAACACCCGCCAAGATATCTAGGGATAATTTTGATCCCCTACGTGAAAAAAGTGACCAGTTACGTTACTTTGCAATCTGGGAACTAATGACAGGCAATAATATATTATTCTATAGCCCCCTATTTAATAGCATTTTAAATGCTTTATGTAAATCAACCATATTTTATTTTAAAATAGCACGACGGCCCAACCAGTGACTTGAACCATTTTCAGACGCAGTTAGACAATATCTGGTTACGAGAAAGGTGGTATCAGCTTTGAAAACTAAAACTGAACCAATGGTTTCATACGCAACCTTTAATTTTAATTTATAAAACACCTGGTTTTAAAAACTCATGATCAACTTGAAAGGGATGGTTACTCAACCACTTGATATTACTATCGTTTGTGAAACTGGGCCTAAGATATTTGCTAATCTTTAACCAACCCAGGCGATTTTTTCATACTTCTTCTAGCATATGGAAATTAGACAAAAAAATTCTTTATTGGAAAATATTTAACCTGCAATTTTACTATTGGAAAGTGTATATTTTGGTGTTCTAACAAACATATCTTGATGTTTATATTGGCAACTCCGTCCTAACAAAATAGCTAATCAAAAATGGTCGCTTTTTTCGGCTTTTCCAGTTTATCTCGAAAACTAATTGTTCCGTCTTTCCGAATTGTTAATTTTTATGTTATATTTTACTGGGTAAAATTAACATATCTCTACATTTACATTTATGTTAAAGCAAACTGAAGTTAATTTTATTTTATTCCCTTTTCGCGCCATGTATTGTTTCGCGCCATATATGACAATCTCTTCTCAAAATGGCCAAGAAGTGTCGCGCGCACCTCAATGGTACATGGTGGAAAACACTATCATTTTGCACTTGAACTTTTAGCGGAAAACATGTGTTGCGAACACTAATATACCACGCGAGTGTTAAAACCTCTATGTGTCGGCTAAATCAGCTAAAACCTTAAAAACAATTATTAATCCAACACCTATAACAGTGCCAAAACCCCAAAAACTCCAGAAAAGTATCCACGATTTCCACATCAATGAGCAGCTACAATGGCCTTGAAATTAAATTCCTTACCAGTGCCCAAAATACAGTAGACTATCTTTTTCGCACACTAATGATTGTATGAAAAAAAGTTCAAACAAAAGTTATAGATAAAATGTACCGATTTGTGTGAGTATTGTGACGGTCATTGTGACAGTTGTTTGGAAAATTTAGAAAATGACGATGATATAAATAACGATTGTGATAATGATGAAAAGGATAGTGATGTTAATGACAATAATGTAAATGATAAAAGCGATACTGAAATGTGTAATGATAATGACGCAAAAAAAGAGGAGATTAATAATGATTAATGTATGTCTATTATATTTTTTATGCATATAACATTGATTTTAATAAAATAATGAATGATTAATACAATAATAAACGACTTATTTATATCTAATATAATCTGAATATTATGAAAATCATATTTGCTCCGAAATGATGCCACTGCAGAGCAAAGCGGTAAGTGCATACAGCCTCTGCGCCTGTTAAGCGGCAACATGCTTACTACTTATACTCTTAATCTCGAATACCATAGTCGGATAGATTCTGGATGCCCTTCGGTGGTCCACAGATCTTAGAGGGATGTCTCTCATACAATGAAAAATTTCCTAGGTAAATTACAAGTATTTAGCAATATCTACGTTAAGTGTTATACCTTAACATTCGTTAACCACGACGTTTCGAAAAAAAATATTGTTTTTCGTCGAAAAAAGATGTATCTTAATCTAATGAGAACATTAAAAAAATTTTAAGTTCATTAGGCAAACATTTATTGCAATTTATGTGGTCCAAAAACGGGTTTCTTCAAAATTTCTCGATTCAAATTGAAATTTTTTTAATAGATCTTAGGATTGTAAGTCATTTTTAACAATTTGCAGTAAGAATGACTGCTGTATCCTAATTAGGAGAGCGGAAAATCCCGGTTAACCATTCAAATTTGAAATCAATTTTTTTAAAAAACATTAATCAAACAAATTCTAAATTTAGCACACTATATAGATAGATAATATCTATATATACCCTGAATTTTGAGACAATAGTTTGTAAATAAATACTGTTTTATTTTAAGTAAAGAAAAATGTAATTTTTGGGGAAAAAAAACTAGTAGCGCCCCCTATAACTTTATATATACAAATCGATAAATAACTCAATTATCAACAACTTATGTTTGAAACTTTTTTTCATACCATCTTTATTTTTTGAGATATACTGGAAAACCCGAAAAAGTGGCCATTTTGGGTCCGCGATTTTGTTAGCACAGAGTTGTCAATGTTAACATCGAGATACGTTATTTAAAATGCCGAAATATATCTTTTTCCAATAATAAAATCGCGGGTTACATTTTTTTCTCGACAAAAACATAATTTCCATGGGGTATTTTAAATTTTTCTGCATAAATACAAAACCATAAAATATCTGCGTGTAACTTAATCTAAAAGTTAAAAATAAATTCAACATAATGAAAATTACTACTAATAAAGAAATCAGCATAATTAATAGTTCATTTTCGTAGACAGGAAACAAAGCCATCCTACCTGAATATGGCAGCTTACCCATATTTCCTCTAAATCACTCGGTCATATTTTTGCAATATAATCTTCCAGCTTTTATGTTCATTACTTTTAAGGTATATTCCAGAAAATGGCCAGTATAAATAAAAACCAACCGTGCGCTTGACGCCTGACAGACATTATATTTCATATCTCTTGTAAAACTGGATTTACATCAGCTAACTTTGTTTTATTTTTTGGATTTACTCCATTCACACATTCCGACTTCCCTCGAGCTTTTGAAAATAAATTCAAATAACTGCCAAGTTGATCCATATTACCACTTCTCGCTTGTATTCAAACTCTCGAAAACCGCAAACTCGACAAACTTTTCGCCAATAAAAACATATTCGTTATCTTTTTGAATATGAAAAATACCTTTACATAAAACCTCTCCCTGTTAGAATATTCTGGGTGACCTTATACTGTATTCAGTTTATGTAAAGATTGTCGTTTGCAGGTTTTTCCTTTTTGGGTCAATACTATTATAATAGAAGTGGTATAGCTACATAGAGCTTTTATCACATTATTTTGTTAACCTTACATATCCTTACAACATATAGTTGAAAGAGAGGATAAATATAATATATTCAATGAAAAAGATTCATGTTTGAAATACAGATCTTTATTTAAAAAAAAAACACGAATCATTAAAATTTCTAAATAGGCAATTAAAATGGTCCTTAATCCTTTTGGACCGTGAAAAGGCTCTTATTTTTAAGACTGTATCCCGGGTTATCCCCACAGACTGATTTTGATCACCTAATAGCCTAATCAACTGAGTTATAGCGGACGCAGGATGCAATCTATCGAGAGATCTACAACTTAAATTCTAACGGTGGGACTGGGGTTATCCTTTTACATCTACATTTTGATGACACGGAAGTTACAGACACCCAAAACCACACCCAAAATAGATGGTAGTGGTCCATCTCTAAAAAAATACATTCGTAGAGTGGCCAGGATCTCTGTGACCTCTACCGGCGCTATTATGAATGGATTTTACTAGCATTGCAATGTTAAGGCCTTGTTCAATAACATCAACGTAATTATATGACTAATTTATTTGTTTTAAAAACAATATGGTAAAATTTCGCATTTGGTTTTAGAAATAATTTTTTAAATTTACCTATTTTGGAAGTTAATAATTTATTTGTCATTTTCCTTGATTTATTGTTACATTCATCAATTTTTGCTAAAACTATAAAAATTTTCCTTTTTTCATTCTAGAAAAATTAAAAAATTTTAGAAGTTACTTTAAATATTATGTAATTTATATGCAAAAAACTAAGGTCGGATATTTGAGATAAAGAGTCATCGGTAAAAAATAAGGTTTTCGTGTTTGTAGGAAGAACAATTTTGAATTAAATTGTATCTATAATTCACTATGAAATAGCAATTAAAATCCAATTAAAATAAAATAACACTTAAAACAGTGTTACTGTTAAAGCACTGTCACGCTGAATGAACTAAATGAGGCTGGTTTGTATACACAAGACTAAGCCGACGACCTGGTCATTTTGAGCCCTAGTCGCGATATCCGGCACCTAGAAGACCAATGGTGCAAGCTCGCGAAGCGATGGTGTCACAGTGAAGGGTTCGAGATAGACCCGGACGAGTTCGATATGGTACTCTTAAAAAAGAAGAGAAAAACAGGGAGACTCCCCACAATTACATTGATGGGAAGGAACCTTCAATACAAGGGAACAATTAAATAGTTGGGGTAATACTGAATTCATGACTAAGCTGAAATGATCACATTGAGGCTCAAACTAAGAAAGCCAGGTGCTTTCTGGGCTTGTAAACCAGCCTTTAGGTGCACATGGGGACTAATACCAAATACGCTATAGTAATCCGCTCCATGATCACGAATGCCGCTATCGTATGGTGGCCTAGTACATCAAAGCGCAAACACCATCTTGAACTTGACAAAGTTCAAAAAAGGGGTTTGTTTGAGGGATAATGAATTTGACAAGGACTGCCTCCATTAAGACTCTGGGGGTCCTGGTGAACCTAACTCCTCTTCACTTTTACATAGAGAACGAGGCCCTGAAGGCTATATACCGTCTCAATTGCGTAGAGCATCTTGAAACTGGAACGGGCGGTTACTTGTTACAAGTAGAGGGGACTGAGAAGAGGAGCAAAATCTTCCGAGAAATTGATCCTGGTAGTTTACAGATGGATTTCGACAAGATAAAAGAGCTTAAGCCGAAATGTTCGGCAAGAGCACGCAAGTTAGAGAGTTCTACTCTCTCGGACAACGTGCATCAATCTTTACAGCGGAAATGTATGCTATTCTGATGTGTGGCCATCTCATTACTAATAATAAATATACAGTGTTATGTATTTTTAAAAAGCTTGTACTAAATCACATTATTCAAAAATATGCACAGGGTTCCATTTAAAAGAAGGTAAGTTTGATTTATTTCTCCGAAACAGTTGAACCTATAAAAAAAACTGACTACGTCAATGAGCTCTAAATGAAAAACCCCCATAGTTCTATTTTTTTTAGCTTTGTGATAAGTAACAAGATAACCGAGATACGAATACGCCATATATGCCAAGAAAACCTTATCCTTCTATTTGTACTAATAACGAAGATAACCCGTTAAATCATCGAAAAATGGACACCCTGTATATTTGTAAAAATAATAAAAATATTTTTTATTTACTTTTAACTACAATTTCGAAACTAATTTTTTCAAACTATTAAACCAACTTTATTTTTATCTATTTTAGTACCTTCTTGTAAATACATAAATGTTGTCCAATAATAGTATGACTTTTCAATTTTTCCCATAGCTATTTTTAATAAAAAAAAGTCGAAAACAAACTTCTGTTTTCTGACCTCCTCCGTTTTAATCTAAATTAATGTTTCGAAGAACTGGATATGATCAAGAAAATTTTATATGTTACTAAAGGAATTTCGTTCGTTTCTTAATTTCATATGACCCTGCTTGCCGCGTTCGCGGTCATCGCAAATTACGATTTAAAAAATGTGGAGAATGCTGGTATCCTAATATCAGTAGATATTTTTCCATGAAGAAATTTTGATACATTGTTGAAAGTATTTGCTATAAAATAAAACAACCTATTTAAAAAATGTGTCCGTAAATGATCCATTTTGAATTTAAGTAAACATGATTCTTTAAAAACACTACGCAACAAATTTTAGTTTATTTGTTGTATCTTATTTGAAAAGTGCATTTTTTTGTCAATTTTAGGGCGCTGAATAGAAAAATGACAATGAAATTTAAAACCTAGTTACAGTTTTCAAGAACAAGTTTTTTTAATTATAATACAAATATACCAAGGTGCATTCTTGCGGATATATTGTTAATATATAGGGAAACATGGCATCAAGCATCTCTAAAACTTGAAGTAATATTAAAAATATAAGTCTAGTTTCGGTTTAACCACACCAAAAATGGTAAGATTTATGCGATTTTATTTTAGATACATTTGGGTGTTGTCCGGTGTAATTTACGACGGAGAGTATTACCAAACGAGAAACATTTCAAAATTAAGGATCTAATCGAATGAAAATTAAATTCTGATATACTATGATGAACACTGGGGAACTTTTCCCCTTAAAAATGAATCAAAAATTAACGATTTATTTCATAATCCTATTTTTATAACATAATTGATTTCACCTGTCCTTTGCCATCGGCATTAATATCCACTTTCAACTAGTTATTATCTACAAAATGATATCCTTTGAAGTACTTTTCCCAAATTTTGAATACGAATTGGTCAGCTAAATCTGGATAAAGTGGCCTACTTTAAGAAGTTACACTCGCGAATGATGGGTTAAACTTAACTAACCCGAACTCACACTTTTTGTAAAGAAGGAGAAATTTCTTGTCAAACAAACCAGGATATTTTTGATCAACAGCTGTCCATAATTTTATTGATGTACCACGGTAGATTGCTACGCTATTAATTTACTCCAAAACTTCACAGTTAAGTGAGAAGAAATTCAATGATCGAATATTAAAAAAATAAATACTACGCAAGTACAATTGAGTGTTAGTAGGCAGGCCAGCGAGCAAATATGCCAAGCTAAACCCTATGCCGGAGAATAGGGGTAGGTTATTCAGGACACCTGTACATTCGTAGCTAGGTTCAATGCAGAAACCTTCATCATTGTTGTTAGAAACTAGCTTTTAACCTAGCTATAGATGCAGGGAAGCCCTAAAGAACTTACCCCTACTCTCCGGCGCGGCTACTAACTTTCAATATTCTATAACTGAAAATCTCCTCATTTAACTGTTAGATTTTGGTGTAAACTACCAGTATAAATATTTGGCGCCCAACATGGAGCTAAGTTTTTAAATATAATTCAGATATACTTTAAAATATACAAGATAAATAAATTCTTCGATAAACTGGAACGACCCTGATACACCCAGAAAGCAAATATGTACCAAAATAAAGGAAATTCTTCACTAAATACTACTCTCTAAATTAACCCCTAGTAATATCCAAAGAATAATTAAAGCACTCTAGCAAGAGCTATTAAATACCGAAAAAGGTCAAGAAAAATTGATAAATATTCATAAACACGCAATTAATGGATATTACCCTGAGTTTTTACGTGAGGTTAAAAGATTTCTTAATTGAAACGTGTAGAACTGCTAAAATTCCCGTCTCTAGGTTTATTCCGGTACAAATAACAAGTAAACTGAAATACCGGAATAATTTAAACTGTTTTGCATACCAAAATCTCAAAGGATGGACCATATAAATTAAGATCTAAAATTTACAGCTTATTTAGTTGTTTCAAAAAGAAAAGTCAAAATCAAGGTAAACAGCCTCAGCCTTATTTGTATCAACAGCCCATGCATTCGCACAATGCTTCTTCCTTTCATACCTCAAAAACTTAAAAGAGATGACAGTTCCAAAACACCCATTTTTAAATTAAACACATATATTTCCAGGCGGTCATTACAGACGTCAAACAGGTAAATTTCCTGCAAAAAAAGTAAAGGAAACCAAAAGGATTTCTCTCTCACAACAATTATCACTTGCCTAAAAGTTTAGGGTAGATTAGAAGTCGCCCAAAACCGTTGATGTTAAGACAAATTACGAGACAGATAGGTGGTGATTAATTGGAATTTTATAAAACTTCCTTAAAATCCAAAATTATTAACAGGGATAAAAATTTTTCAAAACATGAGGAAAATAAATTAAGTTATGACGATTATCACACAATACAACAACTTCAAAAAAACTTTCTGTCAAATTCAATAGAGACAGCATAGATATAAAACCTAGCCTACAAAAAAAACATAGGAGAATCAAAGCAAAATCTACGGACCTGATCCAAGAAATTACAAGAAAACTGCCATACGAAAGGCAGAATTATACTTGAATGCAATCACCCGCAGCCTAGTTAGTGAAATACAAAACAACATAAATAGGGATCAAACAGTGATTATCAAATATAACATAAAACTGTACTTTGTAGTGTAAGAAGAGGATAAGTAGTAAAATAAAAAACACTGCAACTAACCGACAAATGGTATATTTTTTTTCAAAGAATATATGAGAGATACTCATAAAGGTGAGTATTTGCAAAAATTATGTAAAATTAACGTAATTAACCGTAGTAAACTCAAATTGAAATTTGAACTGTGACAAGGTAACTGCAGTGGATTAATTTTCGCGAGGTACCACAAAACATGAGCTCCCTTGCTGGGGCAGGCGAAGAACCCTTATGGAATCATTTCATAAACTCTAATTTGGTTTGTGGACCCCAGTGATTTACACAAATCTCATTTCTGGCCACTTAAGCTTCTAAATTGTGAAAATGTTGAACAATGACTACTACCAACTTTTTTTATAATTATTGATTTTTTTACTTTAAGTGAATTAGTTGTGATTTATATTTTCACTTTATAACTGATGTATGAAACTTCACATAGAATAAGTCATAAAATATAAAGCAAAGAAGTACCGACTTTTATTTGATTGCAGAAGTGTTAAGAGTTATTTTATTGAGTAATTCCATAAAGACATTTGATTCAAAAACCCTTAAAATTTTTTCAAAAACCATGGAATTCCTAGAGCTGCCTTATTGAACTAGCCCGCCTACAAAGTTACGAAGGTCGGCTGATAAAATCTACCTAACTTGGTTGACCGTCGTATATTAATATTACAAATATGCATTGTTGCCACGCTATTTGTTTAGCGTCAAGCGAATCAGATCATGTCAAGACAAAGCAAATAGGACTTAAAAATTTAGCATCACGCTGTAATGAATTTTCTTACTAAGCAGGGTAATTCGCCTTCACAAATAAGAAATTGTATATTATATATATATATATATATATATATATATATATATATATATATATATATATATATATATATAGTGGATCCTGTGCTTCAGGTTTTGTTATTAAGTTTTGGTGTAAATAATTTAAATGTGGTCGTGAGAGCTCAGAAGATGATCCTTCGGTGGGAAAGTCCATTACTGATGAAAATGTGATCAAAGTTAAAGACCGTATTCCATCTGATCGACGAATCAAGCAACAAAATATCGAAAGAGTCGTAAGAATTGGTAAAATGTGAGTTAAAAATATAATTCACGCATATTTAGAGATGTCGAAAGACGGCCGCAGGGTGGATTCCAATAATGTTCACTGCGGTTGATAAGCAAAGGAGCATATAGTGTTAATAATCATCCACTTTATAGTCCAAAATTGGTTCTTTGCGATTATTTTTTGTTCAGAAATTAAAAACCAAGGGAATAAGATTTTACAGCGATAAAAAGATAAAGGAAATAGTAACTTACCATTTTCAAGGGGAGTTAGAAGAGTATTTTTTTAAAGAACTAAATATTTCAGAAATATAAAAAGTGTATTTCTTTGGGAGAAGATTATTTTGAAAAATATATTAAATATAGAAATATACTCGTTTTTTTTTTCTTGTTTAAGTATAGTTGTTATCAGAGGCACCTTGTAGGTCATTTTAACAATAACTACGAAATATAGACACATACACATGCCGAAATTTATATCTTAATCTTATCTCTACCATTTCTAGGCATGACATTTTATTAAAACCGTGAACTTCAAAATGAAAAAACAAAAATATATTATTACCGTTATTTCCATAGACTTGGGCAAACAGAGCTTTTGCATTCCCTCCAGGGAACAACCATTCATTCTAAATACATCCAGATTTCAAAAAGGTTAAGCTCTGTGGAAGCCCTTTCCATATTGTCGGGCCCTAGGTGACGTTATAATCCTCCGAATTTCCCACACTTTTCTGAACAATGCAGGCGATCGCAAGTAGCACAACATTTTACATGGTTTTATGGAAGTTACGTCAGTTGTTGATATAATTATAGGAATTGTCAGGGTTCTGTATTTAGCGATCTTCTCATTATACTTGTTTCTTAACTTGTTGTTGGGGATGGCAACGTCAAGTGGTGTTGCTCGCTCAGATGCTGTTTCCACCAAAAGGAGATTAGGTCTGTATTAAGCAACTGTATGATCCGTAAACACAGTTGAATTCCAGTACAGCTTGAACTTATTGTTTTTCAGCATAGATTCCGATCTGTATTTATAGGATGGAATTTTTTCTGTATACAACTTTAACTTCTCTTCTTGCTCTTGATGAATAATCTTTGCTGCTGTATTGTGTCTCTCCTAATAATCCGATTCGGCAAATGCTTGGCATCCTCCTGTTATGTGCGAGATCATCTCTGATGTTCAACATTTACATAGGCATTGGTCGTTCTGGATTAAGGGTCTCTGATAAAATATTTCGGAACATTTTTCCTTTGGATGGCCTGATTTTGAATAGCTAATAAAAAGCCTACGATTTTAGAAAATATTTGTCCTCAAGTCAACCTGTATTTCGCCGCTAATTTGTCGACATTTTGCTAGTTGATCTTATTTGGGCTATGAATGAACTCTCGCAGTCAGGCTTAAAGCTTCTCTTGATCTGTTTAGTAATGAGAAGTCATTTCATGTTCCCTTAATCGTAGCATGGTTGAGTCATCTGAAGAGTTATCATACTTATTTCTTTTTAGTCATCTTCTGCTGGAAATTCTATAATTTTGAAACAACAGAATAAATTTTATTTGTTTTTCATTACTTTTTCTTTAAATTCAACATAATATAAAAAGAAAAACAATTACTTTTCTTTTATTAAGTTCTAATGTGATATTTGTCTCTTGTATTGCTCTTTTCAGACAAAAATTGTAATAAAAAATCACATCAGATATATAAACGGCTTTTAGTCACAATAGAAGTTTGCAAAAACACAAAGAAGTTAGAGGAGAAATGAGAGCTACAAAAATAGATTAAATACTTAAAAAATTATCCTAACATGCAGAAAATAAATGTCATAAATTGGCATCAAGTGACTACGTGGAGTACGCGCAGAAAGAAATTTCATAGTAAATTTGTTGTATGAGGTTGGCAATATGAGAACCAGGAAACCAAAGCGAAATTTGCGATTAAGATTATATTGTATGGCGATCGGCGTATTTTTTGTGTTTAATGTGGTCATTTGTCATCATCCTCGACGTTAAAATTCTCTTGATTTTTTTGTTGTGCCGTGCAATGATATTAGTTAAATTTCGGAATTTATTTTTATGTATGTTATCGAGACATTTGTGTAGAGTTTCTAGTTATAATAATGCATCAATGTATGGTAGTGTTTTATAAATCCCGTTAATTCACTATTTTCGGTAAATACATTTCTTATATTTTGTAATATAGAAAAACGTAATTTTTTGGAGAAAATCGACACTAACTCTCTATCTTTTAGATCATAGAACACGATTTGGCTTTGATTTTTAACTATTTTTCCTCAGTTTTCCGGAAAACTCAAAAAACGACTAGTGTCACTTCACCAAGCGCTTTTAATTTTGAAGAAAACACCAAACTTACATATTTATTTTCAATGGTACTAGTTAAAACCTCAAAATATATATGTAATATATTTCAACTATCTTTACAAAAAAAGGCCATCGATGATCAGACTCGCGAAAAAGACTAATATTCGTTTGACACGTTGCCAGATGTAAAAAACTTTCGTGGTATAAACTATAAAATTTCTCCATCTCAGTCAATAACATAGTTTAATTTTTGTTATGTTTTATACAGGCTGAGGAAAAGATTAACCTTAACAACCCAAAATTCTTGGTTAGTTCAGGTTTACATTAGTTTTGGTTAGTTTGAAAAACTAAAACTAACCTGAACTAACCTAGATTTATTAATCAAAAATGTTATTGTCCAGCAGAGACCACGTAAAAGCGGGACAATCTTTGAAAAGCAAGAATATATGTGAATTTCACAGAAATCGTATTCGTAATCTGGCAACAGCACTAACTTTTTGGGTTCTAAGAACGAGTCACCCCACTATTTAGTGGCCGAAACCATTTTGTTTTTATTTGTTTTGATTTGTTTTTTGATAATTTTCTTAATTTTTTTCCGATAAAAATGTGCAGATTTGTGAATTCTATCAGTGTGAAATTTGTGGCAGTCAAAACTTTAACGATTTAGTACAAAAAATTGAAAAGTGTTTTTAACTGTTTTCCGCAAAACTGAGGAAAAATTATGGAAAACAGAGATTAGAATCATATTCTACGACCTCAAGATAGGGGGAAGTACCGGAAATTTTTTCAAAAAAAGTCGTTTTCCTAGATTTCTCATAATGCAAATTTTTACCCAGAAAATTATGTTTAAATCTAATTTATGTAAGTATTTATTTTACTAATCATTTAATAATGAACTCTAAATTGTAATTTTCCAATATAATAACGTAATAAAAAGTTTCTCAAGTTCAGTTAGGTCTCCTGACCTACTGCGCAAGTACAATATAGCCCCTTTAAGGGGAGTACATCTTTACATGCCCGACCGCAGGTACTTGAGGGTATTCTCCTTCCTTTTATCCCCTCCAACTTCCTTGTAAAAACATCTTTATAATTTATATAGGATATTTTTATATTGTATCAGACATATTGGCTTCAATTTTGAATAACGTAAATTTTCCTCTATAGAACCGATGTAACTACTATTTGATCAAAAAAAGTTTAACCATTTAATTTATATATCTTATTCCTCTTGAGAACTAAAATTTTGGAATATTTATTTTTATTTTTCCTACCAAAAGCTACACACAAAATTATCCAACTCTATAAAATGCCCTGTATCCAAAAATCAATTGGCCTTTTTGGCGAAACTTAATCTTAACTTAAAAAAGAAAATGAAGCCTGCCAAAGTAATTTTTTAAAACCATTCAAACAAAAATGTTTTTAAACTTTTAAAAGGATGTTTCTCCTTCTAGTTCCATATTCAATGAAAATTGCCGTAATACATCATACGGCGAACGCTGCCACGTTGGCAAGCGAATGCAGGAAATTTATTTCGCGTAAAGTGCCAAAAGTATGGGAAATTGATGCGGGACGTTTGAAGAATTTCTACCCATATTGGCTGTAACGCTATATAATTTTTGTGTTTATTATATTCGTTTTTGGGGAATAGAATGTCACGTCTGTGAAAATATTATTTACTTTATAAAAATAAAAACGAAAATGCACTCTCTAATAAGCCACGTTTTCCAATAACAATCAAAAATTAATCAAATTGTGTCTCTAATCCAGTATATTTGGGTTATTATATATATTATAAATTAAAAATTTTCTACACAAAAAATTACTTTATTCAGATTTTAAGAAGGTAAAAATAATTGCAAAAAAATTAGAATTCGCTAGTATTTGCCCTAAACGAAATATTTATTAAATCCGAAAAGCTTAAACATAGTTCCGTATTTTGATTGTTCACACTACAAAATATCTAGCTGACCATCGACAGAACCAAATTTTGAAAATCTGTTTGTCCTTGTAATGAGGAACGTGTGCCAATCGCACCTTTTTGTTCGTGTTTTGCCAATTTTGACTTCAACAGCCTACAGGAGTCGGGATTCATTATTCAGTTGAATTTACTCTTCGATTTTACGAATCTAACAACATTTAATTGCGCCTATACAACATGATTTACTAACAATATACGTTTCAAAATATCATCATCATCATAGGCGTTCTTCGTCGATCCATTTATTGACATAAGCCTTCTCAATTTCCCAGTTCTGTGTCTCTCCGTGACAAATGAAACTGGTCAACCTCTTCAGGTTCGATCCATCTCACTGAAGGTCCGCCCCTACTTCATCTTGCATCATATGGTCTCCATTTAGAAATTGTATTTGACCATCTTCCTTTGCTATATCTTGCTATTTGACAGACGTGGCTCCACTTTCGTTCTGCTACTGCTTCTGCAACATATTTCAACTTTATCACTCCTTAGATCCAACAATTCCTCCTACGTTCTTTGAGAGTTACTCCAATTATCTGACGTTCCATGGCCCTTTAGGTTATTCTAAGATTGTTTTGTTGAGGTCCATGTTTGAGCACCATATGTCAACACTGGTAGGACAATCTGATTAAATTACTCTAGCTCGTGAGGCATTTTTGATGAACCACAAATTCGGAAAACAATAAGAGATCACCGTTTCATTGATTCTATGATTGTTGACAAAAGATATTTCACCAAGATATTAAGGTAATGGAAGGTAGGTATCAAGGAAGATAGAACGTTAATATGATGGCAAACTATTGTTGGAATTTGAAGCGAGAATGTATAGAAAAAGAATTATAATGTAAAAGGAATCCACTCCATAGTTCCTTTGAAAAATATATATATATATATATATATATATATATATATATATATATATATATATATATATATATATATATATATATATATATATATATAACAAAATTTCTTCGAATACAGAAAAAAAAAACTGATTTCACCACCTGAAAGGGTCGTTTCAACCCATCAGGGGATAGGTTCCCGATCGAATGTTAACCCTCTACCCTTCCAGTGTTTCACGTTCTAATAAATGTAAAAGAAGAGCAGAGGGTACCAGAGTCAAATGCTGAGACACGCCAGAAGTTAAGGAAAAAAGTATTTTGGAGATTGATCGACCTGGTGAGGTGGAACGGACGAGGATCTAGTCCAGTGGATATGAAGTTTTTCTTTTCGAGAGACTGTAATTAATAACTTGGATATAATTCTATTTCATAACAAATTTAAGTCCAATAAGAATTATGGTCAGACCAATACCGGCAGTGGGGATTGTTGATGAAGTCATTAAGACAGAATGTGGTCTTATCACAAAAAAAAGATATGGTTTAACAAATCAAGTTGTTGATCTATGGTGTCCATTATTTCTTAATAAAATTGCATACATCTCTCAAGATCACCTTGTGAAGTTATAAGCGTGCATTTTATTATCTTTTAGGATTTTTCAAGTCGATCTTTCCATATTATCGTACACAAGAGTCTAATATTCAGAAACGCGGCGTGACGCAGCTAACGCGATTAGCGCGCAAATGTTAATTTATTTCTTGAGCACGTTTTTAACAAGAAATCACTCTAGGCCCCAGGAAATCGGGGTCAACTCTCTTGGTATTTTTTTTGTTGTATACTCTACCGTATAGGCATCCACCCTACTGGTTTGAACATCACAGCTATAAGTCAGTTCGAGAAAATAGACAACTGGCAAACACAGGCAAACTTTTGTATTACCACATTGTTATCAAAAATTTTATAATAATTTTATTAACATTTAATATATGATATAGGGAGAAAAAAAACTGTTTGTTTTATGATTTGATTTTTTTTTTGCTTGAGGTTTTAATCAATCATTTGAATTAATTTAGTATTCTTTTAATAATTTATGATACATCTTGTTTATAGTACAATTTAAATTTGAAATGAAGATTTTATTATAACAGTTTAATTTTAATTAAAGATTTTTTCTTATAACGGAATACTACCGAGTTTTATTTGAATCACCTACTGCTTGCTATTGTATATTTTCTTATTTTGTTGTGCTTGCTGCAGAGTAAAGTTGAAAGCTAGTTCCTAACTACATCATACAGGCTTCTGCATTCTGCCTAGCTTTAGATGTAGTGGCGCCCTTAATTTCCCATTTCTACTCTCCAACATAGGGGTTAACTAGGCATTTTGCTCGTTGGTACTGCTACTAGCCTTCAACTTTACTCTAGTGTTTTCCTTTACCCCCTTTTTGTTGAATTAAATTTACTCTACCTTTCACCTCATTCTAAGATTTTGCGCCTCCTCTTTTTAAAAACCAGTGTAGCATGATCTTAAGCCGAGTAATACATTCTTGTTCTCTTAACTGAAGGTTGAAGAAAACTCTGATCTTCTATCACTTTTCGTCGTCCTTAATTAAGCCATTTTGTAACATTTTTCCAACCCTGTATAAACGTTTTAATACAGAAATACTTTCATCTTACGTTGATCTTTGCGTTTAAGTTACAAAAATATAAAAACAGCTTTTTGTTCCAAACGCCTAAGATAAAGATATTATATTTTATTCAGATCTCAGGAAACAAAACAGAGGGAAAGAATGATAAACCAAAATGTGCTTGAAAGAGCAACTTAGTCGAAATTTATTGTTTCGAGCAAGGTTTTTTTATTACGCCACCGTCTGCAGCCGCGGAAGTCGAAAATGAGGGCGTGAAAATGACACAGTAAGCACACCTTACACACTTGAAGAAGAGATAAAATAAATTTCCACTCATTAATCCAGCTTGGGAAGAAGGATAATCCAAGGACATAAAGGCATTTGTTTGTTTAAGAATCCTGTACCCTTTTGACCCTTTTGACAAATAAAATATTTTTCAAGTTAATACTCTTTGTAAAAAGAAGGTCACTTTTGTAGGTAGTAGGAGAAGGGCAAGGGTTGTTTGATAAAGTTTACACTGATAAAACTATTTGCTTATTTCAAGGGTATTTCTTTATACAACAAAAACGAGGTAACTTTATTGTTTATGTATTGAATTCTCGTTTCAAAAAAGACATTTTTTTTAAAAATTAGTTTCAGTAATAAAAATAGTGAATAATGAAGACAAATACTCTGATTTTGTTCTTAGGATACATTATTTTAATTAAGACAATCTTAAATTTAGTTTCAATAGCATGATGAGAGTATTTTAGATAGAGAACAATCTACATAAGAAACACGCAAGAAAAAGTTAAAACTTCAACCCTAATAAAAAATTGTACACTTACATAATATATTCAGCAATACAATGTTAATAATACGATTACTATGATTTCACATACTTTCGTGCACTCAAAAAAACATTAGTATTATTTATTATATATAGGGTGACTCATTTTGAAAAACTCACGCAAATAATGCTAATCTAAGTCAAAGTGTAGGAAGAAATGTTATTTTTATTTTCGAAGGGAAAATCAAATATTGACCTTCAATTTGGCCTTGCATTTGACCTTAAAGGTAATTTTAAGGTTAAATTGTTCTTTTTTTTCAAACAGAATTCCCATATAAATAACATAGGGAGTCAAATCATATACAGAGGTCATTTGAAGGTTAAAATCTCAAAGTAATGGAAATTTTCATGTTTTTTTTTAACATACTTGAGGTAAACGTACGGAATGAAGTTTGCATACTAACTTGGAATATTAACTGCTGACGTTGGAGGTGTGAAGCACAACAAAATTTATTAAGTATTCTTGTTCAAAAAGAGATGATTTAGGATTACGTTCAATCGTCGATAAGAAATTGGATGTATAGGACCCACGACAAGGACGTAACAGGATGGCTTTTTAGGTCCCGTATGGGGACCTCGCTATGAAGATGAGACCCAGAAAAACTGACCTAGTCGAAAAGTAGATGAATAGTAACTAGCATATTTTACTCTTTTATGATGAGTCGGAATGCCCTATTTTTTATCTATCTATGAAGATAAGACTTAAAAAATACTGATCAGTCAAGGTCTAAATAATGGCAGCAAAACAAAGAATATAATTTTACATTTCACCGAATTAAATGTTCGAAAACTCCTCCATGTTTATCAATCCATAGTTCAACTCTTAATTCAAAATTTCAAATAATTGATGAAAGCAGATGTTATGGTGTGCTATCATTCTTTGCTATTAAGAATTTTTTCAGATTATTTGGAACTAGGGATCTAAAATAAATTATTTTTGTAAAAATTTATATGGCTAACCCACGCGTGTAAATATTATTTATCTTGAAAATAAGTTTCGTAAAGGTTTACCGATTGGTATTTTTATATTTTAACCTCTTAGTGACCTCCATATGTGATTTTACCCCTATGTCATTTAGACAGGGAATTTTTTCCACTTTTCATTTCTCTAAATAAATAGAGGGGATCCCAACTTGATCTTGTAATGACCTTTAAAGTAGATCACAAGGTTAAATTAAAGATTATTATTCGACCTTTCCTTCGAAAATAAAACACTTTTGTTCTTAATTTTTTTTTTGAATTAGGCTTCCCCATTGAAGTTATTTGCGTGCGTCTTTTAAAATGGGTCACCCTATATATGTAGGTCTTATTGAAAAACGTAATCGTACTTGTGAGGCAGCAGTAAAAATGCAAGGAGGTCAAAATAATATTTGCATTTCTTATAAATGTTTCCTAATTTTCCTCCTGACCGAGATATTACAACCCATAGGATTAGGGTTCTAATATTAAAATCACCTTGTATATTTTAATAAAGTTTTGCTAAATAAGACTTTATAGTCTGGAGCTAAACCCCGATCTCTTACTCTAAAAGAAAAACGACACACAACACATAATTTGTTTAAAACTTTGTTATTTGTGATGCTATCGAATTGATTATATTATTTTTAAATGTTCTATGCACTTTTCTTCACTTATTTCGATAAAATGATTGGTGTTCGAGATAAATCGTATTTAACACAATCATGAAAACAATTATTTCAGGCAATAATAAATAAAATTTGTTTTTATAGTAAATTATTTTATAAAATTAGTTATGGAAAACACTTTGCAATACTGTGAGAAAGAGATTAAATAAAATATTTTTGGCTCAAACTTTGTCAAATCTAAAAACCTTTCAAAGAATTCGTCGCAGATTAAGTGACACAAGAGAATAATTAAAAATACATATTCATAAATTTTAAAGCTGGTCTAGTAGTCGTGGAAGTTAGATCTTCCTGTATTGTTTTGCTTGTGATTTTGTTATAATTTTTATTAAAGAAGAACAAATAAAATTATACAGTAAAAGAAATAATAAAAACCCAAAGGTAAAGATTTGGATTCGGTAAAATCAATGGTTGTCTCCAGAAAGTAAACAAAAATTTAAATTTTTGCCGGTTTTGTAATAAAAGGAAATAATTCTTTTAGTCTTGTTTTTTTAAGGTTCAAAACTTGATTAAGTTGTTGTGTTTGTCAATTTAAATCTGCTCTTGTTATTTGAGACCAGTTTTCGATTTAATACAATAATATGACGTTTTCTTGACTCTTTAAAGTTGTTTAGCTACGCCTCATAATTTAAATAAGTATCATCATATTCTGGTATATTATGAATATTGAAATCTGTCATTGTTTTGAACTAATATTATACTGGGGCTAGTTCGTTTCCTAATTTTTTTGTAAGAGTACAAGACCGCATTAAATTTTAAAGCCCTTTTTATAATACATTACACCAATATTCTATTGTCAACTTAAAAATACGTCATTTCTTTAAATAAATATTTAGTGTTCAAAAATTGTTTCAAGTACATGTTTTTATGAAACTCTCAGGCTATTAATAAGATTAAATAGTATTTTGTACACTTTCATGCAACCATTATTTCACAAACTCCAAAAAAGTCATATTTTTACGGTCTTGACAAATGATATCATGATTGGTAAACTTTGTTGAAAAATTATTTCTCGACATTTACTAAATGTTTCTGAGAGAGAAAAAGTAGAAAAGTTTTTCAAATATTATTTATTAGCCATATGAAACATTATTTCAGAATTATCATTAGGATAAACCTATTATACTTTTGATATTAAAAGTTATTTCAGAATAATGTTCATTTTTTTAAATATTGTCACACGCAACTTTATGGTATGACTAGGGACGTAGTGGAGGAGTAATGTACTAAGGAGCACCTTAGGGTAAACCCTGGTCAAACTACATTAATACCCTTTACTAAAAGAAGAAAACTGGGTGGATTAAAATTAAGGAGGATGAATATCTAAATGTAATCCTAGATACAAAGTAAAATGTCCATCATGACAGCAAAAAATGCATTGGGCGAGACTTCGGGGTTAAAGCCATACATCGTACACTGGCTATAATATTGTGGTGGTAAGACCCATGATAACCTATAGCTCGATTATATGGTGTACAAAAATCATACAAAGACAGGCCACTCAGGAGTTCTTCAATCTTCAAAGACTGGCCTGTCTGTGCATCACGGGTGCCTTGAGAAGCACCCCGACAGTAGCCATGAAAACCCTACCAAACCTTCCTCCCCTTGATATAATAATTAAGGCTGAGGCGAGGTTGGGGGCTTACAGGATAGAATTGAACAAAGTCTAGTGGATTGGACCTGTCTTCTGATACACCAGCATCAAAGACATGATAACGAACTCATTGCTAAAAATGAGTAGTGACACCATGCCAAGAACTTACAACTTTAACAGACCCTACACCGTTCAGCTTGACTGGAAGGCGGGCTCTGACAGTGAGTCAGCCAGGAAACTTTTCTGGTATACGGACGGATCCAAAACTGACCATAGAACCCGCGCCGGAATACACGGGGAGACACCCAGACTGAACATAAGTGAAGCACTGGGTCGGTATACCACAATACTTCAGGCAGTAATTTACGCTATCGATGTCTGTCTTCGGAAAAATCTGAGGAGGGATTACAGGAGCAGAACCGTCCTCATCTTCACTGACAGTCAGGCAACGTTAAAGGCTCTAGATCTAGAACTATCTTCAAAACCTTATTGCTCCAGTAAAACACAACAGGGTCACTCTTGTGCCGGTACCAGGGCGCAATTGCATTCCGGGCAAACTAACTTGCCAGACAAGGGTCTGATACTCCACTTATTGAAGCAGAGCCAGTATTTCTAATTAAAAAAGCTGATTTTTATGGATAGCTATCTTAATGGACAAGTTAACAATACCAGAGCCACTGGAATCTTGTTGTGGGCCACAGACACAACAAGAAATTCTGCGTCTAAGCAGACAACAAGTCAGACTGGTGACACGACTTATAACTGCAACTTGACAAAATATCTACATACAATGGGCATCTTCATAAAGAACCATTATGTAGACTATGTTACGAAGAGGACGAGACGGCTTCACAGATCACCTTTGAATGTGAAGCTTTAATCTACTAGAGACACCTTCAGGGATAAATCTATCCGGCAGACCTAAATCCAGATGATAAACTAGTGAGCAGGGTACTAGATTAGATTAAGACAACCAACCTGTTCACCTAAAACAGATATAACAGGCAACACAATACGTCTTTAGGTTGCACTGTAAGGGCTTCTTAACCCTGGCTTACTATGTCAGATAATCAATAAATCAATTAATTAGGAACGTATAGAAATCGAATCTACCGAAATCTTATTTACAAAGATGGATTAGGAGTTAATGATATGATTAATGATAATTCTGGTTATAAGTGATTAGGTAAAAATATATTAAATATTTAAATGATTTAATGAGTTTGACTTTTCTTTTGAAACAACTGAAAAAGCTATCGTTTTTACATGTTAATTTCTTTGGTTCCTTCTTTAAGGATGTAAAATGGTTGAAATTATTTCAGTTTTGCTGTTTACTGAATTATTTTTACTAGAATAAACCTAAAGACGGACTTTTACATAAGAACTCAGGGGTTCTTCCTTGCGTTTTTTTTTGTTCTTTCATTGGCGTTTACCTTTTGGTAATAAACCTTCAGTTTCCAATTTATGAATACTGATGGTTAACTAAAACCTATACACCACTACACAGTTGAGCAGTGTCGCAATCTGATCACGCAGCTTGCAGTCTTACCACCGAAACAAACTTAGTAATATCGTTTTTTATTTTCCATTTTTGACATTTAAAATAATTTCGTTAATTAAAATTTATTCTAATCTTTTTTTGTTAAACGCAGTTTTCCAGCATTCTATCCAATGATGATGGAATATAAGAGGTTTGCGTTATGTTTTGGCGCCAGTAGGGACTACAGTTTGTAATATATTAAATTTTATTGGATCCTTTAAGATAGTATAACATATGTTATTAATATTGATTGTACTTATTTTACCTTGATCTAGTTTAATTTAATTTCTTTTTTGCTTCAGTTTATTTTAGTTATTATAATTATGACGTAATGACTTTCACAACTATAGATTAAAAGGTAATTGCGTGAAGTTGAAAAAAAAATTATTTATAGCATATCCAGCTTTATACTAACAACACAGGTAGATATTTGACTAAAGTCTTTTTTATCATTTATTGGCGAGTTATTTAACCCACATGTGCACTTGAGTGTCTGTATTCAAATTCAAATTCGAACTTAAATTTCATATATTTAAATATCTATAGGAGTGAAGTTGAAAGCTAGGTCCTAACGACATCTGCATTGAACCTAGCTACAGATGCAACAGCGCCCTGAATAACTCATCCCTACTCTACGGCATAGGAATTAGGTTCACATATTTAATCGCTGACGCGGCTACTGACTTGATGTTACTCTATTATTTATTTTAGTTATACTCTTAATTAAGTTTCTTCTCACCTAACTGTAAAGTTTTAGCATAAAATACCAGCGTAGTAATATTTTCAGTCCATTGGCATTTTATGTCCGTGTCCAATCTCGGATAAATACTTCATGCTCAGACTGACGTAAAAAATGAAAAACCTTCAGTATAATTCTTTTAGTAAAATTCTTATATTAGAATACATAAGAAAAGGTTTTTACGTTCTTTGACCCGAAATGGAAAAAATATAGATCTGTCAGGAGGAATTTGAATATGAAATGATTTTGTTTAAGCTTCTTTTATTGCTTTTCGGAAAATGTGAAAAATATTTGGTAGGCAAGAGGTAATAATCCAGTGACGCAGTACTAAATATTATAATAATTCTCATAATATATTAGAAGCATAATAAGTTGATTGGTTATGATTATTGGGAAAATTTGGCCAAAATTTTGCAAAATATTAATTTACCTGTAACTCATAAAAATTATGGATGAAAAAAATATACATAAAGATAAAAAATTTGACTAAGGTTGCATATTTAATCGACTTGTAAAAAGAAGAAAATTTTTCAGTTCTATTGTTACATACAGAATGTGATAAAGAAACAGATACGGAGTAGAAATTATTTAATGAAAAATAGCTCAGATCCTTTAATTTTTTATTTGTTTTTATTTTTATTGGAAAAAAATATACAGAATAAACCAGAAAAGTACTTCATGTATCAATTCAAATTCGTTTAGGGAAACTCATCATATATCATTATATTTTTAGATTATGCAATAAATTGTAGATAATTTTCATGAATACATCTTGTCTTCAAACTATTTTCAAAATGTTTTCAGTTTTGGCTTTTGACTGATTTATTTATAATATTTATTATAGTCTAAGGTATTTACAATTTTAAATCCTCACTGGATCAAGGAAAATCACATTTTGCTGCTCATAAATGCACTTAATTTCAATTTTTCCGGGATGATAGATAGGTAGACACGAGGTTTTCGAGTGGCTACCTAGATTGCCCAGTATTAATCCGCTAGACTTTTTTTATCGGGCTTAATAAAAATTTAGTTTATAAATCTAAACCCGACTCGGTAAATGCACCAAAGGAGTCCATTAAACAAGTAGTAAAAGAAGTTTATACAAATGGACTAAAGGGATTTTTGGAAAGATTAGATTATTGCAGGATAGTTGCTGGAAGGCATTATCAACATTTCATAAAATAGTCTTTTCATAGTTGGTTATTTGTTATAGGATTTTCTTTAATGAACAAATGGAACTAGGTTCGTACACCTCTATCGAATAAGGTACTCAATTTTATGCTAGAGAACGACGTGTGTTCGACTTTTAAGCTAGTTATTGTTATTTAGAACGACCCCAGTTTAATGGCCGAGCAACCATTTTTAATTAATAGGTGACGCTGCAGTAATATATAAGATATCTTGTTATTGAGTTGGGTATGCAAATACAGTATAGTATTCTTTACATAGAGAGAAGCTCCACATATTACACAGAGGGCTCTACAATCTGCTGAATTTAATTTGCCTGTGGTTATCCATGCGGGAGTACTAAAGGACAAGATCGAACGAATAAATGTCTTCTAAAATAGCATCTTTAAGTTTTAAATCTAGCTTGCTGATAAGATTCAACAGATAACAGAGGGCTATCAAAGATGTTTTGGTTTTACTTAGAAGGTAGTTGTAGTATATTGAGAAGCCAGTTGAGACTCCTATCGAAGACCAGCCCTAAGTATTTTGCATGATCGCTCCAAGGAATCTGAGTGTTAGAGATGGATAGCTGATTATCTGGGATCGCAAATCTATTTTTCGGATATCTATTTCTCCAGCTTATATATATATGTCACTTTATTCTCAGAATTATTAGGCGAAATGGCCCTGGGGACGTCGCAAAATACTAATTGAATAGAATGAAGAACAGAGAAGAACCCTGAGGAACCACCGCTCTGATTGCTTTATAGTAGATATAGCATCGTCAGATAATACAACAAATGTTCTGCCCTCTATTAAACTTAAGACCACCCTTACGAGGTAGTTCGGGATTTCTGACCTTTTAAAAACATTATGGCACACTTGTTTCCGTCTGGAACTTTCTGTTATGAACGATGCCAATCTAGTAGTCTGCTGTATGCTACTGTGACTCCCTCTAAATCTGAACTTCTTCAAGATGTTCCTTTCAACCATCAAGTCAGTTAGAAAATTTAAAATTACGCATTGTATGATTTTCCTCAGGTTGGAAAATAGACTAATGAGCCTATACCTGTTTATGTTAGTGGCATGTTCTCCTTTCTTTCTAACAAGAGTAATTTTATCTACTTTCCAGTCTGGAGGAAAGTGGCCGGATTGTAGAACATCATTGGTAATGCAGGAAGAGCTGAAAAAATTTTGCGAGGGCTCTCTATAAAGTCACGTTCGGTAAACCATCCAATCCAGATGCTTTTTTATAATCCCATTTGACCTTATCCTCGTGATCCTTCTTTGTATGATTAGCGCTGGGGTTTATCTATAATTATTGGTAAAATTTGTCTGGAAATCCATTGGCCTTGTCTGGTGGACCCGTCAAAATGAGTTTGTCACTGACATGTATGTTAAAGGTACCCTGATAATTTTCGTCAAGCTTCGATTCATTCAAACGAGACTGCCGTCATGGATTTGCAGGGTTTCGAACTTGGATTCTCAGCACGGATAGTTCAAGTGGAGGATCTCTCGCCGTATCTCCTCCAATGCTCTGTTTGTCTATCTCTCGATGGCAGGCCACCAGTTCTGTAAGTTCTGTTCTGAAGACAGTTCTTTTCCCTAATTCTGTCTTTCAGATCTGGAATTTCACCGTATTTTGAGTATTTTAACACCCTTGTGATCAAAATTTTAGCAAGTGCGTCCGAAATTTGGAAGGTGATTTATTTGATAGAGTCCCCCAGGGATCCAACATCGGGAGTTACCTATAGAAAGTGTAAATATTTTAAAAACAGTTAAAGAGATAAATAGGAAATATTTCATGAAAAATGTTTAGAATTTAGTGTAAAATTTAAAAACGTAATAATATCCAATGTGTTTCATTAAACAAATCAAAGTTGATATACGTACAACTTTTCTGATCTACCCTGTATAATATCTTCTTTCCTAAAAACAGGGTCTCAAAATAATAAGATCTTGGATCCGGGCAATTTTTCATTAAATAAGCAAGGTTTCATATAAAAGGTTGAACCGTTTCTGTATTACAATCCTGTATAATTTTTTTATTATTACTTTAGAACAAGCTTACCGAATAATATCTCTTTACTCTAATAATTATAAAATTAAAATTTCCGAAGTCGGCGCCAAATTATTAGTAATTGCCATAAATACTGCTCATAAATAACATGAGATATAAACCAGTTACATTAAAAAAGCAATCAATCAAATTTGTGAATACCTACTTGAATATTGTTGAATAAATAAGTTGTAAGAATCTTTTTTGTGGACCTTTTTTTTTTTATTTATTCACTTGGTGCCAATTTTGATAGACATCAATTTTATATCCAAATAATTAGTCTTATTAATCTGTGGTGAAGATCAGAATAATTTATAAAGTTATGTTTCGATTTTCAGCGATTTTTTGAGAGATTTAATTAAAAAAAAAGTTATTAAGTAATTGAGGTCCTATTTTGCATAGCTCTTCGCACCGAACATTTTCTTTTATACCCTAATTCTCAACACACAATATTAGAAAGCGCATTGGTAACACTTAAATTATATTTTTGTATGTTAAGGAATGACCTTTACATAGAAGAAAATAAAAAATTAAATACCAAAGTTAAAAAGGCCACGTACGCTTTTTCTCCAGTCTCAAAGGCATAATAAAACAAACTTCTCATTAATCCAACTTAAAACGGGGATTATAAGAAAACGTATAACCATTTGTTTATTTAAGGGTGTTGTTTTAATTTGAGAGCTGATAAACTTGTTTTTACATAAAATGGACAGCTTTTCTTATTTGTAAAAAATCGATAGGATGAAAATGGGTACACCAAAAAAAAGACACTTTGAAAATGGGAGTTTTATCAAATATTAAATATTTGACAATTAAAATTTCACTTTTATTGTTAAACATTAATTTTATGTGCCGTATCAGAATTCTATTTATAAATACGTTAAACCAGCATTTTTCAACATTTCAACACTTGCGATACAAGTTTCCATACCCATCGGTCTTGAATTTACTAGCGCACTTGCGAATATAGGTGTCAATACGTGGCACCGTTGCGCCCTTCTTTTGTTACACGAGGCCTCCCTAAAGGCACCAGGTATGTCCCACAGGTTGAGAACCGCTGCCTTAAGTCATTATCATAATTAGAGACTAACGTGAGTATGAAAAACCTTTTTAACTAGGAAATAAAGCTCCTTTCGGAAACTTAGATCCACAAAAATCCTAATTTTAGAGCTGAAAAAGCCTACATTTATAAAACCCAGCCCTCTTCAGTGAGAAACTTCAAATAATTAATAAATTCTTATTTCTTGTATTCTCTGAATAAATAAAACTGATGATATTTGATTTTCATCACCTACACGTTACTGAGCCCTTAATATCCCATCATGGCTGCAGTCATCTGAAACCGATCGCCTTTAATAATCCATTCTTCTTGATAATATTGTATCTCCGAAATGTCATTTCATCCTCCAAAACCTATTTGCATATCGGGTCATCCATGATGCCAATCTTATAAAAATAATCTCCCAGGTGACAATGTCCCCGCAGTAGGCCCATTAAAATTCGAAATTGTTCCTCTTTAGGGAAAAGGGATTCCTGGTAAATAGCGCATTAGGTCCTGTGCACACTTCATTTCAAGGGCCTCCCATCAGTCGTAAAACTGTGATACGAGACTCTATTGTGAATATTACAGTTCTACTATCTGAGCATATGTTTATTATCTTCTTTCTATTTATCTTTTTCTCACAGAGATGGCAACATTGCAAATAACATAAATTTCTGTTTGAAACATCCATTTCTCAAAAGAGTCTGCTCCTCCTCCCAGTATTCTTAACTTGGCTAAATTGTTTTTTAGAAGAAAAGAATTAGGTTTTCTCATTCTTTTTTTACTGTACTGTATATTGTTCATTGATTACAAAATATCCAATTGAACTAAACGTTAGTTTGAAATCACTTCAGTCGTTATCAATGCTAACCAATTAGGAAAAACCGCTGATTGATGTAGCTCCATTCGTTTTCCGATAATTGCTTAGAATTACTGATCCAAGACTATTTTAATGGAAATTGTTTTAACTTTTTAAACTCTACAAAGGTTAGAAATTAGACAAAATTTACGTAACTGCCAATATTATACTATTTAACATTAAAAATTAAATAAGTCAAAGAAAACGGTCAAATGTGACTCATACTCCGAGGATTCCATACCATTCAGTATTATGAATAATACTGATTAGATCCAGGTTAGTTATCTTAAAAAGCTAGATTTTGACGTTTGGCTTAATGAAAATACATATTTAACTCATTGCATAGTTTACAAAAATTTTCTATATAACTGTAGTTGCTTTTCAATGCATTAAACTATATATGTAATCCAACAGCCAGTACATGTGAGTCGATACAAATTCTCAATCACAAAATTAAGTTTATTGGTAATATAGAATAATTTAAAAATCTAGAAAGTTCTAGAACTATTTCCAATATAGTTTCCTTGAAAATCTAAATATCAATTTTAGCTTTACAAGTTTTAGAAATAGAGAGAAGGAATTAGTTTTCAAAATATATTTTTAGCAATTTCTCTAAAACCATTTAACTTTAAATTCTGAAAATACTTATTACAGAATCCTTATAGCCAACCCTTTTGACCCAACTCCTACAGGATTAACTACATTTTTTTAGCGATCCTACCAAAGTTTTTCAATCAAAATTAAAACAAAATCTGTCAAACACAACAGGCATTTTTTCAGAGCTCGGTAAAAAAATAATAATTAGTACGAACACACAAGTGCCAAAACTCTATGCCCTTAAAAAAATCACAAACCAGGAAATTCCATTCGCCCAGTCGTTTCATACATAAATTGCCCCACAAGGGAACTAAGTATAAAACTAAACTCAATTTTCAAACAAATAGTCTATTTTAAACCAATCTACAGTCTAAATAATTGAATAGATCTCGTTCAAAAACTAAAAAAAGTAAAAATTCCATATAACCCCAATATTAGTTTCTTCGGACATATAAAGCATGTTTTCCAACAGATGAATAGTTTATACTTATCCAAGAAATGTTACACAAACGCAATATAAACCCATTAATTATTACTGAAACCTTATCCCTCTTTGAACTTTATCTATCATAAACCTATTTCCAGTTCAATAATAAATTCTATTCAGAGTATAGGTCTACCAATGGGTTCTCCTCTTAGCCCTCAGCAGATATTTTGATGTCAGACATAGAAAACAAAATTCTTAACTCTCCTTTAAGCAACAACCACGTTCCATTTTGGTATAGATATGTGAACGATGTTCTAGCATGTTTTAAAGGTACTACTAGACAGCTTCCAAAATTCTTACTATATATTAATAATTGCCATCCAAAAATTTAATTTACCCTATAAACCAAAAATGACCATAAAATAAATTTTCTAGATCTCACCACATCTCACTTAAATAATCAGTGTTGCTTTAAAATTTTTAGAAAATCAACGTTTACAAGTAATACTATATCCAATCACTCTTTTTACCCCTTACAACATAAAATGGCTGCATACAATTCAATGATACATAGAGCATTTTCTTTACCTCTCTCTGAAGAAGATCTTCATGAGGTACTAAATATCATTGAAAGGATTGCAATAACAAAACAATTTTTCCAAACAAACCGTAAAAAAGTTTGATTTTTGAAGCAATCTGGCAATCTTGTCGGTGGTTCCGTGTATGTAAGGTAAGACAACACTGTCCATAGTAGGTACATTTATGACATTTTGTTGAGGAGTTGGGTTTTGATATGTGAATGTCTGTTTGCATGAAATTGGTGATGCTGACCAGGGTGAAAAGGAAGACGATTGTATCTTTCGAGAAGTAGAAAGAAGAGGAGATGCAAAACCGGACGGGGCCGTTTCCTGTTAGTAGAGTTGATCAGAGTGTAGTATCTTCGACATAACCTCATAATGGGCTTTTAACCTAGCGAAGCAAATTAAAGTATATTTAATTTCCAGAGAGACGCAATTAGTAATCTTCACGAGTGAATGTTGCGTACAGAATGCGTGAAAGAGGACAAACTTACATTAAAAGCAAAATGTAAGGTAGTGCGAAGCAATAGTGAATTTTATGCTAGGGTGTTATTGATTTAGATGATCTTGGAAATTATGGAGGTTATCTACCCCAGGCGGCAAAACTACGAACGTATCATCTATATATCGGCACCAAAATGTAGGTTATAGAGGAACAGAAGACAAGGCGTTTTTTCGAAAACTTCCATGAAGATGTTAGCTACCACAAGTGATAGCTGAGATTCCATGGCCGCTCCCGAAGTCTGTTCGTAGAAAGATCCTTGAAAAGTAAAATAAGTCGAAATCAGACATGCTTTAAATAATTCTAGTAGGGTGGTACTCTCCGCTCCTATTTAATCTAAATTCGGAGACAATTTTCCGAGAGGCCTTAGAAGATGTAAAAAAGGGCATTAGAGTGAATGGTGTATGGATCAACAACATTCGTTATGCCGATGACACGGTCCTGATAGCAGAAAATATAAATGATCTACATCAAATAGTAAATATGGTTGGACAGCACAGTGCATCTATGGGTCTGAACATCAATACTAGGAAAACAAAGTTTTATGATCATCTCCAGAAACTTGGATGCATTTACAAATTCCGGAATAACATTTGAAGCAGCGCCCATTGAAAGAGTGGACAAGTTCAAATACCTAGGAACATGGTTTTGTGAGGATTGGACATCGGACAGAGAAATAAAAAGCCATGTTGAACAAGCTCGACAGGCTTTCCTGAAGCTTAAAAATGTGGTTACCTGCTCAGAATTCGATATTGACTTAGGGTGAAGTTTATGAAATGCTACGTATGGTCAGTGCTTCTTTATGGCGTGGAGGGTTGGATCCTAAAAACGAGAGATATCAATAAACTGGAAGCCTTCGAGATGTGGCTGTATCGCAGAATTATTAAAATCACATGAACGGAGAAGAAGACAAATGAGGAAGTTCTAGGGCGTGTAGGAAGAGAGCGTGAACTATTCGAAGTAGTCAAGAAAAGAAAAACAGCCTATCTAGGACATATCATCAGAAACGAAAAATATGGGTTCTTACAGTTGATGATTGAGGGCAAAATTGAGGGCCGGGGAGGAATGGGGAGGAAGAAAATGTCTTGACTTCGGAACATAAGACAATGGACAGGGTTACGTGATGTACAAACACTGATCCACACCACCCGAGATAGAGAAGCAATGGAGCATGTGATCGCAAACATCCATTAATGGATATGCATCCGAAGAAGCAGAAGTAGGGTGGAGTCTATGTTGTTGTTTCATAATATGTCTAATATTATGAACACTGAGTCATCTATAGGAACATTTGTGTACAGGAATTCTACATCAAAACTGACCAATATGTCTCCGGGCTCTAATTGGATAGAAATCAAACATTAGGACAATTTTCAACACATGTAAGAAAGTTGGACAATGATTGAAGCGACCAAAGGACGCAATTCCATTTCACACAGAAGGCGTTTACAAGATACCTTGCTCTTGTGGTAAAGTACATGTAGATGAAACGAGACGGTCTATATCCACTAGACTTAAGGAACATGAAAGATGCATAAAAAAGAAACAAATTGTACAATCTGCAGTAGTTAAATACCAGCATTGCTCAGGTCACACTAAGGTGTTAGCATGAGTGTCTGATTTATTTAAACATAAAATTGGAAAATCAATCGAAATTGGTAAATATTCAAATAATATTAATAGAAATGCAGGTTATAGTCTACAACATACAACATAAAAGTAGCTTTTAAATCTCAAAACAATCTATCCAATTTCCACTACAATGCTAAAGATAAAACTAATAAATTTAATAAATCAGGGGATTTTAAGTTAGAGTGTGATTGATAGCTTATACATTGGACAAAGTGGTAGAAGCTTTAAAACTCGTTTTTCAGAACACCACAGATCATATAGGCTACAAAAAACAGACTCTAGCTTTACCAATCATTATTTAAAACTCATATTTTATGTTTTCCTAATTTAGACACACTGAGAACATTATCCAATAAAGGGCGCAGAAAAAAAAATATTCTCGAATCTCTAGAAAAATACAAATATAGTAAAAATTAAAAAAAAATTAAATTTAAATTTGTTTAATGGCCGGACAGAACTTGAGTTTTCCCCGTTATTTGTTATAGTCAAATATAATCCATTTCCACAATTTAGTACCTCCCTTTTGTTATAAGGTTATTTCTCAGATGGTATTTAATTATTTTTTAGAACACGCATGTTTCTTTGTTAAATACTTAGTAATTCAGTTTAGAAATGACCCTGTAAGTTAAAACTGCAGTCAGAGTTTCTTAATAAAATTTTTAATGGTATAAAACATAGTTCATTTTAAAACATTTCCATAAGATGTTTGACTATTACAAAGTAACGGCTACCAGCATCAGCTTTCCAAATCAGACATAGTTCCAATATGAGTTATTATAAGACGACAACCTTTTCCACGAGGATTGCGTGGTTCTTGCAAAAATATTTGCCTGCATCGAACTTTTAATTCTCAGATCTTGCCATAACGTCACTAAGCCACGCTTCGTCAGTGTAATACGATTTTTTCTTTTTTTTTTCCGAAACTCCTGTATTTTTCCAAATATTTTCGCCGCCATAAAACAATTTCATTCTTCTCAATTAGCAAACTTTTTCAATCCCGTTTAAGATATCTAAAATTCATTTCTTTTAGAGTAAAGAAGTGTCGTTATTAATTTTTGGCTCAATTTTTTTAATACTGGTTTTTCATTTTTGTAAAAGAAACCATGGACTTTGCGACGGATGGCATATTTTGTGTTATCGTCCCCGATTATTTATCTCTCTTCCTTGTGTCTGCTTTGGTTTTTTTTTGGTAGTTTTTTATTATGACGATTTGAAACCGTGCCCAAAAAAAATTTCGTTAAAGTGCCACATATTTCTGCAGCATCCAAAGTGGTTACTTCAGGGTTTTGTTCCCGAATGCCATGGTAAACATTTTTAATTATTATTCTTTTTTTTTACATCAATTCACTATTTTTTTTGTAGACCCACCATTAGTTGAAGGTTTAGCCACTTCGTTGAGTTGGTGACTGTTACTAAATGAGTTACTGACAGAAATTATAGACTTTACAATTTTTCACATTATTAAAAATCTGTGAACTAAAACTCTACAAAATTTCAAGTTTTAACGTCAAGCTGAATTACCATATAGTTTCTTTTATATTTTTCTTCCAATTAAAATATTGACAATGGTTCTGAAATTAATAATGATCGATTGTTCGAGTTATCTAGACATCATTCAATTTTCGAACTCCTTAAATGAATAGTTATTGTAAGTAATTGCTTCTTAACCTAGATTTCGACATAGCTATAAATAGAGATGTTAAAACGAGCTCTAGTCGATTAAAAGCTGCCGATGAGTTAATTACTTTTCAAACGTTAATTTACTTTGAAAAGGTCTGAAGTTGAATAGGAAATAGAGGTGAAAGTAGGGCGTTCGCTCCAGTACTTTACGTGTATCATTATAGTTAAGTATTAGGGAAAAAAGTGGAATTGACTGGTTTCCGAAGGGTCTGTTTAAAATTGTTGTAGTAACTTTGTTTATTCTAGGATGTACGTGATTGAAAAGGCATAAGGAAATTATATAGTTATATTCAAAAATGGCATAACATTTAAGTTTTTTTTATTTATTACGGAATTATGACATTTCAAAAGTCATTACGTACCCCCTACCCTATTTTCGTTAATTTTTTTTTAATGAGGATATATATATATATATATATATATATATATATATATATATATATATATATATATATATATAATCTTGGTGCCATCAAAACAGAGGCACGAATTAAAATGCTTCATAACCCATCACAGCAGACAACAATTAGGTTTAACGAACTAAGCACAGCTACGTAAATTGATCAAGAAAAAGAAAAAAGAACATGAAACAGAAAAATTACTTAACTTACAGGCTGATTTTCAGAACGGCAATACTAGGAGGTTCTACAAGGAAGTGGGGAGGCACGAAAAGGGATTCCGTTCAAGAAGTGCCACAATGCTACAGCTTAACGATGGCACAATCACCGCCTCAAAAGTGGAGGTACTGGACAGGTGGAAGTGCTACTTTGATGAACTACTAAACGTGCCGACGCAGGAAAAACCTGAAGCTACAGTATTCGCTACGGCAGAGGTTAATATCCCACCTCCATCCATGGAAGAGACCATTAGAGCCATTAAGAAGCTCAAAAATAACAGAACGGCAGGTCGAGATAATATCTTGGCAGGAAGTCTGAAACATGGAGGAAACAATCTAATCACACAAATACATAACCTCATGAAACAAATTTGGAATCAAGAAATCATTCCTGATGAATGGAAAGAAGGGGTAATAATTCCACTCCACAAAAAAGGGGACCAAATGCAATATAAAAATTACCGAGGTATTGCTTTACTAAGCCACGCCTATAAATTATCCTTCAGCATTCTCCTTCAACGTCTCTCTCCGTATACCGAGGAGATTATCGGAGACTACCAATGTGGCTTTCGAAGCGGAAGACCAACAGTTGACCTGCTTTTCACTATTCGACAGATGCTGGAGAAATGTTCGGAGTTTAACAAAAACTTACATACCCTGTTCATAGATTTCGAGCAAGCATATGACAGTGTTATTAGGATATTATTTATTTATTAATTTAGTAAACTTATTTTCCTTCTTTAAAAATTGTCTTTTAATCTCCAGAAATTTTTTATCCACGTTTTATGTTTCTTCCCTTTTAAAAACTCAAAAAAATTTTTTTTTAAATAATAACAAATGAACATTTTTCGGTTATGTTACTTTTAATGAATGAGACCAACGATGTTTACTCTACAAAGGATTGATCTGCATTCTTTAAAAAAAAATAAATTTTCGCTTTTATAGTTAGCGGTGACGTAGTATAAATTTTTGTTTTAATTTTTTTCTGAATGGTCGGCTATCTGACGTGAACTGGCAACTAGATGGAATTTTAAGCTTTGAAATACAAATACCAAAATGGATTCTTAATTGTCAATTTTTGAAGAAATTTTGATATTTTATTGATATTATGAACTAAATATTATATTTGATGAAAATTAATTATGAATTATATAAATTTTCCTGACATTTTGATATATCTACAATTTACTTTTCGATAACTCCGTAAGTCATTACTGCTCTAATTATTTGCTTGTATAGTATAAGTTTATTGTTAGGCGAGAGTATGAATTTTGAGCTCGTTAGCACATACGACGCTTGCATTGCTGCAAATGTTTTGCTGACTATTTTTATTGTATGGTATTTAAAAGACAGACGTGACTCAATGATGTCGCCCAAATACCTTAAGTGCTTTACTATTGGTATGCTAATGTTATTCATTTTTATGGGGGTTATTATTGTATGCAGTGTCAACTTTTTAGTAATTACCATCGATTCAGAATTGCTGGGGTTGATGCTGAGTTTCCAGCAATCGAAATAATTTAAAAGCCCATTTATTTGATTCCTTAATTTCTGTTTGGCTGCTTCTGTATGTAATGAAAGTGCGTAGAACAATATGTCATCAGCGTACATTGCAAGTTTCGAATTTGTACTGACTTGTATATCTGATGTATATAGGTTCTATAATATAGGTGAAAGGATGGTTCCTTGTGGTACTCCTGCCGTTGTTATTTGGTATTTAGAGTGAGAATTTTCTATCTTTATTTTCAATTTTCTATCTGTGAGATAAGAATGAATAAGTGCTATGAAATATAATGGAAAATTGTGGAAGTTCAGTAATTTATAAAGTAGAACGGAGTTCCAGGTTGCTGTGCTGGCGCGATTGAAATTTTCTGAATGCAGAAGAAGGCTATCCGACTGTGGTATCGGCTATAGGGACCACTGCAGGGCACACTTCATAAAATTGCTAGTACTAATGTTTCCGATATTATTTATATTCTACCAATTCCTGAAGATTCATAAAAACCACCAACATTCCCATTTTCGCTCGTGTAGCACTAGATCAGCAAACTTAATTAGGTCTTCCAGGTATAGATTAAAGAGATCCAAGAAAAATACACTGAATGTGTCATTGTATAACACGTTACCTGATCCCTTTAAAGACTTAGACTTTATGTGATTTAAAAATAAATTAAAAGGACTTTTGTTAGAGAATGCATCCTGTTCGGTGGATGGGTACATAGAGACTTCTTCTGAAGAGTATTGTTAGTTCTTTTTTTATGTAATTTACAACTACTTTTTACCTCACTTTTTTGTGTTTTTTTTTGGAAGTTTGATATATTACATTGGTAATTTTTATACAAAATGTAATTAAATAAATTTATTTATCTATCAAGCGACTTAAAGCCATAAAGGAATTTGCTGTTAATAAAATTATTTCTATATAAATAAAATCTTATTAGCTGATATAATGTAATTTAATCACATTCTACATGAAAAACTATTTAATCTACACTGAAAGGACTTTTAGATTGTATAAAATAAACACAAATAACTTTATGAGCAGTTTTATTTAAAACATTGTATTTGGCAGGCGAACTGAATTACAAATACCAAATGAGATTTTTGTGTTTCGGGATCCATACAGGCAAATAGCATTACATTGATTGATATGAAAAGTAAAAAAGCAGCGAAAACATAGGAACATACGCATTAACGTATTGGAAACATCAACTTTTTTGAGATTATTAAAGGGAAAATATTACTTGTATAGTTATTACTTTTTGTTAGGAGTATTTCACAGTAACCTAATACAAATTTCCATCCTTAACAACTTGATAAAAAATTTTAAAGTCCATACACTTAATTATTGATATTTTGGTGTGTATTATACATATTTGACTTTATAGATATAGCCGATACTTGATGAAAATTCATTATAAATAATGAAAATAACACCATTGTTATAAAAAGAAATTTGTCGAATGATTTATAAGCAAGATTCAGAAAATAAATATGCTTAAGCAAGAAAAATGTTATACAACAAATTTTAAAATCGAATTTCTTCCTTCTGTATAGACATATCGATAATTTTATTGCTGATGATGAAAATTTGTGCTTTCGAAACACGTACAGTAGTTTGTCAGAACTGAACTAGAGCTTTTTAATACTTTGGTGAAGTAGAAAAATAAGCACTATAAAGTGTTCTCATTACAGTATATATCATTTAAAGTCACAAACACTAAATACTAGAATATTAAATAGGGGCACAAAGTGTCTAAACTATTTTATATCTTAATATAATAAGAATGTCACAACGTTGTTGCCAAAATACATAAAATGTGTTTAATAATATTTTATACCTTTACTATAGAACGTCAAAGTAAACACAATTAATCTAAGGTGAGGTTATCTATTACATTTCAAAGAAAACAGCTGTTTTTTGTGTTTCTTCTTTGTTACGGCTCTGTGAGGCCATTTTATCTCTTTCATTATTATGGATAAATATAAGGAGAAAAAACCACCAAATGTTTTAGTATTTTACTACTCCTACTACATAGTATATAAACGTGTTAACCTGCATATTTTTATAAAAATATAAACCGGATATTTTGTAGAATTATTAAATTTTACATAAGAAAACATTAAAAATTATAAAACAAATATATATATATATATATATATATATATATATATATATATATATATATATATATATATATATATACATTAGTTTAGCTTTAGAAATAACTTATTTTTCTGTACTCCGAGAGGAAGAATCGAAATGAACAGCCCAAGTTATATTTACGAGGAACATTTTTTTTTGGATGTATGGAAACTAAAAAGCATTGTAATTATTACATTTTTAAAGATATACACTGTTTGGACTATACATACACACAATACAAGAAAACTTTTTTTTTGTATTTACTGATCAAATTTTGGTTGTCTTATAATGTACTTGTGTCAGTTTGTACTTTTGTTACCAACTTACAAGAAGATTAATGTTGGTATCCGGCTGATGGATAACAAAAAATAAAAAGACACCTAATTTTTGACTGCGAAAAAACTTTTTGCAGGGGAGAAAAATACCCCCCTTGTCCCTCCAAAAACAAATTTTTCTACATATCCTTCTAAATCCGATATGTTTCCGAAACAAAATGAAATTTAGTTCTAATAGATGAAAGAACGTAACCATGTTTATTACACTCACGAAGGATCCATTCCTTAGTTTTTATAGAAATAACATATATTTTTTCATACATTTTTCGAAAAATTTGAAAAATCCGATTGTTATGAATAAAGCAATAAAACTAAGTTTACGTGTTTGGGTATCTTTAAAAAAAAACCTGTGGTGAAGGCCCCGAAAGAGTTTTTGCACCATATCGTCTTTATTTTCGTACCTAGCAAAGTTATTGATAGTCCAATAACAGTATGATGACCATTTCAACTCCCTCAATGGTTGTATCTCCACTTTCAATGAGATGAAATGGTGGTCTAATTTTTTTTCTTCTTTTCTCAAATAAAAATTGTATAAAATCGGATAATTAGTTCGAAGCGATTGTAATTATTAATAATTATAACAGAATTGAAAACCTAAGTAATAAAAAATTAAAGTTCTATTATTAATAATATTATCGAATTGTTAAGAAGATTTATTCATTAGTTGGATTCAATTTTTAGATTTACCCGATAATACTACGAATCAATGATATTGTTTTCCCCAGTTGTTTCATAAAGGAAAATGGACGGCAAGACACAGAACCTATGCGAGTATCTGGGTAACAACGGTTGACTGAAATAAATTTGTAAATTAAGCCAATTTAATTATAATTAACATTTTCGGCTCAAAATTAAATAACTAATCCATTAGTTATTAATAAATTAAAAAATATACTTCCCGTCGGTAATTATATACGTAAAACAAGTAAAGGATAAGTTTCCCGGCCAAAATCTCCTCTCAACGTAATCCGATAATGACAGATAACCTAACCTAGAAATGTTATAAACAAAATAAAATTCAGTGAAATGATCAAATAAATTTTAAGAAAACTGGCATATGAAAGGATAAAAGAAAAAATTATATTCGAATAGTAAGCAAGAAGGCCGAAATTTAATTGAAAAAAGTTAACAATAAATTCAACGAAAATAGAAATAAATCACCACCCACAGTCTAGTGAATGCAAAGCAAAACAACATAAATAGGAGGCAAACTGTGAGAGTTGTAGTAATATAAATATTGGAAGTATTAGTGAAAGGTGTTGTGTTTTATTCTGCGAATCCATTGGACGATTTTAAAGAGTCGGAATTTTAACAATATGTTAACTCATAAACAACCTTCCTGATTTCATCTAAAAATATATTACCTTAAATAATCTTTAAAAATTGAACTCTTAATTAAATTGAATCTATAATGTATACATGCTTCCTCTTGACGTTTTTACTAATATCTGGCAAGTAATTATTCTAAAAATGACCGACATTGTAGCAAAATTGATAAGAGTAATTTTTTATATTTTAACACCTTTTTAGTCTTTTGTAGCAGTAAATTAATAATGTTATACATCATTCTGCCTCTAAAATATTAAAAGCTCCGCAGAGCCTCAGAGTTCTTTGAACCGAAAAAGAATAATGGCCATCATGGATGCTTCTAAATATTTCGAAAGAGGGGATAAAAGGTCAGTCAGACAGAAGATAATTTTTTTACCGGGCTGAAGCCGCAAAACAGATCGCTTATTTTTATAAGTCTGAATATATATATATATATATATATATATATATATATATATATATATATATATATATATATATGTATATATATATATATATATATATATATATATATATATAT
Organism: Diaprepes abbreviatus; assembly: GCA_034092305.1. Lineage (NCBI taxonomy): Eukaryota > Metazoa > Arthropoda > Insecta > Coleoptera > Curculionidae > Diaprepes > Diaprepes abbreviatus. The sequence goes on from JASJET010000200.1 coordinate 8,285,957, forward strand.
TCGAAACCAGCGAAAAGTCCTTGCCCGACATCATTTTTGCTGAAAACCAGGAAGCAAGCTACGATACAACAGTATACTTTATTTCACTTCTTCAACATGGCTAAACGGGTTGTCCGTCGCTTTCTGTTACATTCCTTTTTTTCTAGAGGTTCTCTTCTGGATTTTCCACACCTATATACAGGGTGATTCAAAAATCGATCACGAAACTTAAGGGGGTGATTCTACTTGACAAAATAAGGGTAGAGCTTCATATAATTTTTTTTCAAAATGTCATTCGTTTTCGAGTTACAAGCCGTCCAAATTCAAGTTTTTATTTTTTGTTTTTTGAATTACTCGCTTACAGGAAAACCGATTTGACTAATATTTGAAAGATAGGCTTCTGCGTTTCATCATTTTAGTAACAATTCACATTGATTGTTTGCCGCTAGAGGGTACTTTACCTACATTGAAAATTGTTTTTTTGTCATAATTTTTTAGTGTTGACAGCTACAGTAGTTTTTGGCATAATTTCTGAAAGACTGATGCCAGGCCTTTAAAAAAGGTGCTCTTTATTTACATCGCTAAACCCAACGGTTTAGACGTAAATCACCCTTAAAAATTAAGTGGTAAATTTACTTTTCTCATTTCATTACCACCAGCTACCAGGTAAATAGCTATCAAAGTATACTAGAGCTGTCAGTTTAACATCAAATAAATTCGCTTTTTAAACTATTTAATTTATAATCTTAAAATAACTAATAATGGCTAATCACCAATATTCAAATATCGAATATTGTGATATCCATTTTTGTTATGGAAAAGCAAATGGTAATGCAGAGTTGGCAAGAAGATATTATATGGAGAGTTATCCGGAAAGAAATATCCCTCATGCTCAAACATTTTCCGGTGTGCACAGGAGGCTTGCGGAATGTGGTTCCTTTAAAAGTTATAATGGAAATAGGGGAAGACCTAGAACTGCTAGAAACGTGCAACAAGAAGAAAGAGTGCTTGAAATTATTGAAGATAATCCAGGTATTAGTACTAGAAAAATTGGGAATGAAGTGCGGCTCTGTCAGGCTAGTTCATGGAGGATACTAAGAGAAGAACAACTCTACCCGTTTCATTCAAAAAAGGTGCAGGCTCTTTATGACGATGATCGGCCGAGACGGTTGGAAATGTGCAATCAGATCCTAGCTAAGTATGAACACGATAATCGATTAATTGGCGTCATATTATTCACTGACGAAGCTGGTTTCACTCGTGATGGCATAACAAATCTACACAACATCCACACATATGCTTACGAGAACCCAAACAATGTGGTAGAAACGAAACATCAGCGTAGATTTTCACTAAATGTGTGGGCAGGGATAATAGGAGATTACCTTATTGGTCCTCATTTCTTTGATGGCCCATTAACTGGTGACGTATACTTAGATTTTATCCAAAATCGTCTCCCATTGTATCTGGAAGATGTGCCATTGGAAGTAAGGGCCAACATGTGGATCCTCCAAGACGGAGCTCCGCCCCACTTTAGTATACGTGTCCGACAGTATTTGAATGCAACGTATCCTGAGCGATGGATAAGACGAAGTGGACCATTGGCATGGGCAGCGAGGTCACCAGACCTTAATCCTATGGATTTTTTCTTTTGGGGTCATTTGAAACAATTGGTGTACGATATTCCAGTAATCAACGTCGAGGATCTTCGCTTCAGGATAATCGAAAAGTGCCAAATTATTAAAGAAACACCAGGAATTTTTCATCGAGTTAGGCGACATTTTTTGAAGAGTGTTAGGAAATGTATGGAAGAAAATGGGGGACATTTTGAGAATCTTTTTTAGTTTGTTTAGTACTGTTTCATTAATTTTTATCAATTAAATGTATATCGCAATAATCCATAATATGAATATTTACTGATTAGCCATTATTAGTTATTTTAAGATTATAAATTAAATAGTTTAAAAAGCGAATTTATTTGATGTTAAACTGACAGCTCTAGTATACTTTGATAGCTATTTACCTGGTAGCTGGTGGTAATGAAATGAGAAAAGTAAATTTACCACTTAATTTTTAAGGGTGATTTACGTCTAAACCGTTGGGTTTAGCGATGTAAATAAAGAGCACCTTTTTTAAAGGCCTGGCATCAGTCTTTCAGAAATTATGCCAAAAACTACTGTAGCTGTCAACACTAAAAAATTATGACAAAAAAACAATTTTCAATGTAGGTAAAGTGCCCTCTAGCGGCAAACAATCAATGTGAATTGTTACTAAAATGATGAAGCGCAGAAGACTTAGCCTATCTTTCAAATATTAGTCAAATCGGTTTTCCTGTAAGCGAGTAATTCAAAAAACAAAAAATAAAAACTTGAACTTGGACGGCTTGTAACTCGAAAACGAATGACATTTTGAAAAAAAATTATATGAAGCTCTACCCTTATTTTGTCAAGTAGAATCACCCCCTTAAGTTTCGTGATCGATTTTTGAATCACCCTGTATATATATATATATATATATATATATATATATATATATATATATATATATATATATATATATATATATATATATATATTTATATATATATATATATATATATATATATATATATATATTTATTTATTTATTTATTTTAGCGTGTCTCACTTTTTAACTGTATATATTTAAGTCCAATTAGCCGTTATTTTTTTATTATTTTGTTATTGCATTTGTGTCTTTTTCTTAAGCGTGTAGAATTAAGACTTTTGTTTTATTTTTTTGGAGCTATCGGATTTCCATATAATAAAGTAAATTAAATTAAAATGTCTGTGCAATAGAAATAAAAATAAGTAAGTCTAATTCTAACTGTAACATATCAAAATAAATCACATTTGAATCCCGTTTTAGTGTTTAATTGTAATTCTGCAGGTGATTTAAGAAATAAATAAACTGAAACGTCAAATGTCCTAAAAGTATTTTTAATTAATGATAAAATGACCGATAAATCCAAAATAAAATTATGTTATATGGACAAATTTATTTTTTTATATATGTTTAACTTCTTGTATTTATGATTTGGGTATTTGATAAGTATTTAAATTAAAACTTAGAATTTACTGAAAAAATAAGGCTATATTTTAGTCTTAATGTGCCTAAAACGGTTTCTATGCCTAATAAAAATACAGTGGTGATTTGTGTTAAATATGGCAAAATTATCTCTAATTTGTAATGACTACCAATTATTAAGAAATCATTAGAAATAAAATAATATTATAACAACTTAGTTCTATTTTAAGTTTATCACAGAAATAATATTATAAACCGGTATTTTTGATTATAAAATTTCCAACCCAACGCACCGGCCTAAAGAACACAGGTAGTTTGTGAAGGAAAAAAGGGTTAAAAATGATTTCTAGTTCTTGAATATATTATATTTCCGTTCCTCGATGCAATAGGCACATCTTTATGAATATAAACGTTGTGTTGACTAATTAATTTTTTATTTAGTTCAGATGAATATTATTGATGACGCATAGATATTCTTACCCTGAACCAACTGTATACTAATGTATTTAAATCTAAAGTGTATGTCAAATCTAGTACAATTACGAAGTAAAAGTCAATACTATAAATCATTAAATTATGACATTAATTTGACTGTTTCATAATTATAAACTTACAAATTATTGTTATATTTTGCTACCCTTAACCATTAGTATTCGAAATTATACATATTTTACAACTTGACACTTTTAAATGGCTATTATTTCAGAAATACTTTAACAAAGGACACCCTTATTCATTAAAGGGATTTATAACCTAATATCTGACTACTAAATGACCTCCCTTTCACGAAAGTTGTTCGAAATATAGATGCAGAATACGAAACACTTTCAGAATCCCAAAATCTCTTTTAAGCCAGCAGCATAAACGTATGTAAATTCAATTAAGGTTGTTTGTTAGGAGAGTTAAATATTCAGCGCCACCGTTTGAGACTTTCAAGGAAACGCTTCCGCTTTTAGTTCCATTGAAAATTATTCAAAGTTAAATAATTTCAGTGGCAGTCATTTATTATTAAAATCTTAATCATTATAGTTTACTACATTATTTTTTGTAGAAGTATACTCAGCGTGTAATATATTTGTCACTACGACAGTATGTTATTGGTTGCTAAACCTGAAACAATTGTAAGTAAATTACTTGTCGTCGAATGAAGGATATGCAAATAATAATGAATATCATTAAAATTATATAAAACCTGAAGCCCAATAAAGGCAAGAAAATTAATGTGAAATTTACAAAAGTTCTCAGAGAATATTATCATTTAAAAAGATTTATGGCTCATAGCATATGCTATATTATTTTTTTAAATCTCAACTAGCAAGGCCTCATCTGTCTGTACCTAAAGAGCATACTTCAGTCTATTGGATATCCACTGTTTGTCCAAAGCTGGACATACTGGATCTCCAAGGGATATCCAAAATTGGTTCACCCGACATCCAATGAATATCCACTGGACTATACGAATGTCCCACTCATGGATGTCCTTTTGGACTCCAAATATTGTCCAGATAGGGATAATTTTTGGATATTAATAGGACTAATTCTGGATGTCCCTATAATGTCCAAGTATGGTATTGTAGTTTCAGGGTTATGTTATGATTTATTATTCCTTCTTCCTAATATTCCGCTAACACGAGTGGTACACATTTTCAGAATTTGCTTAGGGTCCGAGGGCTTACAGTTGCCCAATTAATCTGCACTTCTGAAAATACAGACCACTCATATCATCGAAACGTCAATAAAAAGTAACCATAGACGCCAAACTATTAATCTTATAATAATCTTATTTCTCTCATTCGCTTTCCTCAACCATTACCTAATCGCATCTTCGGTTGTTTTTTGTCGGCCCCTCATTTTTCTGCAGCGCCTGAAAATTAATAAGGTGTCACGTTAACTGATGCACTAAGTATTAGTTTTGTTGTTCGTTGTTCGTCTTTTTGGTGCCGTTCTTCTTTTTCTTGTTTGTCTTTAAGGCGACGGTCCTCTATAAGTTCCATAAGATCAGCCAATATTTTATTTATTTGATCCATATCAGCTGTTTGCTGTCTAGTATTAACCATATAAGCTTATAGAATGTTGTTGGAAGCTCAATTCTAAACTTCTTTCTTGATATTAAATTTGATGGTAACCTCCGATTTTGCTATCTCTTCTAGTTTCTAAATAGAATGTTTTAGAATTTTATCTAAAATTAGTTTTATTTCCTTACTTGGTAACAAGTATCACAGTAAAATCAGTTTTCCTCTATCTCTTATGGTTTATAAATAGCATTTTCTGGAAATTCAGTGACAATCCTCACTTCTGACACCAATTGTTACGATTTGAAATTACTTCGTGGCTCGCATAATTAAAACCCAACACTTTTTCCTAATAAATAACAACTTGTTGATAACTATTTAATTTTTTTCAGACTCAAATATCAATTAATTAACTACGCTTATACTATTCCTATTTATACACTATATAGGACGTATCAAAATAATATTTCTACAATGATGCATCAAAAAATTCTCCTAATCCCTCGTTACAATATGATAATAAAGTGTGAAATAGTAAGAAAATTTTTTATACCGCCTAGTGCCCAAAAATAAAATCGTTTTTCTTAAAAAAATACTTCGAAATTTAATTTAAAATAGCCGAGCGTTGACGATAGTTTCAAATTTAATCCGAGACAAAACAGATGCCAAGAGGGTTTCTTGGCTTATGCTTACTAAACGTTGTGAGATATGTCAAAATAATATATGACGAGCTGTCACGCATAATCTCTTGGCAAAATCTGTTTCTACTAATTCTTGTAGGGAAAACGCTTAACATGGGTTACAAAGAAATTGTTTAGAAAAAACTTGACATCTTACTCGGGCATATTTATTGAAGAGACATGAAGTCTTCCCACGCATACCGAAATTAATAATTATCATTTAGAGTCCGCAACGTATTGTGTGAACCGGTGCAAATTGTTAATACACATTAAAATAAATACAAAGTAAGGTAAGTAAAGCAAGCATTACCTTGAATTTAGATAATTTTATTTCAAAAGAATTAACTGAACTGATTTTTTAAAAGATGATAGGCTATAAGGTGATTTAAAAATTAACGTCTAATTAATATCCCAAATCTTATTACGAAAGTTTTAAGGAATCTTCTAATTCATTTCAAAAATTTAAAAACGTCAAATTATTTTATTAGAATTAAAAGGTCCTAACATCATATATATATATATATATATATATATATATATATATATATATATATGTGTGTGTGTGTGTGTGTGTGTGTGTGTGTGTTTATTAACTTTTAAATTTACTTATATTTAAGTAAAATATTCTGAAGGCTATGAACAATTCAAGTATGTATTTTTGCAGAAATGTACTATTAGTGTTATAAATAAAAGGCCAATACGAAATCCACAAAATCTTCAATGTTCATAAATAACTCAAATTAATTCCATTTCCCTTTGTAATGCATTCCTACAAAAATATTTGTACAGCACTAATAAATATATAGCCGCTTTTATGATATATTACGGCAATCATACATTGGCGGCAACTTCATATTAGCAATGATGTGGCGTACGTCATACAATGTTTCGACGTTTAGAATAACTTTATAACTTTAAGCTATACACGCAAATAATAAATATTTCCTCTTTAATGTAACTGTGTCTAAAAATGTTTGTGGTATTTATATTTTTACCATTAGTTTAATTTAAATAAAAAAAAAACTTTATTTGAAGCAATTATGCGGCTTATTACCTATACATTTTAATTTGCACCTTGTGGCACTAATAAACAAAATTAAAGAAAACCTCCAACGCAGGTGTGAAGTACAAGTAGAAAAAATAACAATTAGTCGACCCTGTCACAGATCCAAGAAGTATGTTTCAAATACAGAAGGAAAGTAAATAAAAACATCAAGACTATGAAATGTTAGAAGATAAGCAGCAGGTAAAAGAACTAGAAATTTTGTTACTGATGCAGTATTGAAGCAAAAGCATATTAAAGAGAAGTCTAGTAAAAGGTAAATCAACTTTCTTGAAAAAGATACAGTTATTAACAAGCAATATAGATGTTGGTGGTAAATACTGCCCTCTGATGATGTATAAGGTGTAATCAGAAAGTAAATTTTATGCGGTATTTGTTTTTAATTGTGGTCATCTTTTTCTCACATGGGCATTACTGTTTATGATGTACATGTAAATATTCAGCCCTTTAGGACAACTACTTTGTTGGGAGATTTTTGAATCTGGAGAATAGCGGACCAAAGAATCTATTAAATTTTGTGTTAAAAATAAATTCAAGTGCAATAACGTCTTAAAAATGAAGTGTTTATGAGTGGTACAAATGCTTCAAAGGGGACCAAGATGAAGTTGAGCATGATAATTATCACTATTACCTGGAAAAAAATCGGAAAATTATGTTAGAAAATCTGCAATTTTCTGTATCATCTCATAAAACTCACATGGAACCATTTGAACTATTTTTTTTTTGACATGAGAAACAGTCAAATTTGTATAAAAATTGTTGAATTTTCAACTAAATCCAAAGAAAATAGTTGAGAAATGATTAAATGAAGTTACTTTTAACTTCAGCGCAATATGTGATGTAACATTGGTATACGTCTAGGCCATCAAAGGAAAGGCTCAGTCGTCTCAAGAAGAGCATTCTGAAAAGCCAAGACAAAAAAAAGCCCATCAAGTTCGTTAAAATGTTAAAATTGCTGCTTATACTTCACTACTGATTTGTGAATGTTTATTAAAAAAAAATAAAAATAACACCATAGTAATACTCCAGCCATCATATTAACCGGACTTTGTTTCTCATGTCTTTTTTTCCGAAAGGAAAAGTTCTGAAACCAATGAAGTTCCAATTTAATAAATAATGTTGTGACACCGACACTGAAATTTGAATATCGAACTATTGAAATGTAGAATTGAAAAATGTCGGTCATAAATATTGATATTTAGGGAGAAAAATATGGATATTTCTATATAACATGATCTTATCAAGCCTAAGACATGGAGGTTATATACAATTGATTGTAAGAGGGATAACCGAGGGTAAGAAGAGAAGACGAAGACTAAAGTATTTGCAATAAATAAAGAAGAACAAAAATGGAGAGCTGTGTCAACCCAGTCGAAGGATTGAAAACTCGAAGAAGGAATGACATATTTTGCCAACTGCATTTACAGTAACAGAAAGATTCAAATTTCTTAATATACCTATTTAAATTGTGTTTTATTACAAATAAATTATAAAAGCAAAGAAGTCTAATAATCCCAAAATCAGCCTAAATTTGATAACTTATTTAGTTCTTACATTGTATGTCTTTCGGTGAAACCTTATGTGAAATCAAAACAACCCTTGATGAATACATTTATGAATGAATTAGTAAACAGGTCATTCAAAGCGTCGTGTTCTAGATTTACACCTAACAAGGCACGTCTCTATTATGATATGCAGGGTCACACAATTTCTAAATATAGGATATTGCAAAAATATCTGTCTACGCCATATAAAGATATTTATAGAACAAGGTTTATAAACATTTTCGTAAAGATATTGACATTTTACTGACTGATAAAGCAGATAACACCCGGAAATTAAAAATAAATATTCTAGCACAAACAAGTTATAGGAGAAGACTACGATATGATTGGAATCTTCCATGTATATTATCAAAAATTTTTTAACGTCAGTATTTTGTATGGAAACAAATTGATCTATTATCGCTAAAGGTTTTTTAACAGCAGGAGATTTTTATTGCCGGCTCTTATACTCACAACATTGATATTTCATATTACCATTATCTATCATCCACTGGAGTTTATGGCAAAGATCTTTTTGGAAAGAGAATTTTTAAGTCTTTAAGGGCCTACAAAAAGTTGCATTTTCTCCTTAAAACTGGAAAAAATATGAAATATATTTCGTATTTTCTCTAGATGCATTTTGAAAAGCATGCATGACACGGGTGGTTTAATACAGTTATACATCTATAGATTATATTTGTATATTCTGCCTAAAAAATATTAACTGTCACGTTGCAGTCAAAATTAATAATGCGTCCCAATTTTGTTAAGATAATTTTAGGTCTGTTAATATATTTTTAAGAAGTTCGAAAACTAATGGGAGTAAAAGTGTAGCAGAATAAACACAAAGCCAAGTAAAAGAAAGTCTAGAGAAAGCTGGAAGTTGGTACAAAATTTAAGCAAAGAAATAATATCGTATATAACGACAGAAAAATGGAAATAATATTGTAAAGATTTATTAACCAAAGGAAAAACACAATTTACCATTTAAAATAAAGCTATAAAAAAAGTAATAAAAATATATATCCTGAAGAATCCCTAGGATTAGGAGATATCCCTATTAATATCTAAGAAAGCCATTTCAGGATTGTTTAAATAGCGCTGAAATCCCTAATAAACGGATAATATCTCTAATGTCAATGGTTCTTAAGAAAGAGGGGTGAAAATTATAAGAAAATTGCGGAGATTAGTACAATTAGAAAAATATATGAAAATGTGTAAAACATAGGATCGAAAAGGAATACAAAAACTTTGAGGTAGACCTACTATACTATATCTCTCAAGTCACTGAACGGTAGGAAAAGAAATCAGAAAATTCATCTATTACATGTTGATCTAAAGAAGATTTCACATTTCATACAAATTCTGGTAGACGTTAAAACTAAAAAATATTAAAAGAGATCTCATAAAAACGAGCAAGGCACCATAAAAATAATACTGTGAAAATTCAGGAAGGCAAAAATCTCATAACAAAAATAATAATAACAAAATTATTGTAACAAGAATGCTGCCTCCCACCAATACTTTTCAAACTTTACCTTGAAGAGACGCTCAATCTATGGAAGAAGATATGTGAAAACATGGGAATTCCTTTTGACAACATCACGATCTTATTTACCCTGGATTTTGCAGAACATCAAATTGTGATTACATGAGGACTTAATAAGTCACATGCAAGAAAAAGCTTATTGAAGGGTGCAAAACTAGAGACTCGAAAGGAACATGACAAATATAGAATATCTGTGTATCACCAGAGAGCCTAAAGAGATTATCCTGCACATACATACCTAGAACTTAGAATAACGGGAAATGGATTCCTTGATACAGCAATATAAAAACATAAAAGGAAGAAAGGTTACTATGAGAATAACACTTGATGTATAACCAGCAAGCACAGAAGATGCCAATTGAGAGTTTGGGGAAACGTTATTTCGACAAGAAAACAAACGAGCAAACAGATGTATTTTCGTAATAATACTGAATCGCATGTTCCTATCGCCAATATTCAAGCCACGGTACACCAGAAGGAGAAGCAGAAATAATACGATAGGAGGTAGTTCGCGTGCTAAGAACCAGCAAACCACCACAACCAAACAAAACTCTCAGAAATAAAAGTCCTAAACAATCTTAAAAACAATAAAAACATCATCATCCTACCAGCAGACAAAGAGAACGCCACTGTAATTGTAAACATAGTGGCGTTCTCTGACCTCAGATTCGTGGTCAGCGACTCCAAAAATCCCCGTATACAAGGGTGGTTCGATAAGTTCTGGGCCTGAAAAAGAGAGGGCGCTAGTAGGATCAAGTAACTATAATATTTTGTAAGCATTAACCTTGAGATGACGCTTTGCAAAGTTTCAGATGTTTGCGTTCAGTTGCTGTTTTGTGGCGATCGAGTGAATACATAAGGTTTGATATTTTGTGAAAGATGGATAAAATTGAAGTTCGAGCGGTTACAAAATACTTTGTTTCAAAGAGCTTAACTCCTACGGACATTAAAAATTAGTTAGATTCTACTTTAAAGGATTCTTCTCCTTCGTTTTCGACGGTAAAAAAATGGGCTGCTGAATTTAATCGTGGTCGTACATCAATTCAAGATGATGTGTACTCGGGACGCCCAAAAACCACTACAGTTGACGAAATTGTCACAAAAATTCACAAAGTCATACTTCATAACCGCCCACTGAATATATGAGAGCTTCCTGGTATAGCAAACATCTCGATAGATTGTGTCCACTACATTTTATATGATGTTCTAGGCATGAAAAAGCTTTGTGCGCGATGGGTGCCACGTTTGTTAACAGTCGACCAAAAATGCCTTCGAATGAACACTTCGCAAGACTGTAGATGAAATATGAATTCACCATTACACGCCAGAGACAAAGCAGCAGTCTAAACAGTGGGTGGGGGTAGGTGAAAGTGTGCCAAAAAAAGCAAAAAGGGTTCCATTTGCAGGAAAAGTGCTGGCAACAGTTTTTTGGGATTCACATGGCGTGGTGCTTATAAATTATTTAGAACAAGGCAAGACCATCACCGGGGATTATTACGCTTTACTACTGGACTATTTGCAGCATGTGATTAAGGCTAAACGTCCACATCTTGCCAAAAAAAAGTTCTCTTTCATCAGGAAAACGGGCCTCCACACAAATCTATGGTTGTTGCTGCAAAACTCCATGACCTACGTTTCGAAGTACTTCCACGTGCACTATATTCGCCAGATTTGGCTCCCAGTGATTACTTTCTCTTCCCAAACTTGAAAAAATAGCTCGCTGGACGAAAATTCCCTTCAAATAACGAGGTCAGAGTAGCCACAACCGCTTACTTTGCAGAGTTGGACAAATCGCATTTTACTACGGATATTAAAATGTTAGAACATCGTTGGTCTAAATGTATTGAAGTACAAGGGGACTCTATGTTGAAAAATAAATAAAAACATTTTCAAAAATCTTTTGTTTTCTTTATCAGGCCTAAAACTTATCGAACCATCCACGTACCAGATTTGGTGCAAATCGGTTGATTTTTAAAAATTTGGCCACCATATTAGATTTTTGACCGACATGTTGCATTTTGTCAACCTACCATACCAGCTTTTTAGGGGCGTCCATCAGCTACAATTTGAGCCAAAAACGACCCGATCGGTTGCAAATTCTTATTTTTACAATCTTTCTTTGCTAAACACTCGATTTTTCTCCGATTTCCGGCCGCCATATTAGAGCCGCCATCTTGAATTTTTCATTCAGAATTTGAAAGTAAATGCTCTAAGCTTCAAAATAAGCCCTTGATTATGTGAATGAAGTCAAATGCGTGCAGTGAAAGCAAACTTCGCTTCATCATATCCTTCCCGTGTTGGAGGTTGCACAATTTGAATAAATTGCAATAAAACACAATTTATCCCATTCCTATTCACTAACAAGTACATGTCGGTACCCTGATGAGTCTAATAAGAGACGAAACATGTACCTCTGCCGATCACTGTATTGGGAGGGTAAGTTTTGGCTTTCTTCTCGGTATGGTGGTACAGGTAGAATGGGATAAATTGTGTTTTGTTGTAATTTATTCAAACTGTGCAACCGCCAACACGGGAAGGATATGATGGAGCGAAGTTTGCATTCACTGTTCGCATTTTACGTCATAAATATATATATATATATATATATATATATATATATATATATATATATATATATATATAGATGTAGAAGAAAATGAGAAAATGTACATATGTATTTATTAATGCTCCAAAATTGTGGAGAAAAAAGAATTGACAGGCGGCATGGTAGAGATAATGGAAAAAATTTTAGATGACAGTAGATACGTTAGTACCACGAACCAATCATCAAGATATGTCGAAATTCTCAAAAGTAAGAGTTTCCTTTCATGGTTAAACTTGCTTTACAAAATAATGGCTCAAGTTGATTTGTTATTTGATAAGTTTCAAACAAGAGAAATTGACTCTTTTATCGCAAATAAATATATATTATCATTTGAATCAAAATTAACAAATTAAAAATAATATTACCTCAAATGACATTGAGCTATCTTCATCTACTTCAAAACAACTTATGCTCGATGATTTCGCTGAGTTTTCTCGGGAAGCAAAAGAAGTTTGTGATATAATTATCTGTTAAGCAAAAGAATTATTTAGCTTTACAGGTCACTTGGTAGCAGCCAGTATCTTTCTTTGGAAGAGTATGTCGAATATAGTACATGTTTTCCCGAGCAGAAATTTAAGGATTAAAATTTCCCGCTTTTTTACTTCATACAGAACTGACCGTCATATATGAAACTGAAGAATTGCTATATTTAGCAAAGCATCGAGCTAAATGAAACATTTAATGAAGTTCTAAAACTTCTAAAAATTTTAATTACTATTTATTATGCCGGTGCCTATGGCAGGTTTTATACATATCTATATTTTTAATGTACCAATGGAATTGCAACCCCTACTTTTTAATGCACCAGCCGCCACTGTTACTGACTCTTGCTGAATTTGTTCTATGGCCACGAGCCTTGAAAGATCCTGCTTACATTTTTAGTCTCAAGTCAGAACCCTTTACTTCGACATTGAAGAATGTGACGCAATGATACTGAAAAACTCACAAATGCCGACCTATCACTAAAAAGAATCAACTCTCCATACAAATAAAGGGTGTTTTTTTATAGAGGTATAGAACTTTTAAATGGAATAAAACAAGGATGAATTTTTTTAAATTGACATGAAATTTACTTTATTCGAAAGACAACCTTCTGGCATTAAAATTTAAATATGACTTCTGGCATATGACCACCACGGCTGGCTCGGACGTAGTCTAATCTGGAGGTTAAATTTTCGATGACTTTTTCCAGCATTTGTTACCGTATATCGGCAATAACTCGGCGAATGTTGTCCTCCAAGTGATCAATCGTTTCGGGCTTATCGGCGTAGACTAGCGACTTCACATATCCTCACAGAAAAGTGTCTAGTGGCGTTAAGTCGCACGATCTTGGAGGCCAATTCACGAGTCCGAAACGTCAAACTATGCGGTTACCAAACGTTTCCTTCAATAAATTAATTGTGGCACGAGCTGTGTGACATGTTGCGCCGTCTTGTTGAAACCACAGCTCCTGCACATCATGGTTGTTCAATTGATGAACGATAAACTCAGTAATCATGGTTCTATAGCGGCCACCGTTGACTGTAACGTTCTGACCAGCATCATTTTTAAAGAAGTACGGACCAATGATTCCACCAGTCCATAAAGCACACCAAACAGTCAGTTTTTCTGGATGTAACGGTGTCTCAACATACACTTGAGCATTATCATCACTCCAAATACGGCAGTTTTGTTTATTGACGTATCTATTCAAACAAAAGTGAGCTTCATCGCTAAACAAAATTCGCTTATGAAAATCGGGATCAACGGCAATCTTGTTTTGGGCCCATTCACCGAATCTACGCCTTGCTAGGTGATCGTGTGGCTTCAATTCTTGCACGAGTTGGATTTTGTAAGCACGCAAACCAAGATCTTTCCGCAAAATCTTCCATAAAGTGAATGGACACATATCCAATTCATGTGCACGATGGCGGATAGACTGATTCGGGTCTTCCTCTACGCTACGCTCTACAGCAGCAATGACTTCTTCTGTACGCACTGTACGACGTCTCTGTGGATGCGTATTATCATTTAGAGTAAACGTGGTGCGAAAACGTTCCATAGTTAATCGAATTAATTACTCTGATGGACGATTATGTTGATCGTAAAATGGACGTAGTGCGCGATAAGTATTTCGAACAGAACCATGATTTTCAAAATAAATTTGCACAATTTGGAAGCGTTGTTCAGGCGTGAGTCTATTCATGTTGAAATGCCAAACCAAACTAAACATAAATCACTTGACAGCTGACAAAATGGCCGCCAGTTAAAAAAGTGTTGCCAACTTAAATTTCTTTACCTCTATAAAAAACACCCTTTATATGGGGTATCCCATTAAAAAATTATTTTTTTTAGATTGTAGAAATTTTAATATTTTACAACTTTTTTTAGAGTATGTTTTCAAATTTTTGAAAAATAAGGGCGACCGTGTACTTTGTCACACTATTTCGTCACCCCGTATCTAACTACACTTACGAAAATTTTTAAATGAATGATATTGAAATTAATATACTGCATATAAAATATCAATCTGCATATCAATATACCGATATTCCCATTATTTTAATCAAAACTGTAAACGTGCCGTACAAAATGATGTAGATAATATATTATACAGTCAGATATGATTTCCATTTGAGATTATGATATGCAAAAGACTCCAGTATTTTATATCATTCAGAACATTCCATTTATTTAAAATAGAGAAAATCCATTAAATGGCTTTAAATAAAACCGGAGATGATTTATTTTTCGAAACACGGCCATTCAGGAATAAATAAGCACATTATTTTTTACAAGCTAGTTCATCAACCACCTTATCCCACTCTTTTAAAATGCTGTTGTTCTGTCAACATTTTAGTCTCCTTGATTGAAATTTCTTTTAAGCGTTATTATCACAATCTTCTCTGCTTCTCTCTTTTTATTATCTAAAATAAATTTAAGTTCCTGATGTAAATTTGTGGTATAATAAAAAAATATATAAAAAGTTAAGTTCCAAAAGAAAGATTGTCTTAAACTTATGCATAAAGTATCTTTTATGCTCTGTTACATAAATTGCTGTTATCTATCATGGTTGGTAAATTAATGGCAAGCGGGAAAAAAAAATTTGCCTTTAAAATAAGATCTTAATTTAAAAAACACTGGTCCGTTGTGTTCGCGGTGCTAATTTATAATTCATAAATGTAAAATTTTCGCTAAAACGTTTTTTATAGTTAATGAAGTTTAATACTCGTATATCATTTAGATATAGTTACAAGGCCTCAGTTTTTTAGTAGGTACAACGTTACCCTAAACATTATAGTCCAGTTATTGAAGGTTTTCCGCTCTGAATTCGTTCGGGAAAGATCGATTGATATCAAATTTGGACAGTTAATAGGAAATAGCTCAAAGAACAAGGGTTTTACAGTGTCGATGTGCTCTCTTGCTTTCGGAGTGGATGCCACCCTTTCTCGTGGGTAGATCTAGTTACATCTATCGGTCTTATCGTTGGTTTTTTTCTTGCAAGTTTTAAAATTTTTAGCAGATTATGATCTTACTCCAGGATAAGTTATCATACTTTTGATGTAGTTTCTAAAGCGTTTGTTTACTAAAATGTAATCTATTTGGTTTCTTGTTAGTTTTCTAGTATCTTGTGCATTATGTGGTGCTACCCACGTACACAATCTCTCGCTCTGGTAACTTAAATCATGTATTAGTAGCTATCATTTTCTGTATCTTAGCAAAATTGTGTTCTATTAGCTGGAAGAAATACTGCAGACTACTTTTATGACACAGAGTACTCATGCATCTTAATGGTTTCAAAATAGATTTATTTTTTAACCCCCTATCAAAATGATCTTCACGAAGATTAAAAAGCGACTCTGCTATTATCATTTCCAGGAAAGGAACAATTTTTCTTTGCATAAAAATCGTTTCTGAGCGAAAGAAAAATTGGGAGGAATCCTTAATAAAACAAATCAGGCACCTAAAGATGACATAGATACACTGATGACATAAGGAGCAATTATAAGAATTTATAATAATAAATTGTAACTCTAAACCAGAAGTTCAAAATTTTTCGCTCTTAATTTTGATACTTTCTTAAAATAGAGCTACCCATGTATACAGTCTACTCTCTGGTAACTTTAATCATATGTAAGTGACTATCATTTCTGGACCTTGGCAACATTCAAATAGTCTGTCACCACTCTCATTACTGTTACCCAGTCCAAATTCACCAACAATATCTGTTCGGCGCCCTTGTCCTATCTTCGCATTACAGTCTCCCATTATAATTGTGATTTACTTGTTCTTTAGAGATTTTAGTGTTTTATTAGCTGGAAGAAATACTGCAGATTCCTTTTATGACAAAGGGTACTCTTGCATCTTAACGGCTTCTAAATAGCTGTTTTTTTAATCCCCCATCAAAATGATAACTGAATCTTCATGAAGATTAGAAAGCGACGCTGCTATTATCATTTCCAGGAAAGCAACAATTTTTATTTACATAAAATCATTTCTGAGCGAAAGAAAAATTGGGAAGAAAGATGAAATAGATACACTGATGACATAAGGAGTAACTATAAAAATTCATAAAATGTATTTAAAAATTTTGTAACTCTAAACCAGATTTCAAAATCTTTCGCTCTTAATTTTGATACTCTCTCAAAATTGAGCTACCCAAATATACAGTCTACGCTCTGGTAACTTAAATCATATGTAAGTGACTATCATGTCTGAATCTTAGCAAAATTCATATAGTCTGTCACCTCTCTCATTACTGTTACCCAGTCCAAATTCACCAACAATATCTATGCGCCGCCCTTGTCCTATCTTCGCATTAAAGTCTCCCATTTTAATTGTGGTTTGCTTGTTCTTTAGAGACTTTAGTGTTTTATTAGCTGGAAGAACTACTACACATTCCTTTTATGACAAAGGATACTCTTGCATCTTCACGGCTTCTAAATAGCTGTATTTTTTAACCCCCTATCAAAATGATATCTGAATCTTCATGAAGATTAGAAAGCGACTCTGCTATTATCATTTCCAGGAAAACAACAATTTTTATTTACATAAAATCATTTCTGAGTGAAAGAATAATTGGGAAGAATCCTTAATAAAACAAAAGAGGCACCTAAAGATGACATAGATACACTGATGACATAAGGAGCAATTATAAGAATTTATAATAATAAATTGTAACTCTAAACCAGAAGTTCAAAATTTTTCGCCCTTAATTTTGATACTTTCTCAAAATAGAGCTACCCATGTATACAGTCTATGCTCTGATAACTTAAGTCATATGTAAGTGACCATCATGTCTGGATCTTAGCAAAATTCATATAGTCTGTCAACTCTCTCATTACTGTTACTCAGTCCAAATTCACCAACAATATCTGTGCGCCGCCCTTGTCCTATCTTCGCATTAAAGTCTCCCATTTTAATTGTGGTTTGCTTGTTCTTTAGAGACTTTAGTGTTTTATTAGCTGGAAGAACTACTACACATTCCTTTTATGACAAAGGATACTCTTGCATCTTCACGGCTTCTAAATAGCTGTATTTTTTAACCCCCTATCAAAATGATATCTGAATCTTCATGAAGATTAGAAAGCAACTCTGCTATTATCATTTCCAGGAAAGCAACAATTTTTCTTTACATAGAAATCATTTCTGACCGAAAGAAAAATTGGGAGGAATCCTTAATAAAACAAATCAGGCACCTAATGATGAAATAGATACACTGATGACATAAGGATCAACTATAAAAATTCATAAAAAGTATTTAAAACTTTTGTAATTCTGATACTTAAAAGTATTTAAAATCTTTGAAACTAGTACTTCGTAATTTTTTGCTATAGATTTTGAAACTTTCCTAAAATAGAACTAATAGACGACCTTTTAACATTTCATGCTAAATAAATTTAACACCGTGGCATCAACCATTTTCATGGAAAATACCAACACTCTATCGACAAAACTGACAAAATGGAAATATAATGTCTCCGTAAAGAAATGCATGAATAACGGCATTAAATTATTTCACAATATCCAAGCCGATTTGCATAGAAATGGATAAAGTGAATAAGCAATTGGAATATGTGGCAAGTATGTATAGTACACGTACATGAAAGTTTGATATGCAGGTAAAATACTAGTTAACTAGTTTTAATTTCGTTAAATTCATTTGCATGAACATTGTATATTCATGCTACATTGTATGAAATAAATAACAAAATACCTCTATTTTGCTTAAATATTTGTTATGGGTCTTCCTTCTTTATCAATAGGTTTATATATTTAATACTTTGCTTAGTGCAAGAAAAATGGTGATAAAGTAATGTTTTTTTAACAGTAGGAATGGAATCACACAAAAATTTGAATTAAAAATAAAGAAACGTATTATTGTAATTGTATATTCATAGTATTAGTTTGTGTTTGTAGTTTGTAGGGTTTTAAGTTTATTTTCTACGAGTTCATAATTTATTTAATTAATCTAACCTTGCCATTTTTCTCAGTAGACGTCTATGAAGAAAAGTCTGAAACTTTTCCGAAAATTCTATTTTCTTATTTTTAACATGAAACGCCAATAACATAAGGTCTAGAAATTACCGGATTATTCCTTTATCTTACTTTTATTACACCATGTAATATAAAGATCCTTCTAGAAAGATGCAGAATCTTCTGGGATCCGGAAAAAGGGTATATAAAAACTCCAATTCGGCTTTCGTTGTCATTTTAGTTTGAAAGGTCATCGATGTAACTTGAATTATTAGGATACGTCTAGAAACTGTGACAATAAAGGTTTTAAAGCAAAACAGTGGTATATAAATACCGGCCGTCCGGAACAAATTAGTCTCGGAAGTGGATAAAATTCAGAAGAGGTTAAGAAAAAAAAACTTAATTGAAACTGTATGCCCGTAGAAACTAGGAAGCAAAAAGCAAAATAGAAAGAGCAACTTCAAACTAGTTTAAATCAAATAATGATGATGATACAAGATATGAAAACCATCAAAGAAGATATGAAGAAATGCCAAGAAGAGATGAAACAGGAATTCAAAGAAGATATGACGGAAAATCAAGACGATATGAAATGAGAATTAAAGACAAAAATACAAGCCAAAACGATATGAAAAAAATTGATAACGCTACAAACAGGTCAAGAAAGTATAAAACAGGAACTGAAAACAAGCCTGGAGGACATGAGACAGGGACTTTAAAAAATCAAGAAGGCATGAAGCGCATCGAACAAGAAATGCAACAGAATATTAGCAAAATTAGAGAAGACGTACATGGCAAAGTACAACATGAGGTGACAGGATTCCACAAACAGATACAGCAGTTTTATTTGCAAATAAAGAAGGTAACCGGTACAGGTAAAATAAAGGCAGATGGTTTTCCTGCACCTAGTGTGATAAAGTCTTCAACGGCATGGTACCTTGGCTTACCTATGTCCGTCAATTCGAAACCGCCACCACCGGCAATAACTGGAGTTCACCGGAGAAGGCACATACTCTTGTTCTAGCACTACGAGGTGAAGCTATAGAGGTTTTACGTAACATTCCCGAAGAAAAACAGAATGATTACGAGTTTATTGTTACTTTTCTGAAGATGCCTTATGGGGAAGCCAACCTCCAAGAAGTTAATAAGGCCCAACTCCAAGGAAGAAGACAAAAATACAACGATAATCTGCAAGAATATGAGGCGGATAAAATGAAGCTAATGAATTTGATTTACTCAACATATCCGGAAGAAATACAGCCAGAGTTAGCAGTACACAGTTTTATCGAAGGTTTACGTGACCCAAAAACTAGTCAGACTTTAAGAATGGCCCGACTGAAGAAAATATCTGAGGCTCTTACTTATCCCCTTTAAACAGCCAAATAGACCTCAAGGAGCCATGGGTCAATGTTTCCCAGGATAATTGCAAGATCAATGAAGAATTCATCCTGAAGCTAATAAAGGAGATACAAGAATTTTTAAACAAGCGAAAAACAGATGACAACAAAAACACGACCTTTCATAGCAAAAATAGAATTCGTTGTTGGAAGTGTGGCTCCTGACAGTGATCAGAATTAGGAAAACTCCCAGTAGCCAGCTTAAAGGGGCGAAAGCTGGCTAGGTGTTACCAAGCTCCACCAACAATGACAATATTGTCGTATACGGACCCTGATCAGATGCTTGTTGTGGATACTGACGCTAGTAACTTCTCTATAGGTGAAATTTTGTCCCAGATACAGAATGGACAAGAGAAAGTGATTGCTTATTTTAGCAAAGTACTCTGCAAAGGTGAGCGAAATTATTGTAGAACAAGAAAGTAAACCTAAAACCCTACAAACTACAAACACACACTATTATTATGAAATGTACAACACTATAAAGTTCGTTACAATATATATATATATATATATATATATATATATATATATATATATATATATATATATTTATTTATCAGGTAAAAAATTAAGTCAAAATGTAATAGTGCTGGTGTACTTTCTATATTTTGTATTTTTTATATTTAATTGACGTTTTGGACATCAGGATTATTTCCAAGATTTACTGTAACCAGAAAGCGAATATTCGAATAGAGCAAGAGACAACGGAGGAACTCGAGATTAAAAAAGGCGTAAGACAGGGATGTATACTTTCACCAATATTATTCAACCTATACTCAGAAGACATCGTAAACAGAGCACTTTCAGAACAAAATATAGGTATTAAAATAAATGGCATCCCAATAAACAACTTGAGATGTGTCGATGACACGGTTGTAATTGCAGAAACTTCGGAGGAGCTTCAGATACTAATTAATAGAATAGTAGAATGCAGTAAAGAATATGGATTATCACATAACATCAGTAAAACAAAAATAATGGTGGTATATAAATCACCACAAAACTTCCCTGACATAACCGTGCATGATCAAAGAATTGAACGTGTGAGAAAATATAATTACCTGGGAACTGTTATCAACGAAAATAACGATAGCTCTGAAGAAATCAGAATCAGAGTAGAAAAAGCTAGAGCTACATTTATTAAAATGAAGAAGGTGTTCTGCGGACGAGATTTAAGCCTTAAACTTAAAATTCGCCTTGTGAGATGTTACGTGATACCAAGAGGATGGAAACATTTGAGATGTGGATGTACCGTAGAATATTAAGAATATCGTGGACAGAGAGAGTAACAAATGTGGAGATTTTGCGAAGAATGCGGAAAGAGAAAGAATTAGTACTTACTATTAAAGAACGCAAACTGCAATACTTGGGAAATGTTATGATGGGAGTTAAATACCAGTTGCTGCAATTAATTATCCAGGGAAAAATAATAGGCAAAAGATCTATAGGAAGTAGAAGGCATTCATGGTTAAAAAAACTTAAGAGAATGGTGCAATTGCAGCAACTGTCAACTGTTTAGTACTGCAGTATCGAAGATATGCATAGTTTTGATGATAGACAGCCGGAACGAGGACGGCACCTAAAGAAGAAGAAGACGTTTTGGTAATTTATTTTACCTTCCTCAGAATTTAAAGGATGCTAAAAATAATAGAGAGTTCTTTTTATGTAAGATAAATCATTAAGAACGTATTGTATATTTACCTTAAACAAAAATTCACGAACAACAGTGCACACCGTGTACACATTAATTAAATTTAATATTATGTTATATTAAGAAATTAGTTTTCATAAAATAACAATATGAAGATGACCACGTGAGTCTTCTTGATGTAAGAGTAGTACTGAAAGAATCAGATGGGATTTTTTTGTAAGATATTAAAGATTGTTCTGGCTATTGAGGGTGTAAGGGATGTAGTCCAAAAGTATAATGGGTTTTCGATTTTAAAATTACGTTTTTTAATAGTTATTTTATTTATTTGTTATATAATCTGCTAAATTACTTGGTATCTAAGTTTAATGCATGTTTATTTTTTTATAACGCTATCATTTCCAGAAATTCTCTTTTGTGTGAGTAGTTTTCAGTTTTTATAATTAGATTTTTTTAATACTGCAGAGAATGTGTTCAAAGCTTCTGCTAGGATGGCTATTCTAGGCTAAGAAAATGCTGACTTACGTTAACAAATTAATATTATTATTATCCATTTTGATAACTAACGTGATGTTTTAACAATTTACAGAGTTTCAACTCCAGTTTGTTTAATGAAGAATATTTCATTTAATGTTAAGCTTTCCATATAATGAAAATAGTTTATACAAAAGATTTCATTAATTTCATAATAAACTAAGTATTTTGAACCACTTTCGTTCCTGTGTTTTATCGTGGAGTGTTGCCAAATTTATTAAGAGTATTTTTTGCATTAGGTGCTGGAAAAGGTTAGGATACAAAAAAAGAACATAGGCTCTCTGTGGCATACATCAACGAAAGAATTATATCAAAAAAGATTGATGGAAAAAATTGAAAGAAAACCAATAAATGAAGAGGAAGATATAAATCATAGCTGGGAAAAAATTAAGGGAAACATAGAAGAAGCTTCAAATGAGTCATTGGGCACACATACAATCACAATCAACAACAAAAATCCTAATAAAACTCCATGGTTCCGTAAGGAAGTTAAAGATAAGTGTAACGAAAAAAGAAAAGCATATTTAGCATATAGAACGTCAAAAACGCCGGAAGCATACAATAGATACAAACTAATTCGTAACGAAACTAATCTACTCGTCAGGCAACTAAAAAGTGAACATTGGGAGCAGTTCTCTAAAAGAATGGAAGGAGACTTCTATAGTGTACAAAAACAAATGTGGCGACTGATAAGACAACAGCGCAAAGAAATATCTGAACTCTCCCAAACATACAAAATATCAGAGGAGAAATGGATAGACTACCTAACAAAATTATTTGAGGGAGATGCTAACATTGGAAAAAACAACATACCAGCAATAAGGAATAATGTGGAAGTTACCATTCAAGAAGTAGAGAAAGCTATAAAATCCTTAAAAAATAGAAAGTCTCCCGGACAAGATGGAATTCATAACGAATTGTTGAAATACGGAGGACAGCGACTAACACAGGAACTCACAAGCTTAATTCGAAAAACCCTGACACAATGCAAAGTACCAGATCGGTGGAGAACCAGCACAACAATGCTTATGTTTAAGAAAGGTGAAAAACAAAAACCAGGGAACTACAGGGGTATTAATCTACTGAATACAACTCTGAAACTCGTTACGAAAGTAATCAAAAATAAAATTAATTCGGTGACAACACTGGAAGACGAACAGCAGGGATTTAGATCAGGAAGGTCCTGCGTGGATGCAGTATTTATTCTACGACAGATAGTCGAAAAATCTATAGAATACAATAAACCAACATTTTTATGCTTTATAGATCTAACAAAGGCATTCGATCGCATAAAGCTAGATGACGTAATCCATCTGTTATATAAGAGAAATATTTCTATCAATATAATTCAGACCATCGAAAACATACACGCAAACAATAAAGTTCAGATTCGCACTAACAGTAAATTATCTACACCCATACCAGTCAACAGCGGTATTAGACAGGGAGACTCGCTTAGTCTTTTATTGTTTAACATGATAATGGACGAAATAATAAAGGAGGTGCGACTTGGTAGAGGATATAAAATGGGAGATACAGAAATAAAAATTCTCTGTGCTGATGACGCTGTGATATGTGCCGAAAATGAAGACGACCTCCAGAGATTGTTAAATACCTTTAATCTTACGGGAAGAAAATATAATATGATTATCTCAGCCGAAAAAACTAAATGTATGACAACCTCAAAAGAACCCCTCAGTAGTGAACATAACCCGATTCTCTCAATCCCCCCACTCCTCGACCTTGACCTTGACCTTGCTTCACCCCTCTTTGGCCCCGCCCACATGGCCTTGTCATTGACCTTGAAAGTGCACGTGTGCTTTGGCCTTGGCCTTGTGTTCAAGGTTGTGTGTGTGACCTTGACCTTGACCTTGGTCGAGACAACCTTGACTTTGTTGAAGGTCATCTTGGGTGTGTGACCTTGAAGATATGTTACGTGGTTGGGGGTGACCTTGAAATGATTTTGACCTTGCAAATTGTTCTATAAATTGTGTGAGTCTATTTGCATTCATTCAGTGTGAAATGTCAGATACGGAACTATCTAAAGAAAAAATTATAGAGCAAGTCGGCAGAGTAATTTGTTTATATCAGAGTAATTTAAAAAGTTTGTGTGATTTTGAAGAGAAGGATCTAGCATTTTTTCCTCCCGAATATTTAAAAACTTGCGTTGATACGCTGAGTTTACGGCAAATTTGGGATAAGCTGCCAGCGCCATATCGGTGTGACAAGGAACTACAGTTAAGCTTACCCTGTTACATTCACTATGAACAAATATATCGTCATTATATAGATGGGCCACCACCAGCAATAAAAAAGTGTCGTGAATGTAAAAATGAGTGAATAATATGAATAGTGCTTTGCAAGAGACAGTAAAAAAATTGGGCGATGAGTTCACTGAAACGGCTAGTAATTATTTCAATGATGCAATGAAAAGTCGAGCAGAATGGGCGTCGCGCTATTGTGATTTGGCTTATGAATATGAAAAGGCTGCGAATGCATGTCGTAAATATTGCAGCAAAACAATAAATTTACAAGACTTTGTTCGTGAGATAAAAAAGTTGGGGTTTAGTGACTGTTTGGAAAAACTGATTAGGTTCATTGCAGATCCGGTTGTGTTAGATGAAATTAGAGTGTAGGACTTAAGTTTAACGTAGTAGTAGTAGTTAATATGGAAAGTTTAGTGCGAGAAATGTACGAGGAATTTCTAATTTCTGCAGCCTGTTCGGAATTTTACGCATATGAAATGCAAGATTCGGAGGCTCAGGACTTTAGTGTATTTTTTAAGTATATGGACCATGCCGAAGTGTGTCTTTTAGCTAGTATAGTTTGTAAGAATTTTCTTAGATATAAAAACAAACAATTATTATTGAACAAATTAAGGAAATTAGGTTTAGGTGATAATGTTAAACGCATAGAAGAATGGCAGAAAAAAATCAATGAATAAAGTACATAAAATGTAGTTATTTGTTTCATTATATTTTGTTCTTGAAGTTATCCTTATACCAATTTAAATGTGTGACGTCATTTGACCTTGAATACTCCTCCCACTATTTCTATCGTTAAGCTACCCCCACCATTGTTACAATTCGACCTTGAAACCACGCTATAAAGGTTCGTGGGAAAAGAAGTGACTTCAAACAGTCGCAGATATCAGTGGCATAAACATCAAATATTGTGTTCGTGTAGTGTTCTGAAAGTGCTTTTATATTCACGGTAATTTTTGGATTTATATACCATTTTTTTCAATAATGAGTATTGCAAAAGAAACTCTAGATGAAATTAATGAAATGTTTAGCAAAGATTTGTGTGTGTATAAAATTGTAAAGATGGTTTCAATGACTACACGATTTGGTAAAACTCTTTTAGTGGCTTTACACGATGACGGTGATAATAGCACATTTGAGACTTTTTTACCAAAACGTGTGGCCGAAACACTATCTGACGATATTGTAGATATTATGAGTAAAACTAAAGATAAATACACTCTAACTTATTTGGGTCAGGGCACTAGAGTTTTTGGAAACAATACTCGAACATTATTACGTTTTGGCTCATTGGAGTAAATTGTATGTAAATTGTTTGAAAAAAAAAGGATGTAATGAAATTTAAAATATAGTTGTACATGTCAGAATACTTACGCGTGTTCATTATTTCTGTTAAAGATGTCTGCTGATGCGACGACGACGACGACGACCGCCAACGAATGTGTAGATAGATACATATTTTGGTTGGGGAGAGAATTAAGAAATAGGGCTCACGATATGTTAGATAGCGTAAATGATTGGTCGCATATTGATGTAACCAAAGATCAATATAAGAACGAGATCAGGGATACAATCAACTTTATGGCTGGGGCACACTTGTGCGACAAATTTTTATATGGTTCCATAGACATGGATACATTTTGTGCTGAAATGGTTGAAGAAGAATTAAAAGAATACCTCGTCAATATTCCACATTTACCAGGTGAGCTTGCTGCAAAATATGAATTGGTTTCTGCAACAGCAACAGCCCAAGACGTTGACGATCGAAATAGTGTCGGATGGGATAGAATTTTGAGCAACGAAAACGAAGACATGGAAAATTAATTTTTTATAATTTTTGTATTTGTGCAATTAAATAACTGTAAATAAATATCTGTTACAATCACAGTTTTATTTTATTTCTTTTATAAACATACCAACCCAGTAGATCATAGTCAGTGTTTCTTTTTCTCAGCTGAAATATTTAATATAAGTAGGGCAAATAAAAATAAAATAGTTTAGTAAAGATTGAAAATGAGTCGAGGAAACAACACAATTGATAAATTTGGTCGTCAGAAATATAATGAAAAATATCATATATTATCTGGGCCACAAGGGATTGGTTTTAAACTTACAGCGGATGGGCAGTATGATATGGGTGGAAAAATCATAACCAACTTAGGCGAACCTAAAGATGATGACGATGCTGTGACAAAACACTTTGTTAATAGAAAGTTTTACAATTTTGCAGTTGTAATATGTGACATATTTAACAAGGATGTCCTCCCCATGATATACAAAAATAATAGTGAGCGTAAAACAAAAATTGAAGTTATGCAGAAAATACTCTATCATCAGCCTTTAAATGACTCATTAAGCGCACTGTCGTACGACTCGACTTCAAAAAAAATCTAAAAAAAGCAGGTTAAAGAATAGGAGAACGCACTCCGAGTGGCATAGCCTTGAAGATAACGTCGTAGTCGTCGGTGAATTGGACCTTCCCTCCAAGAATATTGAAATGTTATTTATGTGTATGATGTTTTATTGTCATTGTTTTTAATAATGAAGATTGAAATAAAAAACTTTATTTTACAATATATTGTTTATATATTTTACATTTTAAATAAAAAATATAGTCATACAATATGTTATTTAAACAATATTAGCTTTATCTATCCAAGAGTTGAAGTGGTTGGGAAATCCTAGCCATTTGACAAATAATTGTTCGATGTGATTTTTCTTGCGTTGTCTAAGGCCCTTTTCTACTAGATAAACGTCAGGACTGCTTGTTTTTTGTAGTTCTGATTCGTAAAAACACCCTCTTATAGGCTGACCTTCTAACGATTCTAACAAGTAAGTAGGTGGATTTGTAACTTTAACTTTTACAACTTTAAACAATTCGGTTGACCAAGAGGGCGTATATCCTTTCTCGAATAAGCTTTTGTACTTGCTAATACGCACAATGTCACCCATGGAAAACTTAAATTTTTTAGGTACAATTTTTAAATAATCATATGCTTTAATATGTGTTTTTTCTTGCACGTCTGCAGGCTTCATTCCAATGTTGCGATGTTTCGAATGGTTATAGGTTTTTGTTACTGCCGATAATATATGTATCCATTTGTAAGATCCTCTTGTCGAGAATTGTTTATATAAATTATTTTTTAAAGTCCTTATGACTCGCTCAACAATTGCAGCTTTCTTTGTGCTGTAAGTGGAATAATGATTTATATTATATTTTTTCATCAGGGCTTGAAAGTTTGTATTATAGAACTCCTTTCCTTGATCACTTTGCAGATTTGTTGGTGTATATGATGCCTCTTCAATGATGCTTTTCATCGCATTAGTAACTTCTATACCAGTCTTGTTTTTTATGGCTTTGGTATAGACAAATTTCGAGTAACAATTTATACAGACCAAAATATAACAATAACCATCGTTTTCATCAGCATACTGTTGCATTTCAGCCAAATCAATTTGCCACAAATCTCTGTATCCTTTTATTATCGTGCGCCGTCTTACAAAATTTTTTCTAGCCGTTCTATGTAGTTCATTAACAATCTTGATTTTTTCTGAACTGGGCTCCATATTATTAGTAATACTAAAGGTTTCAGATCGAAGGAAGAACTGAATAATATCATTAAATATTGAGCTTAATATATTATATCTTCTTCTCGTAATTCCTCTATGATTGACATAATTTCATTTTCGTGTCCAGTGTGACCGGCCATTTTGGAACTCCACAACAAACGTAAACGATCCACCAACTCTTTAGCTTTGTTCCAGTAGACATATTGAAATTTTTTCGAAGATAATTTCTTTTTTGTGGGTAACTGTAGTTTTTCCGAGAGATTTTTTCTTGTAATAGTACCACCTAATTTTGTGCCCATTATCAGAGGTTTAATAATTCGTAAATATTTGTTCCATCTGGTCTCCCGTAAACCATCACTTTTTTTAAAATTGTTGTAGACAGCACTCGTTGATTCCAAAATTTCCTTGTACGTTGAAAGTACATTATCACTTAATTGTTGTTGTTCCTTGCCTACACTTGGGGGTGTTTTAAGAAATAACAAATCATAAAGTGCCGGTGATCCACCATATTCTGCAATATTTTTCCCTTTTTTGTATAAGACAATATTTCCATTTCGAAAACGCACCTCTAAATTACCAATAAAATTTTTGTTATGATCTGTTTTTGAACCAAAACGTACACCATATACAGTATCGTATAGAGATGGTTTCGAACGTAATCCTTTCAGGTGTGCGTTTAAAGTATCGGAAGTTGTGGTGTCAGCGGATGCGAGAGATGTATTAGTTGATGTCGAGGGTGTATCAAACACCGATTGGCTAATATCTTCTTTTGAAATGCGATGCTGCTGCTGCTGCTGCTGAATAGGTGTGGAGGTTTGAAAGGAATGTGTAGGTTGGGGAAAACCTGATATTTGAGTCGACTGCACTGATGTACTGAGACTATGTGGCTTTGTAGCTGGATAATGTTGTTGCTGTTGTTGTTGTTGTTGATGATGTTGCTGCTGCTGCTGACGTTGCTTAACCACATCAGATATAGTTGTCAACGGCTTATAAATGGGTTCGTAAAACTTTTCCAATTCCACAACATTAAACTCTTTAGCCGCTTTAATTTGTTTAAATTTTTTTCTGACGGCATTGGTAGCTTCCACTAGTTTACGTTTTAAGTCGATCGCGTTATTCATGATGTTAACAAAGGACGTTTCAACAATCAAATGAGCGTTTTCTCTTATTATTACAGTAATATATAGCTATCAAATCCTTTGCGGTATCTTCCCGATTTCACATCGCTGTCTTTATCAATTACTAAAAATCCATACTTATTATCCCAACATTTTGAGCACATTTCTTGAAATTGAGTAAAAGTTAGATCCGGTGAAACGTGGTCGGAAAATATGTGTTTCATATTCAACTCATCTTGTTTAAACATAATAATAAAATTGGCGTTGTCTCGCACAAGCTGTTTAGGCACTCGCGAATATGTTTGCGCTAGGTAAAAGGAGTCGATATTTTTATGACGTCCCATGCTAAAGTACGATCTTATAACATCTTGTTTTCCACATATAACATCATCAAAGATAAATATAGAGTTTGGTTTTGCATCGGACGGTTCCACAATATTACTGGAATCACTAAAGGCATAGTAGCCTAAACCTTTGATGGGCGCTAAAATTTTCCTTAAATACTCATATTTCGGTTGATACAGAGATTTCGAGTAAATATAGACATTTTCGAAACGTAGCCCAAGGGGGTGTGTAAGCAGCGAAATCATGACATTAGTTTTTCCACAATTGGATGGACCAATTAACAGGCCGCGAATAGAGGAAGGAAGTAGAGGACCGTGTCTCTTCATTATCTTCTTTTCAAATCCAAGTCCGACTTTTTCATCGAGATTGTCAATAGGAAGTTTTTGTTTAAGATCGATAACGCGCATCTTAGGAAAATTTGATATTTTATAGGCAATTTTTCACAAAAACTGTCATTCAGATGCCGAGCGTCAAACGAAGTGGACGGTCTCACGTTTTCAACAAAACTGGATACGGTATTGTGAATTCGTTAATAAATAAATTACCATTCGAGGTACACATTCCTGGTTATCAATATTGCGGACCCGGAACAAAAGTAATAAAACGTGTAACAAGAGGTGATCCAGGCATTAATCCTTTGGATGCCGCATGCAAAAAACACCATTTAGCCTATTTACATAATAAAGACAACATAAGTGCGAGACATCGAGCGGATTACGAGCTCGAACAAAGTGCTTGGAATAGAGTAAAATCGAAAGATTCCAGTTTAGGTGAAAAAACAGCAGCTTGGTTAGTTACAAACATTATGAAAGGAAAACAACGTTTTGGTATGGGTGTATCATCATCATTATCAACAAAAAAAAACATCTAGTAAAGGCACGCGTCATACAAAAAGGAAAGGTGTTAATAAAAATCGACATGTTCGGAAAGCCAGTTTCGGAACAGCTATTCGACAAGCAGTTCGAAGGGAATTATTAAAAGCCGGAAGTAAAAATGTGTTGGAAAAAAATGTCATGAATGCATCTAAAATAGCTCTGTCGGCAGCACGTAGATCGGTAAAAGCGGCAGGTGGCAAAAGGAAGGTTCGTACACCGAGAATAATACCGATTCCTAAAACTGGTGGAATATTACCATTAATACCAGTTTTTGCCGGGTTATCAGCTTTGGGTTCATTAGCCGGTGGGGCAGCGGGAATTGTGCGCGCCATAAAAGCAGTAAAAAAAAGCAGCGAAGATAAAACCGGTGCCGGCCTGTATTTAAAATCGAAAGGAAATGGTTTGTTTCTAAAGCCATATCGTAAAGGTATGGGATTATTTTTAAATCGTAGATCAAAAAACTAATTGAATCCCTACCTCGAAGACCACTATCTAACATCGATATAGAAAAATATGCCAAAAAGAAAATAATAGGACACTTTCGAGGCGTTTATATGAGGGATTTATTACCTAGACAAGGTCCTCGACGTTACGAAGCAGCAATAGTGAATTTGGATAGTACGCGTGGTGCAGGGACTCATTGGGTAGCTTATAGAAAAAATAATTCTAAAGTGACATATTATGACAGCTTCGGCGATTTACCCCCACCGATCGAATTGGTACGATATCTACAAACGGGATCGGAACCATCAAAAATTATTTACTATACATACGATCGTCAGCAGGATTTTGGAACAGTCTGGTGTGGACATTTGTGCTTAAAGTTTCTTGTCGAATCATCAGCGTAAAAGATGTCATCATCATCATCGTCACCATTAACACCGCAAATGGATCGCAATAACTATACTAAAATGTTGCAATCACTGAAAGCATTTCATCTAGCCGGTGGATTAAGGAAAATGACCGTGAAACAGTTAGAAAACATGCCCAAGGAAGTAATGATTGCATTAGCCCCAAATGAAATTCCATTCGTTTGGGAAAAGTTGCCGGAGCACCTTAAAAGCGATATCGATATATTAAAATATCAGTGCGGTTGCAAACATTATTTCAGCAGCAGCAGCAATTTAAACGAGGTTATGACTGATGAGGATCTTACGGCTAGAAAAATATTTTGTTGTTATTGCAAAATCAGCGATGTGCGCATAAAAGCAGAAAATAGCATAAAAACATCACTATCTGATGCAGTGAGAAAAGGTGTGAAGATGAATCTTTTTAAATGTTGCCGCTAAGAATAAAACCGAGATGTGTGATGTTTTAATGGTTAGTCATGTCTTATACGTTCACACTAACAGGACACTCGAGCGTCTTAAGCGCCGATTTTTGTCCACCAGTCGAATTAAATAGAGAAAACAAATATGGTCTGGCATTGCTGGGATTTTACACATACAATTCAATTTTTAATGTGGACGAAAGCAACAATAAGTTTGCCTACATGAAGGAGGGTTACACCACCGAGCCGATACAATTGCAGATTCCACCTGGGGCCTATGAAATAGATGAGATAGGTAAAGCTATGTTGGAGGCTTTGAGGATTTCAACTGAAGAAAAGAACGATGGAATCTTTTACTTGGTCGCTAATAATAATACGCTGAAATGTGAACTGAAATCCCAATATACTATAGATTTCCGGGGAGAGGCGAGTATCGGTAAAATGTTAGGATTTAATCATACAGTGTTAAAAAGAGACAAAAAGCACGAATCAACCGAGATGGTGGAAATAATGAAAGTACGCATCATACGCGTAGATTGTAATATAATTTCCGGAGCATATATGAATTCGGTGGAAGGTCATACCTTGTTCGAATTCGATATCGACGTGGAGCCCGGTTACAAAATCAGTAAAGAACCACAAAATAATATTTATATGCCGTTAATGCCGGCAGGACGTCAGTTTATCGACAACATTACTCTTCGCATCTTGGACGATAGCGGTGATCTAATCAATTTTCAAGGCGAGAAAATAATCGTGAAATTGGAACTGAAGAAACTTTCATAGAAATGGGTTTTTGCTTCAATCGTCAATTGTGTGTGCTGTCGACTAAGATGGGGGAACCGCCGAAACATAATAAAAGTAAAAGAAGAGTTAACGTCAAGGTTAGTCGTCGTCCAGACGTTAGATCACAAACATCTCAACAGTTATCTGCCGAAGACTATAAATTTTTAAAATCAATCGGTCTTAAAGTGCGAAAATGACTTCCACCACCAGCGATAAAATAGAGGTTTTCTCCGAGCCCATCTTGGACAATTCCATTATTAGTCTAGAAGAGCATACATATAAACCATACGGATCTCCATCATTCAACAATTCGGATGAAGTCCGTATCCCCATTAATTTTCAAGATATTATACTGGATATCGCCGAAAGTTACATATATATCGAAGGAAAATTTAACCCCATAGACGCAACGAAAAGATGTTTTTTATCAAATAATGCCCTCGCATTTTTGTTCGATGAAATTCGCTACGAGATGGGAGGTGAGCAGGTCGCCGTGGTTCGTAAACCTGGAGTTACGACGACATTAAAAACCATGGTTTCATTCGGAAGTTTGCAACAAAGATCTCTCATGACGTGCGGATGGGGTCTCGACGAAGCAAACCAAGATATCGTAGACACGGCAAGTAACGTATTCTCCGGGAAATTACCCTTAAAATATCTTATGGGATTCGCCGAAGATTACGCAAAAGGTGTTTTCAACGTAAAACAAGAGCTTATTATGATTATAGCTCGCACTTTTACAAATTGTTACGTCGGCGAAGTAGAGGCAGAAATTAGTATCGACAAAATCGAATAGAAAATTCGTCACATCATTCCAGACGACAAGCAAAAATTGAAAATACTGTCTCGCATTAATAAAGGAGGAAACAATGCCAGTATTCAAATGACATATCGTAAATGGGATCTGTACGAATTACCAGCTTTAAGGCAAACATCTTCCGACGTGTGGGCCTTGAGAACGAGTACAAGTCTGGAAAGACCGCGCTATATAATCGTCGGGTTTCAAGACAGCAATAATTGCGACAAGAAAGAAAAAAACGCAACCCAGTTTACCCACGCCGACGTATGCGACATTAGACTGTATCTGAATTCAACCGTTTATCCATACGAAAGATGGAATTTAGATTTCGCCAAGAAACTGTACGCAGCAGCCTATTACAATTACGAAAACTTCCAAAGCAGCTACTACGGGCGCGAAATAAACGATCCGATGATAACGTTCGCGGAATATATGAAAAACCCCGTTTTTATTATCAATTGCAGTCATCAACCAGAGGCGATTAACTCATCGACAGTGGATGTAAAATTGGAGTTCCAAACGAGAAAGAATAAATTCCCCAAAGACACTAAAGTGTACGCATTAGTTATTCACGACTCATTTTTTAGTTATAATGTATTAAACGGTTCGGTGACCAATAAATCTATATTTTAATGTATCTATTATATGTAACACAAAATAATGTTCTTGAATCAATAAATTTGTAATGAGTGAAGTAGTAGTTTTATATTTATTTGAAACCCAACCAAAAAAAAAAAAGCTGGCGGAAAAGCCCGCTCTTTAAGAAAAGAGTACGGGAATTTAGAAAATGGTGGTTTATTAAGTGGAAAAAAGAGCTTAAATAACACAAGAAAAAATTTTTAAGACAAAATATGAAAACAACGATTTAGAAAATTTGTAGGAAAGTAACGGTTAGGAATAGGGAAAAAAGTTATAAGAAAAAATTATAGAGGAAATCGAGTACTATAAGCAAGCATTTTTGTCGATAATAAAAACGTAAAAAAAATCTTTTTTCAAAAAAAATTGAAAAATGGTGAATGCGCGCCAAAGTTGAAGTTTTGGAACAAAATAATATTAGGAAATTAGAAAGAGAATTTTTTTCTACATATGGTAGTACTTTTCAAAATTCGGAAAGATGAAATTTTAAGAAAAGGGTTATAGTAAGTTAGTAATTTGGATTTTTTAAAGCGCTGTAGCTCGGGAACCGTTCAAGATAGAGAAAAAATAAAAGAACTTGAATTACCTAGAATTTTGAGTAGAATACAATGGTGAAAAAAAATTTGGAAAATCTTAGAAATGACAAAAAATTTAGACGAAAAAATTGAAATTCTCGAGTTAGGAGGCTAGAGCGCCGAACGGGAGTATGCAGAAGTTGTAAGGGAGGGTTTTTTTTTTTTTTTTTTTTTTTGTGTGCCTGCTCCGCGCTAACGCGCTACGCGGCACACATCATAGTGTGATATACTTCAACTCTTCCTTATTACGATTCCGTCAAAACATTTTCAAAATTTTTCTTACCTTGCCTGAAAATAATTAAAATATATGCATAATTTGCATTTTTTGTAAATATGTAGCAAAGTAATAGTTAGAAATATCAAAAAAATTTTTTTGAAAAAAATGTAGAGAAAGTCTAGTACTATATGCTAGAAAAGTGGAGGGGGGTAGTTTGTGTCCATACCAGAGATACGGTGAGTTATAAAATCATATTATTCTCAAACTTATATAATGCATATATGCACTCCACCTTACCCCCTCCAACTTTTTGAATGTATATAGAGGCCGGTATTAGAATTATTTCATCATTACACATTCGATCGGCAAGATGGAAGATATACCAAAAAGGATCATTGGCATTGTCAGGCCATTCGTGCCCGGCAAAATATGCAAGTGTGAGGAGTGCGGGGGTACCGCACCAGGAGCGGCACCTTCGGCACCGCCTGCAACGCCGACACCACCAGCGACGACGACGGTGCCGCCAATGAGAAGACCAAGGGCTGCACCTAGGTCGGTGTTAATATCGTTGGGTATTACTCCACGGTAGGCACCCCACCCTCCCCCCAGGCCCTTTTAGGGCCACAAAAACGGTCCTTTTCAGGACCACATTATATTTTGATCGTAGTTTAGTAATCGTCACTTATGGGGCGAGATATTCGTTTAACGACGATTTGTCTCGTAGCTTAAGTGCCAAGTTATATGCTTGAGAACCTATGAAAATGTTAACAGTTCAAACAAGGTTTCTATTATTTTTTTTTTGTAATGTATTCTTTACAAAATATTAAGAATAAGTCTTATTGTCTAAACAAATCTAATTCCTTATTTAAAGTTTTTGAAAAAATCAATAATTCTATAAGCTCTCACCAATACATAACATTTAGAATCCGTTGGTGGGGTGGGGGTAGTTCTATATATATGAGACTGGGCCAGTTACACAGTCATATATTCATCAACCCTCATACGATGAACATGGAGGAAGAAAGACCCGCCAGCCGAGGCTCATCCATCTTTAGTGATGACACCGTAGCCGACAACGTTGGAGACCTGCAAGTCTTCGATGACGACGACGAGGTGGATTTTGAAATTGACGTCCTACGTTGGGACGACTTGGATGAGCCGATTCCGCTAGTATATGAATATGATCCGGGTCTAGTGGAATTAGACGATGCGGGCGATTGGGTCTTACAAAGACTCGAAACTCCGTCGCCGCAGCCAGAGCCGGACTCGACGGAAGATGCGGTGCTGGAAATTCCAGCATCACCAACACCCGACGACCCACAAGGCCCCTGCGATTCGTCAAGCTGGTGGTCGACCAGCGAGGATGGGGCACCATAAGCCCCACACTCTCCCTGGCCCTTTTTAAGGGCACACAACAACGGTCCTTTTCAGGACCACAAAATACTTTGATCGTAGTTTTAGTACATATTAGTACTTTGTTACTAATATTGTATGTATAGAATATACAATATTAGATACAAAGTATTAAAACTTTAAGTGCTGGTGGAACCCAGCTAAATCGTTCGTTCGTATTTGAGACCACAAACAACTTTTGGTCTCAATACGTAATACGACATTTGTTTTCACCCCCCACCATTAATTTGTCTCTATATATACGACCACCAATACTTATTACAATCATTTTAGTTCAACATGTCTGCGACTCAACAACAACAACAACAACAACCCATCCAATGCCCTGTGGTAGATTCTACCACAGAAAATTGTTTGGAGTGGGAGTCGAACGATCCTAGATGGGATGAACTTTGGCGGTTCATCATCGAATATACAGAGGACAGCACCACCACCCCCGCTGATGATGACGGGCCGTGCGACTCCACAACTCAATAAAAGAGTCGCATGTTTTACAACCAAACGGTCCTTTTCAGGACCACAAAATAATTTGATCGTAGTTTTAGTTGGTTATAATACTTTGTAACCAATATTTTATGTTTTTTTCATAAAAACATACAATATTGAGATACAAAGTATTAGAAGTTCTGGCGACAGAACCTTAACTTCATAAACCGAACCATGTTTTAGCATACTTGTAAATATTATCAGAAAATATTTACAACTATTGCTATTGCGTAGTTTTAGTGGATTATTCACTCTTTTTTTTTTATTACCTAATATTATGTGGGACAGGGCCTATATGAAATAACACACAAAAATAAATTTTCAAGTCATTTTTATTCTCATTATAAAATATAAAAAATTTGATCAAACACTTTTTTATTAACTACAATATATATATATATATATATATATATATATATATATATATATATATATATATATATATATATATATATATATATACATATATATATATATATATATATATATATATATATTTACAAACTTAATACTATAAATTAAAAGCTAATATCTACAACTACCTAACACCTACTACATAATTTATTAAAGTCCTCTAATTGTCTTTTTAACCGCGCAGATTTCACCTTTTTTATCTCTAATTGTTTTTCAAGTTCTATAATGTCACTGTCACACTCGTTCACTTCTTTCACTAAGCGTTTTTTCATTTCGTAAATGTCTGTCAATTTGGTCTTCTGAGAGTTGGTGAAGTCTTCGACCCACTCCGGTTGTGATGGCTCGGAATATATTAACGAAGAAGAAGCGGTTTTATTTGGTGAAGACGATGACGATGACGACGACGACGACGAAGCAGCGGAAACTTCATCGCCTTCAAAACAACGCTTAAACCGCTTCTTCATGGGTTTCCGGCACCCCAATATCGGCGACAGTGGCGCTGGCGCTGGGGAAGACTTCACCTCCGACACTATTTCATTCTCTACGCTGGCCGGTGTTGGTGGCGTTGGTGGTGTTGGTCCATCGGGGCCTTCTATGACTTCCACGTCTACTGACAATGGCTCTTTTGGTGCTATTTTTAGGAAGTCGGGTAATGGAACAGGGGTGGAGGGACGCTTAAAGTTGAACTTTTTCTTCTTCCCTTGTCCCACACCTTTAATCGCCGAATAAAATGTTTTTTTATCGGCGATTTCCGACTTCCGCATAGTCAAGAGCTTTTTCAGTTTCGAAGCTTTCGGAGAAGATTCCCTAGGCCGCTATGCTTTTCGCACAACCACATCACTAATCACATTTATCTTTGGCTCCTTCTCCTCCGTCCAGCATTCCAGGAATTGCGCTGCCGACTGAACTAACTCTTCGTCGCGACCATCGTTGAGGGCTCGGTCTTCGGCATCTTCATGCTCCACGCCATTCCAGTTCTCGAATACCCCCGGACTTAACACTTCCAAACCACTCATGTTATCCAGCATGCCTTGCTGTGAACCGCAGCTCACGTCAAGAGCATCTAAAAGAGACCGTACACTCGACATCTTCGATATTCAAACTCACACAATTAACTTTTTCTTAGCACTGTACTGTTTGGTGTTCTGACGAACTGTGAAGGGCTCGAGCCAGCAAGTCTGCTTTTATGCCCATTTCCCCCACTACACCACCTTTATTCCTTTTGTTCGATGCATTAAGTATAATATTTAAACTTGTCAGATGCAAGGCCAAGGCCAAGGCCGACGTAACCGGCAATACCAGGGTCGTTTTCAAGGTTGTAATTTTCATGGATTTTTTTTTGTCCCTGTCAAGGTTATTTTAAAGAAGCATATAAATATAGTACTAAACTTGTTAGATGCGAAGCCAAGGCCAAGGTCAAAATACCCGTCAATGTCAGGGTCGTTTTCGAGGTTGTAATTTTCAAGGATTTTTTTTTTGGTCCTGTCAAGGTTATTTTAAAAAGTAATACATAATTAGAGTACCGCGATTGAAAAGTACAACATATTCAAACATCATGTTGCCAACTGATGAACAACCTAGTGAAGCAGCCAAAAGATACAGTCATATACCAAAAGCTTTTTATTTAACTTGTCATCATTGTAAAAGACTAGGTATCTGCTGGCGAAATGATCTGACGTACGACTTCAACTACATTGACCTTTTCAGGGTTAAATTTGTACAATGCGGCTTTTGTGGACTAGTTTACTACCAGTTCAAGGACATTAATGACCGTGCCATCCAGAGAAGAAATTGGGTCATAGAAGAAGCTTACCTGTACAGAAGAAATTAACATGTATTTTATTTCTTAATTTTTAATTTTTTTGTTTGTTATATTTTTTATTTTTTTTTAATAAAAAGTAAACTCAATCTTTTGTTATATTTTAATTTTTTTTTTCAATAAAACAATAGTAAAATGAATCTGTACGTGTATTTATTAAACATCACCTAAAATACGTTTTGCAATCCATATTTTTCTGCAGAGTCCGTTTATTAATGAAATAGAACCATATATTAGGGTGAAATCTAATGGTTTCAAATCAGTCTCACATAACAATGTCAGAAGTAAACACTATTGATAAGTTCGGTTGCAAAAGAAAATTTAAGGATTTTAACTTTATGCGAGGTCCTTCAGGAATAGGTTTTAAACTTACACCTAATGGAGATTACGACATGGGAAGCAAAAGATTGTGCTATTTAGCAGAACCTCTTCAAGGAGACGATGCGACCACACGAAATTATGTTGATAATAACCTTGCTCAGTGTGTGCAAGATACGCAGAAAGCTTTACATGACTCAACAATTGTTATTAAAGATATATTCAGAAACCAACTTGAAGGTTACGTACGCAAGAAATTAATTGAAACCGGTCAAGAACTTAGAGGATACATTGATGATACTGTTATTGCAATATATGAACTTAGGCAAGATGAACTGCGTGATGAACTTAACTCTAGAATGTTGAAAATTGAAAAGACTATGGAGGATCTTGTCAGCAAACCTGTTTCACATTAAACATTTACTCGTAGACCTGTGCGTTTAATTTACTATTAGACAAATTTTTCAACAATAACTTTTACAGTTTGTTATTTGTCGACACTTCATTATATTTATAATTTTAAAATAAAGGTTCAATAAAAAAGCAATCAAGTAATGAATACATGTTTTTTATTTAAAAAAAAAAAAATTACAATACTATCATTACATATTAATGTTG
Source organism: Diaprepes abbreviatus (assembly GCA_034092305.1). Taxonomy (NCBI): domain Eukaryota; kingdom Metazoa; phylum Arthropoda; class Insecta; order Coleoptera; family Curculionidae; genus Diaprepes; species Diaprepes abbreviatus. Next base: position 8,325,992 of record JASJET010000200.1, read on the forward strand.
TCTGTTTAATAGAAATAATAAAAACAATACAAATAATGAAATATAGAATTTCCAGATTACGTGCTGTCCTGACTTATAAATGATTCCAACACGGTGACTAAATTTGCTAAGTTTTCTTCCGGGTCTGTTTTGTAAAAATCTATGTCTGCATGCCCCCAAGGTAGAGTTTTGGTTGAACTGGGAATTACATAACGTTTATCATCGCTATGTGACAATGCTACTTTATTTATTATGTTGGTATAAATGTTGTCTAAATGTCTTCATCTTTCTTAATATCAAACCACCCCGTTCAACAATTCTTTGGTAGTCTTCCTGATGAAGGTCTTTCTCGATAACACATTTTTTGATACCTTTGGCTTTTTTTAATTCATTATTAATGGACTTTACATAATAAGCCTTCGCGCCGGTACCATAAAAACTTATTATCGGATCACCAGGAAACTCATCTTTCATTCTACCAACTACAGAATTACTTTTAATTATGTTGAAATTATTAATTTCGGGGTAATTTGATGTATCGAATTTTTCGGGGTTTTCTGATATAGTTTGATAAAAGTTTTCCGTATACACTTTTAATATAAGCGAGTCAGTATCGGTGTAAAGTAACGAAGCATCATCGCCAAACTTGGATTTAATAAAATTATAATAAAAATCGTATATTACAGTCTTTGATATATCTAATATGGAAAAACCGATATAAATTGGTTTATTGTACAATATTTTAACTTTATTCATATGTATAGCAACAAAGTTCTCGGTAAATATCGAGCTACTATTGAAATTGGGGCGGGATATTAGTGCTCTAGCTCCATTTCTGCCTACACTGTTCTCCCAATGTGTTACTAATTTTATATCCTTTCGATTTTCCACATTTTCCATAGTTTTACCAAATATCGCGTTATTTTTCAATTTAAAAGTGTCCTTCGCAAATTTTGTGGTGGCCTTGTTACGTAAATTGGTATTAAAATCAATATACGATTTTAGCCATTTTGATTGCTTAAACTGTAATACTCGATGGGTTTGCATTACCACTAAGCCGTTGGCGATGGCTTGTTTTAAAGTTCTATAGTGTACAATGTATTTTTTTTTATCTTGTAAATTAGGAATTAATTTCGGTAATTTAGCGTTTTCTGTTGGCGGTATGATATTTTCTACTAGAAATGGAAAATCAGAATGTGCATCATGCAACTCAGTCGGATAATGCACATCCACTTCCAAAACGTAGCCATGTAAACTATCATCACCAACAGCCATAATATTTAAATCCAGAATTTCGCGCTCGCTTAACCATCGAAAACCACCATATGGTAATGCTTGTGACATACTATGACCATATAGATTTGTAGCATCAAGGTATGTTATAAATGAAGAAGGTTTTGTTGGATCATAGTCTGGTAAAAAAATATTATAAGCGATGTGCTTCCTTTCTGTACACTGGCTTATGCCGCCGCGTATACCTTTCTTAAAAAAATGTATCATGTCTATATCAGATAAGAGCTCTAACTCTACCTTAGTCATACGTAGCATACAATCAAATGATAAACTTGGAAGGGTATAGTAATGTGCTGGATCAAGTTTATCGAATTTTAAACAATTATTCCGAAATTGCTCAAAAACATCACACAATAGCAACACATCTGATTTTAAATACACGTCCGAATAGTCCCCCAAAGTTTTACACCCAAACAAGCGCCATACTTCTTTTGCTCTTCTATAGCTTTCATCGCTAATATGTTCTTCCCGTAAATTATCATAAAATTCATCTTTACTTGGAAGACATGTATTTTCCATTTTTTCTATAGAGTCAATAAAGCTATAGGGAAAAACACCCTTTTGACGCAACAAATTAAATTGGTTGATATTTGAAAAATGTTTCCGCGTTTCAATAAAATCGTCGTCGTTTAAACCGCTGCCTAAATTTTCCAAAGACGTTGACAGAAATTTAAAACTATCAATAAATCGCAACTTTAAATATTTCCTCTTGACTTTTCCACATTTACTATCAAAATAATCGTGCACATAAATGCTTTTGGTAAATGATATGTACTTTTCCTTACTTTGAGCCAAAACACCAATTTTATCCCCATATTTACATAACTCTTTTATAAATAAATGGCTGTCGTAGCCGCTTAAGTTATGAAATATGATAGGGATAAAAGAGGGTAATTTATAATTTAAATTACAAACGGAATGTGCAGCACCAAATCTTTTTGCACCAGTTATGTGACAGTGGTCTCGTACTTTAATCTCACCCTCTTCAAAAGGGCCTTCACATATACCACATATTTTAGCATCATTAAACTCCCTTTTTTCTTCAGGCGTTAACGGTTTCATAGGCTTAATGTCTTTTAAATATGTGTTGTATAGAGCCCTTAAATCACACTCGATACGATCCACAAAGACTTGAGCTGCATTATTCCCCCGAAATAGCTCAAATTTCGAAAGTGAGTCGTCAAAAGAGCATTTAATTAAATAAGCAAAAGAATATGGTTCATGTTTAAAACTTTTTACAGTGTAAGAATTTTGTGGGTTTGGTTGTACCGTTTCAACGGGTTTTAAAACAGATTCGAAATCTGCATAAACCACGAATGGAACGCGCATTTGCTTTTCTATACCCTCGAATTTTAAAATATTTTCCGGCACACTCTTTCCAAATTTATCGATTTTTAAATCCACTGAGGGTGTTTGCGTGAAAATGTGGTTACAATCGTAGCTTTGATGTAAAGTTAAAGCTGACGGTGTACTAAAATAAATGAGGCAACCATCACAGAAATATATTTTATGTTGTTGACAACTAATTTGACTTGAAACTAAACGTGATAAATCCCGAATCCAACAATAATGACTCTTTGAACAAGTCGTATCGCAAAAATGTTCACCGCCATCTTTACTACTACAGTCTTTTGTAATTAACAATAAATTTACATGCCTATCCAACTTTTTTGACGCATACCTCAGTGGACCAATAACTTCATGTATTACTTCATTATTTTCATATTTAGATTCCAGACCGTATACGTTAATTGATATGTTGTTCATTTCCTCAAATTTTTTAATGTCACGTAATTTTACTGGAAAATCCATACCTGTTACATTTAGCACTCTAGAAAAATGGGGGTAGGATGTCTTCTGTGAAGGCTCTGCTGTTGGAGGAAACAATGCTGATGTTACAGCCCACGCAAAGCAAAATTCGTCCTGGTTAATCACATTGACGACAGCTCTTTTCCTTTCAATAGAATACGGCAACTTGATGTATGATGAGCCACCCATAGGCATATACTTGTTGATACCAACTTCCAAGTATAAAATTCGCACAAGAGCCCATCCTATAACAAGAAAAATAATATATAAAAATCAGTTTAATATATCGGGTTTTGATTTTTCCATACCTGAATCTTTCTCCTGGAACTCTGTCGCCTGCGTTTTTATTAATTCGGTGAAAGAATGGTAAACGGCATCTAAATCACTTTCTACACTAATTATTTGATTAGCAGTGTTGAAGGATTTTTCACTGAATATTTCTTGTGATGGAAGCATGTACTCGCCAACAGCTGTCATGTTAACTTTTAAAGCATGATGCACACGCAATAAATTATTAACAAGTTCCACCACCTTGGATTTAATGTCTGCAAAGAACATTACGTAATCGGAATGCTCCATATCACTGCTAACCAGATAGGTTGCAATTCTCCTTTTGAAGGCACATTGAACGAGTTGCACACCATGACATACCGGCAAACATGAATTATTTTTATGTTGTTGTGTTCGTTTATGCGCTGACATATGATTTATTGGAACATCTACATTACATGTAGCGCAATTAATTACCGGAATCGTCGATGTATACTCTTCAATTCGGAGCCGTTTTCCTCCAGGCACTTCATTAAATCTCGCCGCACACGATTCTCTTTGATGACGTCTCATATTATAAATATTAGTAAACTTAGAACCGCAATTTTCACAAACATATGCCATGATTTGTCAAATATTAACACATGTACTACCTATACAAGTCAGAGCCAACTGATGAATGAAACTGCCCCATACCTTATATAAAACCATTCAAGGTCACCCCCAACCACGTAACATATCTTCAAGGTCACACATCCAAGATGACCTTCAACAAAGTCAAGGTTGTCTCGACCAAGGTCAAGGTCAAGGTCACACACACAACCTTGAACACAAGGCCAAGGCCAAAGCACACGTGCACTTTCAAGGTCAATGACAAGGACATGTGTGCGGGGCCAAAGAGGGGTGAAGCAAGGTCAAGGTCGAGGAGTGGGGGGATTGAGAGAATCGGGTTATGTTCACTACTCCCCTCCGATGCAAACTAGAACTAGACGGTCGAATAATACAACAAGAAATGAGTTTCAAATATCTAGGAATCGACATAACTAGTTATGACAACATCGAAGATGAAGTAAGAGGGCAGGTGGCCAAAGCAAACAAAGTGGCGGGTTACCTCAACGACGTGATCTGGCGAAACAAATACTTACAACAAGAAACAAAGGTTCGGATCTACAAAACCACAATTAGACCTATTATGACATACACCTCAGAAACATGACCAGAGACGACAAAAACGAAACAACTATTGGAGACTACAGAAATGAGAATACTTCGACTAATAACAGGAAAAACGCTACTAGACAGAGAAAGAAGCGATAACATCAGGCAATCATGCAACACAGACATCATTAATGAGTGGGTCCTACAACGTGAGACACAATGGAACAAACACATAAGCCGAATGACAGAGGATAGACTGGTAAGGATCGCACGAGATAAATCGCCTAGTGGTACACGCAGTAGAGGTCGACCGCGGAAAAGGTGGAGCGATAATTTAAGTCCAGAATGAAGAAAATCGAAGAAGGAACAGGTCAGGGACCTATTATAGAAGGTAAAAGAAGAAGAAGAAGGTAAATTTTTTTTAAAAGTATGATACATTGACAGAAGCCAAAAAAACCTATTTTAAAGACGGTTAAAATTCAATATGACCGCTATCAAAAAAAAAGGAAATGGTGATCGCTCCAGATAACCAAAACGTTTAAATTATATTCGGATTAATTTTTCAATGATTTCCATAACAATGGTTTTTAGTTTTGCAAAAATTTAAAAAAAATTTTTTACATTTTCAATCTCCATCTATTGGAGCGGCGTCAATAAAGCTTTATGCACACAAAAGCATTTAACTACTTAATTTGAATAAGCTTCTTAATATTTTAATCCCAACCCAAAGCTGGAATTCACTTTACGAATTTCCATTTACACTGAGAAGATTTATTTACAGATAATATTTAAAGACCGAAGACGTTACTCATGCATTGCTTTTCGCGAATCGTATTTTCTATTTTATCTCTTCTACCAATCTGAAACTTGGTATTACGTTTAAAGGAATTTATGTTGCCTGGGTTGGGATTCTGTAACAAGCCTAAAGAAAAAATCTCTTTTATTCGTAATGAGTGTTAGTAGTGAACATAACCCGATTCGCTCGATCCCCCCACTCCTCGACCTTGACCTTGACCTTGCTTCACCCCTCTTTGGCCCCGCCCACATGTCCTTGTCATTGACCTTGAAAGTGCACGTGTGCTTTGGCCTTGGCCTTGTGTTCAAGGTTGTGTGTGTGACCTTGACCTTGACCTTGGTCGAGACGACCTTGACTTTGTTGAAGGTCATCTTGGGTGTGTGACCTTGGAGATATGTTACGTGGTTGGGGGTGACCTTGAATGGTTTTATATAAGGTATGGGGCAGTTTCATTCATCAGTTGGCTCTGACTTGTATAGGTAGTACATGTGTTAATATTTGACAAATCATGGCATATGTTTGTGAAAATTGCGGTTCTAAGTTTACTAATATTTATAATATGAGACGTCATCAAAGAGAATCGTGTGCGGCGAGATTTAATGAAGTGCCTGGAGGAAAACGGCTCCGAATTGAAGAGTATACATCGACGATTCCGCTAATTAATTGCGCTACATGTAATGTAGATGTTCCAATAAATCATATGTCGGTGCATAAACGAACACAACAACATAAAAATAATTCATGTTTGCCGGTATGTCATGGTGTGCAACTCGTTGAATGTGCCTTCAAAAGGAGAATTGCAACCTATCGGGTTAGCAGTGATATGGAGCATTCCGATTACGCAATGTTCTTTGCAGACATTAAATCCAAGGTGGTGGAACTTGTTAATAATTTATTGCGTGTGCATCATGCTTTAAAAGTTAACATGACAGCTGTTGGCGAGTACATGCTTCCATCACAAGAAATATTCAGTGAAAAATCCTTCAACACTGCTAATCAAATAATTAGTGTAGAAAGTGATTTGGATGCCGTTTACCATTCTTTCACTGAATTAATAAAAACGCAGGCGACAGAGTTCCAGGAGAAAGATTCAGGTATGGAAAAATCAAAACCCGATATATTAAACTGATTTTTATATATTATTTTTCTTGTTATAGGATGGGCTCTTGTGCGAATTTTATACTTGGAAGTTGGTATCAACAAGTATATGCCTATGGGTGGCTCATCATACATCAAGTTGCCGTGTTCTATTGAAAAGAAAGGAGCTGTCGTCAATGTGATTAACCAGGACGAATTTTGCTTTGCGTGGGCTGTAACATCAGCATTGTTTCCTCCAACAGCAGAGCCTTCACAGAAGACATCCTACCCCCATTTTTCTAGAGTGCTAAATGTAACAGGTATGGATTTTCCAGTAAAATTACGTGACATTAAAAAATTTGAGGAAATGAACAACATATCAATTAACGTATACGGTCTGGAATCTAAATATGAAAATAATGAAGTAATACATGAAGTTATTGGTCCACTGAGGTATGCGTCAAAAAAGTTGGATAGGCATGTAAATTTATTGTTAATTACAAAAGACTGTAGTAGTAAAGATGGCGGTGAACATTTTTGTGATACGACTTGTTCAAAGAGTCATTATTGTTGGATTCGGGATTTATCACGTTTAGTTTCAAGTCAAATTAGTTGTCAACAACATAAAATATATTTCTGTGATGGTTGCCTCATTTATTTTAGTACACCGTCAGCTTTAACTTTACATCAAAGCTACGATTGTAACCACATTTTCACGCAAACACCCTCAGTGGATTTAAAAATCGATAAATTTGGAAAGAGTGTGCCGGAAAATATTTTAAAATTCGAGGGTATAGAAAAGCAAATGCGCGTTCCATTCGTGGTTTATGCAGATTTCGAATCTGTTTTAAAACCCATTGAAACGGTACAACCAAACCCACAAAATTCTTACACTGTAAAAAGTTTTAAACATGAACCATATTCTTTTGCTTATTTAATTAAATGCTCTTTTGACGACTCACTTTCGAAATTTGAGCTATTTCGGGGGAATAATGCAGCTCAAGTCTTTGTGGATCGTATCGAGTGTGATTTAAGGGCTCTATATAACACATATTTAAAAGACATTAAGCCTATGAAACCGTTAACGCCTGAAGAAAAAAGGGAGTTTAATGATGCTAAAATATGTGGTATATGTGAAGGCCCTTTTGAAGAGGGTGAGATTAAAGTACGAGACCACTGTCACATAACTGGTGCAAAAAGATTTGGTGCTGCACATTCCGTTTGTAATTTAAATTATAAATTACCCTCTTTTATCCCTATCATATTTCATAACTTAAGCGGCTACGACAGCCATTTATTTATAAAAGAGTTATGTAAATATGGGGATAAAATTGGTGTTTTGGCTCAAAGTAAGGAAAAGTACATATCATTTACCAAAAGCATTTATGTGCACGATTATTTTGATAGTAAATGTGGAAAAGTCAAGAGGAAATATTTAAAGTTGCGATTTATTGATAGTTTTAAATTTCTATCAACGTCTTTGGAAAATTTAGGCAGCGGTTTAAACGACGACGATTTTATTGAAACGCGGAAACATTTTTCAAATATCAACCAATTTAATTTGATGCGTCAAAAGGGTGTTTTTCCCTATAGCTTTATTGACTCTATAGAAAAAATGGAAAATACATGTCTTCCAAGTAAAGATGAATTTTATGATAATTTACGGGAAGAACATATTAGCGATGAAAGCTATAGAAGAGCAAAAGAAGTATGGCACTTGTTTGGGTGTAAAACTTTGGGGGACTATTCGGACGTGTATTTAAAATCAGATGTGTTGCTATTGTGTGATGTTTTTGAGCAATTTCGGAATAATTGTTTAAAATTCGATAAACTTGATCCAGCACATTACTATACCCTTCCAAGTTTATCATTTGATTGTATGCTACGTATGACTAAGGTAGAGTTAGAGCTCTTAACTGATATAGACATGATACATTTTTTTAAGAAAGGTATACGCGGCGGCATAAGCCAGTGTACAGAAAGGAAGCACATCGCTAATAATATTTTTTTACCAGACTATGACCCAACAAAACCTTCTTCATTTATAACATACCTTGATGCTACAAATCTATATGGTCATAGTATGTCACAAGCATTACCATATGGTGGTTTTCGATGGTTAAACGAGCGCGAAATTCTGGATTTAAATATTATGGCTGTTGGTGATGATAGTTTACATGGCTACGTTTTGGAAGTGGATGTGCATTATCCGACTGAGTTGCATGATGCACATTCTGATCTTCCATTTCTAGTAGAAAATATCATACCGCCAACAGAAAACGCTAAATTACCGAAATTAATTCCTAATTTACAAGATAAAAAAAAATACATTGTACACTATAGAACTTTAAAACAAGCCATCGCCAACGGCTTAGTGGTAATGCAAACCCATCGAGTATTACAGTTTGAGCAATCAAAATGGCTAAAATCGTATATTGATTTTAATACCAATTTACGTAACAAGGCCACCACAAAATTTGCGAAGGACACTTTTAAATTAAAAAATAACGCGATATTTGGTAAAACTATGGAAAATGTGGAAAATCGAAAGGATATAAAATTAGTAACACATTGGGAGAACAGTGTAGGCAGAAATGGAGCTAGAGCACTAATATCCCGCCCCAATTTCAATAGTAGCTCGATATTTACCGAGAACTTTGTTGCTATACATATGAATAAAGTTAAAATATTGTACAATAAACCAATTTATATCGGTTTTTCCATATTAGATATATCAAAGACTGTAATATACGATTTTTATTATAATTTTATTAAATCCAAGTTTGGCGATGATGCTTCGTTACTTTACACCGATACTGACTCGCTTATATTAAAAGTGTATACGGAAAACTTTTATCAAACTATATCAGAAAACCCCGAAAAATTCGATACATCAAATTACCCCGAAATTAATAATTTCAACATAATTAAAAGTAATTCTGTAGTTGGTAGAATGAAAGATGAGTTTCCTGGTGATCCGATAATAAGTTTTTATGGTACCGGCGCGAAGGCTTATTATGTAAAGTCCATTAATAATGAATTAAAAAAAGCCAAAGGTATCAAAAAATGTGTTATCGAGAAAGACCTTCATCAGGAAGACTACCAAAGAATTGTTGAACGGGGTGGTTTGATATTAAGAAAGATGAAGACATTTAGACAACATTTATACCAACATAATAAATAAAGTAGCATTGTCACATAGCGATGATAAACGTTATGTAATTCCCAGTTCAACCAAAACTCTACCTTGGGGGCATGCAGACATAGATTTTTACAAAACAGACCCGGAAGAAAACTTAGCAAATTTAGTCACCGCGTTGGAATCATTTCTAAGTCAGGACAGCACGTAATCTGGAAAATCCATATTTCATTATTTGTATTGTTTTTATTATTTCTATTAAACATACAACATTAATATGTAACGATAGTATTGTATTTTTTTTTTTTTTTTTTTTTTTTTAAATAAAAAACATGTATTCATTACTTGATTGCTTTTTTATTGAACCTTTATTTTAAAATTATAAATATAATGAAGTGTCGACAAATAACAAACTGTAAAAGTTATTGTTGAAAAATTTGTCTAATAGTAAATTAAACGCACAGGTCTACGAGTAAGTGTTTAATGTGAAACAGGTTTGCTGACAAGATCCTCCATAGTCTTTTCAATTTTCAACATTCTAGAGTTAAGTTCATCACGCAGTTCGTCTTGCCTAAGTTCATATATTGCAATAACAGTATCATCAATGTATCCTCTAAGTTCTTGACCGGTTTCAATTAATTTCTTGCGTACGTAACCTTCAAGTTGGTTTCTGAATATATCTTTAATAACAATTGTTGAGTCATGTAAAGCTTTCTGCGTATCTTGCACACACTGAGCAAGGTTATTATCAACATAATTTCGTGTGGTCGCATCGTCTCCTTCAAGAGGTTCTGCTAAATAGCACAATCTTTTGCTTCCCATGTCGTAATCTCCATTAGGTGTAAGTTTAAAACCTATTCCTGAAGGACCTCGCATAAAGTTAAAATCCTTAAATTTTCTTTTGCGACCGAACTTATCAATAGTGTTTACTTCTGACATTGTTATGTGAGACTGATTTGAAACCATTAGATTTCACCCTAATATATGGTTCTATTTCATTAATAAACGGACTCTGCAGAAAAATATGGATTGCAAAACGTATTTTAGGCGATGTTTAATAAATACACATACAGATTCATTTTACTATTGTTTTATTGAAAAAAAAATTAAAATATAACAAAAGATTGAGTTTACTTTTTATTATTAAAAAAATAAAAAAAATAACAAACAAAAAAATTAAAAATTAAGAAATAAAATACATGTTAATTTCTTCTGTACAGGTAAGCTTCTTCTATGACCCAATTTCTTCTCTGGATGGCACGTTCATTAATGTCCTTGAACTGGTAGTAAACTAGTCCACAAAAGCCGCATTGTACAAATTTAACCCTGAAAAGGTCAATGTAGTTGAAGTCGTACGTAAGATCATTTCGCCAGCAGATACCTAGTCTTTTACAATGATGACAAGTTAAATAAAAAGCTTTTGGTATATGACTGTATGTTTTGGCTGCTTCACTAGGTTGTTCATCAGTTGGCAACATGATGTTTGAATGTGTTGTACTTTTCAATCGCGGTACTCTAATTATGTATTACTTTTTAAAATAACCTTGACAGGACCAAAAAAAATCCTTGAAAATTACAACCTCGAAAACGACCCTGACATTGACGGGTACTTTGACCTTGGCCTTGGCCTCGCATCTAACAAGTTTAGTACTATATTTATATGCTTCTTTAAAATAACCTTGACAGGGACAAAAAAAAAATCCATGAAAATTACAGCCCTGAAAACGACCCTGGTATTGCCGGTTACGTCGGCCTTGGCCTTGGCCTTGCATCTGACAAGTTTAAATATTATACTTAATGCATCGAACAAAAGGAATAAAGGCGGTGTAGTGGGGGAAATGGGCATAAAAGCAGACTTGCTGGCTCGAGCTCTTCACAGTTCGTCAGAACAGCAAACAGTACAGTGCTAAGAAAAAGTTAATTGTGTGAGTTTGAATATCGACAATGTCTAGTGTACGGTCTCTTTTAGATGCTCTCGACGTGAGCTGCGGTTCACAGCAAGGCATGCTGGATAACATGAGTGGTTTAGAAGTGTTAAGTCCGGGGGTGTTCGAGAACTGGAATGGCGTGGAGCATGAAGATGCCGAAGACCGAGCCCTCAACGATGGTCGCGACGAGGAGTTAGTTCAGTCGGCAGCGCAATTCCTGGAATGCTGGACGGAGGAGAAGGAGCCAAAGATAAATGTAATCAGTGATGTGGTTGTGCGAAAAGCATCGCGGCCTAGGGAATCTTCTCCGAAAGCGTCGAAACTGCAAAAGCTCTTGACTATGCGGAAGTCGGAAATCGCCGATAAAAAAACATTTTATTCGGCGATTAAAGGTGTGGGACAAGGGAAGAAGAAAAAGTTTAACTTTAAGCGTCCCTCCACCCCTGTTCCATTACCCGACTTCCTAAAAACAGCACCGCAAGAGCCACTGTCAGTAGAAGTGGAAGTCATAGAAGGCCCCGATGGACCAACACCACCAACGCCACCAACACCGGCCAGCGTCGAGAATGAAATAGTGTCGGAGGTGAAGTCTTCCCCAGCGCCAGCGCCACTGTCGCCGATATTGGGGTGCCGGAAACCCATGAAGAAGCGGTTTAAGCGGTGTTTTGAAGGCGATGAAGTTTCCGCTGCTTCGTCGTCGTCGTCGTCGTCATCGTCTTCACCAAATAAAACCGCGTCTTCTTCCGAGCCATCACAACCGGAGTGGGTCGAAGACTTCACCAACTCTCAGAAGACCAAATTGACTGACATTTATGCCATGAAAAAACGCTTAGTGAATGAAGTGAACGAGTGTGCCAGTGACATTATAGAACTTGAAAAACAATTAGAGATAAAAAAGGTGAAATCTGCGCGGTTAAAAAGACAATTAGAGGACTTTAATAAATTATGTAGTAGGTGTTAGGTAATTGTAGATATTAGCTTTTAATTTATAGTATTAAGTTTGTAAATATATATATATATATATATATTGTAGTTAATAAAAAAGTGTTTGATCAAATTTTTTATATTTTATAATGAGAATAAAAATGACTTGAAAATTTATTTTTGTGTGTTATTTCATATAGGCCCTGTCCCACATAATATTAGGTAATAAAAAAAAAAAGTGAATAATCCACTAAAACTACGCAATAGCAATAGTTGTAAATATTTTCTGATAATATTTACAAGTATGCTAAAACATGGTTCGGTTTATGAAGTTAAGGTTCTGTCGCCAGAACTTCTAATACTTTGTATCTCAATATTGTATGTTTTTATGAAAAAAACATAAAATATTGGTTACAAAGTATTATAACCAACTAAAACTACGATCAAATTATTTTGTGGTCCTGAAAAGGACCGTTTGGTTTTAAAACATGCGACTCTTTTATTGAGTTGTGGAGTCGCACGGCCCGTCATCATCATCAGCGGGGGTGGCGGTGCTGTCCTCTGTGTATTCGATGATGAACCGCCAAAGTTCATCCCATCTAGGATCGTTCGGCTCCCACTCCAAACAATTCTCTGTGGTAGAATCTACCACAGGGCATTGGATGGGTTGTTGTTGTTGTTGAGTCGCAGACATGTTGAACTAAAATGATTGTAATAAGTATTGATGGTCGTATATATAGAGACAAATTAATGGTGGGGGGTGAAAACAAATGTCATATTACGTATTGAGACCAAAAGTTGTTTGTGGTCTCAAATACGAACGAACGATTTAGCTGGGTTCCACCAGCACTTAAAGTTTTAATACTTTGTATCTAATATTGTATATTCTATACATACAATATTAGTAACAAAGTACTAATATGTACTAAAACTACGATCAAAGTATTTTGTGGTCCTGAAAAGGACCGTTGTTGTGTGCCCTTAAAAAGGGCCAGGGAGAGTGTGGGGCTTATGGTGCCCCATCCTCGCTGGTCGACCACCAGCTTGACGAATCGCAGGGGCCTTGTGGGTCGTCGGGTGTTGGTGATGCTGGAATTTCCAGCACCGCATCTTCCGTCGAGTCCGGCTCTGGCTGCGGCGACGGAGTTTCGAGTCTTTGTAAGACCCAATCACCCGCGTCGTCTAATTCCACTAGACCCGGATCATGGTCATATACTAGCGGAATCGGCTCATCCAAGTCGTCCCAACGTAGGACGTCAATTTCAAAATCCACCTCGTCGTCGTCGTCGAAGACTTGCAGGTCTCCAACGTTGTCGGCTACGGTGTCATCACTAAAGATGGATGAGCCTCGGCTGGCGGGTCTTTCTTCCTCCATGTTTATCGTATGAGGGTTGATGAATATATGACTGTGTAACTGACCCAGTCTCATATATATAGAACTACCCCCACCCCACCAACGGATTCTAAATGTTATATATTGGTGAGAGCTTATAGAATTATTGATTTTTTTCAAAAACTTTAAATAAGGAATTAGATTTGTTTAGACAATAAGACTTATTCTTAATATTTTGTGAAGAATACATTACAAAAAAAAAATAATAGAAACCTTGTTTGAACTGTTAACATTTTCATAGGTTCTCAAGCATATAACTTGGCACTTAAGCTACGAGACAAATCGTCGTTAAACGAATATCTCGCCCCATAAGTGACGATTACTAAACTACGATCAAAATATAATGTGGTCCTGAAAAGGACCGTTTTTGTGGCCCTAAAAGGGCCTGGGGGGAGGGTGGGGTGCCTACCGTGGAGTAATACCCAACGATATTAACACCGACCTAGGTGCAGCCCTTGGTCTTCTCATTGGCGGCACCGTCGTCGTCGCTGGTGGTGTCGGCGTTGCAGGCGGTGCCGAAGGTGCCGCTCCTGGTGCGGTACCCCCGCACTCCTCACACTTGCATATCTTGCCGGGCACGAATGGCCTGACAATGCCAATGATCCTTTTTGGTATATCTTCCATCTTGCCGATCGAATGTGTAATGATGAAATAATTCTAATACCGGCCTCTATATACATTCAAAAAGTTGGAGGGGGTAAGGTGGAGTGCATATATGCATTATATAAGTTTGAGAATAATATGATTTTATAACTCACCGTATCTCTGGTATGGACACAAACTACCCCCCTCCACTTTTCTAGCATATAGTACTAGACTTTCTCTACATTTTTTTCAAATAAATTTTTTTGATATTTCTAACCATTACTTTGCTACATATTTACAAAAAATGCAAATTATGCATATATTTTAATTATTTTCAGGCAAGGTAAGGAAAATTTTCGGAAAAAAAAAAAAAAAACCTCCCCCTACAACTTCCACATACTCCCGTTCGGCGGCCCTAGCCTCCTAACTCGAGAATTTCAATTTTTTCGTCCAAATTTTTTGTCATTTTTAAGATTTTCCAAATTTTTTTTTCACCATTGTATTCTACTCAAAATTCTAGGTAATTAAAGTGCTTTTATTTTTTCTCTATCTTGAACGGTTCCCGAGCTACAGCGCTTTAAAAAATTCAAATTACTAACTTTCTATAACCCTTTTTTTCAAATTTAATTTTTTCGAATTTTCAAAAATACTACAATATGTAGAAAAAAGTTCTCTCTTTAATTTCCCAATACCGTTTTTCTCTAAATCTTCAACTTTAGCGCGTATTCAGCATTTTCAAAAAAAAAAAAAATTATAATTTTTTTTACACCATCGCATTCTCCTCAAAATTTTGGGCTATCAAAGTGCTTTTATTTTTTTTCTATCTTGAACGGTTCCCGAGCTACAGCGCTTTAAAAAATCCAAATTACTAACTTACTATAACCCTTTTCTTAAAATTTCATCTTTCCGAATTTTGAAAAGTACTACCATATGTAGAAAAAAATTCTCTTTCTAATTTCCTAATATCATTTTGCTCCAAAACTTCAACTTTGGCGCGCATTCACCATTTTTCAATTTTTTTTTGAAAAAATTTTTTTTTACGTTTTTACTATCGAGAAAAATGCTTGCTTATAGTACTCGATTTCCTCTATAATTTTTTCTTATAATTTTTTTCCCTATTCCTAACCGTTACTTTCCTACAAATTTTCTAAATCGTTGTTTTCATATTTTGCCTTAAAAATTTTTTCTTGTGTTATTTAAGCTCTTTTTTCCACTTAATAAACCACCATTTTCTAAATTCCCGTACTCTTTTCTTAAAGAGCGGGCTTTTCCGCCAGCTTTTTTTTTTTTGGTTGGGTTTCAAATAAATATAAAACTACTACTTCACTCATTACAAATTTATTGATTCAAGAACATTATTTTGTGTTACATATAATAGATACATTAAAATATAGATTTATTGGTCACCGAACCGTTTAATACATTATAACTAAAAAATGAGTCGTGAATAACTAATGCGTACACTTTAGTGTCTTTGGGGAATTTATTCTTTCTCGTTTGGAACTCCAATTTTACATCCACTGTCGATGAGTTAATCGCCTCTGGTTGATGACTGCAATTGATAATAAAAACGGGGTTTTTCATATATTCCGCGAACGTTATCATCGGATCGTTTATCTCGCGCCCGTAGTAGCTGCTTTGGAAGTTTTCGTAATTGTAATAGGCTGCTGCGTACAGTTTCTTGGCGAAATCTAAATTCCATCTTTCGTATGGATAAACGGTTGAATTCAGATACAGTCTAATGTCGCATACGTCGGCGTGGGTAAACTGGGTTGCGTTTTTTTCTTTCTTGTCGCAATTATTGCTGTCTTGAAACCCGACGATTATATAGCGCGGTCTTTCCAGACTTGTACTCGTTCTCAAGGCCCACACGTCGGAAGATGTTTGCCTTAAAGCTGGTAATTCGTACAGATCCCATTTACGATATGCCATTTGAATACTGGCGTTGTTTCCTCCTTTATTAATGCGAGACAGTATTTTCAATTTTTGCTTGTCGTCTGGAATGATGTGACGAATTTTCCATTCGATTTTGTCGATACTAATTTCTGCCTCTACTTCGCCGACGTAACAATTGGTAAAAGTGCGAGCTATAATCATAATAAGCTCTTGTTTTACGTTGAAAACACCTTTTGCGTAATCTTCGGCGAATCCCATAAGATATTTTAAGGGTAATTTCCCGGAGAATACGTTACTTGCCGTGTCTACGATATCTTGGTTTGCTTCGTCGAGACCCCATCCGCACGTCATGAGAGATCTTTGTTGCAAACTTCCGAATGAAACCATGGTTTTTAATGTCGTCGTAACTCCAGGTTTACGAACCACGGCGACCTGTTCACCTCCCATCTCGTAGCGAATTTCATCGAACAAAAATGCGAGGGCATTATTTGATAAAAAACATCTTTTCGTTGCGTCTATGGGTTTAAATTTTCCTTCGATATATATGTAACTTTCGGCGATATCCAGTATAATATCTTGAAAATTAATGGGGATACGGACTTCATCCGAATTGTTGAATGATGGAGATCCGTATGGTTTATACGTATGCTCTTCTAGACTAATAATGGAATTGTCCAAGATGGGCTCGGAGAAAACCTCTATTTTATCGCTGGTGGTGGAAATCATTTTCGCACTTTAAGACCGATTGATTTTAAAAATTTATAGTCTTCGGCAGATAACTGTTGAGATGTTTGTGATCTAACGTCTGGACGACGACTAACCTTGACGTTAACTCTTCTTTTACTTTTATTATGTTTCGGCGGTTCCCCCATCTTAGTCGACAGCACACACAATTGACGATTGAAGCAAAAACCCATTTCTATGAAAGTTTCTTCAGTTCCAATTTCACGATTATTTTCTCGCCTTGAAAATTGATTAGATCACCGCTATCGTCCAAGATGCGAAGAGTAATGTTGTCGATAAACTGACGTCCTGCCGGCATTAACGGCATATAAATATTATTTTGTGGTTCTTTACTGATTTTGTAACCGGGCTCCACGTCGATATCGAATTCGAACAAGGTATGACCTTCCACCGAATTCATATATGCTCCGGAAATTATATTACAATCTACGCGTATGATGCGTACTTTCATTATTTCCACCATCTCGGTAGATTCGTGCTTTTTGTCTCTTTTTAACACTGTATGATTAAATCCTAACATTTTACCGATACTCGCCTCTCCCCGGAAATCTATAGTATATTGGGATTTCAGTTCACATTTCAGCGTATTATTATTAGCAACCAAGTAAAAGATTCCATCGTTCTTTTCTTCAGTTGAAATCCTCAAAGCCTCCAACATAGCTTTACCTATCTCATCTATTTCATAGGCCCCAGGTGGAATCTGCAATTGTATCGGCTCGGTGGTGTAACCCTCCTTCATGTAGGCAAACTTATTGTTGCTTTCGTCCACATTAAAAATTGAATTGTATGTGTAAAATCCCAGCAATGCCAGACCATATTTGTTTTCTCTATTTAATTCGACTGGTGGATAAAAATCGGCGCTTAAGACGCTCGAGTGTCCTGTTAGTGTGAACGTATAAGACATGACTAACCATTAAAACATCACACATCTCGGTTTTATTCTTAGCGGCAACATTTAAAAAGATTCATCGTCACACCTTTTCTCACTGCATTAGATAGTGATGTTTTTATGCTATTTTCTGCTTTTATGCGCACATCGCTGATTTTGCAATAACAACAAAATATTTTTCTAGCCGTAAGATCCTCATCAGTCATAACCTCGTTTAAATTGCTGCTGCTGCTGCTGAAATAATGTTTGCAACCGCACTGATATTTTAATATATCGATATCGCTTTTAAGGTGCTCCGGCAACTTTTCCCAAACGAATGG
Organism: Diaprepes abbreviatus; assembly: GCA_034092305.1. Taxonomy (NCBI): domain Eukaryota; kingdom Metazoa; phylum Arthropoda; class Insecta; order Coleoptera; family Curculionidae; genus Diaprepes; species Diaprepes abbreviatus. The sequence goes on from JASJET010000200.1 coordinate 8,344,192, forward strand.
AATTTCATTTGGGGCTAATGCAATCATTACTTCCTTGGGCATGTTTTCTAACTGTTTCACGGTCATTTTCCTTAATCCACCGGCTAGATGAAATGCTTTCAGTGATTGCAACATTTTAGTATAGTTATTGCGATCTATTTGCGGTGTTAATGGTGACGATGATGATGATGACATCTTTTACGCTGATGATTCGACAAGAAACTTTAAGCACAAATGTCCACACCAGACTGTCCCAAAATCCTGCTGACGATCGTATGTATAGTAAATAATTTTTGATGGTTCCGATCCCGTTTGTAGATATCGTACCAATTCGATCGGTGGGGGTAAATCGCCGAAGCTGTCATAATATGTTACTTTAGAATTATTTTTTCTATAAGCTACCCAATGAGTCCCTGCACCACGCGTACTATCCAAATTCACTATTGCTGCTTCGTAACGTCGAGGACCTTGTCTAGGTAATAAATCCCTCATATAAACGCCTCGAAAGTGTCCTATTCTTTTCTTTTTGGCATATTTTTCTATATCGATGTTAGATAGTGGTCTTCGAGGTAGGGATTCAATTAGTTTTTTGATCTACGATTTAAAAATAATCCCATACCTTTACGATATGGCTTTAGAAACAAACCATTTCCTTTCGATTTTAAATACAGGCCGGCACCGGTTTTATCTTCGCTGCTTTTTTTTACTGCTTTTATGGCGCGCACAATTCCCGCTGCCCCGCCGGCTAATGAACCCAAAGCTGATAACCCGGCAAAAATTGGTATTAATGGTAATATTCCACCAGTTTTAGGAATCGGTATTATTCTCGGTGTACGAACCTTCCTTTTGCCACCTGCCGCTTTTACCGATCTACGTGCTGCCGACAGAGCTATTTTAGATGCATTCATGACATTTTTTTCCAACACATTTTTACTTCCGGCTTTTAATAATTCCCTTCGAACTGCTTGTCGAATAGCTGTTCCGAAACTGGCTTTCCGAACATGTCGATTTTTATTAACACCTTTCCTTTTTGTATGACGCGTGCCTTTACTAGATGTTTTTTTTGTTGATAATGATGATGGTACACCCATACCAAAACGTTGTTTTCCTTTCATAATGTTTGTAACTAACCAAGCTGCTGTTTTTTCACCTAAACTGGAATCTTTCGATTTTACTCTATTCCAAGCACTTTGTTCGAGCTCGTAATCCGCTCGATGTCTCGCACTTATGTTGTCTTTATTATGTAAATAGGCTAAATCGTGTTTTTTGCATGCGGCATCCAAAGGATTAATGCCTGGATCACCTCTTGTCACACGTTTTATTACTTTTGTTCCGGGTCCGCAATATTGATAACCAGGAATGTGTACCTCGAATGGTAATTTATTTATTAACGAATTCACAATACCGTATCCAGTTTTGTTGGAAACGTGAGACCGTCCACTTCGTTTGACGCTCGGCATCTGAATGACAGTTTTTGTGAAAAATTGCCTATAAAATATCAAATTTTCCTAAGATGCGCGTTATCGATCTTAAACAAAAACTTCCTATTGACAATCTCGATGAAAAAGTCGGACTTGGATTTGAAAAGAAGATAATGAAGAGACACGGTCCTTTACTTCCTTCCTCTATTCGCGGCCTGTTAATTGGTCCATCCAATTGTGGAAAAACTAATGTCATGATTTCGCTGCTTACACACCCCCTTGGGCTACGTTTCGAAAATGTCTATATTTACTCGAAATCTCTGTATCAACCGAAATATGAGTATTTAAGGAAAATTTTAGCGCCCATCAAAGGTTTAGGCTACTATGCCTTTAGTGATTCCAGTAATATTGTGGAACCGTCCGATGCAAAACCAAACTCTATATTTATCTTTGATGATGTTATATGTGGAAAACAAGATGTTATAAGATCGTACTTTAGCATGGGACGTCATAAAAATATCGACTCCTTTTACCTAGCGCAAACATATTCGCGAGTGCCTAAACAGCTTGTGCGAGACAACGCCAATTTTATTATTATGTTTAAACAAGATGAGTTGAATATGAAACACATATTTTCCGACCACGTTTCACCGGATCTAACTTTTACTCAATTTCAAGAAATGTGCTCAAAATGTTGGGATAATAAGTATGGATTTTTAGTAATTGATAAAGACAGCGATGTGAAATCGGGAAGATACCGCAAAGGATTTGATAGCTATATATTACTGTAATAATAAGAGAAAACGCTCATTTGATTGTTGAAACGTCCTTTGTTAACATCATGAATAACGCGATCGACTTAAAACGTAAACTAGTGGAAGCTACCAATGCCGTCAGAAAAAAATTTAAACAAATTAAAGCGGCTAAAGAGTTTAATGTTGTGGAATTGGAAAAGTTTTACGAACCCATTTATAAGCCGTTGACAACTATATCTGATGTGGTTAAGCAACGTCAGCAGCAGCAGCAACATCATCAACAACAACAACAACAGCAACAACATTATCCAGCTACAAAGCCACATAGTCTCAGTACATCAGTGCAGTCGACTCAAATATCAGGTTTTCCCCAACCTACACATTCCTTTCAAACCTCCACACCTATTCAGCAGCAGCAGCAGCAGCATCGCATTTCAAAAGAAGATATTAGCCAATCGGTGTTTGATACACCCTCGACATCAACTAATACATCTCTCGCATCCGCTGACACCACAACTTCCGATACTTTAAACGCACACCTGAAAGGATTACGTTCGAAACCATCTCTATACGATACTGTATATGGTGTACGTTTTGGTTCAAAAACAGATAACAAAAATTTTATTGGTAATTTAGAGGTGCGTTTTCGAAATGGAAATATTGTCTTATACAAAAAAGGGAAAAATATTGCAGAATATGGTGGATCACCGGCACTTTATGATTTGTTATTTCTTAAAACACCCCCAAGTGTAGGCAAGGAACAACAACAATTAAGTGATAATGTACTTTCAACGTACAAGGAAATTTTGGAATCAACGAGTGCTGTCTACAACAATTTTAAAAAAAGTGATGGTTTACGGGAGACCAGATGGAACAAATATTTACGAATTATTAAACCTCTGATAATGGGCACAAAATTAGGTGGTACTATTACAAGAAAAAATCTCTCGGAAAAACTACAGTTACCCACAAACAAGAAATTATCTTCGAAAAAATTTCAATATGTCTACTGGAACAAAGCTAAAGAGTTGGTGGATCGTTTACGTTTGTTGTGGAGTTCCAAAATGGCCGGTCACACTGGACACGAAAATGAAATTATGTCAATCATAGAGGAATTACGAGAAGAAGATATAATATATTAAGCTCAATATTTAATGATATTATTCAGTTCTTCCTTCGATCTGAAACCTTTAGTATTACTAATAATATGGAGCCCAGTCTAGAAAAAATCAAGATTGTTAATGAACTACATAGAACGGCTAGAAAAAATTTTGTAAGACGGCGCACGATAATAAAAGGATACAGAGATTTGTGGCAAATTGATTTGGCTGAAATGCAACAGTATGCTGATGAAAACGATGGTTATCGTTATATTTTGGTCTGTATAAATTGTTACTCGAAATTTGTCTATACCAAAGCCATAAAAAACAAGACTGGTATAGAAGTTACTAATGCGATGAAAAGCATCATTGAAGAGGCATCATATACACCAACAAATCTGCAAAGTGATCAAGGAAAGGAGTTCTATAATACAAACTTTCAAGCCCTGATGAAAAAATATAATATAAATCATTATTCCACATACAGCACAAAGAAAGCTGCAATTGTTGAGCGAGTCATAAGGACTTTAAAAAATAATTTATATAAACAATTCTCGACAAGAGGATCTTACAAATGGATACATATATTATCGGCAGTAACAAAAACCTATAACCATTCGAAACATCGCACCATTGGAATGAAGCCTGCAGACGTGCAAGAAAAAACACATATTAAAGCATATGATTATTTAAAAATTGTACCTAAAAAAATTTAAGTTTTCCATGGGTGACATTGTGCGTATTAGCAAGTACAAAAGCTTATTCGAGAAAGGATATACGCCCTCTTGGTCAACCGAATTGTTTAAAGTTGTAAAAGTTAACGTTACAAATCCACCTACTTACTTGTTGGAATCCTTAGAAGGTCAGCCTATAAGAGGGTGTTTTTACGAATCAGAACTACAAAAAACAAGCAGTCCTGACGTTTATCTAGTAGAAAAGGTCCTTAGACAACGCAAGAAAAATCACATCGAACAATTATTTGTCAAATGGCTAGGATTTCCCAACCACTTCAACTCTTGGATAGATAAAGCTAATATTGTTTAAATAACATATTGTATGACTATATTTTTTATTTAAAATGTAAAATAAATAAACAATATATTGTAAAATAAAGTTTTTTATTTCAATCTTCATTATTAAAAACAATGACAATAAAACATCATACACATAAATAACATTTCAATATTCTTGGAGGGAAGGTCCAATTCACCGACGACTACGACGTTATCTTCAAGGCTATGCCACTCGGAGTGCGTTCTCCTATTCTTTAACCTGCTTTTTTTAGATTTTTTTTGAAGTCGAGTCGTACGACAGTGCGCTTAATGAGTCATTTAAAGGCTGATGATAGAGTATTTTCTGCATAACTTCAATTTTTGTTTTAAGCTCACTATTATTTTTGTATATCATGGGGAGGACATCCTTGTTAAATATGTCACATATTACAGCTGCAAAATTGTAAAACTTTCTATTAACAAAGTGTTTTGTCACAGCATCGTCATCATCTTTAGGTTCGCCTAAGTTGGTTATGATTTTTCCACCCATATCATACTGCCCATCCGCTGTAAGTTTAAAACCAATCCCTTGTGGCCCAGATAATATATGATATTTTTCATTATATTTCTGACGACCAAATTTATCAATTGTGTTGTTTCCTCGACTCATTTTCAATCTTTACTAAACTATTTTATTTTTATTTGCCCTACTTATATTAAATATTTCAGCTGAGAAAAAGAAACACTGACTATGATCTACTGGGTTGGTATGTTTATAAAAGAAATAAAATAAAACTGTGATTGTAACAGATATTTATTTACAGTTATTTAATTGCACAAATACAAAAATTATAAAAAATTAATTTTCCATGTCTTCGTTTTCGTTGCTCAAAATTCTATCCCATCCGACACTATTTCGATCGTCAATGTCTTGGGCTGTTGCTGTTGCAGAAACCAATTCATATTTTGCAGCAAGCTCACCTGGTAAATGTGGAATATTGACGAGGTATTCTTTTAATTCTTCTTCAACCATTTCAGCACAAAATGTATCCATGTCTATGGAACCATATAAAAATTTGTCGCACAAGTGTGCCCCAGCCATAAAATTGATTGTATCCCTGATCTCGTTCTTATATTGATCTTTGGTTACATCAATATGCGACCAATCATTTACGCTATCTAACATATCGTGAGCCCTATTTCTTAATTCTCTCCCCAACCAAAATATGTATCTATCTACACATTCGTTGGCGGTCGTCGTCGTCGTCGTCGCATCAGCAGACATCTTTAACAGAAATAATGAACACGCGTAAGTATTCTGACATGTGCAACTATATTTTAAATTTAATTACATCCTTTTTTTCAAACAATTTACATACAATTTACTCCAATGAGCCAAAACGTAATAATGTTCGAGTATTGTTTCCAAAAACTCTAGTGCCCTGCCCCAAATAAGTTAGAGTGTATTTATCTTTAGTTTTACTCATAATATCTACAATATCGTCAGATAGTGTTTCGGCCACACGTTTTGGTAAAAAAGTCTCAAATGTGCTATTATCACCGTCATCGTGTAAAGCCACTAAAAGAGTTTTACCAAATCGTGTAGTCATTGAAACCATCTTTACAATTTTATACACTTTGCCTACAATCATTTCGGTAACCTTTTTTTTCTCTAAAACCTCGAAATCTTTGCTAAACATTTCATTAATTTCATCTAGAGTTTCTTTTGCAATACTCATTATTGAAAAAAATGGTATATAAATCCAAAAATTACCGTGAATATAAAAGCACTTTCAGAACACTACACGAACACAATATTTGATGTTTATGCCACTGATATCTGCGACTGTTTGAAGTCACTTCTTCTCCCACGAACCTTTATAGCGTGGTTTCAAGGTCGAATTGTAACAATGGTGGGGGTAGCTTAACGATAGAAATAGTGGGAGGAGTATTCAAGGTCAAATGACGTCACACATTTAAATTGGTATAAGGATAACTTCAAGGACAAAATATAATGAAACAAATAACTACATTTTATGTACTTTATTCATTGATTTTTTTCTGCCATTCTTCTATGCGTTTAACATTATCACCTAAACCTAATTTCCTTAATTTGTTCAATAATAATTGTTTATTTTTATTTCTAAGAAAATTCTTACAAACTATACTAGCTAAAAGACACACTTCGGCATGGTCCATATACTTAAAAAATACACTAAAGTCCTGAGCCTCCGAATCTTGCATTTCATATGCGTAAAATTCCGAACAGGCTGCAGAAATTAGAAATTCCTCGTACATTTCTCGCACTAAACTTTCCATATTAACTACTACTACGTTAAACTTAAGTCCTACACTCTAATTTCATCTAACACAACCGGATCTGCAATGAACCTAATCAGTTTTTCCAAACAGTCACTAAACCCCAACTTTTTTATCTCACGAACAAAGTCTTGTAAATTTATTGTTTTGCTGCAATATTTACGACATGCATTCGCAGCCTTTTCATATTCATAAGCCAAATCACAATAGCGCGACGCCCATTCTGCTCGACTTTTCATTGCATCATTGAAATAATTACTAGCCGTTTCAGTGAACTCATCGCCCAATTTTTTTACTGTCTCTTGCAAAGCACTATTCATATTATTCACTCATTTTTACATTCACGACACTTTTTTATTGCTGGTGGTGGCCCATCTATATGATGACGATATATTTGTTCATAGTGAATGTAACAGGGTAAGCTTAACTGTAGTTCCTTGTTACACCGATATGACGCTGGCAGCTTATCCCAAATTTGCCGTAAACTCAGCGTATCAACGCAAGTTTTTAAATATTCGAGAGGAAAAAATGCTAGATCCTTCTCTTCAAAATCACACAAACTTTTTAAATTACTCTGATATAAACAAATTACTCTGCCGACTTGCTCTATAATTTTTTCTTTAGATAGTTCCGTATCTGACATTTCACACTGAATGAATGCAAGTAGACTCACACAATTTATAGAACAATTTGCAAGGTCGAAATCATTTCAAGATCATCCCACACTATTACAATGCACAAATAACTACTTCAAGGTCACACACCCAAGATGACCTTCAACAAACTCAAGGTCGTCTCGACCAAGGTCAAGGTCAAGGTCACACACACAACCTTGAACACAAGGCCAAGGCCAAAGCACACGTGCACTTTCAAGGTCAATGACAAGGACATGTGGGCGGGGTCAGAGAGGGGTGAAGCAAGGTCAAGGTCAAGGTCGAGGAGTGGGGGGATCGAGCGAATCGGGTTATGTTCACTACTAGTGTTAAATTTTCCATTTTGTAAATCAATTCGGATGTTATCGGTTTAACCGAAAAGTTCCGAACACAACACATTAAGTGCCAAAGCATTTTCGATGTACCCATTTACGGGACTGTTTTTTTTTATAGTTTTTGTTCTCCTAATAGAGTCGTAAATAATCCAATATTTAAAGCTTGAATCAAGAATAACATATGTGCTTCCTGGGCTTGTAAACGAGCCTTGGATTCACATGGGAGCTGACACCGAGAGTGCTATTTTAAATATACATTATGGTGGCCCGCCCCATCACAATGTATGCCGCTATTGTATGGTAGTCTAGTACAGCAAACGCCATCTTCAATTCAAAGAATGGCTTGTGTGGAAATATTGAGGGCGATGAAGACTACCAACACCAGGGCTCTGAAAGTTCTGGTGAACCTGCCTCCTCGTCACTTATACATAGAGAACGAGACCCTGAAAGTTGGTTATCGTCTCAGTTGCCTAGAGCATCTCGAAAATGGCGGATACTCAGATGTCTGGGAAAGCTTGGTGGAGACATGTCCATCACTCCCCATGTAAACAGGTTACATGGCGCTTCTTTTGAAACCCTTGAGATATTTTTACCAAATAGAGAAGAGTAGGAGGAAGAGCAAAATCTTCCGAAAAATGGATCCTGGTGAGTTACAAATGGATCTCTACAAGATAAAAAAGTTTAAGTCAGAGTCTTCGATAAAAGCACGGGAGTCAGAGAGTTCTACTCTCTCGGACAATGTGCGACGATCTCTACAACCGAAATTTACGCTATTCTGAATTGTAGTCATCTCTATGAGACGAACATAGACAGGAATAGGGTGATAAACCTTTGATTAGACAGTAAAGCTACAATAATGGCACTCAAGTTCAGTGTCGTTACTTCACAACTAGTGTCTGAGTACAGAGATGTACTGAACATTCTGAAAAGGAACGACTGCACACACTCGTGTGGACCCCAGGTCACTCGAGGATACGCGGGAATGAGGAAGAGAACCGTTTGGCAAAGATGGGGTCCGCAATTGAACCATGTAAACTCCAACCAATTCTAACTGTTCCAATTGCCATTGATAAAAGAGAATTAAAATTGTTTCTAGGAAGCAAATCTATTGAATTGAGAGGAGCTCCTGGAATAAGGTGTGTCAACGAATATATAATTGGGTCTAGGGCACAGCTTACTAAGAAGTTTCTCTCCTTAGGAGGGAAAGAGCTGCAAATTGTGTTGGGATTGTTGACAGGACATTATCACCTGAAAGGCCGTCTTCATGATATCGTAGATGACCCGACGTGCAGATGATATCTGGAAGAGGATGAAACTGTTGGCTATGTCAACGAACTGAGGCAGAGATATTTAGGAGATACAAGTTTGTTAACGGAACCAGTTTAGGTAAGTTTAGTTTACGAGACTGCTTGAATTTGCAATGACGATCGGCCTCGAAGAACCTGCAGCTATGTAAAGGGCCCAAAAAGTTTAGATATCGATGATCAAGTATCACCATCTTTTGTTCATTCATTCATTTGTTCAGTCTGAAATACAATAATATAGTAATATTGAAGCTACATTCTAAAAGAGTACCATAATATCTATCGGCATGCGATCGATATATTGTAAACATAAAACCCTTTGTCTGTATAGAAACAAATACATATTATAAAAAATAATTATTATGCATTTAAAAGTATATTTTATCTTTCCCATTTATTAATTTTGACAAAATGAAAATAAAAAAAACAACAAATAAAGAAAGTTAAACAAAATACAAATTACATAAATAAACATAATGAATAAATAAATAACATATAATCTGTTCCTTGTTGTAAAAATAAAAGTATAAAAGAAAACACAAACACAGTTTCAGTGTTCAAACTTTAACTAGTAAGTATATAAGTGGAGAAAAACCAAATATTAGCATAAATAAACATCAAATAATAAATAAATGGCAAAGTAAATATTATCTTATATTACAAAAGCTAAATACTATTCCAGTTTTCAAGCTTTAAACATCTTAAAAATTCAAGCTCCGTTAATATTTCTCCACTAGAGCTATTATGATTTAATAACCTAAATATAACTTGGAAATTTCAACCGTTGATGAAAGATTTATTTAAATTAATTAAAGTTCAAATTTCAGTCACTTATCCTTACAATTTCACGATTCCTAGTACATTGGGAATCCCCGCCGCCTCAATCGATCATCTTACCACACGAACCTGCAATGAGATTTAATTGATGAGATGCATGCCTTACTATCGAAAACCACCAACTACAACTTGAGACTAGGCTTCGGTAGATTCATTAGTGAACGGAGAATATATCATGTAAATTTTCATAAAAAAAATTTATTTATTAATGAGTGTTGCTTTGCAAGGAGTGTGACAAATTTAGATAATGAACATGCCCTGTTAGCTTACCACTTCGTTTAAATAGTTTAAATTACCTACAACACTTAGTAAATTTGCCAAATTTATAAGATGATATTTCACTGTCTACTAGGCAAAATATATGGTTCATGTTTATCCAACTTTGACGGTTTCTTTGCCTTAATTTCATGGTTAGTGCCATTTTATAACAGAAAATACATTGGCTGGCCTGCTGTAAATCGATAAAATCAAAATAAATTTTTACAGCCCCAACAGTTCACGGAAGTAAATAGATTATTTCAATTTTCATTACTGTTTTGTCTGAAAACTCATTATGTGTAGGCCATAAAATTTGTCGTTAAACTCTAAATTACCATAACCAAGTAAAATACATTTTTGTAGGATTCTTTATCAAAATCGCAACAATGTTAGGAACTTAAAAATATAATGTTTTTATTTACAAACTTTGCAATTTTGTATTAAAATTTGTTTTTACTAAAGACTTAAAATCTTTTTAATGACTGTATTTATTAAGTAATACTTCAAAGATATTTAAAACAGTCATTAGTTGTATCAACATAACTTCTAGCGAAGTGATATTGGAAATATAATGTATGCCTAAGTTAATTTCCAGTATTTTAAAGATGACAGAAAAAAATCAAGTTACTAAAATTAATCTTCATAAGTATTTAATGGAAGATCTGGATATTCCGAATGTTTCGATTTTTTACGTCTATAAAGTTTTAAATTTACTTTTAGTATTTTAAAATTTGTAAACGTTCGATCCGCTTCCTAATCTGTACTATTATAGAAAGAGAAAGAGGGATTTTATTTGTCCGGTATGAACAAAGAAACTATCCTATCAATCACAACCAAATTTTTAAGAAGGTCTATAGAGGATATCCAGGAAAATGAGGGAAATCTCGCGGATATGAAAAAATACGTGAAAGGAATACTACAAGTTCATATAAACTTATAAGCCTCCTCTTCGGAGATATGGGCTCCCTAAAAAGCTGCAATAGAATCAAGTTTATTACACATAATTATTGAACCATCAGGTATATTTCAATTTTTTTTAATATGATGTATGCTAGCTGAGACCCTTCAAGTTACTATCCAAGAAAGTGTTGTGATAGCTGCAGGGACAGAGTAGCTATAACACTCATGACCCCATTTTTTACACTTTATATGATAAAAACTTTGGACAACGTTTTTACATACCTTTAACTATTGCCAAAAATTAAATACACTTCATTCATGTCGCTAATCCTAACCATTTTCGAAAAAAACGTCATTTTATTCTGTCGGGTTGAATATGGAAAAGAGAAATTTTCCCCTACCACCATAGTTTCAATAAGAAGTTAAATTAACCGCTTAGTTAAAAACTTCGTAACAACATGGGCTCCGTGAAGTCTCATACACTGGCGGGCACGACGAATTGAAGACTGCTGCACCCGCCACATTCCTTATTTAATCATAATGAACCGTAATAGGTTCTGCTCTACCTATCCAACGGTTGGTATACACAGTATCCAGGTGCCCCCGCATAGCAACGCCGAAATGAGGTGGTACCCCATCGTGGATATAGTACATGTTCGCCGGGTTTCAAGTGGTAAGTGCTCTACTAAATTATGTAAAGCGTTCTAGAGAAACTCCAAATAAAGTTCTCCACTCAGTCGTGACGGCAATACGAATAGTCCAATCAAAAAAATGCCAATGATTCATGTCTAGACATTAATTGATTGGAACTGATGTTGATGATTTGAAACAATAGTTATATGAAGATTTTCATCAGCTCATACATAAGAGATATGTAAACTTATGATACCATTTTTGGTAAACCCAGCTTCATCCGTAAAGAGAATAGTAAAGTTTTCATTATTGCGTTGCTGATTCAATAACCAGTTTATAAACTGCATTTTACGGGGAGTACTTCTTTTCCCAAACCTTCCTATAATTATCAAGACATTTATTAATATTACCTTATTAATTGGAATCGCCTACCATTCTTCCTTAGACGTTGGTCAAAAGTAGGATTAGGCTATCTGTAGTAATATAACCTCCTGGCTTCTAAAGCATTGTAAGATGCAAGACCATATATCAGATGCATATATGTATCCTTAATAAACATGTATTCCATATTTCGAATTATTTCACAGTTAATTTCACCACGAAATCCAAAAATCAGTAAATTAATATCCAAGTAAAGAATCAATGTGTCAGCGATGTGAAAATTGACAAGTTCTAAAATGCAGGATATTTGTTTCTTTCGTACCTAGTGTTGTAACCCAACTATTTTTTTATATATATTTAGAATATTTTTAGGCTACGCCTATGGTTCAATGCATAATTGTAACCCAATAGTTGATAAATTTTTATATAAGCATATCCTAAGTAAATACATTTGTTAACCAACCTAAACGGAAAGTCCCAAATCTATAAAATCATAAAACTTTCTTTTATAAAAAATACAGAATTTTATTCATGGCGCCCTTTTGTCGCATATCAGGTAGACTTTACAAATAGGTTGTTTGGCCAATGGTCATATAATTAAATAGATATAGTTAGATCCATAAGTACGCCTATGACCGAATGAAGACCAGGAAATTATAAATTGGATCCATGAGGTTGAAGGGCTCTCTTTTATTTTGTCAACGTAGAATAAGAAACGTCATAATTACGAGTGTGTCACAAAGTTAATTCCTGTCAATATATATATATATATATATATATATATATATATATATATATATATATATATATATATATATATATATATATATATATATATATATATATATATATATATATATATATATATATATATATATATATTAATATTAAAAGTGATATTTGAAAATTTGTTTTGTTATTAATGATAACATTGGTAAAAACGTGGGAAAAGCCCATAACATAAAACAAAGCGGAAAAATCAAATATATAACATTGGTAACAGCGAAAATTCAAGTACATAACATTGGTAACAGCGGTGAAAAATCGAGCGCACAACACTAGCAACGTTTGCAACAACAATACTTTGTTTTTGGTGCCGATAAAATAAAAAGCGCATTTTTTGCGAACCTAGGTCGAACTGTAAATTACAGAGTTAGTTAGTTAGTTAATTTAATGGTTAAAGGCGCGTCAGTATCTCGGACCATTTAGCGCCTTCTATAGAAATTGTTGGTTGCATTTAAATTTTATTGTAAAGACCAATATGCCTCAAGAAACAAAGTAAGCGTTTGGCCTTAGTCTGATCCAAAGACATAACTGTTGCAAAATTATTAGAGGTAAGATACCTCTCTCTAGCATTTCTGTATGAGGGACAGTCGGATATTATATGTTTTATAGATAGGGGGGAACGACCGGACAGACATTGAGGGGGATCCTCGTTTTTAAGAAGAAAGGAATGAGTTATTCTGCAGTGTCCAATAGCGGTTCTCTTCCATACGACATTTTCCCTTCTGGACAGTTGGGGAAAGTGATATGTCTCTGAGAAGTTTCTTTTAATGTGAAAGAGTTTATTGGGGTTTTCTAGAGATTCCCAACGGACCTGCACAATGTTGCGAATGATGTTATCAATGTGTTGATTGAATTCTTTAGGGTTGAGTAAAGAGAGGAAAGGGGTGCCCTCAAGGATTGCAGATTTAGCTTGAATGTCGGCCAATTCATTCCCATCTATGCTGATGTGGCTCGTGGCCCACATGAAAGCTATGTACAGATTACGTTGGGATCCCATTTTAAGAAGGTCGAGAATTTGATTCATGAGAGGGTGGGATGTGTTGATGGCTTGGATCGATCTTAGACAGCTGAGGGAATCAGAAATGATTAGATAATTGGGGGTGGAACAGTGTTTAATTACTTCTCTGATGCATTGTTTGATGGCAAACAACTCAGCTGAAAAAATGGATGAAAGGGGATTTAACCTTGTTTTGTTGCATGAAAAGCTGGTTACGGCGGCTGAGCCTACACCTTGATCCGATTTGTAACCATCGGTAAACGATAGAATTTAGAGAGATTACAGAAATAGACGTTTTTAACTAAAGAGGTAAACTCTAATTTTGGGTCGAACTTTTTTATCATAAGGTTAAAGATTGAACATTTGATAGTAACAAAGATGTATCTTTTATCGAAATACGACACATACATAATATAAATAAAATGACGTTTTTTTCGAAAACGGTTAGGATTAGCGACAGGAATGAAGAATACTTGATTTTTAGTCAGTAGTTGAAGGTATGTAAAGAACGTTGTTCAAACCTCTTATCATTCAAGGCGTAAAAAAATGGGGTCATGAGTTTCACAGCTAGTCCATTCCTGGAGCCGTGAGTAATTTTTAACACTTTTTTGGATAGTAATATGAAGAGTCTTACCTGGTATATATCATATTTAAAAAAAAAATTGAAATATACCTAGTGGTTCAATAATTACGTGTAAAAATCTTGATTCTATTACAGCTTTTTGAGAGTCCATATCTCCGAAGAGGAGGCCTATACGAAAAAAGTTTGTATGAACTTGTAGTATTCCTTTTACGTGTTTTTTTTTCATATCCAGGACTCTTTCCACATTTTCCCGGACACTCTGTAGATATATTTTATTCCAAAAAAAAACATTGACTACAATAAAAGAGAACAATGTTACAAAGATAGTACTTCAATAAGGTCGTGCATATGTAGTATGTTCGCTACTTGTTATGTAGCGGAAATGTTGTGTGCGCTACAGTTGCCTGAGACCGATTGCACTTAAAATGATGCAGTGAAAATAGTCAAAAAAGTGAAATGCTTTCTCCTTGATATACATTATTGTAAAGCCCAAAAAAATGTACATACAAAAAAATGTATGGATGTTAACTTTAATGTTTACCTATGCTTCATAGATCTTCATAGAGCCTTTGACATGGTAAATCATGAGAAAATAATGGAAATATTACAATATATTGCAATATTGATGGCAAAAACCTAAAAATAATATCATGTTTATACTGAAACCAGGATGTCAAAATAAAAATTGAGAATCGTATGTCCAAAAAGATAAACTTAGAAAAAGGCATACATCACGAATGTGTTATTAAATGCCTATTCAGAAGAAACTTTTACTAAAGGACTTTCAGATATGACGGATAGAATAGTAACCAATAGTATGTATATAAATAAGTTCCGTTACGCTCATGATACTGTCATTCTAGCAAACATTGAAGGAGGCCTACAAAGACTAACGAACACAATTTTTAATACATGTGAGGAATATAACATGAAAATGAATACGGGCAAGACAAAAACAATGATGGTTAGTAGAAACCCAATAAAAACAAATAAATACACCAACAAATACTTGAAAAAGTAACAAATATGATGTACTTGCGCGGCGCAATTAATGAAAACTGGAACCCCTTTATTGATATATGTTCTAGAATCGAAAAAGAACAAAGCACCTGTTACAAAATGCGTAGCATACTGGTTAACGGCAAACTAAAAAATAAGAAGAAGTATACTAAGATGTTACTTTTTCTCGGTCGTGTCGAAAATAGAGTCATTTGAAATATGTGTATTACGTCCAACATTCACGCGTTCCTTGGGCAGCACATACTACAAATTTAGAAATACTTAACCAAATGGGGAAAAAAAATAAAACAAAAAAAAGGTGTTATGAGAAAGAAAACGCACATATTCTGGTCTTATTACTACTAGTACTCATTGCTGAAGGAAAAATTAGTGGTAAAAGAAGAAGAGGGAAAAGGCACAAGTCTTTGCTAGAAACTTACGGCAGTGAACAAACATGGCATCTACTGAACTATTTAACCAACATCCATAGAAGGTAAGACACATTAAGAAGAAGAATTTAACAAATAGTAAAACATAAATATGTAAATGCTAACAACCCTAGGCAAACAGCAAGCAATATTAAATCGTGTACACGTTTTCAACAGCTCCTACAGCACAAGATACGTATTAAATACGTAATCTTTATAAAGAAGAATTTGTATACCATCTACACCTATTTTCTCTCCAAATTGGAAAAATATTTTTAAGCATTACAAGAAAATACCAAACTATAAAACTTCTTTTAAACCAAACAATCCCTCTATTTACTCTAGTACAAATAAATTCATGTTTAAATATTCAAACAAATAATTTAAACAAGTAAATTATTTTACATTTCTAACCTAACATTACGTAATAAAGTACAAATGAAACCTTATAAAATAGTCAGACCTTTATTCCTGTTATTTTGTTTTTAGTTAAGTTTCATTCGAAATTATGACGTTGAAAAACATAATTCTGAGAAGATTATCTGATTTAAATAGATTTGGTGAGCTGGCATTCACTGCAAATTTATCCTTTTGGGTTTCATAGAATAATCTACTTTAACAAACTATTCCTAGATCAGCTTCCATGAAAATTTATGGCGCACAAAAGCTTTTATTACATGCCAATATTGTAGCCGTTTCAGAAATTTAGGAGCTTTGTGTAGTGCGGCTCGAAGTTCAGCCAGTTAAAGAATGAAAAGTGGTATTAGGCTAAAAACACACTTGGCGGTTCTAGCCGAATTGCTCGTAGCCTGTTACAACGTTCACAAAATGGTGAATTTTTCTGACTCAGAGGAAAAATTAATTCTGTCAGTCTAAGAAAATAGATGTATTTAGCAACATTCAATTATTAAGTAACGCCAAAAATGTTTATATAATACTATATTTAATTAAATAAAAAATGATAATGTTAGTTTTTCATTTTCTCGAGAACATCGAAAATGTTATTTTACGAATTGTTACAAATTTTGGAACATGACTTATCAAAGAAGAATACCTAGATGAGAAGCACTGTTCGTCGGAAGAAAAACTTGTTATAACACTAAATAGTAATATATTTTTTTTCTAATATTAAAGTAGACTTATTACTGATTCTTTAGCAGAAAAATTCAGGTCTGTATTGCTTTCACTGATGAATGAACCGTAGGTCAGTTTTCAGTTTGCGGTTGGGTTTGCATTGAAAGCCGATGTTGAATCTCGTGTTTTTCATGGTTCACAAAAAAAATCAGACTCAATTCGATATGTACGTGGCTGGAGCTGATATAGGAGGTTGCTTTGATAACTTTTGAATTGTGGAAACACAACAGGTGTCAATCTCTCATATGCGGTATGTAATTGAAGTTAAATCTGTTGTAGTGGACGAAGCAAATGGGTAATTTGATATAACAGTTAAATAATACAACGTATTATAATTTCCATTACATTAACCATAACAATTGTTTCAACACACAGTGTCTTCTTCAGATGGTGGATAACAACTAAACAAAGTAAAAACTACTCCAAATCTAATTTCAAAAAGATATTTATCTTTGTCACCCAAATTTACAAGTCTATAAAATGTTGGAAAAGCCAAAATTATTTTTATTAGTTCAGGTTATTGTAATTGCATATTTAATAATAGGAAACCAGATCCAATTGGTCATTTATTAAAATGTTTAGTTTTTTATATTTGTTGATTTCCTTACATTCAAATAGATTTAATTTTAGCGATTTATTTTCCAAATATCAAATATCACAATTATCATTGAAAGTGTGTTGTTAATTGTTTAAATGTAAAGACTAGTAAGAATTGGTGTGCTTTTTTAAATGACTTGTTTTATGTTCTTTTATTCTTTTAATAAAGCTTCTGCCCGTTTGCCCTATATATATTTTAGGGCAACTTTCAGATTTTAATTTATAAACACCACATTTATTTTCTTTTTTCGTTTTGGTATTATTATTTTTTATTAATTTGCCTAGAGTATCATTAGTTCAATGTGAAATCTTCAATCATTTTTTGGTCAAATATCTGGCTACTTGTTTCGTAAGTTTACGGGTATACGTAAGAGTTTTATAAACTATGTTGGTTTTGAATTCTGTTACTGGATACGCCAATTTAATTGTTTTATTGTATTGTTTTTTATTGATGATTTATTCAATCATATTATCCTGATATACATTGTTGATTGTATTTGTTTAATTATATTTAGTTCATTATTATAATTTTCTTGTGACATAGGAATATTAACTAGTCTACGAATGAATGGATTATATGCTGACATTTTGTGGGTACGAAAGTGATTAGAGGTGTTGTGTATTGTAATATCTGTAAGAGAAGGTTTGTGATATATGGAGAATTCATGTCTATTGTTAATTTTAGTTATTGTTAAATCTAAAAAATTGATGGAGTTGTTTTGTTCTATTTCTAAGGTAAATTCTATATTTGGATGTAAATTATTAATAAAATTAAGAAAGGTTTGTAGATTTCTGTCAGTACCCACGAAACAAGCAAAAATGTCGTCAACATACCAATATCAGTAAAGCAAATTTTTATTTTGATCATTTTGGTAAATTTTGTTTTCTAGATTATCCCTAAATATTTCGACAAGGAGCGGACTCAAAGGATTCCCATTATTAACCTTTCCTTATTAAATTCAAAGTAGTTTTGGTCTAAGCATACAACTATGTGATTTGGTGTATCTGAAAAAGGTAATATAATTGTACAATGTACAAAATATTTATTATTGTGTCACATGAGGCCCATTCTAGTGCTTAATTTAAGATAAAGAAGAACTGATTTTAACGACGGCAGGAAGGATATCAAAAAAAACTTATCATCATCTTTTCCTAATTTTTCTTTTTATCATGTTGCTTAGCCTTACTATATAAGGCCTTGTTTTTACTAAATTTAATCTTCTGTTTCTCACTATATTTGTACTTGGTGTCTCAGTTTTTACGCGATGATGATGGAGCAGAAAGTTAACTGTGAGGATCTTTTCAGTATTTAGATTCTTCTATTTTACTATTACCCATTGAATTATTTGTACAACAATTTGTTATTGTATCTTCAAGAAATTACAGTTCTGGAGCATAAATGCGCGATAGCATAATCATTGTATCTTATATTTCATTGGGTAGGTCTTTCTTGAATTGTATTTGTTAGTAATTCGTCATCAATTTTGATATACATTTTTAACTAACAGCCTACGTAGGTAAAATATTTTTGAACAACGTGCAATTTGGCTTCAAATCTCTAGAAAAACGCTTAAATGTGGGAACAGATCCATTTACAATTATAGTGTCATATATAAGCGTCCACTGCTCGAAGCAATACAAACGTTTTGGTGCATGAACAACAGCTACAAGTGGTGTTGAAGGTGCTTATCTCCCGAGTCTTGTAATGTGGACATTAGTTTAGATAAAAGTATATACCGATGCGGTAACTGACTCGGAGAAAAAGCGCCTAGTTTGCTTTTAGCCTTAGAATTCCATAGCTATAGTTATTGGCGATGTTAGTTTCTTCTGCAGTTTCGTTGCACGTCCATCTTTGAGTTGTTTCAAGGCAAAATCGTATTACAAAAGATGGACTATGTGTTGAAAAGCATGTTGCATCATTGAAGTTTATATTTTGAACAATCTATTTGTGTCATAAATTAATAAACCTAAATAAATTATGCCAATTTCCTTTAAAAGTATTTACTAAATGCTGTTATGTGAAATTTTTTCATATTTTCAAAATCCACCGTTGGAAAGGTAAAGAGAAGTACAGTAAGAATTCAGATTTATGTATAAATCAAATCAAGTTAAAATTTTATATAAAATAAAATTTAAATATAAACCGATATTCAGGTTATAAGAGCTACTAGATTGAAGATCAAACATAAAATACTAGAAAAATTATGCCACAAAAATAACGAAACATATATTTAGTGCACAATTAAATTAGTGGTGATAAAAGAGTAACTAGGAAAAAAGCAAAAAAAAAAACTTATTTCAATTTCTCAGAATTGTTTCATTACCTTTAGGCCAATTCATGGAAGTACGGAAATAAACATATTGGAAACCCGCGCTTTAATATCAAACGGCGTCACAGGATCTGCTTTCCCTACAGAAAGAACACAATTGATATTTGACTTACCCACTGCCCTGCTCTGTGCATTTAAAATAACGCGACAATTTTCAGCAACTTTGGAGGTGTAGATATAATTTGTGAATAGGACGACTAAATAATAAATATCTTATGTCATACATAATTATAAATTTTTTTAAGACCTCTAAGATAAACCAAAAAGAGGAAATTAAATTTTGTAAATATAAGGAATTCCAATTATTTTTTGGTTCGTTAATGGTTTTAAAACTCTCCCAAAAAGGGTAATACTAAAAGATTATCTAGAAGATGGGGGAATTTTGTTTAAAAGTTTAAGCTTTAGAACAAGGACACGGTTTCCCCTGAATTTATCTGATAAATCAATTCTTACTGATTTACCTTTGATGTGGAAAATTTTCATCTCGCATATTTTATACTATGGCTTTGAAAACCGTTTAGCAATTCCCATATTTCAAATTCGAGTTTACTTGCTAGAAATTTCAAACTAAGAGCTTTTAAGTAATTAAATTTATGCAAATATGACTTACAATATGTTTATGAACATTATCAATTTACACCATGACACAGTAAATTATATACAGGGTAACTCAATTTAATTATGAATGAATTAATGAATAAACAAAAGATGGCACTTGGCCATCGATGGCTTGGCCTCTAAATTTCACTATAGCTGCAGATCCTTTGAAGACGATCACCTGTAGGAATCCAAGCAACCCCGTTGATTAACCTGGCCTAACGACTTCCGGTGACAAAAATGTATCTCCGAAATATCTGTACCTCAGTCCGTTGGGTGCTAAGCCCTCTCTGAGGTCATAGTCAACAGTTTCGTCTTCCTCTGGACACCATCTACAAGTCGGATCATCTATTATGACACCAAAACTTATGGAGATGGCTCCTTGTCAGAGTTTCTATTTTAACTAATTCACCTAAATATCTGGCCATTGTATACATTTTTATATATTTTATACAAAGTGGTGGACGAGTAACCTTCAAGTTATTTAAAAGTTAAGTTGACTTTTTTAAATGGAATTCCCAATTTTTTGTTTGAGGAATGGAAAGCACAAACAATTCTTCATATAAAGTTATAAGGAATGTGAGAATTTATATATCATCTGAAAGTCATTTATAGATTAAATTTTCATTGATCTTGTTAGGACCGCATTTTCAAAAATGTAGAATTACAAGGGCGCCATTTATCAGTGACCTTAAGAGTGACCTCGAAGGTTATTTCGAGTTCGTCAGTTAACTCGACTTTTTTAAATAGAAACACATATTTTATATTTCAGGAGTAAAAAGCGGAAAAAATTTCGCATTTAACAATGTCAAAATATGGATGTTCAAGTGTCATCTGGAAGTTATTTAAGGGCTAAATCTTTATTGATCCATCCCAAATGGTTTGCCAGGAACGCATCTTCGAAAAAAAGGTTTCATGAGAAAAAAAATGAGGTCATTTAGCAGTGATCTTGGATTTGATTTTGAGGATAATATTGAAAGTTATTTCAAAGTAAAGTCAATTTTTTCAAATGAGAGCAACTATTTTTTCTTATTTTAGGAATGAAATTCCTAAATTCCTAAAAAATTCCCCATCTAACGGCATAAATAATAATAGGTTCAGAGGAGGCCATTAGCAGTGATCTTGGATTTGACCTTGAGAATGATCTTGAAAGTTATTTCAAAGTCAAGTTAATTTTTTCAAATGAAAGCAACTATTTTTTCTTATTTTAGGAATGAAATTCCTAAATTTCTAAAAAAATTCCCCATCTAACGGCATAAATAATAATAGGTTCAGAGGAGACCATTAGCAGTGATATTGGATTTGACCTAGAGAATGATCTTGAAGGTTATTTCAAAGTCAAGTCAATTTTTTCAAATGAAAGCAACTATTTTTTTCTTATTTTAGGAATGAAATTCCTAAATTTCTAAAAAAATTCCCCATCTAACGGCATAAATAATAATAGGTTCAGAGGAGGCCATTAGCAGTGATATTGGATTTGACCTTGAGAATGATCTTGAAGGTTATTTCAAAGTCAAGTCGACATTTGTAAATAATAATTTTTTTTATTTCGGGAATGGAAAGCGAAGAAAATTTCTCATTTAACTGTATAAGTAATGTGAGGGTTTGGTATCATCTTTAGGTTATTTGAAGATCAGAGGAATGTCAAAATTATTTTGGGCAACTTCTGCTATAAATATAGATATACAATATGGCAGTACCCGAAATATTGCTGATAAAGGAACTCACGGCAAATAAATATCTCACTCTAAGTAGGGTCGCGTACGGTATCATTCTTCCAGTCGGTATCTTAGCAAGATAAGCAATTGATTTTAGAGACAATTTCTGCAAACCTTAAAGTGCGGGAAGAAACTAAGGGTGAATTGAGTAGCCCTGCGAACATCAGCAAGAGGGTACCCTCAGGATCAAGATTGTGCACCATTGACCGTACGGAAAGGTAAGCGATTAGTGCAAATTTTTCATTTTCCTTTCTTTCTACAATCAAAATACAGTCCTTTACATTTTTCATATTTTCCGCTTCATTTATGGTGAGCAAGCACTTCGATGGGAACATAATCTACTACTTTCACATCCTGGATAACTCTTAAATATTATCACTTTCCTCAGGATAATAAAAAAAAAATTAAAATAACCTGGAAGGATATTTTCAAAGTGAATGTCATCGTCTAATGTTCTTCTTCGAGCCCTAACAACATTTGTATGCAACATTTTTTTCTTGAAATGCGTTTAGAATTAATATTTGCGTGAACTGCAAAAAAAAACACATTTAACTTTTGAACGACTCCTGAAACGCTGGACGCGAAATTTACTTTATTTTTCATTTTTGCATTAAACGACATGGTTTCCTCTTCGAAATATCAATTTGACCCTGTAATGGAATAAAATTCAATCTCAAGCTCAAGGAAAATTACCATCATGGGCCCCATTTGATTAAATATTTCTCCATTGTCCTTTGTTCCCAATTTATGGAATGATTCACACAAACCCATGAATGCAGGAAATTTTACCGTAAAATAACTTCCAAATGACACCTTAAATCTTCCTTTGTGATACAAAAAAAGAGAATATTCTCGTAAATACCGCTACAAGTGACCATGTTAGTGATTCTGGATTTTAAATTTTTCAATGCAACGAATTTTAAAGATAACTTAGAAATACTACAATTTTTCATGTAAACAGAGCCAATAATACAACTCAATTTGAATTTCAACTTACAGTTTTCCCTGTTTTGATTTGCGAAGTAAAAATATAAGTTTCGACTTAAGATTATCAAGTTGATCTGAAAAATTATAAGGTAACATTAAAAGTCCTCATCAAATGACCCCGGCCTAGCCAAACTTTTGTTTGAATAATTTTTTCGAATCTCAAAGTTATGCGAAATGGTATATTAAAATAAAACAAGCTTTATATAAATGTATTTTTATTATAGAAAATATTAAAAGATATTGTATTTCATTGTAATCAATATCACATCAAAGATGAATCTATAATATTATGACACAAAAACTACTTAAAGATTCCTAAAACTTACAGGACAGGCTCGACCAGATGGTGGTTCTACGATAAAATAATGTTTTAGTTTCAATCGATTTTTATTACTTGGCCTAAATTGCCGGCGTGATAGCCGGGTAGGATACTAAGGACAAAAAGAATGGATAATGCTGATTTTGAGCGGTTTTTTACAGATAACGGGGTCTGGCCTGAATAAGAACAGAATCAGATAAGAGAACAATTTAATGCCAAAATACAAACTTTGTAGAAATCCAAAGTGAAATTTACAGAAAATAATTGTTCTTGACCGAACTTGAGGGAAAATCGAATACAATTAAAATAAACTTTAAAAAAAAAAAAGGAAAAGGAAACTAGCATTAAAAATGAATTACGAGTAGTAAAGAGGGTTCAGAACATTAACAGAATGATGGTAATTTAAATAATATATATCCGAAATTTTAATATTTTTTAATTCTTCTGTAACACGAGCAAATCAATGCTTATTGATTGCTATTTTTATCTTACTCAGTCAGAGCACATAAAACTTTACATTTTTTATATTGGATGATTGATCAAAAGTGGTGATCCTAGATCTTCAATGCCTCACTAATTAAACTTATCAGACGGCTTCATATCTATTCTATATCTGAAATGTCTCTGCTTAAATACGTTGAGTGCAGCGCACTTTTTGAGGTCATGGTCAATAGTTTAACTTACACATCCATGATGCCAATTTTATGAAGATGACCTTACAGGTGATAATATCTGTCAGCAATCTTACCATGATTGACAGTTCTTTCCTATCTACGGAGAGAAATTCTTTGGTAAATCATTAATTAGATCCAGTTATATGTTCCTTGGCACACCTGATTCCAGGGGTCTCCCTCCTGGATTCAATGAATTTGCCTTTCAGGAACAGTTTTAGTTTCCTCTTACCAATGTTAATTGAAACCGGTAGAAATGATTGGGGTCCGAATGATTCAGTCGTGGATCCCATTGTTGCTACGTAGAAACGAGTCTGAATGTGTAGCCGTTTCTTTCAGACTCTACTATAATCTCTATTATAATCTTGCACTTAAATACCAGTCCTAAAGCTACAATGATAGAACTCAGTGCCAGTATTGGAACTCTAATGTCTCAACATATATTTATTATCCTATTTCTGTTGATATTTGATTCTTGTGCTCGTACCCAACACTCGAGCTCTGGTTCTTTCATTCAAACAAGATCCATCTGTAAGTCACCAAGACCCATTTTTGGAAGATTTAAAGTGGTTGCTCCCCCTTCCAATCCTCTCTGCATGGCAAAAGTATCTAGATAGAGTGGTTAGGTTTCAAAACCTGCACCATCTGATCTATTTACATGGTGAGTGGTCGTGTCTCCACCACGCTTCCTAAGTTACACGAGTAGCCACCAGTTCCAAATCCAAGCTGCTCTAGTCAACTGAGACGATAAACAGCCTTCAAAGTCTAGCATTGGGAAGTTCCAGCCGAAACGTTACATTGATATGTGAACATATGTTTTCCAAAACAAAGAAAATTTTGTTTGTTATAATTTAATTAAAAAAAAAGGTCTGAACAACCCAAGAGTACCCTCCAAATTAAATGTATATAACCTAGAGCACAAGAATTAAACCACACTATATATATATATATATATATATATATATATATATATATATATATATATATATATATATATATATATAGTGGTGGAAATCCCATTCAGCAAACGTACAACTATATGCATATATATATATATATATATATATATATATATATATATATATATATATATATATATATATATATATAAAGGGTGTTTTTTATAGAAGTATAAAACTTTAAGTTGGCAACACTTTTTTAACTGGCGGCCATTTTATCAGCTGTCAAGTGATTTATGTTTAGTTTGGTTTGGCATTTCAACATGAATAGACTGACGCCTGAACAACGCTTCCAAATTGTGCAAATTTATTTTGAAAATCATGGTTCTGTTCGAAATACGTATCGCGTCCGTTTACGGTCAACATAATCGTCCATCAGAGCAATTAATTCGTTTAACTATGGAACGTTTTCGCACCACGTTTACTCTAAAAGATAATACGCATCCACAGAGATGTCGTACAGTGCGTACAGAAGAAGTCATTGCTGCTGTAGAGCGTAGCGTAGAGGAAGACCCGAATCGGTCTATACGCCATCGTGAACAGGAATTGGATATGTGTCCATTCACTTTATGGAAGATTTTGCGGAAAGATCTTGGTTTTCATGCTTACAAAATCCAACTCGTGCAAGAATTGAAGCCACACGATCACCTAGCAAGGCGTAGATTCGGTGAATGGGCCCAAAACAAGATTGCCGTTGATCCCGATTTTCATAAGCGAATTTTGTTTAGCGATGAAGCTCACTTTTGTTTGAATGGATACGTCAATAAACAAAACTGCCTTATTTGGAGTGATGATAATCCTTAAGTGTATGTTGAGAGAAGGTTACATCCAGAAAAACTGACTGTTTGGTGTGCTTTATGGGCTGGTGGAATCATTGGTCCGTACTTCTTTAAAAATTATGCTGGTCAGAACGTTACAGTCAATGGTGACCGCTATAGAGCCTTGATTACTGACTTTTTGGTTCATCAATTGAACAACCATGATGTGCAGGAGCTGTGGTTTCAACAAGATGGCGCAACATGTCACACAGATCGTGCCACAATTGATTTATTGAAGGAAACGTTTGGTAACCGCATAGTTTCACGTTTCGGACCCGTGAATTGGCCTCCAAGATCGTGCGACTTAACGCCGCTAGACTATTTTCTGTGGGAATATGTAAAGTCGCTAGTCTACAACGATAAGCCCGAAACGATTGATCACTTGGAGGACAACACTCGCCGCGTTATTGCCGATGTACGGCCACAAATGTTGGAAAAAGTCATCGAAAATTGGACCTCCAGATTAGACTACGTCCGAGCCAGCCGTGGCAGTCATATGCCAGAAGTCATATTTAAATTATAATGCCAGAAGGTTATCTTTCGAATAAAGTAAATTTCATGTCAATTTAAAAAATTCATCTTTGTTTTATTCCATTTAAAAGTTCTATACTTCTATAAAAACACCCTTTATATATATATCACTCAATCTATGCTTCTAATGCTGAAGTTACTCGAGACACTGAATAAAAGACTGGCTAAACCACCTGCTATAAAGAAGATTCAGAGCAATCATGCATTTAATCCAACTTTCGAGACACTCCGAAGTAAAAGATGATATAATTATTACGCAGTATTAATTTCTCACACCAGATTTTTGAAAATCATTTTATTACATTTTCAAAGTTTAAAAACACATCATACAGATTGTGGACATAAGACCGCCATATTGGATTCCTAACCAACAATCAAAACCCAAGTATTTGTATGCATTCTATAATGTTCAGGAAATATGGGTGGATGTTTCCTTAGTATTGCCATTCTAGCAGGTTTCAGCACATTTGTATCCTTTTTCTCCATGGAAAAAAAATGATTTACAGTTTCTTTTTGGGTTTTTTAAATTTTGAAATTATTATAGCATATTCCAAAATTATTGTAGTGACTTGTAGAAGCATATTACAGTACTTTAGAAAAAAATGCACTACGATTAGCCAACAACGACCCAGTCGAGGGATTTTTGCAAATTCTATCACAGTGTGCGCCATCTGAATATGCCATTTTTACGTGTAAGATTTGTAATGAAAACCCCTTCAAATCTGACCTGATAAAGGTTACAGTATTTTCATAGGAATTTTATACGATTTTCGGCTGTAAATCCGCCATCTTGGATCCGCCATTTTGTAAATTGAAATTAATTTTAATACATCATTGATCATTACCTCCGATAATTACTTTTGAATGGTTTTAAGCACGAGTGCGTGCATTAAAAGACTCTTAGTTTGAAGTTTCTTGTAATTTATTAAAATGAGTATATATATATATATATATATATATATATATATATATATATATATATATATAAATATATACAATAGAAAATAGAAATATTGTTTTATGTACTTAAAATCTCTCTTAAATCCCATTTCCTGTACAACAACTCCCTGGATATTTTAAAACCTTTAACGTTATCTTTTTCAGAATTTCAAAAATCAGCGTTCTATAGTAATTACTTGGCAATTGAACAAACATTCCTTATATTGCTTAAAGAAGCTCAAAGCGGTGAAACTATATCAAAAATGATTTTAATACATAGCAAATTTTAATGAATTTTGTCAAATTTATAGTTTAGTAACCTCCTTTTGAATAAAATTTAAATTTTATTTTTTAAAATGTATTTTATCACGCAGCGTTGACATTTTTGGACACTATGGCCAAGCAATTTTTATTGATCAAAAACATTTTCTAATCCTCTCAATCAAACTATATTATTTAAATTAATAGTTTTAATTAAGAAACAAGAATAGGTTTATCCCTAATTGACTTGGAAAAATACTTTAAAAACTGGAACTTTTAGCTCAATACCAATATATTGGAATCTGTATTAAAGTCGAAGATAAAATATAACGACCCTAAGCTGTCCGACAAAACTTTTGAGACATCGGACCCTTGTCACGTTCAGTTTGACAATAAAGTCTTTTAAAAAGAATAATAAAGTTTTCTGGTAAAATGTAAGCAAGAGAATAACCGAACCGAAAATTTAACCCACCATTTCGTATTACGGAAAATATGGGAACATTATCTTACGACCATATAGATTTTCTACTTTTCGGGTCGATCTGATATTATTGAATTCGTTTTTATGCTTCTATTCAATGCTTTTTTATGGTGTACATAAAACTGTAGTTTTTATTATGTTTCAATGGCCTGTAATAAAAAAATGGCGAAAAAAGATTAAGTAAAGTATCAACTTGTGCCTATTTTATTAATAAATTGCGTTGACTTAAAATTAATACACAGGGGTTACACTTTTTTTTCAAAAAGAAGAATATTGGATTTTTGTATGACAGCTATCACGAATAAGATCCAAATGAGCTGCTAATAGGTCATAAATATCTGTCCTTAAAAGAAATTTTAAGCACAAGGAATAGAGTTCAAGACGATCTCGATACCTTCTCTTTAAACTTCACAAAATGAAATTCAGTAAGATTGCCAGCAAAGATACCCTACAAAACCAAGATAATTTAAGGAGTTTAAGTGTAGAGCGGAGACTCTGAAGGAAGAAAGACAGAGTGAGCGTTTCACCAAGGTAGTTAAAAGACCTCCAAAGAACTGCTATGGTTAGGAGAGAAAAAGGACCTCTCCATCTGCTTCCGTAAATGAGGAGGCTCTGTAATATGTTAAAGTTCTATTTTTAGTTCCGTTTCTGCAATTTTTTTAATGGGTGCCATGTGAGGCCAAATAAAAAATTACTCATTGATGGTAGGAAACAGACTATACTCTCACAGAATTTTGTTTAACTTAATGCATCAGTGAATAAATATTAATAATTGTCCAACCTATTTACTTGCGCTATCATGATTCATTTTGTTTTAAGACTATGGTTGTGCAGTTTGTTGGCTCTATTCAGTGGAGTAGTCCTAACATCAACAAGAAACGAAATAAATTAATCATTATTGAGTTTTCATTGTTAATTTAATGTTAATTAGACTTAAGTTGTATTCTAATAAATCATTGAAATAGTTTTTCATTGCACTCCCTCATGTGCCCCTATGGAATCGCCGCTATCTCCTACAGTCGCTAATTTATTTATGAAAGACTTCGAATCAAAAGCTTTGGAGACCTCTTCACACAAACCACGACTGTGGCTGCGTTACGTAGATGATACTTTCATTATCTGGCAAGAAGGAGAAGAAAATCTCAAAAATTTCCTAAATCACATACACTCAAAAATCAAATTCACCATGAAGACAAAACAGAAAAGAAAACTACCGTTTCTAGATATCCTACTGAAAAGTAAAGAGGATGGCTTGCTTTCGCACACTGTCTACAGAAAGCCCACACACACCAAAAGATATCTCAACGCCGAGTCACATGACCACCCCACTCAATTATTTGCAGTAGTGAAATCACTGGCATTTCGATCGCAGTCCCGCACAGATCAAGCGAATAGCTCCAAAACTTATGTTCCTAATGTCAGAGGCACCACAGACAAAATCGTAAAAATTCTCAGAAGACACAACATTGAAACCATTTTCACCACATATTGTAAAGTAAAAGATCTCTTGCCAATACCTAAAGAAAGAATCCCTCTAGAAAACCAGGGAGTGTACGAATTTCCATGCGGAGAATGCAGCTCATTTTACGTAGGCCAAACCAATCGTAAAATACGCGCCAGAAGATACAAACATATAAACGCTGAAAAGCAAAAAACAACTTCTTCTGCACTGGCAAAAGCCTGGTTAAACACAGGACATAAGATAAATTTCTCAGGAACAAGAATGCTATTGAGATGTAAAAAGCTGTCTACAAGAGTTATAAGTGAAGCCATCGAAATTATCAAGAGGCCCAACAACTTAAATAGCAGAGATGATGGCCAGCGAATGCCAAACACTTGGAAAAATCTGCTTACGAAACATCAACCAGTAGCACTTAGTAACGAAACAGATTACAAACCGGCAACGCAACCCCAAACACTGGCAATAGGGCTGATGATGCGCAGCAGGTCTTGCAACCTGATTGGCCAGACGTACACACGTGACCGACAGCACCCGAATTGCAGGAGTCAGTTCGCTCGTAGACGTCATACAGTGAGCTTTGAAAATGGTGAATGAGATTTCACCGAAACGTTACCTGCCCTGAGAAGGACTCAGCATACATACGAGATGCCCGAAAATCAGCTCCACTGACGAGGTCATTAGGTGATCGAAACGAGTATGGAAGGAGGACCAGAATTGTATATGCAGAAGATACACTATCTGTGTATTTTTCCTTTAATAGCCTGATGGGGAAAAAGGATAATTTGTGAAACTAATTCAATGAGGAAAAGATTTCTCACTGAAATTTTAATGTTTAATTGTCTTATTATACCGCTGTATATATAAATGTCATCTGACTCTGCAAGTTTAATATCCTGTCGACATGTCTCGGAAATTAGATTTTATATAGACAGTTGTTTCCCATAAATGTTACCCTTGGTTCTTTACAGCTCCACAGATGAGACCATTAGGTTATATTTGCGGGAAATATACTGTCCTTATATTTTTCCTTTTACTGTTAGTAGGAGAAAATAGTAATTTGTTAAGTAAAATTTAATAACACCTTATTAGGCTTTGGTTTGCTGAGAAAGATATATTTTTATATATAAGACATCTTCCCCTGTATACCTTCAAAATTCTGAATTAACGCTTCCAAAATTTTTGAATTACTAATCTCAGACTTTAGAAATGTGAACTTGAGGCACGCCAAACTACTGCAGGAAATATTATCATTAAAATTCGGGCTCAAAATAATTTCAAGTAACAAAATATAGATCTGGCCTAATGAGATAATAATCAAGCATAATCGTGTTTAATGAAAAGATCTCCTACTATATTCGCAAGATACCGCTGTATCCCAGTAATATGGTTTAGCAAGATTTAATTAAATCTATAGAAATTTAAATTACCGGCAGATTTTAGAATCAAAAATTACTTTTCTCTTTACTGTGCGATGTGTTATTTTTCTTTAAATAATATCTGATCGTTTATATTCATGTAGTAAATAACATAGTCATAAAATAATTATTAAAATGACCTCTAATTATTTTCACTGAACTAAATTTGGATACCAAAGATGTTTATTCAATTTCGCACCTTATTCTCTTTTCTAAAGCTTAGAGATTTAAAAATAACGAGAAAGAAATTCGGAGATTTAAAGTATTTCTTGTCAGGATCTGTGTGAGGTTTATACACTTTAGTATTGAAGATAAGAAAAACACAAAATAAGGAAAACCTGCAAAAAACTTTATGAAAGAAATATAAGAGTTTATAAATTGTTATCAGATCTACACGGACAAAAGAAAACATATAATAGAATTTCGTAAAGGAAGATAATGAAATAATCAGATTTTACGGGAAAAAGAAAATATACAGTGAAATGTCATCGAAGGGGATAATATTCTAAAGCACTTTTTGATTATCTGTTGTATCTCTTTTCAAGGAGCTATATTTCTTCAATCTTTATTATTGTCGCGCCAAAGAATTGTATTTATTTATTTTTTCAGTTCTCTCTCACCAGCCAAAGTTAAACTTTTTATATAAAAATATTAATATAATAATTTAATCGATAAATAGAAAAGATTTACTATGCCCCAAAATTGAAAATTTAAAATTGCCAGTAAAAAATCATTTTATTCCAAATATCACTATAGGGCAACATAAATCATAAGGATTGATGACTTCTCTCTCTTTCGCTTGTAAATAGTGTTAATCGAAATGGAAGCCTTCTCTTAAATTCTAATTTTACATAATATTTCCTTATTTTGTGAACATCAAATATTTTACTTTAATAAAATTTAACCAACGTTACATAGAAACTTAAATTGATTAACTTACATTTTGGTGAAATTTTCAAGGCAGTTCATTTCACAATTTCGTCGAGTTTTCGTCTAAGGAAATGAGAAAAGCTTTCATGCATCGTCGCAATATTCTTCCCATAGCAGCTACTTCGAGCCAGTATCTTTTTTAATTTAGGTTACTTTAAGTATAAAGTATATACCAAGTTTTACTATGATAAAAAGGCTCATTCTAAAATTAATTCTTTTAATTCAAACTAAATTAATTTTTAATTTCGAAAGTTTCGATTAATAATAAAAATACTGAAGAGTAAGGATTACACAATTTATCATAAAATATTATTTAAACCAAATTAAAATTAGAAGCATACTATTCGAGATTTTTTTATTTAAGCGTTTGTGTATGTCAATCAATTTAAATAAAACATATTTTATGCAATGAAAATGAATGGTGGATTTATTTTAATTCAGGTATATAAAACAATAAACTAAAAACTTTTTAAATTTACATCTCGGAATATCACGATTTTGTTACAATATAATAAAGTATGATATTCATCTATTAAGTTCTTAATCATAACTGATAAAAATATGACATGCATATTTTTACAGAAAAATTACCGAAATAAAACTTACTTTGCTAAAATATTTTTCAAAATTTAGCAAACCATTTTAAATTGGTTCAGAAGCATAAAAAAGATCTATTCCAAATATATATTATTTACAGTTTATACAGATTTTTAAGCGAATATAATATAGTACACTTCTTTCTTAGTCGTCTTTAAATTAAAACCTTTTTTTTATTTATCATTAAACAAATAGACTATTACAATTTTTTTATTACTGTAATCTCGATAAGCTTTTAACGTAAAAATTACGAGGAAAAATTAAAGCCTCATTCAGTAATGTTATAAACTTCAAATTCCAAAAAAAAAAGAGATTTTCACTTAAATATCAATTGTGAAGCCGATGCCTGTCAAGAGTATTCTCTCTAGTTAAGCAAAAATCCGTCATCTAAAATGAGTTTAACAATGGCTTGTCCTAAATTTTTCTGTTCCCAGAGGAGACATCTAAAAATAACTTATGTCAACGTCTGTGTGCCTTTCCTAAGGGTAGGCGTCTGTTTTATTTATGAAATTTATATAAACGTAGGTATCTCTTGCCCCATTATAAAATATTTGTAAGACTAAAGTTTAACTTTCACCACCACATCTTCCATTACCTTAATTTCACTTTATTTTCCATACAATTATATATATATATATATATATATATATATATATATATATATATATATATATATATATTAAAAGGACATTAAATGCCTATAATTTTGTAATGACATAATAAAATGTATAAAAATTAGAGTGAAAGGTTGGACATTATTGCATTTAAAGCAAGAATAATTCTCTCTATAAGACATAAATCAAATAAACTAATAAACAATAGATATTTTTAATAATGTGTGAAGTGTTATTGACCAGAGACAGTGACTACAAAAAATAGTTTAACACAATATTGTGAAATCCACAGGGAAGAGAATCTTGAACACCCATTTTATAAAAAGTGCGGGAAAAGATAATATTAGTGAGAATAAAGTTCAAATGATAATCATTTAATAAAATATAGACACTATTTAACAATAATTATTTATAATATTTTAGTTTTAATTCATTTCAACAACAATATTTATAAAAACTTTGTTAAAAAAATTGTAAATATGTAAGACTAGTATAAGAAAATGTAGATTATAAGTTAATTTTAAAAATAAAGTAGAATAAAATAGTACCTAATTGTAGGTAAAACATTGCTGAATATGATTAAAATATTAATAAAACAAGAAATTATCAATTTCAGCAAGTTACAATTAAAGTTTAAATGTATATGTAAAATTTTCAGATGTAATCAAATTTTATTTATCAATTTTGTATACTAAATAAAAACGAAAAGTAAATTGTAGATATATCAAAATGTCAGGAAAACTTCTAAATAACTCATAATTTATTTTCATCAAATATAATATTTAGTTCTTAATATCAATAAAATATCAAAATTTCATCATAAATTGATAATTAGGAATCCATTTTGGTTTCGTATTTCAAAGCTTAAAATTCTATCTAGTCGCCAGATCACGTCAGATGGCCGACCAATCAGAAAAAAATTAAAACAAAAATTTATCTACGTCACCGCTAACTATAAAAGCGAAAATTCATTATTTTTGAAGGAGGTGCACATTAATCTGTTGTAGAGCAAACATCGCTAATCTTATTCATTAAAAACAATTTTTAAAAAAAAGAAAAAAAGTTTATTAAATTTATAAATAAATAATATCATATATACAATATAAGCAAGCAGCTCTGAAAAAAATTTAATAATTTAGTGATATATAAGAAGAAAAGTTTCAATAGTTGGCAAAGGAGAAAAGATTTTTTTGAGTTTTGAAAAATGAAGAAACCTAGAAAGTGGATAAAAAAATTCTGGAGATTAGAAGGTATTTATCTAGAGTATAAGAAGTACAAATTTGAGACTATATATATATATATATATATATATATATATATATATATATATATATATATATATATATATATATATAAAGGGTTTTCCAATAAGAGGTGTTATTTTGATATTCAAAGAAAAATGCCATTTTTTAAGATAAATGATCGGATATTTATTACATTATAAAGAGGAAGGTATGCCGTTAATGATGGAAAATAACATCAGCCAAATGACCACCACGACCATGCCTACAGGACCATATCCTTTTCATGAAATTTTCCATAACCAAATCGCAAAGTGGCTGCCCTATGTCCTCGATAGCCTCACGAATTCCATCTTTGAGGTCTTGAATCGACGCTGGGCTGTTGGCGTAGACCTTGTCTTTCACTTGGCCCCAAAGGAAGAAATCGCAAGGTGTCACATCACAAGATCTCGGTGGCCAATTGTGATCACCTCTTCGGGAGATAACACGGCCCGGAAACTTTTCCCGTAAAAGATCAATGGTTTCGTAGCTTGTGTGGCACGTAGCGCCGTCTTGTTGAAAGTAAACGTGGTCCAGATAAATACCATCCAATTCCGGCCATAAAAAATCATTAATCACCTCTCGATAGCGCAATCCATTCACCGTAACTGTTGCTCCAGCCTCATTTTCGAAAAAGTAAGGTCCAATGACCCCGCCGGACCATAAACCGCACCAAACAGTCACACGTTCAGGATAGAGAGGCTTTTCAACAATAACTCTTGGGTTTTCCGAGCCCCAGATGCGACAATTTTGTTTGTTGACGAAGCCACCGAGGTGGAAATGGGCCTCATCACTGAAGACGATTTTTCGATGGAATTCCGAATCATTTTCATGCATTTCAAGAACCCAATCAGCAAAGGCACGACGTTGTTGATGATCGGCCGGCTTGAGTTCTTGCGTTAACTGAACTTTATAAGCCTTAAGACCCAAATCTTTATGCAAAATACGGTGTAATGACGTTTGTGGAATCCCTAATTCCAAAGAACGACGAGGAATGGACAAACCTGGGTTTTCTTCAACACTTTCGGCTACAGCAGCAATATTCTCGGCTGTTCTTGAGCGACGTGCACGGGTTTTCTTCTTCACATAACTAACTTGTCCCAACAGCTCGAATTTTTTCACCAATTTCTTTATTGCGCTCCGACAAGGTGCTTCATGACGACCCAAAAATGTTCGAGTTTTACGAACCGTCTCTGCCAAATTTTCACCATTTTTATAGTGAATTTTAATAATTTCAATGCGTTGTTGAAGCGTGTATCGTTCCATCTTTATTTATGGCGTAGTTTCTACTTGTCAAACGTCAAAAACTTACAGCTTCAAAAGTGACATCTACCGAAATAGCGGGCTTTTCAAAATGACACCCCTTATTGGAAAACCCTTTATATATATATATATATATATATATATATATATATATATATATATATATATATATATATTTACATATATTTATATATACTAACCTTATAATGAATATTTGTAGTTGGTAATAAAATAAATGGTTTAATTTGCACTGTAACAATATTTTCTTAGATTGTTTAAAGTAAAATGACATGTTATAAGACACTGGTCATTTTTAACCTTTAGACATAATATACAACGTTGCCAGATTTAGTAATCTTAAATCCCACAAAAGAGAAACAGTGCACATTAAATAATATGGAACATTTTAATTACGAATAGATAAGGTGATTTATAAATATTCCATAAAACTACACCAACTGATATATTTTCATTATGCTAATAAAGTTTATATTTGTGTTTATGAATCATTAGTTTGACTTTTTTAATAATAATAATAATAATTAATCTGAACTCACCTAAGAAAGAGAAAATTGACATCGATATTTTTAAATTTTTAAACATCTGATCACGAAAAACGGGGTACATTCAAAAATACAGCACATGTGTATTTGTGTAGCTTTTTTTTAATTAAAATAAAAAAAAATTTCGATACAAATCAATCAACTCAGGTATACATGGCGCCCAACAATTAAAAAAAAAATAAATAAGAAGCATATATATATATATACAAATAATTTAACATCCATGTATGAACCTGACCCCAAGAATACAAAAATGGTTCAAGAAAAACAGGAATATATATATATATATATATATATATATATATATATATATATATATATATATATATATATATATATATATATGACGAGCCAATTTCTGAAGAACAGATTAAACGGCCATAAATATACGAAAAACGCCTCAACAGCGTTAAAGAAAAATACACAGCACGAAAAACAAACTTCTGATTATAACAGTACCATAATAAAAAACAAAGATATGAATTACTAAAAATTACAGATAAAGGAAATGATTGAAATTAAAAAAGATAAAAACACTGTTAACGACAGAACAGTAATGGAAAATTTGAGCCACATTTACACAAGCCTAATTTAAACAAAAATATTAAGTATTCGATCCTGTCAAATAAAAATCAAAAATTGAATATCCTCTTAAACATAAAACTAAACATACACCTTATTTGCTTTTTTATGCACTGTAAAATATAAAAAATATAAAGTTTGAATTTTATTTAGTAACAGAGCAGCAAAATGTCAAGATAGACATCTTGACATTTTGCTGCCGGTAAAATTAAATATTTTTAAAAAATTTTAAAAATTTAAATACTGTTTTTAAGTGTCTTGTTTGTTTTTTGAAATTATAGATATGTTTTTTATGTGGTGTATTTTAATTATATAAAAATATTTTTAGGAGGAAAAAATTTTGAAAATGCTTTGAATAAAGGGCGAAACGTCAATTGTTTTGTGTTTTTATTAAATATAGAACCTAAACCCAAGAAAAGACAAAATAAAGGAAAAATAATATAATCTATGGTTCAAGAATCAAGAAAATAAATAAATAAATAAATAAATATATATATATATATATATATATATATATATATATATATATATATATATATATATATATGTGTGTGTGTGTGTGTGTGTGTGTGTGTAATATATAATTTAAATACTGTTTTTAAGTGTCTTGTTTGTTTTTTGAAATTGTAGATATGTTTTTTATGTGGTCTATTTTAATTATATAAAAATATTTCTAGGAGGAAAAAATTTTGAAAATGCTTTGAATAAAGGGCGAAAGGTCAAATGTTTTGCGTTTTTATTAAATATAGAACCTAAACCCAAGAAAAGACAAAATAAAGGAAAAATTATATAATCTATGGTTCAAGAATCAAGAAAATATATATGTATATATATATATATATATATATATATATATATATATATATATATATATATATATGGAACATGAGACAGATTAGTATTTTGAATTAATACTTATTTTTCCAATCGCATATGATATTTGTTAGGAATTCATAAGTATAACATTCAATAATTGTATATCAGAGTTCCCATATCATTTAAAGCTCCATCAGCAGCGCAAAATTTCTGGGTGGAAATTAATTTATCGATTCATCCTCCGACTTCCTGTATAATATAAAACAAAAGTTACCAAATGGTTTCAAATCAATTTAGTAGTTTTGATATATGAAATATATTTCTCATTTTTTAACAATAATGTGTATTACATACAGTCAACTAAACATAAATTTATATAACTTACTTTTTTTCACGTTCTTTCCTTTGCAATTTCTTCTTTTTAAAGGCTTTTTTCACCCGAAGTATTAGGAACGCTGCCCGATCTATAGTTAACCCTCCGGTTGAATGTTTTTTACCTTCCTCCATCTTTTCTTTTATAGGTTACATTTACTTCTACCTGAAAAAAAAAATTATATATAAAGATCAAAAAGAACTTAAATTAAATATATAGAAAGAGAATTTATTAATAAATTATCATTATTTTGTAAGATTCATTTACCATTTTTATATCTTTGGGGCATAAAAATTAAGTCTTAAAAAAGTTCTCTCCAAAATAAAAATTTAAAACCATCATTAATAAATTATAAAATTTTTTTAACGTTTCAGAAAGAATAAAGGTATTTTATTTACATCTAATATTGACACTTACAATATTTTTAAATATTCACTTTTTTCAAAATAAAAATGTTAAATAAGCCTTAGACAAAAAAGTTTCAGGTAAACAGTACTCAGATGTTATTCTTCAGCTGAAATATAAAAACTTAATAGTATCTTATTTAACCATCTTGTAAATGCCTATTACTCATAACTAAGAAAGTTTGAGACAAAAACCGATATGGAGTATCTTAAATCATTCAAATTAGTAACAGCCATTTTTACATGCAATAAGAATATCATACTGTTTTATGAATATTGTATTCAGTCTCTTTTGAAAATTCGATTTAAAGACTCGGTTGTCGAATTCATTTTCACAAATGCCAAAAAAGATTATTTCCTAGTTTTCAAATTCAATGAAAAAAACTGATTAAAGTTTAGAAACGTTTTTCCTATCATACGCAATAGTTGGAAAAAGTTTTCAGGTAAACATTGTTTGTAGGTAAGCTTAATACATTAACAACATAGTTTATTGCTTCAACTATTGTGAACATCTTAAAGATTATTGCAAGTATTTTAAGATCTATAACCACAAAAAGACGACAAGAAGATAGCACTATAGTTTAGACGTCCAGAGGGTTTTCATAGCCGATTGAAACTCACGTCATCGAGTTGGTTTTATTGATGTATTTTGAACCGCTGAAAATAAGTATGAAGCTGAATTTGCGGGCAAGTGGCAAATTATTGTAATTTTAACAATTTAATATTTTGTCTGATTCATAATTTATCTGAAAGAATGACTTTGAGAAAAAATCGATAAATGTTTATAAAAATCACAGTTTTTGTTTTTTTTTAAACATACATTATATGATGTTAGCGTTTGTAAATTAAATAGTTAATTTTGGCTTATATATTATGATACCAAGAGCTCGTTTACTCGTTAAAACTGTGGACGATTTAATTATCTAATTCTAAGGTAAAATAAATTTTGATACTTTTATTATTTTACAAACATATTTTTTATCTTAAGAAAGAATGAACTCACATAGATTACTCAGGTTTACAAAAGTGGATGCCTATTTCAACAGACTATATGTAATTAAACGTTCAGGGTCATTTCAAGGTCAAATTGACTAATTCACTAAATAAATCTAAAAAAGAAGACACTACGTTTTTGAAGTCTCGGAATCCAATTTCGTGGTTTGTTCAACCCCCCAAGTTCAGCCAAAGACCATTTCAGGGTCATATCAAGGTCAAATTGAGAAAATCTACAAAATAAATCTGTAAAAGAAGATATATACACTTTTAGGAGCGCTGAATCTGAATTCGTGGTTTCTCTAACACGTCAAGGTTAACCAGAGGCCATTTCAAAGTCATTCCAAGGCAAAATTGATAAAATCCACTGAATAAATCTGTAGAAAAGAAAACACACGCGCAGCTAGCTCGTTATCCGCTTTTCTTTTACAGATCTATTTAGTAGATTTTTTTAATTTGACTGAGAGGGAGGGGCGATCGCAAGAAAAAACAAGTTGTCGACGAGGAGAGATATGCCAACAACATACTCATACACATTCCTAGTATAAGAGGCAGAATCGGGTCTATTTTCGTGAACTCAAAGCTCTCGGGGGCGGTGATCGCAAGAAGAAACAAGTTGTCGACAGAGGGGTGGAGATACCGGCAACATTCACATTCTTAGTATAAGAGGTAGAATCGGGTCTATTTTCCTGAACTCAATGCTCTTGAGGAGGAAGGGCGACGGCTCCCACCACCCACCACCCCTCGGATCGTCGCCAGTTTTTATCGGAAATTATATGAGTCCAATGAATTCTTGAAAATCGATTTGTTCAAATTGTATCTGTACTAATCACTAAAATAACCAAACTCTTTGACATCATATTCTTAAAAATTGAATTTTTGTTTATCAAATTGGTATACACGTCAATTAAATTAATCAAATTCGTCTATATTTTTTGATCTGTATTTAAATTACAAAAATTGAAAGTTTAATATAAGGATTATTAGTAAATAAACTCTAAATTGCTATCTGCAAAAAAAGCAACACATTAGATATTTAACTCTACTGATTTACTTATTTCCACCACAATTGTATAATACTGATTCAAAATTATACAATAGTGATAAAAGTTATACATGTATATTTCTGAAACCGCTATTATTATTAGAACATTTTAATAATTTTATTGGCTTAGTAAAATTGCCAAATCATCTTATTTGCACGAACTAATTAATTATTTTTTGTTTAAATATCTCTTTTTTACCATTATTAGTTTCCTATACTTTAAATTAATGATCCTGCGGTGACAGAAAGGAAAACCTAAATTTTTTATTGGTGACTTTGCCCCTGAGACAATAAATTTCTATTACAACCAAAGCTCCTTTTTCTTTTCTGGCAATTTATCTTTGTTTTTATTTAATTTTATTGTGATTGAATAAGGCTTTTGATAGCTTTTTTAAGTTAGGAAAGTATTTTTTATCCTCCGGAGTTTCATCGGTATTTCGATAATATTTAATTTTAGAAAATAAACTTTAAAAGTCTTTAGATTTAGTAAATTTTATTTCTTTTTCATTATACCAGGTGAACGAAGAAAAGTTAGGGTTTATTTATTTAGATGTAAAAAAAGTTTCAAGTAAGATTTAAAAATTTTCTCCTCATTAGGCAAAATTCCAAAAAAAAATAATACTTTATTATTTTGCTTCTCTTAACATGAAATTGACATATTATTATATGAAGAGGAAATAAAAGTTTTCACAAATTAGAATCATAGAAGTTGGAAAACAAAATTCAATGCACGAGCGTAAATTTGTTTTCTTTTAATTAATATAAATTTTGCTTGGTTTGAATTAATTTTTTAACCGACTTCTAAAAGAAGGAGGTTCTCAATTCGGAGACTATGTATTTTTTTATGTATGTACACGAATTACTCCGGAACGGTGGCACCCATTTTAAATAAAAATTTTTACGTTATGTTTAGGAAGTTGCTGCGGTGGTCCCATATTTTTTTGGACGAAATTGGTGAAGTAAAATGCAAGATGGCGATGACAATATGGCGGCCAAAAAATTAATTTTGTTCAGTTTTCTCCAAAATTGGTATAGGGAAATTTTCGGGGTTGCCCACAACGAATCTGAAATTATTTTTTAAAAATTCAATATGTAGGATCCAATATGGGGGACATAAAAATTTAATTTTGTCCGATTTCCTCCAAAATTGGTGTGGGATAGTTTTCGTGGTCGCACATAACGAACCCATAATATTTTTAAAACATTCAATATGGCGGATCCAATATGGCGGCCAAAAAATTCAATTTTGTCTGATTTTTTCCAAAATTAATAAAGGGGTCGCACATAACGAATCTAAAATTATTTTTAAAAAAATTCAATATGATGGATCCAATATGGAGGACGAAAAATTTTATATAATCCAATTATTTTCAAAATTGATATGGGGAAATTTTTGGGATCGCACATGACGAATCTGAAGTTATTTAAATAAAAATTAAATATGGCGGATTCAAGACGCCGGATTAAAGATTCTACATCTCTCGAATTTGTCTAAAATCAGTATTGCGGGATTTTTGTTAGTGTTAATTACGAATTTAAAATATTTTTTGAAAAACAATCGGGTGAATTTGGCGTCCTAAAAATTTTTCGATTTTCTCCAAAACTGATACACGGGGTTCTTGATGGTGTCGGCGCCAAATTATTTCTAAATGAAATAAATAACTACTAATATATACAAATTATGGTACAAAAGCCATTAAAATTACAAGCACAAAATTTCAATTTCATATAAAAATTTATAGTCATTTTTCACTTTTTATCGCACTCTTAGAAGTCGGTTCAATTTTTTGTATAAAAATTTTATTTATTAAAAAAATTATTTAATTCTTTCATACAGACTCTAAAAAATTAATCCATTACGAGTTACAGCAGTTGCCATTTTTTTTTGGTTAAATTTAAATTTGTTATAATAAAATTTATTTCAATTTTTAAACCAGTCTTGTTAGTTTGAAATTAACCATACCCATATGTCATAGTTACAATGTCATTTCTACAATTCAGACACACTCAAAATCAGTACGTGCTCTTTCCTTACCCGTTGAATATTTTGTGCACTTTTTTGGTTAATTAACGTTTAAAAGTGTTTGTTAGTCTGCAATAATATCAGAGCTCGTGAACAATTTAAACAAACTATTTTAAATTGGTAACAATGTATCATAAACATATTTTGTAAAGGGATAAAGCAGATACTGATATTTTGATAGAGCAGCTCCAGTGGCTTACCATAATTGTATTGTTTAAAAAAAATAAATTGAATTATACTTCATAAATTTTTAATACATTAAATGTACACATTTTTAAATAATGAATTTGTCAGATGTCCTAATTGTTAATTCTTATTACTGCCACGAGTTTGTAAAGTTACGTTATTAAACAAAGAAGATAAACTGTTTTATAACGCCTATAACTTAAACAAAATCATAAATATTGCAGACCATATGGTTTGAATGGTCGCAACATTGTTAAAGACGTAAAAAGTTGTTTTACACAAGTGTAACCAGGAGGCGACGAGTTATTGATATATATATATATATATATATATATATATATATATATATATATATATATATATATAATATACAGGGAGTCCGGTAAGTACCTCGTAATTTCTCAGAAGCATACAAGTGAGGTCAAAATAACGCTACTTTTTCATAGAAAAAAAATTCCTAACGTGCCCCATAACGAAGACACAGAGCCTTCAAGGAGTATTCAGCGATTTTCCTTATCGGCTCTAAGTTTTGAATCAACTTGTATACTTTAATGAAATTTTAATATTTTATAGAGAACATAAAGGCTCGTTAAATCATACCGCAAATGTTTAAGATCATCAGAGAAGTTAGGAACGGACTTGCAGTCAAACTCGTTGGGCCTAATCTTTGAAAAGTGTCATAAATCAGTTTTTGTGCGAAAAACTCAAAAATTACTCATGCTAAACAGAAACAGGTATAAATAAAATATGTAGGGTGTGCTGATGTGTTTTAATTTATGGGGAAGCGCTATCTCACTCTTCGAAGGCAAGAAAATATTATGCTGATAGATTTGAAGCTCAGACATTGTCAAGTCCAGAAACCTTTCAAAGGGTTAATTGGGGCTCAATTAATTTACAATGTTATTAAAATGCAAAATAGTGAAAATGTTTAAATGTTATTTTGGCAAATGTTCAATATGGGCTCCACGTACTTCAATACATTTTCTTATTTTTCGAATATTTTCCCGCAGCACTGCAAATAAAATTCTGGCATTATAACGGACTTCGTTAGAATGCTGTGCTATTCTTGCTAATAATTCTTCTCTAGAATTTTTTGGTGTTGAATAAACTAGTTCTTTTAGATGTCCTCAGAAGTAAGAGATTTAGGTCTGGAGACCTTGGTGGCCCTAAAACAGGCCCACCTTGTCGTCGAAACTTGTATAATCACCCTATAAATATATCTTTGATAAGATGCTAAGAGATGGCGCCACCGGCATTCGGAAAAAGCCAGAACAAGTGGTGATTTTGGAGAACGGCGCATCGAATAATGAAAGCGTGAGTTTTAAACTTTTATTTTGAAGAAGTTTTGTTTAATTGTT
Organism: Diaprepes abbreviatus; assembly: GCA_034092305.1. Classification (NCBI taxonomy): domain Eukaryota; kingdom Metazoa; phylum Arthropoda; class Insecta; order Coleoptera; family Curculionidae; genus Diaprepes; species Diaprepes abbreviatus. The sequence continues at coordinate 8,388,098 of JASJET010000200.1, forward strand.
TTATTATTGTTTAAAAGTGAATCAATAAAAAGTTACGACTGGGTGGGAGTGTTTAACTTCACTAATATTCCTATAAGTGAGTCTAATTGTTAGCTTGAGCTAGCTGGCGCCCAAGAACAAGAAATTAAAGGAAAATCGTAGACATGGCGGCACGAACGTGGGACATCTGAGTGCTTTCGTGCAAGAAGCTGATTGTGACTGTTTTATGATAGGACTGTAAAAATATATACCTAACTGACAATTGTTATTATGGAGCGCAACTTCGATAAACAAAATATTAATCCATTTGTGAAACAAGAGGTGAAAAGCGAAGAGCAAGATTTTAGTTTCTTCGAAGAAACTTGGGATCAAGGTAGGACTGTTTCAAATCCGCAAGAGAGCACCAGTGAGCATTTGGATAAATGCACAAACCCATTTTCCCCATTTTATCAAAAAGTTCATGACTTTGACTTGTTGACGAGTACACTAATTTCAAAAAATAATATTGTAGACACACAACAGACTACTAGGGTATTACAGGAGGTAACTCATTCCCAGATAAATAAAAATTCTGATAATCATTGTTGCTCATCTTTGGACTCCTTAAAGTCTCTAACTGATGCCTTTACCGAGGCACTTAAGACTCTAGCACAACATAATCGTTCAGTCTCAGCATCTGTCTTACCTTTTATCTTTCATGGTTATGATTATGAAGATCCAGTTAAATTTGTAAGTCAACTTAATCTATATTTTATTCAAAATAATATAACTAATTATAGTTCTAAAGTCGAATTAGCCATGACTCGATTAGACGGTGAGGCTTTGCTGTGGGTGGATCCATATAGATATTTAAGCTTAACTTTTAATATCTTTGTAGATAGGTTTTTGAGTAAATTTAATTCGAGTCATGCTATTGCACACGCAATGACTAAGTTATATGGAGAGCAGCAAAAGAATAAAGAATCGGTAGAAGTTTTTATTACTAAAAAAGCAGCTCTTTTTCAAAGATTATTGCCTGATACTCCAGAAAACAATAGAGCCTCGATAATTTTAAATTTGCTCAAGCCTGAAATTAGAGCTAATCTTCGATTTCCAAATGAATTTTTAAGTATCGGAGAGCTGATAAAGGTAGCATCTCAGATTGAGTACGATTTAAACGAAATAAAAAGTGATTTGACCTATGTAGCACCACCTTTACGAGGTACAAATAAAAATAATGCAAAATGGGATAAACCATCTACTCCGTGTAGATACTGTCAAGAAATGCATTTTCATCGTGATTGCCCAATAAATCCCTACAATCAGGGAAATGTATAGGGTTCTGCTGGTTTGCAGATGATAAATCAGCAGAACAAAACCAAATATATATAAACAAAAAAGATATTACCATCCCAGTCTTACCTATTAATGTTATATATAGTATGACTTACTTACCTAGATTAAGTTTAGATTTAAATGATCAAAATAGGAATGCTTTATTAGATTCAGGGTCTTCTGTAAATATAATCCGATCAGATGTTCTTGAATCCGAATTTTTAAAAAATAATTTAATACAAATTTCAGGGGAAATTTTAATGGCTTGTAATCAAAATTCAGCCAAAACACTTGGTGCTGTAAATTTGGATTTCTGTATTAAAGATACCCATTTTAGTGGATTATTCTATATAGTTCCAAACTTATCAGAAGATATTGTTTTAGGAGCTCCTTTCCTTGAACAAAATAAAGTTATTTTAGATTATCCTCGCCGCTGCCTTTATGTGGGTCATTCTCCAAGAAAAACAATTTATTGGTCCAATTTTGCTCCACCTTGTTCTGATGTTAGTTTATTACCGAGTGATTTGAAATTACCGGAGGTATATAATAAAAAACTTAGTGAATTATTCTTAGAATTTGTTGATTTGTTTACCAGTCCAGGTATTCAATCAACCACTAATACTACTAAATATCATTCGTTTAAGAGAAAATAAAGTAGTCCAACAAAGACCTTACCCACTCTCACCGAAATTTAAAAATATTTTGGAAGATCAGATTAATGAGATGTTACAAACTGGTGTAATTGAACCCAGTCTCCTATAGTTTTGGTTGAAAAAAAAAAGATTCCAATCCTCGATTTTGCATAGATTTTCGTGCGCTTAACGATATTACCCTGGATGAACCATCAAATTTACCTCGAATTTGTGATACAATGAAAGCTTTCGGAGACGCCAAGGTCTTTTCGGTATTTGATCTAAAAAATGGCTATTGGCAAATACCTCTTTCACCGGAATCAAAAAAAATATACGGCGTTTAGTACTCATGATGGTGCATTATACCATTTTAATGTTATGCCATTTGGGCTAAAAAATGCGCCAGGGACATTCCAAAGGCTAATGACGCACGAAGTTTTATCCGGTTATCTAAATAAGTTCGTCTTAGTATACTTGGACGATATTGTGGTTTTCAGTCCAGATATTAACACTCACTTAACACATCTGAGACTTATTTTGGAACGGTTAAGGATTCATCACCTTCAATTATCCCCTTCTAAATGTCAAATTGCCCTACAGGAAATTAATTATCTAGGTCACCGAATATGTCAAGACACTAATACACCACAATCTAAACATATCGAAGCTATTATGAATTTCCCTATTCCAAAAACGAAAAAACAACTGCAGTCGTTCTTCGGAACATGCAATTGGCTACGTGAGTATGTCCCAAATATGGCAGAGCTAACTCTTCCGCTTGTACCCTTACTTCGAAAAAATCATAGGTTTAAGTGGTCTAAAGAACAGGATGAGGCATTCAAGAAGATAAGACGGTTAGTAGCCAAACCTTTAATTTTACATAGACCTGATTATAATAAAGATTTTATTTTACAGACAGACTCAAGTGATAGGGGAATGGGATGTGTTTTGTATTAGATGGGGCCTGATAATTCGAAATATATTATTTCGTATGGTAGTGCTACATTTTCAAAAACCGAATTAAATTATCATATTAATGAAAAAGAATGTTTATCTGTTGTATGGGCCATTAAAAGGTACAGGCATTACTTAGAGGAAAAACCGTTTGTCTTAAGAACGGATAATCGTTCCTTACTTTGGCTTAATAAAAATAAGGAAATTAAATCCAAGTTAACTCGTTGGTCTCTTCTTTTGCAAGAGTTTTCTTTTACTATCGAACATATATCGGGAAAAGATAATAAGTTACCTGATTTGTTATCTAGAAACCCGTCCGATTCTATGCGTAACACTTCTTATACAGACGACCTGAACAATGATATTGACCATAGACTATGTATACCCACTAATTTGACCAAAACAGACTTAACTGAGCCCCTTCAAATCAATCAAATCAGAACCTCTTCAGACCTATATCAAACTGTAATCAATGGACAGAAAAGCTCTCAGCAAATTCAATTCCAAATTACCAAGTGGCATCGTATAAGGACTGAAGGACCCAGTTCGCGTCGTGATGAATCATTTTATCGCAATTACGTAGTTCGTGATGGTAACCTTTGGAAATTGCATTCAACGGGCGAAAAACTATACGTATCTCAAGACTGTGTGTCGCATGTAATCTATCAGTATCATGACCAGCCTGATGCTGCTCATCCGGGAAGAGACGAGACTGTTCGATCAATATCGCAAAAATATTACTGGAAAAACTTGCAGAAATCGGTTGAACGTTATATTAGTGCTTGTGTTATATGTGCTACCGTTCGTACGCGGACTCAACCCCATGCAACTCTAGAACCTCATACTCCTACTCAACCTTGGCAAATGTTAAGCATCGATATCCTTGGACCTTATCCACCATCATATAAAGGTCACCAATATATTCTAGCAGTGGAAGATGTTTTTACCCGATGGGTGGAAGCGCGATCTTATCGAAAAGTCAATTCCAAGAATGTACTTGACTTTTTGGAAACAGAAATCTTTAGCCGTTATGGAGTACCTGAGACTATTATTTCTGATAACGGTCCTCAATTTGTAAGCCGTCAGTACGTTAATATGTGTAACCAAAGAAATATTAAGGTTTTTCATACTGCAATTTACCATGCTAGAGCTAACCCAGTCGAACGACGAAATCAAGAGCTCAAAAAGGTTTTAAGAGTTTTAATGGCTGACAAACCAAAACGTCAGTGGCAGAAATACTTAAGTCAGGCCTTATTTGTCATACGAACCCGGAAAAATGCTGCTAGCAACACTACACCTAGTAGAGCACTTCTTGGTTATGATTTACCAAAGTCGGGTGATTGGCAACTACCTAAGCAACTTAATGTAAAGTATGATGCTGCTTTTAAAACCAGACAAGAACGAAACGAAGAAATCATGGTTCAGCAAGACAAATATCAAGAAAAATACTGTACTCCGCAATCCCGAAAATGCCCTCAGCTACGTGTTGGCGATGAAGTATGGGTAAAGGATAATCGACAGGGTAAGCATCCGTTTGACCCAGTGTGGTCAGGCCCATATTCGATTGTTGGAACTAAGAGTACAGTAATATACGATATTCAACGAGATAATCAAATCCTTCCTATTCATATTGATGATCTCAGACCGGTTCAACCTCCAAATGATAGACCAAATCTTGATGAAGTGGAACTTCAAGAAGCCAATGAGTCTGTAGATGAAGAAGCTGGTCCCTTGAGTTTCGGGTCAATAAGTGAAGAAAATATGGATACCTTCTCCAGGTGTCAGTGCCACTAGACACAAATGTACCTAATGGTGATTCCGAGTGGTTGGAAGAATACCGAGGGAATACAAAAGAACCTGTCCAAATTAATTCACCTGTTAGTACTCTAAATAAGAAGGAAAATGTTTTACCTGATGTTCGAAAAACTAAGCGCGTTAGAAAGAAAAAGTTATGTTATATTACCAGTGGCTGTAATATTACTTTTAGATATAAATTATATATTTATATTTGTTTATATTGTATTTCCCCGATGCGCCATTCTTCAAAGGGGGGGCGTGTCGTCGAAACTTGTATAATCACCCTATAAATATATCTTTGATAAGATGCTAAGAGATGGCGCCACCGGCATTCGGAAAAAGCCAGAACAAGTGGTGATTTTGGAGAACGGCGCATCGAATAATGAAAGCTTGAGTTTTAAACTTTTATTTTGAAGAAATTTTGTTTAATTGTTTTATTATTGTTTAAAAGTGAATCAATAAAAAGTTACGACTGGGTGGGAGTGTTTAACTTCACTAATATTCCTATAAGTGAGTCTAATTGTTAGCTTGAGCTAGCTGGCGCCCAAGAACAAGAAATTAAAGGAAAATCGTAGACAACCTCGACCTATCCAATGAGGGGACCTATCAGGTTATTTCCGATGGTGCAAGCACAGATATTTACAATAATCCTTTGTTGGTGTTTGTCTTGAATGATAGCGTGCGAGGTTTCATCAGCCCATCAGTAAATTGCGTAAGTTTATTATAACATCTCTTGTAAAACCGACCTCAGCGGTAAACAGAGTAAAGTTAGAGAGGCTCTAAAATTTACTGGTGTTGAATAAACTAGTTCTTTTAGATGTAAGAGATTTAGATCTGGAGACCTTGGTAGCCCTAAAACAGGCCCACCTCGACCAATCCAACGAGGGGACCTATCAGGTTATTTCCGATGGTGCCAGCTCAGATATTTACAATAAACCTTTGTTGGTGTTTGTTTTGAATGATAGCGTGCGAGGTTTCATCAGCCCATCAGTAAATTGTGTAAGTTTATTATAACATTTCTTGTAAAACCGACCTCAGCGGTAAACAGAGTAAAGTTGGAGAGACTCTAAAATTTACTGGTGTTGAATAAACTAGTTCTTTTAGATGTCCTCAGAAGTAAGAGATTTAGATCTGGAGACCTTGGTGGCCCTAAAACAGGCCCACCTCGACCTATCCATCGAGGGGACCTATCAGGTTATTTCCGATCGTGCCAGCACAAATATTTACAATAAACCTTTGTTGGTGTTTGTTTTGAATGATAGCGTGCGAGGTTTCATCAGCCCATCAGTAAATTGTGTGAGTTTATTATAAACCGACCTCAGCGGTAAACAGAGTAAAATTAGAGAGACATAGCGTGTACTTTTTCAACGTGGTACGGGTGAAGTAACTGTTCTATTAGAGTTTCATTAACAATCTATTTTGTAACATTGTTTTGTGTCGCGAGCTTCCTTATGTTGTTTGAAGGGATATCAACAATATCTTGCAAAATTTGTTCCTCTACATGAGGGTCTCGTGCTCTTCTGGAAAGGCCCTCACCTCCACGTCGCGGCAAAAATTACACTGAATAAAACATATAAAAAATTAATTCGTTAATAATTATTTTCTAATCGTATTTTATCTGTTTTCCTTAGGATTCGATCAACCCTTTGAAAGGTTTTTGGACATCGCAATATTCAAGCTGAAAATCTTTCAGCATAAAGTCTACTTGCCTTCGAGGAATTTGACAGTGTTTCACCACACATTAAATACTGTTGTGTAAACTACATCTCACCGATAATTCCCGGCGCAATTTAACTTCAAATATAATATCGAAATATGATATTGTACAACAACAGGTGTCTGGGAAGGTGTCAGCTGAAACCCACTGAGGAGTTCTAAAGCTGGCACCGAGACGAAACACTCCAAATTTTTATTAGAGCGTAAATTCCATAGTAGCAAGGGGCCTACACACATGCGGATTACGACATGGCATCCCTGGACATGGGAACGTGCACTTGTGGCGTCAAGTTGCATGGGTGATGGATAGCACCGAGTCTAAGACGGGTGTTAGTCACCACAGTTCTCAGGCCCAACAATCATAGCTTCCTTGTAATCGCGATCTGGAGTACGAAACTCCAATTCTCAAGGAAGATTGATTGTCTAGAGGCTGGAGTGTTGTGTAAATTACATCTCACCGATAATTCCCGTCGCAATTTAACTTCAAATATAAGATGGAAATATGATATAGTACGACAACGGGTGTCTGAGAAGGTGTCAGCTGAAACCCACTGAGGAGTCGTAAAGGTAGCACCGGGACGAAACACCCCAAATTTTTATTGGAGCGTAAATTCCTTAGTAGCAAGGGGCCTACACACATGCGGATTACAACAATACATATAACCATGCTCTACGCAAAAATATTCTTTCATTCTTTTAAATTATTTTTACTTTGAAGGCGTTTGTGACAAGTTCCGTCAATAGTAATTTATTATGTAGGTATTATCAATCTGATTTTTACCTATTTGTGTTTAGTAGTAGTGTTTCGAATAAAAACCGATTTATCTCAAAAACCGCAAATTTGACAAATCTTCAAAAAATACTTCACTTCCGAGATATTTGCGATTTTAGACAGAAAAAATTAGGAAATTGGTCATTTTTGAGAATTTCTTGCCAGAAAGCTACTAAACGAAACATAATTCTGAAAAATTTTTGAGTCTTTGACTTCAACAGAGATCTTTTTGATATGGGCAAATGGGCAAACTAAAAAATTTTTACCTAACAGATCGGGTTATTGATGAAAATAATCAAATAAATGATTAACAATAAAAAAATGAGTTCCATTTTTAGCGTCTCAGACTTCATTTGCTCATATCAAAAAAATCTCTGTTAAAGTTGAAGGTTCAAAGTTTGCTATGTATATATATATATATATATATATATATATATATATATATATATATATATATATATATATATATATATATATATATATATCCGTTTAGTAGCTTTCGAAAAAAAAAATTTCCAAAAATGAGGAATTTCGTAAATTTTTTTGCATAAAATTGCTAATATCTCAGAAAGGAAGCATTTTTAGAAAATTTGTCGGGAGACGATTTTATTTTTGTGCAAGTTTTTTCTTAATAACAATTCATGGCCCACTCGGACAAAAATATTTTATTAAAAAAAAATTACTCAGAAAAATATTAAAAATTTAATGAAAAAGGTTTCTAGAAATGCGGAAAAAAATTAGTCAGTATATTACGTTTTCGAGCGTCTTTTTAGGAGTAAACCGCTAGCCTATATGCTGAATTCTTGAATAAATATCAAACAAAAACTGCTTCCAAAGTACATATAACGTTTTTTTTTTATCCTTATCCAAATACTCATTAATATGTAGGTTTCCATACCTCAAAAAGAAATAACATAACCATTATTTGATTTGAATTACATAGAAGTATCAAAATAAAATTTATCGAAGCTATCAGGCGTACTAAAACTTAAAATATTTTCCTGTGAAGCTCAAGAGAGGGAGCAAGTTTGGTACATTTTATTGAAGGTGAGGCGAAGATTTTTTCTATGGAGGTTGCTTGTAAATTCTGCTTTTAAGGGCAGGTGATACCTTTTTTACCGTTTAAAGTTGAAACTGGATCTCACATCTCATTAATGCAAATTCGCGACTTTTCAGATCGTCTATCGCATATGATCCCATTGAGATTTGCAAGTAAAAGAAAGCTAAGCATCGGAAATTGTTTGTGTGAGTTTTCAGTTTTCGCGCTCAGAACTTTCCCTGCTATCTTGCTTACCCCTCACATGCACGCACTATTTTTGCACTCACTCCCATTTATGATTTGCTATCATTAGTACAAAAACAATTGTATGTATTTAGTTATTAATAACATCAACCAGTGTTTTTCTTTTTATTTATGGTGTGATTTTATGTTTTGCTTTTTTTAAATAAATGTTTACTCAATATTGTTTACCTTTAACAGTTTTTTTTTATAAATTTAATAATACGTTTTATTTATCATCCAAATTACTTTTAATAGAAATTATTTATGATAATCAAGTTTCCACAGTATTGATGTTTATTTTGTAATCAGAAAAAAAATACTTATTTTTGTAAATAAATGTTTTCAATTAGAAAAACAAAATTATACAGTTTATTCAAAAAGTTCCGAAACTAATTTTGTATAAAATTTACAACTAGCGCTATCTGTTACTCGACAGCAGAACTATGTAATATCATGCCTTAGTTACCCACAGTGAAGATGTAAGCGCTGTAACCTCATTTATTGACCAGCTGTGTTCGTTTGAAGCAGATATGTTTTTATCACTACGTCACAATTTTCACTATGGAGCAACGGGCCGCAATCAAATTTTGTTTCAAATTGGGAAATAGTGGCTCGAAAACATTCAAATTATTGAAAACAGTGTACGATGAGGTTTTTGGGTAGTATACGTGGTTCGAGAACGGTCGACAATCACTCCACGGAAGAGGCGCCATTTAACCTCGACTACCGATGAGAATGTCGAACGTGTGCGCGTCGCACTGTCTCATTATCGGCGAAAATGTTGTCAGAGGGACTCAACGTCAGCGTAGGAAACGTGCACCACATTATGCTCGATCCTCTCGGGAAAAAAAATTTTGTGCGAAGCTCGTTTCGCACTAGTAAATACAAGAGCAGAAAGAGCGCCTTGTGGAAGTTTCACGATTTTTTATATAAAATTGTAACCAGTAGTAATTATAGTGATCCATCGACCAAACGCCAAACCGCGGCGTGGCGAGGCAAGGGCGAAGGACGGCCCACCAAAGTTCGAGCGACAAAGTCGAAAATCAAAAGGATGCTCACTTCGTTTTTCAATTCTCGCAGGATTATCCATAGAGAATTCGGCCCCAGGTCAAGCAGTGAACGCATAATTCTAAAATGTCCTTGATAGACTTTTGAAGAGGATTCATCGCGTGAGACCAGAATTATACCGCACCGGTGACTGGTTTCTGCTGCACGACAATGAGTCAGCCCATTCCTCTTCACTCATCACAGGAGTTATGGCCCAATAGTCGATCCGATGATTCATCACCCGCCCCACTCGCCAGATCTGGCTCCAGCAGGCTTTTTTATTCCCTAAATTAAAAATAACGATAAAGGGAGAAGGTTATGAAGACGTTGAGGTGATTCAAACGAATGTAACCAGTACTCTGAAAGCCATTCCAGAAGAGGAGTTTTCCAGGTCGTTCCAGCGGCTATACGAGCGCAGAAAAAGTTGTATAAAACGCGGAGGGGATTATGTTGAAAATTAAATAAGATCTTTTTTCTAAACTTTTGTTTTCATTCATACAAAAATTAATCTCGGAACTTTTTAAACGGACTGTGTTTACAAGACTTTGTATCTAAAGTTTCCTTTTGCACTTCAAGATACAAATAGTTTTCGTTTTTTAGGCCCGTGTTGAATCTCGTAAAATAAGAATAAGGAAACACATTTATCGAAATATATAAGCAACTTTAAAAACTTGAGTGAACAAAGCCGAGAGGGAGTTTTTAATACTAGTAAAATAACTCTTGAATATCGTATTTAGAGAGTTGGAAGCTATATATTATCTCATATCAGAAGCTAAATGTCATACCGATGAATAATAAACATATATTGTGATAAAAAGAAAAAGGCAATTGGAAATAATGAAATTTTAAAAACATAATAACCATAATTAAATATTAGAGAGCAAATAGTGTTTTTTAATACTGTCATGAAGCATAAAATGCAAATTATAATGATAAATACACAAACAAATTAAATATAATATAGCAATAACTAAATTACAAATTGAACATGAAAGAGCCTATATCTTTCAAATTAAAATAATATATAATCTAATTAATCGCCTATCTGGGCAAAAAATTTATAAATTGATCAAAAATATGTTTTATAACCACAATATGCCATTTGGATGACCTTTTAAGAAAAGATTTGTTTTGTAATTTTAAACAATAAAATAACTCATTACCTCTTATCTCGGAATTAAATTTAGGAATCTGATATTTTAACAACGTATGTAGAGTAATTTTAAAAATTAGAGGAATAATCGAAGAACCTTGAAACTGTTTTTTTTTTTTTTTTTTGTAAAATTTATTATAAACCATGAAGTTGATTGTTTGATTTAAATGTTTATATTAATAAGCAAAACCACCATATTAATGATAAAGAAAAACCCTATGGTATTTATGAATAACTATTATATCCTCGTTTAAGTACAGTTTTGTGTGAGACTTGGTTTGAAGGTGTAATTGGAGCCTGTTTTTTTTGAAGATGATGCAAAAAATCCAGTTACCATAACTAGAAATGGTCACATGCGAAAAAATGTGTTTATTAACTATAATATTGCATTTCGAGGACCTTTCAAAAAAAGATTTTTTCTTATTTTTGGACAATAAAATAAATCATTAATACTTATTTCTGAATTAAATCTAGGAACCCCATACTTCAACAAACCAACCTGTCGCATAGCATTTATTTTTTTCAAACGAATTCCCCTGTAGAAGTAACATAATGTCAGAATGTTATGGACTCATTGAATAACGTAATAAAATTTTTATTTATATTTTGATATTCTCACCGATTATATGCTATCATTTTCTAATTGCATTTTTTAAACCAGTATAACGTACTAATCAATACATCAACTGGTAAGTATGAATTTCATGTTACCCAAATTATGATGTTATTTGAGTATGTATATAATGTCTAATAATTTTACCAATAAAAATTAATTTTTAAATTCTTTTTTTTTTGTTGATATTAATTATAAATTTCACATTTATTAAAACAAACATAAGCAAAATTTAATAAAAATATTTGTATCTGCCAAACATTAAAGAAGCCTCTCCTCACCAATCATAAACAAAGACCAAACAAATTCATTGTTATTGATATATACGGGAAAGATCAAAGATTTATTTGTTAAAAATCTTTTGAAAAAATATCAGACCATGCTCGACTCTTTTACATTTTAAGATTAAAATATTCTAATATAAGTTCAAATATCCTCTAGAGCAGTTTATATAAATACACCATCATTGCCTTTATAATAAATACATTTTAAAAATCTACTATGTACACTTTTAATTACATATTTTTCTTTGGTGTACAATGGTGATCAAATTGCACACAAATATTACTTCTTATCAAACTATTATTTGAAATAAAGTCACTGCCAAACTATCTGTAAAAGTTAATGTTGTTCTAAATACAAAACTAAAATACAATAACAATGTTGAACCATCAGATTTATTAAAACTTGAAATTAAAATTAGTGAAAGTTTAGTCACAGTAAAATCTCTATTTCCAATGCACTGATTGGTACATTTAGGCAATTAATTTTCTTTTGAGATATGTTACTCCGTGCAATATAAATTTCAAAAAGTCCCCGACATTTTTCGGGCAGTGGCATCTCATCTACTGCAAGGCTTCGCTTAAATTGATGAAGGAAAAACGAAAATATGTTTAAATGGCATGACATGATTCTATTAGTGAATATTAGTCCTGGTACTAAGAATTTTAAATAGAAAATAAGGGCCACATAAAACCTTATCTATTAATGTGAACTTGCTGAGTAAAAACTAATAAGATGATCCCAAACGGCATTGTTAATTTTTTTACATTTTTGGTTACTGTTCCTCCTAAAATATTTAAACTAAATGTTTTAATGTGGTTTGTGTTTAATTAATTTATACTTAACTATTGAATAAAAATTACTTTTTCAAGATCAACATTAATAAATTTTTGGAACCTCCTCTGTAAATATATATATGCTTGAAAAAGCAATTTGAAAATAACTATAAGAAATGAACAAAAAAAAATTAATAACGATATGTAACAGAGACGCATAGAACGAACATAAGGAAAGTTTACTGTAAACGTATTATATAGAAAATATTTTATTCCTGTGACGCAGAGAAAGAGAACCCTTATTTTTCTTTTTTTTCTAGTAATTTCGTCTACAATGTTAAGCAATAAATATCTATTATGTCCAAGCACATTTGCTCCACTGGCCATTTCCTTGTGTCCTTTCTTATTTAATTTTATTTTGAATGGTTATTTTTTATTTTCAAGGAACTATAAGAACAAGGTAAACAAAGATTTGATATATCACTGAGCACTCTTTACAATATTGCCTTTTTTATAAATCTTTGAAACAAAGATTTGTCCGTCTGATTCGCAAATTGTAAGACCTGACTTCTAAAATAGGTAATATACAAGTCTGGACAAAATTAGAAACAGTTTAATAACACTTGTGTAAGGATTTATCGAAAAAAAAGATTCAGACAAAGTTTCTAGAATTAAAACAAATTATCTGATAGTGCCCTCCACCTTGGGCTTAGAGATTAGATTTGTAAATTTTAAATTGAAATTCTCGATTGAAATTTGTAGAATAATTTCAACGAGAACTCCTATTTTTAACACTGGATTCGAAAATAATAAGATATGTCATGTTCAGATACTTACTTTGCTGTAGGGTCTAGAGACCCTTAGGATAATTTGGAGGACAAAAATTTTTATAGTTGGAACAATACCGGCTTTCTAAATCAAACAAAGTGTACTGGAATACCATAGAAGTAACAAGCCAAGGAGTCTCTATCCCAAATTCGACTAAACTCTACAATTATGGTTTATAATTAGCTCCTTTTAAGATAACTCCGAACCAGCAGTCTTCACACGCTGCCAACTGGATCATGCTGATGCCAGCGCTAGTACATATTCCTATGTCATTTCTAGAAACGTTTACATCCATAAATAATCCTGGGACAGGCGTGAATCAAAGGGAGGGGGGCGATGGGGGCGATCGCCTCCCCCTCAGAGATTTGAGTTCAGGAAAATAGACTCGATTTTGCCTCTTGTACCATAGTTTATTCAAGAACTAGAGCGAGTAATAAATCATTTTTTACCCTTTTTTTCTTAGCAAACTACCCGTGTTCTTTATTCAGGTGTCTTAGTAAAATCTGTTAGACACATATATTTTTCGTAGGAATAGGTTTGAAATTTTATAATCAGAAATACCGGTCCCTAATAATGGACTATTTGGGTTGAATAACAATGGATATTTCGATGTGTGACGTGTTAAAAAGTATTTTAATCCTTGTCATAGGCTTCGGAAGGAGGTTTATTTTATCACTAAGTATTTATGGCATAGAATATTATTTCGGTAATAAACTTAAAATAAAAAGTTTTTATAATAATATTTTATTTCTTATGATTTTTTAATAATTCACATACATTAGAAAACATAGATAATTTTGACATATTTAACACAAATCACAACTGTATTTTTATTATTTTTAATTTTGGCATAGAAGCGGTTTTAGGCTCATTCAGACTAAAACGTAGCCTTTTTCTCTCAAAAAATTCTAAGTTATAATTTAAATACTTACAAAATACCCATTGTCAAAAATACAAGAAGTTAAGCATATATATAAAAAAATAAATTCGTCCATATTATATTAAAAATTTTTTGGGGCTATCGGTCATTTTATTAATAATTAAAAACATTTTTAGGACATTTGACGTTTCAGTTTATTTCTTAAACCATCTGCAGAATTGCAATTTAACATTAAAAAGCGATTTAAATGTAATTAATTTTTATATGTTACAGAAAATTTAAATAATAAATTGTGTTTACCCTGGTAAATATTACTTGTCTAATTCGTAATCAAAATAAGCTATCATCGCTCAAATTAATTATAATTGGTTCCTCTATCTCATCGATCTTGAGATTGAGTTTCCACATTTTCTTTTATTCTTTAATTATATGGATTTTCCCCAATTTTCTGCAGTAGCTTTATTCAAAAAAATCATTCAAAAGTTCTGCTAAATTACTAATTTTATAAGTTGTGTTATTTTCAGCAACTCTACCTTGTACTTGAGAGAGATATTTCCTTCTCCAACGGACATTTTCCGGACGATCTATGAGAACAGAATTCCTATCTGGCTCAGCAAAAATTAAGTTCTCCGAGCAATTTCCAGAACTCAGTTCTTTTAATTTCAGGTAAATCTCGATATTCATTGATTTTAGTTAGAATTTTGTCGACGGTTGGGATCTGCTTCTCATAATAAAATGTATGTACAACTCCTGTTATTACAGTTTACATCTCTTCTTCCAACGAGGTTTTTCGTTTGCCTGTGATCGAAAGTGGCATGAGAGTACTAACAATTCCAGTCATTTTTTTCTCCTTCAGTATTCAGTACATAGTAGATTTTCCAACTCTTGTAATGTTGGAACACATCTCAACAGAGCTTTTAACATTATTATCTAGATATTTATATCTTAAGGCATCATAAACATTCATCGTAATAAGTGTTTCGTTGAGGAAAAAATGCCCTGGTTTAACGATTTTGGAATAAATATAGATGTGGAAGCCATATCTTTTGGGTCTCACTAATCTCAAATAATATATAAAAACAAGCACAAACAAGATAAATCACTAAGAACACACTGTAAAGTATACTTCTCACTGACATAAATTAAATTGTACTATCAGAAATTTTATTGTTGCCGTAAATTTATAAAAGCTTATAAAATTAGATATAATTGAATTTACGGCAGTCTTCAGTTACCGGCGGCACTGGATCAGGTACGTTGGACGTTTCGGTAATAGTTTTATTACTCTCTCTAGTTCTTCAATAAAGTATATGAATGTGTATGCTTGCGATCGCCCCTCCCCCCCTCCCAAGAGCTTTGAGTTCAGGAAAATAGACCCGATTCTGCCTCTTATACTAGGAATGTGTATGCTGCTCGCATCTTCATTCCAAAAGCTATTGGTATCAGTGAAATATTTGACCTTCACTAGGGTTAATTTTGACCACAAATATCAATGTAAAATTTTCTACTCTTTCCGATTTTGAGGTAAAAAAGAAAAGGCCTAATTTAAATTTTTTAACATGACCATGAAATAGTCCCAAAATTTAGCCCCTGACTCAAGGATACCATCAAAGATTATGTTGGATCCAAAACAGTTATTAGCTGTTTCTATTTAACAAATCCTGTATAATAAAATATAAGCGAAAACACGTGACAATTCTCGCATTAGGATCAAAACTTTGGTACTAACAACAAATTTTCCCTAAGAAATTTAAATAATTTAGGGGCTGGTAAAAGATTTGTTCAAAATGTTTTTACCTGTTTCAAATTTTTAAAGGGCAGTTTGTAAAGATGGTTCCAATAAAGACTTGAAAATTTGCTTTTTAAATATAACTTACATATTTTAAAAAATAACACGTTTATTTATTTTAGCAAAATAGAGTCAAGGAAGTTATGTTTTAAAAATAAATAAATGTTTCTGCGGAAAACCATTCTTTCTGCAACATTGTCATTAACATATGGATACAGTTGAAACTCAATTTCATTAATAAACGAATAAATAAATGTTTTGTTTCAAGTCCTTAAGCGTATGGGGATTATTTGCATAGACTTTGTTTTTTACAAGACTGAAAGAAAAAACTCTAGATGGCTTAGATCACAATATTTTGCAGACCATTCGATCTCAACACTTCAATAAATGAAAAAACTATCACGAAACCCTGTCTATCATCAAGCCAATGTTTTCCTCGCGGTGTAATAAGAGGCGTCATCTTGTCAAGATCTCCATTATCTAATGGGCGTCATAAAAAGATTCTTAACATACTATAGTAAAGTTCCCCATTGACATTAATAGTTTTACCATCGTCAGTTTCATGATCCTATTATACCTAAAGCCCACAATGTACACCACGCAGTTACTCGAATAACATGTAAAGATTTTTCTTCAAACACTTAGAGACTTTCACATCTCCGTCATGCCACCAGAGGAACATTTTTTCAAGAAAACCATATATCTTTTACAGGTTGGCCAGCCAACAGCACTGATTTAAGTCCCATTGAACATCTGTAAGATGAGTTTCGAAGACGCATGAAGCAGAGAGGATTGGCAAATAGCCTACATCAACAGGTCACTGCTTTACTTTGAGAATAGGAACAGATACCTAGAGAAATAATTCGACATTTACGGAAAGCATGTCACGTCAATGTCAAAAGTGGAAAATACCTACCTGCTACTTAAACATGAAGAAATGTATGTTTCTTTGTATTTATATCTTGTATGACGATTGTTTATTTCTTTAGTTTATTATAAGATTAAGAATAATATATTGAAAATAAAATTATTAACATGGTTGATTTTTTTAAAATGATTCCCAATTTATTTGGGTAGTATATTTTTATGGATATTTTTAGAAGAAGGATTTAATTTAATTCCTCACTGATGGGTTTTCAAAGTTCCTGTATGAGTGAAAATATTTCATTATTTAAATTATTTAGAGAAGCAATTAAATGCAATATCAGGTTTAACATTTTGCACCGGCAAATCAATAAACAGTTCTTTTATATAAAAACATGTATTTTAAAATATCTGACAAATCATTTTAATACTC
Organism: Diaprepes abbreviatus; assembly: GCA_034092305.1. Taxonomy (NCBI): domain Eukaryota; kingdom Metazoa; phylum Arthropoda; class Insecta; order Coleoptera; family Curculionidae; genus Diaprepes; species Diaprepes abbreviatus. The sequence goes on from JASJET010000200.1 coordinate 8,405,209, forward strand.
GGCACTGAATTCGCTTTATTTTTGTTTTGGAGATTTTTGCGATCATGCTATCTAATACTTTTTTTAATTGCTGTTATTCAAGGTATTGCCAAATCTGCCTATCAAACTAATCGTTGACGGAGCTAAAAGTAGTTTTTGGAACAATGCAATTTATCTATTCTAAAATTGTCCAATAAAATATATCATGATATTTTACCCACATTGTTCGCAACTCTACAGAGACAATAGAGACATGTCTGATAAATGCTGCGGCCAGGCATGATTCCAACTGATGTAAATTACGCATTTATATTTTTTACTGCTACAAATTTAAAACAAAAGTTAGATTTGTTTGACGTTGTCACTACATAGTGTAAAGATAGGTTCCAGACTGTGCTTGTCTGTGTCTCCGGACTAATTTTAGCAACTATCTAATGAATTTTGATCCAGTATTCGTCATTAATTAGACCCTTTTAAACGGAAGGTGTTCGTGTAATACATGACTATGTAACTGAAAGTAGACTAGTAATGACGATGATTTCAAATTAAATCGAAGACAACTATAGAAGTTTTGTGATATGTGATATATATATATATATATATATATATATATATATATATATATATATATATATATATATATATATATATATATATATATAGCAGGACCATTATACTGGCATGCCACATAAGCCTAAAGTGACACCACCAAAGGCACTCAAAAAGAGAGTAGGGCCAAAGCCATCCAACCGGTACGATCTACGACCGCGTATGAAGCACGCTGCACTTTGGATTTCTTCAGTTGATATACAACCAGCAATCACACAAGACGCAAAATAGGATTACGGGGAGGAGAAATGAAAACAAATCAAAGTCTGCAGACTCCTATGCGACCTCCCTTCTTAATAAAATGCAGACATAACAACGAGCAACCAGCTTTTACAAGGATAACCTACCAAACCATAATAAGGAGAACAATTTTAATATTGGAAAAATTTCGAAATGTCCTTATTAGAACAGAAATATCACACAAAAGGATACAACTAGGCACAACAGGACACGAACTCTACCACCTTCACCTGTTCCTGAGTAACTTAATACATCCTGTATTATGAAACTGCATAGAAACGCTAGTGGCGAACAGAAACCACAAAAACAGAAATGTATTTGAAGAAATTTGAAAATATCATGAAACATCACCACAAACAAGAGAACAAACAAGTAACAATCATCAACAACAAAACAGTTTACAACATATCCAAACACCAACTATCTAAAACTATAAAAACCGTTTTAAATAAAGGTTTCAACTACGCAATAGCTCCAAAAAAGATTCCTACCGAGGAAATGATTGCACAAATACTCTTCCTTCTAAAAACATCAACGAGACAGCATAAACGGCAGAATATGTCAAGAATTCTCAGAGCATCAAATCCATTGAAACGGAATCTGGGCAAAGCCGAATTTATGACCCTAAAAGGCCTGAACAAAAAATATTATCAGCAGATAAAGAAAATACAACCGTTATTATGGACATCAAAGACTATATCACAAATATGAAAGATATCTTGCAAGACTCTGCTTACAAACCTGTGTCAAAGGATTCAACCACATATTTTGAAAAAACAACCAAATCATGGGTGAACCGAATATCAAATAAAAACTAATATTACGGCAAAATTCAGCAGATGCCTAAGACTCTATGACCTTCCAGATATCCATAAGCAAAATACCCCTTTAAGACCCATCGTTAGCACTTACAACTCTCCTACTCAAAAACTAGAAAAATACCTTGCTGGCCTCATGCAACCACATGTGGAGAATCTTACATAAAGAACTCGGAGCAGTTCTAAACTATTCTGCACTACGTAACAATCGACAGAGATGACATCACTGCAAGCTTCGACGTAAAATCTCAATATCCGAGCATACCAATAGATGAAGCACTGGATCTGATAGCCCAAAGTGAAGATTTCCCATCTCAATTCATGAATTTCACCAGACATTTCTTTAAGAACGCATATCTCTCAGTTGATGGCCAGATATACAGACAGATAGATGGCGCTGCCACAGGCTCATCACTATCTCCAGCTGTGGAAAATCCATTCATGACCTATCGAAACCAAAGCTTTTGAAGAATCTTATCCCAAACCCAAATTCTGGCTTCTCTAAGTAGATGATTTATTTGTGATAGGGTTACATGTAAAACAACAGCTTAACTATTTTTATGAATTTCTTAATTCTATCTACCCGAAGATATAGTTCACTCTGGAACTTGAGGAAAATAATCAACTTCCGTTTCTGGACATATTTGTGACCAAGATAATTGATGGATCCTGCAACGTACAATATATCGAAAATCAACCTTCCCAGACAAATATTTCAATGCTGATTCTTATCATTACCGCTCACAAATATAGGTCGTATCCAACAATCTAATATAGTGATTCCATTAAGTAATAGACAAGCAAAGAAAAGAAAAGGGCCCTCAAACAAAATAGCTACAAACCACCTACCATAAAGAAAGCAATAAGATTTCAACAAAAATCCACGCAAGAAAAAAACTCCTGCAGAAAATAGGCAAATCACCATACGTCCTTACATAAAAGGCACAACAGATAGAATCGGCAGATCGCTCCGAAACCGCAACATATCTACAGCCTACAAACCACACAAAACAATAAGCCCAAAAGATAAAATCAATCTGGAAAATCAATTAGTACGTGGCACCTGCAGTAAAACATACATTGGCTAGACCAAGAGAAGAATATCGGCAAGGCTAGAAGAACAGAAACTCAGCAGAACAAACAGGCAACATCGGCCCTTTTCCAACATCAGCACGAGACAGAACACAGAACTGATTTTGACAACTGCCAACAAATCGCTAACACAGTACACTACAAGGCAAGATTGATACGCAAATCCATCGAAATTGAAAAGAACAACACCCTGAATAAGAGAAACTGACTGACACCACCGACGCAGCTGGAAAAGGGTGAGGAGCCAACGCCAATTAATCAATCTGATCTACGACTACATATAAAGAACACTGCACATTAAATTTTTGTTCAGTTGATACAGAATCAAGCAATCAAGCACGGAAGATGTCAAAACGTCTGCAAATCTAACGAACAAACAAATAAATTCTCCGATTAATTCTGCATCATATATATATATATATATATATATATATATATATATATATATATATATATATATATATATATATATATATATATATATATATATATATATATATATATATATATATATATATAATAGTACAAATTTGATCCATACTAGTTGTTATAAAGGAGAAATCCGTTACGACTTTTGGTGGGTAATAATTTGATAAATATATATGTTTAAATATCTCACATTTATCAATTTGTATTATTTAAAAATGTCAATGGGTCAAAATTTTCATATTGAATATATTCAAGGTTCTGATGTACATTCTTATGCAATGTTGTCAAATGTTTCTACTTCAATTAAACGGAGGTTAATCTTAAACTTTATGTCATTTCTTTGAACTGACTTCTCAGTAAAACCAACAGTAAGTTAAACAAGTTATTGCAACAGAAAAATTCCGTATGTTTCAAAAAGTGTCTAGATCCTGATTCTCTATAAGACTGTACAAATTTTTATATTTTCGAAAACTGAATTCTCAAAATTAATATACATTAGGAGTTAAACTATTATAAAAAAATTAATTTTTTTATAATCTAGCATTTTTATTTAAGATGACAGAAATTAGACCTCCTGAAGGGATCATCCCATTAGAAGCCTATAAAAAGACAGTTTTCGCGAATTTTTCCATGAGTTTTTACTATAAATGTGAAAGTAAATATTTTTGGCTGTAATAATACACTCTCGAATTACGTGAAAAAATTATTTTTTATTCACTCAACATAATTTTTATATTAAAAAATTCCAGACAAAAGTACAGTGTGGAAAAAAAGGTGAATTGTTTTCTTAGTCGTTTTTTCCATTTTGGATCGTAACGAAGTGGCTACAGTCCATACTAAAATTATTAATTTTGATGCAAAATTAACAAAATGGCGAATGTTTAAACAAAAAGATACATAATAAGGATAGAATTTTGTTACATTTTCTGCCTGTAAAAATAGTTAACATCGGTATTTTAACTTTATTGTACTAACGACAATAGCCACATATGTGTAAAATATGTGGTCAAAATTTGGAGAGAATCGATCAAAAAGTTTTGAAAAAATATTAACGCAAGAGACAAAAACATTGTTTCGAGAAACACGCGCATAGATCTTGGAGCTTTGAAATTCGGAACAACACCTTATATAGATTCACTTCAACTTATTTTCAAGGTCTTTACTCTGTAAGCTGGTATACGCATATAAAATTTGAAATAGATCAGATATCCTTATATAACAACAGCCTCAAATATATAGAAAAACTGCTCGATTCTGCACGAAATTTTACGAGAAGACTTTTAGATGTTCTATTTTTCGAAAATTTCAAATACAAAAATTGATATTTTCACGTATTTTTTATATATCGACAATAATAATCTTTCAACAAACCTACATAATTATTGTAACTTATTACAAATTTTAAAACCCTTATATGGCCCACTTACCTATCAAGAACTATATTTTATCATAATTTCATTAGTTTCTAAATGACTTTTAGAGAGCCAGTTCAAGGTGAAATAAATTTAAAGAACGCAGAGATAAAGGAAAACTGGATAATTTAATGTTTGCTACACGTGCAACAAATTGCTGACGTCGTAAAAACTTCAGAAAAGGTATGTTATATACTCACATCAATGTATTACATCTTGTAATTAAAAATAAGAAAGAAACATGAGAGGTTATTTTAAGGTGCTTAGATTTTGGCTTAAAGAAAAAGATTTAAGTCTTGAGTAAAACAGTTTTTTCAAAAAATAGAACAAATTTTTTATTGCCTATGTTAGTTCTCCTTAGTTATAAAAATTCTATTCATAAAATGCAACTAACCTATAACGAGGAATAGTGGATTTTCAAAAAACCTAATTTTTTTTAATCGACGTCATAATAGTTGAATGAGTTAGTACTACATTAATTCGGGGTATATTGACATTTTTTTCATATCACTAGTGTATTACTTTAACATATTTTGATTTATGACCCATTTCTTTTTACAGTTTGTAGGTATTTTCTATAAATTTTATATTTGCAAACAATTTTTAAAAAAATGCCAAATAAATGTGCAGTTATTTAATTAATTACAATTTATTACACTTGTTAATTTATTTTTTAGTTTTAATGTCATTTTTTTAAGTCAATTTAGTTTTCTTCAATATTATAGTTTATTTCGTTCTTTTTAAATTCAATTATTTTTTAAAATAATATTATAAGAATGCACGAAAGACGTTTCAAAAGATTTGGAAAAAGGTCAGTAAAGTAAGATGAAAAAAGCCATGGTTCAAAAAGAGATGGAGAAACGACATAAAGTGTTTTTCCCGTTTTCAATTCGTTCGTCAGGACGTTTCGCTAACATCTCAGCTGACATTTTCAAGTGATGCTTTCTTGACGACTGTTCGACTTGGAATGAGTGTGCTAATCTTCTGTCGGCCTTTTTTATGGTTTGGCGCTTGCGCAGATTATACCTTAGTTCTGCCTGCCTGAATGATGTTTAGTTTCTCTAAAAATATGTATGGTTTGGATCTTCCGTGTGACTATATGATGCAGATGTCATCCACGTAACGTTTCCAAAGTAATGATTTTGTTTTAGTTTTTCTTATAGCTTCTGTTTCGAAATATTTAATAAAAAGGTTCGTGATGATTGGTGATAGCGAAGATCCCATAGGAGCACCAACTGTCTGTCGATAAAAGGTATTCTTATAGGAAAAATATGTGTTTTTCAGACAGTGTTCGGAGAGGTCGATGATGGGATGTGGAAACTCCTCATTCATATCTATCTCCTCTAAAGCCTCGTCAATTGGTATGAAAAAACCGCGTTTTTTTTTTCATTTTTTTAGAGGACACATATCTCAATTATTGTTATGGGTATTATTCTGGAGGATTTAGAGCAAAAATTAGCGTGCCCCTTCTCAACAGCCAACCAAAAACAGATCAGCCCCGGTCTAGCAGTAAGATTATTTTCAATATTTAAATATTGATTGTGGAACAAAATTACTTTGGAACGTACTTATAGTTGCCATACTTATGTCTACTTAACTTAGCTCACAACTTTTTAAAGGAACTGCTCTGTCTTCGGCAGGCTTCATTAATAAAAGTAAGTGTACCCGATTAAAGCATTATTTTAACAATGAAAAATCTCGTATTTAAAAAAAATTCAGGAATTCAGGGTGTGTTAAAATGTGTATCATACTTCTAAAACTTTTATAAAATGAAAAATTTAACTTAGAGAAGAATAATATTTTATAGGTGATATCCTGAAAATATTGATTTCCACCCGCTTTTCTTAGATTTTGCCAAAGCCGGTAAGAAAGCAATATAAAATGATCGCTGAAAAGAGAATTCTTTTTCTTTGCCTTTTTTCCAACAGATTTGTTTGCAAAACTTAACTATCCTCACTGGAATAATAAAAACAATCGCTATAAAACAATAAAAGTTGTGTAGAGCTATTATCATCAAAATGGCGAGGTGTATATCGGACCCGCATTTTTTTAGGGTTTCGTAGCTGCTATTGGCGTTGTTAGTTTTTTCTGCAATTTCGTTGCATGTCAGTCTTTGAGTTAATAGAATTTACAGGCTTGCAAAATTTTACCAAAAATATGTTTTTTTGTGGGAAAGCATTAAAGATTAATTTTTTTTTGTATATTGTATATAAACTAGATGACGTAACTTATCTATATCAATTGTTAGAATTTTATCAGATTTTTCAGAATAATGTCTAACAAATTAAAATATGGTTTTTTAAAAAATATCTAGTTTAAATGGCAGATTCTCGACATCAAAGTAGATCGATTTGAGCCACCTTATTTATATTCGATATTGCTTCGTTTAGATGATTGAAGATGCCAATGTTTTAAGAAAATATTGATCTTTCCCAAATTTTTTGAAAATGTGGTATCATTATATTTTGTAATTTGAATGTTTATAAAGCATAATTATAATCATTGGAGGAGATTTCTTTTTGAATAAATATATATTTTAGAATCCTGAGGATAATCTCATGAAGATCGAAACATCAACAAATACAAGAAAATTTATCCTCTAAGTTGTTTCGTTCACCTGATCTAACCAAACCCCAGATTTATGAGATATTTATTTTTCATTATAGGAAAATATAAAAACTCTTCCAGTCTTCTCACATATTATATTGGAACTTTTTTTCGGCGATGTACACAAAATGCAGTACTTTTCTCCGCTATACCTTAATGGTTCATTTATAAAGAAAAAATCGTTTTATATATATATATATATATATATATATATATATATATATATATATATATATATATATATTTAAACATACAGTATAACTAAAGAAAAAATTAGAGACAAGTACATTAAGCCCTTTTTAATATTATAAAAGTCTACAAGTTACTGTATGATAAGAAATTTTTGTCCATATGGGATCTCATTAACTTCGCAAGCATATAAAGTAGAACAAATCTGTATGTCAAATAGAAGAGCGGCGCACAAATGTACCTGAGACGAAACTTTAGAAAGAAAAGACTGGCCGTTCATATTACCGAGGTTTAATAGAAACGTTACTATAACCAACCTTCTATTTTAAATTTCTTGACTAGAAATTATTTTGGCCGTTTTTCAAATTCTAACCCACTAAGCCCGTCTAACTTCTTTCAGGTTAGTTCGGGACAGAAAATCGTAGGGAACACCTACGCGCAATATTATCCCCGCTCACTTCAATGCGACACGAAGACGAGCAGTACCTTGAAACGAATGAGAGGGTGTATTTACTTTTCGTCTAAACTTATAACGTAATCGACGGAATTTGGAATATTTAATGACTATTTGATACATTGATTGTTTTAAATATATCAAATAGTCGAAATACAAAAAAAAATAGTTTTTGTTGGGTGTTGAGCGTAAAGAAAATTGACATTTCTGTTACAAAATAAACATTTATTCTAATAAAAATACTAGTGAAACGCAACGGTAATTTCTAAATAAATAAGCGAATAGACCATTTTAAAATTAAAAATCATTCTCAAAAATAAACTTTTATTCTGGTAAAAATAAAAGTAACACGTTCAGTAATTGTAAATAAATAAACAAATAGTGAAATTCAATTTAAATCAACAAAAACACCTAAAAGTCTACAAGAGGTGTTCAAACAGGCCTCCACTTTGAGCGAGACAATAACCCAGTCTATTGTAAAATATTGTTCGCGTATTTGCCAAAACTTCAGGGATTATATCCCTATTACCCCATTCTATCATGTCCTCACAAAACACTATACGTGTTTCCTGGTCTTTCGGAAAAATTTCTTGAGTTATTCGCAATTTGTAACAGCGATATTTGTTCCGCTTTAAAATATACCAAACTGTTCGAGCGTTCATGTCAAGTTTTTCGGCAATTACAGTACTATTGCAAGGAAAATTAATTTCTGTTAAACTACAAACGTCAGTCTCCCGATTTGCTCGTTCTATGGTAATTTGAGGAACCGGTTGCTCCTCATTATTATCAGTGCAATTTTTACAAATTTTTAGACAATCGGTTGTCTCAAATTTTTTAATAATTTTCTAAATTCTAAATTTTCAAGGAACAGGATGATTTTCGCACGTAAATGCAAATCTGTCGATTATTTACCAGAATAGTATCACTTCATAATCTCTCTTTTTCTTCCGTGGAATAAACTACCATTGTAACAAAAAAATTTGACACGAAACACGGTACTTACGCTTCGATGACCTGAATGAAAGCAAATAGCTTGGAATCCTCTTGTGCTAGGGCGTGGCGTATGCTGCCGCCCGTTCTCACCGCGCCAGCATTGTATTACCCCTCACCCTAGGGCCAAACTGGTAATTTACACGTATGTCGATGCTTACAACTGCCTCATTCTGATTTGATGAATAATATAGTATTTTCTTTATCTTACTTAAGAAACGTCCAGGTTCCGGATTGGATTTTCCAAACCTGTATATAATTTCGAAAAAATTAAATTGCAACACATTATATAACGCTACATCAACAGTAAATTTATTTCTTTAGCCGAATCTTTACATCTTGAAATTTTCCACATATTCGCCTTCACAGTAGATTAAAACAAAATATACCGAGAATTTAACAAGGTTTTCAAACTTTCCATAGAAACTCCGTATTGTTCTTAAATGGATCTTTTCCTAATTCTTATCGTTATTATTCATCTTCCTTTTGTATTTGGAAATTGGTTTTTGCAGACAATGCCAAATTACACCACTCCGCATTTATGCCGTATAAAAGCTGAGATTTAAATCAGTAAAGAAAGGTGCTATTTATTGATAGAACAAATACTATGTAGAGACTATACTAAAGTTTTGTATCATCTTTTATCCTGAAGTGGATCAAACTTTTCTTTTTTTTTTTGGAGGGGGGACGATATCACAAAAGTAAAGAAAAAGTCGAAATTATCTTCACCCCACTCGTATTCAAGGCAATACAAGTGAAAGCGAGTTGACAGATTTCCTTTGTGAGGCTTGAATGTTTTCATTCCAGCTTCGTATTTTAGCCCGATTCATTTAGGTTCGAGATATAGATAAGTCCCACTTCCTCTTCTAGTAACCACCCGTCTCTATATTTTTTATGTCTCATATATGAATAAGAGAAGAGACAAAATATTAAATGTTATCTCTTCTTGCAAGACTAGGTAAAAATAAGATTCAAAAATCTTTATTATTATCTGGAGCGATATTGCCCTAAAAAACTTTTTTTAATTAAATCATAATTGATATACAATTCTCATATTTAAACGCTTGCTTTCTGTTATGCTTTAAATCAATTAAATTTTATTCAAAATTTACCAAAAAACTTTGAAACTTTAAAACATGGCAGACATGGAAATCTAAATATTTTCATTAAAATAATTGAGCAAAGGTTTAAGTTAGTGCTTTCCTCCCACACTAGAAAAACTCATTAATATGGAAAACGCCTCTGAAATACTCGTAATATCAAGCTTTCCCAGCAATTACAATCTTCTGTAATTTAAAGCTAACGTACATACCGCAGCTAAAATAATTTTATGTAGCGCATATACAAATCAATAAAAATACTGTCTTTATACTTCTAACAAAACTTTTTAAATTAAGCGATATTCATCAGAACTATTTATATAAACTAATTAATTAAAACGTTTTAAAAATGAATACCATTGTCTATCAAGGGATTATATAAAGACTGCTCTTAGGGAATTTTATAGCACAGGACCGTCTCCTGGGTACCAGGGATATGTTATCGTATTGTGGGTTTCCTATATTGTATATTTCTATGATTCAAGGCAGTGTCCTTAACGTTTAATCCTCTTACAACGTTTATTACGGGAAGAATAACATCTCAACACTGTACTTTTTTCATTCTCTTCTAGGTCATTCTTTCAATGTATTATTAGACTATTATAGTTCTTGAAAATATATTTATGCTTTCTATAAAGAAACGGCGAGTTATTTTTCGTTCTATTTTTAACATATTTTGTAACATCAAACCTGACGGACTCCGATTGTCATTCATCAGTTTCTCTAAAAGGTGTTGTACATGAGATTTAATTGTCATTTTTTTGCCAAACTATTTGACGTAGAATACTGATAAAGTCACTAGGGAGGCGTTAATATTAATTTCTAGGGAATTCCAGTGGAGGAATATTAGGTAGGGGATATTTATCGTTCGGCACTATTTGTCGTTTCAAGGAACGCATAAATTAGTCATCTATTGATTTAGGTTTCACGGATTTGTTTTGCATAGCTTTCGGTGTCGGTATCAATCATCTTTTAATCGATACTCTAATAGGCATGGGCAACGTTCAATCATTTTTATGCATTTTTTTAATTTGATATTTGGAAAAAACCGTTCCTGTTTCTCCAAAAAAGACTGTTGAAGAAGCAATGGCGTGTGAATCATTAACTCACTTTTGGAGATTTTACTTTACTTGTAAAAGTTATTAAGTGAGTCGTGCGGCCCTGTAATACTAACGATGCCGTTTCGTTCGACCTTCTGGTCTAGGTTGGTTAGTAAACCTGTAGCACCTCGGTTGATTAATAAGTACCAATCTTTTAATTTTTTAAACATTGGGAAACCCCATCCATTTCTTGAGTTTTCGAGCATCTTTGTTGCGTCCTTCGTGGCCCATAATTAATCGATCGACATAGAACAAGGAAAGGGACAACAAAACTAAATGACTTCCAAGTGCAGCAACTAACCTGAACTTACACGTAATGCAGTATAATCTGCGAATATGTTACATCTTCATTAGATACATTTGATAGATAGACTGTTTGTGCTGACACCTGATCGCCCTCATAGTGTGGGAGAGAAAGAAGATGGAAAGCAATATTTTCCTCTCTTTTTAATAGGTAGAGGATAAAATCACGTGACCTTAAACGCGGATAAATACTCAAACTTTCACCGTGTTTGGAAAAGACGTGATTCTATGCTTCCCCCATTAAAAAAGAAAACAAGGCTCTCGATCTTCTGTCTCTTTCGTACTGTCGAAACGGTCTGTAATTGGAACATGTAGTCTATCTATCTATCTTATGTCTATTGGAAAACATAATTATAAATAAAGTAAAGTAAATAATTTTTAAATGTTTGGTTAGGATTCCAAAAGAATAAAGTTGGGAAACGTTAAGTCTCCTGACTGTGTCGTATACACTTTTCCTAAAATCAGTAAGAAAGAATAACAAGCAATATGAGGCTGAAATTTCGATTTTTTATGAAAATATTTTTTTTTGTTATATAATATTTCAAAATGCGAGGTATGAGGTGATATCTCAATAATAATAATAACCGTTAAGGTAAACATTTTCCTAAAATTAACATCCAGAAAATAATTCGTATTCGTAACTATGTAATTCCGAACCTTATTTTACCTTCTGAATCTCATTTCCAGTTAATATTACATTAAAAAGTTTTTTCTGCTTATATCTTTACGACATCAGGGATTTATATTGGCACGACAAAAAACATCTTAAATTATTCGATAGTATTCGATTTCCTTTCACTTTTTCCTGTTACTTTACCTTAATCTACTTGGGAAAATATATTTAAATAAAAATTCGTAAAAAAAAAACAGGCAAAAAAACCATGACGTTTGATGTAAGCACTTTTCTGAAAAATATATATAAACAAAAATAAATCACATTTGACACGAACTTTGGTATGCATTATAGGACAGGAAATGAAGCGATTTTTGGGAGGTAAAAATGAGTCAAATACTGCCTGCGATCTGAGTGCAGAAATAGATAGGGGAAAGTAGTTGAAATGACGTCTCATCTAGTGTCTCAACAAATTTTGGTTTCGGTTTGTTTTTTTTTTAACAAAGAGGTCGAAAAATGATTTTTCCCCGGTGTTTTGGATTTTACGGAAAATCTAAGGGATTTAGAGAAAAATGTTCCAGAGACGAATTGTACGTCTTGAAAATATCTTTAAAATGAGTTTTTGCTTGTCCAAATCGGTGTATAAAGAAAAAAGTTATTGCAAATTGAACATTAAAAATGGCTTATTTTTCAGTTTTCAATAACTTTCTTAATATTTATTGAATTGTTTTCAACTTTTACTAGAATGTGAGGTTTAAAGTGCTTAAAAAGTGTGCTGAAGTTCGGCGCTATTGGTCCAATAGTTTTTGTAAAATTGCAATTGTTTATTAGAAAAACGAAAAAAATTACTATTTCTGATTGGCACTACCGTCGTCTAGGAAACTGCTACAGAGCAGAGAGTAAAGACATTTTAGCAGGATATTATTATTTCTAGTTCATACATATATAATAAAGGCAAATAATGCGAAATCTTGAAAAATATAATTTTTGGGGGGTAGGAGGGGGCCGAATATAATTGTTCAAAAAAGTATATATGTATATATATATATATATATATATATATATATATATATATATATACAAATTCAGCTCTTAATATAAATAAACAAGAGCTCTGTGATTTTAAAAAGAAAAATGCTAACTCGGCTCCTATTGGTCGCAGAGACTTTTTTTTTCAAAATTCGTATTTTTTTACCAGCTTTTCAATGATATACTTCATTAACAAATCGGACAAAAATGCGGTTGTTAATTAATTTATTTATAAGCGAAAAACTACCCATATTTTCATGACAATTTTGCATAAACAAAATATGAAAAATATTCACTTTTTTACTACATGATAGCTTAAGTCTTTACGAAGAGAATGAGTACTGACAGAATTCTGTAGCAGTTTCCTGGACGACGGTACAGCCAATCAAAAATAGTCACCTTTTTCGTTTTTCTAAAAAACCATTTCAATTTTACAAAAACTATTAGACCTACAGCGCCCAACTTTCGCACACTTTGTAAGCACTTTAAAACTCATATTCTGATAAAAGTTTAAAACAATTCAATAAATATTAAGAAAGTTATTAATAATTGAAAAATAAGCCATTTTTAATGTTTAATTTGCAATAACTTTTTTGTTTATAGACCGATTTGGCCATACAGAAACTCATGTTGAAGATATTTTCAAAACGTACAATTCATTTCTGGGACATTTTTCTCTAAATCCCTTAAATTTTCCATAATATTCAAAAAACCGGGAAAAACCATTTTTCGGCCTATTTTTTAAAAAAAAAAACAATGTTCCAATCAAAATTTGTTGAGACACGAGATGAATGACGTCTCATTTCGTTCTACTACCCTTCCCTACCCATTTCTGCAACCAGATCGCCGGCAGTATTTAAGTTTTTTTTAACACTCCGCTTCCTGGGCTATTATATTATTTAGAAATAATATCACAAAGACAAATGCATGCTTATAATTGTAATATTCTAAATAATGAACTCAAAGTTGTTGTTTTAAAAACTTTTTCAAAGTTTGGAAAAAATAACGAAACTTATTTCTTCGTCCTTTTTATGTCCCTTTTGTAAAAACTTTTAAACACCCAACTTATCTACGGCCGAAAGGGCGTCACAAAAAAGTTAATACTTTATACGTGACATAAGATATTTTAAGCCGGAGATAAACAGTTTCGATGTCCTTTAGTTCCAAGTCAGAAGCAAAATAATTAAATTTTGTTGTTAAAAACATTTGACAATAAACTAAAATAATATTTACCTTGCAAACAATGCATATATAATATAAAAAATCACACGTTTAAGTTTAATTTTAAAAAAATCTTCTTGTATTCCTGATTTTAATTTTAAAGAAATCTAAATGTAAAAATAATTAAATCTATCAAGGATTTTATTATCTCACTTCTAACTACACTAATAAATGAATGCATAGACAAGTCAGTATTTCCGAATTTTTTAAAGATCAAAATCAAAATTTGAGTAAGAAATAAATTAAATCTATCTGCCTTGTTTCAATAGTTGGCTATATGTATTCTCCTTTCCGACAGAGAAAAGAGAAAGAACGTATAGAAACAGCCCATTTACTGCAAATACCAGTTTTATCTGCTTTCCTTTTTCTCTGCTTGAAAAAAGAACATCTATAGGCAACTATTCAGTTCTATTACTTTAGTTCCAGTAATGTCAAAAATCTATGAGAAGGTACCAAATAAAAAAACAATATCTCGCTTTGAAAATTACAATATTCAATTTGGTTTTAGGTCACAATAGTCAACTACTGATGCCTTAATTTAAATTGTAAATAAAGTTATTGATGGTGAAGCGTTGGGGGAGGTGGTTGGGTCGATTTGTTACGACTTGTAAAAGGCTCTTGACAGCATGTCGTTTGACATGTTGTTACGGAAGTTGGAAATATAACATTCAGAGAAGACGTATAGACCTGATTGATTCCTATTTACACCAAAAGTCATAGTAAGTAACAGATGTAGATGCTGTATCTAATGCTAGGGGGTCAAATATGGTGTTCTCCAGAGGACGGTTCTTGAACCAACGATTTTTTAAATTTATATGAACAACTATAGAGTGGGCTCAAGTGTCAATAACCTTATGTTTGCGGATGACACAACATTCTTAGTTGCAGGAATCGAAATTGATAAACTACGTGAAAACAGAAACTCTGTCCATTCTAGGGTTTTTAAAGCGTTGCACTCTGAAAGGGTGTAAATAGACGTTTTATCCTCCTCGTCATAGAATCTGTACTCTTCCCTTCTGCCAGTCCAAGTTTCTTGAGGTGTCTCTTCAGGTGGCAATGCCCCGTTAGGAGTCGTGTCAGGACTCTTAGTTGTTTTTTACATTCCTTGAATCTCTTCTGCTCGTAGTTCCCAGAAAATATCTTCGCTTGTCTCATTCCTTGCAGATCCGTCCAGTAACTGGATCTCCTCCTCTCTTCTTCTCTTCTTATTTCTTCCAATATTGCACTACTACTGCATCTCAGAAATGGTATCTCGGACCCTTTTCTCGCGAGCTTATCTACTATTTCATTCTTCTCTACCCCAATGTGTCCCTGTACCCACATGAGGGTGACCTTATTATACTTACTCAACTTATTTAGTCTCTTTCGGCATTCCAAGACCATCTTGAAGCTGATTATTTGGGAAATGAGCGTACTTATAGCTGCTTGACTATTCGATATAATGATAGTCTGCTGTTCGCGATAGCTTTTTTTTTGCTAAAGTGAATACATTTCTTAATGACCTGTATTTCCGCCTGAAAAATGATTGGTGACTTACCCAAGCTTTCGTAGTGTCTGGTACCGAGTCCATACACTCCTATTCTGGTTCCCTCCATTGTTTTGGAGTCATCCGTTTACCATTTGATGGAATTCTTTTTAAATTTTTCAATAGTGTTTCTGTTCGATTCACTTTTGCGATTCAACTTTGTCTTGAAGTTTTCCACAAAGTTGAACTTCTTTTTCATTCTATCTTGGGGCATGTCCCAGATTTGATGATTTCTGAATAAGAAATTGGGACTTAATTTTATGAATTCATCTCTCATCATCATATATTTTGTTTTCTTCGCCATACTCTCCACCAGTAAAAGAGGTGTAATATTTAGAATTCCTTCCATGACGGCCGTTGGGCAAGTTTTCACTGCTCCAGTTGTGCACGCAAAGGACAATCTTTGAATTTTTGAGAGGTTGGCTCTCGTATGAGCCAAACTGGTTCTGTTACTCTAGATCACTGCCCCATATGTTATGATTGGTCTCACTATAGCAGTGTACATCCACTGCAGGATTCCTAGGTTTTGTCCCGAAAAATTTTCACACACCATCAAAGCTTTTTAACCTTGTTGATTATTTCTTTTTCGTGCTTGTTCCTAAGAAGTTTATTATCTAGGGTCAGGCCCAGATATTTAACCTCTGACTTCCACCCAATAACTCATCCATTTTGATGGTGTCTAGATTGAGGTTTCTCTTCATTATGAAGGCTCCTTATATGGTTTTGATAGGGTTGACAATTAGTCTCATCATCTGGCACCATTCCTTAAAGTGTTTAGGCCCCCTATAAACTATGTCACAGAGGGTATTCTCGAATTTACCCTTCGTGATCACGACAACATCATCGGCATTGCCCTGTGCCCTGATAATATATGCCGAAGCCAGTCAAATCACAGAGAAGTCGGTCTGCAATTAAACTCCACATAAGTAGAGAAGCTATTCCTCCCTGAGGGCATCCTCTGATGGTACAGAGGGCGATATTGCCCTATTCTCTGTCTCTACTATTCTAGTGGAGAGAAGTCCATTTGAACGCCCATGTTATGCTCTTTTTACTACCTCGTGTGGAGTGTTGTGAAAAGTCCCTTCTCTATCAAGAAAGGAACATCTTATGGTTTCCCTAATAGTCACTGCATCTTGAATCTCATCTGTTAATTGTATCAGTGCGGTTTCCGTAAACCTACCCACTTGATAGGCATGTTGATGAGGGTGCAGTGGCGCATCTTCAAGAATTTCTGTTCTGATATAATTATCTACTGTTTTCTCCATCTTTTTTAAAATAAACGATGTAAGAATGTCCCAAGGACTTTTTTCCCGCTTTCTCACGGTAACTCTGACCCTTCTCCATATTTATGGAATGCATAATTGAGGCATACTTTAGTAACCGCTTATCGCTCTCTATTCATGTCTCACTGCAGCAATGATCTGATAGCTGAGGACACTCTCCACATGCAAAGCGAGTTTTTGAATTCAAGAAAAATTGTGATGATCTTTTTTTAAAAAAAGGCTCTACAGATGGGTTTAACTATTTTGTTCCAGTATTTTTAAATTTTTTTCCTCCCGAATGTCTATTCCAGCCAATAAATACATATTTAGGGAAGATACAGGGATTTCTAACAGGTAAGGCATTTTGTAGCATAGAAATACAAAAGTGTCTTAAAATCAGTACAGATATATATTGCGATAATGATAAACGTAATTTTATAATTTATTGAATAGGTCATATTATTTTATATTATTAATTTTGTTTGAATGAATTTTAATTTTTAACATGTGTAAAACAACTTTTAAATTAACTAAAATGTGGTTGTTTCGATTAGGTTGTATCTCTAATCGTTATCAAGTATAAACTGAATGTTTTTGTCTTAAGACTACGAGCTTATATAGGGACTGTGTCCACTGAAGCGCAAAGTTTCGCACCTTAATGATTTGATGTAACAAAGTAGTGGTTGCAGAAGATTAGGTATCTCAACACTCGGTTTACTGAAGATTCCATTATTGTTTTTAATGTAAGCTACTTCTATAAATTTTCTTTTTTTCGTGTTTGGTTCCATATATATTGCCGCAGCCTCAAATTATTTTATATGGTGTTGTTTATCCCAGGCGTGTTCTGTAATACCTGATCACATTTCCCCTTTTTGTGTATGAGTTTTATGTTCTTTAATTCTAACTTCTAGTGATCGTTTGGTTTCTCCAATATGCATTTCACCACACTCACATGCAACTTTGTAAACACATTCTTTCTTATCGGTATTTTTTGGTTTTGTTTTTGTTAAATGAGCTCTAAGTGTATTTTCTGATTTAAAGGCTGTTTTTATATTATAACTACTGGCAATTCATCATATTTTCTCCGAAGTTTCCTTAATGTATGGAATTATGAAAAAGGAATGTGCGTTGTTCTAAAGTTATTTATAACATCGTCAATTAGTTAGTCTAGTTGAGATATGTCGATGATACCATCATCGTATGGAAGGGCAATGATCAAGAACTTAATGATTTCTTGAAACATCCAAATAACATTCTATCTACACTTAAGTTTACCATGGAAAAAGAGGTAAATGATCAATTAACATTCCTAGATATCATGGTGAATCGCTCAAACGAAACTATTAAAACTTCAATATACAGAAAGCCAACACATACTGGACAATATCTTAATCATAGTTTCAATCATTCTGTTGTAACAAAACGGGGAATTATACGCAACCTATATAATCGCGCTATATATGCAATAATGCCGATTCATTGGAAAAAGAGGTAGCAAATATTAAATCCGATTTACAACAGAATGGTTATCCTTTGAAACTAATTGACGATGTCATACAAACTTTAAAGGAACGAACACTGGACAGCAAGAAACCCATTCCTTCTTCACAATTCCGTATATTAAGGGAACTTCGGAGAAAATAAGATGAATTGTCAGTAGTTATAATATAAAAACAACCTTTAAATCAGAAAATACACTTAGAGCTAGCTCATTTAACAAAAACAAAACCAAAAAGTACCTATACGAAAGAATATGTTTACAAAGTTCCATTTGAGTGTGGTGAAATGTATATTGGAGAAACCAAACGACCACTAGAAGTTAGAATTAAGGAACATAAAACTCATACACAAAAAGGGGAAACGTCGAGATCAGGTATTATAGAACACGTCTGGGATAAACAACACCATATAAAATAGTCTGAGGCTGCGGCAATATATATAGAACCCAGCATGAAAATAAGAAAATTTATAGAAGCAGCTTACATTAAAAACAATAATGGAATCTTCAGTAAACCGAGTGTGGAGATACCTAATAAATAAAAATTAAGACAATGCAAGTCCGACAACCTCATTTTAGTCAATCTTCAACATTGTCTACAACCTTCAAACAAACTTTGGAATTGTTAATAGCTTAAATAAAAAATTTGAATTTCTTCTTAAATCGCAAACTAGTCTGAAGAGCTCCGGGAAGGCAGTCCAGATTAGCTGCAACTGAACTCCACTTGTTGTTGTGATGGGACAATGACAAAACAAGACAAGTTTTATATCCAGGTAGTGTCAAATTCTATTGTGAATTTGTTCCATGGGATAGTTGATAAAAATGTGGTATTTGTTCAAAACAACGCATCTCCACAACGTACGTTGGCACATGACTATTGCCCATTCAAAATATGTTTGCTAGCTAACTATACAATTATGGTTATCAGTGTAAATTTTTTCTCATACTGATTTTGAATAAAATGTTTTTTTTTTGGTAAAAATGCGTTTCAGTTACTGAAGTTTTTTGGTCTACAGTGTACTAAAAGGAAATCTTTAATGTAAAACCTAAAAAACACACGAAATTTACGTATTCATATTAATTATGGATGTGCGATAATTTTGAATATATTATGTGTATGCCATATTTGTAACTGTATTACGAATAATATTTAATAAATAAATTTTGTTTTAGTATAAGTTTATTTGGGACAAAACTTATGCCTGAACTATATGCTAAGATAATATCCTTAAAAAAATAATATTATTTATTTTATTAAAAGGTCAACTTAGTGTGTTTGTGTATCCATTAACTTTTGTCGTCAATCAGTTTAAGAATTAACTCTCACAAATAAATTTTCCGTATATCAGTCAGTTTCTACATTATGTATTATTGATATATGATGACTGATATAAGCCATTAATTTATTGATTTCTATATCAACCAACAAATCTATGAGACAAAATTATTAATTAGTCAGTAGTTAGTAGTGACATTTTCAGGATTTATAACAAATGGAATGAATTTTAACTGCTTTTTTATTTGCCAATAATTAAATAGTTTACGTTGTTTTGTACAAGCAATTCTTGTGTGTCCTTCAGAGTATTTTTACTAAAATATTGTTTCAATATTCTACTCTGTGCTACGTAACTCATTTTTATAAACTACCAATATATTATCAATTGCAACTGACATGATCGACTGCATGCAGCCTAATGTATAAAAAAGTAAAGGTATGACCAGTCATGGTCGGATTAAAGCTGTCAATTTTATTTTGAAAAGAGATTGACTGAATTAAAATTGATGGAAAATTAGTCTTGAATGATATGCATAAAATTTGAATTAGTCGATTGGGATTATCCTTTGATTCCTAACGTCACCTATTAGATAAAATTGTTAACGTCAATAGGGTGCGTCATTAAAAAGTATTAAAAGAAATTGATAACAATTAGGCGTATTAACATTGTAGTATACGGTAAAGTACCTTCAAGTTCCAACCTGCACACCTTTTACCACAATTCAACTCTGAAACTTACATGAAATCTCAAACTTGATTAATGAAGAAAAAAAGTCTAGTTATAAAAACTTCCAAGTTTCAAGTTTTCATATATTGTAATTTCCGAAAAAAAAAGAGAAACATGCAGTAGTGATACAGGAGTAGATATCCATGTTATATTTTAAATATAATTTAAGGCAATATATACTTATGACAAGTGGTGTTTTCGCCTCTTTCAATAGCTTTAGTCTATCTATGAGATGTAAAAATTAAGTAATAAAACTGATTTTTTTTCAATTTTTGAGTCTAATGAATTACAATTCAATATGTCTCCCTCAAAATAATTTCCTTGGGAAGCCACACAGCGCAGGAGATGGTTCTTTTAATCCCCATAGTAGTGTTGGAACTCGAATATTGGAATAACTGGTCGGTTTCAGTTTGAATACTGTCAAGCGTCCCAAAATGATGTCCTTTGAGGTAATTTTTTAATTTCAGAAGGTGGAAAAGATCACAAGGACTTAAGTCAGGCAAATAACGAGACTGAAAGTTCATGATTTTTTTTTATTAGCCAAAAACTTATTTACTGAGATTGTTGTGCGACAAAGTGCATTGTCGTGACAAGACAACCAATTGGTCTTGATGTTTGGTCTCACATGCATGACATATTTTTGAAAATTTTCAAGAACCTCTCGATAAAAGTGTTAATTAATCATTTGACCTTGAGGTATAAATTCTTTGTGGAAAATTTCTATAAAGATACCAAAAAGGAAAATCAGGATGCATTTAATCTCCGACTTCCTCATCTTCACTTTTTAACCTTTATAGATATTGAAGTATGCCATTTCATGCTTTGCCTCTTCCTTTTCGGGTTGTACTCAAATACTCAAAATAAGCCACCAGTAAATAAAAGGATCATAAAAATCATTTTCAATCTTTTCCAAAAAGTCAAGGCACATGCTGATATCCTTTGGTCCTGCAAAAAGTTTTTTCGAACGATTTTTGCTCTGATTTTTCTCATCCAAAATTCATTAGTCAAATTCTGATGAATGGCGGTGTAAGTCAAATTCAACTCTTCCTCGATCACTTTAACGGTCAACCGATGATCTAAATGCACAAAATCCTGGATTTTGTCGACATTTCCATCACTTCTTGAATATGAATGCCTTTCCTTCCGTGGTTCATTTCAATCGACTCTCTTCCTTGTAAAAATGTCTTATTCTACCGAAAAATCTGAAAACGGCAAGCAAATAAGTCTATCGACTTCAAACTTGTACTAAAGACATATCACATGTTCATCTGCTGCCCTCCAAATCTCATGTCCGAAATATTGTCAGATCGAACACTACATATTCTATCCGTCGTTTAATTTTGTACTTTATTCCAATTGTATCTTGCCGTTATATTTTCTTGTGCAAATTGAAACTGTCATGTTATCGAATTTTCACACATTTCTCGTTAAATCGCATCGCTACAAAAGGTGAACTCCCTTTAACATCTAGACGTTTTAGTAGATTATATATTAAAAATAATTGATCATGATCTTACAAAATAACATTACTATGTGAATATTTTTTTTAAATAAAAAATTAAATGCATAAAACATACGAACAAATCAGGGATAATGTGAAGAATCAGTTCATGTCATATACCAAAATCTGATTAACGGTGAATAAGACAAGCTTTGAAATGACTTTATTAATAACGCAAGTTCTTCTTCCAAAATTTAGTCAGTTGTAAACAAAATTCTTGAACCTGTTTTGAACTATTTAGATAACAGTATTTAATTGAGAAACATCATGTATATTTTCATAGTTACAAGAAATTTTTCACTACGAAAAAATATATAAATCTATTATATCTCTCTCTTTGACCAAACATTTTCGATTTTCGTGACAAAAATCCGTCCATCACAAAGATAAACAACGCTTATTTTGATTCGTTTTGGTATCAATATTCGCATTCATTTATCTGAATAGATTCAAAACATTCATCGATAAATTATTAGTATATTAGTCATTGTGGTAGACAGAACTTGAAACATTCCCACCCTTAAACGTATGTTGCGGAATACAAACCACTGATTTATTGTTTCGTATCTCCTTCATAAATAACAGTTAGTAAATTGACCGGTCAATGTTATGGAAGGCAAATTTTATCATAATCAGGATATTTTTTGTGTAATTTAATTTTCCTATTCCAAAAATGAAAATTTCTGTTATAGCTACGAAACTTTCCAGTCAATAACGATTAGATATTCACGTAGTTAGTAAATAACTTAAAACTTTCTATTGGCATATATGATGGAAAAAATTGTTATGAAGTTATTTTTGTTGTCAAACTAGAAATTATTTTTCCCAAATAACTTATTCAAAATCCATTCTGATTTACCGCGGTTAAATTGAAAAAATGTAACTATAATTTCCCTATTCTCATTTTCATTCATTTAATCAAACCCGAATAAAATCAATGCTTAAAAGTGTGATAAACTAATAGTCTATGGGTTAGTGGTCCTTTTAGTATATGATAAGATTTTCTAATAATTATTAAAGAATTTTATCATATGCTAAAAAGTTTACCAACTCTTCGTCTATAATAGCATTCCAATTCATCATGTCTGCAGCAGTGGAGCCATCGAATGTCAATATAACTAGCTTTGATATATCGTTAAAACCACAAAATTCAAAAATACAAGGTAGCGCATAAGTCTTTAGGCGATTTCAAGAACTCATAAATTTTGTCAAAGCTAATTTTTCTACTTTTATTTTCAGATTTACATATAAATTAGATACGTAGAGTTAGGAGTCTATACACTGCGACATGGTAGATCTATTGTACCCTAGATATTCAGAAGTTTAATCATAAAGAGTCTCACTATTGAGCAGAAAATTAAACTTGTGGAACTTTATTCTGAAAGTCAACGGTCAATTTTTACGACTCAGAGTTTACCAAAAACATTTTAATAAGAGAAAAGCAACTTAATTAAGCGTTTTCAGCAAGAGGGTTTTATGGCTATCTTGTTACCTACCAGTAATCACACTCTGTATTTATAGCACTGAAGATTTAGGAAGGAGGAAGATACAGGAACATTAACTAGAATGTTTTCTAACGAACTCAAGTTAGGCCAAATAAATATCTTATTTCCATAGAAAATTCAACGGGTACAATACTTATATCCTCAAGAGTACCAACAATTGCTCCAGTACGCTGTTCATGTTTAACAAATTTGTAGAGAAGAACCGGTTAATTATGAATGCCGAAGCTCATTTCCACTCGAATAGCTTCGTAAATAAGCTAAACTGTAGAATTTGGGAAATGGAGAATCCATGAGTCGTTCAGGAGAGACAATTGTATGTCATAAAATGTTCTGTTTAGCATGGAATAAAAGCCCAGAGTGTCCTCCGAACTAATTAATTTGAAACTAAAGGCGAAACTCCGTTGAATTTGAATATGGCGAAAAATTTTGTTCGTCCTGCCTAACCAAAAGATCAAAGTTATGATTTCATGCGAGCGGGCTAACAATGCAGCTTCTGTAGAAATTGCTTCGTGAGAGAACGAGATGGTTATGAATACCATAACCATCGCGTTCACCTGACTTGTCAGTCGCTGACTTTTTTCTGTCAAGTCATTAAATGGAGAGAGTTTAGGTCAGGAAACCTAGAATCTGCGACCAGCTAAAGAATGACATTCGAGCGGAAAAAAAGTTCTTATACAAAACAGTTTAATTTATGCCATGGAACTTATGCTATATGGAGCCAAAATATTTGAGGCTCAAAACGTGACTATATGATATTTTACATAGATAATGTAAAACAATCTTTAACTAGGGTAATATGTGCGAAGTGCGCTTCAAAATAACATATTCTTATGACAAAGTTATTAGCTTGTGAATTGCATGAATTTATGGGTCAACCTGCATTACTACATTCTATTACTGCATATTTTTAACACAGAGCAAGGCAACTTTAATAATCTGAAGCAACTAAATTTAAATCAAATCTGTTTTGGCGTAGTCACTTCATACAGTTCAAGTTTGTACATGACTAAAATATGAATTTGTTTACCGAAATGCAACAAAAACAACTATACAGTTTCCGAGTTAAAATCACGAAATTTGGATGTGTTAAATTCGAGGGTAAAACACGAGGGACTGTAATTATATGTGATATGGGAATTATAAGAATATTACAGAGCATTATACTGGATTACTAGGAATTGTGGTATCATATGGAATATTACCAGAAATTGCACAGATATTGTATTAGAATAAAATTTTAAGAATTTTTGGCAACCGCACGTGAGCAAACGACATAATCAGGGGTTCCCACAAGTAAAAATCCAACGGCGTTAAATCGAGCTATCCAGGAGGCCAGGCAATAGGTCTTCCTCTACCGATTCAACGATTTGGATAGAGGTTATTCAGGTGCTTCCGCACAGCAACGCTGAAATTAGGTGGTGCCTCATCATGCATGTAGTACATGTTTCAGCGGGTTTTAAGTGGTAAGTGCTCTACTAAATCATAGAAAGCGTTCTACAGGTACTCAAAATAAAGATTTCCATTCAGTCATTCGGGCAATACAAATGGTCCAATCAAAAAATTGCCAATGACATTCATTGATTCTAACTAGTGTTGATGATGCGAAACAATAGTTGATTTTCATCATATGTGAGTTATGTAAATTTATAATACCGTTTTTGGTAAACTCTGTTTCATCCGTGAAGAGAATAATGTTAATGAAGTTTACAATATTTCGTTGCTGATCCAATAGCCAGTTTGCAAACTGCATTCTGCGGAGAAAATCTTCAGAAATCAGTTCATGCACTTTTTTCAAATGATAAGGATATAACAGCTGTCCTTGAAAAACTTCATGTACTATGGTTTTAGATATATTACACTGCGTTCATAATTTTCGAGCGCTCGTTGAAGGAATGTCATCTACAGCATTTAAAATATTTTCCTCTAATTGCGGCATACGTACAGTTCTTCCCCGACCAGTGGCAGTACATCTTTTCCCAAAATTTCCTAAAATTATTCTCCCTTAGACGTTGGTCAACTCGTCGAAATGTTTTCTGATCTCGAAGAGTACAATTAGGATATCTGTCGTGATATAACCTCCTGGCTTCCAAAGCATTTCAAAATGTAAGACAATACATCAAATGCATATCTGCATACTCGATAAACGTGTAGTCCATATTTCGAATTATTTCACTATTAATTTCACCACGAACCTAGGTCGAACTGCAATTTGCGGAATTAGATGTTTTTTACTAAAGAGATAAACTCTAATTTTTTTTATCATAAGGTTGAACATTTGATAGGAACAAAGATGTCTCTTTTATCGAAATACGCCAAATACATGATGTAAATAAAATGCCTTTTTTTCGAAAACGGTTAGGATTAGCGACATGAATGAAGAGAGCATAATTTTTAGTCAATAGTTAGAGGAATGTAAAAAACGTTGTCCAAAGTTTTTATCATACAGGCCGTAAAAAGAGTGGGGTCATGAGTGTCACTGCTCGTTAGTTCCTGCGGCTGTGAGCAATTCACAACACTTTGAATAGTAATTTGAATGATCTTACGTGGTACACATCATATTAAAAAAAATTGAAATATACTTGGTGGTTCAATAATTATGTGAAAAAAAAACTTGATTCCATTGCAGCTCTTTGGGAACCCATATCTCCGAAGAGGAGACCTATACGAAAAAAGTTTATCTGAACTTGTATTACTCTTTTCACGTGTTTTTTTTTTCATATCCGGGAGATTTCCCTCATTTTCCCCGACACCCTCTATTTTTATAAATATTATTTAGAATGTATCACAAAGTAAGCGTAAGTTACTTAACTTGCTTCTAAATTGATACACCATCTTAAAACATTTTTAAAGCGTCTAAACCGTATCAGTAAACCGATTTGAAATTAAAACGATTCAGTGATTTCAACACGTTTTAATGCGTTTATAAAAGCGTTTTGATGTAAATCAGTTTATTTAAAGCAGTTGAGGGGAAAGCATAAAGCCATTAAAATAACATATTTAAAATATCAATTGAAAAACACCCTATACTTTTTGTTTAGTGTAAAATCATCATAAAATATCAACTTCGTGTTGGATAATATTTTCTTAACGAAAATTAAATGACATCTTTATATCTTATATCAGGAATTCTCATTTTTTGTTACTGCTACTCCTTTTACAGGTTGTTTTTGCGACGTCCTTCTAAAAGAATATAGCTTTATGTAGCTCTAGCAAACATTAAAATTACTTTATTATTCAAAGAACACTTCAAAGAATATAGAATCTCAATTCTTATTTATTAGAAAACCTGAGAAACTATAAATAATAAAATTAATGAGTAGGATGAATTTGTTTTTTGTTAAATCCTGGCGCGCACTCCGTCATTAGGTCGCATGTAGGCGACCTGGGGCCGTATCCGCGAACGGGTGAACGTAAAGTAAATGGTGAAAGGGTGGTGATGAGTATTCTTGACGCGTTCATTATTCATATCCTTGTTCGCCCGGTGAAAGGCAAGTGAACGGTGAAGCATGCGCAAATGAAATGTCAGCCGCTAAATGACATATTTGACAATTAGTATTAAAACAATTTATTTTATTTTTAGTTTTTCAAAATAACTCATAATTAAAAAAAAATAAGATGATGATAAACCGTTTCTTTAAGGAATTTTATTTTTTGAATAAACAGTTGAAATGTTAGTTAGATGATAGCACGATCTTTGTAATATTTTCAAATTTTTAATTAAAATATCCTTAGAAAGTTGAATATGTCTCGCAAATATTAAGTAAATTCGAGATTACATTCTGTTCATAACTCAATTGTATAAGCCTGCTATTTAAAAATGTTTTTCTACGGCTAATTCTGTTTGTGCATTTAACATAAATACTTGTGTTCATAACAGCCGAGTATTTAAGTTTTAAACAATTAAATCTAACAAAATTCTTTTCGCGACGCAACTTATAATAAATTTCAGAAATAACAATTTGTAAGATATCGGAAACTTTTATTTAAATAAGTAACAAAATTTATATTTAAATTATGTTAACTACCTAATTATACTATGTTAAACACTATACTATACTACAACTAAATAAATATTATGATTATAATTTATCGGGACATATAAATATGAACCCTACAGGCGAACGAATGAGGTCCTTCAGCATAAAAATCTTATTTATGGTACATTTGATCTTCAAGACTCTACAAATCTTAATAAAAAAAACTATATTAAAAGTCGAATGTAAGATCTGCTAGTATCTTTAATGGACATCTTCTGTATTGCCTTTGGTTTCGGTCGCTGGTCTTAAACAGTTTCTCTATTATGGTTTAAGTTTCAGGTTTTCTTTCAAATTTAATTGTCAGGACAGGACGTCTTGCAGTAAGGGACTGGATATTTTGTGAATTCATACAATAAATAACTGATTGGATAGTTTCCATAGTGGATTATTGATTGTGTGTTTGAGTTGTAATTTCCACCGTTTCAAGGTTTATCAGTGCTGGCTTTCTTCAATTACTGTATATAGGAGGCATGTATTCCAATTACTTACTTACTTACTCCGTGGCGTTACAACCCCGTGTGGGTTTTAGCCGACTTGACAATATGCCTCCATTCGTTTCTGTCCTTTGCTAGCTCCATCCAGTTCTCTACATCCATAGCTTTAAGGTCTCCTGCTATATTATCCTGCCACCGGAGCCGGGGTCGTCCAAGTGGTCTTTTTTCAGTTGGGGTTTCTTCCCACACCAGTCTCACTATTCTTTCGTTAGAGTGTCTTATGAGGTGGTCCGTCCACTGGAGTCTTCTAGACTTTATTTCTTTTACTATGTTGGCGTCTGCGTATAACTCTTCTAACTCTTTGTTCTTATTCTATATTATCCCGTTGCCCCATCCAGTAACGGGCCAAAGATTTTCCTTAGGATTTTTCTCTCCCAAACTCGCAGTCGCTCTTCGTTTGCCTTTGTTATTATCCAAGTTTTGCTGCCGTACATCACTACTGGTCTTATAACTGTTTTATATAGATTTATCTTTGTTCGTCTTGTTAGTTGTTTCGATTTTATCAGATCAGTATATTACTTTGTATATATGAGTTGGTGTTTTTCTTGATATTCCTTTTTCTTTATATATTAGAATCCTAAAGTATTTGGCTCTTTGTATGCATTTTTGTTTAACAGTTCTAGAGTGTCAATTTAAGACAATTTTGTGGTCTATATTTATTCCTAAATATATGACTGATGGCTTGGTCTATATTTCTTGGTTTTTAAGTGATATAAAATAAAGTTAATCCAGGAAAAGTACAAATATTGTAATGACAATCAATAACTTCACAACAATGACAACAACGGTACTATTTGTTTTTACTTTTGACGATTAATTTAACGTACAAAAACTACTTTTTGCCTAAAATGGCGACAAAACATACTACGGACATTTTCGATCTGACAGCTAAATTCAATCTGTCATCCATTTTATTTTTTTGAAATCCGCGGGTTTTAGCACGTCCACATCTGGCAACATTGCTTTTTCCAGAATAGTTTTTACTGTCAACAGTATAAAGTGACAATTCACATCGCCATTCACATCACTTTTCACATCGCGCTTTCAAGGATAAAACATATATTTCAAGAAGGTTAAAATTGGTCTCTACGAACACTTTTTAGATTAAGGATTTAACAATGTAATTGTAAGTTTTGACGTTAGGTTGCACTTGCAAATTTTCTGAAGTTTATATTTGAAAATCATGGTTCTTCAGTTTAAACATTGTCAAACTGGAATAATTATATTTGAATTTAACACAAAATTTCATTAATGGAGCTTATATACACTGACTGTACCCGCACAGATTTAAAAAAAAAAAGTGAAATTTCGTTATTTTTAACTGAAAAATAACCTTGGGCGACCTTCGAGTGATTTATATCGATTCACTTCAGTATTTTTATATTACTGATGTACTCGCAGCCAAAAATAGAATAAAACGGGAATCGATATGGATTTCTATGCAAATAAATATGAAATTTTTTCAAAAATCGTAAAGTTTGAAGTAGTTTTCATGGCCAAATGATAATCATTGGATCTTTAACATTTTTCTTAAATCCATAATTGTGTAAACTTTAATTTAAAAAAATTATTTCAATAATATTATCCCACGTGGAGATGTTTGATTTTCGGAAAAATTAATTCCAAATATCCCATAATAAGATGTGATGTAACAAACTTTATCTGGAGCAAAGGCATATACTGTCTTTTTTTGTTTTCATGAGATATAATCACTAGGAAGATATCAGGAAAGAGTTTTTTTGTACAGCACTAAAAACTACGAGGAAAGATGAAAACGTCGCGTAGAAGATAAGTTTATTCTTTAAAAATATTGACCTAACAATTGACAAACGTGTGTTGACTGTATCAGTCAGAAGTTAAAGAGCTTGCACCTCAAGCATAGAGATTGCATACATGATTTACTAATTCGTCTTTGCTTCCAATACTTTTCCAAAGCCTTTCAAAGAAATAGTGAACTCTTTCATGTCAGTCGTCAATTTTTCAAAATTCAATGCTCTCGACACTCATCTGATCAAGAAATTACGCAATAACATTAATTCTGATCACGAAGCTCTTCTTATCTACAAAACCATTTGTTAGGTATCAAAAGAAAACATTGTTAGCCGCGTATTTGAATTCAAAAACGAAACAAAAAGTTCTTAGAAATGAAATGAGGATGTGAATTAATGAGTATTTTATCAGCTAAGCAAAGTAAATTTGAAACTGAAGGGTAAAGGGAAGGTACATTATTTACTTTAAAGATAATATCCAGTCATTCTTACGCAAGCTACAAAACTGGTGTCGTAGAGTAAATTTTGGAAACTTTGCCATGTTTGAACACCTTTACACGAAAACTGAAAAAAAAAATTACTCCTTAGCTCGTGATATATTTCAGGAATAATCATTATCTCAGTTTGCGTATACTATGCGTCATTTATATCCTAAAGGCCCGATGTTTTCTTTTTAAATATTAGTGCCATTTGTTTCAACTTGCGTGAAAGTGGATTTTCAACTCTTTCGCAGATAAAGACAAACACCAGGAGAAAGCTCGATGTTGAAAATAGCATAAAACTGACCTTGACAAAAACTCAACCAAGAATTATAATACTCGTTAAGCAGATGGCAGCATAGTCACTACATTAATAATTACTAACTTATAATTAATAAAAATATCACCATTATTGTTAAGTCCTAAAATATACTTTTTCAGATCTTTTATTTTTCGTTTTATTTTTCAAATACGCTAGATGAGAAAGGAGAGGATCGTGAACATTTTTAAACAATCGAAAAAACTTCTCAGTTAAAAAAAGTTTTGAAATCACTGGTATAGAGAATGTTAAATTTTATTTTAAGTCTTTGGGTTTTTATTGAACATGTTTCTGTAGCCGTCTTCATTATTATTTCACGTTCAGTGCTTTTTGTCTATTGGCATAATAACTGAATCCTTCTCTTTTTAATATACTGTTATTCCTTTGAGTATCCATATAAATGTAACAAAAAAAGGAGGGAACCGATATTATTCAATACTTAACATTTACATAGAAATACATTATCTGCATGTCACAGATACACAATGACTGTCACATATCACTGATTTATTAGTTCGTATCTGGACTATAAATTACCGTTAATAAATTGACCAGTCCTATAGTGAATGAAAGGCAAGGGTTGTTGCAATTTCGAAAAGTTAATTTTGACGTTATTTAAGCGTTTTTATCGCTAACATGACTTATTTTTATTAATGATGAAGCTCGAAAATCTACATTCGTTTTATAATATTTTTATTTTGTTAATATATATATATATATATATATATATATATATATATATATATATATATAATGCGTTAATATTTTCTCTCGCAACGTGCTCGTAAAAAATTATTAATTATTTTTTTAAATTGTTTATTTATTATTATAATTAAATTGTTTATCTTTTTAATGGCGAAATAAAATTATCGACAGCATGTATATATATATATATATATATATATATATATATATATATATATATATATATATATATATATATATAGATATATAGATATATATATATATATATATATATATATATATATATATATATTCTTATTTTTATTTTCAATAAATGTTACTTAATGTGCTGTTTTTCTGAATGTACTCCGTTTTTAGTGATTTGACATTTGAAACATTGATGTCACATTTCTCTCTCTCAGGTGAGTTCAGATGAAAATATAATAATTGTCAGAAAACGTCAAACCAATGATTCAAAAACACAAATACAAACTTTATTCAGGAAAATACAATAATGTCAGTGGGTGTAGTTTTTCTATTCAAAATTTTATAAAACACCTTATCTTAACCTAATTAAATTATAAAAATTATTCAATGTGCACTGTATTCTTTTTATGGGATTTTGAATTGTTAAATCTGGCAATATGACATAAATATCTAAACAGTTACAAATGCGTGGCGTCTTAAAATACGTGATTTTATTTAAACAATCTATTATATTTTGATGTGTGAAGTTATTATTATTAAGGTGATCTTGATGCAGTGCAAATTAAACAATTTATTTTTTTATTATTAACTACAAGTATTTGTTATGAGGTTAATATAAATATATTTTATCAAAATTATTTTATTATTAAATATATTTTTTCACAATAAGGTTAGTATAAATCTATTTATTAAATTATTATCAGCCAAGTCAAAAATTTTCAATATCTTACACAATAAATAAATACCTTTTTGAATCTCCAGAAAAATGTTTCAATTTCCACCTTTTACATTTCCTCGTTCCTTTCTTATAATAAAACAAAAATTTATAACTCCTTTCTCCTTTTCCAATTATTTAAATATTTTCCATAGCTGCTTACTTATTGACTTAATTTATTTTTTTTTATTGAATTATTAAATTTCTTTTTACTTCTAAAATAGACTTTTAATTTCCGGAAAAATTTTTATTTCCAAAGCTCTATGATTCTTCCTTTTACTTTTTTGAAAAATTTTAATAAATGAGACCAGCAATGATTTTCTTCAATACAGATTATTCTGCACTGTCTTCTTTATAATTTATTTATAATTAACAATTGAAAAATTATTAGGTTATGGTCCGTTAATTAACAAGACTAGCGAATTTTACACTATGTTCGATCACTACTCCTTTTACTTTCAAATTATCAACTGAATATTGCGGTTATGTTAAATTTACAAACCAGGCTGATGATGTTAACCGTACAAATGATGGACCTGTACTCTCTAAAAAAATGAATTTTAGCTTTTTATAGTAAATAATCACGTAATATTAATTTTTGTTTTATTTTTTTCTGACGTGAACTGGTAACTAGATCAAATTTTAAGCTTTGAAACCCAAAATCAAAATGGATTCCTAATTGTCAATAAATGATAAAATTTCGTTATTTTATTGATATTATGAAATAAATATTCCATTTGATGACAGTAAATTATGATTTATATAAATTTTGGACTTTTCCTGACATTTTAATATACTTAAACTTTACTTGGTTATTATTTATCACATAAAATTGATAAAAAAAATTGGACTACATCTAAGAAAATTTTACCTATACATTTAATTTTTAATTACTACTTCCTGAAATTGATAATTCTGGTTTAATTACTATTCTAATCCTATTTAACAAAGTTTTATCTATAATTAGGCACTCTTATAATCTATATTTTCTTATATTGTTATTGCACCTTAACAATGTTTCTTACAAAGGTTTAACAGATATTGTTTTTATAATGCGTAGAAACTAATAGGTTATTAATAACTATTGATGAATAGTGTCTATATTTCACTAAATAGTTATGATTTTACGCTTGTTTTCACTAACTTCATCATTCACGCACTGTTTATTAAATGGTTACGAAGATTCTCGTTTTCGTATATTTCACTATATTGCTTTTAAAATTGCTTTTTCAGTCAACGTTTCTGGACAATGACACTTCTCACCTTATTCAAAATATCACTTATTTATTATTTTATAATATTCATGTCTTTCTGAGACCAATATGTTTATAATTCTAAATTTATATGTATTAATGTCTAATCTTTCACATATTTTTTTTACATTTTATCACGTTATTACAGTTTTTTGGCATTTTATTTCCTTTTGAAAACATGATTCTAGTATAAATTCTTACATACTATTTACTAATGACTACCTACCATCTGCAATTACCACATAAATACATTAATCTATTATTTATGATAATTTTGTTTGACTTCTTTATTATCAAAAACTCATTATACCTGAGAAAAATGTGTCTACCTATACAATATATATATATATATATATATATATATATATATATATATATATATATATATATATATATATAATTTCAAAATAAACATGTTATGAACGAAGTAACTAAAAATTATCTTCCAAACAACTACCTCAATAATATGCCTTATTACAAACAACAAATCAGTCTAGAAAATATGAGAGTTATCGCAACAAGTGATGTCACGCATTCCAGGGACGAATCGTAGAGTAGTTCCACAGTGCCATGGCACTACTTATTTTTTAGAAAATAATTTTTTTATTATATTATATTGTACTAAAACCTTTATAGAGTATGTCTTCATTTTCCATATTAATAATTTGAACATGTGGCAATAAAGCAACGGCTTAACATACACAAAGTTTCTATAATCGGCAAGATAAGATAGTGCCATTCATTGACACAGCACAGTGGAAAGACAAAGATCTAATGGGGATTGTATGTGAGAAAGAAAGATAAAACCAGTATTAATATTTTCAGTATGCAGCTATGATTAAAGAAAAGTTGCTAAGGATGTTTTAATTTCATACGGAATTGATAATTTTTAAAGTTAATATTAAAAATGATTTTTTCAATGAAAAGTTTTTTGTTATATTGTAACACTCGGTAATTTCAATAAAAATTTTCATCATTTTTAATTAACGATACATTTTAAGCCATAACATTGTTTTTAATAACTGATTAATGTGTGAATTCAAAACATATATCTACAATTAAAAATTTTGTTTCTTAGTTTTTAAGAATTTTTACATTTTTGAGAAAAAAATTTTTATTGAAAGTTTCAAACATAAAGCTTAAATTTTCGTCGTTCTAGAAAATTTTGTCATTATAATAACCATATTATCTCATTCTAGAAGGAAGGGATCGGTAGTTTTTTCATCTGCATCGGGCAGCAAATTTTATTAAGCACAGTTTCAAAACTGTATATAAAAATTTTAGCAAAAAAGTTTCACAGAGTGGCATCAGTGAAGAACAGCGAAGGTTCCGATAAAACAGATCCACCATAGATGCAATATTCATTTTAAAGCAAATAGCTGAAAAGGCTATTAACTATAAAAAAACTGCCGTGTGTGCTTTTGATAGGGTAAGACTTGACGATGTCCTGAAATTATTAAAAAAGAAAGAAAGTTAAACATCAGAAACAACACTTTCGTAAGAGCAAACAATAAGTTTTCCAAGGAAATACCAGTGTCAACAGGAATCGGACAAAGGGGTAGTTTCATCTTTAATGTCTTTATGGATCAGATCATAACAGAGGTAAAAACGGAGAGGAGAGGATATAAAATGGCAAAAAGAAATTTAAAATAATTTGTTATGCTGATGACGCGGTGATAATATCGTAAGATGAGGACTATTTACAGAAGCTACTATATAGATTCGAAACAACAGTAAAGGAATTAAATATGACCTTTCTTCGAAAATGCAGTCTATGACAATATCAAGAGAACCTAGCTGTAAGTTAGCGATCTATAATAAAAGCGTGGGACAGGTCATAGTATTCAAATACCTAGGCATTAAGATTACAAGTAATAGAAACGTAAAACAAGAAATACAAAAGCAAGCAATAACAGCAGCAGGATTTCTCCAGGGCGTAACAGGGAGAAATAAATATATGAATATTAAAAGCAAAACGCGAATCTATAAGACCTCTATTATGACACGCCACAGAAACGCGAGCAGAAACAACTGCTACTAAACAACTGCTAAGAACAATAGAGATGAAGACACTAAGAACCATTCCGGGAAAAACGCTTAGAGATACAATGAGAAATAGCGATATCAAGTCCCTATGTGATATTCAGGACGTGGTAAGATGGTCTAGAACAAGAAGAAGAGCATGGAGAGATCTCGTAGATAGAATGGCTGATAATCGACTTGCAGACCTCTCGAAAGGATTCCCAAATGCTGGTATGAAAGCAAGCTGGACATCGAAGTTATAACTTAGGCTACAACTTTAAAAAAACAAGACATTTTCTTGAAATGAGAAGAAGAAGAAGAAAATATTAGAGAAACTACCAACTGAAAAAACCTTATGCCATAAAAGCAAACGTACTTTGCTCTAACACAGTTAGTGACAAAGTGCTATTTTAGATCACAAAGAAGTACCGGGAAAGGGTGAAAGATTCTTCCATGGCAGTGTACCGCCACCTTCTCTGCGATCTAAGATGGTATTCTGTTTCTAACTGTGTTAAAACAGAGTACGCCTGCCCTTATCGTATAAGGTTTTTTGAGTTGGTTTCTACAAATTAATTAAAATGCATTTTTACAACCCGATATAAGAGAGGCCCAAGAAAAACTATTAACACATGAACGAAAGACCTTTCTCACTTGAAACTTAGTACAATACCGATGAAAACTCCCCTTATTCCACCGCTTCCCGCTCAATCGCTATGAGTCCGTGAGAAATTATACCAACATTTACGAAACATAATTGCCAAACATCGTAGATCTTTTACGTCTGTTATCATCAATTTATTTATAGTAGTACGATCAATAAAGAAAAAATA
This sequence comes from Diaprepes abbreviatus, assembly GCA_034092305.1. Taxonomy (NCBI): domain Eukaryota; kingdom Metazoa; phylum Arthropoda; class Insecta; order Coleoptera; family Curculionidae; genus Diaprepes; species Diaprepes abbreviatus. The sequence goes on from JASJET010000200.1 coordinate 8,441,497, forward strand.
AAATATGTATAAAAAGATATATAAAAAATGTTTTCGTAATAAAAGCAATCATCTTGATTTAATAAAACATTAAATACTACTTACTTTATTAGTTGATGTCAAATGGGTTTTTTGCTGATAAAGTAGATTAAGGAGTTCTTTAACAGGGCTTAAATAATAAATGTTGACATTAAAACCTGTACTACATAGTAAGTAAGCCAAGAAAATCCGGATAACTTTTGCCCTTCAATTTGTATATTTAATATTTGTACCCTTAAAACACTGGTTTTAATAATTTTTACAATTGTACCTTAGTTATTTTGTTAAAGTAAATTATGGAATATAAAGGAAAACATATACAAGAAAAATAATGTTCATTTTAAGGAGGTATTTGACTAGTTATCAGGTTTGGTTAGGACGATCTGATTAGCATTATTATCACTTAGCATAATTATGAACTCTATTTGACACATAGAGAACACATTGACTCCACACCTAAATACACATTGCTTTCTGATTTTGGCGCCGAAAATAGCTGTTTCCAGTTTAAAACTAACTTGACGTTGAAATAACCCTTAAGGTCAGTTTTAAGGTTAGAGTCAAGAGCATCACAACACGCCCGTTTGATTTCCTGAAACTTTTATGCGACAAGTTTTTCCCTTCGTTTTTCAGTTATCGGCTGATTTACACCAATTCCCGAATTCTTGGATGTGATTCTACCTTCTTGTTATCAATATCGTTAAATGGGAAATTTCCCGTGCTTTCCATTTCTGTAGTAAGAAAGGGGATTCCTATTATATCAACTTAATGCAATGCAATTATATGCAATTTTTCTAAAATATTTGAATTTTAACTTCATGATTTTATTTTTCATTAACTAAAAATTTATTTACTCCATCTCAACATGGCTTCTTTAAGGGTAGGTCGACGACAACTAATCTCATTATTATTACTCAGGATATAGCTGAGGCTATTGATCACGGTTGTCAGATGGATGTTGTTTATTTGGACTTCACAAAGGCATTTGATCGTTTGGACTACTCCATCTTACTTAAGAAATTGTCATCATTTGGATTTTCAGATTCACTAATAAAGTTATTTAAATAATATCTCCTTAATCGTATTCAGTATGTTGAAATTCGCGGTTCTCGCTCAGTGAAATATATTTCAAGTTCTGGTGTGCCGCAAGGATCAGTACTGGGACCTTTATTTTTTAATATTTTTATTAATGACATTGTTTTTGTTGTTGACACAGATATTTTATTATATGCCGATGATATTAAGCTAGATAAGAGAATAAATTGCTTACAGGATTGTATAGAGTTTCAATCGAACCTGGAATATGTTAGCAATTGGTGTTCCGAAAATTATCTACAGCTTAACGTGGAGAAGTGTAATGTTATGACTTTCACTTCGAAATTTTCTTGATTTCGATATGAATATTCGTTGAATACCGTGCTACTCTCGTGGGCAGATCTTTTTAAAGATCTCGGGGTCACTTACGATCCCAAGCTTTCATTTTTTTTCATATGAATAAGTAGTGAACATAACCCGATTCGCTCGATCCCCCCACTCCTCGACCTTGACCTTGACCTTGCTTCACCCCTCCTTGGCCCCGCCCACATGTCCTTGTCATTGACCTTGAAAGTGCACGTGTGCTTTGGCCTTGGCCTTGTGTTCAAGGTTGTGTGTGCGACCTTGACCTTGACCTTGGTCGAGACGACCTTGACTTTGTTGAAGGTCATCTTGGGTGTGTGACCTTGAAGTAGTTATTTGTGCATTGTAATAGTGTGGGATGATCTTGAAATGATTTTGACCTTGCAAATTGTTCTATAAATTGTGTGAGTCTACTTGCATTCATTCAGTGTGAAATGTCAGATACGGAAGTATCTAAAGAAAAAATTATAGAGCAAGTCGGCAGAGTAATTTGTTTATATCAGAGTAATTTAAAAAGTTTGTGTGATTTTGAAGAGAAGGATCTAGCATTTTTCCTCTCGAATATTTAAAAACTTGCGTTGATACGCTGAGTTTACGGCAAATTTGGGATAAGCTGCCAGCGTCATATCGGTGTAACAAGGAACTACAGTTAAGCTTACCCTGTTACATTCACTATGAACAAATATATCGTCATCATATAGATGGGCCACCACCAGCAATAAAAAAGTGTCGTGAATGTAAAAATGAGTGAATAATATGAATAGTGCTTTGCAAGAGACAGTAAAAAAATTGGGCGATGAGTTCACTGAAACGGCTAGTAATTATTTCAATGATGCAATGAAAAGTCGAGCAGAATGGGCGTCGCGCTATTGTGATTTGGCTTATGAATATGAAAAGGCTGCGAATGCATGTCGTAAATATTGCAGCAAAACAATAAATTTACAAGACTTTGTTCGTGAGATAAAAAAGTTGGGGTTTAGTGACTGTTTGGAAAAACTGATTAGGTTCATTGCAGATCCGGTTGTGTTAGATGAAATTAGAGTGTAGGACTTAAGTTTAACGTAGTAGTAGTTAATATGGAAAGTTTAGTGCGAGAAATGTACGAGGAATTTCTAATTTCTGCAGCCTGTTCGGAATTTTACGCATATGAAATGCAAGATTCGGAGGCTCAGGACTTTAGTGTAATTTTTAAGTATATGGACCATGCCGAAGTGTGTCTTTTAGCTAGTATAGTTTGTAAGAATTTTTTAAGAAATAAAAACAAACAATTATTATTGAACAAATTAAGGAAATTAGGTTTAGGTGATAATGTTACACGCATAGAAGAATGGCAGAAAAAAATCAATGAATAAAGTACATAAAATGTAGTTATTTGTTTCATTATATTTTGTCCTTGAAGTTATCCTTATACCAATTTAAATGTGTGACGTCATTTGACCTTGAATACTCCTCCCACTATTTCTATCGTTAAGCTACCCCCACCATTGTTACAATTCGACCTTGAAACCTCGCTATAAAGGTTCGTGGGAAAAGAAGTGACTTCAAACAGTCGCAGATATCAGTGGCATAAACATCAAATATTGTGTTCGTGTAGTGTTCTGAAAGTGCTTTTATATTCACGGTAATTTTTGGATTTATATACCATTTTTTTCAATAATGAGTATTGCAAAAGAAACTCTAGATGAAATTAATGAAATGTTTAGCAAAGATTTCGAGGTTTTAGAGAAAAAAAAGGTTACCGAAATGATTGTAGGCAAAGTGTATAAAATTGTAAAGATGGTTTCAATGACTACACGATTTGGTAAAACTCTTTTAGTGGCTTTACACGATGACGGTGATAATAGCACATTTGAGACTTTTTTACCAAAACGTGTGGCCGAAACACTATCTGACGATATTGTAGATATTATGAGTAAAACTAAAGATAAATACACTCTAACTTATTTGGGGCAGGGCACTAGAGTTTTTGGAAACAATACTCGAACATTATTACGTTTTGGCTCATTGGAGTAAATTGTATGTAAATTGTTTGAAAAAAAGGATGTAATTAAATTTAAAATATAGTTGCACATGTCAGAATACTTACGCGTGTTCATTATTTCTGTTAAAGATGTCTGCTGATGCGACGACGACGACGACGACCGCCAACGAATGTGTAGATAGATACATATTTTGGTTGGGGAGAGAATTAAGAAATAGGGCTCACGATATGTTAGATAGCGTAAATGATTGGTCGCATATTGATGTAACCAAAGATCAATATAAGAACGAGATCAGGGATACAATCAATTTTATGGCTGGGGCACACTTGTGCGACAAATTTTTATATGGTTCCATAGACATGGATACATTTTGTGCTGAAATGGTTGAAGAAGAATTAAAAGAATACCTCGTCAATATTCCACATTTACCAGGTGAGCTTGCTGCAAAATATGAATTGGTTTCTGCAACAGCAACAGCCCAAGACGTTGACGATCGAAATAGTGTCGGATGGGATAGAATTTTGAGCAATGAAAACGAAGACATGGAAAATTAATTTTTTATAATTTTTGTATTTGTGCAATTAAATAACTGTAAATAAATATCTATTACAATCACAGTTTTATTTTATTTCTTTTATAAACATACCAACCCAGTAGATCATAGGCAGTGTTTCTTTTTCTCAGCTGAAATATTTAATATAAGTAGGGTAAATAAAAATAAAATAGTTTAGTAAAGATTGAAAATGAGTCGAGGAAACAACACAATTGATAAATTTGGTCGTCAGAAATATAATGAAAAATATCATATATTATCTGGGCCACAAGGGATTGGTTTTAAACTTACAGCGGATGGGCAGTATGATATGGGTGGAAAAATCATAACCAACTTAGGCGAACCTAAAGATGATGACGATGCTGTGACAAAACACTTTGTTAATAGAAAGTTTTACAATTTTGCAGTTGTAATATGTGACATATTTAACAAGGATGTCCTCCCCATGATATACAAAAATAATAGTGAGCTTAAAACAAAAATTGAAGTTATGCAGAAAATACTCTATCATCAGCCTTTAAATGACTTATTAAGCGCACTGTCGTACGACTCGACTTCAAAAAAAATCTAAAAAAAGCAGGTTAAAGAATAGGAGAACGCACTCCGAGTGGCATAGCCTTGAAGATAACGTCGTAGTCGTCGGCGAATTGGACCTTCCCTCCAAGAATATTGAAATGTTATTTATGTGTATGATGTTTTATTGTCATTGTTTTTAATAATGAAGATTGAAATAAAAAACTTTATTTTACAATATATTGTTTATTTATTTTACATTTTAAATAAAAAATATAGTCATACAATATGTTATTTAAACAATATTAGCTTTATCTATCCAAGAGTTGAAGTGGTTGGGAAATCCTAGCCATTTGACAAATAATTGTTCGATGTGATTTTTCTTGCGTTGTCTAAGGACCTTTTCTACTAGATAAACGTCAGGATTGCTTGTTTTTTGTAGTTCTGATTCGTAAAAACACCCTCTTATAGGCTGACCATCTAACGATTCCAACAAGTAAGTAGGTGGATTTGTAACGTTAACTTTTACAACTTTAAACAATTCGGTTGACCAAGAAGGCGTATATCCTTTCTCGAATAAGCTTTTGTACTTGCTAATACGCACAATGTCACCCATGGAAAACTTAAATTTTTTAGGTACAATTTTTAAATAATCATATGCTTTAATATGTGTTTTTTCTTGCACGTCTGCAGGCTTCATTCCAATGGTGCGATGTTTCGAATGGTTATAGGTTTTTGTTACTGCCGATAATATATGTATCCATTTGTAAGATCCTCTTGTCGAGAATTGTTTATATAAATTATTTTTTAAAGTCCTTATGACTCGCTCAACAATTGCAGCTTTCTTTGTGCTGTAAGTGGAATAATGATTTATATTATATTTTTTCATCAGGGCTTGAAAGTTTGTATTATAGAACTCCTTTCCTTGATCACTTTGCAGATTTGTTGGTGTATATGATGCCTCTTCAATGATGCTTTTCATCGCATTAGTAACTTCTATACCAGTCTTGTTTTTTATGGCTTTGGTATAGACAAATTTCGAGTAACAATTTTTACAGACCAAAATATAACGATAACCATCGTTTTCATCAGCATACTGTTGCATTTCAGCCAAATCAATTTGCCACAAATCTCTGTATCCTTTTATTATCGTGCGCCGTCTTACAAAATTTTTTCTAGCCGTTCTATGTAGTTCATTAACAATCTTGATTTTTTCTAAACTGGGCTCCATATTATTAGTAATACTAAAGGTTTCAGATCGAAGGAAGAACTGAATAATATCATTAAATATTGAGCTTAATATATTATATCTTCTTCTCGTAATTCCTCTATGATTGACATAATTTCATTTTCGTGTCCAGTGTGACCGGCCATTTTGGAACTCCACAACAAACGTAAACGATCCACCAACTCTTTAGCTTTGTTCCAGTAGACATATTGAAATTTTTTCGAGGATAATTTCTTTTTTGTGGGTAACTGTAGTTTTTCCGAGAGATTTTTTCTTGTAATAGTACCACCTAATTTTGTGCCCATTATCAGAGGTTTAATAATTCGTAAATATTTGTTCCATCTGGTCTCCCGTAAACCATCACTTTTTTTAAAATTGTTGTAGACAGCATTCGTTGATTCCAAAATTTCCTTGTACGTTGAAAGTACATTATCACTTAATTGTTGTTGTTCCTTGCCTACACTTGGGGGTGTTTTAAGAAATAACAAATCATAAAGTGCCGGTGATCCACCATATTCTGCAATATTTTTCCCTTTTTTGTATAAGACAATATTTCCATTTCGAAAACGCACCTCTAAATTACCAATAAAATTTTTGTTATGATCTGTTTTTGAACCAAAACGTACACCATATACAGTATCGTATAGAGATGGTTTCGAACGTAATCCTTTCAGGTGTGCGTTTAAAGTATCGGAAGTTGTGGTGTCAGCGGATGCGAGAGATGTATTAGTTGATGTCGAGGGTGTATCAAACACCGATTGGCTAATATCTTCTTTTGAAATGCGATGCTGCTGCTGCTGAATAGGTGTGGAGGTTTGAAAGGAATGTGTAGGTTGGGGAAAACCTGATATTTGAGTCGACTGCACTGATGTACTGAGACTATGTGACTTTGTAGCTGGATAATGTTGTTGCTGTTGTTGTTGCTGCTGCTGCTGCTGCTGCTGACGTTGCTTAACCACATCAGATATAGTTGTCAACGGCTTAGAAATGGGTTCGTAAAACTTTTCCAATTCCACAACATTAAACTCTTTAGCCGCTTTAATTTGTTTAAATTTTTTTCTGACGGCATTGGTAGCTTCCACTAGTTTACGTTTTAAGTCGATCGCGTTATTCATGATGTTAACAAAGGACGTTTCAACAATCAAATGAGCGTTTTCTCTTATTATTACAGTAATATATAGCTATCAAATCCTTTGCGGTATCTTCCCGATTTCACATCACTGTCTTTATCAATTACTAAAAATCCATACTTATTATCCCAACATTTTGAGCACATTTCTTGAAATTGAGTAAAAGTTAGATCCGGTGAAACGTGGTCGGAAAATATGTGTTTCATATTCAACTCATCTTGTTTAAACATAATAATAAAATTGGCGTTGTCTCGCACAAGCTGTTTAGGCACTCGCGAATATGTTTGCGCTAGGTAAAAGGAGTCGATATTTTTATGACGTCCCATGCTAAAGTACGATCTTATAACATCTTGTTTTTCACATATAACATCATCAAAGATAAATATAGAGTTTGGTTTTGCATCGGACGGTTCCACAATATTACTGGAATCACTAAAGGCATAGTAGCCTAAACCTTTGATGGGCGCTAAAATTTTCCTTAAATACTCATATTTCGGTTGATACAGAGATTTCGAGTAAATATAGACATTTTCGAAACGTAGCCCAAGGGGGTGTGTAAGCAGCGAAATCATGACATTAGTTTTTCCACAATTGGATGGACCAATTAACAGGCCGCGAATAGAGGAAGGAAGTAAAGGACCGTGTCTCTTCATTATCTTCTTTTCAAATCCAAGTCCGACTTTTTCATCGAGATTGTCAATAGGAAGTTTTTGTTTAAGATCGATAACGCGCATCTTAGGAAAATTTGATATTTTATAGGCAATTTTTCACAAAAACTGTCATTCAGATGCCGAGCGTCAAACGAAGTGGACGGTCTCACGTTTCCAACAAAACTGGATACGGTATTGTGAATTCGTTAATAAATAAATTACCATTCGAGGTACACATTCCTGGTTATCAATATTGCGGACCCGGAACAAAAGTAATAAAACGTGTAACAAGAGGTGATCCAGGCATTAATCCTTTGGATGCCGCATGCAAAAAACACGATTTAGCCTATTTACATAATAAAGACAACATAAGTGCGAGACATCGAGCGGATTACGAGCTCGAACAAAGTGCTTGGAATAGAGTAAAATCGAAAGATTCCAGTTTAGGTGAAAAAACAGCAGCTTGGTTAGTTACAAACATTATGAAAGGAAAACAACGTTTTGGTATGGGTGTACCATCATCATTATCAACAAAAAAAACATCTAGTAAAGGCACGCGTCATACAAAAAGGAAAGGTGTTAATAAAAATCGACATGTTCGGAAAGCCAGTTTCGGAACAGCTATTCGACAAGCAGTTCGAAGGGAATTATTAAAAGCCGGAAGTAAAAATGTGTTGGAAAAAAATGTCATGAATGCATCTAAAATAGCTCTGTCGGCAGCACGTAGATCGGTAAAAGCGGCAGGTGGCAAAAGGAAGGTTCGTACACCGAGAATAATACCGATTCCTAAAACTGGTGGAATATTACCATTAATACCAATTTTTGCCGGGTTATCAGCTTTGGGTTCATTAGCCGGTGGGGCAGCGGGAATTGTGCGCGCCATAAAAGCAGTAAAAAAAAGCAGCGAAGATAAAACCGGTGCCGGCCTGTATTTAAAATCGAAAGGAAATGGTTTGTTTCTAAAGCCATATCGTAAAGGTATGGGATTATTTTTAAATCGTAGATCAAAAAACTAATTGAATCCCTACCTCGAAGACCACTATCTAACATCGATATAGAAAAATATGCCAAAAAGAAAAGAATAGGACACTTTCGAGGCGTTTATATGAGGGATTTATTACCTAGGCAAGGTCCTCGACGTTACGAAGCAGCAATAGTGAATTTGGATAGTACGCGTGGTGCAGGGACTCATTGGGTAGCTTATAGAAAAAATAATTCTAAAGTAACATATTATGACAGCTTCGGCGATTTACCCCCACCGATCGAATTGGTACGATATCTACAAACGGGATCGGAACCATCAAAAATTATTTACTATACATACGATCGTCAGCAGGATTTTGGAACAGTCTGGTGTGGACATTTGTGCTTAAAGTTTCTTGTCGAATCATCAGCGTAAAAGATGTCATCATCATCATCGTCACCATTAACACCGCAAATGGATCGCAATAACTATACTAAAATGTTGCAATCACTGAAAGCATTTCATCTAGCCGGTGGATTAAGGAAAATGACCGTGAAACAGTTAGAAAACATGCCCAAGGAAGTGATGATTGCATTAGCCCCAAATGAAATTCCATTCGTTTGGGAAAAGTTGCCCGAGCACCTTAAAAGCGATATCGATATATTAAAATATCAGTGCGGTTGCAAACATTATTTCAACAGCAGCAGCAATTTAAACGAGGTTACGTCTGATGAGGATCTTACAGTTAGAAAAATATTTTGTTGTTATTGCAAAATCAGCGATGTGCGCATAAAAGCAGAAAATAGCATAAAAACATCACTATCTAATGCAGTGAGAAAAGGTGTGAAGATGAATCTTTTTAAAGGTTGCCGCTAAGAATAAAACCGAGATGTGTGATGTTTTAATGGTTAGTCATGTCTTATACGTTCACACTAACAGGACACTCGAGCGTCTTAAGCGCCGATTTTTATCCACCAGTCGAATTAAATAGAGAAAACAAATATGGTCTGGCATTGCTGGGATTTTACACATACAATTCAATTTTTAATGTGGACGAAAGCAACAATAAGTTTGCCTACATGAAGGAGGGTTACACCACCGAGTCGATACAATTGCAGATTCCACCTGGGGCCTATGAAATAGATGAGATAGGTAAAGCTATGTTGGAGGCTTTGAGGATTTCAACTGAAGAAAACAACGATGGAATCTTTTACTTGGTCGCTAATAATAATACGCTGAAATGTGAACTGAAATCCCAATATACTATAGATTTCCGGGGAGAGGCGAGTATCGGTAAAATGTTAGGATTTAATCATACAGTGTTAAAAAGAGACAAAAAGCACGAATCAACCGAGATGGTGGAAATAATGAAAGTACGCATCATACGCGTAGATTGTAATATAATTTCCGGAGCATATATGAATTCGGTGGAAGGTCATACCTTGTTCGAATTCGATATCGACGTGGAGCCCGGTTACAAAATCAGTAAAGAACCACAAAATAATATTTATATGCCGTTAATGCCGGCAGGACGTCAGTTTATCGACAACATTACTCTTCGCATCTTGGACGATAGCGGTGATCTAATCAATTTTCAAGGCGAGAAAATAATCGTGAAATTGGAACTGAAGAAACTTTCATAGAAATGGGTTTTTGCTTCAATCGTCAATTGTGTGTGCTGTCGACTAAGATGGGGGAACCGCCGAAACATAATAAAAGTAAAAGAAGAGTTAACGTCTAGGTTAGTCGTCGTCCAGACGTTAGATCACAAACATCTCAACAGTTATCTGCCGAAGACTATAAATTTTTAAAATCAATCGGTCTTAAAGTGCGAAAATGATTTCCACCACCAGCGATAAAATAGAGGTTTTCTCCGAGCCCATCTTGGACAATTCCATTATTAGTCTAGAAGAGCATACGTATAAACCATACGGATCTCCATCATTCAACAATTCGGATGAAGTCCGTATCCCCATTAATTTTCAAGATATTATACTGGATATCGCCGAAACTTACATATATATCGAAGGAAAATTTAAACCCATAGACGCAACGAAAAGATGTTTTTTATCAAATAATGCCCTCGCATTTTTGTTCGATGAAATTCGCTACGAGATGGGAGGTGAGCAGGTCGCCGTGGTTCGTAAACCTGGAGTTACGACGACATTAAAAACCATGGTTTCATTCGGAAGTTTGCAACAAAGATCTCTCATGACGTGCGGATGGGGTCTCGACGAAGCAAACCAAGATATCGTAGACACGGCAAGTAACGTATTCTCCGGGAAATTACCCTTAAAATATCTTATGGGATTCGCCGAAGATTACGCAAAAGGTGTTTTCAACGTAAAACAAGAGCTTATTATGATTATAGCTCGCACTTTTACCAATTGTTACGTCGGAGAAGTAGAGGCAGAAATTAGTATCGACAAAATCGAATGGAAAATTCGTCACATCATTCCAGACGACAAGCAAAAATTGAAAATACTGTCTCGCATTAATAAAGGAGGAAACAATGCCAGTATTCAAATGGCATATCGTAAATGGGATCTGTACGAATTACCAGCTTTAAGGCAAACATCTTCCGACGTGTGGGTCTTGAGAACGAGTACAAGTCTGGAAAGACCGCGCTATATAATCGTCGGGTTTCAAGACAGCAATAATTGCGACAAGAAAGAAAAAAACGCAACCCAGTTTACCCACGCCGACGTATGCGACATTAGACTGTATCTGAATTCAACCGTTTATCCATACGAAAGATGGAATTTAGATTTCGCCAAGAAACTGTACGCAGCAGCCTATTACAATTACGAAAACTTCCAAAGCAGCTACTACGGGCGCGAGATAAACGATCCGATGATAACGTTCGCGGAATATATGAAAAACCCCGTTTTTATTATCAATTGCAGTCATCAACCAGAGGCGATTAACTCATCGACAGTGGATGTAAAATTGGAGTTCCAAAGCAGCTATTACGGGCGCGAGATAAACGATCCGATGATAACGTTCGCGGAATATATGAAAAACCCCGTTTTTATTATCAATTGCAGTCATCAACCAGAGGCGATTAACTCATCGACAGTGGATGTAAAATTGGAGTTCCAAACGAGAAAGAATAAATTCCCCAAAGACACTAAAGTGTACGCATTAGTTATTCACGACTCATTTTTTAGTTATAATGTATTAAACGGTTCGGTGACCAATAAATCTATATTTTAATGTATCTATTATATGTAACACAAAATAATGTTCTTGAATCAATAAATTTGTAATGAGTGAAGTAGTAGTTTTATATTTATTTGAAACCCAACCAAAAAAAAAAAAAAGCTGGCGGAAAAGCCCGCTCTTTAAGAAAAGAGTACGGGAATTTAGAAAATGGTGGTTTATTAAGTGGAAAAAAGAGCTTAAATAACACAAGAAAAAATTTTTAAGGCAAAATATGAAAACAACGATTTAGAAAATTTGTAGGAAAGTAACGGTTAGGAATAGGGAAAAAAGTTATAGGAAAAAATTATAGAGGAAATCGAGTACTATAAGCAAGCATTTTTCTCGATAGTAAAAACGTGAAAAAAATTTTTTTCAAAAAAAAAATTGAAAAATGGTGGATGCGCGCCAAAGTTGAAGTTTTGGAGCAAAATGATATTAGGAAATTAGAAAGAGAATTTTTTTCTACATATGGTAGTACTTTTCAAAATTCGGAAAGATGAAATTTTAAGAAAAGGGTTATAGTAAGTTAGTAATTTGGATTTTTTAAAGCGCTGTAGCTCGGGAACCGTTCAAGATAGAAAAAAAATAAAAGCACTTTGATAGCCCAAAATTTTGAGGAGAATGCGATGGTGTAAAAAAAATTATGATTTTTTTTTTTTTTTGAAAATGCTGAATACGCGCTAAAGTTGAAGATTTAGAGAAAAACGGTATTGGGAAATTAAAGAGAGAATTTTTTTCTACATATTGTAGTATTTTTGAAAATTCGAAAAAATGAAATTTGAAAAAAAGGGTTATAGAAACTTAGTAATTTGAATTCTTTAAAGCGCTGTAGCTCGGGAACCGTTCAAGATAGAGAAAAAATAAAAGCACTTTAATTACCTAGAATTTTGAGTAGAATACAATGGTGAAAAAAAAATTTGGAAAATCTTAAAAATGACAAAAAATTTAGATGAAAAAATTGAAATTCTTGAGTTAGGAGGCTAGGGCCGCCGAACGGGAGTATGTGGAAGTTGTAGGGGCGGTTTTTTTTTTTCTCTAAGTCTAAGTGCATTTTTTGTAAATATGTAGCAAAGTAATGGTTAGAAATATCAAAAAAATTTATTTGAAAAAAATGTAGAGAAAGTCTAGTACTATATGCTAGAAAAGTGGAGGGGGGTAGTTTGTGTCCATAACAGAGATACGGTGAGTTATAAAATCATATTATTCTCAAACTTATATAATGCATATATGCACTCCACCTTACCCCCTCCAACTTTTTGAATGTATATAGAGGCCGGTATTAGAATTATTTCATCATTACACATTCGATCGGCAAGATGGAAGATATACCAAAAAGGATCATTGGCATTGTCAGGCCATTCGTGCCCGGCAAAATATGCAAGTGTGAGGAGTGCGGGGGTACCGCACCAGGAGCGGCACCTTCGGCACCGCCTGCAACGCCGACACCACCAGCGACGACGACGGTGCCGCCAATGAGAAGACAAAGGGCTGCACCTAGGTCGGTGTTAATATCGTTGGGTATTACTCCACGGTAGGCACCCCACCCTCCCCCCAGGCCCTTTTAGGGCCACAAAAACGGTCCTTTTCAGGACCACATTATATTTTGATCGTAGTTTAGTAATCGTCACTTATGGGGCGAGATATTCGTTTAACGACGATTTGTCTCGTAGCTTAAGTGCCAAGTTATATGCTTGAGAACCTATGAAAATGTTAACAGTTCAAACAAGGTTTCTATTATTTTTTTTTTTGTAATGTATTCTTCACAAAATATTAAGAATAAGTCTTATTGTCTAAACAAATCTAATTCCTTATTTAAAGTTTTTGAAAAAATCAATAATTCTATAAGCTCTCACCAATACATAACATTTAGAATCCGTTGGTGGGGTGGGGGTAGTTCTATATATATGAGACTGGGTCAGTTACACAGTCATATATTCATCAACCCTCATACGATGAACATGGAGGAAGAAAGACCCGCCAGCCGAGGCTCATCCATCTTTAGTGATGACACCGTAGCCGACAACGTTGGAGACCTGCAAGTCTTCGACGACGACGACGAGGTGGATTTTGAAATTGACGTCCTACGTTGGGACGACTTGGATGAGCCGATTCCGCTAGTATATGACCATGATCCGGGTCTAGTGGAATTAGACGATGCGGGCGATTGGGTCTTACAAAGACTCGAAACTCCGTCGCCGCAGCCAGAGCCGGACTCGACGGAAGATGCGGTGCTGGAAATTCCAGCATCACCAACACCCGACGACCCACAAGGCCCCTGCGATTCGTCAAGCTGGTGGTCGACCAGCGAGGATGGGGCACCATAAGCCCCACACTCTCCCTGGCCCTTTTTAAGGGCACACAACAACGGTCCTTTTCAGGACCACAAAATACTTTGATCGTAGTTTTAGTACATATTAGTACTTTGTTACTAATATTGTATGTATAGAATATACAATATTAGATACAAAGTATTAAAACTTTAAGTGCTGGTGGAACCCAGCTAAATCGTTCGTTCGTATTTGAGACCACAAACAACTTTTGGTCTCAATACGTAATACGACATTTGTTTTCACCCCCCACCATTAATTTGTCTCTATATATACGACCGCCAATACTTATTACAATCATTTTAGTTCAACATGTCAGCGACTCAACAACAACAACAACAACAACCCATCCAATGCCCTGTGGTAGATTCTACCACAGAGAATTGTTTGGAGTGGGAGCCGAACGATCCTAGATGGGATGAACTTTGGCGGTTCATCATCGAATATACAGAGGACAACACCACCACCCCCGCTGATGATGACGGGCCGTGCGACTCCACAACTCAATAAAAGAGTCGCATGTTTTACAACCAAACGGTCCTTTTCAGGACCACAAAATAATTTGATCGTAGTTTTAGTTGGTTATAATACTTTGTAACCAATATTTTATGTTTTTTTCATAAAAACATACAATATTGAGATACAAAGTATTAGAAGTTCTGGCGACAGAACCTTAACTTCATAAACCGAACCATGTTTTAGCATACTAGTAAATATTATCAGAAAATATTTACAACTATTGCTATTGCGTAATTTTAGTGGATTATTCACTCTTTTTTTATTACCTAATATTATGTGGGACAGGGTCTATATGAAATAACACACAAAAATAAATTTTCAAGTCATTTTTATTCTCATTATAAAATATAAAAATTTGATCAAACACTTTTTTTATTAACTACAATATATATATATATATATATATATATATATATATATATATATATATATATATATATATATATATATATTTACAAACTTAATACTATAAATTAAAAGCTAATATCTACAACTACCTAACACCTACTACATAATTTATTAAAGTCCTCTAATTGTCTTTTTAACCGCGCAGATTTCACCTTTTTTATCTCTAATTGTTTTTCAAGTTCTATAATGTCACTGTCACACTCGTCCACTTCTTTCACTAAGCGTTTTTTCATTTCGTAAATGTCTGTCAATTTGGTCTTCTGAGAGTTGGTGAAGTCTTCGACCCACTCCGGTTGTGATGGCTCGGAAGAAGACGCGGTTTTATTTGGTGAAGACGATGACGACGACGACGACGACGAAGCAGCGGAAACTTCATCGCCTTCAAAACAACGCTTAAACCGCTTCTTCATGGGTTTCCGGCACCCCAATATCGGCGACAGTGGCGCTGGCGCTGGGGAAGACTTCACCTCCGACACTATTTCATTCTCTACGCTGGCCGGTGTTGGTGGCGTTGGTGGTGTTGGTCCATCGGGGCCTTCTATGACTTCCACTTCTACTGACAATGGCTCTTTTGGTGCTGTTTTTAGGAAGTCGGGTAATGGGACAGGGGTGGAGGAACGCTTAAAGTTAAACTTTTTCTTCTTCCCTTGTCCCACACCTTTAATCGCCGAATAAAATGTTTTTTATCGGCGATTTCCGACTTCCGCATAGTCAAGAGCTTTTTCAGTTTCGAAGCTTTCGGAGAAGATTCCCTAGGCCGCGATGCTTTTCGCACAACCACATCACTAATCACATTTATCTTTGGCTCCTTCTCCTCCGTCCAGCATTCCAGGAATTGCGCTGCCGACTGAACTAACTCTTCGTCGCTACCATCGTTGAGGGCTCGGTCTTCGGCATCTTCATGCTCCACGCCATTCCAGTTCTCGAACACCCCCGGACTTAACACTTCTAAACCACTCATGTTATCCAGCATGCCTTGCTGTGAACCGCAGCTCACGTCAAGAGCATCTAAAAGAGACCGTACACTAGACATTTTCGATATTCAAACTCACACAATTAACTTTTTCTTAGCACTGTACTGTTTGCTGTTCTGACGAACTGTGAAGAGCTCGAGCCAGCAAGTCTGCTTTTATGCCCATTTCCCCCACTACACCGCCTTTATTCCTTTTGTTCGATGCATTAAGTATAATATTTAAACTTGTCAGATGCAAGGCCAAGGCCAAGGCCGACGTAACCGGCAATACCAGGGTCGTTTTCAGGGCTGTAATTTTCATGGATTTTTTTTTGTCCCTGTCAAGGTTATTTTAAAGAAGCATATAAATATAGTACTAAACTTGTTAGATGCGAGGCCAAGGCCAAGGTCAAAGTACCCGTCAATGTCAGGGTCGTTTTCGAGGTTGTAATTTTCAAGGATTTTTTTTGGTCCTGTCAAGGTTATTTTAAAAAGTAATACATAATTAGAGTACCGCGATTGAAAAGTACAACATATTCAAACATCATGTTGCCAACCGATGAACAACCTAGTGAAGCAGCCAAAACATACAGTCATATACCAAAAGCTTTTTATTTAACTTGTCATCATTGTAAAAGACTAGGTATCTGCTGGCGAAATGATCTTACGTACGACTTCAACTACATTGACCTTTTCAGGGTTAAATTTGTACAATGCGGCTTTTGTGGACTAGTTTACTACCAGTTCAAGGACATTAATGAACGTGCCATCCAGAGAAGAAATTGGGTCATAGAAGAAGCTTACCTGTACAGAAGAAATTAACATGTATTTTATTTCTTAATTTTTAATTTTTTTGTTTGTTATATTTTTTATTTTTTAATAATAAAAAGTAAACTCAATCTTTTGTTATATTTTAATTTTTTTTTCAATAAAACAATAGTAAAATGAATCTGTACGTGTATTTATTAAACATCACCTAAAATACGTTTTGCAATCCATATTTTTCTGCAGAGTCCGTTTATTAATGAAATAGAACCATATATTAGGGTGAAATCTAATGGTTTCAAATCAGTCTCACATAACAATGTCAGAAGTAAACACTATTGATAAGTTCGGTCGCAAAAGAAAATTTAAGGATTTTAACTTTATGCGAGGTCCTTCAGGAATAGGTTTTAAACTTACACCTAATGGAGATTACGACATGGGAAGCAAAAGATTGTGCTATTTAGCAGAACCTCTTGAAGGAGACGATGCGACCACACGAAATTATGTTGATAATAACCTTGCTCAGTGTGTGCAAGATACGCAGAAAGCTTTACATGACTCAACAATTGTTATTAAAGATATATTCAGAAACCAATTTGAAGGTTACGTACGCAAGAAATTAATTGAAACCGGTCAAGAACTTAGAGGATACATTGATGATACTGTTATTGCAATATATGAACTTAGGCAAGACGAACTGCGTGATGAACTTAACTCTAGAATGTTGAAAATTGAAAAAACTATGGAGGATCTTGTCAGCAAACCTGTTCCACATTAAACATTTACTCGTAGACCTGTGCGTTTAATTTACTATTAGACAAATTTTTCAACAATAACTTTTACAGTTTGTTATTTGTCGACACTTCATTATATTTATAATTTTAAAATAAAGGTTCAATAAAAAAGCAATCAAGTAATGAATACATGTTTTTTATTAAAAAAAAAAATTACAATACTATCGTTACATATTAATGTTGTATGTTTAATAGAAATAATAAAAACAATACAAATAATGAAATATGGATTTTCCAGATTACGTGCTGTCCTGACTTAGAAATGATTCCAACACGGTGACTAAATTTGCTAAGTTTTCTTCCGGGTCTGTTTTGTAAAAATCTATGTGTGCATGCCCCCAAGGTAGAGTTTTGGTTGAACTGGGAATTACATAACGTTAATCATCGCTATGTGACAATGCTACTTTATTTAATATGTTGGTGTAAATGTTATGTAATTCACTTCTAAATGTCTTCATCTTTCTTAATATCAAACCACCCCGTTCAACAATTCTTTGGTAGTCTTCCTGATGAAGGTCTTTCTCGATAACACATTTTTTGATACCTTTGGCTTTTTTTAATTCATTATTAATGAACTTTACATAATAAGCCTTCGCGCCGGTACCATAAAAACTTATTATCGGATCACCAGGAAACTCATCTTTCATTCTACCAACTACAGAATTACTTTTAATTATGTTGAAATTATTAATTTCGGGGCAATTTGATGTATCGAATTTTTCGGGGTTTTCTGATATAGTTTGATAAAAGTTTTCCGTATACACTTTTAATATAAGCGAGTCAGTATCGGTGTAAAGTAACGAAGCATCATCGCCAAACTTGGATTTAATAAAATTATAATAAAAATCGTATATTACAGTCTTTGATATATCTAATATGGAAAAACCGATATAAATTGGTTTATTGTACAATATTTTAACTTTATTCATATGTATAGCAACAAAGTTCTCGGTAAATATCGAGCTACTATTGAAATTGGGGCGGGATATAAGTGCTCTAGCTCCATTTCTGCCTACACTGTTCTCCCAATGTGTTACTAATTTTATATCCTTTCGATTTTCCACATTTTCCATAGTTTTACCAAATATCGCGTTATTTTTTAATTTAAAAGTGTCCTTCGCAAATTTTGTGGTGGCCTTGTTACGTAAATTGGTATTAAAATCAATATACGATTTTAGCCATTTTGATTGCTCAAACTGTAATACTCGATGGGTTTGCATTACCACTAAGCCGTTGGCAATGGCTTGTTTTAAAGTTCTATAGTGTACAATGTATTTTTTTTTTATCTTGTAAATTAGGAATTAATTTCGGTAATTTAGCGTTTTCTGTTGGCGGTATGATATTGTCTACTAGAAATGGAAGATCAGAATGTGCATCATGCAACTCAGTCGGATAATGCACATCCACTTCCAAAACGTAGCCATGTAAACTATCATCACCAACAGCCATAATATTTAAATCCAGAATTTCGCGCTCGCTTAACCATCGAAAACCACCATATGGTAATGCTTGTGACATACTATGACCATATAGATTTGTAGCATCAAGGTATGTTATAAATGAAGAAGGTTTTGTTGGGTCATAGTCTGGTAAAAAAATATTATTAGCGATGTGCTTCCTTTCTGTACACTGGCTTATGCCGCCGCGTATACCTTTCTTAAAAAAATGTATCATGTCTATATCAGTTAAGAGCTCTAACTCTACCTTAGTCATACGTAGCATACAATCAAATGATAAACTTGGAAGTGTATAGTAATGTGCCGGATCAAGTTTATCGAATTTTAAACCATTATTCCGAAATTGCTCAAAAACATCACACAATAGCAACACATCTGATTTTAAATACACGTCCGAATAGTCCCCCAAAGTTTTACACCCAAACAAGCGCCATACTTCTTTTGCTCTTCTATAGCTTTCATCGCTAATATGTTCTTCCCGTAAATTATCATAAAATTGATCTTTACTTGGAAGACATGTATTTTCCATTTTTTCTATAGAGTCAATAAAGCTATAGGGAAAAACACCCTTTTGACGCATCAAATTAAATTGGTTGATATTTGAAAAATGTTTCCGCGTTTCAATAAAATCGTCGTCGTTTAAACCGCTGCCTAAATTTTCCAAAGACGTTGACAGAAATTTAAAACTATCAATAAATCGCAACTTTAAATATTTCCTCTTGACTTTTCCACATTTACTATCAAAATAATCGTGCACATAAATGCTTTTGGTAAATGATATGTACTTTTCCTTACTTTGAGCCAAAACACCAATTTTATCCCCATATTTACATAACTCTTTTATAAATAAATGGCTGTCGTAGCCGCTTAAGTTATGAAATATGATAGGGATAAAAGAGGGTAATTTATAATTTAAATTACAAACGGAATGTGCAGCACCAAATCTTTTTGCACCAGTTATGTGACAGTGGTCTCGTACTTTAATCTCACTCTCTTCAAAAGGGCCTTCACATATACCACATATTTTAGCATCATTAAACTCCCTTTTTTCTTCAGGCGTTAACGGTTTCATAGGCTTAATGTCTTTTAAATATGTGTTGTATAGAGCCCTTAAATCACACTCGATACGATCCACAAAGACTTGAGCTGCATTATTCCCCCGAAATAGCTCAAATTTCGAAAGTGAGTCATCAAAAGAGCATTTAATTAAATAAGCAAAAGAATATGGTTCATGTTTAAAACTTTTTACAGTGTAAGAATTTTGTGGGTTTGGTTGTACCGTTTCAACGGGTTTTAAAACAGATTCGAAATCTGCATAAACCACGAATGGAACGCGCATTTGCTTTTCTATACCCTCGAATTTTAAAATATTTTCCGGCACACTCTTTCCAAATTTATCGATTTTTAAATCCACTGAGGGTGTTTGCGTGAAAATGTGGTTACAATCGTAGCTTTGATGTAAAGTTAAAGCTGACGGTGTACTAAAATAAATGAGGCAACCATCACAGAAATATATTTTATGTTGTTGACAACTAATTTGACTTGAAACTAAACGTGATAAATCCCGAATCCAACAATAATGACTCTTTGAACAAGTCGTATCACAAAAATGTTCACCGCCATCTTTACTACTACAGTCTTTTGTAATTAACAATAAATTTACATGCCTATCCAACTTTTTTGACGCATACCTCAGTGGACCAATAACTTCATGTATTACTTCATTATTTTCATATTTAGATTCCAGACCGTATACGTTAATTGATATGTTGTTCATTTCCTCAAATTTTTTAATGTCACGTAATTTTACTGGAAAATCCATACCTGTTACATTTAGCACTCTAGAAAAATGGGGGTAGGATGTCTTCTGTGAAGGCTCTGCTGTTGGAGGAAACAATGCTGATGTTACAGCCCACGCAAAGCAAAATTCGTCCTGGTTAATCACATTGACGACAGCTCCTTTCTTTTCAATAGAACACGGCAACTTGATGTATGATGAGCCACCCATAGGCATATACTTGTTGATACCAACTTCCAAGTATAAAATTCGCACAAGAGCCCATCCTATAACAAGAAAAATAATATATAAAAATCAGTTTAATATATCGGGTTTTGATTTTTCCATACCTGAATCTTTCTCCTGGAACTCTGTCGCCTGCGTTTTTATTAATTCGGTGAAAGAATGGTAAACGGCATCCAAATCACTTTCTACACTAATTATTTGATTAGCAGTGTTGAAGGATTTTTCACTGAATATTTCTTGTGATGGAAGCATGTACTCGCCAACAGCTGTCATGTTAACTTTTAAAGCATAATGCACACGCAATAAATTATTAACAAGTTCCACCACCTTGGATTTAATGTCTGCAAAGAACATTACGTAATCGGAATGCTCCATATCACTGCTAACCCGATAGGTTGCAATTCTCCTTTTGAAGGCACATTCAACGAGTTGCACACCATGACATACCGGCAAACATGAATTATTTTTATGTTGTTGTGTTCGTTTATGCACCGACATATGATTTATTGGAACATCTACATTACATGTAGCGCAATTAATTAGCGGAATCGTCGATGTATACTCTTCAATTCGGAGCCGTTTTCCTCCAGGCACTTCATTAAATCTCGCCGCACACGATTCTCTTTGATGACGTCTCATATTATAAATATTAGTAAACTTAGAACCGCAATTTTCACAAACATATGCCATGATTTGTCAAATATTAACACATGTACTACCTATACAAGTCAGAGCCAACTGATGAATGAAACTGCCCCATACCTTATATAAAACCATTCAAGGTCACCCCCAACCACGTAACATATCTTCAAGGTCACACACCCAAGATGACCTTCAACAAAGTCAAGGTCGTCTCGACCAAGGTCAAGGTCAAGGTCACACACACAACCTTGAACACAAGGCCAAGGCCAAAGCACACGTGCACTTTCAAGGTCAATTACAAGGACATGTGGGCGGGGCCAAAGAGGGGTGAGGCAAGGTCAAGGTCAAGGTCTAGGAGTGGGGGGATCGAGCGAATCGGGTTATGTTCACTACTTGAATAATATCGTTTCTGAGGCCTCAAGGGTTTTTGGGTTTATCTTGCGTTGTACTCGCGATTTTAATAACACTGACGTCATCAAATTACTATATTTCTCATATGTGCGGTTTAAACTAGAATACGCATCAGTTGTGTGGTCTCCAAGCTACAATACCCACGTCAATACTTTGGAGAGGGTCCCAAGAAGGTTTTTGAAATACCTCAATCTTAAGAGTTTTGGGGTTTGTCCTAAGCAAGGTTTTTCACATGAACTATTGCTTCAGAAATTCAACTTTTCATCTTTAAAGGTACGGCGGGAATTTTTCTTACTAACAATTCTTTATAAGGTACTTAACAATTTTATTGACTGTCCTAATATTTTAGCTAGGATAAACTTAAGTATCCCTCGTATAAATTACCGAAATTTTAACGTAATTTATCTAAGAACTCCTAGAACTAACGTGCTCAAATTTTTCCCTCTATATTCCATGTGCGACATTTATAACAAGAGTAATAGCTCTGATATATTCAGCTCATCTCTAGGAACTGTCTGCCGGATTTTGGCACATTGACCTTGGCGTTTCTTTCTTTTTTCTCTTTCTCATCCTTAATTGATTTGTATGTTCACCTTTGTATATGAAAGTAGATAGCATAGCATTATATTATACATTTAATGTTAGAATTAATTATTTTAGTTAAATTTTTATTTATATTTAAATTGATATATATTTTTGTCGTTTGATGCTAATTTAAAATTGTTCGTTTATGTATTATTTGTGTAATCACTGCCTTGTAGTTGGGTCTCAAGACCTGTAGGACAGTTATTGCAAATAAATAAATAAATAAACTTAACCTTCAAATGATCTCTAAAGTTAAGCCCAAAGTCAACTTTACGGACATCAACAAATACACCATTTGATTTCCTAAATTCTTTGTAAAACAAAGTGTTTCTCCATAACTTTTAGTTTACAAAATTTTTAGGGATTTACATACTTTTTCCTCTCCTGGTATATACATTATATAACTATAAAATAGGGTTACTGAAAATGTTTATGTAACGAATTCTGGTACCAGCAACTGTTTGTACATATTCTTTCCTTTTTTCTGCTTGAAAGGATAAAACATATAAACAACTATTTAAATACGACAGATAGATTTCTTACTGAAATTTTAATTTTTTAAAAATATCGCACTACTCCTGTAATTGTATAGCTGTCGTTTGACTGGCAATATTTTTCAGTCTGGTATCGAAGTCGGCAGATTTTAATATCCTACCGACATACTTTGGAATTTATATTTTATAGAGCACCCGTCGTCGTACTATTTAGGATCTTGTATTTCAATCGATTTTGCAGCGGAGAATGTCGGTAAGATGTTGAAAATCACAACCCCCCCCCCTACCTCTAGACAATCAACCTTCCTTGGGAATTGGAGATTTTTACTCCAAATCCCGATTGCCAGGAAGGTATGATTGTTGTGTCTAAGAACTGCGGGGACTAACACCCTGTCGTAGATTCGGTGCTATCTAGCACCCATGCAACTTGCCCGCTCCAAGTGCACGTCCCGTGTTCGGGGATGCCATGTCGTAATCTGGCTAAAGTCCCTGTACTTGCGAAAATCACGAGCAATCTGAAAAATTCCTTGTATCAGCGTGTGTCTGCTGGCTAGTCCTGATGTTTTCCTCCAAAAATGGGATGTTTCGTCCCGGTGTCAGTTTTAGGACTCATTAGTGGGTTTCAACTGACACCTTCCCCGACCACCTGTCGTCGTATTATATTAAATTTTGGATCTTTTATTTCAATCGATTTTGCAGCGGGGAACGTCGGTAAGATGTTGAAAATTACAACATTGTTTCCTGTAAATGTTTCTCTCGATTCGATACTGCTCTAATGACGAGACCATAAGGTAATCGAAATGCATATGGAGGACCAGAGTTGTATTTGCAGGAAAGGATAATACATATAAACAACTATTTAAATACGGCAGATAAAATCCTTTGTTTCTTACTGAAATGAATAATATATTATGTACGCTTATATTTTCTAGCAAATAAACATTACAAGCTTTGACCTACTAAAAGATTGAATAATATATTGTTAAATTGTTACGGTAATTTCAAGAAATTTATTTATATATGTAAACAGACTGAACAAATATCCAGACAAAAATGGGACATTACATTTGTTTACGTATTAAATTTATATTCAAAATTATTTTAATTCTTTTCATACCTGAGGCTTGGCCTCCTATTTCTCTAGGTCTTTTTCTAACGAGAATTTACCTTAGCTGTCCCGTAAGGTTGGTGTATTTGTTTTAGGCTTGTCAAATATTCGGTTATCTGTATGATATCACTGGATGTTAACGGATGGGACAAATCATCATCAATGATTTCCCCACAATGAAATACTTAGGTTTTAAGTATTTTAATACTTATAACAGCTTTAGCAGTAATTACAGAAACATATTTAAATTTAATAAGTATTAAATTATTTTAATAAAATTTCCAAATTTTTTTAACCATTAGTTTTGTTACCAACAAATGAATTAAGCATTACAAGTAACTTACCAGACCTGTATAATGTTGGAATAGCAAGTCATTTTCAACCCCTCTTTGTTCCTTTTTCTAGTAATAGGTCTCCTTTTTATAATATGTCTACATTGTTTAAATATATCTGGAACTGGGCATAATTGAAAAAAGTAACAACAAGAAAAGGACATAGACTTAACTTCACAAATCGAAAAACACAACTAAAATAATATATGTCTACTAGAGTTATGATGACAACTGTAGATACAAAAATATAGATTAAATTTTGTTCAGAAATATGGGTACGGTTCCTTTCAAGTAGTGTGCCAGGCCGTAATCCAGTGAAATCCCTGTCTACTGGAAATATACAAAACAAATCTTAAAATTACAACATGGAACGTAAGAGGCATGTATGAACTTGGAAAATTGAGAAACATTCAACGAGAAATATCGAGACTTAAGATCGACATACTGGATATAAGCGACACAAGATGGGTCAGCTCTGGAGAACTCAAGTCGCAGAACGAAAGAATCTATTACTCTAACAGCAGCAACACTCAACACAGATATGGAGTCGCTATTATTCTTAGTGACATGGTAGCAAAATCAGTAATAGGATTCATTCCGGTATCCGAAAGAATTATAATGCTACAGCTGATGACAACCCACGGCAAATTAAATCTATTACAGATTTATGCACCGGCTGCTGATAAAATGGAAGAAGAAATAGAAAACTTTTATAATGAGCTCCAACAGACACTACGCCTCACAAAATCTAGAGACATTACTGTTGTAATGGGGGATTTTAATGCAAAAATCGGCCAGGGTAAATGTGATTCCATTGTCGGGCCATAAGGCCTTGGAGTTCGCAATGATAGAGGAGATCGTCTTAT
The DNA here is from genome assembly GCA_034092305.1 of Diaprepes abbreviatus. Classification (NCBI taxonomy): domain Eukaryota; kingdom Metazoa; phylum Arthropoda; class Insecta; order Coleoptera; family Curculionidae; genus Diaprepes; species Diaprepes abbreviatus. The sequence continues at coordinate 8,466,820 of JASJET010000200.1, forward strand.
AGAATTCTGTCAAAAGCACAATCTAGTAGTAACAAATACCTTTTTTAAGCTACCTAAACGTCGTCTCTATACATGGAAGTCACCAGCTGTTAAGGACAACAACATAGTTAGAAACCAGATTGATTACGTCTTGATAAAACACAGATATCGAAGCGCAGTACATGCCGTAAAAAATTGTACAGGAAATATCCGGAGATGTGGAAATACAAAGGGGAGTCAGACAAGGGTGTATATTGTCACCTTTACTATTTAACGCTTATTCTGAGAGGTCATATTGGAAAGTCTTGAATCTGAAACAGCAGGGATAAAAGTAAATGGAGTTTTAATCAACAATATTAGGTATGCAGATGACACCGCAATAATAGCTGATAGTTTGAAAGACCTAGAAAAAATAATGAATAAAATATTAAGAGTTTGTGGAGAATATGGACTCTCTCTTAACACGAAAAAGACCAAGTTCACGATAATTAGTAAAAACAACACCAATAATAATGAAACCCTAATGGTAGGAGGACAGCACATAGAAAGAGTTAAGAAGTATACTTACTTGGAAACCCTAATAACAGAAAATAATGACTATACCGTCGAAATAAAAACCAGAATCGAGAAAGCACGTGCCAACTTTACTAGAATCAAAAAGGTTATCTGCAGCAAAGATCTAACGTTAGTCCTGAAAATACGACTGACTACGTATAAAGTGTTCTATATTATGGAATGGAAGCATGGACACTGAATCGAGAGGCAATAAGAAGACAACTCTTTTGAAATGTGGACCTATAGAAGGATTCAGAGGATTTCGTGGGTGGATCGAGTTACGAACGCCGAAGTGTTGGGAAGAATGGGGAAAGAAAAGGAAGTCGGGATAACAGTAAAACAGAGAAAACTGCAATATTTCGAACACATTATGCGGGGAGAAAATTACAGCATCTTACGGCTCATAATCCAAGGCAAAATAAGTGACAGAAGAGACGTAGGACGACGACGAATTTCATGGCTAAAAAACCTAAGGTAATGGTTTGGATGCAGTTCAAAACAACTATTTAGAGTAACTGCCTCAAAAATTAAAATAGCTATTATGATTGCCAATCTCCGCAATGGAGAAGGCACTTGAAGAAGAAGTGTCAATGCATATTTAGGCTTGTGAACTTTTAGGAGATCACTCTATAGGGTATGCTTCGTAGTCGTCCCACAAAAGACAATAACAAACCACTGTGAAGTATTTTGCCTAATAGAAACCTCTTCATATGTGCTTCGACAGGCACTTAAAACCATGCTCCCACATATCAATGTACCATATAGTGTTGTAAATATTCAGATGATTTGACATTCGAATACGGATGAGTTTAATATTCGAGTTAATTAACAATTCGTATTCCGCATCACTTATCGATTTACTACACTTCCATCCGTAACACAATAGTAATGCGTACCCTGTCTACTAATACGTAATTATACGGATGCTCGGCTGAAAATACACAATACGAAATAGGACTATTCTTTTGAGTCATTATCACTTTCAGTTGTATCACTTGAAGTAATCAGGATCACTTCGACCTAATGACAAGTAAATGCATATTCAAAAGAACATGAAGTTATCAATTACACTTTTTTCACTTTGATCAATTGATAATTACTCATAATAATGCAGCCAATGTGGAAGGTGGCGAAAAAGTACGGATTAATACGAATAAAATAGGCACAGTCCGTTTCGTCCGTCGTTTGTTTCCTTTTCGTTCTGAAGACAGTGATGAACTTATGCGCTACTACAAACATAACAAAGATAAAATGTTATTCTTTTATTTTTAAAAATCCAAGCCTAACACATTCCGAATAACGCATTCCATATGCAAAATAATGATTCGGATTAATACGTATTAATTTACTATTCGGATTGTACGCTTATTTTCATACGTATTCCCACATCACTAATACCACATAGTCAACAAGCAACACAGATATGTGCGAGATGTTGTCTAAGCTCTGTAAAAAGCACGGCACTAAAAGAAGAAAAAAATCTGAATTAAAAACCTTGTACAATTCAGTTAAAAAATAAATGCACTTCCCTTAAATAACATTTTACGTCACCACTGCAGTTCTTTAATTTTATAGTAAGTAAACATGCAATTTTCTATACTATCCTCTACGAGATTCAGTTTAAACTAAATAAATAAGATTACTATCATTTTACTAAAATCATTTGCTTTATTACCGCCCTGCTGTTCTACGACAGTGCAGCAATTTTAAAGAATGCAAGCGAATGAATTTTGCAGGCACAGCTTTTAGATAAGCGGCTTTGTTCGGATTTTTAACAAGAAACGTGAAATTTTTAATAATATTTAACATATTTATATAAATTTTTTCGTGCTTTTAAAATTTTTTTTAAATTATAACACAGGTCTACAAAAAATAGGGTTATTATTGTTATTCGGCAGCTGGGTGTAATTTTCAAAGTAATTTACTGCCTTTAATCCTAATCCGAGGTCAGAATTGGCCCATCACGTCAGGATTTTAAGATATTTGAGGTTATGTACTGAAAAAATGGGTTTTCAGGTTACATGCAGGATGCACAAAGATTATTTTTTCTAGTTGGATCATTTAAAACTACTCTTATCCTTCAAAATAAGCTATTAAGTGGTTATCTACAATTTTGTCTCTACCATCTTAAAAATATAAATTTCTATTTTCTGACATAATATTCATAATCAGCGACTACGAAAGGCCCTAAATGAAATTTTTTAGACACCAATATTATTTTTTGTAAATTTTGATATACCATTATGAATTCGGCATCTTGGAAATAGAAATTTCAGTTTTCTGTCTTCATATTCGCACTCAACGACCCCAAAAATTCCCCAGCACAAATTTTTGAGGGAAATGTATACAGTTAGAAATGTATGACTCAAAGGATTAATATGATTGCTCATGATATTGTTGAGATAAATTTCATAAATTACAATTGCCGTAGCTTGGCAAGAAAAAATCATAGGTCACCGGTTAATACCTCATTTTGAAGGGTAAAAATAGCATTGACCTGTCTTTGGATCCTTAAAAAAAACGATTTATACTGCTTGTGATAGATGGATGCGAAGTCACCCCGGAAATTATTAACAATCTACGATATACCAGAGAATATAAAAACTGCTCTACCTCTGCTTCTGACACAATCGAACATTCAGACTGATTTTTAACCGACTTCTAAAAGAAGGAGGTTCTCAACTCGTCGACTATGTATTTTTTTTATGTATGTACACCGATTACTCCGGAACGGCGGCACCAATTTGAATGAATTTTTTACGTTATGTTCAGGAAGTTGCTGCGGTGGTCCCATATTTTTTTGGATGAAATTGGTGCAGCAAAATCCAAGATGGCGCTGACAATATGGTGGCCAAAAAAATTAATTTTGTCTTATTTTCTCCAAAATTGGTTTGAGGGAATTTTCGGGGTCGTACACAACGATTCTGAAATTATTTTTTTTTAATTCAATATGGCGGATCCAATATGGCGGATCCAATATGGCGGACAAAAAAATTAATTTTGTCCGATTTTCTCCAAAATTGGTGTGAGGGAATTTTCGGGGCCACACATAACAAATCCAAAATATTTTTAAAAAGAAGTTCAATATGGCGGATCCAATATGGCGGATCCAATATGAAGGATAAAAAAATCAACTTTGCCTGATTTTCTCCAAAATTGGTATAGGGGAGTTTTCGGGGTCACATATACTTATTTTTAAAAAATTCAATATGGCAGATCCAATATGGCAAACGAAAAATCAATTTTGTCCGATTTTCTCCAAAATTGGTATGGGGGAGTTTTCGGAGTCGCATATATGGCGGATAAAAAAATTTATTTTGTCCGATTTTTTTCAAAATTGATATGGGGAAATTTTGGGATCGCACATTACGAATCTGAAATTATTTTTGAAAAAAAAATAAATATGTCGGATTAAAGTTTCTACATCTCTCGATTTTGTCAAAAATCAATATTGGGGGATTTTTGTTAGTGTTAATTTAGAATTTAAAATATTTTTTGGAAAATTCCATCTGGCGGATTCAACATGGCGTACTAAAAATTTTACAGTTTTTGTTTTTCTCCAAAACTGATATAAGGGGTTCTTGAGGATGAAAATTATGAATTTGAAAGTATTTTTTCAGGATTCAATATGGCTAATCCAATATAGCGGGCTAAAAATTTTACATTTTTCGATTTTGTTCAAAGGTGGGACTGAATCGTTTTTGAGGTTGTAAATAGCGAGTATAAAATTATTTTAAGACAATCCAATATTTCAGATGGCATATGACGATCTAGAAATTTTAAATTTCCGGATTTCATCCACAATTGGTACTAGGAGACTTTGAAGGGTTTAGATTAGATTATGATTTTAAAATTATTTTTTTCATATTCAATATGGCGGATCTAATATGGTGGGTTGAAAATTTTACCTTATTCGCATTTTTTCAGATTTGGTATATTTCGAGGTTGTGTATTACGAATATGAAGTTAATTTTTTACAACTAGGTTGGTACTGAATATTTTATATTTTCCGATTTTGTCTAAAATTGATATTGTGGTGTTCTTGGGGCGTATAAAAACTCAATATGCAGAATAGAATATATCGGGCTAAGAAATTTACTTTTCAGGCTTTTAAATATTGATATTGGATTGGCTATGATCGACTAAATATTTGTTTGACACAATTTCAGTGGTATTTTGAAAAATCTAAGAATCAAAGAATTTTTAGTGGTTCATTTTACGGTGATTTACAACTTCGGATAAAATGGATACTTTTTTGCCACTTTGGAGTCATTGTGAGGTAGACTAATCTCGATTAATACTTAGTTCAAATAATTTATGGATATCATAATGAATTCAAAACTAAAAATCGGAAAATAAAAATTGTGCTAAAAGTTGAAAAATAACTATAAATTTTTATATGAAATTGAAATTTTTGAAGTCGACGCCAAATTATTTCTAAATGAAATAAATAACTACTAATATATACAAATTATGGTAAGAAAGCAATTACAAATAAAGTATTTTAATCTGTTTACACAAATCACATGTTGGCAGGTATTAGTTCGGCGCCAACTTTTCAATTTCATATAAAAATTTATAGTTATTTTTCAATTTTTAGCACACTTTTAGAAGTCGGTTCAATTTTTTTTTTTAATTTTATTATAAAACTGAGTTTTAACCGTAATCTATTCCAAGAAATTGACTTTGTACAATCCTTTATAATGGATACACCAAACCCTGACGCTGAAGAAAACAATCCTGCAGCTAACAATGAAACACCCCTACTTTCTTCCTCATTATTGGACGACTCTTTAATTCCAAGCCCTTATGCAGTTAAACTTACACCAACAACATGAGAACAGGTTAGGAACGCTCAGCAAATATCCCAAACGATCCCCACCACAAGCGGAGAACCACTTCTTGGTTTAAGCGACGAAGATATGAAAAATGAACCAATTTTTCCAAATAGTGTATGTAACCAGTCGTTTTCCTATTCAATTTTTATAATTTTTTTAAATTTTATGTACACAAAAAATTGTAACAAGTAACCTCGGTATTTCAAGATCAATAATCCATTAAAATAACTTATTAATTGTTTACTTCGCTACTGCAACTGCGTATTTTATCCTTAAAACAAACAATGCTAAACAAACACGTAACAAAGAACATAAACGGTAAGTGTTTTCTACTCGTATACATAAAACAAAGTTGACTAAGTTGACTATTAAACGTAGGATATTGAGGGTTGTAGCACAAAATGCCTATAAAACGTAAGTTCTCACCGTATTTTGTGAAAATAACGTTAAAATTTTTCAATAGGTAGCTTAGTCATAAAATGGATAGACAAGCTGTTTATTACTTTTGAGGTCTTCCAATCGAAAGAATAAGTTAGATAAGAGCAAAGTTACAATCAACTTGGTAATAAAATCAACTTTTGAAATATGTAAAATCGTTTTTTTTTTCTAGTTTTATAGCTTTATTCTTGACTAACATCCCACCTCATGATTTCACTGGTATTATTTTGTTGGCAGCACTATGTTTCTCAACAGTAACATCTTTAAAAAATTCCGCTAGCGTAAAGGATTAACAGAAATTTAAGGTCTACGGGAACCAACTCAACTATGGGAGCAGCTTGCCATAGAGGTGCCAGATAGAGAATTTAAAACTGCCCCAAATTGGATTTTACTTTTCCCTAAAACGATACTATTCTTATAAACTTTTCTCAGTGATAAATTAAAACTAGATATTATACAAAAAAATTAAAGATAATAAAAGTTATCGACTCACGATTGTTTTTGTTTAATATTTAACCTCTATATAGCAAAACGAAACAAAATATTGGTAGAAGGGATTTATTTGTTATTGGGGAACAATAGATGGAACTGTTGGTTTTTCTCCCCAAGTATTCCCCATAATTATATTTCTAAAATAATTTCCCTTTATTTTCGCTGTCACCAAAAGTTGCGAAAAAAATCCTTCAATCCGGCAGTCCTGGCTTGCATAGGAGTAGCTATCTATTTACATGTTTCAATAAATAATGTTTCATTATTATATAGCCTACGACATTCAGAATATAGGCTATAGATAAAATTTGGTGATGATGAGTAGTTCTAGAAATTTTTGCAAACATACAAATACGAGATTTGTCCCAAAAGTATCGAGCCTACCTTGATATCTCCGCATTGGTATTTTTCTCTATCATGCGGTGAGTGACATCCTTAAAAGTGATCCCCATTTAATTGAATAACACGTTCCCAGCGGTGTTTTCACTTCCTGAAGCAGTCCTGGAAGTCAGTTTTCGGAATTGCCTTCAGTGCATTCGTCGCATTAGTTTCAACCGTCTCTTTGTCATCGAACCGGTGTCCTTTGAGAGGCATTTTTAATCTGGGAAAGAGCCAAAAGTCGCAGAGAGCTACGTCGGAACTGTACGGAGGCTGTACGACTTGGTGCATTGTTAAATATTACTGCACAAGGTTCGATGAATGCGCTGCCGCATTGCCCTGGTGAAGCAGCCAATCACCGCTTGTCTAAAGCTGTGGCCGTTTTCTTCTGACTGCGTCACGCAATCTTTTCAATACTTCAACGTAGTATTCTTTAGTGATCGTGTGACCTCTCGGAGCATATTCGTGATGCACAACACCTTCATAATCAAAGAAAACAGTCAACATTGTCGTCACTTTGCTCCGACTTTGACGTGCTTTTTTTGGTCTTGGCCATTCAGAATACTTCCACTGTGAAGACTGTCGCTTTATTTCTATTAGCAAGTTTTTCCAATATTAAAGCAAAACTTGATGCAAATTCGTTGATCTAATTTTTCCGTCATTTTTTACAATAACAAAATACGACTAACGAAAACAAGACACTGTAGATAAACGCACACCGTTCACGAACTAACACGTCCAGTTGGTAATTGCGCACACCAATGAGTGAAAACTTGCTGATGACGCCCATGCCCCACAAAGGTGGCCCGGAAGTTTTGACGCGGAGATATGAATGCGGGTTAGATACTTTTGGGACAAATCTCGTATACGTTTCCTCTTTATATATTAAAAAAACCGTGAGATATCAGTTACTTCAGACGAAATTTTGTTCTAGACAAGCATTTTATATGGAGAATTAAATATTGTGAACTGCCTACTCTATCTATAATACCTTCATAACTTTTTCAAATGTGAATGAAAGAGAGAGAGATAGAGATAAAAAATCATTCAGTGTAGCGCGAAAGAGGAAATCGGCCTCCTAGCGAAAAGCAAACATACTATACTTTAAAAAATTGTTTCTTAAATTATTTTTAATAGAATTAATATTTTTTTGAGAATAGAATATATAGCTTTGAACCTTCCCAGTTATGTTAAGAAACATAGGTTAAAATTTGGATCCGATTGGTTAATAGATTTTCGGTTATATACCACAAAAATCGTTTCTTTTTTATATGGTAGTATAAATAGATCTCAAAATCTAACAATACTTTATTACAATATTTAATTGTCATGAATCAAAAGTTGTCAAATATATTATTAATATTCCTGTCTTTAAGTCCCTTTAAATCCTGTTTACAAACATCCAGGCATTCATATTTGTAATACTTCAATACTGGATTATAAGGGATAGCGTACCTTATTACACATTGTCAAAAAATAATTCTATTTTAGAAGGTCTTGCATAATCAGGTGAATCCTTAAATGATCAGAAACAAAGTTCATATCAACGTTGGTCTGCAAATGCTTTGTTTTTTAGATACAGAGTGTTGTTTAATCGTATTTTTCTCGATATGCAACTTTTTTAGTCCTGATAGGAACTAAAAACGCATAAGTCTAAAAATTTGGAAACTACACTGTAAAAAAGAATGCATTAAATTTAATGTAAATATGCTGCATGCAAATTTCACAAACGTTTATTAAATACATTTAATGTAATGCATTAAAATTAATAATTTAATTTATTTTATTAAATCTAATGTACTCATATATTAAATTTAAAGTTTGATCATTACTTTTTAATGTGACTATGTACATATATACAACCAATGTTCATTGAATTTGAAATATGTTATCACATATTTAATGGACCAATATTAATACGAGTTTAAAGGATCTTGAAACTTCAGAGAACGATGGAAATTTTTCCCATAGTGTACCGCCATCTGTAGACCGGTCTCGAACTCATTGGTTTCCGTCAGTACGGGGCAGAAATATATACCTTACCATAAGAAAATTGAGTCCTTTAAGCAACTTATACCATACTAAACAAAAAATGCAATACAAGTTGCGCCATCTTCCGGAATCTCACGCAATGTACGTTATCGAATATTGAATAATAATGTAAATACCTTTAGTATTAGGGTATAGGTTAACTAATTTTAATGTACAGAAGTTGAACTATGTTTTCATTTACTTTATTGAAATTTAAGATACCATTTAATAAAATTTAATGTACAAGGAACTGATATTTGAATGAATTGCTTTAAATTCAAAGTAAATGTAGATTATTCACGATTTTTTGTACAAAATCATTAAATTTAATGTAGAATGGACATTAAATTTAGGGTTATTTTTAACAGTGTACTTTCACTGCCAGCATCGATGCTAGCATAATTATTCCTATTCTCTTAAGAAGTTATAGCCACATATTGATGAAATATTAGATTAGCGGCATACAATTAAATGTACGAACAACCGATTTCCTGTTATCATTGGATTGGTTTGTTAGAGTTAATTATAAAGGACAGAACTAGTGCAACGCCATTTTTATGTTTTGTGGTTTTTGTCCGGTAAATTGTGTGCTTATTAGCGGGAATTATAGAATTTTAAGGGATTTGTTCGTATGCGGTGTGCTTTATTTAGAACAATGAGATTAACAAAACATAGGTTTATGTTTTTCCAATACCAGGAAAAATAGATTTTCGAAGTTTAGTCCTGTTGGTGATCACGTGAACATTTTATAATGCACATGCTCCAAGTTACTGAACTATGTTTATTTTTTAACATTATGCCATTTTTGAAATTAAACCCTTAGGGTCTAAGTTAATATATATTTTGTCTAGTAGGAAAACAGATTTACAAAAACCTTGACCTAAAAAATATTACTCTCATTAGATCATTTCGCATTTTGACACTTCTTGTTTAAAATAAATAGGGTGTCAAAAATTAATTTAAAAAAATCTTTTCGCCTCCTGCTTAGTTGTTTTATAGGGTATTGAAATGAAATTGGTAAAGCATCTTTATTTTATTAGGGATATATTTCGTGAAAATTTAGCTAAAAACAATTTAAAAATAGTGGTCTTGCACTCTCTAACATTCTTTTGTCTCCTAAAAAGTCCTAAATTTCGATATGGTTTCATATTTTCATAATTTAACTTTTAGTAAATTTAAATCTAATTTATAATATAAATTTTAGATTTTTAAAGATAATACTAAATTGTTTAAAAAATTGTTTAAAAACAAACAAATATATCTTATTAATTTTAACAATTTGTTACAGCTCCGTGTTATATTTAGATGTTTGTTAGTACTGTTGATGAATACAGTCCATCAGAATCTGCTAGTAATCTCCTGCCAACACATTAAGTAATGGGGATTTTAAATAGACGGTTGTTTTCTGCGGATTTTGCTCTTGGTTCCTTACACGTCCACTGATGAGACCAAACTTTCATCATGGCCTTAAAGAGAAAAAAACAACTTTTTCACATACATAGATTTCGAAATTATTAATTTTTTTAATATATAAATGCATATATATATATATATATATATATATATATATATATATATATATATATATATATATATATGTATGTATGTATGCATACCTAAAACCGACTCTGTTCTATCGCTGAAAATATGCCATTCCAGCAATATTTCCCACAAGACCAACTAAGTAAGATATATGGGGGAAACATTTGTCGTATTAGAGCTGTTGAATTCCATTTGTAGTATATGTAATACATGAAAAGTGCTACAAATAAAAAAGAAAATAAATCCGCTTTAAAAATATAAATCTTGTGTCACTATTATAATAAGTAGTACTACAATAAGTTTAGTCTAAAATACTTAAAAAGAACTCTTAAATTACATTGTTACTTTTCAATTTTGAAAGTAACAAGAATTTTTCTAATGTGTTTTTTGTTCTTCATTTCTTTAATCACCAAATTTTTTAATTTCTCGTCAGAAATTACAGTTTCTCATTTTATTAGAAGTCATACGATTATTTAGATTCCTAATTTTTTTTAGGTTATACTACAGTTATAGGTATTTTATTAACATTTCCAGATCCATTTAAACACATTACAGTCAATGAGTACAAATATCTTTATCCGCTGGGAGAGCTGACAAATATTGCTGGGCTTTGAGAGGGACATTCAGAAGTAACCCTAAAGTCAACCTTCAAGGTTGTTACTAGCAGAAGTGAGAACCCTCCAACGCGATTGGAGATACGGTGTTACATTCACCTTTCTCAGAATAAAAGGATATGCATCCTCTCTCAACGTTTATAACGTCGTTGATGTCAGAACGGGAGGTGTAAGTGGGACCTTGAAATCTACCACCATTCCATTATCGGTTTATTATTATTGGATGGGTCCTTCCCCTACCTGATTATTTCAGTTGGCCAGTACCCCCTTATTAGGGCGTTCTCCTATCCACCATCTAGGCAGGCACTCGATGCGGGACAGAATTTCGACATGAGTGTGTATGTATGGGAGTGTGTAGGTTCATGTGGCTGCGTGCGTACGTAATTGAAAGCGTATTTGTGTATATTTGTAGTAGCTGTTTTAATTCATAGTCCATTAATTTTTTAATGTAATTACATTCTCTAAGTTTTGAATGTAATTATAGAAATACTTTTCATTCTTCACCAAGGAAAACTATATCATCGTTTCCTCGATTTGCTCAACTAGTTGAATCATCGCTTTTAATAAATAGACCTCAGTTCGGAAACGTTCTGCTGACGACCGGCGTATAATAGGTACCACAATATTACAACACTAAATGAGCAGAGATGTCTAAAGTTCTGACATCACTTTGACAACGATCCACCTCATCTTAGTACTAATGCGTGTCTTATTCGCATCTTCAGTTGATAATTGCCTTTCACCACATTAATTAGACATTCTACAGGTGATTGAGTAGAAAAGTAGCATCTGTAACATTTCCCTATTAAAATATATTTCCATTTTGAACCTATTCTCTTAATTAATTTACATCTCTTTCAAATTGATCATTAAGAATGACGACATCATTGTTATGCTACTTTGAAAAATATGGTCCTAATATTGTTACCCACTTTCATTGGAGAAATATCACCTGTTGATCTCCCAGAGCCCTTGAGAATTGGCCTAAAGATCAAATTCAAGGTCTCTTTCAAAATCACTCTGTATCTTCAAAATGAAGAGAGAAGTAACTTATTCGTTGTTTTGACTCTACAAGACGAAATGAGAATAATTCTATTTCTCATCTCGTCTGGCGCAGTAATATCACTAATGTTAAATAAATATAAACCAAAACGTAAAAGCATCTAACTTTAAGTGAAGATCATATAATTTGATAATATTAATACTTCTGCACATAGTACAGAGCAGTGTTGGGCAAAATTTAATTGTTTTTATAATTTAAAACTAACAATTAATTAATTGTATATCACACCCATCGCAATTACAATTAATGATTTGTAATTGTGAAAACTCATGCCTAACCATTAATTAATTGTCAATCGCAAGTTTTCCGAATTAACAATTAATCAGTTGTTATTCTTTTTGGTGTATTTGATTAAAAAGTAAGAATTAAAACTTACTATTGTATTAAAGGCGGAGTGGAGCCAAAACGTGTAAGTTATGAGTATTTATGTACGTAAAGTCCAGGTATGTAGGAAATAAAAACTACTATTTGTTAAATTATTTTAATTAAACTTGATCTTATGTCAACAAAAACAGAATAACTTTTTACCGAAGAACAAAACACATATTGCGAGCGAATACCATCACTTCCTTGCTGCTTACAGTACACGACAATAATTAATAACGTAATAGTAATAAGTGTCTATCTTATCTATATTTAAGTGGATTAATTGTTAGTTTTAATTGTTTTTTAAAACAACTGAAAAAGTTAATTGTGATTGATTTAGTTGAAAGCTACAATTAATATACATTAATTCAATTAAATTAATTGCAACGTACAATTAATATTTTAATTGTAATTGATTTTAATTAGATTAAATTAATCGCAATTAAATTTTTAGTCAATTAATTAATTGATTGAAAATTTAGTTGAATAATGCCAACACTGGTACACTGACAGTAGGGGCTTAGGCATGAAGTTACCAGATCAAATAATGAAATCTCACCATCGTCCCTGACTTTTTATCGCAATGTTGTATGGGATATGAGAAGGCAGCGCGATTTTTAAAATATGCGCCGGGTGCCTAATTTTAAAATATCGCGCGTCACACATGCACTCTACTATAGCAAAACGAGTGGGAATGCTTACTGAAAATGCATCTGCCTCTAAAAGAATATTTTTTGACAACTCCGCAAGTTCCGACAACTATAAAAAATTTTTCCTCTTTCAATTTCAAAAAATACTGACAATTATAGTTTTTTCCTGTTTTTCTGATAGAGGACCAAAATTCCGGACATGTCAGGAAAATTCCTGTCGTCAGTAACCCTAATTAGGGAAAAATGAGAGGTAGCCTTGTTTCACTTGCAAATCGTAACAATATCATACGCGATTGACGTTGCGAATTATTGCGAATCCGTATAATTGAAGACCGAATAATTTCCACTGTATAGGCGAAAAAATTAAAGACGAAAATTGAAAATTATAGTAAATATTACGGTTAATATCATCTTTATTTTTATCTACCATAAACGGCGTACTGATAGAAAAAGTTTATTCGCTACGTAGTTTAACGATGACAAAAGTTCAACCGTTATATATAAAGTTTAAATACTTTTTATCTTAATGATTTTGTTAAAGTTTCATCGTGTTCAAGTAACTTATATTTAATATAGAGCATACCAAAATGTGGATAAGCTTTCCTTTTTAAGCAGTAGTAACGATGGATTTATAAAATATGTTTTTGATGAACATTAGTTATTGCTTTTGCTGACTTTCAAGAAATTCCCAAAAGCTTTCCAGAGGTAAAATATGTGCAAAAATAAAAATCGCTAAAGATTGTGTATTTAAAAAAAAATGATAATCATAAGACAATTTTTTTTTTTTGAAAAGAGTAAGCAAAAAAAACTCAATAATCAAATAAACAGTCTGTTATAGTCCGGCTTTATTCAATTTGCATGATTATAATAAACGTGTACATCTTTGAAGCTTGTTAGCTGTTAAGCTTATTAGGAATAAAATCAATATCATAAAATTACCTGATAAAATAGAAAATTGATACTTAAACTTTTTTTAATAATCATAAAAAAATTACAATAAATGTATTTGTTGAATTCATAAGCTACAATCAGCTTGTCTGGACATCAAATAACAAAATTTTACTTTCTAGTTAACTATTACAAAATAAAAAAAAATAAATATATACCTATTTAAAGAGATACACCACATACATACATATCAACTCATATTCAAACATATTAACACAAAAAACAATACCCAAAAATCATTTCCATTTCTAATACTAACTTTATAATGGCACTGTATAAACAATCTGATGGTGGTTTGCTTTTATCTTTTCAGATATTCTCACACAAAAAGAATACATATTTACAATAGATTTTATTTCTAAAAGTAACAAATTAAATAACTTTGAACCAATATACATAATATGCCTCTGCGAAGCCATATATAATGTCATAGGAAAGGTAAGGCCTCCACTGTGAACAGAACTGGTATAAACATTCTTCTTCATAAATTTTAGACTATTTTTAAAATACAATTGTCTAATCGTTAGGTCAGCTTGTTCAAATCGTAAGTCTGATGGGAACCTCCTTGATTTATTTAAGAATATTTTCATTATATACTATTGAGTAACAGTTAAAAGGTAAAGGATGCTACCACATGCACTGCCCCAAACATTCAAAACCATATGTGAGGACTGATTCAATTAAAGCCTGGTATGTCATTCTCAATAGTTTCAAAGACAGGAATTCTCTGTTGGAAGAACTTGTATATAGTCTTTCGAAGTTTTATAGTGATATAGTTTACATGAGCATCATATCTGAGATTCCTGTCAGTGAACACCCCCAAGTATTTAACCTTATCTGTCACTGCCACAGACTCAATACATCCGAATTGTTTCTCACAGATAACACATTTATGATCATGTACCAAAAGATTAGAATATAGAGTATTTATTAACTTTATTATTCATAAAAAAGGCTATGCAGACAGTTTTCCTGACATTAACAGTCAGAAGATTCCGTTCCATCCGCAATCGTACCCTCGAAATGTAATCCTCTGCTCTCTGAAATGTCCCCTGCCAAGATTTACCTTTAATTAAAATAACTATATCATCGGCATAACAAATACATTCACTATACTCACTTGGGAGAGCAGTAAAAAGATCATTTATATACATAAAGAACAGAACAGGACCCAATACTGTATCCTGCGGTACGCCATACTCCACACTACCTGTTTTACTTAGTGTTTGATCTATTTTTACTTTTTGTGTTCGATTAATTATGTACGACTTAAACAGGTCATATACGACACCTCGAATCCAAATATTTTCAAATTTATTCAATAATTTTTGGTGCGCCACAATGTCAAATGCACGAGCCAAATCAACAAATATCCCCCCTGTCTTGAACATGGTATTAAACCAACGAATTCTATAATCCGTTACATGCACTATTGCATCCTCTATGCCTATTCCCGACCAAAATCCATATTGAGGAATTGACAAAAAAATTTTTTTTTCAAAAAATCATCCAATCTGAGTTTAATACACTTCTCAAAAAGTCGGCTGATCGAACTAGTCATTGTTATAGGTCGATAGCTTTCCTTATTTAATTTATCCCCCGATTGAAACAATAACAGCCTTTAAAATTGCAGGATATATTCCGTTTTTAAATATCAAATTTATTAAATCTAAAAGAGGCTTTAAAAGGCCAATATGATTATCTTTCAATATTTTAGGCGAGATATTGTCATCATCAGCAGTCACTTTAGTGTTTAAAGAATTTATTAAGTTAGTTAGCTCGCACTCAGTTAAGGGATTCAAAAACATGGAATTCGAAATACATTAATTAAAAAAGTTGTAATTGTTTGTTTTGATTTTGCCCACCAAGTCCCTGCCCATACCTCCAAAATAATCCAAAAAAAAAATATTAGCAATTTACAAACAAGCTCGCCCTCATCCTTAATCAATGATATTCCGACCTACCATTCTCACTGATAGCTCATCTAATTACCTACAATGTTCTCTTAATGTCACCTCTACAGACAACCAGCTTGCTTCTGAAAAACGCATATTTCGATTCTTTAATAAGGTTTGGAAGCAGATTTCTATACCTTCGAAATTTTTCTGTGGCTTCTGTATCTTCTGGGCTCTTGTCCACTATCTTTTTAAGTTTATCTCTTTTTTTAATAGATGTGATAATGCCCAAGTAATCCATTCCTTTTAATTTTTCTTGGTACTTTTTATTTATTTTGTTTAGTCGAGTGAGAAATACACTTATTTATTTTTTGAATAAAAATTTCGGTGCAGAAATAATTATCAGGACCGGAAATGGAATCCGAGTATTCATTGATGATTTGATTTTGTAATTTTATGTAATCTATTGTTTTTATTATAGGATGAGAGTTGTGATTAGTAGTAATGGGTTTATTATTCATATTTTTAAGGTAAATGTTTAGTATAATGGGGAAGTAGTCAGTAAGGCCAGAAATCAATACAATAGGTTTTACGTTAATGTAAGTTAAAAAAAGTCATCAATGCATGATCTAGATAAGCGGCATTGTCTAGTAATGTTCTCAATGAAACCAAAATCTTCTTTAAATTTGGAGTTAATAGCGCGTGTTAGCTCTTCTAGTATAGGATTTAATATAGCTTACATACGCTTCCCCATTCGAAAAAGCAAATTTGTTCTGATAATGTTGTGAAATTTGATGCCGTTCTTCTTGCCTTGTTATACTTATGTCTTGTAGAGTTCTTGGAGGCCGATTTCGTTCGCTAATTTTTCTCGTCACCTGTCATGATCTTATAAATGTTCTTTTGAGAATTTCCTTGCAACAATCGACATAATCTTTTTAAAATTTAGATACTTCAGAAATATCTGGATGTGCAGAAGTTATTAAAATTATAAAGAAGAGAAAGGGAAGTAAACACTTTTAATGAGCTATTAAATTTTGCGCGTCTTCACTTGTTTATATTTTTAACACGAATTTTTGTTTCGGCTTAAAAATGCCATCTTTTAACTAAACCTTAAAAATATTCAAAAACGTATTTAGTTTTCTTGTGATTTGTGTTAAAAATATTATTTATAGAGTTGATATTTTATGTTTACCATTGCTCTTACTAGCTGGAAAGGTCGACTTCAAGGATGACTGGTCACGGTATGACATAATGAACATAACATATTGATAAGTTTTAACAATAAAGTAGAAACTTACTTTATTCAAAAGTCCATCCTTTTTATGTAAGTGTGTATATAATCATATTCTCTCTCTTTATAATATTAATATATATTACACTACAGACCTTCGTGACCTTTTCCTTATATTAGCCATCAATTTTATTCAAAGACTTTCATAAAGAATTCACGGATTTACAAACATCTTTGAGTCAATTGCTTGAGGTCTCTCATGGGAACATTTTGTTATATAAGTACCTCATATTATATCAGGAAAATGGGTTTTAGGCGAAAAACGAAAATAAATAACACAAAATGGGGCTTATGAATAATGGCCATTTTTCGATCCCTTACGCTTATAAAATAAGTATTTTCGGAACTTTGTACTAAGGCAGGACTTTCAAACTATTTTCGACATTTTATTTAGGTAAATTTATATCAGAATGGATGTTGCTAGATAAGTCTGTTTATATTTGGATAAATAAATCTTAAATTTAAAAACATCAAGCAGTAAAACAAAAGACGAAACGCGAGAACACTTGTTTTATTGAACTTCTATGCTATCTTTCCTTAAAGGTCGCGAAAGTCATTCTAATAACCATCGATCTATATCACTTCTTCTTTTATTTTCAAAAGTTTTTAAATCTGTTTTAAAAGATCAAATAATTAACTAATTTGAGAGCCATGATAAGTTTTTTCAAGGTCAGTAGGGTTTTAGAAATAAAAGGTCTACTTATATCTCCATTGATGACCTTGTTGAGTATATGGCTATGAGTTTCGACAAGAGGCTGGACACATATATGCCTTTTTTAATATAACAAAGGCATTTGATTGTGTATCACATGATATCCTGTTGCAAAATTTATCTTTTTTAATTTTCACCTCTAACCAATTCGACTAATCAAGGCATACCTATCAGACCGTATTCAATATGTTACTCATAATAGGAACAAGTCAAATAAGCAATTGATAATTCACGTTGTATCCGAAAAGTCCATATTGGGCCCAATGTAATTTTTAATTTTCATCAATGATCACATAAAATAATATAATTCTACTATTCTTGCCATCCTTCTGGACTCATACAGAGTAAAATTCGTGATGTGCAGTTCCTGTCAAATGGACTAAGTTTTAATAATTCCAAGACTCAAAACATGAAACGCTCCCTAAGGACTCTTAACCCGGCTGTACCTGTTAATGGTGCAGTGAAGTTTCTTGTTGCCTACTTGGATTCTAGTTGACCTGGGGCGAGCAAGTTGCACAACTCGGTTGAAAATCGTCATTTAATTAGAAACCTTTCCAGGAGTGTATCACATGCAGTGTTACTGTCGGCTTACCATGGATATTTTGGGTCAGCCATGCTGTATGCTATTCTTAACTGAGAGCATACTGCTCAGGCTAAGAATATCTTCAAGCTACAGCGCAAATGTACTTATGTTATGGTGGGGTTTGGTTATCGTCAGTATTGTCGGCAATGATTTAAGGAGCTTGGCATATTGACCTTACGTTCTGCGTTTTTCTATAGGTGACTGGCTTATGTTAAACAAAATATCCAGCTTTTTACGCCATATCACAGTGTATATAACTACTAAACAAGAAACAGTAATAATATTGTACCGAATTTCCATCAATTTGCAAGAACCAAAAGAGGCATTGACTATTACAGAGTCAATTTTTTAAATATCCTACCTATCAATATAGGGGAGCTAGAAGAAGAACGGTTTTTAGTGAAAGTAAAGCAAAATCTTATTTTAAAATTGTTATATTCTTTTCAAGATTACTTTAACAATAATTTTAAAGACTTGTTTTATTATGTCCTGTACTTTGTTTTTAATCTAATATTTTATTATGATAAATCTTTTTAATTTCTGACTTAAATAATTTTTCTTTTTAACCGACTTCTAAAAGAAGGAGGTTCTCAATTCATCGACTATGTATTTTTTTTTATGAATAAACAACGATTACTCCGGAACGGCGGCACCGATTTGAATGAAATTTTTTACGTTATGTTCAGGAAGTTGCGCGGTAGTCCCATATTTTTTTCGAGGAAATTGGTGCAGTAAAATTCAAGATGGCACTGATAATATGGCTGTTAAAAAAATTAATTTTGTCCTATTTTCTTCAAAATTGGTCTGGGGGAATTTTCACGGCCGTACACAACGAATCTGAAATTTTAAAAAATTCAGTATGGCGGATCCAATATGGCGGACAAAAAAATTTAGTTTTGTCCGATTTTCTCCAAAATTGGTATGGGGACGTTTTCGCACATAACGAATCCTAAATATTTTTAAAAAAATTCTATGTGGCGGATTTAACAGAAAAATCAATTTTGTCCAATTTTCTCCAAAATTGGTACGTACGGGGGAGTTTTCGGGTTCGCACATAACGAATCTAAAATTATTTTTAAGAAATTCAGTATGGGGGATCTAATATGGTGGAAAAGAATTTAATTGGACCGATTTTTCAAAAGTGATATGGGGGAGTTTTTGGGATCGTACATTACGAATCAGAAATTATTTTAAAAAAATTAGATATGATGGATCTAAGATGGCAGATTAAAGATTCTACATCTCTCGATTTTGTCTAAAATCAGAATAGGGGGAATTTAGTAAGTGTTAATTACGAATTTAAAATATTATTTTAAAAACTCAATTTGACAAATTCAATATGGCATCCTAAAAATTCAACATTTTTCAATTTTCTCCAAAACTGATATAGGGGGTTCTTGAGGGTGTAAATTATGAATTTAAAAGTATTTTTTCAGGAGTCAATATGGCGAATCTAATATAGCGGACTAAAAATTTTACATTTTTCGATTTTGTTCAAAGGTGGGAGTGAATAGTTTTTGAAGATGTAAATAGCTAATATAAAATTATTTTAAGAAAATCTAATATGTCAGATGCAATATGACGGTTTAGAAATTTTACATTTCAGAATTTCATCTAAAATTGGTACTAGGGGCATTGAAGGGTTTAGATTTGGATTAGATTAAGACATTCAAATTATTTTTTTGAAATTCAATATGGCGGATATGAAGTTGATTTTTTACAACTGTTAGGTTGATAAGATACAAACTCTGTATGCAGTATAAAATATATCGGGCTAAGAAATTAACGTTTCAAGTTCTATAAATATCGATATTGGAAGGTTTTGGAGCCTATATTATCAATTTAAAATTAATTTGAAATTTAAGATAGTGAATTTACTATGACAGATTAGAACTCTAAGAATCAAAGAATTTTTAGGGGTTCATTTTAGGGTGATTTATAACTTTGGATAAAATAGGTACTTTTTGTCACCTTAGAATTATTGCGAGGTACACTAATCTCAATTGGTACTTAGTTCAAATAATTTATGGATATCATAATGAATTCAAAACTAAAAATGGAAAAATAAAATTTTTATAAAATATAAAAAAAATTGAACCCAGTGCGTTAAAAAGTGAAATATAACTATAAATTTATATATAAAATTGAAATTTTTGAAGTCGGCGCCAAACTAATACCTGTGATTCGCTTAAACAGGTTAAAAATACTTTTTTTGTAATTACTTTCTTATCATAATTTGTATATATTAGTACTTATTCATTTCATTTAGAAATAATTTGGCGCCGACTTCAAACCTTTCAATTTCGCATAAAAATTAATAATTATTTTTCACTTAAGTAAACGACTAAGTTTTACATTATTAAAATTTGCTTTTTACATACTTTCAAAGAAAGTCATTCTATGATAAAAATTGACTTAAATGTCATTTATTTTTTGTTGACGTCATTCATATTCAGGCCTATTGTTCATCATATGAGTCTCAATAACAAGATTGGTTCATGTTTTTAAAATTTAAAAATAGTTACTAACACACACTTTTTTTTAATGCAGTCAAAAATAACTAACCCTGAACTGACCCTATCGTATTTTTATTTAATGCTTCTAAAAATAAAATGTTTTTCCTACTGAATTACCAACATTTTCTAGAACAAACTCATAAAACAATTTCCTACAAATTGTCTGTTTCTATTTACTTATATTTATTAATGTCGAACCAATAACTTGTTTGTTACAATCCGCAGTTCGGTAAACTTCACATGGCGCGTCATTATCAGATCAATTCTAATACTAAAATGCAGTATGTTTACGTCACTAAGGTTCATTCGAGGTTGTTTAAATTCATTAGGGTTATTTTACACAAAACAATCAAATTACACTTATTATGTTAAGGAAGAAAATTATTCTTTAGGGATAAAAAATTATTTTTAGTAATAACAACCTTTTTTGAGCACCACTCTTTTAAACAAAGTAAATATTTGTAAGATGTTATATTTCTTAAAATGTGTTATTTTATTTAATAGCACTTTTAACAATGCATAAAACTGTTTTGATTGTAAAACATCCAGTAGTAGATAGAGGAATAAAATTGGTCAAGAACGTGTCAGATACGCAATATGTTTGGATCCTGTAGCAGTTATTGAAGGTTGGTGTAACAATAGAGATTAAATTATAAAAAAAAAATATTGTATTTCATAAATTAGTAACTTCATCGTATTAAAATTTTAATATAAACCGATATAAGGGCTGTAAAAAATATTAAATTAACAAATCAGAAACGAAGTACTCGAAAAAGTTCAGCCAAAATCGAATGAAATATACAATTAGTGTGCAGCCAAACATCATAGAAGTACGAGAACACTCATAACATAAAATTCTCTTGCCCGGCGCATTCACCAGAATTTACACTTTTAAAGTGAGACGAAAATTGTAAGCAACTATAGATGCTCATATTTCAGGAATGAGTCGACTAAACAAAAATTTATATGACATATTTGATTGAATTTTTGAAAACCTATTTAACGCTACTCCATTCGATAGGATAAGCAAAAAAGATGAAGTAAAATTTTTAAGAGTTTATTTATACCTCATAAATTAACCGTGATAATTTTTGTTACATATATTTAGTACTTTTTTTTACCAAATTTCTTCGCATTCTTAGAATCCATACGTTTACAAAATTAGATCGGGGTACATTTTGTACCCCACTTTGGAGGCACAAATTGTAGTAATGAAGAGTTTAAATAAAGGATGTAATAAAAATTATTTATTTATATTTTTAAAGATATGTCGAATGATACCCCACTTGATATAGTAAACGAAAACATTTTTTTCATCTTAATTCAGTTAGTTAGTTAGTTAGTTTAAGGGTTAAAGGCGCATCAGTAACTCAGACCATTTAGCACCTGCTGTATAAATTGTTGGGATCAGTTAAACCTGATTATGAAGATCAGTGTGCCTCAAGAAACACAATAAACGTTTGGCTTTAGCAAGATCAAAAGACATAACTGTCACAAAGTCATTTGGAGTTAGATACCTCTCTCTAGCGTTTCTGTATGAGGGACAGTCAGAAATTATGTGTTTTATAGACAAAGGGGAAAGACAAGATGGACACTGAGGGGGGTCCTCGTTTTTAAGGAGAAAGGAATGGGTCATTCTGCAATGTCCTATGGCGATTCTCTTCCAAACAACATTTTCCCTTCTGGACAGTTGGGGGAAGTGATATGTTTCTGAGAAGTTTCTCTTGATGTGGAAGAGTTTATTGGGGTTTTCTAGAGATTTCCAGCGAGCCTGCGCAATGTTGCGAATAGTGTTATCAATGTATCTATTGAATTCTTTGGGGTTGAGTAAAGAGAGGAAAGGTGTGCCCTCAAGGATTGCAGATTTTGCTTGAGTGTCGGCCAATTCATTCCTCTCTATGCCGATGTGGCTTGGGGCCCACATGAAAGCTATGTACAGATTACGTTGGGATCCCATTTTAAAGAGGTCAAGAATTTGATTCATGAGAGGGTGGGATGTGTTAAAGGCTTGGATCGATCTCAGGCAGCTGAGGGAATCAGAGATGATTAAATAATTGGGGGTGGAGGAGTGCTTAATTATCTCTCTAATGCACTGCTTGATAGCAAACAACTCAGCTGAAAAAATGGATGAAAGGGGATTTAACTTTGTTTTGTTACATGAAAAGCTGGTTACGGCAGCTGAGCCTACCCCTTGATCCGACTTGGAACCGTCGGTAAATGATAGTTTGAAAGATTTGAACCTAGAGTTAATTAGGCTAAGGAAGTGTTGATTGATGATGGAGGGTAGAGTATTGCTCTTATCATACTGCAGAAGATCAAAATTGATTTCGAAATGGGGATGATCCCAGGGGGGGAAGATCTGAGGGAGAATGGGGGTAGTATCGGGAATGGAGATGTTATGAGAGGCTATAAACGCAGAAGCTCTGTCGTTGGCACCCAATGTGATATTTAAGACGACCGGGAAATCAAAAGGGTTAAGGATTTTATCATAATCTAAAAGAAATGGTCTAGATTTGACAGATATGACGTATTTTATGAGAAGAAAAGAACGTCGGAGATACAGAGGAGGAGTGTTAGTAATGGACTGAAGACTTACTATTAGGGAGGTCCGAAAAGCACCAGTCGATAATCGTAGGGCTTGGTTCTGGATAGGGTCAAGGGAGGAGATATACGAGGGTCTAGCCGAGTCATAAGCAATGCACCCATAATCCAGCTTGGGGAGAATGATGGAATTGTATATTTTGAGGAGCGTGTGGAAGTCTGAGCCCCAGGTGGTATGTGAGAGAAACTTTAATAAATTGAGATCCTTAAAGCATCGAGCCTTAAGGGAGGCAAAATACGGGCGCCAGTTAAGCTTATCGTCAAATATTAGGCCAAGAAACTCAAGTTGGCTGTTCATAGTCCATCTTAATTCAGATTGGTAGATATCCTAAATATCCTAAATATATATTTTCCTAATTTCAGCCAATATCTTTTTTTTTGGGTTGCTGGACGAACGGACAGATAAAGGGTTGGCACTCTATCTGTTCTAGGCCCATGAAGAATCAAAAATAAATTTATATATATATATATATATATATATATATATATATATATATATATATATATATATATATATATATATATATATAATTACTGACAGTAAATTGTATAGATGGAATTTTCGGATAACTGTCGATTGGCCCTACCCTTCGAACATACCCCTGTAGAAGTAGCATTACGTCAGAACTAGAGCCCGGTTGTTTAAACGCTGAATAACGTAATAATATTTTTATTTATATTTGAAAAAGTGTAGATGAACAGTAGATATTTAATTTCTTGGTACAGACATACCGATTTTATGCTATCCTTTTCTAATTGCATTATTTAAACGAGTATCATCGTTACGTCAATTCTGAAAACAAAGTATGAATTTATGGTTGCCTAAATTATTATTATTATTGTTGTTTTCAATATGTAAATAATATCTAACAATATTTACCGATAAAAATAAGTTTTTAAATTCTCTTTTTGTTAATATTATTTGTAAACTTCGTATTTATAGTAATTTCTAACACTTAAAAACACCGAAAAAAGTCACGACAAGCAATTAAACTGAAAGACAAGATAAGTAAATATGTTTATGTCTGTCAAACATCAAAAAAGCGTCTCCCCCACCGACCATAAACAGCCTTGAAACAAATCTATTGTTGTTTAAATCTAGGGTATGATCGAAGGCCCTACCTACCTGATTAGAACTATTGTGTACAAAGGATACAATTCGGGAAGGCTAACGATTGCGACAGCCATGATGCTGTGATACTTCAACAAAATGCAACAAAAAATGTATTTTTCAAAGTTACAACTGGACAGTATATTCAACACAGATAACAATAAAAGATATTGAATTTTCTATGCCATATTTGTAGATCGAAAAAACAACAGTATGTTCATTGAACATTGAACCTAAAATATGTTTAGGTCAAAATATTATCACTTATAATGTATGAACACTTGAATTTTTCTTTTTTAATATCTTGTTCATAAGACAGAAAATTTTTTTAGACATAATTCAATAAAAAAATTGATTATTGTAGGATCGATAGTTTGAATTTACTGGAAATTTCAACGATTTTACTCCCTTAGGGAGGCCATATTAGATGGCATTTTGACATTTGATAATCTGATTCCAGAATATTGGTAAGTGATCTTAAAAACTCGGTAGTAAGCCATGTTGAGCAAAATTAGTAAAGATTTTCTGTGAATTTTAACGATTTTTGACTCCTGCCCAGCCATATTGGATCTATTATCTTGAATTTCACAAATAAGCTATGGTAACTTTGATAGTACTTTAAATATGAATATTTCAAGTCAATATCTGATGAAATCGATATCAAAACTATTTTTTTACAATCATTCTTTTCCCAATATTGCTTCCTCGCTCACTTCTAGCCGCCATATTGAGTGGCCATTTTTAATTTTCCAAAGGAGCCACTTATTCATCAAAGGAAGGATTTCTAACTAATCTTCTGAGCTCTCTACGAAAATGGAGAATGCGATATACGGAATAAAATTCGCTGTAACTACTAAAAATGTTTAGGATTTCTAACAGAAATTAACATCCACCTCGATATTTTTCATAGCACACCCATCTTTTCTTGAAAACGAATTTATTGTTTTCATTTTGACCGAAATATATGCCAAATAATATGAAGGACACTAAAACCTAATATTATAGGTATCATTTAATATTGTCTTGGCGCCGTTGCGCCATCTTGGATTTATTTTTAGACGGAAGGGTCAAATAATACTTTATTCAAAAGATATTTGGGTCATAAGTTGACCAATAAATTTTGGAAACTTTGGCATTATCTGAAAGGAGAACCATACGTAAAA
Source organism: Diaprepes abbreviatus (assembly GCA_034092305.1). Taxonomy (NCBI): domain Eukaryota; kingdom Metazoa; phylum Arthropoda; class Insecta; order Coleoptera; family Curculionidae; genus Diaprepes; species Diaprepes abbreviatus. The sequence continues at coordinate 8,492,583 of JASJET010000200.1, forward strand.
CATTAGCCTAGAAAGAAACTTTTCATAGTAGTTAAAAAACTTTATTAGCATTATGATTAACAAAATTAATTAGTTTTATGTATTAAAAATATAATTAGGTAATACCTCATATCTATGTACAAGATTTACTAAATATATTATGTAAAATAATATATCTGCCTTCCTAAAATTAACAATATTATAATATTTATGTTAAATCAATGGTAATTTAGTTAGTAAATATGTTAATATCACTTTGATAGGTCTGTACTAATTTGAAAGTTTGGGTGATTTATATTCTTAGTTGTAAAGCATGGAAAACTCAATATATTTGTAGTGATTAATATTGAATCTACTGGGTACAATTTCAAGAATAAAATTTCAGAACCAAACTAGTAATTGTTAATAAACAGATCCAAATAAGGCTGCCAACAGGCGCGGATCCAAGGGGCGGTTGGGGCGATTGCCCCCCCCCCCCCCCAAGAACTTTGAGTTCAGGAAAAATAGACCCGATTTTGCTTCTTATACTATAGTTTATTCAAGAACTAAAGAGAGTAATAAATCTAATAAATCATTTTTTACCATTTTTTTCTTCGCAAACTACCTGTGTTCTTTAGTCCGGTGTCTCTGGCAAAATCTGTTAGACACATAAATTTTTCATAGGAATGGGTTAAAAATTTAATAATCAAAAATACCGGTCTATGATAATGGACTATTTGGGTTACAATAGATATTTGGAAGTGTGGAGTGTTAAAAAAGGATTTTAATTCCTGTCATAGGCGTCGGAAGGAGGTTTATTTTATCACCAAGTGTTTATGGCATAGAATATTATTTCAGTAATAAACTTAAAATTAAAAGTTTTTATAATATTATTTTATTTCTTATGATTTCTTAATAATTCACATACATTAAAAAATATAGATAATTTCGACATATTTAACACAAATCACAATTTTTACTCTTTTTAATTTTGGTATAGAAACCGTTTAAGGTACATTAAGCCTTATTCTCTCCAAAAATTCTAAGTTATAATTTAAATACTTAAAAAATATCCATTGTCAAAAATATGAGAAGTTAAACATATATAAAAAAATAAATTCGCCCATATAATGTTAAAAAAATTTTGCTGCTATCGGTCATTTTATTATTAATTAAAAACATTTTTAGGACATTTGACGTTTCAGTTTATTTATTTTTTAAACCATCTGCAGAATTACAATTAAACACTAAAAAGGGATTCAAGTGTAATTAATTTTTATATGTTATAGTTAAAATTAGACCTACTTATTTTTATTTCTATTATAGTGATATCTTAATTTAATTTACTTTATTATATGGAAATCCGATAGCCCCAAAAAAATAAAATAAACGTGTTAATTCTACATGCTTAAGAAAAAGACACAAATACAATAATAAAATAATAAAAAAATTACGTCTAAATGGAATTAAGTATATATAAAATTAAAGAGTGGGACATTAAAATAAAAATATATAAAAAAAAATAAAAAAAATTATCTAAACCACAGTAAACAATAAAATAAAACAAAAACGAAAATTTAAATAATAAATTGTGTTTACACTGGTACACATTAAGTATCTAATTCGTAATCAAAGTCAGTGAAGCTATCTTCGCTCAAATTAATTGTAACTAGTCCATCTCACCGATCATGAGATCGAGTTTCCACATTTTCTTTTATTTTTTTATTAGATGGATTTTTCCCAATTTTCCGCAGTAACTTTATTCAAAAAAATATTTCAAAAATTCAACTAAATTACCAATTTTGTAAGTTGTGTTATTTCTAGCAACTCTACCTTTTACTTGAGAGAGATATTTTCTTCTCCAACTGACAGTTTCCAAACGATCTATAAGAACAGATCTTCTTGGGGTTCTGGTTTTTCCCAGCAAAAATTAAGTTCTCTGAGAATTTTGTCGACGGTTGGGATCTGCTTCTCATAATAAAATATATGTACAACTCCTTTTATTGCAGTTTTCATCTCTTCTTCCAACGAGGTTTTTCGCCTGCCTGTGATCGAATGTGGCTTATTAATACTAACAATTCCAGTCGTTTTTTTCTCCTTAAGCATTCAGTACATAGTAGATTTTCCAACTCCTGTCCTGTTGGAACACATCTTAACTGAGCTTTTAAGATTGTTATCTAGATATTGATATTTTAATGCAACATAAACATTCATCTCAATAAGTTTTTCGTTGAGGAAAAAATGCCTTGGTTTAACGATTTTGGAATAAATATAGAGATGGATGAGATATCTTTTGGGTATCTCACTAATCTCAAATAATATACAAAAACAAGCGCAAACAAATAACACACTGTAAGGTGTACTTTACTCACTGACAGGAATTATATTGAACTATCATAAATTTTATTGTTGCAGTAAATTTATGAAAGCTTGTAATATTTAAATATAATTAAATATAATTAGATTAACGACACTCCTCAGTTACCTGCGACACTGGAGCAGGTACGTTGGAGATTTCGGTAATAGTTCTATTACTCTCTCTAGTTTTTGAATATAGTATAGGAATGTGTATGCACGCGAGTTCAGGGAAATAGAACTGATTCTGTCTTTAATATTAGGAATGTGTATGCGGCTAACCCCCCCCCCCCCCCCCGTCGACAACTTGATTTCGTTCGCCATATTGTACTTTTGTGATATCACCATCCCGCCCCCTCCCAAAGAGAGAGGCTGGATCCGCCTTTGGGTGCCAATACATATAAACGGCGTTTTTTCTGACTAAACTTTGCGCGTGGATTGCAGAAAAAGTATATGGCATACGAACATGAAATATGAGATATTTGTGGTTCTCTATTAGTTCAATAAAACAAAAAAATTTTGTTTTAAAATTCTATCTCAGTCTTGAAATCTGAGTGCTCAAAGTGGATCATGCTATTTTGGCATAGGCAATTGATAATTTTTTCAGACTTCTTTGTAAAAATGTATGCATAAATTTTTTTTTCTAAGTGTTAGTTCTAACCTGAACTAACTAATGACTTCCACAAGCTTTCAGACTTCGATCTGAAATTTCACACACGTACTTTTGGTTGCATGTATAACTGACATATTAAAAAAATTGATCTTCCGAACCATTTATATGTCTTGGTCCCCTTTATCTTGTTATAAATACTTGGATGCGTGAATTAGACATAACATTGATCAAATAAAAGAAATTAGAAGCCGTACTGAAATGGCTAAAAGTATTCCGATTTCCAGATTTATCCCGGTAAAAATAACAAAAAAACCGTAAACTAGCATAAAATAACACAACTCAACACAATTACCCGAATAATTTAAATAACTTTCCATCCCCAAAACCCAAAGGATGATTCAAATAAACTGAGAAGGAAGTCTTCAGTATCTTTCAATTCACACGTTAGAAAGAAATGATAGCTGAAAAATAACCCTGGGCAACAACAATCGCCTGAAATAAATTTGTTAAATTAACCAATTCGTTAATCATTAGCATTTTTGGCTTAAAAATTATATAAACATCCTAAAAATTATTTTTAAATTTAAGAAATACATTTCAAGTCACAGAAATTTAGGCAATTCAAAAATATTCCCTCAAATATTAGTAGGCAAGATGACCGAGATCTATCTGGAAAAAAAAACAGTAAATTCAGCATCAATAAGGAAACAACCAAGCACAATGTAATACAATATCAGTTATAATGGTCACACTGACTGTAAAATTAACTTGTACTTTATGGAATTCTTTTATTCAAATAATTTATGAGAGATGCTCAAGAAAAATGGTATCGTGTTTACCCACAACATAACTATTCCCAACAAAATGGTAAAATTAATAGAATAAGCCATAGTAAACTTGAATCGAAACTTGAACCGTGAGAGTTTTGCTAACTTCAATATACAATACTTTAAATATTTTTTCTGCGAGAGCAGGACAAACAAGTTGACTCTTTTATTTCGAGAACACAGCCAAAATATAATTTCCTAACAAATTCCCACAAAAAAATTCGGGTTAAATTTTTCTAATAGGTCCTTTGAAAAAAAATTAGATACAAAACACCTAAAATGCTGATTACCGCCCTGAATTTTAGAAAAATATTCAGTACAATTCTGACAACAAAAATATCAAATATGTAATTAGGGATTATGGAAAAGATATATAAGCTACTGGACAACAGTCTGCTATAATTTCAGTGGTCATTTTGTTCATTATTTTGTAATATTAATAGCTTGAAATATTTATTAATGGAATTTATTACCAACTATAGGTAACTTAATTCATATCATTTATTATTCAATGTAACATAATACCACTTACCATAGAATCAGTAAAACTAATATTTAATAACTGAAATAAATAATTTAAAAAATACGTAGTTTCAATACTTAACTCTTTATCAAAGTAATAATGGAAAATTCAGAGTGATAGCTATTAATGTTAGTTAGGGTTTTGAACTAGAACAAAATGCACTTCCATTATGCTAAGAAGGAAACAGAATTGAATAATAATTTGGTATCCTTAAAACCAAAATAATGATAATAGCTTTGTAGCTTTGTAGGAAATTTAAGCAACATTTTAACTCTGACAATACTTAAATTATTGAAAATCAACCAAACTATTGCCTTCAATCATGTATACAGGTCTGGAAAATCCCAACCAGAAACTCGGCGTTTCTTAAGTATGATAAAGAAAATACTATATTATTTTCAAATCAGAATGAGACAGAAGATAAGCATCTCGTAAGCATCGACATACGTGCAAATTACGAGTTTGGCCCTCGGATGAGGGGTAATACAATGCTGGCGCGGTGAGAGCGGGCGGCAGCATACGCCACGCCCTAGCACAACAAGAGCATTCCAAGTTATTTGCTTTTAATCACGCCGTCGAAACATAAGTACCGTGTTTCGCGCCAAATTTTTTTGTTACAATGGAAGTTTATTCCACGGAACAAAAAGAGCAGATTATTAAGTGGTACACTATTCTGGTAAATAATCAGCAGATTTGTATTTACATGCGAAAATCATCCTATTCCTTGAAGATTTAGAATTTCGGAAATTATTAAAAAATTTGGGACAATCGGTTGTCTAAAAATTTGTTAAAAATGCACTGATAATAATGAGGAGCAACCGGTTCCTCAAATTACTGAAGAACGAGAAAATCGGGAGACTGACGTTTGTAGTTTGGCAGAAATTAATTTTCCTTGCAATAGTATCGTATTGCCTAAGAACTTGATATGAACGCTCGAACAGTTCGGAATATTTTAAAGCGGAACAAATATCGCTGTTACAAATTGCGAATAATTCAAGAAATTTTTCCGAAAGCCCAGGAAACACGTGTTACTTTTATTTTTTACCAGAATAAAAGTTTATTTTTGAGAATGATTTTTAATTTTAAAGTGGTCTATTAGCTTAATTACTTAGAAATTACCGTTGCGTTTCACTAATATTTTTATTAGAATAAATGTTTATTTTGTAACAAAAATATCAATTTTCTTTACGCTCAACGGCCAACAAAACTAATTTTTTTGTATTTTAACTATTTGATGTATTTAAAACAATCAATGTATCAAATAGTCATTAAATATTCCAACTTCTGTCGATTACGTTATAAGTTTAGATGAAAAGAAACTACACCCTCCCATTCGTTTCAAGGTACTGTTCATCTCCGTGTTGCACGGAAGTTGGCGGGGATAATATTGAGCGTAGGCATTCCCTACGATCTATGAACTAATCTGAAACAAGTTAGACGGGCTTAGTGGGTTAGAATTTGAGGAAACGGCCAAAATAATTTGTAGTTAAGAAATTTAAAATAGAAAGTTGGCTATAGTAACGTTTCTATTAAACCTCGGTAATATGAACGGCCAGTCTATTCTTTCTAAAGTTTCGTCTCATGTCAAAGGCAACAGTGTTATAGTTGCGTCGCGCCCAGTTACAATTCAACGATTACAAAATTGGGCTAAACAGAAAGGCAGTAATATATTTTCGCCTTACTCTGGTGTGTAAAAACCAAAAAAAGCATGTTATCCACATGACGAGTATCTAACTTTTACTAAATCAAAAGCCGAGGTTAAATTCCAAGGCTTACTGGATCATACAGTGGATCGAATTATATTGCTTCAATTAGACGCCCTTGAACAAATCGATGGATTAGATCTGTAGATATGAGTTTCATTTGCAAATGGAGCTTCGATGGACTGTCAGGTCAGAGCCAACTTATTCCTAACCTCTCTTATTCCACTTCAATTAGCAGGTATTAACACGCAAACTCAAAAAGAACAGATTGTGTTGTACAATTCCAAATCCTCCTCTACTATAAATTGAGGGCCTCTGAAATTTGAATTTATTAAGAAAACCGAACAAAAGTCTTTAACGAAAATAGAAAATTATGAACTCGAACCAGACAACTTGCACCATATAAAAGAGTTCGTTTTGCCACCCGAGCTTCAGTACAGTACAACTTATCTATGACGATGATAGACGGCTAGGTGAATGCTTTGGCAAGAGCGAAATCGGTCCAACGTTATTACCTCTGCCAAACAACATCTTAGTTCAACAACATTGATACTGTGTCCCAGTCAATACAGAGTATTTCAAGCTACAACTGTTAGCTCTACACGCATGTATTAGATTCTTCGAATGCTGCTTGTATTTGTCGTATCAACGTGACACACAGCAGTGGCAAGCTCGTAAGCAGAAAGACAAAGAGGTGAAAGCACAGACAAAGGCTACCATCCAACAGACCTTTAAGGAGAGTAGGACTTCTTGTTGACATGCCAAATAAAAGGTTAGGAAGCACTAACGATGGCAACATAGTTCGACGTTTCTTCGAGAACAGTGATGAGTCAGCCATTATAACAAGAGTAAAGCGAAAACTGATCCTCCGGTTTCCCGTCATTTTGCAAACCATTGGAAGCCGACATTAAACTGCAATAGAGAAGATTTGGAAATACAAACTTCAAATAGCAAGATTATTCTTCAAAGGATATCCTTGGTACAACATTCCAACAGAAATCCACAAATGACTTACTCCATTGACCAGACATCATAGCATTTGCAATATTACCGATAGGTAAACTATCGAAAGATTCAGGAAAATTACAATCTGATAAGAAACTATCGCCTAGACTTTGCCCGAAAATCTTCTCGAGAAAAAATATGGAGGATGTGTTCCAAAACTTTTGGCGTCGATGGATCCTTACACTGTTTTTGACATAGTAAGGATTCGGATAACAATTCATACGTATTGGAGAATGAGAAAAGAGCTGTTAACAAAGAAGGCAGTGCAGTGATTAAAAAGTTCTTTTTATTATTTTTTATTTTATTATTACTGTCGTATTATTTATTCGTTTATGTGAATCAATAAATACTATATTACTTACAAATTATTTGCATTGGTATTTATTAAGAAATCTTAAGCATGGAGGAAAAAGTACTTTCGCCTTTTTAACGATTAACGATATCCATGTATTTATTATTATAGTATTATATTTAAAATGTACCTTGAAGTCAAGCGCAATATTTTATTCATGGAAATACAATTATTCTTTTTATTTTATTTTTAAAGCGTTGAATCACATTAGACGTTTTTCGAGTTTATTTTCATGATTTTTATTTTTAATATCAAATCTGTGCTTTCAACCCACTGTATTTTGACGACCCGAAACCAGCGAGAAGTACTTGCGCGACACCATTTTTGCTGTAAACTAGGAAGCAAGCTACGATACAACAGTAAGCTTTATTTCACTTCTTCAACATGACCAAACGGGTTGTCCGTCGCTTTCTTTTTTTTCAGAGGTTCTGTTCTGGATTTTCCACACCTGTATATGAAAAGGGGATAGATGTCAGTTTGGATTCAGAAATGGTACAGGCACCAGAGACGCGTTGTTTGCACTTAATGTGCTTTCACAGAGGTGTATGGATATGAACATCGATATACACATTTGTTATGTTGAGAAGGCTTTTGATAAAATTAGACATGAAAAACTAGTCGAGATTCTAAGAAGAAAAAACATAGACAACAAAGATTTAAGAATAATAACTAACCTAATTGGAATCAACGCGCACAAATAATAGTAAATAACGAAACAAGTCCGGAAATTGAAATAGGAAGAGGAGTGAGACAAGGATGCATTTTGTCACCCCTACTATTCAATGTGTACAGTGAATCGATTTTCGAAGAAGCACTGTTAACGAAAAGTATAGGAATAATAATAAACGGAAGAGCTGTAAACAACATAAGATTTGCTGACGACACTGCTATCATAGCTAGATCCGCTGAAGAACTCCAAGAACTAATGAACGAAACAAATAACGTTTGCGAGCAACACGGATTAAAAATGAACACCAAAAAGACTAAATATATGGTAATAACTAAAAAACAAAACATGCAAACAAGCATAAAGTTGCGAGGTGTGAATTTAGAAAAAGTGCAAGAATACAAATACTTGGGCACATGGATAACAGCAAATAATGAACAAACAACAGAAATAAGAGCGAGAATAGAAATGGCAAGAAGTACGTTTGTAACACTGAAAACCATACTGTGCAGCAGAGACATCACTCTAGAACTAAGAATGAGAATTTTAAGATGTTATGTATTTTCAGTGCTGCAGTATGGGTTGGAAGGCTGGACACTAAAACAAGAACACATAAATAAACTGCAAGCGTTTGAAATGTGGTGTTAGAGAAGGATGTTGAGAATATCTTGGACGGAGAGAAAAACAAACGTAGAAGTATTGCTAGCGATGGACAAAAACTATGAAATAATTAACAACATAAAAAAAAGAAACTGCAATATCTTGGACATATAATGAGAGGCCAGCGATACGAGTTGCTTAGATTGATCATGCAGGATAAAATAGGAGGAAGAAGAAATATCGGAAGAAGAAAAATTTCATGGTTGAGAAATTTGAGAGAGTGGTTCAATTGTAGCTCAGAAGAACTTTTTTGAGTAGCGGCAAATAGAGTGAAAGTGGCAATATGATATCCAACCTCCAGTAGGAGATGGCACTTGAAGAAAAAGATATATATATATATATATATATATATATATATATATATATATATATATATATATATATATATATAGCACTTTCCCATACTGTTAAAAATAATCTTAAATTTAATGCAAATTTAATGTACATTCTAAATTAAATTTAATGATTTTGTACTTTTAAATCGTGAATAATTACAATATTCGTCTTTTCTTCTCTAAAAACTCATGTGTGATAGGTAGAAACCGAGCTCATAATATTTGAATTCAGCACATTACAGTAGACACAAAAAAAAAACAGAAAAATATCATTGAGTGACCAAAAAAAATAAAAATGCGGTACAGGGTTATTAGGAATAATGGATATATCGAATTTTTGGCAAATTTTTGTATGCATTCTATTTGTGAATCATACAACTCCAATCGGCGTTTTTTTGTCACTTCAAGTAAAATACATGGATGATTTCTCTCAACTCTATACTTCTCGTTTTTTAAGTAAACAATTGACAGGAATAGATACACAGATACATTTGTTCTCTTCGACCAGGAAGTACTGTAAGTTTATTATTCAAACGAAGAACTTTGTGTAGTGTGGAGTTGGCACGTCTCACCAATTCATCAAGTATATTATTATTATGGGTATTAAGGCTGCAATTTTTTTGCTAATTAAAAAATGTTAGTGTCCAGCAAAGATTATGAAAAAATGAAATATCCTCTAGTAAATTAGGAGCTATAAAAGATTTTACATAACATTCTTAGGGTTTGAAGCAGTTAGTTATCATTAACTTTCTTAGAGTAATATTTAGAAATTACCATAAAAAAAGTTGCAACCTTAATACTATAGGAATACACAAATATTACTACATAATACGATGTATGTATATATTTGGAGGTGGGAATGTGCACCGCAACCTGAGAGATTTATTGTGCTAATTTCTGCTGGTAAGTTGTTGGGAACTCCTGGCCGACTAAAATAGAACCGCCTATTTCTCTTAGGAAACTCAGAAAGTAGGACGGCTTCATATTGGATATATCTTCCTCTTCCGTTCGATAGGCTCCTAGATATCACACCGTTGGGTTTTGCAAAGCGATGCATTCTTAAAAAATGTGGGTAGAAATTTTGTTCTTTTCATCGCGATATCTGCACTCTTCCCTTTCTACCAGTTTATGCTCTTAAAGTGTACCGTCACTAAGTTGGTTTTTACTTAGGCCCATAGAGAATTTATGAAATTCCTTCTGCTCATAATTCCCAAAAGTCTCTTCACTAGTCTCACTCCAATAAATGTATCTCCTATTCACTTTCTATCTTTTTATTTCTTCCAGTATTCTTCTTCTTCAAGTGCCTTCTCCATTGCGGAGGTTGGCAATCATAATAGCCATTTTAATTTTTGAGGCAGTTGTTCTAAATAGTTGTTTTGAACTGCATCCAAACCATTCCCTAAGGTTTTTTAGCCATGAAATTCGTCGTCGTCCTACGCCTCTTCTGCCACTTATTTTGCCTTGAATTATGAGCCGTAAGATGCTGTACTTTTCTCCCCGCATAATGTGTCCGAAATATTGCAGTTTTCTCTGTTTTACTGTCGTCTCGACTTCCTTTTCTTTCCCCATTCTTCTTAACACCTCGGCGTTCGTAACTCGATCTACCTACGAAATCCTCCGAATTCTTCTATAGGTCCACATCTCAAAAGAGTGAAGTCTTCTCATTGCCTCTCGATTCAGTGTCCATGCTTCCATTCCATAATACAGAACATTGTATACGTAACATTTAGTCAGTCGTATTTTCAGGGCTAGCGTTAGATCTTTGCTGCAGATAACCTTTTTCATTCTAATAAAGTTGGCACGTGCTTTCTGGATTCTGGTTTTTGATTTCGACAGTATAGTCATTATTTTTTGTTATTAGGGTTCCCAAGTAAGTGTACTTCTTAACTCTTTCTATGTGCTAGCCTCCTACCATTAGGGTTTCATTATTATTGGTGTTGTTCTTACTAATTATCATGAACTTGGTCTTTTTCGTGTCGAAATTCTCCACTAACTCTTAATATTTTATTCATTATTTTTTCTAGGTCTTTCAAACTATCAGCTATTATTACGGTGTCATCTGCATACCTAATATTGTTGATTAAAACTCCGTTTACTTTTATCCCTGCTGTTTCAGATTCAAGAGTTTCCAATATGACCTCTTCAGAATAAGCGTTAAATAGTAAAGATGACTGTCTGACTCCCCTTTGTATTTCCATATCTCCGGATATTTCCTGCCCAATTTTTACTGCCGCTCGCTGATTGTAATACAGATTTGATATCAACCTTAAATCTCTTTCATCCAAATTTTTGCTTCTGAGAATCTCTATCGAATTGTCATATTTGACCCTATCAAAAGCTTTGTTGTAATCTATGAAGCAGACATTGAGGTCCTGATTGATATCTAAGCATCTTTGAGTAAGCACATTAAAAGCAAATAATGCTTATCTTGTACCCACCCCGTTCAGGAAGCCAAACTGTGTGTCACCAATATCCAGCTCCAATTTGGAATGTGCGTGTACAATTTTTAAAAGGGTTTTCAAAGTATGTGACATGAGAATGATTGTTCGATAGTCACTGCATTTTTTTGAACTTGGTAAACATATGAATGTTGATGTTAACATTTCTCGGGGAATAGTTCCTGCCGTGTAAATTGTATTAAATAATCTCACCAATAAATCCAAATTTTTGTCATTGATCAGCTTCAAAAACTCACCTGACATTTCATCAGGACCAACAGCTTTATTAGTTTTTATCGACCTTAATGCATAAATGACCTCTGCTTTAGTAATTTCAGGCCCTATGTCACCGTTCAGACTGTTTATAGAAGAATTTTATGTTTTTGATCTTCAAATAGTTTTTCTATGTATTCTTTCCACCTGCATAATTTTTGCTGTGTTTCCATAATAATGTTTCCCTCTTTGTCTAGCAATACGTTTGAGGTTTTTCTCTTTTCTATTCCAGCTAGTTCTTTGAATTTTTTATGCAAGTTGAAGTTGTCGTGCTTGTTTTGCAACTCCTCTATTTTTTTGCATTTTCCAGTATTGCTTGTTGCCAATCCCGCAAAAATATTCGACTGTGAGAAATGGTATTTCCACTTTTTTACGCGTTTGCCTACCATTTGTGCTGTTCTTGTTTAGATCGTTTACTTCATCTATAATACTATAGAAGCAGGTGCGTCCCCCCCCCCCCGCAGATTTTTGAATGTACCCGACTATTTTGCATCCGTCATAATCCTTCCAATTTATTCATTTTCGTCAAGGGACTTGAGGGTGCCCCTGGATTGGCTGCGCCCCCCCCCCTCGCCCAAGGGGTCAGCGGGGTCGTTATTTACGCTACTGCAGCTTTTTTTTACATTTCACATTACAATTTTGAAATGAAATCAACTAACTCTAATTTAGTTACTAAATGTAAAAGTGTCAACACCGCATTATATTCGATTTGAATAATAAACTTCCAACCCAAATGAAGTATAGAAATGAAAGAAATCGTTCAGACCGACAGCAAAGCTATGTCACCGGGATACGAGTGTATGGCAACACGGAATTTGAGGAATTTGTGACCCAGGTTGCAGGGTGGAAACTAGAATATTCTATTTAAAACCAATTACTTAGCTTTTTAGCCCATTTAACAATATCCACGGAACTTCCATTAATAATATGTATTTTGTATAATAAATTTAATTATACTATTTGGAAAAAAGCATTTCTAAAAGTCGATGGTGTATGATATTTGTGTGATGTGTCATTTTTTTTTAGTATTTTATAGAAAATTCTTAAAAAGAGTAATATACAAAATTTTTTTATAGATTTTTAATCATGTGGTTTTAAAATTTATTGTTTGGACCCCAATTTTTTTGCTCAATTTTTACATTTTTAACCATTGTGACTATGATTTGTAAGTTTACTTTTAAACAAGAAACTATATTGTATAATAAAAATCTTCCAATAATTTATCTTTTTTGTAGATTACTGAGTAAGAGAAAAGGTTTTATCTATCGTAAAAATTTTAAAATAAATATGGAGACCCAGAGTGTGTTCAGGAATGATCGTTCTAAATTAACATGAAGTAGAATTGTGCGCTCTAGTTCACCCAATCTAGGAAATATTGTGAAAATTAAAAAGCTGGTAGCTGAAACAATCTTTCAGTAGCACTTAATTATGGGAGAGCGACATAATTTTATTAAATGTCATGAAACTTGTTATAATGAATAATAGTAGTTTCGGAAATTTAAGAACAGTTGGAGTACAATGGAAGAAAAAAGGTACCTCGATTTTCAGAAAAAAAAACAGTGTTTAATAATTATGTATTTTTTTCTTAAAATATTCTAGAACAGACCTTAAACTATTGATTGAAACCTAAAATAATTGCTTGTTTTCAAAACTCTATATTTATTCTTTTGTGCCCCAGGTCTGCGTACAATGGAACGAACTCTGTGGTCCACTGGAATAAAACAAATAAATCGTGATATATCTTAATATACAAGATGCGCCATTTTAATCTTCTTCTTCTTCTTCCTCTGGTTATAGGCTTACAGCCTGTTTTTTCCAACTCAATCATTCATCTCATTAGATGTTGAAATCCAGGACTCTCTCCATCTTTTAGGTAGTCTACCTATTGGTCTTCTGGTTTCCGATGTTCCATCTCGGGCGATTATCGCTATCCTATTTTGCGCCATTCTTCCTACGTGCTCATTCCAGGCTCTTCTGCGCTTCCGTCCCCATCTTACTATATCCTGCATTCCATGTTCCTCGCGTATTGTTGAATTGCGTATGTGATCTCTTAATGTGTATCCCGATATTCTTCCTAGTACTTTCATTTCGGCAGTTCTTAGAATTGATTTTGTTTTTGTGTTGTCAGCTCTCGTCTCTATTGCGTACGTCATTATCGGTCAAATACAGGTCTTGTAGATTTTTGTTTTTGCGTCCTTGCTCATGTATGTGTTGTTCCATATTATATCCGCCAGGCTTCCTGAGATTCTATTTGCCTTGTTTACTTGGTTTCTTACTTCTCTTGTTCTGTCTTGGTTTGTGGATATCTCAACTCCTAAGTAATTAAAGTTCATGAGTTGTTCTATTGGTTTGTCATCCACTACTAGTTTGCATCTTAAGGGCACTTTGCTTATTACAATTGACTTAGTTTTATCGATGGATATTTTCATGTTGAATTGCTTGCTTATGGTGTGGAATGCAAATAGAAGTCTTTGGAGATCGTCTTCATTTTCCGAGACTATGACGGCGTCATCAGCGTAACATATTATTGTTATTTCCCCGGTATTCATTCTGTACCCTGGTGCCGCTCTTTTGACGTTCTCAATTATTTGGTCCATTACTATGTTAAACAGTAATGGACTCAGAGAGTCCCCTGTCGTATGCCCGACGTTATCGGTACATCCTTAGTTAGGTTGCCGCTTACTGAGATTTGTGTTGTGGTGTTGGAGTTTAGATGTTCAACTATATTAATTAAATTGTTTGGGATGCCTTTAATTCGCATTATTTGCAGAATATCATCCAGTCTCACCCTATCAAAGGCTTTAGTGAGATCTATAAAGCCCATAAAAGCCGGCTTAGTAAATTCAATAGATTTCTCTGCTATCTGTCTTACGATGAATATGGCATCTACTGTAGATCTGTTTTTGCGGAAACCTTGCTGTTCTTCTGATATTCTGCAATAGTCAGTTATTATACCTTCAAGGATTTTGGTGAATAATTTCATTATTGAATTTAATAAAGTTATTCCTCTATAGTTTTCAGTGATTTTCTTGTCACCCTTCTTGAAAATAGGTACTGTTATACTTTTCTTCCAATCTTGGGGTATCTCTTGGTCTTTAATTATTTTGTTAAAAAGTTTTGTTAGTTCTTCGTGTAATGCATTTCCACCATATTTAATTAGTTCGTTGGGAATATTGTCGGGTCCTGGGGCTTTTCTCGTTTTTAATTTGGCTATCGTGTCTTTCGTCGTTTGGAGGCTTACTTCCTTGGTGTATTCGTCATATTGAGATGCATTTTCGGGTGGGTAGTTGTTCTGTTGTGATTGATCAATATTTCTATATAGTGTTTTAAAGTGTTCTTCCCAGTCGTGCTCAGAAATTTTTTGGGATTGTGTATATTCGTTTATATCCTGTTTCCTTCTTCTGATCATGTTTCATACCTTCTTTTGTGCCCCGTACAAGTCATATTCCATATCTACTGTGAACCTCCGCCAATATTCGTTTTTGATTTGTCTTAAGTCGGCGTTTACTCTGTTTCTTATTTCTTTGTATCGATTGTGTTCTGTTTATGACTTGTTATTTCTGTATCGGAGGTAAGCCTGTCATTTCTCTGCTGCCAATGATTTCACCTCAGGAGTATACCAGTGCTTGGCTGATGGCTTAGAATTTGTGTTGACTTCTCTGTATCCCAATGCTTCCTCGGCCGATTTATCTACATTTCCTCTGATTTTTCCCCAGCTTTCTTCAACATCATCTGAATCTTTAATAGAGTTTTCTTTGATCTTTTCTGCAAGTCTCTTTTTATACAAGTCTTTGGTTGATTCATCACTTACCGAATCAATTCATTTTAATCTATAGATCCAAATAATTGAATTGAGTTTGCCGATACTTGGTGGAACTCCATATCATTAAAGCATTGACTAAATAAACACTAGGCAATGATTGAAGATAACGTAGTAAAACTCGATTTTTACTTAAAAATTCCACTTTAATTGAAACTTCAATAAAAAGATATTCAACATGTTTCGCTACACGATAGCTTCATCAAGAAGATTCTTGGTAAAACTACCGTGTAGCGAAACATGTTTGATATCTTTTTATTCAAGTTTCAAGTGGAATTTTTAAGTAAAAATCTATTTTTACTACGTTATTTTTAGATCCAAATATCTTTTAAAATACTCCATTTACAAAAAAATAGTTCAGATAAAAATTATCAAGGACATAGCGAGTCATTTATCTGTACTTATCACCTTGACCTTGAAAGCAATTTTCAAGGTCAAGGCGATTTTTTTAAACGAATAACCCTCATTTTTTTATTTAAGAAATGAAACGCAGAGAAAATTTCCTATCCAACGGTATGAATAACAACATAAGAAGTTAAATCACATCTAGAGATCGTTTGAAAGTCAAATATCCTCATACTTTGAATAAACTAATAATTCGGAAACTAAAAGTGATGGAGAAAAACCTTTTCCTACAAACGTTTCTGGAAATCAAAGCCTGTTTATTAAAGTGACCTTAAATTTCACCCTAACCTTTACGTTGAAGATCGTATCAAGATTATGATTACTTTTTAAATGGGGCTCCATACTTTTGACCCCGAAAATGGAGTTAGAGGAATATTTTACGATTGGATGTTACTTTGAAATGATCTTTGAGGTCAAAATTAATGCTCAAACTTCCAGACATCTAACCAAATTTTGAATTACCCGACACAAATTTAGATTATTTTTCAAGCTCTGTAATATTGTATTGATTTTGTATTAATTCTTTTTTGTAGGTTAAGCTATCATTTTAGTTCTAATAATATTTATCTGTAAATGTTTTACGATTATATTTTAGTTTTTTGTTACGAGCTGTTATTTATATGGTGAGTTTTTGCAACTTCTCGTGGAGTCCTTTAATTTCCATTTTAGTGCGGATGTTTGAAATCCATTTTTTCCGTTGACTTCCTCGTTTATTTATTTGTGCTGATGTCCAGTTCTAAACCTTTAATCGTATCATTTTTTCGCTCATTTATTGCAGGTTTCCACACCATTTTAAACGTTTTTCAATTATATCATCCATTATTAAATTTTTTACTTCCATTCTTCCTTACATGTTCAAGTAAAGTTAAACACATTTTTATCTGTTACCCACCCATCAGTACTGGCTGCATCATAGCCTGATATATCCTTCTTTTTGTTTTCTTTGTTAGGTTTTTACTCCACAAGATTAGATGTAGTGATTTAACTATATTTTTTCCTTTTCCTATTTTCTCTAGTATATCTTTATTATCATTTCCGTCTCCATCCATAGTAAATCCTAGGTATTCGTATTGTCTAACATTTATTATTATTCCGCTTTCTGTTTCGATGTCTTGTCCTGTATCTCTTATAGTCATGTATTGTGTCTTTTATATGTTTATCTCTAAGCCCCATTTAGTGAAATCTTCTATGAGTTTATTCATACTATGTTTTGCTGGTCTTCCGCAGGAACTGCCTGACCATCTGCAAAGAGGATTGAATACAAGTGAATGTACTCTATCCATATCCCCATGGGGCTATATTTTCTTATCCACTGTTTTAAAGCGCTGCAGAGATCAATTTTAAACAGGGTTTGAGAGAGGCAGATGCCCTGTTTAACCCCTTTAGTTTGTAAGAAAGCCTTAGAAGTTTGATTTCGGACCCTAACAACCCCTCGGTTTTCTCTATACAATGTTTTTACGGTTTTTTTTATATACTATTTATGCCTGCTTCTTTCATTGTGATCCATAATTTCTGCAAAAGGAGAGAGTCAAATGCCTTACGAAGATCTACGAAAGTAGCCTGAAACTTCATTTCTCTTGCTTGCTTTTCTGTCAGTTGTTTTATTGTAAATATATTGTCCAAGCAGGATCGCCCACGTTGAAATCCACTTTGTTCTTCCATTTCCGTGGCTTCCTCTTTTATTCGGGCTGTTGGGACTCTTTCGTAAAGCTTTCCAGGGGACGATGTAATACTAATACCCCGATAATTACTGCAGTTTCTCCTGTTTCTCTTTTTATAAATGAAATTTATGTAAGAGCTCCTCCAATCTCTTGGTATAATTTCCTCTTCCAAGCACTTGTTAAAAATTACACAAAGCAACTCATACGTTCTTGTGGTGGAGTGCTTAATTAACTCGATAGGTAAATCCCCTGGTGCTGGTGCTTTATTATTCTTAATTTTTTGTAATGCTGTTTTTATTTCTTCTAATTTAATGGTATTTACTCCATTAACCTCTGTTTCGTCTATATCGAACTATTATTTAATATGAAAAATTAATTTTAATTAGCCAATTTTACTGTTCATAATGACTATTCAAGTAATTCGCCAATTTATTTTGATTTTTAGAAGGGATTCGCAAGAAGAAAAAGATTGAAAACCGCTGAATTAAACCAATACTCTAACTGCCGAATACTGAAATCTATTGCTTCATTTGTACAGCCATAGAAAAATATATTTAGATAGAAATTTTCCTCGCAAGCCAAAATGAAGCGGGTGTAGCGTATGAAAAAGATGAAATATATGTGGCTTAATAAATCTGAATGAGATAGAGTTTCCTATATGTAGGAGAAATACATAAATAAGAGCTGGCATAAACAAGATCGCTATCCTTTGCCATAGAGAGGTAGTGCTTAGCTATCAACCAAAAGCGGTGATTCTCACTAAAGGAAATAGTGACGGCATAACGACCTACGGAATGCTCAATCTTCAGTAATAAGTAAGAGACAAAGACACTAACAGAAATATCAAAGAAATGAAAAGAAATATGGCTGTAGCAGAGGTAATAACATACCTTAAATGAAATGTGAAAAAATGACCAATGGTCGGTGGACAAAACGGATTCTAATGAGTCCAAAAACAAAGAAAGACCTCTTACTATGTTGAATGACAACTTTAAGTATATCTTGATAAACCAAATAAGAGAATCCCATTATTGTGAACTGCGAACCATTTTAAGACCAGTGTATGTCCCATTGTATAGGTTAAGGGCTGTGTGATGATGGCACAGGCACCCGAAATCACTCTAACGTAATGGAAAATAATTTTAAAGCACTTATATTAAAGATACAGTCGGAGATGGGATCGGAGACCATCGATAAGATTAAGCAATCCTGTGAAAAGATATAGAAGATATAATAATAATAATGAAATGGAAAGGGAGAAAAACCGTTCAATTGATTTTCGAGAAGATCGAGTTGTTCTGATAGAGTTCTTAACATCTTTTAAGTATTGGCAAAGCATTTTCATAAATTGTTTTCTTGTTTTTAAATTGAAAGATAAAAGAAATTTCTAATATTGTCAATAAAGAATTTATTAAATATGACTGTATTTGCATTTGACATTGAAATAAAATACAAGTACAAATAATGTAAGTGGATTTTTCCACATTCAAATAAGCGGTGCCTACACTTTTGTTTACGTATTAGAAATTGGATACGAAGAGCGTTTCCTGAAATGTTTACGAAAGAAAAAAATTAACTTATATTTCGATATGGATGTTAAAAGCTGAGTATCTGTTTGATAAGTAAAGTATATTATATATTAATAATTTGGTAACATTCGTCCTACTAAAAAAATACTCAGTTATTTTTTGTTTCTTTTATAATGGCCCAGAATTTGGGACACTATAGGTCATGATTTAATTTAGAAAAAAATATATAATTTGTAGACAAACATTTATTAAGGCCCAAAATAACAATTTGAACTCACTAAAATAATAATAGCCACATTCACTAAGAAAGTTAAAGACTACCTATCTAGTTGCCGTGGAAGTTAGATCTTCTAGTCCGCCAGTTTTGTTTTGCTCATGGTATTGCCATAATTTATATTAAATAAGTCAAAAATTAAACGTTTATATAAAAATATTAAGGATATAGCGATAAAGCCTTGATACATGTAAGAGAAATAATTGAATCTCAAAAATAAATAAAATCGTCCATTTTTGCCGGTTCAGTAATAACAGAAAATTACTTTTTATGCTTGTATTTTTAGGATTTAAAACTTGCTTGACTTATTGTTGCTCTTGTCAGCTTAAACACTATGCTGTCAATTTAGGAGGATTTTAAAGTTAGACCATGTTGTATGTAGTGAATCAGGGAGTAAATATTGAGTCCAATATGTAACACTGTGTTCTAAATTATTTTAAAATAATCTGTTCAATGAATCTGGATATTGTTTAAATTAATTTCAACAAAAATGATTACAATCTCCTTATATTTCCCAACTGCTAAGTGGAACTATCAGGAATAACTAGAAATATGAAATGTCCATTTAGTACATTTTCTTAAAAAATTAATTTTAATTTCGTAAGATGATTTTTTTAATTCCAATACTTTTTCTGCATAGAACATATCAATTATTGCCTTAAACTGCACTAAAACGAAGTCATTGGGCTCAGAGTCTTTATTACTCTCTTCAAATCCCGAGAGTTCAACTTCTGGAGTTCAGTCTCCTATTTCACCATTAAAATCGTCATGAACTAAGAATTTTTTATCTCCTTCTTGGTGACTAAGTTCTCATTTTTTTCTTTTATTACATTCCATTTTCTTACTTTTCGATATATTTTAATTATCTCTTCTTTTTCCCAGGAGAATCAGTTGGAATACAACTTGTCGCTCTTTCACGTTTTTTTTTTACGTCTCCTTTCTCCTACTTTAGGATTGCCCTACAGTGTTCAATTCCTGACAGGAATCATTTCCAATAATCTTTCTCTAGCAGCTTTTTAACCGACTTCTATAAGAAGGAGGTTCTCAATTCGTCGACTATGTATTTTATAGTAGACAAAGTTTTACTCGGCCTTCCCCAATAAACACTTGGTGTACAGCCCTTCTCATATTATTTTCCGAAAATGTCCTTTTTGGGTCTTTCTTTTAGATCCTCTGGACATCTGACATATTGGTTAAGGCTAATTAATCACATAAATGACCCCAACGCATACACTCTGTTATTTGCGAATATTTTGCAATTAAAACAAAAATTTTAACCTTGAAAACCACACTTTCATGCAGGTTTTTATTATCTATATTTTTTCATATACTATTTTTCAGTAGTTTTTGTTTTTAAGCTAAGTAACATATTTTAATGAGGTCATGAGTTTGCGAGGGGAAATGCGCTCATATTTTACGGAGTTTAAATGAATTACATCTTAAAAGACCCAAAAAATCCTCGTCCATGTTATTAATATTTAATAAGGGTTGCAATGCGTTTAATGCTCTACTCTCAAATATTAAAGGACTGAAAACAGTTAGTGTATTTAAAAATAAAGTCTTAAAAAACATATGCTCTAGTTGACAGTAAAGGCCGACGGATTTGGCCTCATATGAGGTAATTTTGAAATTTATTGTTAGTAGACTTCTGATTACGTAGAAACCTTTAGAATGATAATAGTAATTATGTAGTGTGAAAAAACAGTTTTTTCGAGCTCTAGGAAAAGCTATTATTTCTCAGTAAAAAAGTTTCAAATAAAAGTTATTGAAAATACCTACCTACAAAATGAGCTAAAGCTCATCCAAATCGGATAAGTTTTTCCCCGTTTTTTGTTTTGCTTATGGTATTGTCATAATTTATATTAGATATGTCAACAAATAAACGCTTATATAGAGATATTAAGGATAAGAATCTTGCGATAAAGCCTTGAAATATTTAGAAGAAATAGTTGTATCACAAAAACAAATAAAGTTCTCCATTTTTACCGGTTTAGTAATAAAACAAGATGATTTTTTATGCTTTTGTTTTAGAGTTAAAAATTTGCTTGAGTTACTCTTATTATTGTCAGTTTAGGATCTCAGCTCTCAATTTAAGGCGGTTTTAAATTTAAACCATGTTAGTGAATCTGGCTGTTAATGTTTAGAGAGGACAATATTTATCATCAGTGGGTTCATCATCATCATGACCACATTCTCGCAAGATTTAAGGACCTGCCATTGGCTTTACGTCGTAAATCCCAACCCGTAACATTTCTCTGTAAGCTTCTGAACGCAAGGATTGATTGCCAATTTCTGTTAGAGCAACCATCATTTCACGTTCCCGTCTTGGTGCCAAGCATCCACCAGCTTTATCCACCGCCTTTGCTGGGTCAAACATTTTATTCCAATGTCCCATCTACAAAATGTGCAACAATTTAAATCGTATTTCTGCACTATGCGACATGCATTTTGACGGTCTACCAACTATTCTGAGACATCTGCGCGAGGTGTCTGGTTATCCTTTGTAGTTTGCTACTTTGCTGTGTGTATGGATAGGTTATAAAAATATTGTAAGCCTACAGCTTGTAAATCCGATTTTTAGATGGATGGTGAACTGATTTTGAATGGGTCCTTAGTGTCAGTTTTAGATTAACTGTAGCTTCAGATAGTTTACTTACTTTATTAGTTTATTTACTTTATTATATTAGTTTGTTTATCTATGTTTGAATATCCTGTAAGGGAGCAGTTAGCCTGTTGGAAATAAATAGCTATTTATTTATTTATTATTTATTATAAAACTCTGTTCGTTTTTTCACCAGAAAGTCTATTAGTTTTGAAAATCAAGTATCATGCTCAATGCTTTATATCATATGATAGAAAATAGATGAAAAGTTTTAAAATTAAAGAAACTGAAGCAGCGCACCGACATGTACAAAAATAGTTATAATAACTGAAGTTCTTTATGCACTTGTATTGTTTATTTTATGATTAGATGTTTATAATTATTTAATAAGTTGAATATATATATATATATATATATATATATATATATATATATATATATTAAAATGTGTTTAAAGTATTAATGCAACGATCAGCGAAAACTATAATGAACTATATGCACTAGACAAGCGCCTGTAAGTAGACTTCCACTTTCCTTCATTCATGGCGGTGTGCACCTTAAAACTGATGAAACACTATTTGTTTACAGCGTTAACCAGCACTACATTTTCGTATTGCGATTAATTCCAGCATGCATAGAATTTGAAAATATTTATTTAATCAAAAGTTATTAATGTTAAAAAGTGGCAAAAAATGTAATTTTCCAAATGTTTAACGATTTTTTTAACTCAAAAACTATGCGTTGGAAGAAAAATTTCAAGAGTCAGTTTTTGCTTAGAAGCGACCGAGAAACATGAATATTTAAAAAAAACAATTTTTTTAAATACTAATACTTTTTTTGGTTATAACAAATTTCCTGACACTTATTCGGGAATTGACCCTCGATGATTGGGGATCAAAATACATATAAAAAAATTTTAGAAAGTCATGTCTTTTCGTCGGTGACGAGAACCCACTGGGCTTGCCAACTAATACCCTAAAACAATAATGGATGTATAATTCTTTTACCAACAATTATGCAAAACAAATTTAAAAACAAAAGTAGTAACAATAATTTTACCAGTAATTCCTTTCTCTTTAATTTAAGGTAATTTTATTACATTGAATACAAAAATTCTAAAATCGATATTTTCCAAACTAGATATTAAACTTTCCAGAAACAGAAGTTCGGCGTATGTTGACCGTCAATATTTCAGAAAACAACTACTACTAATTACAAGGTTTGTATTCTTCCATCAATTAGTTAATAGTTTTAATGGAATGAGAAATAGGAAAAGGTATTAATTAGAAATAATTATTTAGCGTAGATTCTATTCCTAAATCTATGAAGGAAATAAATAAGTTGGTCCAATTGACTCCATCATATTTTCGCCAGCTAATTTTATCAATTTTTTTTATTCGAATACTAATTATCATATAAATGAATATGTAAATACACGAAACATAAAAAATATGCCAGGAAACTAAAAATGTACACGATAGAATGTGACATTGGTAAGGCTTATTTATTTCTCCAAGCTTAGTTATAACGAAAATTGATCAAGTACGTGTCGGACAAGCATTATGTCAGGTTCCATAGCAATTATTATTTAATTTAATTAACAGTATGTGCCTACAGGATTTGATCGAGAAAGATGGCCTTTTTACTGGAAAGCATATTGTTCCGATATTTCAATATGATGTCCGATTAAATTTCAAACAATTTCTGTTTATTTCATAAAATAGTAAACATAAGGCAGTCCGACCAGTTTTATTGACGTTTTAACTAAGTGTTATAACATCGAAATTTTCTAAGTATTTAAAGGTTTCTGTTTGATTTCAGATTTATATTTAGAAGAAAAAATAATTAGCTTAAATAACAAAGTAAAAAATCACTCTCAAACCCAAAAAAATTTTGCAAAACAGCTAGGATATACTGTCACTTTTAATATATTAATTAAGCTAAAAAATATATTAAAACTCTTACTCTACTTCATCAATTATCCAACTTGGTATTTTGTAAACTCGTTAGTGATTAATTAGGAATGTACATATAAATTAACTTTGGAAAATCGTTAGTAAATCAGTATTAAAAAAAATAATTAGGTAAAATAAGGAGCATGCACTAATATTATAATTGCTAACAAATTTCCCAAGAATTAACATGTCCTCAAAACTAGAGCTCATTGTAGGGTAGGTGAGAAACGCGATAATATTTGGAAAAACTTTGATAAGTAGTACTAATTCTTTTATTTATTGATATATACTCCGATTAAATAGATCTTTTTGTAACTGCATTATATAATCTAGTATAACATGTTAATCTGTACGTCAATCTATTCTGATATAACACTACTTTAGGAAATAATCAATAACAAATCATACCAATATATAATTTAAAAAATCCCCTTAAGAAGCCTTTGTTAAAATGGAACGCGCCATCCCTGTATATCCCTGAAAACACCACTTATTCCCACTCCTGTATTATTAAGATAAGGAGTGTTATAAATATATGTCAAGTAGCGTAGAAAAGTAGGCTGTTAACTTGTTTAAGCTTTCCGAAAACAAATTTGTTATATTCACGAAGATTGAAATAAAATATTTTTTTGAAAAGAAGGTTTTCTTAAGTCATCATTCCTTCGGACCGACATATTACCGCCGCAGTTATATGGATTTTGCAAAGTGATCAAATGCCAAATTGGGAAGGGTTTCTTTCAAGAACCTATTCAAAAAATTTACAAGCACTGCCAATAAAGTGTACATTCTGGAAGCAGAAAATACCAATCTAAGGTGGTAACTGAACATCAAAGGACTACAACAAGTTACAACACTATAACTCAGGAAGTTGCTTGTGAACGACTCGAGGGAATATCGCTGGAGTTTCCCAAGTATACAGCACAAGCCAAACATCAACAAGCCAGCCTAGGTTAAGAAAATAGAAATTGAGAAATCATCAGAAGAACAAGAAGTCATTTAACATAACAGCCAGCTGACAATGATATTAATGTAAAAATAAACGGCATAGAATAATAAATATATATATATATATATATATATATATATATATATATATATACATTTAATCAACAAATGCAATTTAGACGCTTTAATTGATTTGTTAAGTATATTGTCGATTAAATCACCTAATATAAAAATGCCAGAAGTAAACTACCATCCCTTTGAGTGTAATCTAAAATTATTAAACAGAATCATTAGTTCAGTACAAAGTATAATAAAATCCTTTCTAGGTATTTGTCTTTTTGATACTATTTTAAATAAATTGATTGTAAAAGCTGCCGAATTCATAGTTTCAAGAACGAAATTAAATATTTGGACAGTAATTAAAGATGTCTTACTATGTACTTTCTTTGATCAAAAATCAAAAGATTGCCTTATTCAAGATTTATTAAATCTAAAACCCTATAAAAATGAAAGTCCCATACTGTTAGGAATGAGATTACAAGATTCTAGAAGTTTATTATTTTCAAAATAAAGTTATTGTAATGATCCGGTAGAAACAAAAGAAAACCCCTCTAAAAAAATTCTTAAAAGGACTCACTTGTAATCTCAAATTAGTCACAAGATCAAATTCTAATGTACCTGCGTATAAACCAAAGTATTACCAATCAATACAAAATTATGTACCATATAGACAAATCTACAATCCGTTAGGCTTGTTACTTCCGATACTACAAAAAACAATTTTTCTAGACCTTTTACAAGTGTTCTACAACTAATTAGTTATTTTTCTCAGTAGAGATCTAATTTTATAAAATATCAATCAAGCTTTATTAGACCTACAAACTTTATACCACCAAGATTGCCGAACTTTACTAATGCAAGACTAAATTTTAATAATTTAAATTCTGGCCAAATGTCACGAAGAACAAAAAGAGAAGCGACGGACACTAGTTCGGGAAATACAGTTATAAATAATTCTGCAAAGAAAAACTTTATTTCGCAAGAATTATATAACCATATTTCTAGTGACCGAAATTATTATGTTATTTTCAAGATGTAAATAATATCTACCAATATTTATTGATAAAAATAACTTTCTAAATTCTCCATTTATTGTTCGTTAGTTATAAACTTCTCATTTGTATTAATTTTTAAAAGTAGAAAATACTTCAAGGAGTCACGAGAAGCAGAAAAACTGAAAACAAAATTATATAAATACATTTGTGTCTTCCAAACATCAAAACAAAATGCTTCCCACTGACTATAAACAACGACGAAAAAAACTTGTTTATGTATATATATATATATATATATATATATATATATATATATATATATATATATATATATATATATATATAAATATGTAGATAAGTTTTTGTCCGTGTAATTTAAAATAAAATAGAATAAAATATTGGCGAAGCGGACGTGAAAATTTGTCAATCTACATGATTCTCGTATTAAAAAGTGCGGAGCACTCCAAAGTATGGAATAACTCCGGGTCCGACAGATGGCGACAGCGCTGTTTCGTCCTAATATGGGACTCGTCAGGCCACCGCAGTCGGTACAAACCATCATCTCGCCTTTGCATCGTATAAGCCATACTTATAATCAAAATACGGCAAATAAGACGACAAAGGCGACATCTCGATGGTCCACTTGATAATACAAGAACCATACAGATTAACAAAGTTTGTAAGAGAACCGTCATATGATGGCGCGACGGTGAATTAAAACAGAAATATGTAAAATCGAGTACACGAAACGCGCTGCCCAAAAGATAGGGGTAGCATTTTTCGGTACTGGCAAGCAAGCATACCGCTATTTAAGCAGCCAAAGCCACGTGCCGCACCAAACGATCCCACCATGAGAGCATCGTTTAGCGTGCTTCAAAGCCAAACAAGTAAATAAATATGTAGATAAGTTTTTGTCCGTGTAATTTAAAATAAAATAGAATAAAATATTGGCGAAGCGGACGTGAAAATTTGTCAATCTACATGATTCTCGTATTAAAAAGTGCGGAGCACTCCAAAGTATGGAATAACTCCGGGTCCGACAGATGGCGACAGCGCTGTTTCGTCCTAATATGGGACTCGTCAGGCCACCGCAGTCGGTACAAACCATCATCTCGCCTTTGCATCGTATAAGTTATTCTTATAATCAAAATACGGCAAATAAGATGACAAAGGCGACATCTCGATGGTCCACTTGATAATACAAGAACCATACAGATTAACAAAGTTTGCCAGTACCGAAAAATGCGACCCCTATCTTTTGGGCAGCGCGTTTCGTGTACTCGATTTTACATATTTCTGTTTTAATTCACCGTCGCGCCACCATATGACGGTTCTCTTACAAACTTTGTTAATCTGTATGGTTCTTGTATTATCAAGTGGACCATCGAGATGTCGCCTTTGTCGTCTTATTTGCCGTATTTTGATTATAAGTATGGCTTATACGATGCAAAGGCGAGATGATGGTTTGTACCGACTGCGGTGGCCTGACGAGTCCCATATTAGGACGAAACAGCGCTGTCGCCATCTGTCGGACCCGGAGTTATTCCATACTTTGGAGTGCTCCGCACTTTTTAATACGAGAATCATGTAGATTGACAAATTTTCACGTCCGCTTCGCCAATATTTTATTCTATTTTATTTTAAATTACACGGACAAAAACTTATCTACATATTTATTTACTTGTTTGGCTTTGAAGCACGCTAAACGATGCTCTCATGGTGGGATCGTTTGGTGCGGCACGTGGCTTTGGCTGCTTAAATAGCGGTATGCTTGCTTGCCAGTACCGAAAAATGCGACCCCTATCTTTTGGGCAGCGCGTTTCGTGTACTCGATTTTACATATTTCTGTTTTAATTCACCGTCGCGCCACCATATGACGGTTCTCTTACAAACTTTGTTAATCTGTATGGTTCTTGTATTATCAAGTGGACCATCGAGATGTCGCCTTTGTCGTCTTATTTGCCGTATTTTGATTATAAGTATGGCTTATACGATGCAAAGGCGAGATGATGGTTTGTACCGACTGCGGTGGCCTGACGAGTCCCATATTAGGACGAAACAGCGCTGTCGCCATCTGTCGGACCCGGAGTTATTCCATATTTTGGAGTGCTCCGCACTTTTTAATACGAGAATCATGTAGATTGACAAATTTTCACGTCCGCTTCGCCAATATTTTATTCTATTTTATTATATATATATATATATATATATATATATATATATATATATATATATATATATATATATATATGTCAATATCTAAAATGCTTTCATAAAGAATAACGGCATTTGTTCAACAAAGAGCAACTTCAGTTAATATGTGTCTAGATAAATGCATTCTTAGTCTATTGGTATCAATAACTAAAAATTACTAATGTTTGAAGCTACAATATTTTACTTTATAAGAGTAGTATAAAAATAAATCAAAACTTATAAACTTACTGACTTAATATTGAATGATAATAAGTTAGTTAAGTGGATTATATAAAGTTATTAATTTCCTTTTCTCTGAAAAATCCATAGTGCCTGAACCATCTAGTTCTTATTATCGTGACAATTATAAATGGGGAGGTTTAATGATACACTGGCTGCAAAATGCAAAATAACATTTCCTAAAGTTACTCCTACCAAATGATTAAATTGATGGCGCCATCTGTAACTTAAAATTGATAAAAAGGTAACTCCGGGAAAGCTTAGTCTCTACAGATAAACTCTTGCTTGAGGTTATCCAAGTAAAACTCAAAATACGTCTACTCTACAATGAATTTTAATTTAATAATATTAAATGGTACTGTAGCAAAAATATAATAAAGCAAAGGTGACATTATTTGTCGAGGAAAATTGCAATTTTCTTTACATTATATTGGAATTTTTTTTACTAATTTAAGCAATTCAGCTACTTATCTGTTTGTAAGTACTCGTTTTCGGGCTACAGTCACCAAAGGATGGTCTCGGGCAAAAGGAATAAGCTTGAAAACAGCACAGCACTTTGGACGTCTTAATATTTCAATGAATCCATCGTAGAATCATGTAGTTGTCTTCGATATGGTTGATAAAAGTGGCCAAAAATAAAAGAGATGCAACCTATTCAGTAGCAAACATATCGGAGAAGTATTTCTATTAAGTACAAAACTACTATATTTAATGTTGCTGCTACACTAGGGTAACCGTATAACTACTACTTTGAATAAAACGCTGAATTTGGAGAACTAGATAGATCTCGAAGAAAGCAAAGATAAAGGTGAGTCCTGAAGAAAAGGGCATAAA
The DNA here is from genome assembly GCA_034092305.1 of Diaprepes abbreviatus. NCBI lineage: Eukaryota > Metazoa > Arthropoda > Insecta > Coleoptera > Curculionidae > Diaprepes > Diaprepes abbreviatus. The sequence continues at coordinate 8,521,805 of JASJET010000200.1, forward strand.
TCTTGAAGAAAAACGGATAAAGTTTCAATAAGATGAGATAATTTTGGCCTCTAAAAACTAACTGAACTAACCTGAACTAACAGAAATAGATAATTAATTTACAGAGGCGAAAATCGATAAAGGATACTAATAAGGAAACCCCGTAAAATCGTGACTATAGTTAAGAGCGATGCCAATAGATGGCGAGATGTGTACAATATCGTGCGACATTCCAAATTTGAATAAAACAGGCGAATGTTAAATATTTTTTAGGTACATGAATGAATTGATTCCATATTTTTTAATTCAAATATATATTAACATTTACATTTATCTGTATTGATATTTTGCCAGGTTGTAAAATCATTTGGCAATAGTTTGTAAATAAAAATGGAAATACGAAGAATGAAACTGTCTTAAAAAAATGAAGAACTAATAAAAATTACGTTGTTTTAAGTAAAATTATATGTTAATAAGTTAATTAAAGATATTATGACGAATAGTTAGAGTATTATTTTGTGCAAGTTTCAATGCTTTTGTCGTAAGAGTAAATGGTCAAAATTTTTTGATATTTCCGGATATTTAATGACACACTATCTTATTTTACATTAGTTTATATATATATATATATATATATATATATATATATATATATATATATATATATATATTATAATTTTTTCTCTATATATTAACGATTTGTTGGTAAAATAAGATAGTATTTCATTAAATATCCGGAAATATCAAAAAGTTTTGACCATTTACTCTTACGACATAAGCATTGAAACTTGCCCAAAATAATACTCTTACTATTCGTCATAACATCTTTAATTAACTTATTAACATATAATCTTACTTAAAACAACGTAATTTTCATTAGTTCTTCATTTCTTTAAGACAGTTTCATTCTCCATATTTCCATTTTTGTTTACAAACTATTGCCAAATGATTTTACAACCTGGCAAAATATCAATATAGATAAATGTAAATGTTAATATATATTTGAATTAAAAAATATGGAATCAATTCATTCATGTACCTAAAAAATATTTGACATTCGCCTGTTTTATTCAAATTTGGAATGTCGCACGATATTGTACACATCTCGCCAACTATTGGCATCGCTCTTAACTATAGTCACGATTTTACTGGGTTTCCGTATTAGTATCCTTTATCGATTTTCGCGTCTGTAAATTAATTATCTGTTTCTGTTAGTTCAGGTTAGTTCAGTTAGTTTTTCGGAAGATAATATTAGATTTTGGAAATAGGTCATGTTTAATATTTTTACAGTATTTAGCGCCGTGATTTCAAAAATCTCTTGATAGGTGCCTGTTTAAAAGTCTAAATTTAACATTTTCCGAATTCAGTCATATTCTCTGCAACTGGCTATATTTTCAGTCATGTAGAATTGTTAAAAAACAAAATCATTAATCATCTGTTTTCTATTTTAGTTGATTTGATTGGTCTACACCAAAATCAGGTAAGTATATTCTATATTTTTCGATATAATCCTTGAGTAAAATAAATTAAATTATTTCCATTTTATGCATGCCATAACCTTCAAAATTTGCAGGACCATTAAGACGTTTGTTTTGTTTTAGAGGCCAGATTTATCTCATTTTATTGAAGCTTTATCCGTTTTTCTTCAAGATTTATGCCTTTTTCGTCAGGACTCACCTTTATCTCTTTTCTTCGAGATCTATCTAGTTCTCCAAATTCAGGGTTTTATTCAAAGTAGTAGTTATACGGTTACCCTAGTGTAGTAGCAACACTAAATATAGTAGATTAGTTCTTAATAGAAATACTTCTCCGATATTAACTATGTTTGCTACTGAATATGTTGCATCTGTTTTATTTTTGGCCACTTTTATCAACCACAGAGAAGACAACTACATGATTCTAGGATGGATTCATTGAAATATTAAGACGTCCAAAGTGCTGTACTGTTTTCAAGCTTTTTCCTTTTGCCCGAGACCATCCTTTGGTGACTGTAGCCCGAAAACGAGTACTTACAAACAGATAAGTAGCTGAATTGTTTAAATTAGTAAAAAAAATTCAACATAATGTAAAGAAAAATCCAATTTTCCTCTACAAATAATGTCACCTTTGCTTTATTATATTTTTGCTACAGTATCGTTTATTATTATTAAATTAAAATTCATTGTGGAGTAGACGTATCTTGGGTTTTACTTGGATAACCTAAAGCGAGTCTATCTATAAGGACTAAGCTTTCCCGGAGTTACCATTTTATCAATTTTAAGTTACAGATGGCGCCTTCAATTTAATCATTTGGTAGGAGTAACTTCAGGAAGTGTTATTTTGCATTTTGCAGCCAGTGCATCATTAAACCTCGCCCATTTATAATTTTCACGAAAATAAGAACTAGATGGTTCCGGCATTATGGATTTTTCAGAGAAAAGGAGATTAACAACTTTACATAATCCATTTAACTAACTTATTATCATTCAATATTAAGTAAGTTTATAAAAGTTTTGATTTATTTTTATACTACTCTTATAAAGAAAACTATTGTAGCTTCAAACATTAGTAATTTTTAGTTATTGATACCAATAGACTAAGAATGCATTTATCTAGACACATATTAACTGAAGTTGCTGCTTGTTGAACAAATGCCGTTATTCTTTATGAAAGCATTTTAGATATTGACATATTTCGCTGAAGATGACGATAAAACAAATTTTAATTTTTAAAAATCATAAAATACTATATTACATTTTATATAGGATTATTAGATCTTTAAAATTTTTAAGTATCCAAAACTAAAGGTATAAAATTTTGATAATATGTGCGTCATCGATGAAAATTTAGTGACTTCAAATACGAGAAAGCAGTGCATGATAAAAATAGCGACCAACCAATATGCTCATTAGTACGAGTTTGTTATCGTGCTATATTATACAAAAATTCTTTTACCTGGAGCACATAATTAATCTAGAATAACTTTCCGAATACCATTTTTATCTCTTTTTATCACGTCCCTTCATTAAAAAGTATGCACTACTTGTACTAGTTTTAGTCCATTGAACCCGCAGAAGCTTTTCTAATTAAAATGGTAACAAAGGAAATCAATGCACATTTCCAAAATAAAACGGTCTCATAACAACTAAATTTTTCTAAAGTCAAACAATTTAAAAAGATTTTGCTTGAAAGAATCCGCACAATTGCTGAAACGCCATTCTCAAAATAACAACGCTATTAAGTTTACAACAACGGCATTTTCTTTGTACCATATTCGTACAATCACATTCGTAAAGATTCAGAGAAAAAAATCCAGACAATGTAATACGTGAATGTTTTTAAAGGACTGAACAGTGCAAGGAGGAGTTTTTGCAATTACGTTTTATGGTCCTTTTTTTGTCAAAGAAACACACTAGGCCAATAACAGAGAAGGTTTGCCTTAAAAAGGTCGGGTAATTTTGATTTTTTATATGTTTTATATTTTAGGGTCCTAATGAAATAAAACAAGTTTTCTCCGTTGACCACCAACTTATGCTAGCACTGCGATACGAGAGAAATGCATAAAACCTGTTTTTTTTCTCAATTATCTCCTTACAAGTGAGTATCATTAAAAAATTGTATATTTTCAACATTATTGAAAACGCACTCATGGATGACATTATCAAGAATTCTGTGTTATCTCTGTTGCTAGAAAATTAGCGCAGAAAATTTATATACGTACTGATGTCATTCATGTCATAGACGGATATATGTACACGTTTTATAAGTGTTGACAAGAAGAAGATGAGCAAAAAGTTTTTTATGGTATACTTCCTAAAAATAAAATGCCTGAAAAAGATATGACGCACAGTTTGATGTAAAGTGCTTGGAGCAGCTAAATTTGGATCTAATAACGTACACTGATTCTACAAAAAACTCCCGATTTGAATTAACCGACATTAACAATATTATTTTATCATGAAGTATTCCATAGACATCAAAAGCTAAGCATCGAAGCAGGTATGTTGTTGTTATAATTAAAAGGGAAATGATATAATATGAAGGATTTAAATATTATTAAGCACGTCTAGAAATTATATAAATTTTATTGTTGCTTTTTATTGCTTTGGCTAAAAATAAAATAGTAAATCTTTTATTTGGACATGTTATTATTTTAAGACAATAAAACAAAAATTCTTTATTTCAGAAATTCAACTCTAGAAATGTTTTATTCCAGATCGCCAAACAAGTACGTAAATGAAAAGTTTGAGGTAGTGTAAAAATTAAAAGTTGCTAGAAAATTTTTTTATGTAAATATATATTTAGATTAAAAATAATTATATTAAAGTAAGAATCCAACTCTTAAATTTACACCGTTTTTGTATATTTAAAGTGTCTTAATAAATGTTGTTTTGACTAAAATGTGGTTCTCGGACTTGCATTGTCTTTATTTTTATTCATTTTTACGACGTTTCGATTAGGTTGTATCTCTATCGTTATCAAGTAAAGGGTGTTTTTTTATAGAGGTATAGAACTTTTAAATGGAATAAAACAAAGATGAATTTTTTAAAGTGACATGAAATTTACTTTATTCGAAAGATAACCTTCTGGCATTATAATTTAAATATGACTTCTGGCATATGACCGCCACGGCTGGCTCGGACGTAGTCTAATCTGGAGGTCCAATTTTCGATGACTTTTTCCAACATTTGTGGCCGTATATCGGCAATAACGCGGCAAATGTTGTCCTCCAAGTGATCAATCGTTTCGGGCTTATCGGCGTAGACTAGTGACTTCACATATCCCCACAGAAAATAGTCTAGCGGTGTTAAGTCGCACGATCTTGGAGGCCAATTCACGGGTCCGAAACGTGAAACTATGCGGTTACCAAACGTTTCCTTCAATAAATCAATTGTGACACGAGCTGTGTGACATGTTGCGCCGTCTTGTTGAAACCACAGCCCTTGCACATCATGGTTGTTCAATTGATGAACGAAAAAGTCAGTAATCATGGCTCTATAGCGGTCACCATTGACTGTAACGTTCTGACCAGCATCGTTTTTAAAGAAGTACAGACCAATGATTCTACCAGCCCATAAGGCACACCAAACAGTCAGTTTTTCTGGATGTAACGGTGTCTCAACATACACTTGAGGATTATCATCACTCCAAATACGGCAGTTTTGTTTATTGACGTATCCATTCAAACAAAAGTGAACTTCATCGCTAAACAAAATTCGCTTATGAAAATCGGGATCAACGGCAATCTTGTTTTGGGCCCATTCACCGAATCTACGCCTTGCTAGGTAATCGTGTGGTTTCAATTCTTGCACGAGTTGGATTTTGTAAGCACGAAAACCAAGATCTTTCCGCAAAATCTTCCATAAAGTGAATGGACACATATCCAATTCCTGTGCACGATGGCGGATAGACTGATTCGGGTCATCCTCTACGCTAGGATCTACAGCAGCAATGACTTCTTCTGTACGCATTGTACGACGTCTCTGTGGATGCGTATTATCTTTTAGAGTAAACGTGGTGCGAAAACGTTCCATAGTTAATCGAATTAATTGCTCTGATGGACGATTATGTTGACCGTAAAATGGACGTAGTGCGCGATACGTATTTCGAACAGAACCATGATTTTCAAAATAAATTTGCACAATTTGGAAGCGTTGTTCACCAAACTAAACATAAATCACTTGACAGCTGACAAAATGGCCGCCAGTTAAAAAAGTGTTGCCAACTTAAAGTTCTATACCTCTATAAAAAACACCCTTTATAAACTGAATGTTTTGTCTTAAGACTACGAGCTTATATAGGGACTGTGTCCATTGAAGCGCAAAATTTCGCTTCACTGTACACACCTCAATGATTTGATATTACAAAGTAGTGGTTGCTAAAGATTCAGTTTATACTTGATAACGATTAGAGATACAACCTAATGGAAACGTGGTAAAAATAAATAAAAATAAAGACAATACAAGTCTGACAACTACATTTTAGTCAATCTTTAACATTGTCTACAACCTTCAAACAAACGTTGGAAACCCGGTACGGACCCGGCATCAGCGACAAAACCAAAGCCTACGAGAAAATTAGGATCAAACTAGCTAAGGAGGAAGCCCACTCTTCATTTTTACTACAAGCAGGAGACAGCAACGTCATTTCTATTGGTTTCAGATTGAAATCACCAATACCAGGTAACAGAGCACGCCGTATTCTGGACAACGCTAGTAAGGCGTTACTAAGAACACAAATAAATTTTTCACCGATGGCGAAAAGCCCTTCTTCTGGATGAAACTACACAACGCTACGAAGAAATCAAAGCCGAAACTTTATCAGATGATTATGAGCCAATTTTCCATAAAATAGATAACATATGCGACAAGTTGAAAGAAAATATGGCGAGGAAACACCGAAATAAACTTGAAAAACTAAAATCAGATCAACAACCGACTCTACCGGAAACACCTTCAAGAAAAACCATCATAAACTTATCTTCAAGAATACTTTCAACAGCAGAAGAACAACTACTAAATAAGGGGCTTAATTTCGCAATAACACCAAAAAGCATGCCTGTTCTAGACATCATAAGCTCTGTAAAATCTATACAAGTCAACGAAAACCATTCCGACGAGTTTAAATGGAAAATAAAATCAACTTTGGAAGACAAGGAAAATCCAGTTCAAAATCTCTCCAAGCTAGAAGCATCAGCCTTAAAAGAACTTTGTAAAGATAAATCCAGAAAGATTTTACCAGCGGACAAGGAAAATACAACGGTGATAATGGACATCGTAACGTACGACCAAAAAATCGGAGATATCCTTGAAAAGCGAAAATATAGACAATTACCTCGTGACCCCACAAAATCTATAGAGTCAAAAATCTACAGAACACTAAGGAAATACCAAGACCATACACCTGACAACCTACGATCGGCGCTCACACCACACTATACTAAGCCACCACATCTTTACGGACTACCAAAAATTCATAAAACGAACATACCATTGAGGCCAATAACCAGCTCCAGAGGATCCCCAAAAAATGCACTGCCGAAGTTTCATTTAAAAATCATACAACCTTTAGAAGGTAAGACGAACAGATATGTTAAAAATTCCACACATTTCGTGAACATTATTAGTAGCATCAATCTAGAGCCAGACGACAGACTAATAAGCTTTGATGTGGAAAGTCTGTGTACTAATGTACCATTAGGGGAATCACATAATCAAAACTAGACTTTCAAATGATACTACTTTATCAGATCGAACCACGTTACCACTGGACGAGACGATGGATCTTTTGGAGTGTTGCCTGCGTAGTGCTTACTTTCAAGTAAAGGACAGGTTCTACGCTCAGGATGACGGGCTTCCAATGGGTTTTTCACTCTCTCCAGTCGTCGCCAATATATATATATATATATATATATATATATATATATATATATATATATATATATATATATATATATATATATATATATATATATATATATATATGTATATATATGGAATGGTTCGAAACTCATACCATAGAAACGGCAACAGTAAAACCGAAAGTCTGGTTGAGATATGTCGATGATACCTTCATCGTATGGAGGGGCAATAATCAAGAACTTAATGATTTCTTGACACATCTAAATAACATTCGACCTACAATTAAGTTTACCATGGAAAAAGAGGTAAATGATCAATTGCCTTTCCTAGATGTCATGATGAATCGCTCAAACGAAACTATTAAAACTTCAGTATACAGAAAGCCAACCCATACTGGACAATATCTTAATCACAATTCTAATCATTATGTTGTAACAAAACGGGGAGTTATACGGAACCTCTATAATCACGCTATATCTTTATGCAATAATGCCGATTCATTGGAAAAAGAGGTAGCAAATATTAAATCTGATTTACAACAGAATGGTTATCCTTTGAAACTAATTGACGATATTATAAATAACTTTAGAACAACAAACATTGGACAGCAAGAAACACATTCCTCCTTCACAATTCCGTACATTAAGGGAACTTCGGAGAAAATAAGACGAATTGCCAGTAGTTATAATATAAAAACACCCTTTAAATCAGGAAATACACTTAGAGCTCATTTGACAAAAACAAAACCAAAAAGTACCGATAAGAAAGAATGTGTTTACAAAGTTCCATGTGAGTGTGGTGAAATGTATATTCGAGAAACCAAACGACCGCTAGAAGTTAGAATTTAGGAACATAAAACTCATACACAAAAAGGGGAAACGTCGAGATCAGGTATTACAGAACACTCCTGGGATAAACAACACCATATAAAATGGTCTGAGGCTGCGGCAATATATATATATATGGAACCCAATATGAAAAAAGGAAAATTTATAGAAGCAGCATACATTAAAAACAATAATGGAATCTTCAGTAAACCGAGTGTTGAGATACCTAATCTTTGTCAACCACTCCTTTGTAACATCAAATCATTAAGGTGTCTACAGTGAAGCGTAACTTTCCGCTTCAATGGACACAGTCCTTATATAAGCTCGTAGTCTTAAGACAAAACATTCAGTTTATACTTGATAACGATTAGAGATACAACCTAATCGAAACGTCGTAAAAATAAATAAAAATAAAGACAATGCAAGTCAAAGAACCCCTTTTTAGTCAATCTTCAACATTGTCTACAACCTTCAAACAAATGTTGTTTTGTCTAGATAGAATAGCTTTTAAATATAGACTGCATTAATACTTTCTTTATCCACTTTGGACTTGAAATATTCTTTTACTAAAAATCATGATTAAGTACATGATATTATTTTACTTTTGATAAATTAAAGCTAGGTTGTTATGAAAGAAATGTCGACATGAAAATTATTATTATGAATATTAAAAACTGTATATAAATAGCTAACGTACAAGTATCTCAAAAGTGTCAAAGAAACAATAATTTTACCAAAGATCAAATTAAAACCATTTTTAAATGATAAAACTCTATTAAAATGAAGTAAATTATATGCTCATTTCGAGGCCTTATATTAAACAATATACATAATTAATTCATAATATAAAATTTTTGAAAATAAATGCTTAAATACTTTTTATTATTAAATTCATCAACTCTACATCCAAAGACAGAACGTAGATTAGACTAATGTTATAAATAAAACTACCCACTGATTTCCACGATCTTTTTCAAAATGAATATTTAACAAGAAAATTAGAATCGATTCATTTTTAAGGCATATTTCATATTATTGCTACTTGTTTAAATGACAGGTTTATTATAAAAAATGAAATATATAAACTTTTATAGTCATAAATGAAGCAGTCTAATTTATTCGTAAGAATAAACATTTCGTACTTGCTATCCAAAAATAATAAAATTATAACATATTCTGTAGAAAAGTTTCTTCAACATTTATGCCCATCCAAAGGAGTTGAAAAAATTAGCTTTAAAGTAATTAATTTCAACAGAAGAATTATAAATTTAAGGAAACTTAAAACTGAAAAAGTTAAATATATTGTTTTACAAAATCATTTAATTTTCCAGGTCTTTTTATTGATCATTCTCAATTAACCTGTCACCTAAAACAAGGAAGAACGATTTATTGTTTTAGATATACTGTAGAAATGAATAGGTATTGGTTATACCTAATCTTTAAAAACATTCAGGCCAATATAAAAAAAAACTTGCAGGAAATTCAATGCTGCCGTGCAAATATTGGCACGTAATGACAACCAGCAAGGGAAAGTCAAAAATTATTTACATGAACAGTCTAGTTTGATATTTGTGATTAGATTGGATTTAGCAACGATAGTGTTACCAATTCCCGAAATATAAATGACAACTCTCGTATTTTGTATTGACTTCTAGGCCGATGTAAGCTTACAACTGAATGTGACAAGTCACCAACACCTCTCAATTTTAACTCATTCATTATTAGCTACAAAATCTTGTATCAGCCAGGATTTTTCCGTGGGTTAAAAAATTTAATTATTAAAATAAGTATAATCTTCGAGAAAACCCCTCAAAAAAACGATAAAACAACTCTCATTAAAATCCACTTGAAAGTTTTAAAAGAGTTTTAAAAATAACAAAAAATAAACGCCTACAAGAATTTAAAATATTACCGTATAATAGATAATAACCAGGATGTTACTAAATAAGTGTACCAAACTTCTGCAGCATATGAAACTTGGGAAAAAGAAAAAAACAATGATATAAAAATAAACTTTACAGCATTTTCATATTTCCGCACATTGATAGTTAATCAGAAGTTATTATTAAATTTTATAAATAATGAGTTTTCATTTAATACATATAATCACATAGTAAATGCCACTGGTTGCTCGTATTTCATGAAATCTGTTCCATCGCAAAAGTGTGAACACTACCTTATAGTAGATACGTCTCCCGTCATTACTCCGAACAGTCACTCACTTGATAAGAGGTTAAAAAGAATACAACTAAAATGGAGGGAATGTCATCAATTCACAGGGAAAGTTGTAAAAGTTATATTTTAGATTTTTGGATTTCATTTTTGGTTTCGGCTTTAAAGTAATCATAGTTAGTAACTTTGGAGATTTCTTATTATGGAGAAACCAACATCCTTTTGGAGGTAAGTCTATTTTTTAAAATCTATTTTAGGTTATTCCTTTATTATTTGCAAGTTTTGAGTTTCCTTATTCATCTCTTTTCATGCCCAGTTGGATTTGGCTGGTTAACTTGAGAGAAGTTCTAGTAATTATTTCGACTAAGTGAAATCTAGGACGATGTTTTTTTTTTTTAAAAATCGATTTTGTAGAATTTTTTTTTCTCACTTTTCCAAAAAGTAGAGAAAATTACTTTTCCGTTTAGATTTAATTTTTTGCACTAATCGTTAAGATTTTGTCACAATCACAAACTTAATACTAATAGAAGTTATATAAAATATCATAAATTTGCACTTTTTTCATCATCAAAGCAAATTGGCCTGTTATAACTAATAATGGTGCCACTTGTTTGTGAAGTGCGCTGTTACAGGAACATAAATACGATATCTGAAAAAGACCTTTTCCAATATCATTCTGCGGTGCCGATTATTCCGCCCCCACGTGGTCTCTACTGAACAATAACATTTTTTAATTGATCTATCCAGATCAGTTTAGATTAACTCAGATTAGTTTCAGTTTTCCAAACTAAATAAAACCAAGCTAACCCTGAACCAACCCGAATCTTCCAAAATTGTGATTGGTTAAAATTAATTTTACCTTTGTTTTTACATTACCAAAATTAAGCTATATTGTTGACTGAGATGAGCCAATTTTATAATTTATACCACGAAAGTATTTTACATCTGACAACGCTGCAATTAATATTTGGAGTTTTCCATAGTACACCCATGAATAACGTTTACGAAACTTATTTTTGCTTTTTCGTTGAATATGCAAGTTTTTCTAAATTTGTTTCCAAAAATTTGTTCAAAAATAATTGAAGTATATTGCATTCAATGTATTTTAACTGTTACCATTCAAAGTAAATACGAAAGTTTGGTGTTTTCTCCAGAAATAAAACTGCTTTGTGAAGCGAAATGAAAATTTTTGAATTTTCCAGGAAAGTGGGGAAAAATAGTTGAAAATCAAGGCCAGAATCGTATTCTACAACATCGAAATAGGGAATGAGTATCGAAATTTTTCAAAAAAAGTTGTTTTCTTAGGTTTCACTTAATCTAAATTACCGAAGTTTTGAGGATTTTCATTAGGATGACCTCCCCGTTATCAATTTCTATAGGAATCTGGGCTAAAGAGATTTTATGAAGCCTCTGGGGCAAGGCTTTAGTAGTACCTGCCAGCCCGTATCGAGCCTTGGTTATGGTTAGGCCTGTATAACATGTCTATCTTTAATAATACAGATAAATTAAATTACCTTGCCTACTAATAACACCAATTACCATCATTAGTAGATGTGAGGCTACCTCGATCTATGATGATCGTTAGTCTAGAAATGCTTATATTTCATGAACCATATTCTTAAAATAGTTGGATCAATATAGTTTTAGTCACTTAGCAGTATCTCCCGTGTTTTATTGAAGTTTCTAACATGAAACTATATAGTATAATAACAGTATAACCTCGAAGTGGCACACGCTACAAAATTCTAAGAATTTGAACCGGTAAAACTAGAACTTCGAACCTTTTTCACCTACGCAAGAATGAGCTGTCATACACACTGTGCTCTTTAATAGCTACTCCAGTCGTTAAACGGGTTGCAACTTGCTCTCTTCTTGAGGACTCATGTTACTTAAATTTAGATTTTGGAAACAAGAGTATAAAAATTTTTCTATTTATACAGGGTGATTCAAAAATCGATCACGAAACTTAAGGGGGTGATTCTACTTGACAAAATAAGGGTAGAGCTTCATATAATTTTTTTTCAAAATGTCATTCGTTTTCGAGTTACAAGCCGTCCAAGTTCAAGTTTTTATTTTTTGTTTTTTGAATTACTCGCTTACAGGAAAACCGATTTGACTAATATTTAAAATATAGGCTAAGTCTTCTGCGCTTCATCATTTTAGTAACAATTCACATTGATTGTTTGCCGCTAGAGGGCACTTTACCTACATTGAAAATTGTTTTTTTGTCATAATTTTTTAGTGTTGACAGCTACAGTAGTTTTTGGCATAATTTCTGAAAGACTGATGCCAGGCCTTTAAAAAAGGTGCTCTTTATTTACATCGCTAAACCCAACGGTTTAGACGTAAATCACCCTTAAAAATTAAGTGGTAAATTTACTTTTCTCATTTCATTACCACCAGCTACCAGGTAAATAGCTATCAAAGTATACTAGAGCTGTCAGTTTAACATCAAATAAATTCGCTTTTTAAACTATTTAATTTATAATCTTAAAATAACTAATAATGGCTAATCAGTAAATATTCATATTATGGATTATTGCGATATACATTTAATTGATAAAAATTAATGAAACAGTACTAAACAAACTAAAAAAGATTCTCAAAATGTCCCCCATTTTCTTCCATACATTTCCTAACACTCTTCAAAAAATGTCGCCTAACTCGATGAAAAATTCCTGGTGTTTCTTTAATAATTTGGCACTTTTCGATTATCCTGAAGCGAAGATCCTCGACGTTGATTACTGGAATATCGTACACCAATTGTTTCAAATGACCCCAAAAGAAAAAATCCATAGGATTAAGGCTGGCGACCTCGCTGCCCATGCCAATGGTCCACTTCGTCCTATCCATCACTCAGGATACGTTGCATTCAAATACTGTCGGACACGTATACTAAAGTGGGGCGGAGCTCCGTCTTGGAGGATCCACATGTTGGCCCTTACTTCCAATGGCACATCTTCCAGATACAATGGGAGATGATTTTGGATAAAATCTAAGTATACGTCACCAGTTAATAGACCATCAAAGAAATGAGGACCAATAAGGTAATCTCCTATTATCCCTGCCCACACATTTAGTGAAAATCTACGCTGATGTTTCGTTTCTACCACATTGTTTGGGTTCTCGTAAGCATATGTGTGGATGTTGTGTAGATTTGTTATGCCATCACGAGTGAAACCAGCTTCGTCAGTGAATAATATGACGCCAATTAATCGATTATCGTGTTCATACTTAGCTAGGATCTGATTGCACATTTCCAACCGTCTCGGCCGATCATCGTCATAAAGAGCCTGCACCTTTTTTGAATGAAACGGGTAGAGTTGTTCTTCTCTTAGTATCCTCCATGAACTAGCCTGACAGAGCCGCACTTCATTCCCAATTTTTCTAGTACTAATACCTGGATTATCTTCAATAATTTCAAGCACTCTTTCTTCTTGTTGCACGTTTCTAGCAGTTCTAGGTCTTCCCCTATTTCCATTATAACTTTTAAAGGAACCACATTCCGCAAGCCTCCTGTGCACACTGGAAAATGTTTGAGCATGAGGGATATTTCTTTCCGGATAACTCTCCATATAATATCTTCTTACCAACTCTGCATTACCATTTGCTTTTCCATAACAAAAATGGATATCACAATATTCGATATTTGAATATTGGTGATTAGCCATTATTAGTTATTTTAAGATTATAAATTAAATAGTTTAAAAAGCGAATTTATTTGATGTTAAACTGACAGCTCTAGTATACTTTGATAGCTATTTACCTGGTAGCTGGTGGTAATGAAATGAGAAAAGTAAATTTACCACTTAATTTTTAAGGGTGATTTACGTCTAAACCGTTGGGTTTAGCGATGTAAATAAAGAGCACCTTTTTTAAAGGCCTGGCATCAGTCTTTCAGAAATTATGCCAAAAACTACTGTAGCTGTCAACACTAAAAAATTATGACAAAAAAACAATTTTCAATGTAGGTAAAGTGCCCTCTAGCGGCAAACAATCAATGTGAATTGTTACTAAAATGATGAAGCGCAGAAGACTTAGCCTATCTTTCAAATAATAGTCAAATCGGTTTTCCTGTAAGCGAGTAATTCAAAAAACAAAAAATAAAAACTTGAACTTGGACGGCTTGTAACTCGAAAACGAATGACATTTTGAAAAAAAATTATATGAAGCTCTACCCTTATTTTGTCAAGTAGAATCACCCCCTTAAGTTTCGTGATCGATTTTTGAATCACCCTGTATATGAGAAGTTCCACCTATTCTATATTCTGTAGAATTAGATCTATTATCCATTTGCCCAATAATTAACTCAGTATTCGCTCAGTACGAATCCATGTTAAAATACTAGCAAAAAAAGACAGTGTAAATTTTATTAATTTCCAGTAGCAAAATGAAAATTAAATCCAAGGTTAGGAACTAATATATCGCGTATTAGAGATTCCAATGTAAAGTCATATTTTAAGTAATAAAATACATAGTTCAATAGTTTTCTTTGTTTCCATGGTCATCCAGGGTAAGTACACAGCATATATAATAATTTTTATTCCACGTTGTTATTTAATAGTAGTTTTTTTTTTATTTTGACATTACCTAACCTAAGCTCTAATGAGTTTTGACTTTTTCTTAATTGATTATACTTACTTTTTTAGCTGAATTAGGTAATAAAAATATATAATAATAACAAATGAATACTTTCATTTATTTTATAAACCCATATACTATTAAAATCAGAAATAAGTGCTGCGGTGTTGGAGTATAATGAAAGCAATCCGTTAAACAAACCGGCACTGCCAAAAATTAATTCATCCGAAAAACGCACTGTCATTTTTGACATCATGAACAATCGGATTTTACCAGCTTATGTTTCAGATGCCTACACTCTGGAATCCTTGCATATGACCATCTACTGTGCCGTGACTGCAATAGCTAGAGCTTTAGAAATTAAAGTTACAACAAAGTGCCTTTCAGCAAGAACAGAATCCAACACACCACCATGGGAAAGACATCTAAATAAGAAAATTGAAAATCTTCGAAAAGATATAGGACTGCTGACGGAGTACATCAGGGTTACAAAAACAAGTAAACTGCAAAGACGAAAGAAAAAATTTGCAACCGTAAGCTAAACTCTCCATTTAATATGGCACATAATAGATATCCTAATAGAAAACAGGTAGAAGAGACACCCGCCAATTGTAACCTCGCAGCCGGCTAAATCAATGAAGAACGCCAAATCTGCCAAAACTACAGCCAGATGCAGCTTGAGCCATTTACCACCGAGGAAAGTTCAGGAATAATCAAGGACTCCAATAACTGAAAAGCTTTTGGTTTCGGCGGGATCCAGAACTACTGGCTCAAGAAGTTCTGGTGTATACACCATCAACAGGCTAATCTTATTAATGATGTTTTTCTTCACCCAGCAAAAATACCATTGTTCTTGATCGAAGCTACTACGAACAGCGTCCAAACGATTCCCATATTACTGTCAAAAACTAGAGTGATACCAAGGAACCTCCTGTAGAACATCGAGAGACTGGGTCTTAGTAAGCATCTGTATAAACCGATGCAGAAAGCAGTTCTCCTTGCAACCGCGCGAACCATCCGATAGTTCGTAGAAAATACAGCACACCACGTCACCTATAACCCGATAACATGGAAAAAGTTCTCACAGAACTTCATACTTTTGGTATCTTTGTAGACCTGGTATGAGTCAATATTTCCTGGAGGAAGTGAGAAGCCATTTGGCTGGAACTCATAATGATAAATGAATCTCTTCATTTATTTTATGAACCCATATGTTTTTATTAAAACCAAATAATATCATTTTTAATTGCGAATTCCCAATATATTATGCTATCGATATACGTAAATATTGCCCTTTAGTTCATGCACATGCACAAGCAGCAGGTCTAGACCACTACGATATAAGACTGCTAAAACATCTGTATTACAATCAAGTAACCTCTATCCAGGTTGAAAACGGTCGTACTCAAAACCTACCCATCAAACATGGAGTAAGACAGGGTTGTGTTCTATCACCCGGTCTCTTTATTGTATACTCTGAAGAAATATTTAGGGAGGCTTTGGATGACAGACAAGAAGGAGTAAGACTAGGCGGAGAAGTAATCAACAATATTAGATTTGCTGTTGATATGGCCATTCTTGCAGAAAGCATCGAGGATCTCCAAACATTAGTAAACCTAGTCAATGAAGCAAGCTTCCGAAGAGGCCTTAAAATCAACATCTCAAAAACAAAATGGATGCCTGTTGGAAAAATTAATGTAGATAAATGTCAACTTTGGCTCGATGAAGAGAGGATAGAGAGTGTAAACCATTTCAGATACCTTGGCAGTCGGTTGAATGGGAATGGGGACTCAGATGAAGAGATAATAGCTAGGATCTAAATATCGCGTAAGGCCTTTATGACATGGAAACCAGTTCTATGCAACAGTAACTTGTCAATGCATATTCGTAAAAGGGTCCTGAAATGCTATGTATGGTCTATTCTATTATACGGATGCGAGACATGGAGACTAAAAACCACAACGCTAAACAAACTGGAAGCATTCGAATTGTGGTGCTACCGTCGAATCCTGAAGATATCATGGGTTTCGCACACTTCCAACGAGGATGTTCTCAGAATGATGGATACAGATCGACTGTTCTTGAACATTATAAAGAGGCGGAAAACAGAATACTTCGGTCACATAATTAGAGGACTTAAATACCAGCTACTTCGCCTTATAATACAAGGAAAAGTGGAAGGAAAAAGATGGATAGGCCGAAAGAAGCTTTCATGGCTGCGTAACATCAGGCAGTGGTGTGATTGTACGGTAGAGGAACTATTTCGCGCAGCAGCCGATAGAGAAAGATTTCAGGAAATTGTAAACATGATGACCACCAACGTCTGAATATAGACATGGCACCTAAAGAAGAAGAAGAAGTTCATGCATTAGTTGACGCTACTATCACGCTCGGAACCAATAACATCCAAACTATAATTGTAGAAAATTTAAATCGATAAGAAAAATCATTCAAAATCATGATCTTTCGAATATATCGACATATCCACATTTTGAAGAAAATAATAAAAATTCAAAATACTGTGGCAAGTTCCCTTATTAAGCATTAAAATTATTTATTAATTATAATGAGTGGGTAAAGAAATTAATTTTAATTCAGCAATGGATGACACCTTCCTTACGACATAAAGAGGGATAAAAAAATTTCCACCCATGTTTGCTGGGGTATTCTAAATTACAATAATTTGGAAACGAATTCAACGACATTAGATATAGTAAAATACTTATATTTTCCATAAAAATGTATTTATTTGCAAAAAAAGCTGTTCCTTGATATAAAAAATTGTTCATTACTTACGGAGTATGCGACAGCTGGAGCCGATTAACCTGGTGGGGACATTCGTGCGCCAAACGCTGCACATGGCCCAGAAGCTTGGAATCGTAAATATAATAATTTTATCACTTGTATTCCATAATAAAAACATTAATCTTTCCTGGAGAAAGAACTCCGTATTATGATTGAAAACTCAGAGTGTACTTGTAAATAATTTTTTAAGCTACTTCAGATTTTAAAAACATTTATATTGATTCATTATTCACGGAGAAAAGGCCGATCTTTGGCTCTCCTCCGATTTGAAACTTCAATCTTACTTTCTGTGCCGACTGTCACGTTCACCATAATCATTTTTTATATCAAAGGACAGTTTTCTTTACAAAACACACGTTTGCAAGGAAAATATAGCCTTTCACTATCAAGTGTGGTTGGACTAATTTCTAAATTGTTATAAACAAGGCGGCTGCGATTTGAAGAAAATCCTGCTTCGGTTCCTATTGGCTGTCGAAAACTTTTTTTTGATAATCTTTGTAATGATCAGCTTTCGATATACAGTCTCAAAAACCCGTTAGATCGATGACCGATGCTAAGGCAGTATTTATTCATAAAAAAAATCCATTTTTTATAGCTATGATTATGTGTCAGTCTCATGAATTTTCAATTTATTCTTATTATTACTTGAAAGCAAAAGTCCCGAAGAGTAAAATCCACTTTTTATCTAATTTTTGAACTATTCTATTTTGCTATAAACGTCTCTGAATAAGAAAATTAAGTTATTAATAACAATTTCGGCATCTTTAAAATATACTTGATATTCAAAAAAAAAAGATTATAATTTTTTAACTTTTTTGTAATAACCAATGGATGAAATTTAATATAAGAGGGCTTAAATTTAACTTCTAGATTCAAAAAAAAAAATCTGTTTTGGACGTTCCTGCCTCAACTTATGTGTTCAAATTGCCCCGACAAACATATGGGGAAATATTTTTTCCTCTCTCTTTACATCGTGTAGTAAGGACCATCCATTCCTTATTTAATTCCTGTTTTTTTACCTATTGATTAGAGTATTAAGAATTCAAGGAATTTATTTTTCTATTTGTCATACCGTCCGACATTTTATATCGTGAGACATAATTCATAAAAGATGGAGGAAATACGCCACTCGAATGTACTCTAATTCTGTATCAGACACTTCCATCTATGTCGTTTTTGAGGTCAACCAAATTTATATTTTTCGTCTCAACCTATTTTAAGGCTAATTTTAGTCACGCCCACTCAAGTTTTAAATATTTATTGGAATATTTGAGTGAGAACAAGAAATATTTTTTTCCAGTAGTTAATTTAAGTAAATATTTTTTTAAGTAGAAATATAAGAAAAACTTTGAGTAATACAACCTACCTCACCAAAATACCACTAAAGTTTTTGTAAACATTTAACTAACACTTAATACAACACACATCTATAAATTGTTTGTTTTTCAGTAGTTTTCTTAAAGTTTTAAGCACAATAAGTTAACACGTTTAAAGTTATTAACAATGTTTACCAAACTTAACAATTCTTCTATAGCAAATTCTAATTTAATCGTTTAACAACACAACAAAGTAATAACCTATTCAATAAGTACAAATTCGAACAATTTCAAACGAAACAAGTTACGCGCGCGGCTCGACGCTGAATTTCGCGCGATCTCACCCCCGATCTAACGACGGAAAGCAGCGTTATCTGAAGGGATGTTACGAGTGAAATGCGGACGGTTTGAATGCGAAAAGCGATCGGCAACCCCCAGCACATCGATCCAGAGGATGACTTTAGGGTGCGCCGGATTCTTCATGACCCTACGGAGGCGGTTAAGGACGAATGGGACATGTGGGACAAAGTGGAACTGTGGGACTGTGATAAGGTAGGTTATGACTAGGACTAGGAGAAAAGTTTTACTCTAAAGTGTGTCTAAGCTAAAAAGCATAATAAATAATATCAAAAAGGAAAAGCAGTGTTCAGTGTAAAATGTGAACCCGTGCCAGTGATAATACGAGTATTACAGTTTATTTTCAGCAAGCATGGTATTATTTCTCTTACGTTTTAAAAATATTACCACGTATCGAATTTTTACTGCTGGATGAAAAGGAATTTTTACAATATTTTTAAAAACAAATATTTTATTTCGTTATCAAATACTATTTGAATTAAATGCTAAAATCGATCAATGGCCTGCATTTTAATCCGTGTTATGCTTTAGATACCCTGGGTTCTTATAGAATAAGCATATGATGAAGAATAAATAGAATATTTGGACATGATTTTAACACAATAATTGTGACAGATTTTGATTATAGTAAGAAAATTTGGTATAAGAAAATGAGAGATCTACACCAAAGGTAATATTGCGTTTTATTTTAAATTATTCTCATTATAACTGGATGGCGAATAATGGGGATGTTGACTGTATTCAAATAAAAAACATACTCATTTGGTATAAAATAATTACGATCGTAACCAATTTTCTTCAGACGTTGGATTTGGTGTTTCTTGTTTTTTGGAAAACTAAAATATCCGTAACGTTTAAGAATTTTGATATATCCTATCCATAAAATTCAACTTTTCCCTTTAGATTACAATTTGAATTTAGTAAAAATTTTAAATAAATCAATTACAATTTACCAGATGAGGTATTTGCGCGTTCTACGATGAAGAATCGCATTTTTTGAAATAACAAAAGACAACTTTTAAATTCACATCCGTGTTTGAAATTCCCAATAAAACGTTACACAAAATGCATAAAACGAGCGAAAGGAAATTCCTGTTAAAATGAAACATATTCAGAAAATGTCTAGAATACGCTTTCACCATTATAATAAAAACTTTGGGACTTCACTGTTTTTTAAACAATCAAAATTTCAGTAAGAAATAAAGAAATCTTTCTGCCGTATTTAAATAGTTTGTTATATATTGTTACAAACTTTATAGCGTTGTACATTTCCTAGTATTAATTTGTGTTCGTAGTTTGTAAGGTTTTAGGTATATTTTCTAAGAGTTTATAATTTATTTAAGTAATTTTACCTTTGTTAATTTCCTCAGGAGACGACTATGAAAGAAGGTCTGGAACTTTTTAGAGAATTCGATTTCTTTATTTTTAACATGGAACGCCTATGATAGAAGATCTAGAAATCGCCGGATTTTTCCTTTTCCTTATTTTGATTACCCCATGTAGTATGGAAAACCTTCTAGAGAATTAGGGAATCTTCCGGTATCAACCAAAAGGGTATATAAAGGGTCCAGATCGACTTTCTTAGTCAGTATATTCTGAGAATTCGTCGACGCAACTTGAAATAATTTGACAAGTGTCAAAAGTAAGGTTGACAATAAAAAGTGATTAAAATAATACAGTGTGTGTAATTTGTTCCTAGTTTGTTTGAAGACCGGCCGTCTGGAACAATATGTAATTCTCCTTTCAGGCAGAGAATATGAAGAATATATGTACAAACAGTTTATTTCCTGCAAATATCGCTGTGGTCCTCTCTCCATACGCGTTTTGATCACCTCATGATCTCGTCAGTGGAGCTGTATCAGACCGAGAGCAACATTAGCAGGAAATAACTGATATATGAACCATTTCAGTCTGACATCGAAGTTGGTAGACGGCAGGTGTAATATCCTGCCGACGTACCTTGAAATTTAAGGTTCATATATCAGTTATTTCCTGCTAATGTTGCTCTCGGTCCAATACAGCTCCACTGACGAGATCATGAGGTGATTGAAACGCGTATGGAGAGAGGACCAGAGCGATATTTGCAGGAAATAAACTGTTTGTACATATATTCTTCATATTCTCTGCCTGAAAGGAGAATTACATGTATAAAAACTATTTAAATACGGCAGAAAGATTTCTTTATTTCTTACTAAAATTTTGATTGTTTAAAAATTTCACTTTACTCCTTTGATTCATAGATGTCGTTCGACTGGCGATATTTTTCAGTCTGACATCGAAGTTGGTAGACGGCAGGTGTAATATCCTGCCGACATACCTTGAAATTTATGGTTCATATATGAGTTCTTTCCTGCTAATATTGCGCTCGGTCTGATACAGCTCCACTGACGAGATCATAAGGTGATCGAAACGCGTATAAAGAGAGGACCGGAGCGATATTTGCAGTAAATAAACTGTTTGTACATATATTCTTCAAATTCTCTGCCTGAAAGGAGAATTACATGTATAAAAACTATTTAAATACGGCAGAAAGATTTCTTTATTTCTTACTGAAATTTTAATTGTTTAAAAATTTCACTTTACTCCTTTGATTCATAGATGTCGTTCGACTGACGATATTTTTCAGTCTGACATCGAAGTTGGTAGACGGCAGGTGTAATATCCTGGCGACATACCTTGAAATTTATGGTTCATATATGAGTTATTTCCTGCTAATGTTGCTCTCGGTCTGATACAGCCCCACTGACGAGATCATAAGGTGATCAAAACGCGTATGGAGAGAGGACCAGAGCGATATTTGTAGGAAATAAACTATTTGTACATATATTCTTCATATTCTCTGCCTGAAAGGAGAATTACATATATTACAAACTATTTAAATACGGCAGAAAAATTTCTTTATTTCTTACTGAAATTTTGATTGTTTAAAAGTTTCACTTTACTCCTTTGATTCATAGATGTCGTTCGACTGGCGATATTTTTCAGTCTGACATCGAAGTTGGTAGACGGCAGGTGTAATATCTTGCCTACATACCTTGAAATTTATGGTTCATATATCAGTTATTTCCTGCTAATATTGCTCGCGGTCTGATACAGCCCCACTGACGAGATCATAAGGTGATCGAAACGCGTATGGAGAGAGGGCCGGAGCGATATTTGCAGGAAATAAACTGTTTGTACATATATTCTTCATATTCTCTGCCTGAAAGGAGAATTACATATATTACAAACTATTTAAATACGGCAGAAAAATTTCTTTATTTCTTACTGAAATTTTGATTGTTTAAAAATTTCACTTTACTCCTTTGATTCATAGATGTCGTTCGATTGGCGATATTTTTCAGTCTGACATCGAAGTTGGTAGACGGCAGGTGTAATATCCTGCCGACATACCTTGAAATTTATGGTTCATATATCAGTTATTTCTTGCTAATGTTGCTCTCGGTCTGATACAGCTCCACTGACGAGATCATGAGGTGATCGAAACGCGTATGGAGAGAGGACCAGAGCGATATTTGCAGGAAATAAACTGTTTGTACATATATTCTTCCTATTCTCTGCCTGAAAGGAGAATTTCATATATAACAGACTTCATTGTTGCCAAACCAATTTACACGTAATGACGCCGAGCACGGTGAGGACATTTTTTGATATAAGGAAGATATTATACATGAGCAGTCCCATTTTATATATACAGTTCATGGGTCTACGTATAACCTGAAATCGGCGTTCTTGATACTGAAATTCACGTTTCAAACTTCGTCTCTTTTCTAATAAATACCACACTTAATTTTGTGCACACCCCGTACCTTTTTATTTACTATCTTCCATAATTTTTGAGATATTTCAATCTTCTTCACTGGCCTTCTGGTATTCATATAATTCACGTCGCTATCGGCGCGTGTAGTGAATTCCAGTTGCCGCCATAAAGGAATTCAGTTAAATTTAAGGGGAGTGAATGATGAAACCTACAATTTTTGTTCGTACTACGATCTTCTTTTCTATAGGAAATGCTCTGTTTGTCGCGGAAGTGAAGTAGTACGGAAGTATGTCTGAAACAAGAGCCGATCAGCAACAATCTGAACGACTGGTTTGCATCCTCAAATTTATTATTCATAAGTTCTTGACATTTTGGTGAAATTTTTTAATTTTATTGTAATAAGCTGAACTGTCAGGGGCACACACTTGGCTGTCCAAGATTTCCACAGGTATATCCCAAAATCCGGAAAACGTGTAAACCTCCCCTAAAGTAGTGGATAATATCTTTACAGATATAGATGACAAAGTATTTTCTTTCAGAAAATGTTTAAAAAAGGAACTACTATGTTTTATACCACTAAATTTATTAAGAAAACAGTGACTGCAGTTTCAACTCACAGAGTCATTTTCAAACTGAATTACAAAGGTAGACTATACAGAAACATGAGAAAATTTAACAATAAATAAAAACTATCTGAGAAATTACATCATTACAAAGGGGAGGTACTAAATTTTGGGAACTAATTATTATTTGGCGACAACAAATAACGGTAAAAACCCAAGTTCTGTCTGGTCATTAAGCAAATTTACATTTTTATTTTTACTATGTTTATATATTTCTAAAGATTCAAGAATATTTAACTTTTGGCCCTTTGTTGAATAATGTAATATGTCAGTGTTGCCCAAATCAGGAAAACTGTGACTCTGTTCTAAGCAATGGTTGGCAAAGCTCGAGTCTGTTTTTTGTGGTGTTCTGAAAAGCGAGTTTAAAAGCTTCTACCACTTTGTCCAATATACAAGCTATCACACTCTGAATATTTTAACTTATAAACTCCTGATTTATCAAATTTATTAATTTTATCTTTAGCATTGTAAAGGATAGTGGACAGATTGTGTTGAGATTTAAAGGCTACTTTTATGTTATGTTTGGAAAGAGTATTAGCTATGTTTTCTGATAGGGTACCACAGTATGACAAAGATATATAAGATGAACTATCTTTATCATTTTTTATTTTGGGATATATTGAATTAAAAGCTAGTTGTTTTTGTTTTTTAGTTATTAATTTCTTTATGGTTTGTTGGGAGAAATTGTTTGATATTGCAATCCTTTCAATGATATGTAGTTCCTCTTGAAGATCTTCTTCAGAGAGAGGCAAAGAGAATGCTCTATGTATCATTGAATTGTATGCAGCCATTTTGTGTTGTAAGGGGTGAAAAGAATCATTAGATATAGTATTACCTGTAAACATTGGTTTTCTAAAAATTTTTCAAATTACACTGATTATTGAGGTGAGATATGGTGAGATCAAGAAAATTTATTTTATGGTTATTTTCAGTTTCCAGTGTAAATTGAATTCTTGGATGGCAATTATTGGCAGTATTGTAAGTATTTTTGAAGCTGTCTAGTAGTGCCTTTAAAACATGCTAGAACATCATCTACATATCTGTACCAAAATTGAACATGGTTTTTGCTTAAAGGGGAATTAAGAATTTTGTTTTCTATATTTGACATGAAAATGTCTGCTAGGAGAGGGCTAAGAGGAGAACCCATTGCAGGGCCTGAATTTTGTAAATAAAATTTGTTATCAAGCTAGTACTCAACAAACTATATGCCTATATGCCTTGAACCCGTTTGGATTCCGAAAAACAAGACCACAACTTAGGTATTGACCATTTTACTGGTAATATTTTAGAATAGTTTGAATAATATCTTGACATAATTGCATCTTTTTTAGACCTCACAAAGGCTTTCGATTGTGTCTCGCATAGCACTCTTTAAAAAAAATCACAATTCTAGAATTTTGAGAGTGATGCTGTTCAGCTGCTTGATTCATATCTCTCAGATAGTGATCAGTTTGTTTACTTTAACCAATGCGATTCTAAAAAACAATCCTTGAGGTACAGTGTACCTCATATTGGTATAGGTGAGATCGCACAATTTCGATATTTAAAAAATATATAGCTGTATAGGTTATTTTTATATATTTTATTTCAAAATGAAGCTAATGCTCCAATATTAAAACGCGAGCGTTGCATTACAAATTCAAAACTGTTTAAAGAAAAGAGAAAAATGTCTAATGCCGTTTCCAATTTTAAAATATGCAAATTGGCCCCTATAAAATGAAGAAAGTTTTTTAATTTAACCTCCTAAGATAAAACGGAATCATTTATTATATTAATTTAATTCGGTATTAACGTTCTTAAAGCATCCAGGTATGCACCAACTGCGTTATGAAAATTTTTATGTTAATTAATTGTAAAAATCTTGAATCTCGTTATTTTAAATTCCAAATATAGTGTGTTTTAACTTTTTTAACTATAAAGTGCAGTTAAATTTGGGTTATTCAATTTGTTTTCATCTAGTGAAGAATACATTTGAGTTCTTTACTTTTTCGAAATGTGTTCTGTTCATTGGAAGAAATTAATCATGGTACAAGAATTACCATATTATATGCGGGATCAGAGGCTGGTTGGTTTCAAAATACTTTGATACATTAAAGATTTTTCTTAAGATTATCATGAATATACAACTGCCAAACTTTTTAAAGATTGGTTTAAGACTTACTAGATACCATATATTCCTCCTAATAATGTGATAATTATGGACAGCGTTAGTTACTACAGTCGTCAACTAAAAAGTGCCTAATTTAAGTGACTACAAATTGGATATTCAAAAATACATGCTTGAACATGACATATTTTTTGAATATTCCTATTAAAAAGGAGATCTTTTAGACGTGTGTGAGGCTATGGCAAGACATATGGGACATACAGTTCTATGTTTTCGCCAATACTACTGCATTCAATCCCATAGAGCATATGTGGCATCAATTAAAGTCCAGGGTACTCTCAGCAAACACCACTCCTGCACTAAGCTCTAGCGTCGTCAAATTGATTTGGAGAAATATGATAGATCACTCAGAGGCAGAGAGCTGGAAAAAATCAGTTGGAGATCTCCGCCCTTTTTAACATGAGAGTAATATTTATCAACTGTTTTTATGTCCACATAGGCAAGAATTTCCTATTTATTTCAAAATTACACAGACGAAAACTTATCTCTTTTTTTATAATTGTTGGCTTAAAAACACGCAGCAGCTCTCTTAGGGAGCTCATTGGTGCGATACTTTTCTTAAACTGCGGAATTCGTGGTTGGTTTGGTTGCCGATGCCGAAAAATGTCACCTCTAGTCTTGGAGTAGCACGTTTCGTGTATCGAGTTTTGAATATTCCTTTTTTAATTTACCGTCGCGGCAACACATGGCGGTTTTATACAACATTGTTGGTTTTTGTTGCTCTTGTGTTATTGAGTGGTCTATCGAGATGTCGCCACTGTGTCTTATTTACTACTGTGAAATCTGTTTATAAGACACGGATGCGAGATGATGGTTTGTAACGAACGTAATGGCCTGGTGAGTCCCATACTAGGACGAAACAGTGCTATTGTCATTTTTTGGACCCCGAGCTTTTCCATTATCTTGGAAATCTCCGCACTTTTTAGCATGAGCGTAATATTTATCAACGGTCTTTATGTCTACATAGCCGAGAATTTCCTATTTTATTTTAAAATTAAACGAGCGAAAACATATCTCTTTATATATATATATATATATATATATATATATATATATATATATATATATATATGTATATATATATATATATATATATATATATATATATATATATATATATTTATATATATATATATATATATATATATATATATATAATTTTCTTTTTATTTTGTCTTTTCTTGGGTTTAGATTCTTTATTTAACAAAAATCAAAAACAATTTGACGTTTCGCCCTTCATTACACAAACATATTTACAATTTCAAAAACCAAATAACACTTTAAAAAACTAGTAAAATTTCTAAAAAAAGGATTTAATTTTACACAGTACATACCTTGACATTTTGTTTATTTATTAATAATGAAATGAAATTTTAACAACGTCTATTTAGGTATTTAGGATACGTGGAATGCGAGTGTGTTTTATTTTTTATATTTTAACAATGGGCCAAAAAAACAAACGAAAGAACGCTTACATTTTATTTTATGTTTTAGAGGATATTCAATTTTTGATGTTTATTAACAGTGTCGAATACTTCATATTTTTCTTTAAATTAGGCTGGTGTAAATGTGGCTCAAATTTCCTATATCCTTCCTGTAGTTAACAGTGTTTTTTTTTTAATTTCTATCATTTCCTTTATCTGCAATTTTTGATAATTGATATCTTTGATTTTGATTATGGTACTGTTATAATCGAAGGTATGTTTTTCATCCTGTGTGTGTTTGTTTAACGCTGTTGAGGCGGTTTTCGTATATTTATGGTCATTCAAACTGTTCTTTGGCAATTGACTTGTCATGCCTATATATTTTTTGGGACAATTTGAACAAGGAATCGAATATCCTAAATTTGACTTATTCATGAGAGGAGTTTTACTTTTTAAATTAGTAAATGGTATATTTAATTTATTATGAGACCTGTGACATACGATTACATCAAGCTTTTTTAAAATGTATTTTATTTTTTCTGTTCACTAGTGTAAGGTAATGCTACATATTTTTTCTGTTTATGTTCTATGTTTCTTGTTATTAGGTTATTATAAACTTTATATATTTGTTTATTAATTATTTCGGTGACAGTCTTTTCATTAAAATTATTATTTATTAGTGTATTTTTCACTTTTTGCAGTATTCTTGATCACAATTCTGGAGAAGTTAGAGATATGGCACGATCAGACAGACCGATTATAACACTATTTTTTGAGTATTTGAGTAATTTGAGAAACAGTTTAGATATCTACCCGACCAAGTTAGTTTAGTGTACCACTGTGTTAAAATTTTGTTTTTTCTGCCTATAAGTGTCATATATAGAAAATTTATCTCATTCTTACTTTCCGCTTCGGGCGTGAATTGTAATTTTGCGTTGAAACTGTTAAACTTTTGGAAATTTCTTTTATTTTATTCTGTGGCACGGCTGTTATGCAATCATCGACAAACCTTTTGAAAAATATTATGTTAAATTTTAATTTTTCTAAAACTCCTTCCTCTTAATATTCCTCAAATCACTCAAAAACTCAAAAAAATAATGTTACAATCGGTCTGTCTGATCGTGCCATCTCTTTAACATCTCCAGAATTCCGACCAAGAATACTGCAAAAAGTGAAAAATATACTAAAAAATAATAATTTCAATGAAAAGACTGTCACCGAAATTATGAATAAACGAACATATAAATTTTAAAATAACCTTAATAACAGAAAACATAAAATATAAACAGCAAAAATATGTAGCATTACTTTACACTAGTGAACTATCAGAAAAAATAAAATACATTTTAAAAAACCATGATATTATCGTATGTCACAGGTCTCATAATAAATTAAATACACTATTTACTAATTTAAAAAGTAAAATTCCTCTCATGAATAAGTCAAATGTAGTATATTCGATCCCTTGGTCAAATTGTTCCAAAAAATATATAGGCGTGACAAGTCAATTCAATAAATAAAAAAAAGTTTTGAAGATGCCTTAAATAAAGGGCGAAACGTCAAATTGTTTTTGATTTTTTGTTAAATAAAGTACCTAAACCCAAGAAAAGACAAAATAAAAAGAAAATGATATAATCTATGATTCAAGAATCTGGAAAATATAATATATATATATATATATATATATATATATATATATATATATATATATATATATATATATATATATATATATATATATATCCATCATATCGTTTCCATGTTAGAGGGTGCACAGTTTGAATAAATTGTTAAAAAACACAATTCATCCTGTTCCACCACCACCGAGATGGTGGCCTACCTGTACCACCACACCGAGAAGAAAGTTAAAGAACTTACCTTCTCCGCTACAGTAATACGGCAGAGGTACATGTTTCGTCTCTCACTGGACTCATCAAGGTACCGACATGCACCTGTCTGTGCAAAGGACAGATCGGAAAGAAGCATGCATCACTGAACGCGGCTTCGCCGACCTCCCGCCAGAGGAATCCGTGAAAGCCGCATAAACATATATATATATATATATATATATATATATATATATATATATATATATATATATACAAAACCCGTACGACTTGTATTCTTTTGCCATTAATAGCTTCGCGCTCCTTCTTTGATTTTGTATCCAATCTGGAGTTAGTAAGACTGTGTCTGTCACCACCTAAAATGTCTTTTAACAAATCTTAGTATCCTTGTTAGTGTTGTACTAAAGAAAAAATTATAAAGTCAAATAAGCCCTTTTGTCCATTTTGCTTCCAAATACTTTTGTAGCGACTTAAATTAAATAAAATGAAAAATGTATTAAAAGAATGGCGGATTTAAAAAAAAAAAACAGATATTTTTTATCAAAGCCTTTCTTTTCAAATTGGCTTAAAAATTTATTGATCTCATCTATATAATATACAATTAGCTTTTGTCGGAAAAAAGACTTTTTTAATTACACATTTACCTTACATTTCCACTAGGCATTTGCGATCAAATAAAATATTCATTTAATTATTTCAAAGTTAAATAATTCCTCAACAAATCTGAACTTTAAATCTTTTATCATTAAATTTTCCTTAATTATAATTTAAATGCCGTTTATAAAATGTTATTTTTTTAAGTAGGTCGTTTTTTGTCGAACTAATCTCTGAAACATGATATTATATATTTATAAGGCTTGAGATATGATATATGACGTAATATGAGTCTTATTCCGCTGTCGGTGACAGGACACGATTTTTTTCATTTTTATATAAATTTTTTCTTTGTTCTACCTTTTTCGCTACATCTGAAAGTTTATTATAAGTTAAAGAATCACAGAATAAAACTCATTTTTATTTTTCCCCAAAATACTAGTACAAAATTTCTGTAATTTTTAGTTCAAGTTAGTAACTACCTTTGGTTTTTAATATTTTTCCTTAAATCTCCATCAACATTATTCAGTCTAGATTTGCTCTCTGAAATTTTACTCATTGAATTCATCTTTTACATAAATGATATTTGTAGATATTAACTGCTAAAAATAAGTGGTAATCAGATGAAACCTAATAAATCGAATAGTTTATAACTAATTCTAATTTCTTTCATTGGGATCCACAAATCCACGTCAGATCAGGTTTTGGAATGATTATGTTAGCTGGAGAACTGCTCATTCTAAGGTGCATAAAGTATGATAAAGTTCTCTACTGGTGTTCATGGATTACGAAAAGGCATGCGATTCAGTTAGTTAACATAACCAGATATATCGCACTATTTTATTATAATGCAGCATCATCAGTAAAGCTTAATCAGAACACCATTTCCTCAAAACTGAATGTTCTTCAGTGTTCTAATCTAGTGAAGTAAAGATCCCTGAAGATGCCTCGGGTACTCGTAGGCGAAATGTCGGATAATAATTCCAATTTGACACGGTCTAAACCCAAGAACTATGATGTTCAATAGAATATTACGATTTGTCACGAAAATTCCTTTCTAACGTTAACTTTGACCAGTTTAATACTATTTTTATAATATTAATCATTAGAAAATTATTTCTAAACCTATCAAGTATTTGTGGTAAAATAAAAGAATTCGTACTTTAAAATGAAATATAGTTTTATTTTTTCACATCTTATCGCCAAAAAAGTACAATTTTTTTTTAAATCAGTCTTAAACAC
Organism: Diaprepes abbreviatus; assembly: GCA_034092305.1. Classification (NCBI taxonomy): domain Eukaryota; kingdom Metazoa; phylum Arthropoda; class Insecta; order Coleoptera; family Curculionidae; genus Diaprepes; species Diaprepes abbreviatus. The sequence goes on from JASJET010000200.1 coordinate 8,552,839, forward strand.
TAATGCTGATGCTGAGTTTGTTGTACTTGAGCTTCATCTACGTTTCTGTGGTAGATCTTGGTTTCGTAGAAGTAGGAGTTTGGTACTTCGGTCACAAACATTTTGCCGAATTTAATTGGCTTGTCAAATGGATAGTAGACAGGGTATTCATCCAAGTAACCACCTCCAGTTCCTGGGCGGGGATAGAAGTAAGTCATTTCTTCTTTCTGGTGCTCATATGGTTTGTATGGGTGGACCATGAAGTAGAATTGGTATGGAACACCACTGTAGCTACCCATTGGGAGCATATGTCTGAAAAAATAAGATATACTCTGATGTAATAGACATATTTAATTACTATGGACTACTAATTTACAAGAAATTAACAACTCCAGAACTGGATATGAAAATTTTGACACCTGAACTAGGTAATACATCTTTGAAATGAGGAAATATATATATATATATATATATATATATATATATATATATATATATATATTTGAAATGGAAATAAATGGACCTTACATATTACAGTCTTAATAAAAGAGCGTTTCTAGTTTCTACAAATATTTTCTAATTAGATAGTTTCCCAAACTTATCCAAGTAAGACTATTTAAAAATATTTCTTAAAGTTGCACGATAAATTACGAAATACTTCAAAAACTCTCGACAACTTTCTTCAGTTTAACCAACGAATTTTTAATTTTACTTTGAAGAAATATTTACCAAACTTAATAGTTTAAATGTTGCGGTTTTATAAACAGAAAATAAACTAACATTGAAAAATTGAAAATGATTCAAAAGATTTTTCGACACATATCTAATGAGTTTACAAAGCTATATTTGAAAAACAAGCCATTTTATAGGAAATATAGATCCCTTACCTCAGAGGGAAGTAGAAGTAATTTTCTTCGCCGTTAACATGGAATTCACCTTGTCCTTTGTAAGCACTCATTACCTTCTTGAAAAGTTCCTGGTAGGAAGTCCTGTCGTCTCCGTAGAATTCGGTTTCTTGGGAGCTTCGTTTGATAACATTTTGACCAGACTTCAAGTGCCATTGGAAAGCATCAATTGGAACGAAATTCCATCTGAAAAGCAAGTTTTATAAGGTTCCAGAAAATTTGGAAGAAAAAAAAAACATTATACTATTTCACCTAATAACATAATAACAGCAGAATAATTGCTCAAATTTAAAATCTATATGAATTAATTTAATGAATTTTATTAAATATTTCTAAAGGGAAATAAATTATTTTATATATTTACCTGTTTTCACTGATGTTAATGTATCTACCATATTCATCGTATTTAGGTCCAAGGAATACTTTGACCATAGCTTGAGTGTCTTGGTTCGAATTTACGTAGATTTTGTAGGTAAATGGTTTGTGGTTAAGACGTTGTTGAACAGCAAAGACCTAAAGAGATTTGATAATTTTATTATTAAACTTATGTGATAAAATAAATTGTAAGCAAAAGAATGAATAATTTAGAAAAGTGACTTTTCATAAGTGTGGCAAAGATAACTTCAAGAATAATGTAGTTATTGGCGAACTTACTTGGAATTTGTCGTCTTTAAGTTCTTCAACTGTATCCATTACGGCATTGCTGATATCAGAGTGGAATTCGTCAAAGTATGTAATTAACCTGTCCATTTCTACTTTTTCAATGGTGACACCAGGGAACACTAAATCTTTCTTGTGGTAGGGTTCCATATGTTCTTGATATTTGTAGTAGAAGTTCAGTGTCTAAAAATACATTTAGTAATATTTATATCGATTTAAATGAATGAACGAGAATTATAACTTCCAAATACTTATACAATATTAAATCAATATCAATTGTGTGTTGGATAATAATATTTTTAAAATAATTTAAGATATTGAATATTTGAACATATTACAATGAAAAAATACCTTTTTGGCGAGCATATAGAATGCAGGATCTCTCATACAAGTTTCAGCGTGTTCAAGAGCTGAAGGAGCAACTTTGTGCCAAGTGAGAGGGGTGTAAGAGTAACCCAAAAGATGAGTAGCATACATCAAGTATTTGCTGTAGTATTTATTGTTCGGTGAGTCAGGATTACATTGAAGGAGATTTCCAAAGGAGTTGACGTCGTTGTGAATATCGACCATTTTGCCTTGTTTCTAAAAATAATTAAAAAAATGATCATTAAAAATCTACTGATATAAATTATAAATGAAACTTACCATATCCCAGACTACACCACTGTCAATAGCATCATTTACTCGTCTCTCAAAGTCTTTGACATGGGAATAGCCGAAGGCATATTTCGAGTTAATGTGTTGTCCATATTGGTAGAAATAATCGTGGAGGTTGGCGAATTTTGGACGTTCTGGGAATGAAAGACCGTTGTGGTACTGTAAGGATGGATAATAGGGAACTGTGAATGGCACTTCCCAGTCGAAGTGAGGGATTTGACCTTTACCGTGAGACAGACGTTCTAAGTAATAACGGGCAAGCAAACTGTGGTACACGCTTATATAAAGTTCGCCTAAAAAGAATAAGTTATTTAGTCTTACTTGATTCAAAAGCCCTAATTCTTAAGTGCAAAACCTTAGTAAGGTTTACATGATTACAGTATTTCATTGAAAAAACACAAAAATAACAATATCATCTTAATAAATTTAATTCACTCACCTCTCTTGTCGTTTTTAAGGTGGAATTCCTCACCGTCCATCCAGAATGGGTAGTGGATGTGCATATAATAATGGAAAGCGTTAACACCAATATCTTCAGTGAAGTAAGAAAGAGATTGCTCTGGGTGCAAGTTAAGGTAATGACCAGAGTAGTTGGCAACAATGTGATGGTGTTCTTCGTTACCATTCTTCTAAAACAAATCAGATTAATAAATGTGTTACCAATTATCGATGATAGACAAATTAATTTTCTATGAAGAGTTATTATTTTTAATAGTAACGGTACATACATGCATGCCTCCGTGCATCATTTTTTGTTTATAGGCTTCTTGAATTACTTCACTGTCGAAGAAGTACCATGGGTAAACTTCATAGATTGGTGGGAGTATGATACCATAGCAGTCTTTTCTGTGGACAACGGCAACAGATGCGGAATAAAGGAACATACCTAAAAATAATGAAATGTTTTAATTCCACCACATAAAGTAAATTTTAGTATATTTATTACACTAGCATAAAATTGAGTTAATTTTTCTTTTAAATAATTATTTATCATTTTAGTCAAGATGTTGCATTATTTTTAATTTTTCAATTTCTCTTAATTTACCTTCATTAACGTATTTTCCCATGACTACAGCAGTCTTGTAGAAAGTTTCAAAATCTTTGGCATAGTAAAAAAGTTTAAAAAGAGTGACTGCTTGTTCCAAATGTTGGTCATACATTATGGAAAATATTTCTCCTTTGGGTACCATATAATCGTAGTGGAAGAATTTGATCATCATGTCAACAACTTCAGGTTTCTGAAAAAGAAAATGAATTAGAAAAAATTAAAGTTTTTTGAGAGACTTATTTTTGAACAAAAAACATAATGGGTATTTTTTGGGGATAATTATTGAAACAAAATTTATTTTTATTTTATAAACGTGATACGTCTAACTGTCACAAAATAACAGACTGTATTTTTGGGGATGCAAGGAAAATCAACAGCAAGATTCACTAAGAAAGTTTAAGGTTTAAACCCGATCTAGTTGCCATGGAAGTTCAATCTTATAGTCGACCAGTTTTGTTTAGTTTTTGAAATTGTCATAATTTATATTACATGTGTAAAAAAAACACTTCTATAGGGATCTTAAGGACAAGAACCTAGAGATAAAACCTTGAAAGATGTAAAAGAAATAGTTGTATTTCGAAAATAAGTAAAAATATCCATTTTTGCAGGTTCAGTAATAAAAGAAAATGATTTTTGTGCTTGTATTTTTGAGATTTAAAACTTGTTTGATTTATTGTTGCTCTTGTCAGTTTTAACCATCTATTGTCAATTTAGAATGGTTTTAAAGTTAAACCATGCTGGTGAATCAGAGGGTAATGTTCAAAAAGCGCGTTCTCTATTTTTTTACTTTGTAATGAAATATGTGGGTGAACTTTAACTAAAAATTTGTTTTACTTGTTCAAAACTAGATTCAAGACATTATATTGTATAGGTTATACCATTAACTTCTTTTTAAACAGTTATGATTATTTCAAAGCTGTCATGAGGATTAGAACCTACTAATTTCAGGTATAATTTTACTACCCACACAATGTTACAATTTAAAAAATATTAACAGTCAAAAATATCAAGATTGTGTCTGAGTTATGACAATGAGGCAAATTTTTACAACCTATAAGTTTGAATAAGTAGATAGTTACTCATTTATTTACCTCAAACGAAGCCTTGTTAAGCTGAAGATATTGGATTGGATCATTGACATTTTTGTAAATTTGAACATGTTCTTCAAAGTAGCTTGGCTGGTTGATGTGTTTGAAGAGAGACAAAACTTTGTATTGCTTTTCTAAGAAAGCATGGTCAACTGGAATGAAAAAGAGATTAAAATAATTCAAAGTTCATATCTGTTTTAGCTTATATGTTCCTTTACACTCCTTAATTCCACTTTTATATTTGCGAAAATCCATTACTTTGCTTTTATTATAACTTTTTAATAGGCCAAAGTTAGGAACTTTTAAAAGCATAATGTATGAAGCTTTTTAGGTTTTCAGGGCGTTCATATATATTATGAAATTTTATTATCATGAAGTAAATTTTTAAAATAAATGTTTTTCTTAATTTATGACACCATAAGCTGAAAATGGTAAACAAATTCTTTCTGAAAAGAAATTGTATGGAAAAAAAAAATTTATTCAAATGCAACACCAAATAAATTCTGCAGCATGCAGGTGTTGCAAAACACATAATGATTTTTTAACTTATTATTTATTTTATTCTTTTACGGAGTATTAGAGAAAAACTTGAGAAACAAAAAAAAATGTTCAACAATGGGATGGATAAATGAACTAAGTGATCAAATTAAGTCAGTGGCTTTCCAAAAAAAAAATTGAACTGGTAAATTGTTATATGAATCAGAAAAAGGTAGTTCACATTATCATAAATTTGTTTCGTATAAACTGCAAATAATTGACTTAATTATCTTCAAAAGCAAATTAGATCAATTTAAAAAACTGAAAAGAATTATAAATTTTTACACCCTGTATCTAAATGACTAAACATTAGATGATATATATGTTTAAAATTAGCTCGTAAACAACCTGTAAGAGTTTTTCGCTCTTATTTTGAAACAACCTGTATATGAACTCCTTAAGAAATTATTCGGAAACTTTATATTTAGAGCGTCTTCTTATATTTTGAAAATTAGTATTTAAGATTTTGTTCAAAAAATTAATAACTAGGCCCTCCGGCAAACTAATAAAAATACATTTATTTATATGCATATATATATATATATATATATATATATATATATATATATATATATATATATATATATAAAATGAAGATTATTAATTTTCATATCTGTTATATTCAAAAAAGAACTTATTGTTACAAATCAGTGATTTATTTTTAATAATTTAAGGTCTTCAAAAAAAATGAAATATTAAAAATTCCCACAGCAACCAAAATTGATGAATTATAAAAGAGAAAAAGAAGCCTAGCCCTTCTCGCAAAGTAATTGTTCAGCTCGTCTTGCGAATCTCAAGACATGGGAGATTTACGCCAGATTCACATGAATAAGTTAAGAAACTCAAGAGCTCACATTTTTCATCATAAAATTTTAAAAATTAAATTAAAGAAGTTCGTTTTTTTTTGTAGAAACGAGCAGATATTTCGACAAAATTTTAATTGGCTTCTTCGGTGCTTGATATTGAATATTAACAAGGAGAGACGATGCCGAATGAGTTTGCCAGTTTCTTACTTTACGGCGATATTTACATCTCTTTTTTCTTATTTAAAATAAGTTTTTAAAAATCTATTTTCAAAATTTTTATTTTTAAAAGTTATATAGAATATATAATTCATATAAACTTGTATAACCAACGACGGTGTCACCCAAGTTAAAATTAACATAATCAAAATAATAAAGAAGTAATTTTCACTTCATTGTAAAAAAAATACATCTTTTATAATTTGGCTCCTGGTAATGCAGCAGTGAGAATAGATAACAATAACTTTAATTCAAAGACTCTATTATCTAAAACATAATACAAAAATTCTTCTAATTTGAGGCTTTGCTACTTCGCTCTCACGGGAGTGAGACCAAAATAATATTAGAAGACTAACCAAAAATTTACAATGTTTCATAGATTTGAGTTAATTTTTCATAATTGCCTATTGGTTATTTGAATGATTTAAATTTCAGGCACACTGTATAATAATAATAATAATAATAATAGCAAAAAATTATATATTTTTTAAAAAATACTTACCAGTTTTGTACTTCGCTCCCTCATGTACAGGGGTGCTCAAAACCGCCGCTAGGCCAAGTAATACCAAACTCAATGTCAGCTTCATGTTTGCCGTTCGAACAAACACCAAAGTGTGCTTTCCTGCTGGACATCGTCTGGTATTTATACAAAAGGTCCAGGTTGTATCACAGTGATAAAAATAAATTGTTTTAATTATTTGTTTATTTTGTTATTCTTTTACAAAAAAATATATTTTGTAATAGTATGTGTACCAGTTGAAAAAATATTCTCCTCTTATCAAATTTATGGTTATCGGGCAGTAAATAATAGAATATCTTAATTTATCGAAAGAAATATTTGTTCCAGTTACAAGAAAAATAAAATTTAACATTTCTTTGACGAAAATGAAATTAGATTTTACTGGAATTTCTCCAGAATGTAATTGTAATTAATAAAATTTGTCAAGGTATTTGGTTTTAAATTTTAAAACATGTTAATAAAAATCAACGTGTTAAATGGTGACAGATTTTCCTGTACAAACCAATATACAGGGTGTTTCCAGAGTCTAACGAACATTTTGAGGGTTCGGATGTGTCATTTCCGATAAATTAATTATTTCTTAATTTTCTAAAAATTCTTTCGCTAATTGTTGGAGCAATTCCTCGAATTAAAAATAAAATAAGTGCCAGTCTATAATTATTTTTCTTCTAAAAGTTCTATAAATTTGTTTTCTAAATGGTTGATTAAAAACTTAGGCTCTCTTCCAGAAAATACAGGGTGTTTCCAAATAAGTGCGAAAAATTTTAAAGAGTTATTCCTGAGTGAATTTTAAGCATAAGAATTCATATAAACATATGTCCGATCAGGCGCGGATCCAGGGGGCGAGGGGGGGGACGCGATCGCCTTCCCCCCAAGAGCTTTGAGTTCAGGAAAATAGACCCGATTTTGCCTCTTATACTATAGTTTATTCAAGAACTAGAGAGAGTAATAAATAATTTTTTATCCTTTTTTCTCTTCGCAAACTACCTATGTTCTTTAGTCCGGTGTCTTTGGCAAAATCTGTTAGACACATATATTTCTGATAGGAATAGGTTAGAAATTTTATAATCAAAAATACCGGTCTATAATAATGGACTATTTTAATTTTTAGTCCTTGTCATAAGGAAGGAGGTTTATTTTATCACTTAGTATTTATAGCATAGAATGTTATTTCGATTATGAACTTAAAATAAAAACTTTTTATAATATTATTTTATTTCTTATGATTTCTTAATAATTCACATACATTAGAAAATATATATAATTTTGACATAATTATCACAAATCACAACTGTAGTTTTATTATTTTTAATTTTGACGTAGAGATCCTTTTTGGCATATTCAGACTAAAACGTAGTATTTTTCTCTCAAAGAATTAGTTAGTTATAATTTAAATACTTACAAAATACTCATTGTTGAAAATACAAAAAGTTAAACATATATAAAAAAATTAATTCGTCCGTATAATATTAAAATTGTTTTGGGGCTATCGGTCATTTTATTATTAATGAAAAATATTTTTAAGACATTTGACGTTTTAGTTTATTTATTTCGTAAACCATCTGCAGAATTACAATGAAACACTAAAAAGGGATTCAAATGTAATTGATTTTTATTTGTTACAGAAAATTTAAATTATAAATTGTATTTACGCTGGTAAATAATACGTATTTAATTCGTAATCAAAGTCAGTGAAGTTATTTCGCTCAAATTAATTACAATTGGTTCCTCTATGTCACCAATCATGAGATCGAGTTTCCACATTTACTTTTATTCTTTTATTATATGGATTTTTTCCAGTTTTTTGCAGTAACTTTATTCAAAAAAATCTTTCAAAAGTTCAGTTAAATTACTAATTTTGTGAGTTGTGTTATTTCTAGCAACTCTACCTTTTACTTGAGAGAAATATTTCCTTCTTCAACGGACATTTTCCCGACGATCTATAAAAACACATTTCTTATCTGGTTTTTCCCAGCAAAAATTAAGTTCTCTAAGCAATATCCAGAGCTCAGTTCTTTTAATTTCAGGTAAATCCTGATCTTCATTGATTTTAGTGAGAATTTTGTCGACAGTTGGTATCTACCTCACATAATAAAATGTATGTACAACTTCCTTTATTCAGTTTACATCTCTTCTTCCAAGGAGGTTTTTCGCCGGCCTGTAACCGAATGTGGCTTGGGAGTGTTAACAATTCCAGTCTTTTTTTTCCCCTTCAGTATTCGGTACATAGTACATTTTCCAACTCTTGTCATGTTGGAACACATCTAAACCGAGATTTTAACATTATTATCTAGATATTGATATCTTAAGGTATCATAAACATTCATCGTTTTTCGTTGAGGAAAAAATGCCCTGGTTTAACGATTTTGGAATAAATATAGATGTGGAAGCCATATTTTTTGGGTATCTCACTAATCTCAAATAATATATAAAAACAAGCACAAACAAGATAAATCACTAAGGACACACTGTAATGTGTACTTTGCTCACTGACAGAAATTAAATTGGACCAGCAGAAATTTTATTGTTGCAGTAAATTTATAAAACCTTATAATATTTAAATATAATTAAATATAATTAGATTTACGGCAGTCCTCAGTTACCAATTTTATTACTCTCTCTAGTTCTTAAATAAAGTATAGGAATAAAACCAATTCTGCCTTTTATATTAGGCACTCCCTCCTCCCCCGTAGACAACTCGTTTTTCTTGGAATAGCCCCCTCCCCAAGAGCTTTGAGTTCAGGAAAATAGATCCGATTCTGCTTCTTAAACTAGAAATGTGTATGCTGCTCGCGTCCTCCCCCCTGTCGGCAACTTGCTTTCTCTTGTGATCGCCCCCCCCCCCTATCCAAAATCTTCAAATTCAAAAAAATAGACACGAACATGTCGTTTACACTAGAAATGAGAATATTGCTGGTGTCTCTCCTAGCCCCCTCGTCGACAACTTGCTTTCGCTTGCCATACTGTACTTTTCTGATATCACCACCTCCCCCCCCCCACAAAAAAAAAAAAAAAGAGAGGCTGGATCCGCCCCTGTGTCCGATAATGCTTAGTTTTTAAGATATTTTCAGTTTTTTAAATTTATATCATTTCTTTTTAAAGATAATTAAATCGAAATTGGAACACATAACATTTTTTACAATTCTCATAAAAAAATTATTATTATGTAAAATAAGTATGGTCCTTTTTCCGAGTCTATAAAATTTTACCCAGTTTAACTTTTTCTTCCGGTACCACTGACTCGATTTGATTATTCAGTTAGCTTTCCCATCTTATTGTAAAACTTTTTTGTCTCCCAAGTTTTTCTCTAAAAAATAAAATATGTTCACATGTATCTCCAGTTAAGTAAGTAGGGGTTGTTTATTAAGTGACGAAAAGATATAGTAGGCTGTTGTCAAATAAGTTCACGCCTAATTTGTCATATTGTTTATTTGATGTAATTTGTTATAATTTCTGTGAATAAGTGTATACTCTTAATGTAAAGTAAGTACCAAAAAATAGAGTTTACAAATGTTGAAATGTCAAATATGCATTTTGTTTATTGTCGTGCTAATAGAAAGGCATTAGAAGCTCAACAGATTTATGCAGAATTAAATCCACAACATAGGGTACCTAGTCATAACACATTTGCCCGTCTTCATCAGTATTTACGAAAAAATGGTACATTTCTAAAACAATCTTCTGGTTGTGAATGTCTTGGGGAGATAAGAACCGTAGAGCTAGAAGAATCTGTCCTTAATTTAATAGAATATCCTAAAACAAAAACGAGAAATATTGCCAATATATTAAATATAAACAATTCCACAGTATTCCAGATTTCAAAAAAACACCAATTGAATTCCTACCATATCCAGCGAGTGCAGGCGCTTTTAATTCGAAACTTTTTTCCACATGTGGTTTTTGCTAATGGATACTTCAAATGATGGCCCAATATCCCCTTTTTTATTTCGTATTTCGTTTACTGATGAAGCACACTTTTCAAGAGAATCCATAAGATATTTTCACTATAATCAAATTTGGGCTTAAGAAAATCCACAGTTTTCAGTAAATGTATGGATTAGTGTCATAGGCAATTATCTAACTGGCCCATGTTTCCTTCCATTAAGATTATATGACCAACAATACTGTCAGTTTCTCCAGAAAGAGTTACCTGCTCTTCTTGAAGAGGTTCTTCTTCAAGTTAGACTAGAATTATGGTTTATGCATGATGGTCCTCCAGCATATTTCAGTATCAATGTACGCCGTCACTTAGAGGGGCAGTGTATCCAAATCATTGGATAGGTCGAGGAAGCACTCAACACTGGCCTGCCCTGCATCTGGAGTTTCCTTAAATCTTTGGTTTATGCATCTCTTGTTGGAGATGTTGAGAAATCGCATTATTGTGTCTTGCGAAGGGATAAGAAATACTCCAGAATTATTTTAACCAATACGCTCTTCAATGAGACGAAGATCAGAATCTTGCATTATGACTGACGATGATCATTTTCAACAATTGTAGTAATTTCTGTTATTAATATTTTATTACTGTTGTTCAAATTCTGTTATTATTATGTTGTATTTTTTCTTAGTCTCAGTTGGTTAAAACAAATATAAATTAAAATTTATTAAAACAAATACATTATGATTTTTATTTAAGAATTTTCATTTCTCGTGGAAAAACTATTGACTTTTAGAGGAAGATTTGAAAGACAACAAAGTTTCACAATAAGCTGGGAACGCTAACTGAGTAATCAAATGGAGTCAGTGGCGCCCGAAAAAAAGTTCACGAACGTAAGATTTAACAGACCCGAAAAAAAGAATTGTAAAAAAACGTTATGTTTTCCAAATTTGATCTAATTGTCTTTCAAAAGAAATTATATAAATTTAAAAAACTAAAAACAATAATAAATTTTAACACCCTGTATCTTAAACTCTAAGCACTGTCAGACATATGTTTATATGAAGTTTTATGCTTAAAATAAGTTGAAGGATAACTTTTTAAAATTTTTCGCGCTTTTTTGGAAACACCTTGTATTTTCTGGAAAAAGCCTAAGTTTATAATCAAATATTTAAAAACAAATATGAAGGACTTTCAGAAAAAATAACTATAGACTAGCACTGACTTTATTAATTTAAGAAATTGCTACAACGAATAGCAAAAGAATTATTAAAAAATTAGAAAATAATTAATGTATCGGAAATTTGGCGCAATCACACGACACATCTGCACCCTCAAAATTTTCGCTAGGCTTTAAGTTTTCATATATCGAATGGCCTTTCGAAATGATCCAAGATGACAGATCTAATATAACACCTGAAAACCTATATTCATTTCCAAAGTCGCTTGCTTTGGCACGTTTCAGTATCAAAATGATTTAAAAAAGGGTTTCCAAGGATGACCGATTTCCTTTCTGTGGAGAGATTGCAATATTCAAAATGACGGACATAATATAGCGCTGAAGATTCTTAAAATCTCTCTGTACCCCAAAGTCAGTTGCTATTACCTATTTCAGCTGATCCCTTCCATTTCTACAAAGGGATTTCCATATTTAAAATAACAGATCCAACATGGTTTCCATAAATGATTGAAACCTCTTTACAATCTTAAAATTACCTTCTATAATCTCTTTTAACATCAAAACTTTTTATAGACGTTTAAAATGAATTTTGATAGATAGTTCCTTTCTTTTTTAGAGAGGACGAATTTCATTATTTAAATGGCTTTAAATTACTTTTCCTTATTGCGCCGAAAATACTAACAATTTTTTTTGTAGTCAAAATCAAATACAATATTTATTTAAAGAATTATGCGCGTCGCCCGAACATCAGTATTGTAAGCCGCTTTTAACTTTTTGGCTTAAGAATATTTCAGTACTAGTTTATTTTCAAGCAGTACGATAACGGCATGTTTAGATGAAACGTTTGGTACTAGTATAGATTAAGAGAATCTTTTCTTAAGAGATTTTAAAGATTTACATGCACTCTCTATAATATTTGCCCGTTCGAAATGCAATTTGGATGTCAATGATGCTTAGCTTAAAGACACGACTACCGTCGTGCTGTAAAATTACCGTAACATAGTCACTCTGTCTCTAGCCCGGCACTGCTGCATCTATATTTGCTAATACCTATCTTTATAATGCTGATACCTATCTTTACAATGCTGCTTTTTATAACGCTTTAGAAGCTGGTGTTACCAAATCCCTTCTAATTTCTCAACATTTCCGCGAAAAGTTTTAAATTAATTAGCCACTTTATGGATAATTCATATTAGGAAAAATAATTATCGCATAGAATCGTTAACAGGTAAACTAGAAAATCGACCAGTCACTATTGACAACTGACATGATAACAATCGTGTGAATTGTCAGATAGTGAGTGAATACTTTCATTGAATTCATCTAGGACAAGCAGGATTTTCTTTTCCAAAATATTGTAAAAAAAGTTTTTAAACTAATTTTAGAAAGTAAACACAAACTTAAACCGACAAAGTCACTTCCGTTTTGGTTGCCAAACTGACAATACTTGTGTTAGCGTGGGATTGCAAAAAACTAGAGAAACGTAGTTTGACCGTTTGGAGATGAAGACGAGAGTCCGAAATGAACGTACGGTGTAAGAAGGGACCCTCGTCATAGTAAGGGTCTTATCCTGCAAACGAGTAAGATTGTGAGTGGTCGCATGCTCTGGAGTAAAAGGGGTAATTTTACCCTTTAATCGACTCTTAGCAGAGAAAGATACTTGTGACGTGCAATCATCTCCACATTCAGCAAAAGTTGGGGGTATATATACGTCACTCCTAAAATCCCCCCGTTTGTATTCACAAACAGGAGTCTGCATAACTTATCCAGAACGGTAGCTTTGGCTCCAACTAAGCACCGGGAGTAGGACGAACTGACGAATTCCTTTGTGGCAAAGGCATGGCCCCTTAGTCAAAAGGGGTGCCTAGGCAGCTAGTATACCAGCTAATATATCGACGGAGGATCAATATTGTAAGGGTATGCATGCATATGTGAACAAATTTCACAGTTCAAGCAGGTATAGAACCAATGTGCTCCCTCTGATAGCACTTAGTGTTTTTGAGCCAACAAACATATAAAAATAAGTTAGTTATCGTCCGTATAATTTTAAAATAAAATAAATGATTCTCGGCTGTGCAGATATAGATTGTTGATAAATATTACTCTCGAATTAAATGAAGACAGTGCTGTTTCATTCTCACTTGGGAGTCATCAGGTCATTGCATCAGGTACAATCCATCATCTCGCAATAAAAAAACACGCAGCGGGTATCTACTACTTCCCAAGAAACATCGTTGTCTATGACCTTCAAACAAACTCTAAAATATTATTTGTCGGCTTACATACTTTTTTAACATATACCTCCTTTTTTTTCATTCATTCATATCAGCCCATTTTCATCCACTCCTGAATGTAGGCCTTTTCCATATTTTTCCATTTCTGTCGGTCCGTAGCGATCCCCATCCAGTTTTTTCCGGCTATTTTCTGGATGTCGTCACGCCATCTCTTTTGGGGCCTGCCAACACTTCTCTTGTTCTCTCTTGGCCGCCATGCTGTTATCTTGTATGTCCATCTGTCTATGTCATGTCTTGCGATATGTCCAGCCCATCTCCATTTTAGCTGCGCTACTCGTTTGCTCACATCTGTTATTTTCGTTCTTCTTCTAATTTCTTCATTTGGAACTCTATCTCGTAAACTAATTCCCAGCATAGCCCTTTCCATTGCTCGTTGTGTAACCCGAAGCTTATTAATGGCTTTACATGTTAGGGAGGTTGTTTCAATACCATAAGTAAGAACTGGCAGGATGCACGACTCGTAGACTTTTCTTTTCAGACTTATGGGGGTGTTACTGGATTTAAGAATGAATCCGAGTTTGCCAAAAGCTGCCCGGCTGAGACTTATCTTCTAGGAATTTCAGCCGATTGGTTTTCCTTCCCTATTTGTATTTTATGACCTGGATATATGTATTCTCTTACGTTTTCTATTATTTTATCTTCAACTTTAATTTGTATTTGTTCTAGACTCATTATTTTTGTTTTTGACAAGTTCATTTTGAGTCTTATCCTAGCTGATGCTTGATGAAGTTCTTGTATCATACATTGGAGTTGTTCTGGTGAATCACTGATTATAACAATATCATCAGCAAATCTTAAGTGATTTAGTCGTGTTCCGTCTATGTTAATTCCCTTGTCATGCCAGTCCAAGCCCCTAAGTACGTCTTCAAGTGCCAACGTGAACAATTTTGGAGAGATAGTGTCTCCCTGACGTACGCCTCTTTTTATAGGTATCCTCGAGGTTTTTATATCCTCGTCTATTGTAACTTGCATGTAAGCGTTTTCATATATATGCTGAATCAGAGCAGAGTATCTTGAATCAATCCGAGCATTGTCCAGTGCTTTGAGAACTGCCCATGATTCGATAGAATCCAACGCCTTCTGGTAATCAACGAAAGCCAAATGCAGAGGTATATTATATTCCGTTGTTTTTTCGATAAACGTGTGTGCTGTCTGTAGATGGTCTATTGTACTGAAGTTCCTGCGAAATCCGGCTTGTTCTGAAGGTTGGTATGCGTCCAACTTTTGCGTCAGTCTGTTAGTTATTATTTTTGTAAGAAGTTTGTACAAGTGGGACATATATACCTCCTTACTCCAACAAATCTTATGATTATAGGAAGTGATAAAAGTGACCATCTTTTGCTCGAATACAAGCATCCAATCTTCTTCTAAGGGCACCATTTACTCCCTGAAAAAGTCTTGCATCTTGCTTAATAATATCGAAGGCATCGGATATACCTCGCCATAATTTTTGTCTTAAAGTCACTGCAGTTGCATAGACAATTTCTTTCACATGTTCCCACAGGTAAAAATTTGTGGCGTTATATCCAGATCTGTGGCAATCATGAAATGGGCCTCCTCGACCAATTCAGTGAGCTCCACAAATTGGATTAGAAAGTTTTTAACTTGCGCGAAAAAATGTGCAGGAGCACCATCATGTCGAAAGCATAACAAATTGTTTCTAACATTTAATGACAGCCATTCATTTAAGTCATTTTGGAGGAAATATTGAGAAATATAGACAAGATTTATTTGCAATTTTGTTTAAGTGAGAAATACTTTTAACAGTAAGCAAAATGTATTATAAAAAATCAGTTTTTCTGGAGATATGAATAAGTGTAAACCACCCCATCTAGAGACACCCTATATATTACTTAGTCTTAATAACTTTAATGATCATTTATTTTATATTATTTAATTAATATAACGCAAAAAGCTAATTTTAAACTTAATAAATTAATTTTATCTTAGAGTAAAAGATCACCTGATGTTGCCAGTTTGAAATAATTATTTTGCAAATTGTTAACCAATAATGTTATTGATATTTTTTTAGTAAACATTACTACAGGATCGTACTAGACAAGAAAGCATATTCCTTTGAAACAAGCAGGCAGTAATTACGTCAGTAGAGAACGCAAAATTTGAAGTAGTTCATCTATTTTTTCACTTTCTTCATTTTCTTATAAGTATGAGAAAACATGTTTACACCATGTATCGCTTCCAGAGATAATTTGCTCCAATCCTACACTGCATCACAATAATCTGTACTAGGCCTCCATTGTTAGCGTTTTTACAATAACAGATTGCGCCACTCTCAGTTTAATAAAAGCTGTCTGCAAGGTGTCATATATTGACTTACTTTTGGTGATAGTACGTAAGTTTGAAGAAACTATATTAAATATAACTTATACAATGATAGTTCGCTTTAGGTCAGCGATTCTCAACCTTTAGGGTAAGCCCCTCTTAAGAAAGTGCCGTGTTACAAAAGAAAAGGGGCGATACTGTACTTGTGATGGTGTATTGTGAGCAAAGAAAAAATGAGGTAAAAAAGGTTAGAAAGAATTACAAAAAAACGTTAAAGAAGGGTCGTTTTCAAAACTAGCAGGGAAAGTTGGACCGCAGATACCAAAAGGTTGAAAAATGCTACTTTAAGGATTCCTTCACGCTCAATAAAGAAAAACCACATAATTAAAAGAAGTATATTATAGAACTAAGATATACAAATAATCTCATCTTAAAATGTGCCATAGTCAATCAAAACTTATAATTCTTCAAGTAGTGTAAAACAAATAATATGTTTCCAAAATACATGAAAATCAAGACACAGAACAATAGTCATTCAGTAAAAGAAGGTGTAAACACAGACTTAAAACGATGTCTAAGGCAGGGTGTAAAAGCGCAATGTAGATTTAGAGGTATTTACAATTTATATCTAAAAAATTATCATACAGAATTACTAAGAAGATTACATTTTATAAAGTTTATTTTGATGGATGAAATTACAAGACAAAAAGAAGAAGAAAATACACACAAAAAGGTTTTAACTCAAAAAGATGAAATAAAATCATTAATCAAATAATTCAAAAATTCAATATAAGTTAAAAACAAGTCAACCAAATTTTCAGAACTCTAGTTTTTGATAGATTTATTAATCTGACTTAGACAGGGTTTTTGCAACAATAAATTAGCTTACTCAATAAAGGTTTTAGATGTCACATACAAAAACATAAACAAAAACCCTTAGAAATAACAATTAATTCAATTAACGCATCCAAAATAAAAAAAAAGGTCTTTTAAAACACTTTCATCCAAAACAAAAAACCAACATTATAAAAACTATAAAAGAAAGTTTACCTAAGTTGACAAAGGTAATACCGTTGTTGCTTTAAAAAAACTAGATTATATTCAAAAAAGGCTTAAACTTTCTAAACCCAACAAAATTTATAAAAAGAACAACAATTTTCAAATACAAATTACTTAAAAATTGTGAAGGTTTGTTTAGTAGAAGCTGTTTAGGAAGACTTGCAATAATGAACCTCCAGTCTCCATAATTACATTCCCTAATAAAATTACATAAAAAAAGATATCTCATCAGATTAATAGTTTAATTTTTTACTACGCCATCATATAAGATTTCTAAAAAACTAATAAATATCTTGAGAAAAAACTAAATTACTATGTTACTTATGATTAAATTTTCTAAAAAGCACAATGGACTTAGTCAAGAAAATATAATCAATGCTTTACCCCCTAAAGTTAAATTAATTTCCTTTGATATCAAATTCAAATTCAAAATCCATTTTGCAAGAACTTTAGACATTAAAAAAATATTCAGAAATTTTAAACCCAAAATAATACATACATATGTAGAATAAGGTGTTTATAAAAATACAAATCAAGATGATAGATGATAATAATCACTTAAACATAACAACAAGTAGTAAGCCAAAAAATTTATATATATATATATATATATATATATATATATATATATATATATATATATATATATATATATATATATATATAACCCTTAAACTCCTACAGATCATAAAAAGCCTCAGTCAGTACAACACATTTGATATAACATTTATATATAACATGATGGTAAAATCATAATGCCATATTCTGTAAAATACTCTCTACATGAGCTTCTCGGAGCCAAGTTGTCCATGACTCTCACACACCTTTTTTGAGCTCGGAAAATACACAGACGTATTCCCAGATCGATCGAAAAAATTCGAAAATCGAATCAACTGAACGAAAATGAGAAATAATAGAAACAAAATCTCTTTCTTAAAGCCTAGAACAAAATTACTTTAAATTTAATTACAACATATATAGCAGTAAAAAGGTTTAATTGTGGGAAATTATTTCAACAATCTGTTAGGAAATATTTATGATCTTTCTAGAAACTAGAATTAGCAAAAATTTCTGCTATTGCTACAAATATATGCATGATGTGTAGATTCGTTTTATCGGTACTGAAAGGCTCCTAAAGTTATTTCAAAAAATTAGAAATAATCTTTATCCAAACACCAAATTGACCAGTTAGAAAAGAAACAAATAATTCCACTCACTTTTTCAATCTCAAAATCAAAAGAGAAAATAACAAGCGTAATTTCTCAGTTGAGCATGTTGGTAAGCAGATTTAAGTTCTACAAGAAAACATCTACCCAAATCAATTATAGGACTTAGAAAAGGACCTGATAATATAAACTGAAAATACAGGGTGTCCAGAAAATACGTGTACAACGTTTGATGACAGACTCTTGACATCAAAATAGGTCTATTTAAGCCAACTTAGTTATATTCGATACTGCTTCGTTTATTTGGTAGAAGATGTCAAAGTATTCAGACAATATTGATGCTTTTTGGTGTGCGGTCTAATACTATAATATGACGTCTTCTAGTGACATAGCGACCGGCTATAAAGTAGTGTAACCGTTATGAAAGTGACGTCACTTATAAACATCTCTTCTGATTTTTTATGTTATCAACGTTATAACAATCTAGATATTTCTAACGCGTAACCACATGTATATGGAAGCTTTTTTACTTCACGAAAACGAAGTCATATATATTTAACTCTGGGGAACGCGGTCGCCATTTTACTGGTACTTCATTGCCTTTTCCAATCCATCGGTTGGGATATCGGTTATGTAAATATTGCCTCACAGCAACGGAAAAGTGGGATGGGGCACATCATGCATTTACACTAGTTCTCGCCGAAGTAAAATATGAAAATTTTCTAGAAGAACTAGTAATGTGTTTTGCTTAGAAATTTAGGATGTTGATCTTACTTTAGTTGACTTCTTAGACAGTAAATGGCAATTTGTCATAGTCAAATTATTAAACGCCATAGCAACAAAGTCACGCGAAAAAATATTGTTACGGGTATTTTTTATTATTACAGTTAATTAGGGTATGCATGTAATTAAAAATACTTTTTTCCTGGGGAAACCACTCATCCAACGAAAATTTTTCAAGAAGTAAAAAAGCTTCCAGATATATGTAGATATCTGATAGAAATATCTAAGTTGTCATAACGTTGATGATATGAAAAACCAGAGGCGATGTTTACACCTTGTAGATAATAAATTTATGTAGTATTTTTTATTAAAAACTTCGCAGTTACTGAAATGTAAAACAACGACTCTCTTAAACTACTTATGCAATTGTTGGTTATAGGGATTGTATTTAGTAACTTTAAAAACATCATGAACAGTTGATTTTGAAATGTTAAGCTCGGTATCAGCAATTCTTGTAGACGACATCGGGTGGTCATTAAAATATTCAACAATTACGATTTGGTAATTCTCGTTATTTTTCGTATAATTTTTGGGACGAGATTTTTCGAAACTACCAAACTCAAGTAAGTTTCTAATCAGTTTAGGAAAATAAGATGCCGTCGTTCGGGGTACATGTCAAAATAATTTTACATGGCTCTGATCGCATTTCTTTCATTTTTGATAACACTCTAGCAAAACAAACTTTTTTTAGTTAGAAAAATTTAAAGTTGGATTTACGACAATAAAGAGTTTTATTTGTTTCAGGTTCAAAGCCTACTAAACAAAAATATAATAACCGAATCAATGAATTAGCTTGACTTAATTTTTAAGATTTTTGTCAAGATTTTTTAGTACTTTTGGAAGATTTTTACTATGAAATATTGTTGTTAATTTCACTATATTTTTAAGTAAAAAAATGGTTTAAAATTTCGGTTGTTAAAAGTCTAATATGGAGTTAATAAAGCAAAACAAAGTTGATGGTGGCTCCAGAAATTCGAAACGTTGTAACTAAAATTTGACTAAATAGCCGATCTAAAAATGCATTTTATTTTTTTAATATCTCAAAAACGCAACAACTCAGAACCGATTCATAGGCACCAACAACCTACTGACAATTGCCTAAAATTCTCCCCATTTAACCGCCTTGCTATCTATTATAGTGTTCGAAATTGCAATACTATCGTCACCAATATCATCTTTCAATTAACATTTAGAAAGCTATAAAACCTTGTTTAGTTTTCTCGCTATTTGGAACAAAAAATTGAGTTTAAGCAATCGATTTTCATGTACAGTAATTAGAAATTCCTTAAAATCGTTATGTTGTAATTTAGCTAATAAATTCCAAAAAATAATGAAACAGAAGCACACGTAACATCACTAGAATATTAATAAAACAACAAGTACGGTATCGCTACAAAAACTCTTTCCTAAATTCCTTAAGATTTTGGTGACCTTAACTGGTGTTGGACTTCAACTAGAAGAACTATTATATCATAAGCGTGTGTTCTCTGTTAGGTCATGTTTGATAACACTTACATAATTATGCAACTGCTTTTATTTCTTTTAAAAACAATATATATATATATATATATATATATATATATATATATATATATATATATATATATATATATATATATATATATATATATATATATATATATATATATTACTTTTTTGTTAAAATAATTCTTCTTCCACTTTGATAAAATTACAAAGTTTGGAAAGTTACGCTATAAAATTTTTGTAAATTGCTAAATGAATGAGAACTTTAGAAATTTGGAAACAAAATTTTTTAGTAGGGGAAGTCGGGGAGATATGAACCCCCTTTTACTCTAACATGCATAAAATTTGAACTGTGACTTGAAACTTGACGGCACAATAACGTATACAAAGCATCGGTAGATAGGTATCATTTTCTAATATCAAAGTTTCTATTAACCCACTAACATAGGCTGTAAATATATATTTTTTTAAAAATAATTTTTGTTTCAAATCTTCCCAAGGCCTGGGAGAATTGACCATATTAGTACGGAGATTTGACCATGTCTATTTTTATAGGAAAAATAATGACAAATACTTTATAAATCCCAAATATTTTATTAGGAAGATATTGCAAACGTCAACAACAGCTTGTTAAGGTAAAGTGGACAAGTAGGTGTCATGAAAACAGTCGATAATATATTTTATAAACGAGTTACTCTCCAAATAAAAATGTAATAACAACATGGGATCTTTTGATGAGCGGATGAGGCTGCAGCATCATCAGTCAAATCTCTTGACGAACTGGTGGAGCTAGATCAACATTACCATAATTTTTCTCTCGTAACGGTAAAGATTGAGCAATAACCGAGCTATGTAGATCATTTGCTTTGGTTTGGAGCATGCTTAGAGAGGATTCAGAATTACCAGAAGAGACTAGCTCAGATGGAACATGAGGAATACCATCTAAATCATGCTACGAAGATGAAGAAGACCTTCCATATCAGCGAAGAAGATAAGTTGAACTTGACGAGTTTGAGATTAAGTAGAATCTGCAGGAAGTAACTCATCATGACTCGACAAATATCTGTTTGTGACGACAGAACACATGAAGTCTTATTCTCCGAATATATCAGTATTAAATGGATGGATGCCGGAACTCCTAAATTCACTTAGGAACCTGAATGAAAGCTTGTGACATCATAGTATTTATAAATCGAGGAATGTCAAAAATTATTACAGTCTTATCAGGATGTGACAACATCCAGTTGTTCATCACACTGTTGTATCTCGATTTAAACGAAGAGTAAACAACAACGTCCAGTGGTTGTAATTTGCTACTTCAGTGCGGAGGAAGCATCAGTAATGTTACTCCAGTGTCTTTGGTAAGCTTAACCACATTTACATGGACTCTCGTGATTGTCAAGAATCAGCAAGATGGGATTTTTTTATGATTCAAAGGAATTCTTTTTGAAATGTTCCATAAATTTTAAGAAGCCCTTCATAGTCATCCACTCGGTGGCGTATGCGTCACCATTTGACCGTTCTGGCCCACCAGACATAAAATTTTGCCGATATTTCCCACGAGGGAAAATAAAACTCGTGGTATGACATTACCAATTTCATTGACTGCAAAACATAGTTCTACTGTGACACAACTATAAAATGACATAAAAAATATAACTGTAGTTTAATGATTGTGATTTAATATTCAGAAAAAATCTTCATTTTTAAAATAAATATTATAAACGCTTGCTCATTCACATACAGTTATGAGTATGTCTGAAACGACATCAAAAAGAATTAAAAAATTCTTTCCTTTTCTCTGTATTTATTTTTCTCTCCCTTATTTCTGTAGTAGAACTCCAACTCTTGCTGTCCATCTTCACAAATTTTGGCCCATTAGCACAAATAATTGGAATTTAGTTGAATAATTATTTAAAGCCAACTAAACTTATAATATAAAAAAGACTTCTAAACAAGTCCAAAAAATTAATTTTATTTAAAATGTAGAATCAGTCCTTCAAATTGGAGTGATTTTCAATTTTTACGTAAACAATATTAATTATATCCATAATAATAAAAATAATTATTCAAAAGATTATAAAATGTCGAAGAGTATGTTGCCATACAGATAAATTTTCCTATAGTTGTTATTACCCTTCAACAAGTAAGAGAAGATAACGAACAGATCATCAATACATATGTGTTATTTTGCAGCTACCGATTGGTACCCAATTAAAATATATATTTTTAAATTTTATCATAAGGGATAT
This sequence comes from Diaprepes abbreviatus, assembly GCA_034092305.1. NCBI lineage: Eukaryota > Metazoa > Arthropoda > Insecta > Coleoptera > Curculionidae > Diaprepes > Diaprepes abbreviatus. The sequence goes on from JASJET010000200.1 coordinate 8,575,634, forward strand.
GAAAGATGTATTAAAATAAATTAAGATATTTTCAAAAGCAATAATAAATTTATAATTTAAAAATAATTTGATAAAAATTCTAGAAATAATGACTTGACATTTCGGTGATACCTGGTGTTTGTCATTATTAGTATCTAAAAATAGAATAATGCAAATATTTATATTTTATAAAGAAAACTAATAATATGTTTTCATTTTAATATCTTTAAAGACACATTGCTTATATTAATCTCATCATACTTCATCTCCTTGACCCACCCTGATCACTTTTTGTTGCTATGATGATAATTTTAGAGAATCAAGGATCCAATTCTTAAAAACATATTTGCTTCACCAGAGTATAACTTCTTTTTTAACAGTAGTGGATTATTGGAAATTAAAGGAGCCTATTCCAGTTTTTTCTACCTCTATAGTAATTTTTTTCTAATATGATAATTAAGTTTTGTTTTGGCTCTTTTCATGACGAAGTGTGTTCGTGTAAGAGCTGGTCAATGATTTGTTAAAATTTATTACAAAGATATTTTGTATATGTACAAAGCCGATACCGACAACCTAGCTTTACAACCCTGATGGGGTTTTTGTAACATAATGTTATGTCAATTCATAGTCTCGTTATTTCTCAAAGTATTGCAACTCCATGGGGTAAGTTGTTCTAGTCATTCATGGATAGGCAACCCATAAACGTTAACATGTCTGTAGTTCAGGGATTAGAGGGATGTATAGTTCGCATTGTACGTCGCCATAGACAGCGACGTCACCGTGTCAAAACATTTTCAGATTTTTAAAAGATGCCGTCAAAAAATTTAAAGGGGGGTACATTTGAAAGCCACTTTGGAAGCTCATCTTTGCGAACGAAGCAACTAAATGAAAAATGTATGACATTTAATTACATTTTTGAAGCTACAAAAAATTGTTGGTATGATTAAATTAATACAATAAATGAAACTAATAAAAATAAAATTGTTTATTATAAAAGCAAATAACAAGGCTTTATGACAAAAAAAAAATAAAATTAAGTTTAGTTAGTCAGATTATTTAAAGTTTCGTTTATTTTTTTTCAACCCCTTGTTTTTTTCAATTTTACTGCTCTACTTTGAAAAATAATTTCAATTTTCTTCACTGTTATCAATAGTGATAACGAATATTTTGTTGGCGATGTACTAATATATATAAAAAATTTTTTAAAAAATTGAACCGACTTCTAAAAGTGCGCTGAAAAGTGGAAAATAACTATAAATTTCTATATAGAATTGAAATTTTTGAAGTCAGCGCCAAACTAATACCTGACGAAATGAGATTAACAATACTTTATTTGTAATTGCTTTCTTACCATAATTTGTATATATTAGTAGTTATTTGTTTCATTTAGAAATAACCGACTTCAAAAAATTCAATTTCATATAGAAATTTATAGTTATTTTTCACTTTTTAGCGCACTTTTAGAAGTCGGTTCAATTTTTTTTATATAAATTTTATTTTTCAATTTTTAGTTTTGAGTTCATTACGATATCCATAAATTATTTAAACTAAGTACTAATCGAGATTAGTGTACCTCGCAATGACTCCAAGGTGGCAAAAAAGTACACATTTTATCCAAAGTTGTAATCACCCTAAAATGAACTACTAAAAATTCTTTGATTCTTAGAGTTCGACAAATACCAGGGAAATTGTATCAAACAAATATTTAGTCTGCTATAGTAAATCCACTATCTTAAATTTTAAATTAATTTTAGATTAGTAATATAGGCCCCAAACTCTTCCAATATCGATATTTAAAGAACTTGAGACGTAAATTTCTTAGCTCGATATATTTTATACTGCATATTGAGTTTGTGTACGCTCCAAGAACCCCGCAATATCAATTTCAAGCAAAATTGGAAAACGTAAAATTTTCACTCCCACATATTGTATCTTGTCAACCTAATATTGTAAAGAATTAACTTCATATTCATAGTATACGACCCCGAAAACATCCTAATACCAAATCTGATAAAATGCGAATAAGGTAAAATTTTCAACTCACTATATTGAATCCGTCATATTGAATTTCAAAAAAATAATCTTAACGTCTTAATGTAATTTAAATCTAAACTCTTCAAAACCCCCTAGTACCAATTTTAGATGAAATCCAGAAATTCAAAATTTCTAGACCGTCATATTGCCTCTGACATATTAGATTTTCTTAAAATATTCGCTATTTACATCCTTAAAAATGATTCGGTCCCACATTTGAACAAAATCGAAAAATGTTAAATTTTTAGTCCCCCATATTGAGTCTTGAAAAAAATACTATTAAATTTGTAACTTACACCTTCAAGAATCCCCTATATCAGTTTTGGCAAAAATCGAAAAATGTAAAATTTTTGGAATGCCATGTTGAATCCGCCAGATTGAGTTCCTCAAAAAATATTTTAAATCCGTAATTAACACTAACGAAAATCCCCCAATATTGATTTTAGACAAATTCGAGAGATGTGGAACCTTTAATCCGCCATATTTATTTTTTTTAATACTGTCAGATTCGTAATGTACGATCCCAAAAACTCTCCCATATTATTTTGAAAAAAAATTGGACAAAATTTATTTTATATCCCCCATATAGGACACGCCATATTGAATTTTTTTAAAATAATTTCAGATTCGTTATGTACGACCCCGAAAACTCCCCCATACCAATTTTGGAGAAAATCAAACAAAATTGATATTTTTGTCCGCCATATTAGAGCCGCCATATTGAATTTTTTAAAAATAATTTTAGATTCGTCATGTGCGACCCCGAAAACTCCCCCACACCAATTTTGGAGAAAATCAGACATAATTAAATTTTCTTGTTCGCCACATCGGATCCGCCATATTGAATTTTTAAAAAATAATTTTAGATTCGTTGGATACAACCCCGAAAATTTCCCCATACCAATTTGGGAGATAATCCGACAAAATTAATTTTTTTGGTCGCGTCATCTTGGATTTTACTGCACCAATTTCGTCCAAAAAATATGGGACCACCGCAACAACTTCCTGAACATAACATAAAAGATTTCATTTAAATCGATGCCGCCGTTCTGGAGTAATCGGTGTACATATATAAAAAAAAAATATACATAATCGACGAATTGAGAACCTCCTTTTTAGAAGTCGGTTAAAAATAACTTAAAGTATAATATGTAAACTTAAAGTACTACCCATAAGCTAAATAAAATTATGGAAATCTCTTATACATAAACAATTTCATGAATTTATATCTTTTAAAATATACTAGTTTCAAAATTTATAAAAATTTAAAAATTTCCAAGTTTCTGCCATTATTTTAAAAATAACGATGTTGTGAAATTTAGTTCAGTTCCTTTTATTAAAACGTCATGTCATTTATAATAATAAATTTTATACTCTGCCAAAATAGATACATAACACCTTATTTGAAATCAAAACTGGGAAATGGGCATTTAAAATTCTTGAATCTATAGCCAAAAATATATGTTTAAGTAAAAGGACATAAGTACTTTTTACATTCGTCAGTTAAGCTTACATATTTGTAAAATTCAGTACAAAATACGACTATTAGATCTTATTAGTAATAAGATTTATTGAGGCAGAAATAAATTAATATTAAATCCGTAATATTCAACGAAAACCTCTACTTCATATATCTCTTCTAACTGGAAATATTAACAAAACAAAGATAATTATGAAATAATAGGCCCCGAACTGCTTGGTTTTCAAATTCGGGTTCAAATTCGACTCTCGATTATCAAACGTATTATTAAAATCTTAAAAAACAATATTGCAATTAAAACCTAAAATCAACAGTTTTAATAGTTTTTGTCAAACGAAGTTATTTTATATTAATATAGGTTAATATTAAAACTAATTAAGTTATTCCGTAATATTTTTGAACAACAAGACTTTTGAAAAAAAGGGGCGATGTGATATCTTCCAATAATTTGTTATGTTATTGCACTGGAAAATCTTTTCGTGTTTATTGTATTTGTTTTAAAATACATGTTTAATTTAAATGTATACAGAATACAACCATTACTGCAAAATTATACGCACGGTAAGATAGAATTTAAGGCGTGATGAACGGTTTCTGACGTCCAGCCGGCGTTCACTCTTTTTTGGCCATCCGTTAAATAAACGAAATGCTTATACTAGAAATTTCAACCGTATGAAAAAATTTTGAAAGAATCGTTCACTAGCTCTCAGTCTATATACTTATATATATATATATATATATATATATATATATATATATATATATATATATATATATATATATATAGAACTTGCAATGTATTAATAAATAAATAAATACTAAAGAAATTTTAAAAAATCGTATTATATATTTTTTGAGGTTTTGCACAATTTTGCTTCAATTTTCCTATATCAAGCGAAGTTTTGGGACATATGCATTTTAAATTATAAGGTTATCATAAACATCTATTAAAGAATTAGGCTTCTTAAAATCATTTCAGAAGACAGAAAACTATATGTGTGTAAACATAAACAACATAAAGTGAAAATAAAATTTATTTGGCAAAATAAAATACTAATTAAATAAATTCCCAAACACCAAAAACTACACTAAGGAAGCAATTATAAATAAAGTACTTTTTAAACTTTTTATGCGAATCATATTTTGTCAGATATTATTTTGGAACCGAATTCTAAAATTTTAATTTCATATAAAAATATATACTGTTATTTTTCACTTTTTAGTACATTTTTAGAAGTCGGTTCAATTTTTTGTAAAAATTTTGTTTTATGATTTTGCATGCGGAGTAGGAAAATTACGCAAAAATTTTATTTTGTATAACAGAAAATAATTAAATTTATAGAATATGAACCCAAATTATTACCACACAAAGAGATTATTTTTTATATTATTTTTTTTGCTAAATTAAATACTCCCATTTAACAAACGAATGTTTAATGTCGATAAATACTGCAATTTTGAGAAATCCATTGACATAGGATACAGGGAAGATAGTAGAAATGACGTCTCATCTCGTGTCTCAACAAATTTTGGTTGGAACATTGTTTTTTTTTTAACAAATAGATCGAAAAATGATTTTTCCCCGGTTTTTTGGCTTTTACGGAAAATCTAAGAGATTTAGAGAAAAATGTTCCAAAGACGAATTGTACGTCTTGAAAATATCTTCAAAATGAGTTTTTGTTTGTCCAAATCCGTCTGTAAACAAAAAAGTTATTGCAAATTAAACATTAAAAATGGCTTATTTTTCAATTGTTAATAACTTTATTAATATTTATTGAATTGTTTTCAACTTTTACCAGAAAGTAAGTATTACAGTGTTTAAAAAGTGTGCGAAAGTTGGGCCCTGTTTGTCCAATAGTTTTTGTAAAATTGCAATTGTTTATTAGAAAAACGAAAAAAGTTACTATTTTTGATTGGCTGTACCGTCGTCGAAGAAACTGCTACAGAGTTCTGTCGGTGCTCATTCTCTTCGTAAAGACTTAAGCTATCATGTAGTAAAAGTGGATATGTTTCATATTTTGTTTATGATAGATCGTCATGAAGATATGGGTAGTTTTTCGCTTATAAATAAATTAATTAACAACCATATTTTTTGTTCGATTTGTTAATGAAGCATATCATTGGAAAGCTGGTAAAAAAGCACGAATTTTGAAAAAAAAAATCTCTACGACCAATAGGAGCCGAGTTTTTATTTATATTCAGAGCTGAATTTTTTACAGTTCATTAATAAGAACCTAAAGTATATGAAATCACTCAATTGAGGTTAATTTATACACAATGAACCCTTCAAGAGATCGCTAAACTGAGGGTATGTGCTGGACGCCAGAGATCGCAGACAGTATTTGAGGGTTTTTTTTAATATTCCTTTTCCTGGGCTATTATGTATTATCAATAGGTTCGTTAATGTTAACAATAACAAGAAACGCGCCATTTTTAAAACTTTTTTGCCATATCTCGGTAACCACTTAACAAACTAAAAAGCATTTTAGAGGTTTTGTAGTGCCTGCAACTTCATACTGATACATTTTTCAGTAATAATAATAGTTTTTGAACTAAATGAAGATCACTGATTTTTAACTCTTGATTGTTTATTAATAAATATGTGCCGGACAAAATTCGACGCTGAAGATTAAAGTCGCTTTATATCCCCTGGAATAATGATTTCCAAAAAGAAAATGTCCATTTGCATTTAGTGAATATTTTTGCTTGTTATCACTCTAATCTACCTGATATTCTTCTTAGAAGTTTTCTACTCTTTGAATTTAGGCCTCTCTCATGTTTCTCTATATTTTCCTGTCCTCTTCAAATCAGCGTCGTTCAGATGTTCCTATATTGCGTTTTACTCCCCATCTTGTCACTTTGCTGCTTCAGCGTTCGTTGTGTGTTGCAACATATCCTGTCCAATTCAATTTAAGTGTATATATATATATATATATATATATATATATATATATATATATATATATATAGCTTTCTTTAAATTCCTCTTTGTTGGACTTGTAGTTTTTGCAAAGTTTGCTTATTTAAGGACCCAGCAGCTGCTTCGGGCTATTTCAAGATCTTGGTTTTGATTGATGACGCTCACCAACTGTCCCAAATAAATATTATATAATGCAGGAAAGGAAGATAGGAAACCAGGAAAAATTATTACGAGAGTCTAGATTAACTTTAAATAAGGCAATAATTTATTGTAGAAATGTTGAGGCTAGCAAGATCCAAGCAAAGGTTTTGAAGGAAGAAACTAACATAACTGCAGTTGTAACTCGTAACAAAGTCAAAAACAAGTATAATGATAAAGAGAACGATTGCAAATATTGTGGTTATAAGCATAAGAAAGGAAAATACCCAGCTTATGGTAAGGCGTGAGACTACTATGGTTCTAAGCATCATTTTGCTATTGTATGTTTGAAACAAGAAATGATGGATAAAAAGGAAAATGGTAAGAGCAAGTCCAGGAAAAAGGTACATGTAGTCAAGAAGATGGAGAAATCAAGTGAAAAAAGCACTAGTGAGGGTAGTTCATATTGAGTCTTGTAGACAGAGATTGGATATAACATGGTTGTTAAGCATAATATTATAATATTCTGGTACTAACGGCGTTTTATATTACCCATATCCAAGATAATACAGAATTATGTTACACTTAACTGTTTGAAACTAAGATACTCGGCTGTTATGGACATATCGACACAAGATGTTAAATCCATACACAGAACTAGCCGTAGAAAAACATTTTTAAATAGCACGCCCATACAATTGAGTTATGAACAGAATCTCCTGTAATAATTTTGTACGCCTGCAATCTCAAATTTACGTAAAATTTGCGAGACAGTCAACTTTTCAAGAATATTTTAATTAAAAGTTAAAAAATATTAAGAATATCGGGATACCACCTAGTTAACATTTGAACTGTTTATTCAAAAAACAAGACGTCTTAAAGAAAAACGGTTCGTCAACATATTGCTTTTTTTTTAAGACGAGTTATTTTTAACAACCAAAAATATAACTTTTTTAATACTAATCGCCAAATACGTCATTTAGCGGCTGACATTTCATTTGCACACGTTTCACCGTTCGCTTGCCTTCTACCGGGCGAACAAGGATATAAATGATGAACGCGTCAAGAATACACATTCGCCACTTTTCACGGTTCACTTCACGTTCCCCAGTTCGAGGATGCGGCCCCAGTTACCAAATTTAATTTTTGGATGCAATAATTAAATTATAATTTTTTTTTTCATAACAACAATGAAACACTTGCTTTATTAAATTTTATGCCTAATCCATCTTTTGGCAACAAATCTCCAGCGTGAACCTAATATTTTTAGCATGATGATGCATTATTTTAAATCATTTTCCAAAATGCTTTGTTATTAATGTGTCAAAAAAATACCTACGAGTACGAGGGTGTGAAGGATGTGTAAAAAAACAATTGTTTATTAAAAACGCAAAAGTATATTCTGATCAGTGACATTTAATTTTCAATACATTTCTCTTTAGCAAAAATTCTAATACTAATATAGTTTTATAAAAACAGTCTTAATATATTAAACTCATGCCTCTAATTTTCAGAGGTGACAGCGTTAATGTCTTTTTTATGGAAGATCTTAGTTTCATAGAAGAAAGAGTTAGGAATGTCTTGGTAGAACATCTTTCCGTATTTGATTGGACGGTCGAATGGATAGAAAATGGGGTAGTTATCGATGTAAGGTCCTCCAACTCCTGGACGTGGATAGTAGTAAGTCCATTCCTGGGGTTTGTTGTCGGCGTAAGGTTTGAATGGATATACGATGAAGTAAAATTGGAATGGTAAGCCTCCATAAGTACCTTTAGGAAGCATGTATCTGTAAAAAAAAAATAGTATATAAGTTGTTTTGAGTTTTGAATCAATACTTTTTCTTTTTAAAGTAACGACACAGCTTTTTCCAAATCCATAATTTACATAAATTGTTTATTTTAGGTATCAATAATTTATAATTTATCTTTTGTTTCCAAGAAAAAAATAATTTTTACCTTTGTGGGAAAGTGAAGTAGTTTCGCCTTCCATCAACGTTGAACTGACTTTGGCCATCGATGGCTCCCAAAACTTGTTTGTACAATTCGTAGTATGTTGTTTTATCAGGTGAGAAATATGAGTTTTCGTATGAGCTTCTCTTAATAACATTTTCACCATTCTTTAGATCATAAACGAATTTGTCAACTTGGAAGAAGTTCAACCTGAAAAACAAAAAATTTTTTGTTATAAAAATAATTCTCTAATTTTCAAATTAGCAATGCAAAGATTTGAATTTTATAAATTTAAAATCTTAATGCATTTATCTTGTTATTGTCTTAAGCTCTAAAGTATCCATTTGCCTGAAAAATCGCACTACGATGATTTTTGTAAAGGTTTTAGTCGTTCACACCAAGGGTTAAAAAAGATCTTACCTGTTTGTACTAATGTTGATATATCTGCCATATTCATCATATTTAGGACCAATGAAAATCTTCACTACAGCTTTAGTATCCTTGTCAGATTTAACATAAATCTTATAGGTGAAAGGTTTGTGGTTCAAACGGTATTGCTTGGCACGTACAAAGAACTGGTTCTCCTTTTGTTTCAATTCGTTTTCTGAATAATAAACACCCTGAGATAGATCAGCGTAGAACTCATCAAAGTAGGTGATTAGACGATCCATTTCAACCTTTTCAATGGAAACTCCGTCAAACGTGAGTTCTTTACGAGTGTAGGGTTTCAAACGTGTTTGGTACCTAAAAATATTGGATTAGTGAAATAATTTCTTACATAGTTAACATAAAAACAACAAATTTATAACAATAATAATAAATTTTGTTCGTTTTCAATCCTCCAGAGGTTTTCTTTTAGTAATTATTACCTGAGGTAGAAGAAAAGAGCTTTCTTGTACAACTGGTAGAAAGCAGGGTCTCTCAAATTGGTTTCAGTATTTTCAAGAGCAGATGGAGCAACTTGGTACTTGTTAAGAGGTGTATAAGAGTAACCCAAAAGATGACGACCATAACCTGGAACAAAACCAGATTGTGACAATTTGTTAATTATCGGGTGTTTTAGAACATTTTTCTTGGAATTCGGGTTACTGTTAAATATAAATATTATCAAATCTTGAACCTTTACAAATTATATAAAGAATTTGTCAAAAGCTTACCCAACCAAGGTCCGTAATAGTGGTTGTCAACAGAATCGGGATTTCCTTGTATGAGATTACTGAGTACACTGTATCCATATTTATCGTTATAGAGTTCTACACGTTCTCCATTTTTCTATAAAAAATTATTTAGGTAATTGTAAGTCTAGCACTTTCAGTAAAAGGATATAAAAATTAGATCCAGTCTAATGGCAGCAGAAACTAAAGGCCTGATTTACTAAGAACTCAAATCTTGAATTTTAGTTAATTTTCTATTCATATTGTAAAGTTTAGATTTTGTTTTAAATTATCTACTTTTATTAATTTTTTTATTGACTTTTTAATAACTATTCTTAAACAAACTGAACCACTTACGTTGAAAACATATCCTCTGTCGATAGCATCGGCAATTCTCCTTGTGTAGTCACGGTAAAAACTGTAGCTATAACCATAGCGAGAATTAACTTGTTGTCCATAAGTGTAGAAATAGTCAGACAACTTGGCAAACTTGGGCCTTTCAGGGAAAGGAAGTCCATTTGGATATTGCAAAGAAGGATAATAGGGCGTTTCTACCGGTACTTCAACGTCCAGAATAGGAATTTGACCCATGCCATTTGAAAGACGTTCCAAATAGTATCTAGAAAGCAACTGTTGATGGATAAAGTAGTACAACTCTCCACGTTTGTCATGCTTGATTCCGTATTTCTCACCATCCATCCAGAAAGGATAGTATAGCGAGTAGGTGTAGTAGAATGAATTAATGTCAACATCTTCAAGATAGTATGAAAGAGATTGTTCTGGGGACAAATTCAAATAGTAACCAGAATAGTTGGAAACAACGGTGTAACCAGGATATTTTCCATGGGTGCTTTGAATTGGTTTTCCATCCCAGGATTGTTTGTATCTGAAAAAGACAAGTAGGTATTTAATTATACAATATGTCCACCGAATATTTTTTGCTTCAAAAATTAATATTTAATTACCATTGGTATGCAAAATCTAATTTTAAGTTTATATTTGATAACATACTTGTAAGCAGTTTGGATGGTTTCAGTGTTAAAGAAGTACCATGGATACACTTCGTAAATTGGGGGAATAATGATTCCATAGCAGTCTGGTCTGTGAACAATAGCCAAGGAATATGAGTACAAGAAGAGACCTTCGTTAACCCAGTGGCGTGCTACCACAGCGGTTTTGTAGAAGGTTTCAAAATCTTTGGCGTAGTAGAAGAGATCAAACAGAGCAATTGCTTGATCTAAGTGTTCTTCGTAGCTTATAGAGAAGATTTCTCCTTTTGGAAGTTGGTAGCCATTTGTGTAGTATTCAACGATTTTTTCAACTACTTCAGGTTTCTGAAAGAGAAATAAATTAGTCATTCAAAACTATTTCCAATATGGAAAATTACATTTTTAATATTGAACATATTGAAAATAAAGATTTCCACGTGACACATAAACAACCAGTAAATAATTAACCTCAACTAACTTAAAATCAAATGTTTGAATCTTGTTATTCGTAATATTTATCACTTACAAATCAGTTTTTTTCCTAAAAAAAATATTAAGCCATTATTTATTTGCATTTTACTAAAGATTCAAAATAACTTCTATAATCCCAAAAATAAAATGATTAGTGAAAAATTATATTTTTTCTTACAAATAGTTTTAACAGTAATTATCGATAAAGGTTTTATTAACCTGTCATAACTGTATATTATCAAAACTTATAAAGAAACATCCTCAGAGAGTCTGCCGATGATTTATTTAATTCTGCAATATACTGAAGTACACAAAAAATATCCAATACTTTTTTTTATGTGGCAACCATCCCCAAAGTTCATCGCTAAACACATTTTTTAAATTGTAAGTTAAAAAGCTGATTTTTTTGTGTAAAATTGCTTACATATCATTAGGTTTACGTAAAGAGATAGTAAGGATTGCTTTGCACTTTTTTATTCATCCAATATAAAAATTGACTTATTAGTTGTATATAAATTTAAAAAATTAAATTAATGTGCTTTTTTCACAAAAAAAATTATCGCAGTAAAAACAACCCCTTTTTAATTTTATGGAAAAAAATAATGCATAGTTATTCTTATAAATTCATTACCAACAATAATATAAATGGTCAGGAATGTTAACTATAAGTAGCTTGCAATGAAAATCTACCCTCACAACTTTTTTTTTAAAGTTCAAATAGTCAGTCTGATCCCCTTCTCCTGAAATATATCGTAGTTCACGTTTCATAACGTGATTTATGTATTTGGAGTAAAAAATCGCTTCTAAATTTAGCCTTTTAAAATAGTATTTTTCAATGTTACAATTATTGCATTTTCGATCGAATAAGATGACTTTATACATGTCCACCTCTAGTAAATGTAAAGCAAACCCTCAATCATACTATATCGTATTCAAAACTACATTCTAAAATCTGCTTTTGCAAGCGATCTTACAAAAAGGAATTCATCTTTAAAATAAATTAAAGAATATCATTTTTAGGGCACTCTATAGACATGCAGCTCAAGGTGTAAAAATGCATGAAAAGAACATATTATTAGGACTATCAGAAGCAGACTTTTAAAAAATTTCCACAGAAAACCTTAAGGAAGCACTTGATCTATTTAGATGGTGATTTTCCATTAAATGTTATTCGTAATTAATGTTCATTACTGTATTAGCTGCTAATAAATTTCTTTAAAAAAATCGTTAATTTTTTTTATCAAATTGCCCCCTCGATACCCCGTGATAAATTTCAGTGTGAAAATAAACGATACCTGTCAACTTAATTTTTCAAACGCTTAATCAGCTAGTGCGTTTTTGACCGAATTAAGTAAATTTATACATTTATTGAATGAAAATAGCCAAAAAAAAAAATATTTTCACCCCTTACTGTAAAAATGACATGTATCCAAACCCTTACGAATCCTCACAAATCTAAAAATGTGGAAGTGATTTTCTCGAGAAAATCAGCCTTTTAAATTATAATTGGAAAAAAATGTTTTTAGTGATTAGCTTTGGTGGTAGTTATCACCCCCTAGAAAAGCAATTAAGGACGTGAAAGAACACGACTTGGATAATGTTTGGGACACTTCAACATTTCATAGATTGAGACAAATCAGAGACGGATCCTTGAGAACGTTCCCTATAATTAGTTAAGCGTGGTTTGCTTGAAGCTAACTTCTGCAAGGCATTACTTTTAAAATTTTTATATTTCAAAGGAAGAAAATCTCTTTTCACTCTAAATTGTTGCTTGACATTATGTTTTTTCAGAAAATTAAATTTTTTAGTGCTATGTGAGGTGAAATTAAGAAAAAAAAACATTAAAGAACTTAATTCTCTTTTTTTAAACAGCCCTGTTTGCGATTTAATTTCTTGTTAGAGTATATTTCTAAAAAGTTCAAAAATCATATCGAATAAAGCAATTCTGCGTAGTCTTTAAGTTTATTTAAAGTTTGTGCAAGCACACCGTTTAACACCTTAATTTTTTATATTAATACAATCTTACCGTGTAGTGATCCTTGTTTTCTTCAATTTTGAAAGATTCAAATATTTCTAAATGCTCAGGATGATAGCTGGGTTGATTAATGTGGCGGTAGAGAGAAAGAACTTTTTTCTGCTTTGCCAGTAGTTCCTTATCAGCTAAAATTAAAAAATATGTATATTAGAAAATCTTATAAATAAATGATATTAATTTTTAAAATCTCCTTTTACACTCTCGCTAAACATTTACATCTAATTCACTAAAAAGGGGATGCCATGGCAGTTACATCTTCGAATTGGCCGGTTTTGTTTTGCTGATGATATTGTTATAATTCATATATATATATATATATATATATATATATATATATATATATATATATATATATATATATTATTTTTTAAAGAACAGTAAATAAGAATAACATGGCCTAAACATATTAGTTGGTATTAAGGAACCCCCTTCCCCTGTAACACCCCCTTCCCCTGTAACACGCCTTAAACGTGTTTTTGATCAAAATTGGAAGAGTTTGCTTACCAATTTTGGAACAACAATTCTTTGCCAATTATTACAGAGAAGACATTACTTTTAAACTTTGTCATTGTGTACTACAAGAATGTAATACGTGCTTAACCTAATAGAAATAAAAAATTTGAAACTCCTAATTCAAAATTACCATAAAATACTTTTCTTTATTAATACTACTTTTGCTTTGAACAACGTCTTTTGAAAAGGAATTTTTATAAGAAAAAGATAACTGGTAGATAATGGAAATGATAGATTTTTTGTAATATAATATAAAAAATTAAAATAGCTCATATTTTTTTTGTAGTGTTAATTAAAAAAATTACTATCTACAAATGAAATTCGTTTTAAAACAACGGTTATAAATTTAAAATTATACCAATTTTTCCTAATAAGACTACTTCGTTGAAAATAGGTCTAAAAACGCTTAAATTTTAGTACAGTGTTTCCAAAAAGGTCCGATATTTCTTGTCTACTCTTCATATTCTGGACAAAATTAAAAGTAAAAATTTTTCCCCTAATATATATTTAAAAAAATGTCATTCATCTAACTGAGGAGTTATCAAAACTAAGTAAGTGCATAGAGCGATTCAACCATACAATATATTGGATAAAGGATTGTGAATAACACCGGTGATGTTGTAACAGAGATAAAAATAAAATTTACTTAACCAAGATACTCTTCACTTTTGTACTCTTCACATTTTTCAAACCAGTACATTTATCAATTATACAAGTTTTAAAGTATCAGTTTATGTATATATATATATATATATATATATATATATATATATATAATATACATAATTCTAGAATACCAAAAAAAAAAATTTTTTGCATTAAAAAATAATTTTACTTACCAACTTTATAGTGTGTCTGAGAAGACCCTTCCCCCGTAGGACTACAGAAGACTAAGGCGCAAAGGCCAGCCAACACAAAGGCCAAAACCAACTTCATCTTTACTCAACCCAAGCAACAGATAGAGTGTAACAGGCCTATTGCTTTTAGTATGTTTTATACCCTCCACACCGGTAAACACCACGTTATCTGTGATACAGGCCATATTAGTGACCTCTGATAAAATTTTTATTATTTACATGTCATTGTTATTTTTTATCATTTCTTTATTTTGTACCACCAACGTTATATAATTATGTATATTATTTGTTGGAATTAAAGTAAAAATTGGGATAAACATCTCCATGTCACCAATATCCAGTTAGAACCTACTGAGAGATTGCTGCACTATGCAATAATTTGACTTATGGAAAATTACAAATAAATGGGAAATTTTGAATCTTTCGAAGTAATATTGTTATTACTAGTTTATTAAATTCATGGTTAAGACTAATGGGTTTGGGTGAGGAAAAGACATTTTAAATAACTACAAATGAACTAGAAACATTAGGAAGTTACAGCCAGGTAACCCTTATTTTGGCATTTTGCCAAAAGTACTAACACCCTTTAAAAAATGTTTGCAATTTATTTTTTTTTATAATCTGAACATTTTGTAATAATATATTGCTGCTGAGTTTCAGTGATAGCAAAGTAAATAATAAATTATGCGACAGTAGATGATTTTTTATGAGCTTCAGAATTAAATCAACATAATTTTAGCACCAGTGAGAATATATACGAATTTCGACAAAAGCTATCGAATCTATTTTCCCTTTCACATTTCAAAAAGTTCGTAGAGAATGAACTGAAACTAAATTTCCATGCAACAATATGCTTGTATTAAATATTTAAAATTTAAAAATTTAAATCAGACTAATGCAGAAAATTCTACGAGGGCAGTCCCCGAAGTATTTCACAAAGACAACAAAAAAATTTTGGGGAAATTTTTTTTCTTCCACCTAGTCTCCTTTTAGCTGGATACACTTTTTCCAGCGATGTTCAATAACTTCGATACTCTGTTTATAGTACGAAGCGTTGAGCTCCTCAGAATAACCACCTCATCATTGTTAGAAAATCTTTTACCACTGACCCATTTGCTCCAGTTTGTAAAGAGAGGGCTAAATCTGGTGGATAAGATGCGTGAAGAAACAATTTCAACATTAACTCATTGATTTTAGCCATCGAGATAACAAATGTGTGAACTGGGGCTTTTTCTTGATAAAATAACAGTTTCTTTTTCGTCAAATGCTTGCGCTTTTCTTGTTTTATTACTGAAACGCTGCAATAAATTCGCATACCACTTGCCGTTGACTGTTTTTCCCTCTTTAAAGATCCCCTTAGGGGGGTTATGAAGGCGGCTTTATATCGCGTCCATGACTACTGGGGCTGACGTCCCTGGGGTCCCAGTCACGTTTGTGTTCGTCCTGTGTCGTCCTGCATGTCAACCGTTCTCGGGGGCCGGTGGTTGATGAGGAAGTGCTCTCGAGGGTGGTGACTTGCGTTAACCGGCCGGTCAAGTAGCAGGGGACCACATTAAAAACCCCCTCAAGCTAGGATGTGTCTGGACAAGCCAGGGCTGCGTGGTTTAGGGGATGCTAAATCGCTATTGTTCAGAAACTCCGGCAACCGGGCGCCTCCTGGTTTAATAAATGCCTTCCCACAGCATGCGAAGCACTGCTGTGGACGACAGTTTTTTCCTCTGCTACTCGTGGGAATCAAATGAGTAATTTTGAATTTCCGTCAATTAACGGGTCCTTAAAAAGACTCAGAACTGAGTCTCCTGTAGAGGTACCTATTACGTACGAAAAGTTTTTTATTATCAAACCTTCTGAGGATTCATTTATGAACATATCTCCTTTCCTATTTCATAAAGCGTTACAATCATATTTTGGCACATTAACTAACGTTAGAAAATTACATGATGGATCTTTATTGATTGAAGTATCGAATAAAAACCAATCTCGTAAACCGTCAACTATTAATAAACTACATACATTCGATGTTACTGCTTCGCCACACCCTTCGTTAAATTACATAAAAGGTATTATTACTTGCAAAGATTTTTCAAACTGCACTGAACAAGAAATTCTTGAAAATTTAGATAATCAAGGGGTTATTAGTGTTAAAAGAATGATATCTAGAAAAAACGGTCAGGAATTCCCTACTAACAACTATATATTAACGTTCAAAACTCACACATTACCCCCCAAAATTTTTGCTGGATGGTATTCGTTACGAGTCAGACATTTTATTCCTTCCCCATTAAGGTGTTTTTCATGCCAAAAGTTTGGGCATACGGCAGCTCGTTGTCCTAACTCTCCGGTGTGTCCTTCCTGTGGTCACGATACTCATACTGATTCACCTTGCTCTCCCCCACCTAAATGTTCTAATTATGATCTCAATCATTCACCAAGATATAAGAAATGTGAATCTTACAAGAGGGAATTTGGTATCCAAAAGATCCGTACTATGGAAAAAATATCCTATCCAGCAGCAAAAAAGAAGTTCATAACTCAGAATCCATCTTTCACTGTTCCGTATAATATTGTAGCCTCTAAAAATATTGAAGCTAAAAACAACAATCTAGTAGTTACCAGAAAAACAACATCTATCGCAATCAAATGCGAATTAAATCCTTCATATGAAGGCATTAAATCTTCACAAGATCCAAAACCCAAACCAAAACCCTCCTTCCCAACTCCTTTACGCCTCACATCCTCTGATTCCAAACATACCACAAAACCCTCCCTTTTCCAGTCCTCTCAGTCCCTTCATCCTATCCATTCCCCCACCCTTTCCTCCTCCTCTTCATCCAGCTCCATTACCTATCATAAATCTTCCAGACAGCAGTCTGGCTCTTCTCACTCTACTTCATTGGGAAAAAAATCATATTCCCAACCCATTAGAAAACCCCCTCAAACTTCTTCTACTAAAGACATATCAAGCAAATCACATAAAAGTTCCAGCAAATCCTCATCAAAGGAACTCCTTAATGATATGGTAGTGGATGAACTTTTTGATCAAGACCCTAAAAATATATTACCTAAGAACAGTAAACAGTATAAATAATTTTTAAAATTACGAGACTACACCAGATTACCATTTTTATTTCAAATTCTTACCAACTATATTGCAATGGAATTTATTGGGTCTTCGCAATAATTTAGAAATTCTTAATCTCTTAATATCGAGGTGTAGTCCGTCGGTGATCATACTTCAGGAAACCAATCTTCAACCAGATAGAGATACCCATGTTAATAGATATAACATCATGAGAAAAGATAGAATTATTAATCTACGAGCATCTGAAGGTGTAGCTATACTAGTAAAAGAAAATATTCATTACTCCAGCATTAACATTGACACTGATTTGGAAGCCATAGCGATTAAAATAGAAAGCCTTAACATGACATTCTGCTCCATATATATTCCTAACTCAATCAATTTATCTAATGATACCCTTACAGATTTGGTTCGTCAACTCCCTACTCCATTTATATTGGCAGGCGATTTTAATGCCCACAACAACATTTGGGGTTCAATTCACACAGATACTAGAGGACAATTAATAGAATCATTTATCGAAGACCACCCTGTATTCCTTCTTAATGATGGCTCTGCAACTTTTGTTAGCTCGGCCACGGGTACATTCTTCTCTATAGATCTAACCTTGTTCACCCCTGCGATAGCAGATCGACATCAATGGGAGGCACTGGACGAGACGTTTGGTAGCGATCATTTTCCTATAGTATGCAAACCTTTGAGTTGGCAATCATCTAGAAATCAAAAAATAATTTATGACCTTAAAAATGCGGATTGGGAAAGATACAGAACATCTTTTATTGGTCCCAATATAGATTCACATAACATTAACACCACTCTAGAAGCGTTTATATTATTCATAAAGCAAGCCACGGATATAAATATCTCGAAAAAAAATCTCTTCCCAAACCGTCCCCCAGTACCATGGCGGTCAAATGGCCATCAAAAATAGAAAGACAGCTCTAAACCGATTTAAGCATCATCCTACACAAGATAATTTTGTAGCTTTTAAACAGGCCAGAGCCAAAGCTAAAAGAGTAATCAAGGAATCTAAAAGAAAATCTTGGAATAAATTCGTTGATTCAATCAAAATAAAGACATCCTCTCATGAAGTATGGAGCAAGATCAACCGGCTCAAAGGCAGACCTTCTAGAATAATTCACAGTATCAAAAGTAATAACACCTGGATACATGATAATAAAGAGATAGCCGAGTGCTTTGCATTCCACTATACTGAAGTTTCGAGTTCTCATAACTATAACGAGAATTTTATACGAATCAAGAACAATGCTGAGAAATCTCCCTCAATTTTGACTCTTCTACGGAATTTTCATATAAGTTTCTATTCAACATTCAGGAACTTAAACATTCTTTATCAAAGAGCAGAAATAGTGCTCCTGAACCAGACGACATTCTCATTCCTATGGTAGTCAACTTACCAGATTATGCACTTTCTATGCTTTTAAAAATTTTCAACATAATATGGTTAGAAGGTAAATTTCCCAAGTCATGGAGACACTCCATATTAATTCCAATTCATAAACCGGCTAAATCTCGTATACTGATACAGAACTATCGCCCGATTTCCTTGATCAGTCATATATGTAAGATTCTAGAAAGGATGGTTAATTTTCGTCTTAAGTGGTATGTAGAAAAAAATAAACTTTTGGATCCTAATCAATTAGGATTCCGAAAGGGTTTCTCAACCATAGATCATAACATGGGACTAAGCATAGACATACATTCGAGTTTCTATCAGAAGAACCATCTCTTTCTTTTCTGGACTTATCTCATGCCTATGACACAACATGAAGATATGATATTATCAGAACTGGGGCTTGAAGGGTAACCTACCTATCGTCATATCTAACTTTCTGTCTAACAGAACTTTCCAGGTCAGAATAATGGGAGCACTTTTATCCATCCAAATATTGGAAAATGGTCTTCCTCAGGGATCTACACTCAGCCCTTCATTATTCTTAATTGTCATCAATAGTATAAAATCATACATTCCCCGGGAAATATCATACAGACTTTTTGCAGATGATATAGTTATATATCACTCTTCCTCAAATCCTAGAACTAGTCAAAGAATTATTCAAATCTGCCTTAATTCACTAACAAAATGGTCTAATAATCACGGATTTTCTTTCTCTCCCAACAAATCATCTTGCACTCATTTTTGTAGGAAAAGGAATTGCCCCAGAGTACAAAATTTGGAAATGCTAAATATTCCCATAGCCAATAACCCTTCGACTAAATTTTTGGGCATAATATTCGATAGCAGGCTAAATTGGGTAGAACATATCAAATACATCAAAACAAAGTGTCTTAGAGATATAGCTTTACTGAGAATGCTATCAGGAACAACATGGGGCACAGACTCTTTTTCATTGCTATCCCTATACAAATCTCTTATCAGATCTAAAATGGATTGTGGCAACCAGATATATATATATATATATATATATATATATATATATATATATATATATATATATATATATATATATATATATATATATAACTGCACGAATATCTTATATAAATATGTTGAATACTATCCATATCATTCGAAACAAGTGCATGAACTGATTCCTGAAAATTTTCCCCGTAGAATGCAGTTTTCAAACTGGCTGTTGGATCAGCAACGAAATAATGTTAACTTCGTTAGCACTATTCTCTTCACGGATGAAGCAGGCTTTATCAAAAATGGTATCATAAATTTGCACAACTCACAAGTATGGGTTGATGAAAATCCTCATGCAACTATTGTTTCGCATCATGAATATCAGTTACAATCAATTAATTTCTGGGCAGGAATCATCGGCAATTTTTTGAGTGAACCAGTCGTATTGTCGACACGACTGAATAAAGAACTTTATTTGGAATTTCTCCAGAACGCTTTTTACGATTTGGTAGGGTACTTGCCACTTGAAACCCGCCGAAACATATACTACATGCGGAGACCACCTCATTTCAGCGTTGCTGTGTGGGAGCACCTGAATAACGTCCACATAAACCATTGGATAGGTAGAGGAGGACCTGTTACCTCGATTTTCCGACCTAACGCCGTTAGATTTTTACCTGTGGGGTCACCTCAAAACCTTGGTGTATTCCATTCCAGTCGATAGTAGGGAGCAACTTCTACTGAAAATCGCGTTTCATTGTGATCAAATAAGGAACAATGCTGATTCAATTCGTCGTGCACGCGAATGTATCAGACTTCACGTAGCACATATTGAACCCTCTTATGCAGTTTTTAACCAAGCAGTTAGTTTAACTTTTTATTAAAACTATAGCGACAGGGGAAAATTCCTCTTTTTCATATTCAACCGGACAGAAGTTAGGGGACTATCAATGTAAATAAAATGACTTTTTTTTGAAAATGGTTAGGATTAGCGACATGAATGAAGACTTAATTTTTACTCAACAGTTAAAGGTAAGTAAAGAAATAATGTTCTTATCATATAGGGCGTAAAAAATGGGGTCATGAGTGTCACAGCTAGTCCGTCCCTGCAGCTGTGAGTATTTCACAATACTTTCTTGGATAGTAATTTGAAGGGTCTTATATACTTTAAGATCAATGGGGGTAGTTTTTGTCTTTTCTTAGGGTACGCTGCAGGATATTGATAATACATGATATTCTAGATCTATTTGAAAGTACTACGCAGTTTCAGGTAGTCATAGAATCCATCAAAATTAGAATCCTGCTAGATTTAAGGTTTTTTTCTTGTTTCTCCGTGTCCTTTAAGTTTAACTCAACAGCATAGGGGTAGTTTATAAGTATTTCATCTCTTATCAATAATAAAATTCAGGCATTTCGAGCTTTCTCAGCAGTCGTTGCTATTTTGATTCCAATTTTTTATATATGAGGGGTAGTTATAAGAGTATATGAGCGCTGCTCTTTAACCTTAACATAACACAAAATATTTTAAAATTTTGTATAGTCTGATTTATTAAGATGGAGCTACTATTCTGTTAGCTTAATGTTATTTTCACTCTATTCCAAGGGTGTTTTTGGCTCGAGCTAATAATCTTGGGGTGTACGATTTTTTTTCGACCTCAAATTCGGATTCAGCGACCAAAAATACACAAGAATACATGGGTCTGATTCGTTAGTCTGACATTTTATTTTGTGGGGCTGAGTTATTGATACGCAAAAAAGGCAACTTTCGAGTTTTTTTTCCTTTTTGCAATAATTATATGACGAAATATTATTTATGAGGGCTTAAATTAGATCTTTTAATTATCTCAACGTTGGTCCCCGGCAAACATATTGGGGAATCTTGTTCCACCCCGCTTTTACATCGCAGAATTGATCCCGTCCATTTCTAAATTAACTCGTATTTTTTAATCTTCCTTATCAGAATCTTAAGTTTATATTGATTTTTGAAAGTAAAAAACGCCTGTATCCAAAATATCGATCTAGTATATTTAAATGCCTGTCTCTATTACTTAATTTAAGAATTAGTGTAGAATAATAAGATTTCTTTATGCTCGTAAATTACAAATTTATTACATTTTATCAGACAGAAAAATATTAATCGCTTCTTATATTCTATAAAAAACCATTTCATTGCCGAGTGGTCAGTGAACTATGATATCACTTTATGATTTGTACTTTCAATTCATTATTATTGTCTAGCATTAGCAATGCCATGATTATTTAAGAAAAATAATTTTTATCATAGTATTACAGCACATTAATATAATTAATCCATATCAGTAAACCAAACCAGCAGGATTTTAACTGGTCAATATGCCAAATATCTTAAAATTGGAGACAAAAATTTTTTTAATACAGGGTGTTATTTAATATATGAATAAATATCTTAAACTTAATTCAGGGATAATACTCATATATGAAAAAATAATAATATTGACCCCAGTCCATTAATATTTCACTTTAGACCAATTCCATTCAAAATCATGCAGTGAAGATATAAAAAAAAAAATAAATAAAATGCTTCCTCCGTGAATTATATCGTTATAGAAACCAAAAAGGTGTGTACTTCTTTTGCCGTTTTGTAAACATATCATTTTCAACAAAGTTATCGAAATTTTAAAGTTGAGATTAGTGCTTTTGGCTTCGATCATACCCTATAGATTAAAACAACAATAGATTTGTTTGATGGCTGTTTATGGTCGGTGGGGAAGGGGCTTTGTTGATGTTTGACAGACATAAACATGTTTACTTATCTTTTCTTTCAGTTTAATTAAGTGTTAGAAATTACTAAAAAGGCGAGGTTTTTAATTAATATTAACAAAAAGAGGATTTAAAAACTTATTTTTATTGGTAAATATTGTTTACATATTGAAAATATCAATAATAATAATTAGGCAACCATAAATTTATTTCTAAAATTGACATACCGATTATCATATGATTCTCTTAAATAATGCAATTAGAAAAGGATAGCATAAAATCGGTATGTGTGTACCAAGAGATGAAGTATCTACGGTTTATCAACACTTACACTTACAAATATAAACAAAAATATTGTTAAGTTATTCAGCGTTCAAACAACCGGGCCCTAGTTCTGACGTTATGCTTATTCTATGGGGGTATGTTCGAAGGCTTTTGCAGTCAAGAAAAATACAGCCATTATTTTATTCAAAATTTTATATTTTTATATAACTAATCGAAGTAATTTAATTTTTCCTTTTGATTGAGGACACATGAGCCACAAACTTCAAGAAAAAAAATTAAAGCCGAAAATTACATAATTATATTTTACACAGCCATGCGAAAAAAGTTCAGGCCTGGGTTTCTATGTCTACTATATGTTTTTGGAATCGCTGAATCCGAATCCGGGGTCCAACAAACCCCGTCACGTCAGGGTTTTTCCATTAACTCAAAATTAAAACTACTAAGCATTATTGAAAACGTTTAGCTCAAAATCAATGCTGTTAATCCCCTAACAACCCCA
The DNA here is from genome assembly GCA_034092305.1 of Diaprepes abbreviatus. Taxonomy (NCBI): domain Eukaryota; kingdom Metazoa; phylum Arthropoda; class Insecta; order Coleoptera; family Curculionidae; genus Diaprepes; species Diaprepes abbreviatus. The sequence goes on from JASJET010000200.1 coordinate 8,599,147, forward strand.
TAACCCAAAAACTTCATGACGTTAAGATCCCATAACCCAATAACCCCATAACTCTATAAACCCATGCCTCTATAACCCCATAATTATGATATTAAAATCATTACCCTCAATCTCCCATAGCGGAACAACTTGTCGTGGCCTTAATTTATTCAGACCATGGCTGTTGAACCTTATGATCTCATAACCGCAATGATTTCACTAACATTATTATGTGATTATAGAGTCATGGAGTTATGCGGTTATGAGGTTATGGGGTTATCAGGTTATGAGATCTTTGGGTCATGGGGTTATGGGAGGTTTAACAGCATTTATTTTGGATTAACAGCATTCAATAATACTTAGTGGTCTGAATTTTGGGTTTTCTTGAAGTTATGGCAAAATCCTGACGTGATTGGGTTTAATGGATCCAAGATTCGAATTCAGCGACCCCGAAAACATATAATAGACATAATTAGAACCTCAGACCAGAATTTTTTTTTGTTTGGCTGTGCAGAACACTGGCCAGGAATTCCAACTATTTCCACTATATGTTTTCGGGATCACTAAATCCGAATCTGTGGTCTATTAAACCGCATTACTTCATGGTTTTGCCATAACTTCAAAAAAAAAACAAAACCAATCTTGTTAAACCTCTAATAACCCCATGACCCAAAGACCTCATAACCCGATAACCCCATAACTCCTGACTCTATAACCCCATAGCCATGTTTTGAAGAAATTAAAGTCACGAAAAGTTCTTCCGCTATGAAAGATTGAATCTAATGACTTCAGTAACATGGTTATAGGGTTATAGAGTCATTGATTCATTGAATTATAGGATTATTAGGTCATAGGTTAAAGAAATTGAGGCCACGACAAGCTGTGGGAGAATGAGTGTAATGATTTCAGAAAGATGGTTAGGAAGTTATAGAATCATGGGTTCATAGGATTATAGCTGTATTTTAAAGAAATTGAAGCGACTACAAGTTCTTCCTCTATGAGAAATTGAGTATAATAATTCCAGTATCATGATTATGGGGTTATAATCATGGGGTTATGGAGTTATTGAGTCTTTAAGTCATGGAGTCTTTGGATCATGGAGTTATTAGGGGTTTACCAGCATTAGTTTTGGGTTAAAAGCGTTTTGAGGTATTTTGAGGTTATGACAAAACTATGACGTGATGGGATTTAATGAACCCTGGATTCGGATTCAATGACCCCAAAAACATATAGAAAATATAGTGAGAACCCTAGGGCAGAATTTTTTTTGCTTGGCTGTGTTAATTATTTAACATATATACCATCTGAATACTGAGTTTTATGATAATTTTCAAAGACCATTAAATTTGTTTAAAAAAGTAGTTTAGCTAGAACTTAACTAATTTTTTCAGTACTATAGTTACTATTCCGTCGTGCCCGGAATACTTTTGCCTTATTCGAATTACAAACGTAGTGAAGACTGAATTCAGTGAAACTCCAGGGTGTAATATGGTCTTCAGGGTGCTATAATATAATCACTAGGCCTCAGCATACCAAATTTATACTTTCATTATTAGGATAATTCGATGTTATTGTTTTTGAGGTAAATTTCATGTTATTTTAAAATTATATTTAGAATATTGCTTTATAAATACTTTTGATAATATTATATTTGATATCCTTTTGTTTATTTAATAATAAAAACAATGTTTTGCAATATGCATCAACAAAACAAAATTTTAATGGTAAATAAAGTAAGAAAAGATTCAGTAACACCGCCCACCCGAACGAATGTATCTCGAAAGGTTAAGTTTCGATTGCGACAGCGGGCGCATAAATCACTCCAAGGGGGACTTACTTGGATTTAAGAAAGCAAATTGCAGATTTAGTATCAAGGTCCCAACATTATATAAACATAATAAAATATTGCTCTCCTTTTATAAAGAAATAGTATTTTATTACCAATTCTGAATCAATATGACAATGGGGTGGGAGGATGGTAGGAAACAGCACTAACTACATCAAAATTACATAATTTGAAACTGATCTAATAATATTCGGATTGTTTGCATTAAAAATATTAAGCTGATGCAGACAAAAAATCTCAAGAAAAGCTAACTATAAAAAAATACTGCATAAATTTATTATCTATGTCAACAACAATGCTGAAATGGAAAATTTAATGTAATCCACGTACAAATTGGATTTGAGGGTAAAAAATGCAACTTACATTTTATATAATTTTTCTGCATAATTACTAATGAAATATTTAACACAAGTACTTTTTTATTACCCAAGGAAAATCATCAAAAGAATTTATGTTACAAATTAAAATTCACCAAAAGAAGAAATTCGTTAAAATATAAACGTTTTATTAGTTTTCTAAATATTCATCAGAATATTATGCAACACGGTTTGGATTCCAGACTCAAAAATGAACCAAAGAACTTTACTTACGGATTAATGATGAGGTTGCAGCAGCAGTATTCTTAATCTCGCCAATGCTGTTAATTTAAGAGTAGAGAACTGAGAAAATCGTTTTTGCCAACCTGATAATGTGAGCTCCGGCTTACCTGTTGCTTGTGGGGTACCATAGGAGTCTATATTTAAACCATTACTTTATATATATATATATATATATATATATATATATATATATATATATAATTTTTCTTTATTTTGTCTTTTCTTGGGTTTAGGTTCTATTTGACGTTTCGCCCTTTATTCAAGGCATTTTCAAAATTCTTTCCTCCTTGACATTTTGCTGTTCTGTTACTAAATGTCAAGGAGGAAAGAATTTTGAAAATGGCTTGAATAAAGGGCGAAACGTCAATCGTTTTGTGTATTTATTAAATATAGAACCTAAACCCAAGAAAAGACAAAATAAAGAAAAATGATATAACCTATGGTTCAAGAATCAAGAAAATAAATAAATATATATATATATATATATATATATATATATATATATATATATATATATATATACATGATTTAACAAATATAGACATTTTTAGTTCATTTAATATGACATGACCGCCCTGTGAGACTCTAGAGGTTCGAGTCAGCTGGAGAGCAACATCAATAACGATTTATCTAAACTTAAAGTATGGTGTTCTGCGATTACCTCTAGTATAAAATAAAAAAAAAGTTGGAGTTACTGCTAGATGAAGCAATGACTGAAAAATAGTTGTCCGATTTGCATTGCCTTTATTTTTGTTTGTTTCTACGACGTCTCGATTAAGTTGTATTTCTAATCGTCATCAAATATGAAATGCATGTTTTGCCTTAAAGTTACGAGTTTATACAGTGTGTATGGTAAGTATATGTCAAATTCTCGACAGTGTACAGAAGGCGTTAAAGCAGGGGCGGATCCAGCCTCTCTCTTTGGGGGGGGGGGGGGCGGTGATGGTGATATCACAAAAGTACAGTATGACAATCGAAAGCAAGTCGGGTCCATTTTTCTAAATTTGAAGCTGTTGGAGAGGGGGGGGGGGCGATCACAAGAAAAAATAAGTTGCCGACAGGGGGGAGGATGCGAGCAGCGTACACATTCCTAGTATAAGAGGCAAAATCGGGTCTATTTTCCTGAATTCAAAGCTCTTGGGGGTGGGCTATCGCGCAAGAAAAACAAATTATCTACGGAGGGGGGGCAGCAGCATACACATTCCTAATATAAAATGCAGAATCGGTTCTATTTTCCTGAACTTAAAGCTCTTAAGAAGGGGAGGGGCGATCGTAAGCATACACATTCCTCTACTCTATTCAAAATCTAGAGAGAGTTATAAAACTATTACCGAAACCTCCAACGTACCTGCTCAAGTGCCGCAGGTAACTGAGGACTGCCGTAAATCTAATTATATTTAAATATTATAAGCTTTTATAAATTTACTGCAACAACAAAATTTCTGATAGTTCAATTTAATTTTGGCCAGTGAGCAAAGTACACCTTACAGTGTGTCGTTAGTGCTTTATCTTTTTTGTGCTTGTTTTTATATATTATTTACGATTAGGGATATACCCAAAAGATATGGCTTCCACATCTATATTTATTTCAAAATCGTCAAACCAGGGCATTTTTCCTCAATGAAAATCTTATTACGATTAATGTTTATGAGGCCTTAAGATATCAATATCTAGATAATAATGTTAAAAGCTCTGTTGAGAAATGTTCCAACATGACAGGAGTTGGAAAATCTACTATGTACCGAATACTGAAGGAGAAAAAAACGACTGGAATTGTTAGTACTCCCAAGCTACATTCGATCACAGCCAGACGAAAAACCTCGTTGGAAAAAGTGATGTAAATTACAATAAAAGGAGTTGTACATACATATTATTATGAGAAGTAGATCCAAACCGTCGATAAAATTCTATCTAAAATCAAAGAAGATCGGGATTTACCAGAAATTAAAAGAACTGAGCTCTGGAAATTGCTCAGAGAACTTAATTTTTGCAGGAAAAAACCAGATAGGAAATCTGTTCTTATAGATCATCCGGAAAATCTCCGTTGGAGAAGGAAATATCTCTCTCAAGTAAAAGGAAGAGTTGCTAGAAATAACACAATTTACAAAATTAGTAATTCAACTGAACTTCGGAAAGATTTTTTTGAATAAAGTTTGTGCAGAAAATTGGAAAAATCCAAACAATAAAAGAATAAAAGAAAATGTGGAAATTCAATCTCATAATCCGTGAGATAGACGAACCAATTATAATTAATTTGAGCGAAGATAACTTCACTGACTTTGATTTCGAATTAGATACGTAATGTTTACCAGCGTAAACACAATTTATTATTTAAATTTTCTGTAACATATAAAAATTAATTACATTTGAATCCCTTTTTAGTGTTTAATTTTAATTTTGCAGATGGTTTAAGAAATTAATAAATTGAAACGTCAAATATCCTAAAAATGTTTTTAACTAATAAAAAAATTTCAATATAATATGGACGAATTTATTTTTTTATATCTGTATTTTTGACAATGGGAATTTTGTAAGTATATAAATTATATATATATATATATATATATATATATATATATATATATATATATATATATATATATATATATATATATATATATATATATATATATAATTTTTTAGAGAAAAAGGCTAGGTTTTAGTCTCAATGTGCCTAAAACGGTTTCTAAGCCAGAATTAAAAATACATTTGTGACTTGCGTTAAATATGTCAAAATTATCTATATTTTCTGATGTATGTGAATTATTAAGAAATCATAAGAAATAACATAATATTATAAAAACTTTTTATTTAAGTTTATTACCGAAATAATATTCTATGCTACAAATACTTAGTAAAAAAATAAACCTTCTTCCGACGCTTATGACAAGGATTAAAATCCATTTTAATACTTCACACATCCAAATATCTTTTGTTATCCAACCCAAATAGTCTATTATTATAGACTGGCATTTTTGACTACAAAATTTCTAATCCATTGCTTTAAAAAATATATGTGTCTAAAAGATTTTGCCAAAGACATCGAACTAAAGAACACAGGTAGTTTGCGAAGAAAAAAAAGGATAAAAAATTATTTATTACTCTCTCTAGTTCTTGAATAAACTATAGTATAAGAGGCAAAATCGAGTCTATTTTCCTGAACTCAAGGCTCTTGGGGGGGAGGGCGATTTTTCAAACCTGCCTATGAAAAGCAAACGGGGGGGGGGGGGGGGGTACACTCTGTTAACCACTTTAGAAGTCTCTTCTTCGCGAACGACACATCTAAATTAGAAATATTATATGACGTCTCTCTCACGTCTGTTTTTTGCCATAATATATTTTTTTACCAAAGCTTTCTTACCCGACCTTTGTATTTCTCGTTCGCTGTCCTTTCAATCTACTAACTGTTTATAGTCGTCCCTCCATACACGTGTCGATCACCTCATGGTCTCGTCAGTGAAGCTGTATTGAGTCGAGAGCAACATTCTGACCTTGAACGTATATTTGCAAACAATTTCATGGTCAACTTCATTTTCTATTATCTATCCAAGCTGAAATTTGATAAAGATAAATAAACCCAATGACAATGCAATATTACGACCTTGAAACTGACTTTGGACCTATATTTCAAAGTCAACTGAAACTGATCTTGAACGTATATTTTATCGTAGAAGTGCCCCTGATGTTAAGGGCATATAACTAACGAACTATTTCGACCACCGTCAAAACGTTAGGATGTTTCTTCCCGGCATCGGTAGTGGACTCATCAGTGGAATCCACCTATGCTTTTCCCAGGCATCATTGTCGTGCTTCCCACAACTTGGAATTCCTACTTAGGCCAAATTTGTCGTAGAACAACGGAGGGATGTTCTTACCACAACTATACTTGCGACTACCTAATCAAGCTGAAATTTGGTACACATATCTAAACCCAATAACAATGCAATGTTTTGACCTTGAAACTAACTTTGGACGCTTATTCCAAGGTCAACTTTATTTTTTTTACCACATTTGTGTCAACTAGACTTAAAACTTTAAACAAACCTCAGAACTGAATGACAATGTAATATTAACTCAGTTTCTACTATGTCTGTTTATTTGTCTGTTAGGTACAAATTTAGCAACCGATTTTTGTCTATTCGATTAAACGTTTGCAATCGACTTTAAACTAAAGACTAAAAAGTAAATATGATCTAAATAATTTTTTTAATAAATATATATATATATATATATATATATATATATATATATATATATATATATATATATAAATTTACTACTTTCGGGTTTTTAGGATTACAAGCCTAGATTTGATTACAGTTCGATGTACATTGCAGAGGCTATCACCAGCAGCAATTCGCTTACATCTAGTGCTTCATAACTTTGTTGTGTATAGGAATATTAAAATTCTAATTAAAAAATCGTATTCCCTGATATCTTTTAATCAAATAAATATTTAAATAAAACTTTTTCTAATATACCATGTTTTTAAAACGACTATAAATTATTAAATAATTTATCCCATTGTCCTAAAAATTTGTGTTTGTGAAGTTTTAGTAGCTATGAAAATACTGATTTGAAGCGAAAAACATGGGGTGCAATAAATAATAACTGTTATGTGAGTTTTCTCAAATACATCTACTCTCTACACTTCTTACTATTATCTATTCACGCAACCCTTGTTTTTCGTTTTAAATCTTACAAGTATGTTCATAGCTATTAAAAATTCGGAATCACAAATTTCCGGGACAATATGACAAATTATTTAACACTTTTTAGTCCGTTTTGATAACACGCTATATTAAAAAAATATTTAAATAATTATTTGGATAAAAGATGTCAATAGGAATTTTTAATTAAAAATTTAATATACCAAGGCACAAAAAAGTTATAAAACTTTAGATGTAAGGGAAGTGCTGCTGGTGGCGAGCTCTGCAATGTACATCGAACAGCAATGTAATCTAGATTTATCTCCTAAAAACCCCAAAGTAGTAAATTTAGTGGAGTTCAAGTTATTATTAAGATTGATATTTACAAAAAAAAATGCAGACTATCAACTTTTGGACTAATGTAAACTGGGTTAGATCCTCATATTTTAACCTAAGATGTGCGCCCTTTTAGAGACTGTATATTTGTTTATTTATTTTTTTGTTGACTGGTTATGCAAGGAAACATTTGTAATACAACTTAGATTTTGTATTAAAGTCATTTTATTTTATTAGTTTTTTAGCTGGCCATCTTCCAGAATCAAAAACTGACGAAAGGAGATAAAAAATACTATGTCAATAAATAAAACAACGACTTCGGCCAAATTAATAATTTATTATAGAAAATTAAGAAGTTAAAACAAACTCAATCTACTATTAACTTAAATAACTTTATATCTACTCTTATTTATCATATGGTGACCAGAAGTTTGTAACTTGAGTAATTCTTCCTTAATCAATCTTGTGATTTCTGATTTTGCTTTGGACACTGCCATATCTGAAGTACTTTCAATTGCAAGATATAGTTTTCTTTCCCCTTCAGGTGGAGATTTGCCAGGTGGTACATAGGTTCCTCTTACGGTTATACCAGCTTCGGAGTACTCTGAGATCTGAGCTAAAGCCTCCTGTAATTACAAAAACATCATTTAGTGTGTATTAAAAAAAAAGCGAAAAGTAAAATAAACTTTACCAATGGCTCTAAGTACGAATCTGAATACAATATTCACAAGTGTGACTTAACTTTCGAATCTATATTAGAATTGAGAATCAGTTTAATTAAAATCATTCGTATAAAACAGAAACAAAATTCTTCAATGTGGCCTCTATAAAAAACTAATTTACTGTCACCCCCTTTTTAAGTTATCAGGTCATTTTTGGAATAGGCATTTGAAAATTTTTAATATTCTTTTGTTTATATCACTTGTCACGAATAATACCGATAGAAAACCCAAAAGCTCAAATTTTAGTCCTAATGATAAATAAAACAAAAACTTTTTGGCTCATCCTTTTGGTATTGTCCCCATTTGCACCATTTTAAACTGAAACTTAAGCGGGCTTTAATATTTAAGCTCGGCTTAAAATGTTATTCTTTTTTATTAATTTTAAGACAAAGAGAGCCAATAAGGCTCCTAACTTTACTCTTGCAGAAAAGCGTATTCCATCCAATACAAAAAAGGCAGGCAAGCATATCCTTTATCACCTAGAATAATTTAGAAATAAAGTACACAACAGGATAACAAAAAATACACTACAAAATACCAATTCATTGCATATCTTAATATTGTTACTGACTAATTCAGGGGGTTTACACCAACGACCCTAAAAAATAAAAAACCTCATCATTTCTTTTTCATAATACGATATAATATTGTGACAGAAGTTCATTATCTATTTTTAATATTTATGACCTATTCCATTCAAAATAATAATCTAACCTATGATAAATTATTTGCAGAAAACCTAGGTCTATGATGTCCATAACATCTAGGTCATCTCGATGAATATATCATCAAAAGATTTGCTGAAGTTTTCAATTTGGGTCATTTTAGTATCAAAGTGTTTACTACAAGTTTTAAAAAATGAGAAAAAATACTAAATACCGGCTTAAGCCGTCAAAGTTTTTGGCTTATTATTAAACCAAATTTAGATACGGTGTAACACAATTTTAGAAAAAAGCTCAACTTGACTATAATTTCTGCTTAAATTTAAATAGTACAAACGAGGGTTAATAAAAATGCTATTTTAAATTAATAAAATGATGAAATATGCCAGGCCCCCTACTTTTTCAAGCATTTGATAGTCTTTCTTTATACTTCGTAATCTGTGTTTGAAGTAGACTATCTCCTGAACGCAGAAAAAAGGTCATAGGGCAACTTTTTAATATGCACTCGAAGATAATTTAATTTAAACTTTAATTATGATTGTTACTCGACTGAAAAAATAACTGGACTAAAACTCATGGAAATAATAGTATTGTGGCTATTTTTTGAGTGTAGTATATACACAGAAGAATCAGACTTTCACGGGCGGCATTTGGCAAAGAAAATACTAACCAATAAAAGGAGACAATGAACCAATTAAGTAAATCACAGAGAGCAATACATTTCAGAAACTAAATATAAAATTAAAGACAGAATGAGAAACGAAAGTATAAGACAGAAAATCAGTGTTAGACTTCAGAAAAGTAGCTGGTCTGAAATTGAGATGGGCAGGTCACACAGAGTGAAAACAAGAAGAGAGATAGAATACGAAAATACAAGAATGGAGGTTACAAATAGGGCAAAAATCCGAAGTAACCAGAGCAGATGGAAAATTATCTTAATAGAACGGCTAGCCTGGGATGGAATCGAGAAACACAGAGAATAGAAGGCGAGGCTTATACCTGATACTGGATGAAAGACGCCGAATAGATAAATACATTAACTTAAAAATATTGTTCGCCAACCAAACTTTCTTAAAGTTTCACAAATATGTCTGTGGAAAAGGAATCCCAACTATTTTCTGAAAAATTGTTGGCAACTGAAAAAATATACTGTCTTTCTAATGGTGATACTCAAGATGCTACTTTTCAGATCTGGCAAGCGTACTGAAACTACCTATTTTTGCCAACTAATTCGGAAATTCGAAAAAAAAAATTATATAAAATAGTGAAAAAATACAAATGAGTGATTTGTAGGAACTCCTTTCATTTGCCTACCAATTACTATTCAAAATGAAGCATTTCCTAAGTGGTAACATAAATTTCATCCAGACTGTTTTACCAATCCAATTAAATTGACTATCAAAGCAAATATTTACACTTTTTAGAGCAATACATACACCCAGATTTAGCTCAGTTAGCTAGGAATTTTAAAAAACAATACCGCTCCAAATTCAATTTTATCCATCTTTTACAAAATATCGAACCTTATGTGTTCACTCGATCGCCACAAACAAGCAACTGAACGCAAACATCTGAAACTTTGCAGGGCGTCATCTCAAGGTTAATGCTTACAAAACATTATAATTATTTAATCCTACTAAAGCCCTCTCTCTTTCAGGCGGAGAACTTATCGAACCTTCCTCGTATTAATAAACAAAGAGGTATTACTAGAAATTCATCAATAATTTTAACAAATCTTTCTCCCAAACTGATTCCAACTTAGTACAAAATCTACCAATGTTAAACTTAAACCCCACAGAAAAAAGATGTGTTTGGACTCAATGCAAGACCGATTAATCAATCAAAAATCAAATTATAATTCTCTGACTAAATTGATTAAACTTTTTTTTCAGGAAAGCCTATTCCCATTACGCCAATTTTTAAACATAGAGATGCAGAACTACCCCGAAATTATAGGCAAATATCGTTGCTTCCGATAATATCCAAAATTTTTGAAAAATGTATGGACTTGCAAATAGTAAGTTTTCTCAAAATTAATCATTATTTCTCAGATTCTCAGGCTGTTTTCAGAAGGAATAAAAACATCATATTGGGCATTTAAAATCTTGTGAAATTTTGTGACTTAAGCAAAGCCTTTGACTATGTAGACAATAGAATCCTTATACAAAACTAATAACATTACAATTTTAGTACTAATAATATTGCACTGCTGCGTTCATAAACCTGTGCCTAGGTTGTGAGTTACTGGTGTATGGTCAGCGGAAAGTGTTCTTCATAGTGTAGTCCCAATTGTAGAGGAGTGAGGAATGGTTCAGCGCCAACAGATTTATTCTGAATCATGAAAAAACGAGGCGAGCTGTTTTCTCTCCGAGGAAAGCCCCGCAGGCAGCGATTAATGAGATAAGTTTCCTGGAAACTATCTGGACACTAGGTTGCAATAAGGAAACACATAAATCATCTATGTGGTAAGTTTATAAAAAAACCTTTTTGCCTTACGTAACTTGAGACTGTGTTGCTCAAAGTGTACTTCTGTCAACATAACACTCTTTGTTTCATTCGCACTTATCTTATGCTATCCTTGTTTGGAGTCACTTGGCAGAGATGCTACGGTTCTACAACGAGAAGCGGCTAGAATTTTGGCAGCACTTGGTTTTACAGAAGACTGTAAACCGGGTTTTAAAAACATTGAATATCCTTAGAGTTCCATGTTTGTACATACTAGAGAATCTCTTGCATGTAAAAAAAAATGAGGATCTGTTCTAAATCCATGAAGACATACATAATTATCATACTGGACATAAGGGTAATCTTGTTCTTGTTTATTCGAGACTTGAAAGGTGTCAGAGATCCAATATATTGGTCAATAAGGTTTTTCAATATGCTACCTGATCGAACTAGGAACTTGCCTATAAATATCTTTAAAATAGGGTGAAACGTTTGAAAACGTTTCTATAATGTAAATGAATTTTTAGAATTTCACTTTACATAAAAAATTTTAATATGTTGTATGTATGATGTATTTTGTAAATTGTGTAATTGTAACTAGTCGATTTTAGCTCATTAACGTATGTAAGCATTTCTTTGTAACGACCTGACTAAATTGAGTACTGAATATTAAAAAATTTTCATTTTAACATGGCAAACAAACGAATTTTTTTTCCTATTTAAATAAAACAAGAGCACACGAAACTTGTTAGTTACTGGTAAAAGTTAGTTTCCATCATTTTTTGACGAATATTTATTGCATACTTTCAAGCCTATGGCTCAAAAGTACAATCAATTGCGTGCGTGTTTTTTTTGCAATTTCATTGTACGTCTGTCTTCAGATTATCCGAAAGCTTGTGCCTGCAAAATTGCATCACAAAAGCGGAATTTTCATTGAAGTAAGGGTGTTTTTTAACCAACTTTAAGTTGGCAACACTTTTTTAACTGGCGGCCATTTTGTCAGCTGTCAAGTGATTTATGTTTAGTTTGGTTTGGCATTTCAACATGAATAGACTGACGCCTGAACAACGCTTCCAAATTGTGCAAATTTATTTCGAAAACCATGATTCTGTTCGAAATACGTATCGCGCACTACGTCCATTTTACGGTCAATATAATCGTCCATCAGAGCAATTAATTCAATTAACTATGGAACGTTTTCGCACCACGTTTACTCTAAATGATAATACGCATCCACAGAGACGTCGTACAGTGCGTACAGAAGAAGTCATTGCTGCTGTGGAGCGTAGCGTAGAGGAAGACCCGAATCAGTCTATCCGCCATCGTGCACAGGAATTGGATATGTGTCCATTCACTTTATGGAAGATTTTGCGGAAAGATCTTGGTTTGCGTGCTTACAAAATACAACTCGTGCAAGAATTGAAGCCACACGATTACCTAGCAAGGCGTAGATTCGGTGAATGGGCCCAAAACAAGATTGCCGTTGATCCCGATTTTCACAAGCGAATTTTGTTTAGCGATGAAGCTCACTTTTGTTTGAATGGATACGTCAATAAACAAAACTGTCGTATTTGGAGTGATGATAATCCTCAAGTGTATGTTGAGACACCGTTACATCCAGAAAAACTGACTGTTTGTTGTGCTTTATGGGCTGGTGGAATCATTGGTCCGTACTTCTTTAAAAACGATGCTGGTCAGAACGTTACAGTCAATGGTGACCGCTTTAGAGCCATGATTACTGACTTTTTCGTTCATCAATTGAACAACCATGATGTGCAGGAGCTGTGGTTTCAACAAGACGGCGCAACATGTCACACAGCTCGTGCCACAATTGATTTATTGAAGGAAACGTTTGGTAACCGCATAGTTTCACGTTTCGGACCCGTAAATTGGCCTCCAAGATCGTACGACTTAACGCCGCTAGACTATTTTCTGTGGGGATATGTGAAATCGCTAGTCTACGCCGATAAGCCCAAAACGATTGATCACTTGGAGGACAACATTCGCCGCGTTATTGCCGATATACGGCCACAAATGTTGAAAAAAGTCATCGAAAATTGGACCTCCAGATTAGACTACGTCCGAGCCAGCCGTGGCGGTCATATGCCAGAAGTCATATTTAAATTATAATGCCAGAAGGTTATCTTTCGAATAAAGTAAATTTCATGTCAATTTAAAAAATTCATCTTTGTTTTATTCCATTTAAAAGTTCTATACCTCTATAAAAAAAAAAACACCCTTTATTTAGTCGGTCGTGTTATTACGTAGAATTGCTCAGATTGTTTAAATCTGCTATTAGAAAATCAAAAGAGGCGACACTAACTCTGCAGGCTGATATTTCATGAATGATGCAGCTAAAAAACATATTCTATGACATATTTAATAACATTTTATAAAGCCTATTCAATATATTCCCATTCAACGAGAAAAGCGGAAAAAAAAAACATCACAGCTTTCTGCATATGGGAGATTATCCTAAAATTTTTGTTTGCAATTTCGCTGGGTTAGTTGAAAGCATATGTCTACAAAATTTTATAGCAAAAGATGTATAATTAACGAAGTTACACGTCTGTGACCTATGGATGGACGGACGAACCGATGGATATAACGAAATTGAAAGGACTCCTAGTGGCTACGGAAACCTAATTATTAAAATTCGTTTTTATTCTGATTTTTACATGAGCATACAATAGTGTTGTATTAATATAAACCATAATTTAGGTTTCATAACTTTCCAATTAAAATTATTTGTTTGTCACTTAGATAACTAATGTATGGATGTGCTAGAAAATAAGACATGCTTATGGAATTTTACAAACAAATTGAACTGTGTATGTGTATGTTAAAACATCGGCTGACTTTATTAGTCTTTGATAAACATTATCGCTTAATAAAGAAAAATAAATGGTTTATTTATCTTATTATTTTATATGTTTTTAAACTGCCTATAAAATTTTTCATGCCAGTGTTATTTGTAAACACATGATTAAATTATTTTATTTTAAATTTTTAATTTTAATTATTAGACACTGTTACTAAGAGCAATAATGTAGACAATGTGGGATTTGAACAAATAATTAGATAATGCATCATTAGAAAGATTGTTTACGATATTCAGAATATACCAAATATTACAAAACTGCTCGTAATTTCTTGCATAATGTTTTTAGACTTTCATAATTCAAAAGGAAAAACATGTTACTCACACATCTGTCTGTCACAGCCGTTTTCTCGGAGACTGTTTGATATAAAATGTTAAAGTTTGACACAGTCATAAATATCCCAATATTTAATAATTTAAGCAATAATATTCTTTAGATTTCAGGAGGGTATAGATTCACAACCCAATGTTAGTAGGGAGTTAAGAGATGTCAGTGAAAATATGTTGTGAAAATTAAGTCTCCTCCCTATTTCAAAAACTAATAAGTGTTTCGGTTAATAATATCGATTTTACTAAGATATGGAGTCACTAATATATTTGTTGGTATATACTAGTGACATCTACAACGTCTCGAAAGGTAAATATATGATATTAAAAGCCAGTTTGTTATCAATTGTTACTGCGCAAAAAACATAGTTCTTCATAGGTTCGAAAATGTCCAACTTTGTACCAGGGAAAGACGTTTCGCAAGGAAGTTTAATAATATTTTCATTTAAAGAAAACAGCTGTTGAGAATTATCGATTTTTAGTTGGAACTTATGGTGGCAATGTTTTAACCTAAAAAAACTTGATAAACGATGGTTTAAACATTTCACAAGTAGTGATTTTGATGTAAAAGATAAAGAAGGAGCATTCAAGTCAGCTGAAAAAGTTTGAAGATGCAGATTTGCAAAAATTATTAGATTAAGACTCAACTCAAATGTTAAAACAATTGGTAGCAGCATTGAATGTTTCCCAATTCACTATTTTCGAACATCTACATACATTGGGCAAGATCCAGAAAAAAGGAAAAGGGGTTCCATATGACTTGAAGAAAAGAGACAACGAAAGGCAAAAAAATACTTGTGAAATTTTGTTTGACAAACAGAAAAGGATTTTTGCATCGAATTGCGACAGATGATAAAAAGTTGAACAATTTGACCACACGAAGCGCAAAAAATCACGGGTAGATCCAACCGAGCTTTCGACATCACAACCAGTGCGCAATATACATAAAAAGAAGGCTTTGTTGTATATTGCGAACTGCTAAAACCTTGCGAAACAATTACTAGCCATCGATATCGACAACTGATAAAGTTAAACCAAGCATGGAAGGAAAAACGACCAATATAGACTAAAAGACACGATAAAGTCATTCTTCAACATGGCAATGCTCGGTCACTTGTTGCACAAAGTGTAAAAAACTATTTGAAAAAGGTTAAAATGGAAGTCTCACTCCACCAGCCGGATTCACCAGAGTTAGCCACTTCAGACTACCATTTATTTCGATCAATGCAGTACAGACTTTCAGAAAAACACTTATATTCTTAAGAATAAGTGAAAATTTCTTCATGAATACTTGACCTAAAAAAAGAACAGTTTTTTTTGCGCGGAATCCATTCTCTGAGAGAAAGATGGGAAAAAGTCATAGCCAACGATGGCAAATACTTTGATTATTGAGGTAATTCATTTTGTTCTGGAAACAAATGCTCGGGGTCGCCCCCCCCCCCCAAGAGTTTTTGAGTTCAGAAAATAGAGCCGAGTTTGCCTCTTATATTACAGTTTATTCAAGAACTAGAGAGAGTAATAAATCATTTTTTACCCTTTTTTTTTCTTCGCAAACTACCTGTGTTCTTTAGTCCGGTGTCTTTGACAAAATCTGTTAGACATATATATTTTTCATAGGAATGGGTTAAAAACTTTACAATCAAAAATACCGGTCTATAATAGTGGGCTATTTGGGTTGGATAACAATAGATATTTGGATGTGTGAAGTGTTGAAAAGGATTTTAATCCTTGTCATAGGCATCGAGAGGAGGTTTATTTTATCACTAAGTATTTATGGCATAGAATATTATTTCGGTAATAAACTTAAAATAAAAAGTTTCTATAATATTATTTTATATCTTATGATTTCTTCATAATTCACATACATTAGAAAATATAGATAATTTTGACATATTTAATACAAATTACAACTGTATTTTTATTATTTTCAATTTTATCATAGAAACCGTCTTAGGCACATTCAGACTAAAACGTAGCCTTTTCCTCTCAAAAAATTCTAAGTTATAATTTAAATACTTACAAAATACCCATTGACAAAAATACAAGAAGTTAAACATATATAAAAAAATAAATTCGTCCATATAATATTAAAATTTTTTTGTGGCCATCGGTCATTTTATTATTAATTAAAAACATTTTGAGGACATTTGATGTTTCAGCTTATTTATTTCTTAAACCAGCTGCAGAATTACAATTAAACATTAAAAAGGGATTCAAATGTAATTAGTTTTTATATGTTACAGAAAATTTAAATAATAAATTGTCTTTACGTTGGTAAACATTACGTATCTTATTCGTAATCAAAGTCAGTGAAGCTATCTTTGCTCAAATTAATTATAATTATAATTGGTTCTTCTATATCACCGATTATGAGATCGAGTTTTCACATTTTCTTTTATTTTTTATTAAATGAATTTTTCCCAATTTTCCGCCGTAACTTTATTCAAAAAAATCTTTCAAAAATTCAGTTAAATTACTAATTTTGTAAGTTGTGTTATTTCTAGCAACTCTACCTTTTACTTGAGAGAACTATTTCCTTCTCCAACGGACATTTTCCGGACGATCTATAAGAACAGATTTCCTATCTGGTTTTTCCCAGCAAAAGTTCTCTGAGCAATTTCCAGAACTCAGTTCTTTTAATTTCAGGTAAATCCCGATCTTCACTGATTTTAGTTAGACTTTTTTCGTAGGGTAGGGATCTGCTTCTCATAATAAAATGTGTGTACAACTCCTTTTATTGCAGTTTACATCTCTTCTTCCAACGAGGTTTTTCGTCTGCCTGTAATCGAATATGGCTTGGGAGTATTAACAATTCCAGTCGTTTTTTTCTCCTTCAGTATTCGGTACATAGTAGATTTTCCAACTCCTGTTGGAACATATCTCAACAGAGCCTTTAACATTATTATCTCGATATTGATATCATAAGGCATCATAAAAATTCATCGTAATAAGTTTTTCGTTGGGGAAAAAATGCCCAGGTTTAACGATTTTGGAATAAATATAGATGTGGAAGCCGTATCTTTTGGGTATCTCGCTAATCTCAAATAATATATAAAAACAAGCACAAACAAGATAAATCACTAAGGACACACTGTAAGGTGTACTTTGCTCACTGACAGAAATTAATTGAACTATCAGAAATTTTATTGTTGTAGTAAATTTATAAAAGCTTATAATATTTAAATATAAATAGATTTACGGCAGTCCTAAATTACCTGCGGCACTGGAGCAGGTACGTTGGAGGTTTCGGTAACAGTTTTATTGCTCTGTCTAGTTCTTGAATAGAATATAGGAATGTGTATGCTTGCAATCGCTCCTCCTCTTCTGTTCAGCAAAATAGAACCGATTCTGCCTTTTATATTAGGAATGTGCATGCTGCTGCACCCCCCCCCCCTCCCCCATTGACAACTTGTTTTTCTTGCTATAGCCCCCCCCCCAAGAGGTTCAGGAAAATAGACTCGATTCTGCCTCTTATACTAGGAATGTGTATGTTGCTCGCATCCTCCCCCCTATCGGCAACTTGTTTTTTCTTGTGATCGCCCCTCCCCCTCTCTAAGAACTTGAAGTTCAGATAAAAAGAAACGACCCTGCTTTTGACACTAGAAATGGGAATGTTGCTGATGCCCCCCCCCCCCCGTCGACAACTTACTTTCGCTTGCCATATTGTACTTTTCTGATATCACCCCACCCCCCCAAGAGAGAGGCTGGGTCCGCCCCTGGTCACATGTGATGCAAAGTTTATTTGTTTTTGACCCCGTGTGTAAAGTAGCTTCATAAAATACCTATTTTTGATAACGTAGTTTGTGTCTAAAAGTGATATACATTAATATTAAGAAAATAGTTTAATTCAAAAAACTCAAATTTTCTAATAAAAAAATTATAATATAAAAATTAAACGCATTTAAAATTTATTTTCTACCTAATGCAGACTTTACTGATGACAGTGTGTACTTGTTTGTCTTAATTATAATAAGTATTACTTTTAGACATAAACTACATTTTCAAAAATAATTATTTTATGAAGTTACCTTATACGGGTCAAACAAGTAAACTTTGCATCACATGTGACTAAGTTTTAATAGCCCTATTTGAATTTTGTAGAAAAAACACACATTTAATATGGCGCTACTTTAAACAAAATATGTCTGAGATGAATCATTGTCAAAACTAAGAAGTATTATGTAGGTTGCATTGAGTCTTATTTTGCAACAGTGGTGCAATTTACAAAAAATAATGAGCAAAAAATCTAAATTATCTTATACAGCGGAAATTTTGCAAATGGGCTAAAAATTCCATTTAGAAAAACTTTTTGTTATAACTCTTTTCGATATTTTGAGATATAACCGCACTTTTGATTTTTTTTTTTGGAAAAAAATTAAAATTTGACAGATAATACTAATCACGCGACTACTATTTTTCCGATAAGATGACGACTTTACTGGTAACACTGTATAACACAAAATTGGAAAAAAAAAACTTTTTTGGATGGTGTTTTTTTTTTAATTACTTTAGATGCTACATATAATAAAGATTCATGTCCACGCATAATCAATTGAACTTTACTTAAAAAATATTTATATTTATTAAACTGTTATTGATGAACTATTTAAAATTAAGCCTGATTAATTAATACCCCATCCTATTATTTTTCCACAAACATGTATTAATAATATAAATATCAAATGGGTAAACATAAAAATCATTATAATATTCCACTTGACAACAGACAGTAACGGCAATCAGAATAATATTTAAACTTATCTTTACTGTGAGCAATAAGACTCATATTTATTTTAAATTGACCATCTCAAGCTAATACTTTAAAAAGCAAAAACAAAATTGAAATATTTGATATTTTTTGTCTATTAAGGTTAAAAAGTCATTCTTATCAAAATGATATAAATAAAAGAAATAGATCAAGGGACTTATCGATTTAATTAATATGCCTAAGAAATTTTTAAGAGCATTGGTATTTATATGTTACGAAATATTACAGAATCAGATTTAATTTTCTAGTTCGGTAATGTAAAAAAGAGTTATTGGCTTATGAAATAAGGTATAAATGATAAAAATAAAAGACCTATATTCTTGTCACACACAAAAGCGGGGAGACCAGAAAATGACAAACGCTTTGAGGGGAAATCGTGAGACTGTTAATTTTTGCATTATTTATGAATAAAGATGGGTTTCTCTCTTTATAGTTTTAAATTTAGATCTTGGCAGAAGTTATGGAAGAAACTTAATATAAGTAACTTTCCTAAAAGTCTTTAAAGTCACTTTCCAATAATGTCTTTAGAAAAGTGTTTAAGGAACAGAATAATTGAGGACGTATCTAAAATAATTTTTCACAGCTGCATAATTCCCGCTGATTTTTAAAATTCAAGGTAGTGATGCACTTGCTCAGCCAATTTCAACAGCACACTTTTGAAAAAGTACAAGTCTTAGTTACGCTTCAAAAGGTTCAGAGCTTTTTTATGAAACAATTTTAAGATGAGTTTTTTGAATAAAGTGACGTTAAATGCCGACTTTTTTACATTACTGCAATGGCTACTGCATACAAAAAAAAAAGAATTATTTTACCTCATAAACTGAAAGACGATTTTTGTAAGAGTCTGAAACTCATATGGTACATTTATTTAGTTCTGTATTTTTGAAAATTTTGTATATAGACGTGAGCCTTTAGTTTTTAGGACATTTCAGGAGGATATTCGATGGGTACTCGATTTCCGTAAATTTCTTTTTTTTTTTAACTTATATAGATCCTACAAATAACTGACACTATTGTGAATTCATTTACATAATATGAAATGCTTGAAATAACAAATAAATCTAGCTACACTAGAACAGTGTGCCTATTTAATAAAAAATTCTGTGCTTGATTGAAAATACCAATAAATAACGTAACTGATTGTCTGAAACACATTTTTTAGGGCAGAAATCATAAAAAAAAATCATTTTTATCTAATGCACAATACTGTAAACTATTTATTTCATTATTTTACAAACAATCATGTACAAACCCCTATTAGATTCGCGACGAATGACGACTTAGATATGATGCCGCTTCTGTTTAGACTAATTTACAGCTAGTTTTGAAATTAATAACATCCGTAATTGCTCAGCCCATCAAAATTTTGCACCTACAAAGTGATGGCCTAAGTACGCAATACCATTGACGGGTATATATTTTCTTTGGCAATATAAAAATAAAACGAATTTTCGGTTATTCAGGCGTTTTTGTTATACGAGGATGGTTCGATAAGTTCTCGGCCTGAAACAGAGAGGGCGCTAGTAGGATCAAATAACTATAATGTTTTGTAAGCATTAACCTTGAGATGACTTTCAGATGTTTGCGTGCAGTTGCTTGTTTGTGGCGATCGAGTGAACACATAAGGTTCGATATTTTGTGAAAGATGGATAAAATTGAAGTTCGAGCGATTATAAAGTACTTTGTTTTAAAGGGCTTAACTCCTACGGACATTGAAAATGAGTTAGATTCTACTTTAAGGATTCTTCTCCTTCGTTTTCGACAGTAAAAAATGGGCTGCTGAATTTAATCGTGGTCGTACATCAATTCAAGATGATGAGCTCTCGGGACGCCCAAAAAACCGCTACAACTGACGAAATTGTCCACAAAAATTCACAATGTCATACTTCATGAGCGCCGACTGAAAGTACATGAGCTTGCTGGTATAGCAAACATATCGATAGATCGTGTCCACTACATTTTACATGATGTTCTTGGCATGAAAAAGCTTTCTGTGCGATGGGTGCCGCGTTTGTTAACAGTCGACCAAAAACGTCTTCGAATGAACACTTCGCAAGAGTGTTTAGACTTATTCAAACGCAATCCTGCTGAGTTTCTTCAAGGTTTTCTAACTGTAGATGAAACATGGATTCAGTATTACATGCTAGAGACAAAGCGGCAGTCTAAACAGTGGGTACGGGCAGGTGAAAGTGCGCCAAAAAAAAAAACAAAAACGGTTTTGTCTGCATGAAAAGTTTTTTGAAATCCATATGGCGTCCATTACTGGACCGTTTGCAGCATGTGATTAAGGCTAAACGTCCACATCTTGCCAAAAAAAAAATGCTCTTTCATCAGGATAACGCGTCTGCACACAAATCTATGATTGTTGCTGCAAAACCCCATGACCAACGTTTTTCCACATGCGCCATATTCGCCGGATCTGGCTCCCAGCGATTACTTTCTCTTCCCAAACTTAAAAAAATGACTCGCTGAACGAAAATTCCCTTCAACGAGGTCAGAGCAGCGACAACCGCTTATTTTGCAGAGTTGGACAAATCGCATTATACTACGGTTTTGAAATGTTAGAACATCGTTGGTCTAAATGTATTGAAGTACAAGGGGACTATGTCGAAAAATAAATAAAAACATTTTCAAAAATCTTTTGTTTTCTTTATCATGCCGAGAACTTATCGAACTATCCTCGTATACTCAGTCTTGTAAAGGCTTGTTGGAACTTTACTACTCCAGGGCACAGAAAAAGGGGCGCGGATGCCACTGATGGGATGGTAAAAAGATTATGCGATCAACACATTTCAAGCGAAAAAGATGTATTATCCGTCAAGCATATGATAGAAGCCGTAAGAAAATCGCCCAATGCCAAAATTCATATTTTCCGATCACTATCAAAAACATCGAAAAAGTAGATAATTTGGTGAATGCTGAAATAAAATCAGCCCCGCAATCGAAACAAAATAGTTAATATGGTTTAACCAATAATTATACAAAGTAACGATATTCAAATGCTTTCTTGTTAATTATGATCGTTCTGTATTTAAAAAAAAAAAAAAAGAAAAATCGCTTGTCAAAAAAGACTGATAGATAGAAAGATAGCAAGTATTAATAACCTTTTTTCAAACATTCTTATATGTTTATGGAAGAGGTGTTTTTTTTACTTTCTTATCAAGATCGTTTTCACCTGTTTAAAGGTGTACTGTCAAAATATTGTTTAGAGTTGAAAACCGCTATAAATTAGAAAATGTTAATTCTTTTTGTCAGCTCGTGTATTTAAATAGGCGATGGACGCTCACGCCTAACTCCCGTACTACACATTTTACTGCATCAGCTTATAATATTTCGACCGAGATACAGCCAACTTACGTTTTTATTTATTCAAAGTAGCATATAAACTATCATCTGACAAATTTTTAACTGAGAGGAAATCACTGAACATAATTTTTTTTTTCATCTTCATGTGACCAGCTGACGTATAATCCACCACCTTACAGCCAACTGACTTTTTTTTTCTTCGAAGTATTGTGTCAACTATCAACTCAATTGGGAGGAAATGATTAAAAATATTTTTTTTCTACGTGAGTAGAGGGCACCCACTACTCAACCCACTGTCCAAGTTTCAATTTTATTTTTAACTAGCTGTTTCTCACAGCTTCACCCGCACTGAATTTTTCTCTAGGATGTATAAATTCTATGAAAAAAATTGACCCCGTTGTTACCTTCTACAGTACGATTTCCAAAAATACTAAAACAGTTTAATTTATTGGTTAACAAATTTTTAAGCCTCTTATTTTAGTCAGTCTTGATATTTAAAAATGCCATTAAAAAATAAACCCCCTTTTCACGCTTCTCTGATGGAATTTTGAAAAAAACCTAAACATGTGTTTATTAAGAGTTTACTTACAAATTTTGGTTCCGCCAACATTGGCTGATTTAAAAAAAAAAAGAAACACGTAAAAAAAATGGGATATTCTTTTCACCCTCTTAAGAATGGAATTTAACAAATCATTTTTAACGGGTGAGTAGGTCAAGTTGAAACTAGGCGAAAACAATCTTGATATTTATGAATAAATTCTCACATAAAGGTTGAATACTAGAATTGTACTACGCAGAAGTCATACTTCTCTTCATGAAAAGGAATGCGGCAAATATGGAGAGTTACCGCCCTACCAATTATCTGAACCATCTGTATAAACCCTGGATCCGCATTTTAACAAATCGACTGACATGATCTAGATAAAAACTAATAATTTATAATAATATTTGAAAAAATTTTAAAAAATAACATTTTACAAATATTTGTTGCTATGAATAACAACTATAGTCAGAAAATACTCAACAGAAGAAAATAGTTCATAAGTGAGCCCTAATATTAGGTAAATTATTCATGAAGGAAAGACCTTCCGCCTAAAAACACAACTGTCTAGACTAAAGCAAAAGGGGTCATTATTGACTTTATCAATATAAAGCATTTATTACCTAACTTATCGTTGTAAACTAAACACCCCTATTCTTGTTAGTCGCACAACCCTATGCAGAGTGGGTGTCCAAAATAACATTATTTATCCCATTATCCCAGAATATATAACAAAAGTTTATACTTTATCGCTTTAAGTTTCTGATATAAGGTAATAAAATATTTTATTTTGAACACAAACGTAAATATTGAATTACAATTTTACGAACATTAGACATCCCACAAAGAAGTTTTATTTGCAATGCAGTAGTGAATCCACGTATTGTATGACGTCTTTTTCCAATTACACTAAATAAACAAGTAACAACCTTAACTAAAATTGGCTGGTCTGAAATCCAACCCTTAAAAATGTCTTTTAAAAATTGATTTGTGTATGAAGAAAGGTATTTACGTTAATTTGCTACAGTCGTTTTTACTTTTACGTATTTTGTTCAAAAAAATAATCTATAATATGGAAGTCTAGTAGGCCATGGACTGAACTTTATAACAGTAGCGTCAGTACAATAGTCTATATAGGATAATAGTGCACTTTTAGCAATTGTTGTGGAACTTAACATCTTACCACCGCTTTCCGACAAAACTGAACTTAAAAAGAGGTTCAAGTTTGTGGAGAATACAAGGATGTCTGGGAAAAATACCGATGGATCCCACTGATATCGAGACGAAACATCCTTACATTTTAGCTGGTCGCAAATTAGATTGTGATTATATGTCTTCGACACCAGAGACATGATTGCAACATGGCGCCCGGGCAGGGACGACGAGACGGAAGACCGTCGAGTCGTGGCTTTGTGCTAAAGCCAGTGCCCTACTTTGGAAAGACCACCTAGGATGTCCGTTCCACTTCCTTTTCAGGCCTGTGCTTTCTAACGGCTTGGACTCTCCGACAGTTAAAGCCGGAAAGCAAATGCCTTAAGGGGGGGGGGGGATGTTGTGGAACTTAACATCTGACCACCACTTTCCGACAAAACTGGACTTAAAGGTCCAAGTTTGTGGAGAGTCTGGGAAAGATACCGGTGGGTCCCACTGATGAGTCCACCACCGGTGTCGGGACGAAACATCCATACATTTTAGGTGGTCGCAAATTAGATTGTGATTATGTCTTCGGCACCAGAGACATGATTGCAACACCATCTAATAAGTAAGTACGAGGTTAGCCAGTTATATTTCAGAAATAACAAAAAAAAATATATTTATCATTGAAAATGGTTTTATTGTTCTTCAAAATATTCCCCATGATGACCAATATACTTTTGCATGCGTTTGAACCAATCCGAAAAGCATTTTTGCCGTGGTGAAGAAGGTATCTCCAAAACATACTTTTTTAACGCATCAACCGCCTCTTCTGGCGTAGAAAATCGTTCAGGCTGTTTGTTTTGCATGTACGGGAACAAAAGAAATCAAAAGAAGGACTTGAGAACTGACATGAAAAACTATAGACCAGTTCCGCACTCTCTGCAATGGCCAAGATATTTGAGACAATCTTGTGTAAATCAATCGGTCTCGCTGTTGATTTCATCCGATCAGCATGCGTTAATGAGAAGGTCATGCGTGGGTTAACTATTATATGTGGTGAACACCATATCGGGAACCTTGGACAAACATGGTCAGGTGGATGTTATCTACACTGACTTTGCCAAGGCCTTTGATGTGGTGTCCCATTCTGTACTTTTGCAAAAGTTGAAATTGCATTATGGGTTCCATCCAAATTTGTTACAGCTAATGTAGTCTTATTTAATTAATAGAAAGCAATGTGTTGTTCTTAGAGGTTATACCTCTCGGTCTTTTGTACCATCATCAGGGATTCCTCAAGATTCC
Source organism: Diaprepes abbreviatus (assembly GCA_034092305.1). Lineage (NCBI taxonomy): Eukaryota > Metazoa > Arthropoda > Insecta > Coleoptera > Curculionidae > Diaprepes > Diaprepes abbreviatus. Next base: position 8,624,647 of record JASJET010000200.1, read on the forward strand.
AATCTCGGGCCGCTGCGTTATCAATGATATCTCTGTCACATTTGGTGCAAATGATTCAATCTAATATAGACAAATTAGTTAACTGGTCAAAAAACCAAATAAGCTCAATTTTAACATAGTTCAGTGCTATCATATACCAAGAAAAAAAATCTATTAATTATGTGTACAACATGCGAAACACGACATTAAACAAAATCAGCGAGATTAAGGATTTATTAGATCACTTTTGACGAGCAGTTGACATTTAAAGCACATATTGAATCTATTTGTAAGATCGCGTCTCAGACTTACGGCTTTATTGTTAGAAGCGCTAGAGACTTCAACAACTATCAGTGTATAAAGGTATTATTTCAGATATTTGTTCGCAGCATTTTAAAGTATGGTAGTCAGGTATAGAGTCCATATTATCAGTGCCATAAATATACCATTGAAAAAGTACAAAACAAAGTGTCAAGATATATGTATTTTAAGGCCTTTATGATTTTAACATTTCGAAGGAATTCTTGCGGGAAAAATATAATATGAACACATTAAAAAAAAAAGAAAAATTGTAGATTTGCTATATTTATTTAATGTATTAACGGGTTCTACTGAAAATAGGGAGATATTGGAGTCATTAAACTTTAATGTGCCAATGTATAGTGCGAGAAATCCAAATTTATTTAATTTGTCCCATGTAAACTCCAATATTGCCCTTAATTCACCCTTACATAGAACTTGTAGCGTATATAATACATTGTAATCTGAATGTGATTTATGGAACTGCCTTAGCAACTCTACATAGACTTTTATAAAAGAATAATACATTTTTTTGTATCATATAATTTTAAAAATTACTACGGAAATTACTTTGAATTTGTTAAGTGCTTATCTAAATAAATAAATTATATTTGGTGCCAAATCAGGGCTGTAGAACGGATCACCCGTCAATTCCAAGTTTTGGATGCTCAAAAAATCACTTATTTGAGCCGATGTGTGAGTTGCATTGTCATGGTAAATAATGGTCCGTCGTCTCCAGTTTATTTTCCTCAATTCACCGAAAACTTCCGGTAAACTTATGGTTTTGTAGCCTTTAAAACTGACCTTTTAACGATTGTCTAAATACACGTTGTACCATGGCCAGTTTTTCCAAAAAAACAGGCGACAATATGCTTCGAAGAACTTCGTATAAATGTTTCCTGAGATCGTATTTTTTAAGCATTTCCTTGTAACAATCAACACGAGCCTTTTTTTCAGCAATTGTCAAATTATGCGTAATTCAATGAGAACATAGCATCTTTACGCTTGTGTTACTATGCCCAAGGATGCCTCAATCTCACGGCATGTCACATGATGATCTTGCATTATCAGTTCACGCACAACATCGTAGCTTTCTTGTACTACAACCTATTTTGGACGACGTTTACGCACCTCGTCCGCGAACGAACACAGCCATGATCGAGTTCACCAAACTAGCGATATACAGTGGTTCTTGTAAGTGGTTTATGGATGCACTCTTTTTGAGATAAAACAAGTTGGAAGTTGTGTAAAATAATCGCACGAAAATGTTCACCAGTTAATTCAATTTTTTGGTTGAACTATTTTCACGATATGCATTAGAGTATATTTAAAAGAAAGATACATGAGTTGCTAGAAATATGAACAATATAAAAGAACGGAATACTATACACCAAGAGAAAAAGAATGAGCCTAGGAAAGAGAATGATAAATATAAAAATGGTAATATTAACAAAGTGTACACTGTGGACGTACAGGCAGTACTTTTGTGACCAAAGTCAAAAGTCTCGAGTCTCTACCACAAAACAAAATTAAGTATCTTTAATTTTAGAATTTATGATATTAAAACACATGTTTGGTATTGCTTCGTATGAAATGAAGTTGAAGGAATTTTGGGTGAAAATGAATTTCAATTAATTTTTAAGCCGTTCGAAGGAAACTTATTTTTTTATAGTGATGGTTGTACTTAATTTTGCTATTTATCATAAGGTACATGCTTCGATCATACCCTATAGATTTAAACAACAATAGATTTGTTTGAAGCTTGTTTATGGTCAGTGGGGGAAAGGCTTTTTTTATGTGACAGACACAAACATGTTTACTTTTCTTTTCTTTCAATTTAATTGCTTGTCGCGACTCTTTTCAGTGTTTTTAAGTGTTAGAAATTACTATAAATGCAAAGTTTGCAATTAATATTAATAAAAAGTGGATTTAAAACTTATTTTTATTGGTAAATTATGTTACATATTGTGTACATATTGAAAATAACAATAGTAATAATTTAGGCAACCATAATTTCATACTTATATGTATTCTAGAGAAATGACGTACCGGTTATCATATGATATTCGTTTAAATCATGCAATTAGAAAAGGATAGCATAAAATCGATATGTGTGTACCATGAAATGAAATATCTATTTATCAACACTTTTTCAAATATAAATAAAAATATTATTACGTTATTCAGCGTTCAAACAACCGGGCCCTAGTTCTGACGTTATGTTAATTCTACAGGGGTATGTTTGAAGCGTACATATTATCCACAAATGCACTCAAATAGAGGGTACTTCTATTCACTCCTGCATAGAAAAGTAGATAAAAATGTATTTGCAGATTACATGGACGTTCTTTGGAAAGGCCGAAAAGACTAGAATCGTATCAAACAAAATACACAGAATGTTTTCCCGAAGCTACACCAGAATACAGTATGTACCATCTATTAGGTCAGAAAGAAAGAAAGAAAGGGATCCAATTGTGACCAACTTACATACACTCCGTCACAACCCGGGTGGTACGATTCAATTTAAGCTTCGACACTCCGAGGACTAGCAACTTTTTCGTTTTAGAAGCAATAAAAATATACTATTCGAAATATCACCTAATGAGATACCAATAATTTATAAAAAATAAACAAAATAATGAAAAATGGAGCAGTTGCAGGCACTACCATTCATTTATGTTCATGTTTATCCCTTAATTTAAATAGTTTTCATTTTTGTGTTCCAATTTTTGCAATTTTCAGTGAACAAATACCTCTGTATCATTAAAAAAGTTTTCTTATATTTTCTTTCTGTTATTTTTAAACTCGTAACTTGAAATCAATTTAGAATAAATTAAATTAAACCATACCCATTACGATGAGTAAGTAAATTCAAAACTTAATTAGCCAGATTCACCAAGAAGGTTTAAGACATAGACTAGATTTAGTTGCCTTGGAAGCTAGATCTTCTAGATGGCCAGTTTTCTTTTGCGTATGATATTATTATAATTTATGTTACATATGTCAACAAATAAAGGACTATATTGGATTATTACGGATAAAACCTAGAGATGAAGCCTTGGAATAGTTAAAAAGAATAAATAGTTGCCTCCCTAAAATAAACAAAATTTTCCATTTTTGTCGGTTTTAGTAATAAAAGAAACTGATTTTTTTATCCTTATATTTTTAAGATTGAAGACTTTCTTAACTTTTCAATATAAACCCCCAAAAATCAATTTAGACCAGTTTTAAAGGTAGACCATGTTAGTGAATTAGGATGTATAAGTTTGTCAACAATAAGTATAGCAGTTTATTATTATTCTAAAATAAAAAGCATGCAAGAAAAATTTTTAAATAAAAGTAAAATATAAGATTCATATGCATCCTCAAAAATATGTAATTTTGGAGTTTCGCTAATTAGGGTGTTGTTGCCAAATTTTGAGCCTGTCGTCGTCAGTTAAATATATAGGCAATCCGATGCAAACATGGTCAATAACAGAAATTTATTCGTATATAAATACAAATTTTAAAATTGTAATTCTTTTGTTCACCCAATAATGCTGGTTTTACTGAACACAAATAAGTATGCCCGGGTAAAACGGAAAAACAAAATAAAAATATCTTCTCCTTAGACGACGCGCGTTTTTGTTTCACATTTGAATGCGGAAAACCTGCATAATTTAAAGCGTCAAAATATACTATAAAATTACACTGTATTGCTATATCCCAATATAAATGACATACAATAAGCCAATAATATTATGCAACGTACTTTAAATATAATCTAAATGTTTGTAGCGGATTCACCATTTTAGAATTTTTTCGTTTTTCCGCCACTATTAAATGATATTAAAAATTACAACTACTTTTCTAACAGGCACCTAAAATTTTATTTTGCTAAAATATGATTTTATATAATTCCATTAATTTAGAATATTTTTCTTGTTTCAAATAATTTTTTGGGATGTTTGCTTGATTCTGAAATATCTCTTTTGACAATGTCGGTAGGTATTTTTATACTTATTAAAAAAATCTAAACCAATTAACTTACTGTCACATACTTTTCAATAAGTGATTTTCTTTGTTAAATATTCACATCCAAAGGTTAATATTCGATTAATCCCCAAAGAATTCCAGGGTATAGCAATATTACACTTAATACAACACATCGCGTTTACCGATATAAAAAAAAAACAAATTTTATACTTAAGTATCTGTAAACCAACATCCCTAGGAAATTGGCTACAACTAAAGTAAAAATGTTTTGAAATACATTACATAAATTTCTGATGTAATTAAACTCATGATTTATGACAAAAATGCCTTTGTAAAGGTATAGAAAGATTGCATCATCATGTAAGAATCATCTAAAAACTGGGTCAAATTCTCCATACATAGTTTTATTTACAATGTGAAATGTATTTATATTTTAAAGGTTAGAATTATAAACAAAAAAGGACGTAGTCTGCTAATCTGGCAGGGCATAACGGAACAATACTACAAAAGTTACCATAACTTTTATCTACACTTCAAAAATACATTCCGTATTTTTATAATTATTACTGTCCAATGTAATCCAATACAATTTTAACCTCTAAGTTGCGGCAACTACAAAATCTTGAACAGAAAAAAATCGGCATTAAAATATCTGGGCTATACGAAGTGACCCTCTAATTACTAACCTACTCACTTTATTACCTTTCAAAAAATTAATTTAAAATTTTCTGATGTTAAAAATAATCGAATAACAATTTCGATGAGGATCCTCCGGATCGCAGAGCGATGGTGTGGTAGGGTTCGAAATAAACTCGGAAAAGGGCCGAAGTAGTACTTTTTACACAAAAAAAAAATAAATAAAACCAGGAAAGGCTCTTCAATGTAAGGAAACAGTTTAATACCTGGAAATAATTCTGGACTCATGAGTGGGTTGAACCAAAAAGGCCATATGTGCTTTCTGGGCTTGTAAGCGAGCCTTTGGATGCACATGGGGGCTCACACTGAACATGTTATTTTGGATACACACTATAATGATCCGCCCCATGATCGCGAACGCAGCTATTGTATGATGACCGTCTTCAACTTGACAAAATTTAAAGAATGGCTTGTGCGAGAATGAGGACTGTCTCCACTAAGGCCGTAGAGAACCTACCTCCTCTCCACTTATACATAGAGACCGAGGCCCTGAAGGCTACTTATCTTCTAGTTGCCTAGGGTATTTCGTAACTGGAACGAACGGCTACTCAGATGTCTGGAACAGCGTGGTAGACAGATGTCCATCACATCCCATGCAAATACATTACATGGCGCCGCTCTTGAAACCCGACCACTCTCTAAAGATACTTTTAGCGAGTAGAGAGGATGGGATAAGGAGCAAAATCGTCCAAGAAATGAATCTTGAAAATGTGTGTACCTTAAGGGTCATCTTCACGAGATTGGTGTCGTAGATGACCCAATGTGCAAATGGTGTCTGGAGGAGAATGAAACTGTTGACCATGTGCCCAGCACTCAACGGACTGAGACAGAGACATTTTAGGGTTACAATTTTGTCACCGGAAGCCGTTAAGCAAGTTCAATCGACGAGGCTACTTGGATCACAAAGCCGATCGGCCTCAATTACTTGCAGCTATGGTGAGTTGTAAAGGACCCAACAAAACCTAGGCACTGATGATCAAGTATCACCTTCATTCATTTATTCATTCGACACTTCCAGTTTCACAAGAAATAACAGTAATATTGTAAATATAACGCAGTTTTTTACATTATACTTTCCTAATGTATCATAAACACAAATCAGTACTTTGCAGGAAAAAAATCAAAAACCAATAATCTTGTAAATCATTCATATGAATAACGAAAAACATACAAATCTATCCATATCAGTAAAATTGAAGTGTTTGTATGTATATCTGTCTACTTGTATGGACTTCGAAGCAACTAAACCGATTTCAATGAAACTTTACAGACATGAAAAAGAGATTGTCAGGAATGACATGGGGTGTTTTTTAAGTTGTTTATTGTTTATAAAAATTATATTTACTATAAACAATGAAAAGTCGTTTCTACCGATAAGATGAAATAAATAATCACTGGATATTATCCACATGGCCGGGAAATGATTGTAAACGGTTTATCATTAGTTTCGACAATTAATAGCCAGATTCACTAAGAAGGTTTAAGACTTAAACACGATCTAGTTGCCTTGGAAATTAGATTTTCTAGATGACCAGTTTTGTTTTTCTTACGATATTGTCAATTTAAATTCTCTACTGTCAATCTAGACCGGTTTTAAACTTAAACCATGTTAGTGAATTAGGGGGTAAATGTTTATAACAGTTGTATTTATTATAAACAATTAAAAATAGTTTATACCTATTAAATGGAAAAGATTATCAATAAATATGGTTAATATTGCCGGATTAACGATTGAAAATGATTCTGCATTAGTTTTGACAATTAAGTGGTTATAAACAATTAAAATTAGGTTCTACCAATAAGATGAAAGAGAATACCATTGGATATGATTAACATTGACGGAAGATGATTGTAGAAGGTTCTTTTATTAGTTTTGACGACTAAATATTGATTATAACAATTTAATTCATTATATGCAATGGAAAACTGTTTCTACCGAGACAAAAAATGGGGATAATTCATACCTCATCAAACTTTTATTTCGCAAGTTTCACGCAGATAAAAGCTAGTTTGAAATAAAATTATATAACTGCGCCAGTTTTTTTAAAAACCGATAACTTGAAGCTCTGTTTTTTATATTAGATGTGTAGACAACAAAACTTCATAGAACATTTACGAGTTAACCTATTTTGACTATCGTGACGTCTCAAGTTTGTAGAATTCAAACAAGCCCAGCTTCAGCTGCCGAAATATCTTTTCACTACACTTTACTAAGTAGATGTGACTATAAACACAATCAGTGATCAAAACTAATGATTATATAAATCAAACATCTGCATCGATGACGAAAACAAATTTGATAAATAATGGTTAGAACGGCACCATTGTTTTTAAGAACCGAAAACTACTAAAGTCAGCAGGCATGATAGCCACAATGTTGGTGAATTATATAGTTCTTTCAGCATCACATTAAATAAAAAATATTCTAAAACTGACCTTTGAAGTTACTCTCCATCTAGCTTGCTGAGGGAAGTCGTTGATCTCCAACTCTTCTTCATACTTTCTGAAGGTTTGTTCGCTATCATCATCAATTTTGTCTTCGTCGTCCTTTGGTTGATAGTTTAATTTATTATTCAACTTGGCAGCTAGCTGCTCGGCTACAGTTTTGGCGGTTATTGGAAGAGCAGAATTACTACCTGAAAAAGAAAATATTGAGAACGTTGTATCTGCTAAATATTTAGGAAATCAAACTTTATGTATATAAACATACTTACCTTTAAGAATTGATTCGGCAGCCTGTTGCGTAGCAAATTTAGTGTCAAAGTTGTTAGTTTTGATAAGTGTAATTTTGGAAGCTAGTTTCTTTGCTAACTCCAACTTATCAACAGCGGATCCTCCCGCACCTGCAGAAGTAGCTTGCGCAGCAGCAGCCGCTGCGGCTGCACTAACACCTAAAGAGATAAAAATTTATGTTTATTACATCAAACAAAAAACACTTGCCTATGAATTTTGTAATCATGTTTAAATATATTTTTCTCGGTTTTGAGCATTCGCGGAATGAAAAATTGTGACCACTTCTTGTATTCCGGGTTGAAAATTTCTTTATTCATGGACCCATAACTAACAATACATACATACTTAATGTATTTTTAAAATATGCTTTTATTTATCAGTTACCGTTCAAAACATACAAGTAGACCGTTTACCTTATTTCCGCCTGACTGATTTGACGAAAACAGACGCCGCCGTACGCGAGGACGAATCACACATGCCGCTATGGCCTTTGTTAAAGGCCACTTTAACGCGATCGGTGCCGATTCCTTTGTTTTATTGCCACAACTTGTCATTCATACTTTTATAAAACATAGCTGCAACTCATTAGCTACTCCCCTCTGTAACCTTTGTCAGCTATCCTTTAACACTTGGAATTTGGCAAGAATCGTCTATGATTCCAATCTTTAAGTCTGGAGATAAATCCAATATCGCCAACTACAGATGCATTTCTATCGTATCCGCCCTCCCAAGTTATTTGAAGCTATTATAACAGACGAAATCTTTAAAAGAAAAATAGTCAAACAGCAACATGGCTTTTAAAAGGAACATCAACTACTAAAAATCTAGTTACTTTTTACAACTACGTAGTAAACGCAGTGGAAAACAGACAACAGGTTGACGTCATCTACACAGATTTAAGCGAGGCTTTCGACAGTATTTGTCACTCTCTACTGCTGAAGAAGTTATCTGTGATGGGTGTATCTGGTGTTTACTTGTCATCATGACTTGGGTTATACCTGAGGGGTAGGACACAGGTTGTTAGCATGAATGGTGTTACCTCGAAAATCATATCAGTGAAGTCTGGAATCCCGCAAGAATCTCATCTCGGACTTATACTATTATCTCTATTTATCAATGATATTGGGACCTGTTTCCAGTCATCCTCTTTTCTTCTTGATGCAGACGATCTAAAGTTTATAATAGTGTGAACGGCTCTTTAAACTAACGACTAAATCTAGATCGAGTAGTGGAATGGTGTAAACGAAATTTGTTATCCTTAAACGTGAATAAGTGTAAAACGTTAAGTTTTTACGAAATCTCAAATCCTTTCTTTTCTCAATATCTTGTAAATAATATCCCTATCGATGCTGAGACTCAATTTAAGGTTTTGGGTGAAATTTTTCAGAGCAACCTGTTGTTGATAGGCAAATAAACAATATCGTCTTAAAAAGTTGTAATTTGAATAGGACTCATTAAGCGAAACACCAAATATATAAGAGATACTAAGGCCATCACAACATTGTTCTGCTCTTTGGTTCACAGTGTGCTTGAGTATTGCTCTGCAATATAGAGCCCATTTTATCAATGCTATACAGATCGTCTGGAAAATGTTCAGAACAGATTTTTAAAATATCTCATTTTTAAGCACAATTTTCCTTGCAGAAACATCAATTATAACACTAGATTGTTATTATGTGGTATAAAATGTCTTAAAACTCGTAGAGAAAACGCTATGCTTATATTTTTTTACAAAGTGATTAATGGTATTACAGATTGCCAGGATACTGTTGGCTTGGTATCGTTCCGGGTACCACAGAGAAATACGAGAAGCGTACAACTTTCTCTATCAGAACCGGCCGAACTAATTATGGTAAGAGCAATGTTGTAGAGAACTTCTTAATAAACTACAATTCAAATTTTCAGCATATTGATATTTATGTATAAATTTGTGTAAATTAAAATATGCTTAATTTTGGATAAATGTAAAGATTTTGTGCCTGTTGGGTGGTAGGTGTCAATAACTGTTAGTATTGTTTTGTCTTACAATAACTATGTTTATACGTATTTGTTTGCTTTTATTTCTAAGCGGTGTGGCCTTTACGTCTTTTTTTTTTCTCTTTTGTATCATTTGAAATAACTAATTCTGTAGTGTACTGTTTGAATCAATAAATAAATAAAACATAAAAGAATCATTGCAAGAACTGAAGCCATACACAATAAAAGCATGTTGAAAAAAAACTGTGGCCACATCTAAATGTCGATAATGATGAAGAAACTGTGCAAAAACATTGCTCAAGTTACAAATAGCATAGGAGTTGGTTTCGACCAGACAGAATCGAGTAAGAGTTGCTTGAATCGCAAGATGAAGATTTGACTGCAACCGATTTAGAAAAATGCTTGATACCCATTCTACTGAAGAGGAAGTCACAACCAGTACTGAAAAGATATTAAACCTAAAAAATCAGAGTGAAGATTTAAGAACGGCTAATGAGCTGTGATTCCTTCATAAAAATTTGTCCATCTATGGAAAGAACTCTTGTTTTTAAAAGGATAACTATTAATGCCACAGCCGAATATCAGTCCGAGTTGAAAGACCTTTTAAAAGCGGCAAAACAAGAAAATATTACTAAATTCTTGAAATCATTGCCTAAGACTCATAATAATTATTAATATTGTTAAACAATCTCTCATTAAAATTGTTTTAATTACAAATTTTTTTCTATATATTTTGTAAACTTGGAACATATCCCTTATAATCTCATACAAACTACTATTCCGAATTGGCGAAATATTTATGGAACATATCCCCTGCAAAGAAGGAGCTCTGACTGTATCTTTTTCAGTCTCTTAAGCTCTCCAAGAAGTCAATGTCAAGTTTAAAACAAAATATCACAAATGCAAACATAAGTGAGCCTCTTTCTTTTATTTTTAATAAATCCTTATCTAGTGGTGTCTTTCCCAGCAAATGGAAGACTCATACGTCTCCCCTATATTTAAATCAGATGGCAGCTCTGATATTAAGAATTACAGACCTGTCTGCATACAGTTTGCTATCCCTAAAGTTATGGAAAAAATGGTTCTGTCTTCGTTAGGTATATTCAACAGTTTTATAGTGGAAGAGCGGCATGGTTTTCAGGGAGGCCGTTCTACGGAGACTAATCTCTTCTTGTATACAAACTACATTAGCGCAGCCATGGATCGGGGTTCTGAAGTTCATGCAGTGAACACGGACTTTAGTAAAGCTTTTAACTTGATCGATCAAAGTGTATTGCTTCACAGACTTGAGTCCCTTGGTATGGATGATCCATTCTATTCTTGGATGTCATCCTACCTGCAGGGTAGAACATTGCAGGTTAGACTGGCAGGGTTTCTTTCACATAAGTGTGATGTGGTGTCAGGTGTGCCCCAAGGGTCGCACTTGGGCTCTAGACTATTTAAGTTGCTTATAAATAATATAGGTCAGTGTTTTAGTTCTAAGTATCTCCTGTTTGCGGATGATTTGAAACTTTTTAGAGCAGTAGAGTCCAGTAAAGATTGTAAATTGCTTCAGAGGGACTTAAATATTTTAGAGACATGGTGCTTGAAATCTAACCTCAAGCTGAATGTTGTTAAGTGCTCATATATTATATTCAGTCGCAACAAGAGCATGAACGAAGTTGAGTACAGAATTGGAGTGAGAAAATTGCAGAGGATGAATGTAGTTAAAGATTTGGGATTATTTCTAGATAGTAGCCGTTATGTTGATCATTATGATGAAATCATTAATAGGTATCGCCGTATGTTGGGTATGGTGATAAGAATGTCCAAGGATTTTAATAATCTATGTGGTGTCTCTTCATTGTTTCTGTGTTACTTAAGGTCAATAGTGGAATACTGTAGTATGATTTGGAGCCCATACTTTAATATACATAAAAAACGTTAATGGAGGCTGTTCAGGTAAAATTTTTAAAATATCTAGGGTATAGATTGGCACAGAGAGAGCTGCAGCTTGGCGTTGATGAGGTAAGGGAGTGTTATGGTTTGACCAAACTAGAGGACCGCAGACGATATTTTGAATTTCTTTTTTTCTATAAGGTAATAAATAATTTAATAATGTCCCCTGATATATTGGCTGGTTTTAATTTTAAGATTCCACCAAGGAATCTCAGGAGGTGTACACTGCTGTCCTCTGGGTTCTATAACACCCTACATGGTCAGAATATGCCAATTAGTAGAGTGGTTTCTGCTGTTAACAGTTTCCCTGATCTTGATTATTTTGTCACGTCGTTTAATGTATTTAGAAATAAGCTAAGGAGTTTGATTTTGTGATAGTAGTATTAAGCCATCTAATGTTTAATATTAAATAATTTATTTGATTGTATATGTAAAAATGGTGGAACCGTTGAAATAATAAATAAATAAATAATAATTCCATAAATTTGTAACGTAGTTTTATTATTTTCAATTAAAAACTTACTGATGGCAGAAAATAAAAAAAAAACGAATTTAGCTGATATACTTAAACAAAAATATCTTACCTAATGGAGCTTTAATCTCCTTTACGGTTCTCTTTGTAGCAAACATGCTTTCAATTTGCTGATCAATATCCTGTTCTAAGTCTTCGTCATCACTATCCTGAAGACCTAGCGCAGCTTTTTGGAACTTTTTGCGTTCGTTGGCCGCTGCTGCCTCGTTCTCGTCGAATTTAAAACCTTTTCCACTGAAACCTCCTCCGGTATGAACCTTTTTACCTAAAATTCATTATAGTGACTTTCAAAGCTTCTTGTAAAAATAATGATGAAAATTATTATGAAATTATCTCGATCTTACCTTCAGATTCTTGTTTTGTCTTATATTCCTCCCAGCACTTTCGTAACGCTTCAGGTACCGGAACATTGGCTTGTTCATGAGCCTTTATGATATCTCCAGCATACCGAGCCTGATCAGGGGTAATGAAAGTGTAGGCAAAACCTTTGTTTCCAGCTCTACCCGTTCTGCCACATCTATAAAGATATGTAGGATGTTATAAAAAATAAGTGTAAATAATCAGTAAAAACAAAAAAAAAGAATTTTAGAAAAATATTTTTTAATTTTATTAGAAACAAGGCTGGAACCTTTAAAATCTTATTTTATTTTTTAAACAACTAGTAAAAATTATATTCTCCGTTCAGGTTGGTTCAGGTCCTATCAAAAAAAATCTAGTGCCACGGGCTAAAACCTAGCTAGCTCATCATACTAAACATACTGTATTAGGATTAGCCGACGAGCGAGATATCTACATCGTGCTGGGCGCAGAGGTGAACTCCGCTTCGTTCACAATTTTGGTTAGAACTTACGGGCATGTGTCACGGACCTTTCATTGCACGTGCTGTGCGTTACGTATTGTTACGACTACTTACGACCATGCTAAATGTACACTAAGAATAAAGAAGTTAAGTACACGACGTAACAAAGCTACAGTAGTACCGCATCATATTGTGGAAAGCGGTGGAATAAGGCAAAAACGTCAATTATGCTTGGTTAGTTGAAGCATACAATACCATCTCGTAGCAAGTAACAGAGCCTAGTATCTATTCTAGAAAAGTTCTGCTCTGCTGCATGATTGCTTGCATTTTAATATATGTCAGACATTCAGTCAGCAAACATTAGACACATTCTATTTATTATATTGACTGTTAATAATTTTAATTATTATCACACCTTACCTGTGGACATAGTCTTCATAATGATTTGGGCAATCATAATTAACAACCAATATTAGTTGCTTGACATCAAGTCCTCTGGCTGCCACAGAAGTCGCCACCAAAAGTTTTACTTTACCGGATTTAAAATCAATGATAGTAGAATCCCTAAAATATTAATATATGATTTTAATGAAGAATGGACTAAAATTTATTTTTCTATATTATTCTGCACAAAAAAAAATGAATGGAAGGCGCTAAAAATATTTTCTAATATAAGTGATGCGACAGCTGTCATCGGTGAAAATTAGACTGATCTAAATTTGACAAAGGTTTGTAAACCCACGCTATATATACTGGTAAAACAAAGTAGTTATCACCTATTTATTAACAATAAATTTAATCAATATACCATCATTTACAATGTGTTCAAAAAAGGATACGAGGTGTAAAAAGCCGTATTTTATTTATCAAAAAAGGTATTTTCATTTAAAGTTTATTTATTTATTTATTAACATCAAAGCCCAACAACAATAATTAATAGGGCCGTAATAAAATATAACAAAAAAAAACATCTATTACAAAATAACAAAAATAATATCATAATAAAACGTAATAAAATTTAACACAAAAAAAAACGTACCTATTACAAAATAACAGAAATAATATCACAATAGTAGTCCCAGAACTACAATAATACTGAACAGGAACGTAAAAACGGGGTATAACTCATACTCAAATCACACGATTACGACACCCTATTAAACACAGAACACATTCGATATATTGGCGACAAACAATATACATTAGTCCTAGGTATCCTTAAATGAAAGTATACACCATGCCTGCTCGTCAATCGTGGCACATTAAAATTTAGCTCGCCCAAAAGCTGAGGACAAACAATCTGACCGTTGACTAGCTTGTATAAAAATAATACTGAATGTCTCATTTAAAGACTTTGCAAACTAAATTTATCCAGCAACAGTCGATTGTCTATCCCGATCGGTGGGTACACTCCCTCGGTTCTCAACCACAAATACTTCAAACTTGCCCTGAACGTTCTCCATAGCCAAAACATATTTATTATAAATTGGAGCCCAAACAAGTGAACAGTATTCAAATTTACTTCTTACTAGTGCTACAAACAATAATTTTAGGATTTCAATATTCTTAAATGATTTACAGTTTCTAATAATTAAACCCATTATTTGATTAGCTTCAGACACCACTTTGCTATAATGAGGGTTAAAGTTAAGTTTAGAATCCAATACAACACCCAAATCCTTAGCTGCATCAACTCTTTTAAGTAGGTCATTATTTATTTCATAACTATATAGAACTGGAGATATTTTACGAGTTATAGACATCACTGAACATTTGCTAACATTCAATAACAATTGATTACTCACACACCACCTCTGGACTGCACTAATACTATTTTGCAATCTATCACAATCCTCTTTCGACTGAACTCGGTCATACATTTTTAAATCATCAGCAAAAAGCAGGAATTCAACATCAATTGATTCAGCGAAATCGTTTATAAAAATTAAAAACAAGAGAGGCCCCAAATTTGAGCCCTGAGGTACCCCCGAAGAGGCCGCAAAACACTTTGATTGAAAGCCATTATATTGGACATACTGAGACCTATTAAATAAATATGATTTAAAAAACCGTACAAATTGATCAGTAAAACCAAGCTTTGCAAGCTTTGCCAGAATCAAACTATGGCTCGTCTTGTCAAATGCATTTGAGAAGTCGGTAAACACCACATCGACCCGGCCGCCCGCATCCACAGCATCCGCTGTAAACTGCAGAAAAGACGCCAGATTAGTGAATGTTGACCTACCCCTAAAAAATCCATGCTGTTTTGTAGACAACAAATGTTTGAATTTGTTGATAATAAAGTTACACAGCAGCATCTCAAAGATCTTCGAAAAACTACATATCAGAGAGACAGGCCTGTAATTTTCCACTTAGGTTCTATTTTTGCTCTTAAATACGGGACATATTTTAGCTACCTTCCATCTCTTGAGATACATCAGCTGCTTAAGAGAGGCATTAAAAATTTTACATAGAGGAGCAGCTAAAACATTTATAGTGTCTTTAATAAGAAAACTTGGAACAAAATCTAACCCGCTAGACATTTTAGGTTTAAGCCCTTTCGTAATTTTTATTATATCCTGTTCCGTAGAGACCGGAACTGCAACTGTATTATTGCCCAAATCCCCCAGACTAACCTCTTCAGTAGACGATACTCCATTATAAACTCCCTTAAAATACTCGGCGAAAGCCTTAACAATATCATTAGGGTGATTGAAAGTTTTACCCTGATAAGACACTTTATCGGGAATAGCCCAGCAATTTTTTTTCTGTTGAACATACCTCTAAAATGATTTAGGGTCATTTCCAGTATCTCTCTCTATACGCTCAATGTAACGCCGATATGAGGCCTTTATCATATGATTGGTCCGCGCTCTCAGCAATTTAAATTTGTTAAAATAAATGACACTTTTCGTTTTTCTATACTTTCTAAAAACGCTATTCTTACGTTTCAAACTACGAATAATATCCGCGTTATACCATACAGGAAAAGAGCGACCCTTATTTTTGAAGAGTGGCACGGACCTATCCAATATTTTATACAACATTTCATAAAACCTGTCGCAACACATGTTAACATCCGAGTACCTATCCAGCTCAGCCCAATCAGCGGACGCAAGGTCACCATAAAGAGCATTAAAATTAGCTTTTTTAAAATTGTAGCACTTAAATTTACTGCTACTATCCACGAGGAAACCCTTCCGCCGAATCGGGCCAAGCTCCAACTCAACCGCCAGCAATGGGTAATGAACATCCTCCAAGATCATTGGACCTTCATCTCTCCGCACAACACAATTAAAATTAGCAAATATTAAGTCTAAATATCTATTGTTGGCATTAGCAATACTGTTGTATTGGTTTAGGGAGAAAAAAATCCATAAAGTTGTAAGCCAACTCACTTTTAGGATCGTTACCATATCTGTAATTGTCAAATTTAGGGATGTTAAAATCACCCATCACTAGAAGGTTCCTATCATAAAGATATTCCAAAGATTCAATAAACTCTAACAATGCCACATAATCAGCCACGACACAAGATGGAGGTGTGTAGATTAAAATTAATACAAAGTGAACAGAGTCCACAACAATTGTTAAAAAATTGTTCAATGTTGCTCAACAAATTTTAATAATAATAAATTTTATATATTTATTATATTTTATATAAATTATAGGGAAAGTCTAAAAACCATGACTTAATAGACACAAAAATTTATGTCTAATTAACAAATTAGAAAGTCAGCAACCGGAAGATACAGAGTGGCACTAGCAGTATATTAAGAAATATATACATGCAGCAGCAAGAGAAAGATTAGGATATCAAGAGAAGAACCAACAACAAAAACCATACTGTCGGGACGAAGATATAAATGGAAAAAGAAATAAATACACAATATAATGGAATACAAAATCCAACTAGAACAAGATTAGTTACAAGGAAGCACAAGCAAAAGCCCAAAGAAAAATTATACAAAAAAAAACACTAATGTTGAAAAATAAAATGTAACAAGATCAAGACATTTCTCTGTGAAAGTTCAAAAAGCTGGAGAATAGTAAAATCCTTAAAAGAGGGAAAGAAAAAAGACATAATAATACCCATTATGCTCAATCAGTAGGTTGGATGCTTCTCAAAGCTGTAAGAGGATAGAGGGGAATTCAAAGAATAAGAGGAACAAAAGACTATAATTATTAGTACATCCCAGTGTAGAATAAATGTAGGAGATCTTTTTAACGTGTGCAAGTCTAAAAAAAATGGAAAGGTACCTGGACCTAGAATATAGAGGTAGAATTGATAAAAAATGAAACAAGGCTGTATCAACACCTTGCAAATCTATATCTAAAGTGTCTAAATAGTGGAACAATTCCCCAGAATGGAAAACATCCCATATAACAACATTACACCAAAAAACTAGAACACATTAAGTAGAATATATGGAAACTTCATAATTCAAAAATGGAACTGTAAACTGAAGATCAAGCGAACTTTCGGACAAGAAGATATATAGTAGACTCTCTATTCTGTATTTCCCAAACTATGGCATTCTCTTGAAGGCACAAACGTTAGTACTACATTAATAAAAGGTATAAAGAACTTATATCAAGACCCAAACGCAAGAGTCAAAATCGGAAACACATTGTAGGAAGGATTGAATACAAATAAAAGGCTCAAGCAGAGATATTGTAGCACAATGGGCTTAATCTCACAAGATACCACCTTATATACAGTATGTTTTGAAAACGACCAGATAGTAGAAGCCCAGAAGTATGACAATCTAGAGTATATGTAGAGAAAGCTGATTAAAGAATACAGCAACTGGGGCATAAAAATATTTTTGAGGCTTTCATTCATTTTTCCTATTTTGTATACATTACCTGTCAAATTGATCAATTCCACCATGTAAGCTCATACAATTATAGCCGGCTTTCATCAAGTCTTTTAATAAAATATCAGCGTTTTCTTGCTTATCCACAAAGACAATAATACTACCTTGTTCCTGATAAATTCCTAGCAATTCTAGAAGCTTTAAAAACTTTTGATCTTCTTCTAACATGACAACGTTTTGTTCAACCTGGACAAAAAAAATGATTAGAACAAGAATACACACTTTCAAATTTTTTCCTAATAAAATGTTAACCCAAAAAATTCAGATACTTACATAATGTACCAAGTTATACAGTTTGTCTGAATACCATATTCTGTATTAAGTTAAAAAATATTTAGTTAATTTAATGAAAGTTGTGCCCGAAATATGTATCAGTAAGTTAATTTACCTCTTTACAAACGACTGAGCGACCACCCACTTGTACTTCAATTGGCTTCATTAAAATTCGTCTAGCTAAAGCTTCCATCTGTCTTGGAAATGTTGCACTAAACATAACCGTCTGTCTATCTGGCCGAACATTGTCTATTATTCTCATCACCTACAATTTTTAATATATAATACACTAATTAACCACCAAATTCTGAAAGGTAAACGTTAAATTAGATAAATTTGTTTTAAGATAACATAATTTGATAAGACTACTTTCACTTACCTGGGGTTCAAAACCCATATCAAACATTCTATCTGCTTCATCTAGAACTATGTAAGTAACACGTCTTAGATTTGTTACTTTGCCACTATTTGCAGCCAACATATCAATCATACGACCTGGTGTGCACACTATAATTTCAGCCCCTAGAATTTTTTTTTATATAAATAGTACATCTTTTTTGAATAGGAGTTACTTTCAATTTTATAGATTTCTAACGAAAAATAAAGTATTTTTTTTAAGTGAATATTATGAGAAGTGAACCAAAAATTTATCCTTAAATCCTTTAAGACCTAATATGAATTCCGAAACTATAATTTATACGAGATGTGACCCAAAAGGATCCGACCTGCGTTTACAACCTGGCGCTGACATTATTTTCCGTCCCCGGTAGGTGGCGACTTCAAAGCGCAACGTTTTCTGCTCTATCGCGAGCAATTTTGGAATAAATTTTACACACAGTCAGTCAGTCCCAAATTTTTCGTTAAAATTTTTGAAACCCTCATATTTGGAATAACAAGGCTGCTTTATAATTCAGGAAGAGTCTAACGACGATTTTCTGCAAGCGCAAGTCGCTCACGCTCGACATTTTCATGTGTTATTGTGCTCAAAGAACGAGGAAAGTCAAGAGTAGTGCGACCATCTTTGAACTACTTATACTTCTCTTTTATCTTTGTTTTGTCCATACACTCCTCCCTAAAGGCCTTCTGCATCATTTCAATAGTTTCTGCAAAACTTTTTTCGAGTTTAAAGCAATACTTGATGCAAATTTGTTGTTCACATCTCTCCGTTATTTTCAGCGATAACAAAATCTGACGAACGTAAAAAGACTGTCAACAAAAACACTACACGCGCCAACTAATATAACGTATTGCGGTAATCGGAGAGGTCGCGAGGGTGTGGTTACTGTCGTATTATTCAACATCTTACCGCAATCCTCCGGTCAGATTTAACTTCAAATAAGAGATCCGAACGTAAATTAGTACGACGACGGGTGTCTCGGAAGGTACCAACTAGAATCCCACGTACGAGTCCTATAGTTGGTACCGGAATGAAACACCCACATTTTTAAGAAATTCGTAATACATTAACCCGATTGAGACACGGCAGGTCTTTTCTAGGTTTTCCCTGCCAAATAACCCGATGACGACAAAATTACCCGGAAAGAGAGACAAATAAAAGACAACCCATATGACAGACAAAGAAAGAAAGAAAAACGAACGTGCTTGTAATATAGGAGTATACAGGGATAAGTCGATAAGTAGTAAGCCAGACTTTCTCCTATATTACAACATTACGCTCGTACCTTACAGATGTTAATCCTAGTCACGTGAAGTTATAAACGCAAGTTGGATTCTTTCAGAACACACCTCATATTGTATCTTTTGTATGCTATACCTCTCTTTAATTCAGCAATTTGTTCGGATATCCCTGTTCCTCCATAAACACAGACAGCATGTAAATTTAAGCTCTTTGTGAACTTCTTAATATCTTTTCCTATTTGCATACACAACTCTCTAGTAGGAGTCATAATAATAGCAATAGGACCATCAGTTTCTTCTAGTGGTGGCTGATCCAAAATGTGCCTAAACATTGGTAATAAAAACGCCAATGTCTTACCACTGCCTAAAAAAATTAAAAAAAAATTATAGCTAGGCCTGTAAGTTATTTACTAAAAATTTAAGAACAATCTATTTTTCAACTCAAATTTTTTACCACTACAGCAGGAAATAAAATATATATAGTACTTGCGTAATTACAGTTTGCAATAAAAACGTTGTATGTGATAAAAAGAATAAATAAATAAAGCGAAAAATATGATTTCTAGTGTGTCAAAAATTAATACATACCTGTTTTTGCAATTCCTATAAGATCTCTTCCCGACATAATAGCAGGGACAGCTTGTGTCTGGATAGGAGTAGGCTTTTCATAACCTAGTCGCTTCAATACATTAAGTTCTTTTGTGGAAACGCCACACTGAGCCCAAGTTCTTATCGGTTTGGGGCATCCTTTGCCTAAAAAAAAGATACAAGATAAATTAATTATGGATACTGGATCACAACACTGTAATAATGAAAAGTATACAGTTTTAATTTTTCTCTTTTTAAAGCAAATTGAACTGAATGTCACTAGCTAAATAATACCTTTAACTCTTATTCCTTCCATTTCCTCCTTATATGCTTCAACTTCTTCATGAGTCATTTTGGCAATTTCAGGAACTTCCACATAAAAATTCTTTCTAAATGGAATATAGGTTATGTTATTATGATCTATCCTTGCCAAGTCTTTTTTCTGTTTATTGGCTATATTTGCAGCTGTATCTTTAAGGTCTTCCGCCTCTTCTTCAGATGAATATCTAAAAAAAATCAAAAATTAACATTAATTAATTATAAATACCTAGTGAAATTAGATCCCAATGCATATAACATTTGACTTAGCAATCTAATATTATTAATAATAACTTTAACATTAGTTTAATCTTTATATCTAGAGCTAGCATTCACTGTCATGGCTTCTTCTAAGAGAATAGTGTAGCTAACAATTCCATTTTCTATGATTTTCGTAAAATAATCTTGCAGACATTTATTTGTCTGATACATACTTTTCATATTTAATTTCTCGTGCCAATCTCAAAATAAATTTAATATTCAACCAAACCCCAAACACCATATATAATTCTTTGATATTTAATAATTCGAAAATAATATCGTCGACTTAATAAACAAACAGATAATGGCGGCGAACGCTCTCGTGATTACAAGTACACAGAACTGTGAAAACGTAGTTGCGTGAGGCGCACCACAACGTCTCTGTTGTCTAGGGGAGAGCCACTATGCGTGACCCTATATATTAGGTATTATCTTTTTAACATCGTATTTTTTATTGTAGTAAATGTCTTTTCGAGCTAAATTATATCTATAAACCTTCCCATTTATGCCAAGAAACTTGAGTAAAAATTAAATTGTGACCAAGTTATTTTTTTGTTATCCTGGACAAACCAAAACCCTCTTCCTCTTGATATAATGGTATAGATTAATAACTACAATCTTATAAAAAATATATACATTGAGTAACCTTACTTACTCTAAGCCATCTTGATTCTGTTCAATAAGTTCTCCTTTATCAGAGTTTGTCTTCTTTTTGGCAACATTTGCAACACCAGTAACAATAACAAGTGATGCCTTTTTATCATTTTGATCACCTTTTTTAACATTAAACCTATTTATTTTTCTTACTTCATCTTGCACACCTAAAAATAGTCAAAATATGTATAATCCTAAAATAACTTGGTATTTTTATGTATCAAAGTATGTGTACAATTGTGGTCAATATAATGGAAATGCTTCAAAAATATAACATTTCTTTTGATAATCGCACTAAATCCAGTGGGACGCGAATAGTACTGGTTTATTATGCACTAATTAGAATTTTATTAATTTTAGAGTACAGAATATTAAAAACAAGTAACATAATAAAGCAAAACTATGAAATTGAAAATTACATATGTAAAAAATATAAATTTTTCATAGCTTTAACCCCATATATATTATCAAAAAATATACCTAAAAAAAAACAAAATTGTAATATTTAATTAGACATTCCTTACTGACAATAATGGCTTTAAATAGACCCATTACAGAATTTATTAGAACCTGAGATGTCAAAATTTTATTTCCTCGATATTTTTTGCCAGATGAATGCAAGAAAACTGTGCTCCTTTACTTCTTATAAAAAATGTTTAAGCTTAATAAAGATAATAAATTTTATTATAATTTACCACTGCTAATATACTGACCACCATTGTAAATATTTAATAACAAAACCTAACCTAATAGAAGTCATATATATGCTTCTATTTAAGCTAATATTCAAAAAACATAAATTATGCTACATTTTAGTTAAATTTATTTAGGACCCCTAGTGACAAAGAAAGTTTGATTGATATTTATAATTGGCGCTCAGAAATACAGAACAAAACAGTGTTAGTCACATCATTAGCTACAAATACAATTTTACGCCTTATGATAAATGAATAAATTTTAAATATTTGAGTTTTAAAATGTACCTTTCATAAATGCGTCCAATGGATCTATCTCATCCTCTTCTTTTTTCTCAAGCTCTTCCGGTTTTTCCTCAATCGTTTCTTCACTTTTGTCTTCCTTTTTGGGACTCTTCTCTACTTCTTTTTCATTGTTTTCCTCCTTTTTTATTTCAGGTTTTTCCTCAGCTTTGTCTTCATCTTCTGAATCATCTTCCAAAGACCATTTTTTTACGGCACCCTAAAATAGAAAAAAAAATGTTTTAATCAATGAAAATTTAAAAAAATAACAAAGCTTTAAATAAATTATAATGACAATTTGGTTAGTTTTTACCTGCGGAACAGTAAGATTTTGTATAAGAGCACCTGATTTAGCCTCTTTCTTAACAGCTTCCTGTTCTTTTTTCTTTCTTTCTGCTCTCCACCTTTCTATTCTTTCCCTTCTTCTTTGCATTTCCAATTCCAATTTCTTTTGTTCCTCTTCCTAAAAAATATTATATACATGTCTGTTTAGTGACATAAAAAAACATGAAAAAAAAAATATTGTAATTATTTATTTATTCACAAGCTATATCTATTATTAGAAAATAAAATACCAATAATCACATAGATGCATAAAATATTACCAAAAATATTTCATAAAAATAACAGCTTTTGAAAGATTTAACAGGAACATAAAATACAATTACGAAAAAAAAAGCTAATCAAAAACCTGGTTATATATTCACCTTATCTAAGTTGGCAGGATCGAAAGATAGGCCAGAATCATCTTTCTTATCAGGTGTTCGAGATCTTGATCTCTTCCTTGATTTTTTTCTGTCTTTGTTATCTCCCCTAAAAACATAAGTCTTTAATTAAATCTTTTTTATATTTATGGATACAAAACATAATTTTTGTAAAAACCCCTTGGAGTTTATTCTGCTAATGATAACAATTATGAAGAGTATATAAGATTTTTGAATGATGAAAAATTTATGATAAAAAAAGTACAAATTAGCATGCAGGATTTAAAAAATATTTTCTAAATATATAGAAAAAGAAAATATCGAGCCTTACTTGCCAGAAGCCCCTATAGGGTGTTCACTACTAGATGTCCATGTTCTAAAACCAAAATAAAAATTTAAACGTACTTTATATTTAAAAAATGTATTCCAATTTGTTACACTAATCTAAACCTTACATACCTTCTATCTCTGCGATCTCTTGTTCTTTCTCGATCCCTTTCCCTAGATTTGCTTCTTTCTCGATCTCTCCTAAATCTATCCCTAGATCTACTTCGGTCTCTAATAGTTCTATCTCTTGATCTACTTCTATCTCTTGTAGGTTTATCTCTTGATCTGCTTCTTCTCCGTTCCCTTGACCTACTTCTTCTACGACTTTTGGATGGTCTTTCTTTACTTCTTGACCGTGAACGACGAGATCTTCTTTCAGGCGTATGACTAAAACATAAAAGAAAAAATGTTTACAAATACTTTATAAATCTAATAGTTATAAATTGCCCAAATTAAGTAAGAAAATGTACATGTCAAAAATTTAAAATTAAGGTTTTAACCCCTTTCACAGCAAGTTCAACTGTGTTAACATAAAATAATGTTTATCAAAGTGTGTTATATCGAAATCACTAGAATATGTAATGAATTATGGCATTTCCTGAATTGATTTTGAAATTTGGTTTATACTGTAAAGTTCATTTTATTCATAATTTCAATGGTTTTTATTTATAATTTTAATAGGAACGTATATCTACCTTCTAACCATTGTTACACTTTTTTAGGACTTAAATAAGCAAATAATTAAAAACTTAAACAAACGTCCGGTTTACAAACACTGCATCACATAACCTCAATAATCTTCTTTTTTTTAGTAATGTCAATATCTTCTCTTTCTCATGGTCAACCTTTTATCTACAGCAACCAGGATCATGACAGTTTTATATGGCAAGTTTGTGATAGCAACATTAGAGCTGTGTGTGCTTCCTAAAGCAGAATGAGAGGAAGAAAGAGGGTAAATAGCAGTATACACTTTCTCACTCTACGACCAACAAGATACACATGTGCGTCAAAAGTATGGGAATAAGCAAATAATTAAAAACTTAAACGAACGTCCGGTTTACAAACAATGTATCACATAACCTCAATAATCTTTTTTTAGTAATGTCAATATCTTCTCTTTCTCATGGTCAACCTTTTGTCTACAGCAACCAGGAACATGACAGATTTATATGTCAAGTTCGTGAAAGCAACATTAGAGCTGTGTGTGCTTTCTAAAGCAGAATGTGAGAAAGGAAGAGGATAAATAGCAGTATATGCTTCCTCACTCTACGACCAACACGATACATATGTGCGTCAAAAGTATGGGAATAACGACGAAGAGAACCAAATAAGTTTGTCTATGGACTTACTATACATTGACTAAATAAAGAAAAATACTATATAACCGAAATCAAGGAAGTCAAATACATTTTACTAAAGATTAAAATCATCTATTATAGAGGACAGGTATTTTTCACCACAGAATGATTTTAACCACAAATGAGTTTTTAAATTAAATTTTTTTATAGTAGTCCCTAGAGGTAGTGTTTCAGTAACTCCAGTGGTAATTAGAGGGTAGGTAAGGTATCCTATCTTTTAGTTTGTTGAATGAGTGATTACCATATTCATATAAAAGTATATTTCGATTACTATTTTAAAAACAAAACAAAAATTATAACGTTTTATTTAAAAAAAATAAATTAATAAATGATAATTTATTCTATATGCTCATGTTGGGCATGCTGCTCAGATTCCCTCCAATTTCTCTGTACGGTTTCAACCATCCATTTCCACACCTTTGATTTTGAAAAATAGTAACAAGAGCAAACTATAATGAACAGCCAAGATATTATCAAAAACATATCAGATTCTTTGGCAGGTGAACTAACTACGGGTCCAGCAAAGTCTTGAGAAGTCACCACAGAACTTTCTTCTGGTTCGATACCTGTATGTCTCTTTAGGAACTTGACAAAAGATTCCAAATTATATTCTGAACCATTATACCTAACTATGGGTCTCCCATTGTGAAAAAGAAGGAGGGTTGGAACCCCAACGATACCATTTTGTGTATTAAATAAATGATAACGCATTGCATTTATTGCTACCATTTTGATATCAGGAAATGCTCTTGGCAAAGCATTAAAGTGTGGTGCTGCCATACTTGAAAATGGGCAATTCTTTGAATAAAATAGTACTGCTACACATTGAGCAGGAGCATTTTTCTCTGATGAAATTTTTGGATCAGGAACTAGCAATTTTATTAATTCAGTATCATTTACAAGTTGTACCATGGATCCATTAAAACCTGTAAGGCAGTTTACAAATTTAAAAGTAGTATTATTTGCATCTGTAGAGTTATTAGTATCTTCTATAGTAACATTGCTAAATGAAGTTTCCATGTCTTGTTCTAGTGGAGGAACTGCTGCATCTGGGAGTAAATCAAATTCAGGTTGTATATCATCAAATATTGGTTCTAGATCTTTATCAAAAACTTTTTTATTATTTTGTGTATTTTCTTCTGTACCTTCTTCCCTTGTGCATACTCCTAAAGATAAATAATTGCATTATTTGAAACCACTAAAGAAATTTAATGTAAAACTTACCTAATAAAACTAAACAAAATATTTTATAAATTAACATGATCTAATTTAAAGAACCTAAAGAGTTTCTGGGGTTTTTATAGTTAAATGACTTATAAGCCTAATTTAAGGAGATTTAGTTTAGGCATTTCAACATGAACTTTTCTTTTATTTTTTAGGTTAAGTTAAGCCCAGGACAAAAAAGTCAAACAGCAAAAATCCTTGATTTTGGAATGACAGGCAAAAACCTTGTGACTAACTACAAGATAATTCATATTAGCTCACGTGATCATCTGTCCGCGTTATGCAATCAATCCGCTGAACAATGCATTTTTGGACAGAGATGTATTCGAAATTTTAATAATTTAAAATAATATATACTGACAAAAAAATTATTGCAATCCTCGAATATTGCAATGCAATAATAATTAATTTAAATTTTGAGAGAGATTAATTAATTCATGTAAAAAAATCTACGTTATACAATGTACGGAATTTTTTCAAATTCTTTAAAATAATATATTATAATTTATAGAAACACTTAATCAGCACTTTCTTTTCCCGAAAATCCAGAATATTACGAAACCATATACCAAAAGTAAAATTTATTTTTCATTGACATGTGATATATTAAATATACGTACAATAAATATTTATTTTCATATCTCTTTATACAACTAATTCAGTAAGTAATGGTTCATTTTTTAAAGCAGCAACAATATTTTTTGCGGTAAGAATTGCCATATCATTTCTTGTCTCGATACATGCACTTCCTATATGAGGTAAGATAACACAGTTTTTAAGTTTAAATAGGGGATTATCCAATGGCAACGGTTCAGGTGTCATCACATCTAACCCTGCACCCCAAATAGTTTTATTTTGTAAAGCGTCTACTAAGGCGTCTTGATCTACAACACCTCCTCTGCTCGTGTTTACAAAAACCGCAGTATTTTTCATTTTCTTAAAAGCATTTTCTTTGAACATCTCTTTTGTTTCTGGTGTTAAAGCGCAGCTCACACTGACAAAATCACTTTCCGCTAGAAGTTCATCAAAGGTCACCCTTGTAGCGCCAATTTCTTGGGCCTCTTTTGGTTTTTCAGACCTGTTAAAATAAATAATACTTTTCGGACCAAAAGGCTTTAATCTTTTAGCTATTTCTTGTCCAATTCTTCCAAAACCGACAATGCCAACAGTGGAGCCCTTTAGACCTGGACCGCACATCCAAAAAGGTGACCAAGCCTTCCATCCGCCATTTCTAGCCTCTTCGTTTGCTTCCAAGAGCCTTCTACTTGTAGCTAACAGTAAAGATACAGCTAACTCGGCTGTGGCGTCGGTCAAAATATCAGGTGTATAGGCCATTTTAATTCCTCGTTTTTTAATTTCATTTACGTCCAAGTGGTCGTAGCCAACGGACATTGTGGCTACAATTTTAAGATCTTTTCCTGCTTTATCTAGTATCTCTGCGTCAATTTTATCTGTCAACATGCAAAACAGAGCAGATTTGTTCTGAATATTTTTAAGCAGTTCATCTCTTGGAACTGGACCCATCCCTGTCCACATTGAAACGTCAGATCTGACAAAAAAAGTAGGGTTATAAAGAATTTTAAGTTTTAATAATATTTAGAAATATAATGGATTAAAACAACTTACGACTGCTTAAGGATATCTAGCGCTTCCTTATTTATTTGCCTAGTTACATAAATTGATGGTTTTGACATATTTTTGCTATAAAATCTGGATTTTGCGATAGAGGTAACGAACACCACTTTCTCTTTAGATACAATTTTACCTATGGCGCAAGTTTGATTAACTAATGTTCTAATGCACAACATTGTATTTAAGAAAACTCAATCTATTGATTGTTATCTTTTTTTTTTTTTAAGAAAAGACAAGATAAACCGTGTAAGGTCAAAAGACAAAAAAAACAATATACTGGCGCTAAATTCAAAATCATTAGAGAATGGATACCTATCTAATCTATATTCTTGTTTTTAGATTAGGCAAGCTCAACAATGAACTCATACGGTAATAAAAATCAATTTCCAGATTTTTTTACCACAAAAGGCTCCATTCCAATGAATGTAACACCATTAAACTTTGGAAAGCGAACATATTACCAAGCCATTGTAGCTTCTGAGCATGAGGAAGTAGATTTTCAACCAAAATCAAATTTAAGACCTTATACAGATAATGATGATGAAATGGTTGATTGTACTGATATGGAAGAGACCTATGACATTGTTTTAACAAAAAGTGGAAAATTTTCTACATCATTTTATGTGC
Source organism: Diaprepes abbreviatus (assembly GCA_034092305.1). Lineage (NCBI taxonomy): Eukaryota > Metazoa > Arthropoda > Insecta > Coleoptera > Curculionidae > Diaprepes > Diaprepes abbreviatus. The sequence goes on from JASJET010000200.1 coordinate 8,653,037, forward strand.
CATCAAGTCTGCTATCATACATTATAGGTGCTAAAGGAAGTAAGTTGAAAGCATTGCAAAAAAGCACTAATACAATCATAAAAATTCCTCGGTTAAATGAGAAAGGTGATGTAAAAATTCTTGGAGACACAGAAAGGAAAGTAGCTTCAGCTAGAACACAAATTGCTATTATTGTATCGCAGAGAAAAGAGAGAATGCGACCTACTCACTTTATAGCTATTCCCATTAATTCTGATAGTATACGTGAAAATTTATCTAAATTTCAAGAACAAATTTTGGAAAACCCTCCTAGTGGGGTCACCCAATCTTTATTTCAAAAGCCTGTAAAAGTACATTTAACCTTAGTTGTTATGACCCTATTAGATGATGAAGAAATTACTATGGCTAAAAAAACATTAGAAAATTGTTATAATGAATATATTTCTACTATATTTGAAAAAAACAAGAGACACAGGGTTACCGTGAGGGGGCTTGAAATAATGAACGATGACCCATCAAATGTATATGTTCTGTATGCAAAAATAGACATGCAAAGTCCAGAACTTAGAGAGAAACTTCAGCAAATATCAGATAAAATTTCAAACTATTTTTGTCAGGCAGGTTTGGCCAAAAAAGAATATGACAGAGTGAAACTTCATATGACAGTTATGAATACTAGTTTTCGAAATAGTGATGAGGAAAAGAGCTCTTTTGATGCCCGAGAAATACTAGATAAATATAAAGATTTCTATTTTGGGGAGTTTGAATTGAGAGAATTACACTTATGTATTCGAGGTACCACTACGAATGAGAAAGGTGAACCTAAATATTATGATACAGCTTTAACAATTTCTATGTAAATTATTTATTATTATTATTATTAATTTTCAATATAAATAGAACTTTAAATATATGTGGTTTAAAAGTGAATAAATTATTTTATTACCTACAGATAAACTTAAAAAAAAAGGTTTTGTGGAAACATCAGAATGATGTAGGTAAAAAAATTAAATAGTTCCAACAAATCAAATTTCTTTATTGAAAAACACTAAAGCGCTGTACAATGTTTAATTTAACTATAAAATGAATAGTAAGTAAATAATAATAATAATTTTAGAATTCATTTAGTGAATCATTGGTACAATTTATTAAATGTTTTTGCATGGTGTACTGTTATAAAGATTCTTTTTTCTGATTGAACAAAGAGGTAAAAATTGTGGTTTTGAGATATAATTACATCTAGTAAAATCATTGTGTACATGTCTCTTTTGAAAGAATCTGCTTAATGTAGTTCACTCGTGAAACGGCTTTTCTTAGGAATGTGATCGAATTTGAATATATAGTTTACAAGTGTCTTTTATTTAATCAAAAAAAAAACGAATTTTTTTTTAATCGTCTGTGAGACGACATATTAACTATTAAAATATGCATAATTAACATGCTGGCGGTCACTACATATAACAAAATGCCAATACATTTTAGAATATCTCAAAAACGGTTTTTACCATATTTTTTAAAAACTAATGCATCGCACATCCAAAAATTATGAATTTTTTAGAAAAAAAAAACGGAATTTCTTGATCGTTTTGTTTAGAAAATACAGATTTTTTAAAATAAAAATAATTTGAAAACATCTGACGCGTAGTGAGGTACAGTGATGACAACTTGGCAACGTGCGATAATTCAAATCTAAGTTAGTTAGGTTAGTTCTTCGGAATGTGACATTTTTTTTAAATATATTTCTCGATATTTTTATTTATTTTCTCAATGTATTGGGATGTCAACTTGAATTGTATAGGTATGAGACTCACACTATATGAACGTTACTATACACACGTTTACTCTATAGACCAATCAATATAGACATTTGCGATGCTGCCAGATTTATTATATATAAAGTTATTACTATATAAGAATGTGTGTGTATTGAAAGATAACGTGTGTCGGATACAGTCTCGTAGAAAAACAAAATTCTTTAGGTCTGAGAATCTGCTTACTTAAAGGCTATACTTTTGTTTATGACTGTCGGGAGTGAACTACCTTAAGTTATAATTATGCAAAAAAGTATTTAGCGCTCAAAAACCAAGAGGTCGAAAAAAGTTAATATGTTAAGTTTTTGAATTAGTGGTCTGCATGATGATATACTTAAAACATTTTCAATTATTCTATTATAATAGTTCATTTGTAAAAGAATATCGGGTTTATTCCGGATGTTCTCCGTCGGAACGCCCGTGACTCTTAATAAAAACTATGACGTTATTTCAAATACTAAAAAACACATTGGTGCTTCAAACAGTTCCAAAGATATTTAATAAAAACACGTGTTGAAGAGCCACCTTTAAATGGTCATAGCTCCCTTATGACGTATTTGTGGACCTATGTTCATATTAAGTTCTTTTCATGTTTTCATATGTACAATTTCCTTTCAAAGTATACGAACGGAGTTTTGAGACACCCTGTATATATTAACAATATTTAATGAGAGTGTTCTAAAGTAAATATGTGATAATTCAAATCTTCTTCAATATATAAACTATTAGAAGTAATTATTACCTCAAAGAATAATATAGTAGAGGCAGTTCATTAGTACAAATGGTTTGTGAGTAGTTAGTCAACACACTACTTTGGGAAAACTAACTTCTTCTATACTAGTATATATAATTCATCCAATCTGTTACACACACTTTGTATATTTAGTGAAAGAAGTGATACTTGAATGTTACTTTTACTTTGTGTGCATTATTTTTTCATTTCATATTTGTAGACCCCACTTCAATCTGTAGCTTCCGCCAACTCCACTCACCACCCATGATAATGGTAGAAGAATATAAATAAAATACAGAAGTATTAAAAATCATAATTTATTTTCAATAACAAAAGAATATATATTAATGTGTTTTACACAGTCAAGGCCCCTAATACTGAATATCGCCCTATTAGTAAATTTATATAAATATAAAAAGATAAAATACAAAAATACTTTGTATAGGTATAAAAACAACAATTTCAACAAAATTAATTTAACAGTTATTATTAGCCAGTACTTTTGCTGCTTTAAAAGTGTTAGACATCAACATGGCCACTGTCATAGGTCCTACACCACCTGGTACAGGTGTAATATGTCCTGCCACTTGGCTTACACCTAAAATAAAGAATTGTTAAGAAACTTAAACACTAAAAAGAGATAAGAAAAAGTAAAAATATTTGTCAAATCATTGAAATTGTAATCAATAATTGTTCATTTAACCATATTTAAATACATGAGACTGATTTAAATGTTTATAAAATTGAAAAGAATGTGTTTTAATACGTTGTTTTATTATTACCTTCAAAGTCAACATCTCCAACAAGTTTTGATTTACCACTGTCAGTTTGTATCCTTGTAATACCAACATCAATAATACAAGCTCCTGGTTTAACCATTTCTGGCCTTATTAAATTCACGACTCCTAAAAAAAAAAGGGGGAAATGTAGAATCTTAATAAAAGAAAAACTAACAAGCACGAAACGATTTAACACCAACATTCAGCCCTTCTTCCTTCAATAACTGCTTTCATTTAATCCTCTTAAGTAAATAAACGCCATGTAGCTTCATCTAACTTATTAATCTAACATTGAGTGCTCATAATTCAATACTTTTATTAGTTTGGATTTGATATGAAGTGAATGCTTTACAAATAAGCATATATATGTGTTTTCTCACCTGTAGCACTAATTATAATATCAGCCCTTTTTGCGTAGAAATCCAATTCTTCAGGTGGTGTATTTCGATGACATACAGTTACAGTAGCCTCATGGCCTGGCAATTCATTTCTTGCATCAGAATGAAGAATAAGCGCCATAGGAAGACCTACATTTTTGGAACGACCACAAATTACAATGTTTTTTCCAAATGTTGGTATCTGTGACCTGAAAAAGAAAACAAATGATTTAATTATTTAACCAATAATTATTTGAAATGAATTAATTCTGAAAGTCCTGGGAAGTTAAGTTTTTGGTAAAAAAAAAAGAAAGCTTTGGAGTTAAGTTCAAGTCTAAAGTCAATTAAATTTATATACTAATCTTTGTACTCTACAACAGCAAGAAATTTTAATACTGCCCTGCCACAGTTTTAGAAACTGCGTTTAGTTTTTAAAAAATTAGAGATCAGTATTACAAACAACATATCTAGTACTTTATAATATTAAACAGATCAACTATCTTCCATTACCAAATCCTAAAAGCACATTAAGAACTCTCTAATTTATGAAAGTATTAAAATTTATAATCACTGGTCAAAGGACACAAAAAATTCTTCAACACAAATAAGATTAAGAAACATGTTATCTCTTAAAAACAGAGCTTAGTAGAATGCTATAAGAATGATTGAACTGGACTCAAAACTTATCTATTATAATGTTTTTATTTTAAACCTTAATGTTTTGAACATATTTTAATTTCAATTTATTGCAAATTTTATACAAAAATTAAAAAGCGAAACTGTAGTACAATACAAAGCTGAACAGCAACCATGTCTACAGAATATTTATATATTACCTTTTTATTAACTCTATAACTCCTAAGGCGGTAGCAGGAACGAAGGTATCCATATTCAAAACTAACTTTCCTGCATTAACCAAGTGGAAGCCATCAACATCTTTCTGAGGATCTACTGCATTACAAACCTTTCTTTCATTTACATGCTCAGGTACAGGTAGCTGTACTAATATACCATCCACTGATGAATCTTCATTTAATTTTTTTATTTCAGATATTATTTCTGACTCTGATGCCGATTCAGGTAGTTTTATCGTTTTTGAGTCAATTCCTAAAAAATGTTGATTCATCAAAATCGGCAGATAAATGTAACAAGATGTAAATTTTTATTTCTTTCAGGAACATATGTTGTAGTACATGAAATAGTACTACGAAAGTGCAGTACCACATAGCATAAATTGCATTTTAAACTCTCATTGCATAGAAAATTATGGTTACTATAAAACCTGCAACTTACCAACTTCTTTAGCAGCTATCATTTTATTTGCGACATATTTTTGGCTAGCAGGGTTTTCTCCTACTAATACGGCAATCAGACATGGCCGTCTATATCCTTTATTAACCCATTTATCAATATCTACCCGTATTTCTTCGTGAATTTCTTTCGCTATCTTTTTTCCATCGATAATTTTAGCAGTTTTCCTGAAAAAAAAAATAAAAAATATCATTTCTAAAACTAGAGTAAGTTAGATTACTTATGCTTTATCGTTTTAATTTCAAAAACATTTTTCTTTACGTCATGATTACGTAAGGAATCTACTGCTTTTTCTTTCGATCTATGTCAAAAATCAGCAACTGTTAATTTTTGATTACTTTTCTTAATTTCTTAAAATTTTAACAAATATTGTTACTTTAAGAACATTCTTAAAATTATAATATGAATTTACTATTAGCAATAAGATTGTACTTCTATAGCGCAATGCGACCTATAATAAAATTTAAAAAAATGTACAGGGTTAGGCAAATGTTCTGGAACAGCCTAAGGACGAATGGAAAGTAATAGCAGATCTTTCAGAACCATTCCAGATTCCACTGTCAAACGATAATGTCACCTCTAATTCTTTTAAATGGCACGACACAGCTATTTTAAATATCCAACAAATTTAGAATATTTTTTGTATATGGGTAAATTCAACTGTTTTGAAAATACTGACAATTTAATTTAATGAACCCATAATCCCTTTCCTAATCAAAAATGTTAGTTTCTAATTAAACAAAAGTAAATACTATGGTGCAGCTAACAAGTAACAAGATAGAATTATACCCGATTTAATTAATTTATCTCGTGATCAACTCAACGAAGTAATATTAAGAAACTACTTTTGTTTCAACAAAATGGAACGCCAGCGCATTTTAGTAAACATGTACAGAATATCTAGATGAAACGTATCCTGGATGGTGGATAGGTAGAAGAGGGCCCGTTGAATGGCGTCCTAGGTTACCCAATCTAATCCCTTTAAATTTCTATCTTTGGAGCCACTTAAAGACCTTAGTCTATAGTATGAAGGCAACTCTTTAGAGAATCTCAAACATAAAATTCCAAATGCAGTGCATGATATTGTTTATATCAACATTTGCAGAACACACCTTTCCAGTTTTCAGAAAGGTTTGGACTCTCTTTCGTGGCTGAAGGTAAAACATTGATTTAAATAGTTGTTAATTTAATTAAGAAATAGACGGGTTTTGTATTTCAGTGTATGTTTTTATTAAAATCGGCCAAGCGCTTTCGGTCTAACAGACCATCCTCAGGGCTCAGACCTCGTCAAAGGGCACACCTTAACCCTGCCAGTTTGAGAGCAGTCGCCAGCCGTAGCCTCCACACAGAACAAATTGTACACAATTAAAAAACTTTTAAAAAAAAAAAAAACCTTGTCACAAATTAAAATTAAAACAAAACATTTAATATACTAGTACATTAACACTTTTAAACAATAAACCTCCTTAATAAAAATCCAAAAGAGTGAGATTTTTATTAAGGAGGTTTATTGTTTAAAAGTGTTAATGTACTAGTATATTGAATGTTTTGTTTTAATTTTAATTTGTGACAAGGTTTTTTTTTTTTTTTAAGTTTTTTAATTGTGTACAATTTGTTCTGTGTGGAGGCTACGGCTGGCGACTGCTCTCAAACTGGCAGGGTTAAGGTGTGCCCTTTGACGAGGTCTGAGCCCTGAGGATGGTCTGTTAGACCGAAAGCGCTTGGCCGATTTTAATAAAAACATACACTGAAATACAAAACCCGTCTATTTCTTGATTTCTTCGGTGTACAACCTGTTAATAACTTATTGTTAATTTAATTGACTGTTTTTTATTACTTTTATATTAAAAGAGTTTGTATTCTGTTTGTAACTGAAGACATACAGAAAACCCGGAACCGCTAGCACTTTTATGCCACTTATTTTATATCAGCAAGTATTTTCTATACCAAAATCTCTAAACATACTTAAAAATATTCCCTTTAAAGCCTGATTTACATCTTTGTTCCTTGATTTTTCACAAAATATATTTCTTAAATTATTTATTTCAGCTTTGCTTTTCTCTTTTTATTTATGTCCCTAACAAAATAAAATCTACAGACCCTCCCTCTCAACTATGTGACCTCTTAAAATTTAGGTATCACATTACATCAGTATATCTCCCCCTGAAAGGAAAATAATATCTATGGTGTTCTATAAAGGTATTTAACTTTATAAAATTCCCTTACTGCAATGTATATAAGGAAACTCAAATAACCTATACCCATTTAAAAGAAATTAAAAAAAAAGTAACATACGCTACACGGAGCTTTCTGGAGTTGGCTAGAACTTCTGGCATTTCTAACAATCACTAAAAAATTATATGTTAGTTTCACTAGTGTTTCACTAGTGTATATGTAACTCTTACTGAGGCTCTGTAGGTGCGTCAGGCTTTTATATACGAAAAATGGGTTAAAAACAAGAAATGTGGAAATCCTATTATCAGAAACATTGGTTAATCCAATTTAATTTGCATCACAACTTTATCAATTCAAAAAATACTATAGCATGGATGTTTATTACTAGAAATACGTACAAATAATTATTTGTTGTGTAATGGACTATCTTATAAAGCTGGAATAACAAAAAAATTCCCCATTTCCTAGTAAAATATATTTTCCGCTATTTTTAAAACTACAGCTTGACCGTCTATTTTAAATACTAGAATAAAGAAACTGCCTTTTTAGTGAAAACCGGTAAGTTTTCAATTGTTTAATTTAAATGTACTATTTTGATTTTCTTATGATTAATTTTTCAATTTTGATTTCAACTAAGACAAAACTTTATTATTTTCAAAACTATAGCTTGACTGATATGGTAAATCAACTGAATTATCAAATTTTAATAATAATATATAAAATAAGTTGGCCAGATGGAAGAGGAGTAACAAAAAGTCATGGTACCAATGCAGTTTTGATTAAACTTTAACTCATTTACCATGATCCAAATGATTAAGTCATATATTTGATCTTTTTTTGAGAATATTTAACATACTCTCGGTAATGTCTTTAATCATCTTGCACTTAATTTTTTTTTAATTTATTTACTATACTTCTCATTACAGATGCCAGTAACCAGGGATTAAATCATCACTGAAAATCGTTATACATTTTAATGAAATACTTGATATACCACCGAAGTTAAAAACATGTAGTTATCTTTATTACAATAATATCCGTAGGTTTCTATGGTGGTCAACTAAAAAATATGCAGTGTATTTGGAGAGACACTAAGTAACCAAAACATTTCATGCCAATAAAACATTATTTCAACAGAAGTATATAAAACTTGGTTAACAGTGGTTTTAATAAAATTTGGAAATAATATGGTGCTTAATTAAAACAGAAATATTGGATGTATATGATATGATACAACTTCTGGAAATAAGTGGTATTTTTAGAAATACTTACCTGTTAATACTACTGAATAAGGAGAAGTATTTCCAAAAATTCATCAAGTCAATTTAAAAAGTTTTAAAATATGCCCAAAGTTCTTTTTACAAGTAATTTTATTAACATGCATTAGGAATAATTCAGTTCTGAATATTGAACTTTAGGCTAAATAGTTTTTAAAAAGGAAAAATGGTACACATGAGATAGAGACAAAGCAAAAATTTATTATTTTTTTGCATTTAGACTGCTATCTATTCGAGCTAAAAGTATGTGTTACTACAAATCCATTCTTATATTTAAATACCTAATATCATATGGATTTAGTATATGAAAATGTATTAAAATAAATATACTGTAAAATGCATTTTGCATATTTAAATACATTTAAAGTATTTATATTTTTGGTAATAGATGCTAATTACTTTTTCTAAAGTGTAAATAGGTCTTTTGACTGATTTGCTTGGCGCGTGTAAACTTATCAATGTCAATTACCATTTTGTTTATTTTAGGAAATGCAGTTAAACTTGTAATATAATAATTTATAAAATACACCCTAAAGAGGCATGTACTCTTGAATATAAAATCCTGGTATCGTTGAAGGTAAATAGGTTTCAAATGTTAAGAATACTAGGTGTCCTTTCATTCCTATTTGATTCTTTCAAAAAAAAAAATAAGTATTGGTCCTCAACTTCTCCTAAAGACTTAATGTGTACAGAATTTATAAAACTAAAGGTACAAGGATTTAAATACCGTGACTTTTTAATTTTTTTAACAAATACTTTTTCACTATATGTATTCATATCCTTTTTTGATAGGATTTAATTACCAAAAATTATGTAACAAATACTTTTTATGTTAAAAAGTAATTAGTCATTAAATCTTTTTTGATTAAATATTCAGGATTTAAATACATTTTAAGAGTACTTTTCACAGGTTTGCTACTCCTATCCCATAACTACTGTAGTTTCTAAATAAATTATCAATACCTTGCACTATCTACTACTCCTTTGCAGTGCTTTGAACTATAATTTTTTGATTGAGAAACTATCCTTATGGATATTGTAAGGGTTTTTAAAAAAACATTCATATTATTTACAAAGAATTTTTAAAAACGCAAAATTCAGCAGCAATTATTTGAGGTTATGTATATTCTAATTTATTCTGACAGGTTGGTAAATTTTGTAGAAGGCTTTGCTGGTGAATTTTTAAGGTGGTAAAAATATTCCTAGGCCGACTTTATTTTTAGAAAGCTGGGTTTTAAATCTCACATATTTCAAAACTCTTGATAATTCTATGCTGGGGGGCTAAAGATATGCGCCACAGGATCAGAGGTCAGTAAGTTTATCTCAGATAACCTATGACGTTACATCTTTTACGGTTAAGAATTATAAAGCAATAAATTAAAAAATCAATCGTTCGTAAAACATTTAAGAATTACGTCAGGAGTCCACATAAACGACTATTCGATTTGTGATTGGTTTTTTAATTAAATGAATGAAAATATGTACTATTTTAAATTACACTTACTGAGTGGATGTCATATTTAAAAATAGTACTTGGTAAAAATAATAAATTAATAAAATAAGTCACATATAACTTCAGTAAAATTATCAATTATTTTCTCTTGTTGGATAAAAAAACTTTATACACGTGTCACATGTCCTAAATTAGCTCCGCCTTTTTCTCAGGTGAGAATGACAGCTCTTTCACATCACGTTACTAGTGTATTTTTGGTTGCGCAATTTTTGCCATAAAAATTTTAATTTAAATAGGTACTTCCCGAAATAATAGACAAAGCTACGACAAGAGTGATTTTATATATTAAAACTAAATCTACGGCTATACATTTTTAATAAAACGACCACAACGTCACCGTATTCGTTCTGTAGGTAACTATAAATTAACAGACTTCAAATTTACTCTAACCAAATTCTCCTCCACCTGGTTGTGAACAGTCAATTACGTTTAGAAATATCTTTTGTACGAAAATAAAAAGTGTCAAAAAATCACTGAAATGCTACAAAAATAAAATTGTAGAGAATAATAATTGTGTTTAATTTATATATTTCTTTGCCAATTTAATAACCACCACTATCATATTCTGTGTATAGTATTGTAAAATTCATAATTTGTGTTTTAAATTACAATTAAGTTTTATATATGGGAGAACTCTTTATACTTAGGGAGTAAAAGAAAAAAATTGTAAAACGTGCTTAAAGTAAAATAATTTATTGCTTTAAAGGATTATCCTTATTACTTTCAGTTTTATTGGGAACACCCAAACAGAATGGCAACTAACTGTATATTCGTTTTATCATCATGTAAAGGAACAAAAGTTAACTACGACATATCTATTTTATGTTGATTCCACTAAACGGAGACATTCAATTGCCACTCTGTACATGAGTTTGGATCAATGAAGTGCTTCGATCATACCCTGTAGATTTAAACAACAATAGATTTGTTTGAAGGCTGTTTATGGTCGGTGGGGAGAGACTTTTTTGATGTTTGACAGACATAAACATGTTTACTTATTTTTTCTTTCAGTTTAATTGCTTGTCGTGACTCTTTTCAGTGTTTTTAAGTGTTAAAAATTACTAAAAATGCGAAGTTTACGATTAATATTAACAAAAGAGGATTTAAAAACTTATTTTTATTCGTAAATATTGTTAGATATTGTTTACATATTGAAAATAACTATAATAATAGTTTAGGCAACCATAAATTCACATTCTAAAATTGACGTACCGATTATCATATGATCCTCGTTTAAATAATGTGATTAGAAAAGAATAGCATAAAATCGGTTTGTGTGTACCAAGAAATTAAATATCTACTATTTACCAACACTTTTTCAAATATAAATAAAAATATTATTCAGCGCTCAAACAATCGAGCCCTAGTTCTGAGGTTATGCTAATTCTACAAGGGTATGTTCGAAACTGAAGTGTATAATTTATGTTGACTCAAAAACTGTTACCGGTAAAGGAGAAAAATAATTAATTGTCAGATTTACTCAGGTCTGTTAATTTTCGGTCGTTTATCGGTTTTTCTAGAACTACAACCATTTATGGGGGTTCATAAGTAGTCTAGCTCATATAAATATTTAAAAACATGTCCAAAAAATCGTACCCTTGTCCAATATGAAAATCATTAAGTTAAGGATGGATTTACCATCATCTGGCCTAAATCACTTAGGAGATATTTTAAATTGAACAATTTTCGCGGCATAAGGAAACAAAAGAATATTCAAATAAAATCGCTCTAATGCAATATATTTGTTTTATTACATGTGCAAAGAATTCGTATAATGTTTGTTTCCTATTCAAAAGAAGGAATGATTGAAATATCTCCAAAATGGCTAAAAGAGAAAAAAGATTTTCTTTCTACAAAGAGTATCAAAGCTTTTAGTTGAATAGTTTTATTAAACTTTTTTTTATATAAAAAGTATTAATATTAGGATGTTTAGGTCAAATCGGGAATTAAATATCCAACGTACGGGTGGCTAAAGTTCTCTACGAATAAAAGATTTAAACCTATATTGTTTTTGTCGGTGAAATAGACGCAAGATAGGTACTAAGAGAAATTAGTAGGGTCCGGGGGATTAAATTTTTGGTGGTGCATTTAAAAAGTCATATTCTTCAGTTACGTTTTGAAATTCATTAGAGAAGGTACGTTTTGAAATCTGTTAGAGAAAGTTCTTCTATTTATCTTCGGGAAAAGATACAGTTTAGGGAAACTTATTTTCCATAGGGAAAGGCGATTTCCGGACAGCTGAGTTTAAACAATTTAAACAGCTGTTTTGGATGTTTTTTGTTATTTTTTTTTCGCTTAATCTTGTAGGCTATTTAACGTATTATTTTCAAAATTGGGTTTATTACATTAAGCGGAATTAAAATAACCCACAACGGTTATAAATTTTAAAAACCAATGGTCCTAAAAATTGAAATATCTTGTCAAACATAAGCTTTTCGGCAGCCAGAGTACTGCAGTATGAAGGAGTAAATGATGATAGTTTTCGTAGTTTTCTTCACATTGCTGCGAATATAACCTAGAATTTAATGTGTTGCTTTGAATTTTATTAACTGTGTTTATGACGAATTAAAGAGATTGATGCAATATCACTTAGATTTTTAGCAATTAAGTTAATTGATGATGAAGTACATTTTGGTTTAAATTGTTTATAAAACCACGGTACCTCCCAACCATGGTAGGTGCTCCATCTATTGCTGATGATACCTTTGATAAAGAAATCGCTTTTTTGATGAAATAAATTCTCATAATATTGAATATTGATTATTTTTTAGTGTCTGTTATCAAACTTCTCACAAAGAGCAGTTCTTCGTTGATTTCTTGATCCATAACAAAACCAACATATGCCAATAATATTACCTCATAACCAAATAAAGTTGAGTCATCCAGTTATGTGGAGAACTGGTCATTTACAGATAATTCCACAAGACGTTTTTAACATGATGGCTCATTTCATCAATGCATCATTAAGGACGTACAGTCAAAACTCAGTTGTCTGTCAAAGGGATTCTTCTGAGTAAATCATATGCAGGTTTGTATCCAACTGTTTGGATATATATATATATATATATATATATATATATATATATATATATATATATATATATATATATATATATATATATATATATATATATATATATATATATATATATATATATTGTCCATCGTAGCTCTCTTCTGAAGTTTTTCTTTCAGTAATTGAAAGTATTTAAAATCTTTACCTGTTGGATCAGGATGACATCTTCTCAGATGATCCTCCAACTTGGTTGATTTTATAACGTTATTGCTTAAAACTCCGTTGCATAAAAGGCACTTAGACAAATGTTTATGCGACAATGATGGAGTGAAACCGAACTTCAAATAATCAACGCTATACACTGCCTTGATGAATTGAATTTAGTCATAACCAATGAATTATTAGAAACAAGCTCTAAGGTCTCCGCGAATCAACAACAAAAACGGTCTAAAATTAGCAGAAAGTCCCAAGACCTGTTAAGAAAAAGACGTCAACTTTTGAGTGAAAATAAAAGAAACACAGTGGAGTTCGCAGAATTAAACAAGACCATAAGAAAACAAATAAAAGCCGACTTAAGAAAATACGAAGAAGAACGCATAGAACAAATAATAGAAAAGAACCGAAATCTAAAGGGAATGAAGTCTAAAGTAGGAAAGAAGAAGATAATTCTGCTAAAGAACCAGGGCGATGAAGTAAGAGATAGAAAGGGGATAATAATGATAACTGAACAATACTATGAAGATCTATATAGCTCAAGAAACCCTCCCTCGGCTAATACTATAAAGAATTTAAAAAAGACAATAACAAATGTGAATTCTGAAGACCTGCCAGATATTACAGAGGATGAAATAGATAAAGCCATACAAGATATGAAAAGAAATAAAGCAGCGGGAGATGACAAAGTCTTAACAGAACTTCTTAAGGAAGGAGGAAGAAAAGTTAAGGAATATTTAAAGATCTTATTCAATAGATGTCTTGTCGAAGGTAGGATACCCAGTGGATGGAACAACGCTAACACAATTTTGATATATAAAAAAGGCAATCCGGCGACTCTGGACAATTATAGACCTATATCCCTTCTCTCCCAGTTATACAAAACCTTCATGAAAATCATAACTAGCAGATTGACGAACAAATTCGAGACATATCAACCTGTTGAACAAGCAGAATTCAGAAGGGGATATGGAACATGCGACCACCTGCATACACTAAAAATATTAATAGAAAAAGCCAACGAGTATAATCTGTCTCTTTACATGGCCTTTGTTGACTACGAGAAGGCTTTCGACAGCGTAGAACTATGGGCTGTTGAAGAAGCTTTGGTAAATAGCAGAATAGACTCGAGATACAAAAATCTATTGCATAATGTCTATCTAGACGCAACGATGACAGTACAACTTGATGACGAGCTAAAGACGAACCGCATCCCAATCAAAAGAGGAGTAAGACAGGGAGATACAATCTCGCCCAAATTATTTACAATGGCCCTGGAAGACTTGTTCAAATCATTAAATTGGGAAACTAAAGGGATAAACATTAATGGTAGATTCCTAAATCATCTGAGATATGCAGATGATATACTCTTGATCGCATCCGACTGGGAAGAGCTGCAGTCAATGATAAACGAACTCCATGAAACATCGCTCCAACGAGGATAAAAGATGAATCTCAGAAAAACAAAAGTAATGTCAAACTCAGACGAACAACAAGTTATAACAGTAAATGCAACCGAAATAGAACTGGTGAATGAATATCTATATTTAGGCCAGGCCATAAGAGCGAATAAGGACAACCAGACAGCCGAATTAACACGAAGAACTCGATTGGGATGGACGGCGTTCGGAAAACTCTCCTATGTTTTGAAAAATCAGAAAATTTCCTTATACTTAAGAACCAAAGTATTTGATTGTTGTATATTGCCGGTTCTAACATGCGGACCGCAGATGTGGACCTTTACAAAATCAATTTTGGACAGAATCCGCAAAACTCAAAGTGCTATGGAACGACACATGTTAGGAATATCACTCAGAGATAAAAAACGAAATGAGTGGATAAGAAGAAAAACCAACGCAGTTGACGCTATAGAAAGAGCAGCATCACTAAAATGGAAATGGGCAGGCCATAACGAACAAATAAAAGATAATCGTTGGAATTCAGAAATTGGAAAATGGCGCCCATATGAAGGGAAACGATCCAGAGGTAGGCCACAGATGAGATGGAAGGATAACATAGTCAGACATGCCGGCTTGATGTGGCAAAGAAGAGCCCAGAATAGATAAATTTGGAAACAAATAGAGGAGGCCTATATCCAGTTTTGGAAGGATGAAAACTAGGCTACAATGAAATGAAATTAAATATACTGCCTATATTTCTATTTTGTGTACCCCCATTTACAGCCCATGCCCTCCATTTTTTTTTTCGTTGACATGGACCCAATGGTTTAGATTGAACAGATATATATGTATGTTTTCGTACTCCCTTGCCCCGCCACTGCAAAATTTATTAAATTTGCCAACTTTGCTTTTAAAATAGATTGGTAGATGTAAAAGAAGAAAGAATTTTTAAATAATTAATAAAATGCAAGTAAAATAGTAGAGCTTGCTCCATTTATAAATAAAGTATGAGAGAAAGCAAAAATTGCAACAATTGTGTTATTTAATTCGATGTTTCTGCAAATAATCATTGACTGCTCCACTAAGCAAGTGAAGACGATTTTTTGCAAAAACAATGGATGATTTTTGCAATTTTTTGTATTTGTTTACATAAAATTATATTTTGAATTACAATACTTTCTGTTCATAAATAATAATACAATTTATGATTTATAAAAGAATTTTACACACGTGGTGCATATTTTTTGTATTAAATATTATTAGGTGGACTTTCAATTTATTACAATTTAAAGTTGCACGTACATTTTTTCTTTTATCACTTACATACTTCACACGAAATTACAGTTTTTCAACTGTTTACAACGCATAATTATTTCAGCTTATTTTCTCTAATTAGAGGGTACACTAGTGCTTTCATTAGGGTTTACACCGACTTGTTTGGAAAAATGGGTATAAAAATTTTTTTTTTTTGACGCAGCTATTAAATATTTAAATAAATTTTTATTTTTTACATCTACATAGTACTTTTAGGAGTAATTTGAAAAAACAATGAACAAAAAAATTGAAAATTTTTGAAAAATCTTATTTAGCAAGGTAATAGCTAAGATATAGGATAGGGAAACATTTTGGTTTTTTTTTGTAGAAATGACAACTGTTAAAAAAAAACGATTTTTATGGAAATTTTGAGTTTTAAAAATTTATAAAAAATGAACATAGCATCTAATCAAAAACCCTATGCTATATCTTAAATAATATTATAAAGAATATGTGGTTTAAATGCTATCGAAATCAGTTACGTAGATCTTGAGATACCTTTTCCACCGACTTCAAAAAACAGAGGTTCAAGAAAAACTCAAAAGAAAAAAAAGAACTGCGTCAACATCTTAAAACCAATTTTTTTTAAATTACCTTCACTCTGCAATTCCTAAACAATACATGAGGTCTTCCATTAATGCAACGATATCTTCCAACTCCTTTTACGCAGCTCTTGTCAATATCATGGCATTTTTAGTCTCTTGTTGGGTTCATATACTGGCTGAAAATCAGACTTCTCGGATAACTGCAGCGTGCTTGGACCAATTGTAAGGCTTAATAATTTATGTCCGATCTGTACACTACTGTATCATAAAACAAACTGATTCTATGACGTAGAATGCTCAAAGAGTTTAAACTAGTTCCAACTTTATGCATCTCAATTACTTTTACCTTCTGAAATTCCCTAAAGTAATCCTTATTATAAAGGACTAATTCAAAATATTTAATATAAAAGAATATTCATCAATGATCTTTGTCAAGGTTCTGACCGGTTCGCTCGCTACCTCAGTTTCGAGCTGACTCCGTACCGCGATCTAATTGCCATAACTTCGGAAATACTTTGCATTCCAACATGGTTAAACGCTGATAATATTCCTAAAAGTATAATATATTTATCTAACCGAAAAAAAAATCGGTCGGAACTATCAAACGTTATTTATTTATAAGTATTTATTTTATTCTCGTCAAAGTATTCTCCTTTCGAGGCAACACCACTGGTCTCTATAATAGACTCTGACTCTTGTAAACTGTCGAAGCCAAAAATGGCAACACACTTTGATGCTATCATAGTAACCGCCGTGATAAATAATCGAAGAAAACAGTAAGTGTGACTTTTATTTTTGACGTATTCTTTTTGATCCTTGCTGTTCTTTCAGCCTCCATTTCGATAACAATTTCAAACATCCATACCCTCTTCACTTTACCGGTAATGATGCATTTCCAAAAGTTTGAATTGTTGAATGTGTTGAAAATGATTTCAAAAGCGATTGATATTCGATGCTGTTTTTTTTTGAGAAAATCAGTGTTTTTGTTATTAAGCAAGAAGCGATGCGTTTTATACCCAATTTTTCATCACAATCAAATGACATTGTGTTTTTGAGATTTCCAACCGACGTGGTAGCTCTCTAGCTGAGGTGCGATGGTTTTCCAACACTGTAGCCTTGGCCTGAGGGGCATGAAATATTCAGATTTATTAATTAACCGATTTCATTTATGTATGTACACCTTGGACCAGCCCCACTAATTTGAACAAAACTTTTTGCACTACCATCAGAAAGCTGGTGCGGTAGCCACATATAATTTTGACTGAAATCAGTTCAGTAATAAAATGCAAGATGACGCTTACAATATGTCAAAAAAAGATTAATATTATCCGAGTCTAAAATTAATTTTGGATTTCTAGATTTTGTCCAAAATTGGCCTAAACAGTTTTTGGAAGTATAGATTACGAATGTAATTTTTTTTTTTGAAATCCAATATGGTAGATCCAATATGGCAGGAGAGGGTATTCAGAATTTTTCCAATTCTATAAATTTTTATCTATAATTAAAATTTTCAGCGTCAAATTAATGCTAAATAAAAGCAATATCGATACTACATATAAACTAATTACCAGTAGAGGTTTATT
Source organism: Diaprepes abbreviatus (assembly GCA_034092305.1). Classification (NCBI taxonomy): domain Eukaryota; kingdom Metazoa; phylum Arthropoda; class Insecta; order Coleoptera; family Curculionidae; genus Diaprepes; species Diaprepes abbreviatus. Next base: position 8,671,063 of record JASJET010000200.1, read on the forward strand.
CGTTGTTTCTGGAGTCCCACAGGAATATGTACCTGGACCATTGCTTCTTTTATATATAGAAATTATTTAACATATATAGAACATTTACAATGTTCGCTGATGACACGACCATCCTATGGGGCTCTGGAAGTTCGAATCAGTTAGAGAGCAACATCAATTATGACTTAGCTAAAGTGGTGGTCCAATGCGCATTTCCTTGCTATTACTAGGAAGATTAATGTGTATATATATATATATATATATATATATATATATATATATATATATATATACACTTGGCCCCAAAAAATCGCGAAAACCAAGAGAATAGCTCCAAGGCTTTTGTTCCTTATGTAAGAGGTACCACAGACAAGATCGCAAGAATTCTCAGGAGACACAACATTGAAACCATTTTCACCATAGACCGTAAAGTAAAAGATCTCTTACCAACACCTAAAGAAAAAATCCCTCTAGAAAACCAGGGAGTGTACGAAATTCCATGCGGAGAGTGCAGCTCATCTTACGTAGGCCAAACCAACCATAAAATAAGCGCCAGAAGAGACGAACATATAAACGCTGTCAAGCAAAAAACAACTTCTTCTGCTCTGGTCCAACACTGGTTAAACACAGGACATAAGATAAATTTCTCGGGAACAAAAATGCTATCGAGATGTGAAAATCGGTCCACAAGAGTTATAAGGGAGGCTATTGAAATTGCAAAGAGGCCCAACAACTTAAATAGCAGAGATGATAGCCAACGTGTGCCTAATACTTGGAAAAATCTGCTTACAAAACATCAACCAGTACCACTTGGTAACGAAAGAGATTACAACTCGGCAACGCAACCACAAACACTGGCAACAGGGCCGATGACGCACAGCAGGTCTCGCCACCTGATGGTTCGGAACTATTCGGAAAACGAACACGTCCGACGCGCACACGGTACCGACAACACCGGAGTGGCAAGCGTCAGTTCGCTCGTAGACGCCATACAGTAAGCTTTGAAAATGGTGAATGAGATTTCACCGAAACGTCAGCTGCCTTACAGTCCTGAGAGGGACTCAGCACATACACGGGATGCCCGAAAACCTTCGATTACATATATATATATATATATATATATATATATATATATATATATATATATATATATATATATATATATATATATATATATATATATATTTAGCAATGCCTCTCGTGTTAAGGACATATAACTAAGCGATCTAATTTTAGACCACTGTCAAAGTGATAGGATGTTTCGTCCCGATATCGGTGGTGGACTTACCAGTGGGATTCACCGATATCTTTCCCAGACATCCTTATTGCACTTACCACAAATTTGGACTCCTATTTAAGTCAAGTTTTTCCGGAAAGTGGTGGTAAGATGTTAGTTCCACAACTTGCCCCGCCTAAAGCATTTGCTTTCTGACTTTGACTGTCATAGAAATTCCAAGCCGTAAGAAAGCACAGGCCTGATAAGGGAAATGTGGAAGGGACATCCTAAGTGGTCTTTCCAAGTTCGGGTCAGGCTTAATCAAAGCCAACGGCAGTTTAGACCCTTGTCTGCGGCCGTTCCTGCTCGGGCGTCATGAGACATTTAGCAATGCCCCTGGTATTAAGTGCTCCTATTTAAGTTTTGCCGGAAAGTAGTGGTAAGATGTTGGTTCCACAACAATATATATATATATATATATATATATATATATATATATATATATATATATATATATATATATATATATATATATATATATATATGTATATATATATATATATATATATATATATATATATATATATATATATATATATATGTATATTATTTACATGTTATAAAAAAAATCTTTTATTAATTTTTAATTAACGATTTTAGATGGCTTCCTGTATAGTCTGATTTGGGTGATATTTTATAGTCGATTGAATATTCAGTATGCTTCCGTCAGCACTGAATTAACAAAATCTTTTTTCGGAAATGTTTATATATTGGCACTTTAATAATAGTTCTCTATCCTTCTCTGTAAAGGAAAAAAGCACATTATGAAAATGTCAAATAAGGATTGAGGAGGTGAATTTAAAAAAAAAAAAATTATTTAGATTTTTCAAAATACCTAATTTATTCAAATTGAAAAGTATATTTAAATGTAAAATTAAGTGAAGGATTTACCGAAATGGAAGTAAATATAATTAAATTTAAAACGTATCATTAGTCATTGTTTAAAACAAAGTGAACGATGCAACATCGCCTTCACAATCTTGTCGTTAACACCTTGTATGTATGTTGTACATTGTACACGTCTTTAACCTTCAGTCCCATCGACATTCGACCATCAATTCTTTAGCTTCCATCACCAATACGCCAATCACCATTGTCTTTAGTAAATCCTGCTAAACTTACAAAGCAGACCATGAAAACTTCTTCGCAGACAGTCGGCACCAGGTCGTGATCAGAGCAGGAACTCTCTCCTGTTAGTGCACGCTATAGTGCGCGCGCTTACACCGGCATCGCTCGCTTCATTTCATACGCGTATAAACATAAACACATGGTTCACTCCAGTTTATTCTGATTGTATTGTAAATTGATGATATCTCTAGATAAAAAATACATTTCATTATAGTATTTTTCACAGACATCAGTTAGATTCTGAAGATTTGTCAAGCAAATCGCGTATTATCGAGTGGTTTCAATTTTGGCAAATCGCGCGCCTCTTGTATTATTGTTATTTTTGCGATTTTCGGAAAATTCTGAACTTAAAGTAGTTTATTCTGATGTTAAACTTCCTTAAAACGCACTTCGTAGTTTTTCACAAAGTTTTAACTTTAGTTTTATGAACTATTGACCTACAGAAAGTGTCCCACGTTTTACTGTTGCAGTTTGTGTAAAGAACGTTGCAGGAGAGGAAGCAGAAGAATTTGTGTTAAGCCGTTATTTCGCTGGGATTGCCGAAAAGGTTGGTAATAACTGGTTTTATGTTTTTGGGGCATGTATGTTTATGTACATGGGTACATGGTCAATAGTATGTGTAATTATTGGTAAAGTTTGTAATAAAAAGAAATTAAAATATCTATAAAATCATTTAAATAAAAATTTTCCTTTTTTGATAATTTTAAAGAAAATTTAAGATTATGCCCTACAATGGCGTAGCTAGAGACTGCCAGGAGTGCAAACCTCAAGGGAGCACACTCGCAAATTTAAATTTTAAAGTAATTATATTGTTTCTCTTCATATAAAATAAATAAGAACTTATTTATTTCTAATGCTTAAATGTATAACTTAAATTGCACTTTAAAGTTATTCTATTGTTTCTCTTCCTACAAAATAAAATTTGGAAGGCACATAATTCAAATCTTCCCCTGGGCACTCATGACCTTAGCTACGACGCTGATTCCCTATGCATTAATACTAAGTAAAATTTGAATATTTAAAGTATTTCTAAAAAATTCATGTTTTTTCCCCAATAATCAAAAGTAAAGTTTTCAAAAGATGATACATTAAATTCCAAGAACCGTAAGGACGACTTTCTGATCGCAGACAATATTTAGAACCTAAACAGAGCGTTTTATTCCAATAGTGTCTGAAACAAGTCATCCCTAAAGTTAGTGATACATAGTACTATTTATATGATCAGTAGAGATATAAACAAACATCACTCTCTGTTTAAATCGATTTGATAAAAATGAAATTGATTAAAATGTGGTTGTCGGACTTGCATTGTCTTTATTTTTGTTTATTTTTACGACGTTTCGGTTAGGTTGTATCTCTAATAGTTATTAAGTATAAACTCGATAACGATTAAAGATACAACCTAATCAAAATGTCGTAAAAATAAACAAAAATTAAGACAATGCAAGTCCGACAACCACATTTTAATCAATCTTTAACATTGCCTACAACCTTCAAACAAAAATGAAATTAACGAAAAAATGGACTGCTAAAAAGCTTTATTTCTCAAAATAACACAAACCTAGAAAAATTACATCCACCACAAACATAATAACATGTGTGGCATGTCAAAGTATTCTAAATGCTGGAATATAAATAGAAATAAAAAGAACTAATACTGCAAGAAGCGTAAGTTAAAGTAAAGTTAAAAATAATGAATGTAATTCGTGAGTTGTAGATGCCGTGCTTAAGAACACCCTTCAAGTAATACAGATTTCTCGTTGAGATCGCTAATACAATCTGTTAATGACGTAATAGAAAGTATAAATTATGTTGCAAATATTTTTTTAGACCGTAGGTAAGTTCCATAATGGGATCATCTCTTCTATAGTACACATACAGGGAGTCCTGATAAATATCTACAAATATTAATATAGTTTTACCCCTCCCAAAAGTTTTTAAAAATCTCCTTTGACATCAGCAGCCGAAAGCACAAGGGTTCAATCGAACCGGTAAACATCAAAGAAGGTTCGCTGCAAGTTCGAGGCAAGTTCGTCGCGGGCGCGTCACGCACTCAGCTCGTCATATCAGTTTTGATATTTGGGATTTAAAAATTTAGAGTTCAGAATTCAAGAGTTCATGTGAAAATTTCACGTTTACTCTAAGAAAGGTTTGACGAATACCAAAATTTTCCAAGTTCGTACCTAAAATATGTCTTTATGAGTTTTTAAGACAAAATTCATTGCGTTTTTTGAAAAATTGAGCTCTAACAAAATTTTTCTTCAAAAATGTTCCTAAATTTTTACTGTGCGGCGGGATATCGGCATTATAATTTCTTTCATGTTAATAGACAAGTTTGTTTGACATATGTTTATGGTTCCTTTTTGTCGTTTGGCAAATAAAAATTTTATTTAATTTTGCTTTCAGTTTTTTCGTTTGTCATGACTCCTTTGAGTATTTTTAAATTTTAAAATGTACTACTGAAGCCAAGTTTATAATAAATTTCAACAGAAAAAGGATTTAACAAGTTATTTTTTTCGGTAAACATTGTTAGATATTATTTACATATTAAAAATAAAATAATAATTTAGACAAATAGAAACACATAATTTTGCTTTATGTCCTGGTTAATTTATTCCCGAGTTGACACTAGTTTAAATAATGCAATTAGAAAAGGACAGCATATAATAATTGTGTGTTCAAAGAAATAAAAGAGCTCGCACTATTAGCCCATACTTTTTCAAATATAAATAAAAATATTATCACGTTATATAACAACTAGCAGATTGACGAACAAATTCGACACATATCAACCTGTTGAACAAGCAGGATTCAGAAGGGGATATGGAACATGCGACGACCTGCATACACTAAAAATATTAATAGAAAAAACCAACGAGTATAATCTGCCTCTGTACATGGCCTTTGTTGACTACGAGAAGGCTTTCGACAGCGTAGAACTATGAGCTGTTGAAGAAGCTTTAGTAAATAGCAGAATAGACTCGAGTTACAAAAATCTATTGTATAATGTCTATCTAGACGCAACGATGACAGTACAACTTGATGACGAGCTAAAGACGAACCGCATCCCAATTAAAAGAGGATTAAGACAGGGAGATACAATCTCGCCCAAATTATTTACAATGGCCCTGGAAGACTTGTTCAAATCATTAAATTGGGAAAATAAAGGGATAGACATTAATGGTAGATTCCTAAATCATCTGAGATATGCAGATGATATACTCTTGATCGCATCCGACTGGGAAGAGCTTCAGTCAATAATAAACGACCTCCATGAAACATCGCTCCAACGAGGATTAAAGATGAATCTCAGAAAAACAAAAGTAATGTCAAACTCAGACGAACAACAAGTTTTAACAGTAAATGCAACCGAAATAGAACAGGTGAATAAATATATATACTTAGGCCAGGCCATTAGAGCGAGTAAGGACAACCAAACAACCGAAATAACACGAATAACTCGATTGGGATGGACGGCGTTCGGAAAACTCTCCTATGTATTGAATAATCAGAAAATTCCCTTATATTTAAGAACCAAAGTATTTGATTGTTGTATATTGCCGGTTCTAACATACGGAGTGCAGACGTGGACCTTTACAAAATCAAATTTGGACAGAATCCGCAAAACTCAAAGTGCTATGGAACGACACATGTTAGGAATATCACTCAGAGATAAAAAACGAAATGAGTGGATAAGAAGAAAAACCAACGCAGTTGACGCTATAGAAAGAGCAGCATCACTAAAATGGCAATGGGTAGGCCATAATGAACGAATAAAAGACAACCGTTGGAATTCAGAAATTGGAAAATAGCGCCCATATGGAGGGAAAAGATCCAGAGGCAGGCCACAGATGAGATGGAAGGATGACATAGTCAGACATGCCGGCTTGATGTGGCAAAGAAGAGCCCAGAATAGAGTGATTTGGAAACAAATAGGGGAGGCCTATGTCCAGTTTTAGAAGGATGAAAACTAGGCTAAAATGAAAAAATGAAATGATAGCAACTACACAACGGCCCCTAGCTCTGACGATATGTTAATTTTACGAGAAAATAGGCATGATGACTGATTTTGGAAAAATACTCCACGGTGTTTTTAGGCACCAACTTTATACAAAATAAATCTTATTTCCGCAAAAAATGTATGTTTTGAAGGAAAAATTGACCCAGCATCAAGGAGTCGTTCTTGGCAAATTTGAGCTATTGGCCTTGACAAATCCTTATTCCATGACATTGTTGTACTTTTGGTAGCACGAAACTGACGCACTTGATAGTTTTATCCACAAAATATCTGATTAACGATGCAAATAAAGACAAATTCGAACGCTAAAGGCGATAAACAATGATGACTGATCTGATGTTTACGAAAGCGTGACGTCACGCGCTTCTGATTGGTGTTCGATTTAATATGGCAGATTTCCATATTTTGTGTTTTTATTTTTACTAAAATAAATATAATCTCGCTTGTAATCTAAAAATAAATGTGTTTTTTTAGAATCTGTCTATCCTATATAATTACTTCAAGTCATAATTTCAGTGATTCTTCATTACAGTCATCATGCCTATTCGTTGGTAAACCCAATATATTTTGAACTTATTTATACTACATAAAATCTATTTGGAGACCTATTTTACTTATAATTGTATTTACCACTGGCTACATAAAATTTTCTCAAAGAAAATTTCAACAAATTATTAATCGCAATATAAATTTTCACATAATTAAAGTTATTTATTTTTCGATACTTTTTTTTAACTTTACAATAAATTGAATTCAAGAATTAATATCTAAGTTCCAGACTTTAAAGACAGAATAAAAATTTTTTTGGCAAACAATTTATTTTTATTGAAACATCCTGTAATTTTTGTGATCACTTTGTGTTTTATATTAAATTTGGACGAAAAACTTGAACCACAAAATATGGGTGTAGTATTACACTACTTGTTAATAAATACCTTTAAAGAATTCTCTAAAAATAATATTTGTTAAGGAATGATTCATACAATGTTGTAGCATAAGGAGACAGACAATCTATTCTGTTGAAACATTATGTTTGAAATTACAAATTATTGTCTTTAATTAGTTACAGATGAAATAATAATTACTATGTTCAAATTAACATTTGCTTCAACGACGAAGCAATTGTAGAATTACAAAAGTTATTTGGTACTTTTTTGGTGCGTAATTGGTTACATCAAATAAATCGTTCTTGGGAGAGCATAGAGGTGGCAAGTGAGAGTCGCAGTACTACGCACTGTCATGTAAAAGTTGTTAATCCTTTACTTTTTAGGACTTAAACGAGTACATTCCGAACCTACATATTTAAATAATTATGTAATTTTTGAAACATGTAGAGTAATACAAGTATGTATCACACAATTTGTTTAGTATGGTTTTTCCACGCCATCTTTGGTGTTTGTTGTTTCCGGTTGTGTTTTAGCGGTGCGTCATTATTGATCTTATTACGGCTTTATATATCCTTGACTTAGCTTCTGTATTCTCATATTGTGATGTTCAAACATTTAGCTATTCTTACCAGTTTTATGTTTGTTGTAGTACTTCTGTCTTAATATCCCCATGAACAGATATCTCTATGCAAATATACAGGGTGTCCGGTAAAATGTGGGAAATCTCCCAAATATTAAAAAAACACGTGAAAGGAATAGTACAAGTTCATATAAAGTTTTTTCGTTTAGGCCTCCTCTTGGGAGATATGGGCTCCCAAAGAGCTGCAATGGAATTAAGTTTTATACACATAATTATTGAATCTTCTTCTTCTTCTTCTACCTTCTATAATAGGTCCCCGACCTGTTCCTTCTTCGATTTTCCTCATTCTGGACTTAAATTATCACTCCACCTTTTTCGTGGTCGACCTCTACTGCGTGTACCACTACGCGATTTATCTCGTGCGATCCTTACCAGTCTATCCTCTGTCATTCGGCTTATGTGTTTGTTCCATTGTGTCTTACGTTGTAGGACCCACTCATTAATGCAGTCTGTGTTGCATGATTGCCTGATGTTATCGCTTCTTTCTCTGTCTAGTAGCGTTTTTCCTGTTATTCGTCGAAGTATTCTCATTTCTGTAGTCTCCAATAGTTGTTTCGTTTTTGTCATCTCTGGCCGTGTTTCTGAGGTGTATGTCATAATAGGTCTAATTGTGGTTTTGTAGATGCGAACCTTTGTTTCTTGTTGTAAGTGTTTGTTTCGCCAGATCACGTCGTTGAGGCAACCCGCCACTTTGTTTGCTTTGGCCACCTACCCTCTTACTTCATCTTCGATGTTGCCATAACTAGTTATGTCGATTATATATTATATTATTCGACCGTCTAGTTCTAGTTTGCATCGGAGGGGTTCTTTTGAGGTTATCATACATTTAGTTTTTTCGGCTGAGATAATCATATTATATTTTCTTCCCGCAAGATTAAAGGTATTTAACAATCTCTGGAGGTCGTCTTCATTTTCGTCACATATCACAGCGTCATCAGCGTAACAGAGAATTTTTATTTCTGTATCACCCATTTTATATCCTCTGTCAAGTCGCACCTCCTTTATTATTTCGTCCATTATCATGTTAAACAACAAAGGACTAAGCGAAATCAACAGTACATGAAGTTCTTTAAGAACAGTTAGATCCATATCATTTGAAAAAAGTGCATGAACTGATTCCTTAAGATTTTTCCCGTAGAATTCAGTTTGCAAACTGGCTGTTGGATCAGCAACGAAATAATGTAAACTACATTAGCACTATTCTCTTGACGGATAAAGCACGGTTTACCAAAAATGGTATTATAAATTTATATCATGCAACTATTGTTTCGCATCACCAACATCAGTTCCAATCAGTTAATGTCTAGGCAGCAATCATTGTCAATTTTTTGATTGGATCATTCGTAATGCCGGCACGAGTGAATTGAGAACTTTGTTTGGAATTCCTCTAGAATGCTTTTCACGATTTAATAGAAACACGTCGAAACATATACTACATGTACGATGGGGCACCACCTCATTTCAGCGTTGCTGTGCGGGAGCACCTGAATAACGTCTAACCAAACCTTTGGATAGATAGAGAAGGACCTATTGGATTTTTACCTGTGAGGATACCTCAGAACCTTGGTGTTTTCCACTCCGGATAATAATAGATTGAAACTTCTACGGAGAATCACGTTTCATTGTGATCAAATAAGGAACAATGCTGAGTTAATGTGACAGGTAAAGCAGACCTCAAATCGTTGCGCCCGCGAGTGTATCACTTCACGGAACCCATGTTGAACCCTCTTACGAAGTTTTTAACTACGCAGTTAGTTTAGGTTGGAACTATGGTCACAGGGGAAAAATTCCTCTTCTTCATATTCAACTCGACAGAAGTTAGGGGACTAACACTGTAAATAAAATGACGTTTTTTCGAAAACGGTTAGAAATAGCGACATGAATGAAGAATACTTAATTTTTAGTCAATAGTTAGAAGTATGTAAAAAACGTTGTCCAAAGTTCTTATTACACAGGGCGTAAAAAAATGGACTCATGAATGTCACAGCTAGTCCGTTCCTGCAGCTATGAGTAATTCACAACACTTTTTGGATAGTAATTTGAAGGATCTTACCTGGTTTACATCATATTGAAAAAAATTAAAATGTACCTTGTGTAGTATTCCGTTCATATATTTTTTTCATATCGGGGTGATTTCACACATTTCCTTGAACACCTTGTATTTGAATTTCATGACCTGCCCTTCAATTTGTTCTTCAACGACCAGTTTGGTATTTAGTTAGATATTTTGTTTTAACTGTTGATTTGGTTATTTTAAATGACTTAGCTGTGCAGTTAAATGAGTAAAGTAGCCTTTGGAGATTATTTTTATTTTCAGCTACTAACAACAGCATCGCCGACATAGCATAGGGCTATGATGTTGTGGTTTTCCATCTTATTTCTGTTGGTGAACTTTTTTTTAGCTTGTCTATAATGATGTTAAGTGAGTCATCTCTTTTTTTATTAGTAGTGTTTCAGTGGGTTTCCCGTCGATTCTGACTTATGTTTTATTGGTGCTATATGTATTTTCTTCAAGTTGGTAAGCACTTATTTGTTATACAAAAGATGTATAATATCTTTCGGATGTACTCAATCAAATGCATTTGCCAAGTCTATAAAGCACATGTAGACAGATGTTCTCTGTTGTCTAGTGACAAAAACAATATTTGAGCAAGATCTGCTTATTCTAAAACCTTGTTGTTCATCTTAGATAGATATAATGTTATCAATTTTATTTGTTATTACCTTTGTCGTCAATTTTTACTGTTCTATTTTTTTTAAACACAAAAATTGTTGCACTTGCTCACTATTCCTCCAGAATTCTATGATGCAAAAGGATTTTATTTATCAGCTGTGCTAATTATTGGGTAAGGTGTTATCCTATATATTTTAGCATTTCATTAGTAATGTTATCTGGTCATGGGCTTTTCCTGTTTTTGATAGAATCAGTAAAGCAAAAACAAAAATAAACTATTTATTTTTTTTTCGTAATCTCTCAATTAGATTTGGCTTCTCGTTTCGATTCGAATGATATGAAAAATTATTATCTCATTCTTGTACCCCAGCCAAAATTATGTAGCGTCAATTTAAATTAAACTTATCAAAGTTGATCGATGTTGAATATTGAATTTAAAAGACCTCAAATTTGAATCTATTTTGGTTAATATCTGTGGTAAGTTTTAGAGGTACATCTAACCAAATATGATGATATTAAAAACCAATTGTCAACGTAGCAGTTACATGTGAATAAAAAAAGAAGCAAAGAAAAGTCTTCTTCCACAGAAATATTCTTGATCTAATTTTTTGTTTACGCACACAAGATGAGACCTTGTTTCGCCTCTACGAGCTGTCAGCGTTTTTGACAACTGCCAAGGTAGCGTGAGACTGCGTTTTAACATAATAATGGTACCACACATCGAGACCTTGCTTTGTCGCGTGCCGTGTATCACGCCAAACAGTTTCGGTTAACTTTTTCTATTAATTATTACTTGACCTTATCCTATTTCAAAGGAACACGTTATTACTGTCGATTTTTTAATATATTAGAAATTTTACGGATTCGAAAATATTGCTTGTTTTAATTAAAATTTTTGTTTACAAACATTAGACCTTGCCAAGAGTCCAAGTTTTGAAGCTTTTTGAACTTGCTGAAATCGAAATTTGCTCGTCTTCTTTTTTTTCTCATGTCCAAAAATCTCTAGGAGTCGTATTTGTAGAGCAAGTTAAAGGTGTAAATATTGAAAATCGCTGTTTTACGAATTTTAAGTAATTATAGAATCGAGAGTATTGATGAAGTGTTTGAACTTTTATAAAAAGAAATTTTGCGTCTTGAAAAGACCTTCCTATTTTTTCATAACACACTCGAATAACTTTAAAACTCGCAATTCTAGAGGCAGTTAAGCTTAAAAAATAAGATTTTTTCGTGATTCCTAATAACTTTCCTCTATTCTATATCTCTATCCCTTTCGAATACGTCCTGGTTCATCTTTGAAACTCTTTTCTTTTAAGAGATATTTGATTTTGCCCAAAATGACTCAATTAGTAACAAGTTGAAGTATATCAAAATCTGATCTACAATTATCGAATGAACAGACATACATTGCATTATATATATACATATATATATATATATATATATATATATATATATATATATATATATATATATATATATATATGTTTATGCGGCTTTCACGGATTCCTCCGTGTGAGATGCAATAGCAGTGGATATATCCACATTATGCCATTGTAGTGCTGAAATCACATTCAGCAAACGTACAACTATATGCAGCTCCGTTTAAGAATGAAGTAAAATGCAAACAGTAAATGCAAACTTCGTTATAACCATATTCTTTCCTTGTTGGAGGTTGCACAGTTTGAACAAATTGCTAAGGAACACAATTTATCCTATTCCACCATCATCGAGATAATGGCCTACCTGTACCACCATACCGAGAAGAAAGTCAAACCTTACCCTCCTCGTCACAGTGATACGGCAGAGGTACATGTTTCGTCTCTACTAGACTCATCAGGGTACCGAGATGCACCTGACTGTGCAAAGAACAGATCGGAAGGAAGCACGCAAATACTGAAAGCGGCTTCGCCGACCTCCCGCCGGATGGCGTATACATTTTTATGCGGCTTTCACGGATTCCTCCGTGTGAGATGTAATAGCAGTGGATATATCCACCTTAAGCCGTTGTAGTGCTGAAATCACATTCAGCAAATGTACAACTATATGCAGCTCCGGTTATGAATAAAGTAAAATGGGTACCTCTGCCGTATCACTGTGACGAGGAGTGTAAGTATTGACTTTCTTTTCGGTATGGTGGTAGAGGTAGGTCATCATCTCGATGATGGTGGAATAAGATAAATTGTGTTCTTTAGCAATTTGTTTAAACTGTGCAACCTCCAACACGGAAAGGATATGGTTGGAACGAATTTTGCATTTACTGTTCGCATTTTACTTCATTCATAAACGGAGCTGTACGTTTTCTGAATGTTATTTCAGCACTACAACGGCATAATGTGGATATATCCACTGTTATTGCATCTCACACGGAGGAATCCGTGAAAGTTGCATAAACATGTATACGCCATCCGGCGGGAGGTCGGCGAAGCCGCGTTCAGTATTTGCATGCTTCCTTTCGATCTGTCTTTTGCACAGCCAGGTGCATGTCGGTACCCTGATGAGTCTAGTAGAGACGAAACATGCACCTCTGCTGTATCACTGTGACGAGGAGGGTAAGTTTTGATTTTCTTCTCGGTATGGTGGTACAGGTAGGCCATCATCTCGATGATGGTGAAATAGGATAAATTGTGTTCCTTAGCAATTTGTTCAAACTAACTGTGCAACCTCCAACACGGAAAGGATATGGTTGGAACGAAGTTTGCCTTTACTGTTCGCATTTTACTTCATATATATATATATATATATATATATATATATATATATATATATATATATATATATATATATATATATATATATATATATATACAAATAAATTGAGTTTTTTGTATGGAAATTTTAAGGTAAATGATCGGAAAACAGGACATAAAAAATAAATATTTTAAGTTATCGCATAAAGCAAGTGGGTAGATAGTTCTCCCATGTTTTCACTGATTATATAAACATGTATTACACTGATAAGGTTTGTTAGCTTAAGTGGAAGAACTGTTATTTGCATTTTTTACGGTTCAATAAAAACAAATAGGTACATACGCCAGGGAGGGCACACGAAGGATTTTCGTATCACAAATTTTCTAAAAGCAAATTTCATCAATTAGACTATTTTACAAACATAAATTCTTGATTTATATCAGTATTTTAAAGGTAAAAGTTTTAAATTGGTTGAATTTTGGCTATTTTCATTCAAGGTTGATTTTCCTATCGTCGATACTTTTTATTGTAAAATTGCTATTACGTTGACTATTTTTCGAAAACAGAATTTTTTAAAAGATCCGACTGACAACGGTCAGTTTGTAATTATTATAACACAAAAATAAATATTTCATTATCACCTTGTACACATCATCCTACATGAACATATTATAAATTCAGAGTTAGCGTTAACGGGGTAATAACCTCAACTTTATTCTTTTTGAATTCTAATAAGGCATTGTTTAATACATACAAAAGCCACTTGGTCATTGATTTAAAAAGAAAAGAACTCGAATAGAGATAATCGTAATGAAGTTGATTGTTTAAAAATTTAAACAGGTCCATTATCCATTCTGAACAAATCTATATTAGTAACATAGGAGACCCTGGTGATTGTTAACGAAACATTTCACATGTATATATTGGTTTCCTAAAATGCCGGCGGATTAGTTTCTCTGTTGAAATTTGATCCTAAGATATTTATTCGAAAAATTGAAAAAAAAATTCCACTGTTTGTTGAGAATTCGCCTGAAATAATCGTACATTAATGCAATTATAAAGTGGATAATTAGAGGTAGTAAAAATTAATAAACGTAACTACCCTTAATTCCCCAGCTGAAAAATGAAAAATTTATTGCATATTATATTTTATGTGTTAACGAAATGAAAATTCGCACTAAATTGTTAATTTCCATTTAATAAAAAAGCATCTCAGTCCAATTTTTTTATTTTAGTCAATTAAAAGTTGTCCCATTAGAAAAAAATGTTAACAGAGTTTCAAATTTACGTACTTTATTCGTATTTGTAACTTTAATTATACAAAATAATGAGATGTTTTTGAATAAATATGTTCATGTACCATCCCCTGAAAAAAAGGTTTTAAAAGAGAATTATATTAAAGAATCGACTTAAACTAGCTTTTTTACTGACTAATTTTGATAGAACAATTTTCAAACATATAAAATTGTTAGAGTAATACCTGGCTGTTCGTTGAGCAATTCGTACGAATGAAAAGAAATGACACAATCAGCTGAATAGTCATGTGCTGCTCAACTATTAAAAAGAAAATGATAGTCACTAAGTACAAGTGCATCATTATCCTTCCTATACGGTTGATAAGAGATAAAAATACATTCAGTGGGTAGATAATTTAAATAGAAAGAACAAGGTCAAAACAAAGTAATTTTCCCTAAGCTACAATCATCTACACATATGTCCAAAATTATTGCATATTTTAAAATAAGGTATGTACTTTATTTTTGGGTTCAATTGGTAGTTAATATCTATATATAAAATACATTTTATGGCAGCTAATATATTTTTATGCGATTAATTGAAATTTAAAGTTATTCAAGTTATATTCGTTTCGAAATCGTGTCAAATGCCCAGAAATGTTACAGTTTGTTTTAATAGAACTCAAATAATAACTTTGTGGTAATAGGTAGCAGTTACAGCGGAAATCATGGCCGTAAACTAAAGCAATGTTTTATGACTTGTTGGAAAGTTTCGGGAAACAAATGATTGAAGATCGTCCAGGACAAGGAAAAAAAAAAGGTAAAATAACGCTAGTCTAAGATCGTCAGGCCTCAAATAGTTGCTTTAGAAATTAAAAAATATCTAGAAAGGCTTTAGGTATAGAACTTGCGCGTCTTGAATTCATTATTTTACACCGTAGAAGGTCTCTACGCAGCCTCTCTCTTTGAGGGGAGCGGCAATATCACAAGAATACAGTATGGTAAAACAAAGCGAATTGTCGACTGGCGGGGGAGGAGGAGGGAGTCTCAGCCCTATTCACCTTTCTAATGTAATCAACAGAGGCGAATCTTTTTCTGACTTTAATTCGAAGCTCTTGATCGCACAGTTTTACAAACAAAAGCCAGTTGATGATGGGGGGGGGGCGTCTATTTTTCTGAATTCGAAGCTCTGAGGAGGGGGGCGATTGCCCCCCGGATCCGTGACTGCTCTACCAAAACATACACAGCTTCAGCGATCAAAGTGTGGATAATGTAATGTAATAAAATAATAAAAAATGTTCCAACTCTTTTTGTTTTTTGTGAGGGGACAATGGCAAAATGGCTTTATATCCAGGAAGTACTAAATCCTGTCGTGTGTGGGTCAATTGGTTAGAATTTTGTATTTGTTCGATGCAATCATAGACATGAGGGTAATTAATAGTATTTAATATAAATTGCTGATCCTATAGAAGAAAAATTGGCTCACGCTTAGAAAGAGATGAGCGTTTTCTATGAGGTCTTCTCCTTCTAATTGGGTCAGGTGATAGGGGATCCAATGACGTTTTGAGTATCATTCTTAACTTCGTCATTAGAAAGAAGGGTACTTTGTTTCTTTCTAATCGTAAACCAACTTTCTTCTATAGGATCCGCGGTCTAGTATCTTTATAATATGTATGACAACATTTCTTATAAAGAGGAGTTTATGACTGAAGAACGGATTAAATACATTTTAATTTTATCAAGACAATGACCCTAAACTCGATACAGGTGTGATTCGCGAATTGTTGTTGTACAATTGTTACAAGGTTGGAAGATATAGTTTGATGTATAATTATTTTGATTAGGAAATTTGAATGTGGTGTTGTTTTGTGACTTAATGAAGGCCTTTGACTGTACGGATCATGGAATCCTCATTACGACATTACAACTTTAGCACCAATAGCATCGCACTGCTGCATGCATACCTAATTGTAAAAGTTGTCGTGTATCGTCAATGAAGAGTTTTTTTGATACTGGACTCCCACAGGGCTCAGTGCTAGGACCTACTTTATTTATCATATATATATATATATATATATATATATATATATATATATATATATATATATATATATATATATATATATATGAATAGTTTGGTTATTCCGGGTTTCAATCCGTTCGTTCAAAAAATCGTTATCACGACGTTTCACCAAAATCTCATTTGGCATTTTCAAGTGCGGTTCGTCTCGTTACTCGCTGAGAACTGATGGTGGCCTCTGAAGAATTTCGAGTTTTGTTTAGTTGGCTCGCTGCCTGATTGGGTGGGCGGCTTCGTAGGCTCCTCCCCTCTCCCGAGTGCGATATATTTTGTTCTTGTATGCAGGTCTCTCGTGTACTAGTTGATTTTTGTTGTTTTCTTTCTTGATTTTTTATTAATGTTTTCCATGTAGATGAAAAATTTATAGCATCGTCTCGTTTATTTAGCTGTCCCGCTTTTTCGATTTCTAGGGCCTCTCTTATGACGCGTACCTTGTAGTTCTGTACCGGTGCTATTTCTTTTGTTTTTTCGAAATCGATGGTATGTCCGGTTGTTTGGTGATGTTGAAATAGGGCTGAGGTTGTCTGTTTGTTTTTGAGGCTGTTTTTATGTTCTTGGATTCTTGCTGATATGCGCCTGTTTGTTTGTCCTATATAAGTTTGATGACAATCTGCACATGGAATGCTGTAAACGCCATGATTTTCAAGGTTGGTCTTGTCTTTGGGATTTCCCAGGATGTTGGCTATTGTTTTTTGTGGTTTAAATATGGGCTGTATGTTGTGTTTTCTTAAGATTCTTCCGATTCTGTCTGTTATTCCTTTCATGTATGGTATACATAAAAGGAATAACAGACAGAATCGGAAGAATCTTAAGAAAACACAACATACAGCCCATATTTAAACCACAAAAAACAATAGCCAACATCCTGGGAAATCCCAAAGACAAGACCAACCTTGAAAATCATGGCGTTTACAGCATTCCATGTGCAGATTGTCATCAAACTTATATAGGACAAACAAACAGGCGCATATCAGCAAGAATCCAAGAACATAAAAACAGCCTCAAAAACAAACAGACAACCTCAGCCCTATTTCAACATCACCAAACAACCGGACATACCATCGATTTCGAAAAAACAAAAGAAATAGCACCGGTACAGAACTACAAGGTACGCGTCATAAGAGAGGCCCTAGAAATCGAAAAAGCGGGACAGCTAAATAAACGAGACGATGCTATAAATTTTTCATCTACATGGAAAACATTAATAAAAAATCAAGAAAGAAAACAACAAAAATCAACTAGTACACGAGAGACCTGCATACAAGAACAAAATATATCACACTCGGGAGAGGGGAGGAGCCTACGAAGCCGCCCACCCAATCAGGCAGCGAGCCAACTAAACAAAACTCGAAATTCTTCAGAGGCCACCATCAGTTCTCAGCGAGTAACGAGACGAACCGCACTTGAAAATGCCAAATGAGATTTTGGCGAAACGTCGTGAAAACGATTTTTTGAACGAACGGATTGAAACCCGGAATAACCAAACTATTCATTCTACCATCCGTGAAAATCTACGATATAACATATATATATATATATATATATATATATATATATATATATATATATATATATATATATATATATATATATATATATATATATTATAAAAAGGAAATGCATTAAATTTAATAATTGTACATTAAATATACAGCTTATGTTCATTGAATTTGAGATATGTTATCACATATATAACGCACCAACATCAACAAGAATTCAAAAAATTCTGAAGCTACCAAGAAAAGGTGGACATTTTTCCTATGTAAATTATTCACGATTTTTGGTACAAAATCATTAAATTTAATGTAGAATGGATAATAAATTTTCATTAAATTTAAGGTTATTTTTAACAATGTGTATAAATTAGTTACCATTAAATGAACCATCAGGTGTTTTTCTTGGCTGATGTTATGGGGGAAGCCCTTGAGAGTTCCATGAGTGCACAGGAGAGGGCGGAGCAATAGCTCAACGCCAACAGAACCAGGAAAAAAACAAGGCGAGCTATTTTCTCTCTAAGGGAAACTGAAGGTCTCGCACCAAGGAGGCTGACAAAGTTTCTTGGAGTATGTCTGGACACTAAGTTGCAATGGGAAAACCACATAAATCATCTATGTGATCAGTTAAGAAAAAACATTCGTCAGACTGTATCTCCGGGTGTACATTTGATAGCGTACCATTTTCTATTACTCAGCTAAACTGTGTACTTGGTCTACAACAAAAAGCCTGGCAGCACTGAGGTTTAGAGAAGACTGGAGGCAGGTGTTTAAAACGTTAAATATTCATACGGTTCTATACCAGAGAATCTAACGTAAATAAGAAAGCACCGATCTGTTGATAATTGACTGATTTTAACTCATTATCGTATATAAGCGTTTACATTGTATTGACATTAATAAATTGAGTATTGAGCATTTTGAAATTAGTATTATTAAATAATGTGTTTTCTGGTTGTTTTTGTTATATATTTATATAATACTCCCATTCAATGTTTACTTAAACTATACATACCTTTAGTCTTTCATTAAAGAGTTGGTATTAAATTATTATTATTTTAAAATTTTAATATATAAATAAACTCAAATAAATATGTGTCCAAATATTTTTGTGAGACACTGTACTTATGTCAGATTTTAAAAATATAATATTTTATTTTAGTTTTAGTAGCGTTTTATTGTTGTTATGATATTTCGTGTAATGAAATGCAAAATTCAAGACATATACAAATTGCTTATTGTTTAATTATCTGTAAACTCAACAATAAGCGAATTTAAAAATAAACATGATCGTTGATAATGACTTTAAAAGGAAGTACTTACTGTAAGAACAAATTACATTCATTTTATTCGTACGTATGAAGACGTACACAAATAAATACAAATCAGTGGGTTTTGACCTTAGACAAATTTAAAAAACAAATCATTGAATATCTTAACCTTCGATTTATTTGTAAAAACTATAATTATAAGACTATAATTATTGACAATGCAATTCTGCAAACTTAGGTATCAATTTGATAATAAATAAAACAAAAACTTGTTTTTGACAAGGTTAAAAATATCAGCAAGCGTTTGTATTTTATATATTACCGAGAAATTTAAAAAAATAATTCTAAAGTTAATTTAATGTAAGTTTTAAAATTTTCAACACTTCATAAAAATTATGTTCTCTGTGAATTTTGCTCTTGGTACGATATAGCTCCACTGATGTCGAAACCAGTGGCGACTCGTAACTGTTTGAATAGGAAGTGCCCAAATATGTGGAAAAAATATAGGGTTGTTACAAAACATGTAAGGCTCCGTTAGATCTTCGTCTGTTTACTATGGTTTATAGTACAATTCTTGTGGCCGATTGTAGAAAATCTGTGCATTTTAAGCTGTTGCTCTGTTGTCAAACGTTCAAATTATTAATATGAAGAAGAAAAATGTTTTCGGAAAAGTTTGAGGTCAAAATATAAAAAAATGTTTTTAAAAAATATGAGTAGTGTCATAACGCTGTGACACGATTAAATAAGTTGCCACTGGTCGAAACGCATAGGGTATGGAAACAGGGTCGGAGTGGAATTGGCACGAAATAAACTGTCTACTTTTCTTTAACTATTTGAAAGAGAAAATACTGTTAAACTAACTCTACGACTGTAAAGATTTATATTTTATTTTTCAACCTTGTGTATTTTGTTATTTTTTCGTATTTTATATGACATAATACAAACTATATCTAGGGGCATATGATTAAATCATTTGTTTGTGTATGTCAAGATAATTTAAAATATTAGGAAAAAAAACTTTTTTCTCGAAACAAATCAAAATAAAGTAAATTTTATTTTCAAAATAAAAAGTTTATCATCTTTTAAATACCATATTGTTGATTGATATGAATGATTTTAATTGGCGTTGCAAAACCTTGATTTTTAATTTTTGCTCTAGAATATATTTTATTTGGTACCAAAAGAATCTTGATAAGTAAATAATTTATTTTTACGAAAAACAAAAACAACTTTCAAAAAATTGCCCTAAAAAGTAAGAAGTAAATTATAAGCTATTTTAAATAGAAATTAATTTAATAATTGTAGATTTACTGATTTATTTAGCTTTTTTTTGAACATCTCTTTAGATTATGCTGAAAATTTGGGCAAAATATTAAAATTTATATAGGAGTCATTTGAGTTAAAAATTTCGCTAGCCTATATACTTTTTCGGTTTTTCTTTCCGTTTTTAACTCTTTTGATATAAATCAATTTCAGAAATATTTTTTTATGGGATCACCACCAAGAACCCTTTAGAATATTCTGAACGTTTCATCAAAATATCTCACTCCATCAGGCGTGAACAAATACGTAAAAAAATACATAAATATACATACACAAAGGAGATGAAAAGGGATATGCATATTTAAAGAAAAATATGGAGAATGCTGAGAAACATTAAGTAAGAAACCAAGGATACCGTACAAACCAAGAAAACCACAACAGGACAGTGAGAAACGTATTTGAAAAGTTTATATAAGGAAGAAGAAAAAACAGAAATGATACAGATCGATTATGAGGACAGTGATACTGGATCAACAAAAGAAGCGCTGAAAAAAACTCTAAAGTCCCTTAAAAATAGAAAGAGCTCAGAACCAGATGCATTTAATACCTAACGAAATACTTAAATATGGGGGTGGGGGAGCTTACGGAATGAATTATTAACTATATTTAAGAATATCCTAGAGGGTTTCGAGAAAATAGATTTACTATTGATGCAATATTCATTATTAAACAAATATCCGAAAAATCCCTCGAATTTTATAAATCTGCTTAGATGTGCTTCGGTGATACGACCAAAGAATTTGATAGAGTACCCTTAAAGAACGTCCTGCAAATATTGAAAATAATAGCGGTGAATTAGAAATTAATCAGTCTGATCTACGATACCAATACCCACAAACAAGAGTAGGCCCTATATAACAACAATAGATATACAAGTAGACACGGGAATTAGACAGGGAGATTCACTTAATCCCGTCATCTTTAATTTAATAATGGAAATTATATTTGAAAATCCACTCTGAGCGGTTGAATACAAAATGCTGTGTGGCGACGACGTAGTACTTATTGCAGATTCTGAAGACAACATTATGCTTTCAATATCAAAGCCAAGGAGTTAATTATGCTCATCAACACCGAGAAAACTAAATGCTTAGGAACATCTAAAGAACCGATAAAGTGTAAATTAAAATCTGAATCCAAAATAATCGAAGAGGTAAATTAGTTTCCATACTGCGAGCAGAAATAACGACCATTGAAATCTACAGAATGAAGTAAGAGGACAAACAATAAACGCAGCTCAAATCTCAGGATGTCTAAAACAAATTGTCTGGAAGAATTAAGAGCCAAATCAAAATATATATTTATTAATTGTAGCAATTATAGCATACGTGACAGAAACAAGATCAGAGACAACCAAAACCCTACTCTAGAAAAAGAAGACATGCAAATCGAATCTACAACGTTCTTTTTTTGAAGTCAGTGAAAAATGAAAAATAAATTTGTAGAATATAAAGATTTTACTGTAAAATACTATGACTTAAGAAAATTAAGAAGGCTGCGTTAAACATGTTAGTCATAGTTCCAGTAATCACGGAAATTATTCAATTGTTTTATATATTCGTCAGTTCTGTATTACTTTCGGGTATAGGCAAACTAAATTAACCAAGCAATGCTGCATTCAGCTGTTCGTAAGGAAGGGATCTACGCAATTTAAATTTAGAAACTTATAACATTTAGTAATTCTGAATTACTTATTCTTTATTTAGATATCTTTGTGTAATCAAGTTCAGAAAAATTGAAAATGAAATGACTGGCAAACCCAACTATACTTTTAGAATGTTTTGGTATTTGTCGTGTCCAATAAAGTGACATTTACAGCCAGAATCACTAAAAGGCTTCAATTTTTAAACCCGATCTAGTTTGGTAGTTCCTACTTTGATCAAAATTATTCATTTTGCCGGTTTTATAAAAAAACAACTGATTCTTATAATTTTTAAATAAAATTTGCTTAACCTATTATGGTACTTGTAAACGTAAACTTTCTACTTGTTTTAATGCTAGACCTGCGTATCTCAACCTTTCAATAATTGCGACTCGATTATTCATACCAGTTCTACATTTTCATGCAAGTAGTAAATTTGCGACCTCCCTTTTGTTACACGATGCCCCCCTAAGGAGGGCGAGTCCCACAGCTTGAGAGCTGCTGAGTTTAACCATGTTAATGAATTAGGAAATTAAAATTTAGCAGCTTTTTGATTCAAAATTTGTATTCTCTCTAAAAGCAACTTATAATTATAATTGTGTAACTAAAATGAAAAATTTATATGAAAAACAATTAAGTAAAATATTAACGAGCATTTTACATAAAACTATTTTTCGTACAGCCTCTTAAATAAATGTTTCGCTAAATAGTCGGAGAAATGAGATTAACGTCAACAAAGTTTCAGTATATTATTGAACTGATATTAGAACCAATGCAATTTTATGTTATATATATATATATATATATATATATATATATATATATATATATATATATATATATATATATATATATATATATATATATGTTTATCCCCGCTACAGTGACACGGCAGAGGTACATGTTTCGTCTCTACTAGATTCATCAGAGTACCGACATGCACCTGGCTGTGCAAAGGACAGATCGAAAGGAAGCATGCAAATACTGAACGCAGCTTCGCCGATTTCCCGCCGGATGGTAGGCCATCATCTCGATGGTGGTGGAATAGGATAAATTATGTTCCTTAGCAATTTGTTCAAACTGTGCAACCTCTAACACGGAAAGAATATGGTTGGAATGAAGTTTGCATTTACTGTTCACATTTTACTTCATTCATACACGGAGCTGCATATAGTTGTACGTTTGCTGAATGTGATTTCAGTACTACAACGGCATAATGTGGATATATCCACTGCTATTGCATCTCACACGGAGGAATCCGTGAAAGCCGCATAAACATACATACGCCATCCGGCGGGATGTCGGCGAAGCCGCGTTAAGTATTTGCATGCTTCCTTCCGATCTGTCCTGTGCACAGCCAGGTGCATGTCGGTACCCTGATGAGTCTAGTAGAGACGAAACATGTACCTCTGCCGTATCACTGTGGCGGGGAGGGTAAGTTTTGACTTTCTTCTCGGTATGGTAGCACAGGTAGGACATCATCTCGGATTTCTTTATCTGGGATTTTTTTTAAATCCAAGAAGTTCAACTTCAAATTTATGAAATTCAGCGGTCCTTACTCCAAAACGAAAAATGACGTTAATCTCTCCGCGTTTAGTATTATCGGAGAATCAGATCATCAATGAATTTCCTTCAAGGCTCGAATCTATAATTTATCAGCACATTGATAATGCTATAGTATAACTAATAGTGATCGTCATACCTTGGCAACAATATCTTAAGAACGCTCGTCTAGAATGAACACCTTGTGCAAATTAAATTCTGTTAGCTACGCTTTAAATAAATGCATAAAAATATTTTCCAATTAACAGATATTAAATTTGATTCGTTCGGACCGCGTTAACTTTCTTAACTAGCAACAAATAAGTTCCATTAACTATAATTAGGCAATTTTTTGGTGTCTTTGTCATTTTTATCTTTAAAGTGTACTGCGATTAACAATTATCAGACGTATTATTAGCCATTTTTCAGTTTATAAGCCGCCAGCTGCCATAACAATTCGTAAATTTTATTATATTTTTTTTTTATTTGAAGGACAACTACTGTTGACAACTTATGAGTATATCTAAAATAAGAAGAATAACTATGATACATTTCGTAGAATTTGAACCGACCAGATGATTAATTAACTTAAATTATGATCTTGTTTCACTAAGAAGAAATTTTGATGTGTGTTTGTCTATGTATTTTAAAGTAAAAAATGATCCTCTTAATAGCGAGTAACCATGAAATAATGAACCATTCCGTTACGTTTTTAGAAATCAAATTAAAATTTTGTTTGTAAAATTATAGTGTTGAGCATGACAAACATTAATAAAAATAGCTAACCATTAACTAATAATCATATCAATACCTTATTTCATATACAATTTTATTAATTGTTAATAATCAAGTATAAAACACCTTTTTTCCCTCTCCAACATAAATAATCTTTCTGAAATGGTCGGTAAATATTTACTTTAGGAGCCAGTATAATACATCATTCAATTTTAGAGGGAAAAATACTAAAAAAATGTAATTACAATCTCAGGCCCATCATTAAAAATTTAACGAGTGTCCATGAAATTCAAAACTTTAAAATTAAAATTGATGGTTCCTTTCTGTAGAGGAGGAGAGTGATAGTACGAGTGTGCCCCACATTAATTTTATAGTTATTTTAAAAAACCTAAAAATAATTATTACAAAGACAATGGCTCGAAATCCGGACGTTCCTCTTCTCTCTGGTAGCTTTAGTTCCAAACAACTCTAAGTTATTCAAGCTTACCAAAACCATAACTCAGGACTTCAAGACTCTGGCAAGGCTGCTAACTATCTGGTCAGGTGATATCTCATCTTTGAAGCCCTCACGGCAGTGCGTCCGCGAGTTTAATCCCGTGAAGTTTATTTAATTAAATTGAACGACAAGTTTCTCAAAAGGAATAATTTACAATGAGAAACTTAAACTAATAACAAATAACAATATCAAAGTAACTAACTGCTCTGAATGGCCGTTCTATTGGTAAAAATGTAAAACCTAATTTAGAAGATAAAACGTATAAATAGCTTTCTACAACATTAAACAGAAAAAAGAATAAAAACACAAAAAACATCTATTTATATTACTTAAATAAGCAGCATTAAAGTCGTTAAATTCTCGAGTAGAATAACACAAGATATTCCCTTAACTTCCCAAATTAAATCAAAAACAAAACAAAACCTTCATTTCCGACGAATATACACATCACGTAATTTTCTAGGACACTGTTCTTAAAAAGGTACTGACTTTAATGAATTCCAGATTGTGCCTAAAGTTTATTATTTCTTAAATGGCCAAACGTGTACTCCCTCGGCATCCCGCGGATCCCTTTAGCACCCATATCACCCCATGGAACCCGGTGAACATCAATTTGATTCATGAAATGTACAGGGCGTTAGCCATTCTATTCCGTATACTTAATTCCCGAATTGGCCTCTGAGCGTCTTAATCTTATTTTCTTATATAAAAAAACAGTTAAACAAACTATTCTACGTTTTCCTATAAATAGAAGGGATCGACAATAACGTCCGTATAAAAATAACTATTCATTCTTTTAGTAGTCTAGAAGTATCTAACTCTTTCTTTCTTGTGAATAGAAAAAAAAACAGACATTATACAAACTCCCTTTACATTTGGTCAAATAATATATCATATAGTGAGTTACTTGATTATTCTTTTATTTCCTATTAATGGGAAAATCGTTCAGTATTTTAATACATTTTAACGGTTTTTCGTATACCATATTTAAGACCTTCCTCGCCCTGATCTCGCCGGGTTTATTTACATGACCAGGGTAGAATTTTTTCGACAGATTTATAGACAAATCTTAAAGGAGGGTTCCTTCTTTAGTTTATGTCATCATAAATTCTGTTTTTATATATTTAAATGAAAAACATTTAAACGACTCAAAGATAATAAAGTAAATAAGTACGATAATTGATTTATTTTTCTTTTAGACTTTCTTGGGTGTTAATACAAAAATATACTATCCCGTTCTCACGGATAAAATCTATCCACACAGTGATTATTGACTTACTCATTTTAACAGAATATACTTCACATTAAACAGTATAAAATAATTAATATTTGTTCTATTTCAATTGACGCCAGTTTGGAATACCCTAAAAAAAAATTAACGAGAGGCTAACCAAAATAAGAAGTGAAACCCCGTCGGAAACATATCTGTATAATACAAGGCCAAATTCTGTAGCTGTGAGATAGCATGGAAATCCAAGTTTATTTTATCATGATGTATGATCATACAGTGATGAAACTGGGCTCCTATTATTACAGCAGATATGTGAGAAGAAAGATTACAATTTAAAACATTTTTTATGGCTCATCGTTTACTATAATGAAGAATATGTCAGTAAAGCATAATTGATCGATTCTTCTCTCATCTGCTGATTATAGGTAACTAATCGATAATTTGAAAAATTAAATAAAATATAAAAAAATCTTTATAGCCGTTTAAATTAATTTTGCCAAGTTAATGTATTTCTCCTTTAAACCGCCAAAAGGAAAGGCTAACCGTTTATTTTCTAAAAATTTCACTCTGGTTCTCTCTTCATACTAGTTTCGACGACCTATTGGTCTCATTCATGGAGTTGTAATGAACCAAGAGCAAAATTCACAGAAAACAAATGTCTATTTAAAATCCCTGTTCCGAAATATGTCGATGGGATGTTATACCTACCAACCACTAATGTCAGACAGAAAAAAAATACCAACAGTCAAACGACATCTATACATATAGCGGAGTAATGAGAAACTTGAAAAATTACATAAAATATAAATAATTTTCTTCATGCTGGTTTCAACCTCCTAATGGTTAGTGGAGCTGTAATGAATCAAGAGCAAAATTCACCGAAAACAACTGCCTATTTAAAATATCCGTTCGTAGATATATGGTAGAAACTAGTACAGAAAAAGAACCAAAGTCGAATTCACAGGTAATAAACGGTCAAGCCTTTTATTTTGGCACTCTGAAGGAGAAAATATTAATTTGTTAAAATTAGCCGATAACATTACTTCGCAGCCAATTTGGGACTGTAATGTAAAAGGCAGTCTTGGGTTAATTTTTGGTCTCTAAATGTGAAAACGATGGTAAAAACTTCCTAACACGTAAGATTTTTGAGTTATGATTTTTCAGAAAAATTAAATGAGTATTTTAATCACATTATTTTAAAAAGTTATATACCGGGGCGTGACGTAAAATTTATATTTTCCCTAAGTTAAGGAAATTATGCACAATCTGGCAACACTACGTGGGGTGTCTAGGGATGATAAGTCTACCACGAAGTTTCAACCCCCTAGTGTACCCATTTAAACCCATATAATTCCAAATTTCACTCTACCCCGTAGCTGTCGCTTTTCGAACTTCCCATACCCAATGTTTCTAGAAAATACCAGAGGTACGGAACGGCTATAGAAGTAGCTGGCCGGCAGTTGTATCTTCAGTATTGGTTCAGCACGAGTACTGGTCAGTATTAGATAAAGAAGCGAAATGTGCGAACAAGCTAATAGTAAGAACCTTATATTAGTGTTATCTTTGTGTTATATAAAGTTAGTTGACGCCTGTAAACGTAGTATCACATCTCTTAACCGAAGTACGCTACAGTACAAAAATATCTAAAGTACAGAAACGTGGCTGTGTTAACCCCGCGGATAGATTTAATTACATATGTGGTCAGTTTACCTCTAAATCGCAGAAAAGGACAAAGTATGGATGTCTTGTTGGCGATCAAGATCGGGACTGGGTTCCTCACATATGTAGCTAATCCTGTGCAGCAAATCTAAGTAACTGGTTAAATGGCAAACTCTCTTCTATGCCTTTTGCAGGTCCAGTGTTTTGGCGAGAACCAACAATTCATTTTAACGACTGTTACTTTTGCATGACAAAAGTGTCCGATTTTTCGAGAAAGAGCAAACATAATATTGAATATCAGGATATTACCTCATGGAGGAGGTTTACCAGTTCCAGCGCCTTCGACAAAATGGGAGGAAGATTTAGAAATGTGTGATGATTAGGCAGAACCCGATAATGTTTCAGAAAAAGACAATTTTTATTTTCCCGAAAGTGAAGGAAAAGCATCCCATTTAATCGAACAATCTAAATTAAACGATCTAGTTCAGAACCTCCACTTGCCCAAGGAGCATGCTGAAGTATGTAGGGTCTAGATTACAAGAATGCAATTTACTAGCCACTGGTACCAAAGTTACAATATTTAGGCACCGCAACCAGTAGCTATCCTCATTTTTACTCTGCAGGATAAAATGTCTGTTTATGTTAATCCATATAGTGTTTTGGATCGATTAGGATTTGCTCGTAACCCGGACAAATGACGCTTATTTATCTTCTTCTTCTTCAAGTGCCTTCTCCATTGCGGAGGTTGGTAATCATAATAGCTAATTTAATTTTTGAGGCAGTTGCTCTAAATAGTTGTTTTGAACTGCATCCAAACCATTCCCTTAGGTTTTTTAGCCATGAAATTCGTCGTCGTCCCACGCTTCTTCTGCCACTTATTTTGCCCTGGATTATGAGCCGTAAGATGCTGTACCTTTCTCCTCGCATAATGTGTCCGAAATATTGCAGTTTTCTCTGTTTTACTGTTATCTCGACTTCCCTTTCTTTCCCCATTCTTCTCAACACTTTGGCGTTCGTAACTCGATCCACCCACGAAATCCTCTGAATTCTTCTATAGGTCCACATCAAAAGAGTTAAGTCTTCTCATTGCCTCTCGATTCAGTGTCCATGCTTCCATTCCATAATATAGAACACTATATACGTAACATTTAGTCAGTCGTATTTTCAGGACTAACGTTAGATCTTTGCTGCAGATAACCTTTTTCATTCTAATAAAGTTGGCACGTGCTTTCTCGATTCCGGTTTTTATTTCGACGGTATAGTCATTATTTTCTGTTATTAGGGTTCCCAAGTAAGTGTACTTCTTAGCTCTTTCTATGTGCTGGCCTCCTACCATTAGGGTTTCATTATTATTGGTGTTGTTTTTACTAATTATCATGAATTTGGTCTTTTTCGTGTTAAGAGAGAGTCCATATTCTCCACTGACTTTCAATATTTTATTCATTATCTTTTCTAGGTCTTTCAAACTATCAGCTATTATTACGGTGTCATCTGCATACCTAATATTGTTGATTAAAACTCCGTTTACTTTTATCCCTGCTGTTTCAGATTCAAGACTTTCCAATATGACCTCTTCAGAATAAGCGTTAAATAGTAAAGGTGACAGTATACAACCTTGTCTGACTCCCCTTTGTATTTCCACATCTCCGGATATTTCCTGTCCAAATCTTACTGCCGCTCGCTGATTGTAATACAGATTTGATATCAACCTTATAGATTCTTCTAAAATAAGTTTAAACGCAATTCTGCCCCATAATGGAAACACAAGACCTCTTGCACATTCAGTTGACATGAAGGAAACATACGAAAGTATGTCACTTATTCTAAATGCAATAAGTTATGATACGTATAAGTGGCAAATATGGGAAAACCTAAAAGACATAGGACTATTATTAGAGCTTCTGGATGGATTTATGAAGTATTGCTGTTTTCTTTGTCTTTGGAACAGTAGAGCAACATAGAACCATTACCAAGTAAAAGAATGCCTTCCGAGAGATCAGTATATTTCAGGTCAAGCTAACGTAAAGAATATACCTCTTATTGATCCCAAAAAAGTACTGTTACCTCCATTATATATTAAACTGGAATAGATTTAAAATTTCATTAAAGCATTAGATAAAGAAAGACAAATTTTTCCTAAACTAAGTGATGCTAAGCTTAAAGAAGACATATTTGTTGGAACACAAATTAGAAAAATACTAAGGGATCAACAGTTTGATCAAAAATTAAGTGATGTTGAATTAGCTGTTTGGAGTTTTTTTTTTAAAACAATTGTTTCGGGATTTTTTAGAAACAAAAAAGTAGAAAACAACGAAAAATTTGTAAAAGAACTCCTTGAAAGCTACTGAAAAGTAGACTGGCGCATTTCTCTTAAAATACACTTTTTGCATTCCCATTTAAATTTTTTCCCAGAAAATTTGGGTGTGGTTAGTGATGAGTAAGGAGAAATGTTCCACCAAGACTTATTAACAATGGAGCAACGCTACCAAGGCAGATGGAATTCCCTTTATTTAATGATGGGGGATTATTGTTGATTTCTTATGAGAGAAAGCGATCAGAAATATAAACGAAAGTGAACATTTGCAAAAAACTTACTATAAATTTGTTTTGTTATATAAAAAAGTTTGTATTAAATAAAAATAACTGATACATTCTATAACCCAAAATCTATACGTGGTAGAAAACTTTCGTTGTTTAATTCGCAATCAGGATGCTTTGAACTCCCACGGACAGCCATTATAACATCAGTCTCAATTTTTTATTTATATTTGTTGACCAGTGCGATTATCAAAGAAGAGTGTCAATTAGATAATACTGGCGAATTAAGGTGTTAATTACAATAGTTTTCTCTGCATATCCTGCTATAATTTTCAAAGATCAAACATTCGTTGAGTAGAATTAACAGTCAAATTTACTACGAAGGTTTAAGACTTAGACCCGATCTTGTTATCATGGAAGTTAAATCGTCTAATTAACCAACTTTGTTTTGCTAATAACATTGTTAAACTTTGTTTTACATATATCAACAAATAAATGCTTATACAAGGATAATAAAGATAAAGTTCTAGAGATAAAGCCCTGAAATGAGGAGTAGTTGTCTTCCAGGAATAAACAAAATTTTCCATTTTTGCCCGTTTAGTAATAAAATAAATTATTTTAATTTTTTTATCTTTCTGGTTTTAAGGCTCAAAACTTGCTTTCCTTTTTGTTGCACATATCAGTTTAAACCCTCTTCTATCAACTTAGACCGGTTTTAAAGTTAGACCCTGTGGGTGAATTAGGTGATTAAAAAGTAAACCGTACATACACCAATACAATCAATACGGTGTGAATACCAAACTGTTTAAAATAAGTATTTATGTAAGAGTAATTGTTAAAAATATAAAACAACTTTTTACGTAATTATTATATAAAAAATATATTGTATTGAAAGATTTGTTCAAGCATTAAACTGTAATATTTAACCACACGAACTGGTAGACGAAATACGATATAAATACAGATCGAAAGAACTATAGCGACCCGCACAGAAGAACCGCTCCCTGATAAATTAGTAGAGTTTTTGAGAAGCAACTTTGGATAAAGGTTAAATAATATATAACGTATTACCTTTATATGGTCGTTTTTATTTTCACTAAATGTTTTACACTCACATCATAGCTAAATTTTTATTTACATTTACATCTATTACGATTTATCTTAAGAGATTCATTGTTTAATGAACCATATTGTGAAAAATTTGTTTCATGCCTTCGAGCAGTCAAAAAAAAACTTTAACTAATATTAAGAACCTGAAGCTGCTTTTTTTTTAAACGGAATCTCCTTCACAATTAAAAGTTATTTTAAAGAAAAACATTTGTGGGGCAGCATTTCTAAAACTTACATCGTTCTAAGAATGTCTCCCGCGCCGCACCAACGGAGCTCTTCTTTCTGCACAATGGAATAAAAATTTAGCCTGAAATTTTCACGTAGTACTGAAACAAACATCTTCAATATATCCACTTTATTTGGATTCCACAGTACTCATTGTTCGTTAAAATTGTAGTGAAAGACAAATTATACAGCAAGGACTAAGCTATGGGCCCCTCATATGGATAAATAACTTAAATAGGCCATAGATTACTTTCTAATTTGACAGTAGAGGATAAGAAAAATGGATGATAGATTAAAATTGAACTGTCAGACCAAAATGTCCGTAGTATATCCGTCGCAATTTTAGGGAAAAAGTAGGTTTTGAACATTAAATTAACCGTGAAAAGTAAAAAAAAAATTGTGTCATTGTTGTTGTTATTGTTGTGAAGTTATTAATTGCTCTTAAAATATTTGTCAGGTATTTAGGTGTAAACATAGACTACCAAATTATCTTAAATTTGTGCGTGGTTTCAACTGATAAAAACAATATTTAATCAAGCTAATTATGAACCTTAAAAATAAACGCATACAAAAATAATTTCCTTTCAGTTCTGAATTAGCAATTATTGAGAAATTTATTAAATTTCAGGAAATAACTATTATTCTGGCATATTTACAGATTTTATAGTTAGATTTTTATTTTTAATATCCCTATATAAGCATTTATTTATTGACATATGTAATATAAATTAAGACAATATGATAGGCAAAACCAAATTGGACGACTAGATCCGGTTGAAAACATGTGAATCTGGCACGCAAGTGTAAGTAAATGTACTACTGATTGTGTAATAAACCGAAAAAGTCCAGGCCATGCTCATCGCCATATTGGGGAAAGTTCACTTATAACAGCAGTGAATATGCTGTCGCCAATCCAATTCGTGTCGATTATAATCTCTGGATGTCTGCGATACTATTGGTCGGTTGTAAAAATAAATAGATTAAAAAAGTTTATTTTTTTTTCTATTTTTGGTTGTTAAAACCACTCATCATTAAAAAAAGCAACAAACCGTTTATTTTCTGTTGACAGTTGTAATGTTAATTAGGTGGTACCCCGTTATTTTCAGTATTTTCTAATTTTTAATCAAAATATCCTTAAAAAATTGAATGTTTTGCAAATTTTAAGTAGTACAAAATTATTACACTAAGTTCTGTTCATATCTCAATAGTATGAGCGTGCTGTTTAAAAATGTTTTCCTATGGCTAGTTCTGATTATGGATTTAACATAAACACTGGTGTCCATATGGCCTTAACAGCGGAGTATCTTAGTTTTAAACAGTTCAATCTAACATAATTGTTTTCATCAACACAACTTATAAAAAATTTGAGAAATAACATTTTGTAAAATATTTGAAACTTTTATTTAAATATGTAACGTTAAATTGTATATTCAAATAATGTTAAATGCAACATTTTACTTCCTTACGCTGTGTTAAATAATATACTACACTACAATTAAATAAATATTATGATTATAATTTATTAGGACACATAAATTTGAACCCTAAAGGCCAACGATTCGGGTTCTTCAGAATAAAAACCTTATTTAGTACATTTGATCTTCAGGCCCCTACAAATCTTTACAAAATAATAAAAAAAGTATATTAAAAGTTGAATGTGAGATCGGCCAGTATAATTAATGGAGGTCTTCTGGCTGGCCTATGGTTCCGGTTCCTGGTCGTACACAGTTCCTCTATCACAGGTCAAGTTTCAGGTTTTCTTTCAAAGTTAGTTGTCAGGATGGAAGTCTTGCAGTAAGAGGCTGGATGTTTAGTGAATTCATACAATAATTGATTGGATGGTTTACGTAGTGGATTGCTAGGATGATGGATTTTAGTCATACTACATAGAGCTGCAGTTTCTACGGTTTCAAGGTTTATCGGTGCTGGCTTCCAGTAATTACTGTATGTAGAGGGCATGTATTCCAATTAAAGTCAGTATATTGTTTTATATATATATATATATATATATATATATATATATATATATATATATATATATATATGAGTTGTTTTTCTTCATATGCCTTTCTCTTTGTATATTGGAGTCCTAAGGTATTTGGCTCTTTGTATACATTTTTGTTTAACAGTTCTTAAAGTTCCAATTTAAGATAATTTTGTGGTCTATATTTACACCTAAATATTTGACTGATAATTTTAATGCATATTACTTGGTTGTTAAGTAATATAAAATAAATTTAATCCAGGGAAAAAACAAAGATTTTTAATGACAATCAATAACTTCACAACAATAACAACAAAATGACACTATTTTTTTGACTTTTGACGGTTTGACATTTTTCGTTTGACAGCTCCATTACAATATGTCATCCATTTTATTTTGAGGAAATCCGCGGAATCTGGTGGTAAAAGTTTAATTTTAAATTCAAACATGACATACTAGAGATTATAATCGTCTCTTTATACTGATAGTAACGACAATAAAAAGGAAAAAGTAAAAAATCTTATTTTGTAGATGCTAATGTCAAAGAGGATTCATATTAAGAATAATCTTTGCTAATGCTTTCTTCGCAACAATTTAGTGAAGTAGACTATAGAAAATTACGTTCGAATAAAAAAAGTAAATAATAAGTATATATTCTTGGTTAAGCTTAATTTTTTTCCATACAAGCAACTGGGTTTTAGGAACTTTTAATGGATATACAAAAAAAAATACCACTTACAAACAATAAATAAATTCACGCTTAATAATAAGTAACATATGTGTGCAAATTTTAAAATTTACAGTAATTTCATGTTTATATTAACAGTAAATATTTACAAACCTCTTGTTTTTACGTCTTGCCTTTTTAGGTTAACTTAAACAGCAGCTTTGGCCATAAAAATTTTTATATTCTTAACATTGTCAAGTTAAGATCCATATTATTATTCTGTGGCCAATCACAAACTTTCTTAAAAATTATATTTATCAATTTCAACTAAGACGTTACATAACTCAACCTTTGATGAACATTCTAATGCATTTTTATGCTATAAATATGTTATTATAATCTACCTTTCATGCTAGAATAATAGGCATTTTATGTAAAAATTAATATTATAAAAAATAATTTAAATTTTAGTACTTTGTTTGTATGCTCGCGTGAAACCGCTTTCTACGCAAACGCAAATTTCTCCTATGGCATGACCGGAAAAGTGATATTTAAAACAAAAAAATGAATTAACTCTAGTGTATTACCTATTTGACTGATCTCATTTTCTGTGACATGACGGATGAGGCAACTTTTAGAATTATAATCTGCTTACAATTTCGTCGTGAGGCAATTTACACATTTTACATAGAAAACAAAGACACGCCTATGTTCGCAGTCGGCTGCCTCTTTGGAATTACCTTTTAAGGTCACGTTTCTCAACAAGCACATCTGATTTAAAACCAACGCGAATCGCTTTTTTTTTCACACATGTTAATAAATTTCCTGCAATTTCTTTGCTTATGGTACAAAATTTGTAGTGATTACTCCACCACACTTTGCGATGTTTTTGTAACTAAACATCTTCTGCTTCGCGAGATATGATTGGGGTTCTACTCAGAGCTTTATATACGTTAAAATACTTCTTTATAGATAACATTAAGCCTTTTTCCTGTGAAAGCACATATTCTTGTCGTCTACCTCACATAATACCTACTTCTCCTGAGAGTTTATTGTTTGATTCAAACTTCTAAAAATTATTAACTACCACTAAGAATTTCCACTAAACTAACATTTTCAGTACGAAAAAATAAATGCGTTGTCCATGCTTCAAAATTTAACAATTATTAAAAGTTAAGGATGATCAATCAAAATGCCCATAGATATTCTAACCTAAAAATAAAACGTAAATTTATGGCTTTTGAATTATTGTTGTTTACCTAATTTTATTCCAAATTATGTCGACTCTTTTATGACAAATTTTTACCAAGTTTTATTTGCTTTTAATGTTATTTTTTATATTTTAATGCACTTGTCAAACTTTCCGAGAACTGATAACATCCGAAAGTGAACACGAATTATGCCGACTTTTTAAAAAATTGAAAGTTGTCTAACTTCTTAGTTGATAATTGATGGTAGTTAATTTGTAGTTAGGACTATGAACTGGTGAAAAAAGTAAAATGCATCATTTAGTTTGTAAGTGAAAGTTGATTGTGGAAATTCTTAGTCGTAGTTGATAATTTTTAGAAGTATGAATCGACCATTAACGGTTTTGGTTCAATTAAAAAATTTGTTGGTACCCGAACATTACGTCCATATAATTTTATTTAACAAAGGATGTTAAGTAATTTGTCATGTTTGATGGTATCAAATGATTTCTCACAAGCAAACAAGCATGCCTGTACATCTACGCTAATATCATGGCATCTCGACATTCTTAAAAACTAGAAAGTGCCTCTGTAGTACCTCCCCAGTTACGGAAACCTGCTCAATGTTACTGATGTTTTCTTCCCATTTTCTATAAATTCTACTATATATTTCGGCAAGAAAGTATTTTCTTCTATCAGTGTTATGGTTTTTTGACATTTGATATCAGTCTTATTGACGTTCCTTTAGAAGTAACTTATGTGACAACATTTGATCGTAGACTTCTGCAAATGATATATTTTTAGTAGCGTAAGGCCGTTCTGTTTACGATCAAACTGTTGTCTCCTGTTAATAGCTATTCTAATAACCTATAAAGACATATCACAAATACATTGGCACGCTGGAGGTTTGGTCGTGTTCTTCTCTCTTGCAGCTATTTAAATTGAATAAACGAACAGGTGCAACTTTCCAAATTAAATTAACACGGGATATTTCCTTAATTTCCCAGATTAAATGAAAGACAAAACAAAACCTTCATTAGCACCGAATATACACCACATGTAATTTTCTAAGACCTGTTCCCAATATCGCACCGTCCTTAACGAATCCCAGATCTTAAAAGATTATTACTTCTTGAAAGTCAAACTAGCATTCCCTCGGCACCCCGCAGGTTCACATTGGCATCCATGTCACCCCATAGAACCCTTTAAACCTCAATTACATTCATGAAATGTAGAGGGTGTTCCACCCTTGTCTCTTATCTCTTCGGTTTTATTTACATAACCAGGGTAGGATTTCTTCGACAGATTTATAGACATATTTTAAAGAAGAGTTCTATCTTTTAGGTTATGTCAACAAAAATTCTGAGTTTATATATTAAACAAAACATTTAAACGACTCAGAGATAATAAAGTTGATATTATGCTTAAGTACGATAATTGATTTATTTTTTCTTTAGACTTTCTTGGGTGGTAATAAAAAAATATATAATATCCCGTTCTCACGGATAAACTCTATCCATAGAGTGATTATTTAATTACTCGTTTTAGGAGACTATACTTCATATTAAATAGTATAAAATAATTAATATTTGTTCCATTACACTTGTACATAATTTTGTTTGTAGCTGTGAGTTTAGAGTCAGTTTTAAGATGGAGTGCAGAAACGAACATTTTCGGAATCTTTTACTGTTTTAATTCCGCAAAGGAAAGAAAGCTGCTAAAGCTCACAAAGAGATATGTGAAGTTGATGGTGTTGATTGCATAACATGTCAGAATTGGTGAGACTACAAGAGTGTTTACTGTCGACAACTAATGAAACTGGATGAAGCTATCAAAGAAAAATTGCTTGGTGGTGGTAGTGATGTTGCATTCTTAAACATCTTTAGCCTAGCACTATCTGATTACCATTTATTTCGAATCATGCAAAAGTCTTTGAGTGGTAAAACTTTCACAAATGATAATGCCCTTCAATTGCCCTTAGTTCAGTTTTTTGCTGATAAAGACCAAAATTTCTAAGATGTGAAATCATGAAGCTGCAAAAAAAAATGACAAAAGGTCATTAAATAGAATGGAAAATATATAATTGATTAAAGTTTTTTCTTCGTAAAGAAAATTTAGTTTTATTTCACGCTACAAAACCGAAATTACTTTTTTTGCCGACCTGATATTTTTAGAAAGAACTTAAGGGTGTCGCTCATCACACTTCTCATTCTAAAATCTTTATAGCGTAATTTTTTGGGTAGCATAATAAAAGTTGTTAAGAAGATCGAACAACACTCGAATAATAAGGACACGATCTCCAGTCAATAATTTTTATACGTCCACAAGCACGTCATCTATACTTAGAGCCTTTTCATTTTTAGATGACATTAATGCATGCTCTATCTCAGTTCTTGTTATATCTGGATTTTCTGCTCTAAGTAGCTGTATCAGGTTTCTGTTGTCTGAAAATAGATTTTCTATATTTAAAAATTATAATTTCACTAAGATATCAAGAAATATTTCTTCTCTTTTAGGTCGTTTAAAGGAAAGAAGATGGAAAGGCAGTTTATTTTATGTAAATTCAGCTCTGGCTCTCTGTCTATACGCGTTTCGATCAATTAATGAACTCGTCGGTGGATATAAAATCGAATTTCCGAGACATATCGGCAGAATGGCCACTTTTTTAAAATCAAACTGTTAAATATCAACAGTCAAACGACATTATTTATAAACTGGATTAGTGCGAATCAACTGCCTGTCTAGGTCTTTTCCGTTAAAAGACCTTAAGCACAAGAAAAGCTTATTAGACTAGATTTTCTATATAAATCATACATTCTTTTAGTTTTTCATTTGTTTTTGTTATAATATTGTCCCATTTGTCCACCGTATTGTGCATATTAGACAAATCAGGCTGTGTCTCCAACTGTTCTATTTTACAGCACTAACTTTATAACAATTTTTTAATAGCGGTTCTTATATTGTCTATGATCTTATTTGTCATTTAATTTCTTGATATTTGTCAGAATCTTTGCTTTTGTATGAACCTCTAACGTTTACCATCTGTAGTATGTTAACTATTATTCAATGTTTCTTTGTTATATTTTTAGATTTGCCCTTTTAATATGTTTTCTCTGCTGGCTGTTCTATGAATTTCGTTTCATTTACTACTTATTTCAAGTTTGACTTGTACTTTCAATGCTATATCTTATACTAGCGACCCGCCCCGGCTTCGCACGGGTGCAATGCTGATACTAAATACACTACAGAAAAACTGTGACTATTTATTTTATTTTTACAACAATTATTACATCGGCCTCCGACGCGCTATTTATAGGCACGCTGCCGCCGCCCCGGTCGGCCAGTACCGCCGCAAGCGCTACTTCCCGCAATTTTAAATCTGTAATATCTTCGAAAATATTCATTTAAATCTTGTGCTGTAAAGGACCATATAGATCTATATTAAATCAACAATGTATTTAAGCTATTTAATTGGATAAGGATTAATGCTGTATTGGTTAAAATCGCTTCAAAATTTGCCATTATTTGTCGTAAAAAGTAAATGACAAAAAAATGTTATTGTGGGATATCCATGAGAGATAGACATATACCATCGCGGAGTTTTCTGTAGACCTTTTCAATGTGTACAAATAATTAGTACATTATTTTGATAAATCTCGTAGGGTTCAGCCTGCGTTTGCAATGTAAGCGGAAAAAAATATGATAATTAACGACATCACATTAGAAACCTCAAAAATAACAGTATTTCTCCACTATTTAATGGATGTTATTATACATATAAACCTTCCTCTTGAATCACTCTATCTATTGAAAAAAACCGCATCAAAATCCGGTGCGTAGTTTTAAAGATTTAAGTATACAAAGGGACATAGGGACAGAGAAAGCGACTTTGTTTTATACTATGTAGTGATATGACTTGTATCTAAGTTTTTGTGTACGTAATTTTTTTACCGCAGTTTCAAAAATACCACGAATATATTGTGGTTGCAGTGTATGTCTGTCTGCGCCAGGGTAGATTCTAACATTCTTACAATGTTTTTCAACCTTTTATTAAAGTCAGTAAAATCTATTTGGTTTTTTGTATTGCGAGTTGCATCAGTTATTCACGCATATATACAATATGAGGTGGTATTGGTTATTATAAAGGATTGCTATTGGCAGAATTGAATCAACGTATTTCCACCGTCATTGGAAATTCTCAGTTGCCATGGCTCGACCTAGCCAGTGTATAAATTCCTAATTTTCCAAATTAGTCTAGTAATTTTTTTATACTATGTGGAGACAAAGAGAATTCATGTGGAAATTTCAAAGATTTAAAAATACTTTACCAAATAAATTAATTTTTGTTATCGGCTCGATAGGTTTTTACCGACTAATACTGCTAAAACACCTTAATGCCATTACGAGTTAAATTAACTAACAGTAAAGCTACACACCCTAACCTTTATCATGTCTATACAAATACATTTAATGGCATTTCTCGGTAGAATACCTCGCGTTATGGGATTTCTTTGGGATTTAGATTAGTCGAAAGGACTTATCAGAAATAGCTGTTCGAATTTTAGGTTAATCTCTATAGTGACTGATGGGAGATTTATTTAAAATTAAAGGATTTGAATGAAGTGAGAATTAGATCTCGTACTACGATCAAAACAAAGAGAGAAAAAGATTGTTAGGAAATATTATTTCTTATAATATAAGACGTTGGCAAAAATAAAAGTATAATAATTAAGATTATTTTGTTACAAAACCATAACGAAATTACAATTAGTCCCAGAAGGCTGAACTCTAAGAGTCGAATTTAGATAAAATATCGTGCAACATTTTTATGAAAAATGATACCCGGTTGAATTACTGATAGGATGTTGCCGATATCCTGCCAGAAAGTTAGCATTATCCATTCCTACGTTTGCTTTTTTTTAAGCTGTTCAATATATTCCAATATAATGTAATCATAGGAAAAGAATAAAAAGATGTATTTTTAAGGTACCGAGTTCATAATGATCATAACTAAATAATGATGAAGATGAAGTAAAACTCACATTTTATTTAATTGTGTTTAGAGGGCTTATTTCGAATTAAGAAAGAAAAAAATATTTTCGCACTTTTATTCAAAGTATTTATTAAAATTACTACAGAACTCTACAGGATAATATAATAACCTATTTTAGAGCTATTCGAATCTATATATCTATACCTTTAAACATTTACACCTCTATACATCTATACATCTATACATCTATACATCTATACACCTATACATTTATGCATCTATACATCTATACATCTATACGTCTATACATTTATATATCTATAGTTGTTTACATCTCAACATTTATACATCTATACGTCAATAATCTATACATCTACACATCTATATATCTATTCATCTATACATTTACACATCTATACATCTATACATTTATACATCTATACATCTGTACATCTACTCATCCGTACATCTATACATCCACACACATATTTTTATATATATATATATATATATATATATATATATATATATATATATATATATATATTTATATATATATATATATATATATATATATATATATATATATATATATATATATATATATATATATATATATATGTTTATGCGGCATTGATTTCTCCGTGTGAGATGCAATAGCAGTGGATATATCCACATTATACCGTTGTAGTGCTGAAATCACATTCAGCAAACGTACAACTATATGCAGCTCCAGGTATGAATGAAGTAAAATGCGAACAGTAAATGCAAACCCCCCTCCATCATATCCTTTCTGTGTTAGAGGTTGCACACTTAGAATAAATTGTTATAAAACGCAATTTATCCTACTCCACCATCGACATGATGGCCTACCTGTACCACCATACCGTTTCGCATTTTACTATATATATATATATATATATATATATATATATATATATATATATATATATATATATATATATATATATATAATATATGCAATTTAAAAAGGCTACGGTTTAACAGGGCAATAAAATGTTACAGTTTCGGTCAGTATAAAAATACAAATTGTATGTACAATGACATATCGGATATAAAATGTCTAATAAATAGAAAATAGCTACTATGCGTTGGTTTTTGTTAAAATATTAATCTTGCAACTACGCAAATTTTAACTATCATCAAATCTTTAAAGCAAAAATTAATTTTTATTAACATCCCTTGAGCTGACCACCAAATTTTATGTGACAGAATTTGATCATAGACTCCTGCAAATGATATATTGTGGTAGCTTTGGCCGTTCCATTTATAATCATCCTGCTATTACATATTAGTAGCTATTTTAAAAAACTCTATAAGTAAATTTTACAGTAATAAAGACACTCTGAAAGTCTGAACGTTCATCTTCTCTCTTGCAGCTTTAGTTCCAAACAACCACGGTTATTTAAGCTTATCAAAACCATAACTCACAACTTCAGGACTCGGGCAAGGCTGCTAATTAGCTGATCATATGACATATATCTCTCTCTCTCTCTCTTTCTATATATATATATATATATATATATATATATATATATATATATATATATATATATATATATAATTTAAAAAGGCTATGGTTTAACAGGGCAATAAAATGTTACAGTTTCGGTCAGTATAAAAATTCAAATTATATGTACAATGACATATTGGATATAAAATGTGAGCTGTAAAAAAATGGGGACGTGAAGTAACATATCTTGAAATGAGTACCTCAATAAGTACTTGAATGCGTAAAAATTTTATTGAATCATAAATGGGCAATAACGAATAGTTACTGTTACTAAATGATAATTGATCCGCTAGAAGTATTGAGTTAAATAGTTTTATAAATTCTCATACAAACAAATTTTATAATTGACTGAAATATCTAATAGTGTTTTAATTTTTTGTCGATTTTGAGTGAAATAAAGAAATCATGCGCTACGAACATAATTTGTTTTGTTTCTAAATTTAAATATACTTTCAAATAAAATCAAAGTTAATGGTAAAGATGCTAATAGAAATATTAAAAATTAGGTTTTACTTAAAACTTATTATATAATAAGAGCAGACTTTGTTTAAAAAAGTCCGTTTTATTCCGAGGGAAATATTTTTGGCCTCACCAGGTGGAACAGCGTAATTGAAGCGATTTTGTAGTCAAACCACATTTTCCCCTTTATTTGTAGGAAATGTAACCTCCCATATAATAAAAAGTACCTTGAACTGGTCAGAGTTTTCGAAGTGATTATCAAAAACATTGCACCTGTTATTGATAATAGAGGAAGATTTTATCATCGCCAGGTGCAACTAAAATCTTATTTGGTAGTTTGGCACAATAGTGTGGGTTTTTATCCACTCTTTTAAACATATTATGGGAGATTTTGCAGTGAAATTTTCTTTAGGATTTTTAATATGATAAACATCATTAGGTACGCTAATGATACCGTCCTTAAAGCAAACAACGTACAAGGGCAACAAAATATAATAAATTCCGTTGTTCGGCTTATGTCTAAATGTTATCCAAGACCAAAACACTAATCTTCTCAAAGGCGCCAATAAACGTACATCTACATATCAATGGCCAGTGTAACCTGAAAAAAGAAATATTATCAAGGATTGAACAAGCGAGGAAAACACTCATGAGTATGAAAACATTTTTTACAAAATCAGACCTTAGTCTAGAGCTCAGAACCCGGATGATCAGATGTTACATTTTCCCTATCTTACTATATGGGTGTGAAAGTTGGACAATGGACCCACATACAGGAAAAAAAGTAGAGACCTTTGAGACGCACATATATAGACGGATGCTGCGAGTTGGGTGTAGAGGATCACTAATGACGAAGTTATCCAGCTTATGAGTAAACAAAAAGAACTGCTGAACATTATCAAAGAGACAAAGATACAATATCTGGGTCATGTGCTGAGAGGTG
The DNA here is from genome assembly GCA_034092305.1 of Diaprepes abbreviatus. Lineage (NCBI taxonomy): Eukaryota > Metazoa > Arthropoda > Insecta > Coleoptera > Curculionidae > Diaprepes > Diaprepes abbreviatus. The sequence goes on from JASJET010000200.1 coordinate 8,714,700, forward strand.
AGAGATACGAGTTATTCCTACTCATAATAGAGGGTAAAGTGTACGGTAAAAGATCAGTAGGAAGACGCCAAAATTCATGGCTAAAGGATCTGAGGAGATAGTTCGACCGCTTATCTACAGATATATCTCGTGCTGCAGTTTCCAAAACTACATTGCCATATATATATATATATATATATATATATATATATATATATATATATATGGAATAAACAAAAAAACTACTCGTTCAATCGCAACCAAATTTTAGCCCGTGTTTCTAGACATAAATAAGAAGGTATATATATATATATATATATATATATATATATATATATATATATATATATATATATATATATATATATATATATATTATATTTGTCCGGAATAAACAAAAAAACTACTCGTTCAATCGCAACCAAATTTTAGCCCGTGTTTCTTGACATAAATAAGAAGGTATATATATATATATACATATATATATATATATATATATATATATATATATATATATATATGTTATATCGTAGGTTTTCACGGATGGTAGAATGAATAGTTTGGTTATTCCGGGTTTCAATCCGTTCGTTCAAAAAATCGTTTTCACGACGTTTCGCCAAAATCTCATTTGGCATTTTCAAGTGCGGTTCGTCTCGTTACTCGCTGAGAACTCTCAGCGAGTAACGAGACGAACCGCACTTGAAAATGCCAAATGAGATTTTGGCGAAACGTCGTGAAAACGATTTTTTGAACGAACGGATTGAAACCCGGAATAACCAAACTATTCATATATATATATATATATATATATATATATATATATTATATTTGTCCGGAATAAACAAAAAAACTACTCGTTCAATCGCAACCAAATTTTTGCCCGTGTTTCTTGACATAAATGAGAAGGTTTATATATATATATATATATATGTATATATATATATATATATATATATATATATATATATTATACACCTATAATCAAAGAATTTAAAAACGTGAAAATATAAGAAAGTCACTAAATACTCTAACTTAGAATCCAATTAGACAATCCTCCTACCCGACAACATGCTACAAACTACACGTCGCGATGAAAAGTATGGATATCTTAATTGGAACTTCAGACAGAACTTTTTTATTCACATTTGTATTATGACGCAAGAAGTAAGACGCATGAAATAATGCGTTATCTAAATGTACCTTCAGTAACGCTTATACGTTCCATTTATAAAATATATGTATTATTATAGCATCGATCATTAATTAAATATAGGGACTGCGAACAATTGCAGATCTAAAATACTTTATTATTAAACTTAGAGAGAATAAAACTCACCTGATAAAAAATGTCGATTAAGTCTTTAAAATAATATTTGTCATTATTATCATATTACTCTAAAGGAAATAGTGCTTGCTAACTTTGTTTCGTAAATTTATTTACATCATTTTAACACGTTTTGTACGACTTTTATTACCAAAATATGTTATCCATAAGCAAAGAAAAAAACTCACTTTCAAATGAACAAAGAAAATAATATTATACGGATCATTGTATGTCGTGATTTTGTTATTATAACAAATTTTGATACATATAAGAGACATTATACCATAACGTGTATTTTATATCATATAACAGATTAAATGTACGAGTTTTATTATAGGTTTTTTACGGTAAAATATTAAATTAATCTTCCTTTACCAACATAAAATATAAAAATTCTCTAACTCATTTTTAAAAATATTGTCATATCAAAATTGAAATCAAAAATACCTTTACTTCTTTGTGGGCTGTGGCTCGGTCTCTATAACTTTGACGATTACACAGGCCTACAAGATTTTGGTGTCGCTAAAACTAAAGCAGATTTTAAGTATATTCGATACCCCGACTCTAGCAATATACTCATTTTTTTAATGCTACGTGTAGTTTTCGAGAAATCGGAGGTGTAAAATAAAACGAAAATAAACGATTTTAAAATATTTTATTAAATAATTCTACAGGTTAGAATTATTTTATTAAATTATTCTACAAATTATAAACATTTCATTTAATTATTCTACAAATTAGAAACAATTTATTCAGTTATTTTATAGATTAAAAGCATTTTATTAAATTAATCTACAGGTTAGAAACTTGTTTTTTTTTTAGATTTTCTACTACGAAGGTCTTTCGGGCATTCCCGTATGATACTCCAACAATAATCTGTCATCATATCCCAGCGACCTTGATATCTATCTTCCATCACTTTTAAATCTTGATGGAAACTTTTTCCTTGTTCTTCGCTATATGGCCCAAGATTTTCAGGAAACTTGTCTAAATGACTGTCCAAATAGTGTACCTTTATGCTCATATTACATCCAAGATTTTTAAAGCTAATTAAAAGGTTTTGAACTAATTCCTCGTAATTTTTGGCCATATTATTTCCTAAGAATTTTTTCACAATGGCAACAAAAGATTCCCAAGCCGTTGCTTCTATTTCATTTATTGTATGAATGAAATCGCTGTCTTTCATTAAAAGTCTTATTTCAGGGCCAACGAAAATACCAGCTTTTAATTTTTCTGAACTCAAACCTGGAAACCTTCATGAAAGAAAGGCAAAACATGGACCAGTTTTATCTAATGCCTTCACATACTGCTTCATAAGCCCCAATTTGATGTGTAATGAAGGCAAAATGATCTTATCTCTAGAAACCAAAAGTGGTTTTATAACGTTTTGTTTCCCAAACGTCATTTTTTTTCTCAGAAGCCAGTCTTTCTTGATCCAGTAATCATGTTTTGCTCTGCTGTCCCATAAACAAATGAAACATGGAAATTTAGTGTACCCACTTTATTGACCTAACAAGAAGTTGACCATTTTTAAATCCACGTATATAACCCATTGGTGATCCGAGTACTAGGTTTACATTTTGATACTACTCCTTGAATTTCGTAGAATGAGCAGGTATAACAGATTACTACATATATATATATATATATATATATATATATATATATATGTAGTCTGGCTAGGCGCGAACTTAATAATATTAGAAAATGATTATACAAAGTAATTAGAGAAATGAGTTGTTTGAATTATTAATTACAAATTTTTAATGCAGTTTATTTACGAATATTATTAATTATGATTACCATTTATTTTTCAATTTATCCATGAAAATGACTAAAATAATTAATTCCGCAAAATATGTATTCATGACATCGCTGAAAATTCTGTTACAGAGACTATAATTTTCATGATCATGCAAAAGTCTTCAGAAGAAAAATTCATTTTGTCTTTTGTTGGGTTTAGGTTCTTTATTTAACAAAAAATACAAACAATTGACGTTTCGCCCTTTATTTAAGGCATATATATATATATATATATATATATATATATATATATATATATATATATATATATATATATATATATATATATATATATATATATATATATATATATATATATTTAAATGACAGTGGCCAAAAATTTTCCGTTTAGCTGAAGAAAAAAATCACATTATGGCAATTATCGTGGTTTCGTAGTTAAACGAAACTGTTTTACAATTGTACAAAATATATTTTTACCCTAACCAATTTAAAGAGACAGTTCCCCGAACTTCAATAAAAATAACATCTGGGTATGAATTTTTATATTACGCATAGGAACTGGAACTGACTGAGTTAAAATTGTAAGTGTTAAATTTAACACCACTGTAAAAACACGAGTATGTGTCACATAACTCTGCAGTTTAATTTACGATAATTCTCTGGATCCATTAGCGTAGGTTGTTTCTGGATTAAATTTGACATGAAATAGATGAATTGTCCTTGTATTATAACAAAATATGCGTCCTTAATGACTCTTTTAATATATACCGAATTGTAAGCTGACCTTTTAACATTTAACTACCTTTAAACAAGAATAGCATTCTAGATGTCATCAAGGTAGACTTGGAAATTAAGCGAAGTTTAATTTTTTCTTCCAATGTATCTAAATTGGTGGCTCCTCCTATGATTTTTGAAGATATTTTGTATTTCTTAAGTTTGGTAAATAACCTTTTCAGTTTCTATCCATAATATCTTCTCTTGGTGATCTAAAACCCATTTTTCTGCGAATATGAAATCGTCAACATCATTGAGTGATTTTATCTGTTACTTCATGGTAGTAGGTATAACTATATTGTCTTTTGTGTGGATTCTTTTATTACAGCAGTTACTTTTTTCAATTGTTTTGTTTTTGATTCACCTGATATTTGAAGCATGTCATTTAGTATCCCATAGAGTAACAAATTTTTCCATTAAAACATATATTGATACTATAGAGTGAACGATAAATTGTTTTCTTGACCGCTGATCGGGAGTTGCTATATAGTCTGTACCACGACGAACTGTCGGTATCAATTTCTCGAAAAGTTGGCAATTCGGCTAAAAGATTTTCAAGATGGTTACACTTCCGGTTATATTTGAAGTTGATGCTTCCTTGCTCATTTTAAATGGAACACCCTATATATTATTTCATTTTTAGATTCTGAGCAAAATTATAGACATATTTCATGTATAATACCTTATGTTTGTCTAACTGTTTTTAACATATTTTAAATTTTTTATTAAAAATGGCGTTTGCAGGCCGAAACATAACTATTAATTTCTCCTATATGAAAGCCTCTATTATTTAATTGGGGTTCTAGAAGGTGATCTACTATAGTGTTCTGTGTAAATATTTTGAAAATAAATACATACAGGGTGATTAAAAACTAACACAAAATATTAACTTCAACCAATCGATAAAAGTCAACTTTTTTAAACGTAAACCCCCTATTTTTATAATGTTATCCTATTTAGCAATAAAAATAAGGATAACTTTGGATAAGGTTGTCTATTCGAAAAATTTGTGATTTTTGAAGTATTGGCAATTTAACATTTTTATATTGTATAAACGCTATACGACTTTTAAATTCTGTTATTAGGTGGCCATGACCACGAGACGCGACGAAAGAAAACAATAGAGCACTACAGAAATGTCACTATTTCTTGCCATTTGACTTATTAATAAAAATCATGCCGGCCGATTAAATTATACGCACGAAAATTATTTAAATTTGTTTTTTATCTATGGGGAATGTAACAAAGTTTAATCAAGAACATGCCAGACATTTGCTGATAGATATCCAGATAAAAGAAACCGTATCGAAACAGTGTTAAATGAATATTTGAAAATTTCAAAAATTTTATCACTGGGAAACTATTTCCAATGATAAAAATATCGAAATTACTATTCTGGGATATTTTGCAGCCTATCCTATGACATTCTTAAAACAAGTGGTTCTACAAACAAGAATCTCGATGAGCTCAATACATAGAATTCTGTTGAAACTCAACTTCCACCTTATTTGATATGTATACTTTATACTTTATATACTTTATACTTTATTCACCTTTAAAATCAATTTACATTGACATTTAGGCACACCATATATCCAAATTTATTTACACTTAGGTACATCACATATCCAAAATATACAGTAAAATAACACTAGCAAGAGGAAGTCAAAGAATTAAAAACTAGTTACAAAAATAAGTAATAAAAATGAGGACATACAACTTCAGCAACACACCTTCAATTTTGAAAACTTTAAAAAATTTATTCTTAAAGTTATTGTCACTATTAGCAAACAAAGTCAAACATTTATTCACCTTTAACATCAATTAAGGTTGATGTGAAGGACGTCATATGGTCAGATATATATCAGAATTATACAATATGCATGCAACATTAGCTATACTTCTTAAAAATTAAAAGCTAGTTTTCTATAATAAAACAAAGGACAAAAACGGAACACATAATTTAAGTCAACCATCGTATCACTTCAAGAATCCCCAAAATATTCCGCGAGTGAGTAGAAGCCCTTCCCAATTAAATATTTTCTTTATTTATTCTTAAAGCTATTGCAGTTATTGGCTGATTTGATAATTTGAGGAAATTTGTTGTATATACGAATAGGGTGATAATTGACAGATCTTTCAAAGTGAGTCGTATTGTGCGAGATGTAAAGTGAAACATTTGCATTCCGGGTGTTATACTGGTGGTAAGTCGAACTCGTTTCAAAACATTTAATGTTGCTTTTAATGTAAAGACAACACTCAAAAACATATACACATACAAAAGTTAGTATTTTATGATTCTTAAAAATATCCCTACATGATTCTCTCCTTTTTAAATTAAATAAAAGTCTAATAATTATCTTCTGTATTAAAAATACTCTATCTGTATTTGATGCAGCTCCCCAGAGAATCACATGGTAAGACATCGCCGACTATACCAAAGCATAGTATACCTGCAGCAATGTAGTATGTGATAAGTCACGTCGTAAAGTCAAAAGAGCAAAATATTCACTATTGAGTTTATTAGCAACCTCCCCGATATGCAATTCCCACGTAGTACCGCTATCTACTGTCAGACCCAAAAACTTGCTATAGGAGGCACACGAAATTACTGAAATCGCCAAGTTATTCCTGTTAAAATATACACACCACCTAGACATGTCACTAACGACCTGTTTAATGGATGCTCCAAGTTTTTCAGGAGTTGCTTCTGATGATGGAAGGCATATGGCTAGGTAAGGAACGCATTCGCAAGTTAATCTGCAGATTCAATTAGAGCGGTTAGCCATAACGAACTAACTCGGAGATGCGAAAAATGTTTGAAAACTCAGGTAGAAATTTATTGAAATAAGTTATTTCCCTGTGTAAGTAAGCCGTTTAGCATCTATACAATACAAAAATATTAAATTGCCAATATTTCAAAAACTACACATTTTTGGAATAGACAACCTTATACAAAGTCACACTCATTTTTGATGCTAAAAAGATATCATTATAAAAATAGGGAGTTTATATTTAAAAAAATTGATTGTTAACGACTCTTTCAAGTTAATATTTAATGTTAGTTTTTGATCATCGTGTATTATTTATTAATCAAGATATCACTAAAGTAGATCCCCTTCTAGATGGAAAATTGATAGTTATATTTAGGCCTGCAAACGCCATTTTGATCAAATTTAAAATACGACAAAAACAGTTAGCCTTAGGTATAGGACTTCTTCTTTTTCTTCTTTCAGCAACCTTTTACAGTCCACTCCTGGACATAGACCTCCCCTGTATTCTTCCATGATTCCTTATCTTATGCAAGTTGATACCATCTGTTCCCCACCTTGTCCCTGATATCGCCAAGCCAACGCAACTGTAATCTGCCAACACAGCGTTTATGTAAGCGAGGTCTCCATAGTACGATATGCATGGTCCATCTCGAACCATCCTGGCGGGCAACATGTTCCACCCAACTCCATTTCAGATGTACTGTGCGTATTATGACATCTACTTTAGTTCCTTGTCTAATGTTCTCGTTTGTAACATGGTCTTGAAGACTTATTCCCAACATCATTTCATCTGCTCTGCGGCTTTTTGAGCAGTCCTAAGTTAGTTAGCCGACTTAAAAGTGAGTATCATTGTTTCCATTCCATATGTCATCACGGGCAATATGCAGGTATTAAGACTTTTCGTTTTAGATTAATTGGAACGGTTCGATTTCTCAAAACGTGTGACAGTTTACTCGTCGCTGCTCATGTCAATCAAACACGTCTATTTATTCCGACAGTTTGAATTTCTTTTTCTAATTTGATGTCATGCCCCAAATAGACATATTCTTCGACATTTTCAATATTCTGGTCTCCCATACGAACTTGTACATAGTCTCATGACATGACTTTCGTTTTATTCAAATTCATGGTTAATCCAATTTTTATGGATTCTCTTTGAAGTTCTTCCAACCTGTCTTGTAGTTCCATTGCAATTTGGCTAAAAATCATTATATCATCCGCAAAGCGGAGGTGGCTCAGATATTTGCCATCGATTTTGATGCTTTTCTTATTCCAGTCCAGAGCTTTAAAAACGTCCTCCAATGCAAGCGTGAACAGCTTTGAGGAGATGGTATCCCCTTGCCTAACTCCCTTTTTTATTTTAATTGGGTTTGTTTCTATTCCTTCCGCGAATTTAACGACGATTGTTGCATTATCATATATGTGTTTAAGTAGCTGCCTATAGCGAGAGTCGATTCTTGCATAGTTCATTACTTTGAAAATAGCCTACAATTCCTCCGAGTCGAAGGCTCTATTATAGTCAACGAATGCGAGGGGTAAGGATTCGTTGTACTCGTTATACTTTTGTATTAGTGTACGAGCGGATTGTATGTGTTCTATTGTGCTACAGCCTGCTCTAGGAATTGGTAGGCATCTAATTTTACTGTGAGCTTATTTGTTATAATTTTTGTCAGAAGTTTGTCGGGTGGGGTAGCAAACTTATTGGTCAGTAATTATCAATTTTCAATTTATCACCCTTTTTGTACAATAAAATTATTTGGGCATTCTACCATGTTTGGGGAATTATGCCTTCTATTAAACATTTATTAAGAAGAATTGTCACTGATTCCACAGTAGTTTTTCCGCCAAGTTTTATCATCTCAGCTGTAATTTGGTCTCCCCAGGTATATGAAATATGTCTATAATTTTTCGTCGAATCTGAAAATGAAATAACATATAGGGTGTTCCTTTTAAAATAAGCAAGAAGGCACCAACTTCTAGTATAACCGGAAATGCCACTATCTTGAAAATATTTTAGCCGAATTGCGCCCATTGACTTTAGTAAACTGCTAAATTTTGCGAGTTGAAAAGATTGAAACGGTTCTTGACGCTTGAGGGTATTCGAGGTATTTCATAAATATCTGTTACCACACGCTCACATGTATTTAACCAGGCTTGATATACATTTTCGCACTTTCAATTTTAAAAATTCTGAAGTAACGAATCATGCCATTTTACTGTCTTGATAAGTTATACCGAGGTGAGGGCTGCAAATATTAGTAATTTACGAAATGTATTTGTAAAATAACTAACTAAATTTCAGATATTGCTTAACAAAATAACAAATAGAGCTAAATATTTCATTAAAATATTAAGTACTGTATGATGTTTAATTGCAAAAAAAAAATACTTTTTTTGTTCATTTGTTCAAATAAACGGGAAGATGGAAAAAAAAATGCTCAAAATCTAAGTAATTCTCAAAGCTACGCCGCTGGTGCCAATGAGACATGAAGCTAACGAGTCACATCTGCAGAAAGGACGTTGTTCATGCAGAATTTCGAATTAGAATAAAAGAACCACATCCAACTTTTGGCGCCAGACGTATGCCGCAAGAAATAAATGTCTTTGTTTAAAATAAGAAGAAAACTGATAAAAATATAATGATAATTGGTCTGATGTCTCGACACCAATACGCATTTGCATTGTTAAGGATTTATGTATATATTTTACACATTACATACATCAATATTATAATAACTACTGAGAGCAAGAACAAAGAAGCAATATTTAAAGCGATTCTATTAAATTGTGGCAAACTTTTGATTTCATTTTGTTGTTTGGTTTATTCTTCTTCAGATACCAAAACAAAATCAAAGTGTCAAATTTAAAAAAAAAAATAGTTCTCGTAGACCTAGTTTAGGATTCAGTATAAAACAATGTTGAAATTCCATAATATAAATTCATTTTCATTATCACCATCATCAGGTCAATAGTCGTTTATAATATTTTTAAAAACTTCTTAAACTATAAATTCCACCATGTGTCATCATTATTTTAACGGTTCATTGACAAGAGGATCTGTATTTCCTTCACTCATTACAGTTTATTGGACTGTTTCTTTGTTAAAAGGAGGGGTGCTGATATGTAGAATAATTTAGACCTTTTTTTGTTATCACTATTCCATGAAAATAATTTTAAATTATATATATATATATATATATATATATATATATATATATATATATATATATATATATATGTGTGTGTGTGTGTGTGTGTGTGTGTTTGTGTGTGTGTGAAATGCGAACAGTAAATGCAAACTTCGTTCCATCATATCCTTTCCATGGAAAGGATATGATGGAACGAAGTTTGAATTTATTGTTCGCATTTCACTTCAATCATACATGGAGTTGCATATAGTTGTACGTTTGCTGAATGTGATTTCAGCACTACAATGGCATAATGTGGATATATCCACTGCTATTGCATCTCACACGGAGGAATCCGTGAAAGCCGCATAAACATATATACGCCATCCGGCGGGAGGTCGGCGAAGCCGCGTTCAGTATTTGCATGCTTCCTTCTGATCTGACCTTTGCACAGCCAGGTGCATGTCAGTACCCTGATGAGTCTAGTAGAGACGAAACATGTACCTCTGCCGTATCACCGTAGCGGGAAGGGTAAGTTTTGACTTTCTTCTCGATATGTTGGTACATGTAGGCCATCATCTCGATAGTGGTGGAATAGGATAGATTGGTTTCTATACCAATTTATTCAAACTGTGCAACCTCTATCATGAAAAGGATATGATGGAACGAAGTTTGCATTTACTGTTCGCATTTCACTTCAATCATACACGGAGTTGCATATAGTTGTAAGTTTGCTGAATGTGATTTCAGCACTACAATGGCATAATGTGGATATATCCACTGCTATTGCATCTCACATGGAGGAATCCGTGAAAGCCGCATATATATATATATATATATATATATATATATATATATATATATATATATATATATATATATATAATATATATATATATAATAACTTGTTTTAAAAATGTTTGACGTTTATTTTGATATTAGTAACTCACATTATTTAAAAATTAAGTTGCTTTTGGTGAACTGATTGTTAGTGACTGGCGTGTTTGCTTTTCCTCTATTTAAAATAACCTTATGTCACCAGGTGGATGAAGCTGAAGTGACACAAATTGTGGCGCTATATAATCAAGAATATAAACAAAAATATATCGCACGACGTCTCGTGAGAAGTCAGGCTACAGTATCGAATATTTTAAAAAGGTGGACTGAAAATTTCGTACGTAGACCCAGTTAAGGTAGTTCACTCGTGAAACGGCTTTTCTTAGAAATGTGATTGAATTTGAATATATAGTTTACAAACTTGTCTCTTATTTAATAAAAAAAAGAGATTTTTTTAATCGTCTGTGAGACGAAATATTAACAATTAAAATATGCATATTAACATGCTGAAGGTCACTATATATATAAAAAATACCAATACATTTTGGAATATCTTAAAAACGGTTTTTACCATATTTGAATGCATCGCAGATCCAAAAATTATGAATTTTTTAGAAAAAAAAACAGAATTTCTTGGTCGTTTTGTTTAGAAAATACAGATTTTTTTATATAAAAATAATTTGTAAACATCTGACGCGTAGTGGGGTACAGTGATCACAACTTGGCAACGCGCGATAATTCAAATCTAAGTTAGTTAGGTTGATTCTTCAGAATGTGACATTTTTTAAAATATATTTCTCGATATTTTTATTTATTTTTTTAATGTGTTGAGATGTCAACATAACAAACTGTATAGGTATGAGACTCGCACTATATGAATGTTGCTATACACACGTTTACTCTATAGACCATTCAATATAGGCATTTGCGGCGCTGCCAGATTTATTATATTTAAAGTTATTACTGTATAAGAATGTGTCTGTATATTGAAAGTTAACGTGTGTTGGGTACAGTCTCGTATAAAAGCAAAATTCTTTAGACATGAGAATCTTTAAACTTTTCGTACTTACTTAAAGACTATACTTTTGTCTACGACTGTCGCGAGTGAACTACCTCAATGGCAACTTGCTGCTATGGTGGCATGTAAAGGGCCCAACGAGGTCCAGGCATGGATAATAAACCATCATCAAATTTTTGTTCATTAATTTATTAAAGCCATGTGGGATCACATATAGGTTTTTTATGTTTAGCACCATACATAGAGACTTTGTTATAAGACTTGGAAAATTGTAGGATTTCTTCCGCATTACCTTTTAGATTTGTGAAGCATCGTAAAGTCAAGAAACAAAAGAAATTTTATTTTTTTAAATAAAATTAAAATGAATTATATTTTGAATATAGAATAATTCCCATTACCTAATAGATTTTTTTTTGAGATATCCAAAAAAAATGCATTTCTTGAAGTATAATAGTACAAACTGTCCATTTTTGACTTTCTCTCTATAATCTAAGTTTATAATCTTGTATTTCTAATACGAAAACCAAGAAATCCAAGCTAAATTGAGTCGAAATAAGACGAAAATATATAAATTCAATGATTATTCCGCACTTAGTGCTGTAATTTCCATGTTTTCCTAGAGAAGTTATAACAGATTTATGAAAAATGTAGGATTCTTCAATTTTATACAAAATAAAGCCAATAATCTTAGAGATTTCTTCGTATTTCCTTGAAAAAACGGCTTCGGAGAGTAAATTAATACAAACGACCCATTTTTGATTTTCTGTCTCTGATCTAAGTTCAAAATATTGTACTTCCCCTACAAAAATCAAGGAATGCAAGTTAAATTTAGTCAAAATAAGAACAAAATGTCTAAATTCAATGGTTATTTCGTGTTTAGTACTGTAATTTCCTTGTTTTCCTAGAGAAGTTTTAACAAAATTATATAAAATGCAGGATTTTTAAATATTATACAAAATAAAACCAATAGTCTTAGAGATCTCTTCGTATTTCCTTGAAAAAACGGCTTCGGGGAGTAAATTAATACAAATGACCCATTTTTGGTTTTCTGTCTCTGATCTAAGTTCAAAATATTATACTTTCCCTGCAAAAATCAAGGAATGCAAGTTAAATTTAGTCAAAATAAGAACAAAATGTCTAAATTCAATGGTTATTTCGTATTTAGAACTGTAATTTCCTTGTTTTCCTAGAGAAGTTTTAACAAAATTATATATAATGCAGGATTTTTAAATATTATACAAAATAAAACCAATAGTCTTAGAGATCTCTTCGTATTTCCTTGCAAAAACGGCTTCGGGGAGTAAATTAATACAAACGACCCATTTTTGATCATCTGTCTCTGATTTAAGTTCAAAATATTGTACTTCCCCTACAAAAATCAAGGAATGCAAGTTAAATTTAGTCAAAATAAGAACAAAATGTCTAACAATGGTTATTTCGTGTTTAGTACTGTAATTTCCTTGTTTTCCTAGAGAAGTTTTAACAAAATTATATAAAATGCAGGATTTTTAAATATTATACAAAATAAAACCAATAGTCTTAGAGAACTTTTCGTATTTCCTTGAAAAATGGGTTTTGGAAAGTAAGTTAATAAAAACCGCCCCTTTTTGACTTTCCGTCTTTAATCTAAATTCAGAGTCTTGTACTTCTCTTACAATAACCAAGAAATATGATATATTTATATATGTTCTAGAATGAAAGTTCTTTTCCTCCTGATTTAAAAAATGTATAATAAGTTAGTATTCGGACTAGCCGTTATTTAAATATTTAAGTTTAAATTGTTAATAAATAGTTATAAGAAAAAGAGGAGGCCTGGAAAACAAATGATTTATTTTAATTTTCATTGTATCGTTTTAATATGGTTTCGAATACTTATTATAATGACATTATATTTTCTTACACACGTTTTGACATGGGCTATTCGGAAGAAGAGAAACATCATATAATTTGTCTTTTTTATTCGAATAAAAAAAAATATATCCGGAGTACAACATGAATACCGTAATATATATCTTGGTCGTCGAGTATTATCTATTAGTACAGTAAGATACACTGTCAAAAACTTTAATGAAATGAAAAGTCTTAGGTGAAACATCAGAACCGTAATTAAAAATGAAGATGATAGTCTACTCTATTTTCAAGGTAATTTGTCACTTTAGTATTGTAAAACAAATTATTATTAGTTGATGTAATTTTTAGAAGATCAGGAAAGATCTATTCTCAATGCCGCAACATATTTCAATAAATTTTGGTATAAAATTTACATCACACTGCAGTTTCATAAATATCACCCTTATATATTTATGCCAGTGCAGAATTTAACTGAAGAAAATATGATGTAGCGGTTGCAATATTACTTAGAAATGGTAGAAATTATTTTCACAGAAAAAAACATTATTCAGGACGTCTGAGATGTTCCGTAGAAAGAATACATTATTGGGCAACTAAAAACCCTCAAAAAATACAGATCATAAAAATACAGGAGTCGTAAAAAAACAAAAATTCATCAAAGGAAGTCAGGAATCTGATAGAAAAAGATACAATAATATCTTATGAAATATTCTAAATTCATTATCGTAACCTAAAACTGAACAATGGGACAGATTTACCCTAGATTTAAAATAACTATTAAAAGTATTACAAAATAAAAGTACCTTACCAGGAAGTATTTAAAAAATTAGGATGTGTAAACCGTTTAAAAAATAATTAGGAAAACAAAGCGGTACTAATATATATACGCACCATAAATAAATCTAGTACTTACGTAAATGTTTTAATATTGTTAAGTAAGACATATATTCCATTCATTGTGATCATCGTGCGAGACCCAAAAAAAAAAACAAAGACCCTACTTACACATAATTTTTATTACTCAGAATATCATAATTTATGAACAACATATTAGTTTATTTATTACCAAAGTTCCTGAGCTTTAATTTATGTTTTTTATTGATTTTTAAATGGCAAATCAGCAACTCTTTTTTTACCATTTTTAGCTGAAGCTGGGCTTACCTAAGCCAGCTTTAATAAAGGGTGTTTTTTATAGAGGTATAAAACTTTAAGTTGGCAACACTTTTTTAATTGGAGGCTATTTTGTCAGCTGTCAAGTAATTTATGTTTAGTTTGGTTTGGCGTTTCAACAAGAATAGACTGACGCCTGAACAATGCTTCCAAATTGTGCAAATTTATTTTGAAAATCATGGTTCTGTTCGAAATACGTATCACGCACTACGTCCATTTTACGGTCAACATAATCGTCCATCAGAGCAATTAATTCGATTAACTATGGAACGTTTTCGCACCACATTTACTCTAAATGATAATACGCATCCACAGAGACGTCGTACAGTGCGTACAGAAAAAGTCGTTGCTGCTGTAGAGCGTAGCGTAGAGGAAGACCCGAATCAGTCTATCCGCCATCGTGCACAGGAATTGGATATGTATCCATTCACTTTATGGAAGATTATGGGGAAAGATCTTGGTTTGCGTACTTACAAAATCCAACTCGTGCAAGAATTGAAGCCACACGATCACCTAGCAACGCGTAGATTCGGTGAATGGGTCCAAAACAAGATTACCGTTGATCCCGATTTTCATAAGCGAATTTTGTTTAGCAATGAAGCTCACTTTTGTTTGAAGGGATACGTCAATAAACAAAACTGCCGTATTTGGAGTGATGATAATCCTCAAGTGTATGTTGAGACACCGCTACATCCAGAAAAACTGACTGTTTGGTATGTTTTATGGACTGGTGGAATCATTGGTCCGTACTTCTTTAAAAACGATGCTGGTCAGAACGTTACAGTCAATGGTGACCGCTCTAGAGCCATGATTACTGACTTTTTCGTTCATCAATTGAACAACCATGATGTGCAGGAGCTGTGGTTTCAACAAGACGGCGCAACATGTCACACAGCTCGTGCCACAATTGATTTATTGAAGGAAACGTTTGGTAACCGCATAGTTTCACGTTTCAGACCCGTGAATTGGCCTCCAAGATCGTGCGACTTAACGCCGCTAGACTATTTTCTATGGGGATATGTGAAGTCGCTAGTCTATGCCGATAAGCCCGAAATGATTGATCACTTGGAGGACAACATTCGCCGCATTATTGCCGATATACGGCCACAAATGTTGGAAAAAGTCATCGAAAATTGGACCTCCAGATTAGCCAGCCGTGGCAGTCATATGCCAGGAGTCATATTTAAATTATAATGCCAGAAGGTTATATTTCGAATAAAGTAAATTTTATGTCAATTTAAAAAATTCATCTTTGTTTTATTCCATTTAAAAGTTCTATACCTCTATAAAAACACCCTTCATAAAAGCTAAGTTTAATTTTATGCTTTGCACCAGGAGAAAAAAAAGCCCAGGTTTCTTGAGCCAAGAGTAAACTTAGTGAGGTCTAAATTTATTCTAGTTTTCGTGAGTTAGACCAAAAATTATTATAGCTAATGCTAGTTATAGTAATCTTGAACCTAACATTTTATTACGTCATGCCCCTATGTCTATAGTCGTACCTACTATTTAAAACTTTAGACTTGCAATATAAGCCCCCAAAACTTCTCAATGCAGAGATTTAAGGAACTTGAGACTTAAATTTTTTAGGCCGACATATTTTATCCTACATATTGAGTTTCTATATATCTCAAAAAATCTCCAATATTAATTTTGGACAAGATCGGAAAAATGTAAAATTTTTAATCCTCAATATTTTATCTGTCATATTAAGCTAAAAAAATAAATTCAAATTCGTAACCTACGACCACTATAAAAACCCTCTAATACATTTTTAGTCCGCCATATTGGATTCACAATATTGAATTTTTCAAAATAATTTCATTCATTTACACCCTCAAGAATGCCCCTATACCAATTTCGGATCTCCATATTGGAATCGCCATATTGAATTTTTTAAAAATAATTTCAGATTCGTTATGTGTGACTCCGAAAACTCTTTGGAGAAAATGGGACAGCATTATCTTGGATTTTATTGCACCAATTTCATCCAGAATGATATGGAACCACCGTCGTAACTTCCTGAACATAACGTAAAAAGATCATTCAAATCAGTGGCGCCGTTTGGGAGGAGTAATCGATGTACATATATAAAAAAATAGACAGGGGTTGAATTGAGAACCTCTTTGTTTTAGAAGTCTGTTGATAGGAAGTGGCTATATATTGTTCTGTCACTAACACTAGTCACATTCTACACTTCGTCTGACATAGACAAAGTAAATGATAATAAAAACGCAACTTCTTAAAAACCCCGGACACATGTGAAAAATTCCCCCGAACGACCCCGGACGTCCTTCAAAAGAGCACAATGTCCAAACTTCTTTTATTTTTCATTAGTTAAACCTAAGATTGTTATAGTTAACGCTAGATATAGTAATTTAATCTTGTATTATGTCCTATATTTATGTTTATAGTTGTACCTGTTATTTAAAGCATTTGACGGCGAAATTCTTACAAAATATGAATCCAAAGACAAAGATAAAGCCAATAGAGTTCCTAATTTTATAATAATTTTTAAATAAAAAACAAAGTAAACAAAAGGATACCAAACAAGGGACAACAAAAATGCCCATTTGTCCCATAATATCTTAATATTGTTAATAACTTACACCGACGTTCCTAAAAATAAAAAACCGAATCATTTCTTTTTAGTATAATAACAAATATTATTACGTGCATTAACAGAACTCTTTTGTTATCTATTTTTAATACTTATACGCCGTTAAGTGGTTTTCTATTTCATTTAACAGGTTGAGAACTGTAAATTTGCTAATACAAAACGGCCTTGCCACTTATTAAGTATTGGTTCTCGTCAGATCGCCGAAGTTAAACTACGCTAGGCACGGTTAGTACTTCGATGGGAGACCACTTGGGAACACAAACTACTGTAGTCGACAGTCAGTAGGTACGAAAACTCGGGGTTGATTAAGTATTGAGGGCCGTGGTTCGGAACCCACGTTAAACTGTAGGTTCCGTCACTAAAAATCCTATGAGTTAATATGACAGTAATCAATAACTACTATTACTACTACTAAGAAACAACTGATAAAAAAACAAATAATCCGATCCCTGTTATATTCTTCGCAGAAAACCTCGATTTATGATATCCAAAACATTTCTCTGATCTTGATAAATATATCATCAAAAAGCTCGCCAAAATTTTGCGTTTGAGTCACTTTAGTCTCGTAATATTTACAACAAGTTCTAAAAAAATAAAGAAAATGCCAGTAAATTAAACTCTAGATCAACCAAGCACCGCTTAAACCGTCAACATATTGTCTTCACATTAAACCAACCTTCAAAATTAGATATGGTAGAATAAAATATTAGAGAAAAACTCAGCTTAACTTTAAGCCAAACAAATCTAGATGATGCAAACGGGGGCAGATCTTGATTGTAATAACTCCACTTTACTCTTCATCAGATGAAGCTGGAATTATAATATGTGCCTGAGAATTTGAAATATTGGGTACAAAGTCGGGATCTCCTGATGTTGATGGTATATCTGTGTCATCTTCAGAATCTGAATGGCTGACATATATTTCTAGAAGTTTTAGAGTCAAAAGATCATCACGGATGATATATTATGACCAATTTATTCTTTTATATATGTTATTTCCTTGTCCTAATGGAGACATCATATAGATATAGCAGTTAATCAAGGGATTCCTTGTTCTTCTGGGATACTATGCGGAAATAAATTAAGTGATATGACACCTCCCTCCATACCACTGGAACAGTAAGAGGCATCGATTCTTTTTCCGATTTTACCAGTTTCGCAAACCTGACTTGTCTTGATTATCTACTCTACATCGAAATAAAGATAATACACACTACGCAAAACTCTCTTTACAACAAATATAACAAAGGTCATGGGGATGATTATTATTTTCGAGAAACGTTACGTTAACGCTGTTTTGTGTCTTACTGGAGACTCTTGATTAGATACCTGCGTGCTGATAACGCCGTCTAATGACATCAGATATGCACCGGTAAACAAAGGGTGCTTAATTAATATGTGCGTATTTATTGTGTCATGTATCTTGAAAATGTAAAACAAAAATTAAGGTTCCCTATCATTTTTGTGTTCGGTGCATTACGACTACGACTTAAAATTATTTTAGTAGTTTTCCAAATTAGCCCTAACATATAAACAGACGTGGTCTGGGACCTTTTTTATATTCTATGTAGTAATTTGCAAAAGTAACTCTCTTATGAACTGTTTACTAAAATATCAAATGACAATGCTTAAAAATAAAATAATTTTAAATAAATAACCCGATTTGGAAACTTTTCAGTCGAAAAATCTGTAAACTATTTTTTAAGAGGATTTAGATTAAAATAATTAGGAGAAGTTTCACAAAATTTAAGTACCTAAACAAGAAGTATTTAAATAATTAGGGTATGTCAACCATTTAAAAAAGAATTAGGAAAACAGAGCGATACTAACAACACATACCCATGATGCAATAGAAAAAACCTATAATCTACGTAAGTCTTTTAGTATTGTTACGTAATATATTTTCTCTTCATTGTGATCATCATGCGAAAAACAAAAATCCAACAAAGACCCTACTTACATATTTTGTAATAACCAGAATTTCATAATTTTTAGGGATTAATTACTAAATGCAACAGGAATGAATAACTTTTATAAAAGTGACGAAGAAAAAACTGAACCTATCTTTTCCACATTGTAGAAAAATATGTTTATAAAATCCCATTAAGATAACCCATACATTATTATGAGAATTTTAAAACGCTTTAAAACAATAAAAATATTCAAATAATGATGATTCACCTAATGGTCTTAAATGTGTCATGCGTTAGTAAAAATACGAGTAATAATTCCTTAATTGATTTATCGCCACAATAATTATCAAAATAGTTATTTTCTGTTATACTTGGAAATGATACTTAAAATAAAGTTATTTGTGTGCGATGTGACGAAAAATACGGATACATCATGATGAGATATCAAAATTTAGGGACAGGAAATTATTAGGAAGTCTAGAAAAATTTAACTTGCATAAAACAACTGACTAATGTAATGATTTGGATTAAAGACGCATCAGCAACGGAGACTATTTAGAAACTGAACCTACAGTTTGATTTGGGTTCCAAACTACTGCCACTCGGTCTTCCCAATCAGTTATCCATTTAAGTACAAACAACTGACTGTAGTTAAGGGAACCTTTTCTACATGTGTGTCAAATTTGATTTCAATTCGTTGATTATTTTGTTATTTTATGCGAAATTTTGCAATAAAAATGAGTTTGCAAAATTTTTATCAAAGCAAAATATTCGAATTAATGATTGTCGCATATGAAGTAAAATACTGATCAAAATGACGAGCATCATATAGTGGTTAGCGTGCCAGCCTTGCAGCCAGATGACTTGAGTTCGTATCTGGGCTGGAGCATCGAAGTTTATTTATACGCTCGTCGCCGCACAGAAGGCAATGGCAAACCACTATGCAGTATTTTGCTTAGTAAAATAACTCGGGTGTCTTTCGGTAGGCACGTAAAATTTATTGGAAACACTAATTTTTGTTTAAAATGCAAGAAACTGAGTGGGACATTAGCGGCAATAAGAAACTTCAACTGGGTCATCATGTTTGTGAAGAATCCCTCTATGGCTTTGTGTAATGGTGAAAGCTCATCTGTGGTGAATCTGACGTTCGGCAGTGTGTGCTGGTGCTAGGTATTCTCTGTAGTACTTTTAAGTGGAATGTATGAAAGAGCTTCTTTCCAGGTTGTGGTTTTTTATGGCATCCCCTGAATGATGAGGGGTGTGCTTCGAAACAGTTCGTATGTTTAGTTGGTTCCTTCTTCTGACGTGTGCATGTTGTTGAAGTTGGTAGTTGAAGAACTGAAAATTTTTGGATTTGGTTCTCTGGTCCATGAGGGCTCTGCTACTGTAGTGCTATCTGAGTGCTTTCGAAGAGTGAAAGCCTCTGCATCTTAGTGACTTCTGTTTCTGATAATGTTTTTAAGATTCGTCTTAGCACTGCATATATGGATTTGTCGTCTTCTGCTTGGTAAGTGTGATATTGGAGATTGAAGCGTCCAGTATTGACTTGTGGACTGCTAGGTCTTTTGTTTAAATTTTAACACCTTTGGGCCTGATTTTAGCACATTATAGGGTAATGTTTACTTGTTCACATTTATTTCTAGAGTAGCTATATGCTCTTTTATTCCTCAGGATGATGTGGCAGGATGGGCCCTGGGTTGGGCGCCATCCTGTTGATCTATTTTCCTTCTTCCTCTTCTGCTTATGTAGATCGTAAAGCTGTCTCCTTCGTTGTTGTTCAGTGAGTCTGGTCTTTCTGTTTTCATGTCTTTCTATTATATGATCTCAAGATTCTGTGATTTGTTTTGGAGTAGGGTTTACGGTTTCTTTTTCTACATAATTTGTTGAATGTAGGTCATGCTGCATGTTGTTCAAGTTGCTGTATAGTGTTGCCAAGAGCTTCTATTTTGTTGTCGTATTCTGGTTTTAGGATCTTGATATCATCATGGAGCATAGTATTTACTTTCCTCGATTCCGCGTATCTTGAATCTAAATATTAAATAATTTTGAGATTTTCGTTTTCCTCGAGTAGTGATTTTGCTCTGCAAAAAAGGTAAAAAGGAAAAATATAAGCTTATTGATACAGCAGTATATACTGCTCGGTTACGTTAAAAATCGACCTCTAATTATAAAATATGCAACATAAATTTCTATCAGGTGCCAAACCCAATAAGTTTCTTTGAAATAAAAAATCTGATTCAAGAGTTTCTTTGTTCAAAAGACTTATTAAACTTGGCCTGAACTTAAAACTTATGTTGTAATCAAATGGATTATATTTAATATCACATTTTATACTTCGTCAGTCGAGCTACTTTATAAATTATCAGATTAGCGCGGCATAGACTAAACGCATATAATATTTTCATTCAACAATTACTTGAATTACTGTCTAGAAATTGGTACTTATGGTACTTATAACGGAAGAAACTGCCATAAATGATCTGTTGAACGTGCGGTACGATCATCATCGTAATTTAGCGCTAGGAAAAGTAGAACTCGTTTAGTAAAGTCACCTATTTTTCTTTATTATGAGCAGAAGGTTGTTTTCTTTCAATATCAGTGGTGTCGATAGTGTGTCGTTAATATTTTATTTGTTTCCAAGACAGAAAATGATTTTATCACATTAAGTCCAAAGTCTAAAAAATAGAGAGGTTAAAAGAACAGTTTTTGAGCTTTATAGATATTAAGATAACCAATTTTACATTACTATGAAAAATTGGCAGTTCTCCACAATTACCTTATAGTAGTAATATCAAGGCAGATATAATCCCAAAAAGAATGGTTCTGCCTTGCATTAAACTCACTAACTCTCCATTTAAATTCCACCAGATGCGGCTTCAGTATTACCAACAATTATATTGATATAGATGAGGTCAAAATGTTCGCCAGTAGGTACATAAGCACTTAAGAACTAAACAAAATGTTCCAATAAAAGACTATAAGACCATTTAGTTCTAAGAAAATTTCACTTTTTTTAACAACTTAGGGTTGATTATTGCAGATAACTCGACAGGTAGTTAAAAAGTATAATTTCCTTATCATTAGATATGTTTTCAAAAATAGCAAACCTGTAAGAAGAAATGCATTATTCGTTTCTTTTTTTATGTCATAAGAATGATTGGATAAACATTTATTAAAATATTTCCAAAATGTACCGTCAACAATCCCAGTTTTTTTAATATAGTCTTCCAGATGCACAATTCCTTGCTCCATAAATAGATGTTACAATTCATATTTTTGAAAGTGAAACAATAAAATGATCTGCGCACCTCCAAAACTATATCTCTAAACTGCAAATTTATCTGCCAACGAAGAACACATAGCAAGTATGTTCTTCCACCAAACCCAAAGCTTAACTCAAATCCATAAACACTGCCGTGTCAATAGATTTCTTTTTTTTTGAAAACATGTTGTCACTTATTAATAATATTAATTTTTAAAATCTTTGCTATTATTGAAAAAATGAACATAGGTCTATAGTTGGAATTGTCGTTTGTATCTCCGTTTTAATACCCTGGCCAGTATTCAGGGTATTCGGGAATATACATTTGTTTACGGATAAATTAACCAAAGTGGATAGTGGTTCGAGAAAATGACTCTTTCTCTCGTTTATTATTTTAGAATTAATGTTATCAACTCCTGTAGAGTTTGTAGTTTTCAGATTGATAATGATTTTTGATATTTCTTGTTCAGAAACACTCAGAAGCATAGTTGATACATTGGAATTCTGTACCCCGCAAGAATCATCCGGAACGGTAACAATTTAATTCGAAAGCTGAGTCGGCAAAGTCAGCTGAGCCCGCATTCACATATTCTGTATATGGATCAATTTTAAATTAAGAACTGCAACTAGAAATTAGCTGAAACAAATTCTTAAAATTATGAAGGTCTCCTTGGATATAAAAGTGCTGACATGTATCGCATCTTAAACACAACTAGAGGAAAGATATAATGGAGATCATTTAGAACGATCAAACTATTGCGGCAATGAAGATAAAACAGACGTTCAGTACTTGGACCTGATACAGACATAAGGAATTGACCAACGAACTGTGAAAACCGAATTAACAAGCGTACAATCAATAAAAATCTATTTAAGGCATTAAATATATATGCATGCTCTACCTCGAGTTACCCTTTTTTGGAATTTCGAAATGGTGCACGACGGAAATAGAAAGTCTGCAGATGATCGCCAAATACAGACACCTGGAGGTAAGAATTCGGAGATAGTGGGAAATATATAGCGTCTGCACGACCTTCATAATTCTATTAGCAACATTTAGGGAAATAACTTCAGCTTAATATAAGATAGGGCTTTAACTAATACTTTTACAAGGCTATGCAACAAATTTCCTTATATCGAAGCAACAGCGAACGCATGAAGTTCCTGTAAGCTATTTCGAAAGGCTATGCCTTGGTGCCGACCAATAAAGAGCATCTATATAATTGAAAAAGAAAGCATTATCTTTAATTTACAAACTACTTGATTTTTCTAAGAGATCTTCTTTGCCACATCAAGCCGGCATGTCTGACTATGTCATCCTTCCATCTCATCTGTGGCCTGCCTCTGGATCTTTTCCCTTCATGTGGGCGCCATTTTCCAATTTCTGAATTCCAACGGTTGTCTTTTAGTCGTTCGTTATGACCTGTCCATTTCCATTTCAGTGATGCTGCTCTTTCTATAGCGTCAACTGCGTTGGTTTTTCTTCTTATCCACTCATTTCGTTTTTAATTTCTGAGTGATATTCCTAACATGTGTTGTTCCATAGCTCTTTGAGTTTTGCGGATTCTGTCCAAATTTGATTTTGTAAAGGTCCAAGTCTGCGCTCCGTATGTTAGAACCTGCAATATACAACAATCAAATACTTTGGTTCTTAAGTATAAGGGAAATTGCTAATTTTTCAAAACATAGGAGAGTTTTCCGAACGCCGTCCATCCTAATCGAGTTCTTCGTGTTATTTCGGCTGTCTGGTTGTCCTTACTCACTCTTATGGCCTGGCCTAAGTATATATATTCATTCACCTGTTCTATTTCGGTTGCTTTTACTGTTATAACTTGTTGTTCGTCTGACATTGACATCTTTAATCCTCGTTGGAGCGATGTTTATCATTGCTGCAGCTCTTCCCAGTCGGATGCGATCAAGAGTATATCATCTGCATATCTCAGATGATTTAGGAATCTACCATTAATGTTTATCCATTTATTTTCCCAATTTAATTATTTGAACAAGTCTTTCTGGGCCATTGTAAATAATTTGGGCGAGATTGTATCTCCCTGTCTTATTCCTCTTTTGATTGGGATGCGGTTCGTCTTTAGCTCGTCATCAAGTTGTACTGTCATCGTTGCGTCTAGATAGACATTATGCAATATATTTTTGTATCTCGAGTCTATTCTGCTATTTACCAAAGCTTCTTCAACAGCCCATCGTTCTACGCTGTCGAAAGCCTTCTCGTAGTCAACAAAGGCCATGTACAGAGGCAGATTATAATCGTTGGTTTTTTCTATTAATATTTTTAGTGTATGCAGGTTGGTCGCATGTTCCATATCCCCTTCTGAATCCTGCTTGTTCAACAGGTTGATATATGCGAATTTCTTCGTCCTATATTTTAATACATTTATTGAAACTCCGTTTCTTCCCGAACTTGACCGACTCACTACTGTGTGTCCAGATATTTTTGGAATAAAAATTTGTTGAAGCTCCTATACCCATATGTTAAAAAAATACAACTTGGCAACCGTCTTTCAATTTTACAAAGATTTAAATTATTATTGCGATTATTATTTTTAAATATAATTTTTTTATAAATATAGTTCATCGTTAGCTGTTACGATACACTGTAATAAAATTTGCCGCAATCAAGTACCACTTTAAAAAAAGAAACTAGAAGTTTATTTAATTTTTTCTGGCCAGCATGAAAAATTTGTCTTTTCTATTTTTTGTTAAACTTGAGAAAAGTTATTTCACAGAAACAAAAATGTTACTATGCGGTTAAATGAAGTGATGATTTTTTTAATTCTCCTAAAATTTATATTTATAACAATGAATTCTCATAGTATCTGAACTTCGATATGGTTAGATAAAATATTATTTCGTTTTATTTGGTTATTAAGAGTGCTAAAGATTCTGTAAAAATGACCGAAAACAATAATAAAATTATTGACTAATATTAAGTATTTTTTCTAAATTTACAATTACATTTTTAACACCATTATTATAGTCATGGCGCTACTTTATCTAGTCCAAAAATGACCAGATGGATAATCGATACTCTGGCTATATTCTTTTGATTAATTATCAATTGATCAAAGTGAACAAAGTGAAACTGATAACTTCATGTTCTTTTGAATATGCTTTTACTTGTCATTGGGCTGAAGTGATCATGACTACTTCAAGTGATAGAAGTGAAAGTGATAATGACTCAAAAGAATAGCCCTTCTGTAAAGACAAACTACTAAATTTTTAACCAGACAAATTATCGGTGCTGGATAAAATTTGAATTATATTGGTATCATTGGTTCCTCTTTTCGACATAAATTCGAAGTATAACATGTCATAGGCGGTCCTACGTAGACTACCAGCAAAAAATGAAGAAATAGAAATTTCATGCCAGCTAATTTTTGAAATTATGAAAATTGATTGCAGAGTTATGAAAAAAGATTAACATCCTCATAAGTCACATTAGTTTCCTCATAGTCCCGCAACCAAACAAAAACATCCAAACTAGGCGTCAAAGAAGGCACTAGGTGACTCGTGAATATTTTCTTAAGTCTATTAGTTAATATTATTGCTCTATATTTTTTGGTTAAAAAATGAATAATAGAGGGAACAAATGAAGTGAAATATTTTCAGAACAGTCTTAGTAAATAATAACTTCAAGAACTTCTTCGTTTTGTTCATTTGTCTAAATACACTCATGGACAAAATGATCGAATATTTTTGTTATCACAGTTCTTTAAATATAATATTAAATTAGGGTCATAAACCCATATACTGGGCATCCCGTTAAGCCTATCTACCTGCTGTATCTCGGGAAATGTTATTTACTGAGCTTTTAAAAAAATTTATGCTCAAATAATGTGAGCAAGGTGAATGAATAATTATATAAAATAGAAAAATTTTAATTTTACAAGACAATCAAATATAACGGCAGGTAACATTTCATATTTTTAATATCTGCTGCCTATCTACTTTTGTTTTTAACTATTAGTTCAAATTTTTAAAATGAAAAGAGGGCAAGGGAAAGAATATTGCTATTCAAAAACATTGTAACCCTGGATTGCCTGATCTGATCTAAACTGTTTAGAACATAATTTTTTGAAAAATAAATATAATTAAATAAAATATTTTTACGTTTTTCAATAGGCCGCAAGAGAGCGTATTTAGTAATATTAAATAGAAAAACAATAATTTATTCAAGAAATCAAGTGTAACTGTAGGTGTCCTTCATATTTTTGATATCTACTACCTATGTTCAAAAACTTTTGACTAAAATGTGGTCGAACTTGCATTGTCTTTATTTTTATTTTTACGACGTTTCGATTTGGTTGTATCTCTTATCATTATTAAGTATAAACTAAATGTTTTGTCTTAAGATTACGAGCTCATATAGGGACTGTGTCCATTGAAGCGCAACGTTTCGCTTCACTATACACACCTCAATGATTTGATGTTACAAAGCAATGGTTGCCAAAGATTAGGTATCTCAACACTCGGTTTACTGAAGATTCCATTATTGTTTTTAATGTATGCTGCTTCAACATTGTCCACAACCTTCAAACAAACGTTCAAAAACTTTTGTTTTTAACTTTTTGTTTTAACTTTAAAAATAAAAGGAGAGGAAGCAAGGAATATTGTTATTAAAAGAAGGTAATGTTTAGGTAGTAAAAGAAATTTAATAATACTTTATTATCAATTATCAGATGGCGTTATGTGTCAAATTTATTAATTCAAAAATTTTAAATAAAACGGCGCATTTTAAATTATCTGCTTTGTAACATTTAAAACGAGGAAAACAGCGCCACACACCAGAACTTACTATTGTTTTTAAAAAATAAATAAAGATGAGAATAATGACTTTTATGGAAATATTATAGTAAACAAATTATGTTATGACTAAAGTAATCTTTTAACTTTAAACTTATTACTTTCGCCTATGATTTCATTTGGAAAGAAACTTTTTTGTTAAGAATATTTGAAAAATTGAAAAATTAGTAACCTCGAAGAATAACGCCATCTGATAGCTAATTGATAAAATATTATTAAAATTTAATTGAAGCTCTTTGACTATATAGAAATTAAATAAAATAAATTTGATTAAAATCCAATAGGGCAATCTAGAGTTACAGTATTTTTTAAAATAATAGTATTCATTGCCCCCCCCCTTAATTTTAAAAGTTAGAACAAAAAGTTAAATACAATACTTTTAAAACATAAGTTGCGACTATCAAAAACCTAAAAAGACACCTACATCTATTTATTTATTTTTTTTTATTTTGAGAAATTATTGTCTTTTTATTCCATGTTACCAAAGACGCCCTTTTGTGATCTATTTTGAAACGTAAGAAAATTTTTTTTTTTTAAATATATTTATTTTTCTAAAAATTATCTTCTAAATAAGACAGAATTTATTAAAATCAAGTATGGCAAATCAGAGTTGCAGTATTTTTTGAACAATAATATTCCTCGCTTCTGCTCCCATTATTGTAAAAGTTAGAACTAAAGTTAAATACAAATGCTTTAAATCATAAGCAGCAGATATCAAAAACATAAAAGGGCACCTACTATAATTAATTTTATTTAATAACATATGCCCTCTTATAGTCTATTTAGAAGCTTAAAAGTATTTTATTTTAATTCGTCTGAGTCATATTATTTAAGCATAGGTGTAAAGTAGCTATAACAGTAACAGACCAGAGGAAATTAACATTGATTCAAACAGACAAGCAGCGAATTACCCCAAATATAACTTGGCCAGCTTAGACGGAGCCTAGATGAATACTTGGATCGATCTAAACAATCATTCTCAGAAGTAAATCAAAATTTTATTGACAGTATACACAAAGCAGTAAAGGAAGCATTAGGACACAAAGAAAGGAAAACAAGCAACCAATCTTGGTGGACGAAAAAGATCGAAGATCTAGTATAAATAAAGAAAAATTCAAACCGAAAAAGAGGTATTTGAGGAAATCAGAAGAGAGGTAAGAAGAACTATAGAAAAAACGAATTGTGAAATAATAAATGTAAAGAAATAGACACATATATTGGCGGAAGAAAATATTCTAAAGCATGGAAATTCATAAAAACCATAATGAATGAATCTGAAGACCTAGAGATTATGCATTATCAGGAATTGTTTACTGAAAAGAGGGTTAACTATAGGGAAGAAACAGCGATAATTAGCATACAAGAAGAACACGTAGAAATAGATAGTAATGTATGATAACCTATAAAACATGGAAAATCATGTAGACCTGAGAGCATCTAAAAGAATTACTACAACATTATTCAAGATATATGTGAGGAAAGCTTTATCAGAATGGAAGCAAAACTGTCATAAAATGGGAATACAGCTAACCAACACTATAAATACATTACAGTTTCCAGATGATCAAGCAGTTCTAACAGGCGATAAAGAAGATTTTGAAGAAAACTACCAGAAAGGTATGAGGAATGGGGTCTATCAATAAACATTGAGGAAACAAAATACTTATGAATAGGAGATAATAAGATGAATAGGAGATAATAAGAGTAACCTCCAAATTATTATTAATACAAAAGTAGAAGGATGCGACGAGTACAAATATTTAGGAGTCATCTTTGATAGAACGGGTACAGACGATAAAGGAACTCGTACAAGAATTATCCAAGCTAAAATAGTGATAGGATGCTTAAATGGGATACTATGAAGTAAAAATATTAACAAAAACGAAAATATAACATATACAACACAATAATAAAAAGCTGTTTAATTTTGAGGGCTTAGATTTGGCGACTTACAGAGAGAAATAAAAAAACGAATAGAATCTGTACAAATGGATACTTTGAGGAGATCAGCAGGAATATGACGGACACAGAAAATAAGGAACGAGAAGACAATACGATCATGAAAGATATAGAAAGAAAACAATTAATCTTGTACTGCCATATACAATGAATGACCGACTCACGACTGCCCAAACAAACCATGATTTGGTATCCAGAGTAGGGTGGAAGAAGAGGAAAACCTAGGGGAAATTAGTCGGAAGGAATAAGGAAAGCGATGAGTACCCATAATCTTCAAGATGGGCAGTGGCAAGGTAGGAAAAGATGGAATATAGAAATCCGACAACGTCGCCGAATGTTCTAAATGGACATATACATATTAGAATGATTACTTATTTCATTTTTAATATTTATGAGTGTCTACTGATCAAGGTATAGTACGTCCGTCACTGTTCATTATACTTTTTCCAGTAATTAAACGACCAACTCAATTTAGAAATTTACTTGTATAATTATAAAAAATAATGTAGGTCTACAGTTGTTATTGCTATTATACGACGAAAAATAACTGTTCTATGGTTGTTCCGAATGTGTGATATTTTTTTCGCGTCACTAAACATAATAAATTTAGTTAATAGGTGTAAAGGAAGCAATTCATTATTTTTACACTTTTACTTTAATTTACGGTTAATATACTATTGTTTATTATTTCTTTTGACAAAAGTTATAATATGGGTCATTTTTTATGTTTTAGATATTTATTAGAGGATATTTTTAATTTTTCGTTTCCCGTTTAACATAGCAATAAAACCTACTACTAACCTTTATATATACAGTATGACCAGTAAAGTCCGCATAATATGGGATTTTTTTATTAATAGCTTTATTCGAAATTTGACATTGGCATCAATATCTGTTTCGATCAAAATGAAAATTAACCAAAAAAAAAATAGTAGTCACGTGATTCACAAGTGAGGTTATATCTCAAAATATCGAAAATAGTTATTTAAAAAAGTTTTTCTGAATGCAGTTACAGCTGTACAAGATAATTTAGATTTTTTGCCCATTTTTTTGTAAGTTGCACCACTGTTGCAAAATAAGGCTCAACGCAACTTACATAAAACTTCTTAGTTTTGACAATGCTTCATCCCAGACATATTTTGTTCAAAGTAGCGCCATATTATATGTGTGTTTTTCTACAAAATCTAAATTAGGCTATTAAAATTTGGTTACATGTGCTGCAAAAATAATTATTTTTGAAAACTTAGTTTGTATCTAAAAGTAATACAATAAATTGTTTTTAATTTAATATTCAAATACCAAAAAGAGTTGGTTATCAATTGAAAAGGTGGAATTTTAAATGTGTTTTGTTTTTCTATTATGATTTGAGTTTTTTCAATTAAAATATTTTCTTAATATTAATGTGTATTACTTTGAGACACAAACTACGTTTTCAAAAATAGTTATTTTATGACGTTACCATATACAGCATCAAAAATAAATAAACCTTGCATCACATGTGACCAAATTTTAATAGCCCTATTTGGATTTTGTAGAAAAACACACATTTAATATGACGCTACTTTAAATAAAATATATCTGGAATGAAGTATTGTCAAAACTAAGAAGTTTTACATAAGTTGCTTTGAGTCTTATTTCGAACAGTGGTGCAATTTACAAAAAATGGGCAAAAAATCTTAAACATCTTATACAGTTGAAATTTTGCATATGAGCTAAAAATAGTAAAAAAGTACCTAAATAAATGATGTAAAGGTTGGATTTCATTAATAATTAATAAACAAAATGTCAAGGTATGTACCCGTAAAATTAAATATATTTTTAGAGATTTAAATACTGTTTTACAGTGTTTGTTTGTTTTTAAAATTGTAGATATGTTCCTGTGTGAATGTTTTAATTATATAAAAAATATTTTTAGGAAGGAAAATAAATCAAAAATTTTGAAAATGCCTTAAATAAAGGGCGAAACGTCAATTGTGTATAATATATATATATATATATATATATATATATATATATATATATATATATATATATATATATATATCCAAAGAGTTGGAAATTTCGTTAAAATTGATTTTCTATAGTCGTTAAAGTGGGATAAGATTTAAAAGGTCTAGTTATATGGATTTCATAACAATGTTTTTCAGTATTTCACTTTATGTTTAAAGGATAGATTGGTAAATTTTTTGGAAATTAATAACATCCTCTCTAAAAATCAATTTAGATTTACCAGTGGATTGAGTACATCAGATGCGACTTATGAATTTACTAAGTTAGTAACCGTGAATCTTGATAATGATAAAAAATGTCTTGCCGTCTTTCTGGATCTTGCCAGAACATTTGACACTGTACCCCCATGACTCACTTTTGGAGGTTTTAAACGTCTATGGTATGAGGGGTTCTGTGTTGAGTGTCTTTGAGAGTTACTTAAGAAATAGGAAACAAATTTTAAAAATTGATAACATCTATAGTGACCCTTTAGACATCAGAATCGGGGTTCCTCAAGGGACAGTATTGGGACCGATTTTGTTTATAGTTTATATAAATTCACTAACAAGCATGTGCTTGGAGCATGGTTCTCTAATTTCATACGCGGACGATACATTGGCCTTTTTTTTCTGGAGAAACCTGGGATCAAGTGAAAGAATCAACAAAAACTGGTCTGCTTAAAATAATAAACTGGCTGGATTCCTCTAAACTCACTTTGAACGTTGACAAGACTCATTATATTGCATTTTCGATAACAACATCAAATCGTCCAGACTTCAACCAAATTGAAGCTGGAAATATCTTAATAAAAAATGTACCATTCATAAAATATTTGGGTATAATAATCGACAAAAATCTAAAATGGGATCAGCACATTTTAAAATTAACAAACAGCATCAGAAAATTAATTCATAAATTTTATATACTGAGAAACATTTTCACTAGGCAACTTTTAATAAATATTTATAAAACATTAGTAGAGTCCTTAATTAGATATGGAATAATTGTTTGGGGTGGCCTGTATTAAAACTCGTTACAACAACTCAACGTAGTACAAAATTACATTTTAAAGGTAATTTTTTGGAAGAAAAAAATATATTCTACTAGGTTTCTTTATTCAGAACAAATTTTTGATATCCGTTCATTGTATATATTGTTTTCTTGTATTTATGTACATAAGTCTACGAAATTAAAAAATTATGTAAGTCACTCTTATGAAACGAGATGTAGAATGAATAGACATCTAAGGATACCAAATAGTAATAAAAACATTAGTTATAGATTTGTTAACTGTCCGGCGCCCAAGTTCTACAATATTATCCCGATTAGTATAAGAACAATCTTCAATGTGAAAAAATTTAGTAAGCTTTGCAGAACATATATTTTTCATAACATTGATCAGTTTAAACTTTTTCTTTGACAAATCTTCATGGGTTACTTAGTGCGTATGTTTGCTTAGTGTGTAGGTTTGTTTAGTATGTAGGTATTCCATTAATTAGTATTATTTTCATTCAGTATGTTTTCTTTTTATGGTTGTTTTTTGAAATTAATATAATATTATTGATTTTGTGCACATACAGGTATTATGTTACCTAGGTGCATAATTATTTAATATTGAGATCTTAAATATGTTTAGATTAGATCATGATCTGTTTGAAGAATTGCACTAAAATTGTTATTATATTATTATTATTATAATTATATGCTGCCAATATGTTTCAAAAACTAAATCTTCACTCTATTTTCTAAGCTAGTAAAGCAAATAATTCGAAAAAAAAATAGTGCTAAAGATACAAGTATACTTAAAATTTGCGCGAAAATTATCGTAACAATTGTTGGTCTTATAGTTATTATTCTATTTTACTAACAAACTTAATTTTGCGGTCGTCGAAACTACCTATATTCTATTATTAGACTACGTAAATAATTTGAATTAGAAAACACTGATACTCATATCACAGTATTATCAGAAGAAAACTATAACCGTGTATATCTGAAACAAACTAAAATACTTTAAAATTTTCGTAAACTATATGAAAAGAAAAAATATTCAATAGATTATCGACCTCCAAAATATCCAAATTTAGATGGTGTTTCATATTATAGTTATAGCAACTATTATAATTTTTAATAGTACTAAGGCCTCGGCGCGTTGGTCACACCAGGCGTTAGCGGTTTATTTAAAATTCTGAAACGTTGATTTGGTATATAAACATTTGTTTACCTTTGGGAATTAGAAGAACTTTTTTCGATGCCCTGGATTTTAAGTATAGTAAGGAAGCCCTTATACAATCCCTTAATTGCCTGTCATTCAAAAACAATTTACTCACAATCTAATTACAATTAGTCAGCTCAAATTTGGCATGTAGGCGGATAACCTTGCGAAACATCTAGGTCAGGTAAACAAATGTTTGACATTTTAATATGCATTATTAAATAACATTAATCGAATGAACGAAATTTTATATTCTGATGTGTTTCCTTGAGTGAGATATGAAATTTAATTGCATGTCCAAAAGTGCTAAAAGGTTTTTTAATGGCGAAAATATCTGACCAAAATTAGATTGATTTTTCTTAAACTTGTGAAGATATAAAAATCATTAGAATTTTGTATCGTTTTTTTTTATATATATATTCCCGGGTCCGTCCTAAAGCCGGATGCACTGCGACCAGAGTAGGCCTATTGTGCTCACCCTAGACATTACAGCCACTCTGTCAACCTAGCCCTCTGGCTCAATCTGTACAGTCCTGCTAAGGAGTGAGTGAGTATTTCTCCCGGTTCCAATTTTACTGACCCGAAAGTTTGTTGTCTAAATCTCACCAGTGACTCACAGTCACATATGATATGCTTCACCGTTTCCTCGGTTTGTCCACACAGTCTGCAGCCGAGGTTTCCGTTATATAGATTCATTCTATTCAGATGTACTTTGACGGCCATGTGTCCCGTCATTATACCTGTAATAGTCCTTAATTAGTTTCTACTCATTTGTAGTAGTTTCTTTGCCAGTTTGGGGTCCGAATTCCCAATAAATAGCTTGCTGTGGTTTAAACCCTGTCTGGTCATCCAGTGGTTTTTATGTTCTCTTTTGATCCATTCTTTGACTGCTTCTCGTGCTGCACACCGCGGCACCCCAAAGGCCGGTTCTGGACCAATGTATTGAGATGCTGACCCTGCTCTAGCTAGTTCGTCAGCTTTTTCATTTTCATGTATGCCTTCGTGTCCTGGTACCCACTTTAACATAACTCTGTTGTCTTTTGTCAGAGTTTCCAGCTCGCTCTGACATTCCCAAACCAGCCTCGATGATACCTTTTGGCCCTTGAGGGCCCTTAGGGCTGCCTGGCTGTCAGAGTAAATGAGGATTTGCTTCCCTTTGTAAGCTCTCCTATTTATCTCATCTGCGCACCGTAAGATTGCGTATATTTCTGCCTGGAACACTGTTGGGTATTTCCCAAGGGGAACGGTTAGTTCCTTCCTCGGTTGTAACCCGTATATCCCAGCTCCAGATTTTGTATCGTTGCAAACCCATGACTCGATACGTAATGTACGTAAGCTGGTAGCTAATAAGATCTAATGATGAATATTTAATATCAAAAAAGTCGTGAAAAGTCGTTAAATCGTACTTAGCTCCATTTGGCATATTTACTAAAATGTAATATATACATATATATATATATATATATATATATATATATATATATATATATATATATATATATATATATATATATATCCTTTAAATATGTAAGTCCATATGAAAAAATAATAGTTTTTCATTAAATCTGCGCAGGTGCAAAAATTTCGATGACCTGTAATTGCCAAATAATTTAAATTTTATTAAACAATATGACTTCCGCGCACCAGACCATAAAAATAACTATAAAAACTGTATGCTTTTAATGTAGTTATTTATTTTGTAAATTATTACAAAACGAACCGTTAGTTTAGCTCATAAAATCACCACAAAAATTGTCATCTAACCGTTTTCTATTGCAAACTGTCAATCAACATCTTGACTAAAGAATAACATAACAACAATGTATTTTTGACCAAAAAAAATGTTATGGGCTATTATTCGCAGAAATATTTGTATATTTGGAGAAGCAGGATTCTGAGTCTGTATTTTTTTTTAAATTTTCTGTCTCTGTTTTTAAATAGAAAAAATATAATAGGGCTGAAAAGCCTATACTCTTGAAGTACTATTTCTTTTGCTTCTTTAGTCATTTCTACTTCAATATTACCTCCTCCTGGTGCTTTATTATTTTTTAATGTTTTTAGAGCCAGGTCGACCCATTTGTGTTTGTATTGTAATATTTCTTAGCTGTTTGAATTTTTTTTATTTCTATTTCTCGTTTCTGCGCCTGTATCGTTTTCCAAGCCTACCATCTAAGTTTTCGTTTCTTTCTATTACATATTCTGCCATTTTCCTGTAGTTATCTTTGAGGTCTCTTGGTATCATTCTTCTTGACTCTCTTCTTGTTTATCTGTATCTGTCCGTTGGATACTGTCTTGTTCCACATAGTATTCTTCTTTCTTCTATCGTTCCTTTTATTTGTTTTGACATCTTGTTTTCGTTTATTTTTTGTTTCTTTGCTATTTTTGCTGAGGCTTCTGCAAGTGTATTTGTAAATCTTCGTATATAGATAGGTCTAAACCTTGTATTCTTCTGAATCGTTTACAAGTTGTCATATTTTCTCTTAATAGGCCTTTCTATTTCTCTTTAATAATTTTGTATTAATTAGGAACGTTTTTGTTTCGTGTACTTTTTCTTGTTTCTCATTTCCTCTCATATGCCTGCGTTTTTAGAATTTTAATTCTTGGTCCACTGTTCCTCGTGTATATTTTCTTCTAATTTTTTTGTTAAAATAAGTGTTCATGGTATACAACTTCTGTATCTTTGCATGTTTTCCAATGAATTATTAGCTTTATCTAGTATACTTTTCCTCAAAAATGACCTCCAAATCACTTTGGACAACCTTCGATGGGTGTTTATCGATTCTCTTTAGTTTTGTTACATTATTAGTACACTCTCAGCCAAAATGGATTAAAAGGAAGAATTGACATAGATTTTACATACATTAATATTAATTTTTCCACAAAATCTTCAAGTTTGCACGTAGTTTTCAAAGTCAGGTGAAAACCATTTAAACGTTTTAAAATTTTTACCAAATCCGCAGTTGCATAACCTTGATTTTTTTAAAAATATGTCAATACTGTGATTCCAGAAAAATTAGTTCTAATATCTCATGAAGCGTCGTCCTCTTACTGTGGTACCTGATGCAATTATAAAAGTTAATGGTTTTCATAATCACCTAGGAATTTATTGGCCACTCTGTATTAAGTAATTATATAGGCATTTAAAATATATTTAATTCATTTTACTAAATTATCGGAAAAACTTTTCCACAATTTATGTCTGACCCAAAAAGTAAACTTCGTTTTTAAAACAAAATGAAGGATAGTCGTAAATCTTTTTTTATATTGCTCGTATCTGTATATCTATATATTCGTACCCATTTATAAATCAAGGTAAAACCGTATCTCTCGTTGAAAAGGTTACGGGTTATAGAGGTATTGAAACCGATACTTTCACGTTTTAAAGTTAACAATGGGTAATGTTACAATGTTACCATCGGACAATGGTATACATTTTTTAAATTGCTGGTAAAAATTAATATAAACTGCATTTTAAAAGATTGTCTTTAAGCCCACATAATAATAATAATATTTATGGCTTTATGTGAAATTTGCGAGGTTCAGAGGGGTGGAAGAATTTCTGTAAAAACAAAGAGTAGGAGTAATGTTATAAGAAACAAATTGAATAGGGGCGTCTGTTCGTAAAATGTTACTTGATGACATAGTTGTGAAAACAGAAACCTTTGTATGCAGTAATCAAATAATCTAGGTGAAATTATGGCTAAACGATATAATTCGTCTAAAATACATTCTTTAACATTTTTTATATGGGGAAATGAAGCAATTGGGTACACCTGACTTAAAAGGTCTAAAAATAAACAAATAACGTCCCAAATGTGATCAACTTTTATTGAAATATAAACTTTGGTATTCTATTCATTAGTTAAACAAATCGAAAGGCTTTCCAAACAAAACTTTATATAAAAATTTAACAATAAACAAAATCATCTCCATTCCTACATACTTAACACCCTCTGGGGTAGTTGAGATCGAGTTAAGAGGAAAAAGGAACGATATGAGGTAATTAGAAATTATAGAAATTAAAGAGTAATTATTTATTTGTACCTGTTTAATTGTCTAGTTAGTTTGATATAGATCACCGATCTATTCTGTACTAGATTTCCGGTCGTACATTTTTCATACGTTCAGTTATGACCTAAAATGCATGTAATCCAGTCTTCTTTTGATGAAGATTCAAATTTTTCATTGCAAAATAAACAAATAGATTCATCTTCAATTTCATCTTCAAATCCTTTTATATTTCTGACTGCTTTCTCTAACTTTATATTTTTGATTACAGCGTTTTCAGTATTCACTTTTCGCTTTTCTTTTTTTTCCATTTCTTTCTTTTCTTTTTTTTTCCATCTGTTTTTCACTGAAGTACTAGGTAAGGTCTGAGAGTATTTTTTATTCGATTGCCTAGAAGGTAAAGGTTTTGCAGAAATGGCAGGAAAATTGACGCTATCAGTAAGAGAAGGGTTAGTAGATGGATAATGGACGAGTTAAAATCATTTCTAAGAATAGATAAATTAGCATATTGAACTTTATTATTAATTTTCCATGGATATACCAACAGATGTGGATAAATCGTGATCAGTAACCTTCTCAGTACATTGGCCTCGGCCACCGACATGTTTTCATAGCAGTCCCTAAATTTGTCTGAGTTAAGTGGGCAAATGCCAATTACTCTGAACCGGCTCACACCTTTACTTATGTTAGCTGATTTATTATAGTTCTTGGTAAAAAGTTTTTCAATATCGTGTTGGGTTTTTTTTCCTGGATTCTTCACCATATACAACTCACATTCTCGATTATATGCCGACTTCAATAAACTAAAAAGGTCAGATCAAGTGTTATATTTTGTGTGATACATGTAGTGGTAAAGATAAACTATGTAGACTGTTTTCTCGATAAAGCGTGTATGCGTTCAAGCTTATATGACTTTCATGATTGTCCATTATCACCAATACAGGCTCATCTTTAGAACGTTTTACAAAGGCAATGAAATGGCATAGATATTCAACGAATATAGCTTCGTTAATTCAACCAGAATCACCTTTTAGCAATAATTTACTCATTCGCTTTATTTTAAATATAAAAAAGGGAGGACCATACGTACCATTAGCATTGAGAGCACAGACAACACTCGTCGTAACACCACGTTCATTATTGGTTGCTTTCGCAACTTGTTGTATATATCCTGGCATCAAAATCTTAGAATATTTTTGAACTATGCTGATGCCAGTTTCATCAATATTAAAAATACTGTGAGCTGGAAATTCAAATGTTTTTTACAAGTTTTCAAGTTGGTCAAAAAACAGTTTAACTTCTTCAGCGTTCATGGTCCTAATTCTATTCAGCGATGTAACTTCTAGGGTTCTGAGACTGACTGAAGAGTCTCGGGTCATAAATGAGTAGTATCAATCATTGCCTACCATTTGCAAATCTCGTCTGAAGTTATGTTTCAATTTGGTTTTCTCAGCAAACATGTAAGCAATTTTTCAAAGTGTTGATGGTGTTGTACCATAAAAGCTCTTGCACCAATCCAAAATGTACTTTTCCAATTGGTCTTCTTGATATTTATTAAACACGAAATGTCTACTTTTTTTTTGATATTTTAATTGCTTGTAGTTTCACTTGCTTAAAT
Organism: Diaprepes abbreviatus; assembly: GCA_034092305.1. Lineage (NCBI taxonomy): Eukaryota > Metazoa > Arthropoda > Insecta > Coleoptera > Curculionidae > Diaprepes > Diaprepes abbreviatus. The sequence continues at coordinate 8,753,721 of JASJET010000200.1, forward strand.
ATTGTAGTTTTTCGCACAGAATATTTATTTTTGGCTTGATCTAGACCTAGACCTAAACCTAAGCTGCTTGTTTTTCACATCTCTGACGGCTAGTCGAAGATTTTCCATTGTGTACTGTGATACGGTCTCTCTAGGCTAATTTCGAGGCATCTGAAACAAGTTTTTAACAAAAAATCAAGTTGTCTGCAAAATTATTACGGGTAATTGAGAAGGTTTGGGTATTTGAAACGTTCCCAATTTCCCGCTTGTTCCTAATTACACGAACTGTGCAATCAAAAACAAAATTGCTGGCATTTAAAATAAGGCGTGCATACAACCAAACATATAACACAATAGTAATCTAATATTAAACACAATACGAAAGTAAAAATACAATTTGTTTGACTCCACCGAAAGATGTTGTCACTCAATAGTTTATCGAACGAGCGGGCGAAGCCGCGACAGGTAACAACTAGTACAAAAAAAAATCAGGAACACACCTAGTGCTTTTAGTTTTTATATCCAATAGAGAAAACGAACCAGGTGGCATAATAAATACGAAATAGCTAGTGTACGTAAAAAATTGCGAAAACTGGGTTAAGCTAGGTGATCAATCAAAAATATTGGTTTATGTTTTAACAGAAAAGGTAATTATTAAATTTAAATAATTTATTTAGGCAAATGACTAATCTATTTTATAATATCCTTCATATGTTGGCTTCAAGGTACAATGCTTCAAAAATAAGTGATAAAGGGGAAATCTTAACGGCTCATTAAATATATCACTACAAACAATGATCGAAGGTATATATATTATTATATTATGGGGGTTAAAAAGACCCTTTTAAAAGATATATCATGGTTTTAGTAGAAAACTTTGATGTTTTTAACCATAAATTTTAATTTTTACGTGCAATGACTTTCTACAAAAGTGATCGATTAATTTTAATATCCACTTTCTAGACTAATAAGAATAAAATATTAAAAACAAGCAAAAAAAAAATAAAACATTAATTGCAAATGAATTTTTTCTCGGCGGACGAGCACCATCATTTTTAGTTTAGGGTTTTCACTGAAAATACGCCAAATTTTACCTCCTAATGTTAATAAACAATGATGCAGCGATTTTTGAAAAAAAAAACGTATCTCGGTTTTATTGCTCATATAAAAATCAATATTTCAGTAAGAAATCTATATGCCATGTTTAAATAGTTGCCTAAATGTTATTCTCCTTTCAAGCAGAGAAAGAAGAGAGAATAATAGAAAGAGTTTACGATACAGCTCCACTGAAGAGACCATGAAGTGGTCGAAACGCCTATGGAGAGAGGAGCGGAGTTGTATTTACAGGAAATAAATAGTTTCTATGTATTTTTTCTTTTTCTCTGCTTGAAAGAAGAATAACATATAGGCAACTATTTAAATACGGCAGATATATTTCCTACAGAAATAATTTTCAAAATTTCGCACTACTCCGGTGAAAGTATAGATATCATTTCGACTGGAGATATTTTTCAGTCTGACAACGAAGTGGCCAGGTTTTTAATATCCTGCCGACATATATCGGAATTTATATTTTATTTGGCAGTTGTTTCCTGCGAATGTTGCTCTTGGCTCGATACAGCTCCAACGACGAGGCCATGAGGTATTCGAAACGCGTATGATGGAGGACCAGAGTTATATTTGCACTAAATAAACTGTTTCTATATATTTTTTCCTTTTCTCGGGTTGAAAGGAGGATAATATATAGATATATGTATATTTTTTAAATGTGTATTTTTCTCCATCTTCCAAATGCCACCAACTTAAAACACGTAACAGTCGAAATAACTGCATTATTTAAGCGAAAATGTTGTACCTTTCTTACTGTACCTTTTGCGTAATTTACCTTACAAACAACAATAACAAAAAAAGCCTTTTTTCATGTTTTTTAAAAATATTTGGGTAATTACTGGGCCGATTTTCGCAAACAAAAAATCATTTAAAATTTTTTTATTGCCTATAACTTTGTAATGGTACTTTTCTCAGAGAATTTTGAGAATTAAATAAAAAAAACCGATTTCTCGCTCTTAATTTCCATGGGAAAAAAATTATTTAAATTATATTGGATATATTATAATATTCCTGCGCTATTTCCTACTACAATTAGTTTTTCATAGTTCCTATACTACCATAGTTCAACACCTTGCCTTTGAAAGAGTACAAGAATAATGAATTTCGTGACATTTTTAAGTTTTTTTAAAACTAGATTTCTCATACACTATTACACTATTACCAATTAAAAAACTACATAGAAAATTTGAATTTGACGTTATTGTAACACATAATTAGTTATTTTATTTTATTATCATAAATTTAAATTACTTATACACACAGTTCTTTCAAAAAGTTCCGGGACTAATTTTGTATAAAATGTACAACCAACGCTATCTGTTATCCAACGGCAGAATTATGTAATATTATGCTTTAGTTACCCACAGTGGAGATGTGAGCGCTGTAACTTCCTTTATAGACCAGCTGTTTTAGTTTGAGGACATGTTTTTGCTACTGCGTCACAATTTTCGCTATGGAGCAATGCGCCGCAATCAAATTTTATTTCAAATTGGGAAAAAGTGGTCCGAAAATATTCGAATCAGCCGCAGCAAGGTTTTCGCGTGGTATGCGCGGTTCAAGAACAATCGACAGTCGCTGGAGACGATCCACGGAAGAAGCGCCCTTTATCCTCAACTACCGATGAGAATGTCGAACGTATGCGCATCGCACTGTCTCGTTTTCGGCGAATTACGGTTAGAATGTTGTCCGAGGAATTCGACATCAGTTTAAGCAGCATGCACCACATTTTGCACGATGTTCGTGGGAAAAAAAGTGTATGTGAAGTTCCACACTTGTTAACGGAATAGCTGAAGGAGCGTCGTGTGGGAGCGTCATGCGATTTGGTTAAATGGCCAGACACGCATGAAAATTTTTTAAATAAAATTATAACCAGCAACTAGTTGTGGTGTTTCCCATACGATCCATCGACCAAACGCCAAACCGCTGAGTGGCGAGGCAAGGGCGAAGGGCGGCCCACCAAAGTTCGAACGACAAAGTCGAAAATTAAAAGGATACTCATTTCGTTCTTTTATTCTCGTGGGATTATCCATAGCGAATTCATGCCCCCGGGCCATACAGTGAACGCACAATTCTACAAAAGTGTCCTGGATCGAATTTTGAAGCGGATTTGTCGCGTGAGACCGGAATTGTACCGCACCGGTGACTGGTTTCTGTTGCACAATGCGCCAGGCCATTCTTCAATACTCATTACACAATTTTTGACCCAAAAGACGGTCTATATAATTCATCACTAGCCCTGGTCGTCAAATCTGGCTCGGGTAGACTTTTTTAATTTCCTAAATTGAAAATAACGATAAGGGAGAACGTTTTGAAGACGTTGAGAGGATTCAAAGGAATATGACCAAAGCTCTGAAAGTTATTCCAGAAAAGGGGTTTTCTAGGTCGGTCCAACGGCTATATGAGCGCGGCAAAATTTATATAGAACGAGGAGAAGATTATGTTGAAAAACTAAATAAAATCTTTTTTCTAAACTCTTGTTTTCATTCGTAAAAAAAATTATTCTCGGAACTTTTTGTATGAACTGTGTGTTGCAATTTGTTTTTTCTTGTCATTATGCCCTTTTATAGTCAGCAATAAAAAATGTTTTTTAACGATGTTTCTCTTGACAATAGAAAGTTTCATATGTAAATGAAAAGATCACGAATACTTTAAACTTTTTATTATTAATAGGGAAACCCATATTTCCACCCATATCCATTATATAACCTATGTACCATATTAGGTTAGTTGTATAATATATTAAATAAAACTTTATGGGTGGAAACATATAAAAACAAATAAAATCAGTTAGAATTGTATAAAAACAGATGGGAGTGTATTTGCACACGGAGCCAAACAAAGAACTAATGTAAGATGTGATATAATAATGCAAATAATATTTATTATTATTCAAATGCGTGCAAATCAGTGTAACTGTTTATTCTTAAACAAGTAATTTAAATGTACAATCTCAAGTTACACCTGATATTCTGAGATTATCATTTATTTTTATTTAAAGATAATTTTTTTATCGTATGAAAACAAATGACATTTGAAAGTGTCTGTCGTACATGGATCGATGAATTTGCCATTGTCTACCGAAAATTAACAAAGTTTTCCATTTTTGACACAATGGTAATAAAAAAACGATTAAGACCATTTCAACATTTTCAGAATTTTAATACGAATCCTCTCTCTCTCTCTCTCTCTCTCTCTCTCTCTCTCTCTCTCTCTCTCTCTCTCTCTCTAGCTCTTACAACCCAAGGTGGGTCTTGGCTGACTCAACAATTTGTCTCCATTAGATTCTGTTCGTCAGTAGCTCCTCTGCATCTGTTATATTCAGGATTCTAAGATCTGATGCTATGTTGTCTCTCTACCGTAGTCGTGGTCTTCCCTATGATCTTCTACTGGTTGGGGCCTGCTCCCATACTAATTTGACTACTCTTCCATCTTTCTGCCTCCTGACATGACCGGTACATCTCAGTCTCTCTGCTTTAATTATTTTTTCAATGTTCGTTTTATCATAAAGTTCTTCTAGCTCCCTGTTTCTTTTACTACGGCACTGCTGTATTGTATCATCCCTAATGAATCCGTATATACTCCGTAGGATATTTCTCTCTGCAATTATTAGTCTGTTTTCGTTCTGTCTCGTCATGGTCCAGGTCTCACAGGCATAAGGCACAATCGGTCATACGTTGGAGTAATATATTCTTATTTTTGTCGTCAAGGATACATTTTCAGGTTTTATTATTTTCTGCAATGCAAACCAGCAACGATTGGCACTTTGCGTTCTCAAGTTAATTTCCTTAGTCGTGTTATTGTCTGATGTAATAGTGGTATCCAGATAATTAAATGCATGGACTCTTTCAAAGTTGTATTGGTCGATGATCATATTTTGTCCTATTCGATCCCTCCTCTCTTGAAGTGGTCATGTACTTGGTTTTCTTTCCATTTATTTTTAAACCTATAGTTTTTGCTTTAGATTGCATTTTTAGAAATTCTTCTTTAACGTCCACAGTTGTATTTTCAACGATATCTGTGTCATCCGCAAAGGCCAATATAAGTCGGGGCCCCGATCTCTGAACAGAAGAGTATCAATTTTTGCCTCCCTCATTACCTTCTCTAAGGATAGATTGAAAAGGAGTGCGGAGATAGCGCCTTCCTCTTTCAGGCCATTTATTGTGAAAAAGGTTATCAGCTTCCCTGCGATCCGTATGGTACTTGAGGGGTCCTTCATACTAATCCACGTTAAATTAATGAGTTTACTCGGAATTTCTAGCCCCATCATAGCATTCCATAGGTCCCCTCGTAAGAGACTATGCTTATTTCAAATCGATAAAGAAGCTAGAGCAGTACTCTATCATATTCCCAGCACTTCTCCATTAACCGACGGATTGTGAAGATCTGATCTATAGTTGATCACTTTTTTCTGAACCCACATTGATAGTTATCCAGCTGATCTTCTACGTATGGAGTTATACTTTAGAGACCAAATCTTATATCCAGTATTTATCAAGGATTTTCCACGATTATTAGAGCATTGCAGTTTGTCACCCTTTTTGTGCAGGGGCACAATAATACTCTTTTTCCAACTACTTGGCATTTTCTCTTGCGTTTAGGTTAGTTTGTAATATGTGTCTTTTCAATCTTATGAACTAGTTTGTCAATTCGGTCTTAGTACTTATATGTCTGTTCTGCCTCCTTTGCCATGTTTTGAACGTTCTACATTTCAGTGCTTCCTTTCCTCTGGTTGTGTTTAAGATGTAGCACTTATCAAGGCCAAATAGTATTCTTATATTCCCGCAGAAATCCTTCTTCTTTCTGAGCCTTTATTCTAACTGTTTTTTCGTGTCAATCATTAGCTGTATACTAAACATGATTTAGTCTTACTCTCTCTTCATGGCGTGATAGTGGGTTCATTGCAAAGCAGAACCATAATAGTCTTAATGTAATATTTCCCTTCGTATTGGGACTGTATCTGTCCCAATGTTGATGCATTTGGATCCTAGTTCTTCATACACTGTTCTAAAAAGGACCCAATATAAACGGTGAATATGTATATTTTCAGTATAACTACTAGTCAGTCATGTGGTACTCAGTTGAAGGTCATTTAGTAGTTGACGTTGGTGGCGAAAAGTTTCATTCTTAGATTGCGATTGACAGATTTGACAATAAGTTCCTCCTTGCGGAGTAATAACTGCTCTGACATATCAATCTTGCTGAGTTACTATGAAGTTGCTTTTTTCGCAATATGTATGAATAAGTCGTATCTGACAGGATGATGATCACCTTGTACAGCGTGGCAAGACATATGATTGGATGATATTTACCTGGATTATTTGTTTTTTGCTGGTCTTTTCGCAAGAGATACGTAACTCCTTATTTGGCAGCTTATTTGCACTTAACGTCATGTGCCAAAGATGTCTAGATATGAACCAAGATATGTATATGTGCTTCATTGACTACAATAAAGCGTTCGATAAAGTACGTCATGATCATCTAATGAGACTGCTGGTAGAAAAAAACTTGGATAAAAGAGACATCAGGATTATTTCCAAGATTTACTATAACCAGAAAGTGAATATTCGAATAGAGCAAGAGACAACGGAGGAACTTGAGATTAAGAAAGGCGTAAGACAGGGATGTATACTTTCACCAATTTTATTCAACCTATACTCAGAAGGCATCGTAAACAGAGCACTTTCAGAGCAAAATATAGGTATTAAAATAAATGGTATCCCAATAAACAACTTGAGATATGCCGATGACACGGTTGTAATTGCAGAAACTTCGGAGGATCTTCTGATACTAATTAACAGAATAGTAGAATGCAGTGAAGAATATGGATTATCACTTAACATCAGTAAAACGAAAATAATGGTGGTATTTAAATTACCACACAACTTCCCTGACATAACCGTGCATGATCAAAGAATTGAACGTGTGAGAAAATATAATTACCTGGGAACTGTCATCAACGAAAATAATGATAGCTCTGAAGAAATCAGAATCAGAGTGGAAAAAGCTAGGGCTACGTTTATTAAAATGAAGAAGGTATTCTGCGGACGAGATTTAAGCCTTAAACTTAAAATTCACCTTGTGAGATGTTTTGTGCTGTCAGTTCTTTACTACGGAATGGAATCGTGGACATTGAAGATTGATACCAAGAGGATGGAAACATTTGAGATGTGGATGTACCGTAGAATATTAAGAATATCGTGGACAGAGTAACAAATGTGGAGGTTTTGCAAAAAATGCGGAAAGAGAAAGAATTAGTACTTACTATTAAAGAACGCAAACTGCAATACTTGGGACATGTTATGAGGGGAGATAAATACCAGTTGCTGCAATTAATTATCCAGGGAAAAATAATAGGCAAAATATCCATAGGAAGAAGAAGGCATTCATGGTTAAAGAACTTAAGAGAATGGTATAATTACAACAACTGCCAACTGTTTAGATCTGCAGTGTCAAAGATACGCATAGCTTAGATGATAGCCAAACTTCGGAACGAGGACGGCACCTAAAGAAGAAGAAGTGGATCAAACAAAACATTATTAATCAGAACAGTTAGCCGTAGTTTCACACAGGATTTTTTAAGTCATTAGTTCCGAACATTCACATATTCACGACCCCAGACTTGACAATTATGAAATCTCTTGTTAGTGCTAGCATCTGACTAATCCAGGCGGATAATAATTATAACTAGTTAGTTTTTCCAGAACTCTTCTACCTTTTCTTTATTTGAGTATCTATTATCGGTCATGTTAGGCGAGAAGTTTACCTTCCAATTGTTCGACAAGTTTTATATCTTTTTAACTGCCTCCCAGTTAAGTAAAGTTTTTGTTTTAATGTGTCCAGGCATTGTTGGATAATGTTTTTCATTAAGTCATGTTACTAGTAATATTGGACAATATATCTTAGTCAATTATTTATATTATTATTATTAAAAATGCTTGATTAATCATAATTAAATGGTTCTACTTATCATTTTAATTCTACAATTTGTAAACATTTTGATACAGAATGTAAATTACCGTTATTAGTTGTAATTAACAGTAATCAACGTTGATTTGTTATGGTGTATTTATCAATGGGTCAATATACCGCTATAAATAAAATTAATACAGACATATAATTCATTGAGAATATTATAAAGAATACCATATTTTACCAAAAGTTGATTTATCTTTTTATTTTTAATATATATATTTTTTTGGATATTCTGGTTAAATTACTATTTAAAATACATTGCTTCTTCGTTGTAGGATTATTAGTTATTTTGGGTGTTTATAGCTACATTTTTATGCTGGCTTTCACTGTTCTCTCCTAACAATCAATTATTATATAACAGTGTCATAAGAAAAATGTGCAATAAATAATAGTGTATCTAAAGATAATTTAAGATTATTTAGGTTTATGGGTTCATGCATTTTATTTCTTATTGGTTCATATAATAACTACAATATGATGATTATTATTGAAACCAAAGGTAAATGACGGCAAAAGAGACACTAAGTTAAAAAAAATCGAAATTGTTTTTAGGTTTATAAAGTAAAATTTTTGCAAAAAATACTTAGTTTCATAAGACGAAAGTATTTCTTGATTATTCTTGTTACGAAATAAGATCGTAATTGTTATTAAATTAAAAATAAAAGTTAACATTTGTAGTTAAAGATTTGACAATATAAGATTACAAAAATCAAAAGAAATAATCGTCTTACACTTACTATGCAGTTATCGTTCTAGAAATCAAAGGCCATTTGCACCAACATCCAATAAAAATACTTAGATTTAAGATATGATTATGATTATTTTATGCAGTATATACATAGATGAAATATTTTTATTATTCTTTTCCCAGAAAATTTAGTTCATTAAAATATTTTTTGTCTTATATATGCATATTTAAAATGCATACAAATAGTGCTTTGTGAGTTAAGTGATGGTAAGGATAAGGTATAGAATGACGAGATAATAGCTGTCCAGGACAAAGTGAGGTGGAGGGGGGTTAAATGCTTAGTTAATACTGTAATGGAACAAATATTAATTATTTTACACTGTTCAATGTGAACTATATTTCGTTAAAATGAATAATTAAATAATCACTCTGTGAATAGATTTCTTGTGGGAATAGAGTAGTTATATTTTTTTATCACTATCCAAGAAAGTGTAAAGGAAAAATAAATCAGTTATCGAACTTAACTTTTATTATCTTTGTCGTTTAAAAGTTTTCTTAAAAAATACATAAAGTCAGTTAATTTATGAAGACGTAATAAGACCCTCTCTTAGAATTGCCTATTAATCTGTCTAAGTAATCCTGCCCTGGTTATGTAAATAAAACTGAAAAATAAGGAAGGTTTATAACATATGGTATATGCACAAACCGTTAAAATGTTTTAGAATATTGAATGATTTTCCCATTATTAGGAAACAAAAGAATGAGAGATAAACTCACTATAATAGAAATATATCGTTTGGCCATTTGTAAAAAGAATTTTGATTAATCAGTGTTTTTTCTACTCACAAGAAATAACGAGTTAAGATGTTTATTGCCAAAACAGTCAAGAAAAATGAATAGTTTTTTTTACAGTCTTTAACATAAATTCTTTTCGTTATAGGAAGATGTAGGTTAGTTTGTTTTACTACTCTGTTATATAAAAATTAGGATTTAGACGCTCGGAGGCCAATTCGGGAATCAAACATCCGGTATAGAATAGATAACGCCCTCAGCACGTAACGATCGAAACCTTCGAACTTTAAGGGAAAGAAATTGACGTTTACAGGGTTCCATCAGCTAATATGGGTACAAACGGGAATCAGAGGGTTGTCAAGAGGGTGTAAGATTCGAAGACACTCTTTTAAGGAATAGTAAATATCAGTCATATTTTGAATGTCGTTAGAACGGTACCGTGAGTACCAGTGTCGTAGAGTAATTACGTCACGGATATAATCGTCGGGAAACAAGGTTATTTTTGTTTTGATTTAATTTGGGAAATTAAGGGAATATCGTTTGTTATTTTAATCGGGCATTTTGGGACATTCATACGGTTTGATTAAGTAATATAAATAGCTGTTTTTCGCGTTTTATTTCTTTTTCCTGTTCAATATTTTAGTAAGCTATTTATACGTGTTTTTTTCTAAATTGGGTTTTATATTTGTGGTTATTAAATCAACCAATAAGAGCAATTCTGTTAGTTTTTTTTTTTTTTTTTGAATTGTTATTAGGTTTAAGTTTCTCACTATAAATAGTTCGTTTTCCTATTTATTTTTGTTAAATAGATTTAAGTGTTTTGAGAAACTTGTTTTATTCAATTTAATTAAAACCTTTACGCGAATTAACTTGCGGGCGCGCTGTTGCGAGACCTACAAAACAAGAGATGTCTTCTGACCAACTAATTAGCAGCATTTCCTGAGTCCTGAAGTTTTGAGTCATGGTTTTGGTAAGCTTAAATAACCGTAGTTGTTTGGTACTAAAGCTGCAAGAGAGAAGATGAACGTCCAGACTTCCAGAGTGTCTTATTACTGTGAAATTTAATTATAGGTTATTAAAATGGTTACAAATTAATGCGTGGCAACAATTTGGTTATAGATAGAATGGCTACATCAATAAGTCATTTGCAGGAGTCTATGATCAAGTTCTGTCACAATACGTCATTTATATTATGCAAACAAAAATATTTTCAGCACCTACACCATGTTCTTCAAGTATAAACTAATATGAGTTAATCTTATTCTGAGTTTTTTACATGCTGCTACAGGGCGTTTGATACCTTCTTCCTACAATTCTGTATTCTAAGTGGAATTCTTATATAACTGAAAAATGACAGATGTTTTAAATTTAAAACACAGATAGCATTGTTCGTGGGCTGAAAATAATACAGATATATAGTTCTATCAATATCAGTCCTCTTTTACTTCGTTGGGAATTAGAGAATGTTAAAATTTTTTAATTATCTTTCAAATATCTCCCAGCAGTATTTAGCAATTCCAGTGAAATTTGATTTGTTAATAGTACTTTAAATAGTACATATGTTAGCTTCAGCAATGATATGCATACAGGCTAGCATTAAAATCATTTTGTAATATATATATATATATATATATATATATATATATATATATATATATATATATATATATATATATATATATATATATATATAAGGAACATTCCACGACAACTTGATGCACCCCGAGTTTAAAAATTGACTCAACCAAATGAAACAAGCAGACATTTCAAAATGTTCATTACAATATATTTTTAGCTCCACCGTGCACGTGCTGTTATCCGTATATACATCGAAATATTTTAATGGAAGGCTTCTAAAAGGAATTCCTTTCTTTTCTGGGGGAGTTCTTCCTATTCAAGATGTTGTAAGCAGTTCAATTCGCCTCATTTAGAAAACATTCTTTGCAATCGTTTCAACGTTGAATCAAATCATAGTAAATAACTGGGATGCAGAGAGATTTTTGGGATGTCATATTGGATCAGTAGCCTTAAATTTTTTCAAAAGGCTAGTCGACATGTGAAAGCTTATGTTCTTATGACATTTTAAGAGCCCATATGTTTCATTTTATTTCGTCAAATTTTGAACCCGGGGTGAGCCAAGTTAAGTGGAGCATTCCATAAATAAAAAAAACCTCCAGTTTCCACCAGAAGCCGAACCAACAAACGAATATACTTCCGGAATGAAAGATCGCAGATATATATTGAAATTAGAATTTACAAAAAAAAAATTTAACTTTCTGAGAAAATAATATTATAATATTTAAACCTGAGATAACTTGTTCAGGATGGTAAGAAAATCGAAAAATTCAATATTAGCTCCAGACATAGAAATCTTCTCCTAATTTTTATTTGAGAGTAACATTTAATAAAAAATGTTATCTAGAATGAACAACTATATATTTATATATATATATATATATATATATATATATATATATATATATATATATATATATATATATATATATATATATATATATTTATACGGATGGCCCATATATATAAAAAAAAACTTTTTTAGCTTTTCAAAAGAAATATTTTTAAATAAGTGATGTGTGATTACACAATTCAAATTAGCCAGTATTTATCACTTCTTTTTATTGAACACTTGATAACCTTTCTGTTTCTTAAGGTTGAAGGTGCCATTAAGAATTTATTTATATTTTTTTATTAATAGAAGGTCATTAGTCCAAATCTATATATAGTTTTTTACTTTCAGTTGGAATTGTTCATTATTATTTGCTCAAAAAAAAGAACTTTTCTTAAAAAGTAACTTTTATTCGTAAAATTAACTAACTCGTTTAGTAGCCTAGTTAGGTAGACAGTAAATGATTAATAAAATTTACCGCCTAGTGTTCGGCTTTGGCTTCGTTTACGAAATAAACATATTTTTTATTATTTAGCCAATTATTTTTTGTCTTAATAGATTTAAGAATTCTTTGGTTTCTGTAAATTATATTTCTTATCTAATTCTATTAAACCAGTGGTGTAGCGTAAATTTTTGCCGCTCGGGGCAGAAGCAAAATTTGCTGTCCCGAGCAGATAAAAAATTTCCGCCCCCTCTCCTCTGATTATATATATATATATATATATATATATATATATATATATATATATATATATATATATATATATGGTTTCATAGCGTTCTACGCCTTCCGGTTCCCAATCTCCATTGTTTTCGGTCTTCCCAATCCCCTGAAAGTAAGTTTCTTTCGGACATGGCTCGGTTAATGCCCTTAATTCAGGTAACTTTTGGTCTTCCTCTTTTTAGTTTTTCATTTGGTGTCCATTTTAGGATTTGCTTTGGTAGACGTTCGTCCGTCATTCTCTCCACATGTCCATACCATACCAGCTGACGTTGTTCGGTCTCATCGAGAATAGTTTTCTTTACGCCTATAAACTCTCTAATTCTCTCGTTGGTTATCCGTTCGATCCTTGACTTTCCAGCAGATCTTCGCCAAAAGTCTTTTTCAAGAGCCAGCAGTTTACGTTCTAATGCTTTATTTATCTGCCATGTTTCATATCCATACAATACAACGCTTTTAAATATTGCATTGTATAAAAGATGTTTTCTTTCCTTGGAGATGTTTGTTAACCATAATAGTGAGTCTAGGCATCCGATAGCTTTTTTCCCTTTAGTTATTCGCTCCAATATTTCTTCTTCAGTTCGTCCACTTTGACTGATCTTTGTTCCAAGATAGGTATAATCAGAACAAGATTTTACTATGATATTGTCATCCACTTCTAAATCTGTTTATTCTCCACCGATACACATATATTTAGTTTTCCTGCAGTTGACCGTTAATTCCCACTCTTCGTATTCTTTAAATAGTTTCCTCGTCATAAATTCGAGGTCTTCTTTATCTTAGGTCACTACCACTTGGTCATCTGCAAAATGAAGCGTATATAAATGGGTGCAATTATTTAATTCTATTCCCATTCTACTGCATGATCTTCTCCAATTCTTTAAAGCTTCATTGAGGTAGATTTTAAAGAGAGTTGGTGATAGACAACATCCCTGGCGAAGGCCTTTGGTCACATGAAAGCTTTCTGATAAGTTATTGCCAATCTTAATTCTGGAGAATGCTTGGTCGTATAGCTGTTTGATGGCTTGGATCGCTGTATTGTTAATTGGAGACTTCTCCATCACGTGCCATAATTTTTGAGTTGGCACCATATCATATGCTTTTGTGAGGTCAACAAAAAGTAGTTGAACCTCTCTATTTCTTGCCACCTTCTTTTCATTAAGTTGGGTTATTATAAAGATAAAATTTTTGATTGTGAAAAAAATTTATATTACAAATTTGAGAACGATCAATAAAAAAAATGTCTCAAAAATTTAAAATTGTTAAATATAAGAAAATATTTAATTGTAAATACGTTTTGCATTCTTGTATTAATAAATTACACAGCCCAACAAGAAAAAATGTTTGTAAAAACTTTTTAAACCAATTTGCCTTAATCTTATCTCTTTTTGGGTGCTCAAACCGTATTTGGTATCAGTTTTTTTTCTTCACCCACAATTTTCTCGCAATATTACATGCATTATATATTTCAAAAATAGGAACAATTTGATATATAAAAATTAAAAATCACAGCTTTTTTAATAAGTTACAATCTTTACTTAAAATAATATTAAATTACTAAAATGTTAATACTAGGTGCTTATATTTTTGTATTTCCTCTCCTTTTTCTCTGTAAAGTTTCTTGCATAGCTTTTCCTCCTATGTGATGCATGTTGATGTTCTCTATGAAGTAATCGACAGCAATCACCCCTCATGTTGATATTCCATCGTCCCTAGTATCGTTTCTCCATCTCTTTTATATCCTGATGAAACTGTTCCCCTTGCTCTTCACTCACATTACCTAAGTTTCCAGGAAAAAAGTCAAGATGGTTGTGCAAGAAGTGGACTTTAAGGCTCATCAGTCAACCAAGATTTTTTAACTTGTCTATCGTATTAACAACGATAAGTTCATAGTTAGGGGCTTTCACATCAAAAACTTAGTCAAAATTTCTGTTAATGATATTCAAGCCGACTTCTCCTTTGTACTCATCGTTACTTCCAAGTTGGAATCGAACATCAATATACGAATATCGGGCCCAACGAAAATCTCTTCTTTCAGTTTAGCTTCTGATATATGAGAACATTTTTTACACAAATATTAAAAACAATAACTATCTTTAGGCAAAGCTTTTACAAATTGTTTCATTAAGCCCAACTTTAACTATAATAGTGGTAAAAAAATCTTTTTGTGGTCTACTAATGTTTTATGCAAAATATTCCTCGCCGGGTGTCAAAGTTTTTCTTACAAGCTATTGATTTTGGGACCAAAGTAAAACCCTCTTGCTCTGTTGTCTTACTCATATATAAAACATGGTAACTTTGTAAATTCCTTTTATTGACCAAGGAGCATGGAGACAACTTTTAAATCTCCTTAAAGCATCCAATCAGAAGCTTTATAGTTAATTTTCTGTAAAATTATATTAAGATTTTCGTAAGTTTCCTTCATATGGAGTGAATGAGCAACAGGCAATGAAACATAAGTATTTCCATTATGTAATAATACACATTTTAAACTAATTTTTGATGAGTCTACAAAAAGTCTCCAATCTTCCTTCTTGTACTCAATGCCAAATTCATTCATTAGACTGTCAATATCATTGCAGTAAACCAAATCCTCTTCCTGCCTAAAAAATTAAGGAAATTGTTCATCTCTTGTTGTATAATGGTAAATAGATATTCCAGCTTTCAATAAATGTTTTCCTTTTTTCTGGAACCAAACAATTCTGTTTTCTCCTTACTCAAAGCCAAATCTCTCACTAAATTATTTAACTCAGCTTGTGTAAACAACTGTGGTTTTAAATTTTCTGGAAAACATTGGAACTCATCATCACTTTCATTAAATTCGGGACTGGACTGTAAAACGTCATCAATAGAATCAGGTGGCACAGGGACAGGAAATCCCGATCCATGTCCTACAGGTCGATCAGCTGAAGTAAAGTTAGGATAGACAGTTACTTTCTTGTTTTTAAAGTTAATTCCAGAACTATCTATGCTGCAAAAATAACAATCATTTGAATATTTTTTTTGCTCTCTCCATATTATGGGTATGGCAAATTTATAAGCTTTCTTCTTTTTCTATTTTTGTTTAATATTAAAATGTGAAAAATTGGTAAGTAATACGACTTTTTTATTATTATATTCGGGATCAGGGGCCCTATCCTCGAACAGGGGAACGTGAAGTGAACGGTGAAAAGGTGGCGAACGCGTATTCTTGAAATATCCATCACTCATATCCTCGTTCGCTCGGTGAGAGGTAAGTGAACGGTGAAACATGCGCAAATGATATGTCAGCAGCTAAATGACATATTTAACGCACGGATTTCAAAAAATAAAATAGAATTAAAAATTTTTATTTAATTAGGTGGTACCCCGATATTTTCAATATTGTCAAATTTTTTAATAAAAATATCCTTAGAAAGTTGAATATCTCGCAAATATTAAGCAAATTTTACAGACATATAAAATTATTACAGGAGATTCTGTTCATAACTCAATTATATGAGCGTGCTATTTAAAAATTTTTGTCCATAACAGCCGAATATCTTAGTTTTAAACAGTTAAGTCTAACATAATTCTTTTCACGATACAACTTATAATAAATTTGTAAGCTATCTGCAACTTTTATTTAAATAAGTAACAAATTTTATATTCAAAATATGTTAACTACAGCACTTAACTTAATTAGACTGTGTTAAACACAATATGACACTACAATTAAATAAATATTATGATTATAATTTATCGGGACATATAAATATGAACCCTACAGACCAACGAACGAGGTCCTTCAGCATAAAAACCTTATTTATGGTACATAAAATAAAAAATATATATATTTAAAGTTGAATGTGAGATCCACCAGTATCTTTAATGGACGTTTTCTCTCTGGCCTTTGGTTTCGGTCCCTGATCATAAACAGTTTCACTATCATTGTTCAAGTTTTAGGTTTTCTTTTAAATTTACTTGTCAGGACAGAACATCTTGCAGTAAGAGGCTGGACACTTTATTAATTCATACAATAAATAACTGATTGGATAGTATCCGTAGTGGATAGGGATGATGGCTTTTAGTCATACTACGTAGAGTTGTAATTTCCACCGTTTCAAGGTTTATCAGTGCTGACTTTCTGCAATTAGTGTCAGTATATTACTTTGTATATATGATTGCTGCTTTTCTTGATATCCTTTTTTCTTTATATATTAGAATCTTCAAGTACTTGGCTCTTTGTATGCATTTTTGTTTAACAGTTCTAGTGCCAATTTAAGATAAATTTAATCCAGGTAAAGTACAAATATTATAATGACAATCAATAACTTCACAAGAATAACAATAACAGCAGTATTTTTTTTTTTACTTTTGACGATTAATTTAAAGTACCAAAGCTACTTTTTGCCTAAAATGGCAACAAAATGTACTACGGATATTGTCGGTCTGACAGGTCAATTCAATCTGTCATCCATTTTATTTTTTGAAATTCTCGGGTTTTAGCACGTTCATATCTGGCAACATTGGCTTTTCAAGAATACGGCTTTTACTGTCAAAAAGTTCACACCGCCATTCCCATCGCCATTCACATCACCTTTCACATCACACTTTCGAGGATAGAGGCCCAGCACACCAAATAAGACAGGAATTAGTTAAAATTATTGTCAAAGTTTTTTCATCGTTGGCCTGTGTTATTAAAAAGGAAATTATCAATTTTAAAAAAATATTTTTAATCGAGAATCATAAAAATAATATTGAAACTATTGAGTAGTGAATGAATGAAGGTAATAAATATTGTTCTTTTATTAAGCACATAACTTTAAACATTAATTTTGAAAATTATCAATTCCGTATAAAAATAAAACAAAAGTTCATTATTCATTTAAAAATATCCTTAGCAACCTTTTGATTATATATGCCGATAGAGATTTCGAAATCCTTTTAAAAATTTCCCACATTTTATAAAAATTAATTCTTGTAAGACTAAATTCAGATCGACAACGAAAATCTTAAAAAATTGGCGTGTCTAATGTAATTCTGGCAATGAGTATGAAAATCCATATTAACCAATTAGACTTACCTGCAGGTATGGAATTCCCTCTATCAACGAAAAAATTGAAAAAAATTCTAATCAAAATAAAACATTTTGTCCAAATTTGCCACATCTAGCCACTGCATTAAATTTTTGGTGCAAAGGTATTTTCCTTCGATCATACCCTATAAATTTAAAAATTTGACAGACACAAACATGTTTACTTATCATTTCTTTCAGTTTAATTGCTTGACGTGGTTCTTTTCAGTGTTTTTAAATGTTAGAAATTATTATAAATGCGAAGTTTGAAATTAATATTAACAAAAATAGGATTTAAAAACTTATTTTTATTGGTAAATATCGTTAGATATTGTTTACATATTGAAAGTAACAATAATAATAATCTAGGCAACCATAAATTCATTTCTAGAATTGACATACCGATTATCATATGATACTCTTTTAAATAATGCAATTAGGAAAGGATAGCATAAAATCGGTACGTATGTACCAAGAGATGAAGTATCTACTGTTTATCAACACTCTTCTTAAATAGAAATAAAAATCTTATTACGTTATTCAGCGTTCAAACAACCGGGCCCTAGTTCTGACGTTATGCTAATTCTATAGGGGTATGTTCGAAGGTATTTCACAAAACCAAAATTGTACGAAATTGGTAACAGATTGTAATTAAATCGTTAATAAAAGTTATCTTCTTGATTGTGTAATTCCAACCAATAAACATCCTAGTAAATCAGGTCAGGGAATCAGGGGCATGTTACTCGACTACCAAAATTAACCCACCAATGACATTATGTTTCCGAGACGTACTATCTCATCATGCTACAAAATGCGCTGATGCTCCGTCATGTTGAAAATACGTTCTATTTATTACTGATTTTTTGAACGATATTTTATTTTTGTATTTTTTAGTAACGCTATTTCTTTTATTTTTCAGGTTTGTACCTTCCCAATATGTGTGTAACAATGACAAAGTCCTAAAAAATGCTCACGCGTAAGTATTTTCCAAGCAAAATTATTTAAAAAATATTATTTTTTCACACAAGTATTTTCCATTTATATTGTAAGACAAACAAACAATCTAATAGGAAGCTAATTTTAATATACAAGGACAACTTGTATCGTGATGATATTCAAACTTATCCATATGTATGTTACACATATGCATGATGAAAAATATGTAAACCATTAAACTTCCTTTACTGATAAATTTTTGTATGAACTTTTGTATTGTTTGACGTCAAAGCAATATGGATAATTGTGTGACTAAAACTTCACAAGATTATTTAACGAAGCATCTTGACTCGAAGCACGTAGTCTCTAAATCTGTTAGAAATTTGATTTAATAAAACATATTTAATCCAATTTTTATTGTAATATAGCCTGAAAAAATAATATTCTTATTGTTCGCCGATTGTAATAGACTTATATAGATGGGTTTATAGTGTTTTTTACAATACAAAAATGTGTAGGGCATTATAGATAAAATATTTCTATAATTTGATGAGATAAAGCTAATAAATCTAAAAATGAAATAACATAGAGGGTGATCTATTTAAAATGAGCAAAAGGCAGCAATTTCCGGTATAACTGCCACCATCTTGAAAATATTTTAGCCAAAATGCCCCCATCGACTTTAGTAAACTGCAAAATTTAAAAAATTTCCCAAAGTTTTTTTTCCAAGAAATCGATCGTGGCAGTTGGTCTTGAAATACTCTGTATAATACATACTTTTAGTTACATTACATAATTCTATCCACCACAACCATAACCCTCTTCTGAGAATTCGATTAGAGGAATTAAAATTAATACATTTTAAGTGACTCATCTTTTTTACCCTCTGTCGATTCACACTTGCTTTTAAATATTCGAATCGATTTTTTAGTGCACTTCTGGAAGTCGGTTAACTTGAAACTTACGTATGTCTAATAATAGTAAATTTTAAACAATCAGCTTATTTCCAAAGTCCAATCGACTTGAAATTTAATATTCTTATACCACACTCTGTCAAATTTCAAACAATCCTTTCACTTCCTTCAGTTAATGATTACAAGAAATGAACAACTATGAAATAAAGACATTTAAGTGACATGATTTTATATAAAAATGCATTAAAAATTAAAATTTTTCTTTTCTTTTTTCACAACAGTTGGTCATATCTAAATGAAAGTCATAGTCATAAATTAATAGATTGATCGACTTACCTGTAAGGATGATCGATCTGAATTATTCGAGCTGTTGTCCGAAATGATTATTACACACTGTAGTATGCGTTCGTCATACCTAGCCAGCACAATTTTTAAAGAGAAACGAAAAATTGACGCCTGTCTTGTTACGTAAAAATAGCAGTATTCAGTAATTGACGTAATGTCTTCCTGATTTTTTTCTCCAATTCTATCAGTAATTGACGTAATGTCTTACTGAAATTTTGTCGTAATTGTAGTAATTGACATAATGTCTTACTAATTGTTTCTCCAATTTTTTAAGTGGGTCAGCTAACGACAAGACGAGTCAGGAATTTTTTGTTTTTCTTTAAAAATTGTGCTGGTTAGGTATGACGAACGTATACTACAGTGTGTAATAATCATAAATGACAGCAGTAAAGAATAATCAATGTTCTTGCAGTTGAAACTTGAGCTGCGGTAACAAAAAAAGTTGCACGATGCCATATCAGATGAATATGATACTTGTGGAATAATATTGGTTAAGTTCATGGTAAAAGTTCACAAACATCAAGTGAAATGTGAACTGGTACTTTGTCGTGATGTTATGCTATATTTCCCATCATTTTTTGCGTATCGCCTCACGCAAACGTCGCATATAGGCTAAATAATTAATTTTATTTATTTTTTTTTAGACGGTAAAGTTAATCGAAATTCCGCGATAGTCTAGACTATGACTTAAATTATTATAAAAAAAATTGATTTCCATTATGATCTATTATTTTTTATTTAACATGAGCAGCGATTGGGCCTCCTTAAACAGGTAGGAATGCTCAACTATCGCGACCAAAAGAAACAATTATTTTAAAACAGTTTGCTATACAACATGCTGCCTAAAACAATATTGTTTTTCAAAAGTATCGTAAATATTGTGTACGAAAAGAATCAACATTATACTACTTATTACATAATCAAATAATTTAAATGGTCATAAAGAGTTTTAATCTAAAAATGTGGAAATGAGCAAAAACTTCCGTTTTCTAAAGAATTTAGTTCACTCTTTAATTGCTTTAAAATGCTTTTTATTTTTAGTAGAAACATAACTATAATTGAACAACGAATTAGAAATAGTGATCATTGTCTTGTTTCTTCATTTATTAGTTAAGATAAAGCTAATGAAAGTTATAACATTTGCCATCTGAACTGCAAACCGAATTAACATTTAAAGGCAATCAACTTTTATAACAAAATACCCACACTAAAAAAATTCTAAGTATTATGACTTTAGTTGTTATGCGGATATTGCAATTTCTTTTGACATTTTTGCTGCATACTCCCGATTTGTGAGCCAATCAGTTAATTATATGTGCCATCGAGGTATACAGGATGTCCGTTCAGTACATCAATATTCGACTGCAGAATTATCATTAAATCGTTGAAAAATTTGATAAACAAAATGCTAATGGTGTTAAACGGAGTACATTTTAAAAATTGTTTAGGTTATAAAAAGTCTTCTAAAAAATGTGGCACTAAATTTTTTTTTAATGTAACGACCTGTAATTTTTTATCGAAATTGTCATTGAATTCTCTCTTCAACCTAAAATTTATTTTGCCCTAAAATGCGATGTTGCCCAATTATTAATTTTTTAAATATCTTCACATGCCACTAGATACATGGTGTTCTACTTAAAAAAAAAAGATGTAAAATATCAGTATTTAAATATCAATACTTACGTAACAACTTTGTGCACCCTGTATAACTAAAACTTCGCCATTTTTTACAAATAAGAAATGAACCATGTTATGGCTTTTAAAATTAATGTGAAATGCTGATTTCGACCAAAAATTAATTGAAAATGTATTAATTTGGCAACGTCATATTTTAAGACGAAACATTTAGGGTTGAAGAAAGACTGTAACTATGATAAATGGATGTAGGTCGTTACATCCAAAGAAAATATGCATTAGGGTGATAGCACCAATTATGAACAAGAACCAATGATGGACATTTTTTCTAAATAAACCGAAATAATAACCAAACGCAAAAGAATTTTGGGGATGGTAACGCTGGATTATAAGTAGTAGGGGGTCAGTTGTCTAACTAACAAATCAAAATGTCAAGATCGGCCACTTTCTTCAAGATGGCAGCCTAAATATAAGTGAAGTATGAGCTACGTCCGAAAAATCCGGTTTTATTATGAAAATCATTAAGAGAGTAAGTATATATTTTCGTGAATTACTTCATTATGTTATTTGATAATTAAGTTTGATATTATTTTATATTGAATATTAGGAACTAAGAATATATTTTGTCATAATATTAAATAGAAACATAACCTAAAATCTCTGTTTTTTACAATGTTTATTACTGGATCGAGTACAGACCAAATTACCAATGATGGACAAACGATGTTCTAAATCTAGAAAAAAATCAATAGACCAGGATGACACAACTTCCGAAGATACAGATTTAGAAATAACATATTCTGAGAGTGAAAACCGTAGTTATAATGGAAAAGAGGATGGCATTACCGAAGATAACGGAGAAAGGGCAAAAATAGATGAGTGTAAACAGCGGAAAAGAGCTGGACTCGCGCATGAAAAAAGGGAGATCCAAAGACGTCGCGAAAACAAGAGTGAAGAAAATTCTGAAGATGAATCGCTAAACATGCTAAATATCAAAACGTTACCTTCAAAATATAAAGCCATTGTTTGACCCGGACAGTTTGTCATAGTAAAATATGAAGACGAGTTTTTCCCGGGCAGAACAGAAGCCGTTGATAAAGACCAGTATGAAATTAGCACTATGGTACTATCAACAGACAATTCTTTTAGATGGCCTGACAAACCTGATAAAATATGGTATAAAAACACGATCTAATAGAAGTTATAAGTGAACCTTTGCTTCTGAATAAAAGAGGTTTCTATAAAGTTAAGGAAATGGAGAAATACTTACCTGATTTAGACAGTATTTAATTACGTAGACACACTTCCTTTTGTGATTTTTAGTATTTTTAATTCACAGATCTCTGAAGATCTCATTAATTCCTAATATTTTGTTTGTAAGAAAAAACAATTTAATTTTATAAGAATTTACTTAGTTTTTGTTACTTTGCTTATTTTGTTTTTAGTTTTATAATGTTTTTTTTTTTTAAATGGATAAATACTTTAATGATACTGAGGCTGTAAATGATAAATTTATGAGACTATTACTTCGATGCCATAGTTTATATGAGAATAAGTGTTTTTTCTTTCAGAAATATTTTAATTGGGGGTTATTATCGCAAATAATGTGAGTTCAAATAAAGCTCAAATAAAAGCTAATTTATGATTAATAAGTGCCTATTCTTTTTAAATATACCTATCATTTACGTACCTACCTAAATTTGTAATTGAATGCTTTTTAGAAAAAGCCAGGTTACTGCTAATGACTGGGTTTCTTTCATTGAACTTGTCCATAACTGGTTGATCAGTACTGGGATTTAGGTGTCCATTAATGGTGATTTTGAACTTTCTACATTTTTAAGTAAAATAACATATTTATATCCAACTATTTAAAGTTCAACTTAAAGATTCGTCTTCTCATATTATCTCTAAATTCATTTACCACTATACGGTATCTGTACACATAAAAACACGAATTTTATTTTATAAAACGGAAAAAGGTATCCTTAACATGTCCATAATTGGTGCCGTCACCCTACGCTTTTTTTGAGATACCCTATATAAGGTAAACTATTTTTGCAATGGGCTTCCTTTAACCCTTTTAACATTCTGCTTATCAAATTTTTCACCAATTTAATGATATAGAAGAATTAACGAGTATCGGAGAACGAAATGGACACCCTGTATATGGCAGGAAGATAAGAAAATAGTTATTTTATCATCTCGTTAATGAGTTGGCTAAAATCTGTAAAACAATAAAATTATCTATTGTTTTTTTAAATATCTACATCAATGGGAATGTTTTCCTCATAATTACAGGCTGAAATCAGAGCTATCCAAGAGGAGAATGAGAGATAAAGAAATCACAATGTATGTTCATAATATAACTTGTAAGGACACCCTGTATATGGCAGGAAGATAAGAAAATAGTTATTTTATCATCTCGTTAATGAGTTGGCTAAAATTTGTAAAACAATAAAATTATCTATTGTTTTTTTAAATATCTACATCAATGGGAATGTTTTCCTCATAATTCCAGGCTGAAATCAGAGCTATCCAAGAGGAGAATGAGAGATAAAGAAATCACAATGTATGTTCATAATATAACTTGTAAGTTAGTTCAGGACTATAAAGGGGCGCTAAATGACCTAAGAGCTAAATATATATATATATATATATATATATATATATATATATATATATATTGGGTTTAGCCTGAGTACCATGGCATGGGAATCGTCAAGGTAATGAGGAGGCTAACTACCTGCCAGGAGCAGGTGCGTCTCAATGCCTTATATGATCAGAACCGTTTTTCGGAGTTAGGAAATTGGTTGAGGACAAGATTCAATAATGGTGGTACAACATAGTGAAACACAGACAAGCTAAAACAGTTTATATCGAAGCCCTTAACCACACTAGTAAAAGATCTAAATTCAACAGAAGGATCATAATGACTGGCCTTCTGACAGGACACTGCTATTTAAACAAACATTTAAACTTACTCGAGCTGGCAGATGAATCCAGGTTCTGTCAAGAGAAAGAGGATACGACAGATCATATCCGGTGCCAGTGCGTTGCCTTTTCTAGGTTCACATCAAAATAATTGACGCAACCACAACAGAAAAGCCTTATCAATGTATAAGATGTAGATTAATAAAATCCAGCTGAGCAAAAGTATCATTGTAACAAGGAGTCACAAATGTTCAACTGCGAATTTGACCAATGTATTGGAATAGTCCAGTAAAACAATAATTTCGTCCGACGATGTTTTTTCTGGTCAGTAATTTTTTCTTAATTTTGATGTTAAATGATTGATTTTGCGTTTTTTGTCTTTTCTTTTTGCTACTTTTTTTGGCATACTTTTCTTCCAGCATACGGCCACGCCTGCCTGTGTTAGTTGTAGTTTAAGGATTTCACATCTTTCGAAGAAAAGTAAACCTCCAGCAGTGCGGTGTTAGCCTGTGCAGGTATCCGAAACTGCAGTGTAGTCTTCGTAATTGCGGATCTCAGCAGCGCAGTGTTCAGTATAAGGTCAGTATACTTTGAATAATTAACTTTCTATCTATAAGAAAGAACATGAGCCCTCCTTACTTTAAATAGACTTCAATTGTACTTCGTGTTGTGTGTCCGATAAAAGAAGTCAAATTTTATTTAATATCGTATTACTTATGATTTATCTAGTCTGGTTTAATTTAATCAAATCATTCGATTTTTCAGAATGGTGGTAAAACTCTAGCGCAATTGCAACAAATAACTGTTTTCGTCACCTTTTTGCAACATATATACTTTTATTCCTAGATTATAACAAGGACGATAGATAAGATTTCATTTTTCTTTTTCGCGTACACGTTTCTCCTCGTAATTAATAATATATTGTTTACCAAAAACATTAACAGAAATGTGTAAATCAGAAGGGAAACTTGTGACGATATCAAACAATAAAAATTCATGTCAAATATTTCCACGGAGTTCTTAAAAAAGGTTTGTTTTCATCGTACCGGATGTACAATTTTTTTTTACTTAATATCAAAAATTCACTTTTTAAAATATTTGTAAAAATTAGTAGTCTAGAGATCACACCAATGACATTTATTACTGGCAAATAAAATATAAAAAGATTCTTAAACATTCTATAAGAAATTTACATAAACTAAAAGCACCATTTTACATTTAGTGAACTTAAAATCTACATTACATAAAGTTTCTACGATATTCTAGGATACTTTTCTCTTGAAAATCTTATTAAAAAACACTTTTTTGATTTCAAAATTCATGTAGCTACCTTAAAATCCCTTAATTGACAATTTTATTTTGAAATTCAAGATAAAATTTTGCTTCCGTATAAATAAATTGCATCAGTAACTGTCCTCGGTGTTCTGGAATCCTATTCCATGTATCAATCTCTATCAAAATCGAATGGAATACTATGTATAATATATGAAATTTTATATCCATAAATGACTTTAATTTTCTTTCAGACTTTGTCATAATGATCATCAATCAGTAAGTTTCTATTAAAAGATTGGCAGCATTAAAATTTTCCTGTAAGTTATTTTAACAAAAAAATATATACATAACATAATGTACTCCTGCAATAAGTTTAGTTCATTTTGTACCTAATAAAATAGTGTTCCAGGAAATAAATGGAAACCCAAGTATTATATCGTATACATCACAAAAACCTTAATAAAGATATCAGCACATTAACGAAATGATTTAATTGTTCAGCAACAAGAATGACGATACTTACCTAATATCACCAACTTTATCGTACACTGCAAAAA
Source organism: Diaprepes abbreviatus (assembly GCA_034092305.1). NCBI lineage: Eukaryota > Metazoa > Arthropoda > Insecta > Coleoptera > Curculionidae > Diaprepes > Diaprepes abbreviatus. The sequence goes on from JASJET010000200.1 coordinate 8,780,018, forward strand.
GGAAATGCATTAAATTTAATGTAAAGGTGCTGGAAGCAAATTTCACAAACGTTTAATAAAAGCATTTAATGTAATACATTAAATTTAATGGAATACATTAATCTAAATTAATGTATTTCATTAAATTTAATGTAATCATACATTAAATTTAAAGTTTGATAATTATTTTTGAAGGTGACTATGCACAGCCAGTTTTCATTGAATTTGTAATATGTTATCACATATTTAATGCACCAACATTAATATGAATTCAAAAAATTCTGAAAGAACCAAGAAAACGTGGACATTTTTCTCACAGGTAGCCTACCGCCATCTAGACTGGTCTCGAACTCGTTGGTTCCCGTCAGTACGCGGTAGGTATGTACACCTCACCATAAAAAAAATTGGACCCTTTAAGCAACTTATATCATGCTAAACAAAAAGTTCAATACAAGTTGCGCCATCTCCCGGAATCTCATTCAATGTACGTTATCGAATATTGAATAATAATGTATATTCCTTTAGTATTAGGGTATATGTGAATTAATTTTAATGTTCAGGAGTTGAAATATATTTTCAGGTACTATTTTGAAATTTAAGATACCATTTAATCAAATGTAATGTACAACGTACTGATATTTGAATGAATTGCTTTAAATTCAAGGTAAATGTAAATTATTCACGATTTTTGGTACAAAATCATTAAATTTAATGTAAAATGAACATTAAATTTAAGGTTATTTTTAACAGTGTAGTTTAAATATTTGATTATCAAACTGATGAGGTATTAGCTTGTACCTCTCAAAGATTTTTCGAACGTTTTTTAGAGAAGGAAAAAGACATCGCCCCATTTTCTTTAGAACATTATTGAGAAGTGAAATATGATGAATTCACACAATTGCAGACAAGAGTCAACTTCAAATCTCTTTAAATATAAATATATTAAAGGCTTTTTGGCTTCCGCATCACTTGCATTACTATTTGGGCCGGTCAAAATAACTGTTAGTCTGAATAGAAAACCAAGTGTGTAAAGACCAAATTTAATCATTTTGAGAAATTGTTATATTTTATATATTTCTTTTTACATTGAAATATTTATTTTCTCTCGATTTTTAGTATTTTATTGTTTATTTATTATAAATAGAACTTATAACAAGATTAGCAAGCCTATGTAATTGAAGAACGTATTTAGGTTTACGCGATACTAGTGGTGTACCTATATTATATCACTTTAGTAAGAAGTGGTTCGAAAAGTCCCGAGACTGGCTCATACATAGCGACTCTAATAACAGATTCATATGATTTTTAGTTAGAATCAACCATCAAATGATACGGATCACAATTCGGTAACACTTTAGCCATTAGTCATCAAGATATTGAAGTTTTAATGACGCACCTTTTAATATTATCCAAACAGTGGGAAAACGGAGTTCGTACGTTGATCCAACATTATTATTTGATGTGAAAAAATACCGTTATAACCCAAGAGTGACTTGAAAACTGTTATAAGGAATCGGCTCGGTCGGAAGCAACCATTTGTCGCTAGTTTGCTGAATGCAAACACAGTAGTACAAACATAAATAATGCTGAACGTTCTGGGCACCCAAATGAGGCTGTTACTTGGGAAAACATAATAAAAAAAATCCACAAAATCGTGCTAAACAGTCGCAAAGTGAAAGTACGTGAGATAACTGACAATGAAGAATAAAAAAAAGTGCTCTGTCACTAAGACAGTGCACTGTGTTACAAGTGGATCCCAACTATAGCAAAACTGCATGAATTACACTTAGAATTGGTTCCACATTCACCGTAATCTCCAGATTTGGTTCACAGTGACTATTACCTGTTCGAAAACTTCAAAAAAATACCGAAAACAGATATGGCTTCAATAAAAAGGTGATCACCGAATCTGAAGCATCTTTTGAAGGTTTGAACAAATCGTTCTATAAAAAAGACATAGAAATGTTAGAGCACTGGTGGAATGACCGTATCACTTTAGGGACTAGAATGAGACTATGTTGATGAATAGAGTCGAATTTTGCCAAAAAAATGTATTTTTATACTTCAGTCTAAAAACTTTTTGAACCACCTGGTATGAACAGAACTTGTGGCAAAATTATCTACCCTAAATTTACAGGATAATTTTAGGAATTCGCTAAATCCATTCATCTCAAAATTATATTTATTATTAATAATATGATAAAAATATCATGTAACGAATGGCCAACAAATATTATCTAGGAAATCCTAATTGTTATTATGGTCACGGTATTTCTGGTATCATTTATCCAAGGGTGAATGGCTTATAAACACGATGAGCATACCCAACATCAATATTGAATGTACAATTTAAATACATGTATAAAAACATTTACATTATCATATTTTCACTTTCATTGCTTAAAAACTGTGAAATATCCATCCGATAAGAGTATTTGAACATGTTAAATCTAAATAATAGGCTGGGTAATTGTTTAAACATTTAGCCAATTCATTAAATATGCACATCGTTTACAGGGCGTTACTACTGTACAAGTCACGCTTTGTGTGTTTTCTGCTCTAGGGTAACGAGTTATCTTAAATTTGGAAATACCAAGAGAAAGTTATTTGGTATCTAAGAATCATAAGATATAATTAATTATTTCTATAAAATGTTATATCTAAATCTGTTTCAGTACTGTGTTTTATTTTCATGAGCGAAAAAAGCGATTCGGTAACGACAATTTTGTTTTGTTGTTTATAAGATTGTCAGCCTTTCTCCTCTGAAGATGTGTGGTATTCGAGCAGTACAAGTGTCCTAAAAACAGTTAAAAAATCAATTTCTCGGAAATTTCGTTAGTTTTAAAGGTAATAGATAGTTTCCAGGATATTTCTATGTAATAACTTCATTTACCATGTGGTCAAGGTATTGTCGTATTAAAGGAGTATGAGTATTTTTTTTTACTTTTCGCACGCTCATGACAATTATGTCCCTTTTAGGATTGTATGTTGTATTAACGATTCTTATTTACCGAATTTTTGTTAATTTTTTCAAGGGTCTATTTCAACTACTAGTCGCAATTTTAACTATTTTTCGATTTTAGCGAAACGTCAACGCACCTCTCCATTATCTGGTATTTTCGTACTCATTGAGAATATGGATCTATTTACGCATTTACCGTGTTTACTGGATTAATTTTATCCTTTAGGAAACGTGGACGTCCGTTTCCGTCAAGATTAATTTATTGTAAATTACTTGTGTAAAACCTAAGTTTTAACACAAATCAGGGGTTGTTGGTAAAGTCCCGCCAAACCTCCCGACTAGAATGAAAACTCTAGCAGCCTCACCTTTCTTCTCGCTCACCGCAATAGAAGGAGAATGAGTGAAACTCAGAGTTAATGAAGGTTAATTAAGTTTTTATTTTGTTTGGGAACACTCCTAGGGAATGAGTTATTTTGGAAAAGGTCGTCAAGTAATACTCATCCTTGACTCTTAGTTAACTTTTTAATTTTTTTTATTTCAGTACTATTTTTCACAAGTAATGTTGGGAATTATTTTAATCCCACTGCCACGTTCGGGTTTATTTGTCAAATCGAGATTTTCATAACTTTACAGCCAATACGAAGCTGACTATTAGTCGATATCAGGTTATCACCACTTTGTCACTTTCTAGTATTATTTTTAGGTCAGGACGCGTCGGTTAAAAGTAACTCGTACGCGTCGCTAACTTCGCCTTTTTATGGACGGTATCAATTTCAGGAATTAAGACACGTGCACGATCATTATTGTCTGTAAAATGTTATGTTGTCAAAGACAACCTGCTTTAAGAACCACGAGCTGCCTAAAAAATAAAACGGTCAAAGTGGCCCCCGAGAGCTAAGCTCATTCAGAAAAAGGACGAGTTATCTCAAGAAGATCAACCCCTTTATTACGCTGCTGCAGGGTTGCCAGATGATTTTATTTTATTTCCCTAGATTTTTGACAATAAATTCCCTAGATTTCCCTAGGCAAGTTCACTGGAACCTCCAATTTACGACATTCTAATTTACGATACGCTCTATTTTACGATAGAATTCCTATCTATTTTACATTTCTTGTCTCTTCTTTACCCTTACCATATTTCACGAATTCGGCGCGGTATTTGAAATTAACGAATTGAAATGTGTCGTCGCCGCAATGTGATTGGTCGCTTTTACGTCGTAAGTGAATTTTAGTTTTAATAATTTTGTTTTATTTTTTAAGTTTATTTATCTACAAATAATAAATCTAAACTTCAAAAAATGTAAAAGTGTGTACTCAATTGCTAACCTATTCTAAAAAAAATAAACATAGCACTTTTTTTAAATGTATGATGTATTTTTGTTATCTCGATACAAAATTTTTGTTTTAAATATCTTAACCATTTCCGGACTAACACAGAGATTAAAACAATTGCTTGACTTGAATAAACTTTTAGTATGCAAAATCCCATACAAAATACATAAAACAGTTGGGATTTCCCTGGTGGTTTACCGATTAAAAGTTAGGGAGCATGGGAAATCACCGAAATTTCTTAAGACATGTACAACTGCGTTCAAGATTTGTAAGCTGTTTTGTATGTAACTCGTAAAAAGAAATATTATTTATTAGGTTTCATATAATAATTAAAAAACTTGTATATTTTTTAAAAATTCCTCAAGACATATAATTCCCTTTTTCTTTATATGTTACAAAATTCCCTAGAATTAGAGATATTTCCCTCGGTCTGGCAACTCTGCGCCGCTGCCTTTTCGCTTTTATAGCAGTAGTGACGTCGCGTTCTGAAATCGGAGAAGCACCAAGTCGAAATGCCGCCACCGCGCCGTCTAATATCTGGGTTTTTCCCTTTCAGCAATCGAAGATTTGTAGTTTTAGCACTGTTGTATACCCTATAATTTAGAGTATTTAATTTATTTAAGGAGTTTGTTATGTATTAAATCTGAAATTTAATATTTTTGGTAAAATAAGTGTTCACAACAATATATATATATATATATATATATATATATATATATATATATATATATATATATGTGGGTGTGTGTGTGTGAGTGATTCAGTATTAATCCGGGATTACATCCGTTGATTTATTTGGTTTTCTGTAGAAGTTTGCAGATGTTTCGCCAAAATCTCATTTGGTATCTTCTGTGCACCAAGCACAGAAGATGACAAATGAGATAGTGAGATTTTAGCGAAACGTCTGCAAACTTCTACAGAAAACCAAACGAACGAACCGATGTATTCCCGGATTAATACTGAATCACATGTTCCCATCCGTGAAACACTACTCAACAACATATATATATATATATATATATATATATATATATATATATATATATATATATATATATATATATATATATATATATATATATATGTCGGATATTCTCACGGGTGTGATGTGTAATCGAAGGTTTTCGGGTATCCCGTGTATGTGCTGAGTCCCTCTCAGAACTGTAAGGCACCTGACGTTTCGGTGAAATCTCATTCACTGTTTTCAAAGCTCACTGTACGGCGTATGTGGGCGAACAAACATATCTTTCACATATTATTGCTCATTTAGGAGCTTCTTATGTCAAATAATAATAAAATCAGCATATTTTAAGCCCATTGTTAATCTATTATTTCGCTATAACTACAAAAAATAACCATTATGCTAAAATTTACAAAAAATACGACATCTCGGAAACATATTTTAATGATATACGTATAAATCTTAAAATGCCCAGACCATACCGCGTAACATCCTGTATTTACTTACTTACAACAGTGTGAAGAACGGATGCTCTTGCGAGTTATTAATATAACAATTAATCCATTATCGTAAAAATTTTATTATATTTTGGTTATCTGATGATATGCATATCGTTAACAGGTAACACATGTTACAAATTAATATATTAACATAATAACAATATAATTTACGACTGTAGTGTTGACAAAACCTTATAAACCAGATATTTCCATTGGGTTATAACGTAATACAATTTTTTGGAAATTAATATTTAATTAACTCCATCATTACCGGATAATCTATTGTCCTTTTTTTATCATATACAAGTAAAATGAGGTTAATAGTGTTAGCCTAATTATTGAACAAGTCCTTCAACAATATTTTTGTGCCTCTAATCATAATTTTAAGAACTACGTTTAAAAATTTAAAATAGGTTGTACCAGTGAACCAAAGATGAATTAAATTACTAGACATTACAATGTGAAAAGTAAATATAGTACATTCTTTTTGTTTTAAAATGCCACAAGCCTCGTCGCAAGCAAACATTAATTTACACGTAATTTGTATATTCTGTGGTTGCAAAGTATTCAAGGACAGACGTATCCTCAGGAAATGCAGATGTTCGGTGATGAAACTGGTAGATACGTAGTTGTTTTTATGATCAATCTCAGATAAGATCAGGCTCATGCTCGTGGAATATATGAAAATGGCTGGAAAACATTGAAAAAATATTGCTATTTTGAATTAGAAAAGAAGCCAATCATCTTTATTATACCTCAGATAACACCTCGCAACAAATTTTAGTATATATTTTGAATCTTGTATAAAAAATACATTCTTTTGTTAATTTTTTGGCGCTGAACACAAAAATGACAATGAAATTAAAAACTTAGTTGCAATTTTCAAAAACAAGTTTTTTAAATTTTATTTTTAACAAAAAATAAAAAATACATACTTTTACACTTGTAGAGACACCAAATATCCTATCTTTTTGCTTTTCTTTTGTGAATTATTTCTAGAGCATCTCTAACAAGAGTCCAACAGTAGTCGTCAAGCATGGAAGCATTCCACTTTCCCTAGTACCTTTTCTCCATTGTTGATATATCTTGATGGAAGCATTTATCGTGCTCTTCACTTATACCTCCACAATTGTCAGGAAAAAAGTCCAGATATGAGGTAGGAAATGGATCTTTGGAGACATATTGCAACCCATTTTTTGATACGATGACAGCATATTTTCAACAAAAGTAAAGTAATTGTCAATTTTTTTATTTCCGAAGAAATTAGTGACCACAAGGCGACAGTCATTCCAAGCATTTTTTTCAATATCTGACAGAGTGTTGTCGAAATGTTTGTCTTTCAGAATATTTCGAATCTGTGGCCCAACAAAAATACCTTCTCTAATTTTTTCATCACAGCCTTGGAAATTTCTGATGCAGGTATTGAAAGGCTGGTCCATCTGTATTTGGTGCCTTAACAAAGTTTTTCATTAGGCCCAATTTGATATGCGGTGGTGGCAGCAAAGTCTTTTTGAGGTGTACTAATGGCATATGTAGTAGAGAGAATGTCTATATTGAGATTCGTATATTATGTATTTAAACCTGATTTATAAGTCCAGTCGTTTCTAGAAATTTGGCCACGTTTGAAGCATTTGAGTAAGCTAGCTTATTTTGTAATGATCCTGTCAGGTTTAATGTTGTAAGGATAGGTTCATATTGCGGACAGGCACAGAGAATATGTTTAATAGTCAGTGTAGTAGAACATCTCTGGCATATAGGTGTATCAGTCTTCTCTATGAGATAACCGTGTGTTAATTTCGAATGTCCAATTCTCATCCTTGTTATGAGGTTTAGATGTTTTCCGATAACCTGTAAGACATCATCTTTGCCGTAAAATCTCTCCTTGAACTCATGCAGCTTATTTTCTTCCTCTAGTAGGTCCCACTCAAGCTGTATTGTGTTTTTAATTATTTTGTCTGTAAAATTATTTATGTCAGATAGTGAAAAAATATAGTTGAAAGTTGGATTATTTGAGTTGCATGCTTGTTTGGCCAGTAAATCTGCCTTCTCATTGCCCGCTATTCCAACATGGCTAGGGGTCCATATAAAACATACTCTTTTGTTTTGAATTAAAGTGCGTTCTATATTATATAGTATTAAGCTAAGTAGAGGTGATTTTGGTTGTTTAGAACTAATGAGATTGAGTTAGCTGAGAGAATCCAATGCTATCAACCAGTTTGATAGGTTGTTGGTAAGGATCAAATCGGTGGCTCTAAGTATAGCAAAGAGTTCTGCAGACATTATGCTTGTGGAATTATGGAGTGAAAATGATTTTGACTTTATTTGGCAATAAAATGCCGCTCCAGTGTTTTGTGATGTTTTCGATCCATCCGTGTAAATGATAGTATGGTTTTTATATAGTAAGTTGATCTGACATTGAAATTGTTTAATAATAAAAAGGTTACTCTATTGCTCCTTTGGAAATTTAGTCAGATCAAATCCACGTTGATTGGGGGAGGTTCTAAGGAGAAAAGTTTGAGAGGTATAACCTGAGGCGTGGAAATATGGAGTCTGAATGATAATTCATTGAAACGAGCATTGGAGCAGTTCATCAATTTGTTTGAACTATGGGTTGTAGGGGAGAGAAAGAGGTCTTTATGTATAATGTGATGGCGAAACTTGAGACTGTTGACATACCTTACCAATAGTTGCTCTCTTCTGTAGGATAGAGATGGAATTTCAGCTTCACAGTACAAGCTTTTGATCGGACTTGTGCGGAAGGCTCTCAAGGCAATTCTCAGTCCATTAAGACAGCTTAGTTGCCTTTCATTGGCTGAGCAGTAAGCAGTACTCCCATAGTCAATTTTTGATAAGATTATTGCTTTATGAATTCTAAGGAGGGTGGACCCCATTTCATTCCCGTCAACATTCTTAATATTTTTAGATCATTTAAGCACCTATTGATCAAATAATCAATGTTGGGTTTTCAATTGAGTGAGGAATCAAATAAGGAATTTATGATTAGGAGGGTTGGAAATAGGGTTGTTGTTTAGGTGAAGGTCGCACATTTTTAAGCAATTTCTTATTCTGCAGAAGTGGACTGATTCGGATTTTCTCGTTGATACGTTCATGCCTATTGTGCCTATCCAAGTGTGGATATTGTTCAGGCTCTCTTGTAAATCTTTCACTTCAACGTGGATTTATATGTGAGTGATATATCAGTATATCATCAGCAAATAGTCTTAATGAGATCTGGGGGGAAAACTACATTTCTTATACCATTTATGGCAATATTAAATAACGTAGAACTTAGCACATAGCCCTGGGAGGCTCCGTTTAGTTATTGACGTGTTGAAGAGCAGTGACCATTCACTCTAACCATAAACTGTCTCCCTGATAAAAAAAACTCAAGATATATGAGAAAATGTTTCCCCTCAATCCCCAATTCTACAATGGGTCTAAAATAGGCTGGTGATGGACAGTATTAAATGCCTGATTAAGGTCCAGGAAAGTCGCAGTGACCGAAATGATTTGTGGATGTCTAAGTCAAAACCTACTAAGTGATCTGTGGTCGATCTGTTTCTTCTAAACCCCATTTGCTCATTTATGAACAGGTTTCTTTTCTCTATTATCCAGTTTAGGCGTAAGTTGACAATTCTTTCCATGAGCTTACATAGATGACTCGTAAGAGATATAGGTCTGTAACAATTTACTTGGGACCTCGGTTTATCTGGCTTATGTATGGGAATTAAGGTAGAAGTTTTACAGGAGTTTGGGCGTTTTCCGTTAGTTCATACTTGATTATAATTTGAAGAAGGAGGGATAGGCTGGATTTAGGGAGGTTCCTAACCATAGGTATTCATATGTTGTCATTTCCCGAGGCCGAGTATCTTGAAGAGGATAAGGCTAATTGGAGTTCATGGAAGGTAAGAGGGAGGTTGTAGGAGCAAGGGTTTGGTATCAATAGGTACTTTGTGTTGTCGTATGATTCTTTCATGTGAACTACATATCCAACAGGAATAGACGGTGAAATATTTTCCATATGTAATAGTACTGATTTAAAACTCAATGTAGAACTGTCTCTAGGAAGTTTGTGACTATGAGGCACAGGTCTCATGGCAGATGGTATATTTGGATAGTTGATAACCGACTTTTTTTCTGGGATATACCTGTGCCTTACCCAATGCGAGGTATGATGCAGAAATAGCTATAATTAACATGATTTGAAAGCTCTCTCCAGATCATTGGTACAACAAACCACATAAATCATTTTTTACTATTTATTTAACCAGTTTCTCAAAGTTGAAACAATGCATTATAGCAGATATATAGCGCCTACTGTTTGTCTTGATCCCCAATATTGCAACCGAAATAAAGTTGATATGCCTTTTTATCAATAGGGTAACAGCCCGCTTCTAAGACGCAAAAGTCACCTTACCACAAACATAACAGAAGTGATCTGAATTATTTTACACACTTTCGAGACATCTTACAATGTCAACTATTCGATTCGACTCACTAACTTCAACTGACTAATTCCTCCGCTTTGTAGCTGCTTACATACCTAAATACGGCTTCTACATTTTTAAAAAATATTCGAGAATTTTCTATTTAATTTCGTATAGTGACGTTTGTCATTTGTTTGTATACAGAGGTTGTTCAGTATAAAGCATACAAAAAAAGTGATCCTTCATGTGGTGTTGCCAAGTTGTCCAAAATTTCCTTAACTTCGGGAACACGTAGATTTTGCAACGTCACACCTCTCTATTGTTATAACAATACAAATATACCACGTGCATTCTTGCGGGTATATTGTTAATATATAGGAAAACATGACATGACGTATCTCTAAAACTTGAACTAACATTTTTTTAGCACAATAAAAAGGGTCGATTTTATATTAGATACATTTTGGCTGTTGTCCACATTATAATCTGAGAAAGGTATTCTTAGTAAAATATTGTGAAGTTAAGATGATTGCGATTGGTTATATCTAACCCTTGATACAAGAATCAATACTTTAGGTAAAGGATCAATGTCCAACGGTTAAAAGGTGGTATGAATGACACTGATATGGAAACAATAACAGTTTTGTTATCGGTTTTTTGTCTTCAAATATATATCAAATATAAAATATCTACAAGTTTTCATGATCTCAGTAGACTACCCTTAAGAACAATAAAGTAAACGAAACAATTGCGTCTTTCGTGATCAATTAAAGATCAAGATCAGTTTAGAATCAACATGTTTTCTTTGTAGTGCAAATTAATTGCTATTTATTAGTTATTTGTCTGGCGTCATAAATAGTACGTAGAATTAAAGATTAATAAAATCAAAACTTATCTAGATATTTACAGATCGTGATCACTATAAAGCAAATTTTTAATATTTAATGCACGATTTTTTTTCAAATAATTTATAATAATAGGTGGAACCTTACGATAATCTTGATAGTAGAAAGCTAGTACTCATAAATATTTTTTGATTCAAGCAATCTAAAAAATATAGGTCATAGAAAACTACTGTTTTATAGGTACTCTCTCATACATCAAAACCAACTAAGAATAAAGTTTCACTGGATAGTACTTCACAAGAATGAAGTATATGAATACTGTGACAAAGGCGATGGAACAGTAATAGAAAATGTATGGGCAATAGATCAGATCATTTCTGTTAGCTCGATAGGTTACTTTCCGTCTACCTAATAAATTTTAATTTAGGTAGATTCTAAATATACTACAGAATTCCCAAATCAACATTAGCATAACTAAGGAATTGGAGTGGGGGGTGTTTATCCTAAATAGTTCTTGTTTTCGGGAAGCCGAAAATCTTGGATTAACATTAATATTTTACATGTGCATTGTAGGTATATACTTTTAAAAAAATTAGAAAATTCTACAATCATAGAGCTTTCGAATAATCGATAAAAAAAATATTTTTTCTCTTGCTGTGTGTCTGAAAGAACGAATTTCGTCGTAGAAAAGAAAAAGTCGAAGGGTCCAGGGGGTTTTCGTAGTCGATAAAGAGATCCCCTGTGGGGGGGGGGGGGGGTGGAATTCTACTTACAAGCTACCTGATCGTTGCATTAGTACTTTAAACATATATATATATATATATATATATATATATATATATATATATATATACGTTGCATTAGTACTTTAAACATATATATATACATATATATATATATATATATATATATATATATATATATATATATATATATATATATATATATATATATATATATATATATATATATATATATATATATATATATATTGTGACGATTTTAGGTGTTATATTGCGCACCCGCACAAAATACTGGCCCGGAAAATAAACTTAATTTAGGAAACTTAGTTATTATTTATCTCTGAATTTATTTTTTTTTAATTTTCACATTATTGCCAAAATTTAATCAAAAATTTTAATATTTGTTTGTTGAGCGCCAAGTAAAAAATAATTATAATGTTATAACTATTTCTTACCAATTCGAAATATTTTCTATTTTCAAATTATCTATATAGATATAGATGTGTTCCGACCTGTAAATTGACTCCTTCTCAGGTGAGTTCAGTTATTTATTAGATGTCAATCAGATAATCAATACATAGAATGATTAAAACACAAAATATAAATTTCATTTGACAATAAAAAACAAATGGCACAATTTTTTAATAAATCTTAGATAAAATAATATGGTCAAAACTTTTATATTTCAAACAACAATATATCTAATCAATATTAATAATTATTCACTTTTATTTACTATGCATTGTCTTTTAACAACCTGTATCTCAAATTGGCAACGTTTTAGTTTTTATTTTAGCAATCGTCTACTGCTATATTGCAGTTTAATATGGAAAGCGTGGTATATTTTATAAAATTGATATTATTTTAAACAAATTATCGTGTGCTGTAATGTGATTAAAGTGGTCAATATAGTTTAACACCTGATACTGATAAATATTATTTAGATTAGTATTGTAAACTATAACTTATTATTTTAATCATTTTTATTTTATGAAAAGTTAGGTTATTATTAAATGCTAGTTCTCAATGTCTACCAAAAATTAAAAGCTTTCTACTGCCTAGTCTAGTATAAATACCTTGTTTTGTTTTCTTCTTTGAAATTCTTCCAAATGTCCAAAAAATTTTATTGTCGCTTCCTATAAAGTAAGAAATTGACAAATATTTATCCAAAGTCTCGTTCCACTATATTCTTCTTTGCAAAATTCCAATTAATTTTACTTATATTCTTCTTATTACAATTATTTGTTGTTGTCTGAGAGTTGAACAATTACTTTATAGGACAAAACTTGGAAACGTTACTAATTACTTTTAAATAATTATGAAATTTTTTTTAATTAACAACAACAAAACACAACAACCTCTTTAAAAAAAAATTTGCTTTTGTTTTCTGGTGACGTAGGAAAAACTTATGTTTCCCTTTAAAATAATTGAAAATGTGAGGTTATGAAAATTTTCGGGAGCACGAGAGACGCAGTGCTTTCAGCAAATTGATAACTTCAACTCTTTCGAAATTCCTACGCCTCGGCTTTATATATGCGGACAAAACATAAGAAATTTTTACGATCTGATTGGTCAAATTTTATGACACCTGGCAACTTGATAAATTTTACTATTTTGAAAAATTGCAATTTATGAAGGCTTTTGAATTTTACCAATTTTGACTGGAATTTTCATGTCTTAATTAATATATAGACCCAAATCTAACCATTGAGCATTATTTAGCAATAAATAAACTTTAGAGCCTTCTTGACATTTTGATATATATTAAAGCCACTTTGGCATATTATTTGTATATTAAAATTAATAAAAATTTGCACATTGAAATTTATGACTATTTTACGCAAATTTTGTTCGAAAAACTCTAAAATGTTTATTGTTACTTCATATATTATTATCTTATTATTAAACAAAATTTTCTTAACATCTTAGTACCAAATTTGCTTAAAAAAACTTAAATCTTTCTTGTAAACTAATTAGATATATACTATATTTTTCAGTTTTGCACAACTTATGGTTTTAATTTCTACATATGATTCCATTTGATGTAGTTGAAAATTCCTTTTGTACAATGTTTTCCCGCAAATAATATATTTTTTACTATCTATCACATAACTATTAGAGCACCTCGTTGATAATTGCGTTGATATTGATTCTTAACTTGACTTTTTACATTCATTTTTAACTTTTTCACAATTTAAGGCTTTGTTATGTTTTTTAGCACTCATGGGTCGTGTGGTATTTGAACAAAGTTAAAAATTACATCAATCCCATTCAATAACTACATCTTATATTGAATTAATGTATTATTAAAGTTGTTTGAAATTAAATAAAATGTTTAAAATCTAGAATTATTTGTATAAAGTTTGTTATAAAGTAATTTTACTTTGACTTATGACTATTACATCCAAGCGACAAAACACAATGTCCCGATGCAAATTGGCAGCGTAGCGTATTCGACACCTACCTTGGCTAATACCCGCTAAATTTATACCTTGTTTATTTTCTTGCCAAATAATGCACAAATCAATGTTAAAAATAATCTTCTTGTGTTGAATCGTTAGATAGTAACAAAAAATGTAGAATTATGGAACACAGTCAAAATCAGCTTTAGTAAGTGGATTAGTAATCGGATTTATTGATACATGCGTACTAGAAACATCTATTGTTACTGAATTTACAAATTTAGAAAAACAACATAACGAGAATTACGCGAAATACAAAAATGAAATGACAATAAGTTTTAATGTCTAAAACCTAATATTTCGGAAAGTATAACCTTCTTCTTTAAAAAATAAACACTATGAAATATTGTTCATCTCTGTAAGGATATGAGTATGCCAGGAATATAAAAATATAAAAGGGAATTTATTATAGGATACCAACATTCATATACAAAAAATCTTTTCTATATCCTTTTCTTGTTCTACTTTTCCTTTGTTTCTTCAGTTAATAGAAATTACTACAGAGTTATTACTTCTGAATTCAGTTTCTAATTAAATACTAAATGAAAGTAAGAGAAAAAAATCATTTGACAATTATCAACTGATGTTAAATGGACATCTTCATTTTATAGGAAATATAGATTTCAATTCATTTACGGAAAGGAAATGCTGTTGCAAAATTTTAAATGCATTCTGATAAACGACTTTCTTTAATAATTTTCAGTCTATTATATTTTCTCAGTACTCGTATCACTCAATTTTCTAATTAAATTGGTTTTAATAATTTTATGCATTTGCAATGGAAAGTTAACAGCCTATAACTGACTTCTTACTAATATCTAATTTAAACGATAGTGTGGCATCCGTTTTTCATAATTTTCATTTATTGGAAGTATATTTTAATTTGCTAATTATTTAATAACACTCTCTCCTACAAATAAATTAGCTACATATATCAAGGGTACGATAACAACTGCATATCGCTGACGCGCTAAAATAATTATAATTCACAGAAATATTTAATCTGAGATAAAATTAAATTTCCTATATAATCTATTTACTAGTGTAGCCGTTTATATTTTGGGAATGACAAACGGAAACAAATATTTATCATTGAAAATGGTCTTATTGTTTTTTAAAAATTTCTTAAGGATGATCAATATGCGTTTTATTCAATCTAAAAAGCAGTTTTACCACTATGAAGGTGATTTTCCCAAAACATGGCGGACGTTATTCTTGTTCTTACACACGCATTCGGGAAAAGTTTTGGTTCGCCGAAGTAGAAGTTGCCGGCTCATTCGAGAATGTATTCGCATCGCCAACGACGTAGCTACTCGTCGTGTTGTGACAGCATTTATTCGTACACGGAATATTGTGGAATATTGTAGGCAGTGCATCTGCGTCTACAATCGTACTGTTGTCCATATTTGTAGCTATTCTAAAAACCTATAAATAAGTAGCACAATGATATAGGCAATCTGGAAATCTGGTCGTTCCTATTGGCTCTTCCAGTTTTAGTTCCAAACAACTACAGGTTATTTAGCGCTTACCACTATTAAAATTCCAGACCTCAAGACTCAGGCAAGGCTGCTACCCAGCTGGTCAGATAACGTGTCTTGATCTGAAGCTTTCACCAGGGCGCGCCCGCAAATTTGTTCGCGTGAAGGTTTTTTAATTAAACAAAAAAGTTTCTCAAAACACTTAAACCTATTAACAGAATCAAATAGAAAACGGAATTATATACAATGAGAAACTTACAACTAATAATGAATAACAAATTTAAAATAACTAACTTATTAGCCGTTTCATTAGTAAAAATGTAAAACCCAATTTAGAAGATAAAACTATAAATAGCTTTTTAAAACGTGAATCAATAAAGAATAAAAACACAAATAGATGAAAAAGCAAAACAAAACCTTCATTAGCAGCTGTTGTACACGACATGCAATTTTCTAAGAAACTATTTTCAAAACCGACTACCGACTCTATCGAATCCCAGATGTAACTGAAATTTATTATTTTTTAAAAGGCCAAACTTGCTTTTCCTCGGTACCCCGCGGGTTCCCTCAGTCGTGCAGGGTGTACGTAGTAACGAATTTTATTCCCGAAAGTTCGAGTAGTTTGTGTCACAGGGCGTCAGCTGTTTTATGCCGGATAATTAATTCCCGAATTGATCTAGATCGGAGCATCTTAAATTTTTTTTTTATATATACAAAAGGGTTAATATGACTATTCTGTGCCTTTCTATAATTAGAAGAATACTAAGATAACCACTGGAAAAAAAAAACCGAAAGCCATTTTATTCATTTTGCTGGTATTTAAATAATTCCTTGTAATCAGGAAAAACAGGATCTATACTAATTATTTGTACATGTTGTCAAATGATATATTATATTATAGTGATTTTACTTGATTATTCTTTGTTTCCTAATAATGGGAAAATTGTTCAATATTTTAATACGGTATTTGCAGATACCACATGTTAAGACCTCCCTCGGCACTTATCTCTTCAGTTTTAAATACCTAACTAGGGTTGGACTTCTTCGACAGATTTATTCATAAATCTAAAAGAGGGTATAATCTTTTTAGTTTAAGTCGTCATAAATTGACTAGGTTTATATATTTTAAGAAAACATTTAAACTATTCAAAAGTAATAAAATTGCTAGGTTTGGTAATGAATTTAGATCTTAGGGTGGTAATATAAAATATATACTATCTCGTTCCCATGATTAAAATTTATCTACAGGGTGATTATTTAATTACCTATTTTAGTAAAATATACTTCTCATCAAACAGTATAAAATAATTAATATTTGTTCCATTACAACGTTACAGATTGTTACCTATTGTGATGTGTGTGTGATGTTTAATTTAAAGTTCCGCCTTTACAAGTTCACCAATCACCGCTTGAAAAACGCTGCTCTAAAGGAACGGTTATGACATGGCTAGTTTTTCCAAAAAAACAGGCGGCCATTTGCCTTAAAGTGCTTTGTGTGCAAATAACTTTTATTGGTTTTAGCTCATCATGGAAGAGCTATACGGCTAACTTCTGTCCACCTTCAGGCGCCATACGTATAGATCTAAGACTTATCGTTTGTCACGATCTTATAAAAGTTTTTTGAAACACAGCGATGGTATTTTTTGAGCATCTGTGTACCAATCTACACAACCCTTGGTTTGAGCAATTATCAAATTATTAAGGATCCATCGCGAACATAGCTTCTTCATGGAAAAATATCCATGGAATATATTATATACGCTGGTGTTACTAATGCTCAGGGACAGCTCAATCTCAAGGTATGTCCCATGACGATCTTACATTATCAATTCACGCACAGCATCGATGTTTTTTTGCAATAGATATGATTTTGAGCGACTTTCACACTACTCGTCCATACGCGATGCACTCTTGTTTACGAGTTAGTTCTATGATTTGGTCGAGATACGTATACCGTCTAAAATATCAAACTTGATAATGGATATGTCAGATGGTACCTAGCAACACTAGTTTTTCCAGTCCCAGAAATATGTATGTGCATAAAGTTGGGGTCTGTACACTGCGACTTGGTACATTTATTGTGCCCCCCTACTGCTGCCAAGTCGTAAGAGCTACCTTACCGGCTAAAGCAGGTCCTCTAGTTCTATTTCCTTCAGGAACCTTAGGATGTTGGACAGCTTCAAGGTGGGCAGCTCCCCTTCTTCGCTTTGGTGTGTTCCCAAGAACCATATCCTAGGTTTTCTAGAGCGCTGCACTCTGGAAGGATATGGTTAGAAAGTTTCGTCCTCTTCCTCACAAAATCTGCACTCTTCTCTTTCTACCAGTCCGAGTTTCTTGAGGTATCCCTTCAGGAGGCAGTACCCCGTTAGGACCCCTGTCAGAACTCTAAGTTGGTTTTTACTTAGGCTTATGCATTCTTTGAATATCTTCTAGTCGTAGTTCCCCAGAAGTATCTTCGCTTGTCTCAATCCTTACAGCTCCGTCCAGTAATTGGAACTCCTGCTTTCTCTTTTTATTTTTAGTTCTTCGAGCCTTACTCTGCTGCTGAATCCACAGAAAGGCTCTGGCCCCAGAGATGGTGTCTCAGCCCCTTTCCTCGCGAGCCTGTCTACTATTACATTCCCCTCTATCCCGGTGTGTCCCGGTATCCACATTAGGGTGACTTTATTAATCTTACTCAAATCAATTAATTCCTCTAGACATTCCCAGACAATCTTGAAACTGATAATTTGAGAGCTCAGTGTACTGATGGCTGCTTGACTATCCGACATGATGATAATCTCTTAGTCGTGATAGTTTTTCTGCTTGTTGAATTGAATACATATCCTAAGAGCATATATTTCTGCCTGGAAAATGTTTGGTGACTTACCCAAGCTTTCGTAGTGTCTGGTGCCGTATCCATACACTCCTATTCCAGTTCTCTCCATTATTTTGAAGTCACCTGAATACACCATATAATGGACTTGTTGCTGAATTTTTCAATGGTGTTTCTGTCCCATTCGCTCTCGCGATTCAACTTTGTGCTGAAGTTTTTGACAAAGTTGAATTTCTTTTTCATTTCATCTTGCGGCATGTCCCAGATTTATTGATTTCTAGATAAGAGATCGGATCTTCGTTTTATGGTCTATTTTCTCATCATCCTATAAATTGACCTCTTCGTCATGTTCTCTAGAAGTATACGTAAAGGTGTGAGGTTTAGGATTACTTCCATGGCGGCCGTTAGGGGAGGTTTTCATTGCCCCCGTTATACATGCACAGACCAGTCTTTGAACTTTCGAGATGTTAGCTCTCGTTTGAGACTGGATTTTTGCTCCAGATCACTGCCCCATATGTGATGATTAGTCTCACTATTGCAGTGTATATCCACTGCAGGATTTTTGCATTTGTGTCCCATCTTTTTCCCGCAAAGTTTCTACAGACGATCAAGGCTTTTGTAGCCTTGTTGATTACTTCTTTTTCGTCCTTATTCCAGAGGACTTTGTTATATAGAGTCAGTGCCAGATATTTAACCTCTGATTTCCACTTAATAACATTCTCACTCATTTTGATGGTTTCCAGATTGAGGTTTCTTTTCCTTGTGAAGGGTGCTAGGGTAGTTTTGGTTGGTTTGATGTTTAGTCTTATCATCTGGCACCATTCTCTAGTATATTTAAGCCCTGTTTGAACTATGTCACAGAGGGTATTCTCGATTTTGCCTCTTGCGATCACAAACACATCATCGTCTTAGCCCTGACAAGATATGCCGAGGTCAGTCAGGTCACAGAGGAGTTGGGCTACAATTAAGTTCCACATAAGTGGAGAGGCTATTCCCCCCTGAGGGCATCCTCTGGTGATATAGAGGACGATAGTATCCTGTCCTATCTCTGTCTCTGCTATTCTAGTAAGACGTCGTGCTATCCACTGGTGTGGAGTATTGTCAAAAGCTCGTTCTATATCAAGGAAGGCACATATTACAATTTCCATCCTGTTCAGTACTTCTTGAATCTAATCTGTTAATTGTATCAGTGCGGTTTCCTTAGACCTACCCGCTTCATACGCATGTTGATGAGGATAGAGTGTCCCCGAAATATAAACTGCTACACTCGTAAACTTACTGTATTTTATTATAACCGGTTTGAAGCTTTAACTCTTAGAAACTTTTACCTTTAATGTCATTGTTTGTAACTATACCTTGGTGATATCTCTGACATTATTTGTGTTGATTTTATTTTAGAATTCATTTGCGTTATGTAAAGAAAACCGTTAAAATCTAAATAATAAACAAATCTTAATTAGCATAAGACCGGTAAAATAATTGTTAAGACATTTAAAATTTACATAAAAGTAACGTACGCAAATACGAAATACTGGTGAATAATCTCATAGGAATTTATTAAAATTTTAACGGTTAAATGCGGTTTACAATTACTATATTACTATTAATAATTTTCAAAGAATATTTGGATTTTAATGATTTTCTAAATTAAAAAAGCTCAGAGATATTACGCGAAATATTTGTTGACGACTTTTTACATTACATATTGGCAGAGATGTTGCAAACATGTTTATTAATCTTTTGAAACAAACTGAAAATACAGCACATAACCCAAGCACAACATAAAATTTGTACCTTTGATCATACCCTATAGATTTAAACAACAATAGATTTATTTGAAGGCTCTTTATGATCGGTGGGGAAGAGATTTTTTTGATGTTTGACAGACTTAAACATGTTTACTTATCTTTTCTTTCAGTTTAATTGTTTGTCTTGACTCTTTTCAGTGTTTTTAAGTGTTAAAAATTACTATAAATGCGAAGTTTGTATTAATATTAACAAAAATAGGATTTAAAAACTTATTTTTATTGGTAAACATGGTTAGATATTGTTTACATATTGAAAATAACAATAATAATAATTTAGGCAACCATAAATTCATTTCTAGAATTGACGTACCGATTATCATATGATGCTCTTTTAAATAATGCAGTTAGAAAAGGATAGCATAATGTGTGTACCAAGAGATAAAATATCTACTGTTTATCAACACTTTTTCAAATATAAAAAAAAATATTATTACGTTATTCAGCGTTCAAACAACCGGGCTCTAGTTCTGACGTAATGCTAATTCTATAGGGGTATGTTCGAAGATTTGTACGTAGAATAAAAACGGTCATTTCTTGTAGATTTTGGGTCGCTGAATTCGAATCCGACGAAGTGCTTCGTCACATCAGGTTTTTTAAATATCCTAACCTAAAAGTGCAAAAAATGCGATTTTGGTTTATATTTGAGGTTATGTATCATCCCGACATTTTTTTTTATCCAAAAAAATTTTCATAGCATTTTAAAGTATGAGTCTTAGTCTTTCAAAAGCCGTTAAATTTGTATCAATATCTTTCTTGTTCTTCGAGATATTCAATTTTGAAAATTTCAAATTGCATGAATTTTCAAATTTTGGAAATCTACACCTTTCGTAACCGATAAGCTTTTAAACGACAATTCTTAGAAATCATGGATATTTTAAGGCTAGCAAAGTATCACTCAATCCAAATTTATCATTAGTTTTGCAAATTAAATTTGTTTAAACAATCTGTTGAAACAAATTATTACAAAATTCATTATTTTTTAAATAAATGTTTCCATTGCATTTTACAAAAATAAATACGGTTTAAGCAGTCGTTATTGGTAT
Organism: Diaprepes abbreviatus; assembly: GCA_034092305.1. Lineage (NCBI taxonomy): Eukaryota > Metazoa > Arthropoda > Insecta > Coleoptera > Curculionidae > Diaprepes > Diaprepes abbreviatus. The sequence goes on from JASJET010000200.1 coordinate 8,801,373, forward strand.
GACGATAAATTTTGTTGTAAACAAAATCATAAACAATTAATTTTGCAATTTACAAAACCCTCAAACGATCATTAGAGAATAATAAGAAAATACAGGGTGTTTATTAAACATACGGCAAAAATTCAAGGGGTTATTTTCTGGACTATTCTAAGGATATTTTTATCCTTTCATGATTTGTGAAAAGACGTTTTGTTTCGAAAATACAGTGCGAAACAAATTTTGCTATTTCTCAAATTATGAATGTAGCGGATATAAAAATATGACTTACTACACTGGACTAAGCAAGTAATAAAAATTTATAAAAATGCGTTGTTATCTTTTAACAACATTCCAATTACTGCGAACGGCTGCAGACATCGAATTTGAATACGTAATTGATCATTTTGTATGTGTCGAATTTGTTGAGACGGATTGACGTTTGGATATTTGACGTGTATTTTCTGTCTTTAGTAATGAAACTGTTGTTAGTAAAGTTCTCCATCATAAATCGCTATACCGACGCTGAGATGGCTGACATGCATTTCATTTATGGACTTGCTGATGGGAATTCATTAGAAGCTAGCCGACTGTACATTGAACGATTTCCTAACCGTAATGTTCCTGTTAGAAAAACGTTTCAAAGTATTCATCAATGTCTTCGTGAAATAGGAACATTGAAACGAAGTGGAGGACCAGGAAGGCCAATGACAATAAGAAAGGTAGAAATAGAAGAAAATATGCTGAACATGACAAATAAAGATCCAGGTACTTCTACTCGAAAAATTGCAAATACTGTAAATGTGAGTAATGGGACTGTTTGGAACATTCTTAGAGACTATTTATTGTACCCATATCACATACAGCGTGTTCAGGCACTTATTCCTGATGATTTTCCTCCACGCATTGTATTCTGTCAATGGCTTTTGCACACATTGGTTCAAATCCCTCAACTACTGACACTGATTCTTTTTACCGATGAATCCAGTTTCTCAAGAAATGCAATAAGAAACTTCCACAACAAACATGAAGAAAACCCACATGAAGTACTTGTGTTCACATCAGTTCTCGTTGAACGTTTGGGTTGGAATTGTGGGTGACTAGTTAATTAGACCGGTATTTTTATCAGGAAGATTTACCTGCGCGGTATACCGCAACTTTTTTGGAATAAGCGCTATCTTACCTTCTGGAGAAGGTACCATTGGCTACAAGAAATGCAATGTGATTTATGCACGATGGTGCACCAGGCCACTTTAGTATGGTTGCTCGAAAGATTTTAACAGTAACATATGGAGATCGTTGGATTGGTCCAGGTGGACCTCACTTATGGCGTGCTCGATCCCCGGACTTAAACCCCCTACTCCAGTAGAAGTGTCATACTTTTTTTCTACGGCAGGGACATATATTTGTAATAGGTTGATATTAAATGGAGATGCGTGTAGCTGTAAGAGTATTATTCTGTCGTTTATTGGGACAAAGTTAAGGACATATTTATCGATTTCCGATGTTACGAAAATTCCTACTCCCTTTCTATGGCGTGGGTCGATATTATTGCTCCCGGAATAGTACAATATATCCATGACTGCAATTTCAAGCGTTTAATCTCCTGAAAAAGATTTTTAAATTTTCCGGCAGCATAAAGGCTTCTAACATTCCTTATGCTTATCTATACAGTGGTTTTCATTATTTTCAACCGGAGGATTCTTAGCACCCCTTGCCCACTAAAGGGCTGTACGGTACTAGGGGCAATGACTTTTGTTTTCCTCGCCATAGCAATATCCTGGGAAATGTTAACAGTGTGGTTTCTCGTTGCCGTCCAGCCGCCTCTAACATGAGGACAGGCGCTGTTTGCAGCCACCGACTCTGGGTCAAACGCTGCATACCTGTGGGTCCGCCAAAGGTATTTGATTTCCCTCCTACCACTCATATGTGAGAGGCATTCCCCTATCTACTACCTGGGTAGGCGCCCTCTAGGTGTTACAGGTTTTCCCGAGGGAAATGATTCTTATTCAATGTACACATTTCACGCCGTGTTGTGTAATCTACATATTCATGTACAGTACATGAAAATAAACTTGAAAAATTCTTCTTATACAGGGTAGGGGTCAAAAGTTGATTTTTTTTCCAGGTATAAAGTATCCTAATTCTAAAATATACAGAAAAATATTAGCAAGAAAGTTGCTCACAATTTTAGAGGTAAAAACAAAATTGGTTTTAGCTCTGACAAGCATTAAAAATTTATATATGTAATCTGCTTCAAAGTATTAATAAAAGAATAATAATAACCTTCATTTGCAAAAATAAAACAATTAAAGGCACATTAATCTATCTTCACTAGATGAAGCGATTAAGAAATCTAACTTTTAAAATATCCTCAAATAAATTTATGCCGCCACGGAGCAAATATAATTACCATTACCATGCAACTATCTCTAAACATTGTTTTACTAATGTACATACATACCACTTGCCCCGTACCCGACTATTAAAAGAAAATTGTATTGCATTTATAATCATTAATTTGGACTCCCACGAAGCAATGAAAATAAATTATTACAAATCCCAGAGAAAGTAGCGTAAGTGTACGTATACATTAATAAATTGTTGTGATTTTTTTGCTCTTTGAGAAACAATGCAAGTTCATTACATATGACTGAACTTTTAAAAAATAATAGAAGAAATGTATATAATAGTATTATGTAAAACAAAATTCATTATTTTATGCAATAATATGGATTCACAAATTGTCAAAATGATACAGACTTGTGATGTGAAATTTCGGCACATTTTTTAACATCAAGTTAAGTTTATATTGTATTAGTATTATTGAGTTTTTTTCCCTTAAGACCGTAATGGTAGACACTTTATTTCCTTCTAATATCACTCTAGTTCTCTCTTTCTCTCTCTCTTCCTCTCTCAATACTCGTTTCGACTACCTAATGATCTCATCAGTCGAACTGTAACGAATCAATTCACAAAAAAAAACTGTGCAGGGTATGCGGTAAGAACCTCCTAATTTCATGGAAGCATACAGAGGAGGTGAAAATAATTCTACTTTGTCATAGAAAAAAATCCTAAAGAGCCCCTTAATGGAGATCCAGAGTCTTAAAGGGAAACCCAGCGATTTACCTTATCGGCTCTAAGTTTTGAACCAACTTGTATCATTTAATGAAATTTTAATATTTTATAGAAGCCATAAAGACTCATTCAACCATACTGCAGTAGATGTTTTCGATCATCAGAGAAGTCAGGAACGGACTTGCAGCCACCCTCGTTGGACCTAATTTTTGACATGTATCATTTTACAGAGATAAAAACTAATTTTTCAAATACTTTGGTCATTCCTCTTCAAAAAAGCTACTCTTAATTTATTTCGATAAAACGGGCGGTTTTCGAGAGAAATCGGTTTTTATGCGAAACACTCAAAAGTTACTAATGCTAAACACAAGCAGGTAAAAATCAGGTTGCTATATTTAATGACTACCTAATGTATTACTATTGACGGAACTTGTCAAAACCGCCTTCAAATAAAAATGCAGAGTATGCTGATATGCATTTAATTTATGGTGAAACGCTGTCAAATTCTTAGAAGGCAAGAAGGCCTTATGCTGAAAGATTTCCAGCTCAAACATTACCAAGTCCAAAAACCTTTCAAAGGGTTGAACGAAGCCTAAGAGAAACATATTAGTAATGATTGGAATATATATATATATATATATATATATATATATATATATATATATATATATATTAAAGACCCGTCAACCCATGAGGGTTTTTTGGTTGATTAGAAAATAATTATTAAAGTTAACGAATTAACTTTTTACATTTTTGCCGTGACGTGGCGATGGAGGCCCTCCCAGGAGAGCACGAGAACCTCACGTAGAGGAATAAATTTTGAAAAATATTGCTGGCAACCCGTCAAACAGCATAAAAAAGTTCACGACAAAAAAATAATGTTACAAAATGGATTGTACATGAAACTCTAACAGAACAGTTACTTTACCCGTACCCCATTGAAAAAGTACACGCTTTGTCTCCGGGTGATTATCCCGCAAGACTTCAGTACTCCAACTTATTTATACAGCAACATAACCTAAATCTAAATTTTTCTAACCTTATTTTGTTTACCGATGAGGCCGGTGTTATAAGAGATGGCATAATAAATAAATACAATACAAGTCACACAATTTACATTTTTGGGCTAATAAAAACCCCCACAATATAATTCAAAACAAACACCAAAAAAGGTTTGTTATAAATATGTGGGCTGGCATCATCGGAAATAGCCTTATAGGTTCATTTGTTTTGGAAGGAAGACTCAATGGTGAGATTTATTTACAATTTGTGCAGCAAAATTTAAATAATTGTAGTACATGCATGAAGTGAGCCTGTTTTATGGCTATCAAGTTTTCCAGATCTAAATCCCTTAAACTTTTACTCCTGGGAACATCTAAAAAAACAAGTTTATTCAACACCAGTAAATACTAGAGAACAACTACTAGCGAGGATAGCACCGCATTCTAACGAAATTCGTAGTAATGCTGGAATATTTTTTGCAGTACAGCGCATTTTAATAAAATTGTAAATTAATTGAGTTCCGATCGATCCTATGAAAGGTTTCTGGACTTGACAATGTCTGAGCTGGAAATCTTTCAGCATAACATCTTCTTACCTCCGAAGAGTGAGACATCGCTTCCCCATAAATTAAAGCACATCAGCACATCCTGTGTATTTTATTTTCACCTGTTTGTGTTTAACTTTTGAGTGTTTCACATAAAAACCGATTTATCTCAAAAACCGCCAATTTTATCGAAATATATTAAAAACACCTTTTTTGAAGAGGAATGGCCAAAGTATTTAAAAAAATCAGTTTTCAGCTTTGTCAAATGACACCTGTCAAAAATTAGACCCAACGAGTATGGCTCCAAGTCCCTTCCTAACTTCTCTGATAATGTAAAACATCTACTATAGTATGGTTTAATGAGCCTTTATGACCTCTATAAAATATTAAAATTCCATTAAATATTACAAGTCAGTTCAAAACTTAGAGCCGATAAGGTAAATCACTGGGTACCCCTTTAGGGCTCCGTATCTCCGTTATGGGGCACTTTAGAATTTTTTTATGATAAAGTAGGGTTATTTTGACCTAACCTGTATGTTCCCGAGAAAATAGGGGGTACTTACCGGACACACTGTATTTTTTTATATGGAAGGTGTAAGTATCAGTCTGCCGACAACGGTTGCTTTCTGTGAATTTTGTTCTTGGTTCGTTAGAGCTCGCTCCACTGATGAAATGCGTATAGGGAAAGAACCAGAGTAAATTTCTCAGGAAATAAACTATCCACTATTCTTTTCGGAGTCACGAGAAAAACACTAACTTGTACATAATTCTACGCCGTAAAAATTTCTTTATATGTTATTTAAAGTTCATTATTGAGTTGTTATCAATATCAACTAAAAATAAAATAATGACAATCTAATCATTTTCTTAGTAAAATTGGCGAGAATGAGATTCTGGAATCATCACCTCTCAATAGTTCGTTGAATAAAACTAAAAAAAAATCGGAGTTTCGTCAAAAAAGTACTCAAAAAATTATTTGATAAATTTTTATCTGTAACTGAGATTATTACATCAATTTAATATTTTAAATATCGGTTATTAACACACAACTGAAGTATTACAATTTACATTAAAAGTATACACAGTTCTTTCAAAAAGTTCCAGGACTATTTTTGTATAAAATTTACAACTATCGCTATCAGTTACCAGACGGCAGAACTATGTAATATCATGCCTTAGTTACCTACAGTGGAGATGTGAGCAATGTAATTTCATTTATTGGCCAGCTGTGTTCGTTTGAAGTAGACGTGTTTTGCCACTGCATCACAATTTTCGCTAAGGAGCAACGCGCCGCAATTAAATTTTGTTTCAAATTGGAAAAAAGTGGTTCGAAAATATTCGAATTATTATAAACGCGTATGGTGAGGATTGTTTAAGCCGTTGCAAGGTTTTCGAGTGGTATGCGTAGTTTGAGAACGGTCGACAGTCGCTGGAAGACGATTCACAGAAGGGGCGCACTTTAACCTCGACTACCGGTCAGAATATCGAACGTGTGCGCGTCGCACTCTCTCTTAATCGGCGAATTACGGTTGAAATGTTGTGAGAGGAATTCAAAATCAGTTTAGGAAGCGTGGACCACATTTTGCACGATGTTCTTGGGAAAAAAAGTGTGTGCGAAGTTCATTCCGCACTTGTTAACGGAAGAGCTGAAAGAGCGCCCTTTGGAAGCTTCACGCAATTCTGTTAAATGGGCAGACTCGCATGAAAATTTTTTAATTAAAATTGTAACCGGCGACGAATCATGGTGTTTTCAGTACGATTCATCGACCAAACGCCAAACCGCTGAATGGCGAGGAAAGGGCGAAGGCGGTTCATCGAAGTTCGAGCTCTTTTCGTTTTACAGTTCTCGCGGGATTATCCATAGCGCTCCGGGCCAAACAGTGAATGTATAAAAGTGTCCTGAATCGACTTTTGAAGCGGAGTTGTTTTGTAAGACCGGAATTGTACCGCATCGGTGATTGGCTTCTATGGCACGACAATGCGCCAGCCCATTCCTCAATACTCACCACAAAGTTTTTGACCCAAAAGTCGGTCTCCATGATTCATCACCCTCCATACTCACCAGATCTGGCTCCGGCAGACTTTTTTTAATCTCTAAATTGAAAATGACGATGAAGGAAGAACGTTTTTGAAGATGTTCAGACGATTCAAAAGAATGTAACCAGGACTCGGAAACCTATTCCAGAAAAGGAGTTTTCCAGGTCGTTCCGGTAGCTATTCGAGCGCAGCAAAATTTGTATAGAACGAGGAAGGGATTATGTTGAAAACTAAATAAAATAATTTCTTTAAACTCTTGTTTTCATTCGTAAAAAAAATTTGTCCCGGAACTTTTTGAATAAACTGTGTAAACACATACACAAGCGTGCCTAATTATCGGTTCTTGTTCTACGCACAGACCACTTTTTTTCTTAACTGACATAATGTGTGATTGTTTCTTTATTGTTCTAGACATTCATTTGATACGCATTTGGAAACTGATTAACATTTTACGAAAAATACTGGTACTAGGGCAGTTTTTGGTAACATTAAAGGGGCCTACGAAGGTGCTCTTCTTATTTCAGAAAGAAAAATGAAAACCATATACATTTGTAAACAAGTTGTCAAAACAGTTTTAAAATTATTTGCAAGTAGACATGTTTTTATAGGAGACCTTTATATTTATGGTTTTCACAATTTATGGCATACTAATATAATTGGAATGCTGTGTGCAGATGATTTTATTATTTATCGTAATCCTAGAAATTACTATCAGGCTTAAACATATGGCATACTGCATATAAGACTGGTGTTGTTAAGGGATTCACACTTTCTACTATAATACTATTAGGAGTTTTTTTCACAAGGAAAAAGTGCCCTCAAATAGCTTCTTTGTGTACGTTTGTTTCTATATATTGATTACCTTGATTATTCGAGGAAGCAACAACTAAATTACCATGATTATTCGAAGAAGTATTGTATGTATGTTTTGTAGACTGCAGAATAGAGTAAATATATTTAATAACATTGTAAGGGAAATACTTCCAATTCAATCGCACCACGCACTTTAACTTGCGATAACTCCGATTCTAATCAATATTTTCCAAAGAATAAAAATGATTCTGAATTTGTAAAAAAATATAATCTTTTGATATAACTTTTATTAAAGGTATCTTCATGCTATATATTATCCCCTATTCTTTCATAAATTAAAACAAAAATATCAAAAATTCTAAATTTATATCCACTTATTATTTAAAAATTATTTCCGATGACATATATATGATTACCTAAGGAAGTTTTACTTTTAAATTGAGCTATCATACGATCAAAAATTTTGGGAAGAGAAGCAACATTTTGACTCCTAATCAACCTTTTTAATTTTGAAAAAACTGTCGTCTTTGTCATTAGATATAAATTGCTAAGAAACAAATTATTTGCTTATCATATTAGAGAGTAGGATTTAGCAACTCAAAATACATACGGATCAACCATAAAACTCTATGGACTTCAATCGGTAATGAGAAGCTTTGTGCGCCCGCACTATTCTATAAGTCGCAATAATTATAAATAATAAATTTAAATGCAGTTAGATAGCAAACTGCTGTGAAAATATCATATACTTGGTAAATTGGATTGAACTTAACCAAACCAAATTGGTTATTTTTTCTAGGGAGCTCATCAGGATATTACTCTTTTACAAATAGTTTATACACCCACTTTAAACTAATAGGGTACAGTATAAATATCTTTAAATGTGTTTGAGTTTAACGAAGGCTATACTGGTGGGGGTCTTAGAACCTCGTTTGGCAATTTAAAAAGAGTATTTAGCATTCAATTACAAAAAATTCATAGCACTTTACTTGAAAAAATATTTAATTTGTTTATTACTTCCTGCAGCTTTGATAGACATCCAGAAGCCAAAGGTTTATTAGCAATTCTTAATGATGTATGCTGAAATTTAAAGTTATACAAGGTGTGTAAATCAAGTAATTGTCACCTTCAAAATAACTTCCTTGGGAAGCTACGCAACGCTGGAGATGGTTCTTACAATAGCAGTGCTGAAAGTCAGATACTGAAATAGTCTTCAGCTGGTCAAATACACATGAATGTTTTGAATGACCTACAGTGACGTCTCTTGAGGTGATTGTTCAATCTTGAGAAGCGAAAAAGTCAATAAGCCTCAAATCAGGTGAATAAGGAGGCTGAGGTATCCACAGAAATTTTTCACTGGCCTAAAACTCATTTATTAAACTTGCTGTGTAACAGAACGCATTGTCGTGATGCATCACACAGTTGTTCTTGATATTTGGTCTGATATGCATGATTCTTTTTGGAAGTTTTTCAAGAACCTCCCGGTAAAAGTATTTCCTTGCTACCAAAAAAGCATACTAGCATGCATTTGATCCTCATCTCGCTCGTTCTTGGTTTTTTTGGGTCTTGGAGAGGTTGAAGGTTGAAGTGTTCCATTCCATTTATTACCACCAATGACAAGTTCCACAAATAGAGATCATTTTCAATCATTTCTAAAAAGGCAAGACATCTTAGAATAGGCTATTGCTCAACAATTTAATAAGATAATTTTATGCTGAGACACACAGTGTGTTTTTAAAAAGTTAGAAAATTTTTCTAGAAGCTCTAATGTCTTCCCAAATCATTTTACTATTAAAATTATAAAAATCTTTTATAAAACAAAGATCTAAATACATTTTCTTAGGGTTAAATCACATATTGAAGGAAACGTTATTACTGATAATATCTACTACTATTCAAAGCGTATTTTTTCCTAAGTTGAAACTTAACTAAAAATGAAATACATAAGAAACTGCGATACACACGCTAGCAAGTCTAACAATTTGGATAACTAAAACATTCCGTCAAAACACTGGTACTATCCTTTCGGTATGTCTAAAGCCATAATTGACTGCATTTACAAGACCATTCTAGGTTGTCTCCCCATCTTAATAAAATAGGAATCCAAAACCAACCAAATTGCTTAACTTGTAATCAATATGGCGATGCAAACTACTTTATTTAACTGCAACCAATCTACCAAACAATTTTCATAATTACCTCTTATTACAAGGGTGTCAATACCCCTTTTGTTTGTCAGAAATTCTCCAAATCTTGATGTCTGTAAATAAATTTACCACAATAAATTGGAAAACGAAACATTTTTGATGCCGAAAACTCTACAATTACCAATTTTGAAAGAAACTTTTCTGCAAATTGATAAAAAAGTCGAGCTTCTAGAATTCGAGGCACAATTATTTTACATACACATCACATAATATTCTTTCATACATTCCAATACAATATTATTACATAACTCTCATTTTGAACCCTAAAAGTACCCATGTGAAGCGGGGACGGATCGCTAGTAAATCATAAACAAATAAAGTTCTACCCTTTCAATATTTCATAATTACAAGTCGAATAAAACCTCTTTTATGTAACGTTATTTATTTGATTATAAAATTCTTCGAAGCAACGATAAAATAATTTTAATCCTTAATGGTTTAACAATCCAATAGTACTTTTAGTGTCAATTAAAGCAACAATAAAATTCGACATTTTAATTGTGTTTCATTTCTTGCCAATTTATGTTTCTTAAGATTTTTTAAAGAATAATGGTGCACAAAGCTTTTTAAATTCATGGTCTTAAAAACAAGGTTACGAATGCATGTTCTGATTCTAGTTCCGTAAAAGTCATAGCTTATATTATTATGAGAGAAAGAACAGTTTTTATTTTGTATATATATATATATATATATATATATATATGTTATATCGTAGATTTTCACGGATGGTAGAATGAATAGTTTGGTTATTCCGGGTTTCAATCTCAGCGAGTAACGAGACGAACCGCACTTGAAAATGCCAAATGAGATTTTGGCGAAACGTCGTTGAAAACGATTTTTTGAACGAACGGATTGAAACCCGGAATAACCAAACTATTCATATATATATATATATATATATATATATATATATATATATATATATATATATATATATATAATAATAATAATAATAATAATAAGATAGCGGTTCTCCTTGCAACCACGCGAACCGTCCGAAAGTTTGTAGGAAGTGCAGAATACCACGCCACCTAGGACCCGATAACATGGAAAGGGTCCCCACAGAGCTTCATACTTTTGGTGTCTTTGCATACCTGGTATGAGTGAATAATCCCTGGAGGGAGTGCGAAGCCGTTTGGCTTGTAAGTCTAAATAATAATAATAATGTATATTAACGGACCAGCCATTTTACAAATAATTAACATTACATGAAAAACAGTAAAATTACTTAAAATAATACAAATCAATGTGTACACCACCAACGTTAATCAGTATAATAAAAATTAAAATTAAAAGTAAAACTATATATGCTAAAACAGATATTCTTTAACTTTTCTCTTAAAAGACCATAACCCTTTAAAAAAGAAATCAATGTCAGTCTCCCTAGCCACTTTGTTAGCATTAATGCAACATCTAGTGTAAGCAGACGAAACACCGTAATTTGTTCTATGGAACGGAACATGAAATAGATCACCGCCACGCAGAACTCTCGGCGGAACATGCAAAGAGATTACATTCAGTAATTCGGAACAATCAATATGGCAATTTATTACCTTAAACAATGTGCAAACATCAATAAAGCTTCTTCTATTCTGTAAAGAGGGAAGTCTTAGGAGTTGCAAAATCTCGTCGTAAACAATATCCTCACTCAAAATACCCAACCTATAGCCTACAAACCTCAGAAATTTTCTCCGAACTTTTTCAATTTGATCAATATAAGTTTGGTAATATGAGGACCAAATGGGACAAGCATATTCGAGAATTGATCTTATATATGCGCAATACAACACTCTAAAAGACTCGACATTAGAAAAATCAGTCAGTGATCTCTTAATGAAGCCTAACAGTTTCAAAGCTTTGTTAGTTACGTAAATAACGTGATAATTAAAATCAAATCTTTATCAAAGAATACTCCAAGATCCCTTATGAAATTCATATGCTCCAAAAGACTGTCACCGATCATCTAGTCATATTGTATAAAATTTTTCTTCCTGTAGATCTTCATTACTTTACACTTATCCGTATTCAGTTTCATACCATTCATTCTGCACCATTCATTCAATCTCCTTAGATCCTCTTGCAATTCCTCGCAGTCACTTAACTTATTAATCACTCTGTATCCCTTAATCTTAACTATTTGTCTTCGATTTGACAGATAACTTTAGAACCAACATAACAGACTTCCAGAAATACCATACTGTTGTAATTTATTTACCAGTAGACTGTGGTTAACACGATCGAATGCCTTTGAGAAATCTGTATATATTGAATCCACTTGACACACTCCCTCCAAAGCCCCTACCAGATATTGCTCATAGATACGCAAGTTAGATACCGTCGAACGCCCCTCTACAAAACCATGCTGGAACTCAGCTATAACATTCCGGAAACAAGGCTTAATCTTGGAGTCAATTATTGATTCAAAAATTTTGGCAATCAATGATATTTTACTAATAGCACGATAGTTAGTCACTAAAGATTTATGTCCATTCTTGAAAATTGGTGTGACATATGACAGTTTCCAAATATCTGTATATCTATATATATATATATATATATATATATATATATATATATATATATATATATATATATATAATATGAAAAAAAAAATGCAAATCACTCAGAGAGCTATAGAAAGATGCCTGCTAGAAATAACTAAAAGGAATTGTAAAAGAACAGACAGATTGGATACGCCAGAAAATCCAAGTAACCAAAGATAAAATCCCTAAAGGGATAATAGATGGACTACTAGGAAAACTACGTGGTATCCCAAAAATGTTAAGAGACCAAGGAGACGCCGAATCTCAGATGGGATTATGATATTAAAAAACTGACAGCATCAACTGCGTCTCGGACAGCTAAAGACAGAAAAATATGGGCACAAATTAGCATAAATTACATTACATAGTTACAAATAGAAGGAACTATAGGAACATTGAATAAGGTAGGTTGCACTGTAGTTGCGGTAGAAGAAGCTGAGAATGATATATATATATATATATATATATATATATATATATATATATATATATATATATATGTATATATATATATATATATATATATATATATATATATATATATATTTGTTATTAGGAACTTGAGTATTTTCTCATACTTACCAAATTTTTTGATCAAGCAGATGAAATATAAAAATGTATGATCGTCATGTTAATAAGTAAATAAATCTTGAAACTATTTATTTTTTTATTTTTTAAAGCACGGAAATATTCACAGGATGCCGATAAAAATTAGTAAATTTAACAATAATGGAAAATAATTACTATGATATTGAAAATAATACCCTATCAGCCAAATTCGCTTCACATAAAAATGGATTTTTTGGTTGAATTGTAAACTTTGACCTGTCAATATTGTGAACTCAAATTTATGTTTATATTATACCAGACAAACCGTGAAATTCTCATCATTAATAAGGTCGGTTACCTGAAGCCAGTGAAAACTAATGAATATATAACTAAAGTTCAACGCTATGGAAAATGAAATCACAAGGCAGATAATAGTAGTAATAATAGGCAAACAAAGCTTCATGCAAAATGCTTTTGAATTTTTTAAATAATTGTTCCTAGATTCATTTTATCGCTATTATTTCTCATGACTGTATTAGAGCAAAATCAATCTATTATATACATGGTGCCCTGTAAATATATGTCACACTCTCAGCATTGTATAGAATGGGTCAAAATACACCAGTGTTTCTTATAATGTTTTTCTAAGTGTCTTATATCAGAGATATGGGGCCCAAAAGGGGTATCAGGAGATTTACCTTTTGGGATGTAGCTTTGAAGCAGACGTATATATTTTAATTAAATTTTAGCATGTTGTATAACCGATAAAAACTCGTAAATACAGGGCGTAAAGAAACTTTGACATTGGCAAGGAAATCAGAAACCGACTCGCTACTAAATTCATAAATCCAAAATTTAGACAATTAGATAAAGTTCTTTCGAAATATCAACCATTTTTGTTAAATCTGAATCATGGAACTCTTCCCTGATATTTACTGACGTTAAATAAATAAGTCTTCCTCCCCATAAAACAGGTCCTCCTCTCCCCATCCAACAATTACCAAATTTATCTATCTATTCAGCCTTTTACATCCAACTTTGGGCATAGCCCTTCTCTCTTCCATCCATTTTTCATGAGTTACCTTGTAATCATATCTCTGCCAAGTGCTTTGTTGTTCTTGCTTTCCCTTATGGCTCTCCTTATTTCTGATTTGCTTATTTCAGATTATAGTTCTTCAGTTCCAACTTATTTCCTTTCTTGTAGAGTAGGATTGTTACTGCTTCATTTCAGTCGGTAGGAATTCTTTCCTCAATTATTATTTTATTCATGAAAATATGCATGATATCTATTATTATTTTCCCTCCATTTTTCATGTGTTACCTTGCAATCACATCTCTACCAAGTACTTTGTTGTTTGTGCTTTCCCTTATGGCTCTCTCCTTTTGTTTTGTACAATTACCGTAACTATCTTTTAAATAGTGTCGCACTAAATTATTAAAATGTGGTGGAACACCATCGTGCATAAATCAACTCTGAGCTGTAACTTGCAAGGGTACATCTTTTAAAAGGTTATTTAAATTTCGGGGCAAAAATTGTAGATAGAGCGCACCAATTAATTTTTTCTTCAAAATGGAAGGTCCAGTCAAATAGTTCTCAATGAACCCTGCTCAAACGTTAACTATAATTTTTTGTAAATGTCTTATGGGGGTTTTTTTATACCAAACATATAAGTTATTTATAATGCGGGCACCAACTCTTGTGAAGCTAGCTACGTTCGTAAATGATACAGTCCTACTAAAATGTGGATTTTTGTAAAAACCAATTTGAGATATTAAATCTTGCAGGGTAATTGGCTGCAGACATTGCGTGTACTTTATGAACATAAAAAAGATGAAGCAATTGTTCTTGGACAATTTCATGGACAACCCATTTTGTTATGGCTATTTGAGCAACAATCTTCCTTTTACTGTGTTCTTCTTCCTCTTGCTCTTTTTGGACGCAAAGAAACTGATTTTTCTCAAAAATGATTGATTTTTGAAATAAATGTGGTATATTTTTTAGATTATTGTTTAAAATATCTAAAAAATCGAGTTTTAGTTCCGAAAACTGTCAGAATTTTAGGCCTACGAGTTTAATGACGAGTTCGTTTTTGATTTCCTTGCTAATGTTAAAGATTGTTTGTGACCAGGATACGTGAATCTTTATCGGTTATTCAAAGGACCAAAACTCCATTAAAATATACACAGTTTGGGTTGGAATTGCCCACATCACAATTCTCTCAAATTTTAGACAGTTTAATTGCGTATAAGTTAAATACATAAATTAGTATTTAAAATTTATTGATTTCTTAATATACTTACTTCAAACTAAAAAGTACACAGTTTAAAATTGTGTCCACTAAATTTATTAAAAAAAGAGGTTATCGAATTACTTCCTTCAGCAGATCATGTTGGTTGAGACACTTTGATTAAATAATAACCATAAGAACCACAAAATGATATAAATACTATTACAGTAAACTATTTTGAATAAATTACAAAATTGTGGTGGATTTTGCTGTAGAAGCTAAGAAAATTATTGTCTTTAATTATTATTATATATATATATATATATATATATATATATATATATATATATGTAGTCCAGTTGAATTAGAAATCGAGGTTGTTGTAGTTTTCTGTCTGGATAAATCACTTCGGAATGATGGCAGGATTGAATGGAAGGTTGATCTGTGGAAACGTGAATAATTGTTAATTGAAAAAAAATGGGATGATTCTCTTACACTTTTTTCCATTAGAATTGGTTCGTCGAAAAATTAAGCTATATATCGAATCGGGACGAATTTTTCGTTAAATTCAATAATCGCGTAAGTAAGTAATTTAATTTGTTTATAAGAAAAAAATTTCCTAGAACTTCCTAATTGCTCAAATGGAAAGATTTAACTCGATTTTGAAGCTTAAACCGTCTTATATATTTGAAAAAAAAATTTTCCTTAGTGAAATTATTATTAAGCATTTATGTAATATTTGTTGATAAGGCAGTGTCCGTACACAGAGCTAGATTAACAAATTATTGTCCAAAAACTATTTGGCCGATTGGATTTATTTGTTGAAATGCCAAATTTAATATGCCCAAAAGGAGGAATAAATGGTGAAGAAAAAAATGTCTTTTTCACCTTTTTTTGCGGATTTTAAAATGTATACATACATCTTTCGGAAATTGAAAGGAAATTTTCCAACCGACTAATTATGTTCTATAATATTTTGCTCTAGAAGAGATAACTTCCAAGATATATATATATATATATATATATATATATATATATATATATATATATATATATAATGGTAGAAAAGGTAAGAAAATCGTTCATTTTTGACGGTTTTTGAAATAATAATTTTTCACGCTTCGAGTTTACTTTTCAGACTAGCGCATACGACAATTATCATGACCGGCATCACTCCGGAGTGATTTATTTATCCAGAAAATAAAAGTACCGCCATGACAAATCGAGACTATTTTTGGATCTAATACAACAGGGTTCATACTTATATCCAAATCCACTATGGTAAATCTAGGCTACTTTTTGACCTAATACAACTGGACTAATACTTAAATCCTAATTATTAAGATTAAGCAGAATCTATAGACAATATTATTGTTAAGATAAGAAAAGAGTTCGTTAAAAAGCAATCTAAATTTAATTATTGAAAATTCAGATATACAAAGAAAATATAAAATTATAGGTATTCTTTATCTTCTAATGCGTTATCTGACAGATACCGACTTGTCAATTATGAAGTTTAAGTGGGTTTACACAGTTTTTGGAAATATATTTTTATCTTAACGGGTTATCTACAGTTACCGCGAAATATTTTTGACAAGTAAGTATCATATTATAAAAATGGTAAACAAAAAAATTAGTCGGTCGATAGAATTGAGACAGTAGTGAAGTAAATAGCTTCTGCTGATTGTTGATTGAAACCAACCCATTAAAAAGGGTTTAGATCACGTGCTATATATAATCGGCATAGTTAGGTATTTTATGACCTATCGGTACTTTACTTTTATGGTAACTCCATATCGACGAACCAGACTTGCTGACGGCGCTAGTTCAGGTAAAAAGGATCCCATAAAATAAAATATCCTTGGGCGAAGAGCAATTGTTCGGTACTTACATTTTTCGTCAGAATTTTTACGCATTTCATGTTGTGCAGTTCTGGTGTAAAGATTGTACAGTGTTTTAAATAAGACAGACTATTAAGAATAGAGCGATTATACGTGATTTGTAAACAAACTGAATATCCAAAAAGTCAATATTCTGATCAAGAACTTGTTTGTCACCGGTAAGTACACATTGATTAGAAAGAAATTATATATCAGTCTTAGAATCTTGTTTCGTCTAGAGAATGTTGCTTGTTTTGCAGAGGCAACAAGCGTGGGGATCTTTTAATCTAAAAATAAATCAAAGGGTTTTATATAAGTTTACTTTGGCTTTGTTTCTGGGGTAAGTTTTTCACAGAATGTCTATGTACCGACTGTAACAAATTGAATAAGATGAAGTCCTGATATGAAAAAGGCTTAAAATATTATATAAGGTTATTTAATAATTGCATGTTTATACTGAAGATTGTGAAGTCCTTGGGCAATTTTAAGAAATAAAGTTTATGTCAATAAAAAGGTCCACAACAGCTTGCAGATAGCTAAATATTCAGGGTGTCAATTTGAAAACGTTTCACCTTTAATATCTCCCTTCCAGTAAATAATATTAAAAATCGGATATACTAGTCAATTTTATTATCAAAAGGGGCACTTTTAAAGAATATATGCAGTCTTCATGGTTCAACCCCCTGAGACGGGCAGATGTTACTCTTAAAATTTTAAATAGGAAGGGTGTCAAGTGGTACATCATTTTAAAGCTCGATAATTCTCTTTTCAGTAATAATTTATGATTTGCTGAGCAGTAATTTTTTTAAAATGGCATTCTAAAACAAGCGAATTATTTGCACTAAGATTTAATGTTTTTAGTATTAATTATTTCAGATATACTTATTTAGTTGATTACCTTTGGAGTTGATAAAAAGTATGACTAAGTGACATTAATTCCAAACCTTGAACAGGAGCAAAGTCTAGTCTTGACGTTTGATTTTTAATTTGATGGTTATTTTACTTTTATCAAGAAACTTTTAATTTATGAGGAAGAATTTTCAAAAATAAAATTGGTATAATTCATTTCTCCACTATCTTATAAGCTGTTCAAAATGTTGACTGTTATGCTGTAATAAAGTGTATTTTCGAACTTCTCTCTAATATTTCGGAACACTTCAAAGGGAAT
This sequence comes from Diaprepes abbreviatus, assembly GCA_034092305.1. NCBI lineage: Eukaryota > Metazoa > Arthropoda > Insecta > Coleoptera > Curculionidae > Diaprepes > Diaprepes abbreviatus. The sequence goes on from JASJET010000200.1 coordinate 8,819,398, forward strand.
TGACCGGCTGGCTGCCATAACTCGTCTTTTAAGATCATCAATAAGGCTATTCTTTTGAGTCATTATCAGTTTCACTTCTATCACTTGAAGTAATCATGATCACTTCGACCCAAAGACAAGTAAATGCATATTCAAAAGAACATGAAGTTATCAGTTTCACTTTGTTCACTTTGATCAATGATAATTTACTCAAAAGAATACAGCCAATATCAGAAGGTTGTGTTTCATAAACAACAGATTTAAGATGTCCCCAAAGAAAAAAGTCTAAGGGAGTTAAATCCGGTGATTTCAATTGCTCCCTTTCTGCCAATCCGACAATCTCTCATTTAACCAATGTCGGACGGGAAGACCATAATAGGTGGAGCAGCGTCCTGCTGGAAATGGAAAAGATTTTTCTGTAAAATTAAATTGCATGCTGCATCAATTTGGGTCTCCAGCTAGTGATCAATAAAGTATTTCCAAGAATACTAGCCCAAAGATTCAACTTTTAGTAGCCGTTGTGTATGTTCTTCTAGAAAAATATTCAGGTTTTTATCACTCCAATAGCGATAATTTTGTTTATTTTTATTGCCATTCATTGCTGAAACAGATATTTGCTAGAGAATTAGAGATCGCGATGACTAGACTGGATATGGTTTAACAAAGCTCTATTCTTCTACCAAATCGTTCTCATGGAGCTCTTCAAGCATCTATGCTTTATAGGGATGAAGTGTATATAATTTCAGTGCTTTTCTTACAGTCTCGTATGATATTCTTTTCTGTTCTATTACTGGTCATGAAGAGCTGGTAGGCTCTGCAACAAATGATCTCAACACCTCAATTTCAGCTTCTTCGTTTAGTGCTCGCCGGGTATTTTTTTCTATTTTCTACCGAACCAGTTTCTGAAAATTTTGCCACCAAATCAAGAACTTGACTTACATGACAATTTGTTTCATGAAAAAGAAATACCACCGTTCATGCGCACTTTCCAACCTCTCCATAAATAAAAATCATTTCAATCCTTTCTTAACTAGAGTAAACGAGTAAATCTCAATTAACAGGTGTACAGTAGATCCTTAAAATTTGCTGTTAAATTATGTTGTTGAAAAACTATTTTCAAAATATTCTTGCAGGAGTAGTAAAAAAAGGTAGACTTATTTAATAAACGCAAATTAACTACCATGGAAGTTGTATTATTAGATTAGTTTAGCATGTAAGTTTTTAGGAGGTTACTTCTTTGCCTCCTGATAAAATTTCTACTAAAAGACGAGTCTAGACAATATTTTTTTAAAAATAATATCCATAAACCAGTGCAGGCAAGTTCCAATTACTTCTATAAATTTGGAATTCGATTTTCAGGAACTTGTGGCCAGAAAAAATAAATTAGGGTATTTTCGAAAAGAAAATTTAAGGATCTTCCTTCCTATGTAAAATTTTAGGGGTAATACCCACCTCTCCTAGGGGTTGAATCATGAGGGCTGCAAATATTCGTTAAAAGTGTCCCCCTTGAAAATAAAATTGATTGGTCTTTTTTCTTTTCAATATTATTTGATAGAATGCAATATTAAGCCTGGAAAGGTTTTAGATTAACACCATATATAATTTTCATGTTTTCAGTTGCAATTAGGTTTGAGGGATAAATGCAATTGTATTATGTAACATATCTGCCATAATTTATATTCGAATCAGATCTCTTGTTTGTATTTACCTTCAAAAGGCCTTTCAAATATTTGTATAATGAAAATCGAACGGATTTAAATCAAGAGATTGAAGAGAATATGCTACCACCACGGCCAGTATACCGATGACCGTGTATTTACGAGAAGTATTCATTCCCTTAAGGTGCGTATAAAAAGCAGCGCACGCACTGGTTCGATTCGGTTCAGACCGCTCGGCTCCGCACAATCGGCCAGTTTTGGTTTACACGTAAATAAATGAGAGCCCGCTCACTGGTTCCGACCGGCCAGAACGCTTCAGCGCTTTCAGCATCGGCGTCTCTCATTTATTTACATGTAAACCAAAACGGGCCGATGGCGCGAAGCCGAGCGGTCTGAACCGAGCGAAACCAGTGGGCGCGCTGCAAATATGGCGAGTCGAGCGCGTGATGAGTATGCCTCGAACTTCCAACGAGACTCCTTTGAAATTTTGCCGATTTCTATTGTTATCAAGCGCCATCGTCGGCAAGTTTCAAAAGAGGTAATAAATGCAGTTGGGTCACAATAAGTCAGTTTTTTTATAGGTGTATTGTGTTCGAGTAGCTCGATTGATACACACAGCGATCCATTTTCTGTCGGTTTTTTAGTGCGAACTCAAAGGATTTTTTTAATTTAGTTGGACGGGTTTATGACACGCTTTTACGAAAAAATTTACTTTGCAATGAGACTGAAGACACGAGATTTTCTTATTTTTTGTTAATGAAATGAAATTTATTTAGCACTTGACATTAATGGATTAAAAGTTGTTTATAAGTGAATATGGAGTGATCGGAAGAAAATAGAGGGACCTGAAAATAATTCCAAAATTTGTGACTTATGGACAAAAATTTTTGAGTAGACAAGAAGTAAATGTGTGAAATAAAATTGCGTCAGAAAATTTGCAGAGACCAACGAGAAGAAAATTTCGAGTGTGTCTGCCATATGGAAATTGGCTACTGATAATATAGTTTTTTTTTTTTTGGAAATGACTGCTTCTATTTTGTTCAACATATATTCAAAATGTAACGAAGGGATTTTGGTGAAATTTCTGTGTTATCCCGTTTGGACCGAAATATACCAAAGATTAACATGAATAAATGACGACAGATATCCTTCAGAGATATTTTTATGAAATGATGAAATGATGACAATTAATTCCGGACAAGTCTGTTATAGTTTTGGATAACGCCAGTTATCATTCTAGACTGGTGGAAAGGTGGCCAATAACATAGTTGAAAAAGCGATATTACAGATTGGTTATCAAAAAAACATATTCCCTTTATGAACGGTTTACTAAAAAAGGAACTTGTAAAAATTACAAACGAGAAAGAGAGACAATTTAAGAAGCATGTGATACACGAATGGGCTAAAGAATATGGAAATGTTGTGCTTCGAACACATTAATTAAAATCCATTAAACTTATATGGGCACAACTAATTCGTAACTAGGGATAACCTAAAATGTAAACTATAGGGAATACGTTAATTTCTTAATACATCAAAAAAAATTATCAGCATTAAAGAAAAACTTAGTTGAAGTTTGCATCGATGCAGCTACACTCGCCGCGACAATCATCGCCAAACTAGTAAACATTTTTGTAACTGGTTAAATTCCGCTGTTTACTTTGGAATATTAAAGATAATTAGAAAAGAACACTCCTGAAAAAAGTAGGTTCATTTCTACCAACCTGAAAACCGCCACACTGAACCACGAACACATTCCTGACGACCTACGTATAAGCTAATTTCGGGATTAATTAAGTAATATTTCGAAAATAAGAAAAACTACCTCTTATTTATTTCGGAATATAAAGATATAAGGAAAATATGATCCTAAAAAAATTTCAGCCAATTTGACGGCATGAGGTATCGTAATAATGGCCAGTGAACGGGAAACCACAAACTAGTGTAACGTCTGATTTCCAAGATTTATCAGTAGATCTTGTAAAAATACAATGAAGCGGTATCTTTTTTATTTAAAAATGTAGGAGATAATATATAAATAAAGTCACTTAAAAAATTAGATTTATTTCTAATGTCCCGGCACCCCATTTATGTTGAACCCCATATAAGCTGATTTCGGGATTCATTATCAAATATTTCGAAAATTAGAAAAAATTTATTAAATTTCATTTCAAAATATAAAGAATGTAATCAAAACTTAAATATTTTTTTCTTTACCCTTTATTGGTTTACACCGTACAGATGCTATAAATCTCTGGCTCCAGGCGTCCAAGAAGGGTTCGAACCGGCAAAGATCAAAGAGTTCGTTGCAAGCTCGTCACGCACTCGACTCGCCATATTTATACGCACCTTAAAGCTTTCTGCAAAATTTGTCGATATTTTGGAGAGATAAAATTATATTTCACAAATACAGACCAAGACAGCGTACTAGAATTTAGCTGATTAATGTGAAGTTTGATATTAAAAAACATTGCAATTAAAAAACATTTACATTTTTTACATACACAAAAATCTTAGTGCGAGCCCAGTCGCCTGCCGCTTGTGAAATCATCCACATCTTTTTAATGCTAAAAGATGGTCACAACTCAAATTTCATCAAAATTGTTAAAGTCTTTTCGGACATATTTCAAAAATAAATTTAAAAAATTGAACATTTCATCATTCATGTGTTATTTTTGTCCGCGAGCCACATCCTGTATATAAAAATAATTTACTTCATCAATTTTTAAGTATTTCATCTACTATATTAAAAAAAGCTATAAAATATTTATTACATAGCTTTTTTGGTTGATATTATTTTTCCACTTAACACGAAAGTACACTATAAAAACCTAGATTATTACTAAAACAGTAAATAATAAACAAAAGTCATAGACCTGTAAATGCAACAATATAGTGTAGAAAATTGCATATAAGTGCAATGTTCTAGGTCACGATTCGCATGAATAATTAAAAATTCAATTAACCAATCTGGTATCTGACTTTTATTGTTTATGATGTAATAATGTAATATTTTGTAATAATTATTGTTTTCCCGCTGTTGTTGGATTAGTTTTTCATTTAAAATATTTTAGAAATTAAATTAAATTATCTACAAAATTATCAAATAAACAGGATTGTGATAAAGAAAGAGATCACTCAGATCCGCCGATTTTATTTTTTTGAAAGGTATTTTTTTATGAAAAAGAAATATTATACAGGATGGATCAGAAAAGTGATACATGACAATTCAAATTTGTTTAATGAAACACACTGTATTACATCTTTAGATTCTATAATAAATCATAAAATATCCCTGTCATCGCTGAAATAAGAAATGACTGAAAAATTAAACGTTTTTAAAATGCTATTTTTAAAAATATTTTCAATTTTGGCATTATTATCACTATACAAAGCTCGAATCTACCGCTATACTGAACTTTTGTCGGGAACCCTTTTCACAGCATGGTAAACTCTACTGGAGCGAAGCTGAAATAAGCTACTGGTCATTTTAGTTATACTGTGGTACACTTTTATGACATGTGTTTGTAAATTTTGAAAAAGTGCAGATATTTAAAATAGAAAAATTTCATACACTGTTGTAAATATAACTATTGAGGATTTTTAATGCGGTTGAAGTTTGGAACGTTCACGAGACGAATTATACACTCAAAAAAATATCAGCGAAAAACGAGAAACAAAATTCTATTTACAAAAGTATTCCATCCTATATTGTTGTAAAAAAAAAACAAATTTTACTGGTTAGGACTGCCTTGGAAAATCTTATAGTAATTTAGGACCCCTGACTGACACTCTATAACAAAAAAAAAAGATTTTAAATATGGTTTTGACGATTCAAACGTATATGTTGCAAACAAATATTTTATTGACAGGTTAAGTAAAGACCTTAATGTAAAAAAATTATAAAGAACGATTTTGCTCAGGACAAAAAAGCCACCCTCATTTTAACATACTTATTAAAAATCATGTCTGAAGTTCACAAGTAAAAATGCATTCCAATTTCATATTGACAGACTAAGTCTATTAATATTAAAGCCCTTTATTAAAAAAAAAATAAAAACGATTGCGGAAAGGAAACATATAACCACTCTTATATTTTAAAACCCTGTATAAACAGATATTTCTAAAACTGCTTGCGGACGGGACACATGAACACCCTCAAATTCATTTAATAAAAACAGTTTAGGGCGTTTCACAAGTTAAAATCGGCACATATTTTATATTGACTGGCTAGGTATATTCATATTAAAACCCTGTATAAACAGATATTTCTAAAAATGCGTGCGGACGGGACACATGTGCACCCTTAAATTAATTTAAAAAAAAATCGTCTATGGCGTTTCACAAGTTAAATTCCGCACATATTTTAAATTGAGGGGCTAGGTATATTCATATTAAAACCCTGTATAAAGAGGGATTTCTAAAAATGCTTGCACACGGGACAGTACCACCCTTAAATTCACTTTTAAAAAATCGTCTATGGCGTTTCACAAGTTAAAATCCGCACATATTTTATATCGACAGGCTAGATATATTCATATTAAAACCCTATATAAACAGATATTTCTAAAAATGCTTGCGGACGGGACACATGAACACCCTCAAATTCATTTAATAAAAATAGTTTAGGGCGTTTCACAAGTTAAAATCCGCACATATTTTATATTGACGGGCTAGGTATATTCATATTAAAACCCTGTATAAACAGATATTTCTAAAAATGCGTGCGGACGGGACACATGTGCACCCTTAAATTCATTTAAAAAAAAATCGTCTATGGCATTTCACAAGTTAAATTCCGCACATATTTTAAATTGAGGGGCTAGGTATATTCATATTAAAACCCTGTATAAAGAGGGATTTCTAAAAATGCTTGCACACGGGACAATACCACCCTTAAATTCACTTTTAAAAAATCGTCTATGGCGTTTCACAAGTTAAAATCCGCACATATTTTATATCGACAGGCTAGATATATTCATATTAAAACCCTATATAAACAGATATTTCTAAAAATGCTTGCGAACGGGACACATGAACACCCTCAAATTCATTTAATAAAAATAGTTTAGGGCGTTTCACAAGTTAAAATCCGCACATATTTTATATTGACGGGCTAGGTATATTCATATTAAAACCCTGTATAAACAGATATTTCTAAAAATGCGTGCGGACGGGACACATGTGCACCCTTAAATTCATTTAAAAAAAAATCGTCTATGGCGTTTCACAAGTTAAATTCCACACATATTTTAAATTGAGGGGCTAGGTATATTCATACTAAAACTCTGTATAAAGACGGATTTCTAAAAATGCTTGCACACGGGACAGTACCACCCTTAAATTCACTTTTAAAAAATCGTCTATGGCGTTTCACAAGTTAAAATCCGCACATATTTTATATCGACAGGCTAGATATATTCATATTAAAACCCTATATAAACAGATATTTCTAAAACTGCTTGCGGACGGGACACATGAACACCCTCAAATTCATTTAATAAAAATAGTTTAGGGCGTTTCACAAGTTAAAATCCGCACATATTTTATATTGACGGGCTAGGTATATTCATATTAAAACCCTGTATAAACAGATATTTCTAAAAATGCTTGCGGACGGGACACATGACCACCCTTAAATTCGTTGAAAAAAATCGTCTATGGCGTTTCACAAGTTAAATTCCGTACATATTTTATATTGACAGGCTAGATATATTCATATTAAAACCCTATATAAACAGATATTTCTAAAAATGCTTGCGGACGGGACACATGACCACCCTTAAATTCGTTGAAAAAAATCGTCTATGGCGTTTCACAAGTTAAATTCCGTACATATTTTATATTGACAGGCTAGATATATTCGTATTAAAAACCAAGCACCTCAATATAAAAGTTGGAGACGGCTTTAATATAAAAATACTTAGCTCGTCAATACAAAGTTTTTATACACTTCCACTTGTGAATACACATAAACGATTTTTTAACTTTATTATATATTTTTAGTCCCGTCCGCAATTATTTTAATTTTTTTTTATTAGGGGCTCTATGAAAAATATATTTTGTCCATCAATATACAGTTTAAATGCAGTTTTGCATGTGAACTCCCATAGAAAAGCTAAGTCGGCTTTTTAATTTTTTTTTGCCCAAGATGTTGTAATATCAACCGGTCCAGCCAGTCAATAACAAATTTGCTTACATTTTTATATATCAACTCTCATAGAAATTATTTTATTAAATTCTAACCTTCAAGTGAAACCAAATATAATGCCTAAGTTTTATGAACATGTCAGGTAGAAAAAAAAGGAAATTCATTTTTTAAAATATTTTATATTGCTTTCTTCTTTTAATATGAATTTTTAACAATTTTCTCTAATTTTTGAAATTATTATTTACTGTGTACAAAATTCGTTCGCGTGAACGTTCCAAACTTCAGCCGCATGATTTTTAGTTATTCTCTACTAAACTTTTGAGACATAGTTAATTGTATAACTTGATGAAGTCTTAGAAATGACGATAAATATTCTGATACTGGATAGACTAAAAATTGTAAATAATTAGTATCAATATTAATATTAATTAATCTCTGAAAATTAAAGAATAAACGCATAACGTGTGTTTAAAATGGTAAAAATCCAAAATTGAAATTAAAGTTTTAAATCTTGTTTTTGTTTATTTATTATTTAATTAATTTTAAAAATCAAATAAATTAGAATTAGTTGGCGTTTCTATATTTTTTTAAGAAGTTAACAAGACACTTTCAAAAACCGCATTTCAGGATTATACTAATATACATTATAATAACTAAAATCCATCCGTAACAAAAAATATTCCTTTCCCATCTGCCTTGTCTCACGAATAATGCTATAATAAAAAATTGTGCTAATCGACATTGAATATTGCAAATTAATCTTCGGAACTTCTTAAGTAAATATTTTTAATAAATCTTTGGAATTTTTTGAATAAATATTTAAGGTTAAAGGGGCCATTAGACTATAGAATATTTGGGATTCCTAATTACCGTGATGCTCACGCTTTCTAAGCAAATACAAAGAGGCCTTACCCTGGTGGCATAAAAGTACCTGAATTTGGAACTTAAAGATAAGGTAAACCGTCACAATTTTCGATATTGGAGAAATGAAAAATCCTCATTAGTTACTTGAAGCACATACACAGATACATAAGAATTGAAGCGCGGGGGCAGAAAGTTATTGCGATGGAGTATTTGAGCCTTTTTTATTGATAGAAATTGGATGGTCAACAATACTAACACCTTCTCACAAATCGTATCGGATTGCTGGTAATGATTTTTGGTTTTGTACAACTTTTATTCTGCGCACTATAGAAGTGGAAACTAAAGTCTCTCTATAAGTATAGTTTTCTACACCAGCGTAATAAATAAACGTTATTGAAGTTTTGAATCCCGTTATTTATTTCAACATTTGCACTCAAAACACAAAATCGACAAATAAGTATAGCGCACACTACAACGCGAAATGCATGTTTTGTAAATAATATTAAAGTTAAAGCCAGATTATTTCGGAAGTATTCAGAGGTAACTATGAACTTATTTTTAAATCAAAAAATTAATATGAAGCTTTTGATATTGTCTGATTTATTTGGATGCAGCACTGAAATTTTTAGGATATTAATATTTCAGAAAACCATACTTTAATTTTCCTTTGCACAGAAAATTAAATCTTAATATATTCAAAACCAGTGACGGCGGAAACAGATCATTAAAATAAGAATATGGTTTGGGAACTTTTCTCCACACCTTATATTTTAGGCATTTTTTAACGGATGTCCCATTATAATCTTAATCTAAGTAAAAGTTATTTAAATGGTTGACCATTTCACCATCCTTATAGACTTAGGCTAGATTTACACTATTCACTCTTTACAGTCCAAATACAATTTGTTTATTAAGTCACCGTTAAAGGACATGGCAGAAAGTTTATTTCATGCAAATTCCTATCTGGTTCTCAATCCATGGAGAGATCCAGAGTGGAAGACCCTACCTTTTTTCCTTTAATGGTCTGGAGGAGACAAACGGTAGCTTATTATACTAATTCTACAACCGTAAAGATTTCTTTATATCTTATTTAATTTTTAAACTTTTTTCACACTTTTTAAAAACGGTGAAATGTTTAAATTAATATTTAACAACACAATTTTGAAATAAATTTACAGTCAAGTAACAAACATACTAATGACCTTATCTTAAAGTATCTGTGTTAAAGGCAATATTGTAAGGTCGTAGGAAATTTGTGACTTTCTTCTTAATCTAAATGTGATTAATCAATGTTTCTCTGAAGGTTTTACAGAAATTTAATTTATTTTTTAGGATATTATTGTTCATTGTTAATCAACTCGTTAAAAATAAAGACAATTGTAGTTCATAAAATTAGTTTTATTTCTAATTATAAAGGTATTTATCTAAAAAGAATCGCTAATAGAAAAAACATGAAAGTAGTTTTGCACGTTTTCAATTATCCGTTGCATGTAATTTCATTTCTCAGCAAAAATTTTATGAATTCTATAAAAGAAAAATCTAGATATACATACAAACATAGTCCTGCCATAAGTTCCATTCATAATATAATAAGGTACAATTGAAAGAAAACAATTATAAATCCCGAGGCATAAATATTTCTTTTTTTAGGTCCCATAAAAAATGTAACAATTTCTCAAAATGTACACAATGCGCTTATAGACTTTTTTTCATCGAGGGGGGTATACTTTTAGGTCAAATTAAATTCAAATTTGAGTTCCCCTGACAGCAATATTCAAAATTTATTGATTTTAATAAATACGCTCTGAACAAACCCTATATAGTTTCAGCTTTCTAAAATATTTAATGCTTTCTTTTAAACTATGCATTACTTTATAGTTTGAGCGGTATATACATTATCATTTTAAAAAGTATTTCTACGTTGTTCGATTACTAATTTCAATTAATTTGGGTCGATCCTACTCAAGGTTCTTGAGACTCGTTGGTTTTCCGTCTCCCTCCATGAATGTTTTCGTCAACCATCCTCATTTCCCTCTTTCTATAGGGTACCAGTCTACTACTTGTTTGGACAATCGATGACCTGCCATTCGTTGAACTTGGTCATACCATATAAGTGATTTTCATTGTATATCATCTGTTATTGTATCTTTAATAGCAGTAGGTTGTTATATTTCTCCTGTAGGTAAATTTTTTTATTTTAATTTATTTTCTGTGTAAATTAGAGAATATTGTACTAGAAACAACTCTTTTAGTTGGATTAGGAATAAAACTATATATTCATTAAAATTCTGCTAGAGTAATTCTGACAATGCTGCTTTTAACGTACAAGGCCATGACCAGTAAATAACAAGATTTTTTTCCCTAATTTAGATTATTTAAAGTGAAAATCTTCGTATCTACGCCATACATGGGTTATTATTTTTAGTAAGCTTTCTTGAAGTATCGATTTTTAACATAAATAACTGGCGGTATCTATATTATTCTTTAAAATTAAGGGTATGCTTCTAAGCGTTTTCTAAATTTGAATTTTTAACAATTTCCATCCAATTGTAATTATTGTCTACAGAAAAATAAATGTATTTTAAAATTTTTTTATTGATTCTATGTCAAACATTTAAAAGGTCATAAGTAGATAAGATCTTTATGCATATTTATGACCTTTCAAGTGCTTGCCACCGAATTTCTATGTGAGAAAAGTATTGTTTGCCAGCTGACCGAAAAATGATTTATATGACTTTAAAAATTGAACATATGCAACAATACTTTCTCCACTTTTTCAGAACTTTTACTAAAAAGAGTAGATTTACGCAAAGATTTTTTATTTACATTACATATTTAGTTTTAAAAATCATCATCAAGATATTCCAGAAGTAGCACACAAATTTTATTTTTTCTTATAAATTTCACTAACAAAGAGGATATTGAGACATTTTTTCCAAACTTAATATACAGGATGTCTCTAGAAGGTCTGTACAAAATGCTAGCGCAAATTCCTGAAGTTAAAATATGACGATCTAGTCCAGATTACCTTAGTCTAAAAGTTGATAACTTCCGAAATACATACTGTCAAAAGTTATAATTTTTAAAAATTTTTTTTTAAATATTTTTCTTGATAATAGCTTTATTTGCACTAAATTTTATACTTTAGGGTTCTTTAGGATGAGAAATAAATATTTGATTATAGTCTCGATGTATATTACAGAGGTCGCCACCAGGAGCACTACGCCTACATCTAAAGCTTCATAACTTTTTTGCGCCTAGTTATATAAAATTTTTATTTAAAAATTCTTATTCCTTGACATCTTTTAGCCAAAAAAAGTTATACCCAGTAGGTGTCACTTCGAACAGCCGTTTGTGAAATAATCGAATTTAAATGTTTTATTGCGTACTGAGACTCGTAGCCCCCCTTCACACTTTATCCAGGATTAAGACTAATCCAAGAAACTTGGAGCATGTTGAAGGATCAACAGGTCAATGACAATAAAAATATACATAGCAATGAGCTAACAGGGGTAAGTATCGTCATTAGTTAAAAAAGAATATTGTCAAATTATTCAATCTGACAAACCTTCATCGTTAATTTTAAAATTTATCATATTAAATTTTTCGCTAGGGCAGGAGGTCAAGGAAGAAATCTTAGAACAAGTTGAATAAAATTCGAGTCTGAGTACCAGACACTCAGAGTTTGAACTTAGAGTTTTTAAAGATACGGTTAATAGGACTTTAAGATAACAGCTGTTGCATAAATTACGTAAGGGTTTAAAGGGGAGGGGGATGGCGTATTTTCTTACGATTCATTACATAAGAGAATCCTCTGCTCAATGAACCGTAATACTTTAAGAAGTTATATTTAAATTAAATAAACTACGGTACTTATTTAATTTAACACTTGTAAGTTTTCGAAAAAGCTAAAGTTGATCAGTATGGAGATGGAAAGAAAAGAATTAGTTTTACGCATCATTAAGATGGAGATACAGGTTGTAAGAATGAAGAGTGGCTCGATAAGGCTGAAACTGATTAACATGATTTAAGCTCTTGCGTTAATAACACACAAGCCAAAGAGCATGATGAAGTGGATTCACTACCAGTTATTAATTCAACTAAAGAATGGTCATAAAATCAATGAACCACCGATTAACAATTTTTTACATTTTATTTTTCGGTGCGTAGTTTGATTACACTAGTCAATGTTACATAATATTGTAAATGTAAGTCGTATCTTAATAGTATATAATTTACCATAAAAATAAAGTAATATACTTAATCTAGTTTTATTACGAGGGCGAATCAAATATTATCCGGACTTTTCTTTTTAACGCCCCCTAGGTGAAATGAGTAACGTGACGTCTTGATATATGTTGGGTGGGGATGTAAAATAGAGGGGAGTAAATCGGTTCGACTCGCCAAAGCTAATTAGCTGTTAATAACATCATATCTGAGCAAGACGTGCACAGGTCTGTTGAGCAACGCAATATTAAAATTTTTGTCTCAGAAGGGCGTAAAACCTGCCGAGATTTTGCGTCTACTAACTGCACAATTGGCTGGAAAAAAGCTTTCAAAGTCTACGACTGGCACAAAAAATTTTCCGATGACTGAGAGTCAGTGCAAAATGAAGCCCATGCACGCTGAGCGCGGACAAGCTTCAGTGAGATGAATATTCTTGCAATCCGTGAGACGATTGAAAGAGACCGTCGCCTTACAATATGAGAAATTGCTGTACACGTCGGAATATCATATGGGAGTGCCCAATAAATCATTTTAGATGATTTAGATTATCAAAAAATGTCGGCATGGTGACTTCCTCGCCTGTTGATCGAAAATCAGAAAGTAAAACGTCTTGCCGCGTGTGAAATACTTTTGGCACGATATCGAACAGAGAGGGATGCTTTTTTGAGGCACATTATCACCTGTGATGAGACGTGGGTGCATCATTTCACCTCAGAGTTCAAGCAGGTAAGCATGGAGTGGCGAAAATCTGGAGAAGCAGCACCGCGGAAAGCCAAGACCCGTTTTTCTGCTGGAAAAGTTCTTTCTACGATTTTTTGGTATTGCAGGGGCCTATTGTTCTCAATCTCCATCAATGGCGTACAGTTAGTGCTGCGTACTATTGCCAACTGCTTGATGAAATTAAATTGGCCTATCGACGAAAAAATGCGAGATATGCCTATTTAAAGTTCGATTCTGCTCTATGACAACTTTCGCCCACACACAGCTGCAGTAACCCAAGGAAAATTAGATTAAATTCATTGGAAAACACTGGAACATCCGCCCTACAGTCCCGATCTGTCACCGTGTGATTACCACATGTTTGGGCCACTCAAAGAAGAACTAGGAGGTCATCACTTTGACGACGAGGAAGGTGTAGAAACGTTTGTGCGCAATTGGTTTCAGACGCGATCAGATTCATTCTTTGATGATGGAATTAAAACACTTCCGATTCGGTGGGAAAAATTTAATAATAAAAGAGAAGATTATATAGAAAAATAAGGTGTATTCAAAATTTTATTTACTGTACCAATAAATATTCTATAACAAAAGTCCAGTTCATATTTGACTCGCCCTCATATATTGTTAGCTTTTAATCGTTATATCCAAAAAGTTCTAATTTTATTGACGTAAGATGATATGATCCCTTGCGTGAGGCGAGAGAGAGGTGGAAAACGTTGAAAAAAACATTATTTATGGATGACCCCCAAGCGCTTTTATGTCTCGACCTCGAATTGAGACTAGGCTTCTGTCGATTCATTCGTGAATGGTGAGCATATAATGTAGATTTTAATAAGGAGAAGGGTCATTCACAGATCTATTATAGGTTCTGTCATCTTACCACCTCGTTTAAATGGTTTGAATTACCGAGAACACCTGCTAATTTATTGGATAATCTTCCACTGGCTACTAGACAAAATATGTGGTTGATGCAAGACGGTTCACCCCGACATTTCAGATTAAATCTGCAAAGGAAATGATGCTCCTACAAACCGGCCACCTCGCTCACCGGATTTAATGACTATGGATTTTTTATGGGAAATTCTTAAACAGATGGTATACTTTAGATCTATAAACACCAAAGAAAAATTGTGACACGATTACAAAATTCAGTAAATACTTTATGCTTAGATGCAGAGATGACGGAAAAGGTACAGTTTAAGTTTCTCCGTAAAATTAATTTTTGCGTGCATGAAAACGGAAGTAATTTTGAACATTGATTTAGAGTTTAATTAAAAAATTAGTAAATGAAATTTTTCTGTTTTGGTTTATTATTGACTTTGTGTATTATTCTTACTGTTCTTTGTCAGTTTATTCTTACATTATTATCATTATTAACTCGTTGTTATGTAAATTTGTATTGTTGTTAATCTGTTGGTCCATAAATACGCTCCAAACTTCATGAACCAGTCCTAAGCCTGTATAAAGTGTGAAGGGTGACTACTGCATATCTCAGTATGCTATCAAAGATTTAAATTCGATTATCTCAGAAAGAGCTGCTCGAACCGACACCTACTAATTATAACTTTTTTAATTGTAGACGAACTTCTGCTGGTGACGTTTTCCGCAACGTACATCGGAACTGTAATCGGATCTAGATCTTTCTTTCTAAAAAACTCCAAATAACCCAATTTAGTACAAATCAAGCTTTTATTAAGATAAATATTTACAAAAATTTTTTAAAAAATTATAACTGACAAAATTGAGCTACATCCCCATATGGTAACCTCAGGAATATGCGCTAGCGTTTAGAGACACCCTGTATACCAAAAGATTGCAATTTTTACAGGAATAAAAACGTAATTTGATAGAAAAAAAAAGGAAAAAACAAAAGTCTACACTGATACGCAAAAGATTTATGTTCTTGTCACTTTGAAGAGGAAATACCTTTTTACAAGTGGATTTTGAATTGTGTTCATAAAAGAAAAATAATCTCATTATTTGGGGCATTGATGTATTGAATTTCTGTCATTTCTAGTGCTTATATTTTGATTTATGCTTAAAAACAATTCGAGACTTTTAGACTGATTTTCGGGAAGATAGGACTATTCCAACGTTTCTTTTTTAAAATTTCAATTACAAATATAAGATATGTCTAAACACTTGAACAAATATACAATCTTTGTTGGAAAAAATCTATATCACCAAAAAATATTTACTTCAGATAAAAAGTGATTTTAATTGGCTTAATGCAAAACAAAATTATATTAAAACTTCTTTTAAAGCTAATCTTTATCAAACATTTTGTTACTAATTTTATGCTTAATATTTGTACTGAAGACGAGTTTCTTTCTTTAGCCGTTTTCTAGAAACGATGACATACTACGGCATAAGGCCCGATCCACACTATAATGACGCTCTTGGTTCGCTCTCAGTTCGATAAAATGTTTGTAAATGGATTTATTGTTTCTCCTGTAAGAATATTTTACCGGAACGAGAGCGTATCTATAGTGGCAATCGGGCCTAAACCTCCTTAAGTGACAGTACGTACCCAACGCCCGAAAAGGGATATTGATATAAAGTGGTATATACCAGTTCTCAAAACTTTTATTTAAACTGTATTTAATTAAAGACAAAACTTTTGTTTACAATTATTTAATAATTAAATTTTTTATGTAGTGAAAGGAAAATTGGGATGTTGACTGTATTCAAATATAAATATAATTTTGCCGCGAAACGGTAGTTTCCACAACAGAAATCGTAAAAACACAATATTTTTCTTTATATTAAAGGATCAATCAAAGTGAATGATGTCACTCCATACTAACGTCATCGCTGGCAGTCCGTCCTTATATGGTTATTCTTTTGAGTCATTATTACTTTCAGTTCTATCACTTGAAATAATCACGATCACTTCGACCTAAAAGCAAGTAAATACATATTCAAAAGAATATGGTTATCAGTTTCACTTTTTTCACTTTGATCATTTGATAATTACTCTAAAGAATATAGTCAATGTCATCGCTGTCACGAACTTGACATATATATATATATATATATATATATATATATATATATATATATATATATATATATATATTATCGCTGTGAAGGGCTACGTTGCCTAGTTCATATTTTATAGTCATTTTCATGTAATTTCTTCGAAATTTACTTACTTTTCCCTTTGAAAAAGATTCTAAGAAATTTTCTCATGAAGGAAAGTGGATTCATTAAGGCAAATAGTTCGAATTTGCCGAGAATTGATTGTTTTATGGTGGCCAATTTTTTCGCAACACGGGAAGCAGTCAAACAATGGATCAAAGAACACAAAAACCATTGGATAGCCAGGCAGGGATTGAATCACAGCGAGCTATTTATTAGGAACCCTGACCCGAAATTAGCAAAGAAATTACTCCAAATAGCAGGAATCAATTAAATGCTATTACAGGTATAATGGTGGGACACATGGCCGTCAAAATACATCTGAATAAAATGAACCTGTATAACGGAGACCTCGTTTGCAGACTATGTGGCCAAGCCGAAGAAACGCGAAAACATATCATATGTGACTGTGACTCACTACAAAGAAGACGACAAACCTTCGGGTCTACAAACTTGGAACCCAGAGAAGTACACACTCACTCCTTATTAAACCAGTACAAATTAATGCAGGAGGCTAGAGTAGTTGTAAGTCTAGGATGAGCACAAAGGCCTACTCTGGCCGCAGTGCATCCGGCTTCAGGACCCGGAAGAAAAAATAACTACATGGCCAATTAGTGCTATAAAAAATATACACACAAAAAAGGCTTAGATAGTTTAAAAGTTAAAAAAGAAAATCTAATAAGAGAATATAGTAATTTAAGTAACTTTATTGAGGAACGTAAAAAAGTTAATCTCAGTCAAGAATCAATATCACCGCAATTATCAACAAAGCTCTTTAATAATTGTGTGATAGATACAAATCTATAATAATATTTGCGAGAGATATTCGTACAATGGAAATTCTCAACTACATCACATGGAATCATGAATACGTATTAAAAAATTATATACGTTTTCCCGATTATTTGAAGATCACACTTACAACAAAACTGTTTATTTTTTCTCCAGAAAGTATTTTTATTTTAAAAATCAAGTATCACGTTCAATGTTTTATATCGTACGACAGAAATATGATAAGCATTAAAATTAAAGAAGCAGCGCGCCAACACATTGCAAAAATAGTTATAATAAATGAAGTTTCTTATGCTATTATATTGTTTTTTGTATAATTATGCTTCTAATATATATATATATATATATATATATATATATATATATATATATATATATATATATAAAATATGTGTTTAAAGTATTACTAATGTAACGATCAGCGAAAGCTATAATGGCTTATGTGCACTAGGTGAGCGCCTGTAAGTAGACTTCCACTTCCCTTCACACACGTCGGCGCGTACGATATAATTGATGAAACGCTATTTGTTTATAACGTTAAAAAACAATAAGGGCTTTACATTTTCA
This sequence comes from Diaprepes abbreviatus, assembly GCA_034092305.1. Lineage (NCBI taxonomy): Eukaryota > Metazoa > Arthropoda > Insecta > Coleoptera > Curculionidae > Diaprepes > Diaprepes abbreviatus. The sequence goes on from JASJET010000200.1 coordinate 8,837,497, forward strand.
CATTGTAGCTTGTAGTTCTTGGCTTAAATTATCAATTGATATACGCAGAATTTGGAAATATTTATTTAATCAAAATTAATAGTGCCATTGTTCAAATATTTAAAGATTTTAACTCACTATGCGTCAGAAGGCAATTTTTTTAAATATTAACAATTTTTCTGCTCGTAACAAATTACCTGACTATACATATAAAAAGTTTGATCTCTTGATAAGTATATTTGAGGGCCACATTTTAACTTTCCATCCTGTAAAAAATGTTCACACGAAAAATATTTAAAATCCATTATCAATGGTGACAAATGACGAGAAATGATTATTAAGATAAGAGCATGCTTTAGTAAACTTCTCTCCGCACCTTATTATTCGAGTATTTTAAACGGATATGTCTCATTAGAAATAATGTCATTCCAAGTAAAAGTTACAATTAAATAATTGATTATTTTCACCTATCAAACTAGATTTAATATAGGATTTTATTTATTACTAACTTCATTAAAATTAACTTTTAGAAAAAAGGTGTATCAGATTAGAGAATTTTAGGATCAATTTAAAATCTTATTAAGTCAAACAATTATAGTAAAAATTACAATTCTTGGGGAATCCACTTATTTTTTACGATTTATTTTTAACTTAGAAGTTCTATTTGCTTATTGAGTAAGTTTACTTGCTATTTAATTTAATCCACGTCCAAAAGTCCCATTTTTAGTTGTGACTCTCGTCATTTTTCCTCCTAGTACGATTTCCTTTCATAATCTTTAGCACTTCTTCTCTCTAACCACCAAGAGAAATAATAAAACAATAGGCGGGGTATGAAGTTTTGGTCCACAGAATTAATTAGGTATTATTAAGCAATGTCCAGACACGTAGGATTGACTAAATCTGTCTGAAACACTTCATCTGCATAATATTGATATAGACTGAAAACGGACAGTCACTCCAACTTAACAAATTAATACATATAGATATTAATCAATAAATCATTATTAAGAAATAGTTTTAAAACAATAGTCTCGAACTTTTTTCAATCAGCCTTGACTCAGTTGCAAATGTGAACATAATAAAATTATTAATATTAATAATTTTTGTTTACGTCTCCCCGGATCACGAGCAAAATTTTTTGGTGGAATTTACGACGTAAGATTGATCTTTTTAGTTTATTTAGCATTACGTCAACGTTTTATTACTGCAAGTAATAAGTTTATTGTTTTGTCGACACGGTTAATAAATTAATAAATGGAATGAGAATAGAATTTACACGACGTTTTTTGTGTTATGTTGTTGTGCCTGACGGATTAAAGTTATAATCACAACTCGGAATATTGGGTAAGTTGAAATTACTCTTTTTATTTGTTGAAACTTTTTTTCGATCTGAGCTTTATAAATTACAGCTTTGCAATTCGTTTTTTTGAGTCCAAATCATTTTAGTAATTCATTTTAAAGTAATTTTTTTAATAGGTTATCATTTGGGACTGATAAACTTGTTTTTTTTTTGATTCGCGGAAAAGTTTGCATTATATGAAAATTTTATATTCCTTTTAAAAAATTATATTTGTAGTTTCCTTTCGCATAATTAAAAATTTCTAAGTAACCTAAAATAATTGAAACATCGCAGTTGCTATTCGTAAATGTCATTTAAAAATGTTAAACGTTCAAAAATATTTTTATTTGTCCAAATATAAACAAATGTCAAAAGAAAAAGTTATTTATATATTTTAATGGATATGTTAAATTCAAAATTTGATAACTTTTATTTTTTCCCTTATTTTGAAAAATAGAGAACTGTATTTTTTTCAGTGTATATTTTTCTCGAATTTCAGATAAAAACTGATGCTACCATTTATGAAAAGAGAAATTTTAATTAATTTTCTTGTAACGAAATATATATTTTTTTTAACTTTTCATTATTAAAACTGAAGGACATTCTTGGACTATTTCTATATTTTCGTATTCAAAAAAATGTTTATTTCAGTGACAATGAGCGGAAAAGCTAGAATATAACACTTATTTTAAGTTTAGGTTCAAGTTATGTACCTAAACTTTATTTTTCTAACAATAATTGACCTTAAAATTACTAAAACTTACAAATTTTAGGCGTTCTACGATGTAAATTACCCAATAAATGTCACTTTTGCGTAATGTCTCTAATTATTTAAAAATGTTAACCGCGGAGGAAAAAATATCAATTATTTTAACTTACCGAGAAGATTAAGCGACCAGGAATTCGGCAAATATCTTTAATAAAAGACATTAAAAGTTTATTACTTAAAATTAAATTAATTGTTTTTTTTACATAGGATTTATTTGAAATCGGTTTTATTGGAAATTTTAGAGAAGTGTAGAATGAAAAACACAGTTTTTTGGGCAAAATATGGGGAAAAAAAGAAAAGATCAGTTTTTGTACCGGACTTTGGATTAAGAATATCCATAGAAATAAAAATAACTTATTCTTCGTTTATATTTAGACTAATAATGACATTTTCGGACTTCGAAATTTTTAAATGACATTTGCAGAGTGACGAAAATGCGACATGTCATTTTAGGTTTCTAATTATGCAAAAACAAACTACCAAAATTGCTTTTAAAAACTAAGACCGTGCACCCTTCTATCAGACAAAGTGAAGATACAAATGCGACACCGAAATGACACACGTCTGACCATGTCGTGTCGCACTAGTATGCGTGACCTAATTTAAATCCATGCGTCATTAAACAAATTTCCTTTTTCGATTGGTGAATTATCATTTAGTTTAGAGTTTTGCTCTCTTGCCTTTTATGACAGCGTCACTAAGATAAGCGGTGGTATTACTGCGGTTGATTCAGTACTTTCGACATCCATTATGCGAAATCTTTTTTTAATCAATCTTTTGGTAACAAATTTGTTACCGAAAGTTTCAATACTCTAGTTTAATTACGTAAAAAAAATGTTGACCAAAGTAAAAATTGAATATATAAAGTATAATCTAATTTTTACTCATATTACTGCCAAAATGAATATATTATTATGCTTCAAATAACGCGGAAGCATCTAATATTACGCGCCTATTACTGCGAATGTTACCGTGTCTATTTGAGGTTAGGATTCTTCGAACTTTGAATACATAAATATTTAGATAGTTTAATAATATAGGTTATTTATTAAATACACATTACATCCTTTCAGTGAACAATTAGCACCAATGCAGGCAATTACCTAGATGTGGGGTTATGAACGGGTTTGTTTATTCCTCAGTAATATACGCTCCTATTCTTATTGAGAGTTTGCTCTTAATACAGAGGTTCTAATTTCGATTAAAATTCTTATCCAGCAATTTATAGGACTAAAATATGATTCTAAATAACATTAGATGGTAATATTATAGAACAAATCGAAATATTCACAAAAAAATCTTGTTTCATTGTAAAAAAACTAGCTTTTACAATCCGCAGTATTTAGGACGCCAGCAGTAAAACCACCGTTTACCCTATAACATCATCATAACAACATATATACTACATTTAGTTTTCCAAATTACTTAATTAAACTCATTTTAGCTTTTGTAGTCGGTAAATCTGTGATACTTTTTAGACCACGAATATGGGATGGAAATAAAGCGACAGAAATTTAAAAATTAAGTAATAAATTAATTGATTATTGCTATTTTCTAAAGCATTTAATAACATTTATTTTGTTTTATTTTCTAATAATACTGAGCAAAACAAAAAAAAATTAAACCGTTTTAAAGCAATTCGCTCCAAAGTAAGTAGAGGCAGTTCGGTAAACATAGAACACTATTTTTATTTTGTATTTATAATTAATCTCAATAACTCCACTTTATAACCGTAGGTATTGACAAGGTGGGAAAATATATATTTTTTGAAATAACATACACAAAATATATATATAAAAAAATGTAACATTGTCTTTATTTAAGGAACTAGGACAATGGTGGATAATATCGAATGTATTATCTGGTAATATGGAGTAATAAGATGGTGTCACAAAAATTTTTCGGTTAGTTATTTTTTATTATTTAACTATTAACAAAAGTCGCATATGTAAGTTTCACGTTCATTCCTTGTTCAAGACTAGTTTGCTCAGCTTTTACATTGATGCTTTAAAAGAAGATAAGATGGAATATTCCGTGTTGCCCGCTTGACCTATTATGTTTTAACGGATTTATCGATAGTTAATGACATTAGCAATATATTATTTCTATGTTATATTTATCCAATTAACAAAACACTACTTTGAAAGACCCAAAATTTCAATAAATGTTTACCGCGTTACTAATTTTTACGCATCGATATATTAGAGTAGGTATTGTTACTGATGCAAGAAACTCTTTTGTGTTAAAAATAACAATAAACTGTGCGTAACTGATATGCCTTTCACTTCATAGATAGCGCTTTTACTTTTAAAAATAAATCAAATCCCATATTTACTGAACGTCCTCTTTTGGTTAATTTGCTTTATGGTTGTAGTAGTAGTATTGTGGTAAATAATTCTTTATATTTAATCAGTAAAAAAGCTTTCTTGAATTAAAAATTGAGTAAAGTTTATTAGTATAGGTATTTTTTTTTCTTTGCTTTGCAAGATATTTAATATAATCTTGTATAAGAAAACCTGAACTATTTTTTTTATTGTCACTATTATTATAGTGTAAAAGATGTGTTGGGAAATGTATCCCCCAGAGAAACAAGAAATTTCAAATAAAGACTCTATTTTATCTTTTTCAGTCCAAAACACAAAAAACGTTATTATTAACTATTATATTGTATATAATAAAATATGTATATTCACAAATAAGTACGCAGTATGGTGTCAAGGGTCAAAACTTTGCTTACTAACGGGTTATTTTGTGTGAGAAATTCTGAGTATATTATTAAACAATTAAAAAAAAACGATTTTAAGATCTTTTTGAATAAACCCATTTACCAACTAACACCAATTTTATATTAAATTTGAGATATTTTAAAATTTAAATATTATAAAATTGATTGTTTTTTATAAATTTGTTATCCAACTTTGACTAGTTTTTTCCCTTCAATGTATCACAACTAGGGCAACGAGTGTATGTTTTGCAGTTTTCTAGATATCCGAATTAATTAATTTCCGATTCATTTAATTTTCGATCTTTAAAATTACTCGTACCACTTAGGCCAATATGACAAATCAGACTTAGTAACTCAAGAAGGAGCCATGATGTCATCGATATTTTTTTTTTTCAATTGTAAAACTCATTTTTCATTTCAGAATCGGAAAGAGTACATTTTTTACATACCACAAGGTAAGTGTCGATGTTGGTTACATAGCCAATGCAATTTTGCAATCAGGACATTTTCGCTCAGATTGGAAGGTGTCTGAGATAATTCTAATTTAAAAGAGACACTTAAGAGCCACTAATATTAATAACCACAGGTCTATTAATGTTCTTTCCAATTTGGGTGAAATAATAGAATGAGTGATACTCAATCGCATTACTGATTTCATAACTGAAAGGAATAGCCTGCCTCCGGAACAGTTCGGCTTCAGAAGCAGTCATGGTAGCATTCAGCAGATCAGCAGGCTGGCCTGGTTTATTAAAAAAGGTTTTAACCAGAAATTCTACGTGGGTGCAATCTTTTTTGACATTAGCAAGGCCTTTGACAATGTTTGGCACAATCGACTTGTAGTCAAGCTCACAAGGCTGGGTATTCCAAGTTGCTTAATAAGACTAGTCTTAAGTTCCTTAAGGACAGAACATCCGTAGTATCGTCAAATGACGTCACGTCCAATGTCAAGCGAAAAAAAGTTAGGGTGCCTCAAGGCACTCTCCCACTCTTTTTAACCCGTATATGGCCTACATTTATGGTAAATTTTATTTATTTGCTGACGACACTATATTCGCAACGTCCTCGAATTCATTTTGCCTTATTATTAGAAGGATACAAAGGCACGTTAACAAGTTTGAGGACTGGAAAATAAAGCTGAATCCTATTAAAACTCAGGATATCATGTTTACCAGATCATGTTTCTCTATTCCAGAAAAGTAGCTATTATTTCAAACAATTGCATTCCCTGGAAGGATGCTAAATACTTGGAACTAGTCTTCGATAGGAGACTAAATTGATGGTTAAATACCAATTATTTCCTATCCAAAGCTAAAACGTCCTGGTTAGTTCTCTATTCATTGCCACACAAAGGTAGCACAATAAATCTAGAGAACAATCTAGAAGCTTTTCATCAGGTCTGTACTGTCCTTTGATCCTTCCACGTGCAGAACAAGATTTAGGCGATTGAGGAACTTCCAGAGCAAGGTTCTCCGTAAAATCTGTGGAGCTTCATGTTATGATAAAAACACGATCCATAGAGACCTCAGATGTGACATCTTTACAATATTTATTGAACATACTCTGACAAAATACCTAAACAGATCCCAATTTTTAACAAATCGTAACATCACCTCTACACCACGGCCAGAGACTGACTACGGAACCATTAAACGGAATCGTTTTAGTCTTCTGAATTACCGACTTAAAAGCCGAATCTAAAATCATTCTCATAAACTTAAACAGAAGGCCTTATTCGACAACACCCTAAGGATCAGGTCCGATATACAAAAAAAGATCATATATATATATATATATATAATATATATATATATATATATATATATATATATATAGGTTAACATATTTTCTATATATATATATATATATATATATATATATATATATATATATATATATATATATAGGTTAACATTTCTTCTCCCAAAAAAAAAACAAAATCTAAGGAATAACTTTTGCTGTCTTGCTACAAAAGTTATGATTTAAGTTCTTATATCCATTTGTTATCTAAATTTAGTAATTTAAACACAGTTGGGCTGAGTAAGTTATTTAATTATAAAATAATCTTAACATGAAGTGAAACTTAAAAGGAAGCAATGCATATAAAGAATCACAGCAATTATTTTTAAGTGGTTCCGGAAATAACAATGCACTTTACTAGTCCACTTGTACCACACCTGCGTTAATTATAATACCCGTGTTTCTAATTAGCGAAATATTAAATATAATATATTCTTCAGATAATTATCGTTGTCGTTGCATAACATACGTATACAATTATGAAGTAAATAGAACTATTTATTATACAGCAGCAGAAGTAATGTATTTTGATAAGGATGAACCGAAGAACATATCCGGGCCGTCATGTAAAGAAAAACTTATGTAGACTTGCCCAATAAAAAGCAGTCACCATAAACAACTTTCAAAATACTTAGTTGTTAGAGAATTGCTGAAATACATCAACAATGCATCAATGTTCGTGAAGCTAATCTCTTTATTCCTACTTACTTCAAAATTTATCTTAGCAGGAAAAATTATTAAAAAAAAAATTAAATATAATTTTTTATTTTCGCATTTTAAAAACATCATTTTTCCTCTAATTTGCTGAAACATGAGAAATATCTATAATTGATGTATCAATTGACCCTAATTTTTTAGATTTTCTGCGCCAATCTTGAAAATTTCAAGGACATTAGGTACATACATTCATCAATTAAAAGGTACGCAATTTGCATCAAAGGGCTGGTAAGGGATCATTTAAATTTCAAAGTTGCTTAAGTGGACATAATTTCCATTTATGATTTTAAAAATCCATCCTCACTAGGGAGTTGAAGCAATAAGACCTTGGATATTGGCATCTCTGAAGATAAAACTGTCTAGGTTATAAAAACTTTGCACTCTCTTCAATGTATTCTCATTTATACAATAAAATCAGATTTCCTAAGTCAGATGTGGTTGCTTAAGTCGAATTTTTAAAATTCCTAATATATTTGTACTCTAAGCCAGGAGCGGATCAAGCCCTTCTCTTTGACAGCCAAGTAAAGATCAAAATTACCCCTTCTCACTGGTATACAAAACGCAGTACAGTATGACAAGCCAAAGCGAGTTGACAGAATTAATTTAACATGCCATAAGCTCAAGCTATCAGAATCAGATAACCGAGGTTCAACAATAACCACGTTCCCAATGCAGCAGGCAAACGAGTCTATTTATTCTTCCCACCCTCCTTTGGATACGCCTTTGCTCTAAGCTCAACACTATGGAGCAGTCACCAGTGGCGAAAATAATGACCACGCTCTCAAGTCTCTTGATGAAAATGAATAATTACGAAGGGATCAAAACGGATACAACATAGTAGAGCGCATTCAAAAATCAACGGGGGGGGGGGGGCGTACATACTCTTAGTTACGTCACTGGTCACTACTTACCTGATTGGAAAGTACTTCAGCACTGTCTTGACTACATGACATTGTAGATTAAGACATCGCAAAATTGTGTTCCTGCACTATCAATACAAGGATCAGGACAATGCACCATTCCATTAACATAATTAAAAATTTTCTCGCCAAACAAAATCATCAACTACAATAAGGGTTTCATGAAATATATAGGTGTAAGACACAATACACCGCATTACGGTGGCAGAGAAGGCTTTATTTTAACAACCCCCTAATTTTTTAACTCAACTTAAACCTAAGCGCTACTTAAATGTAAAATGGTAAAAGTTATTTTAACAGAAATTCAAAAAAAAAACGACTTTTTAAAGTAAAGAAAAATGAAGAAATTCGAGTTAAATTTTGACGATATACATGCATTTCTCCTTAATTTTGGGAATAACTTTTTCCAACTTATAAGCAACTTTTAATTTATAGGTTTGAAGTGAAAAAGTAATTTTTTTAAAGATTTTCTCTTTACTAGTATCCTAAACCTTTCCTGTGTGTCAAATTCCTACTCTCTACATAAACAGAAAGTTTCGTCTAGGCTTTAAAGAGTTTGTCAGTGGAAAGAGGGCCTAAAACTAATAATTTTGTAAGGCCAATACTTTTAGACATTTTGATATCAAGATCCATAACTGATAAATTCACTCTTAGTCATGCTCTATACTTTCAGCTCTCTACGAAAACTTTATGAAATGTTTAACGTTCTCTTTTAGCAGAAGATTCAGTATATTACTTTTTCCGTTTTTTGTCAAAGTTCCGACCATTTTTCACAAAAATGCAAGTGTATAAAGTCAAAATCCTTTACTTCCCAATAATTTTGTCATAAAAATGGAGTAAGTTGTTTTTTTCTTATTTTCAACATGTTCCGAAAGTCTCCGAATAAGGTATGTAATGCACCTTGTCATTTTAGTAGGAAGACTTTGACTCAGCACTAGAATGAGACAAATTACATATCGGCAGACACCTGTAACTGGACACTAAAAAAGTGCGTAACGACTCTGTAGTAACAATTTGAAAAATCCTTGTATTTATTGTCATCCATGAGATGTAGGTAAAGAACACATACAATTTTTCAAAAAAGCACCGAGAAAAGGTAACATTATTTAAAGAATATTAAAAATAAACTTCCAGAAGATACTCTGCTATTTTTGCTGGACATAACAAATGTTTGTCTTAACTTAAACCAGTATCTAGAAGTACTTAAAGCAGCCATTATAACTTTGCTTCCAAAATGTAACAAAAACCACTTTTCTACAAAAGTGGAGATTCATAAGCCGGTTATCTTCAATACACAAAATTATGGAAACAATTTTTCTAAACAGATTTTGAGATGAAATTTTGGACAACAATGTTATTTCTGACGAACAATATGGTTTCAGAAAAGACCATTTAACCAAACAACAAGTTTCCAAAATTGTTGACAGAGCCCTGAATAGATTGCAAAAGATAGTGCTGAACATCCTGAAGGCCTTCAACAAAATCTGACATCAAGTAATTATTTATAAACTTAGGCATTCATATATTTTTAATGAAAACCTGAACACTTTTATAATGTTTTTTTCTTTAAAATCGCAAATTTACTGTAAACGTTAACAATACTCTCGCTAATATTAAAAAAGGGCCTCCCCTTCACCTATATTATACTCTTATTTACAGCCGATATCCCTAAAAACCTAGTACGCAGCTAACAATCTATGCGAATGATACAGGCATTTCATGTATTGATAGAAAAACATTCGAAATTCAAAAATATTTACAACTTCACTTAAATACTATAATGGTTTGAGCATAATGTAATGAGAAATCCAAATTTAAACTTTAAAGAACTTGACATTTTCATTAATGATATTCAGAGGCCCGATTCTGTAAGCATATTTTTTGACATTCTCTTTCCTTATCGCTTTTAGGACAGTGGCATACTTATGTATTATTACATACTGAACAAAGATGGAAGATCCTTATTATGACATTTTCTTTCCCTTTACTTTTATAGAATTGCAGCCCAGGTGCCAAATCATTTTTTTTTACATGAATGATTTTCAAATAGAAATAGACATATAATTTTACGTTAAAAATTTTTTTCAAATTAAGTAGTATTTTAGTAGGGGCTAAACTTACAACTATTACTTATTTCCATGCAATTAGAAATTTCAAAACTGAAAATATGAGGGGTGGTAAATATAGCTTAAGTTCATTTATATCAAAGAGTATGCTATGGCAGGTATAATTTTTTATCTGTAGCTAAAAATAATCACTGCACTTTTTTCTATATCATCTAAACCTGTAAACCACCTGGCATATCAAAAGCATTTGTAATTTGTCCTAGTTAGGTTAATGGCAGTATCCTACTTCTTTTATATATTTTTTAAATAACACCAATTAAAGAAATCTTCAATGCAGAATACTGGTATTTATAGTGCTAATTTTTGAAGTGGCAATGCCATTTGGCAGATGAATAAGATTGTACGATGAAGATTCAGATAAGTAGAATGCAAGACATCTGTTTAAGATTATTTTACGACATCAGTAAGAAGTGATAATTTTTCTACTGGAAAATAAGCGTTTTGTAGAATAAACGTTAAGAAAATTAATTTTTTAAGAATGTAACTAAATTACCACTTACATTTCAAAAATTTAAAATATAATTTTATACGCGATCATCCGATAATCTTGCTAAATGAATTAAAATTTTATGAGATACTTTTTCATAGTTTAACAAATAAGATATAAATACATTAAACATAGGTTGTATATATATATATATATATATATATATATATATATATATATATATATATATATATTAGTTTATAACGTTCTCTGAGGCCTTCCGATTTCCAATCTCCATTTTACCCGGTCGTTTCATAGATCTTCTTCTCGGTTTAGTTGTTGCATCTCTTTATTTATCCTTTTTCTCCAGCTTGTTCTCGGTCTTCCTCGCTTTTCTTCCTCTCTGGTTGCCATATAAATATTTGTTTTAGAATTGCCGAAACCAGATGAGTTGCTTTGTACGTAAGTCATCTACAATCGTATGTTCTACTTTCATTAGTTCCCTGATTCGCTCATTAGTGATTCTTTGTTTTCGCGATCTTCCAGCTGCTCTTCTCCAGAAATTCGTTTCCGTAGCTCTCAAGGTTGATAGACTTCTTTCCTTCAGAGGCCATACTTCACCGCCATATGTTGTGCAATACTCTTCACTATGGTTTTAACAAGAGCCAATCATTACAGTTCATCAATAAGATTAACAGTGCAAGAAATAGAAGTCGGTTACAAAACGTTAAAGAACCACCAAGCTTCCGGATCCGGGGATCTTCCAGAAGAGTTGTTCAATTATGGAACAAAGAAGTTATACGATCTCCAACTTTTCCAAAAAGTTATGAGTATAAATATAGCCACCAAGGAATAAAATGTATCATACCTGAGTACAATACACAAAAAGGACAACAAAAGAATTTGCGATAATTACCGAGGCTTAGCAGTTACAGGATTCCATGAATAGAATTTATGGAAATTTTTTGAGAAGTAAAATAGAGAAAAATGACCAAAACTATGAAGCCGAAGAACAGACAAGTTTTCGCACGGGAAGGTGCACAACCACATTTTTACTCTAACTCAAGTGATAGGAAAAAAATGGCAAGAATCCAAGAAACTCACCTAGTATTTATAGATTTAAAGAAAGCATATGATAGTGTCCCCCTGCAAAAATGTGGTTATCAATGAAAAACACAAACATTAATGTGGAACTCATTAAAACTACCCAAATACTCTCCGATTAACCAAAAATCAAAGCTGGAACAAAGCTCCGGGATTCGTGACATCGAAAGGCCTAAAACAAGGATGTTGTCTGTCCCCCACTTTGTTTAAGATCTGTCTGGAAAGCGTTCTAAGTAAATGAAAGTTAAAACGTAGTAAAACAAGACTTGGTGTTAAACGACGAAATCACAATAAAGCACTGCCATGATTACAAATACCTAAGCACAAATATATCCCATGATGGAACATTAGACAAAGCGATAAAAGACAAAAATATGGCAGGAGAAAAAGACATAACTTAACTAAACAATATTTTAAAGGATTAAACAATTAATAAAAACAAGAAAAAGAGTAAATAACACCGCTTCAAAAAGTGTGCTCGATTTCAAAAATTCGAAGAAAAAATTATGCAACCAAAAGTACGACGAAAACTATTATAATTTTGAAAATATGTCAATTAAAAGTGCATCGAAACCTATTATAATTCTTAAAATACGGTGAAGATAATTCGCCGCACATTTTAAAGATGTAATTTAATTTTCTTCGTCACATATTTTCAAGATATAATTTTTGTCGCCGTGTTTATTAATGACATAATTTTTTTGCCGCCTCTATTAAAGATGTCATTTGTTTCTCCGTTATGTCCTTTGGCATTCTAGTGATGATTTTCGCCGTTGTTTTATAAATGTATTTTTCTCACAGCAAATCTTTAGGCGCTATTTTTTTCACACACACATATATATATATATATATATATATATATATATATATATATATATATATATATATATATATATATATATATATATATATATATATATATATATATATATATATATATATATATTTATAGAATCTAGATAACAGTTATTTCTGCCATCATTTTCGTGAAATAAACTATGCTACAACAAAAATCCGATATCCATCTCATAAAAATATACATTTTTAATTGCTGATCCTTAAACAAAACATATATTAATGGAATAACAGTAAATAGGTTGAGTAAAATGTATTTCCCCTTTCATATTTATTTTGGTAAATACCTGTATATCCATTGTTCTAAAAATTTCATTATTACACATACTACGCCTTTTTCTAAATTAAGTAAACAATAATAAAAACCCTTTAGTTTATGGCCATTAAATTTTCTTTAAACAATAATTAAGATTAAGTTATTTATTTTGGTTAATCATAGTAATAAACCTAAATCTTATTATTGGGTTCCTGGTATTATATTTTCTTTGGTAAACTGTTGAACATTTAGTGAAAAATAAAACTAACGTTAAAATTATCATTGCAAAACATAACAAAAAAATTATATGACTAAAAGATTAAATTTTGAATGAATTATCTTACTATCTACGATTCTACCAATGGCGGCTCGTAGGGTAGTGCCACATAGTCATGGTACTACTTAATTTTTTCTAAAAACATTTTTTTGAATTATTTTAACTTTAAACCTTTCTGTGTAGTTTTTCCTTCTCTATATTAAAAATTTAAACATCTTGTCTTGTATACAAGCAGGAAAAGTGGAACTGTATATTAATCTTTTCCATTTGCAGTTATGACGAAATTTGTACCGGGCTCTCAGTCGCGATCAATTTGTCGGACAATAGACTTTAAAACATTTTAAAATTTGACAGTTTACTAAAGTCGATGGGAGCAAAAAATACTATTAAAATGGTAACATTTCCGGTTATACCGGAAGTTGACGCCTTCTTGCTTATTTTAAATGGAACACTCTAGATTTTATTTTTGGATTCTTCGCAAAATTATAGACATATTTCATGCATAATGTCCTATACCTAAGTCTAACTGTTTTTGACATATATTAAATTTTATGTCAAAAATTACGTTTGCAGACCTAAACGTAATTATCAATTTCTCCTATATGAAAGTATATATATATATATATATATATATATATATATATATATATATATATATATATATATATATATATATGTATGTATTTATGTATTCTGACTTAATAATATTACAGAGTAGAATTTAAATATTTTTAATTTTTTTTTGTTTCTTTCAGAAATAAACAATCAACATGCTTCAAAAGATTCTTCGTGACATGTACGTCGATCCAGAAATCCTCGCCGAATTAGATGAACAGCAAAAACAAACACTATTTTGCAAAATGCGGGAAGAACAAGTTCGAAGATGGACGACATGGAATGAAAAACTGGGAGATGAACCTCCAAAACCCACCTCAAACAAACAAAAGAAAAGTGTGACTTTTTTACAAGGTAAATTTCTAAAAGTGGTACTGAGTGTTTTATCTGAAAAAAAAATACTCACGTTTTTATTTAGTGAAACTTTGGAAAACGTACCGGGTGGCTAAATAAGAGATATAAAAGCGGCTCTGATAGCTAGGGAGCATAACAACTATGGTCAACTAGGATAAAGGATTTTTTACCATAATTTTCCCGATGAAGTTATATTGAAAATAGCTGTGTCTTAATCTTAAGAAAGTCTGAAACACTTTCTATTTAGTGTCGTTACTCTATTTTTTAAAATAAAGTTGTGTAGGAACATGAAACTTTTTTCATTAAAGTCCTGATAACTCTGGTTTGGCGCAATGGAATTGAACAAATTTAGGCTCATTAAAAAGGCTTTTCTTACACAAGAAATGCGTTAACATTTTTCAGTACAATAATATTATGACACAATCAAGTTTTGGAAGATATTATATTGCTTCTTTCGTTCCCAAAGTCTACTTGTTCTTTCTTCATTTATTTATCTATTTACATTGCCCTACAGAACTAAAATCCCCCAAAGGCAGAAGAAAGAACGGTGTTGAATATATTAAATAATAGTAAGTCTATAAATCAATCACAAATATTATCTGTTTTATAACAAAGTAATTACAATTAAATATATTAAGTTTGTCTTTCAGGCGATCATATAGGGAACAGATAGAGTGCCATGAGGAGAAATATGGTATATTAGTTCTGGATTTTGGCAAATAAAAAATACTGGGGATCTAGTTACCCCTGATACGCGAGCAGATCAGATGCACCACACGAACCCAGTTCCTATGCTTCTCCAAAATAACGCACATTCTAACTTGCATCGTACAAGAAAATAGTATAATGCGTTTCTGTTTTGGAGCATCTTAAATTCTTCTTCTAAAACCTAGCTTTCGGTAAGATCTTAATACCACATCATTAATATGATTGACAAATATCAGCCTGCACTTAAACGTGTCTTCCAACTCTCATGTAAACAACCTGCTCCGAATGTCTCGGAAAATCTTTAAATCCTATTCATAAAGTAAACAGCTGTTATTCAATCCACAAGTTAATAAAAATGTTAAAAAAAAGGAGTCTTAAACGGACCCGACATTACTAAAAAATTATTCTATCTTTGATCACTCGACTCTACATACAATAAATTAGAATGTAAAAGGTCATGATCAAGTCGATTAAACGCTTTGTAAAAATCTGTGTAAACGATATCAACCAGAGTACCAGAATCAATACGTTCCTAAACATACTGGGCAATAATGCAAAGGTTGGTTACAGTTGACTTGCCCGAAGTGAAACCATGATGGTGGTCCATCATCACAGATGCCTCTGCCAAATTATTCATTATCGCTATGGAGCGATACTTTTCGATCCGGATTCTATCATCTTTTCAACACCAGACAGATTTTTGATTCCTTCTACAGATCTGAAAAAAAATACATTTTTGAATGCATAAATTAAAAATTATAGACCAAAAAACAACAATCACAGTCTCCTACAACAAAGGAATAGAATCCGGAGCTTCCATGAATGTAGCTCTCAATTTTTTACATGCTCTCACAACGTCTTCAAATAAAACAGAAACTTGATTATAAGTTTTGCTTCCAATATTGTTATTTTAAGTTTAAACAATATATTGATAATCAAGAGTCCAATTTTAATCTCGTTCTGAAAAACAACACCTTTAAAAGCGTCTTATTTCATAATTATATCTATTTTGTCAATATCTCCGGTTAGAAAAGAGCTATGAAGTCAAAATTTTTTTTTGGATCTTGAGGATTTTTGTCCTCTAATTAGATAGAAAGAGATAAAATGTAGTGTTTATAATTTAAAAGACAAAATATATTTGTTAATCTATTAAACATCGCCTTCGTGTTAAAAACACATAAGCAGAATTTATAATAAAGAAAATAAAACAAGAAAAAGAAGTGTGAAACAGAAGAAAGGTTTAAATCTCCTCAGGATTAAGACTCATTTATTTTTAACACAATTTAATCAAGAAAAAATCCGAGAAACAATCCTTTTTTTGTAATTGATCACAGTTATTATGCCCCCTAGCGAGAGTTCTAGAAAAGAATATTTTCGCCCTCTCTTATTTGGCCACCCGGTATATACATATATACAGTGTACCCCACTCTCACGATAAACCATAGTTGCATTAGTAATAGTAAAAGTGTTATTTTTAACTAAAGCATACAAAAATTGAATCCATTGGGGCAATTTCTGGAAAAGCATATTAAAAACTTTTTAATTAGAAATATAATATCATAGTATGGGACATCATTTGAAATCCCCTTGTACCAAATTACATTGAAATATTCAAAATTATTTTAATAATCAATAAAATTGTATACCTTAATGTTAAAACATTGACTTAAAAAAATAAAATAATACAATTGCTGATGTATAGTAGTGGAAAATGATACATAATTTAGAGAGAAACCTGGATCCTATTCAAACCAGCAGACGCAACATATATTGAATCATTAGTTCTTATAAGTAGATCAAAATATATACCAAATTGATTTCTTCAACTATTTCTCAAATCGTTGAAGACTAAACTTCCATTTCAACTCAGAATTGTTTAAAATATATTTAACCCAAAGATCTGGATCTAGATTATTATAATATTAGCCATTTTAAAACATTATATTTATATTATTACAGGTATTGACAATGAACCTTGGGTATGGGTAATGGGGGAACACAAAGACGATAAAAGTATAGAAGAAATTTTAAAAGAAGAAACAATAGATAAGGCCAGAAAAATAGCCGAAAAAGAAGCAGAGCAATTAAGAAAACAAATGGAAGCCCAATTATCTGAATATATTGATTTAAGTCCGAAAATAGAAGACATAGCTCCCTCAAAGTTAGATTATCAAGACGACATGGATATTTATTGTTCGGTAGATGAACTCCGAGAAAAAATTAATTCACAAAGTTTCCAGAAATCCCAAAAACCTATTTCAAACTATCAACTTAATTCATATCAATCAAAAAACAATAAATTCAACTTTGTAGATGCCAGAGAGGTACTGCAAGAAATTTCTTTAAATAGTCAACAAAAAGTTGCACAGAGAGTGGCGTTATGGGAGAAAAAATTGACTGAAGAAAGAACTACTGAAATTTTTAGGCATATAAGAAAGAAGCAGGAGCAGGTTGCCAGGGAAGCGGAAGAAGAAGAGAAGAAAAAAGAACAAGTATGGAGAGAGCAAGGTAGGTTTATGTTTGACGTCTTCGATACTTGCTAGTTGAAGTGTAGAATATTAATTTAAAATTTACAATTTTATGTTTCATCAACTTCATTTAAAACAAATTACATCATCTTACTTGAAACTATTCTATTCATTGAATGAATATAAATATGAATATTATTTTGCTTAAACTTTAACTCCCTAATTAAATAACATGGCATGAAACTAGTTCACAAGAAAGGGTTTAAATTAACAAATAAAACTAATTAGGTTTTGATAAAGAGCTAAAGATACCACGACTAATCGTCCATTTAAAAACAAATTATTTTACTTTTACTTAAATCTGTGTAATATAAAAATTTAACAAAAGCAAATATGCGGAGAAGTGTGCAAATTTATTTAAATTAACGAGATTATTATTCTAAGGGAAGTTTAAAACAAATTATGTTCGTAGTTAATAAAATTTTTATAACATATGGAACACGAATCATCAAAAAATAATTAAATAAAGATTTGGTTTATTATCTAGTAAATATCTTTAAATTACTTAAAATACTAATTGGTTAGTGTGGTTGGACAGTTTAAAAATCGATAATTATCATCTTGAATTGTATTTTTTTCAGAATTTCGTAATCGATATACTAGAACTTTCTTATAATCGGCAAAAAAACTTTTTCCTCCCCACTTATTACACAAGGGACAATTTTTTTCCTAATTTAACCTCAGTTTTTTTATATTACTAAAATGCATGACCCTGCAAAATTTGATTAAAAACTGACGAAGTATAAGATTGTAACATAAGGACAGATGGACAGATATGACTGAATTATAAGGCTTCCTACGGAACCCTAGGAACGAATATCAATAGATGAACTGATGCTAGGCCGATTTTCCGTATGAAATATTTAATTTTTTGATATCTTATTTAAATATTCATGACTGACGTCCATAACTTCAGAGGCTACCTATGTAACCCTATTGACAATTATAGCCATGACATTTTTTTTTCAGTTTTAAACTTATTCCCGCTGTTTTCAATAAAAAATACTTATAATTTATGGTACATTCTATTTTATTCTGAGTATTGTCCTTAAGATGATCCAACTTTTGATATGTTCAAAAGACTTAAAATATGTACTCTAATCAGACGATGCTATGTCTGGTGAATACGGCGGGTAAGGTAAGTCTTACCCGTTCATGTTCCTTATATAAGTATATAAGTTTCTGCTACATATGGCGGAGTATGTTCGTGTAACAAAATTTGTTGATTATGACGTTTCGCGTACTCTGACTTTTTTTTTCAATTCCTGGTTTAGCTTTATCAGTTGTGTTTATAGCGACCAGCTGTGATCATTTGACCCGATTTTAGTAACTGTTATCATACTTTCTTGATCCCACCAAAGGTACAACATCCTCTTTTGAGCATGAATCGGTGTTGATGCACCAATTTCTGCACGTTGTATTAGATGGCGCTTGTTCATCATAAGCTCCTTGAAGAAAGCGATGCTTTTAAGCAGCACTTTTTCTTGAATTAAGGAAAAAGAAAACAAAACTTTCAACATATGTTGTTGCGTTGTTTCAAAACATTTTCGATATTATGAAGAAAGTAGTGTATTTAAATGAATTCACTTTCGAATACTGAATCAGTTATGTTAGGTCCAATACTTCACCACGCCATAGGGTTAGTGTTCCCTCTATGAGAAAAATACTAGTTACACATCTCTTATAAAACAGCGGAAATTAATTTTAAAATATAATAAACTATTTTCAGAATACTCTCATATTATGGAATTTGTGTCTTTAGAGCATGAAATTTAACAAATTTTAATTTTTTAAACTATTTCTTTAATGTTTTATTCTTTAGATTGTTCTTAATTGTTCACCTACTTTTTTCTAGAACGAAAAGCAAAACAGGCCGAACGACAAATTAGAGAAATAGCCAGAAGAGCGCGAGCCGAACACAGACTGACTTCTAACATGGAAATTGACACGAATTATAGTACTGTCAACTCAGGAGTACCTCCTGGTAGACAAGCGGTTCTGGACTGGTACAGGCAGAAAGAGCAATCCAAACTGGCTGGACTCGATGTTTCAAATAATGTGGAGCCTTGGTTTCATGGTAAGTTTTATTTAAAAGTATTTTTTGAAAAGTTTATTTCTACTTCTAAGATGTTTGGTTTTAATTCTACAGATCACGCATCACAAGACGAGAAAATGTTCCGATCATTAATTTTTACCATCAGTGCACATTGCCAAACAAAAATAAATAAATGTTTATTCACGGACCAGCCATTTACAATGAAAAAAAGACAACATTCATACAACACACTTTTAAAATTATATATAAATAAAAAATATAAAAAGTAAAACTTTTCAGCCTCAATAAATAAGATGACATATCTATAACAAAATCAACAGATATCTTAACAAACAATTAAAAAATTAAAATAACAAGTCTAGACTTACAAAACATTCGTTAGCTTAGTTTTAAAAAATCATTAAAAAAATCAATATCAATGGCCTTACTTGTTCTGTTAGGTTCTGAGAAACAGCGTGTGATAGACAATGAAATGTCATAATTTGCTCTATGATAAGGGACACTAAACAGACTGAATTCTCTTAATGATCTTTGCAGAATCAATAACTTTACTCGTTCAGGACACTCCACAAATCTATTTAGATTCTTATAAAAAGTGCATCACTCAATGAAAGTCCTTGAACTTTCGAGGGTTGGTAGGTTAATCATCTTAAATACCTCCCCATATAAAATGTTATCCCGAGATATGCCTAATTTGTATCCTACAAAGTTAATAAATCTTTAAGTTTTTGTCAAAATACACTCTGAGATCCTTAAGTTATTCTTCATTCCCTATACGATAATTAAATTCAACAACCTTTTTTGTTGGATAAAACTTTAGTACAAAACATTTATTTACATTAAATTGCATGCTATTCAAATTACACCATTCACATAAACCATTCACATCTTCTTGAAGTTTCATACAGTCGTCCTCAGATTTTAATTTATTTTAAAAATCTTCAAATCGTCCGACAGACCAATTAATTTCACTTTGTTCAAAATAGCCATTGATCGTATCAAAAATTGCTGCAGCTGTCGTATAGTTTTTCAGTGGATTTGCAAATAATATATGTTCTTGGATGGAACTCTTTAAAATATATCTATCAAAGACAAGCAATACTGTAGAGTTTACTACATCGATCGACTGGTCAAGCTGACTAGCGAAATAATTCAATTTGATTCTTTTAAAAAATTCACTTTTCACATTATTTGCCAAATCATTAATTCTCCGCGATACTGTGTTGTTTGATAAGGGTCAATTTTCTTTGCCGCTTTTCCTCCAAACATACACTTTGTGATGTCTTTAGCACACGGTCTAATAAAATTTTCTGCCAATGTATTTCCTTATCCAGATCTTGTAGTTCTGTAACTAACTCGAAATTATACTTCGAGAGCCATTTTACCATCATCGTTTAAATGTGTTAGAAAAGAAGAAACGCTATTTTAAAATACTCAACAGATTTTATCCTTGCAATCCAGATGGCTTGTTTCAATGTATCTATGAAGAAAAGATGATTCTAGACTACTGTTGGTTAGGATTTCATTATAGATTTAGATTCTGACTTCTCCGCGGTAAAATAAAAACCCATTTATAAATAGTCACCGTCATATTTTCGCTTCTTTCCTTTTTTTCTCACTCTATCCGGTTGTTCAAAACCAGAGACTGAAGTAGATGAAGCAATTGATTGAATGTCCAGCTTTTCGTCAGACTTGACAAAACTATCCGTTTTTTACCAAAGATCTAACATACATTTACGGAGCAATACTTATTTACTTTCCCGTTCGACGTGCGTATGTGCGATCTGTACAAAAGAAGAAATTACTAAACCGGTCTACACTACTAATATTTATGTATATAATATACATTAACTACCAACTTATTTATCTTTTGGAAATCACTTGAGGTTCTTAAGCTCATCGTACGATTCAGTTCGATTATATTCTTCCTTGAATGTGCATTCGGGAAAAGTCTTGGTTTGCCGAAGTAGAAGTTGCCGGCTCGTTTGAGAATGTACTCGCATCATCAGCGGCGTAGCGACTCGTCGCGTTGCAGATTACAATATTGCGAACCTCCGCTTGAGCATCGCTGTTATAGATGAACAAAATTAATTACTACTATTTAATTAATTTTTTCATACTTTTTTTTAAAAACTTATAACACCTATAATTAAACCTTTATTTAATTGTAAAAAAAAAAGTTGTTGAACATTTAAATTAAGTTCAATTATCATTATTTAATTATTACTAAATATAAAACCTTTGGTAAAAATCAATATCCATTCTTTGCACTTGACCTCTAGTGAAGGTCGCCTTATAATTAACTTTTTGTTTAAATTAATTCAGGTATACAGCGACTAAAAAAAACTACATTAAAGGTTCATTTTGCGTAATTTTCCGTAAATTTTTTCATTATGTTTAAAATTTCAACGTAAGATACCGATACTTGATGAATTAATTATAAAAATATGAAAATCAATAAGAGTAATTTATAACATTTATGATCCTCATATTGTTTTTTTTTGTGAAGCCCAATTTACGAAAATATCTTCCCGTTTGTTCCAAGCTCTTATACAGGGTTAATCAAATGTTCTGGAACAGCTTAATTAAAGATGAACTGAAAATGATAGCAGATCCGGGGTTTCTTCAACCTTCAGCACTACAATTTGAATGTGCATTCCATATGCCAGTGACGTCAACGACTGTCAGATGACAATATCAAATATAGTTTTTTTAAATGGAACTTTCTTTTTGTTACCAGTTTTTTTAAATATACAAATTTCGAATCGTTTTTGTATAGTATACCTTATGGGTACATTCAAATATTTTGAAAATATTGACAAGTAAAGATTTAAGAGTACAAATCCCAAAAATTCTGTTATTAAGGTCTTCAAAAGAGTCGGCTTTGTACTATAGACTACTACAGTTTTTAAATAGTCCCAAAGATAGAAATCTAAAGGGACTGGATCGGGTGACCTAGGAGGCTTTCTTTTACCTATTTACTTTTCAGGAAACATTTCATCTAGAGAGTCTCTGACATGTCACCCAAAATGCGCTGGCGCTCCATCTTGTTGAAATCAAAGGTCGTTTCTTAATATCGGGTCGTTGTATTGATTAAGAACTAAATTAATTAAGTTGTAACAGATTTATGTAGGAATTAGCCGTGAAATTTTCTGAAAGAAGAAAGGTCTTATAATATGGTTTCCAATTATTCCTGCCATAACATTTAATGTTTGAGTATACTGCGTATGGTGTTGCATCATCCTATGAGAATTATGCTCAGACCAATACCGACGGTTATGGTTGTTGACAAAGCCATTAAGGCAGAATGTGCCCTCACCAAAAATTAAGATATGATTACAAAAGCAAGTTGTAGGTGTATAAGATCCATTATTTATTGACAAAATTTTATGCATCTATCACAATCGTCTTCTAATAGTTCCTAAAGCACCATTATTTTATTTCCTTGGGGAGCAAGTTTTGGTACGGAAGTCCGTAATTCCTCTTGCAGGATAAACATAATATCCAAGAATTTATTGTCATTATATATTCAAAAATAGCTATTGGATTTTTAAGTTTATAAAGGAATTACGGCAAAACTGCACGAATAAAAACACACCTTGAGTTTTTTAGTTTGTTAATTTAATTATAAGAATTGTTGTAAATAGGTTGCGTATAATTAAATCTGGCAATTTCATTATTGCAACAAAAGAGACAACACTGCCTTCAAGCTAAAACTGATTTAGTTCTTTTAATTGAAAAATTTACTACGCCTAAAATATATTTCTCCTTCAAAATTCTAAGTCTTTGTGATGCTTTTCGCTGCATAAATTCTCATTACGTCTTTTTCTCCAATTTGCCCTAAATTTACTTACTGGCTTTGGTTTCAATAATATTATAATTTTTAACAATCGTTGTAGAAAGTGCACTTTTGTCACCAATTTTATTATATCTGGTACCCAATGAACTACCTTTAAACAACTTCACTAACCAGCTTTTAATTCTCTTAATATATTCCTTCTTATTTAAAATTGTATTATGTGTAATTGCGGCAACATAATCATTTTGACATTTTTGCCGGTTTTCTGTAAGATGTTTTGCCCGCGACGTTACGTAAATGAACACGACGATATAATTTCGTTAACCACGATGTCCCATCAAGCAGTGACCAGGCACGGACCATCATGCGGAAAAAACAATATTTTTTTTTCATTTATACTAACCAGCTTTCTAAAAATCAATTGATTTACTTGTCTTCAGCTATATTGCTTTTAATTATTTTTTATCTACTTAAGCATTTTGGAAAATTGAAAACCAACTCATCAATACTAGAATCTTTAGAAACTGTTTAATACAGCTTATATCGAAAAACCTTTTAAGGATAATCACTTTTTATTAAGAGAAATTTTATTTCTATAACATATTTTATTTAGTTGGTGAAGAAACAGTTTCACCCCCGGATTTCTTAAAATAAAACGGACGACAGATTGTAATGGAGCTGTCAAACGAAAAATGTCCGGAGTATGCTCGGCGCCATATTGGGGAAAGTGACGTTTTGGCACGTCAAATTAACCGTCAAAAGTCAAAAAAATAGTGTCATTGCTGTTGTTATTGTTGTGAAGTTATTGATTGTCATTAAAATCTTTGTTTTTTCCCTGGGTTAAATTTATATTACTTAACAACCAAATAATATGCACCAAGGCATCAGTCAAATATTTAGGTGTAAATATAGACCACAAAATTATCTTAAATTGGCACTTTAGAACTGTTAAACAAAAAATGTATACAAAGAGCCAAATATGTTAGGAGTCTAACATAGAAAGAAAAAGACATATCAAGAAAAACGACTCGTATATACTGACTTTAAATGGAATACATGCCCCCTACATACAGTAATTGCAGGAAGCCAGTACTGATAAACCTTGAAACGGTTGAAACCGCAGCTCTATATAATATGACTAAAATCCATCATCCTAACAATCCACTACATAAACCATTCAATTATTGTATGAATTCACTAAACATCTAGCCTCTTACTGCAAGACTTCCTGTCCTGACAACTAAGTTGAAAGAAAACGTGAAACTTGACCAGTAATAGAGGGACTGTGTACGACTAGGGACCGAAACCATAGGCCAGTCAGAAGACCTCCATTAATGATACTGGCAGATCTCACATTCAACTTTTAATATACTTTTTTATTATTTTATAAAGATTTGTAGGGGCTTGAAGATCAAATGTATTATAAATAAGGTTTTTAGTCTGAAGGAACTCGTTTGTTGGCCTTCTTCACTTTCCCCAAAATGGCGCATAGCATGGTCTGGACATTTTCTGTTTATTAAATGATCAGTACAGTTACTTTAATATGTGCGTGATTCCACCGAAGTTTTGTTTTTTAGCTTCCTGAATAACAATGCGAGGTTAGATTCGTTAAACATTTAAAAAATGACATTTTTACCCCTTTTCAACACGAATAAGTTTTGATTAAATAAATATTTTCAAATTCTGCCCCCAGCAATTGATAGTTCAAATTAAGAACTACAAGCTGGGATTAATTGCAATGCAAAAATGTAATGTTTTTATTGCTTTTGAACGCTATAAATAAGCAGCGTTTAATCAATTATAACATATGCTCCTCCGTGTATGAAGAGAAATGGAAGTCTACTTACAGGCGCTCACCTAGTACACATAATCCATTATAGCATTCGCTGGTCATTGCGTTAATACTTCAAGCCAATTTTAATATTATATATACCCAGATTGGAGGGGGAGCTGTATATAATTTTTCACCACGTGTAGTTGAGAATTTCCTTTATGCAATGTTTTAAGAATTGCGTTGATATTGGTTTTTCTAATCTTTCAACTATCTATCTGCCTATATATATATATATATATATATATATATATATATATATATATATATATATATATATATATATACAGAAAAAACCAACTATATCCAAAGGTTTAAGGCACTTTTGTGGGGCTGCAGACAGAAGGATGGTTGGCTAGAAAAGAAAACTCTTTTTTTATTAGTCTAGCTTTCGAGAAATTTTATTCCCTTCATTAGAACTTCTACAAAAGAGAAAAAAAAACCTTCCTTAATTCTATTTTTATAAAATAAAAATAAACAAAAAGACCTACCAAAATGAGTGTATATAAAAGCCAGAAAATTCTCTAGTTTATTTAAGAACCTAATTTCTAACACGTGGACGTCGTTGAAACGCCATTTTAAATTTATGAATGAAATTGACAACTGACAGTTGGCACCAAAAGCCCGTTTTAATAGATAAAGTTTACACTAACCAAGAACTGGTAATCGTTCTGGGGGCGGGTATCGGTTCTTGAAAAGTATTGTATCATTACATGAAAAGCAGGTGGAAGATGGAAATTAAGACTTAAATTAGTCGTAACTGTCACATCGTAATGTAATTTAGAAATCAAGAAAGGCAAACTCCGTACCCAGTTGGACAAATGTGATAATAACAATCAGAACAGTGACTAAACGGTATTCAACTGAAAAGAATGAACAGTTTTCTGTTTTCTCTTTTGTTCGTCGTGGAATGTGATTCGTTGTTTATGTGAATCATTTCTAGGAAGACTCTTTTATGAAAGTTATTTTCTTTTGCTAAGATTTTCGGTTTCTCAAAGTTCATCATATGACCCTTATTTACAATATGCTCAGCAAGAGCACAAGAAAACACTCCTCTATTACAATCGCTATTATGGAAACTTATTCTACCTGAAAGATTTGGTGTGACCTATATATACTTGGTCACAATTAAGTCATGGAATCTTATAAACAATGTTTCAATTTTCTTTCAGTGAGACAAGTGTTTTTGTTTTAGAATAGAGTAGTACGATTGTTTTAATTTATTTGGTAGTAATTTTAATGGAGATTCCATTTTGGAAACCTTTTTTAAGTCTAGAAGTTAAATTTTCAATAAAGGGAAGCGACATGTAGGTAAATTGTTGAACTATGTTTTTGTCTTCAACTAGTAGTGATAATTGAGTTGTTTGTGTATGTATTAATGTAGGTTGGCTTGCTTTTTCAAAAATATTCTCTGGTATGTCATATTGTGTGTTGTATAAGAATTTATTGATCACAGAAAGCGGGTAGCATTTTCTTCACGTACAGAATTTTGTATCACTTTCCATTTCAGTTTTAGACGAACTGAAATATGTACAATTTGAAATACAGCAAATTAAGCACTGTGGTACTTCCTGCTTTAAAAAAAAAGTAGTGTTTAGGGGTTACAAAAGTTCTCTTGACTTTAAACAAAGGTTTCTCTTATTGGCAATACTTAATTTTATTGTCATATATTTTGAAACACACTATATGTTTTATAAAATTTCATTAGGCAAGCATATTTACAACAATTATTTTCCCATTATAGTATATAAAAATTCTAAGAAACAAGTTCATGGTTCTAATTTGTGTGACAAACTTTTGATTTAATTGTTTTTATGTTACCTTGATTTAAACTTGATGGTAATGAATCCTATTTTTTGCTTAGAATAATTAAGTACAAATCTTTTTTTTTCTCACTTTTTAATATGAAATTACAGTTTGAATGATTTTTAATTATAATTCTATTATTTTGGTTTTTTTGGTCAATAACAAAGTTGAATTAATTAAAACATCAACCATTACCTGAAGAAAGAACTAGTTCTTTTATTAATCTATCTTCTCTTAAAAAATCGTAATCTTCCAACAACACTTTTTTATCTTCATTGGAGATTTGTTTGATTAAAATTCAGGATTTTCATGACTGGTACAAAAATATACTTTTTTTAGGTCTTATTACCAGATCTCAAGCCGAAAAGCTTCTTCTGGACCAGCCACATGGAACATTCTTGGTAAGACTGTCCGAGAAAATTTGGGGCTATGCCATATCTTACAGAGCTCAAGAAAAATGCAAACATTACCTTGTCAGTGCCTCCCACAAATACAGTTTTTGTGGAAGTAATCAGTTGGAACATATTACCTTAGGTAAGAAATAATTCTAAATAATTGTGTAGCTCTTCTTTTCATATTATTTGGTGATAGTGAATGATGAAATAGATAGTGATAAAACATCTCTATAGAAAATTTTAGCAAAAGCTTTGAAATAGTTTTCTAAAAAAAACAAAACCGAAATTAACTGTCGTCTAGTAAAGAAAAGAGTCGTAATTTTTCGAATATTTACGAAGATATGAAAATATGTTACGTATTAAAAAGTTTTTTATTTAACTATACTGAATAATTCCATCAATTTAAACATAAATCAACCAAACAGTTCTAATTGTCAAGAATTTGAATTCCAAGATACTGAAAATTACTTAAAAATATTATGGCTTGCAAAATATTTGAAAATAACTTTTTCAGACGTTACTAAGTAGCACTTTAATTATTAATTTATTATATAACTTTTTCTATATATATATATATATATATATATATATATATATATATATATATATATATATATATATATATATATATATATAAGAGGAAGTTCCGACGGACTGACTGACTGATGGATCAACGTACAACCCAAAGGGTTACAGATATTGACTTGAAATTTCGCACACACATTCGTGATATGGTACAGGTTAACAAAATTTTGCAATATCTTTATTAGAAAAGGTGACAATGATAAAAAATGTGTAAAATTACATGATTTAGGGTAATTTTTTTAAAATTTGGTTATACGTTTTAAAAATACATTAAAGATTCAAATATTATACTTATTATTATCAACGGTAATGTGGTGACGTATCGAATTACTTTTTTTTCTAAATTTTATAACATCATTTCTGGTAATTTCACTTTTAATTCTACCAAATGATGACTAGATATTATTTTTGTTAAAAACCTATTTAACCGTAATTAATTTCTTAAACAGAAGAATTAGATACGTGATACTAAAATGACACTGCTTAACTAATAAATAATAAAACTTGCCTTAAAACGAATTAAAGTAAGCAATATGTATGTTAGACAGCTTCCTGTAGAAACCTTATAAATCAATATTTTTAACCGACTTCTAAAAGAAGGAAGTTCTCAATTCGTCGAGTATGTATGTATTTTTTTTTAAATGTATGTACACCAATCACTCCGGAACGGGGGCACCGATTCGAATGAAATTATTTACGTTATGTTCAGGAAGTTGCTGCGGTGGTCCCCTATTTTTTGGACGAAATTGGTGCAGTATTATCCAAGATGGCGCTGACAATATGGCGGCCAAAAAAATTAATTTTATCTGATTTTCTTCAAAATTGGTATGTGGGGTCGTACACAACGAATCTGAAATTATTTTAAAAAAAATCAATATGGCGGATCCAATATGGCGTACCAAAAAATTTAATTTTCTCTGATATTCTCCAAAATTGGTGTGGGGGAGTTTACGGGGGCGCTTATAATGAATCCAAAATATTTTTAAATAATTTATTATGGCGGATCCAATATGGCGGACCAAAAAAAATTAGTTTTGTCCGATTTTCTTCAAAATTGATACGGGAGTTTTCCGGGTCGCACATAACGAATGTGAAATTATGATTAAAAAAATCAGTATGGCGGATTAAAGATTCTACATCTCCAGATTTTGTCTGAAATCAGTATTGGGGTATTTTTGTTAGTATTAACTATGAATTTAAAATATTTTTTGAAAAACTCAATCTGGCAGATTCAATATGGTGTCCTAAAAATTTTACATCTTTCGATTTTCTCCCAAACTGATATAGGGGGTTCTTGAGGGTGTGAATTGTGAATTTAAAAGTATTTATTCAGGATTCAATATAGCAAATCCAAGATAGCAGACTAAAAATTTTACATTTTTCGATTTTGTTCAAAGGTGTAAATAGCAAATATAAGTCTAGAAATTTTAAATTTCGGGATTTCATCCAAAATTGGTACTAGGGGGCTTTGAAAGGTTTAGATTTAGATTAGATTAAGACTTAAAAAATTTTTGTGAAATTCAATATAGCGGATGCAATATGGTGGGTTGAAAATTTTACCTTATTCGTATTTTTTCAGATTTGGTATTAGAGGGTTTTGTGCGTCGTGTATTACGAATATAAAGTTAATTTTTTACATCTATTAGGTTTATAAGATACAATATGAGGAACAGAAAATTTTACATATTCCGATTTTGTCTAAAATTGATATTGTGAGGTTCTTGAGGCGTATACAAACTCAATATGCAGTACAAAATATATCGAGCTAAGAAATTTACATCTTAGGTTCTTTAACCATCAATATTGGAAGGTTGTGGGGTCTAT
This sequence comes from Diaprepes abbreviatus, assembly GCA_034092305.1. Classification (NCBI taxonomy): domain Eukaryota; kingdom Metazoa; phylum Arthropoda; class Insecta; order Coleoptera; family Curculionidae; genus Diaprepes; species Diaprepes abbreviatus. The sequence goes on from JASJET010000200.1 coordinate 8,867,289, forward strand.
ATTACCAATCTAAAATTAATTTGAAATTTAAGATAGTGGATTTACTATGACAGACTAAATATTTGTTTGACACAATTTTACTGGTATTTGGAAAACTCTAAGAACCAAAGAATTTTTAGTGGTTCATTTTAGGGCGATTTACAAATTTGGATAAAATGAGTACTTTTTTGTCACCTTGGGGTCATTGCGAGGTATACTAATCTCGATTAGTACTTAGTTAAAATAATTTATGGATGTCATAATGAGTTCTAAAACTAAAAATAGAAAAATAAAATTTTTGTTTAACCGACTTCTAAAAGTTCGCTAAAAAGTGAAAATTAACTATAAATTTTTATATGAAATTGAACTTTTTGAAGTCGGCGCCAAATTATTTGTAAATGAAATAAATAACTACTAATATATACAAAATATGGTAAGAAAGCAATTACAAATAAAGTATTTTTAATCTGTTTATGCAAATCACATTTTGTCAGGTATTAGTTTGGCGCCGAATTCAAAAAGTTCAATTTCATATAAAAATTTATAGTTATTTTTCACTTTTTAGCGCACTTTTAGAAGTCGGTTCAATTTTTTTTATAAAAATTTTATATAAAATAAATTGGCAAATCATATTCAAATGTATTGCTCGATAAAATGATATAGCTGGAAAAAGTAACGTTGTTTAAACCATAAAATGAACATACTTTACGGCAATTTTCATTGTTTGCCTGCTTTAAATATTTTTTATGTTATAACTACATAATTAAAAAAATATTTTATATGCCATTAAATAAGTGGAATGCGGAGGAAATGTGCAAAAACTATAAAAACCTTTGTCTATCTTTTTACTATACTAGAAACTCCCCTTTATCTAATATTAATTATGCGCTGATGTAATAATTAAATAATTAAAAGAGTTACTATTATAATAAAATATAAAAATTATATAAACCGTCGCATTGTCTGTTCAGATCAAAGGTTATTATACCATATAGTTATCGTATAGACTTCCTGTTCTTTTTTTAAATAAATACAAAGCCTAAGGAATGATTAGCATTTTAAATATATTATGAGGAGCTTGCGAATCTTAATAAGCTTAGGAATTCTTTTGTCTCGTCTTCTTGCTTTTATTTGACGAAACATAAAGGTCATTGTCTAAGAATTCAACCTGCTTAATGCCAATATCAAAACATCTATCTAAAGCCACGTTTGTTGTGTATTTGGTTTATTAGATTATAAAATAAATTTTATATCATTAAAAAAGAAATATTACTTGTCTCCATTTCATTCAGTCCTTTAAAAAATGATATTTACACCATAAACAACCTTGGCAATAAAACATGTTTTATTTCCAGGTGAATACTTAGGGTTACATAATGTTAGTAGTAGAAAAAATCCAAAACGTGAAGAAGCCTTCTTTCAAATTTCACGACAGAACTAAACAGCTTGACGCCCTTTATTTTTTAAAAATATGCTATATTTTAGGGGTCGTCCATAAATCTCGTGACGGGTTTTTCGGAATATTTGAACCTCACCACCCCCCACGTGAGGGAACAGGATTTGTTACCACCTCTCCTTCTCCCCCCTGAAATATCACATGGTACTTCAATATTATCTTTGAAGTCTTGCTTTCAGTTAAATTTAGTGCGATGTGAATGTGTTGATGCATATTAATGGTTTGTTGACTGTAAATTGATTTATCTTATCCCTGATATGTGATTATTTAAGTTTTAGACAGTCATTTGTAATGTCATAGCCCTTGCACAGTGATTCTAACTGTTGTGGTTTCTGAGATATTTTGAAAAATATGTGTTTCTAAAAATCCTCTATATTTTCTTTATTGATGAAAAGTTTTACAATCTATTAAACATTTTTAGAGCAACTTTTTACTTAGAATATATCTTGCTGCTTCAGATTTTAAGTACAACGTTTCGGGTTTTTAAAACCATCATCAATTTTTATTTTTCTTATAGATATCATATTGGATTTTAACTGATTCAGAAAGAGGATTTTTTAAAACTTTTCAGCAATACTATCACCTCTACATAAAATGATGAAAATATACCGTTAAATGTAACAAAACTTTTTATTTAAATCAGTACAGCAATTTTACATGACAAATCGTATGTTTTTTGTTTTTTCCGAAAATTAAACAAACATAAAAATAACAGATATACAGTGCGTTCACGGATTGAGTCCCTAAACTCTTGAATTTTTGTAAGTTTACTAAAAAAAGTTATAAACCAGCTTGACTTGAAAAAACCAAAATAACAAAAAATTGTCTAGATTTTATGAAGAGAAATTAGACAAATATAAAAAATGCTAAGAATAATAAAAAAATTATATTTAAATATACAAAGAAAGTAATTAGTATAAAAAGTAAAGTTGCTTGAGTTAAGATTACGTCAATTTAGAAACGTATAAAAAAATAGGATTTTTCAATATTAAAGTCGTCTGATAAGTCTGTCAGTTATCGATTCAGCCACATTTAATAGTTTCTTAAATGGAGCATAGACACATGCGGCCTTTGGAAGAACCTTTATTAATACTGGAAAAATGAAAAAAAAATTATTTAAGAAATTTTAGCGGAAGTTGTCATTAAAAGATGAGAGGAATCTGACGTAATCTGAAAATATTACTGCTGTCATTATCACAAGACCCCGTTCCTCCATCTGTCATCGCTCCCAGGAACCAAACACCTCCACCGTAGGATTTTCCAATAAATTTGGACAAAAAGCTCACATTCATAATAACAAGATCCAGCTGACTCGAAAACTGTAACATATTGACCATATGCAGTGCTGCTCAAAAAATAATAGGAATCCTAAGAAAACGCTGAACATCAATGCATCTATAAGTCTTACTTCGTAAAAAAATAACTTTGAATTTGGAAAGCTTGATATAAAACGTAGGGGGTGTCTTAAAAAAGTAGAAGTCATAGTTCAGTAAAGTTAAACATACAAAAAAACTTTATCTAAAAGTGAATTTTAATAGTAGATGTAACATGATTTTTTTTCTTACATACTAGTGAATTTAGCTTGAGGTCTACAGGAGGTATTAAACATATTAAAAGTAAATTAGGAGTGTTTCAAGCATATGATAAGAATCCAAAATTTTCAAGTTTAAAATAATGTGTTCAAAAATTGAATTTACAAATTCATTGTTAGAGATGTTGAATCGCGTTTGGTTTGAAGACCAAGCAGAAGACAACCTTTTCTTTACAAGAAGAATTTTGTTTAGTGATAAAGCACTTTACTTCTAATGGCATTGTACCCTCTCAGAATTTTCGTTGATGGAACTATGTAAATCCCAATTTCGTTATTGGATACCATGACAAAACATATTTCAAAATGAAGGTTTGGTGTTGTATTCAAAATAATTAAATGATGTACCCATATTTTTTCCGCGAAATATTACGAGTTAGATGTATTTAAATTTCCTAAGAATCGAGTTTTTTCAATTTATTAACGAACTGCAACAAGAGGATAGAGCTTCTGATCATAACGCAGCCAGGGTGAACGAATATTTGAAGGACATTTTTATACAGAGATGCACAGGAAGATGTTCGGACGTAAACTGGCCACCTAAGTTACCTGGAGATTCTTCCCCCAAGGGGCGATTGAAGGAATTAGCCTATAAACACAGTAACTCTCCTAATGATTTGGAACGCTAGACAATCATTTGTATGAAAAATGATGGGGTATATATATATATATATATATATATATATATATATATATATATATATATATATATATATGCGGCTTAAGCAGCGGACGAAGAAGCATCATTTGAAAATGCCAGCTGAGATGTTAGCGAAACGTCGTGAAGATTTTTCTATCGACGAACGGATTGAAAACCGGAAAAACACCAGTGCACATTTCATCATCTGTGAAAATCTACGATACAACATATAATATATATATATATATATATATATATATATATATATATATATATATATATATATATATATATATATATTGGGGAAATTGGGGGTAACCCTCGAGTGAACTGGCACGCCACTGAGTGTTCTCAAAAATCTTAATACAATTAACAACCTTTCTAATTTTACCCGTTTTGACTCCGATAAATTTGAAACGTATCAATATTTATATCATTTATTTTATCAATGTAATTCTTTTATTTAAAATATGGCTCATTACCCTTTATTAAGCAATTATAACAATTTTAATTGAAACGTCAAATTTTGTTAATTAGGCGAGATTTTACAGTCGAGATCACTCGATTGTTATTTTATTAGGTGTACTTTTAAAATACATGCAATTAATACAATTAGGTTCATAAGTTTTAATTAACTGAACCTTTTACTTGATGATGATCTAGACGGGGAAAGTAATGTAAATTAGTTGTGTTGCTAACACGGGTAAACTTCCTTCTTATTAATGCGTCTTCCTGTGTTACGAAAAACTATATTATATTATTATGATTGTTAACTTAATGATTGAAGCTTCCAGTACAGGAAGATGTGTTTTTAAAATGAATATGATTAAAACTTTATTATATTAAGGAAGTTGTTATCTACTAAACTACTTCTTGATGTTATTTCATATAGAAAAATCATACAAGTTCATTCATTATTATATTTTATTGAGAAACTTTTTTTAATAGGTAATTAATAACGAAATCATAAGAAACGTTTTTCTATCAATAATATTTTACTTTTTGAATGATGTTTGAGGGAACCGTATACTAGTAAATTAAGCAGTGAAATCGAAAATTTTTGTTTGACTTGACTAATCATAAAAGGAGTACCAGAAGTGGATATTTCGTTAAAATTTATAATTAGTATGAATGTTACGGTTTTTCTGACTGAAAAATCTACCAAGAAATCGAAATTTCAGCTTTTTTTTTTATAAATATAAAGTTAAAAAAATAAGTAAATAAATATACACGTTTACAGTTTATTAATAGTTAAAGGAACTGCTTGCCGACCTCTTAAAACGAATACGTTGTAAATTTATCAGTATAAGTCAAGAAATATATTAAAAAAAGAAATACAGCACAAGCAAGATTTTTTTTACTATAATTATAGCTTTTGTTAAATCTGTTGGTTCCATTTGAAGTGGATCCCCAATCATACCAGTGGCTTCTCGCGACTGTTAGTAGCAATATATGTGACAAAATATAGAATTATTATAAAACATTATGTTTATGTTTCCAAGCATTAAAGAGCTAAAAACATTATTCATATGAATCTCAGATCCCAAACAGCACAAATACGTCTTAAAGACGTCCATAAAACGTTCGATCTCAACATTCAGGACGTCTTATGGATGTCCATTAAAGACGAATGACGTCCATAAGACGTTGTATAGACGTCTTATGTTACAAAAGGTAACGTATTTAAGACATTTGCTTACAACGTCTTATGGACGTCCTTTCCCAACATATTCCACCATTAAAATTATGTACATTAAAAAGGGTCTCTTTAATTTTTTTGTTTATCTTGTTTACAAAGTCAAACCGTAATTATTCAAAAGTCCAAGAAATAACTTTAATTAAGAAAAAATCAAGAGCAAAATATACACTACCATTTTAAATAACTACAAGTTCCGCATCAATAATTTGCTTTAAAAAATATGTTCAACATAATCTCTTTATACAAAAAAATACATAACTTAAGCATAATGTAAACTTTTTCTAATTTGAAATTTAAGAAGTGAGGTAGAAGAGCAAATATTTTCAGAACTACTACTGTTCGAACTATAAGTGAACCTATCAAATTTAAGCCCTAGTTTATCCCTTCAATATAATAACTCTAAAAGGTAGACTATCAACAAAATAAAAGTTTATTGAGATAAAAAGTACACAAATCTTTAAATAGTTTTAAAAACAAGAATTTTTATTTAGTCGAATAACAAATCTGGTCTGATGCCCTTTTCAGCCATGTTTGGATTGAAATTTCCTCATTCTTCCGACTTTTTGCCAGTCCTGTTGTCTCTGTAGATCCTAATAACAAACTTATTTTAATTTTATAGGATAAAGTTTATCATTTGTGGGAGTAAATTTTTTGATATTTTTGCGAATTTTTATAATTGTCCTCTACTATAGAATCATGACTTATGCTATTTCAAGGTTAATATGTATAATGAAAGACAGAACTTACTCATAATAAGTCTCACCAAGTTGGAATCATAGAACTTTCTTTTTCCTTTTCGTACTAATGTACCATGTACAGTGGTAATTTTACAAGCTCGCTTTACAAAGTCATAATGCTCCCTACTCCCAGTTTTGAAATTTCTAAAACCTTAAACAAAATTACTTCTTGTAATTAACAAAACTCTATTTTCTATGTTCTTTAAATATAAACCATTCATCAGGAACAAAATAAATCTTACAGGTTTCATTAGTGGAGAACTCCATAAACAAACATTTCGCCTTCCACTTCATTAGTAATATTTCTTGTAATATTTAGGGCCGGGTCTGGATGAGCTGTGCAAGCCTTTTTCGCACAGATAATATTTTTGAAAATTTCATTTCATACTTCTAACAACATAGAGTTACTACAAGAATATAAGCGGTAAAGCATTTGGAAATTTTCTGTAACACAACCTATAAATAACGTTACTGTTTTTCCTAATTACATATGATTCTCGATCTTACCTTAAGTGTTACATAAACACGAATTTTCAGAGGCACATGGATAAATCAACTATTATAATAAAATTCTTTCAAAAGCTAAATTTTCACAGTCGGCACCCAACAACATTAAAAATGAATAACGACAAGACGAAACACAAATATAAAACTGAAAAATGACAGTTGACAGAAACAAAAGGCGGTTTTTTTTAAGTTATAGTTTCGCTGGCATCATATTTATGTGTGTCATTGTTATCGGTACATCAAATAGTCTGTAAGAAAAAGCACAAAAGATCATGCAAATGTTCTATTAACCAAGGTTGTAGTGAGGCTACTAAAAATTTGTCCTTCAATCATAAATTTTAACCTCAACTTGTATTCAGCTGAGCTCTGTACGGCGTTGCAAACTTCTTACCCAACTGCAACAAAATCCATAGGGAAGGAAATGCTTTTTAGTTTTTTTCTACTAAATTATACACAGCTGTATTTATTTTCATATAAAATGTAGTATGTAGACTTTTAAAAGATATCTTAAAGACGTTGTATATAGACGTCTTATGGACGTCTTTAAGACAACGTCTATAAGACGCCTTATTTATGTCTTAAAATGTTCAGACATAATCTGGATATAAAAATGACGTCTATAAGACGTCTAGTGCTGTGTGGGTGTTAGCTAATATCTGTGTATAAAAAATTAACTGTGAATATTGATTTAAATTTAAACAAAGAAAATCACTAACAGTTGTTAAGTATAAAATAAAGGCATATTAAAGAACTTTTTCAGAGACAAATACTTATCAAATCCTTGAAATTTCTTATATTTAATACAGCAGATTTTGTGGTTATGCCAAACATTAAATTCAAACGTAGAAATGTATAGGTTTTCGTAGTCATAGTAAAAAAATTTTTAGTTTGTAATTACAGTAATCTCTTATCCTGGTGAACTACTTTATCTTATTACATTCCTGCCTTTATGAGTTTATGTTTGGAATTTTTAAGATGAACCCGAGTGCATTCCATTTAGAATACGTAAAGGTTGTTTTACGTAGGCATTCCTTAAAGTTTTAAAATTTTTGGGATGTTTTAAGTTGTTATGATTATTTTTAAAGTAAAGAAATAGGCATAATACTCCTTACCGTTAATTTGATGATTTAGTAAATTATTCATGATCCCATACTCAGAGGAAACATAAAATATTTCAGTCTGAAGATGTGAAATTTTATTTTCAAATAAAGAAATATTTAGTGAAAGATTGAATGCTGAAAAAGATGAACTCCAAATTAATTTCTTAAGGGACGTTAGACCATACGATAATCAAGGTCCCTAACCATACAGAAGTTGGGAAAATTTGAAGCTTCCAATGACCCTATTCTGAATCAAGGCTCTAAATCAATCGGAGAGTGAACGTAAAGATAGATTAGTTGTTACATGAAATTGGTTACTGAAACCATCCCATATAATATTCATTTTTTTATGATTTTTAATTTCATAAGTATAACATACGCCCGTACCGTTCTCATCACGTCGAAAAGTACCCTGAATGCTATTAGACCACCCTAGATCATTTTCTAATTAGACGACTAACTGACTAGTTAGCAGAAAAATCCACCAAATTTGAAGCTAATTAAAATGAGCAAAATGAAGATAACTAAAACTTTTAAAAAAGCACGTTATTTATCAATATCAAACTGAAATACAATTAAAATAGAATTTATTTGGTGTGCTAGTTTCTCTTAACGCCAATGAAAACTATAAAAGTTCATCAGCAAGACATTTTAAAGCCCAGTTTCAAGGTCCTTAAAACGTCACTAAATGATTTCTGGCTGTGGTAAATTGACGTCACAAGACAGTCCATAAGACGTTGCCATTTTGGCTTCTTGCGTCCAATAAGTGACACAAAAATATCATCTTGAAACGTCACCTTGCTTCCTGGGTTGCATATCAATTAAGATAATAAGTTAGGCAACAAAAATTCCTAGTAATCTGTCTACCAACAAGGAGTATTATCAGAGCTGTCTTCTTTATTAACCCTGATTAGTATATTAAACTCGTTAACATAATGCAATTAGAAAAAGACAGCATAGAATCCATCGACGCACCGATTGATAAAAATAAAAACCCACTCACTGTTTGTAAATAAAAGGCCTGTTCGTAGACAAATCACAAACCAGTCAGCACCAAAAAAAGTTTACAAAAATACTCAGGTGGCAGTTTACCAACTGTTTTTGGGCAATATGATTGGAAATAACTAGTTTCTGTTTGTTCATCTACCCCTAAGGCCAGAAACCAGACTAGACTTTTCCGCAGGTTTTCTATATGCTGAATACAAATCTAACATGCTAAATACAAATAAGAAATTAAAATTGACCTGTTGCTTCGAGTTTTCGAGATATTCTAACCTATAAATGTGGAAATCAGGGTTTTCGCTGTTTTTATGGTTATGTAACAGGAAAGATTTAAATTTTATCGCTCAACTATATATCGTAATTAAAATTACTAATCTTTCCCTTCAAAATGTTGCCATTAAAGAGGCTCATTTTTATAAAAAGTTTCTTTAACAATGCTTTTAAAAATACTATACAACTTTATAGCGTTATACGTTTCATAGTATTAATTTGTGTTTATAATTTGTTGGGTTTTACGTTTATTTTCTACGATTTCATAATTTATTTAGTTAATTTTACCTTTGTTAATTTCCTCAGGAAACGTCTATAAAAGAAAGCCTGTAACTTTTTAGAAAATTCTATTTTCTTATTTTTAACATGAAACGTCTATGACAGAAGGTCTAGAAATTGCTAGATTACTCCTTTTTCTTGTTTTCGTTACCCCTTGTAGTATGAAAACCCTTCTAGAGAGATCCGTAATCTTCCGGTATCGACCAAAAGGGTATATAAAGGGTCCAGATCGGCGTTCGGGGACAGTTTAGTTCGAGACATCGTCGATGTAAACGTGTTTGACAAGTGTCGGAAATTGTGAAGTTGACAATAAAAGCTATATAGAGTGTGTTCAAAAATTGGCCGTCCGGAACAATATTTTCCCCATAAAACTGTTTTTCTATGTTATCATTCCCAATATCGCAATACATACATCACCAATTTGGACACACTGTATATTTACTTGAAAAATAGGAATTTTATGAAAATTAAATTTATTTATTGTTCCTATACAGACTATACGTTTTAAATACAACGAAAATTATACACTATAAACAAAAATACAAAACTGAATTTTGAAATTTTAATTATTTCTTTTTTATTACAGGTGATCTCATAAACTATCACACAACTCAACCATTGACAGGTGGTGAAAAGCTTATGCACCCTTGTCCAAGAAGTTCAACGACGGCGTTGGACGAACTTTTCGAGACCAACTGAGGAAATTGGTGAACCCCCAATTTTTTAAGGACTCTGTGATCATTTCGGCATTTTTTTATGGAAATCCGACTTACTTTAATTTAGACTAAGTTATATTAGTTAATAGTGCAAGTTTTTATTAACTCAGACTTATTAGATATTATTTTTAATAAATATAGTATATGTAGGCCTCGGTTGTACGAGACCAGATTCAGCTCACCTGGAAATTTGTATTTGACAGCAATATTAGACTTCAAGTTTAATAGAACTAAGTTTCGGTCTTGTAAAATCGGGCTAAAGTGGCGTCAAGAGAAAATACTATTAAGATTTGGCATGTACAGAAGCTGTATCTAAAAAAAAGTTGAATTTAAATACTTCAAGTAAATTACTTGAAATTACACTTCAAGTAATTTTTGCCATTTCCAGCTTTTCATCCGAGTACTTATATATACACGTAATGATACGAAGGTTTTAAATTTTGTGATTAAACGTTTTAGAATCAGCTTTGTATGTCGTCAGTATGAACCTAATTATTATTAATTAATATGTATTAGAACCTTTTAGGTCATCAACAAGAAAACGCACCAAACAACGTACCATTTTAAATCAATTATAGAAATTACCTTAGATTTTTCAAAGCTTGCTACTGAGGCTGGTTTCTTTTTCACTTAAATAGAGAGCTTCCAATGTATGGGAGTAAACGAATAGGGGAATAAAATCAATTTCAAATATCTATCAGGTTTGGTTTTAGGTTATACGTCCCTCTGAGCTACGGCTGATCTTAACTCTATTCAATGTTCTTATAATAAAACCATAACCAATAAAAATTCTCAACGCCACTGATAATTTTGCTAAAAAAGATTCTACAATAGTGCTTGATTTTTATATTGTGATTTTGTCTACGTAGAAATATTGTAACCATTTGTAAGATTTTTTGCATGTATTTTTATTTATCCGTGAATCCTTTGTTTTAAGTTTGTAACTTTTTAATTTCTCTGTGTGCCTTTTGCATGAATGTGTTATAATTATTTTATATCGTTGTAAATTATAATTTCTTATAACTATTAAAAATGATTTTTGTAAATTATCAGTGTTTTATTTTTCATTACATAATCTCTCTTAAATACTTTTATGTAGGAATAAAGTTATCCGTGTAGAGTTCAATATTCCTCCTTCCTTGGGTCTCCAATCCCTACAATTAGCTTGACACAGTTCTTTGTATGTCCTGCGCTGTCCTCTTTAGTTTTCTGGTAACCTTTATCCATTACAATTTTTTGCAAATAGTTCAGCCTTGATCTACCTCTTACCGTCTGCCATTTTTTTCACGATCAAGATTCATTTCTTTTAAATATTTGAAAATAAGCCACTAGAATAAAGAAAATTTGGGAAATCTCCAGGATACGAAAAAAACACGTAAAAGGAATATTACAAGTTCATATAAACTTTTTCCATATAGGCCTCCTCTTCGTAGATATGAGCTCCCAAAGAGCTGCAATGAAATTAAGTTTTTTTACACATAATTAGTGAACCACCAGGTATATTTCAACTTTTTTTAATATGACTTATACCAGGTAAGACCCTTCAAATTACTATCCAAGAAAGTGTTGTAAATTACTGACAGCTGCAGGGACAGATTAGCTGTGACGCTCATGACCCCATTTTTCTACGCCCTGTGATAAGAACTTTGAACAACGTTTTTTACATATCTTTAACTATTGACTAAAAGTTAAGTACTCTTCATTTATATCGCTAATTCTTAACCATTTTCGAAAAAACGTTATTTTATTTACAATGTTAGTCCCTTAACTTCTGCCTAGTTGAATATGAAAAAGAGGAATTTTCCCCTGTCACCATAGTTTCAATAAAAAGTTAAACTAACTGCTTAGTTAAAAACTTCGTAAGAGGCTCCGTCAAGCCTGATACATTCGCGGACCGGACGAATTGAGGACTGCTGTACCTGCCACATTACTCGGCATTGTTCCTTATTTGATCACAATGAAATGTGATTCTCCGTAGAAGTTCATCCCTGCTATCGCTCGAAATGGAATACATCAAGGTTTTGAGGTGTCCCCATAGGTAAAATCTAACGGCGTGAGGTCGGGAGATCAAGAAAGCCAGGCAATAAGTCCTCCTCTACCTATTCAACAGTTTGGATAGACGTTATTCAGGTGCTTCCGCATGGCAACTTTGAAATGACGTAATGCCAGATCGTGCATGTAGTACATGTTTCGGAGGATTTCAAGTGGGAAGTGCCCTACTAAGTAGTGAAAAGCGTTGTGGAGGAACTCCAAATAAAGTTCTCCATTCAGTTGTGTCGGCAATGCGAATGGTCAAATCAAAAAATTGCCAGTGATTCCTGCCCAGACATTAATTGATTGGAATTGATGTTACTGATGCAAAACAATAGTTACATGAGGATTTTCATCAGCCCATACGTGTGAGTTGTGTAAATTTATAATACCTTTTTGGGTAAACCCCGCTTCATCCGCGAAGAGAATAGTGCTAATGAAGTTTACATTATTTCGTTGCTGATCCAATCCAAATCTTCAGGAAACAGTTCACGCACTTCTTTTAAATGATATGGATATAACGACTGTTATCGAAGAACTTCATGTTCTATTGTTTTCGACGTATTAAACTGCGCTGATAATTTTCGAGTGCTCGTGTGTCATCTACAGCATTTAAAATATTATCCTCTAATTGCAACAGACGTACTGTTCTTCTCTGACCAGTATCAGTACTTCTTTTCGCAAAATTTCCTAAAATTATGAAGAGATTTAATAATATTATCTTATTAAATGAACCTACCATTCTTCCTTAGACGTTGATCTATTCGTTGAAATGTTTTCTGATCTGGAAGAGTATGATTAGGATATCGGTCGTGATATAACCTCCTGGCTTCTAAAGCATTGTAAAATGCAAGAACATACATCAGATGCATATCTGCATACTCAATAAACGTGTATTTCATATTTCGAATTATTTCACAATTAATTTCACCACGAAATCCAAAAGTCAGTAAATTCATATCCAAGTTAAGAATCAGCGTGCCAGCGATGTGAAAGTTGGCAAGTTCCAAAATGCATGATATTTATTTCTTTCGTACCTAACAACGCTTGCAACAACAACACTTTTTTTTTGATGCCGATAAAATAAAACGCACATTTTTTGCAAACCTAGGTCGAACAGCAATTCACAGACTCAGGCGTTGTTAACTTAAGAGATAAACTTTAATTCTGAATCGAAATTTTTTTCATAAGGTTGAAGGTTGAACATTTGATAGGAACAAAGATGTATCTTTTATCGAAATACGCCAAATACATGATGTAAATAAAATGACTTTTTTTCGAAAACGGTTTGGATTAGCGAAATGAGTGAAGAGTACTTAATGTTTAGTCAGAGTTAAAGGTATGTAAATATATATATATATATATATATATATATATATATATATATATATATATATATATATATATATATATATATATATATATATATATATATATATATATATATATAGAAAGGATAGCCGTTGCTGACTAGTTAGGATAAACTAATTAATATTGGGGTGTGCAGCAAGTGAAAGAGTTTTGATTACGATTTTTTCATTCTGAAATTGATGTGGAGTTAGTATACAAATCGCACAACAACTCTTCTCTCTCCCGAATATTGGAGAAGCACTACACATTAGAAAGTTGTTTCGGAATCAAGAGGGAAAGGGTTATGTTAGAAACTTATTCCATATAGAGGAGTTTATTTTAATATTTTTGTTAATATAGTTTATATTTTCTATTTAATCACTAGTAGTTAAGTATTTTTCGTTATATTTTATATTTGAAAAATTTAATATATTTATTAAGACAAATAATTTCTTGAAATTCCGTTGTCGGCATAGCAGGTTGAAGTATTTTACCTAGCAATACCTGTAATGACGAACTGAAAAAAATAGGCAGTTGTTTACTAACTATCATTAAGAAAAAGTTCTTAAAAAAGTCTGTTTCGTAATATTTTATGAATATACAGAAGAAAAAACCATAGTGGGTGGGTTTTAAAGTGAAACACATTTTAACTTCCGAGAACTGTTTGGCCAATTGATGCACATTTATATTCTTAGCACCAGCTAACTGGCCCTTCGAAAATATATTGATTTGTTAATAGCAGATGTTGAATCTCCCCCAACTTGGCAATTACAACAGGTTATAATAGAAGGAAATAAGATCATTATTATTATTACTAATTCATAAAAAATTTTATTAATTTTAAGAAATCTGATTAGAGTTTTGATTGTACCCGCCTTTCTACCTTCTAATAGACTTTGTATATTTAAAGGACTAGTATTTGTTCCTAAAATTAGTAACTATTGGAATCGGGAATACAGTTAATCGGGTATTAAAAAAATGTGATCTAAAGACTATGCAACCACAGTTACAATAAGGATATTCTTTAATATCTAATTTATGAAGATGAACTTTAGTAAGGCAATGCCCAGTTCTCATTCTAATATAGGTTGTGATGTGTTTTCTATCTATGAAAGTGAGATTGTAATAACAGGGTTTAAATTGAAATTTATTCTAGATTCTTTTGGAATTAAAGGCTACCCTCCAAGATTTTTAAAATCTATTTCCTGGTTCTTTTAATATGGTACCAAAGAATTCAGATTTATCTAATTTGACATTTATGGGTACGTTCAGTGATCTTCCAAATTTAATGAAATTATCTGCTATTTCGTTTCCCTTAATCTTAGCAAAATCAGGTATTCGAGCCAATTATATATCTCTATCATTAGTATTCGATTCAATTGAAAATATTCTTTTAAATAAAGTAATTAAATAGTATTAGGATAAATACCGGTTTGATTACGTGTGAGTATGGCAATTATCGCTTTTTTAAGATTTTTTCTCAAATAAATTGAGACCGCTTTATTAATGGCTACAATTTCTGCAGTACAAACATTCATACAATCTGGTAACTTCAGATTTTGTGATATAATCGCCCCGCCCCCTCCTCCTCAAAAACAGGCTGGATCCGCCACTGCAGAAGAGAGAGCCTCTAAGAGGTGCTATAACCCATGAGAAAGCTAATCGTCTCTATACACATTTTAAAGAATTTGATGATGAACATATGGGTGGAGGATTTCAAGCATCAGAAGATTAGTTCAATAGGTTCAAAGTCCTGGTCTTGTCAGTGGAGCTGTGCCAAACAGAGAGCAGCATTCGCAGGAAACAACTGCTATATAAAATATAATTCTGAGACATATCAGCAGGATACTAAAAACCTGACGACTTCGATGTCAAACTGAAAAATATCACCAGTCCACTGACGTTGTATTTGCAGGAAATACACTGTTTCTATTGTACCTTCCTTTTTGTCTACCTGAAAGGAGAATGACATATAGGCAACTATTTTTAAACAGGGCATTTATTTCTCACTGAAATTTCGATTTTTAAAATTTTGCATTACTCAGATGTTGTTTCCCCTGACGATATTTTTCAGTCTGACATCGAATTCGATAAGTTTTTAATATCCTACCGGCATGCCTTGGAATTTAAATTTTATATAGCAGTTGTTTCCTGCGAATGTTGCTCTTGGTCGATAGAGCTCACCTGACGCGACCATCAGGTGGTCGAAACGCGTATGGAGAGAGGGTTGGAGTTGTATTTACAGGAAATAAAATGTTCCTATATTTTTATTCCTTTTTCCCTACCTGAAAGAAGAATAATATATAGGCAACTATCAAATTATACTCCGTATTGACAGTTTCTGGATTCGCAGCATATTTATGGAACGTATTTCTTCACGAATTTGGCTGTCCCAAAAAATACCATTTTTTGATAGTCTCAAATAAATTTTTAAATTACCAAAACTTTATACAATCTTGTTTCAAAATAGTTTTGACTTTACCGCTGCAATGCTGGCTAATTGTACGTTGTGACGTATTTAATTGATTTATATTTTTTTCCAAAAATTAAAACAAAAACAAATCGAGGATTAGAAAACATGCTTTATTTACAATTACTTTATAACATAAAAGTAAAATATAAAATACAGAATTTTATGAGTTTTTTTTATAGAAAATAATGTAAAATGTATGCTGATTTGCTGCAGTGTAATTCTTACTTGATTAGAAAACGTAACTGTAACGTAAAACGAAAATGTGTAATTGATGAATGAGAAATTTGTTTTATAGTTAGGAATATCTGGATTTTTCTTTAACAGGCAATGGTAAGCTTATGTCCAATATGTTACGTTTTCTTTTGGCTTTCTTGTATCTGTAAGCCTATAAAAATAAAAACGACTTTTCAAACTAACTAAAATTGATTGGTAGCAAAACCCTAACGTTAACTAATCTAGTATTCACAGTTTACTATATCTATAGCTACGCTATGTTGGATTTTTTAATGGTAGGCGATGGTTGTGAAGTAGCTGAAGATATTCTCTGAAATGAAAAAAAAATGTGTGAAATTGTGTTCCACAATTGGTTCTTGCAAATACATAACTTTGAAGCAGATGAAGATTCAATTATTTACGGTAATGAGCATTCCAAATTTTAAACCAAATGTGAATAACGTTACAATGACGAGTGTTCAAACTCTGCTGTAAAAAAATCCAAATGGTGATACAAACGGCCAAATAGTTTTTGGTAAGTATTTATGAAATATTTTCTGCTATTGGGAATATAATATATATATATATATATATATATATATATATATATATATATATATATATATATATATATATATATATATATATATATATACATATTTTTGTGGTATATTGATAAAGTATAGTTTTTCCTATTTGACAGTGTTGAATAACTAATTAAGTCAAATTTCCTATAATTTTTTGGTAAGTATTTATGAAATATTTTCTGCTATTGGGAATATAATATATATATATATATATATATATATATATATATATATATATATATATATATATATATATATATATATAGAATGACGTTACAATGACGAGTGTTCAAACTCTGCTGTAAAAAAATCCAAATGGTGATACAAACGGCCAAATAGTTTTTGGTAAGTATTTATGAAATATTTTCTGCTATTGGGAATATAATATATATATATATATATATATATATACATATTTTTGTGGTATATTGATAAAGTATAGTTTTTCCTATTTGACAGTGTTGAATAACTAATTAAGTCAAATTTCCTATAATTTTTTGGTAAGTATTTATGAAATATTTTCTGCTATTGGGAATATAATATATATATATATATATATATATATATATATATATATATATATATATATATATATATATATATATATATATATATATTTCTAATATTTTCTTGGGTATAGGTTTTTCATTAGAGAAACAAAGGACAATAATTTTCTTTCTGACGTTTCGCTCTACATAGCGAGCTTCTTCAAAAGAGCTTGGTATATTTATTTTACATCTACAAAAATTACAGAAATTTTTTATATAATAAACATATATCACAGTAATTACATTTTTATATTTTTAATTTAATTAAAATTAATAAAAAACACAAAACAGATTTTAAAATAGTCTTAAAGTTTAAAATTCAAAATTTAAAACAATACAAACAGGTTAAAATAGTGAAGATTATAAAATAGTACATACCTTGAAAATAGTTTTGTGTGTATGTTTAAAAATAAATTCAATTATGATCTTTGGTATGCAATTTGTATAGATAGATTTATTTTTATAAAATAGAAGAATATTTTTACTTCGATGCAGGCATGCTGGCATTTTTCCAAAGTTTTTAAATTTTAAGACCTCTCATATATGCTTTTTCTCAGGTATGTACCTTGAAAGTAAACTTAACGATATAATAAATAACACCAAATCTAAAATTTTAAATTTAACAATCACTGATAATGTAAAAAATTTGAATATTTTGGAGATTAAATTAAAAGAATCAATAGAAGTTACAAAAACTATGTTACCTGAAACTATCCTTAATAATTTTATTCAATTTGAAAGCAGAAAATATGAAAAAATGTTTCAATGTATAAAGCAAAAAAATCAAAGGAAATTTTTAAACTTAGTCAATCACAAAGAAAAAGACAAAATACCAATAAACACACAAACATGGCTTAATAACATCTCTGACACAGATATACCACAAGATGTGTCAGAAGTACTCGCCCTGGGCGGAAATTTTTCATTACCAATCAGTAATGAAAAAGAGCTACCTCTAAATGAATATATTTCTAGTATAGAGTCTGCCATATATAACAAACCAGAAGAAATAAGAGATAGCATTAGATCTAAAATAGTAAACGTAATTACAAACCACAAAATAAAGACCAGACATAATAAAGCCAAAACTAATAATTTCCAAATTAAAATACAAAAACAAATTAATAAAACAAAACAATTTATCAAACATAATCCTCAAATTACTATTCTCAAACCTGATAAAAGTAACAAAACCGTAATTATGAATACATCTGATTATGATAGAAAAATAAACGAACTACTTGATGATACTAACACTTATAAGAAACTTAAAAGTGACCCTACAAAATTGTTCCAAACTAAAAATAACGCACTAATTAAAAAACTATTAAAAAATCAACATATAACTGAGGAAGAAAGTAAAAAATTAACAATACATAATGCTATAGCACCAAAAATTTATGGGTTACCTAAATTACACAAACCAAATACACCTCTCAGACCAATTGTCTCAAGCATGCAGTCCCCTTTTTATAACCTGTCCAAATACTTATCAAATTGCCTAACAAACATCACAGGAAAAAATAATCACTATATAAAAGACTCTTTCACTTTTAAACAATTCATTGATACAATACAAATACCAACAAATTATAAATTAGTTTCACTAGATGTAGTTTCTTCGTATACAAATATACCCAATGACATCATTCCCAAAGTTTTGGAAGAAAAATGGGACGATTTAAAAGAACACACAACATTGACACTCAATGAATTTATAGAATCTGTAAAACTTACATTAAATAATAATTATTTCCAATTCAAAGATAGTTTGTACCAACAATTAGACGGTTGTGCTATGGGTTCACCAATCTCCTCAACAATAGCACAAATAGTTATGGAATATGTAGAAGAAGAAGTAATGAAAAAACTGGATTTTAATATAATCTTTTTTAAACGCTATGTAGATGACTGTTTGGCTGCTGTACCCGAAAACAAAATAGATAGCTTGTTACAATATTTTAATAATTTCCACCCAAAACTGAAATTTACAGCTGAAATTGAAATAGAACAAAAAATAAACTTTTTAGACTTAACTATACCCAGAAATAAGACGGATAATAGTCTTCATACAAAATGGTACACGAAAGATACTTGGTCGGGCCGGTATTTGAATTTTAACTCTGAACATCCAAATAAACAAAAAAATAGTGTCATAATCGGCTTAGTTGATCGAACTATAAAATTATCTTCACCCGAATTTTGCCCAGAAGTGCTAAAAAAAGTGGAAGAGACCCTAATAATGAACCATTTTCCTAAACTACTCATAAAAAAAATAATTAAACAAAGAACCTATTTACATTATAACACAAACAAAAAAAAATAAAATTAACAATACCAAAACACAAAACACTTTCATTGCATTACCGTATATATACCAACTGTCTGAAAAAATAAAATATATTTTGGATAAACATAACATAACGGTATGCCATAAGGCGAACAATTTACTTGGGTCATTTTATACGAAGTTAAAAAGCAAAGTTCCCACCAAAAAAAGATCTAACGTAATATATGCAATTCCATGCCTAAATTGTCCTAAGAAATACATTGGCATGACGACACAATATATTGAAAATAGAGTGAATGGACACAAGTATACTAAAAACGCATCGACATCTTTACATAAGCATGAACAAACATCTAAGCATGAATTTGATTTTAAAAACACCCATATTTTAGATACTGACAGAAATTATCATAAATTAGTCATCAAAGAAATAATACACATAAAAAAAGATAAAAATGTTGTAAATGACAAGCAAGATGTCAAAAATTTAAGTCAGATATACTATAATTTGATTTTTGAATAAAACATGCTTGAAGCGACTCTATAATAAATATGAGAAATAATGTAATGATGCTTGGAACGATTTCATATACACTCATACAGGTGAAAGAACGTTATTAAAAAATAAATAATAATCTTTTTTCCTATTTTTTGCTTTTTATAAAAATAAATCTATCTATACAAATTTCATACCAAAGATCATAATTGAATTTATTTTTAAACATACACACAAAACTACTTTCAAGGTATGTACTATTTTATAATCTTCACTATTTTAACCTGTTTGTATTGTTTTAAATTTTGAATTTTAAACTTTAAGACTATTTTAAAATCTGTTTTGTGTTTTTTATTAATTTTAATTAAATTAAAAATATAAAAATGTAATTACTGTGATATATGTTTATTATATAAAAAATTTCTGTAATTTTTGTAGATGTAAAATAAATATACCAAGCTCTTTTGAAGAAGCTCGCTATGTAGAGCGAAACGTCAGAAAGAAAATTATTGTCCTTTGTTTCTCTAATGAAAAACCTATACCCAAGAAAATATTAGAAAAAAATATTTAACAAAAGGTTTAAGATACAAAAATAAATTATATATATATATATATATATATATATATATATATATATATATATATATATACATATTTTTGTGGTATACTGATAAAGTATAGTTTTTCCTATTTGACAGTGTTGAATAACTAATTAAGTCAAATTTCCTATAATTTAAATTATGAAACGTGGGAATGTAACAATGATCAGCAGTAGTTATGCCACACGAACTGTGGTAAGTAGTTATGTTTTGACTACCTACCTTCATTACGAAAATGCACTTATTTTAATTCAATCACTCTCAGTTTTCTGGTGATAAGATCAAGTTTATTTTTGTTATTATGGCGATAAACCGTTAAAGAATGTTTATATATAAAAATTATGTTTCTTCGGTTTAGACTGTGTCAAATTGGAATTATTATCCGACGTTTCGCCTACGATTGCACGAGGCATCTTCAGGGATCTTTACTCCACGAGATTAGAACACTGAATGAGTATCGAGGAGGCACAGCCCGGTATTTATTTATATTGCCAGATTGCTTCGAAAATCAAACATTCGCACAATTTTCAACACATATAAGAAAGAAACAAGACAGTTTATATCCACTAGGCTTGAGAAACATGAAAGATGTATAAAAAAGAGACAAATTGTACAATCTGTAGTAGCTGAACACCAGCATTGCTATGGTCACACTTTTAATGTAAAAGAGACTAAGGTGCTAGCAGCAATGCCTGGTTTCTTTAAACGTAAAATTAGAGAATCCACCGAAATTTGTAAATATCCAAATAATCTTAATAATGATGCGAGTTACAGTTTATATTACACGTGGAAATCGATTGTAACGCTGGATCACGGTTCGCTGAGCACCAGTCGGGTATAAATACCAAGCTGTACTTCTCCATACTCATTCAGTGTTCTAATCTCGTGGAGTAAAGATCCCTGAAGATGCCTCTACAATCGTAAGCGAAACGTCGGATAATAATTCCAATTTGACACGGTTTAAATCCAAGAAAAATGATTTTCAGCTTGACCTAATCCATGAAAGCTTTCGTTTTTTATTAGTGTTTATATATTTTTCTTTGTATATTTCTTTAAGTTGTGTTAGTTCTATTCAATCATTGTGCTCATGCGAATATGTGGAGGAGGTGTATTAAAAATTCTAACTCTTTTTTTATATTTGTAACGCACTGACTTTCAAAAAATGGAAGCGAAATTTTACAGATCTTATTTCGGAGTGTTACCGCCAGTATTTTAGTTGTTCAGCGGTTCATCAAGACAAAGCACATATTTGTTACATAACATGTGTGAAAAATTTAATCGATTGGAAGGAAGGATCACGTCAAATGCTGTTTGGTATTCCCATGATATGGACTAGGCCTTAGATCATGTTTAGGAATGCCATTTTTGTCTTACTCAAATAAAAGACATAAATTCAAAGACGAAACACACAGTAAAATACTCTAATTTATCTCCAGCAATAAGGCAATAAGACCAGCCCCTCATAATGATAATTTACCTATACCAGTTCGATCTATGTCATTTGAGACTGATGATTCAGAACCTTCTACTTCAAGCCAATTTAGTGTTAATGACGATAATGAGTCTGATTCTGAGTTTGAAGAAACTCAAGTTAAGCCACATTTGATAACTCAAGGAGACTTAGATGACCTGGTATGTGATTTGAAATTATCAAAACAGTGGAATTTGCTACATCGTCAAACTAAAATATGCCATTTTCGATCATGATGAACATTTCAAAAAATTTTTTTTTCTCAAGATGGGGACTTGGCATATCATAATAATGTAAACGCAGTTATGGACATTTTGAAAATAGAATTTGATCCCTCTTAGTGGCGTTTGTTTATCGGCTCATCCAAAATGAGTTTAAAAGCAGTTCTATAACAGTAATGTACATCATTTCGTCCTCTACCACACGCTTCTAGTATGAAACAAACCTATGAGAACATAAAACTATTACTTGAAAAATCTGCTACGATTTAAAAGTTACTGTCCTACTGTAACCGGACATGTGGCGAGAATGGAAGACGCTAGGTGGACTAAACGCATTATAGAGTGGCGTCCTAGGTTCCAGGCATTTAGAAGTAGGGGCAGACCTCCAACACGGTGGACTGATGATATCAAGAGAATCGCAACAAACTGGATTCAATCAACACAAGATCGGGAACATTGGAAACGATTTAGGGAGGCTTATGATCAGCAGTGGACGCTACAGGCTGTGTGATGATGATGATGATGATGTCCTACTACTTGAAATGTAGTTGGGTTGTACTAAATTCTGGTGTCTTTATGCGAATGGGATTATAGGAACAGGACGAATCACTATAATAAAGAACTATACCACTTGTAAACCTTTCTGATGTATTTATTCCGCTACTTCATATTAAATTAGGCTTTTCAAAAAAATTTGTAAAAGCGATGGACTGCAATAGCAATGGATTTTTGTATCTGAGGGAGAAATTCTCCAGTGATGCTAAAATCAAGGAAGATTATCTCAGAAAGAAAACCCCCGTCGAAAATTTTACATTTTTTGTTTAGAATTGTTCAAATAATACGAAAACGTCTTTCTTTTCGCAAAAAAAAAACAACTTTTTAATTTACATGGTGGGTTCATCTAAATACAATTGGCATTTGGGACC
Organism: Diaprepes abbreviatus; assembly: GCA_034092305.1. Lineage (NCBI taxonomy): Eukaryota > Metazoa > Arthropoda > Insecta > Coleoptera > Curculionidae > Diaprepes > Diaprepes abbreviatus. Next base: position 8,890,467 of record JASJET010000200.1, read on the forward strand.
CCTCTAGCTCCAAGACTATTAATCTAAACAAAGATAATGAGAAACTTTATATATGTTGGGCTTACATATTTACTGATTTATATTCTAATCAGATATTGTATATTTATTTGATAATAAAATTAATTAAAAAACAACTATTAGATTAAATTCACTGAAAAATATTTAAAAAATGTTTAAAACACCCCATGATGTATCCGATATTCAATTGGTTCAACGTTTTGTTAATATGTGCAAAAATGAACAAACAAAAGTACTAACAACAGTTACCTCATTTTTTTTCGCTGTTTTAATTCTAACTAATGAGAATACAATAATATTTTCGTGTAATATCCACTTACCGGTGACACCTCAGTGGACGCTGGAAGTTCTAACTCTGGGATGCTATTCTTCTTTTTAGTTTTACCAGGCGAAATAGTAGCTAAAAATATTGAAACAAAATAGTTAATAAAAAGTTTCTAGATTGGAGCAAGACAATTGAATCCCTACAGCACCTAACATGAACTCATAAACAACAACAACATAAAAAATTACTGTTAACTATTTTAAAAATTCGAAGATTACTTGTCAAAAAGTAAAAAAAAAAATTAATCCCTTTCCAATTTGACCAAGTGGATACATAAATAGATAAACCTTCATTTATTCCAATAAGTATCACAAAAAAACCATATTATTACAATAATTATCATCACAATAAAAATTAAAGTTCATTCTCAGCTCTAGACGAAAAAAGAAAAAAAAAAGAAAATGAAAAAAAAACTCAACAATAATTACATAGTTCTAAATAATTTTCTTGATTAATTCTATCAAATTATGTAGCAAAAACAAAAACAATTAAAACTTAAAATAAAAGACAAAATTATAAAAGAAAAAAATTAAAATGCAAAGAAAACATACACATATTTAAAATTTAAAGATACTGCTAACAACAAAAATTCTGTTTCGAAACAATGTTGCTTTTTTCACACTCATAAAAATGATCCATTGTATAGAAGGCTTTCTAACACAAAAAGATTTTTAGGGCACACGTTAATAGAATAAAAAAATTTATAATAGAAAACTCGAAATTTTTCTGCAAATAACTAAAGTTGTATTTATCAGAGAACAGGTTTGTTTTATTTCTAGTGATATAGTTATGTTAAATAGATACACCCTCAAAAAGATCACTGTTATCAATAATAAACATCACTGAATCCAAAATGTGCATAGCTATAACAGGCAAAATATTGTTACGAATGAAAATATTTCTACATCTATCCCGTTGTTTCATTGCAAAAATACACCGTAAACACGTTTTTCGCAGAATTAAAACTCTCAAAATTTTAAACTATATCGGAGTCTGGACTGTACAAATGCATGGTAAGCTGACAGAGCTGCATCGATTCCAACTCTCTCTGAAATGATTCTTAATGCAAAACAATACTGAGATATTTTAGTGGAAACTTTCGTGATATGCACCCCCAGTCCAACCTTCTATCGAGATTTAATCCCAAAACAACAGTGCGTTCTACTGATATTATTGTTGTATCCTTATATGTTAATGTAAATTACGTAGTTAATCTCTTGCCAGACATAATGCACTGTGTGTTGGGAACATTTAGCGATAGGCTGTTGGACAGAAAGTTTCCATCGAGAATGTCCATCAGAGATTGGAGCTTCATCGATAGCAACTCCGCCATGCTTTCACTGAATATAAGTAATGTGTCATTAGCATATAGTACACTCTGCCCTCCAAAAATTTAGGACAAATAATTTGTATAAAAAATGCACAAAAGAGGTTCAAGTATTGAATCCTGAAAGACTTTCTTCGTCATTTTAACACTAAGACATTATTATAACCCTACTATGAAAATCACACTCCACCACACACTAAGTTCTGTCTGTCAAATATGATCTTATTAATTCCAAAGCATTGCCCTTTATATCATACATTTCTAGTTTTAACAATAATTTTTTATAATCTGCAGCATCAAAGGCTTTTGAAAGATCCAGGCATATGGCCAATGTTTGTTTTTTGTTATTTAATGATTCTATAATTTGTGTAAGTACTTGGTACAAAGCTCTTACTGTGGAGTTTCCTTTTCTGAAACCATTTTGTTTATCTGATATTACAGAAAACCTATCCAAAAATGTTACAATTCTCTGAGATAAAACTTTTTCAAAAACCTTGCTTATATTAAGCAACAGCGATCTATAATTTTTTTTCAGATTTTCCCCATTTCTTATAAACTGCTTTAATATGGACATTTTTAACCCTGTTGCAGTACACAATTTACAATTAAGGATAAAGGTTCGGAAATAACATCTTTTAAAATAGAAATAAGAATCTGATCATCTTTAACTGACTTCTTGTTTTTTAAGCCATTTATAACCTTTAATATATCATCAAAATCAGCAGGAAACAAATCGAGAGTCAACAGTATGGCATGAATTTATGAAATAATTAAACTATTGACTGTCTTAGGATTATTAAATTTGGAAGAAAAACATACTTCAATTTTGAGTATGAGAGACTAACTAAACATAAATAGAGAAAGATATATAATTTTTAAAAAGTTTCATTTCTTCAGATTAAGATGTTTTCTGCTTCGTATGATTACTAAGCATGTAAACTTTGGTCCTATGACAAGCTCTGGTATCTGGACAATGCAACTTTTAGAAAAATGATTTGTAAATTACTATTTTAGAAAGAAAATTTCTCTATTCAAAAAGGGCAACCCCTAAAGAGTTCATTTTAACTATAATTTACTTGAAGACGAAATTTTTATTATTACCATTCAATAAATCAACATTTATACTTAGGAAACGAATAATTTCTAACTACATCTTTTCACTTCAAGTTTCACCATTTTAAAGTTGCAAATTTTACAGATTTGTATATTTACATTTCGTTTTAAAAAATTAATTATCGCAATGGTTAAAAAATTTCTTACCACCAGGTAAATTTGGCAGCGAAAAATCATCATTTTTACTTTTATTGGCTGCCTCTCGTTTCTTTAGAGAAGTGTTGGAGTATGTTAAACTATTTAACCAATGTGGAGTATTAGAGGCTCCTATATTCGAGTGATCTCCTTGACCAAAAATATTTTCCACTACTAAACTTCTATCTAGTTTCTTCAAAAAGTGCGTACGTGGATTTGAAAGAAGAGGAACCTGAAAAAAATGGATTGATAAGTGAATGGTAGATAAGTTCCACAACTAGAAAATTTGCTTGGAAAAGAACAACAAACCCGGCACTACTGTAAGAATCTTCAACATGTCAAGCCATCACGTGGTCAGAGGGTTTGTTATTAACAATTTAATTGTTTATAACGTCGTAAAATTGTTAACAAATGAGATATCGATTTCTAACCCATGCCATTTTGTCTTAATCGACCAAAATCTGCTGCTGAATTCATCTGGTAAGTTCACAGTGTTAATTTTCCTTAACCATTTTAATAATATGGCAGAGATACACATTATGATTTCCTTCAGATGTATGAGCGTCTTCGTAACTCAAAATTTATGATGCGTTGGTGTTATTTGTAATTAAAATAATATCATCTGCAAATTTCAGTTAACTTAGCTAGAAATCATCAATGTTGTTCCTTATTCAATTTTAATCTCTGAAAGATTAATTCGAAGGTCATAGTAAATGGTTTGAGCAAGATAGAATTGTTGTTGATTCGTTTATGTTACTGCACGACTGCGAGATGGTGGATTGTACCGGATACAACGGCCTGATGAGTCCCAAATGAGGACCAAACAGCGCTGTCGTCATTTTCCGGACTGGGAGTTTTTCATTATTTTGGAGTTCTTCGCACTTTTTAATACGAGAGTAATATTTACCAACAATCTATGTCCGCTCAGCTGAGAATTTTTTTATTTTATTTTAAAATTATTCGAAAGATAACTTATCTCTTTTTTGTAATTGCTGGCTTGAAAAACAAGTAGCGCTCTCAAAGAGAGATCGTTGGTGCGAAACCACGCGTTAGTTTGGTTGCCGATGCCGAATGATGCGACCTCTTTCCTTTGGGTAGCATGCTTCGTGTATCGAATTTTGATATATTTCTGTTTTTATCTTACGGTCGAGCCATCACATGGCAGTTTTATAAAACATTGTTGGTGTATGTGCTCTTTTGTTATTGAATGATCCATCGAGATATCGCTACTTACGTCTTATCTGTTGTGTTTTGTTTTAAAAACAGTTTACAGGGCACGACTGCGAGATGGTACATTGTATCTGATGCATAGGCCTGATGAGTGCCAAATGAGAACAAAACAGCGCTGTCCTCATTTTCCAGACCCAAAGCTTCTTCCTTCGAACATACCCCTATAGAAGTAGCATAACATCAGAACTAGGGCCCGATTGTTTGAACGCTGAATAACGTAATAATATTTTTATTTATATTTGAAAAAGTGTTGATAAATAGAAGATATTTAATTTCTTGATACAGGCATACCGATTTTATGCTATCCTTTTCTAATTGCTTTATTTAAACGAGTATAATTGGTACGTCAATTCTGAAAACAAAGTATGGTTGCCTAAATTATTATTATTGTTATTTTCAATATGTAAACAATATCTAACAATATTTACCAATAAAATAAGTTTTTAAATCCTCTTTTTGTTAATATTAATTGTAAACTTCGCATTTATAGTAATTTCTAACACTTAATAACACCAAAAAAGTCACAACAAGCAATTAAACTCAAAGACAAGATAAGTAAATATGTTTATGTCTGTCAAACATCAAAAAAGCGTCTCCCCCATCGACATAAACAGCCTTAAAGTAAATCTATGTTGTTTAAATCTAGGGTATGATTGAAGGCTTCTCCACTGTTTTGAAGTTCTCCGCACTTTTTAATACCTGTGTAATGTTTACCAACAATCTATGTCCACACAGCCGAGAATTTTCTATTTTATTTTAAAATTATACGAACGAAAACTCATATACATGTATACATATTCTATTGAAAAATGCTACAGTTTGAGGCGCATAATAAATATATTTGTAGATCATCTATCAAGATATTATGTATATCTAAAAAACTTTAAAAAATGTATGTATTCTTACCTGATTTGTTTTAAGACCATGATTGGTATTTCCATGATTATAAGTGTGTAAAACGTTTGGCGACCTTTTAGGAGGAGGATTTCTATTAAAACTAATATTATTAATACTGGGATGCAAGATGTTGTGAAAATTTGGAGATTTACTGTGATCTCCAAAACCAAAATGGAACGTTTGATATGTGGGTGATTCAGGAAGTAAAGGTGTAGTCTGAAAAGTAAAAAAAAAATAAATGTAAGTTTACTGGAAAATTAAAAAACTAGTTGGGTGGGGGGGAGGGAGTGGGGAATAATAAATAACCTATATAGAAAAAAGCATATTATTATTTATTCTTTACCTCTAGATTTAAATCCTTTTCGTGATCAGATAGAGGCCTATTTTCACTATCATATTTGTTTATTTTTACAAAATTTTCCAACGATTTTTCTATTGCCTGCATATCGTTTTTACCACCAGGTAACTTTAAATGATTTTTGATTGGTGCAGGATTTTTCAAGGAATTTTGAGTTTGTTTTGTTAGAACCTTAAAAATATAAAAAAACGATTTTTCTATGAAATTATTAAGACTTTTATTACTTCAAAAAATTTTTTCACGTATATATATATATATATATATATATATATATATATATATATATATATATATATATATAAAAAATATGTAGCTAAACACTTACTTGTTGATTCACTCCTTTCAAGTTAGTATTATTACCATTACTATTGAGTACATTTAACCGTTGACTAGTCTTGGATAAAGTAATTAAATTTTTATCTGTAGACTGCTCTACATTATCACAGGTAAATTTTCTTTTCATAGTACCTGCATGAAAAAATATTTTTTTAAACAAATATACCTAGAATTCTAGTTAGATAAATGTGCATTTGCCTTAATTTTGCTATGATGTAATGTACAGGATGCTTAGCTTAAAATGGTACTGTACCGTAACTTGAAATCGTTGTTACCATAAAAAATTTAATATGAAAATTTACTAATATTTTTAAAGTGTTGTATATACATTCTGCCTTATACTTGATTATAGATTTATTTACATTACTTACAACAACTTTTTAATTCAGTATACAAGGTGATTATCCGGGAAATTTATCGATCAATTGTGGGAAAACTATAATTAGGAAGAATCTGAAAATTTGACAGTGTACTAATGTGCATGGAGGACAGCCAGCTAAAATATTTTCAAGATCACTGCACTTCCGGTTGTACCGGAAGTAGATGACAACTTGCTTATTTTAAATAGAATACCTTATATATTATTTTTATGTAAAAAAAATGACGCTCGCGGACCAAAACTTAACTATAAATTTTTCCTATAAGAATATCTTTATTATTTAATTTGGGTTGTAGACAAAGATCGACTTAAGTAATCTTTTTATAATATTTTAAAAATTATTAGTACAGAGTGGTCAAAAAAGAAGAATAAAAATTTTATTTAAAAAATCGTCAAAAGTCAATTTTTTCAAATAGAAAGCACCCATTTATATAATTTTATCATATTAAGCATTAAAAACAAGGGTAACTTTGTATAAGGTTGTCTATTCAAGAAATTTGTTGTTTTCAAAATATTGACAATTCAACATTTTTCTATTGTAAAAATGCTATAAGGCTTTTAAGTTTTGTTATTAGTTGGTTATGTTGGCGAGGCGTGGCGAAAATAAAACAATCGAATCCTACAGAATTATCACTATTTGTTGTCATTTGACATTCGTTTGTTTGAAGGTTGTAGACAATGTTGAAGATTGACTAAAATGTGGTTGTCGGACTTGCATTGTCTTTATTTTTATTTATTTTACGACGTTTCGATTAGGTTATATCTCTAATCGTTATCAAGTATAAACTGAATGTTTTGTATTAAGACTACGAGCTTATATAGGGACTGGGTTCATTGAAGCACAAAGTTTCGCTTCACTGTAGACAGCTCAATGATTTGATGTTACAAAATAGTGGTTGCCAAAGATTAGGTATCTCAACACTCGGCTTACTGAAGATTCCATTATTGTTTTTAATGTAAGCTGCTTTTATAAATTTCTTTTTTTCATGTTGGGTTCCAAATATATTACCCCGGCCTCAGACCATTTTATATGGTGTTTTTTATCCCAGGCATGTTCTGCAATGCCTGATCTCGACGTTTCCCCTCTTTGTGTATGAGTTTTATGTTCGTTAATTCTAACTTCTAGTGGTCGTTTGGTTTCTCCAATATACATTTCACCACACTCACATAAAACTTTATAAACACATTCTTTCTCATCGATAGTTTCTGGTTTTGATTTTGTTAAAAGAGCTCTAAGTGTATTTCCTGACTTAAAGGTTATTTTTATATTATAACTACTGGCAATTCGTCTTATTTTCTCCGAAGTTCCCTTAACGTACGGAATTGTGAAGAAGGAATGCGTTTTTTGCTGTCCAGTGTTCGTTGTTCTAAAGTTATTTATAACGATTAGAGATACAACCTAATCGAAACGTCGTAAAACAAATAAAAATAAAGACAATGCAAGTCCGACAACCACATTTTAGTCATTTCTCATTCTTTAGTAATAATCATACGGGGGTGATTACATTACACGCACGAAGATCATTTAAACTTATTTATTATTTATGGAGAATGTGATAGGTTATTTCAAGAACATGCGATACATTCGTGATCCGATATCCGCAGAAACAGAAACCAACACCACCAACTGTTAAAACGATTATAGAAAACTTCAAGAACTTTGGATCCATAAAAGCAAAAAGAAATAGAAATAAATCAGTTGTTAATAATGAAAATATAGAAATTACAATTTTAGAATATTTCGCCGCATATTCGCCAATATCTACAAGGCAAGTAGCATTAGTTAGAATCTGGATTATCTGAAACATCAGTTATAAGGATTTTATGGAAACACAGTTTTCATCCCTATGTATACTATAACATTTAAAATGCACTGATTTTCCACGAAGAGTAGAGTTCTGTCAATTTATTTTACTTCGGTCGCAAGGAAATGCTGGTTTTTTGGATAATATTATTTGGTCGGACGAAGCCAAATTCACAAAAAATGGATTGTTTAATCGACGCATTTCCCACTATTGGAGCGACACAAATGTACATTCATTTAGAAAATTTAATTTTCAAGAGTCTTGGCAGTTTAACGTGTATTGTGCTATAAGAAATGACGGCGTCGTCGCCCTACAATTCTACCAAGATAATCTGAATGGTAAGTTAGCCATTTTTGAAGACTTCTAGATACAAAATACGTTTTTTAACTTATAGGTTAGCGCTACTTTGATATCTTGAGAAATCTGCAAGTCAACTATTTAGATAACTTGCCGCTGGCTGATCATAGAAATCTATTTTATCAACGTGATAGGGCGCCACCACATAATAGTCATTGAGTTAATCATATGCAAAACTTGTTTTATGATCAATGGATAACCAAGAATGGGCCACATCTTTGGCTACCTCGCTCTCCCGACCTTGTACTTGATTTTCTTATTTAGGGGACAATCCAGAATAAAGTATACAACACCACATTAACCACTCTGGAAGATTGCATGCAGCGCTTTAGAATAGCATTTGAAGAACGTAATCCTCAGTCAATAAGAAGAGCCACCCATCAAGAGTTCCTGCTTAGATGCGAAAAATGTTTGCAAGTTCAAGTACGTCAATTTGAACATTTATTCAAAAAATTTTTGTAGCTTTATTTCATTAATTAACAACAGGTTTATTTCTATTTCTTTTAGCTTTTATAGATCTAAAGTTCTTGAAGTTTTTTATAATCTTTTTAAGAGTTGGTAGTGTTGGTTTCTGTTTCTTCGGATATTGGATCGCGAATATATCGCATGTTCTTGATATAACTACATCACATTCTCCATAAATAATAAACAAATTTAAGGTGTCTTCGTGCGTGTAATTTATTCACCCCGACATGATTATTATTAATGAGTGTCAAATGGCAAGAAATAATGATAATTCTATAGGGTTCGATTGTTTTATTTTCGCCACGCCTCGCCGTCATGGCCAACTAATAACAAAACTTAAAAGCCGTATAGCATGTTTACAACAGAAAAATGTTGAATTGTCAATATTTCGAAAACTACAAATTTCTTGAATAGACAACCTTATACAAAGTTACCATTATATTTAATATTTAATATGGTAACATTTTAAAAATAGATGCTTTCTATTTGAAAAAATTTACTTTGGCGATTTTTTAAATATAATTTTTATTCTTCTTTTTTGACCACTCTCTAATAATAATTTTCAAAATACCATAAAAAGACTACTAAAGTGGACCTTCGTCTACAACAAAACTAGCCCAAATTAAATAATAAAGACTTTCTTATAGGAAAAATTTATAGTTAAGTTATGGTCCGCAAATGTCATTTTTGACATAAAAATTTAAATATTTCCAAAACGGTGAAACTTAAGTATAGAATATTATACATAAAATACGTCTAGAATTTTACGTAGAGATCAAAAATGTAATAATATATAGGATGTTCTATTTAAAATATGCAAATTGACATCTACTACCGGTATAACTAGAAGTGCCGCCATCTTGAAAATATTTTAGCCGTCTGTCCCCCATGCACGTTAGTACACTGTCAAATTTTCAGATTCATCCTAATTATAGTTTTCCCGCAATCGATCGATCAATTTCCCGAAAAAATCATCCTATGGATATTTACTTCCATGTTTTGAATGTACTTAAAATTATCGACAAATATGATATGTTTAAATTCAGATGTTTTTAATATATTGGCATGATTATGTAGTATCGCTAAGAAACCCTTTGTTATTTTGTTAACAGACAACGCAAATGACTAAATACAATATTACGCTTACAGCATATAATGGAAGCCAATTTACAAACATTTTTAAATTGGTGAGTGAAAATTTTTGATTATAATTTGAAAAAAATGGCAAAAAATAAATTCGAGATATAGAGTGTTACATTTTTTGTATCGGCTTTTTCCCCGATATCTCTGAAACCGCTTTAAATATTTTGTAAAGTTTTGGTGGGTAGAAATTTCTCTGAGTAAAGGAATTTTTCTTCATTCATTCGTGGCGTCCGTGTTCGCATGTCCTTGAATATTATTACTAAAAAAACGGAACACTACTGCCTTACTCCAAAATAAACATTATTTTCATAATTATGCTCTTTTTTTCATTTGATCTTGTCGTCCGAAGATCGGTTTTTGATTAAAAAAATCGAAAGCATTTATTTGCATGCAACTAATCCAACGTTTGACTATGTAATAAGTAACGTACCCATATCACACACGAATCTTTTATTTACTCTTTTTCCATTGTTGAATTAGTGGCATGCACATAAAAGCTTTTTATTGTTTTAATCGTGAGACGAAAAAAACTCGAAAGGACATTTTTACTACGAAATAAAAAGCAATTATGAAAAATATATTTGTTTAGAAAAAAGAAAATATTTAAGAATATGCATGAAGTAGAATAAATTTTGGCTATTAACTCTAAAGAAAAAAACGAGATAATAAAGGATAAAATAGTAACGGTATTTTGATGATTGAACATGTTTCTCTGGCACTCATATGATAAAATTACAAAGTGCTGCTAAATACAGGGGTGCGTTTTTGAGAATGGGGTGAAAGTAGCACTTTTTCATTTTTTATGAAAAGGCTTAGTTAAAAAATATTCTGCAGCAACTTTTAAAATGGGACGCCCTATATATTAAAACTACCTTCTGTTAGACTAAATCTCCACCTAGCTTCATTCGATAATTTTCTAGTTTTCATCTCTTCTTTTCTATCAGTTGAAATAATAACTTCAGACTTTAATTTTCTTAATAATGGGGCATTGAATTCTATATTTACTTTTTCTCTTAAGGCTGGAAGAAATCTAAAACACAAAAGAAGAATATTACCCAACTAATGATTAGCATTATTCCAAAGTACGGATAGGAAATAGAAAAGGTAATTGCCTCTTTAAGATAAAGTGATAAAGGCATGTCACGAGGCCATTGAATTTTAATATATTTCATATCGGGAAAGGATGTATAATGTAAAATGGACTACTTTATTTAATTTACCTTTGTGGGAACTTATCATGTGTAAAATACGTATGTTTTAACAATTCTTCAGCACTCAGTCTTTCTTGCGGATCCATTTTTGTACAGCTATTTAAAAAATCTATTGCAATTAATGGCCATGTCTGAAATACTTTATAGAAGCCGAACGATTCTTGAGAAGGTGTTTTAATCATTGGTCGAAGTTGACTGTTTTTTATCATTAAATGTTGATGCCTTGCGCAAGGTTTACCTAATGAAAATTAATAAATTATTGATAATTTAATTTAAATTAAGTTTCTAAATTTAAGTATAAGTAGAGCAAATATATTTTCTTTTTACTAGAAATATTTATAATTATTATCAATTTCATCTTACCAAGCATTTTAACTATTAAAAACAACTGATCAATGTCACTTTCTCCCGGAAATAGAGGGTCTCCAGTTATCATTTCTGCAAAAAGACACCCAATGGCCCAAATATCTACCGGAGGACCATATATAGGTTCGCTGACCAAAAGTTCAGGAGCTCTATACCATCTAAAATAAAAATGTAATCATAAATTATACAATAAAACATTTTTATGTTTTATGGCGCTTCTTGGAATTCTTATTTTGTCGAAATTTTGCAACAATAACTTACCTTGTTGCCACGTATTCTGTACATGCTTCCCCATTAAGACTAATTAATCTAGCAAAACCGAAATCACATAATTTAACTACTCCTAAAGAAGATACTAAAACATTTTCAGGTTTAACATCTCTGTGAATTATCTAAAAAACAACAGTGAAAATTTAATTTATGAAATAAAAATTTAGATTAAATATAAGAAGTAAAACTTATTCGTTTACTTACATGATTACTGTGACAATAACTTATCGCTCTACAAACTTGAAATATCCTTTCTCTAGTTCTTTCTTCACCTAAACCTCCGGGCATCTTTTCTAACTCGTCCAAAACTGTACCTTCAAGAAATTCAAATACGATGTAGAATCTTTTCCTATGTCGAAATACCTCTATCATTGTTACTAAGTTTTCATGTTTTAGTCTCTGAAATAAAAATATTAAGGATCAAAACTATTTGCAATACCGAAGGAAAAAATGGATTAATAAAAAAACATCCTAAAATTATTTATTTATAAAATCGTTATAATAATTATTCAGAGCTATTATTTCACTATAAATCTCCGTTTTTCAACTTACCCCTATACAAAGAGGTGTATATATTCTAAAAACCAGTGAGAAAATTTACTTACTTTTAACATTCTTATTTCTCTAAGGGCCAGCTTTCTGATAGTGGCATCTTCTTCTGTTTCAAGAAACTTTTTGACAGCCACGGTTTGATCTGTTTCTTTGTGTCTACATTTCATAACCAATCCATATGATCCTTCGCCGACGACAGATATCTGTTCGTATTTTTCCATATCAAATTTAGGCTTTTATCCAATTATATCATGCTGATATTCCATCTGAAAAGAGAATGAAGATAAGATTTCAAAATTATAAAAGTTTACACATTACAATTTCTCCAAATTTCACATGTTATTAGAAATAATCTATAAAAAAAGCGACCACTGTTCTTTCCTTATAAATTTTGAGCCGACTCGTTTTTCCATTAAAAACCATATATAATTATTATATGTTAGAAAACTAATATTTTTCACGATTTCCCATTGAAATGAATGATAAATTCAAATGTGCTTTTGCGAGGAAATGGTACTAAAAACCTCAGCAGCTGTCTGAAATCATTATTATGGCATCGGAGGGTAAAGATGACTCAACGGCATTTGAAAGAGTAAGACTTATACTTTAAGATGCTATGTATAGTTTTTTGAGAAAAAAAAATGTCGGGATGATACATAACCTCAAATATAGGAAAGAGCCATTTATTGAGACAGCACAGTGCAGAGATGAAGATCTAATATGACTTCTGTGTGAGCAAAAACGATGAAAGTATTTATTAATATTTTCCGTATGCAACCATGTTTAAAGTTAAACGAAATATGTGTCAAACGATTGGTGAAAAGGACTTTTCAATTTAAGGGGACAGTTAAATACCTGGGACTAATTCTGGACTCACGACTGAGCTGGAATGATCATATTGAAGCTCGGACCAAGAAAGCCATATGTGCTTTCTGGGCTTATAAACAAGCCTTTGGGTGCACATGGGGACTGACACTTAAAGTGCTATTTTAAATATACATTATGGTGAGCCGCCCCAAGATAACGTACACCGCTATTGTATGGTGGCGTATTACAACAAAGCGCAAACACATTCTTCAACTTGACAAAGTTCAACGAATGGCTTGTGTGGTAATACTGAGTACGATGAGGACTGGTCCCATCAGGGCTCTTGAAGTCCTGGTGAACCTGCCTTCTCTTCACTTATACATAGAGAACGAGGCCCTGAAGGCTGTTTATCGTCTCAGTTGCCTAGGACATCTTTGAGTTGGTACGGGCGGCTACTAAGGTATCTGGGAAAGCGCGGTGAAGAGATGTCCATCACTCCCCATGCGGACAGATTACATGAAGCCACTTTTAAAACCCAACCTCTCCATGGAGGTTTTTCTGTCAAGAAGAGAGGATTGGGAGAGAGCAAAATCTTCCAAAAAATGGATCCTGGTGGTATACTGACGTATCTCGACAAGATGAAAGAGCTGGAGCCGGAGTATTCAGCAGGAGCACAAGAGTCAGAGAGTACTACCCTCGCGGACAATGTGCGACAATCTTCACAGCGGAAATTTATGCTATTCTGTAGTGTGCCCATCTCTGTGAGAGGGATATAGACAGGAATAGCGTAATAAATATATGCTCAGACAGTAAGGCTGCGATGTTGGCACTGAAGTCCAGTGTCGTAACTTCACGAGTGGTGTCTGAGTGCAAGGACGTACTGAATGGTATGACACAGTCAAGACTCGCATGGGTTACTCGAGCATACGCGGAAATGAGGAAGAAGGCCGTCTGGTAAAGTTGGGTTCGGCAACTGAACCGTATGGACCCGAACCAATACTATCTGTCCCAATTGCTATTGGCCAAAGAATATTAAAATCGTTGCTGGAAAGCAAATTTATTGAATCGTGGAGGGGAGCTCCTGGAATGAGGTGTGCTAGGAAACATATAACTGGGCCTAGCGCATGGCGTATTAAGGAGCTTCTCTCCTTGGGAAGGAAGGAGCAACGAATTATGGTGGGATTGCTGACAGGACATTGTCACCTCAGGGACCATCTTCATAGAATGGGTGTCGAAGACGACCCGACGTGCAGATGGTGTTTGGAGGATGATGAAACTGTTGACCATATCCTCAAAGAGAACCGAGCACTCAATGGACTAAGACAGAGATATTTCGGAGATACAGTTTTGTTACCGGAAGCAGTTAGGCAAGTTCAACTAACGAGGCTGCTTGGATTCGCAAAGGCGATCAGCCTTGAATGATTTGCAGCTATGGTGAGATATAAAGAGTCCAATGGAGGCCTAGGTATCGATGATCTAGTATCACCACCCCTTTTTTATGCATTCATTCATACGTGCCAAACGCTAAAGGACGAAAATACCATTAAATCAATTAAATAAATAACACAGTTGTTACCGGGTGCTTTCCTGATGTTATTTTAAATTTAATTTTAGTTATTTATTCTGTATTTACCGAGCTATTTACATATATTTTTCTCGATACGTGTTTTGGTCTTGGTACTAAAAGTCGTCTTATTTGCGGCAATGACTGTGAACAAAGTTAGTTTTTTAAAGAACGCCTTTAGTGTGACTCTCTTTAAAGGAACTTAGAGTAAACAATCATGATGACCATTGCCTGATTTTAAAAATGGGGAAGTGGAGAAAACTCTCGCTGTCGCAAATTTAATAAAAATATTTTTGATAAAAATGTGGGTGTGATTAAACACATAAACTTTGTGTGTGTGTATGTGTATGTGTGTGTGTGTATGTTGTTTGGAAGAGGGGACACTTAGTTGAAAAAATAAAGCCTCATAAAATATATAAGATTCACATGAATAATGTTCTTAGCTTTTTTATGTTTGGTAAGATAAACATAAACACGCTGTTTAAATAATTATAGTTTTACCTTTATTTTTCTTTGTTTGAAGTTCTTGTGTGTACAGCCACGAGCCGTTTTTAATACAACATGAATTAATTATTTTGGTTGATAAGGACTTAATTAAGTGAGTATAGTAGAAACTAAGTCGGTGAATGAAAATCGCTACATGTGGTATGAGAAATGTTCCATTGTGAATGATATGGTGCAAGCTTGATTTTGGAACATTGTCAAAAATCAGTTTCATAATAAATTGTAAACTACAACGTAGAGTTAAAAGAAATCGCGCAGTCAAAATATCACCATAATAGTAAATGCTACATTACAAGTAAAAATTAAGTCACTGAATGAAAATCGGTACATGCGGTAAAAGAAATGTTCCATTATGAATGATATGGTGCAAGCTTGATTTTGAAACTTTGTTAAAAATCAGGTTCGTAATATATCGTAAACTACAACATAGAGTTAAAAGAAATCGCGCAGCGAAAATATCACCATAATAGTTATTGCTACTTTACAAGGTTTATCTTAAAATAGGTTTTTTATTATATCCGTGATCACCTATTATGTAGTTGTAAATTACTCTCATTATTACAGACCAGAATTTAAGTTAACTCGAATTTAATGATAGTTTTATGACTTCTAAAATAAAACAAACAGTTTGACTATTTGACCTTTAACATAGGCATATCCTTGAGAAAGATCGATAGCGATGTTTAAAATAAAATATGGTTCTGTGCTTATGTTTATTTATTTAATTTAGCATGCGAACAACCAAAAGACCTATGATAAGAACAAGCTTCTAGGAAAAATATTTATTTTTAAACGTTTAAATTTTGGCATATTCTTGCTTAATAAATTAAAACACTTCTATGACTTTTCAAAGGATTTGGAAATGAGAGGGTTTTAAAAATTGTCATAGAATATTAAGGTGTGAGATTTGCAACTAACTAAAATAATAACATTATGAGTAGAAAAATTTGATTATCTGCAAAGAAATGACAGTCGTACTTTCTAAAATTATGGTTCAAAAATAAATGTGTGTCATAAAGAATAGGTTATATACAGTTGAATTTAATCTAGATCGGGTCGGTCACAATAAAAAAATCTTTTATGTCAAGGTAATGTTAGAATGAACGTTTGCTCTCGCATAATGGACAGATAGGATATTATTTGCTAAATCTATAATTAACACTTTACTGGTCCCACGCGCCAACCCAAACTATTAATTATTACACAACAAAGGAGTTTTAACCTTAACACAATAAATAATTATGTCATTTATGCACGCAGGTAATAACGCGAACCTTTATTAAAAGGGTGCGATTAACCTTTGGTGACTTTGTAGCAACTATAAATAATTTAACAATTCATGTATTATTTTCTATAACAGTTAAGAGGAATTTTTTTTATACAATTATTCATTATTTCCAGTTAAAACATCCTTGTTAATGTTCTTCATATATAAATTTAAAGTGGAAACCGTATAGAATTAATCGGTGGTATGTCTGTCTTTTTCTATAGAGCTGATTTTCCGCGATTGCTGTAAAAATATGGATTACGAAATCAAGAGACAAACCATTTACTAATATTTCGAATCTAAGAATGACAGTGAGACTGGAAGGGTTGTGTGATTCTAATTTAAATTTTTACAAAATTCTGTAAAATTCTTATTAAATTATGTCAGAATTGAAAATAATTAAACTTTCAGTATTTCAATTGCATAAAGTGAATGTTCATGAAAAAGTTAAAATATTCATTCCAATTTCACAAATCTCAAACGTACTAAGTAATCAATCACGGAAGTGGAATGAATGGTTTGGTTAATGCGGGTTTCAATCCGTTCGTTAAAAAATCGTTTTCACGACCTTTCGTCACAATCTCATTTGGCATTTTCAAGTGCAGTTTGTCTCATTATCAGCGATTAACTAGACGAACCGCACTTGAAAATGTCAAATAAGATTATGGCAAAACGTCGTGAAAAGGATTTTTTGAACGAACGGATTGAAACCCGGAATAACCAAATCATTCATATATATATATATATATATATATATATATATATATATATATATATATATATATATATATATGTATATATATATATATATATATAATATATATATATATATATATATATGTATATATATATATATATATATATATATATATATATATAAATAAGTAAATAAGTAAATAAGTTTTTGTCCGTGTAATTTAAAATAAAATATTGGCGAAGCGGACGTGAAAATTCGTCAATCTACATGATTCTCGTGTTAAAAAGTGCGGAGCACTCCAAAATATGGAAAAACTCCGGGTCCGACAGATGGCGACAGCGCTGTTTCGTCCTAATATGGGACTCGTCAGGCCACCGCATTCGGTACAAACCATCATCTCGCCTTTGCTTCCCATAAAGCTGAATTTAAAATCAAAAAACAGCAAACAAAACGACAAAGGCGACATCTCGATGGTCCACTTGATAATACAAGAACCACACAGATTAACAAAGTTTGTAAAAGAACCGCCATATGGTGGCGCGACAGTGATTTAAAACAGAAATATGTAAAATCGAGTACACGAAACGCGCTGCGAGATGATGCTTTGTACCGAATGCGGTGGCCTGACGAGTCCCATATTAGGACGAAACAGTGCTGTCGCCATCTGTCGGACCCAGAGTTTTTCCATATTTTGGAGTGCTCCGCACTTTTTAACACGAGAATCATGTAGATTGACGAATTTTCACGTCCGCTTCGCCAATATTTTATTCTATTTTATTTTAAATTACACGGACAAAAACTTATCTACTTATTTATTTACTTGTTTGGCTTTGAAACACGCTAAACGATGCTCTCATGGTGGGATCGTTTGGTACGACACGTGGCTTTGGCTGCTAAAATGAGCGGTAGGCTTGCTTGCCAGTACCGAAAAATGCGACCCCTATCCTTTGGGCAGCGCGTTTCGTGTACTCGATTTTACATATTTCTGTTTTAATTCACCGTCGCGCCACCATACGGTGGTTCTTTTACAAACTTTGTTAATCTGTGTGGTTCTTGTATTATCAAGTGGACCATCGAGATGTCGCCTTTGTCGTCTTGTTTGCTGTTTGTTGATTTTAAATTCAGCTTTATGGGATGCAAAGGCGAGATGATGGTTTGTACCGAATGCGGTGGCCTGACGAGTCCCATATTAGGACGAAACAGCGCTGTCGCCATCTGTCGGACCCGGAGTTTTTCCATATTTTGGAGTGCTCCACACTTTTTAACAGGAGAATCATGTAGATGGACGAATTTTCACGTCCGCTTCGCTAATATTTTATTCAATTTTAATATATATATATATATATATATATATATATATATATATATATATATATATATAGATAGATAGATAGATAGATAGATAGATAGATAGATATGTGCACATATACACATATACCTTTATTCTTGTAACTAAATACCCCCAATTAATAATTTCAACTAATGCAGCCAATGCTATATATAAAAATCAACAGCTTTCACATCTGGCGACTCTGGAGCCTAAAGTACACACCCGCTTCAACCCAATTTATCTACTGGGATAATTTTGATCTTAAATTGTATGCACTGCTGTTACCCGAGAAATATTTTAATATATAATATATCCATATATAAAGTAAAGTAGCCAAGCAATAAACTTGGTTTTATTCGAAACATAACATCGGTCGAAGTGCTTTCTCAGTTTACGCGGCTAAATCTGTTTGAGATATATGAAAACAATATATCACGAAATTGTAGATTTCAAAATGTTTCATAAATAAGTCTGTGACTTGATGACTCACAATAACAGCATTTTTATTTAATTAAAAACAAATTAAAATATCGAAGCCAAGATGCATCACTAGTCATAAATAAACACTTTGTTATGCTTAACGCGATTTAATTTATTTGTTGAAGTAACATTTTATTAAAAATATATAAAATATCATGGATTCATAGGAAGTTGGTGGATTTTACGGCTATCGATTTTATTATTTCAGTTAGGGAATTAAGGAAATAAAAGACCGAATGACATGCCATTGCAGAATAAAATTACACAGAATATTTTTTAACTGAAAAAACTTACAATGTTATAATCTGTTTTATGACAAATGTTATTCTGATAAATTTTACGTAGCGACAACATTTGTAAACATACTAATTAAACAAATGAATACTTCCACACAGTGAGAAATTTTTAAAATTTGTAAAATTTAAATACTTCAAAATACAATTTAAAAATTTAATGAAAAGGTTTATATTCGACCACCTTATTAACAAGATATTAAAATCTCTTTTGAAACAGTTGTAAGATATATTCCTATTGTAAATATTTTTTGTTTAGAACATTCATCAGGGAATAATGTTGAATAAACCTAAATTGATTTTTATAGACTTATTTGATTGCACCACAGAACACCATAAAATAGTTTCTTACTATCATCTATAAACCAATTTTTCACAATTTTCATAAAAATTAAATTGCTGAAAATGCAGGCAAAAACACTGGAAATAAATAAGACTTAATCATCTCCAAGAGAACACTTTTGTCTCCTACAATTTAACTGCTGTCCGCCTTTTTATGTGTGCATAAAAATAACATTTACCACCATATTTTGGCAAAAAAATAATAAATTATATTTATTTCAGAAACAAGTTACAAATAGTTCCATTTCCCAGTAATGGACTTTTGCTTTGTCCAATATAAGTTGCTTATATGATCAGCTTTTCTCATGGTTAAGTGCGCTTGCCTATCTTCTAGTAACGAGAACTAATTAGTTCTAAATTAACCTACAGATGGCAGCGTGGGAAAATTTTCCACTCTTTCCTGGTAATTCCTTGCAATCTGAGATGGTGGTTCATCTGTGTGTTTTAATAAAGTATAACTATCACCATACTATAATGTTTTATCAGTTGGTTCAGAACTATATAGTTTCTTTTGTATAAATGTATTTATAAACCCAACTGCAGTATTCACTGTTGGTATATTAAACCTGTAATTTGTGGTAAATCGTGGCTTTTATTAAAAAATTTTACATCTGTAATTTGTAAACGGCAAATACTTCTTGACAAATAATTATAAGCATTCCTTTTATTTCAAATTTCAAAATATTTAAAAAACTACATAATTTCAGGTCTTACAGCATTGCGTGATATTCGTTAAGTCATGAAATACCCAATGGGCCACTTATAAGGTCTCGTACTGGCTAGTGGGCAGTCTTATCGGACAACGTTTTTGTATGTATTGAAAGATTTAAGAGGTCGGTGACCCGCCAGGAATTAACACACTTGCACGAATAAAATATAGAAGAAATAAAGTTATTTTTATTAGTAAGTTTTGACGTGTGACCGATAAAAGAACAAAAGTTTTATGGAAACCGAAATTAGGCGTATATTTACTAGTTATTCGCCTTTTTAGAGAAAAAATAAAGTTTCAATTATTAACAATACGCAGAACGAAAAGAATAATTATATTAAATATTAATTATATTGTTTTATATAATTTACTTTAAAGTATATTTACATTATTTCATTTATTATTCTCTCTCTCTCTCTCTCTCTCTCTATATATATATATATATATATATATATATATATATATATATATATATATATATATATATTGACCTTGTTCTCTTATCGAACAACACAGTAGCGCAGCAAAGATTCGTATTCACGAAAAAAGACCCGACTCTACTTCTTACACTAGGGATATGAATGCTGTTCGCATCTCCACCCTCCCCCGACGACAGCTCGCGTTCGTTTGCGATCGCCCCCCCCCCCCAGAAGCTTTGAATTCAGAAAAATAGTGAATGTTGTTGGCATCTCTCCCACTCCTCCATCGACAACTGGCTTTCGCTTACCATACGGCTGGATCCGCCGCTTGTGTTACGCAGAATTAATGATATCGCAAATGACGTGTAAAGTGAACTTTTAAAAAGAATAAAATTGAATTATTTCCCAATTCAGTTTCACGAGTCGACCGATGTAGCAAGCGCTGCAGTGTTGAATTCCATTTAAGAAGATATATTATTTGCAAAACCTCTAAAAACCTATACAACAGGTGCAGCAATTTTCAATATGATCAATGACTATTTTGAAAAACTGAAATAAATTAGTCTTTTTGTTTGGCTGTGTACACGGATGATGCAAAATCAATGACTGGAACATTTTCTGGTCTTGTGGTTCGGGTAATGAAGATCAACGAGAATATTGAATGACTTCGTTGCTGTATTCGTAGACAAACACTGGCATATAAACGCATTCCTGCAGAGTTATCCAGTACTGTAAGAGGCGCTGTAAAAATTGTAAATTTTATAAAATCGCGTGTTACAATCTCTCGTCTTCCGTGCGCTTTGTAAGGACTTTGGAATTCGCCATCTTTATTACTTCATATAGAAGTTAGATGGCTCTCTCGTGGTAAGGTTTTTACCCCATTATTTGAACTAAAGTCTTAAGTTCAAACAACTTTTCTTGACCATTTCTTTTCTCCTCTTTTCTATCTGATATTCTATGGCTACAAAAACTTGAACACTTAACAGACATTTTTTCTAAATTAATTAATTTAAACCTGTCTACAAGGCCCAGATATCACCATTTTCAATGTGCATGATAGAATAGCAACCATATAAAAGAAGTCCAACTTTGGAAGCAAAGTCTGCAGGTAAATGAGTACGAATGCTTTGTTTCTCTCCATTTATTAGAAAATGAAATTCAACTTAATGTAAATATTAATAGGGAAATTACTGAACATCTCAAATAACTTCAATCAGAGGACTATTTTCTTGATAAACCTATTATATATGAATGGAACAACTGGCTATGTAATCCTTTTCAAGGAGTATAACGTTGGACACTTCTTAAACATCACTCTAATTGATTTTTGGCTCAGTGTAAGAAATGAGTACCCTGTTTTGGCAGAAAAAGCCATTAAAAGTTTTGTACCACATAACATATCTATGGGAGAAAGGATTTTCAACATACACTTACCTGGAAGATAAGTACAGAAACAGATTATATGTAAAACCTGATCTAAGATTAAAATTTTCAGACGTCGAACCAAATTTTGAATTTCTTTATTTCACCAAATCGGCACAAATATCCCATTCAGAGTATTTTTCAAATTCTGTATCACTATTTTGTATTAATTCTTTCTTGTGGGTTAAGCCATCACTTTAATTTTAATAATGTTTGTCAGTAAATATTTTACGGTTATCTTTTAGTTTTTCGTTATGAATTATTATTCACTATGGAAAATAGTTTTTGATAACCTAATTTTGCACAGGAGGTTCGCCAGTTTATTACGGTTTTTAGAAGGAGTTCGCAAGAAAAAAATGATGGGTATACGCTCTAAGAGGTCTGGTAACATATGTGTGTGTTC
The DNA here is from genome assembly GCA_034092305.1 of Diaprepes abbreviatus. Lineage (NCBI taxonomy): Eukaryota > Metazoa > Arthropoda > Insecta > Coleoptera > Curculionidae > Diaprepes > Diaprepes abbreviatus. The sequence continues at coordinate 8,912,991 of JASJET010000200.1, forward strand.
TTCAAGAAATAGTTTAATGATTTCAATAGGTATGTTATCCTCACTTACTGCTTTTTTCTTTTTAGGTTGTTTTGCCACTGTTAGTATTTCGTCTAGTTATGGTGGATAACTAGCTACATTTTCCTTATATATTCTTCGCATTTATCTATTATTTCTTATTTGTTGAACAATAGTTTACTTCATTTTCTATTACTTGTAGGTGACTTTCATTTTCTTATATATTTTTTTTTTCTAGTATTTCCATTTCTGTACAGCCATGTCTCCTTCACCTCCTTTATTTTTCTTTTCATTATGTTATGTGTTTGTATTTTAGAACATTATCGTTCCTGTACTTTCTTCTGACTTCCATCATATCTAATATTTCTTCCATAATTCCTAGTTATTTCCTTTTTAATATATTTTGATTTAGCTGCTTTTTTCTTGTTTTTTCTATTGATTTTCTTTTAATTTTTCTTCATTTGTATCCAGACTTCTACCGATCTTCTCATGTATTCGTTTTTTATTTCTTCTTTTTTGAGTTTTTCATTGTTAATATTTATTGTTGTTTGTCGATATTTTATATTTTTAGGTCTAATTTAGATAGTCGTAAGTAGCAAATTATGGTCTGTATGTATGTACATTCCAAGGTAGATTTGGTAGATTTTACCATATTCTGCTGTTGATGATTATATTATCTACTTGATCTTGAATGATTTTATTGTGTTTTCCATTTGCATCGTGATGGTAATTTAAAAAAGAAAAGTATTTATAATAGAAAGCTGTTTTCTGTGCAAAATTGGATAAATCTCTGTTCTCTATTATTACATTTACCCTAGCGACAATATCTTGTTTCTTTCCATCTCCACTAGGATATTAGAAACTGGAAAAAGTTGTTAACTAGCGAACTTCATCTCTCAGTCGGGCTATTTTAATGAGGATTTCACTATACTGTAAAGGGTACTGTCAGAAATATCGTCGAAAATATTTCTATGATAGGTTTATGCAAGAGGGCCAACTTTTTTACTCATAACACGCCGTTAAAACATTTCTACTGTAGGTTTATTGTAGAGAGATTGAAAACTGAAAATCAAAATCAAAATGGTTGGTTGTCGAACTTTATCTGTTTCTTTTTGAGCCCTCACTTGTTTTACTTATCTCATGGAAATTTGTTTTCGTTTCCACTTTAAATGTATTTCGTGCATTAGTATAACTTTATTATTAGGTTTTGTTTTTTTTTTGTTGTAATTTTATTGCAGATGTTCCAGAAACTTTCTGTCTTTTTATTAGTATATTTTCAAACACACAATGAAACAGACTAAATAATCTAAAAATAATATATTATTATTTTTGTATAAAAAAGTTATGTTTATTTTAGTGTAAGTGAAACTATTAGTTAACATTAGGTAAGAAAATTTTCATTGTATATATTAACACAACATAAATTCCTGTTTCTATTGCCAGTTCAATTCTCTGAAGATAGTTTAAAAAATGATAATAAAATAAACCGAAACGTAAGAATAAAAACAAAAATTCCATATGAAGTAATGTTTTGACCAAAATCCCAAAGAATTAGTATTTTCATATTTATATCCCTTCATATGTTAAATCTTAGAATTAAGACAAACAGACAAGACATTAAATATTATAATAAAACAAGATACGTCAATAATCCTAGTTGATTAATTCCCTTACATTGTCATGAAATTACTTTACGTCAGAACCGCAAATAAATAATGTTTCAACCCAATTCACATAATTTTTAAAGACCTTTCGTGCATGGTGCATGTACGAAAAATAGTCCAATATCGATCAGAAAAACTCAGATTAAAGAGAAATTGATGTAGGCTAAGGTAGATTTGAGAAAAGCCTAAACAAATTTAAACATTAATAGTAATGTAGAAATAAAAATGGTATTTATTATATATATATATATATATATATATATATATATATATATATATATATATATATATATATATATATCATTAATAATTTAATAAACCACTATATAAGAATGTAGTCCAATTGCGTCAATCTGTATGTCCGGACCATCTCGAAAACTATTTAATGAATTTTGATCCGATTTTCACCATTGGTTAGACCGTTTCCTGCGGAATGTTACGGTACATAATATATCGATATACAGGGTTGGGTAAATATTCTGGAACGATCTAATTAAGACCGAACGAGAAGTTAAGGGATTTAGGTTTTCACTTTTAAAACTACAGTTCTTCAATTTTATTGTGCATTTTATATGCTAGTGACGTCAACAACTGTCAAATGACGATATCATAAAATTTTTTAAATGGAAAATCCTGTATGTTATCAGTTATTTTAGAACTCCAACAAATTTAGAATATTTTTTTTAGCATAACCTATGGGTAAATTCGACTGTTTCAAAAATATTGACAATTTAATTTAACAAACTCAAAATACCCTTTATCCCTATCCTAACAGAGACGAATACAAAGGGGGAAACGGGTGCACTTGCCCCTCTTCTCCCCCACTTGAGTCAAACAAAACCGAAGTTATTTTATTGCTCCCCACCCCCATCAGCGAAATCCTGTATCCGCACCTGAATTCTACTCTTTATCCTATCTTGTATTTAAAAATTTCAATTTCCATGGTTAATAGATATTTACCTAAATAAGTTTTGATATTCAATCCGACTTTTTCTTGACATTAGTTTCTGTTCAGTGGTATACTATCGTTCAGCCAACAGAACAAGAATATATTACTTTGTTTATAATGATAGGATACGGGGATGGACGTAAATCCTTCTAACAAGTTATCGACTTCCCAATCAAACTTTCCCTGAACGGAAGCCTATTTCCAAATGAACTGTCAATAGGATATTTCATAATTTTGAACACATGGGTAATTTAAAAAACCTACCAAAGACGGGTCGTCCGAAAATAGCTACAAGTGACAGTAAATCCTTATGCATGCGCTGCAAGAAAAACCACCGAATTCCTTACCAAAATTTGCTCTTATATATGAAAATACCGAAAGATTTGGTAAACCATATCTTATTTTCTGATGAGATCACATTCTTTCTTAATGGCTTTGTCAATAGGTACAATTCCTGATATTGATCCGACCATAATCCTCATTAGATGAGAACACCATACGCAACATTCTCAAAAATTAATATTTGGATAAGTATCATTTGACGACTAATTTCTACTTAAATACTAGAATTATACCTAACATTTATTCATAATCAACACAGTGATTTGATATTAAGGAACAATATTTCGTTTCAACGAGCAGGAACGTCAGCGCATTTTGGTGGAAATGTAATGCTGAAAGGTGGATAGATAGAAGAGGGTTTATTGAATGACTTCCTAGGTCACCCGGTTTAGCCTCTTTAGATTTCTGCCTTTGAAGCAATTTAATGATTATAGTCCACAGTACAAAGTTGAACTCTTTAGAGGGTCTAGAAAACTAAATTTCAAATACTTTATATCAGTGGCGGCGTGTGGGATGTTCAAGGGTGTGTTCTGCATTGAAAATACGCGAAATACGCAAAGCAAAAAAAGAATTATTAGACCTACCTGTATTCCTTCTAAGCTCTGGTACAAGGTACAAACATGCAACATGCAATCCTTTTGTCGCAGGTGGTAACCTGGTAGCACATTGAATATAAGGGGCAATAAATGTCAAAAAACGAAAAACAACAACAAAAATTTAAACGTTTAAAAAAATCTAAAGTTCACTTTTTATATATCAAATCAATACGTCTTTGTTTAGCTCTTGCAAACTTCTCAATTACTTTCTCATTAAAATTGGGGTCTTTTCTAATAAAGGCATTTTCTATTGACAGCATAGAAAGTGCGGATAATCTACTTTCACCCATGGTATTGCGTAGGAAAGTTTTAACTCTTTTTAAAGTAGAAAAACATCTTTCTGCCTCTGCCGTTGTCATAGGAATAGTTATAATTATTTGTAATAACTTGACAGTTTCTTTGAAAGACTCATCCAAATTGTTAGATGTAAGTAAATTTAAAAATGCTACTGCCCCTTTAAGATTCCTAAAATCTGGCCTTATGTAAATTATGGACAGTTCAGTCTTTAGGCGTTCTAGTTCAAATAAAGGGTACATAGTTAGCACAGAGTTTAATATCCCATCTGGAAATTTTTTTGAAAACTTCTCGAACAATTCAGATGTAAATAACGTCGCGACTGCTAAATGATCTACATAATCAAATCTAGTTTTGGCAGTATGAATTATTGTGTCGCAAACTTCTAATGCTGCCGCACGAAGGTTCTCTTTTGAAAGACAAATTCGTTTAACAGTGGGCTCCAAATCCTGTCTGAGAAGATTTCCTCTGTCTATTACCCCGTCAATATTATCTCTCAACTCTTGGATACACTTTTCAAAAGTATCGACGCAGTTTTTAATTTCTACCGAATCGGCTTTCCTTGTTTGTAGTTGGTTATATAAAATGTCAACATGCGGCATAACATGATGAAAAATATTTAGCCAAAACAGAAATGATTCATCATTAAGCGAACGTTCTATAGCAACTGCCTGACTTACGACTATTCTATTAGCAAACCTCCGTTGAATTTCTTGCATACATTCTATTAAAGAATTTCTGTGCTCATAAATAACGTTTATTGCTCTGCTTTTAAAATTCCACCGAGTCTGAACGGCGCGTGGTAATCTTCTCCCTACTACTTCGTTTAACACATCCATTCTTTGAGGAGAATTCGAAAAGAAATTTACAACGTCATCTACATTTGAAAAGAATACCCGCACTTTTGTATCTTGAGACACTGCCTGGGCCATTATTAAGTTGAGTTGATGAGCGTAACAGTGAACAAAATGTGCCTGGGGATATTTTTCCTTGATTACTGTGTGTACTCCTCTATGTCTGCCACTCATAACAGCAGCGCCATCGTAGGTTTGTGCAATCAGCTTGTTGAAATCTTTCGTTAAGAATGGATCTATAACGGATTTAATACAGGCTGCTAAAGATTGAGCGTCATGTTGCTCAGGATTTATAAAACCCCAAAATCTTTCAACTGGGCTTCCTTGATGTACATATCGTAAAACGACCACCATTTGAAATTTTGAGGCAACATCACTAGTTTCATCTGCCAGAACTGCTAAATAATTTGATTCATTTATTTCATCAGAGATTTTTTCTCTACATACCTCCAGCATGCATTGTAATAGTTCATTCTGCATGTCCTTTGATGTACCTTTAAATAACGTAGCAGATTCTAAATGTTTTTGGAAAACGTTGTCAAGATCTGCACTAAAATTCACCAATCCACGAAAGATTCCGGGATTATCAGACTCGTCACTTTCATCGTGGCCACGGAGGGCTAACTCAAACGTTCCACAAAATTTTATACAATCAATAATACGCGATAGCACATAACGATTTTTATCAACTTGTTCGTTGTGCCGTTTTACATTAATCCAGTAGGCATTATCCAATTGCTTTTGGATGTTTATGTTTCCTAATAATGCCAGGCTTACCGTATTGGAAATATGCTTCTGTGTTCCTTCGTGCCGTTTAATGTTTTGGCTTAAATGTCCCAAATCTCTAAAACCCGTAACTGTCCACGATTTGTCACCTCCAAACAAAATACAAGGGAAACAAAAAAGCGCGTGTTTTTTGTCACAACCGCACAACCACTTTGTATTGTTATAAACCGTGTCATTAAACTGGCGTTTGTATGTTTTGCTTCGACTTGAACCGCTAATTTCAATGTTTAATTGTGGTGTCGATCGACCAAGTTCTTTAATTTTAATTTTGTCCTCGTATGCCAAAGAGCTAAAACTATGACTCTGCAAAAACTCGATCGAATTCATTATAATTAAACTAAATAAAACAACAGGACAAAACAAATAGCCGGCCGCGCGCATATAAAATTACAAAACCACTGCTGGGTGCTGCCGTCCTGCAGCCGCAAATTTTCCATAAATCGCCGTATTAAGCCACGTGCAGCGTTAAACCAATCACTCGCTTTGTTTTCAGAAATCATTAGCTGTGAACCCAAATCCGCGGCGGGCTCGTAAGCGGCGGCCCTACGCTCGAGTGTTCAGGCCGGAAAACTTGCGGTGTTTTGTTTGCCATTTTGCCAATGCTATTAGAGAAATAATTTAATATTTTTATTGTTTAGTTTAGGGATACACTACATTAAAAAATATATAATTTGTCGAAATTATGTGTGTTCTGCAGCTCCGCAGCACTTATGAACGCGCCGCCACTGCTTTATATCCTTCAACAACATTTGAGGAACGTGCTTTCACAATTTTTAGAAATATTTCGACATTATCACGTGGCTGAAGGAAACAATTCGAACATTTAATTAAAAAATTCTTACTTCAAATTATTATTGTCGATCATTTGTCTATAAAAAGAATTTGTGTTCTATGCCTTTAATTGAGGATATATATATGCAAAAAATATTCTTAATTTATTGGAAATTTAAAATAACTGATAACATATAGGATACATATACACATACATTGTCATTTGATAGTCGTTGACGTCACTGACAAATAGAAAAATTCAATATGGCGGATCCAATTTTGTCCAATTTTCTCCAAAATTTGTAGAGGGGTGTTTTCGGGATCGCACACACTGAATCTGAAATTATTTTTAAGAAATTCAATATGGCGGATCCAATATGGCGGACAAAAAGTATTAATTTTTCCGATCTTCTCCGAAATTCGTAAGGGGAGGTTTTCGGAGTCGCACATAACGAATCTGAAATTATTTTTAAATAACTCAATATGACAGATCTAATATGGAGGACAAAAAAATTAATTTTTATTCGATTTTCTCCAAAATTAATAAGGGCGAGTTTTCAGGATCGCACATAACGAATCAAATTATTTTTGAAAAATTCGATATAACAAATTCAAGATGGCGGAAAAAAGGAAATAATTTTTCCGATTTTTTCCAAAATGCATAAAGGAAAGTTTTCTGGATCGCACATAACGAATCTGATATTATTTTTAAAAAATTCAATATGGCGGATCCAATATGGTAGGCAAAAAACATTAATTTTTCCCATTTTCTCCAAAATTGGTATGAGAGAGTTTTCGGGATCGCACTTAACGAATTTGAAATTATTAAAAAATAAATAAATATGGCGGATCCAGTATGATAAATTAAACATTTTACATGTCCAAAATTAGTGTAGGGACGTTTTTGAGAATATAAATTACGAATTTAAATTTATTTTCAAAAGATTCAATTGGCGAATCCAATATGGCAGACTAAAAATTTTAATTTTTTCGTTTTTATTCTAAATTATTACTGGGTCGTTTTTAAGAGAATTTTATACGTCAGATTCACTATGACGATCTTAAAATGTTACATTTCCGAATTTTGTCTAAAATTGGTACTAGAGAGTTTGAAGATTCAGATTAGATTAAGAGGTTAAAGTTATTTTATTGAACTTCAACACGGCGGATTCAATATGGTGGGTTAAACGTTTTCAGCCGAATTCACTAACCTGATTTAAATTTAAAACTATCTTAAATGGAAAACAGAGGGCTTAAACTGACAACAATAAGTCAAGCAAGTCCTAAACCCTAAAAATACTAACATAAAGAAATCATTTTGTTTTATTATTGAACCGGCAAAAATGAAGAATGACTAAAATGTGGTTGTAGGACTTGTATTGTCTTTATTTTTATTTATTTTTACGACGTTTCGATTAGGGTGTATCTCTAATCGTTATAAAGTTTATTTATTTTCGGGATACAACTATGTCTTACATATTTCAAGGCTTTATCGCAAAGTTCTGATTCTTAATATCACTATATAAGCCTTTATTTGTTGACATATGTAATATAAATTATGACAATATAATAAGCAAAACAAAACTGGCCGACAATAAGATTTAAATTTCATGGCAATTAGATCGGGTTTAAATCTTAAATATTCTTAGTGAATCTGACTGTTCACGTTTATATGAATATTTTTTCAAATATCATATTAGGGGGTTTTCGGAGTCGTAGGTTACGAATCTAAAGTTGTTTTTTTAGCTTAATATGACACAATATGGAAAACTAAAAATTTTACGATTTTCCGATTTTGTCCAAAATTAATACTGGAGGTTTTTTGGGGTATACAAACTTCAATATGTAGTATAAAATATGTCGGTCTAAAAAATTTACGTCTCAAGTTCTTTAAATATCAGCACTGGGAAGTTTGGAGGGCCTATATTACTAATCAAAAATTAGTTTAAAATTCAAGATAGTAAATTTACTACGACAAACTAAATATTTCGTTGATACAATTTTATTCAAAACTGGCTTTTGGAGATTTCTCATGATCAAAGAGTTTTTAATTGTTTATTTTAGTATTGGATAAAAAATGGGTACTTTTTTCCTACCTTGAAATTATTGCGAGATACATTAATTTCGCTTAGTAGTTAGTTCAAATAATTTATAAATATCATAACAAATTCAAAACTAAAAATCGAAAAATAAAATTTTCAATAAAAAATTGAACCGACTTCTAAAAAAGTGCTAAAAATACGAGATATATTATATAAACTATAGTAAGAAAGCGAATCATATTTTCATGTAAAAATTTATATTGTTATTTTTCGCTTTTTAGCGTTTTTTTAGAAGTTGGTTCAATATTTATATAAAAATTTTATATTTACAATACTTTCTGCCACTGTTTTTGGCAAAATATAAATATAATCTGTTATATTTTCGGGTAAATTGGCAAGAAAGTTTTTTTTTTAAATTATATCTATAACTATCAGGGTGCAAGCATATTACAAGCCGATCTTGAAACTTTAAAAGTCATTTTGTACATTTAAGGATCAAATGCCTCAAAACTTTCAAATCAATCTAACACAGTCAAAATTTAACCGTTTTTTATTACTCTTTCAAAAGAAATTTTGTTAAATTTCGTCCTAATTAATACCTAGGACCTAAAAAGTATTCTTATTTATAATTTTAAATGTCTAGATTTAATAATTTAAATAATATGGTAATAAACTAATAAGGAGACTTTTTAGAACAATTTGTAAGAGAATGATAGTTAAATCCTTTTCTAGTACATTATCTCTACTGAGAAAAAGACGCTACAAATTACGTATTAATTATTTCAAATTCATTCTAAAACTACTTAATAAGCATCGTCAATTTATTTTTAAAATATCTGAAATATTTTTGTTCTCACAAAAATTTTTATCTTAAAAATAAACCGCTATATCTCCAATAATAACTTTTTTCTCTTCTATTTTAATCAATTCACTAAACCTAAAAATACTCTAACGAAGGAAAAAACCCTCAAGAAATAAAAATCTGCGTGTCTATTCTTCCCCCATCACGCACTACAGTAATTACTCACTAGACCTCTTTCAAACAAATCAATTGTCGTTCAACCCGGTTACATTTCGAATTTTATTAATAACTTTCGTATAATACTTACTTCTTTTAAAATTATTGCAACTTTCTTATTAAAACAATATCTTCTAACTGAAAATTTTAAAACTAAAAATTACTGAGATAAAAACAAAATAAGATGCCAAAAATAACTGGAAAATTTTTTCACAACCAATAAATTCAAAGTATAATTTTTCTTCTTTTCTATCTTTCAACAATTGTAATTAATTTCATCTTTATCTCACAAAACAAAAATTTTTGTTTGTTTTCAACGCACACTGCCACGATAGAATTTTATTCAGTTGCTATACGCGTTCGTTTGCAGAGTCAACTGACAACTGTGAGTGACGAGGGAAAACTTTCAACTTAGATACCGCGTAAGCGTAGTCACAACTTTCCACAGGTGAGCGGAGCTTTTCTTTACCAGGTAACTTTAAAAACTATGTAGATAGAGACATTTACACGTGTTTAAATACCTTCGAATTCGAAATTTGAAAATATTTTTTAAATTCTATATAAGGTCTACAATAATTTTTGGAATTGTATAAATTTTTGATTTACGGTTTTTAATAAAGGCAATTTTTTTTTCTGTCAGAGAAATATCCCTGACTTTTGGTTACATCTACAGGAAAGTTAAAAATAGCAGCAAACAGAAAATATTGTTATAAATAAAAAATAAAATTAATTTATGTTCCCAAATATTACTGATTTTTCTCTTAAATATTGAAAAAAAAATGTAAATATGAATGGGACAAATTATAAAACATGAAATATCATCTTCTGTAGTTAAGACAATACCTAAAAGGTGCTAAAAATTGAGTTGCCAAACCAGACGCTGATCCAAGGGGGGGGGGCGGTGGGGGCGATCGCCCCCCCCCCCCAAGAGCTTTAAGTTCAGGAAAATATACCCGATTTTACCTCTTATACTATAGTTAATTCAAGGACTAGAGAGAGTTTTTTTACCATTTTTCCTTCGCAAACTACCTGTATTCTTTAGTTCGGTGTCTTTGGCAAAATCTGTTATATATATATATATATATATATATATATATATATATATATATATATATATATAGGCAGCACACTGCCTAAAGAACACATACTTCATGTTCAATAACCATATATACAAACAGATGGCGCACCTATGGGGTCCTCGCTTTCACCAGTCATAGCCAACCTTTTCATGATATATTTCGAACAAGAGGCACTGCAAAAGGCACCTTTAAAACCAAAATTTTGGAAACGCTATGTCGATGATATTTTTATAATATGGCCACATGGAAAAGAACACCTGGACGATTTCCTCATATATCTTAACAATATCCACCACAGAATCCAATTCACGCTAGAAATCGAACAAGAAAAGAAACTTCCTTTTTTGGACCTGCTATTAACTAGGAAACTCAACAACACCTTGGGCTTCAGCGTATATCGGAAACCCACACATACTGACCGATATCTCAATGCAGCGTCACATCATCATCCCTCTCAAAAGCAGGCAGTAGTCAACACATTAGTATCAAGGTCTCTCCGCCTAACAGAACCTGACACAAAACAAGACGAAATAAGACACATTTCAACAGCTCTAGAACGGAATGGTTTCTCACAAGCAGACATAAAGAAAGCCATAAAAAGACAAGAAAAGACTACAACAAAGACCAAAGACCAAGATCAAACAAGGAACAAAGTCATAATACCATACATAAAAGGAATAACAGACAGAATCGGAAGAATCTTAAGAAAACACAACATACAGTCCATATTTAAACCACAAAAAACAATAGCCAACATCCTGGGAAATCCCAAAGACAAGACCAACCTTGAAAATCATGGCGTTTACAGCATTCCATGTGCAGATTGTCATCAAACTTATATAGGACAAACAAACAGGCGCATATCAGCAAGAATCCAAGAACATAAAAATAGCCTCAAAAACAAACAGATAACCTCAGCCCTATTTCAACATCACCAAACAACCGAACATACCATCGATTTCGAAAAAACAAAAGAAATAGCACCAGTACAGAACTACAAGGTACGCGTCATAAGAGAGGCCCTAGAAATCGAAAAAGCGGGACAGCTAAATAAACGAGACGATGCTATAAATTTTTCATCTACATGGAAAACATTAATAAAAAATCAAGAAAGAAAACAACAAGAATCAACTAGTACACGAGAGACCTGCATACAAGAACAAAATATATCGCACTCGGGAGAGGGGAGGAGCCTACGAAGCCGCCCACCCAATCAGGCAGCGAGCCAACTAAACAAAACTCGAAATTCTTCAGAGGCCACCATCAGTTCTCAGCGAGTAACGAGACGAACCGCACTTGAAAATGCCAAATGAGATTTTGGCGAAACGTCGTGAAAACGATTTTTTGAACGAACGGATTGAAACCCGAAATAACCAAACTATTCATTCTACCATCCGTGAAAATCTACGATATAACATATATATATATATATATATATATATATATATATATATATATATATATATATATATATATATATATATATTCCTAGGAATAGGTTAGAAATTTTATAATCAAAAATACCGGTCTATAATAATGGACTATTTGGGTTGGATAACAATAGACATTTGGAAGTGTTAAAAAGGATTTTAATCCTTGTCATAGGCGTCGGAAAGAGGTTTATTTTATCACTAAGTATTAAATATTATTTCGGTAATAAATTTAAAATAAAAAGTTTTTATATTATTATTTTATTTCTTATGATTTCTTAATAATTCACATACAGTACAAAATACAGATAATTTTGACATATTTAACACAAATCACAACTGTATTTTTATTATTTTTAATTTTGGCATAAAAACCGTTTTAGGTACATTCAGACTGAAACGTAGCCTTATTCTTTCAAAAAATTCGAAGTTACAATTTAAATACTTACAAAATACTCATTGTCAAAAAGAAAAGAAGTTAAACATATATAAAAAAATAAATTCGTCCATATAATATTAAACATTTTTTTGGGGGCTCTCGGTAATTTTATTATTAATTATAAACATTTTTAGGAAATTTGACGTTTCAGTTTATTTATTTCTTAAATTAAACACTAAAAAGGGATTCAAATGTAATTAATTTTTATATGTTACAGTTAAAATTAGATCTACTTATTTTTATTTCTATTGCACTGGCATCTTAATTTAATTTCCTTTATTATATGAAATATCAGATAAGCTTAAAAAATAAAATAAACGTGTTAATTCTACATGCTTAAGAAAAAGACACAAATATAATAATAACATAATAAAGAAATTGCGGCTAATGGGAATTAAACATATATAAAATTAAAGAATGGGACACACTGAAATAAAAATATATAAAAAAAAATTACTAATTTTGTATATTGTATTATTTCTAGTAACTCTGCCTTTTACTTGAGAGAGATATTTTCTTCTCCAACGGACAGTTTCCGGACGATCTATAAGAACAGATTTCCTATTTGGTTTTTTCCATCAAAAATTAAGTTCTCTGAGCAATTTCTAGAGCTCAGTTCTTTTAATTTAAGGTAAATCCCGATCTTCATTGATTTTAGTAAGAATTTTGTTGACGGTTGGGATCTGCTTCTCATAATAAAATGTATGTACAACTCCTTTTATTGCAGTTTTCATTTCTTCTTCCAACGAGGTTTTTCATCTGCCTGTGATCGAATGGGGGAGTACGAAACATTGCAGTCGTTTTTTTTCCTTCAGTATTCGGTACATAGTAGATTTTCCTGTCATGTTGGAACACATCTCAACAGAGCTTTTAATATTATTATCTAGATATTGATATCTTAGGGCATCATAAGCATTCATCGTAATAAGTTTTTCATTGAGGAAAAATGCCTTGGTTTAACGATTTTGGAATAAATATAGAAGTGGACGCCATATTTTTTCCGTATCCTACTAATCTCAAATAATATATAAAAACAGGATAAATTACTAAGGACACACTTTAAGGTGTACTTTCCTCACTGACAGAAATAACAATGAACTATCAGAAATTTTATTATTGCAGTAAATTTATAAAAGCTTATAATATTTAAATAAAATTAGATTTATGGCAGTCCTCCGTTACCTGCGGTACTAGAGCAAGTACGTTGGGGATTTCGGTAACAGGTTTATTATTCTCTCTAGTTCTTGGATAGAGTATAGGAATGTGTATGCTTGCGATCGCCCCCCCCCCCCTGCTCCCAAGGGCTCTGAGTTCAGGAAAATAGAACCGATTCTGCCTTTTATATTAGGAATTTGTATGCTGCTGACACTCCCTCACCGTTGACAACTTGTTTTTCTTGCGATAGCCGCTCCCCAATAGCTTTGAGTTCAGGAAAATAGACCCGATTCTGCCTCTTATACTAGGAATGTGTATGTTGCTGGCATCCCCTCCTCTCCAAGAGCTTCAAATTCAGAAAAATAGGCACGACCCTGCCATTTACACTAGAAATGGGAATGTCTCCGGTTACCCCCCCCCCCCCCATCGACAACTTGCTTCCGCTTGCCATAATGTACTTTTGTGATGTCACCGCCCTCCCCCCCAAAGAGAGAGGCTGGATCCGCCCCTGTGCCAAACTGATGCTTTTTTTAGGTGGTCGCACATTATGTCACACTCACCTCATATTTTCTAAACTATTCCTCTATATTGTGCCAAACATATTGACACATGTTGTAAATATAGAGGAAAACACTAGGAAAAGTAAACAAACTCTGGTCACGGCGGCAAAATCGCGCATTGTTACCGCATGTTGAACAATCATAAAATTATTTTTGTGCTATGTCTTAAATAAAAGAAGGAATGTTTTTGGAATGAGATTATCTGTTTTTAGGTGGATATAAAATGGAATATGGTTATTTTTGCATGAGAGCCTTTAGAATAACCCGAATAACGATAAATTTGATATGCGCCAATTTAAAAAGTTGGGCAACATTGTCTTTATTGATAAAAATATAAAATTAATGAAAAAAATAAACGTTTTTTTTTCAAATTTTCTCTCGTTTAACTTTGAAGGTATTAATTTTAGAGGAAAGTTGAAAAAGAAAAAAAGTTTCGTAATTAAATTTGCCATAAGATGGAGTTGGTCGGAAATCTAAAAATATATTTCCCTTATTGCAAAATAGCTATAATTAAAAAAAAAAAGATAAAAAAGCAATTTTTTAATCATTTTTTTTTCGACCAAAGAAAACTTTATGCCATGAAAAAATAACATGCCAAAATTTATTAGGATCGAATCGATAGTTTTTGCACAATAATTTTGCAATCCGATTTCGTTTATAAAAATTGATCAATTTTTAAGTTTGTCTCAGTCCAAAATATAACGTTAACATATTTAAATTTATTTTCGACATATAGTAGGGAACTCAAGTTTTCTAACGCTTTTTTCAGAAACAAAATCGGATGATTTGAACGCCATCAGGAATTGTTTAAAGACATTGTTGATATTTTTGCTTATAAACAAATAGATTATCTCGGCGGATTTTCATTGGATTTTTTTGCAATACATGGTTTGAAAGTACTTGGAAAGATACTTCTTTTCATGAAAAAAAATTTCAAATCCGTCAATTGGTTTGCGAGATACAACTGTCAAAGTTGACAGCCTGTTACGGTGAATCTATAAGCCATACAGACCTGATTCTTGAACCAAAAACTTTGTCTTGCCGAGTTCTTTTTTGATAGAAATATTTAAATATTTATGTTATCGGAAACTTTGATAAAAAAAGGAAATAATATCGCCCATGCGCGTGAAAAATGAAAAAAAAGGGTGGGGAGCTCTCAGCGATTTTGATCATTTTTTTTTAAACGGATGTACCGTGAATAATAGAGCTCAAATATCATAATACCATGTGCCTATCATGTATTCATTTTGTTATAAACAAATGACGTTATTTATGCATCATAGCTACAGCATACTGCAGCCTGTAGTATTGGACTTTCCAAACGAATCTTTGTTTATTAATATAATTAACCATACTATAACGATATATTTACTTTAATTACCAAAATTGTTTAAACAATCATTGTTTAAACAAATTGAAAAAAAAATGGTTTTAAATTATTTTATTCGTAAAATACAGATAAAAATTTAAAAAAAAAAGCCAGTTTGAGTAGATGTTTCTTACTCCCGCTCCACTACTTTCATGTTAACGGTTACATTTTAAAGCATCGTGCTCTCATCTCCGAAATTATTACATCTCCAAATATTTGTAGAAATATTGTATTACTTATAACTTAAAAAGTATTAAGTTTTGATATATGATTTATATAAAATAATTATTAACTGAACGTCAGACGGGTATAAATAGTGGGCTGCTGCTCCTCGATAGTCATTCAATATTCTGATGTTATGGAGTAAAGTTCCCTTAAGATGCCTCGTGCAATCGTAGGCCTGTGGTAGAATTCTGACCTACTGAATCTTCTACTTTTATTTAATTACTAGAATTTTTTTAATTGCAAACTAAAGCTCGACAGATTTTACTTCCTTTTTAATAAAAGGCTTGATATAGTTTCTAATTGATTTACACTCGTAGATTTATTAGAAAACGACAATGAACATAAACTATATAACTGTTATTTGAAGTTTTAGGATATACCACACTTCCTAACCTAATTACTAAAAGAAATAATGATAATTACCCGTATAGCACGTAATAGAAATACATCAATAAAGTCATGTAAATAAAAGATTCTGTTATTTTTAATTATTTTAAAAATAGTTTTTTCTACATCACATTTTTGAAGTTTCCTGTTAATGACAAAAATGTAATATTTTGATGTTAATGTTGTAAGTAATTTATTTTCAACATTAGCACTTAGTTTTAATATTGTTTTTTTAAAATCAATTGAAATAAATACATAAAATTTTATTACAATCATCTGGCTAAACATTATTTGAATGCACTTTTTAATATTTGCGTTTCGCAATATTTTGTTTAAAAAATGAAATTTAATAAAAACCAAAACTACGGTCACTTGTTTACTAATGTGCTGTAGCATCATAAAATTTCATATGGTTGTCACTTACCAACAAAAAATAATGCATGCAGTTTAATGAAAATAATACTTAGAATGATATTTGGTCCCCAAAGAAATGAAAGAACAGGAAATTGGAGAAGACGCCACAATGCTGAATTGGCGACACTTATGGCAGTGAAAACATAGTCTGTTGTATAAAAGCCAATAGAATAAGATGGGCAGGCCATGTGGTAAGATCAGTGGACTACAGATTATTGAAAACAGTATTCTTTGAGAGACCAGATGGTAGAAGATCAATAGGCCGTCCCAGGAAAAGATGGAAAGATGCCGTCGAAGCTGATTTGTATAGGATTGGCGCCCAGCAGTGGGAAATGGAAGCACAAGACCGTAGGAGATGGAGGGCGATAGTGGATGCGGCTAAGACTCACCCAGAGTTGTAAGACCAGGAAAGAAAGAAAGAAAGAAAAAGATTAAAAGATTCCGCGATTCTTCAGGCATTTTTAAAAATGTGTTAATTTCAACTGGATTCCTGGCACAGTTATTGTATATTTTGACGAAAACACTATGGCAGTTCATGTTTGGCTATACAGGGTACCTAATGGTTACTGTCCACTAGAATATCTCGGGAAGTAACGCGATTCCAATCCTGCAAATTTGTATAATGGGGTTTTCGGTGACGCTCTCTCCAGGGCCCGTATCCTTGAAAGCGTGATGTCAATGGCGATATGAACTGTCATTTCATACTTTGTCAGTAAAAGTCGTATTCGTGACAAAGCAATGTTGCCAGATATGAACGTGTTAAAACCCACGAATTTCAGACCGAAAATGTTTTTGGTAAGTTTGGTTGTCATTTTAGGCAAAAAGTAGTTTTGGTACATCAAATTTATCGTCAAAAGTAAAAAAAAAATAATGTTTTTGCGGTTATTGTTGTGAAGTTATTAATTGCCATTAAAATATTTTTACTTTCCCTGGATTAAATTTATTTTATATCACTTAACAACCAAGAAATATAGACCAAGCCATTCGTCAGATATTTAGGTATAAATATATACCACAAAATTATCTTAAATTGACACTCTAAAATTATTAAACAAAAATGCATACGAAGAGCCAAATACTTTAGGATTCTAATATATCGAGAAAAAGAGATATCAAGAAAAACAGCAACTCATATACAAAGTAAAGTACTGACATCAATTGGAATACATTCCCCCTATATATAGTAATAACAGACTAAAAGCAATCATACCAATCCACTACGGAAACTATCCAATCAGTTATTTGTTATATGAATTCACAAAATATCCAGCCTTACTGCAAGACGTTGTGTCCTGACAATTAAATTTGAAAGAAAACCTAAAACTTGAACAATGATAAAGAAACTGTTTAAGACCATGGACCCAAACCAGAGGCCAGACAGAAGACGTCCATTAATGACTCACATTCAACTTTTAATATAGTTTTTTTTTTATATTATATAGATCTGCGGAGGCTTGAAGATCAAATGTACCATAAATATGGTTTTTATGCTGAAGGACCTCATTCGTTGGTCTGTAGGGTTCGCATTTATATGTCCCGATAAATTATAATCATAATATTTATTTAATTGTAATATAGTATACTGTTTAAAACAGTCTGACTAAGTCAAATGTAGTTAACATTATTGAAATATAAAATTTGTTACTTATTTAAATAGAATTTTCAGATAGCTTATAAATTGTTATTTCTCAAATTTATTATAAGCTGCGTCATGAAAAGAATTATGTTAGACTTAACTGTTTAACACTAAGATACTCGGCGGTTATGAACACAAGTATTTATGTTAAATCCACAAACAGAACTAGCCATACAAAAAACATTTTTAAATATCATGCTCATACAATTGAGTTATGAACAGAATCTCCTATAATAATTTTATATGTTTGTAATCTCAAATTTACTTAATATTTGCGAGATATATTCAACTTTCTAAGGATATTTTAATTAAAAATTTGAAAATATTAAAAATATCGGGGTATCACCTAATTAACATTTCAACTATTTATTCAAAAAATAAAACGTCTTAACGAAACGGTTCGTCAACATATTACTTTTTTTTAATGACGAGTTATTTTGAACAATCAAAAATAAAATAATTAGTTTTAATACTAATCGTCAAATATGTCATTTAGCGGCTGACATTTCATTTGCTCATATTTCACCGTTCGCTTGCCTTACACAGGGCGAACAAGGATGTGAACGATGAACGCGTCAAAAATATACATTTGCCACCTTTTCACCGTTCACTTCATGTTCCACAGATCGAGGATACGCCCCCAGATGATCTTGTGCGACTTCCGGTATATATATATATATATATATATATATATATATATATATATATATATATATATATATATATGTCCGAAACCTACTTATTTTAAATGAATCTCCCTATATGTTATAAATTTTTTGTATTCCTTCCTCCATTTCCGATAACTTTTATTCAACGTTTTTTTGCCCTACTCTAGTCATTTTTAAGGAAAAAATTATATTTTCCAAATTTTGACCTTTAACAGGGTATCGCCTAACACTGAATATCGTTTCAAAAATAAAATAGTGAAACTCGGAATTCCGGTTGTGGCTTATCCAACTTCATTTGGCACAGTTGTTCTCTTAGACAAGTTCCAAGCTTCTTTCTAACACAAATTAAAAAAAGAACTTTTACAACGTATTTAAATTACATTTAATAGAATGAGACGATCGTCAAGCCAAGCCATGAATGCTTGAATAAATCTGTTAGTTATCATTGATTTCATAGAAAATCCGTTATTTAACATATGATATTAAGAACGCCAGATAGTAAAAATTCATACATCTCCTAAACAAACCCGAAATCGAAAATTTTATTTACAAAACTTTCAATGCCAGTCAGTACTCACGAACGTTACAATATGAGGGCTATTCTTTTGAGTCATTATCACTTTCACTTCTATCACTTGAAGTAATCATGATCACTTCAGCCCAATGACAAGTAAATGCATATTCAAAAGAACATGAAGTTATCAGTTTCACTTTGTTCACTTTGATCAATTGATAATTACTCAAAAGAATATAGCTATGTACGATTTGAAATGCCTCCACGACCTAAATTCTATTCAAATTATCGTCGAAAATAATTTGAAAAATGCAAAAAGATCTTTTAAAACTTTAAATTCGTTTCGAAAATAATTTCAAATAATCAAAAAAACCTCGAGACCTGATATCTCAGAAACGCAGCAGCCAGGAACGATTTACCTTATTTTTGAATTAGTAATCACACCAAGATAAATAACAAACAATATTATTAAAACATCCTCTACTTGTTCTAGTTGAAGTATATTTAGGAAATTACTTATTTTTACATCACTGGAAAGTTTGTATGTTTTCTATAGATGACGTTACATGGCATTTTATTACGTTGTTTTAAAATGTACCTACTTTCCCAAAATCAACACGAGTAACGTTATGGAAACAGCTGAATAAAAAATTTATATTACTCCGTTTAATACAACACCTTTTATTGTATTAAGTGAAACGTAGTCATTGATCAATTGAGTTAATATTACAACATATAATTCGTTTATTTTATAGGAAGTGGAAATCCCAAAATAAAATGAACAGCACAATTGATTTTACAAGTTTACTGACACAAATTTTAATACGTTTTTAAAATTACACTTTTATTTGTAACGAGAAAGAGAATTAAAATTCTATACGTATTTTTCTCGGAAATTCTAGATTATTTTTTAAATGGCAATATTATTTTAACAAGTAATTGTCAGCTTTATCTATAGTAGTCATTTCTATAGAAACTTCTGGTGGAATATCGTTCAGGATCTTTAATGCAGCATTTCTTATTGTTTTCTGCATCCTTAAGTCATTTCTATAACATAAGACAAAATAATGCCCTTCTTCTGCTGGTTCTTCCACTGAAAGCTGTTGATCGCGTAGAAGAAGCAGCCGTTCAGTCGAGGGACATTGGTAGAAGTGTGATATTGAACGAGTGATAGGGGCGGATCCAGCCTCTCTCTTTGATGGTGGGGGGGGGGGGGCGGTGATATCACAAAAGTACAGTATGGCAAGCGAAAGCAACATTCCCATTTCTAGTGTAAAAGGCAGGATCGGATCTATTTTTCCGAATTTGAAGCTCTTGGAGAAGGGGGAGTCGAACACAAAAAAAAAAAGAGTTGTCGACAGGAGGTTAGGATGCGAGCAGCGTACACAATCTTAGTATAAGAGGCAGAATCGGGTCTATTTTCCTGAATTCAAAGCTTTTAGGAGGTGGCTATAGCAAGAAAAACAAGTTGGCAACTGGCGGGGGGGGGGGGGAGTGCCAGCAGCATACACATTCCTAATATAAAAGGCAGAATCGGTTCTATTTTCCTGAACTCAAAACTCTTGAGAAGGGGAGGGACGATCGTAAGTATACACATTCCTATACTCTATTCAAGAACTAGAGAGAGTAATAAAACTGTTACCGAAACCTCCAACGTACCTGCTCCGGTGCCGCAGGTAATTGAGGACTGCCGCAAATCTAATTATATTTAATTTTATTTAAATATTATAAGCTTTTATAAATTTTCTGCAACAATAAAATTTCTGATAGTTCAATTTAATTTCTGTCAGTGAGAAAAGTACACCTTACAGTGTGTCCTTAGTGATTTATCTTGTTTGTGCTTGCTTTTATATATTATTTGAGATTAGTGAGATACCCAAAAGATATGGATTCCCCATCTATATTTATTCCAAAATCGTTAAACCAGGCCGTTTTTTCCTCAACGAGAAACTTATTACGATGAATGTTTATGATGCCTTAAGATATCAATACCTAGATAGTAATGTTAAAAGCTCTGTTGAGATGTGTTCCAACATGACAAGAGTTGAAAAATCTACTATGTACCGAATACTGAAGGAGAAGAAAACGGCGAGAATTGTTAGAACTCTTAAGCTACATTCGATCACAGGCAGACGAAAAACCTCGTTGGAGGAAGAGATGTAAACTGCAATAAAAGGAGTTGTACATACATTTTATTATGAGAAGCACATCCCAATCGTCGACAAAATTCTAACTAAAATCAATGAAAATCGGGATTCACCTGAAATTAAAAGAAGTGAGCCCTGGAAATGCTCAGAGAACTTAATTTTTGCTGGGAAAAACCAGACAGGAAATCTGTTCTTATAGATCGTCCCGAAAATGTTCGTTGGAGAAGGAAATATCGCTCTCAAGTAAAAGGTAGAGTTGCTAGAAACAACACAACTTACAAAATTAGTAATTTAACTGAAGTTTTGAAAGATTTTTTTGAAAAAAGTTACTGCTGAAAATTGGGAAAAATCCATATAATAAAAGAATAAAAGAAAATGTGGAAACTCGATCTCATGATTGGTGAAATAGAGGAACCAATTATAATTAATTTGAGCGAAGATAGCTTCACTGACTTTGATTACGAATTAGATCCGAAATGTTTACCAGCGTAAACACAATTTATTATTTAAATTTTCTGTAACATATAAAAATTAATTATATTTGAATACCATTTTAATATTAAATTGTAATTCTGCTGATGGTTTAAGAAATAAATAAACTGAAACATCAAATATCCTAAAAATGTGTTTATTTAATAATAAAATGACCAATAGCCCCAAAAAAATTAATATTATATGGACGAATTTATTTTTTTATATATGTTTAACTTCTTGTATTTTTGACATTGAGTATTTTGTAAGTATTTAAATTATAACTATGTCATAAATACTTAGTGATAAAATAAGCCCGCTTCCGACGCCTATGATAAGGATTAAAATCCTTTTTAACACTTCACACATCCAAATATCTATTGTTATCCAACCCAAATAGTCCATTATTATAGACCGGTATTTCTGATTATAAAATTTCTAACCCATTCCTATGAAAAATATATGTGTCTAACAGATTTTGGCAAAGACACCGGACTAAAGAACACAGGTAATTTACATAGAAAAAAAGGGTAAAATATGATCTATTATTCTCTCTAGTTGTTCTAGACTATACACCAATCGGATGTGGTGATTAAAAATCAAAATAACAAAAATTAAACTTTATACACATGTGTAGTAAGCAGTATAGGCGTCACATACTCTCGGAATTTATTAAAAATATAATTATTTATAACGCCGTAACATTGCTAATAAATGAGGTATCCATTTCGAATCTATGCCATTTTATTTCAAATTTAATGACGACAGTATTTTCAAAATTGAAATGATTTATTACTCTCTCTAGTTCTTGAATAAACTATAGTATAAGAGGCAAAATCGGGAAAATTTTTCTGAACTGATCGCCCCCACCGCTCCCCCTTGGATTCGCGCCTGGTTGGAGCTATAGTTTTTCCTATATAGGAGTTTGAAAAAGGCCATGGAGCTCGCGAGGGTAGGTTCACTAATATTGTAGTAATTCTGTCGTTAACTGGGATCGCAGAATTCCTAGTCCTTACAATATTTCCAAATTTGAGACATTTATAGATCAGTTAATATTTGCCGGATTTGTTTTTTTTTTATATTCACAACCAGTACTAAAAATATTAAAATATAAATCATCTTTGGAACAGGAGGATGAATAGACCACAAATAATATGACTAGAAAAAAAAGTGCACATATCAAAATTCCTCCTATGTCAATGATTTATATTTGATACAGTTGATATGGGTTTATCGTTATTTTTTTTAATGAAAAATGATGGTCACCCCTTAAAGATCTTGTGCGATTGCTCTCTTAACTCTCGCTAAGTTACACCACTGCCAGCTTGCTTTATTAAGTCTAAAAGATAAAAAATTTGAAGTCAACAGAAAATGACGAAGAAGATTATCAGTCTAAATCTTCGATCATACCCTATAGATTTAAGCAACAATAAATTTGTTTGAAGGCTGTTTATAGTTGGCGGGGAAGAGGCTTTTTTGATGTTTGACAGACATAAACATGTTTATTTATCATTTCTTTCAGTTTAATTGTTTGTCGTGGTTCTTTTCAGTGTTTTTAAATGTTAAAAATTATTATAAATGCGAAGTTTGCAATTAATATTAACAAAAAGTAGATTTAAAAATTTATTTTTATTGGTAAATATGGTTAGATATTGATTACATATTGAAAATAACAATAATAATAATTTAGGCAACTATAAATTTATTTTTAGAATTGACGTACCGATTGTCATATGATACTCTTTTAAATAATGTAATTAGAAAAGGATAGCATAATCGGTATATGTGTACCAAGAGATGAAGTATCTACTGTTTATCAACACTTTTTCAAATATAAATAAAAATATTATTACGTTATTCAGCATTTAAACAACCGGGCCCTAGTTCTGACGTTATGCTAATTATTTCTATAGGGGTATGTTCAAAGTGCTAAATGGATTTGTTTTAGAACGAAAAACATGACATTTAAAGATTTGCTGTACTGACAAATTGGCGAAGTTATTTTTTTTGTTTTTACATTTTCTATAGCGTCATTTTTTATATTTTTTATTTTTTTTACATTTGAACGTGGAATCGTAGTCGAATCTCTGTTGCTTAATCTACCGACAGGATGATTTTTGTGCTACTTAAAGAAACGAAATTGTTTATGTAATGGGTTTCAACTAATATTAAATCTATAAATGATATCATATTAGATGGGGTATGATTTAGATGATATTAATAAGCTATAGTAATCCTGTATTAATCTTTTAAAGCCACTTTGGGTTTCCTTTTTCCTTTTTTTTGGCCTCACGATTACTTCTTAGTTTTCCACAAAATACATTCCCAGCTGATTTTTAATTTTCCTATTGATTTAAGCTTGGTAAGAAAATAACAACAATAGTAAATATTCTATTAATTTTTATAGCAAATGTTGCCAAATATCTCTTTTATAAATGTTTTTGAAAACATATTTTCTATGTTTTTCTTTCAATCTCCGACCAGATTGGCTCTTGAAAGACACAACAAAATGAAATTGATGCATCAATGAAATGCACTAAATATGTAGAAAGACATTGACAAATAAACCGTTTGTTATCGTACATGAAGCTATTTCCTCAAATCTTATTAAAATTTGCAAAAATGTCAGTTAATCATATTAAAATGTGAAAAAATGTCATAGATAACAAACTATGAATCAGGGTCATATCCAGGTCCCTTGTCTTTCGTACTATCAAGGCTTTGCTTCTTGTAGTCAGTACATGTTTCTTTTCAATAAACGGGTTCATATGAAATTTCTCCCTAATAACACTGTTCAGTATTTTGAAATTTTTTTCGCTCCTTGACATTTTTTTGGTTTTTTGTGTCTACTATAAAGCGCCGAATTCAAATATGAGCTCTGGTTTTACCTATTACCCATAAGTTTTTAGAAAAGAAAAGAATAATACAAAATACGAGAAACCTAAACCATAAGCAATCCAGTGAATTTTCAAAGATTTGAAAAAAAAAAACAAAATCACTTTTTTTACAAAATATACTTCATTTTGTACTGAAAAAAGGGTAATATAGTTAAATAAATTATTTTATCTTTTTTGGCTTGTATTTACCGGGATCAGTTTCACGTTTGAAGGTACAGGCAACGGTAATTCGCAAACATGTTTGGGGGTCCATTTTCCACTATACGGCTTTGCACAGGGAGGAATTCCAAATGATAATGAAGAAAATCCAGCTTAAGTGACATGTTGTAACCTAACGTCTTGTAAAATTGGATAAGTTCTGCCACTCGATTTTTGTAACTCTCCGATTTCTTATTAACTAGGAAGGTGCTACATACATTTTTGAAGGCAGTTCATGCCCTTTTTTTTCTCGAAAGTGTAGTTTCATAGTTTTCGTTTCTAAAGAGTTTTTGTATTTGCGACCCAACAAACATTCCTTCTTTAAGCTTTGCATCATTTGAACGAGCAAATTCACGTGTGAAATAAAGAAAAGCATTTCCTTCTCTATTTAAGGCTTTAACAAAATTTTTTATAAGCCTTAGTTTTAAATGCAGAGGAGGTAAATTATCTGCTATTCTACTAAGGATTCATTAAGGACGTTTTTCAGACAGGGCGCAGTGTCTTTATGATACGACCATTCTTTAACGACGTAATATTGATTTCTGGCTTTGCTGTTCCATTCGCAGAAAAAAACAACAATATTTGGTGCAGCAACTTTGCAGTCCTGTAAGTAGTGCAATAACTTTTAGATCGGCAAAGATATTCCATTTATGATCTTCGTATTTAATGCATTGAAGTAACATATGCATATTCTCGAACGTTTCTTTCATATATACAGCATGATCTATGAGAACAGATGATTGTTCATTTCCATTAAACAATAAAACTGTCTTTAGACTACACTGTTAAAAATAACTTTAAATTTAATGCAAATTTAATGTACATTCTACATTAAATTTAATGATTTTGTACTTTAAATCGTGAATAATTAACATCTACTTAGATTTTAAAGCAAATTCATTGAAATATTAGTTCGTTGTACATTAAATTTGATTAAATGGTATCTTAAATTTCAATAAAGTAACTGAAAAGATATTTTAACTTTCTGCACATTTAAATTAAAGGTATTTACATTAACCTTCATGCTACATTACATGAGATTCCGGGAGATGGAGCAAATTGTATTGAACTTTTTATTTAGTATGACATGAGTTGCTTAAAGAACTCAATTTTTTTATGATGAGGTGTAAATGTCTACCGGTACTAGCGGAAACCAATGAGTCCAAAACCGGTGTAGAGCTCACGGTACACTACCTATGGAAAAAATTTCCACCTTTTCCTAGTAGCAGAATTTTTTGACCTCATATTAATGTTAGTGTATATGTGAAAACATATCTTAAATTCAATAAACACTGTCTGTACATTTAATGTACATAGTCACTTTAAAAAGTAATGATCGAACTTTAAATTTAATGTATGATTACATTAAATCTAATGGAATACATTAATTTAAATTAATGTTTGAATTTAAGAAACAGTTGATGAAATTTGCTTCCAGCACATTTACCTTAAATTTAATGCATTCCCTCTTTACAGTGTAATCTTGGAAAAGTCAATAAACAGTCTCCATTCGGCAGGTTTATAGGAAAGGCCAAGTTTGTTGATTAAATTCGAAATATCATGACAGTAGACTAGGTCATTTGCTATTGAAAAAAATTCTGCCAGGACATAAGATAAATTTCGCAGGAACGAAAATGCTATCAGGATGTGAAAACCTGTCCACAGAAGTTATAAGTGAAGCCATCGAAATTGCAAAAAGACCCAATAACTTAAATAGCGGAAATGGTTGCCAGCGAGTGCCTGATACTTGGAAAAACCTGCTTACCAGTAGTAGGTAGTAAAGAAACGGATCACAACTCGACAACACGCCCCAAACACTGGACACGTAGCAGAGCTCGCAACCTAATTAACCAGAACCATCCAATCAACGAACACGTCCCACCTACACACGGGACAGAAAACACCCAAGTCGCAAACATCACTTCGCCCTCAGAGACCGTACAGTGCGCCCTGAAAATAGTGAATTAGATTTCCCGAAACGTATACGTATATATATATATATATATATATATATATATATATATATATATATATATATATATATATATATATATATATATATATATATATATATATATATATATATATATATATTGTGGAAAAAGATAAGAAATTGTTTTCATCTCAAAAATGACCACCGAATGACCTTCGAGTGATCTCTATTACTTCTCTTCAGTTTTGTTATATTATTAGTGTACTATCAGCCAAAAATATTATAAAAGGAAGAATCGACATATACGAATTTTATCATAAAATCGTTGAATTTGACCGGGGTGTTTAAGGTCACATAAAAGTCATTCAAATTTTTTAATATTGTTCCCAAATTCGCAATTACGTAACCTTTAATTTAAAAAGAAAA
Source organism: Diaprepes abbreviatus (assembly GCA_034092305.1). Lineage (NCBI taxonomy): Eukaryota > Metazoa > Arthropoda > Insecta > Coleoptera > Curculionidae > Diaprepes > Diaprepes abbreviatus. Next base: position 8,940,252 of record JASJET010000200.1, read on the forward strand.
TTATCTCATTAGCATTACTCCAATTGAATATATTTAATTTTCGGAAAAATTAGTTCCAAATATCCCACAATCATTCTCAGCTCAGCGGAACATCAGGCTGTCCGTCTCGAAGCTTTTCTCTCTTGCATGCTTCCTCGAGAGACAACGGAATGTCATGCACGCTGCGAACTACCCAGCTAGCTTGCCCTAGTAATAATTCGCCAGGCACAAACACCACCACTTTAATAGGACTTCATAAGAACGACCTCGAACTAATCACAGAATTTCTAAGAGATCGTGAAGCGGTACTACCGCGTAAAAATTGACAAAAACTGAAAATAAAAAGTGTAGATTTTGTCATGAAAGTGTGCTATGTTAATGCAAAAAAGTAATATAATAGTGATTCAAGCACCTTGAAGCAGTGTTTATTGAGCCTAAAAATATTATGAAAGTCGCGCTCCGAAATATAGTCAACTTTGCTAAAAGTTTAAAAATAATTAGAAAATAAAGTGCAAAAAGTAATCATAAAAAATATTTTGATTCTACAATACATATCATCACAAAATACATAAAACTATTTTCATAACGCCCTGTAACAGGTTCAAACAAATATATGTGTTTTATTTTCGTAAGCCAATTATTTTAATATTAGTATTGTTAGAAGTACATTAAATGCTATTTATATACTAAGAAAGCTATTTTCGACTCAATTTGGTATTAAATTTACATCGATCAGCCAATAACGTCAAATACGGGTTTACGTAGAAGTAAAACAAACCTCTTTTTCTGAAGCTCAATTTAGTAATGGGCATTTCTAACCATTATATTTTTTGTTTAACTGACGTCATGAGAAATTTTAGGGAAGTACAAAAGAATTGTTTCATGAAAATAGTTTGACTGTCTGAATGCATCATTATATAGTGTTGGTGCCGGCCAACAGAAAGTGAAATTTATTAATAGGCTCTTGTAACTTCTTCTGTGGCTTAATTACGTCGAGGCTATCACACTTTATCGCTATAAAAATTTTTGAATGAGGGCCGTTTCCCCTCCCAATTTTTTTAAAAACTTAAATTTGGCGTTCCTTGAAAAATTTATACATTCCGGGTGTCAACGAATCTCTTAGACAAGTCATAATTTCTAGAGTATTATGTGTATAAAAATGAGAATTGGTACAGGTAAATATTATGTGAAGAGGAGAGTTTTCGCATATTTTCCACTTTCCGGTCACTTCCGGTTTCACCGGAAATGGCTCCGGTTTTGAATTATTAAATAGAACACCCTGTATATTTTAACATTTTTGGATTTCTGAGACAATTCTAGATCAGAATGTGACATTTTAAAAACTTTTTACGTCTACTTCATTTTTTTAAAGCCACTTTTAAAATTGCATCTAGGTGGCCATGATCGGACGCAAACTAATCTAACGGCCTTAGGTGATGTCAAAAAAATACAATCGCAAAGTTTTAGTGACTAGTATGAAAGACAGGAATTGGATTAAAAATTTAACAAAATTAACAAAAAACTAACAAAATAAACTAATAACTTAGACGACGCACTTAAAATATTTGAAAGTACAGTAGCTGAATTTGTTAAAAAGTTTAGTGTAGTAAATGTTCAAAGTGCATTCCTTCTTTTTCACGACACATTTCAGCTCGTTCAATTGTTTCTCTCAACACGTTTTGTAGCATTTGGGGCGTTATACTTCTAAATGCCCGTAAAATTCTTTCTTCTAATATTTCAAGAGTAGCTGGCGCTGCTCCATAGTAAACCCTTTCTTTAACATATCCCCAGACAAAGAAATCGAGCACAGTAAGATCCGGTGGGCGGGCTGGCCACCGTACCGGACCATTGGTTGCAATAATTCGATTATTAAAATGCTCTATTAAATAATTAAGAACTTCTCTAGTATTGTGAGGCGGTGCTCCATCTTGTTGAAAGTAAATTCGCCGTAAAACTGCTAAAGGTATATCATTGAGATGATTTTCGATTTCATTTTGAAGAAAACCTAAGTATCTAACCCCTGTTAACTGACCTTGAGACAATATTGGCCCAATTATTCTGTTTTCAACGATACCAGCCCAGACATTGACGCTAAATCTTTCTTGAAAATTGCCCTCTCTCATTTCATGTTGATTTTGTTGGGCCCAGTACCGAGTATTTTGCTTATTGAACATATCATTATTTGTAAATCGGGATTCGTCGGAAAATAGAATAAAATCGATAAAATTTGGGTTAACTCTATGATTTTGAAGCAGCCAATCACAAAACACTACCCGTCTATCGCCATCCTCAGTATACAAATGTTGATGTAACTGATATTTAAATGCTCGATATCCATGCTTTTTCAGTATTTTTCTTGCTGATTCATAACTTATCTGCAGTTCTTGACTAATTTTTCTTAACGAAACTGTTTTATCAACTTCAACCATAGCAAGTACGTTAATCTCAGTCTCTTTATTTATGATAAACCTCTGTTCCGCCTCTTGATTTCCTATTTGCCTAAAACGAGTCTGGACATAAGGAAAATACTGATGGGCTGGATGTTACCGATTCGGATATCTATGAGCATACAACTCGGCAGCATTCCTTGAATTTCTATGACACTCTCCAAATATTAATAACATATCCACTTTTTCACTTTGAGTATACATTATTTTAACGAAAATTTAAACTAAACTTAACGAAAATTAAGAAACTTTTACGTCTGTTCTCAGAGCGTATGTCACTGTCATTATCTACTTAAGTGAGTGCTTTGTTTTCCAAAGAAGACTTGATAAAAACAGTTGCAAATTATTATGCATCATGGCTGTCCATGGCGCACTTGTCATAAGTAAATAAATTATCCAGTATTTTTCTTAATAATATTTAATTTCTGCTCTTATGTCTAATCCAATCGCAAATAACTTAGTACCGTTAGATTCGTCAAAGAATGCTTTTTTCGAAAAGTAGTTGTCAAAAAGGGATCGCCATTTGAAAATTAATAGTTAGAAATGAAAACGTAATTTTGTCAACTTGTCTTATTCCTGTCTTTCATATTAGTAACTAAAACTTTGCGATTGTATTTTTTTGACATCACCTAAGGCTCTTAGATTAGTTTGCGTCCGATCATGGCCACCTAGATGCAATTTTAAAAGTGGCTCTAAAAAAATGAAGTAGACGTAAAAAGTTTTTAAAATGTCACATTCTGATCTAGAATTGTCTCAGAAATCCAAAAATGTTAAAATATACAGGATGTTCCATTGAAAAATTCAAAACCGGGGCCATTTCCGGTGAAACAGGAAATGGCCGGAAAGTGGAAAATATGCGAAAACTCTTCCCTTCACATACCATTTACCTGTACCAATTCTCATTTTGATACACATAATACTCTAGAAATTATGACTTGTCTAATAGATTCGTTGACACCCGGTATAGTTTTTTAACAAAATGTAATCGAAAGAGAAATCAATGAAAAGTGCAAAATAAAAAATTGTCGGACAAAAATTTTTAAAAGTTAAGGTTGTCTACCAACTTAATCATGAAAAAAAATTGACTTGAAAAAATTTAATGATACACACCTGATTTTTTCAGGATACCTCAAAAAAAATATGTAGAATCACACTGCCACATTGTCTGAAAAAGAAAATTGCCCGATTTTTCAGTCTGGTGCGTGGAAATCGTCGGTTCCACGAAGACCCAACATTTATTAATATCATTTTCTTTTCTCGATTTTTTTAAAATGAAGTAGAGAAAGTAAAAAATAATTTGTCCGACAGAAAAAGATAATCCTAAGCCTGTAATAAAAAGAAACATTTTTGGTATTTTATTATTTAGGGATGTTTAGTATGTCGGCGTTTGTAAATGAATATGCACTTTACTTTTGAATGCACTGCTGATTTTTTTCGGGTCGCTCAATAAAAATATATAAAATTTGATTATTGAGTTGACGGACGAAAAATATTTACCGATTTTCTGACACGTAGAAGTTATCGGTTTCTTGAAAACTCAATATTCATTCCGGAGTTGTATATCACCATACGTTTTGATATTGATATGGAAATTATGTTCATCTTGCAAGGTAGATCGTAAAGGTAAAAAAATTAAACTTTATTTCAATTAAAAAACGTATAACTTTTGTTTAAAACATTATTGAAAATATCAATATTTCACGTAAAGAGTACCGATTTCAAACTTGGACGGTTTGAGCTATTTGAGAACGCATTCGACAATAGAAATATGAGTAAATCAGTATCGAAGAAGATGCTAAAAAGATTCGATGCTTCAAGTATGCCACCATCGAAAGAAGAATAAAACAATGTAAAAGGACCATATATATATATATATATATATATATATATATATATATATATATATATATATATATATATATATATATATAAGCAATGTATGGTGTAACTCCCACATTCGATGCCCTACTGAACTTAAACCAGAGAAAATTGCGGGTGGGCATTAATCAATAACATATATCACGATTATTGGTTTGAAGAGCCTCATAGCCCTTCATTTGAAAACATATCTTCAAATATCATAAGTACGAATAAATCATAATAATTTTACGTATACCTCATAATCCATAATTATTTTTGTTGCTCTGCATTATATTTTTGTTAGTGTAATGATACATAAAGCAATAGTTTTTAAAAAACCAAAAAAATGCTGCAAACTGTTTTGGTATTACCCTTTTTCAAAATTTCTTCTTCTTCTTCTAGGTAGAACTAAGTTCTGTTATCTATACAATGCCTCATCAGTAGTGAACATAACCCGATTCTCTCTATCCCCCCACTCCTCGACCTTGACCTTGACCTTGCTTCACCCCTCTTTAGCCCCGCCCACATGTCCTTGTCATTGACCTTGAAAGTGCACGTGTGCTTTGGCCTTGTGTTCAAGGTTGTGTGTGTGACCTTGACCTTGACCTTGGTCGAGACGACCTTGACTTTGTTGAAGGTCATCTTGGGTGTGTGACCTTGAAGTAGTTATTTGTGCATTGTAATAGTGTGGGATGATCTTGAAATGATTTTGACTTTGCAAATTGTTCTATAAATTGTGTGAGTCTATTTGCATTCATTCAGTGTGAAATGTCAGATACGGAACTATCTAAAGAAAAAATTATAGAGCAAGTCGGCAGAGTAATTTGTTTATATCAGAGTAATTTAAAAAGTTTGTGTGATTTTGAAGAGAAGGATCTAGCATTTTTTCCTCTCGAATATTTAAAAACTTGCGTTGATACGCTGAGTTTACGGCAAATTTGGGATAAGCTGCCAGCGTCATATCGGTGTAACAAGGAACTACAGTTAAGCTTACCCTGTTACATTCACTATGAACAAATATATCGTCATTATATAGATGGGCCACCACCAGCAATAAAAAAGTGTCGTGAATGTAAAAATGAGTGAATAATATGAATAGTGCTTTGCAAGAGACAGTAAAAAAATTGGGCGATGAGTTCACTGAAATGGCTAATAATTATTTCAATGATGCAATGAAAAGTCGAGCAGAATGGGCGTCGCGCTATTGTGATTTGGCTTATGAATATGAAAAGGCTGCGAATGCATGTCGTAAATATTGCAGCAAAACAATAAATTTACAAGACTTTGTTCGTGAGATAAAAAAGTTGGGGTTTGGTGACTGTTTGGAAAAACTGATTAGGTTCATTGCAGATCCGGTTGTGTTAGATGAAATTAGAGTGTAGGACTTAAGTTTAACGTAGTAGTAGTTAATATGGAAAGTTTAGTGCGAGAAATGTACGAGGAATTTCTAATTTCTGCAGCCTGTTCGGAATTTTACGCATATGAAATGCAAGATTCGGAGGCTCAGGACTTTAGTGTATTTTTTAAGTATATGGACCATGCCGAAGTGTGTCTTTTAGCTAGTATAGTTTGTAAGAATTTTCTAAGAAATAAAAACAAACAATTATTATTGAACAAATTAAGGAAATTAGGTTTAGGTGATAATGTTACACGCATAGAAGAATGGCAGAAAAAAATCAATGAATAAAGTACATAAAATGTAGTTATTTGTTTCATTATATTTTGTCCTTGAAGTTATCCTTATACCAATTTAAATGTGTGACGTCATTTGACCTTGAATACTCCTCCCACTATTTCTATCGTTAAGCTACCCCCACCATTGTTACAATTCGACCTTGAAACCCCGCTATAAAGGTTCGTGGGAAAAGAAGTGACTTCAAACAGTCGCAGATATCAGTGGCATAAACATCAAATATTGTGTTCGTGTAGTGTTCTGAAAGTGCTTTTATATTCACGGTAATTTTTGGATTTATATACCATTTTTTCAATAATGAGTTTTGCAAAAGAAACTCTAGATGAAATTAATGAAATGTTTAGCAAAGATTTCGAGGTTTTAGAGAGAAAAAAGGTTACCGAAATGATTGTAGGCAAAGTGTATAAAATTGTAAAGATGGTTTCAATGACTACACGATTTGGTAAAACTCTTTTAGTGGCTTTACACGATGACGGTGATAATAGCACATTTGAGACTTTTTTACCAAAACGTGTGGCCGAAACACTATCTGACGATATTGTAGATATTATGAGTAAAACTAAAGATAAATACACTCTAACTTATTTGGGGCAGGGCACTAGAGTTTTTGGAAACAATACTCGAACATTATTACGTTTTGGCTCATTGGAGTAACTTGTATGTAAATTGTTTGAAAAAAAGGATGTAATTAAATTTAAAATATAGTTGCACATGTCAGAATACTTACGCGTGTTCATTATTTCTGTTAAAGATGTCTGCTGATGCGACGACGACGACGACGACCGCCAACGAATTTGTAGATAGATACATATTTTGGTTGGGGAGAGAATTAAGAAATAGGGCTCACGATATGTTAGATAGCGTAAATGATTGGTCGCATATTGATGTAACCAAAGATCAATATAAGAACGAGATCAGGGATACAATCAATTTTATGGCTGCGGCACACTTGTGCGACAAATTTTTATATGGTTCCATAGACATGGATACATTTTGTGCTGAAATGGTTGAAGAAGAATTAAAAGAATACCTCGTCAATATTCCACATTTACCAGGTGGGCTTGCTGCAAAATATGAATTGGTTTCTGCAACAGCAACAGCCCAAGACGTTGACGATCGAAATAGTGTCGGATGGGATAGAATTTTGAGCAACGAAAACGAAGACATGGAAAATTAATTTTTTATAATTTTTGTATTTGTGCAATTAAATAACTGTAAATAAATATCTGTTACAATCACAGTTTTATTTTATTTCTTTTATAAACATACCAACCCAGTAGATCATAGTCAGTGTTTCTTTTTCTCAGCTGAAATATTTAATATAAGTAGGGCAAATAGAAATAAAATAGTTTAGTAAAGATTGAAAATGAGTCGAGGAAACAACACAATTGATAAATTTGGTCGTCAGAAATATAATGAAAAATATCATATATTATCTGGGCCACAAGGGATTGGTTTTAAACTTACAGCGGATGGGCAGTATGATATGGGTGGAAAAATCATAACCAACTTAGGCGAACCTAAAGATGATGACGATGCTGTGACAAAACACTTTGTTAATAGAAAGTTTTACAATTTTGCAGTTGTAATATGTGACATATTTAACAAGGATGTCCTCCCCATGATATACAAAAATAATAGTGAGCTTAAAACAAAAATTGAAGTTATGCAGAAAATACTCTATCATCAGCCTTTAAATGACTCATTAAGCGCACTGTCGTACGACTCGACTTCAAAAAAAATCTAAAAAAAGCAGGTTAAAGAATAGGAGAACGCACTCCGAGTGGCATAGCCTTGAAGATAACGTCGTAGTCGTCGGTGAATTGGACCTTCCCTCCAAGAATATTGAAATGTTATTTATGTGTATGATGTTTTATTGTCATTGTTTTTAATAATGAAGATTGAAATAAAAAACTTTATTTTACAATATATTGTTTCTTTATTTTACATTTTAAATAAAAAATATAGTCATACAATATGTTATTTAAACAATATTAGCTTTATCTATCCAAGAGTTGAAGTGGTTGGGAAATCCTAGCCATTTGACAAATAATTGTTCGATGTGATTTTTCTTGCGTTGTCTAAGGACCTTTTCTACTAGATAAACGTCAGGACTGCTTGTTTTTTGTAGTTCTGATTCGTAAAAACACCCTCTTATAGGCTGACCTTCTAACGATTCCAACAAGTAAGTAGGTGGATTTGTAACGTTAACTTTTACAACTTTAAACAATTCGGTTGACCAAGAGGGCGTATATCCTTTCTCGAATAAGCTTTTGTACTTGCTAATACGCACAATATCACCCATGGAAAACTTAAATTTTTTAGGTACAATTTTTAAATAATCATATGCTTTAATATGTGTTTTTTCTTGCACGTCTGCAGGCTTCATTCCAATGGTGCGATGTTTCGAATGGTTATAGGTTTTTGTTACTGCCGATAATATATGTATCCATTTGTAAGATCCTCTTGTCGAGAATTGTTTATATAAATTATTTTTTAAAGTCCTTATCACTCGCTCAACAATTGCAGCTTTCTTTGTGCTGTAAGTGGAATAATGATTTATATTATATTTTTTCATCAGGGCTTGAAAGTTTGTATTATAGAACTCCTTTCCTTGATCACTTTGCAGATTTGTTGGTGTATATGATGCCTCTTCAATGATGATTTTCATCGCATTAGTAACTTCTATACCAGTCTTGTTTTTTATGGCTTTGGTATCGACAAATTTCGAGTAACAATTTATACAGACCAAAATATAACGATAACCATCGTTTTCATCAGCATACTGTTGCATTTCAGCCAAATCAATTTGCCACAAATCTCTGTATCCTTTTATTATCGTGCGCCGTCTTACAAAATTTTTTCTAGCCGTTCTATGTAGTTCATTAACAATCTTGATTTTTTCTAGACTGGGCTCCATATTATTAGTAATACTAAAGGTTTCAGATCGAAGGAAGAACTGAATAATATCATTAAATATTGAGCTTAATATATTATATCTTCTTCTCGTAATTCCTCTATGATTGACATAATTTCATTTTCGTGTCCAGTGTGACCGGCCATTTTGGAACTCCACAACAAACGTAAACGATCCACCAACTCTTTAGCTTTGTTCCAGTAGACATATTGAAATTTTTTTGAAGATAATTTTTTTTTTGTGGGTAACTGTAGTTTTTCCGAGAGATTTTTTCTTGTAATAGTACCACCTAATTTTGTGCCCATTATCAGAGGTTTAATAATTCGTAAATATTTGTTCCATCTGGTCTCCCGTAAACCATCACTTTTTTTAAAATTGTTGTAGACAGCATTCGTTGATTCCAAAATTTCCTTGTACGTTGAAAGTACATTATCACTTAATTGTTGTTGTTCCTTGCCTACACTTGGGGGTGTTTTAAGAAATAACAAATCATAAAGTGCCGGTGATCCACTCTTTTGAAATGCGATGCTGCTGCTGCTGCTGAATAGGTGTGGAGGTTTGAAAGGAATGTGTAGGTTGGGGAAAACCTGATATTTGAGTCGACTGCACTGATATACTGAGACTATGTGACTTTGTAGCTGGATAATGTTGTTGCTGTTGTTGTTGCTGCTGCTGCTGCTGCTGACGTTGCTTAACCACATCAGATATAGTTGTCAATGGCTTAGAAATGGGTTCGTAAAACTTTTCCAATTCCACAACATTAAACTCTTTAGCCGCTTTAATTTGTTTAAATTTTTTTCTGACGGCATTGGTAGCTTCTACTAGTTTACGTTTTAAGTCGATCGCGTTATTCATGATGTTAACAAAGGACGTTTCAACAATCAAATGAGCGTTTTCTCTTATTATTACAGTAATATATAGCTATCAAATCCTTTGCGGTATCTTCCCGATTTCACATCGCTGTCTTTATCAATTACTAAAAATCCATACTTATTATCCCAACATTTTGAGCACATTTCTTGAAATTGAGTAAAAGTTAGATCCGGTGAAACGTGGTCGGAAAATATGTGTTTCATATTCAACTCATCTTGTTTAAACATAATAATAAAATTGGCGTTGTCTCGCACAAGCTGTTTAGGCACTCGCGAATATGTTTGCGCTAGGTAAAAGGAGTCGATATTTTTATGACGTCCCATGCTAAAGTACGATCTTATAACATCTTGTTTTTCACATATAACATCATCAAAGATAAATATAGAGTTTGGTTTTGCATCGGACGGTTCCACAATATTACTGGAATCACTAAAGGCATAGTAGCCTAAACCTTTGATGGGCGCTAAAATTTTCCTTAAATACTCATATTTCGGTTGATACAGAGATTTCGAGTAAATATAGACATTTTCGAAACGTAGCCCAAGGGGGTGTGTAAGCAGCGAAATCATGACATTAGTTTTTCCACAATTGGATGGACCAATTAACAGGCCGCGAATAGAAGAAGGAAGTAGAGGACCGTGTCTCTTCATTATCTTCTTTTCAAATCCAAGTCCGACTTTTTCATCGAGATTGTCAATAGGAAGTTTTTGTTTAAGATCGATAACGCGCATCTTAGGAAAATTTGATATTTTATAGGCAATTTTTCACAAAAACTGTCATTCAGATGCCGAGCGTCAAACGAAGTGGACGGTCTCACGTTTCCAACAAAACTGGATACGGTATTGTGAATTCGTTAATAAATAAATTACCATTCGAGGTACACATTCCTGGTTATCAATATTGCGGACCCGGAACAAAAGTAATAAAACGTGTAACAAGAGGTGATCCAGGCATTAATCCTTTGGATGCCGCATGCAAAAAACACGATTTAGCCTATTTACATAATAAAGACAACATAAGTGCGAGACATCGAGCGGATTACGAGCTCGAACAAAGTGCTTGGAAAAGAGTAAAATCGAAAGATTCCAGTTTAGGTGAAAAAACAGCAGCTTGGTTAGTTACAAACATTATGAAAGGAAAACAACGTTTTGGTATGGGTGTACCATCATCATTATCAACAAAAAAAAACATCTAGTAAAGGCACGCGTCATACAAAAAGGAAAGGTGTTAATAAAAATCGACATGTTCGGAAAGCCAGTTTCGGAACAGCTATTCGACAAGCAGTTCGAAGGGAATTATTAAAAGCCGGAAGTAAAAATGTGTTGGAAAAAAATGTCATGAATGCATCTAAAATAGCTCTGTCGGCAGCACGTAGATCGGTAAAAGCGGCAGGTGGCAAAAGGAAGGTTCGTACACCGAGAATAATACCGATTCCTAAAACTGGTGGAATATTACCATTAATACCAATTTTTGCCGGGTTATCAGCTTTGGGTTCATTAGCCGGTGGGGCAGCGGGAATTGTGCGCGCCATAAAAGCAGTAAAAAAAAGCAGCGAAGATAAAACCGGTGCCGGCCTGTATTTAAAATCGAAAGGAGATGGTTTGTTTCTAAAGCCATATCGTAAAGGTATGGGATTATTTTTAAATCGTAGATCAAAAAACTAATTGAATCCCTACCTCGAAGACCACTATCTAACATCGATATAGAAAAATATGCCAAAAAGAAAAGAATAGGACACTTTCGAGGCGTTTATATGAGGGATTTATTACCTAGACAAGGTCATCGACGTTACGAAGCAGCAATAGTGAATTTGGATAGTACGCGTGGTGCAGGGACTCATTGGGTAGCTTATAGAAAAAATAATTCTAAAGTAACATATTATGACAGCTTCGGCGATTTACCCCCACCGATCGAATTGGTACGATATCTACAAACGGGATCGGAACCATCAAAAATTATTTACTATACATACGATCGTCAGCAGGATTTTGGAACAGTCTGGTGTGGACATTTGTGCTTAAAGTTTCTTGTCGAATCATCAGCGTAAAAGATGTCATCATCATCATCGTCACAATTAACACCGCAAATGGATCGCAATAACTATACTAAAATGTTGCAATCACTGAAAGCATTTCATCTAGCCGGTGGATTAAGGAAAATGACCGTGAAACAGTTAGAAAACATGCCCAAGGAAGTAATGATTGCATTAGCCCCAAATGAAATTCCATTCGTTTGGGAAAAGTTGCCCGAGCACCTTAAAAGCGATATCGATATATTAAAATATCAGTGCGGTTGCAAACATTATTTCAGCAGCAGCAGCAATTTAAACGAGGTTATGACTGATGAGGATCTTACGGCTAGAAAAATATTTTGTTGTTATTGCAAAATCAGCGATGTGCGCATAAAAGCAGAAAATAGCATAAAAACATCACTATCTAATGCAGTGAGAAAAGGTGTGAAGATGAATCTTTTTAAATGTTGCCGCTAAGAATAAAACCGAGATGTGTGATGTTTTAATGGTTAGTCATGTCTTATACGTTCACACTAACAGGACACTCGAGCGTCTTAAGCGCCGATTTTTATCCACCAGTCGAATTAAATAGAGAAAACAAATATGGTCTGGCATTGCTGGGATTTTACACATACAATTCAATTTTTAATGTGGACGAAAGCAATAATAAGTTTGCCTACATGAAGGAGGGTTACACCACCGAGTCGATACAATTGCAGATTCCACCTGGGGCCTATGAAATAGATGAGATAGGTAAAGCTATGTGGGAGGCTTTGAGGATTTCAACTGAAGAAAAGAACGATGGAATCTTTTACTTGGTCGCTAATAATAATACGCTGAAATGTGAACTGAAATCCCAATATACTAAAGATTTCCGGGGAGAGGCGAGTATCGGTAAAATGTTAGGATTTAATCATACAGTGTTAAAAAGAGACAAAAAGCACGAATCAACCGAGATGGTGGAAATAATGAAAGTACGTATCATACGCGTAGATTGTAATATAATTTCCGGAGCATATATGAATTCGGTGGAAGGTCATACCTTGTTCGAATTCGATATCGACGTGGAGCCCGGTTACAAAATCAGTAAAGAACCACAAAATAATATTTATATGCCGTTAATGCCGGCAGGACGTCAGTTTATCGACAACATTACTCTTCGCATCTTGGACGATAGCGGTGATCTAATCAATTTTCAAGGCGAGAAAATAATCGTGAAATTGGAACTGAAGAAACTTTCATAGAAATGGGTTTTTGCTTCAATCGTCAATTGTGTGTGCTGTCGACTAAGATGGGGGAACCGCCGAAACATAATAAAAGTAAAAGAAGAGTTAACGTCAAGGTTAGTCGTCGTCCAGACGTTAGATCACAAACATCTCAACAGTTATCTGCCGAAGACTATAAATTTTTAAAATCAATCGGTCTTAAAGTGCGAAAATGATTTCCACCACCAGCGATAAAATAGAGGTTTTCTCCGAGCCCATCTTGGACAATTCCATTATTAGTCTAGAAGAGCATACGTATAAACCATACGGATCTCCATCATTCAACAATTCGGATGAAGTCCGTATCCCCATTAATTTTCAAGATATTATACTGGATATCGCCGAAAGTTACATATATATCGAAGGAAAATTTAAACCCATAGACGCAACGAAAAGATGTTTTTTATCAAATAATGCCCTCGCATTTTTGTTCGATGAAATTCGCTACGAGATGGGAGGTGAGCAGGTCGCCGTGGTTCGTAAACCTGGAGTTACGACGACATTAAAAACCATGGTTTCATTCGGAAGTTTGCAACAAAGATCTCTCATGACGTGCGGATGGGGTCTCGACGAAGCAAACCAAGATATCGTAGACACGGCAAGTAACGTATTCTCCGGGAAATTACCCTTAAAATATCTTATGGGATTCGCCGAAGATTACGCAAAAGGTGTTTTCAACGTAAAACAAGAGCTTATTATGATTATAGCTCGCACTTTTACCAATTGTTACGTCGGCGAAGTAGAGGCAGAAATTAGTATCGACAAAATCGAATGGAAAATTCGTCACATCATTCCAGACGACAAGCAAAAATTGAAAATACTGTCTCGCATTAATAAAGGAGGAAACAATGCCAGTATTCAAATGGCATATCGTAAATGGGATCTGTACGAATTACCAGCTTTAAGGCAAACATCTTCCGACGTGTGGGCCTTGAGAACGAGTACAAGTCTGGAAAGACCGCGCTATATAATCGTCGGGTTTCAAGACAGCAATAATTGCGACAAGAAAGAAAAAAACGCAACCCAGTTTACCCACGCCGACGTATGCGACATTAGACTGTATCTGAATTCAACCGTTTATCCATACGAAAGATGGAATTTAGATTTCGCCAAGAAACTGTACGCAGCAGCCTATTACAATTACGAAAACTTCCAAAGCAGCTACTACGGGCGCGAAATAAACGATCCGATGATAACGTTCGCGGAATATATGAAAAACCTCGTTTTTATTATCAATTGCAGTCATCAACCAGAGGCGATTAACTCATCGACAGTGGATGTAAAATTGGAGTTCCAAACGAGAAAGAATAAATTCCCCAAAGACACTAAAGTGTACGCATTAGTTATTCACGACTCATTTTTTAGTTATAATGTATTAAACGGTTCGGTGACCAATAAATCTATATTTTAATGTATCTATTATATGTAACACAAAATAATGTTCTTGAATCAATAAATTTGTAATGAGTGAAGTAGTAGTTTTATATTTATTTGAAACCCAACCAAAAAAAAAGCTGGCGGAAAAGCCCGCTCTTTAAGAAAAGAGTACGGGAATTTAGAAAATGGTGGTTTATTAAGTGGAAAAAAGAGCTTAAATAACACAAGAAAAAATTTTTAAGGCAAAATATGAAAACAACGATTTAGAAAATTTGTAGGAAAGTAACGGTTAGGAATAAGGAAAAAAGTTATAAGAAAAAATTATAGAGGAAATCGAGTACTATAAGCAAGCATTTTTCTCGATAGTAAAAACGTAAAAAAAAATTTTTTCAAAAAAAAATTGAAAAATGGTGAATGCGCGCCAAAGTTGACGTTTTGGAGCAAAATAATATTAGGAAATTAGAAAGAGAATTTTTTTCTACATATGGTAGTACTTTTCAAAATTCGGAAAGATGAAATTTTAAGAAAAGAGTTATAGTAAGTTAGTAATTTGGATTTTTTAAAGCGCTGTAGCTCGGGAACCGTTCAAGATAGAAAAAAAATAAAAGCACTTCGATAGCCCAAAATTTTGAGGAGAATGCGATGGTGTAAAAAAAATTATAATTTTTTTTTTTTTGAAAATGCTGAATACGCGCTAAAGTTGAAGATTTAGAGAAAAACGGTATTGGGAAATTAAAGAGAGAATTTTTTTCTACATATTGTAGTATTTTTGAAAATTCGAAAAAATGAAATTTGAAAAAAAGGGTTATAGAAAGTTAGTAATTTGAATTCTTTAAAGCGCTGTAGCTCGGGAACCGTTCAAGATAGAGAAAAAATAAAAGCACTTTAATTACCTAGAATTTTGAGTAGAATACAATGGTGAAAAAAAAAATGTGGAAAATCTTAAAAATGACAAAAAATTTAGACGAAAAAATTGAAATTCTTGAGTTAGGAGGCTAGGGCCGCCGAACGGGAGTATGTGGAAGTTGTAGGGGAGGTTTCTTTTTTTTTTTTTTTTTGTTCAAAGTTCAAAATTTTCCTTACCTTGCCTGAAAATAATTAAAATATATGCATAATTTGCATTTTTTGTAAATATGTAGCAAAGTAATGGTTAGAAATATCAAAAAAATGTATTTGAAAAAAATGTAGAGAAAGTCTAGTACTATATGCTAGAAAAGTGGAGGGGGGTAGTTTGTGTCCATACCAGAGATACGGTGAGTTATAAAATCATATTATTCTCAAACTTATATAATGCATATATGCACTCCACCTTACCCCCTCCAACTTTTTGAATGTATATAGAGGCCGGTATTAGAATTATTTCATCATTACGCATTCGATCGGCAAGATGGAAGATATACCAAAAAGGATCATTGGCATTGTCAGGCCATTCGTGCCCGGCAAAATATGCAAGTGTGAGGAGTGCGGGGGTACCGCACCAGGAGCGGCACCTTCGGCACCGCCTGCAACGCCGACACCACCAGCGACGACGACGGTGCCGCCAATGAGAAGACCAAGGGCTGCACCTAGGTCGGTGTTAATATCGTTGGGTATTACTCCACGGTAGGCACCCCATCCTCCCCCCAGGCCCTTTTAGGGCCACAAAAACGGTCCTTTTCAGGACCACATTATATTTTGATCGTAGTTTAGTAATCGTCACTTATGGGGCGAGATATTCGTTTAACGACGATTTGTCTCGTAGCTTAAGTGCCAAGTTATATGCTTGAGAACCTATGAAAATGTTAACAGTTCAAACAAGGTTTCTATTATTTTTTTTTGTAATGTATTCTTCACAAAATATTAAGAATAAGTCTTATTGTCTAAACAAATCTAATTCCTTATTTAAAGTTTTTGAAAAAATCAATAATTCTATAAGCTCTCACCAATACATAACATTTAGAATCCGTTGGTGGGGTGGGGGTAGTTCTATATATATGAGACTGGGCCAGTTACACAGTCATATATTCATCAACCCTCATACGATGAACATGGAGGAAGAAAGACCCGCCAGCCGAGGCTCATCCATCTTTAGTGATGACACCGTAGCCGACAACGTTGGAGACCTGCAAGTCTTCGACGACGACGACGAGGTGGATTTTGAAATTGACGTCCTACGTTGGGACGACTTGGATGAGCCGATTCCGCTAGTATATGACCATGATCCGGGTCTAGTGGAATTAGACGATGCGGGCGATTGGGTCTTACAAAGACTCGAAACTCCGTCGCCGCAGCCAGAGCCGGACTCGACGGAAGATGCGGTGCTGGAAATTCCAGCATCACCAACACCCGACGACCCACAAGGCCCCTGCGATTCGTCAAGCTGGTGGTCGACCAGCGAGGATGGGGCACCATAAGCCCCACACTCTCCCTGGCCCTTTTTAAGGGCACACAACAACGGTCCTTTTCAGGACCACAAAATACTTTGATCGTAGTTTTAGTACATATTAGTACTTTGTTACTAATATTGTATGTATAGAATATACAATATTAGATACAACGTATTAAAACTTTAAGTGCTGGTGGAACCCAGCTAAATCGTTCGTTCGTATTTGAGACCACAAACAACTTTTGGTCTCAATACGTAATACGACATTTGTTTTCACCCCCCACCATTAATTTGTCTCTATATATACGACCACCAATACTTATTACAATCCTTTTAGTTCAACATGTCTGCGACTCAACAACAACAACAACAACAACCCATCCAATGCCCTGTGGTAGATTCTACCACAGAGAATTGTCTGGAGTGGGAGTTGAACGATCCCAGATGGAATGAACTTTGGCGGTTCATCATCGAATATACAGAGGACAACACCACCACCCCCGCTGATGATGACGGGCCGTGCGACTCCACAACACAATAAAAGAGTCGCATGTTTTACAACCAAACGGTCCTTTTCAGGACCACAAAATAATTTAATCGTAGTTTTAGTTGGTTATAATACTTTGTAACCAATATTGAGATACAAAGTATTAGAAGTTCTGGCGGCAGAACCTTAACTTCATAAACCGAACCATGTTTTAGCATACTTGTAAATATTATCAGAAAATATTTACAACTATTGCTATTGCGTAGTTTTAGTGGATTATTCACTCTTTTTTTTTTATTACCTAATATTATGTGGGACAGGGCCTATATGAAATAACACACAAAAATAAATTTTCAAGTCATTTTTATTCTCATTATAAAATATAAAAATTTGATCAAACACTTTTTTTTATTAACTACAATATATATATATATATATATATATATATATATATATATATATATATATATATATATATATATATATATATATATATATATATATATATATATATTTACAAACTTAATACTATAAATTAAAAGCTAATATCTACAACTACCTAACACCTACTACATAATTTATTAAAGTCCTCTAATTGTCTTTTTAACCGCGCAGATTTCACCTTTTTTTATCTCTAATTGTCTTTCAAGTTCTAAAATGTCACTGTCACACTCGTTCACTTCTTTCACTAAGCGTTTTTTCATTTCATAAATGTCTGTCAATTTGCTCTTCTGAGAGTTGGTGAAGTCTTCGACCCACTCCGGTTGCGATGGCTCGGAATATATTAACGAAGAAGAAGCGGTTTTATTTGGTGAAGACGATGACGATGACGACGACGACGACGAAGCAGCGGAAACTTCATCGCCTTCAAAACACCGCTTAAACCGCTTCTTCATGGGTTTCCGGCACCCCAATATCGGCGACAGTGGTGCTGGGGAAGACTTCACCTCCGACACTATTTCCTTCTCTACGCTGGTTGGTGTTGGTGGCGTTGGTGGTGTTGGTCCATCGGGGCCTTCTATCACTTCAACTTCTACCGACAATGGCTCTTTTGGTGCTGTTTTTAGGAAGTCGGGTAATGGAACAGGGGTGGAGGGACGCTTAAAGTTAAACTTTTTCTTCTTCCCTTGTCCCACACCTTTAATCGCCGAATAAAATGTTTTTTTATCGGCGATTTCCGACTTCCGCATAGTCAAGAGCTTTTTCAATTTCGAAGCTTTCGGAGAAGATTCCCTAGGCCGCGATGCTTTTCGCACAACCACATCACTAATCACATTTATCTTTGGCTCCTTCTCCTCCGTCCAGCATTCGAGAAATTGCGCTGCCGACTGAACTATCTCTTCGTCGCGACCATCATTGAGGGCTCGGTCTTCGGCATCTTCATGCTCCACGCCATTCCAGTTCTCGAATACCCCCGGACTTAACACTTCCAAACCACTCATGTTATCCAGCATGCCTTGCTGCGAACCGCAGCTCACGTCAAGAGCATCTAAAAGAGACCGTACACTCGACATCTTCGATATTAAAACTCACACTATTTACTTTATCTTAGCACTGTACTGTTTGGTGTTCTGACGAACTGTGAAGAGCTCGAGCCAGCAAGTCTGCTTTTATGCCCATTTCCCCCACTACACCACCTTTATTCCTTTTGTTCGATGCATTAAGTATAATATTTAAACTTGTCAGATGCAAGGCCAAGGCCAAGGCCGACGTAACCGGCAATACCAGGGTCGTTTTCAAGGTTGTAATTTTCATGGATTTTTTTTTTGTCCCTGTCAAGGTTATTTTAAAGAAGCATATAAATATAGTACTAAACTTGTTAGATGCGAGGCCAAGGCCAAGGTCAAAGTACCCGTCAATGTCAGGGTCGTTTTCGAGGTTGTAATTTTCAAGGATTTTTTTTTTGGTCCTGTCAAGGTTATTTTAAAAAGTAATACATAATTAGAGTACCGCGATTGAAAAGTACAACATATTTAAACATCATGTTGCCAACTGATGAACAACCTAGTGAAACAGCCAAAAGATACAGTCATATACCAAAAGCTTTTTATTTAACTTGTCATCATTGTAAAAGACTAGGTATCTGCTGGCGAAATGATCTTACGTACGACTTCAACTACATTGACCTTTTCAGGGTTAAATTTTTACAATGCGGCTTTTGTGGACTAGTTTACTACCAGTTCAAGGACATTAATGAACGCGCCATCCAGAGAAGAAATTGGGTCATAGAAGAAGCTTACCTGTACAGAAGAAATTAACATGTATTTTATTTCTTAATTTTTAATTTTTTTGTTTGTTATATTTTTTATTTTTTAATAATAAAAAGTAAACTCAATCTTTTGTTATATTTTAATTTTTTTTTCAATAAAACAATAGTAAAATGAATCTACGTATTTTATTAAACATCACCTAAAATACGTTTTGCAATCCATATTTTTCTGCAGAGTCCGTTTATTAATGAAATAGAACCATATATTAGGGTGAAATCTAATGGTTTCAAATCAGTCTCACATAACAATGTCAGAAGTAAACACTATTGATAAGTTCGGTCGCAAAAGAAAATTTAAGGATTTTAACTTTATGCGAGGTCCTTCAGGAATAGGTTTTAAACTTACACCTAATGGAGATTACGACATGGGAAGCAAAAGATTGTGCTATTTAGCAGAACCTCTTGAAGGAGACGATGCGACCACACGAAATTATGTTGATAATAACCTTGCTCAGTGTGTGCAAGATACGCAGAAAGCTTTACATGACTCAACAATTGTTATTAAAGATATATTCAGAAACCAACTTGAAGGTTACGTACGCAAGAAATTAATTGAAACCGGTCAAGAACTTAGAGGATACATTGATGATACTGTTATTGCAATATATGAACTTAGGCAAGACGAACTGCGTGATGAACTTAACTCTAGAATGTTGAAAATTGAAAAGACTATGGAGGATCTTGTCAGCAAACCTGTTTCACATTAAACACTTACTCGTAGACCTGTGCGTTTAATTTACTATTAGACAAATTTTTCAACAATAACTTTTACAGTTTGTTATTTGTCGACACTTCATTATATTTATAATTTTAAAATAAAGGTTCAATAAAAAAGCAATCAAGTAATGAATACATGTTTTTTATTAAAAAAAAAAAAAAATTACAATACTATCGTTACATATTAATGTTGTATGTTTAATAGAAATAATAAAAACAATACAAATAATGAAATATGGATTTTCCAGATTACGTGCTGTCCTGACTTAGAAATGATTCCAACACGGTGACTAAAGTTTTCTTCCGGGTCTGTTTTGTAAAAATCTATGTCTGCATGCCCCCAAGGTAGAGTTTTGGTTGAACTGGGAATTACATAACGTTTATCATCGCTATGTGACAATGCTACTTTATTTATTATGTTGGTATAAATGTTATGTAATTCACTTCTAAATGTCTTCATCTTTCTTAATATCAAACCACCCCGTTCAACAATTCTTTGGTAGTCTTCCTGATGAAGGTCTTTCTCGATAACACATTTTTTGATACCTTTGGCTTTTTTTAATTCATTATTAATGGACTTTACATAATAAGCCTTCGCGCCGGTACCATAAAAACTTATTATCGGATCACCAGGAAACTCATCTTTCATTCTACCAACTACAGAATTACTTTTAATTATGTTGAAATTATTAATTTCGGGGTAATTTGATGTATCGAATTTTTCGGGGTTTTCTGATATAGTTTGATAAAAGTTTTCCGTATACACTTTTAATATAAGCGAGTCAGTATCGGTGTAAAGTAACGAAGCATCATCACCAAACTTGGATTTAATAAAATTATAATAAAAATCGTATATTACAGTCTTTGATATATCTAATATGGAAAAACCGATATAAATTGGTTTATTGTACAATATTTTAACTTTATTCATATGTATAGCAACAAAGTTCTCGGTAAATATCGAGCTACTATTGAAATTGGGGCGGGATATTAGTGCTCTAGCTCCATTTCTGCCTACACTGTTATCCCAATGTGTTACTAATTTTATATCCTTTCGATTTTCCACATTTTCCATAGTTTTACCAAATATCGCGTTATTTTTTAATTTAAAAGTGTCCTTCGCAAATTTTGTGGTGGCCTTGTTACGTAAATTGGTATTAAAATCAATATACGATTTTAGCCATTTTGATTGCTTAAACTGTAATACTCGATGGGTTTGCATTACCACTAAGCCGTTGGCGATGGCTTGTTTTAAAGTTCTATAGTGTACAATGTATTTTTTTTTATCTTGTAAATTAGGAATTAAATTCGGTAATTTAGCGTTTTCTGTTGGCGGTATGATATTTTCTACTAGAAATGGAAGATCAGAATGTGCATCATGCAACTCAGTCGGATAATGCACATCCACTTCCAAAACGTAGCAATGTAAACTATCATCACCAACAGCCATAATATTTAAATCCAGAATTTCGCGCTCGCTTAACCATCGAAAACCACCATATGGTAATGCTTGTGACATACTATGACCATATAGATGTGTAGCATCAAGGTATGTTATAAATGAAGAAGGTTTTGTTGGGTCATAGTCTGGTAAAAAAATATTATTAGCGATGTGCTTCCTTTCTGTACACTGGCTTATGCCGCTGCGTATACCTTTCTTAAAAAAATGTATCATGTCTATATCAGTTAAGAGCTCTAACTCTACCTTAGTCATACGTAGCATACAATCAAATGATAAACTTGGAAGGGTATAGTAATGTGCTGGATCAAGTTTATCGAATTTTAAACAATTATTCCGAAATTGCTCAAAAACATCACACAATAGCAACACATCTGATTTTAAATACACGTCCGAATAGTCCCCCAAAGTTTTACACCCAAACAAGCGCCATACTTCTTTTGCTCTTCTATAGCTTTCATCGCTAATATGTTCTTCCCGTAAATTATCATAAAATTCATCTTTACTTGGAAGACATGTATTTTCCATTTTTTCTATAGAGTCAATAAAGCTATAGGGAAAAACATCCTTTTGACGCATCAAATTAAATTGGTTGATATTTGAAAAATGTTTCCGCGTTTCAATAAAATCGTCGTCGTTTAAACCGCTGCCTAAATTTTCCAAAGACGTTGACAGAAATTTAAAACTATCAATAAATCGCAACTTTAAATATTTCCTCTTGACTTTTCCACATTTACTATCAAAATAATCGTGCACATAAATGCTTTTGGTAAATGATATGTACTTTTCCTTACTTTGAGCCAAAACACCAATTTTATCCCCATATTTACATAACTCTTTTATAAATAAATGGCTGTCGTAGCCGCTTAAGTTATGAAATATGATAGGGATAAAAGAGGGTAATTTATAATTTAAATTACAAACGGAATGTGCAGCACCAAATCTTTTTGCACCAGTTATGTGACAGTGGTCTCGTACTTTAATCTCACCCTCTTCAAAAGGGCCTTCACATATACCACATATTTTAGCATCATTAAACTCCCTTTTTTCTTCAGGCGTTAACGGTTTCATAGGCTTAATGTCTTTTAAATATGTGTTGTATAGAGCCCTTAAATCACACTCGATACGATCCACAAAGACTTGAGCTGCATTATTCCCCCGAAATAGCTCAAATTTCGAAAGTGAGTCGTCAAAAGAGCATTTAATTAAATAAGCAAAAGAATATGGTTCATGTTTAAAACTTTTTACAGTGTAAGAATTTTGTGGGTTTGGTTGTACCGTTTCAACGGGTTTTAAAACAGATTCGAAATCTGCATAAACCACGAATGGAACGCGCATTTGCTTTTCTATACCCTCGAATTTTAAAATATTTTCCGGCATACTCTTTCCAAATTTATCGATTTTTAAATCCACTGAGGGTGTTTGCGTGAAAATGTGGTTACAATCGTAGCTTTGATGTAAAGTTAAAGCTGACGGTGTACTAAAATAAATGAGGCAACCATCACAGAAATAGTTTTTATGTTGTTGACAACTAATTTGACTTGAAACTAAACGTGATAAATCCCGAATCCAACAATAATGACTCTTTGAACAAGTCGTATCACAAAAATGTTCACCGCCATCTTTACTACTACAGTCTTTTGTAATTAACAATAAATTTACATGCCTATCCAACTTTTTTGACGCATACCTCAGTGAACCAATAACTTCATGTATTACTTCATTATTTTCATATTTAGATTCCAGACCGTATACGTTAATTGATATGTTGTTCATTTCCTCAAATTTTTTAATGTCACGTAATTTTACTGGAAAATTCATACCTGTTACATTTAGCACTCTAGAAAAATGGGGGTAGGATGTCTTCTGTGAAGGCTCTGCTGTTGGAGGAAACAATGCTGATGTTACAGCCCACGCAAAGCAAAATTCGTCCTGGTTAATCACATTGACGACAGCTCCTTTCTTTTCAATAGAACACGGCAACTTGATGTATGATGAGCCACCCATAGGCATATACTTGTTGATACCAACTTCCAAGTATAAAATTCGCACAAGAACCCATCCTATAACAAGAAAAATAATATATAAAAATCAGTTTAATATATCGGGTTTTGATTTTTCCATACCTGAATCGTTCTCCTGGAACTCTGTCGCCTGCGTTTTTATTAATTCGGTGAAAGAATGGTAAACGGCATCCAAATCACTTTCTACACTAATTATTTGATTAGCAGTGTTGAAGGATTTTTCACTGAATATTTCTTGTGATGGAAGCATGTACTCGCCAACAGCTGTCATGTTAACTTTTAAAGCATGATGCACACGCAATAAATTATTAACAAGTTCCACCACCTTGGATTTAATGTCTGCAAAGAACATTACGTAATCGGAATGCTCCATATCACTGCTAACCCGATAGGTTGCAATTCTCCTTTTGAAGGCACATTCAACGAGTTGCACACCATAACATACCGGCAAACATGAATTATTTTTATGTTGTTGTGTTCGTTTATGCGCTGACATATGATTTATTGGAACATCTACATTACATGTAGCGCAATTAATTACCGGAATCGTCGATGTATACTCTTCAATTCGGAGCCGTTTTCCTCCAGGCACTTCATTAAATCTCGCCGCACACGATTCTCTTTGATGACGTCTCATATTATAAATATTAGTAAACTTAGAACCGCAATTTTCACAAACATATGCCATGATTTGTCAAATATTAACACATGTACTACCTATACAAGTCAGAGCCAACTGATGAATGAAACTGCCCCATACCTTATATAAAACCATTCAAGGTCACCCCCAACCACGTAACATATCTTCAAGGTCACACACCCAAGATGACCTTCAACAAAGTCAAGGTCGTCTCGACCAAGGTCAAGGTCAAGGTCACATACACAACCTTGAACACAAGGCCAAGGCCAAAGCACACGTGCACTTTCAAGGTCAATGACAAGGACATGTGGGCGGGGCCAAAGAGGGGTGAAGCAAGGTCAAGGTCAAGGTCGCGGAGTGGGGGGATAGAGAGAATCGGGTTATGTTCACTACTCTCATCGATCCTCGTTTGAGGTCGAAATCCAGCTGTCTCTCCATCTTTTGGGGGGCCGTCCAGGCGGCCGTTTGGTGTTTGGTTTCTCTCTCATCACGGTTTTTGCTAGTCTGTCATCGTCCATTCGTTCCACGTGATCTCTCCACTGCCTACGACGGTTTCGAACCCACTTCACAACATCCCCCACTCCGCTGTCCTCGCGTATTTTTCCGTTTCCTATTCTATCTCTTAAACTTGTTCCCGTGATCATTCTCAGCGTTTTCATTTCTGTGGTTCTCATAATTTGTTTTGTCTTTGTGGTTTCATTTCTTGTTTCTGCGCCGTAGGTCAGTATCGGTCTTACACAGACCTTGTAAATTCTTGCTTTGCTCTCAACCATCATATGTTTATTGTTCCAGATTATGTCTCTTAGTTGGCCTGATATCATGGCCGCTTTGTTGGCCTGTGTGCGTACTTCTTCCGTTACTGCCCTATTACTTGTTATATGTGCTCCTAGGTATTTAAACTTCCCAACCTGTTCGATATGTTTGTCATCAACCATTTGTTTGCATCTTACCGGTTCTTTTGCTATTACCATTGCTTTGGTTTTCTCCACAGATATCTTCATATTATACTGTTTGGCTGTTCGATTGAGATGGAAAAGCATTCTTTGTAAGTTGTCCTCGCTATCTGCTGTCAAGGCAACATCGTCTGCAAAGCATATAATCTAAACGGTGTTGTGTCCCATTGGGTACCCAATATTTGTGCTTTTTACCTCATCAATGATTTCGTCCATGATTACATTGAAAAGTGTTGGACTTAGGCTATCACCCTGTCTTATTCCTATGGATAGAGGGATTTCCTCTGTTAAGAGTGTTATTTGTTTTAATTACCATGGTGTTTTTGGAATTCAGTTCTTATATTGTGCGTATTATTGCTTCATCTACTTGTTTTCTTCGCAGTAATTCTGTTATGTGTTCCAGTTTCACTCGGTCGAACGCTTGTGTAAAGTCCACAAAACAAATGAACAGCGTTTTATCGTATTCGATAGATTTTTCAACCAGCTGTCTGATAATAAATATACCGTCGATAGTAGAGCGGTTATTCCGGAAGCCCTGCTGTTCTTCGCACGCCCCTAACTTGTCTACGATGCGTTGTGACAGTATTTTGGTTAACAATTTGGCTGAACTATTCAGTAGGCTGATTCCCCTGTAGTTTTCGGTTTATTTCTTTGATCCTCTTTTGTGGATCAGAATTGTGATGCTTTTCCGCCATTCGTTGGGTACTGACGTTGTGCGGAGTATTTTTTGAAATAGAACAGTGAGCTCTGTGACAAGGCTGGGGCCTCCGTACTTTAGCATCTCATTCGTAATTTGGTCGGTACCAGGTGATTTTCTGTTTTTTAATTTCTTAATTGTCAGGTGCATCTCTGCTTCACTGATGTTAACATCTGTTGGTTTTCGTCTACGTTGCTTTCTGTAGTTGGTGCCTGGAGTAAGTCCTTAAAATGGCTGACCCATTGTTGGCTGTCGATTGGACTTAGTTGAACGTATTCATTGATTGGTTTTTTTCTATTCCTCAGCATGTTCTATATTTTCTTTTGTCCTCCATATAGGTCGTGTTCCATGTCTTTTGAATACTTTTCCCAGTATTCTTTCTGATGTATAATTTCGTTTTCTGTTACCAAAATCTTTAAAAACTAAGAGAACGAACCATATGAAATTTTTTTTTCAAAAATAACTTTTTCTTGACAATTCATACGTTTTACCTTATAAGTTCTAAAGTCTATTGAATTTTAAGTAAAATATATATCTTTCAATTTACATTTAAATTTTTAATAAGACGATTATGAAAAAAACTTCAGATTCTGAACCTGAAACCGAGGATGGCGAGGTACAAGACTTTTCCAGCAATACGGATGTAGATATTGAAGACAGTGATGATAATGATAATGTTGGATAAATACAAAAGCGAAATTATTTTTTATAATTATCTTTTGTAATTTCTTATTACTTTTTAACAAAAATTAATTTACATTTTTCACAAAATACAATTATTCTTACTTCATACAATTCACTATATATATATATATATATATATATATATATATATATATATATATATATAAATCAGTATACAATTTTCTGGAAATTACAATCGCTGATTTTAATGCTGTAATAAATATATTATGATTTTTATAAAAAATAGTCGAAAATAAAAATTAACGTTGAATTGCTGGAAGGTGGGGGGGGGGGATGGCTAGTACACTTGCATTAGTAATATACAACATTCCAAAGGATAAAAATATGCGATATACTATATTATCCAAAATACAATCATATTTTCACCGTCCCATTTTTTTGTCGAACAGTAGATTGGTTTGGATATGTCGTTTTATTTTATTACCAAACTAACAAAAATGGAGAATTTTATTTATTTTCTGGAGACAACTATTCTTCATACCCATTCTAACTCTATCTCAGCTTCTATTAGACGTAGAGAGCTATATATTTTTTTAAATGTATATTCCTCCTCAGCTTTCGAATATTATCAATTAAAAAAGTAGCTTTAAAATAACTTCATTATTTAATTTATTTAAAAGCGAAAAAGACAAACCTTTTTGGTTGTACTTTTTACACAACATATCTTAAAAACTTAATGATCCTTTTAATGGAGAAGGGAAATGATGGTCCTGTGGAATCTGTCCAAGAGATAAAAAAATTTTGTTTTCTTTTTAATTAGGTACCATTATTTCTTTCTCTTAAAATTTCAAATCCTATAAAGCTATTAATAAGAGGAAAGAAAAAAATCTATTTATTTTCTCTCCTAGAAAAAAAAACAAACCTCGTCAGAAAGAAAGAACCACAGATTCTTCCGAAGAAATCAAAACAGAAGTTCAAAATACATCCTCTAATATATACCAAGAAACTGAAAGTATAATCTTTCTTATAACACAAGCTAAACTTGACGGTAGTATCATTGGTCTATATTGAGTAATTTTAACACCTTTTTTTATTTTTAAAAAATGCATATTACTCTAAAAAGGTTGAACACTGAAATCATCTTTTAGTATTCTGCTTAAAGCACTGGGATTCAAATATAAAAAGGATGACAACAGAAGATAATTAATTGAAAAACAAGCATTGCTTCAGTAGGACCTCGTTTTTTTCGAAAATATAGGAAAAATCTCAATAGTTCTTATTCAAGAGAAGTAGTTTCCTTAGACGAGACCAGGCAAGGATTTATTCTAAGGGCAACAAAATATTTTCTTGGCAAGAAACTAATATTAAAAGTACACGTAAACCTAAAGGATATGAGGGTAAAAGATTTATTGTT
The DNA here is from genome assembly GCA_034092305.1 of Diaprepes abbreviatus. Lineage (NCBI taxonomy): Eukaryota > Metazoa > Arthropoda > Insecta > Coleoptera > Curculionidae > Diaprepes > Diaprepes abbreviatus. The sequence continues at coordinate 8,968,344 of JASJET010000200.1, forward strand.
ACTCATGCTGTGTGAAAGGATCTGTTCATGAAGCAAGTCTGCTTTGTGCCACTAAATCTTCGACTTTACATTATCATGGTAAAATGAACAGTGAAATTGTTACCAAGTTGGCCAAAAATAAGTTAATGCCTAATCCAGAAGAACCATCATTGATAGCTACAGATAATGCCTCATATCATAGGCAAATAATAATATAACTGTTGATAAATTAACCAAGCTTGAGTTATAAGAAGTAGCAAAAAGGATTGTTAAGTCAGCATCGTCATGAAGTATTATGTGTTCCACCCAAGAAAATTGGAAGGAGAAGGAAAACTACAAAAATAGGCTAAATGCCCAAAAAAGTGTTCCACCATGCAGAAAATAAATGTCTTAAATTGACATCGACTGGCTATGTGGAGCAAGCGCAACAAGAAATTTCGTAGTAAATTTGTTGCATGAAGTTAGCAATGTGAGGACGGGAAACCAAGGTTTGCCACACGATCGGCGTCACGGTGTATTCTTTATGTTTAATGCGGTTGTTTGCTATCGTTCTCAACGCTTATTTTCTTTGTTGTGCGGTGCAGTATCATTAGTTAAATTCGGACTTTATATTTGTGTATGTTGTCAAGACATTTGTATAGACTTTAATTTATAATACTGTATCAGTGTATGGTATTGTTTTATAAATCGCGTGGTTCGATCCCGGAAATTCATTATTTTCGGTAAGTACCTACGTTTTTTGTATTACATCAATATGTAAGATTATACTGAAGATCTTTTAATAGATCGACGATTTTAAAGTTTGGTTTGCGCTAGTGTGTAGTTTTTATCATTCTTTTCATTTAATTTTTTTTGATCAGAAATTAATTATTTTAAAGTTTAGAAGGTACATGGAAAATACTTTACTTAATAATAACATAAAGGAAGAGTAACATATAGTTAATCCCTATGGCCAGATCCTTTTTAACATTGTAGATAAGATAATATTTTTTTCGAATTATGTTTAAACTTCTTTTAAGGCAGTGTTTATATTATTAGTCGTTTTATAACCTAAACTTTAAATTGTAATTTTTCAATATAACAACATAAATAAGAGTCAAATCCAGTCTTGTCCCTTGACCTACTGCACAAGTGCAGCATAACCATATTGAGGGGAGTACAGAGTTACATGGGAACCAAATTTAGTTAAGGGTATTCTCCTTCCTTTTACCCTTCCAACTTCCTTGGTTCCACCATACCACTGCGACTTTAACACTATAGTATTTAAAAGGAGAAATTCCGAGTCATACAACTCGCATCTTTGTAGAGATGGACTGAAGCTGTAGAACAGTGTGGTCTCGAAGAGTGGGGAGGGTGTGTAAAAGACAGTGAACGCTTATTAAACCTATATCAGGTAACAATCTTTGATATATTTAGAAGTTGAAGCAGTAATAAGAAGTCAGACAGCAAATAACATAGAGGCAGAAAGTGATAACAGTTGAAATTATGTTTCATAAAATATTTTTTATATTTTTTTATAAATTTTTTAAGGATTCTTGTATGACTAGTTTTCATGACAAGTTTTCAATAAGTTAAAATATTGAATTATATTTGGATTTATTCTATAAAACTCTGTAATAAAATTGCTGTGAGAGAGCAGGCCTAATTCCGCTTCTTTGCGTTTTGTAATTATTTTTTGGCTCTTAATAAACCTACCTATTATTATTTCAATGATATTTTAACTTACCCAAACCGATTATGAAAGCTTTTCCTTTTCTTTTCTTGGAACCACTGTATGCACTTAGAAATTAACATAAAGTAAAACTACGTTTAAGACATTATTAGAATTCAAGAAGTTTCAAGAAAACAATTTAGACTATGATTGACAAAAATCTGAGATTGGTTACATTACCTGGACAAAAAATATCTATGTAGAGGAGTACAAAACACAAATAAAAATTTCAAATATCTATAAAAAGCACTTTTAGATGTCACAATGACAAAACGTCGACAAGATTCAAACCATTTTCAGGCTAACCAACATTTTCAGGCTAACCAACCTATAATACAGTGATTTTAATCGTCTCCCAGTCTTCCCATGAAAGAAGGTGAAAAAATTTATTGCAGATATCTGAAAGTTTCAAGTCGTAGGGGACACCTAGTAGATAATAAATATGTAAAAAAGTACAGCTAGATCAGCCCTGTTTTTTTATAAATAACATCCAAAATCGGAATATTCGATTTTCTTTCCGTAGAATTTTCCGGTTACATTTTAGAGAAAACTTGTCCAAATGAAACTTGTGGGTATTGAAAAGGCCTTTAATTTTATTTTATACTTCAAAATCGATAAATAATTTATCGAGATAATGGCGAAAAACCACCTTTTTTGCACTATTTTATAAATGTTAATAACTTTTGCAAGAAAGGCCGAAAGTGATGTATAATCCCTTGATAATAATGCCATTACGTGTTTTTATAACTGTGCGAAAGCTGGAGCAAATCGGTTTGATAGTTTATGAATAATCTTAATTGTTTATCCCAGACACTGAATGTTCAAACAATTGTCCTTGCCCCGAGGATGATTCTACAGATATTTGCAAATGCGGAATAGATTCTTTGAAGTTCAAACTATAGCAGAGATGAAAAAACGATGGATTTTTTAAAAAAAATTGTTGTTAAAAAAACCGTTTAGAAAAGGGGTACCTTTTTTACGTATAAACAATTGGAATAACTTTGTTAATTTTAGTGATACAAGTTTGTGAATAAGTGAATAAGTGGACTGGTGAAAACATACGAATTTAAAAAAAAAAGTGCATTTTTTAAAAAAACATATCTCTTTTGTTTATAAACATTAAGAGTCGAAAGTTTCACAAATTTTAAACGAAGACCTATTTTTATGATATAATTGATAAGTATGAAATTCATGCATAGTTAGTAAAGTTATAGATCTTCAAAGTGAAGGTACTTTTGCAAGTGCGTTGTAGCGAGTGGTGGAGGAAACTCGGTTTTCTCACGGTGTGCTTCTGAAATTCAAACTTCAAATTGGAGTGCGCAACAAAATTGTACGATATCTCGGGTTTCAGATAACGTAGAGCCTTCATTTTTAAACTAGGGTAACTCGACGCAATATTACGAACTGACTTATTTTCATTATCATAGAAAATCAGGAAATACCGGAAAATCGATATTTCATCGGAAATACACAATTGAATTTTTTTATTTATATAACTTTTTTATGGAGGCTCTTCTTCGTCATCATTTATCATTGCTTGTAGCAAATCATTTTCTTCCTCCGCGCAATTTTCGTCTTCAATTATTACTGCAGCGGAGTTGTCCCATTTTTTATCTCACTCATCGTTGCAGTTTAAACAAAGAGTTGTGAAATTGAGACTGTGCTTTTTGCAGCTGCATCTACTTATTGTGCACCTAGTACTGCACTTACATGTAATTAAAGTTAAAGTTCCGTCGGTTATCAAATTTTCAGATGTGTAAATTGGTTCGAAGCCATGGTTATGTTTTCGCCAGCCATATTCGGTTGCGTCTGTCTGATATTCTAACCATATTTGCAATTGATAATAAACTCGGAGAACATGTCCACTTATTCACAAACTTCCATCATTAAAATTAACAAAGTTATACCAATTGTTTATACGTAAAAAAGTACCCCTTTTTTAAACGGGTTTTTTATCAACAGTTTTTTTAAAAATCAATCGTTTTTTCATATTTGCTTGTAGCTTGAACTTCAAAGAATCTATTCCGCTTTTGCAAATATCTGTAGAATCATTCTCTGGGCAAGGACAATTGTTTGAACATTCAGTGTCTGGGATAAACAATTAAGATTATTCATAAACTACCAAACCGATTTGGTTTAGCTTTCGCACAGTTATAAAGGCACATAATGACCTTATCATCAAGGGGTTATACATCAGTTTCTGCCTTTCTTGCAAAAGTTACTAATATTTATAAAATAGTGCAAAAAAGGTGGTTTTTCGCCATTATCTCGATAAATTATTTGACAACAAATGGGCTAAAAACAGATTTTATTAAATATATAAACTTTTTAAGATAGGAAACATCTATTACCGAAGCTATAGAAGTAGGCTATGACTATGGATAAATAAAAGAATCACTTATTCGACTAAAGCATCTCAGTTTGAGGTTTATTAGCTTCTCAACTTACAATTTGTCCATTTTAAAACTCAAAATAGAAAATTTTCAAAATTTCGAAAAGTATAATATGGTAAAATGTTACACAAAGTGTAATAAAAACAAACAAAGAGCTTTCGATTTATATTTTGAACGGTATCCGGGGCGCGAATAACCCAACCCGGCAATTTTTAACGGACTAGAGGAAAACTTAATCAATTTTGGATCCTTTAAAAAACCACGACCAAAAACGTATGAAAAAGAAGGTAAAAAGAATGAAATTACAAATGTAATTGCATGTGTTACGCCAGATCGTTCCCTTCAACGTCGAGCAGAACTATTGAAATGGATGTTGGGGTTTCTCATAAAAAATCATTAAAAATTTTAAAGAAAAATAAATTTCAATGTTAGAAGACAAAAAAACTCAGTTTCGTCTCCCTGACGACCCTGTAATTGATATATGGATATGTTACGAAATAATGATTTCTTCTTTAATAATGTTATATGGACGGATAAGTCAAAAATAACTAGTGATGGTATATCTAATCGCCATAATAATCATCTATGGGCTGATCAAAATCCTCACCAACAAATAAATAGGGTAACACAAGGACGATTTGGGTTTAATGTGTGGATTGCGTCGTTGAGTAATAGAATAATGGCCTAAGAGATATATGAAGGGAATTTAAATGCTCAAGTCTACCTAGACATTTTAGTAAGACACATCGTCCCATTTATAGATAATTTGCCTTTAACGGAAAGTAACACATTGTATTTTCAACAAGATGGAGCCCCGGCTCATAATGCGGTAATTGTTGTCCAATGCCTTAAAGCTAATTCTGCACAGAAATGGATAGCAAACAATGGACCAATCAGGTAGCCACCTAGGTAACCTGATCTTACCCCATTAAACTTCTTTTTTTTTTGGAGTATATGAAAAACAAAATCTATCTAAATAGAAGTAGAACTCGAGAAGAATTACAAGAAAATTTTGTGGCGGCTATGCGAAGTATTACTAATATTTATATTCATAACGTTGTGAGCAGAGGAGTGCACAGACGTTGCCAACCGTGTCTGGATAACAGTGGACAACAGTTTGAACATTTAAAGTACTTAATTTAGTTTTTTATTGATATTTTTATCTTTTCAAGTTTTGTTTAGCTGTGTTTTTCATTTGTGTATTTTAACAACTTATTTGTCTTTTAAAATGTGTTAATATAGACAAACACAACTTGGCTACTCTGAGCCGCCAGCTTTTAAGAGCTAATCTGTGAGCACGCACATATTAAAGAAACTGTACTGATCGCCTAATAAACAGAAAAACAGTCCGAACCATGCTATGCGCCATTTTGGGGAAAGTGAAGTTATAACAACAGTGAATACGCTGTCGCCACTGAAAAATTATACCGACTAAACGTCATCATTTACCTCCAACTGACAAGGTTTGAAGCAATTTGCATACGTTTCCGAAATTTCATCGACATAAGTAGTTGAACGAAACGAATAATAGAAAGAAATAAAATGACAGTATTACGTTATAGCCTCACCCAACTGATCCAATTCGTGTCAATTGATTGTAATCTGTGTATGTCTGCGATACTATTGGTGGGTCGTAAAAATAGATTAAAAATTTTTATTATATTTTTGGCTGTTAAAAATAATTAGTCATTAAAAAGAGAATATGTTGACGAAACGTTTCTTCAAAACGTTTTATTTTTTGAAAAATAGTTGAAATGTTAATTCGATGGTACCCCGTTATTTTCAGTATTTTCGAATTTTTAATTAAAATATCCCTAGAAAATTGAATGTCTCGCAAATTTAAAGTAAATTTGAGATTATAGACATACAAAATTATTACAATAAATTCTGCTCATATCTCAATAGTATAAGCGTGCTGTTTAAAAATTGTTTTCCTGCGGCTAGTTCTAATTATGGATTTAACATAAATACTTGTGTCCATATGTCCATAACAGCCGAGTATTTTACTTTTAAACAGTTAAGTGTAACATAATTGTTTTCGTCAACACAACTTATAAAAAATTTGAGAAATAACAATTTTTAAGATATTTGAAACTTTCATTTAAGTAAATAACATTAAATTTTATATTCAAATAATGTTAAATGCATCATTTTACTTCCTTACGCAGTGTTAAACACTATACTACACAACAATTAAATAAATATTATTATGAATATCATTTTTTAGGATATATAAATTTGAACCCTACAGGCCAACGAACAAGGTCCTTCAGAATAAAAACCTTATTTTTAGTACATTTGAGCTTCAAGCCCCAGCAATTTTTATAAAATAATAAAATATATTAAAGGTTGTATGTGAGATCTGCCAGTATCATTAATGGAGGTCTCCTGGCTGGTCTATGGTTTCGGTCTCTGGTCGTACACAGTTCCTCTATCACCGGTCAAGTGTCAGGTTTTCTTTCAAACGTAGTTGTCAGGACAGGGAAGTCTTGCAATAAGAGGCTGGATGTTAAGTGAATTCATACAATAATGATTGATGGATAGCTAGGACGATGAATTTTAGTCATACTACATAGAGCTGCGGTTTCTACTGTTTCAAGGTTTATCAGTGCTGGCTTCCTGCAATTACTGTATGTAGGGAGCATAAATTCCAATTAAAGTCGGTATATTGCTTTGTATATATTTGTTTTTTTTCTTGATATACCTTTTTCTTTCTATATTAGACTCCTAAGGTATTTGGCCCTTTGTATACATTTTTGTTTAACAGTTCTAAAGTGCCAATTTAAGATAATTTTGTGGTCTAAATTTACACCTAAATATTTAACTGATGGCTTAAGTTATATAAAATAAAATTAATCCAGGGAAAAAAACAAAGATTTTAATGACAATTAATAATTTCACAATAATAACACCAATGACTGTTTGACTGATTGTTGACTCTGTCATATCTAACTAAGCCTGTGCCAACCGAAGAAACCTCTTTGCTGCCAGCGACACCATCAAAACTAACACCATTCCGATACGAAGGGGAATATTTCAGGGCGATTCTCTTAGCCCATTGTGGTTCTCCCTTGCAATGAACCCACTATCATGCCGTTTGAACTCCACCAGATACGGCTTTGGTGTTAGAAATAACAACGAAGAGGTAGTCAGAGTGAATCATCTTCTATACATGGATGATCTTAAACTGATGGCTGCTACCAGAAACCAGCTGGAAGAAATGCTTAAAATTGTAGAGGAGTTCTCCGGGGTATCGGAATGCAATTTGGACTTGAAAAGTGCCGTATTTTGAACATCGTTAAAGGGAAGATACAACCGGGGTCTTTTGAAATGCAGAACGGTGAAATTATAGCTGCGATGAAAGCAGACCAAAGATACAAATATCTAGGTATGAAACAGGCTAAAAGAATTGACCATGGCACTATGAAGGCCGAATTGACAGCCGAATTTGTCAGGAGGGTAAGGCGGGTATTACGAACTAATTTAAATAGTAGAAATTTGTTTAAGGCGCTCAACACGTATGCTTGCTCTGCGCTGAGCTACTCTTTTAGAATTGTAAAGTGGAGCAGGATGGACATCCAAAACCTGCAAAGAAAAATAAGGACACTCCTAACAAAAGCACAAAAACATCACCCTCGGAGTGCTATTGAACGTACAATGCTTCCAAGACACCAAGGAGGAAGAGGATTGGTGGATATTGGTAAGCAGCTCGACCAACAAATAATAAACTTACGTTCATATTTCCACAGGTTAGCGGACTCTTCCACACTATATCAAGCAGTATGCGAGGCAGACGATTCAACGCCGCTACAGTTGAGGGAACAATATATTACTTCTCACCACCAAACAGACCAAGAGAAGTTACAAACCTGGCTACGGAAGCCACTTCATGGACGACATCCAAATAAGGTCAATCAGGACAATGTCGACAACTCAGCGTCGAACTACTGGTTGATTTCAGGACAGATGTTTCTGGAAACGGGGGGCTTCTTGTTAGCTATCCAGTTCATCATTAGAGATCCCTCAATAGAAAATGACCAATGCAGATATAGCTGTCGAACATCAGAGACAATCCAACACATAACTGGAGGATGCCAAGCGTTTGCCGCAACCGAGTATAAGGAAATACACGACTCAGCCGCTAAGATACTCCACCAAGAGTTAGCAGAAAAGTTAAACCTAATACAGGTAGGAAAAGTGCCTTATTCCAAATACAATCCGGAGCCTATTCTTGAGAACAACCACTTCAAGTTATACTGGGACCGAACGGTTCTGACGGATCAGACAGTGGCTCATAATAGACCAGATATTATACTAATAGATAAAATTTCTAGGCGAACTACATTAATCAACATCGCTGTACCAAACAACAACAACCTAAGGCCAAAATACAACGAGAAGATCGCCAAATACAGAGATCTGGAGGTGCAAATTCGAAGACAATGGGCAATGAACAGCGTCCAAACGATTCCCATAATACTCTCAACAACTGGAGTGATACCAAAGAACCTCCTACAGAACATCAAGAGACTGGGTCCTAATGAGCATCTGTATAAACCGATGCAGAAAGCAACTCTCCTAGCAACCGCGCGAACCGTCCGAAAGTTCATGGGAAATACAGCAGACCACGTCACCTAGGACCCGATAACATGGAAACGGTTCCCACAGAGCTTCATACTTTTGGTACCTTTGTGTACCTGGTATGAGTCAATATTCCCTGGAGGGAGTGCGAAGCCGTTTGGCTTGTAAATCATAATAGTCTGAAACACCAATGAAACTGTTTTTTTGACTTTTGACGGTTAATTTGACGTGCCAAAATGTCATTTTCCCCAAAATGGCGCCGAGCATACTCCGGACATTTTTCGTTTGACAGCTCCATTACAATTTGTCATCCATTTTATTTTAAGAAATCCATTTCTGTTAGCTTAATAAAAAAATAAAAAATATGTTATTACCTTATTTGTTGTCAATTTATATTGATAATATAAAATATTCTTAAAGAAAATGCCAAATGCAAAAAAAATGAATTAAAAAAATACAGGGTGTTCGATTTAAGAAATTAAAACTTGATATTATATCTTCATAATTAAAACCAAAATTAAAAATCTGACTACGCCACTAGATTTTACAGAAAAAAATACCTTAAGAATGTCTTATTAGTTTTATCGTAGTTGATTTTATAAATAAAATATAAGACATTTTGGAAAATGGAAAAATTTGAAAATCGCCCTCTAAATCCGAAACCAGGCGCGGATCCAAGGGGAGGCGGGGGCGATCGCCCCCCCCCCCCCAAGAGCTTTGAGTTCAGGAAAATATACCCGATTTTGCATCTTATACTATAGTTTTTTTATTCAAGAACTAGAGAGAGTAATAAATCATTTGTGACCATTTTTTTCTTTGCAAATTACCTGTGTTTTTAGTCCGATGTGGAAAAATCTGTTAGACATATATATTTTTTCATAGGAATGGATTAGAAATTTTATAATCAAAAATACAGATCTAAAATAATGGACTATTTGGGTTGGGTAACAATAGATATTTGGAAGTGTGAAGTGTTAAAAAGAATTTTAATCCTTGTCATAGGCGTCGGAAGGAGAAGTATTTGTATTTGTGGCATAGAATATTATTTCGGTAATAAACTTAAAATAAAAAATTTTTATTATTTTATTTCTTAAGATTTCTTAATAATTCACATACATTACAAAATATAGATAATTTTGACATATTTAACACAAATCACAACTGTATTTTTATTATTTTTAATTTTGGCATAAAAACCGTTTTAGGCACATTCAGACTAAAACATATCCTTATTTTCTCAAAAAATTCTAAGTTATAATTTAAATACTTGCAAAATACCCATTGTCAGAAATACAAAAAGTTAAACATATATTGCACTGACATTTTAATTATGGAAATCCGATAGTCCCAAAAAAATAAAATAAATGTGTTAATTCTACACGCTTAAGAAAAAGACATAAATACAATAATAAAATAATAAAAAAATTACGGTTTATTGGAATTAAATATATATAAAATTAAAGAGTGGGACACACTAAAATAAAAATACATAAAAAAATAAAAAAATATACAAACAAACATTAAACAATAAAATACAACAAAAACAAAAATTTGAAAAATAAATTGTGTTTACACTTGTAAACATTAAGTATTTAATTCGTAATCAAAGTCAGTGAAACTATCTTCGCTCAAATTAATTAAAATTGGTTCCTCTATTTCACTGATCATGATTTCGAGTTTCCACATTTTTATTTATTCTTTTATTATATGGATTTTTCCCAATTTTCCGCAGTAATTTTATTCAAAAAAATCTTTCAAAAGTTTAGTTGAATTACTAATTTTGTAAGTTGTGTTATTTCTAGCAACTCTACCTTTTACTTGAGAGAGATATTTCCTTCTCCAACGGACAGTTTCCGGACGCTCTATAAAAACAGATTTCCTATCTCAGCAAAAATTAAGTTCTCTGAGCAATTTCCAAAGCTCATTTCTTTTAATTTCAGGTAAATCCCGATCTTCAGTGATTTTAGTTAGAATTTTGTCGACGGTTGGGATCTGCTTCTCAGAATAAAATGTATGTACAAGTTCTTTTATTGCAGTTTTAATCTCTTCGTCCAACGAGGTTTTTCGTCTGCCTGTGATCGAGTGTGGCTTGGAAGTACTAACAATTTTAGTCGTTTTTTTCCTCCTTCAGTATTCGGTACATAGTAGACTTTCCAACTCCTGTCATGTTCGACCACATCTCAACATTATTATCTAGATATTGATATCTTAAGGCATCATAAACATTCATCGTAATAAGTTTTTAGTTGAGGAAAAAATGCATTGGTTTAACGATTTTGGAGTAAATATAGAGGTGGAAACCATATCTTTTGGGTATCTTACTAATCTCAAATAATATATAAAAACCAGCGCAAACAAGATAAATCATTAAGGATACACAGTAAGGTGTACTTTGCTCACTGACAGAAATTAAATTGAACTATCAGAAATTTTATTGTTGGAGTAAATTTATGAAAGCTTATAATATTTTTAAATATGATTAGATTTACGGCAGTCCTCAGTTACCTGCGGTACTGGTACAGGTACATTGGAGGTTTCGGTAACAGATTTATTACTCTCTTTAGTTCTTGAATAGAGTATAGGAATGTGTATGCTTGCAATCGCCCCCCCCCCCCTCTCAAGAGCTCAGAGGTAAAATTCTGCCTTTTATATTAGGAATGTGTATGCTGCTTGCACTCCCCTCCTCGTTGTTTTTCTTGCGATAGCCGCCCTCCAAGAACAATGAGTTCCAGAAAATACACCCTATTTTTCCTCTTATACTAGGAATGTGTATGTTGCTGGCATCCCTCTGCCCCTCTTCAAGAGCTTCAAATTCAGAAAAATAGACCCGACCCTACCTTTTACACTAAAAATGGGAATGTCTCCGGTGCCCCCCCCCCGTCGACAACTTGCTTTCGCTTGCCATACTGTACTTTTGTGATATCACCGCCCCCCCCCCAAAGAGGGAGGCTGGATCCGCCCCTGTCCGAAACCGATGACGATAGCCGTAATTTGTTTCCGCCATTATAATTTTCTCAAAAAATGGGCTCGCGGCTACTTTACCAGATTTTTAAAATCTTTTACAGTTTGACAGATAAAAACATCCAAAAAGATCCACCCTGTACAATTTTCAAGGATAATCTAAAATATTTTATATCAAAATATTTAACTCGATTTATGTATTTTCAGGAGATACGTTTAAAAACACGTTAATAAAGTAAGAACATTTATTTTCTTTAATAATTGGTCCTTCGAACCAAACAAATTCCTTCATCATAAATCAGCTTTAGCAATCTGTTCTGGTCACTGTACACTGATCTAATCCAAACTAATTCTTACGTGTTTACACAATATCTCCCGGCGCGGCGGTAGTTCCTTGACTTATTTTAAGCCAAAGCAAAACTCAGGGATCCCCACCTTTCACCGTGACGTCACTGCCAGTGTGCGAGAGTGTGTCGATCCAGAGATCCCGAAATTGACCGGCATACACATACATAGCACCCTTGATTAGTTACACTCATATTAATCAACGCAACGGTGCATTTTTTATACACTTCCTCCTTTTTAGGATGTAAAATTAAATAGGTCCAGCAGCGTCCCGATTCGCTTTCGGTTTTTTTATATCGCTCAGAATTTTCGCGCGTCTACTCGACTTAAGTAGATTCGACGATTCGATTTGACAACGATTTAACGTTTTTTTAACGAGTTTTTTTCGTGTTTTTGACACTGTTTCGCGAAATCAAATATCCAGGTAAGTTTTTCAATGTTTTAGAAAGTTTAATGGCATCTAAAAAAGCTGAAAAATCTTTATTTTGGTATTTTATTGCACGTTACGCGGCACACTTCGCATATGCATTAACTCACCAAATGTACATTGATTGTTTTTAAGCAAAGCTTGCCTTGATATTTATCGCTTTAGCAACACAAGCAAATTTTTAAGAATAATAGTCATAGTAATATTTTCGCAGCATCCGATCAAGTAATTTTGTTGTAATATATTATTTAATAATGTATTTTAGTTTAATCTCTGATTCAAAATTATACATAAATTTTGGCAAAAGTTGAGAACTTTTTGGCTTATATTGTCAATTTATTAAAAGAATGTTTTATTTTATATATTTGATGTCTTGGTAAGGTGCGACGAGATATGTATTTAAATTTTTGGCACAGATCTTTTCTCAGTCACTAAAATACTATTAGTCGCCTGTTATTTCCTGACCTATTTTTTCAAACCAGAAAATTTTCTTTTCTCTCGATACAACTAGGTTTTTAGGTTTATAAATTAGTGAGCGTGTTGTAAGTAATTTTTTTTCGACGGTAAAAATATTTTTAGACCGTTCATGTGTATTTTCAAAATTGTTTATTTAGGTAAGGAAATAATCTAAACTTCAATGCCGTGATTTTAAGGTCTAGTTTTAATTTTACCTTTACATCTGTTTGAATTAAAAATGTTCGAGATTACAACATTTTTCTTTTTAATGATACGAAATGTTATTTTTCGAAAGTTACCGGGCTAATTATATTTACGTTACAAGTGAACCTACTTTTTCTCTAAATATTTTATTTAAAAAAGTAATAATAAAACTTCAAAAGCTTATTTATAATTTTTAGTAACTATTTGGAATACTTAAAACACCAAACTTTTTGCTGATTTTTGCATACTTCTTATTTTCTGGTCAAAAAACACAAATTTGAATTTTCTTCTTTTTTTGCGATCGCACATAGTTTTCCCAAATTTTTTTTTTCACTTTTACACCGTATTTTGTAACCTAATTCTTTGAATTTTGCTACTTTTGCACTTTTTTAAATATTGCACATTTCGTAAAAAATGTACACAACATTTTATGAAAATATAACAGTCAATACTAAAAATCTAGCCGAAAAAAAACTTGAAGTAAATTAAATATCGCGGGCAAATTCACGCATTGTTGCCAGATGTTCAATGACCCTGAACTTTCAATTCAATAGTGATACAAAACTTCACTCTACCCTTTTTTTCTTAAAATTGAATATTAAATAACAAACAGACTGATCTATGGAAAGAGATTAAGAGAAGTAAAATATCAGTGACGGCTCTCTTGAAATGTCAGTAATATACAAAGTGATTCTCGGGGAACTTTATCGATCGATTGTAGGAAAACTATAATTAAGAAGAATCTGAAAATTTGATAGTGTACTAATGTGCATGGGGGACAGTGGGCTAAAATATTTCCAAGGTGGCGGTACTTCCGGTTATACCGGAAGTAGATGCCAACTTGCTTATTTTAAATCAAACACTCATATATTATTGCATTTTTGATTTCCACGTAAAATTCTAGACATATTTTTTGTATAATGTTCTATACTTAAGTCTCACCGTTTTGTACATATTTAAATTTTTATGACGCTTGCGAACCAAAACTTAACTATAAATTTTTCCTATAAGAAAGTCTTTTTTATTTAATTTGGGTTAGTTTTCTTGTAGACGAAGATCGACTTTAGTGGTCTTTTTATGATATTTGGAAAATTATTAGTAGAGTGGTCAAAAAAGAAGAATAAAAAATATATTTAAAAATCGTCAAAAGTCAATTTTTGCAAATAGAAAGCACCTATTTTTATAATTTTATCATATTAGGCATTAGAAATTAGGGTAACTTTGCATAAGGTTATCTATTCCAAAAATGTGTAGCTTTCAAAATATCGGCAATGCAACATTTTTCTATTGTAAGAATGCTATACGGCTTTCAAGTTTTGTTATTAGTTGGCCATGACGGCGAGGCGTGGCGACAATAAAACAATCGAACACTCCAGAATTGTCACTATTTTTTGTCATTTTACATTCATTAATGAGAATCATGTCGGGGCGATTAAATTACACTCACGGTGATTATTTAAACTTATTTATTATTTATGGAGAATGTGAGTTATTTCAAGAACATGCGATATATTCGCGATCCTACATTCTTCAAGAACTTTGGATCCATAAAAGCAAAAAAAAAATAGAAATAAACCAGAATATTCCACAAGCTGACAGTTTTTCTCAATTTTTATTGAAAATTCACATTTTTACGCAGTTTTTTTACTATTATTTTTTTTAAATCTTCAAGTGATCTGTCGTGCTTACGTATTATACTATAAGTGGCGAAATTTGAAGGCAGAGATCGGAAAACACGACTTGTATGTGTGTAAGTGAAAAAATAATTTTTGAAAAAATTCTTTTCAATCGGGAAAAATAGGTAGTATGCAAAAAATCAGCAAGAAAATTTGGTATTTTCCAAATAATTATCAATTTTTTGAAAACATTTCTTTTCTAAGATTTAGTTTACCTAAAAAATACTTATAGTTATAAAAAAATACGTGCAAAGCAAAAGGATAAAAGAGAAAATTATATCATTTTTGAAGGAAAACTGTATTATGTTAATTGTTTCCGCAATTAATTCTTGCTTTTATAACTTTGGTCTGGTATAAAATCAACTGTCTATACGCAAACAATTCTTTTTTAAATATTTTTTGCCTACATCTAAACACAGAGACCTCTTAATTTTAAATTTGAATAATGACTAAAGATTAAGCAAATTTTCAGTTGGTAAAGATCGTGCTTTTCTAAACTTTTTTTAGTTTTGACGTTGCCTTCTCTCACATGTCCCTCAACCACCTTGATAATAAAAACAATAGCAGATATAAAGGTCACAATAGGAAAAAATTCAAGGGGATAAGCATTATCTATTAAGTTTTTAACTTCATAAGTCTTACCCTGATTGCCTTTGAGCTTTAATTGCCTGCATGTTTTGCATTTCTTGGTATCAGTACGCACAAACAAAATTTCACAAATTTTTGTCCAAAATTAATTAACTAAATAAACATCTAAAAGTTATTTGAAATATAGAAAATAATATAAAATTACTAATCAATAAAGTTTGATTGTATATAAAAACAAGAGTTGAACATTTTTTTTATTCTTCTTTTCCTTTCAAAATCTCTCTGACTTATAAATATTTTAATTCATTTATTTTGGAAATTTTCTTGGAATGCTTTCTTGAATTGTCTGTCATATAAGGATGTGATGATATTGGGAGATTGTTAACCACATCTTCTATATTTTGAGTTCTAGTAAATTTTCTAGGATAATGTTCTCTGTACATTTTTATATCCTGATTCCTCGAATCTTAGGCTTCTTCTGATAGTAAATCTAAAGGCATTATACAATTTTCTATAATTTCCTATCAATGAAATAATATTTGGTGGACAGGTTTCAGTAGGGAAACCATGAATAATACTTAATAAATATGTCTGGTCCAGCTGCTTTGTTGTATTTTAAGTTATGGACAGCGTTTTCAATCTCTTCTTTTGTAATTAATGGACCAGTCAAACTATCACTTAAATCAGTCTCTCTTGGTGGTCTGTTGTCTTGAAAAAGTTCTCCGATGTATTCCTCCCAGATGTCAATTTTTTCTTTGCTTTCGAGAACTATCTTGTTGTTCTGGTCTACTAGTAAATTCCATATTTAAAAATATTAAAAAAGTTAGAAAAGTTTTTCTATATGCAATTTTTAGCCCATATACAAAATTTCAGCTGTATAAGATAATTTAGATTTTTTGTAAATTACACCACTGTTGCGAAATAAGACTCCACGCAACCTACATAAAACTTCTTAGTTTTAACAATGCTTCATTCCAGATATATTTTGTTTAAAGTAGCTCCATATTAAATATATGTTTTTCAACAAAATCCAAATAGGGCTATTGAAATTTGGTCACATGTGATGCAAAGTTTATTTGTTTTTGATCCTGTATAAAGTAACTTCATAAAATAACTATTTTCGATAACGTAGTTTGGGTCTAAAAGTAATACACATTAATATTAAGAAAATAGTTTAATTGAAAGATTCAAAATTTCTAATAAAAAAATCATAATAGAAAAATTAAACTCATTTTAAATTTCACCTTTTTAATTGATAACAAATTATTTTTGGCATTTAAATATTAAACTAAATACAATTCAAAAACTAAAAATTTAAAATTACATTTCTGTGTGCTTTCCATTGCGTTCAACACAAACAATTGTTCTTGTTGACACATCTTTAACAGAATTTCTGATACTAAGGGGCCTTATTTCTAAAATACAGTTTCGAATCACCCTTTTCCAAATGATCAACATTACGAAAAGGTCTTTGTTTGTAAACTTTTTGTTTTAGGTAACCCCACAAGAAAAAAAGGAAGTGAGGTTAAATCCGGAGACCTAGCCGGCCAGTATTGCTCCATATTACGCCCAATTACTATTGCCCCTAAATATTTCCAAGAGGCGTTCTTGAACCTGTCTTGTATTGTGGATAGGAACACCTCTAAAAAAATAAGGACCAACAACTAGATCGTTTAAAACACCGCACCACACATTTGTTTTAAAGGAATACTGGTCTCTGCATTCTATTATAAAATTTGGATTTTCTTGAATCCACCATCTGCAATTTTGAGAGCTAACAACGCTGTTCGAAGTGAAAATGGCATCGTCAGTCCATAAAACGTGAAAGGAAAAGCACACATCTCCTTTTTCCCCCTGGAAGCAAAAATTGATTCCCAAATGAATGTCAAAATCTTGTTCCTTAAGAGTACTTATAAATTTCGATTTATAAGGTTTAAATTTATTTTTGTGCTGTTCCACAACATCTAGGTACACATTTAATGGGACTTCTTCACTATGTTTTATAGAATTGTGAGGTTTTTTAAATGAACTTTTCACCGACCCAGTTGATTTAAATTTCTCCATAATCCTACTCACCGTAGATTGTTGGGCATTTTTGCCTGAATGCCTTTCATAAAAAATATTGGCTGCTACACGATGACTTGTGTTTTCACCACCTATTAATACAATTTCAGTTTTTTCCTAGAAACTTAACATTTTTTTATTAATACGCAGTATTAATTAAAAGCCACTATGACAAACAGAAAACGATTTGACTGTCATTATTAAAACAAGGGCTTGATGATCTTTTTTATCATTTGTTTTACGGCCAACTTGTTTTTGATGCATCATCGTAAGGTACAAAAGACTATTTTAACTTTTTATTTCAAACATGACAATTTTTAATAATGGAGTTTTAAATTAAATCGTTGAAACTAGATAAACTTTACGTAAAGTTAAATAAAAATTTATTTTCCCCCTAATGCAGACTTTACTTATGACATTATGTACTTGTTTGTCTTAATTATAATGTGAATTAGCTTTAGGCACAAACTAATTTTCAAAAATAGTTGTCTTATGAAGTTACCTGCTATAGGATAGCCCCATTTGGATTTTGTAAAAAAACAAACATTTAATATGGCGCTACTTTAAACAAAATATGACTGGGGTCAAAACTAAGAAGTTTTATGTAGGTTGCGTTTAGTCTTATTTTGCAACCGTGGTGCAATTTACAAAAAATGGGCAAAAAATCTAAATTATCTTATACAGCTGAAATATTGCAATGGATAATGCTAATCATGTGACTATTATTTTTTTGGTTAATTTTCATCTCGATTCAAGTAGAAATTGATGCCAAAATCAAATTTTGAATAAAGCTATTAAAATCCCATATGATGCGGACTTTACTGGTCACACTGTATAGGGATCAATCCAAGCGATTATTAAGTAGAGTCCGCCAAGTTCCACAAATATTTATATAATAGATATTTACCTAAACAGCTTCGTGAATTCTGAATCATTTAAATCTCGAAATCGACGCAACCGTGGTAGAAATCGACGATTATAATTTGCCATTTGCTTTTCCGTTAATCTGACATCCTCAGGTTCATCGTGGTTCAAAATTACTTCCTCAATATCCATTTTATATATGTATATTTGCGAACAAAAATATTTCATAAAATTTACATTATTTTCAAAACAATCATTAATTTTCTTGAACTTTTATAACCTAAAAATACCGCATAATGACAGGAATGACAGTATCGTTCTCTCAAAATCTCGCCGTTCTCTTGATTCGGACTAGTAGAACAAGTTCTCTCAAGATTTGATGGATGTGACCATCGCTTAAAATTACGAGAATACGGTTTCATACTTTTTCGTGAGAACCACGCCCACTTTCCATCAAGATGATCGTTCTCTCAAGAACGAGAATAGGTACCCTGGACTCTTGGTTACGTGTATATCCGACTATAACAAAAAAAATCATTTGTCACATGTGTGATTGACATTTATATATACATTTCATTTCATGCTTGAACTGTTGGATGCAGAATTAACTATGAACAATTGTTTTTACCTATGAAATAATTCAAAATATGGAATACATGTTTATTGACTATGCAGACATGCATCTGATGTATGGTTTTGCATCTTGCAATGCTTTGAAAGCCAGGAGGTTATATCACAACAGGGAGAGTGGTAGGCGATTCCATTTAATAAGGTAATATTTTTAAATTTCTTCATAATTGTAGGAAATTTTGGGAAAAGAAGTACTAATTCTGATCAGGAAAGAACAGTACGTATGCCGAAATTAGAGGAAGATATTTTAAATGCTGTAAATGACACATCTTCAACGAGCACTTGAAAATTATCAGCGCAATTTGATACGTCGAAAACAATAGTACATGAAGTTTTTTAAAAACAGCTGTTATATCCATATTATTTGCAGAAAGTACATGAACTGATTCCTGACGATTTTCCCCGTAGAGTACAGTTTGCAAACTGGCTATTGGATCAGCAACGAAATAATGTAAACTTCATTGGCACTATTCTCTTCACAAACGAAGCAGGGTTTACCAAAAATGGTCTCATAAATTTACACAACTCACATGTATGGTCTAATGAAAATCCTCATGCAACTATTGTGTCGCATCATCAACATCAGTTTCAATCAATTAATGTCTGGGCAGGAATCATTGGCAATTTTTTGACTGAACCATTTGTATTGCCAGCGCGACACAATGAATAATTTTATTTGGAGTTCCTCCAGAACGCTTTTCATGATTTAGTAGAGCACTTACCATGATGGGGTACCACCTCATTTTAGCGTTGCTGTGCAGGATCACCTGAATAACATCTATCCAAATCATTGGATAGGTCGAGGATCTATTGCCTGGCATCCTCCATCTCTCGACCTAATGCCGTTGGATTTTTACCTGTGGGAACACTTCAAAACTTTGGTGTATTCCACTCCGATCGATAGTAAGTAGAAAATTCTACGGAGAATCATGTTTCCTTATGATCAAATAAGGAAAAATGTTGAGTTAATGTGGCGGATACAGCAGTCCTCAATTCGTCGTGCCCGCAGTTTTTAACTAAGCAGTTAGTTTAACTTTTTATAGAAACTATGGTGACAGTGGAAAATTCCTCTCTTTTCATATTCAACCCGACAAAAGTTAGGGGACTAACAGTGTAAATAAAATCTTGGATAGTAATTTGAAGGGCCTTACCTGGTATACATCATATTAAAAAAATTGAAATATACCTGGTGGTTCAATAATTATGTGTAAAAAACTTGATTCCATTGCAGCTCTTTGGAAATTCAAATCTCCGAAGAGGAGGCCTATACGAAAAAAGGTTATATGAACAGCCTGTACATTCTTTCCCTTTTCTCTGCCTGAAAAGAGAATACATACATATAGGCATTTGTTCAAATATTTATTTACTTATTGTTGCATTTGACAATTAAAGTTAGATTAGCTTAATAAATTAAGAAGTTCGTCATCCCTTCAAGCCGAAACATTTTCACCGCAGCGGTAAAAACTCATAATGTGACATCGCACTAAAGGAGGCGTCTTATGCTGCATTAGTAAATATAAAAACAATCAGTAAATGAAAACTTTCCATAAAATAACCGAAATCAAAAATTGTATCTACAAAAAAAAAGAAACTCCAATAAAAACTCTTCTGTAAAAAGTGGTCAAGTGGTTGTTTGCCTGTGAAAAGTAGAGACCTAAAAATCAATCAAGTTCAACGATTCCATAAATTACTGGCCTTAAAAAGTATTTTCATTCAAATCAGATTTTTTTTAATTTTCCATGTCGGGCTAAACTTTGTTTCCTAAAATTTCAGTCGAATTTGTTTTCGTATTTCTTGGCCATTTCACATCACATAAACATCAGGATTTCGCAGTCGCTGTCATTTGACTTGACCTTAAAATTCGTAATTGAAAGATACAAAACTTTGATATTTTCTATGTTTTGATAGCACGAAACGATATTTTAACACTTCTCTAAATGATATTTATTACTTGCATTCAGGTGAATTTATTATTGGGTTCGTCTACGTTTACATTACGAAGGAGCTTTCTTATGTTATCGTTCGACTTTTCAATCATCAGGCAATACCACTGTTGGAAGATGAGTTATTATCGCCATCTCATTCTCTCTCTTTTCACAAATATTAAGGTTGTTTTATCTTGTTTTAACAAATTATATTATGCTTCGAATTTTTACTCTGTTTTTAAAATTGTAATTTTACGAGAATATTTCTAGGTGTTCTCTATGGTTTATAGTAATTTTTTTTTTTTGAATCTTGAAAATATGGTTTTTTACCATTAAATTTTAAACAAAATGGCATAGGTCCGAAATCGATATCTCGTTTTTTAACAATTTTATAGTGTTATAACAACAAACAAATTCTCTGATCCCATGGCGACTTATCATGTTGAAGACTTGAATATAGCAACTCAAAATACATAACAATTAATTATAAACCTTCATAGAACTCAATTAACTACGAAAACTCTTGAGGACCTACACTAATGACAACATCTTTACTATACAGTAAAAATGGTGCTGGTAAATAAATTGCACATCGCCACAAAACTGCAGCTTAACAATTAAAGTGACATTTTAAGAACTTATTGCTGGATCATGAACACTTATTTTCTAAATTTGTCATAAATTAACAAAATTTAAAAATATATCTCGTGATAAAATATGCTTCAAATATTTTCACTTCTACAAAATATTAAAATCTAATATTCTAAATAGAGTTTGTCAAATATACCAAATGACTTTACAAACTTATGTATTTCTGATTCACACGTTTAGCACTTCATCTATTTTTTTGTGTTGATGCAGTTGAAGAATTATTTTCATTGTCATAATAGATTTTACAACTTAACAAAATTTAAAATAGTGTATGTGGCATGGTCATGAAAATGCTTGAACTTTTTTCATTACTACAAAATATTAAACCATAATGTTCTATATAGATTTTTTCAAATATATTACATGAATTTGCAACCCTCAGTATTTGCGCACATTTCTAACTGGCACATGCAAAACCTTTTTTGCTGTGATTAAGCAGTTTAAGAGCTAGTTTGTTTATTATAGGTTTGTCTGCTTAACAAAATTTAAAAATGTGTATATGTGGCATGGTTGTGAAAAATGCTTGAACAGTTTTCAGCTACCACAAAATATTTAAATATAAAATTCTCAACAGAGTTTTTCAAATAACTCATATAAATTTGCAACTTTCTGTGTCAACACATGTTTCTGATTGACACATACAGCACTTCATCTATTTTTTTTGTGTTTGAAAAATAATTATAACTTTCATTTGTAAATCATTTGCACACGAATAAAGATTTTGAAAAATGTGCTTTCTGCATATATACCCAGGAGTGTGGAAAGACAGAAGTGAGGTTTAAATCGTTCCATAATATTAAACTCGATTAAAATGATCATTCTTTTTAGTTACTCTTGCCAAAACTTTATGTGTATATGTATAATAAAACTATATGTGATATTGTTCATTTTTCAGCTTTTTTAAAATGCCGTTTGCATATGTCTTTTTTTCAGCCTAATTTTATTTTGTTATTTTTGCATTGGAATGGTTTGTATGTTGCAGCTTATTGCACGATTTAACTGCCTTTTAACCATGCAGGAGCTATACATTGATATACCATCACCCAAATCAACTAAAAGGTGATTTTTATATTATTATTTTTTTATGACATAGTCAACAAAACACATTAAAATAATATTCCTTTCTTTTTCGTGTATAATAATAGATATAATTTTCATAAATTAACAAGCCAAATCTTAAAGGACATATAATTTTCGGCACTCTTGGAAACACAATTGAAATAAGGTTTTTAAATACTGTAAATAGATATAATCGTTTTAACCTTATATGATTGGGTTAATCATTTGTTACTTACTCTATTATTTTATGGAAATCGGAGTTATTATGAATAAATAATTTTTAAAAATCGAAAGAAATTACGATAGTAAAAAAACTAGGATTTAGGACACAGGTTTTTAACCTCCCTTCACATAAATTTTAATTAGGTATACTTTCCTCCTTATTGTATCAAAAAAATTCATATAAAAATTTTTCAAATTAAATTCTTAAATACGAGGTGTGGCTATGAAATAACGAGATTATTGCTATAAAAAAAAAACATTTTATTTTAAATATATACATATTAAGTTATTATCACCTTCAATATTTTCAACAATTTTCCATTGTTCAAAACAATGCTGGAAGTATTTTTCTGTGAACTTCTTCATATCGCGGGCCGCTTTTTTTATAGCTTCAACGCACGTAAATCTTGTTGCCTTTAATGCAGATTTGTCCTTGGGAAACAGACAAAAGTCACATGTTGCAAGGTCAGACGAATAGGGAGGATGCTCGAACTCTGGGATATTGCCTTGGTTAAAAACGTCTTGAGAGACAATGCAGAATGAACCTTATTCTTCTACAATTCGGCTAGTTTTTTCCATATTATTTCACTAAATTGAGCAAAAACCTCAAAGTGATAATGCTGATTATATGTTTAAACTTTAGAGGAACCCAGTGAAGCTACACAATCTCATGAATATGAGAAAAACAATCATCTTGAATCTCGATTTGCTCAAGCAAAAGTAAAAATAAATTCTTGTCCAAATGTAAATTATTCAGTCAATGTCAATAATACGCTTTGACCAATATAATAAAAATTTAGGGAATTGATTATCGCCACACCAATATTGGTACATAGTGGCACGAAGCACGGTGGGAACATTTTTAGTATAAGGGAGATATTATACATGAGCAGTACAGTTTTATATGTAAAGTTCATAGGGGTACCTCACGAAAAAAAAAATTAAACACTAGGATTATTTTGACGTCTTCTGTTCACTGTCGAGTGTTTGGCATATACCTTCTGGATACCCTGTATAATTACCTTAAACTAGTCCTACAAACGGTAAAAAATATTTAAGACCATAAATTTTACAGCATCCAAAATTGCAGATGAAATTATTACACGCACAAGTGTTACTTTAATTAAGGAAAATAAAATTAATTTATCCAAACAACTATAATGTAACATTTTATTAACCTTTTTCTCATACGCTTTGTAGTCATTAATTTATTAATAGTGAGTTTTTGATACTGGTTAATGGGATTCTTAAAACATACAATGCACATTGCTATTATACCCGACAAATATGTAATCTTACTGTAAATTTTGTCGATAATAAAATAATACTGCGCAACAAATTTTAATTTATTTGTTGTATCTTGTACGAAAAGTGCATTTTTTTGTTAAGTTTGGGGTGCTGAACACAAAAGTGATAATGAAATTTAAAATTTAGTTGCAATTTTCAAGAACAACTTTTTTTTTATTTTATTTTTAACAAAATAATAAAAAATACATACTTTTGCACTTGTAGAGACACTAAATATCCTGTTTGTTTGCGTTTCTTTTGCAAATTGTTTCTGGAGCATCTCTAACAAGAGTCCAAGAGTAGTCGGCAAGCATGGAAGCATTCCCCTTTCCTTGGTACCTTTTCTCCATTGAAGATATATCTTGATAGAAGCGTTAGCCGCGCTCATCACTTACAGCTCCGCAGTTGTCAGGAAAAAAGTCCAGATGTGAGTGAAGGAGATGGGTCTTTACAGATATATTGCATCCCATTTTTTGATACGATTACAGCATATTTCCAACAAGAGTAACGTAAATGTCAGCTTTTTTATTTTCGAAAAAATTTATGACTACGAGGCGAAACTCATTCCAACCATATTTTTTAATATATGATAAAGTGCAGTCAAAATATTTTTCTTTCAGAATATTTCGAATCTGTGGCCCAACAAAAATACCTTTTTTAATTTTTGCTTCGCTTAGCTTTGGGAATTTCTGAGGCAGGTACTGAAAAGCTGGCGATCTGTATTCAGTGCCTTAACAAAGTTTTTCATTAGGCCCAATTTGATATGCAGTGGTGGCAACAAAATCTTTTTAGGTCTATTAATGGGATATGTTGTACATTGTTTTCATCTGGATCTAATGATTGTAGAACGGACCAGTATTTTCCATTGTAATCAAGTGTTTTTGCCCGACTGCCCCATTCACATAAAAAACGTAGCCTAGCTGAAACGTAAATAAAAGACCAATCACCTTTAAGTCATCACAGATCTGCCATTGGTACTCATAGCATTTTATAGTTGTCAATAGGTACTTCATATTGCCGTATGATTCTTTCATGTGAACTGCATATCCAACAGGAATAGAGGGTAAAATATTTCCCATATCCAATAGTACTGCTTTTAAATTCAATGTTAAACTGTCTATAAACAATCTTCATTTATCTGGCTTGTAGTTTATATTTAAAGCCGCCAATAAACCGCTAATGTTATTGCAGAAGACCAAGTTCTTTTCCATGTTAAAAAATGGTGCTAGGCCTTTATGGCGTTTACGAAAACACATACTGAAATATCATCTTCTAATAAATTCCATTGCTGCAATCCTGATCCTAGTAACTCTGCTATAATTTTTAAAAATTCTATGTCTCTCACAAGATCGTTTAATTCTGATAGGGTCATTTTTGCGGTTGGCAGCATAACGTATTGGGTATGAAATCAGGATCTCTTAATGTTGATGGCATATCTCCTTATTGAGAAATCATTGTTTCGTTATTATCTGATTCGTGAATTCGTTTCTGGGAGTTCTGGCATAGGAAATTCGTCATTATGAGGCAATGGTCTCATGGCAGATGCTATATTTAATAGCAATCATTAGCATAATTTGAAGGCTCTCTCCAGATTATTGGGACAGCAAACCGTATAGACCGTTTTTTACAATTTAACCAGTTTCTCAGACTTGAAACTTTGAGCGCATGCATTACTGCAGATATGTGACGCCCACTGTTTGTCTTGATCCCCAATACCAAAATAAAGCTGATATGCCTTTTTTATCAATAGGGTAATAGACCGCGTCTGAGATGCAAAAGTCACCTCACCACAGACATGACAAAAGTGATCTGGATTGTTTACACATTTTTGAGATATCTTACCATCTCAACTATTCGATTCAATCACTAACTTCGACTGATTTATCCCTCTGCTTTGTAGCTGCTTATATACCCAAATACGACTTCTACATTTTTAGAGTATATTCCAGAATTTTCTATTCAATTCCAAAATATTTGCAATAGTGGCGTTTGTCATTTGTTTGTATATAGGGACTATTCAGTACAAAGCAGGCCTAAAAGTCGATTTACATGGATTTCAATGGCTATTTTCCTTATTTTAAGTTCTGAGGGGTCGGGAATTCGTATATGGGGGTCATCCCTGGAGATTCCCGATGCGGTGTTACCAAAGTGCGCAAAATGTCCTTAACTTGGGGAAACGTATATTTAACAACGTCGCACCCCTCTGTTGTTATAACAATACAAATATACCACGTGTATTCTTGCGGTTACATTGTTAATATATAGGAACATGATATAACGTATCTCTAAAACTTCAATTAATATTAAAATGATAAATTTAGTTGTGGTTTTAGCGCATCAAAAATGGTAAGAATTTATTTTATATACATTTTGGCTGTTGTCCAGCGTCATTTACAAATGAACAATACAAGATTAAAAACCGAGAAAGTGTCAGGTCAGCAAGAAAGTAATTTCGGTTCTGTGGTGTAAAATAAAGAATAAACTTTTGTTCAATGGCATTTTGCCATCTTTTTTGCAGTTGCAGGATTCAGCCCTCATAGAAATTTTTACCATTCAAAGAGTTTTTCAAACTTCAAAATAAAGGGTAATCAGATGGTACCAGGTCAGGGCTGTATGGCCTCAATAATTTCCCTCAAGTTTAATAAATATGCGTGAGGCTGTGCATTATCAAGATAAAACATACTTCCTTTCCGATTTGCCAATTCTGACAGAGTTCCTTTGATTGCCTCATCTGACTTGATAGTCCTTCCTCTTGATATCAGCTTAAAATACATATCACCTTTATAGTCCCGCCAAATTGACAGCATATCTTACAATTCGGCTTTAGATGTGGTTTGTGCTGGTTCATCATGCTTAGATCATGATCGTTTTGGAATAATGTTTATAGATGACAAATTTTTTTTATCACCAGTAATGATTCTATTCAAAAAAAAGTTAATTTTATTGCGCGTGAGATGCATATAGCATTGAGTTCTTTTATGCAATCAACAACATAAACTTCACATATGTCTTTGTAAGCCTCAGCAGCTTTTTTTCCTTTACGTTCATTGTTCATTTCTGCACTCCATGTTAAAATTGACCCTAAACTAACAACAACAAACAAAACTAAACACAAGTTGCTTTTAAAGTAATCTCAATGTGACTGATACCAAATGTCACAAGAAAAATCCATAACACTGACAGAAGTCCTTCAAAACAATTACAACGCTCTCGATGTGTGACAACCAAAAATACTTGCTTGTTGACCTAATATAAATATCTTATCATCTACTTTCCACAGAATATAAAAAATTTCATAATTTCTCAAAATGTCAACGATTCGTTTTTCATCTAATTAGGCGTAAAAGACCTTTTCATATTTTTTTATATTTTTTGCGATGTATCCTATGCAGGAAAATATACGCATAATTTTTTATTTTTCAATTGGGATGTTGACTGTATTCAAATAAAATATATAATTTTGCTGCGAAGCGGTAGTTTCCACAATAGAAATCCTAAAAGCATAATACTTTTCTTTATTTTTAAGGAATTTTATTTTTATTTAATAATAAAAATGTAATGAAGTCTCCTTCGTGATGTGACAACGAACACCAATCAAAATGAATGATGTCACTCCATACTAACGTCATCGCTGGCAATCCGTCCTGATACGGTTATTCTTTTGAGTCATTATAACTTTCAGTTCTATCACTTGAAGTAATCATGATGACTTCGACCTAATGACAAGTAAATGCATATTTAAAAGAACATGGTTATCAGTTTCACTTTTTTCACTTTGATCACTTGATAATTACTCTAAACAATACAGCCAACCTCATCGCTGTCACGAACTTGACATAAATTTTTTGTTTTTTTGTCACATTCGTGATCGCTGTCAAGGGCTACGTTCCCTAGTTCATATTTTATAGTCATTTTCATGTAATTTCATGGAAATTTGCTTACTTTTTCCTTTGAAAACGATTCTAAGGAATTTTTTCATGAAGGAAAGTGGATTTATTGAGGCAAATAGTTCGAATTTGCCGAGAATTGATGGTTTTATGGTGGTCAATTTCTTCGCAACAAACCGTAACTTCTGCTCTGCTGAATTTAGAAATATGGAGACTCCATCTAAGTAATTTATGAAGAATTGTGATTTCCGCAACTGATAATGAATACATAATAGTACTCATAGGTATTTATAAGCTCAAAACTAAAATAAAACGAGTAGTTCCGGGCTAGCTGAAGCTACATTTTCCTATTATTTTCCGAACGTGGAACGCGAATAAATAACTTTTCAGGTGTTTTAATTGTAGTACTTGTACACTGGGGCACCGCACAACACTTAAAATAACTTAGAACTCATTTTATATCACAAAACTTACGAAAAAAATTTATACATCTTTGTTAGTTTACCAATGTGACGTCACATTGGTCAAGTAACAAGTATTGGCGTTTTGGCGGGAAATTTTAAATGGAATTTAAAATTTGTGATTTTTAAAGAACTAGTTGTATTAAAAAAAATTAAATATTTTCGGCTACATTACATTACATTACATTAAGTACTTATGCATTAAACACATGATTTCCTGTTTCAGATACTATTTTATCAGAGATAAAAACGGTGATTCCCCTAATGTTGATAAACCTATTTACTATATATATAAAGCATGTGTCGATTCTGAAATTTTTGCGTTTGAAAATTAAGTTTATTGCCTGCAAAAACTCCTAAATATTATGGACATTAAATACGGAAAATTATTTTAGTGTGTTTTAATATATTTATGTAGTAAGTTTAAGTTATTTTAGAATCTGTTATTTTTGTGTACCTACTATAATTTATTTTGGTACAAACATATTTATATTAATGTTTATTTCATATAATTTATAGGTAGCTTGTGTGTAAACTTTGTTAACAAAAAGAACACTTTATTGGCCATTTAAAAAGAATTTTTGAAATATACGTTATTTTCAAGATTCATTTTTTTTTACTATGCAAGGGAGCAATAAAGGTTACATATTAATGCATTAAAAAACAATTTTTCAAATATGACGCTGGCATTCACTATTACAAAAAAGTAGAGCAACATTTTTAAACGCTGTACAAATACCAATATTGAATGGATGAATGAATAAAAGGTGACCTTGTTGGGTCCTTTACATCTCAAGCAGTATCATTAATTGTACATGTCTTACAGCTTCCAGTGACATATTGTATCTCCAAAATATCCCAACCCCCCCAGTCCGTTGAGTGCTGGGCACTCTCTGAGGATATAATAAACCTCATCCAGATACCATCTGCATATCGGGTCGTCTACGATACCAATCTTATGAAGATAGCCCCTTAAGTAACTATATCCTGCCAACAGTCCCACCTCGATTCACAGTTATTTCCTTCCTAAAGAGAAAAGCTTCCTAATAAGCCGTGCTCTATGTTCTTTGGTACACCTCATTCCATAAGCCTCTCTCCACGATTTAATAAATTTACTTTCCAGCAACATTTCTAATTCCATTTTATCAACGGTAATTGGGCCAGGTAGGATTGGTTGGGGTTTATATAGTTCAACCGCATACTCCATCATTGCCAGGCGGTCTGGTTCTTCATTCCCGTGTATACCCAAGTGACCCAGGACGCACACGAGTCTGATTGTGCGGCCATTCCTCGTTAGACTATTCAGTACATCCTTGCATCAGTCACAAAGTTAACTTCATTACCAATGGGACAGCACTACTATTTGAGCATATGTTTATATGCATATTCCTGCTTATGTGCATCTCACAGAAATAGCCACACTACTGAATAGCTGTAAAAATCGTCGCACATTGTCCGAGAGAGTAAACCATCCGGTAAATTAATCCGCGAAATTTTGCGTCAAACCAGACAACAAATCCGGATGGTGACAGGACTTGTCACTGGCCACAGTGGCTTGAGAAAACATCTACATAAAATGAGCATTTTTAATGAAGAACTATTATGTAGACTATGTGATGAAGAGGACGAGACCGCCTCACACATCATTTTCAAAAGAGAAGATTTAACCTACTGGAGACACCTTCGGGGATCAATCAATCCGGAAGGCTTATATTATACCCAAAGGACAAGTGCAATTAAACCTGATCAAGGCAACCAACTTGTTCACCTAGAACGGATATAACAGGCGACACAAGAAGTCTCAAGGCTGCAGTGTAAGGGCTTCTTAACCCTGGCCTGCTAAATCCTATAATGAATCAATCAATCAATTAATAAATTACCTCCTGTATTCTCCTTCAGGTCTTTAAAGGAAAAAGAAGATAGACATTCAGTTTATTTTCTGCGAATTATTTCGGCAGGAAATCGACCTGCAGACCTTTTTAATGTGAAAACTGTAGAATATCAACAGTTAAACATCTATCCGGAATATAAACTGTATATCTATCGTATTTCCATTTTGCGTTTGACTGTTAATATTTTACAGTCTGGCATAGAAGATGTCTGCAGATTTAACGTTCTGCCGACATGTCTTAGAATTTAGATTTTATATAGACAGTTGTTTCTTCTGAATTTTGCTCTTGATTCATTACAGCCCCACTGATGAGATCATTAGGTGATTAAAACGCGTATGAAGAGAGAACTAAAGTTGGATTAGGAGGAAATAAACGGAAAAATAAAAACGGTAGCTTATTAAACTGATTCTTATAAAAGTTTTCTTTGTACCTTACTGAAATTTCAATTTTTAAGCTTCTCATTACTCCGGTCTATGCATGGATGTCGTTTGACTGTTGATATTTTAAAGTCTGACATGGAGAATGTCTGTAAGTTTAACATCCTGCCGACGTATCTTGGAATTAGATCAGCACCACTGATGAGATCATTAGGTGATCGAAACGCGCTTGGAAAGAATACCAGAGTTGGATTCTCAGGAAGTAAACTCTCCGCCTATCTTTTTTCTTTTAACGACCTGAAGGAGAATAAAATCGGCACCTTATGAAACTAATTCTAGGCTCGTAAAAGAATTCTTTACATCTTACTGAAATTTATTAAGATTGTCAAGATAATATTTCATTAAAATTAGCTAAGGATCATAAGTTTTTTTTTAATTCAAAGAAACAAAAAGGCACTTTATTACTCTACTTTTGTCGAAAAGTTGATTTATGGTTGGCGGATAATTTTCTAAAATTTTTATTTTTAAAAAAATTGTATAGCAGGCTCAGAACTTTAATTTACTGACATAATGTTTATAGCAGACAGGAAAATTTAAAAGATAAGAAATAAAGATATCTATTATCTATAACAACTTTTCTCAGTTATACGAAATCAAATTTTGTACCTATAATATTCGATATGTTATTCAACACAGTTCTAGTAGAAAACGATGTCAAATTAATACCAAAATAGAATAGTTTTAAATTCTTATATCAATATCCTTAATTTTTTAATAGATACCTAAATTTTCCACGTTTTATTGGACCTGGTGCTCTTCTTCTCACGATTCTATTTATTATTACTCCCAATATAAAAAATATGTATGTCACTTAAATTATTCTGTTCTTACCTTCTTAAAACATCAATATATTTATGTTATTTAGATCAAATTAACAATTTTGTTAATTTATTAGTGTATACAGGGTGTTAATTTGAAAACTTCCCACCCTTAATATCTACCATCCAGTAAATAATATAAAAATTGAAAAGACACCTAAATTTTATTTTCAAGTGGGACACTTTTAAAAAATATTTGCAGCCTTCGTGGTTCAACCCTCTGGGAGGTGTAGATTTAACCTTTGAAATCTTAAATAGGGAGGAGGATCAAGTGGCGCCTCATATTAATGCTCATTCAGTTCTCTTTCCAATAACATCCGAGTTTATTATTTTCTGGGTAGTAGTTTTGTAAAAATGGCGTTCCAAAACAGACGAAATTAGAACTTTCTTGCACTGAGATTGATTGTTTTTTGTATTAATTATTCCAAACATACTTATTTAGTTGATTTCCTACTTAGGAGATAAACGTAGATATAACTAACATTAGTTCCAACCCTTGAACCGGAGCAAAGTCTAGTCTAGATATTTGATTTTTTATTGGGTGATTATTTTACTTTTACAAAAAAACTTAGTTTGCGAGAAATAATTTTTAAATATAAAACAGATAGGATCCACCTATCCACTATCTTATAAACTGTTCAAAATACTGCCCATTATGCTCTAAACAGTAACAAAGTTTATTTTCAAACTCATCTAACATTTCGGAAAACTTCAAAAAGTATTGATCAGCATGC
Organism: Diaprepes abbreviatus; assembly: GCA_034092305.1. Classification (NCBI taxonomy): domain Eukaryota; kingdom Metazoa; phylum Arthropoda; class Insecta; order Coleoptera; family Curculionidae; genus Diaprepes; species Diaprepes abbreviatus. Next base: position 9,000,596 of record JASJET010000200.1, read on the forward strand.
TGCTGCAATTCGGCTTTTAAGATCATCAATATCTGCAGGTTGTGTTTCATAAATAACAGATTTAAGATGTGCCCAAAAACAGAAGTCTAAGGAAGATAAATCCGATGATCGAGGAGGCCATTTAATTGCTCCCTTTCTTCCAAGCTATCCATTCAGGAATCTCTCGTTTAACCACTATCGGACAAGAAGAAAATAATGAAAATGGAACACCGTCCTGCGGAAATGTAACACATCTTCTTGTAAAATTAAATTACCTGCTGCATCAATTTGAGTCTCTAGCTGGTAACTTATAAAAGGATCGATAATCTCTTCAAGCATATTAAGGTATAGATCATCAGTGAAGTTTTCTTGAATAAATGCCCTTCTCGTAAAATTTGCAGGTTTTCGTTACTCCAATAAAGAGAAGTTTTTTTATTTAGATTGCCATTTAGAAAAAATGTACATTCATTGCTGGAACAGATACTTTGTAGACTAGATTGAACATGGTTTCATAAGACTCTATTCTTATACCAAAATGGTCCTCATGGAGTTTTTTGAAGTATATGTATTTTCCACGGATGAGATTTATGTCATTTTAGTGCTTTTCTTATAGTCTCGTGTGACATTCTCGTCTGTTCTTCTACTCTTTGTAAGGCGTTGGTGTCGAAAACCTCAATTTGGGCTTCTTTATTTAGTACTCGTTGGTCATTTCTTTTTCTATTTTTCAATGAACCAATTTCTGAAAACTTTGCCACTAAATCGAGAACATACCTGTAACTTACATCACGATTTGGATTTTTTTATTAAAGACAAATGTCGCATTTTGTGAACACTCTCCGACCTCTGCATAAATAAAAATAACTGCTACAGTTTATTCACTTATTAAAATTACCACTGAATAGTTCAACATGTAAAAAAGAATTAATCATACTATAATAAATCCTTACCCCCTGATTCACTAACGTGGTTTAACTTTAAAACCGGCCTAGATTGACAGTAGAAAATTGACAAGGGTAACAATAAGTCAAGCAAGTTTTGAACCTTTAAAATATAATTAGAAGAATATCATAAGAAAAACAAAACTCGTCATCTAGAAAATCTAAGTTCCAAGGCCACTAGATCGGATCTAAGTCTGAAACCTTTTTAGTGAATCTGGCTACAAAAATTTGCTGTTTTGTTTAAAAAGAAACCCAATTTTTAAAATTTTTTCGAGTAGCAAAAAAAAGGTACACTTTTTCAGTAGGATATTCTACAGATAACAAAAATTTAAAATCCTCCATCTAATAAACTCAAATTAGCTAGAAGGTTACTTTGCTCCTGATAAAATTTCTACTAAAAGGGGAATCAACATAATATATTTTTTTAACAATAACCTAAAAACCATAAATCTCAGTTCAGGGGAGTTCTAATTACTTCTGTAAATTTAGAACACGATTTTTCGAAAACTTTCCGATTTTCAATATTATTTAGTGGTTAAAATGTAATATGAAGCCGTAAGAAAAATAACAGTTGATAATCAATGTGAAAAATGCCTCGAAAGATGTTTTTAGATTTTAAAAATTTTCATAAATTAAGATCTCGTACAATTCCAAAGATCTCAACATATTTGCTGCCAATTTTATACAGACATTGTACGAAATATGTTACAATAATGAAAAATATGATTTAAAAGATGTCCCCCTTTTTAGCTATAATTTTTATAATAGTTATTTCTAAAATTGCAGTATCAAAATATTATTGAAGTTTCTGTGTTTATTCATTTAGGTTTATTTACGACCTTTTCGACATCAAGATGTCCCCCACAGCAACGCTTTTCAATCAGCCATCACAGCTTTCATCCCCATTTTCTTCACTGAATCGACATTCGAGACAGCAAGAATATGGAAGTTCCGGATCAGCAAATTCTCTTTTTACTCCGTCCTACACGACACCAACAAACTGGTACTCATATCAGAGTACTGAACCATATCAGGTACCACCATAATTTTTACAGTACAATAGATATACTGCATGCATAAGGTCTTACACATATTTGATTAAAAAATCAAGCAATCAATTTTGGAAAAAAAATGCTCAACTACCTCAACTTATTTATCAAATGGAGCATTTTTGACACTTGATTTGTTTAGAAGATATAAAAGCATCAGTAATTTTTTAATTAAGAACCTCTTGTATATTATTGCTCTTTTAAGGTCTATGGAAAATTCTAAGCATGTTTCCTTTAATACTTCCTTCGAACACACACTACTGGAGGCAGCATGCAATGCTCTGCGCTTATTACACAGTAAAAAGGGAGAGAGGGCGAATACGGGGAATGCTATCTCTCTTCTCAACCCTAATCGATGTGCGCAAGAGAGATTTTCTCGTATTCATCTTCTCTTTCTCACTTTGCCGTTTAACGTGCGCAGAGTTCTGCATGATGCCTCCAGTAGGGAATACCTAAATTTAACCATTATTAAAATTTGGATTTTGATGCTAATACTTTTTACATAACTACGGTATTTTTTAAATTTAAATAGGACTATAACTATTACTTTGTAACCTGATATTCCCAATTCTTTTCTATGAGATTATTTAAAATCAAAGGATAATCCGACAAGAAAATTTGAATGCACCTAACAAAAGAATTTTTTAAGAAAAATATAAGCAAGAAGGTGATAACAATCGTCACAGGAGACGTCATAGCTTAGAACAACGATTCTCAAACTGTGGTGGTGCCCTTGGTAGGAAGACGCCGTGTATCAAAAAAATTAGGATGCAATTTTACTACTTGTCGAGAGATATTGAGCTAATAAATGAATCATAATTTCAGAATTATTACAATAATTTTTTTAATCGTCGCATAAAATTCACTGGGAATTTATTATACCTTTCAATAATGTAATAAAATTCAGAGAATTCCACACAAGAGAATCATCGATAACGCCATATATTCTAATATATGTATAAAAAGACCAAGTGTCAAGAAATTGGCAATTTGATAAATTATTATTTTCCGTATTTGAGCATTTTTGTTCAAAATTTATTACATTATAGATGCACTGTGTAGACCAAAAATAAGAGGCATGGTTTATCAATCCTGCCACAATGTACCATTTACAGAGGACATTTAGGACTTTTTGTCGTATTTAAATTTTAGCGAATACATTGCGGAAGTAAACTGTCAAATAGTTATAAAATAATATCAATTAAAAATATCAAGGGGTAATGTGATGCAATAAACATCAGATACTTTCAAGAATAGAATTTTCAGTTCTGTCATCCTCTAACAATCGAAGTTCTTGTTGTTGTAGTAGATATCTGTTGGACTTTAATTGTTTTTATTTTTTGTTGAATATCACGACGTTTCGGCTAGTAGTTATCTCTAGCCGTTTTCAAGTGAAACTAAATAAATCCCTTAGCTACATGACTATTTATACTAAAAGTAAATGCAGTGGAGTGTGACTGAGATGGGTGCAGTCATACTTGCTATGGCAAAATCCCATTTTTTTATGCTGCATTTAGTTTTAGTTTACAATTATTAAGAAGTGGTTTCCACACTTCTCTTATATCTAAAAATGGTTTACTAAAACAACTCGGGTTCTGATGTATAACCGCGGCTTCTTTGAATTTCCGATTTCTCCAATGTTGTTTCGGTGTAGTATTTTAGCTTCAGATCATTTTATGTGTTGTCCATGAGTCCAGGCATGGTTGGCGGCACCAGATTTTTTTTTTCTCCTCGAGATGTGCATTTTTGGTGTTCTTTGATCCTTATGTCAACTGGTCTCTCTGTTTCGTCAACGTAGAAATTGCCACATTCTCATGGTATCTGATATACACAGTTCTTCATGTCCCTTTGAGTTGTTGGTTTGACCCTAGTGAGTTATTTGAATTGAAAACAACGTTGATTTTATATCGTTTTCTTATCCTTCTAACTTTTCCTGAAATGTCTTTAACATAGGGGATGTTCAAAACTGATTTTCGTTCTTCATTCGTTATCGATATTGTCCTATTTCTGCGTTGTTCTAGAAATTTATCCACTAGATATACTGGGTATTCGTTGGCTGTCAGATCATTTTTAATGTAATATATATCTTTCATCAAGTTCTCGTTGGAGTTGCAGAGAGATAAGTTCGAATTTGTCTGCCATTTCTTTCAACCAAGACATCTAAGAATAGTCATTTATTTTCTACTTCTTTCTCCATGGTGTTTAATAGTTGGGCTGATATTGTTGCAAATTGATGAAAAAGGAAGTTTCGAAGTTCTTCGTCGTTTCCACTTCAAATAATAAAAGTATCGTCTACGTATCTGAGCCATAACTTTGGTTTCTTAGTTGTGGATTCAATTGCAAACGTCTCGAACCATTCCATGAAAATATTTGTGATCATCTGTGATAGTGAAGATCCCATCGGTAGTCCATCACCCTGGATGTAGAATTTTTCCTTTTCTTGAAAATAGGAATTAGTCAAACAACTTTCCAACAAGTCCATAATGGCGTGCGGTGGTAAAGATATTCATTCTGCTAAGGTCTGGTCTTCTTCAAGTTTCTTTCTTATAATTTTTAATGACTCCTTTACTGGAACGTTGGTGTATAGACTTTCCACGTCAAAGCTAATAAAGTGGTCTTCCGGTTGTACTTCTATTTCACGTATAATTTCTACGAAATGTTGCGAGTTCTTAACCCAGGACGATGTATTTTCTTGTAATGGTTTCAGAATTGGAAGGAGAAATTTGGCAAGTTCAGAAGTCGGAGAATTCCGGGAATTCGTGATAGGTCGTAAGGACATGTCTTACTTATGTATTTTCGGGAGTCCATAAAGATGTAGGGTTTAAATAGTCATGTAGTTAAGGGATTTATTTAGTTTCACTTGAAAACGGCTAGACATAACTACTAACCAAAACGTCGTGATATTCAACAAAAAATAAAGACAATGGAAGTCCAACAAATATCTACTACTTCGTAAGAAATATCGTTGTCTATGACCTTCAAACAAACACCAATCGTAGTTCTTATTCTACATTCAAATGGAAAAAAAGAATACCAGGGTAGATCGAAAAGAGTGATCAATTGAATTGCACTTACTATACGAGGGTAGCCATTTATATCTCGAGATTACCAAACAGAAACAAATATTTATCACTGAAAATGGTTTCATGTATGAATCTAAAAAGGAAAGGAAATAATCAGCTACGGCAAAAATTATTGGTTTTTAAAAACACCTAGAAACTTATAGACCATCCTGTATCTCTTAATAAAACGGAAATCTTTTTTTAGCCCAAATTACTCAGTCCTTCATGGAACTCAACTTTTTCGCCGGGCCATCCCCAATACTCCTACAACCTGTATACAAATCTAGCAAACCTAAGCAATCTCAGCAACCTTAGCAATTTAAGCAATCACTACACGAACGATCCATTAGTCGACATCACAGAACAGCTAGCTGACTTAGCATTGGACCGTAGACCACTGAAAAGGCCACCACCTTCGTATTTGTGCCATTTGTGTTTTCAGAAAGGACATTATATCAAGGACTGTCCCCAGGTAAGATTTCTATTCTATTTTGGGTAATCAGTTTCATTCCAAATATAAAATACAATATTTTCCGAAAACAAATACTTAATAATTTAAACAAAATCAGTTATTATTAGCGAATATTATTAATAAAACAACAATTTTGCCGCACAGGAAAATCGACGAATTCTCGCGTAGAATTAACATATCGTCAAAATCAGGGCCCGTTGTGTGATTGCTGAATAACGTAATTAATATTTTTATTTTTATTAAGAAAGATTTCCATTAATAGTGCGAGTTCTTTTATTTCTTGATACCCACACCGATTCAATGCTCTTTGTTGCGTAAATTATTACGTTATTTTTAATATATTATCGATTAAAATAAGTTTTTAAATTTTTCTTTTGATATTAATTTATTAACTTGGCATTTGTAGTGATTTTTAACACTCAAAAATACTAGAAGGGGTCACGGCAAGCAAAAAAAAATTAGAGTAAAATTAAATAAAAATATTTATGTCTGTCAAACATCAAAAAAGCCTCTCCCTCACTGACAATAAACGGCGTTCAAACGAATTTAATGTTGTTTAAATCTATTGGTATGATCGAAGAGTATAGTAGTTTGTGTAGTATTTTTAATCCGAAATATCTGAGTGGCGGCGCATATTTCATTCTTCAGATTTTATTTGTTACTATTAGCCCATGATCCGCGACTGAACCACCTTGAAATTCGACTTCAAAGTTCATATGAAAGCCACCATCTGATGTCTCCCTCTAGCCCTACAACTCTTCTGGGAAATATCTACCGCTAACTCCCTTGACGCCATATTTACATGTGCTGGTTAAAACGGTATCATGTATAAGAGGCAGTTTTATAAAACTTATTAAATTCTTCAATTTTTTTTTTGTTGATCCAAAATAAATGCAAATACGATACCAAAGAAAAACATTTTAAAATCTATGCAGTGAGGCAAGCAAATTGTACAAAATATGAACATTTTTTATTACGTTATCAACTGACTATACCTCTACCCGTAAAACATACCAAAGTTTCTATTATACCAATGTACATTTGTCATTTGATGAAAATGTTACATCTTTTGCTTGTTTTTATTTAGTCAGAATGAAAAACATAAAACCTGCGTTTTCCAACCATGGAGTGTGGATTTAGAAAAAACCGCTCAACTGTAGATCAGAAATTCACGATTAGGCAATTAATGGAGAAATGTTGGGAATACAACAAAACATTGCAACAGCTATTTATAGATTTTAAACAAGCATACGATAGCATCATAAGGGTGGATTTGTAGAATGCCATGGCAGAACTGGGCATACCGGAGAAGCTAATTAACCTCACCAAAACATGTGTAGAGGGATCTACAAGTGCAGTAAGACTTGAAGAAAGATTGTCAACCTTCTTTACAATCAACAGTGGTCTAAAACAAGGCGATGCGCTGTCTCCACTCCTCTTTAAAGTTAAATTGGAGAGCATCGTGCGAAAAACCTACACAAAAACACTCCTCTTTAGAAATCAAGGTCCGCGCATCATATTGGCGTTCGCTGATGATATCGATATTGTAGGTAATACAACTACCAGTGTCAAGGAAAAGTTCTTCAAACTGGAAAATGCCGCAAAGAAAGTTAGCCTACGAATCAACGAAGAAAAAACAAAATATATGGCTACAACAAGAACGGAACGGCGAGACAGAATAGGATAGAACGTGACTATGGACCACTACAATTTTGAAAGGGTCCATCAGTTTAAATATTTGGGAGCTACGATCACCTCTGACAACAACATTACACAAGAGATTAACAACAGAATACAAGGAGGCAACCGCTGCTGGTATGGGCTGCAAAAGATAATGAAGTCGAAAAATATATCCCGCCGCACGAAAATAAGAATATTTCAAGTAGTTATATGACCGGTAATGACTTCTGCATGTGAAACATGGACGTTGACAAAACAAAATAAGAATAGACTGAAAATCGCAGAAAGAAGAATGCTTAGAGGGATATACGGACCGGTCAGGGACAACACCACACAGCAATATAGAACGAGAACAAACAAGGAATTGGAGGAACTATACAACCAGCCAGATATAGTGAAAATAATAAAAGCAGAAAGATTAAGATGGGCCGGCCATGTTATGAGACAAGATCAACGTATCGTCAAGTTGGTATGGGAAGAGAACCCAGAAGGAAAGCGGCCGCTAGGAAGACCAAGGATGAGGTGGAGAGATAACGTTGCAGCAGACTTACAAACCCTAAACGTCGTACGCGCGGAGGAACTGATGATGGATTGCAGCAAGTGAAGGCAGATTGTGAAGTCAGCAAAGACCCACCCTGGGTTGTAATGCTAGAGAGAGAGAGAGAACCATGGATCACAAAATATTCGAACTCTGTTAAAAAATTAAAATCACCAGCTGACAAGGAAGCAAGCCGTATTAGATCGCGTCATATATCTAAATAACTTAGAAAAAAGTATTTCCCGCAGGCGACTCAACTATATGCATCTACAGGTAATTCTGATGATGAAGAAACGAACGAGGACATCACAAGAGCTAAAAACATGGAACACGCAAATTATTCTTTAGTAAACGGCGACTTTAGTGCAAAAATTTGCAAAGAAAAATATCGAGATCCAAATCGTATTGGAAAATTTGGCCTAGAGGACAAAAATTAAAGAGGAAAAATGTTACTGTATTGCTTGCAATATGAGAATGTATATGGTTTAAATACCTTCTTTAAAAAACAAGCACTAAGAAACTGAACTTGGAAAAGCCTGACTGGCGAATTACAAATATATTTGTGCTGATGTATCCATCCTAAACAATTTGATACTGGAAGTAACCATAAATTAGGAAGACTTACATTTCAAGTCAATATTGGAAAAGAAAAGAAGACTCTGATAAACCGAAAAAATTCCAAACCTACAACCGAACAGTTAAATCGCTATTTAGATGAATACCAACCAACTAATAGAAACAAATTAAATTCATTGGGATGACTAAACAATATGGAGATAGACGATTTGGCAACAAAGCTTACATCATCCCTTCAAATAGCTACAACAAAAGCATGTACACGTACCAAGACAGAACGTAGAAAATTAAGTTACCAGACTGATGGAACAAAGGCAAAAAACACGCAGAGGTACACAGGAATATAAGAAAATATTAATAAACATACGGAAAGATCTGATACAATAAAAGATTCAAGACACAATAAAAGATAAGAATGTGACAAAAAGTATTCCGAAAAAATTTATTAAGATGTCGAGGAAATAATCACAGAATTCAAGACACTAAAGGAATTATTATGACAGACAAAGCACAAAGTAAATATTACAAATTGAACTAAACATATTATTAGAGGAGATGCCTGAAATCCGCAAAGATGAACTCTTCAATGCCTTAAACCGAATGAAAAATAGGAGATCCCAAGAGAAGATGGAATTGCTAATGAAATGCTGAAAATGGGCGGAAATGCTTTGATTGACACAATATTAATACTGCTAAATAAGTGTCTTATCGAAGGTAGAGTCCCAAATTCCTTTAGGAAATGAAATAACTAAAACCTAGAAAACTGTAGACCCATTAATCTATTTCATATGTACAAATTGTTGGCGAAAATTCTAATAAATCGACTGCCAAATAAATTTAAACTCTATTATTCAGTAGAGCAGGTAGGTTTCCGATGAGGTTTCAGCCTATCCATCACTTGCAAATTTTACATTGCCCATTGAAAAAAACATTTTCTTTTCTGCTTGGAAAGCAAAATTTTACAAGTAGCGTTTCGCTTTTCAATGTCTTATTCCTTCAGCTCATATGGAACCCATTTTCCTTCTTTCTGGATCTTGCCTACTTTGTGTAGAAATTCCTAAATAGTAGATTGGGAAACATTCAATACTGCTACCAATTGTTTTAAGGTTGAGTCGAGTCTTCACCCAATAATTTTTGCAAATTTGCATCTTCAAACTTTTTCGGCTGGCTTGAAACCTTCTTGTCTTTTACATCAACATCACCACTTTTAAAATGTTTAAACCATGGTTCACAAGTTTTTTGGTTAAAACATTTTCACCAACAATTGATAATTTTCGGCAGCAATATTCTTGAAACAAAAGATTATTAAAGTTACCTCGCAAAACGTATTTTCTTGGTACAAAGGTCGACAGTTTCGAATCTATAAAAAATTATATTTTTTGCACCATGACAATTGATAACAAACTGGCTTTTAGGGGCGTATCTTTACCTTACAAAATGTCATAGATATCGTTAGTATATTCATATTCTAACAAATGCATTAGTGACTCCATCTCCTTGTAAAATCGACATTATTAACCAAAACCGTTTTTTTTTTTCAGGGGGTATTATTTTAAGCTTTTTTATTATCGGAAGCATAGGTTCCTAACCTTCACTGGACCACCCCTCCCTTTGCATGAAAAAATAACTCTAACACCTCCCTCGCCCATAGTAGTTGTACCTAATACTAAAATATGTTATTAAAAGTTAAAGCACGACCAGATGGCTAATTAATCTGTCACTCAATGAATTGCTTTTAATCTTATGCAGATTAAAATAAATCCCTTTGCAAATAATAGATTTAAACAATCTAATTAGCATATATCACTATTTTCTTTGCAATTTCCAGTTTAAGGGCCAAACTTTGATAAGTGGGTGTGCAATTTTCTATAGAACCGCCAAGAAAATTTGTAATCGTCCTGAAACGAGATTTTTTTGCGTTTATTTAAAAAATTTATCTTATTTATATATACAAGCGGTAATTCTACAGACACGTACAATTATATATGAAAAATAATGTCAGCCAAATGACCCCCTCTTTCTTTGACGGACAATAATTATTTTTTCTAAATTTTGAATAACATCTAAGCACAAATTGGGTTCTATCTCACTAATTACGTCTCTAATTTCATTCTTTAAATCACAAATTGTTTGTGGATTGTTGACTTATACCTTGCTTTTCACGTAGCCCCACAGAAAATAATCAAGTGGCGTCAAGTCACAAGATCTCGGCGGCCAATTGACGTTACCATTTCTGAAAAGGATTCTGTCCCCAAATTTGGTTTGCAAAAGGACCTTGTCTCCCGGGCCGTGTGGAACGTTGCCCCGTCCTATTGAAACCAAATACTGTCTAGATCAATATCTTTCAATTCTGGCCATAAGTCGTATAACATGACGAGATAACGTTCGCCATTTACCTTAAGATTTTGTCCTTCTACTTTTTTTGGAAAAACATTGGCTCAATAATGCCTCGCGCCTAAAAACCACACCAAATAGTTACACGTTGACTATACAGGGTGAGTCAACGATTGGATGAAGTAGGTTTGTGCCTTTTCGGTGAAATTAACAAAGAAACTATATTTATTGTTTGATACAGTTTATTTTTACGCAGATTTTAAACATATTTAGGACTCTACAGGGTGAGCCAAAAAACTAGGACAGCATAAAGTTGTATTTTTTTAAATAGAACACCCTATATACGAATCATATTTTCGATTTAGCTTATAATTTTAAATCTTTTTTATTAAGGGTTTACTATAACAAAACTTTATAGTTTCTGAGATAATTAAGTTTAAAGAAAAAAAGTCACATTTTCAAGCATCAATTCAATCCTAAATAAAGTTTTCAATTTTTTGACAAATATATTCAAATTTGGAATTTAGCAAGGCCAAGGACAAGTTAACATAATTTTTACCTAATATTTGCAATAAAAGCTACAGGGTGTTGAACACATCGGCTCAAATTTGAACAAGTTTAAATGAATAAATATCTTTTTTTTTTTTAAATGGTACACCCTGTATATTTTCATGTTATTTATTAGAGTAATAAAAACCCTAAAAGTTTTGTTCAATATATCCTATACCTATTTATAATAGTTTTTGAGATATTTCAGTTTTTCTTATTTTCCATACTTTTTTACAGAAATAGTCTTCATTATCATAGTAGCCATGGCAAAAACAATGTAAAAGAACATTTTTCTGTGTGTCAAATTTATAACCGCAATCGCTTCTTTTGGTTTTTATGTAGTGTAGTTTGGTTTTTTTTGCATTCATCTTATATTGTAAAATGAATTTTCCAAAGAATGAGGTCATAGATATGATTTATACAATAGGAGAGGCTCAAAAAAATTGCCTTCTTGCTCAAAGAATTTACAAAATGAAGTATCCTGATCGACGCCAGCCTAATACCCATACTTTTCAAAACTTAATGCAAAGATTTGATTCTTCTGGTACTGTTGATTATCCAAAACGTAAAGTGGTCAACAAACCAGTAACTAATGAAGAAAAAGAACTACAAGTATTGTTAAATGTTCAGGAAAATCCTTATATTGGTAGCTGTCAGTTAGCAGCATTATGTGAAACATCACAATCCACCGCTAATCGTACTACCAAGAAATATAGGTATCATCCATATCACATGGAATTACACCAAGAATTGCATGGACAGGATTTTGAAAGTCGTGTAAACTTTTGTCGTACAATAAATGCGGAGATTCAATTAAATCCAAATTTATTATGCAAGGTAATGTTTAGTGATGAAGCTACTTTTAGAAGTAACAGTGCCGTAAATAGACGCAACATGCATTATTATGCCACAGAAAACCCATTTTGGATTAGAGAGGTGCAACATCAAAACCACTGGTCATTAAATGTTTGGTGTGGTATTCATCATAATCAAATTATTGGACCCCACTTTTTTAATGAACCACTAAATGGCCATAGTTACCTGAACTTTCTACAAGAAAAACTACCCCAACTGCTTCAAGGTCTCGATAGGGATGAGCTCGACAGTATGTGGTTCCAGCACGATCGTGCGCCTCCGCATTACCATCGTGAAATTCGTGCGTTTTTGGACCAACGATATCCGCAAAAATGGATCGTTCTTCCTATGGGGTTATATTAAAAATAAGGTGTATGTTAATCCACCAACAACAGTGGAAGATATGCGAAACAGGATTAGGGATACCTGTAGAACAATAACGCCACTAATTTTGTCCAGGGTCCGAGAAAATCTGCAAAAAAGACTAAATTTGTGCATTGCACAAGAGGGTCGTTTATTCGAACACTTATTAAAAAGAAATAATTAATCTCAGTATTTAATAGGTAATTTTTTTGTTTCAATTTAGTATAAAAGTAAATATGTATTTGCCTTGTCGTTATTGTTGTGTTAATTTTTTCACATTATGTTTAATTAAACTATTGCCGTTGTAATATAACGAATAATGTATTTCATCATATTTAACCACATTCTGTTTGTTTCTGTAGTTTATTTTTATTATTTTACATGGCTACCTACTATGATAATGAAGATTATTTCTGTAAAAAAGTATGGAAAATAAGAAAAACTGAAATATCTCAAAAACTATTATAAATAGGTATAGGATATATTGAACAAAACTTTTAGGGTTTTTATTACTTTATTAAATAACATGAAAATATACAGGGTGTACCATTTAAAAAAAAAAGATATTTATTCATTTAAACTTGTTCAAATTTGAGCCGATGTGTTCAACACCCTGCAGCTTTTATTGCAAATATTAGGTAAAAATTTTGTTAACTTGTCCTTGGCCTTGGTAAATTCCAAATTTGAATATATTTGTCACAAAATTGAAAACGTTATTTAGGATTGAATTGATGCTTGAAAATGTGACTTTTTTTCTTTAAACTTAATTATCTCAGAAACTATAAAGTTTTGTTATAGTAAATCCTTAATAAAAAAGATTAAAAATTATAAGCTAAATCGAAAATATGATTCGTATATAGGGTGTTCTATTTAAAAAAATACAACTTTATGCTGTCCTAGTTTTTTGGCTCACCGTGTAGAGTCCTAAATATTTTTAAAATCTGCGTAAAAATAAACTGTATCAAACAATAAATATAGTTTCTTTGTTAATTTCACCGAAAAGGCACAAACCTACTTCATCCAATCGTTGACTCACCCTGTACATAGGTTTTTTCTCAATTTTCCTTGGATTTTCATCACTCCACATCCTGCAGTTTTGTTTGTTGACGTAACCTGTAACGGTAAAGAAGATTTTTTGACAAAAATCATAATCAACTTCTTGCTTTTGCTGTATCCATCGAACAAAGTCACGTTGCTGCCTATGATCATTTAGCTTTAGTTCCTGCGTCAGCTGGATTTTATACGATTTAAGAGCCACATCCTTTTTTACACTTTCTCAAACCCTGATAATGTTTTCAGCTGAGCGGACTCAACGGGTACGAAGAGGTGTCTGTATATCTGTAACGGACCCAGTTTCCTGAAATTTTTGTACCATTCTGTAAATACTCTTCTCCAATGGACGATTTATCGCACCAAAAAAATCACGAAGTTATCTGTATATTAGTTTTCGAAAAGACCCATTTTCATAATAACTTTAACAACATGAATACGCTTTTCCACTGTGTATCGTTCCATTATGAAAATTGTACTAGTGCATAGAAACACGCTGCTACGATGTTGCCAAATTGTCAACATTTGTGAATAAAATCGGGGCACTCTTATTGGAAAACCCTTTATAAGACCCTTGTATTGCACATATGATAAAAGTTTGTTATTAGGCATAAACAATTTTATTTGATAATATTTTTGAAACGTCTTTTTACATTAACTTTTAAACAAAATGACTGATTTTGATGTTCTTTAGTTCATTATAGTTTTTCCTACAACTCGGAAAATACATTTTTTAAACTTTAATTTGTTAGTAACAAATTTCCCAACATGTTACATTGATTACCACGTATAACCACCATCGTCCCGAATACATTCCACTTTTTAGATCTCTATATACAATTATTAAAAGCACTATAATGTCTCCAACACCTCGAAAAATAAGGTTACTTTTTTTTGACCCACACTGTAAAACAACTCACCTTCTCTAGCAGGAACAACCATAAATAAAAATTTGTGATTCTGAAAGTCGAGACCACTTAACGAAAACTCAATAATGACATTTCAAAATTAGTTTTGAGCAATAAATCCTCGGTTTTGTTTGTTATTTTGAAATAAAATTGAACGCTCGAGAACGGTTTCATTCATCCGGTTTATATTTTAGTGTTTTGAATTTTAAGAATTATTAGAAAATCATATTAGTGTAGTGAAGATGGATCGTTTCTTTGTTTATGGACATATTGGGATTTTTGTCACACCCTCTCTAATTACTTCACTTTCAAGTCGGTATCTCATGATATGACATATTAGTTTTCAGCACCAGGTGTTGAAGGGTTTAATTATGTTTTAGATATCTAAACCAAAAATCAGATTTTTTATAATTCTTATTTGATTACTTGTAAAAATTTCCACGGTTTTCTAAAAATTACGTGACTTTCACAAAGTTTTACTTTTGGGATATATGGGGGTTTAGTATAGTTACTTTTTAAAATTATTTTCATATTATACAGGGTGTCCCAAAAGCTCTGAAAGTTTCAGTTTCGTTTTTTTAAATGAAACCCCCTGTATATAATTGCATTTTTGGATTATCCGATCAAAATAAGTGTCTATTTTAATAAGGAACCTAAATCTTAAGGGTTTTTAAATAATTTGCATTTTGACAGAGTCTAACCTAATTTTCATGTTTCAAATACTTAAGAAATATTTCAGTTATGTACTCTAAATTTACAGTAAAGTGTAACAATAAATCATGTTTTATATCCAAATTATAATAAACTTGCCATATTATACAGGGCGTCCAAAATAAGAAATTTAAGTGGCAATTTTGATTAATTTAAATAGAACACTATACTTTTTACTTACCAGAAAATATACCTTTTAAATGTCTATCGAATAGTATAAGGGTATTATATAGCTAAGTCTTCGTGTTTTCACAGAATACGCCAAATAATCGTTTTCTGCGCCATTTTGTGTTTTTTAAATAGATGTTCTAATGTATCTAGTTGCCTATAGCATCTAGAAACATCAGCTAATTCATTTAGTCTGTCAGTTTAGTCTGCAAAGCTAGTCGCTATAAAAGCGGTATTATTTTTTATAACTGTGAAACTTCATTTATTGAATCGAATTATTTGAACATTGTTGTGTTATTGCTTTGTCAAAATGAAGATTTATCCAAAGGAAGAGCGTATTGACATGATTTTTACCTTTGGAGAATGTCATCAAAATTGTTTGTTGGCTTCTCGAGTCTATGCTCAAAGGTTTCCTATATATATATATATATATATATATATATATATATATATATATATATATATATATATATAAATCCTTTATTTAGTCATAGACTAATATATAATTACACACATATCTTAACAACTAAATTCATATTTTAAAATTAAAAACAACAATCAAACATCGTCAAGCTTTGCAGAACAATGACATACTAAACTAAACTGACACAAATTTAAAAAAAAAAAACAGAAAGTTCATGTCCCTCAAGGAGAGACCCTATTAACAAAATACTGCTTCAGACACTGCTTAAACTTATTTAGAGATTTTAAACATTTAATATTTGTGGGCAATTGATTAAAACTGTTTAAACCTTTAAAAAAATACAGAGGTTTGTGTTTGTCTCTTTAATACTGGAGGAATATAAAAGTCATCCTTCGATCTAGTGTCATATGCATGTATATTTCTATTATAACTAATATGATTTTGCAAATATGTAGGAGAACTACCCGATCTGATTTTAAAAATAAAGATCAATGTTTGATAGTGAAAGAAGTCCTCCACCGACAACCATTGCATTTCTCTCAACATGTAGTTAATTGATGTTCTTCTTGTACATGAGAATATAACTCTCATGGCTCTATTTTGCAATTTTTGAAATCTTGCCTTTTCATTTTCATTAAGAAGGAACAAAATTGTGGAGCAATAAACAAAGTGCGGCAATACCAGAGTGTTAAACAGGATTGTTTAATCTACCTTGTCAAAAAATTAGAACATCTTTGAATATAGTTAATTTTATAAGAAATTATTTTTAACAAGTTATTCACATGTTCTTTAAATTTAAGTCGTCTATCTATGATTACTCCTAAATATTTAAACTTTTCCACCATTTCAATTGTTTCATTGCCTATTTTAATAATAGAATCTCTACGAGAAAAAGTTTTGAAAGAAACCATCCCAAACCAGCCGTTTTTGTGACACTTATTAAACCAGTTTCGGGAACATGAAAGTGTCAGTTATAAAAAACCTGTTATAAGAAAACCTGTCACTGAAGATGAAGAAAATGTTTTTATTGTACTTGGTTCAGTGATCGAAAATCCCAATATTAGTATGTGTTAGATAAAGTGGCAGAAAATGAACACTTTTTTCATATGTGTTGTTTAGTTTCATAACAATGGTTACGTGAATAGACACAACTTTCATTACTATTCTGATTCAAATTCGCATAAATACAGAATTATGAGAAACCAGAATAGGTGGTCGGTTAATGTGTGAAGAGGAATACTGGATCCATACTTAATTGGACCATACTTTTTTAAAGGACCTTTAAATTGTGTGCTGTTTCGCGGTTTTCTTGTACATCAACTTCCAATTTTTAAATGTCAACTTTCGAGACAGGTAGATTGGGAGAGACGGATTTCAGAATTGGCCCCCGAAATCTTCTTTATTATGCCATCTCTTGTAAAACCGGCCTCAACAACGGTATAAACCAGTTGGAGTATTGAAGCTTGCGGGATATAAATAACGTATACTTTTCCAACATGGTACGGGTAAAATAACTAAGTTTCATGTTCAATCCATTTTGTAACACTGTTTTGTGTCGCGAGTTTCTTTATGCTGTTTGTAGGATTGTCAGCAATACATTTCAAAATTAGTTCCTCGTGGGGGGTCTCGTGCTCTATTGGAGGACCCTCACCTCCACGTTGCGGCAAAAATGATCCTGAACAACATGTAAAAAATTAATTCGATAACTCTAATAATTATTTCTAATCACCTTTTTTTACCTGTTTCCTTTAGGCTTCAATCAACCATCTAAAAGATTTTTAGACTTGGCAATGTTCGAGATGGAAATCTTTCAACATAAAGTCTTCTTGTCTTCGAAGAATTTGACAGCGCTTCACCATAAATTAAATGCATATTAGCATATTTTACGTAACAATATTCTTCCGTTTTTTTAAATTATTTTTACTTGAAAGCCGTTTTGACAAGTTCCGTTAATTCAATATGTAGGTACCAACAATAACAACCCAATTTTTACCTGTTTGTGTTAGTAATTTTTGAATATTTCGCATAAAAACTGATTTATCTCGAAAATCGCCAGTTTTATCGAAATAAATTAGAAGTACCTTTTCTGAAGAGGAATGATCAAAATAAGTGTTCTGTAAAATGGCACCAGTCAAAAATTGGGCCTAGTAAATGTCATCCTGTATTAAAGACACTATTTTTGTTCTCAACCAAATTACGATGAGATCATGAATTCATTAAAATTGACTCAACAAGCTTTCAATAGCAACCAACCCTGATGTTTGCAGGAGAATGGAAATAATGGCCCATCATCAGCGAGTCTAACTTCGTTTAGATGCACTATCAACCGTATACTTGACTTCGTTGAGTTCTCATTCAGAAATGCGAAAAATTATCTCAGGGGACGTTGTTCTTCAAAATATAATCAATTAAAAAAAAAGATATTGTTGCCTATTTTGAAGACCAGTAGGAATAAAATTTTTCTGATGGGTGGCGCCAGTGCTTTGATGTTAAGCGAGATTATATAACTATCAAACAAATTGTTAATGTTTTGTTTCATTGTTAAAGAAACAACCTCCCCATGAAAAAATTATAGATAAAGCCTTGGCCGCAGGACATGTGAAAATGTCCCATTATCACATAGAAATTTCTGTTGATAATTAACAGGTTTTATTGAGGTATTTATCTGAGCCCAGAAAAAATTCTTGTCCGCCTTTTTAAGTTAATCAATGTTTTTTTTTAGTATCAAATAACGATTTTTTTATTTGCACAAATTATCTTCGGAACATAGTCTGAAAAATAACCTAAAATCTTACTAGATAAAAATTGTTTAATAGTTCGTATTATTGTGCTTAGTTTATCAGTGATTTGTTTTCTAAAGTTTTACTTTCCATGAATGTAGAAAAGAAAACTTTGCTTTAGTTAGAGATTATCGTAGGCTGCAAGATGTGACGTAGTAATAACAAACATTGGTCTCACCTTGGGGTGCCAAAAGCTTTACATTTTTTAATTTAATACGTGTAACTAATCATATCCATAGTGAATTATTTTTTCACTTGATGTACATACAACTCGATCGATGTAGGTCATATTATAAATATTACCTTTGTTCCTATCAAGAAATTCATATAAAACCTTCTGGTGCCAGTTATCACTTAGACAAAACAATATGAGAATTTATTGTTTTCGTTGATACTCACCTACTGAAAAGCATTAAACATTATGTAGATATTGAATTTTATTAGCATCAATAAAAATAACATTCATTGTTCTTTTACAGATTACACACAGTGCAGTATTATCAGACAAGAATAACTTATGTTATTAACATCATGCTAAGAAATAAACATAAAACAACTATTTCAGATAATAGTTTCGATTACGCTGCAAAATTATCACTATTATATTTATCGCAATTGTCGAGATAAGAAGTAAATCCCATAAAAAGGCAATACAAATCAAACTAAATTAATAACAAAGGAAAAATAAAATCTAAATGGGTATTAAAAGATAATAGAAATAGTTTGCGATTCTAAAATAAATAACTAATAAACTAACAATTTTGACGTGTCAGGGAATGACTAAATATCTGTTAAATATCTTGCATTCTTTCTTAGATTTAAAATGTAAAAATGTTTATTTTAAAAAACATAGATTCACTTTAACATTTTTGTCTTTCTTTTAATAGGCAGATTAGCAAAACAAAACTTGTATTAGAAAATAATTTCAGCAATCTTGTTACTTTCAGGAGATAGAAAAGCACATTAGTGCTTAAAAACGATAATCTCAAAAATATTATAACATATATTAACATATATCAGCTGTTAGCCTCCATTCTTCATTATCCACATACGACTGCTGTTCGGGAAGTCAATGATATAATAAACCAATAACATTATTTCTTATTATATGACATTAACATAATCTGTTATTAAACTGTTAAAAGGCAAACCCCTAAAAAAATTAGAGTAAATTATCTTATTCAGATTCAAAAATTACATAAATAAAAAATACTTTTAAATACATAGAGTCTCTGAAGAAGTTGTAAAAAATCAAACAATATTTTTTAAAGTAATTAGTGTAAGGAATCTTAGCTACTGATTTCTACGCGCCAAACCCGCCAAACGTATTTAGACCAGGGCTTATCTGTAAAATATCGGGGTTTCGTGGATGTGAAATGGAACATGAAGATTTTTGCATGAGAGCCTTCAGAATAACCTGAATAACGATAAATTTGATATGCGTACTTTCAAAAAGTTGGGCAACATTGTTTTTATTAATAAAAATATAAAAATAACGAAAAAAAAAACTTTTTTTTTTCAACTTCTCTCTCATGTAACTTTGAAGGTATTCATTTTAGAGGAAAGTTGAAAAGGAAAAAAAGTTTCGTAATAAAGTAAAAAGTTGGTCGGAAATCTCAAAATATATTTTCCTTATTGCTAACTTGCAATAATTAAAAAACAGTTCAAAATGGCAGGTTTTTAATCATTTTTTTTTTCGACCATTTAAATTTCTCTGATGACCTTTATATTAAAGCACCGAAAACTTTATGCCATGATAAAATAACATGCTAAAATTCATTAGGATCGAATCGATAATTTTTGCACAATAATTTTGCAATCCGATTTCGTTTACAAAAACTGACCATTTTTCAAGATTGTCTGAGTCCAAAATATCGAGTTCTTCTTCTGCTAATGCCTATCCGTTACCGGATGTTGGTCAGCATAATGGCTATACGGACTTTATCCACTGCTGCACGAAATAAGCCCACAGTTGATGTATTAAACCATACTCGAAGATTCTTCAGCTATGAGATTCTTCGTCTTCCTACACTCCTTTTGCCTTGTAGTATAAGCTGCAAAAGCCGGTACCTTTCAGGATATCTCATGATGTGGCCCAGGTACTCAAGTTTACGCTTCTTTACTTGATACAAGATTTCTTTTTCTTTTTTCATTCTATGAAGCACCTCTTCGTTGGTAATATGATCTACCCATGAAATCCTCAGAATGCGACGGTATAGCCAAAATTCAAAAGCTTCTAATTTTTTGCATGATGCTTCAGATAGCGTCCATGATTCAACGCCGTATAGGAGGATCGAAAATATGTAGCATCTCAATGTTCGCATTTTGGTGTTTAAGGATAGGTCTCTACTTTTGAATATTTTTGCCATTTTAAGGAATGTAGTGCGGGCCTTTTCAATACGGCATCTTATCTCAAACGAATGGTCCCATTCTTCATTGATATTTGTTCCCAAGTACATATATTTGTTAACTCTTTGGATGGGTCTGTTATGTATCAGTAGTTGGCCGTGTATGCGTTTATTTTTAGAAATAATCATGAATTTGGTCTTTTTTGTATTCATCTGCAGTCCGTATCTTTCACTTACTTCTACCACTCTGTCCATCAATCTTTGGAGTCCTCGTAAATCATTTGAGATAATTACCGTATCGTCTGCGTATCTTATGTTATTAATACATTCGCCATTGACAATCACCCCGTCGGAGGTATTTTCCAGGGCTTCTCGAAATATCTATTCTGAATATATGTTGAATATCAATGGCGAAAGTACACATCCCTGTCGAACTCCTCTCTTTATCATAACTTCCTCGGATTCCTCACTTTCTATTCTGACTGAAGAGGTCTGGTTCCAATAAAGATTTGCTATAATTCTTAGGTCTTGTTTTTCTAATCCAGCTGATTCAAGAACTTCCATCATCTTATTATGCTGAACCTTATCAAATGCTTTTTGATAATCAATAAAGCACGCGAAAATATCGTGATTAACATCCCGCGCTCTTTGGAACAAGACTTGGATACTAAAAAGTATCGAGTTAACGTATTTAAATTTATTTTCAACATATTGCAGGGAACTCAAGTTTTGCAACGCTTTTTTCAGAATCAAAATCGAATGATTTGGACGCCCTCAGGAATTTTTTAAAGATATTGTTGATATTTTTGTTTATAAACAAATAGATTTTTATTGGATTTTTTTTGCAATATATGGTTTGAAAGTACTTAGAAAGACGCTTCTTTTCGTGAAAAAAAAAATTGAAATCGGTCAATTGGTTTCCGAGATACAAATTGTCAAAGTTGACAGCCTGTTACGGTGAATCTATAAACAATACCGACCTGATTCTTGAACCAAAAACTTTGTCTTGTCGAGCTCTTTTTTGATACAAATATTTAAATGTTTATGTTTTCGGAAATTTTAATAAAAAATGAAAAGAATATCGCCCACGCGCGTGAAAAATGAAAAAAATAGGGGTGGGGAGCTCCCATTTTAAAATTGAATTCGAAGATTCAAAATACTTATCTGAAGAAAATTTTCATTTTCTTGGCTTCTAATGGAGCGATTTTGATCATTTTTTTTAAACCGGTGTACCACGAATAATGGAACTCAAATATCATAATGCCATGTGCCCATTATGCATTAATTTTGTTATAAAGAAATGACGTTATTTATACATCATACTTACAGCATACTGCACCCTATAGACTTTCCAAGCGAATCTTTGTTTATTAATGTAATGAAGCATACTATAACGATATATATTAACTTTAATCATAAAAATTGTTTAAAAAATCATTGTTTAAATAAATTGAAAAAGATTTTGGTTTTAAATTATTTTATTCGAAAAATACAGATGATTATGATATTTGAGTTCCATTATTCGCGGTACATCGATTAAAAAAAATGATCAAAATCGCTCCATTAGAAGCCAAAAAAATTAAATTTTTTTTCAGATAAGTATTTTGAATCTTCTAATTCATTTTTAAAATGGGAGCTCCCCCTCCCCTATTTATTTCATTTTTCACGCGCGGGAGCGATATTCTTTTAATTTTTTATTAAAATTTCCGATAACTTAAACATTTAAATATTTGTATCAAAAAAGAGCTCGGCAAGACAAAGTTTTTGGTTCAAGAATCAGGTCGGTATTGTTTATAGATTCACCGTAACAGGCTGGCAACTTTGACAGTATGTATCTTGGAAACCAACTGACCGATTTCAATTTTTTTTTCACGAAAAGAATCGTCATTCCAAGTACTTTCAAACCATGTATTGCAAAAAAAAAATCCGCCGAGATAATCTATTTGTTTATAAGCAAAAAAATTAACTAAGTTATTTTATATTCGTTAATAGACCTTTGCTATTTTAAAAAGTTTACATACTTAACAAAAACTGTTTTTAGCTTATATGTTGTCAATTTATATTGATAATGTAATATATTCTTAAAGAAAACGCAAAACGCAAAAAAATGATGTAAAAAAATTCAGTGTGTTTTCTATTTAAAAAATTAAAACTTGATATTATATCTGCCTATAAAAACATCCATAACGATCTACCCTGTACGTGGTCGATGGTGAAGGAGCTTTTTTTGGTGTTTGACAGACACAAATGTTTTTATTTAGATTTGTTTTCAGTCTTGTTGCTTGTCGTGACTCCTCGGAAAATTTTTAGGTGTTATAAATTATTACAAATGCGAAGTTTAGAATTATTATCAAAGAGATTTTAGGTTAAAACAGACACAGGCACAGACAAGAAAACCAGGTTCAAAATTCCCACTGTATGTAAACCATATTTAGCTTCACAAAGCAGCCGTCCTTAAATCTCCTGATGAGTTTTTCGGAATTTTTGAACCCTCGCCTTCCTCACGTGTTGAAACAGAAGTTTTTACCACCCCTCACCTCTGGGCCCCTATCCTCGAAAGTGTGATGTGAAAGGCGATGTGAATGGCGATGGGAACGGCGATGTGAACTTTTTGGCAGTAAAAGCCGTATTCTTAAAAAGCCAATGTTACCAGATATGAACGTGCTAAAACCCGGGAATTTCAAAAAATAAAATGGATGACAGATTGAACTGAGCTGTCAGATCGAAAATGTCCGTAGCAAATTTTGTTGCCATTTTAGACAAGAATAGTTTTGGTACTTTTAATTAATCGTCAAAAGTAAAAAAAAAATATAGTGTTGTTGTTATTTTTGTGAAGTTATTAATTGTCATTACAATATTTGTACTTTGCCTGGATTAAATTTATCGTATATTGACACTCTAGAACTGTTAAACAAAAATGCATACAAAGAGCCAAATACTTTAAGATTCTAATATATAAAGAAAAAGGGATATCAAGAAAAACAGCAATCATATATACAAAGTAATATACTGGCAGTAATTGCAGAAAGCCAGCACTGATAAACCTTGAAACGGTGGAAATTACAACTCTACGTAGTATGACTAAAAGCTATCATCCCAATCCACTACGGAAACTATCCAACCAGTTATTTATTGTATGACTTCACAAAATGTCCAGCCTCTTACTGCAAGATGTTCTGTCCTGACAACTAAATTTGAAAGAAAACCTGAAACTTAAACAATGATAGAGAAACTGTTTATGACCAGGGACCGAAACCAAAGGTCAGACAGAAGACGTCCATTAAAGATACTGGCGGATCTCACATTCAACTTTTAATATATATTTTTTTTATTTTATAAAGATTTGTAGAGACTTGAAGATCAAATGTACCGTAAATAAAGTTTTTATGCTGAAGGACCTCATTCGTTGTAGGATTCATATTTATATGCCCCGATAAATTATAATCGTAATATTTATTTAATTATAGTGTAGTAGAGTGTTTAACACAGTCTAATTAAGTTATGTGCTGTAGTTAACATAATTTAAATATAAAATTTGTTACTTATTTAAATAAAAGTTTCAGGTAGCTTACAAATTGTGATTTCTCAAATTTATTATAAGTTGCGCCGTGAAAAGAATTATGTTAGATTTAACTGTTTAAAACTAAGATACTCGGCTGTTATAGACACAAGTATTTATGTTAAATCCATAAGCAGAACTGGTCTTAGAAAAACATTTTTAAATAGCACGCTCATACAATTGAGTTATGAACAGAATCTCCTGTAATAATTTTATGTCTGTAATCTCAAATGTACTTAATATTTGTGAGATATATTCAACTTTCCAAGGATATTTTATTAAAAAATTTGAAAATATTAAAAATATCGGGGTACCACCTAATTAACTTTTCAACTATTTATTCAAAAAATAAAACATGTTAAAGAAACGGTTCGTCATATTATTTTTTTTAATGACGAATTATTTTGAAGAACCAAAAATAAAATAAAAATTTTTAATACTATTTTATTTTTTGAAATTCGTGCGTTAAATATGTCATTTAGCGACTGACATTTCATTTGCGCATGTTTCACCGTTCGCTTGCCTTTCACCGGGCGAACAAGGATATGAGCGATGAACATTTCAAGAATACGCGTTCGCCACCTTTTCACCGTTCACTTCACGTTCCCTAGTTCGAGGATAGGGCCCCTGGAAGATTACGTGATTTTTCAATTCTAAATAATCAAAGTAAATTACACTTGTTTAACTTCCTAATTGTATTTATTAATTTTATAAAATATTTTTAAATATATTTTTTTAATAATTTAAATAATTTTCAAAAGTAATTTTTATTAATAATAAATTTGAAAATATTTTCGCTTTATAATGACTTTATCATATTCAGTACAAGAAGATTGCATATTTTCTTCTAAAGTAATAAGAGGTGCTGAGCATTCGTCAGCAGAAGTATCTTCGCTAATCTCCTTTTCAACATAGTCACTTTCGTCAGTCATTTGGAGTCTTGATTTGAGTTGAATTTAGTGCGATGTGAATGTGCTGATGCATCTTAACAGCTTGTTGACTGATTTATCTTATCCCTGATAATATTATTATCTCGCTATAATTATGTTTTGAAAATAAAGATTTCAAATTAAAATTATTGAAAGTTGTAAAAATAATTAATTTTATTAATAGGAGTACTTTCAATTGCATTCGACAAATTCCACTTGCAGTTTATTATAGATAATTAATAAGAAAGATATAAAAAATCTTACAGTGTGAAGTATCCCGTAATTGGATTCAAAACCCCCTCCCCTCATCACGGAATCGACCAGCATGTTTTTGTGTATCCCCCTTTTCAGGATCACGAGATTTATGAACGGTGCCAAAGTACTTATGTAGACATGGTAACCCCAAGGTGATGATCTGCCACTCTATGCTTCTAAGATAACAAGAAGTTCTTAGGATTTAAAAAATTTGATTTTTTATTAACATTTTTTGATTATTTAAATATCATAAGGTATTAAATAACGGAATTTCTGGAATATGTAGTATTTTTTTATCTATAAACAATTCTTTCTATCTATAATATTTTTCCAACATATAACTTTAATCCGTACGTAATATTATAACTTCTCCAGATTAACTAAACAACCCGGCAATGTTGCTTATCATCAGGCCTTGTGCTGTAATTTGTGACAATTGGCATTTTTTTTCTCTTACTTGTAATTTCATTTTGATTTGGTTTGTTTTACAAGGAAGGTACCTGAAGTGTCGAGCTCCGATTTTAACAAAACTTCAATACGTTATAAAGGGTAGAAAAATAATAGACATATATTTTTTTATCTGCGGAGATTCATTATAACGGGGTGAAAACCGTCCCTAAAGTTCACCCCTAAAACAGGATCCCTAAGTTTTTTTTAGGGTAAACCATATATTTACGGACGTAATTTAATTCTAAAAATTACGAAATTTAATTGAATTGTTTGGAAATACGAATACCATAAGTAACTTAAGTTGACGGGTTTTGGTATTTCTAAAAATAAACTAGTAAAAGAGGATGAGCCACCCCCAAATATGTTTTTTTTTTTAATTTCAAGTTCTAATTAAGATATCTTTACAATACAAGATGGAAATTAATTGTTATTTGAAATGATGTTGAATTATAGTATTTTGACCCACAAAGATATCATATAAAGATATGTTACGGTAATCCATCTATGAGCGCACGTAATTTAATTTTAAAAATTACAAAATTTAATAAAATTGTTGTGTCAAAGTATTTTTTTACGAATACCATAATTAACTCACGTTGACATGTTTCGGGGTTTCCATAAATGAAGTAGTAAAAGAGGATGAGTCACCCCCAAATACATTTTTGTCAAATCTCAAATTCTAATTGAGATATCTTTACAAAACAAAGTGGAAATCACTTGTTTGTTAAAGTGTGATTATACCATGTTGTTTTAACCCCATAGATATGATCCCTTACTTTTAATGAGGGTTAATCTTGTATTTTATTTACATAACTTAATTCTGGAAATTACGAAATTAACCCAAATTTGTTGATAATATTTTTTTTGGCGAATACAATAAGTTACTTAAGTTGATGTGTTTTGGGGTTTGTGAAAATAAACTAGTAAAAAAGGATGAGCCACTCCTAAATACGTGTTTTTAATATCTCCCGTTCTAATTGAGATATCTTTACAAAACAAAATTAAAATTACTTGTTATTCGAAATTATGTTAAACTATGGTATTTTTTATAAAAGTAAATCGTCATTTCATACATATCTTTTAATTCTTAAAAAGATCAAATTTTAATTTAAATGCTTAACCAATGAAATAAGTTTATATTTTCTTATTAATTAAAAGAAAACATTTCAGTAAGCTCGGTAACGTTCATATCAACTGAAATTTGTCAATGTTAAGAATAATTATAGATGTATGATATCCTTGAAGGTGAAAACACCATAATATAACTTCATTCATAACATGTAATTTCCAATTTTTTTCGAAAAGTTATCTCGATTAGAACTTGAGATGTAAAAAAAGTATTTTGGGGGTAGCTCACCCTCTTTTACCAGTTTATTTTTAGAAATCCCGAAACACGACAACTTAAGTGACTTATGGTATTCGTAAAAAAAATATTTTCAAACAATTCCATTAAATTTCAGAATTTTTACAATTAAATTGCGTGTGCAAATATATGGATTACCCTAATAAAAAATAAGGGATTGGAGTGAAAATACCAAATAATTTTCAATTTGTTTTGTAGAGTTACCTTAATTATAGCTTGAGATATTAAAAAAAGTATTTAGGGATGAACCCCGAAAGATGTCAACTTGAGTTAATTATGGTAAACGTGGAAAAAATATTTTCAAACAATTTTTTTATATTTCGTAATTTTTAGAATTAAATTACGTGGACGAATGGATGGTTTACCCTTATAAAAATGATATCCTTGGGGGTGAAAAAACCATAGTTTAACATCATTTTGGATAACCAGTAATTTTTATTTTGTTTTGTAAAAACATCTTACCTAGAACCTGAGATATTTCAGAAATACTGTTTTTAGGGGTAAAATTTAGGGGCAGTTTTCACCCCGTTAAAATGAATCTCCGCAGATAAAAAAATGTCTCTTATTTTTGTACCCTCTAAAACATAATGAAGTTTTATTGAAATCGGAGCCAACACTTCAAGTACCTTCCATCTTAGTGAAACGAAGTGTATTAAACTTGGAACAATGATAAAAATACTATCTAATTTGCAAGAATAAATAAATAATTTACAAGCAAAAAAAAAGAAAAGGTTGGAGTACCAGATGCTACAGTTTTTCTTCACGAATTTGTAACAATCTTTACTACAAACAACTGTCATTGATTAATATTAACACCTATTATTATCGGTAAATATTATTAGATATTATTTACATATTAAAAATAATGTAATAATTTAAGAAATCATGAGTACTTTATTATGAGTTGACGTACCAATTATTATGATATACCACTTTAAATAAAGCAATTAGAAAAGGATATCATAAAATCGATGTGTGGTACCAAGAACTAGAGCTATTTATCAACACTTTTCCAAATATAAACAAAGATATTATCAGCATTTCCAACATTCGCACAATCAGCCCTATTTATGATAATATGCTAATTCTACAGGAGAACTTGAACTACATTGAATTCATCATATGTTGACCCTTTTTTAGTAAGTAATAATTAATTATTTATTTATGGATTCTCTTACGAATAAAATTGTTTCGTCACGTTAACTTAATATCTTTAGATAGTTTTATAACAAGAAAATCTGTACACATTATATCTTTTCTCACTAATAATAGTGGTACCACTGAATGACACAACCCGCCACCCAAACTGTTCACTACCACTAACTTATTCACAATTTTACCTTCATTAAATTTTTAAAGACAGAAAATTATTTCTAGAAATTTAAAAACATTCTAAAAAATTTATTTTTCTTTAGGCTCGTCCTAAAGGTGAGGGAAAAACTCCTTACCAGGGAAGAAAAAGATGTTTCGGTGAATACAAATGTCCCAAATGCAAGAGGAAATGGATGTCTGGAAACTCATGGTCCAACATGGGTCAGGAATGTATAAAATGTCATATTAATGTTTATCCTCATAAACAGGTAACTTACCTACAATTATTTGCTTTATTAACTTTCAAAGTATTGTTTAAAAGTTTTTTCATCTTTTATAATGCGTTTCTTCTTTATCTCTTAAAGAAAAAAATTTCACCAACGTTTTCACGAATATCTCCGCTATGTTAGTTGAACAATAATCGTTATTTTTCCAATTAACCTTAAAATGTTATTTGCTAACATTCTAAATGACAGCTGTAGGAAGAACGCAAATTAAATTCTAATAAATTATTTAATAAGCCGTATTTTCGATCTTAAAGAAATTTGCTTTTGTAATCATGAAATATGGGAATATGTAGGATGCAGAGAAACACTACAGGGATGTCTAAAGAATATCTTGTGTAGGATTATCGTATAGAGGAAGTCCGGAAAAATGTGGGAAATCTCCCGAATATTAAAAAAACACGTGTAAGAAATACTACAAGTTCATATAAACTTTTTTCATATAGGCCCCCTCTTCGAATATATGGGCTTCCAAAGAGCTGCAATGGAATCAAGTTTTTTACACCTAATTATTAGACCACCCGGTATATTTCAATTTTTCTTAATATGATGAATACCAGGTAAGACCTTTCAAATTATTATCCGAGAAAGTGTTGTGAATTACTCACAGCTGCAGGGACGGACTAGCTCTGACACTAATGACCCCATTTTTTTACGCCCTGTATGATAACTTTGGACAACCTTTTTTACATACCTTTAACTACTGACCAAATATTAAGTAGTCTTCATTCATGTCGCTAACCATAACCGTTTTCGAAAAAGCGTCATTTTATTTACACTGTTAGTCCCCTAACTTCTATCGGGTTGAATATGAAGAAGAGGATTTTTCCCCTGTCACCATAATTTCAATAAAAAGTTAAACTAACTGCTTAGTTAAAGGGTTCAACATGGTCTCCGTGAAGTCTGATATACTCGCGGGCACGACGAGTTGAGGACTGCTGTACCCGCCACATTAACTCAGCATTGTTCCTTATTTGATCACAATGAAACGTGATTTTCCTTACAAGTTCCTCCCTCCTATCGTCGGGAGTGAAATACACCAAGGTTTTGAGGTGTCCCCACAGGTAAAAATCCAACGGCGTTAGATCGAGAGATCGAAGAGGTCTCTTATACCTATCCAACGGTTTGGATAGACGTTATTCAGGTGCATCCGTACAGCAATGCTGAAATGAAGTGGTGCCCCATCGTGCATGTAGTATATGTTTCGGCAAATTTCAAGTTGTAAGTGCTCTACTAAATCGTGAAAAACATTCTGGAGGAACTCCAAATATAATTCTCCTTTCAATCGTGCCGGTAATACGAATGGTCCAATCAAAAAATTGCCAGTAATTCTTGCCCAGACATTAATTGGGTTGGAACTGATGTTGATGATACGGAACAATAGTTGCATGAGGATGTTCATCAGCCCATACATGTGAGTTGTGTAAATTTATGAGACCACATTTCCAATTACTTCACAATTAATTTCACCACGAAATCCAAAAATCAGTAAAATGATATTCAAGTAAAAAATCAATGTGTCAACGATGTGAAAGTTGACAAGTTATACAATGCAGGATATTTATTTGTTTCGTACGTTGCAACGACAATACCTTGTTTTTGGTGCAGATAAAATAAAACGCACATTTTTTGCGAACCTAGGTCGAACTGCGATTTACAGAATTAGATGTTTTTAACCAAAAAGGTAAACTCTAATTTCAGAAATTATAATATTTGAGTTATTTAAAAAAAAAAAACAGAACTTTTGAATTTAGATTTCTATTTTTTTCTGAAGTTACTAAAGTTGGAGCGAAACCGTTAAAAAACTTTTTACTGCAATGAGCTTGAGGATGACATTTTCGACTTTACATACAGTCCTAATTTTCTAATGTCAAATTTTAAAAACGCTTTGTATTCTGAATTCAACAATGTATCACATATTAAGGTTTAGCTACATTTTGAAACTTTTTTGACCATAATTAACAACTTTTTTTGTTACCGAAATTTCCATACTGCTCCCTCTTATTCTGAAGACCCTGTATAGGTCCAGCTCGTTGAAAAATCTTTGTGTCCCCACCCCATAAAGTTTTCTGAATTGACACTCCAAGAATGTGGTATTTTTAAAAATAAATATCAGTCCAAATAGAGTCAAGAAATATATATATATATATATATATATATATATATATATATATATGTTTATGCGGCTTTCATGGATTCCTACGTGTGAGATGCAATAGCAGTGGATATATCCACATTATGCCGTTGTAGTGCTGAAATCACATTCAGCAAACGTACAACTAGATACAGCTCCGTCTATAGAATGAAGTAAAATACGAACAGTAAATGCAAACTTCTCTCCATCTTATCCTTTCTCTGTTAGAGGTTGCACAGTTAGAACAAATTGTTAGAAAACGCAATTTATCCTATTCCACCACCATCGAGATGATGGCCTACCTGTACTACCATACCGAGAAGAAAGTCAAAACTTACCCTCCCCGCCACAGTGATACGGCAGAGATACATGTTTCGTCTCTACTAGACTCATAAGGGTACCGACATGCACCTGGCTGTACAATATATATATATATATATATATATATATATATATATATATATATATATATATATATATATATATATATATATATATATATATATATAATCGAAGGTTTTCGGGCATCCCGTGTATGTGCTGAGTCCCTCTCAGGACTATAAGGCAGCTGACATTTCGGTGAAATCTCATTCACCATTTTCAAAGCTCACTGTATGGCGTCTACGAGCGAACTCATACAGTGAGCTTTGAAAGTGGTGAATGAGATTTCACCGGATATTCTCACACCCGTGAGAATATCCGACATAACCTATATATATATATATATATATATATATATATATATATATATATATATATATATATATATATATATGTATATATATATATATATATATATATATATATATATATATATATATATATATATATATATATATATATATGTCTCACGGTGATCGTCCATTAGAATATCTCGGGAAGTGATACCATTTGGATAATGGTGTTTTCGGGGATGCTCCTTCAGATGGAGTAACCCCGATCTTATGCGACTTCCACTTATACCGAAAATTATCCGAAACATAGTTATTTTAAGTGGATCATCCTCTATGTTATATTTTTTCTTGTAATCCTTTCTTCATCTTCGTTAACTGTCACTCAAAGTTTTTTTGCCCTACTATAGCCGTATTTAAAGAAAAAAATATTGATTAACAAATAATTTTCTTTTCAGAGACCTCTGGAAAAACCCGACGGTTTAGACGTTTCTGATCAATCTAAAGTTCATCCTCAACATTTGTGTCAAAAATGCAAGGAACTTGGATATTACTGTAGAAGGGTACAATAAGTAAATACGTACAAATCCACACAAATTTTTAAATCTTTCATTGATATTATTTGTTTAAATTTTCCTTGTTTATTTAGGTTGTTTGTTATTATAGTTTATAAGTTTTGAAGTATTCTTTTTTATTATTTTTTCTTATTTTTATACTTTTCTTAATGTATTTCGCGTCAGTATTTTGTTTTGTTGATAGAGTTCGATTTATTTTATTTTTTGTTAGGTACTTATATTTTAAACAAAGACATTTATAAAAGCACAATTCCAATAAAATAATTCGACGAAAAATTATATATCTAAAATTTAGAAACTTCTTTTTCTGATATTACGATTAAAATTTTTTACTGTATTATTTTGTGTACTTAAGTACAATTTTCTGGTACCTTTCTATTTATTTTACTAAATTTAACAATATTTCTAATGATCATTTATATACAAGAGCAATCACAAATTGGTATATATTATAACCAAAGCAGGAATAAAATAAAAATTTTTAAGCCAAGAAGATTTTATAAAAACCAATTCGAAGTTCATAGTCGGTCATCGCCATCTCTCGACTCATTTATCAACGATGTTTCAATAATATTCTTAACATGCTGTATCTAGACTTCAATAAAATTAAAAGCTGTGCAGTATAGATTATAGATGGCGACTTAAAAACTAGTTGTATAATTTCTTCTAGGGTTGAACATTTTTCTTCTATTCTTAGTGTTTGGTTTGACAGAGTAATATTTCTTCTAGGTATATTTTATTTACTTTTTTTTGGTTGTGATATGTGATTGTAAAGATAACATCCACTTTTACATTTTTGTATTCTTATTTCACATAATATGTATAAATTAGGTGTTGATAAATATCTTATTGATGTTGTTATATATGTGTATAAAATACGAGTATATTGTCTTGTATAACAAAGGATATTTTTAGAAAAGTAAAATATATATTAGATATTTTTTAAGCAAGTTGTTTTTCATATGATATATACAAAGTGTCAGTGTTATATTTTGTAGAGGGACAAAAACTATAAGCCACCATGTAACAGAATATGGTTCCAAAACCATCTAATTAATTGTTGAAAGCTAAAATTTCAATAAGTAGCAAAGAATTCTAGAAGGGATATATTATTCTTTGGTAGGTACCATCTTTGGAATGGCACAATAATTGCAGTTGTGATCTAAAGGGCAATGATAATTGCCATGGATTATATATTTTTATTCTAATTTTTTGCATTCGTGGCATGTTGAAATAGCTATGCATGTTGTTAAAAAATATCGTGATAATTAAAATATAAAAAGTTATTTTTTGGTGGCGAGGAAATCGAGTTTAACAAATAAATAAATCAAACTCTATTTAGCTTAAAAAAATATCTATTCTGCGTTTGTTATGTTCAGTTTCTATATAAAACTGTTTCTTATGATGGTTATGCAGGACAAAATACATGCCTATTTACAAAGCATAAAGTAGTTTTCTTCGATTTTCTTGCCTATAAAAAATAAATTTACTTATTTACTATTTTGCTAAGACTTTCTATCTGTAATAAATACTCCATGGATGTTAATTTGTACTTGTTATTTTAATAGAGTATATATTCAAGATGTTATAAATATAGTGTATTATTATTACTCTAGATTTTTTTTCACTTAAAAATACATACAACTCTCTCTCTCTCTCTCTCTCTCTCTATATATATATATATATATATATATATATATATATATATATATATATATATATATATATATATATATATATGTTTATGAGGCTTTCATGGATTCCTCCTCATGAGATGCAATAACAGTGGATATATCCACATTACGCCGTTGTAGTGCTGAAATCACATTCAGCAAATATATATATATATATATATATATATATATATATATATATACTCATGCTCCACTTCTATCACCTTACGTCATCAAGAGGTTGATTTACCGCTCCCGTTGTCATTTTGTCGGACCCAGTTCCATTCGAGAAAAACGATCCTTGGTAAATGGCCGAGGATTCAAAATGTTCGTAAGAATGCCCATTTTTAATCATTTGGCCTACTGAAATTTTTCGAAATGGCAGTTACAACATGGTGTGGTTTTCGGTGACATCGCAAGATTATCAGCAAAATGTGACTGCTAACCAAAAGTAATGGCCTTCAAATCTATGCCTCGAGGCTCCAAATATTCGCAGAAATACTCATTTTCAAACGTCGTTTGGCTCATTAAAATTATCAAAGTGACGGGGGAAGGGGGTCAGTGATCGATCAATAGCCACAAACTCAAACTCACTAACCCAAGAGGGCAGAGAATCCATTCATAGATTTAGGAAATACTAGACTGCGTGTTTCCAATGCTGCCGACCGTTCCCACAGTGTGAAAGAGAAAGAAGAGTGAAAGCAGTAAAATCCTCTCTTTCTAATGAGAGCATAGAACTAAATATAAAATATTATTCGCGTTTGGGGTCACATGGTTCTATGCGCTGTCAATTGGAAAGAAAGGAAATTATTGCTTTCATTCTTCTTCCTGTCTCACACCGTAGAAACTGCCGGCATTAAGAACACGAAATCTATGACTGCAAACCTAAGCTTCAAAATCCTGATACCCGAAGAACAGCGAGATCCTCAAAAATCCAGAGATTCAGAATCTCACTCCTTCCCTATCTGCTGTCTTAGTGAGGTGAGACTCGTTGCCCCTTGGGTATGTTAAGAAAGCCCCTTTTCGTGATGATAATGCTCTGAGAATCGATGCTATTTTGAGAAATTTTTAAGAGACAAAAATCTTAAGTCTCGGGGCATATGTTTTAAGGCCATTATTTTTTGTTACCAGCCGCATTTTGCTGACAATTCCGAGAATTCGCTGAAAAGAGTGCCATTTCAAAACTTTCAATGGGCCAAAAGAAATTTGAAAGTGTAAACATTTTGAGCCTCGAGGCAGATATTTACAGCCATTCATTTTTATTAGCATGTGCACCATTTTGAAAATTTTCAATGAGCTAAACGAAGTTTAAAAGTGGGTACTCCTGCAAACATTTCACGATCATTAATTTTATTGGCAACCGCATTTTGCTGATAATCCTGCGAATTCGCTAAATCCTACGCCATTTCGATGCCGCACATACTGTATAAACTTAACTAACCCAGCTCATACTTATCGTTGGAGAAAAGACTTGAATTTTAAAAATACATGGTATACCTTTACACTAATTTCAACCTCATGTTCCACTCGGTGACGTCACGGATATTTTATTTCTGTTAATCTCTTTTCAAAAGTCAAACTGCTCCTTATATTAGAATTTTCTTAACCTAAGGCCTTAGTTAATATTCGTTCCTGGGACAAGAAGATTAAATGGAACGAATTATTGAATTGCTACTGGAAAAAGTTCCCAAACAGCACAAATACGTCTTAAAGACGTCCATAAAACGTTTGATCTCAACATTCAGGACGTCTTATGGATGTCCATAAAAGACGAATGACGTCCATAAGACATTGTATAGACGTCTTATGTTACAAAAGGTAAAGTCTTTAAGACATTTGCTTACAACGTCTTATGGACGTCCCTTCCCAACATTAAAACAACATATTCCACCAATAAAATTATGTATATTAAAAAGGGCCCCTTTAATTTTTTTGTTTGTCTAGTTTACAAAGTCAAACCGTAATTATTCAAAAGCCCAAGAAATAACTTTAATTAAGAAAAAATCAATAGCAAAATATACACTACAATTTTAAATAACTACAAGTTCCGCATGAATAATCTGCTTTAAAAAATATCTTCAACATAATCTCTTTATACAAAATAATACATAAATTAACATTTTCAGAACTACTACTGTTCGAACTATAAGTAAACCTATCAAATTTAAGCCTTAGTTTATCCCTTCGATATAATAACTCTAAAAGGTAGACTTTCAACAAAATAAAAGTTTATTGAAATAAAAAATACACAAATCTTTAAATAGTTTTAAAAACAAGAATTTTTATTTAGTCGAATAACAAATCTGGTCTGATGCCCTTTTCAGCCATGTTTCGATTGAAATTTCCTCATTCTTCCGACTTTTTGCCAGTCCTGTTGTCTCTGTAGATCCTAATAACAAACAGATTTTAATTTTATAGGATAAATTTTATCATTTGTGGGAGTAAATTTTTTGATATTTTTGCGAATTTTTATAATTGTCCTCTACTATAGAATCGTGACTTATGCTACTTCAAAGTTAATATGTATAATGAAAGACAGAACTTACTCATAATAAGTCTCGCCAAGTTGGAATCGTAGAACTTTCTCTTTCCTTTTCGTACTAATCAACTGTACATGGTAATTTTACAAGCTCGCTTTACAAAGTCATAAATGCTCCCTACTCCCAGTTTTGAAATTTCTAAAACCTTAAACAAAATTACTTCTTGTAATTAACAAAACTCTATTTTCTATGTTCTTTAAATATAAACCAATCATCAGGAACAAAATAAATCTTACAGGTTTCATTAGTGAAGCACTCCATAAACCAACATTTCGCCTTCCACTTCATTAGTAATATTTCTTGTAATATTTAGGACCGGGTCTGGATGAGCTGTGCAAGCCTTTTTCGCACAGATAATATTTTTGAAGATTTCATTTCATACTTCTAATAACATAGAGTTACTACAAAAATATAAGCGGTAAAGCATTCGGGAATTTCCTGTAACACAACCTATAAATAACGTTACTGTTTTTCCCAAGTACATATCATTCTCGATCTTACCTTACACGAATAAAAAAGATTATCAAAGGCACATAGATAAATCAACTATTTTAATAAAATTCTTTCAAAAGCTAAATTTTCACAGTCGGCACCCCAACAACATGAAAAATGAATAATGACATGACGAAACACAAATACAAAACTGAAAAATGACAGTTGACATAAACAAAAGGCGGGTTTTTTAAAGCTATAGTTTCACTGGCATCATATTGTTATCGGTACATCAAACAGTCTGTGACAAAAAGCACCAAACTATTGGTCAAAAAGATCACGCAAAAGGTCCATTAACCAAGGTCGTAGTGAGGCTACTAAAAATTTGTCGTTCAATCAAATATTTTAACCTCAACTTGTATTCAGCTGAGCTCTGTGCGGCGTTACAAACTTATTACCCAACTGCGACAAAATCCATAGGGAAGGAAATGCTTTTTAGTTTTTATCAACTAAATTATACACAACTGTATTTATTTTCATATAAAACCCAAATAGCACACTTCAGTCCACTGGATATTCATCGTTTATCCAAAGCTGGACATACTGGGTATCCATGGGATGTCCAGAATTTGTTCACCAACATCCTATGGATATCCACTGGACTATACGATTGTCCCACTCATGGATGTCTTTTTGGATTACATATATAGTCCAAGTATGGATCATTTTTGGATATTAATAGAACTAATTTTGGATGTCCATATATTGTACATTCTTGACCCGATTGCGGACATATTATCCGATGGTATTGTGCTTTTTGGATAAATAGGTCATAATCTCTTGTTCCCTCTTCTTGACGTTCCGCTAACGTGAATGTTAGATATTTTCAGAATTTGCTGAGGGTCCGAGAGCTTACAGTACCTAATTAATCTGCACTTCTGAAGACACATGTCATCAAAACGTCGATTACAAGTAACCATAGATGGCCCTATTAGTCCCAAAAATTAAACAGATATAAATTACATTAGCGAACCAGGTAACAGGAACTGGATCCACATATTACACTTATTGATTACAATTGTCAAGTTTTTAATACAATACTATATAAGAATATAAAATTTTATAATTAGTCGAATTGCAAGTGCTACAAAATATAGCTTCAATTGATTTAAATTGTTCAAGCTGTAGAAGGATCGCTATGAATAAGTTATCTGGTTTCATAGTAATGGGTACAATTTCAATTGGGTAATAGAAAATATACCAATTATTTAAATAAAGACTTTTTATTGTTACAATGATTATTTTTTTATAGATTTATTTCTGTCGTTTATTCTCTTCAGCCATTGTCTAATCTCGTCTTCGGCTGTTTTTTATCGGCCCCCCATTCTTCTACCGCAGCTGAAAATTAATAAGGTTTAACGTTAAATGATGCAGTATTTTATGGTTTTGTAGGAATTTAAATCTCTCTCTCTCTCTCTCTCTCTCTCTATATATATATATATATATATATATATATATATATATATATATATATATATATATATAAAACCAAATGCATCGTTATTGCTTAGAGTGCTTAAACCAACAGACCAGAAAAAAAAAATTTAACACACTTTTTGTTTGGGTATTATCAGAACAAGAGGATCCAGAGTTCAACGTGTGAAATCTGATACCCAATTTGTTCTTATTATTTACGAGTATGACAAATAAAACAGAGAGATGTTTTTCATCAAATTTTTATATTTAAGTGGTAACTTACCTACAAATAGTGAACATAAGTTCTTTAAAGGGCACTTTACTGTTCCATCATATTTATAATTCTTGGAAAGGCTATCTGTCATTGTGACAATAAAATATCTTTTAATAAGTTAATAGGTATAATTTCCTCCAATTTTCGCTAATTGTAAAACCTAAAATTATATTACTTTATTGAGATAATTAAACGTTAATTCCACATATGCTAACCTAAGAATATTTTTGACTTTAAGAATCAAAGTAAAAAAATATATACAAAATAATCCTGTAAATTAAGTTTTTTTTTATCAATAGACTCATACACATAAAGAAGCATTACTCGAATAAGTTTCAGCTTTTATTTCAGGAGAAGTGTAATAAACTTACTGCATCTTTAAAGTTTA
The DNA here is from genome assembly GCA_034092305.1 of Diaprepes abbreviatus. Lineage (NCBI taxonomy): Eukaryota > Metazoa > Arthropoda > Insecta > Coleoptera > Curculionidae > Diaprepes > Diaprepes abbreviatus. Next base: position 9,039,694 of record JASJET010000200.1, read on the forward strand.
AATTGTCCTGAAGATCTTATGTGACTTGAGGCAGCTGATGATTTTCTTAAGTAAAAGGATAGTTGAACTCCTGCAGAAAATTCTTTGTAGATACTTGTTGTTTTTTCCCTATTTAAGATTACCTGAATATCCTCTCTAATTTGGTACAAATTGGCTTTCACATAGGAATTTTATTTGGACCAATCTGTGGAAAATTCATCTAAAAAATAATTAAAATAAATTAAATTATAAGTCTAAACCTAGAGTCGAACTGTCAAAATTTTATTATATATTTTTTAACAATTATACTGCACAAAAATACACATCAATGTAAACTTTTACTAGCGTTTAATCCAAAATAGTCATAAAAAAATTAATATAATTATTAGCTTTTATTCCATTATAAATTTTGATAACATTTATTAATGCCAGCAATCTTATTAGAATTTTCTCTAAAATTTCCAATTTTATTATTACACAAATTTACAACTCTATCTGTGCTCCATTTTAACCAGCAAGATACAAAATTCATTGGTCTATCAAAATATTTGCACTTATTTGTAGTAATTTCCATTTAAATAAGTGATTGTATGAAAAAGTATAGCTACAAAAGCTATATTTTAACATACGCGTTTTGATACTGAATATTTTGTTCACTTTCAAATTTGTGCGAGTTTGATACTAAATTATCAGCTTTTCGTCGGGCATGTATGTAGTTTCGTTCGGTAATTTTTGGTATAATTAAAAAAATTAAATTAAAAATAACTATACTTACCTTTAACGGTGGCATCTTCTTCAAATAAAAATCACACTTGATTTTAGCTCAACTAAAACTCCAAAGGTCTTTTTTAGCTCGAAGTTAACACAATAATGGGCACAAAATATCTGAAGAGATATTTTGTGATCATGGCGGGACGGCGGGTTAAGAAATGACAATTCTACAGGCCGATATTACAGTATCCGATTTTACCGACAACCCGAAATTTAATTAATGGACGTCTGATGGACTTACATTGGACATCCAGATATGGACGTCCATATAGATTACAGGTCATCACATCTAATGGACATCCATAAACGGTCCATGGACATACAGGACATTATATGTACCTATTCTGGATATCCAATGGAAATCTTGTGCTATCTGGGAATGTAGTATGTAGACTTTTAAAAGATATCTTAAAGACGTTGTATATAGACGTCTTATGGACGTCTTTAAAACAACGTCTATAAGACGCCTTATTTATGTCTTAAGACGTTCAGACATAATCTGGATATAAAAATGATGTCTATAAGACGTCTAGTGCTGTGTGAGTTGAGGATGAAGTGAAATCCGGCAACAATGCACGAATTTTCCCGCCATGTTTAAAGTCCTTAAGGTTTTCTCCCAACTAGATTTTTACTGTTTTCAGTAATATTTTAACAAAATGTAATATATAGTTGTATCCAAAAAGTGATGTATCGCAAAATATGCAATTGGGTTTTAGAGAAAGTGATAAAATTTGATTGGATAGGTCGAAAAATATTGTATGAAAGTGATAACATTTTTTTTGGAAAAACTATGTGTGACTGTCAATAAAAAACTTCGAATAATTACCTAAACTCTAAAATAAACATGACATATTTTAACGAGAAGGTTAAAATAAAAAAGCTGCAGTAAATAATTCACTCTTCAGCAAAACATCTAGCACCCCAGTGGAAAAATTGATACAAGTGGGTAATTTTTAATTAGTTTTTATCCTATTACAATAAAAGTATTAAACAAACAAAACTGAATTGGTAATAATTATTTACAACGAAATAATCGAGATTGCGACTAAATAAAATTAAAAAAAAATAAAAGGTAAAATAGTAGCTTTCCAAAAAATGAGTTGTTGACATACTTGTCGTAAAACATTATTTCAAGCTCTTTCTTGTCACTGTAAATTTTACAGGTATAAGCTGCATAACCATTGTAATAAATTTCTTTGATTTGGCACCAAAATAATGGCGTAATTACACTTCCCGCCACTGCCCGTAAATGCGCTTGCAATGCCTTCCAGTGTTGCCATAGTAGGATGTAATGAATTCGGTAGATTTTCAAAATGGCATATCATCCACAATAGCCAACGATTCATTTTATATTATAGATGACACAAGGATTTTTCTGAAACATAGTTTAATGTCTTAAATGGTAAAAAGTAACTTCGTCCTTTTTTTGAGTTAACGTCGGGGAGTCACAGATATATTCCGTAAATTCACCGAGAAGTTTTACATAATAATGCTTCAAGGCTTCCCAATATTGAAATAAATCCTTTATCTTGTCCACAGAGAGCAGATGTAGAGCAGTTTCATTAGGCAACCTTTAAAACAGGTTTGTATTGCGAGTGGCAACTTTCTAAATTAATTTTCATTTGATATTTCGGTTCTTTTAAATCATGTTTTTTCCCAAAAATCGCCCATTACTGTTTGAACGTAAAATTAGATTTAACTCCCTGGTATTTCGGAAGATCGGGGCCCGTATCCTCGAAAGTGTGATGTGAAAGGTAATATGAATGGCGATGGAATGGCGATGTGAACTTTTTGACAGTAAAAGCCGTATTCTTGAAAAGGCAATGTTGCCAGATATGAACGTGCTGAAACCCGAGAATTTCAAATAATAAAATGGATGACAGATTGAATTGAGCGGTCAGGCCGAAAATGTCCGTAGTATGTTTGGTTGCAACTTTAGGCAAAAAGTAGTTTTGGTAGGTTAAATTAATCGTCAAAAGTGAAAAAAAAATAGTTATTTTTGTGAAGTTATTGATTGCCATTACAATATTTGTACTTTGTTTGGATTAAATTTATCTTAAATTGACAGTCTGGAAATTAAACAAAAATGCAAGAGCCAAGTACTTTAAGATTCTAATATATAAAGAAAAAGGGATATCAAGAAAAACAGCAATCATATATACAAAGTAATATACTGACAGTAATTGCAGGAAGCCAGCACTGATAAACCTTGGAACGGTGAAAACTACAACTCTAGTATGGCTAAAAACCATCATTCCAATTCACTACGGAAACCATCCAATCAAGTTATTTATTGTATGGATTCACAAAATATCAGCCTCTTACTGCAAGATGTTATGTCCTGACAACTAAATTTGAAAGAAAACCTGAAACTTGAACAATGATAGAGAAACTGTTTATGACCAGGGACCAAAACCAAAGGCCAGACAGAAGACGTCCATTAGATACTGGCGGATCTCACATTCAACTTTTAATATATATTTTTTTATTTCATAAAGATTTGTAGAGGCTTGAAGATCAAATGTACCATAAATAAGGTTTTTATGCTGAAGGACCTCATTCGTTGCAACTTTTTATTCAAAGAATAAAACGTCTTAAAGAAACGGTTCGTCAACATATTATTTTTTTTTTAATGACGAGTTATTTTGAAGAACCAAAAATAAAATAAAAATGTTTAATACTATTTTATTTTTTGAAATCCGTGCGTTAAATATGTCATTTAGCGGCTGACATTTCATTTGCGCATGTTTCACCGTTCGCTTACCTTCCACCGGGCGAACGAGGATATGAGTGATGAAAATTTCCAGAATACGCGTTCGCCACCTTTTCACCGTTCACTTCACGTTCCCCAGTTCGAGGATAGGGCACCGGGTAATTGAAGTGAAAATCGGTAGATCTATCAAGAATTCGGTAGAGGTGGTAGCACTGCTCAAGGTTGCCAGATGATTTTTTTTATTTACCTAGATTTTTGATAAAATTTCCCTGGATTTCCCTAAGTAATTTCACTGGAATCTCCAATTTACGATATTCTAATTACGTTACGCTCTATTTTACGATAGAGTTCCCCTCTATTTTACATTTCATTTCTCCTCTCTTCTTTACCCCACCATATGTTACGTGTTCGGCGCGCTATTTAAAAGTAACGAATTGACGCTCTACGTGCAGCGTCGCCGCATTGTGATTGGCCACTTTTATGCCCGTAAGTGAACAACTGCCTGATTTTGGTTGCGTGGTGGGGACCCCTGCGGTTGTCGAAAAAGATTGCGGTCCCGACATTGTCCTAAATTGAAGATTACATCGTTTATTCTATCTATACCTTATGGGGAAGACATTAGCGAATTATAGTTTTAATAATTTTTTATGTATTTTTTAAGTTTATTTATCTAGAAATAATAAATCTAACCTTTAAAAAATATAAAAGTGCGTACTTAATATACCCAATAGCTAACCTATTCTAAATAAAATAAACATACCAATTTCTTTTCTTTAATTTATGTTGGGTTTTCCTTCTTTTGATACAAAATTTCTGATTTAAATTTCTTAACACTTTCTGGCCTAAAACAGAGACTAAAACAATTGCTTGACTTTAACAAACTTTTAGTATGCCAAATCCCACTGTATTTTTTTTACGAAAACTGCATGATATATTTATAAAGGGCACTGGCTTTCCTCGGTAGCTTACCTACTAAAAGCCGGGGAGCATGAGGAATCATAGAATTTTCTTAATACATATACAACTGCATTCAAGCTTTGTAAACTGTTTTGCATGTCAACGCGTAAAAAAAAAACATTATTTACTAGTTTTTATATAATAATGGGAAAATATATAATAATATTTGTTGAGAATTGTATCTTATTCAAAAATTTCCCACAGTAGGCATTAAATTGAATATAATTCCCTTTTTCCCTACAAGTCGCAAAATTCCCTAGATTTAGGGAAATTCCCCTATATCTGCCAACCCTGCCACTGCTCCCTTGCACGAACAAGAAAGTACCCCCTCCAACTTCCTTGGCTACGGGTACGAATGTAAGCGCGTGTATCGAATTATTTCTGTGTTTCCCCGAATAAGTGCAGTTAATATATATTAGATTGTTTGTTGGATAATATAAATAATTGATATAAGAGTTTCTTAAACGCGACTAATAAAGTAGTAGTTTTTCAATCCGAACACAACTAATTTGATATTCAATGAACTCTAAGAAGGTAAATATAATATATTTATTGTAAGTTCACATAAAATATTGTTATTTTTATATTATAATTACAAATTACATTACAAATTTTGAAAATCTATGGGCAGAGTGAATGTCATTCATTTTTACTATTTTGAATTTTTAGATAGCTGATGCATTAGATTTTAATTTATATAAAACACTTTCATGATAAAAAAAAAGAATGTTGTAAAAACAAAATTATCGACTGCGATAACATATTGCTAATTGAAAATAAAAAAAAAAACAAGGGTGTCATACTTATTTTGCTTTATAAAATCGTTATTATAATAATTATTCTGAACTGATTATTGGTTATTGAAAAAACTAAAAACGACAAAGATAACGTGTTGTTGCTGAAAAAAAAAATGCCTAGCGTCATACACACTTTGTTTTACAAACGCACTATTATAATATTTATTCTGAACTGATCATACAAGAAATTGAATTCGATAATATGTTGCCAAATGAAGAAAAACCAAGGGCCTAAAAAAGTAATTCGCATGTTTTTTTATAAAAATCACACTGTAATAATTGTACTGAAAGAACAAAAATCTCGACTGGTATAACATCCCACATAGCATGAAAGCTTCCACACGTCGCATGAAAGTTTTCCGATATAAATTTGATGTAAGTTTCCTATAAGTAACCTTCCAAGAACTTTCCAGGAAGCTTATGAATAAATTTTGTAAAGAATCCCACCTAATCTTTCATGAAAGATTCCGAGAAACAATAAAATCCCAAACAGCACAAATACGTCTTAAAGACGTCCATAAAACGTTTGATCTCAACATACAGGACGTCTTATGGATGTCCATAAAAGACGAATGACGTCCATAAGACGTTGTATAGACGTCTTATGTTACAAAAGGTAACGTCTTTAAGACATTTGCTTACAACGTCTTATGGACGTCCCTTCCCAACATTAAAACAACATATTCCACCATTAAAATTATGTACATTAAAAAGGATCCCTTTAATTTTTTTGTTTGTCTTGTTTACAAACTCAAACCGTGATTATTTAAAAGTCCAAGAAATAACTTTAATTAAGAAAAAATCAAGAGCAAAATATACACCAACATTTTAAATAACTACAAGTTCCGCATGAATAATTTGCTTTAAAAAATATGCTCAACATAATCTCTTCATACAAAAAAATACATAACTTAAGCATAATGTAAACTTTTCTAATTTGAAATTTAAGAAGTGAGGTAGAAGAGCAAATATTTTCAGAACTACTACTGTTCGAACTATAAGTGAACCTATCAAATTTAAGTCTTAGTTTATCCCTTCAATATAATAACTCTAAAAGGTAGACTATCAACAAAAAAAAGTTTATTGAAATAAAAAATACTCAAATCTTTAAATAGTTTTAAAAACAAGAATTTTTATTTAGTCGAATAACAAATCTGGTCTGATGCTCTTTTCAGCCATGTTTGGATTGAAATTTCCTCATTCTTCCGACTTTTTGCCAGTCCTGTTGTCTCTGTAGATCCTAATAACAAACAGATTTTAATTTTATAGGATAAAGTTTATCATTTGTGGGAGTAATTTTTTTAATATTTTTGCGAATTTTTATAATTGTCCTCTACTATAGAATCGTGACTTATGCTATTTCAAGGTTAATATGTATAATGAAAGATAGAACTTACTCATAATAAGTCTCGCCAAGTTGGAATCGTAGAACTTTCTATTTAGTTTTCGTACTAATCAATTGTACATGGTAATTTTACAAGCCCGCTTTACAAAGTCATAAATGCTCCCTACTCCCAGTTTTAAAATTGCTAAAACCTTAAACAAAATTACTTCTTGTAATTAACAAAACTCTATTTTCTATGTTCTTTAAATGTAAACCAATCATCAGGAACAAAATAAATTTTACAGGTTTCATTAGTGGAGCACTCCATGAACAAACATTTCGCCTTCCACTTCATTAGTAATATTTCTTGTAATATTTAGGACCGGGTCTGGATGAGCTGTGCAAGCCTTTTTCGCACAGATAATATTTTTGAAGATTTCATTTCATACTTCTAACATAGAGTTACTACAAAAATATAAGCGGTAAAGCATTCGGGAATTTCCTGTAACACAACCTATAAATAACGTTACTGTTTTTCCTAAGTACATATGATTCTCGATCTTACCTGAAATATTACATAAACACGAATAAAAAAGATTTTCAGAGGCACATAGATAAATCAATTATTTTAATAAAATTCTTTCAAAAGTTAGCTAAATTTTCCCAGTCAGCACCCCAACAACATTAAAAATGAATAAAGACATGACGAAACAAACACAAAACTGAAAAATGTCAGTTGACAAAAACAAAAAGCGCGTTTTTTAAAAGTTATAGTTTCGCTGGCATCATATTTATGTGTGTCATTGTTATCGGTACATCAAACAGTCTGTGACAAAAAGCACCAAAGTATTGATAAAAAAGATCATACAAAAGTTCTATTAAAAAAGATCGTAGTGAGGCTACTAAAAATTTGTCGTTTATTCAAAAATTTTAACTTCAACTTGTATTCAGCTGAGTTCTGTACGGCGTTGTAAACTTATTACCCAACTGCGACAAGATCCATAGGGAAGGAAATGCTTTTTAGTTTTTATCAACTAAATTATTCACAACTGTATTTATTTTCATATGAAATGTAGTATGTAGACTTTTAAAAGATATCTTAAAAACGTTGTATATAGACGTCTTATGGACGTCTTTAAACAACGTCTATAAGACGCCTTTATTTTTGTCTTAAGACGTTCAGATATAATCTGGATATAAAAATGACGTCTATAAAACGTCTAGTGCTGTGTGGGATTTTATATGGAAAATTAACGTGAAACTAACTGTGGAAGTTTTATGAAACCTTCCTGTAAATTTCTGGAAAATAACTTTCAGTCTTATAAGAAAAGATATTGTAATTTACCAAGTAAGCAAAGTGGGTACCTTAGCGTTACTTTTCAGTAAGATTTCAGGAAAAGAGTTGTTATTCCATATTGATATTTTCAAGAAAGCTTTCTGTAATCATCCAGCAAACTTCTTAGAACCTTTACCTGTAATTTGCTGCACACTTGGATGGAAGATTCCATTAAGAATTTATTAAATCATTACATAAGCCTCTTATATTATTTCCTTGAAAGCTTAATGCACACTTTGTGAAAGCTAAGATATATTTTCATATTTTCGGAAAGTTTCGGTTTCACGAAACTTCTTGCAATTTTCTGAAAGATAACATGCAATCTTCTTAGAAAAGAATTTGTAATCTAATAAGTAAGCAAACTGAGAAGCTTAGTGTAACTCTCCATCAAGATTACAAAAGAAGTTTCTGTTATTCTAAACTGATACTTCCAAGAAAACTTTATGTAATCGTGCAGTAACCTTCTTAGAACCTTGATGTGTAATTTGCTACAAAATTAAAAATATAAGCTTCTATTAAAAATTCATGAAAGCAATGTGTATGTCTGTTATATATTTTCCTTACTGTAAAATTTATAGAAGCTAACAATTGAGATGTATTTCCATATTTTCAGAAAGTTTCTTGAAACCTTCTTGCAAGTTTCTGGAAGATAACATACAATCATTAAAGAAAAAAGTAGCAATCTATCAAATAAGCTAACTTTGAACTTCAGTGTAACTTTGCAGTAAGATTTTAAGGAAAGTTTCCATCATTCCAAATTGATTCTTTCAACAAAAGCTTTCTGTACTTATTTTATGACCTTCGTAGAATCTTGACGGATACTTTGCTGCAAACTCGAATAGAACCGTTCATTGAGAATTCGTGAAATTATCGTGAAAGCCTTTTATATGGTATATCTTGTTTGAAAGTGTTATTGAGTGATTCATCGAGATGTAGCCACTGTGTCTTGTTCACTGCTCTTAATTTTAGAATCTGTTTATAGTACACAATTGAGAAATGATGGCTTGTAACGAACGTAATGGCGTGATGAGTCCCATACTAGGACGAAACAGCGCTGTGAATGCTTTCATAGTAGCTTCCAGTAATTATCTGTCGGTGACAAATATTATGGGAAGGGCTCGGTCTAACCTTATGAAAGCCTAACATATATATATATATATATATATATATATATATATATATATATATATATATATATATATATATATATATATATATGAAGTAAAATAATGCGAACAGTAAATGCAAACTTCTCTCCATCATATCCTTTCTGTGTTAGAGGTTGCACAGTTAGAACAAATTGTTAGAAAACGCAATTTATCCTATTCCACCGCCATCGAGATGATGGCCTACCTGTACCATCATACCGAGAAGAAAGTCAAAACTTACCCTCCCCGCCACAATGATACGGCAGAGGTACATGTTTCGTCTCTACTAGACTCGTCAGGGTACCGACATGCACCTGGCTGTGCAAAGGACAGATCGGAAGAATGCATGCAAATACTGAACAAGGTTTCTCCGACCTCCCGCCGGATGGCGTATATATGTTTATGCGGATTTCACGGATTCCTCCGTGTGAGATGCAATAGCAGTGGATACATCCACATTCACTGTGGCGGGGAGGGTAAGTTTTGACTTTCTTCTCGGTATGGTGGTACAGGTAGGCCATCATCTCGATGGTGGTGGAATAGGATAAATTACGTTTTATAACAATTTGTTCTAACTGTGTAACCTCTAACACAGAAAGGATATGATGGAGAGAAGTTTGCATTTACTGTTCGCATTTTACTTCATTCATACGCGGAGCTGCATAGAGTTGTACGTTTGCTGAATGTGATTTCAGCACTACAACGACATAATGTGGATGTATCCACTGCTATTGCATCTCACACGGAGGAATCCGTGAAATCTGCATAAACATGGAATATTACATTTGATTTATTCATGAGAGGAGTTTTACTTTTTAAATTTGTGAATAATGTATTTAATTTATTATGTGACCTGTGGCATACGATAATATCATGCTTTTTTAAAATGTATTTTATTTTTTCTGACAGCTCACTAGTGTAAGGTAATGCTACATATTTTTGCTGATATTTGTTGAAAAATATTATATTAAAATTTAATTTTTCTAAAACTTTTTCCTCTAAATATTCCATTACTAACTGAGCAATGGTAGATGAAATTGGTGATCCAATAGCACATCCATCGAATTGTTTGTAAAAGGTATTTTCGTGCTGAAAGTAATTTGTATTTAGAACGAGGTCAACAGCATCCACAAAATTATTTTTTGATAGCGATGTATGTTTTTTTAAAATTTCCCATTTTTCTGCTAAAATAGTGTGGACAAGTTGATTTGGTATGTTTGTATACAAAGATATAACATCTAGCGAAATGAGTCTGTAATTTTCAGGTAGGTTTGTTGTATCAATAAATTTTTTAAATGCGAATGAATCTTTAATAAAAAAAAATCGTTTTTGCCTGTAATATTTGAAATGCAATCTGATAAGAATTTTGATAAACTATAGAATGGCGATTGTATACAAGAAACAATAGGTCTTAGTGGTATATTTTGTTTATGTAATTTTGGTAGGCCGTATATTTTTGGTGGAATAGCACTGTGAATGGTTAGCCTTTTTGCATCTTTTTCAGTTAGTTCTTTTACATTGAGCAATTTTTTTATGAAGGTATTATTTTTCTTTTGATATAAGTTCGTTGGATCACTCTTAATATTTTTATATGTATTTTCGTCCTTTAGTAAGTTGTTCATTTTTGTCTCATAATCTGCCTTGTTCATAATTACTGTTTTATTGCTTTTATCAGGCCTTAGAACAATGATTTGAGGATTGTCTTTGATAAATTTTTTTGTTTGTTGTTTGTTTTTAAGTGTCTTGTTTGTTTTTTGAAATTGTAGATATGTTTTTTATGTGGTGTATTTTAAATATATAAAAATATTTTTAGGAGGAAAAAATTATGAAAATGCCTTTCACAAATATTGCTTGAAAAATTCCAGAACACTTTCGTGTAAGGCAATAAATACCAAGTAGAAACTTTCAGAACCTTATATAAGTCTTGTCTTACGCTTACAAAGAGTCTGAAAGGTTATCGTAAGTTTAGATTTAATCTTTCCATTAGTATGTCACGGACATTGGGTAATTACTGGAAAATTCCAGTAAAGCTTTCAGAAATTGACGTGGATCTTGAAATAAGCTTACTTTATGCTTTCCTGAAAGGTTATAGAGGTTATAGTAAACTTAGACGTAATCTTTACGTTAATATTTGTTGCGGACATTTGGTAATTACTGCAGGATTCCACTAAAGCTTTTTGTAAAGCAGCGCACCCACTAAATCGACTCGACTCCATCCGTTCCGTCAGCTTCAGTCAGAACGCCGATGGCCCCCGCTCAGTGACTCCGCATAATTCAGACTAAACAGTGATTAAAACTGCTTTAACCATTAGAGTTTCTAGAGCTGTTATTTTTGATGAAAAGTGAATAAAATGAGTAGTTCTTCCGACTCTGAGGAGGATATTGTCATGGCTGGTCTAGCCTGTGTTGAAGCGTAAGTGGAGGAAAAGCGGAGAAGAAGATATTGGGTTCATGATATTTACCTTAAAAGAAAAGTTCACGGGGAATTTTATCATTTATTTCCAGAGTTGATGACCGACAATGAAAAGTTTTTCAAATATTTTAGAATGTCTGGTATAAAATTTTATGAAATTTTAAATATGTTGCCGCTCAGGAAACAAAACACTAACTTTCGAAAATCGATTCCACCAGAGGAACGTTTAGCAGTTACTTTAAAGTAAGTGTATTATATAGTCGAATTAATTAAATTTGAGATTTACATCATAGATTTTTGTGATATAACTAATGTTTTTTGACTATGACGTGAACGCCTAGACAATTTACTTCAAGTTTATTAGGCAACAACTATGTATAGAGAATATTATTATTATTATATATTCTGTATGCTCTCACGTTTTCTATCAATTCTTCGTCCGACATAGTAACAATACAAACACTACGTCTATACCACAGATTAAACTATCTTTTTCTATTTTTAAAATAGTCGAACGCTTTCAGACCTTTCGGCAATTTTTGCCCTCTTGAGAATAGTCGAACACGCCGATGCTGAAAGCGCGGAAGCGTTCTGGCCGGTCGGAACCAGTGAGCGGGCTCTCATTTATTTACGTGTAAACCAAAACGGGCCGATTGCGCGGAGCCGAGCGGTCTGAACCGAGCCGAACCAATGGGCGCGCTGCTTAAGGCTTCAAAACTTTCTCGAATGCTTGCTAAAAGACTGCTGCAATCTTTCATCTTATATGAGATATTACTAACTGAAAGGAAAAAAGTGCCTAACGTCATATACACTTTGTTTTATAAAATCTTTATTGTAATAATTATTCTGATCTGATTACCGTAAAAACAAAAATCTTGACTGCTACGACGTATTGTTAAATGAAAAAAAAACCTAACGTCATACATACTTTTATTAGGTCATTATTGTAATAACTATTCTAAACTGATAAACCAAAAAAAAAACGAATACGATAACTTGTCAGTAACTGAAAAGGAAACAAATATCTAATGTTGTTGTCATTTTGTTTTATAAAAGCATTTTTGTAATAAGTATTCTAAACTGATTAAACTGCGATAAAGTGTTGCTAACTGAAAAATAGAAACAAATGACTAACGTCATGCATACTTTGTTTAATTCTGAAATGACTGTTTTTTAATTGTAATATAACAGTGTTCTTTATAAAACAATCGCAATGTATCTTTTCAATTATTTTGAGCAAATTATATAATTTGTCCCTTCAGAGTGGGATTTTTCCTGATGAGTGGAAGAGAGGTTATGTATAACCCTATTAATAAGAATTCAAATATAGCATATATAGAAAATTATAGGCCAATTTCCAAATGTTCCACAGTTTCAAAAATATTCGATTATCTTTTAACTGATAAATTAACAACTGTTTTTGTAAATTATATAGTTCCGGAACATGGGTTCTGTAAGGGGAAGTCAACAGTTACAAATCTTTTGATTTATTGTTTGTTTGAAGGTCATAGACAATGATGTTTCTTGCGAAGTAGTAGATATCTGTTGGACTTCTATTGTCTTTATTTTTGTTGAATATCACGACGTTTCGGCTAGTAGTTATCTCTAGCCGTTTTCAAGTGAAACTAAATAAATCTCTTAGCTACATGACTATTTATACTAAAAGTAAATGCAGTTGGGTGTGACTGAGATGGGTACAGTCATGCCTGCTATGGCAAAATCCCATTTTTATGCTGCATTTAGTTTTAGTTTACAATTATTAAGAAGTGGTTCCCACACTTCTCCTATATCTAAAGATGGTTTACTAAAACAACTCGGATTCTGATGTATAACCGCGGCTTCTTTGAATTTCCGTTTTCTCCAATGTTGTTCTCGGTGTAGTATTTTAGCTTCAGACCATTTTATGTGGTGTCCATGAGTCCAGGCATGATTGGCGGCACCAGATTTTTCTGTTTCTCCTCGAGATGTGCATTTTTGGTGTTCTTTGATCCTTACGTCAAGAGGTCTTTGTTTCGCCAATGTAGGAATTGCCACATTCACATGGTATCTGATATACACAGTTCTTCATGTCACTTTGAGTTGTTGGTTTGACCCTAGTGAGCCGACTTCTCAGAGAGTTATTTGAATTGAAAACAACGTTGATTTTATATCGTTTTCCTATCCTTCTAATTTTTTCTGAAATGCCTTTAACATAGGGGATGTTCAATACTGGTTTTCGTTCTTCATTCGTTGTCGATATTGTCCTATTTCTGCGTTGTTCAAGAAATTTATCCACTAGATATAGTGGGTATCCGTTGGCTGTCAGATCATTTTTAATGTAATCTATCTCTTTCATCAAGTTCTCGTTGGAGTTGCAGAGAGTTAAGGCTCTATCTACGAGATTTCTTATAATTCCTTGTTTGGTGTCGTTGGAGTGATTAGATGAATAATTAAAATATTGTCCTGTGTGCGTGGCTTTTCTGTAAACCGAAATTCGAATTTGTCTGCCATTTCTTTCTCCATGGTGAGTTTAATAGTTGGACTGATATTGTTAAGATGAAAAAGGAAATTTCGAAGTTCTTCGTCGTTTCCACTCCAAAATGCACATCTCGAGGAGAAACAGAAAAATCTGGTGCCGCCAACCATGCCTGGACTCATGGACACCACACAAAATGGTCTGAAGCTAAAATACTACACCGAGAACAGTATTGGAGAAAACGGAAATTCAAAGAAGCCGCGGTTATACATCAGAACCTGAGTTGTTTTAGTAAACCATCTTTAGATATAAGAGAAGTATGGAAACCACTTCTTAGTAATTATAAACTAAAACTAAATGCAGCATAAACAAATGGTAAATGGAATTTTACCATAGCAGGCATGAGTGCACCCTTCTCAGTCATACTCTACTGCATTTACTTTTAGTATAAATAGTCATGTAGCTAAGGGATTTATTTAGTTTCACTTGAAAACAGCTAAAGATAACCACTAGCCGAAACGTCGTGATATTCAACAAAAATAAAGACAATGGAAGTCCAACAGATATCTACTACTTCGCTTTTGATTTATGCTGATTTTTTTGTTATGTGCTTTGGAGAAACGTTGCCAAGTTGATGCTATATATATATTGATTTTTCCAAGGCGTTTGCAAGGGTGAATCGTACTTGTCTCTTAACTAAATTGAAATCTATTTGTATTCACGATCCGCTCCTCTCATGCCTGCGAAGCTATCTCACTGGGAGAATACAGATTGTACGATATAAGAACTACTCGTCACGTGAAATTAGGGTGCAATCTGGGGTTCTTCAGGGAACGCATTTGGCTCTTCTTTTGTTCAGCTTGTTTTTAAAAGATGCCGTCAAGTCTTATTCGCATGGAACGGCACTGCTTTTTGCTGACGAGTGCATTAGATCTCTACAGGAAAATATTTTTTTCACGAATAGTATAAGTCACTTAAGTTGTCGTGTTTCGGGGTTTCTAAAAATAAACTAATAAAAGACGATGAGCCACCCCCAAATACTTTTTTTGCATCGCAAGTTCTAACTGAGATAACTTTACAAAACAAGTTGGAAATTACTTGTTATTTGAAATGAAACTATACTATTTTCACTCTCAATTATTCTTAAAATTACCAAATTTCTGTTGATAGGAACCTTACAGAGCTTACTGAAATTTTTTTTTTAATTAATAAGAAAACATGAACTTATTTCATTGGTTAAGCATTTATGTCTGTAACTACTTATAACTCATGAGAAATAGTGATTTCTAATTCTGTAACGTTCATTTAAATTAAAATTTGAAGAATAATAATATATGTATGAAATGACAATTTAGTTTTATGAAAAATAAGGATAATATCCTTGGAAGTGAAAATACCATAGCTTGACATCATTTCGAATAACAAGTAATTTTAATTTTGTTTTGTAGAGATATCTTAATTAGAACTCGAGATATTAAATAAAACCTATTTCGGTATGGCTCACCCTCTTTTACTAGTTTATTTTCGAAACCCCCGAAATATGTCAACTTAAGTTACTTATTATATTCGTAAAAAAATATTATCAACAACTTTGATTTAATTTCGTAACGTCTAGAATTAAGTTATGTAAATGAATTACAAGATTAACCGTCATAAAAAGTAAGAGATGATATCTATGGGGTTAAAACAACATGATATAATCTCACTTCAACTAACAAGTAATCTCGTTTTGTAAAGATATCTCAATTAGAATTTCAGATTTGAAAAAATGTATTTGGGGTGACTCACCCTCTTTTACTACTTTATTTTTTGAAACCCCAAAACATGTCAGCTTGAGTTTATTATGATATTCGTGAAAAAAATACTTTGAAACAATTTCATCAAATTTCGTAATGTTTAGTATTAAATTACGTGCGCTAGATGGTTTACCGTTATAAGAAATAAGGGATGATACCTTTGGGGGTAAAAATACCATAATTCAACATCATTTCAAATAACAAGTAATTTTCGTTTCGTTTTGTAAAGGTATATCAATTAGAACTAGAAATGTTAAAAAAACTATTTTAGAAGGGTTTACCCACTTTTAACAGAGTATTTTTAGAAACCCCGAAACCCGTCATCTTAAGTTACTTATGGTATTCGTAAAAGAAAAAATATTTTCGACCAATTCCATTAAATTTCGTAATTTTTAGAATTAAATTACATGCGTAAATATATGGTTTACCCTAATAAAAAATAAGCGATGATATCCTTGGGGGTAAAAATACCCTAAATTAACATCATTTCAAATAACATGTAACTTTCATTTTGTTTTGAAAGAATATCTCAGTTAAAACATGAGATATTTCAAAAATACTGTTTTTAAGGTTGACTTTTAGGGGCGATTTTCACCCCGTTATAATTAATCTGCGCAGATAAAAAGAAATACTTGTCTCTTATTTTGGTACCCTCTACAACATAAAATCGAAGCCCAACACTTCAGGTACCTTCCTTGTATGTAAATTGTTCTTAATGTTCTTATTTTAAATTACAAAAGTAATACTTAAATAAAAATTAATTTTTAAATTAATACATACAATCAATAGAATCGCGCTGTTTTATGAAAAAGTAAATACCTAACTGTTCAACATATTTTTTTACAGATTTCAATAAATTTTAATAAATTATGGTAATATTTTTATGAATATTAGAACTACTCATTGTAAAGACTAATTGAAACTAAAAATTAAAAAAAAAAAAGGCATTTGCAAAAAAGCTATACCTTCAAATAGATACTGAAAACTAAAAAACCAAAAGATAAAGGGCTTTTTATAGAAGTATAGAACTTGTAAATGGAATAAAACAAAGATGAATTTTTTAAATTGACATGAAATTTACTTTATTCGAAAGATAACCTTCTGGCATTATAATTTGAATATGACTTATGGCATATGACCGCCACGGCTGGCTCGGACGTAGTCTAATATGGAGGTCCAATTTTCGATGACTTCCAACATTTGTGGCCGTATATCGGCAATAACGCGGCGAATGTTGTCCTCCAAGTGATCAATCGTTTCGGGCTTATCGGCGTAGACTAGCGACTTCACATATCCCCACCGAAAATAGTCCAGCGGCGTTAAGTCGCACGACCTTGGAAGCCAATTCACGGGTCTGAAACGTGAAACTATGCGGTTACCAAACGTTTCCTTTAATAAATCAATTGTGGCACGAGCTGTGTGACATATTGCGCCGTCTTGTTGAAATCACAGCACCTGCACATCAGGGTTGCTCAATTGATGAACGAAAAAGTCAGTAATCATAGCTCTATAGCGGTCACCATTGACTGTAACGTTCTGACCAGCATCGTTTTTAAAGAAGTACGGACCAATGATTCCACCAGCCCATAAAGTACACCAAACAGTCAGTTTTTCTGGATGTAACGGTGTCTCAACATACACTTGAGGATTATCATCACTCCAAATACGGCAGTTTTGTTTATTGACGTATCCATTCAAACAAAAGTGAGCTTCATCGCTAAACAAAATTCGCTTATGGAAATCGGGATCAACGGCAATCTTGTTTTGGGCCCATTCACCGAATCTACGCCTTGCTAGGTGATCGTATGGCTTCAATTCTTGCATGAGTTGGATTTTGTAAGCACGCAAACCAAGATCTTTCCGCAAAATCTTCCATAAAGTGAATGGACACATATCCAATTCCTGTGCACGATGGCAGATAGACTGATTTGGGTCTTCCTCTACGCTACGCTCTACAGCAGCAATGACTTCTTCTGTACGCACTGTACGACGTCTCTGTGGATGCGTATTATCATTTAGAGTAAACGTGGTGCGAAAACGTTCCAAAATTAATCGAATTAATTGATCTGATGGACGATTATGTTGACCGTAAAATGGACGTAGTGCGCGATACGTATTTCGAACAGAACCATGATTTTCAAAATAAATTTGCACAATTTGGAAGCGTTGTTCAAGCATCAGTCTATTCATGTTGAAATGCCAAACCAAACTAAACATAAATCACTTGACAGCTGACAAAATGGCCGCCAGTTAAAAAAGTGTTACCAACTTAAAGTTCTATACCTCTATAAAAACACCCTTTATAAAGAAATATTTTCTTCTCCTTCGGGTTGTTTAAATCTACAATTATGAAATTAATTGCAATATAAAAAATTTCTAATTAATTTTTTATTTCTTGTGTAGCTTGTTGAAGTCATTTTACTTTTTTAAAATAATTTATTTTATCACTTATAGTTTTCATCATCGTAATACATCCATCACCATTATGGTACACTATATGGTATTGCTGTGCAAACAATAATTTCTGATATTGTTTTATCTATTTAATTTCCTGTTATTCTTTCGATGCCCATTAATGAAAATTGATTACCCCGTTGTTTGTTATACGGGAGACTGGTATCCGGTGTTTTATTATGCATGGTGGTCAAATTTATCAAAAAATTATTTATAGCTAAGTCTTCGCGTTTTCATGGAATACGCCAAATAATCGTTTTCTGCACCATTTTGTGTTTTTTGAATAGATGTTCTAATGTATCTAGTTGCCTATGGCATTTGGAAATGACAGGTAATATACAACTATAAGAATAATTATCAGGAATATCTTTACAAATGTTCAGAAACTCGAAACGCGATTTATAGTCGTCCAACAGGCTATAACAGCAATAATGGTAATAACATATTGACGATAGCACAAACAGAAGCAAAATATTTATAGTAGATGTTCGAAATGTCGACCTTCCATTTCCGAACACTTACAACATTTGCGGGGTTACAGTTTGGAAAGCGTCTCTTATGCGTATTTTCATATCTTGTGGTGTTGTCGGAGGCGCATTGTAGACAATTTCTTTTATGTATTCTTATAAAAAGCGGTAATACGGCAATACCAGGAATAATGCAGATCTATAACGATGGCGACCTAAATGAGGGCGGCGAGGACTTGATCGAGTTTTGTATCTTAAATGAACTGAGAATTACAAACACGTTCTTTGACCATAAGCCCCAACACAAATGCACATGGACAAACACTAGAGGACATAGATCAGCGATCGACTTTATACTGACAAATGGAGAAATACACCACGCGCAAATACAAGATGTAAGAACGCTCACATCAGCTAATATTGGAACCTCTCAGGGTCTTGTACTGTGTAAACTCAAAATAGACATCAACCGCAATCCTGCGCCAAAAGCTCCAACCATAGAAAAAATAAACTATGAGAAACTTGAAGACCCATCTACACAGATGCTATATCGCTCAAGATTGGAACAAAAAATAACTACTAAACCAAACAATAGAAGAAATGTGGACTACAATAACGATAAATATACTAGACGCTGCAAATGAAGCGTTGGGAACAAGAATGAGTAGAGGGAGGAAGAAACTAAGTAAAACACCGTGGTTCACAGAAGAAATAAAAGAACTAGCAAAGATAAAGAAAGACGCTTTCTTGAAGTACAAAAGTAATCTTTCGGCTGAAGAATATCAAAAATTCAAGCAAACGAGAAACAACATAAACGAGAGGATTAGAAGATGCAAGGAAGAATACTGGGAGCGATACACAAAGGACATGGAGCAGAAGAGAATATGGAGAATGATTCAGAAACAGAAAAAGAATGTTAATGAATACATCAGTACAGCTCACATCAAAAAGGAAGAATGGACATCATACTTTGAAAGACAATTTGGTAATACAAATACGATTCACACTAGCATAACAGCAAAATCCATAAATCTGAGCACTAGAAAAATGCAGGTAACATCGGAAGAAATAGAATATAAAATACGTAATTTAAGGAATAGAAAATCTCCTGGACCAGATCTAATTACCAACGAATTATTGAAATACGGAGGCCAAATGCTTACCGAGGAGTTACAAAAGCTTGTTAATAAAATTATTAAAGAAGAGCAAGTACCGCAAAAATGGAAAATCACCTATACAATTCCCGTACACCAAAAAGGTGACCACAAAAACCTGGACAACTACAGAGGAATTACACTTCTTAACTCTGTCACCAAACCATATACAGCAATTATTGGTGACAAACTTGAAGAGAAAATAGAAATCTCGGAGGAACAACAGGGTTTTCAAAAAAACAGAGGAACCACAGATGCCTTATTTATAGTGAGACAAATAATCGAAAAATCAATAGAATTTAACCACCCTGCATACTTATGCTTTGTTGACCTAACAAAAGCATTTGACCGCATCAAGAAGCAGCACATAACGGACATCCTAAAACAGAAAAATGTTTCAGCGGAGATCATAAACATAATTGATGACTTGTACACAAATTCCAGCACAAAAATAATAACATCCGAAGGTCTAACCGAAAACATCAAGATAAACGAAGAGATAAGGCAGGGAGACTCGCTAAGCCCCTTCTTATTCAATTTGATAATGGACCGCATAATAGGGGACATCAGACCGAAACGCGGATACTAGATGGGCGGACACAATATCAATATAATATGCTATGCGGATGATGCGGTCCTATTCGCAGATAACGAAGACGACCTCCAGAGATTGACACACCTATTTAACGTATCAACTAAGAAGTACAATATGCAGATATCAACGAATAAAACAAAGTGTATGGAAATTTCCAAGGAACCAAGAACATGTAAGCTACAGATAGAAAATGCCATAATTGAACAAGTCATGAACTTTAAATACCTAGGCATTGACACAACAAGCTGTCGTAACCTTACTGGAGAAGTACTGTCACAAAATACAAGAGCCCTACAAGTGGCAGGATGCTTAAGAGATGTTATATTTCGAAACAGATACATGAGAATAGAGGGAAAAACAAAAATATATAAGATCATGATACGACCAATTCTAACTTATGCCACGGAAACAAGAGCAGACACTAAGAAGACAAAGCAGAAAATGAGAACCACCGAAATGAAAGTACTGAGATCAATGCTGAACGTGTCAATCAGAGATAGGCTGACAAATATCTAATCAGAGAAAAATGTAATGTGCAGGACGTGGTCAAATGGACAAAAGAAAGAAAAAGAGGATGGAAAGAACACGTTGAGAGAATGAGTGAAAAGAGACTAGCCAAAATTTGTATGTATGGACGACCAAGAGGAAGAAGATTACAGGACGACCACCAAAGAGATGGGCCCAGAGCTGGTTCTCTTCATCAGCAAAATAAGGCGGGTGTAGATAGAATGACAAACAGGGATATCCCTAGTCAACGTAGAAGAAGAAGATAAAAAGCATTCTGGTGTAGTTAAGTCCGCAAATTTCGGGTGCCAATTTTGAAATCCGTCTTTCCCAATTTACCTATTTCGAAAGTTGACATTTAAAAATGGCCGAACGTCGCGATGATAATGAGGCGGAGCTCCATTCAGTTGAAGCCACATAGTTGTCCTAATATTTAAAATTACATCTTCCAATACACTTGGTGTAAAAGAAAATTGCGAAACATCAAACCATTTAAAGGTCCTTCAAAAAAGTAGGGTCCAATTAAGTATGGACTCAGTATTCCTATTAACCGATCACCTATTCTGGTTTCTCATAACTCATTGTTATGAAAAGTACATTCATCACTAAACAACACATTATCAAAAAAGTGTTCATTTTCTGCCACTTTATCTAACACCCACAAGCAGAATTCAGTTAGGTTGTCAAAATCATTTCCGTGAAGCTCTTGACAAAGCTGGATTTTATAGGGATAAAATCATTTGTTGAGAATCCTTGAAACACTTGCTTCGCTAATATTAGTATTTTCAGATATATGGTTCTGACCAATATTGGGATTTTCAGTCACTGAACCAAGTACACTAAAAACATTTTCTTCATCCTCAATGACAGGTTTTCTTATAACAGGTTTTTTATAACTGACACTTCCACTTTCCCGAAACTGGTTTAATATCCTCACAAAAACGACTGGTTTAGGATGGTTTCTTTCAGGAAACGAGCATAGACTCGAGAAGCCACAAACCATTTTGATGACATTCTCCAAGGATAAAAATCATATCAATACGCTCCTCCTTTCGATAAATCGACATTTTGACAAAGCCATAACACAACAATATTGAAATAATTCAATTCAATATGATGAAGTTTTACAGTTACAAAAAATAATACCGCTTTTATAGCAACAGGCTTTGCAGACTAAACTGACAGGTTAAATGAATTATCTGACGTTTCCAAATGCCATAGGCAACTAGATACATTAGAACATCAAAAAACAAAGTGGTGCAGAAAACGATTATTTGGCGCATTCTACGAAAACGCGAAGACTTAACTATAGAACACCCTTATACAATTTGATAGGTATGTAAAAGGTACATTTTCTAGTAAGTTAAAAAGTATAGCGTTCTATTTAAATTAATCAAGTTATAGCCACTTAAAGTTCTTATTTGATTAGTTTTAATTTTTGGACACCCTGTATAATAGAGCAAATTTATTATAATTAGGATATAAAATATGATTTATTGTTACACTTCACTGTAACTTTCGAGTACATAACTGAAATATTTCTTAAGTATTTGAAACATGAAAATTACATTAGATTTTGTCAAAATTCAAATTTAGAAACCCTTAAGGTTTAGGAACTATAAACCTTATTAAAATAGGCACTTATTTTGATCGGAGAATCCAAAATGCAATAATATACAGAGGGTTCCATTTTAAAAAAATCACAACTTTAATATTTTCACAGCTTTTAGGACACCCTGTATATTATGAAAATAATTTATATATATATATATATATATATATATATATATATATATATATATATATATATATATATATATTCAAAATTATTGTGAAATAAAGTGACTGAAGACACCAAAGTTGCCAAAATTTAAATGGAATGCCCTGTATATTATTGTTCATTTTGATAGCGGATAAGTTACTGTTATGTTTCACATACTTAAGACAAGCCGTTTTTGAGATACTTAACTATTCTTGAAATTGTAGACCAAAATTTAAGAGGCATGTCTGGCTTGCCTATTCAAGCTGAATGTTTTAAATTGTATTGTTTTCTTTTAGTAAAACCATTACAATATATTTTAAAATAAACATGATCTCTAAAAATTTTACAGGATTGATAAAAATTTACATTTAATTTTTATTATCATTAAAGCCAAATAACTTTCTTATTTTAAACGCAAGACTCTGTATTGAATTTCGAATTCATATTTCAACTGTCACTAAATTTGTATTAAGATTTTCTTTACCTATCTTCGGTTATCAGATGTAAATTGGCCTGGCCACCGAAGTGAACCATCGCCTAATACTTTATAACAATGTTTTAACAAATGCTCAAACTGATATCCATCTTAGCATTAACATTTGTTATTTTTTGTAAGTTATTAAGTAAACCTAATATGCTATTTTTGTCTTATGTTTTTATCAAAGCAAGATTGAAATTATTATTTCATTATTCACCTACTAACATCGTTATAAAGACTATTTTGTATTTGTATATTAACATATTTATATATGTAACAAAACATATTTGTTGAAATTTGTAGAATCTTCCTCCCGACTTGTTTTGGCTGTATATTTTTGTTTTTTTTCTATTTAACGTATCACATTTTCTCAATAAATATTAAATGTTTTAAAGCATACCCTGATCTTCACAAAAATACGACCTTATGATAACCTTTACACTTTCAAACTATCAATTTCAAAAAATTTAAATAGTTTTAATATTACTATGGTTTTGATTTTACAAATATAACTTCAAAATGCAATATAACGAAACAAGAATATATGAAATCAAAAACAATTCAAGAGTGACTTTGTTAAAATGCAAATAGCAAAAATATTTAGTTTATAATAATTGAAATCTTAATTATTCCAAGCTTTGACCGATTCATCAGAACTGTTATTCATAAATATTCAGAAAATATAAATCTAATAAAAAACTATTTTGAGATATTTTCCTAAAGATGTAATTTTTTCATGTAATATATTATAATTTTGACGTCTTATGCTTTTGTTGTATTTATTTTTGTTAAAAAAACTTTTATAATACGACAAAAGTAAAAACGTCCAAACATTAATATTCGTTAAAAAACAAATAATAATTTTCCTCGTACGCATTAGTAACAGCACCTCCATTGGGGCTGACACCATCGATTTAATGTCACAGCCGTTTCAACCAATTAGTACGTACATACGTTTCTTCTTTTTCATATTTTGTGGTCCTCTGTGATGAGCTAGCCGCAGGCCCTGTTCATGCAATAAACTGAAAATGTCCGGATCATGCTATCCGCCATATTGGGGAAAGCTGACTTATAATAACAGTGAATACATCATCACTATAGGGAAATTATACGAGCTAAATATAATCGGTTATCTCCGAAATGACAAGGGTAGAAGCAACTTGCGTAGCTTTCCTAATTTGTATCGATATAAGTAATTGAACAATATGGGTAGTAGAAAGAGATACAGTGAATGTATTATGTTTTAAACTCACCCGACTGATCCAATTCGTGTCAATTACAATCTTTGGATATATGCGATACTATTGGTTAGTCATAAAAATAAATCCATTACATATTTTTTTATTATATTTTTGATTGTTAAAAATAACTCATCAGAAAAAAAATATGTTGACGAACCTTTCCTTCACAACGTTTTATTTTTTGAAAAAACGGTTGAAATCTTAATTATGTGGTACATCATTATTTTTAGTATTTCTTAATTTTTATTTAAAATATCCATAGAAAGTTGAATGTGTCTCACAAATTTCAAATAAATTTGAGATTACTGAAATAGTAACATGAGCGTGCTATTTAAAAATGTTTTTCTACTGCTAGTTCTGATTATAGATTAAATATAAATAATTGTGTCCATATATCTATAATAGCGGAGTATCTTACTTTTAAACAGTTAATCTAACATAATTGTTTTCCTGAACAAAACATATAAAAAATTTGAGTAATACCAATTTGTAAGATAATAAAAAGTTTTATTTAAATAAGTAAAAAATTTTATATTTAAATAATGTTAACTACAACACTTCACTTAATTAGGCTGTGTTAAACACTGTACTACACTACACTTAAGTAAATATGAACCCTGCAGGCCAACGATCGAGGTCCTTCAGCATAAAAACCTTATTTACGATGTATTTGATCTTCAAGCCTTTACAAATCTTTATAAAATAAAAAAGTATATTAAAGGTTGAATGTGAGATCAACTAGTATCGTTAATGGACGTCCTCTGATTGGCTTTTGGTTTCGATCCTTGGTCTTATACAGTTTCTTTATTACTGGTCAAAATTCAGGTTTTCTTTCAAACTTAGTTGTCAGGACAGGAATTCTTGCGGTAAGTGGCTGGATGTTTAGGGAATTCATAAAATAATTGATTGGATGGTTTATGCAGTGGATTGACAGGATGATGGATTTTAGTCATACTACGTAGAGCTGCAATTTCCACCTTTTCAAGGTTTATCAGTGCTGGCTTTCTGCAATTACTGTATATAGGGGACACTTATTCTAAATGACATCGGCATATTGCTGTGTATATATGAGTTGTTGTTTTTCTTGGTATCCCTTTTTCTTTATATATTACGCTCCTAAAGTATTGGCTCTTTGTATTCATCTTTATTTAACAGTTCTGGAGTGTGAATTTAAGATAATTTTGTGGTCTATGTTTACACTTAAATATTTGACAGATGGCTAGATCTGTATTACTTGGCTATTAAGTAATATAAAACAAAATTAATCCAAGGAAAAAATAAAGATTTTAATGACAATCAGTAACTGCACAACAATAAGATCAATAATGACACTATTTTTTTTACTTTTAACTGTTAATTTGACGTGCCAAAACGTTACTTTCCGCAATATGGCGAGCAGCTTACTACGGACATTTTTGGTCTGACAGGTCAATTTCAATCCATTTTATTTTTTGAAATCCGTGGCCACCTGTCAACACAAGTTGCTTGCGCACTTCGAAGCAAATGGTCGCCTGTTTTTTTGAAAAAACTGGCCATGGGTCAACCATTCCTTTAGAGAATCGTAGTCAATTTGTTTACCGAAGTCTTGGATGAATAGAGAAAAACAAACCGGATACGATGGGTCATTCTCCACCATAATGCGAGCTCGCACCACAGATTTCCTAAAATAAAATGAATGACAGATTGTAATGGAACTCTCAAACGAAAAATGCCCGGAGTATGTTCTGCGCCATACTGGGGAAAGTGACGTTTTGGCACGTCAAATTAACCGTCAAAAGTCCAAAAAATAGTGTCGTTATTATTGTTGTGAATTTAGTGATTGTCATTAAAATCTTTGTTTTTTCCCTGGATTAAATTTATTTTATATTACTTAACAAGCAAGTAATATGCACCAAACCACCAGTCAAATATTTAGGTGTAAATATAGACCACAAAATTATCTTAAATTAGCACTTTAGAACTGTTAAACAAAAATGTATATAAAGAGCCACATACCTTAGGAATTTAATATACGAGAAAAACAACTCATATATACAAAACAATATACTGACTTTAATTGGAATATATGCCCCCTACATACGGTAATTGCAGGAAGCCAGCACTGATAAACCTTGAAACGGTGGAAACCGCAGCTCTATGTAGTATGACTAAAATCCATTATCTTATCAATCCACTACATAAACCATCCAATCGATTATTGTGTGAATTCACTAAACATCCAACCTCTTACTGCAGGACTTTCTATCCTGACAACTAAGTCTGAAAGAAAACCTGAAACTTGAACGGCGATAGAGAAACTGTGTACGACTAGAGACCGAAACCATAGACCAGCCAGAAGACCTCCATTATTGATACGGGCAGATCTCACATTCAACCTTTAATTATTTTTTTTTTCTGAAGGACGTCGTTCGTTGGCCTATAGGCTTCAAATTTATATGTCCTAATAAATTTTAATCATAATAATATTTATTTATTTGTAGTGTAGTATAGTGTTTAACACGGCGTAAAGAAGTAAAATGTTGCATTTAACCTTATTTGAATATAAAATTTAATGTTACTTATTTAAATAAAAGTTTCAAATATCTTACAAATTGTTATTTCTCAAAGTTGTGTTGATGAAAACAATTATGTTAGACTGTTCAAAAGTAAAATATTCGGCTGTTATGGAAATATGGACACAAGTATTTATGTTAAATCCATAATCAGAACTAGCCGTAGGAAAACATTTTTAAACAACACGCTCATACTATTGAGATATGAATAGAATTTAGTGTAATAATTTTATATGTCTGTAATCTCAAATTCACTTGAAATTTGCGAGACATTCAACTTTCTAAGGATATTTTAATTAAAAATTCGAAAATACTGAAAATAACGAGGTATCACCTAATTAACATTTCAATTGTTTTTTCGAAGAAGCCCTCGCTTTATTCAAGTAGTGCATTATGCCTCGGCGCTTGTCAGATCTGCTTTCCCCTTACCCCTCAAGCACAAAAAAAAATTTGATGTATAAAGCCCTAACAGCTATCAGTTATCATTTTTAGATGCTATTTTTGGGTAAAAAAAACATTTTATACATAAAATGGAGACATAAAAATAAGATTATTTCACAAAATATCGAACTTACCTACATAGTTTTTTTAACGAATTGCGAAATATTTATGGCCTAAAATGTCATGACACCCGACAAAATTCAAAACTAATAAGTAATAATGTAATATTTTTACCTTTTTGTCTTCAATATGTTTCGCTATGTGTATTAAAAACACAAATTCTGAAAAAAAATAATTTGTAGGTTATATAACTGTTCCAATTAATATTTTTACCGCTTTATTCACATTTGCTCGGAGCTACTCAGGGTTTGATGCACCTGAGCTTAAAACTCTTGAATCGAGGGCAGTAAAAAAAGAAGTGACTTTCTGAGCAGTCACTCGTGGAAGTAATGGGTCATTCTCCTTACAGCCTTGATTTGGAATCCAATGATTTCTTTTTGTTGCCGTACATGAATATCGAACTATGTGGTCAAGGATTTTCTAGGCCAGAAGAGCCGGTTGATGCGTTCAGAAACCATGTTTCAGGTATACCATCTTCACAGTGGCAAAAATTCTTTTCAGGTTATTTTAAACGCATGCAAAAGTGTATTGATCACCGTGTTGGATATTTTGAAAAACAATAAAACCAATTTCAATGATAAATATTTGTTATTCCCAAAATATAAACGGCTACCCTCGTACATTTTTTGCCACAGTCGAAATAGAGTAATTAAATTTTTCGAAGACAGAAATCTTTCAGAGATGATTTTTTAGGGCCTAACTCCTTACCAAGGACAAGCAAGACGTTTTGGAAAATTCCAATGTCCAAAATGCAAGAGAACATGGATGTCTGCAAATACTTGGGCAAACATGGGTCAACAATGTGAAAAATGCCAGATAATGGTTTATCCTCATGAACAAGTAAAGTTGCAAAATAATGTAAATAATGTAAGTAATAAGTAAGAAAAACATGTTTTTTTCCTTTTTAGACACCTCTGGAGAAACCTGAAGGATTAGACGTTTCTGATACAACTAAAAAACATCCTCAGCATTTGTGCGAAAAATGCAAGAAACTTGGATATTACTGTGCAAGAAGATACTATGAATAAATACAAAAAATTCAAAAAGGTTTTCAATTCTTTTTTAGTTCTCTTTATTCGGCAAGATAATTTGTTTTTATAGTTTTATACATTTAATATTAGTATTTTTTTTTGTCGATACTTAGGTTTAAAATCCCAGTAAATCATCTTTGTTTTATCATTTACCTCTCATGTACTAGGCAATATAGTAAAGAGCTAGAAATCTCAGTGGTTACTTCTGCTGACTCCTGAAAAGGACTCAAGTGCTGCATGTAGACAGGCAATATTTTGTTAAAAATTAAATTTAGCAAGCGTTCAAGGTTTTGTGACTTTAAGTCACTTTCAAAATCTTAAGTTCTTTTTTGACCAATCTCCTAATTTTAAAGTTTTTTCGTATACAATGCCTGCCTTGAATATCAGAGTCTCCTCTACAAACTTGAGGCGCTAAAGACAATTATGATAGTGTAGCTATAAGAATCTTTGCTATTAAGTAATTCAAGAAGAATATAAAGATATATTAATAAATGGGTAGAACATCGAGATGGATCGATATCTAAACATAATTAAGGGACCAGCAGTGGGATTCTGTGTTACGTGAAATTCTATACCTAGTTTTCTACTCTCGATCCCCATCGGCAAAAACGATCGTAGCATTTGTCGACATTCTGTGTTTCTATCGTCTATATACGTCGGGCGTTTTCAGATATTGTACTTTCCAAATAAAAAACATTATTTTAAATTTAGTGAGATCTGAAGCACGATTCTGTAAGCATATGTTTTGAAATTCCCTTTTCTTATGTCTTTTAGGACAGTGACATAGTTATGTATTACTACAGACTGAATAAAGATAGAAGATCCGTATTATGACATTCTCTTTCCCTTTACTTCTATAGAATCGCAGAAAAGACGATTATTTTGCAACACATAATACCAGACGTATAAAATTAAAGTCATTAATAGAATTCTATGACACAGAATCCGGCTGCAGACATGTAGAATTAAATCTATTAATAGAATTCCATCCGACCGCAGGCACACCGTAAATAAGATTTTCGGTTCCCATCGAACTGAGTGCAACCAATTGATTTCTATAGCTTTTGGCCTCCTCATAAAAAGTTATCATGGGCTCAAAGCCAGAAAACTTCTTCTTAAAGGACTGAGAGAGGTGCTGTAACACCAAAAACCAGCGTGCAATAAGACAAAATGGTAAATTCAAAAGTCGTACTAAATTTTAAAAAATGCATTACGCGGTGACCTTGGTGTCGACCTTGACATTAACCTTGAACTTCATTTTAAGGTCATGGTTATTTTTTCAAATAGAAACATCTATCTTTTGTGAAAGCGTGCAGGTTTGAAATTAAAGCATAAGGCCGGGTTTAGGCCTTGCCTTCACTGTCAAGGTTCCGTTCTTACTATCACTGACCGGGTTCCAATCTAGTCTTCAGTCGTTTTTACCGGGAATTTCATTTTTGCGATAAAAGAGAAATGTCTTTTTTATTTACTACGACCTTTGTATTTACCATTAGGTTTCAAGTTATTGAGTCACTCCGCTACTTTTTACACGCTGAAATAAGTGTTTTCTGACCTTGTACTCATGAGAACTTTTTAACAAGAGGTCAAGAGCTATCTAAAAAAATTGGTTCGTCAATTCGACGAATAACCCAAAATCTCATTTACTCTACACGTGGTCATTTACTTTTACTGGATATATCTACAGATATTTTGTTTAGTTCTAAAAAGGGTAAGCTAAATCGTTAGTGCGAGATATTAATTTTTTCGGAAATTTTTTTAAACTAGATGTGGTTTTCCATTTTTTTTAAATTTGCCAAATTAGCGAGAAAGCTTAAATATTTTAATAGTAGAAAATAACAATGTGGCACACTATTTGGTAGCTACTAACGGAGTGGCATTCACTGCATAAGTAGTGAAATGATTGGCAAGGGTAAAGCGCGTATAGATCAAAACCAAATGTGAACCTTTTAAAAAAACTCACTGTCTACAGCAAAAAAACTTACGCTAATGTTTTGATTATCTCGATATCATTTGGAAGACATTTTAAGCAGAATATAAACACACACAACGTTTATCAAACAATACCGCACTCAGACCAGTTTTGAGCTTGCCACTTGTTATGACGTATCGGTTCAACAGCAAACCCTGTAAGAGTTGCTGCTAGAATTGTAAGGAAACTCGCGTCTTGAACAAGTTCGCGAACTGTTCGGGAACTGTTCTAGAACAGCTCGAGAGCTTGATCTGTAGGAGGCCCGCGTCAATCTTCGAATATTCAAGCCGACTTTCTACTCACGCTGGTATACTTGCTGCTGCTGAAAAAATTGAAACAGTGAACGTATAGAATATTTTTGTTTGTTGCGAGGAAATCGATTTTAATAAATAAAACTATTTATAGTTGAACATAATGCTTAATTTAAATTTGATATTTTAAATTTATATATAATTTTTTGATATCGTTGTGCTCAGACAACTTCCACAACAAATCTACTTTAGCCATATTCTTTTAAGTCACTATCAATTTCAGTTTATTATTTTTAAGAAATAGACGGGTAACTTATTATTTTTAACACTATGGAGTAATGATGTTCGTTTTAACAACGTGATGATTAAATGTGTATTCAAAAGAACAAGAATCACTTTAATTTTATTGCTTTGTTCACTGATATTAGACTGAAAAGAACGTGGCTCTTCTGGTTCAATTTTCTTGCCAAATACAATTTTAATGTAGCCTTTTATTTATAATAAGTAGTACTATTAGTGTTAGCATATACTGATTATTTTATTTTTATTATATATTCAATGTATTTTCAATATAGTATACTGTTATTAATACGTTTTTTTTTAATACATAATTTAATAGACATGGATCAACTAATCAAAGTAAAAGTATGCTTTATTGTCTTAAAAAAAAACAAGTTCTTATAAACAAAGCAAGAAAACATAGATCGGCGTGAGATGAAGCTCAAAAGGCGGAACAAAACCTAAAAGCAATGCTTCTTTATCACTGTCGAATGGATATGATGTATCAAATTCATGTCATTTTTTGCATTTTTTTTTTTCCTTAAACTTTCTGCCAGTCATTGTAATTGCTTGTTGTATTTTTAATTGATCACAATGTTGACTGTTTTGCTGATTTATGGGTATGTGACACCAAGTGCGAGCGAGCGACATGGTTATTATGAGACCAATGACGGCTTTTCCTTAGGTTTGCAGGTTTGCTCAACCCCCAAAAAAATGTAAATTAAAACAAAACATACTAATAAATATAAGTACAAATATTTTTTAAATTTCTACTGATAATTTAATGATTAAATTTAAATCAATTTTTTACCTAGATTATACGCGAACAGCAGTCAATTATTGAAATAATTTAACTTACTTCGCCTAAATATCAAGAATAACTTGTCTGTATTTACAGTGTTACGCCTGGAAACGTTATCGCTTTGTTGATTTGCAATTTTAAAGCAATCCAAGCTAATCCATTGGAACGTATATGGAGTTGCCTATCTTAAGACGTGGAGATTAATTCCGTCTCATTATCTTCATGTATGTTGCAAGTCGATTTGTAAACCTGTGTTTAGAATGCCCGCTGCGTTGCCACACCTCGCTGAATTAAGCGAGATCTCGCTCTTTTTCTTCCTTATTCATTCGCTCGCTCCTCTTTTTTAAATTTCGCTCGTTCTAATACTTTTGTCACTGCCACATATGGAGTTTTTTTAACGAGATCATATTTCCAAATTATGCTATGTGTTTAGGTAGTAAAGCAGCCCAAACAGCACAAATACGTCTTAAAGACGTCCATAAAACGTTTGATCTCAACATTCAGGACGTCTTATGGATGTCCATTAAAGACGAATGACGTCCATAAGACGTTGTATAGACGTCTTATGTTACAAAAGGTAACGTCTTTAAGACATTTGCTTACAACGTGTTATGGACGTCCCTTCCCAACAATAAAACAACATATTCCACCATTAAAATTATGTACATTAAAAAGGGTCCCTTTAATTTTTTTGTTTGTCTTGTTTACAAAGTCAAACGGTAATTATTCAAAAGTCCAAGAAATAACTTTAATTAAGAAAAAATCAAGAGCAAAATATACACTACCATTTCAAATAACTACAAGTTCCGCATGAATAATTTGCTTTAAAAAATATGTTCAACATAATCTTTTTATACAAAAAAAATACATAACTTAAGCATAATGTAAACTTTTTCTAATTTGAAATTTAAGAAGTGAGGTAGAAAAGCAAATATTTTCAGAACTACTACTGTTCGAACTATAAGTGAACCTATCAAAATTAAGCCTTAGTTTATCCCTTCGATATAATAACTCTAAAAGGTAGACTATCAACAAAATAAAAGTTTATTGAAATAAAAAGTACACAAATCTTTAAATAGTTTTAAAAACAAGAATTTTTATTTAGTCGAATAACAAATCTGGTCTGATGCCCTTTTCAGCCATATTTGGATTGAAATTTCCTCATTCTTCCGACTTTTTGTCAGTCCTGTTGTCTCTGTAGATCCTAATAACCAACTGATTTTAATTTTATAGGATAAAGTTTATCATTTGTGAGAGTAAATTTTTTGGTATTTTTGCGATTTTTATAATTGTCCTCTACTATAGAATTGTGACTTATGCTATTTCAAGGTTAATATGTATAATGAAAGACAGAACTTACTCATAATAAGTCTCGCCAAGTTAGAATCGTAGAACTTTCACTTTCCTTTTCGTACTAATCAACTGTACACGGTAATTTTACAAGCTCGCTTTACAAAGTCAAAAATGCTTCCTACTCCCAGTTTTGAAATTTCTAAAACCTTAAACAAAATTACTTCTTGTAATTAACAAAACTCTCATTTCTATGTTCTTTAAATATAAACCAATCATCAGACACAAAATAAATCTTACAGGTTTCATTAGTGGAGCACTCCATAAACAAACATTTCGCCTTCCACTTTATTAGTAATATTTCTTGTAATATTTAGGACCGGGTCTGGATGAGCTGTGCAAGCCTTTTTCGCATAGATAATATTTTTGAAGATTTCATTTCATACTTCTAACATAGAGTTACTACAAAAATATAAGCGGTAAAGCATTCGGGAATTTCCTGTAACACAACCTATAAATAACGTTACTGTTTTTCCTAAGTACATATGATTCTCGATCTTACCTTAAGTATTACATGAACACGAATAAAAAAGATTTTCACAGGCACATGGATAAATCAACTATTTTAATAAAATTCTTTCAAAAGCTAAATTTTCACAGTCGGCACCCCAACAACATTAGAAATGAATAACGACATGACGAAACACAAATATAAAACTGAAAAATGGCAGTTGACAGAAACAAAAGGCGGATTTTTTAAAGTTATAGTTTCGCTGGCATCATATTTATGTGTGTCATTGTTATCGGTACATCAAATAGTCTGTGACAAAAAGCACCAAAGTAATGATAAAAAAGATCATGCAAAAGTTCTATTAACCAAGGTCGTAGTGAGGCTACTAAAAATTTGTCATTCAATCAAATATTTTAACCTCAACTTGTATTCAGTTGAGCTCTGTGCGGCGTTGCAAACTTATTACCCAACTGCGACAAAATCCATAGGGAAGGAAATGCTTTTTAGTTTTTATCAACTAAATTATACACAACTGTATTTATTTTCATATAAAATGTAGTATGTAGACTTTTAAAAGATATCTTAAAGACGTTGTATATAGACGTCTTATGGACGTCTTTAAAACAACGTCTATAAGACGCCTTATTTATGTCTTAAAACGTTCAGACATAATCTGGATATAAAAATGACGTCTATAAGACGTCTAGTGCTGTGTGGGAGGGGGGTTCCCCCCTCCAAAAAATAAAAAGCTTTGAGTTCAGGAAAATAGACCCGATTTTGCCTCTTATACTAGGAATGTGTATGCTGCTGGTATCTCCTCCTCATCCCCTCCCCCCTTCCCGGTGACAAATTGTTTTTCTTTCAATCGCCTCCCTCCCAAGAACTTTGAATTTAAGAAAATAGACTCGATTCTGCCTCTTGTACTAGGAATGTGGGTGCTGCAGGCATCTCCCCTCCCCCATTGACAACTTGTCTTTTCTTGCCATCGCCCCCCCCCCTCAAGAGCTTCGAATCCAGAAAAATAGACCCGACTCTGATTTTTACACTAGAAATGAAAGAATGTTGTTGGTGCCCCCCCCCCCCGTCAGTCGCTTGCCATACTGTACTTACATGATATCACCCCCCCCCCCAAAGAGAAAGGCTGGATCCGCTCCTGCTAGAACTGTATTCTTGTTTTACTCATGTTCATAAAATAAGTTAAAGGCGAAAATATAAAAATCAAAATCGATTTTCGTCTTGATAGTTTTACTTTTCTAGCAGTGTGTGGAGAACAAAACTGCAGAAACATCTTATTTTCACGCACCTTCAACTAAAAACTGATTCAGCGACACCGTGCGCTTACCAAGCGTTCGTCAATTTAAAGTTGGGAGTGTGCAAAATTATGTCTCTATTACTTGTAATAGAAAAATAAGGTGGATCTAAAAGAACCTAATAACATGGGATTAAGAAAGAGCTGCTACAATAAGGACAAAGTACTGAAACGAAAATTCTCGATGATATCACGGTCAATTGTTCTCAGCCTTTCGTCTAGATTGTCTTTGGTCTTGTCGTTGAAGCGACATCGTCAAACTATTAAATTTCTAAGAATGAAAGAGTTTGGAAATAAGTTTTCTTTTTGTAACTTCTTGATTATCGCATTAAGGTAGTCAATAACACACGCTTAAGATAATTCTACAGCAGTGTTTTCTTAAGATTATTGCTTAAAACTGATTTTTGTTATGAGTCATTAAAAACTACCATCTTGAAAGAGAAGGACGATTTAAAACTATTACACTCTTTATACTGTTTGCGATAATTTTTTTACTAATAATATAAGCATTTGCGCTGGAAAACCATATTGCATACTTTATTATTACATTTTTAGGTAAAATAATAACAATAACTATAATTATTATCTAGAGAGATGCTAAACGATAAACTGGATTTGGCAATGTCGCGTCATATCTGCAGTGCTTTTTGATTTTCACTTTGGCTCTACGTTTGCCGACCGGGATTTGATAATTGTTTTTTTGTATTTAAGAGGAAAATCTCTAATGCTATGTAGATGTTGTGTGCCCGGTTGAACGAGAAATTAACTAAACCGTCCGATGGTGTTAGTGTTGGGTTTTTCAAAAAATAACGAATGCCGATTAAAATAACAAAAAGCGATTCATGGTGAAAGTTTTGTGTCCAGTGATAGTACCCGCGTGTGTGTGTATCATTTTACGAATGTGGGTTTTATATGGTAAATATCGCAATAGAGTTCCAAAACAGATGATTTGTTTTTTTTTTTGTTTAATTAAAAATACCGAGACTGAATGAACACAAAACACCAAGTAAATTTCCCAATTGTCCAAAATACTTATCAAAAACTATAAAGCATATAATAGGCGAGCGGTGCACCCCTAAAAATGCAAAAAAACGAATTGACCAACCACGCAGAGGTTCCAGAACGAAACCATTTCTAATTGTTGCATTGACTTGTTACGAGCAAAACACCCTAATGACATTTTTTCTTACCGATGGTTGGTAATTTGTTATTAACAAAAAACTTGCAAAATTGCAACAAAATTAAAAAAAAAATCAATGCCAAAATACATTTATCATGTAGTTTAGGAAAAAATAAAAACTTTTTTGCTCTTAAAATTTCTTTCGAAAAACACTTCATTTTCGAGCTAAGAGCAATCTAAGGTCGAAAAATAACCAAAAAACGCTATTCTTAAATCTCTTTTTCTCGATTTCTAATTAAGCTTTTCGAATTTTTCTTTTTCAAGGTTACTCGTCGAAAGGTATATTTTCATGCTACATTTTTTTACCCTGGCAATTTTTTTCCTTCCTGTAAGATTATCGATCAAAAACTCTTAAAATTCACCGATTCATCACGTCTAGTCTAAACGCCACAGAGAGATTCTTGTTGATGGTCGCCTATTGAGGTCCGATATTTTGAACCACTAATTACAAGTCCCGTGGGTGATTTTTTTCGGGAAATGCGTCTGACGGAGATTTTTCGGAAAATTGTGAAACATTTTCACATCAGCGCTTCAAAAAAAAGTATTTCAATGTTTTGTACACATTTTAAGTGTTTAAAGAGATTTTCTCGTAAAATGCATTGTTTCTTGTCGAAAAATCGATTGAATTTACAAAAAAGTTGGATACCGAAACTTCAAACGATTTTTCAACGAAAAACAATGCATTTCACGAGAAAATAAGTTAGAACACTTTACTCTTAAATTTGTTCAAAGTATTGGAGCCCAAAAGTGAAAATGTTTCCACAATTTTCCGGAAAATCGCCCTTAGACGCATTTTCCGGAAAATTACCCACGCGATAGGTAGTCAGCGGATCACTTCAATCGACGATCATCAACAAGGGCCGTACCTGAACATTGCATTTCACTAAATTATAAATTCGTGTTCTGTCTACGATATATGACAAACAAAAAATTTAAGTTTCTGTTTGTTTATTTAAATATTCTTTTGATATGTACTTGTTTAAAAAGTTTATATTTATTTATAAATCCGATAAATAGAAAAGTACTTTCGCTTTATTTTAAAAAAAAATATAACTTTTCTCAAGCGATTTATTATGTTTTGTTTATTTTATGCTTTTGTTGTATTTATTGTGTTAATCAACTTACTTTAAAACGATAAAAGTAAAAACATCAAAATAATACTATTCATCTAAAAATTAATAATAATTTCCCCTTTCTCTAGCGCCTTCGCCATACCATTGTATAAAATATTATACAATGGCCGTACCCATTAGTTAGCATCACCGTTGGGGGCAACACTATCCAATTTTTACGTCACAGCCATTCCGAACATAGATAAAAAGAGGTCAGTGATTCCGAATAATCTGAACTAACCTGAACTAACCTTTTTTATTCCGGGATTAGCCGTCGGTACTGTGGACGAAACACGCCTGTAAAATTTTGTACAAATTAAGTTTGTAATTTTCAGGAAGTTAAGGAGTAAATATATACATATAATTTCAAGGTCTTTTTGAATTCTCCAGGATTTACAACAATATATATTTAGCAAACTGGACACTATTTTTTTTTCGTTATATTGAGTTGCAGAAGCTATCTTTAAAATGTAATACAAGGTATATCATTATTTAACGGATGAGGTATATCTCAAAACCACAAAACCCGAAAACACCTTTATTTAATTAGTGTACTTTCCAGGATTGCCTAAAAACTTGTTACTGTGCTCATTACCAGCTATTATTAAAAAGTTCAATTTAAAAAAAGTTAACTAAACTTCCGAAATTGAATTTAATTAAAAATTCGTAGTTTTGTATTTGTTCTCCGAGATGGCACCATAAACTCATGTCACATTTGACAATACATCTTATGACATATCCAATATTTACATCGTCCATCATTCCAATATTACATCCTTGATCGTTAGACGATATTCAAAAAAATAAATTTACTGCGTAGGAAAAACGTTCTAAATTACTTCATAAAATGTCGTTAAATACGGCACATATAAACGGAGGGGTATTAATACACTCTGGTGAACAGTAAGTAGTCCTTTAAATACTTTTTCTTAGGATTTCACAACTTGTCAGATTAGTATTAGTCATCCATTAATATTAATCTTCAAAATGGGTATTTAGTAAGTAATTTTATCAATTTTGTCTCCAGAATTTTGCTATTCTGCGACAATGTTAACATTGAGTGGTCGGGTCAAGAGGCTAGTGCATTCAGAAGCAAAAAAAATGGAAGAATTTTCCTAACGACTCACCGAGTCATATTCAACAACAATTCTCCTTCGGATGAAATGCAGAGCTTCAGTTTTCCCTTTGTAACACTTAGTGAGGTAAATTTTAGTAATATTTACTAAGAACAATACACTATTAGATATAAAAATGTATTTAATATTAAATTTGTGGTTAGGTGGAAGTAGAACAACCAGTTTTTGGAGCCAATTATATAAAAGGGAAAGTGAGAGCTCAGCCTAATGGCAATTGGGTAGGAGAAGCAAAATTCAAGATGACTTTTAAACATGGTGGGGCTATAGAATTTGGTCAGGCATTGTTAAGGGCAGCTCATTATGGTAAGATTTAATTTCTTATTATTTACATTAAGCACAGGTGTTTATTTTACTTTTTCTTTGGGTTGCAAGGTAAGGTTAATTTAAAATAACTTAGATGTTTCAAACTTAATGATAATTACAATTATTTTCACTTAAATAGCAGACAAGTACATTACATAATTTAAACAAAATGAAAGTATGAATAATCCATGAAATAAATTTACCTTTATTTTTCACTTTTTTTAATAAATAATTAAATTATTGGTGCTGCTTTTTAAATTAAGAATATTGAAGTATTCCAAGAAGGTAATAAGTGTAAATTTAGATACTAGTTAGTAATTTAGCAAATGCCCTTCTTTGCATAAAATCCATCTGATTAATTTCTGCCAACCATAATTAATTTTTGAAGTTTCAGTGCATAGCTTTAAATTATTGAAGTGAATGCTCTAACTTTTATTTACAGTATTCCTGTTATTTTGCAGCTCTTAATGAGGATATTTCTGGCAACGGTATGTAAATAGCCAAATAGCAATTTGATTAGGGTGAACATTTTTATATGTCTATATTTGTTTACATATATTAAATATTAAATAATAAAAAAAAAGAGTTGTGTTAAAAAAACATGTACTTCTAAAAACATTTGCTTTACTATTCTTAATTAGCTACAAAATAGCATAGAATAGAATATATATCAATAACGCAATACAAATTGCTAATTTTACTCTACTATTCAAAGAATATTAAGTGGCTTATATTATTTTAACATACTTTTTTTTTATTTTAGCTACTAGAGGAGCTATGAATGCACCACCGCCATATGAACCACCTCAACCACAGTGGTATGCAGCTCCACCACCAGCTTATGCACCACCTCCTCAAGGTAACTTTCATAATTTAAATTTTTGTCCTCAATAGTATGTGACTATCTTAAGTTTATTCAACAATTGAAAAGTGAATATATCAAAGGGGTGTGGGTACCAAAAATAAGAAAAAATTACATTTTCTATTTTAAAAATTGAGCTAGATTCATCAACTTTCGAAGTAAAGAGCCATGACGAAAATTATTTTGCTTACAGTATTTATTATACTCAATATTTCTAGGATATTATGGCTGGGTACCTCCAACCAACGTATTTCCTCAACAACCACCATCAGATGGTGTCTTCATGACTGATGCTCCACCACCATACCCTGGAATTTATCCAGCTGGCCAGCCAAATGGTTACGGACCACCACAAGGCGGTTATGGACCACCACAAGGAAGTTATGGACCACCACAAGGAGGATATGGACCACCGCAAGGTAGTTATGGAGGCGCTCCAGGATACGGTGCACCAAGCGGTTATGGCCCTCCACAGGGAGCAGCAGGAGGTTACCCACCAGGTGGCCCTAGCAGTGGTTATCCACCACAAGGTGCTGGAGGATTCAGTAATTCGGCAGGTAAGACTTTTTTTATATATCAATACAATACAATGATTTATTTATTGTGTTCATACAAATAGAAACCTGCTACTCTAAACTAAAATATAAGATGGAGGAAGCGAAGATAAATTCATGATATACAATACATTACACAGTAAATAACACATTTAAAATACATGTATATAAATTACTTTGCCACAATCTAAAATTAGACATAGTTCAAAAATTGTGTCAGTTTTGCTGTCCCTCAAAAATTTTGATATCAAATAATAGCCCTAGAAATCAGTAGAGTTTTGATTCTGGACTTAAATTTGCCAATTTCCCAGTTTCTTACATGTATTAATAACTTATAAAATTTCTGTCAATAAAAATTAACAACGTTTATTGATTTACTTATTCTTAAATATCAGTGACATGTTGATTATGTGTTAGTTATGTGTATCAGAGTGAGTAATGAACTTATATACAGTTTTTTTACATAAATTACACATTTGTAAATAAACGGGAAGTTCAAGGTAAGGATTCTATGGGTAATAAACAGAGGCTTGCAATGAGTTCTACGATGTGCCCTGAGATTGTTCAGACCGCTGCTTTCTATATCTTGAAAATTTGGAATTGATTTCCAGAATGACCCCAAACTAGAATTACATAATGTAGATGGATGTGAAAGAAAGCAAAATATTCCATGTGCACCATCAAATGTAACCAATTTTTTTAATTGTCTTAATAGGAATAGATTTATGGACAATTTTTTTGAGAGGCTCCCATGTTGAGCTGACCAAGTAAGTTTAGATTCTATATGAAAGCCCAAAAGTTTAACTGATCCTGTAATGTCAGCCTCGGGCTTTAAATTTATTGTCAGATGTTGGGTCGTTGCCTCATTAAGCTTTAATTTATTGCACGAAAACCACTTTTCAGCTGTTAAACCTAAACTTTTAAGTCAGAATACTAAGTATAGGTATATTGTGCGAAATGGTTATCAAAGATCTATCGTCGACGAAAAGGCTTGCGTTACCTTCTGAGAGATTACAAGGAGATCGTTGGCATATATTATAAAAAGGACAAGCCCTAGTATGGATTCCTGGAATACGCATTCACTCCTGAGAGTTTTTCGAGTGTTCAATATTTCATGTTTAAATGATTATTTGTTATTTTAATGGGTTCTTTTAAGATGTATAGTCTATCTCTTATTATTCTCCATAAACCAATCTATTTTATTAATTATTTCTTTTACAAATTTGGTGGGTTTCTCCGGAAACGTGACTATAGCAATGTTGAATGAGATTCGTAAGTAAATGAAGATTTGAGTTGTAGGTAAATTTTTGTTCAAAAAAAAGTCTTTTCCATTCCATTACTGCTACCAAGCGCCCCGTCGATGACTTCTTAGTAGTCTGAAATAATGACGTAAAAAGATTTGTTACATTTAATTGCTTCTACTGAACCTAAATTATTATATAAAAATCAGTGATAAACAAAATAGAGAATATGAAAATAAAATGCAGTTTCTCCGAAAAAAAATCACTCTCAATGTGTTAAAAAAATTACTTAGTCCCAAAATATTGTTCTATTGTACGTGTAAATTCAGACAGTGGATAAATCCATTTTTTATAAATATGTTGTCAATCAGTCAGTAACTTTTTGACTTATTTATTCCACCAGTTTCAAAAAATGCTAGCAGGAATTACCGAGTTTAAGATACTTTAAGCTAGTTGGCTGTTCCAACATATAATAGTACGGCATCTTCGGCGAAGTGTTTTCTTAAAGTTTTTACGATCTGCTGTGGAATATGTAATCCCGCTGTATAAATGTACCTAGGGCCTAATAGCGTCCGCCCGCAGACTTGCGAGGTACTCGAACTTGCTCGTAAAACTCCCCTCTCCGCTTAGAAACCAAATCTTGATTTGAAGCTATACAAACATATTCTCGATATGTTTATATGTTTATCGATCGATTTCCGTAAAAAAAGAGAATTCGATTTTTTTTTAACAGGTTACACGGCAATATTCTCTTATGGTATGGAAATTCCCTATACCTACTTATTCACTAGGGATACATTGTTATTAAATTGTGTTCTTTTGGTATTTTGAAGAATTTATATCTATTTTAATGGTAAAAACCTAATTTGTATTTTCCAATGTACGCTCATAGAATAGAAATGGTCAGTCTTCATCTAATATACAAAAATATCTGATATAAAAAAATATCTTGATGTTGTGCTTGTCTAAAGCATCCAATGCACAGCACATTCAAAAGTAAGGATTTCCTAATCTATGTTGAATTCAAAATTTATTTTTAATCATTCCCATTCCAATATTCCACTAATTTCCTTCATTGCAGTATAAGTTGTTAATAAATCAAATATTAACATTTTATTTGATAGACCATAATGTATTTGTTGAATTTTTGAAAATATCTCATTATTTTGCTTTATTCCTAATTATAGCGATAAAGAAAATTAAGGTCACGATAGCTTCTTCTAAATTTTAAACCTTGACCTTGGCCACATTCTCTCATGGTTGATATTGGTTCTGCTTTTTCTTATCAAACTTTGTTGTTTCGAAAAATAACACAAATCAACAACAGCGGTATAACTTTATTGTTAAGTTAATCTGTGTCATTGTGTTTATTATAAATGTGGATAAGAGTTCATCTGCCTTTATGTTCCCACATTTGCAGTTGGCTGCCTCTTATTGTATATTGTACCATGTCTAAGATTTACATTATCCTACAACACATTTTGCATTGGGTTTTTTGCAATCACTTTGTATAAATAAAAAATGCCAGGAACTCCAAAATTTTCTAAAAAAAACTATTTTTTTTAGGTTCCTATAGATATTACCCTAGGTGAACAGAGAATATCTTAAGAAAAATCCAATAGGGTAATAATTTTAAACAATAGCTACATATATTAAACAAAATTTCTTTTTTTTTAGACGCTAAAGCTGCTGAAGCCGCCCAATCTGCTTATTATGACCCTAACAGACCTCAAATGGCTTATGTACCCCCTCCAGCATATTATGTAAGTAAATTATTAATAGG
The DNA here is from genome assembly GCA_034092305.1 of Diaprepes abbreviatus. Lineage (NCBI taxonomy): Eukaryota > Metazoa > Arthropoda > Insecta > Coleoptera > Curculionidae > Diaprepes > Diaprepes abbreviatus. The sequence goes on from JASJET010000200.1 coordinate 9,082,764, forward strand.
CTAGTTTTGTATTGCTTAATATATTTTTAACTCTAGACAGAAAATTGCATATGACCAAAAACAATCTTGATGAAATAATCTTATATTAGTTTTCGCCTACTTTCTGAAGATTTTTGTTGCACAGAATCCAAATATAACCATCATATTTCACCATCACGTCGGGATTTTGACATATTTTAATCTAAATAGGCAAAAAAATGGTTTTTCACCTTTTTTAAGGTTATCTAACATCAATGATTAAATTTTCTTCTTGAAAAATCCTAGCGGCAACTTAACGTATTACTCTTCCTCTTCAAAAGGTATTTTGAATTGTTCAAATATTACAGGCACGAGTATCTTCTAAAAGCAGAAAGTTTCAATAAAACGAACCTGAGTCGCCTTACCAAAGACAATTATTTTATAAACTAACCCAAAAAGCAATCCAATGAGGCCAACAATACATCTAGTTAAAAAAACCGACGTCCATAGTAATACCGCAGCCACACTCACAGACAAATATGTCTGGAGCAAAGCGAAGTGAGAGAAGTGAACCTAAGCTCCCCAACCTACATAACCGGAAGATAACAAGTGCCACATAACTGAAACAACTATCATGTAAGCAGAAAAGAGCCACTATATGAAGCTGTCTAAACCACAAATATACAGCTCAGCAAGGGTCATTATACCCAGCACCTTAACCTACTTATCCGAAGCGCCACGAAAGTTATATAACTAGAGCAACCGCCACCGAGGCGAAAAGAGTCACAACCCAAGCTCTCTAAGCTATATATTCTAAGCGCAGCAAATGCCTTAAAACCCAAATGTCAAGGCCTATATGTCCGATATCCTAGAAATGTGAAAATTCTTCCTAAAAGATTCCTAAGCTTCTCACATAACTAGTGAACAGCGAATTGAACAAGTTCTAGACCCCGACAGCATTAAACTTCCTAACTCATATAATGGAAGGATAGCGAGCTCTACAAATCCAAGATCCCAGAAAGGCGAGCATTGAATTCCAAGATGGTAATCCACATAACCAGGGGGCGGGAAATTCGACGTGTTTAAGACCACAGACAGGCGAATATGAAACCCAATTTCTCCGATCTCCAGGACGCCGCGGTTTAAGGCCACAGAAAGATAAGTATTGGACTCCAAGCTTTCTAACCCGCATGATCTTGGAACTGTAAGTTCGTCTCCTGTAAACAGTCGTGCGTGTAGGGAACTTAGAATTCGATGTTTGCCTATCTGGGACTTGGACACGTAGAACTCGTTCTCCTGCAACGTCGGTTAAGAAGATTTGTTCTTGATTCTTCTCTGTCTGTGGTCTCAGACTAGTACTACCCATTGCCCCTAGTAATGTGGATTGGAGACCTGGGGATTTGAGGTTTACCTGTCTGGGGTTTGAACACTGAGAACTATCTGTCTCTTAGTTATGTGTATTAGGGAGCTTAGAGTTTTATGCTCGCTTGTATGGAATCTTTGGCTTGCAGACCACTGTTATCTCCTGGTTACAGGAGTTGGAGAGCTTGACTTTTTGGGATGTTGGACTCGTAGGCCTTGTTGTCACTTATTCATGTGGGTTAGGAAACTAGGGATTATTTCTCGCCTTTTGGACACGTTTTGCTTATTGGTCTGCTTTACTGAATGCATTAATAACTTTATATACCATTCATGTGGTTTAGAAAGATACTGTTCATTCCGACTATAGACGAAAACGCTCAACTAACAAATTTCAATGGACGATTTCTCAGAGACAAATAATGATGTCCGAATGACTCAAAATGAAAATTGAAGAAATGTTGCTATGAATTTTGAGGGGAGAATTCACACAGTGATTTTAGATAACCTCAAAAAACGGTGACAATATTTCGAAATCCTGACGTGGGGGAGAAATGTGGTGGTCAGATTCAGATTCAACACGTCAAAAGTTCCCAGAAAAGTATAGTCTGGTTTCTAGGTCAAGATTTTGTCAGCTTGTGCTATTAAATTTGTATAATAACAAAGAAGCATTGAAATGATTACATTTCTATGAACTATGTTACAAAAAAAAAACAGAAACATGTAGGCAAAATTTTATACTGCTAGAAGGGATAAGTGACTGTACTGACATAGGGAAATTAAATTTTTAAAACTTATGGTTTGTGTTTTGTAGCCTTTCAAAGTGAAAAACTTAAAAAATCGATAGTATCAGATATCGCTTATAATGTTTTATTTAAAAATATCATCCTCCAGGTTTTTCAAAATTTTTGACTTCGGGATACACCAGATGTTAACCTACTGAAACCTATTAAATTTTCATACATAATATTTTTATATAAATTAGAATTTTGAGAGCAATTCAAAATGAATGCACTATACAGAAATAATTACCAAGGGGACACTTTTAGACCACTCTGTATTTAAAACTATTTCTAAATTAAATGTAAAAAATAATCTTTTTTGTCTTTTCAAGTTTCATTATCCTACCAATGTACAGATTTTGAAAAATTCTAATGCAAATAAAATTAGTCAGATACTGCCTGAAAGGACATTTTAATGTTGCCTTTAACCAGTGAAATTAATAATAAATAATATATTGAAATAGTGCTAAAATTCAAGGAAAAATGCTTATATTATTTGTTGCTCTATAAAATAGGTTGTTTACCAACATTTCTCTATTTGCCTTTAAATTAATAGAAGAAAATGTTTACTTAGATAGTTTTTTTAATATAATTTGTCATTATTACAGGAAAATCCACCAAGTTACAATCAAGCAATGAATCACAACAAAAAGGATCAGTAATAATCATCACGTTTAAAAAAATAACAGCTTGAGTTTGTTATATTTACCAAAAATAAAAACCTATACAACTTATTGCATGAGATGAAATTATTCTTATAAACACTTTATTATAGTTAGGAATATTATACACGTAATATGTACGTATTCCAGTATAGTATTAATTTGTGCATTAGATAATTTAGGCATTTCAAATGAAAATATAAAAACAATTTAACAAATTTTCAGATACTTTGTTTGTTTTTTAAATTTGTTATCAACATTTGTGAAGTCAAGTATTATTTAGAGGTATAGAATAGAATTCATTCCTATTTAATAGACACAAAGAAGTTTATGTTTTGTTATTTAAGTCACTTCATCAACTCTAAATAGAACTGTTTGAAACAATGATTCTTTTTCCACAACCGTAATTTAGTTGATTTCTAAAATGTCAATAACTTGTTCGAAAAAAAAATTATTGCCAGATGAAATTTCTTTTTCATCACAAATTCAAAGTTTTAAGTTTATAAAATTGGGAAAGTTTAGACCATAAAACATGTCTAAAACATCTCCATAATGAACGAAATAATTGCACTTGGTAGTTGACTTGTCTAAAAAGACATAATACAAAGTAAGATGTTCTTTTCAAGGTTTTTTTATTTTCATTTGCTTATATTTCATAAATGTATAGATCTTTTCGTTATATTAGAATTATTATTGTAACTTTTAAATATATCCTTTCTGTGTTATCATTTAAGTTTTTATTGTGTTAAGTATGTTTCAGAAACATAATTGTTGGCTTTTAATAATGCTAAGGTATATTTTTTCTATAGTTATATATTTATTACAATAACAGATTACTTAAAGGAAAACCAGTAAAAATTCCTAATACAGCCTTTATTGTAAAATAAATTTGTTAATACTATGTAATAAAGCTTGTAATACTATAACTCTTGTGACTTGTAGAAAAACATTTAAGTACAAACATAAACAAAATTTAATTTGTCTATGTAGTCCTCGTGCCCAGGGGGTTTTCGTGACTGACCAAGATGTTTGAACATACCGAGGTTTTTCTTATATATTTTGATCCGCTAATTACGACTAAACTTTTTTTTTCGAAAACTAGGGAATTCGTTATTAACAATTTAAATATCTAGAGAGTAAATTTCCAGGCCACTTATTTACAACCGAGTTACTACCAAAGAGACCTGAAGCTTTGAGCTTGGCTTTTAAGATCGGTGCGGATGTTGACCTTATCGACAACCTTTATGATGAAAAGACTTGGCCGGATGGAGTTATTGTCAGGAGATTTTCCTTTCGAAAGAACAACAGAAATCAGCAATGGAAATAATCCAATATCCAATGGCAAAAAATCCAAGAATGATGAAAAGAATATTATGAAACTGTTCCACATTAACATACAAAGCCTAAATTCCAAATTCTTAGAATTTCAAGTTATTTTAACGGATATATATCCCGACATTTTATTTATAACCGAACACTGGGTAAAGGATGATGGTATAGTCAGGTTCAACTTGAATGGATATAAATTAATAAGCTACTTTGGAAGACACCAACACAAAGGAGGAGGAACAGCAATTTTCCTAAAGGAAAACCTTCAGACAACACTTTATGATAATGCGCAGCTACCCGAGGCAGCTGAGAAGCACTTTGAATATTGTTTAACTAAATGTAATATTAATAATGAGATTTTTATTTTCATATGTATCTATCGATCGCCATCAGGTAATGTCGAGGTTTTTTTTGATAATCTTAATGAATTATTAGATGATTTATACTGCCCAACCAAAACTTTTATAGTGGGTGGGGATTTCAACTTTCATTTTCATGATCCTGAAGACAGTAATGTACATTCACTGTTGCAATTATTGGACAGTTATGGTTTAAAACCTCATATTATTGGGATTACCAGGAATCAGTCCGGCTCTCAACTAGACAACATTTTTAGCAACATAGAGAATGATAATATCGATTCAGAGATACATATCAGCAATATTTCTGACCACTGGGGCCAGGTTTTGCAAATAAGGGTAAATAGGGAGTATCAGCACACTTATACAAAAAAAAGATTTTTCAATAACCATAATTTATTACGTTTTAAGGACTACCTTATAAATGAGCCTTGGAATGAGGTAGATCAAGCATACGGTGCTGACGAAAAATATAACACATTTTTTCGAATATTCTACTATTATTTTGACCTTTCTTTCCCAACCAGTACAAGTAGAATCAAATATCATAAAGCAAGCTGGGTAAATACCGAAATCCGTAACTATTCAAACTACATCAAAGACCTGTATGTGTGGTACAAGCAGACAAAAAGTCAAGCTGTGTATAGAACATATAGGTCAGAAAGAAAGATTTATCGAAAATACCTATCTGATTATCATAAAAATTTAAATGATAGTAGGATTATTAATTCCAAAAATAAAATTTAAACTGCCTGGAATATTCTTAAAACCGAATGCAATGAGATTAAAAAGAATTACGACATAACCCTAAAAATAGATGATCATATTCATAGTGACCCAAAAGATATTGCTGAACTGTTTAGCAGACAGTTCAATGTACCCAATAATTCAAATCTTAACCTTACGTTTCAAACTGAAGTTAATTATCCTACAATATTTTTATCACCAGTTAGTTCCGATGAAATTTTTCGAACACTTATGAGTTTACCTAATAAATTTTCAGCGGGACTGGACGACGTGCCCGTATATGTTTTAAAATTTGTCGCACACTGCATAAGTAATCCCTTAGCAAATATTGTTAATGAAAGTTTTGCCACACAGATCTTTCCTACTAATCTCAAGACAGCCAAAGTGATTCCTATATTTAAAAAAGGGGATCGCCAGTGCATCAAAAATTACAGACCAATCTCGCTGCTTCCAGCAGTGTCAAAGGTCTTTGAAAAAGTTATATATACTAGAATACTTGAACATCTAAACAAACTCAATATCCTGAGTAAAAATCAGTTCGGCTTTAGACCTAACAAATCTACTGAAATGGCAATATTTAACACAATTTCCTATATAAATGAAAGAATTGACACAAATGATAAAGTGGCAGGCCTATATTTTGATTTGTCTAAGGCCTTTGACACTGTGGATCATAACTTGCTTTTGACAAAGCTTGGTGCGTATGGGGTCAGAGGTGTTGCTGCCAGTTTACTGCAATCCTACTTATCGGATAGGCAGCAAACAGTCTGCTTTGCTAAAAATAATCATCATTACTTTTCAGATAGAACTAAATTGTTGCAGGGGGTACCTCAGGGCTCCATTTTGGGACCCATATTATTCTTAATATATGTAAACAATCTGGGGGATGGATTGGCCGTGGATAGCGTTTGCCAGTTTGCTGATGACACATCAGTGATTCTGGCGGACGCTTCTGTGGCAGGACTGTCTCAAAAGTGCACAAACTCTGCATTGAAAATGCAGCAGTGGTGTTCTGATAACGGCCTCGCTCTAAACGTAGATAAGACCGGCCTCATTCTTTTTTCAAAGCATGCAATAAGGTCTGAGTCACTGCTTGTGTGGCTTGGGGGTAGATCTATACCTGCTTTGGAACGGGTTAAGTTCTTGGGTGTTCATTTGGACCCCTCTTTAAACTGAGAACATCATATCTCAGCCCTTGGGGCTAGGCTTAGCAGTTTGTGTGGTGTAGTCCGAAGGCTTCGTGACGTGATCACTGCAGAGACTGTTGGGCTTTTCTACCTTGGGCAAATACAATCTCTTATCTCTTATGGTATTTCCTTTTGGGGATCATCAAGAAAGGCTATTAATATATTTAAAATTCAAAAACGCATAATAAGATGCATCTTTCACCTACATCCAAGAGTTTCATGTCGACCATTTTTTACTCAGTTTAAGTTGCTTACTGTTCCCTCATTATACTTTAGATCTTTAGTCATGCTTGTCAGAAGGAATACGGAATTGTTTCCGCTGAATAGACAGTTTTATGGGGGAAACATGGTTATGACTACCAGAGGGGCGAATGACCTAAGGGTACCTTTACATAACTCCACCTTCTATGAGAGAGGACCATACTATATGGCGATTAAAGCCGTAAGGATGTTACCAAGAGAAATCTGGCTTACCGAGTCGATTAATTGCTTTAAGAGACGCGTAAATGAATGGCTTTCTGATAGGTGCTTTTACTCTTTCAATTTTAATGAATAGTTTTTGTAATGTCAATATTTTTAATTTAATATTTTTTGTTCAGTGGATTTTTGTATGTAAAAAATTTTATTCCTTTTAAATTAGAATATCTTATTTTGTAAACTGTAAAACTTTATTCAGTTTAGACTGAGTTTCTTATTACTACTTTTTTAAATTATCTTGTATCTGTCTTTTTCTTCTTTTGTTTTCCTTTGTGTAAGGTTCCTATCGAAATGTCGATTAGTTTTTATATTAACTGTAGTTAGTTCGACATATTTACAATTCTTAATGTTAAACATTTCTTTCTCTGACGTTGCTTTGTTATGTGATCATAATTTTGTTGGCAAATAAAGGATATTATTATTATTATAAATGTTTGTAACGCCATAACATTTTTAATAATTATGCTATCGACTTCAAACCCATGCCATGTTGTTTCAAATTTAATGAGAAAACGTCCATGGACTACTCTCAGTTCAGAGTCTCATCATTGCATTGCATATCGAATCATGGGATACATAAGAAGGTACGTTATCGATTTTTGCAACGAGTCGATGTAGCGCCATGTCTGTAAAGTTTCCTGCCTGATAGGCAAAGTGTAAAGGATGTAAGGGACACTGCATCATTACACCTATCTTGATGTGTCGATCGACCATCCTTTCCAGCGTCTTTAATAAGAAACTGGTTAGGCTAATAAGACGGAAAAACGTTCCATTTATCGAGTCTGTTCTTCCTACCTCGGGAATAAAGACTACTTTTGTCCCCCCCCCCCCCCCCAAATGGGAGGAGAATCGTTTTATCTCATATTTGGGCAACTAAATCATATTTTGTAGTAACAATTAGGCCCATATTGCATTTCGTTTTTACTTGCTATAATTTGCTATTAGTAAAAGCATAGAAAAATAGCTTGTTTATGGTAAAAATTATTTGGAGCATCATATTAGCATGATAAAACCAAGAAAGTTCGAGGGTGCACATAAGGAGAATACTGTAAAGTAAATTCGGGCATATAAAGCTCTACCCCCACCCCAAAAAAAAAAAACTGCTATCACTTGCGCAGTAAGTCAGTGAACAGAGCTCTTATTACAAGTCAATTATCAAAATTAGAAAATGACTTTGGGATGAAGGATGACAACTAAAAAATTACATACTCGCACGATTGAATGATATAATTTAGCAACAAACAGTGCACTAGGTGATTCTAATACACTATAAAATATCAGATCTGGTAAGTCAGTTAAAAAGTGTCGAACCGGAATTGTTATAATCTACATTTAAAGTCATAAATAATCTTGGATCCTGACCAAAAAAAATAAAAAAAAAAGCGTGCTTATCATATAATTAACTCCCGGAATTTGCATCACGAGATTTACAGAACAATTCCATACACCGATGCTTTGTTTTAAAGAAAAACACAGAAATGTTAACATACATAAATACCAACTTTGAAGTTTCAGTAATGGCACAGCGAAGAAAAATCTACATTATTATAAGTGTCAAGGACCCATCTAACGATAACGAATGAACGCACCCAAGACTACGCCGAGACACCATCACAACCGCAAAGCCGACTCTGAATTCCGTGTTGCCGACCTCCTGTAATCTGAAAATCAAATTTATTATGAAATTTCTTTGTGCACTTAATCCATATAGCCCCTTTATGTCGACTTATTATATTTATTTTCTGCATGTTGGGATAATTTTTCGTTCTTTTAGCCTATTCCTGTATATTTCCGTTATTCCCCACTTCCTTGGATAAAACAACAAAAAGCACCAAATTTTTCTCAAAAAAATTAAGCTCCACTTGTTGACGAGGTTTTTAAGTGAGCTTCAAATTGTATAATCCACTTCACACCTATATAAATCGATGTATATTTTCATAGAGAAGAAAGAACTTTTTGAAAAGTCGAAAAAGGTAATTAGAAGCAGAGATAAGACGCTCGGGTAAGTAGAGGTATTTATTTAATCCATGGTAGAAGTTGGCCAAGAGGAAATTGTATTTTTCCACTAATTTTGCCATATTTCGACTTCTATCCAACTTTTTTCAATTTTAAAAAAGTTGCGCCATTCGATTTATGTATAAAATAGATTATATTAGAAGTCCATTTAAAAGGCTTATGATAATGAAGGTTAACTTTTTTGAGAAAAATTTATTGTTACCACACTAATATATTTAATATAAAGTCAACTAATACCATGATAGTATGTGAAAAAATTTTAAAACTAGCATATTGATTAATACAAAATTCAGTTTAGTTACACAGGTACAAAAGACACCATGAGCTTAATTTAGGGGGGTCGCGTGGATTTTAGAATTTTTTAATATCTCGGCGTCTATTTAATATTTTTCAATTTTGAAAAAAGTAACGACGTCACTAATTTCAAAATAATTTTTTATATTTTTTCAAGTTTTTTTTTTAAATTTTACTACCTGAAATAAGCTGAACCATTCTTGTTAATCATACAATCAAACAATTTTTTCCTTAATAAAACGTTTATTTTAGAGATTCGAATGCGTTGCAAATAGTTTTTAATTATATTATATACAATATTTGATAAGATCACCATAAATACTAAGGAAGTAATGTTAAAACTCACAATTAAATTTATGATACTTCTGACTTTTTGTAATCAAGTTGTAATAATATTGATCAGTTGGATGCAGTGATTCTCTACCTTCTGCAGAACTAAAAAAATACAAAATATTTAAGTAAAGTTGTGCTCAACACCAAAAAAAATAAATTATACAGTACCACCAAATAAAACTAGGAAAGTTATTTTTCAAAGTTCTTGCTGTTTCCATTTTTATAATAATTTTTCTGATTAGGTAGACAAAGAAAAAAAGACTGAGTAATAGCAAAATCTTCCTTACCAAACTTTATCTAGTTTTCTGGGCCCTTTAATCTGATTCCATTTACTTTCTCTATGTTCATTGAAAATCATAAGGCCCAAAACTGAAATCCAAAGGGCTAAAACTAAAGTGTCATGGTTTTCCCAATTTTCTAAAAGTGTGGTTGATAAACTTAAATACTCTGCAGATTTTTCAACATCATCTAAATCTCCAAAATATTTTAAATAGTTTTCGTAGAGAAAGGCTGTGAACTTTGCTGGCTGTATACTGAATTCATCTATTAATTTCTGAACATCACAATTTAGTTTCCATGAACTTCCTGTAAAATAATCATTTGAGTTTTTACTACTTTCTTATCTATACTAAAAAATGCCAAAAATAGCAAAATGCTAGAGCACAATTTGCAAAATATAAATATCTTCTAAAATTACTGAGTTTCACCTTCTACTATTCTTTTAGGATTTAAAACTCGGCCTAAACCATGAAACAATCCCAAAGTTTCATCTTTCACCATGTTCTTAACAGTTGTCACTTGATCAGTTCTTTTCCGTTTAGTTCCTATTTTTTCATTTTTAAATTTTACAGCTAATGTATCTTCACCACCTAAGAACAGCGTTTTGTATTTAAATTAGGGTTTAAAATGGGCATTATTAAAATAATTTTACCTAAGAGACAAGCCAAGTAAAGCTGATTCATGGAACATCTTATATCTCCCATGGAAGAAGCTAAAATTGCATCAATAGTGTTAGTTGTAGGTTTACGAAACAAATCTGGATAATTTTGAATAACTTCTTGTGCTCTTTTTAATCCTTTTTTAAGTAGGGTAGGAGCACAGGAATTAAAGCTGAAATTAAGAATAATAACACACAGTCAATGTCAATCCATATTAAAGTTCAAGAATCAAAAAGACCTGGCTTACCTAATGTGAGAAATAGCATATTTCAATCGTATTTCTTCAGGGAATAGAGATCTTTGTATATTGATTTCATTACTGTTTGAGTCGGTACATATAAATATAATGGGATGTGTTGCTTTAAAAAATACATCTCTAAAAACATGTAATTGTTAAACTTAAATTTGAATTTTATTTTAAAACTTACTCAAGGGTATTAAAAAATTCTTCAGGATTCCTTACAAATACATTAGGAATGTCTTTTACCATAAATACCTTCTTTTCATTGCCAGTACTAAATAAAGAACAATATTTTCCCTCAGAAAAAAAACTCCGAAACTTCGTTACTTGCCCAGGACCTTTTAATACTTCAAAGTCTATGTCTACAGGGTTTACCCATTCTGTTACTGTAACATTCATAGATTTACAAAGTACTTGAATTGTTGATGCCTTGCCGCAACCTGTAGGGCCTGTTATAAGTAAAATTTCGGTTTTTTGCTAAAATATTAAACTATATGTACACTTTTGCATTTTTTAAAACTACATAAGTAAGGAATTTGAGAAAAAGGTAACGGTATGAATGACTCTTGGGAATAGACAAAAATTGGTTGAAATAATTTTAATGTGACATATATGCTCTGAGAGACCTACAAAAATTTTTGGAGCCACACCTTCCCCTTGGGATGGCATCTGATATTATGCCTTCAAAATATTGTGCCCTTAAACTTAGAAAATTAATAGCATTATGATCAATACTTAAACAACTTAACTGTAATAGAAACAAGGAAGATAAAAATTAAATTTAAGTTTTCAATTAGTTAGGTATTCCAAATAATCCTGCAAATATTCAGAGTTGCCAGGCCTCATTTGATGGAGGAGGATGCTCTATCTAGGGGCTATATGGCTCTATATTTTTAATTATTTATGTACTATACATTGCATTTCTTTTAATGCGGAACATGGAGTTTTGCATACTAAATATTTAAACCCCTACTAGGTACAATTTTACGAAAACAATCTTAGTGATTTTTGGAATAAATACAGCTTTTAATTTTCTCGTATTTATCATGATCAGACACCTTTGAGAAAGTTGAATATTTTGACATTGCGGTTAGTAATAATTATATCAAGTCTATCTATAAGAGTTAAAAAAAATGTATTTTTTTGAGTATTTCCTGAATATTTTTTAAGTATCTCGTAAAACTATAAATATTTGCCAAATAAAACCTCACACTGCACATTAAAAGAAATGCTAAATATGAAATTTTTCTTACATATCCTTCCTCTATATTTCCAACAGTTGCATTCTTATCAAGGCAAACCTTTTTTATATTTAAAACAACTTTTCCTTACTTTTTCTGAACAACTTGATATCACAGTCTTTAGCCATCCTTCAACTTCTTGTATTTTTTTAGAGTGTACAGCTAAATCACCTACAGTTTTTGGAAGTAGTTTTTTATTAAAATCAAAACCTGGACTTATTGCATTTTGGACTTTATTTTCTTTTGGAATACTCCTTGAAGTTTCATTAGATTTTCGTTTCTTCGGAGGAGACCGATTTTTATCTAAGCTAGTTTCGGCGCCAAAATCGAATGATTTCCACTAAAATGCCATGAATTATTGTTGATAATAGTACAAATTATAAAATTAAAAAGTAATAGCAATTACCCTTCCAAATTTTTTCATTTTTGTTTAAAATGATAAGGAAAAATTAAGTACAAAAATATAACAACCGCCTCTACCATTCATCAAAACTTGTTTCCCCTTATTCAACTTGTGCTTGTTTCTGCTGGTTAGCAACATATGATCACTTTTCTTTCCTGTGCTTTGCTCCTTTAGAATGTAGCAACACCATTTCTAGTTGTAGCAATTACTGCCCTCGATTCATTAGCATGAACAGCTCGGAGCTGTACAGGTGCAAGAAACCCTCGCTTTATTCAAGTAGTGCATTATGCCTCGGCGCTTGTCAGATCTGCTTTCCCCTTACCCCTCAAGCACAAAAAAAAAATATTTGATGTATGAAGCCCTATCAGTTATCATTTTTAGATGCTATTTTTGGGTAAAAAGACATTTTATACATGAAATGGAGGCACAAAAATAAGATTATTTCACAAAATATCGAACTTACCTTCATAGTTTTTTTAACGAATTGCGAAATATTTATGGCCTAAAATGCCATGACACCCGACAAAATTCAAAACTAATAAGTTATAATGTAATATTTTTACCTTTTTGTCTTCAATATGTTTCGCTATGTATATTAAAAACACAAATTCTGAAAAAAAATAATTTGTAGGTTATATACTGTTCCAATTAATATTTTTACCGCTTTATTCAGATTTGCTCGGAGCTACTCAGGGTTTAATGCACCTGAGCTTAAAACTCTTGAATCGAGGGCAGTAAATATGAAATAATCATGAAGGAATAGACGATAGAACAAAAAAAAACTTTTGGGACTTCTGTTTTGGCTGTTGTACGAACAGCACGTTGCAGGGTGGCACTCGTGGCAAGCGAAAAAAAAAACGTTGGGACGTTTGGGCAGGGCTGTCAATTTGCCAGTAATTCCTGGCATTTGCCAGGAATAATTAGCTGTGCCAGTAATTTTGCCAGGAATACTATCGTGCCAGGGATTTGCCAGGAATAGATGTCTGTACTCAGAAATTGATAAAATATTAGGGCGAAATGTACATACAATTGATGGCAAGTGTATGAAAATCGATAAGATGCCCCATCTTTAAAATTAAATCTCTCTACTATCTCTTTTTGCTTCTCATATGTAGTTATTTTTTCTTTATTTTATGGTTTTGCAGTCTAAAATTTAAAGGATGGACAATCTTATTATCAGCTTTTTCTTATCACACACATTTTGCCAGGAATAAATATAAAACTTGCAAGTATTTTTCTGTGGAACATTTGACAGCACTGCGTTTGGGGGCGAAAGTCCAGTTTGATTGTGCGGTGATAGGGAGAGCACTCGTTACAGAGCGAATCCTATTGTGCAAGGGGTAAAGTTTGTGTATGGTCGCGTGCTCTATGGTGAGCGGGGTGTTTTTTGCCCTACAAAACGGAGCTCTGCTCATTGACAAAGAAGGATATACTTGTAACGTGCGATCATCTCTGCATCCGGCAATTTCATGCATTGAAAGGCTCTTGTTAATAGAATATCGTCACACAAGTGACAAAACGTAATAATAGGTATTTTTGGGGTTACATACCCAACTATCCGAGAATCCCTACCCAAATTGACTGGCTGGCTGTCGAAAGACACACGGCCATAGTAATGAGAAGAAGATAGAAAGTAACTTTTGATAATATAGAATTTGTCAATATTTTGAGGTTAAATTTGTAACGTTTTGGTTTTTCTAATAAATTTGGGGTTTTTTTTTATGAAATGGCTGAAGAAAATAAACTCAAAATGGGTCCCCGTGAAGGTGTTACTTATCCTATTCAAGTAGTTTATTGTGGTAATTGCACAATGCCTATAGAGGTAAATTCTATATATTGCTTTTATAACATATTTTTATTAATTGCTCTCTTAATTTAATTTATTTTTAACATTGCAGTACTGCGAATATTATCCAGAATATGAAAAATGCAAACAATGGCTAGAAAAGCATTTACCAACAGAATTTGAAAAAGTTAAAATAGGTGATGGTAGCGAAAACCCAGCAGGTGAAGAAGAAAAGAAAAGGCAGAAACGAGGTGGTAAAGGAATCATTAAAACAAAAAAGAAAGAAGAAGGCCCTAAACAGGTTTGTGTATCTAGGGCTCCAAGAGGAAAGAAGAAGTCTGTAACAGTTGTAACAGGACTTAGCACCTTTGGTATGTAAAAATAGCTTGTCTGTTTCCCATGATATTCCTAAACCAAAATTTAATAGGAATCAAAATGTAACTTCCATATTGTTCAAATGTTTGGATCGTGCATTATTTCCAACTAAAATAAATGGTGATATCATTAACTATTTTTAGAAAACAATTTAGACACATTTTATCCATAGTTTTTTAATAAATCAAAACCGAATTTCAAACTATTTGGATTTTTACATAATTCTCAGCAGGCTAAACATAAGATTAAACTTCTATAGTTTTGAAAATATAAAAATTTAAGTCTTAAAATATAAAAATTAAAATGATTTAAATAAATTTTGGTATTTAAATGATAAGTAAAAAATTCCTACTAAACAAAAATTAGTACTGATAAGTTCTATAGCTCTTTATTATTTAATATCAGAATATTGTATGGTTGTTTTACAGAAGTTTACCTTCTTAGAATATTTCTATACTAGTATCAATATGTTAATTGCATAGTATATCCTGTCCAAAATTACATGTTATTACTTTGAATTTTCAAATCAAAAAATATAATTTCTTACTTGACGTTTGTGACCTAAACAATTGATAAATAAACGTTTTATTTTGCAGATATCGATCTAAAAGTAGCAGCTAAATTTTTTGGTCAAAGATTTGCTTGTGGATCATCAGTTACTGGTGAAGATGAAATAGTAATTCAAGGAGATGTCAAAGATGATTTATTTGATGTTATTCCTGAAAAATGGCCAGAAGTAAGTAAAAATTTATTTCTTGTGATTTTATAGTTAAAGATCGTAAAAAAACTTAGTGTTCATGAAAAGAAATATGGTTATTTAGATATATATTTAGTTACACAATGTTTTGTTTAGTAACATTAAACCCTATCCAATATAACAGTAATGACCATATTGTTTTAACTTAACAATCTTGGAGACAAATAACCATACCAATTCAAAATATTGTGTTTTAGTCCCTCTTCAATATTATCTACATCTTTTAAACAAACATTATTTATAAATGTTTTTCTTTTAAATTTATTTTCAGATTGATGAAGACCTTATTGAAGATCTGGGAGATCAAAAAAGATAAGCTTGGTACTAAATAATTTATTTGTTGTATAAAAAATTATACATATATAAAGTTCTTAATTTAAAAAATCCTAAATATAAAAGCAAATTAAGCAGTATTTTATGTCTACTTTTAATCTGACTGTTCTTCTGTCTCTTCCTTTTTATCTGGGACTATGTGAGGAAAATATTTAGCTAATATATCTAAAACTTGTTGAACCTGTTCTTCTGTTAGTCTTTCTTCACTTTCTTCAATCATCTGAAAAAATATTCAACATACTTTAAACGAAAAGCAAGGACAGCGGAGATAATGGTGCTCTTACTTTGACATATGCCTTTTTTTTAAATTATAAAATTCAATTATATATTAAAAACTAGAATTATTTGACTTACCAGTTGAATTTCAAGAGGTGATGTTGGTGGATTATTTATAAACATTAGTTTCTCAGTTTTGTTTAAATTAAAAGGCTCTAAAGCTTTAATACATTCCTTAATACTTTGTGGCGTCTGATCTTTACAAGGGGTCTCTTCTAAATAACGTAATGTCTAAAAATAAATTTCTTTAAATCTGGGTACTAATTTAAAAGATCGTTAATAGTATTACCTCGTAAGTTATTGTAGCGAGCTGTCCTCTGTGCTTTCTCTTGCTCTCTTTAATTTTTTGCAAGTGGGCAAACACTTCATAGTTGCTTAAAGTAGCCGAACTTGAATTTATGCTAAAACAAATTACATTGTATTTACTAATTATTAAACTAAAAATGCATATATTTACATTTCCATTTTGTATATTTTTGTTAAATTGTAATTTATTAAAATTTGCTGAGAAATGAAACTAATTAGGAAATATGGCAATCAAAATAATTCATTTTTGAGGTTAGGTCAGATTTTGACAATTGGCGCTGAGGAAAGAAGTTTTGATAAAGCAATTTAGGCTGTTTTTTAGAGTTAGGTTAGTACAATTTATATTTTAATGGATAATATGATGTATGACATCATTGGTGACGCCCCCTGGGTACCTATTCTCGTTCTTGAGAGAACGATCACCTTGATGGAAAATGGGCGTGGTTCTCACGAAAAAGTAAGAAAACGTATTCAGAATACGGTTTTTTACTTTTTCGTGAGAACCACGGCCACTTTCCATCAAGATGATCGTTCTCTCGAGGACGAGAAAAGCTGCTCAGAATACGGTTTCATACTTTTTCGTGAGAACCACGCCCACTTTCCATCAAGTGATCGTTATCTCAAGAACGAGAATAGATACCCTGGAAATCTGAAGCAGAACGCCTGAGAGCAATAGCATAACGATAAAAAATAGCTTCATTGAGTAAAGTAGTATTTTATAAAATTTTCATTATCCTTATAGCATTTGTCGATAGATGGCGATCAATAACAAGCTTTATCTATGATGATAACGATAGGTTTTTTATTTCAAAATAATTGACTGTTTTTGTATTTTTTGTTTTAAGAAGTTCCAGAGTGCTTGAATAAAAATAATAAATAATAAGTGAAAATGGCTCTAATTGAATCTACGGTTAATTTGTGTAAGTAAGAATTAAAAATATCTGGTTACGATGTTGGTTGATTTTAGATATAATAATTAACCAATTATATTTTTTATTTTTTTCAGGGATAATATTTTCAATTTCAACATTTTTTTTGTTCGGATTTATAACTGTATTATTTTTCTGTGCTCGGTAAGTACCCCAAATTATTTGTTTTCTTTATATTCATAGTCGGGAAGTCTAGTGGGATTTCGTAGCCGACGAAGAAATTTCCGAAAACTGCTCAGGTGTAATTTGTTATAAACAGAAACTAAAAGAAATATTTTTTTTTTTGTAAAATAAAACATAGTTTCGTCAAAGATTATTCACAATAACTGAATAATCTTTGGTTTCGTGTTCCTCGGCCGCTCAAAAAGTGCTTATTGTGATTTATTCCGGCCGACGCACAGTTTTTGAGCTTAAAAATCTATATTTTTATTACTTTTCAACACGAACAACTTTTGATTAAATAATTATTTTCAAAATTCTGTGCTCAATAATTGATTGTTCGTCAAGAACTACAAGCTGAGATTAATCGCAATGCGGAAATGTAATGTTTTTATTGCATTTTAACACTGTCAAGAAATATCGTTTCATCGATGAAAACGTACGAGCTGCCTTGTATAATATGAAGGGAAGTGGAAGTCTACTTGCAGGCGCTCACCTAATGCACATATTCCATTATAACCTTCGCTGATACTTGCATTACTACTTTAGACATACAGTGTGTCTCACGGTAACCGGCCATTAGTATATCTTGGAAAGTAATGCGATTTGAATCCTGCAAATTGGTATAATGGGGTTTTCGGTGACGCTCCCTTCAGATAAAATAGCAGCGGTTATACCGAAAGTTGTCCGAAACTTACTTATTTTAAATGGATCACCCTGTATATTATATTTTTTGTACTCCTTTCTTCATTTAAGATAACTTTTACTAAAAGTTTTTTGCCCTACTCTAGCGGTTTTTGAGGGAAAAGATATTTTGGTAATTCTTGGAGAAGGTGGAAACACACAATTTTCCGAATTTTTCGATGATTTTTTACATACCTTCTATTTTTGGGTCGTAGAATATGAATGTGTTGTCAATTTTCGCCGATCTCGCGTAATTTTTCTGAAAAAATAAAATTCATTTTCACTTATATAACTTGTATTTTCCCATCACTACCTTTCAATTTTGGGCATTTATAGTAATATATACAAATACTACACAATATTTAATCATTTTTTAAACAAAATTTACATAAGTAACCGCGGAAAAATGCAAACTTTCCATAAAACGTAAAAAAAAAACGTTGTCTTGTCGTTTTATACTATTTCTAAACATGTATGGTTGGTTGCATACGATTTAAATCCAAACACGTCATGCGATGTTGCCACGTTGACGTGGATTTTAAATTCCATTGGGATCGAAAACTTGATAGTTCAAATGCAATTAATTGTGGTCATTCCAGTATTGTTGCGTAAAATGGGGGTAAACATACAGAATCGAGATACCAAACATAAACAGATCGTTCAGCAAGCTACGTTGATCTAAAAACGAAAATCATAACTAAACTAACCTGACCTGACCTGAACTAATCTGAAGAATTTTCTGAATTTTTCTATGATTTTTTACATATTTCCTATTTTCGGCTCATAGAACACGCATATATTGTTTTTCTTCGCCGATCTTGCGTAGTTTTTCCATGGAATCTAGATAAGTTAAGTTTAGGTTACGATCTGTTTATGTTTGGCATCCCGATTCCGCACATTTACCCACATTTTACGCAACAATACTGGAATGACCACAATTAATTGCATTTGAACTAGGAAGTTTTCCTAGTTCAAATGCAATTTATGGAATGGAATTTAAAATCCACGTCAACGTGGCAACATCGCATCATTTGTTTGAATTTAAATCGTATGCAACCAACCATGCATGCCTAAAAACTGTATAAAACGACAAGAGAACGGTTTTATTACGTTTTATGAAAAATTCGTATTTTTCCAAGGTTATTTATGTAAATTTTATTGAAAAATGATAAAATACTGTGTAGTGTGTGTATTTTACTATAAATACAAGTTATATAAGTGAAAATGAATTTTATTTTTTCAAAAATCACGCAACAACGACGAAAATTGACAACATATTCGTATTCTACGACTCAAAAATAGGAGGTATGTAAAAAATCATTGAAAAATTCGGAAAATTGTGTGTTTCCACCTTCTCCAAGGATTACCCAATGTGTAATTTTTTAGCACGTGCCATGATTACATCTAACGTACATGGGCGTAGTTAGGGGGAGCAAGGGTGGGCACCGCTCACCCTACAAAACTGATTGGCCACCCTTAAATAAATCGACAATATTGAAGAAATATACTGTTTTCATTGTTTTATCTTGAGAAAAAAGGTTTTTTACTGACCGCGGCTGCCCCCCTAGGAAAACTCCCTAGCTACGCCAATGCTCATGTAGTTGAGAATTTCCTTGGTACGATGTTTTCTCGCAAATAATACATTTGGTAACATCTGTCAGAGCGCTTCGTTGATAATTATTTCATTAATTGTTTGCGTATAATCTAGGTAAAAAATTGATTTAAATTTAATCATTAAATTATCATTAGAAATTAAAAAAACATTTGTACTTGTATTTATTAATATCTTTTATTTTGATTTACAATTTTTTTGAGGTTTCGCAAACCTGCCACTGATTGATAAATTGCATAATGTAATTAACCATATCTGATCTGATTGCGTTGAGGCTATTAAAGTAAGGGTATTGCACTGGAACGCATGCACGAAAAGGCACGTAAGGATGGGGTTCAATAAAATTCCATTGACCTTCTTTCTTAAAATCCCCGGGGGTTTTAGAGTGCGAGCGAAGCGCTAGTTAAACATCATTTTATAATTAACAATGGAATAAATTCAATCTCTAAAATGTTTAATTCCTGAACACTTGTACATTTTTTGATATTTTTGAAAATAATAGTTCATTTTTAGTTGTCTAAAAATACGAGGAAAAGACACCCAGAGCTATGTTATAGAAGATGTAGGATTTAAAAATAGAAGTTCTTTTAACTTTTATCGAAAATTTAGTTCCAGTGAGAATAAAAATGCAAAGCTGCTTAAAAATGATTCTTTTACAGTGGATGAAGCCCTAACGGATTCAATGGACTCATCAGATAAGTAGGTTTTGTTTAGCAATATTTAACAAAATAATAGAGACCCTGTGACAAAATAACAGAAATTAATAATCCATAAAGAATGTGGTTTGCATTATTATTTATAGTTCGGGTTAAAAATTAATATCAAAAAATTTTAACCGGCATGAAAAGGCGCGATAAAATTCGTGAAAGAAAAAACAATTAATTATTATTGAGTAAAGTTAATATGAGTATTGATTTTACTTCAAATAATTATTTTTTCGACTTTCAGATTTCAGTAATTGTTAAAATTTTAGGTTCACAAATTCATTCCTACGAATAAATTCTCAAATAGATGAAATGCGGTCCTGTATCAGCACTGATTCACTGGGAACATTCTATTCAGTAAGTTTTTACTAGACTAAACCTAAAGGAAGCTTATACAACTAAATATTTTAAAATTAAATAAAATATAAAGATATCTTTATGGTCTTATGTTTAGTTCAACAGGTTACCCGTTTTCTATTGCAGACGGTTAAAGAAAAGCTATAGTTTATTTCCTACGAATTTCACCCTGGTTCTCTCTCTATACATATTTCGACTTAGTTAGTTAATTTAGTGGTTAAAGGCGCGTCGGTATATCACACCATTTACCGTTTTCTATAGTATTGTTGGGTGCATTAGATTTTATTATAAAGACCAATAATCTGCTTCAGAAAATAAAGTATGCGTTTGGACTTGGTTAGGTCGAAAGACATGACCGTCGAAAAATTATTAGAGGTGAGGTACCTTTCTCCGGCATTTCTATATAAGGGACAGTCAGATATAATATGTTTTATAGTTAGGGGAGAACGACAGGACAGACATTGAGGGGATCCTCGTTTTTAAGGAGAAAGGAATGCTTCATTTTACAATGTCCAATAACGATTCTCTTCCATACAACTTTATCCCTTCTGGATAATTGGGGAAAGTGATAGATTGCAGAAAAGTTTCTTTTAATATAAGAGAGTTTATTGGGGTTTTCGAGGGATTCTCAGCGAACCTGCACAATGTTACGAATGATGTTGTCGATGTGCCTATTGAATTCTTTAGGGTTAAGTAAAGGGATGAAAGGGGTGCCTTCAAGGATTGCAGAGTGTCGGCCAATTCATTCCCATCTATGCCGATGTGGCTCGGGGCCCACATGAAGGCTATGTACAAATTACGTTGGGATCTCATTTTAAAAAGGTCGAGAATTTGATTCATGTGGGGTTGGGATGTGTTGAGGGCTTGGATCGATCGGAGGCAGCTGAGGGAACCCGAAATAATTAGATGTTTGGGGGTGGAGGAGTATTTAATTATTTCTCTGATGCATTGCTTGATGGCAAACAACTCAGCTGGAAAAAATAGATGAAAGGGGATTTAACCTTGATTTGTTACATGAAAAACTGGTTACGGCAGCTGAGCCTACACATTGATCTGATCTGGAACCATCGATAAAAGATAGTTTAAAGGTTGTGAACTTTGAGTTAATTAGGCTAAGGAAGTGTTGTTTTATGATGGAAGGTATGATATTGTTCTTATCATACTGAAAAAGATGAAAGTTGATTTCAAAGGGGGGGGGGAAATCCCAAGGGGAGAAGACCTGAGGGAAGATGGGGGTGGCATTGGGAATGGTTATGTTATGGGAGGCTATAAACGCAGAGGCACTCTCATGGGCACCCAGTGTGACATTTGAAAGAGCCGGGAAATCAGTAGGATTAAGGATTTTATCATGATACAAAAGGAAAGGCCTAGATTTGACAGACATGACGTAATTTTATAAGAAGGGAGGAACGTCGGAGACACAAAGGGGGAGTGTTGGTAAGGCATTGAAGACTGACTATTGGGGAGGTACGAAATGCACCAGTCGATAAACGTAGGACTTGGTTCTGGATAGGGTCGAGGGAAGAGATATATGAGAGCCTAGCCGAGTCATAAGCAATGCAACCATAGTCCAGCTTGGGGAGGATGTTGGAATTGTATATTTTGTGGAGCGTGTGAAAATCTGAGCCCCAAGTGGTATGGGAGAGAAACTTTAACATGTTAAAGTCTTTGAAGCATCGAAACTTAAGGGAAGGAATGTGTGGGCGCCAGTTGAGCTTATCATCAAATATGAGGCCAAGAAACTTAAGTTGACTGTCCATAGGGAGATGTCTATGGTTTAGTGAGTTTTATACAGCTCCTCTTTTTACAAAAGTGAGTGACCGTTGATTTAGTGTAATGGTCATATCAATCAGCGAATCAACAGAAAAATTCAAACATCAATGATCAATCCAGTGGCGTAAATAACGACCCCCCGGTGCAGAGGGCGCAGCCAATTCAGGGGCGCCCTCAAGTCTCTAGATGAAAATTAATAAATGAGAAGGTTCAAGATGGGTGCAAAATAGTAGGGGCCTTCAAAAATCTGCGTGGGCGCACATACTCCTGTTACGCCACCGGATCAATCGCACTATACCGAACCATATTTTTGAAAATAACAAGGATACAATAAAGCTAAAACAAACACCGTCCGGTTCAATAAATTAGGGTTCATTGGAGGTTCGATATACCATGTGACCGGTCCGAGTTTGGTATTGTAAATTTGATTGAACCGGATCTTTCAGGCTGTAAACTGATCCGGGTACAAAAACGGGACTTTTAGATTCGACCTACATAGTTCATTCAAAAAGTTCCGGGATTAATTTTGTATTAAATTTACAACTAGCGCTATCTGTTACCCTACTGCAGAACTATGTAGTATCATGCCTTAGTTACCCACAGAGATGTGAGCGCTGTAACTTCATTTATTGCCAGCTGTGTTCGTTTGAAGTAGACGTGCTTTTGCCACCGCGACATAATTTTTGCTATAGAGCAACGCGCCGCAATCAAATTGTGAAAAAGTGGTTCGGATACAATCCAATTATTGAAAACTGCGTATGATGAGCGCAATGTAAAAGCTTCATGCGATTTGGTTAAATGGGTAAACATGCATGAAAATTTTTTATATAAAATTGTAACCGGCGACAAATCATGGTGTTTTCAATACAATCCATCGACCAAATACCAAACCGCTAAGTGGTGAGGCAAGAGCAAAAGACGGCCCACCAAAGTTCGAGCGACAAAGTCGAAAATCAAAACGATACTCATTTCATTTTTCGATTCTCGCGAGATTATCCACTGCGAACTCCGCCAGACTTTTTTTATTCCCTAAACTGAAAATGACGATGAAGGAATGTGAACAGGGCTCTTAAAGCTATTCGTGGATTTTTCCAGGTCGTTCCAGCGGCTATAGGAGCGCAGCAAAATTTTTATACAACGAGGAGGGGATTGTGTTGAAAATTAAATAAAATTCTTTTTCTAAACTCTTGTTTTCATTTGTAAAAAAAATTAGTTCCGGAACTTTTTGAATGAACTGTATTCTTCTATTTATAATACTTCTTACCTCTAAATATGCATTTATTTATTTCTTACTTAGCTAAGGTGTATGGCAAGTCATACAATACATAATACATCTTAATATAGCATCCAGAACGTTGACAAACTGAATGTGTTAGTAGGTCGAAACGCGTATGAAAAGAACCAGAAAGGAATTCGCAGCAAATAAACTGTCTCTCCCTTTTCTTTAACGGTTTGTAGAAGATAAACTATAACTTATTAAACTAGATATTTAAGTCGTACAAGTAACAATAAATTAAATTGGGGTTATCATATTCAATAATTAAATAAAAATATAATACCCATTTTAATGTCATTGTATCAAAGCAAAAACTATTTATATTGAACTAATCTATATTGCATGTATTAAATATATGTTATGACGAAATTTAACCAAGTTTCTGGAAAAAAAGGCCTTTAAAGTTCACACTATTATCCTTTATTTTGAAACTTCGTTAACGAGCAAATTGAAAGAATTCGTTAATTCAAAATTATTTTGCTTAATTGTAAAAAGTGGTAATTCCATTAAAAAGATAAATGTAAACGGATGCTCTGCATCTAGGGCTGAATTGTATGTAGTTCGTGTGTTTTTTATACTACATATAATATATTTTATAGCATAGAATAACAGTAATATTTATTATATTCAGTATTGTAAAATTCTTGCTTTTTTTCTGGTTGTAGGTCTTTCTATGTATCAACAACTTTTGCAATATTCTTGAAATAAATTAAATTAAAAGAAGTGTGCCGAGTTCCCTATCAGTATTTGATTTAGCTGCCAAAAAAATTAATTTCTATAATAATTCCAACTTTTTATTTCAAACACAACATCGCAAGTGATATTTCAACTGACTAAAATAATTTTAATTTTCAAACTTAGGGCTTAAGCTTCAATTTTGCTACGAAGAGCTTGAAAATACGACACTGTATTAAATTTATTTTTACAACGTAGTGATTTAAATTTCATTTTTCAATTTAGAGTTTGGAATCAAAATTTGCTAGTGTAGTATACCTCAGATCTTTTGGTGACTAAACCAAGTGTACCAAGGAAACTTGTTACACTTTTTATATTTATGTTTTTGGTGGAATATCTTTCTTTATTCCTCGACTTGGTTTGGTGTACCTTGCAGTGGCTGCTCGCTACTGGTTAGACGGGTAGTGCTAAAGGGACAACAGAATCATTATAAAACATGTAAAAAAACAATTCGCTTACCAATACTCACGGTCAAACGGATTTTAATATATTTGAAGAACAGATAAATTTCATGAGTCTTTATTTTGTCCCATATATGAACAAGATAATATGTTCCTTTTTTCGACCAAGTTTCGTGATCTCTAAAAAACACACATACAAAACAAAACAGTTTATATCTTTCTTAACACCCACATAGCCAGCCATATTTTATCATATCTATACATTTCTATTAAATTTGCGACGAGACTTCTCCGCTAATAATTTATTCATCAATTTTTTAATTTATTCTAAAAAGATCACCCAAAAGATTTCTTTAAAAAACTGACTTTATTTGTAGTCATAGCGGCAAACAAAACGATTTTTAGTAACAAAAACACACGCCGACATTGAAAAATAAATATTATGTGAATTCCTGGGTTAATACACAATAAATAATTAAAACTAAATTTAATATATATTTTTTAGAACCCGCATGTGCAAACAAAAAATTTCGAAATAAACTAATTTCATATTTCACTCGTGTAAAAGCGTGTTAATTTTTCGATTGATTTAATATAGCATTCCAATCTGGAGCGCCCGACTCAAATGTGATTTATATTTAAACATGGCTGCATACGGAAAATATTAATACATATAGTTCCATCATTTTTTGCTCATATAAGCCCCATTAGTTATTCGTATGTCCACTGTATCGAAACAGTAAATGGCATTGACCCCTGTTGTCGCTTATAGAAAATCGGCGCTTGTTAAATTGTTGCACTATTGTCAGACCTCAAAATAACTAAAATAGAAAAAGTATTCGAAGTTTAAAAAAAATCTGTTACTTTACGCGTCACCACTGGTACCTTGTGTGTTTGAATGTGGTTTTTCTTATTTGATAACTTTTACTCTTTTGAACGATTGCAGTCTTATTTTATACCCCACTCTTACAAATCTTAAGAGGAACATTATCGAGGCTAAGACTGGCCCTTGTAGCTAAGCATATGGAGAGTTGTTCTCGGTGGACATATAGTTTGGCTATGGAACTATTGAGTATTTGTAATTTCGTTTTTATACGTTCCAAACCATAATTTAAAACTCAATAATTTACTCATATCAAGGTACATAATATGTTTACACACAGCAAAATAAATTATGGCGATCAAGATGCAAACTAAAACATTGAAAGACCATTATAAAAGTATATAAGTATAAATAATAAAGCAATCACAACAAAATTAAAATTTAAGTTAAAAAATTAAAAGTGAAACAATCTATACCATGTAACTGCTCAGTAGAATTATGCAGAGAAAGTAACTACCAACTTAAACTTGTCAGGTCATTTCCATATCTAGGATAGAGAATTTCCCTTTATTTTGGTGCCAAATTTTTATATATTTTGGTTAAATTTCAAAATTCTATATTGGATGAATGAATAAGTAAGTTAGCCAAACCTGTGCTAAATTTTACTTTAGCTACCATCTCCTTCATACCTCTTTTGATATAAAAGAGTGAAATTTTAACCCTATATAAAAATTTCATATGAGTAGTTTAACACAAAGTGGAGTTATTCGGGTGATTTCTGTACATTGATATACGGTGTGCGCTAGGTTGTTTGTGCAAGAACTTGGTCAGCACACTACCATGCGTCCAGATTTTGAGTTGGTAATGATGCGCTGTTAGGTAAGTTTCAAAGGTGAATTTTTGTGCCTTGATCGCTATTAATTATTAATTCCCGAAATAAATTACGAATACTAGTCAAATAATTTCACTGAATGTTTATAACCTTTGTACGATTTATTTTTTACTTAAATAATTTTCCATGATAGTTTTTCCATTTATTTTTCTTTTAGACAACCTTATCGAGAAACAATTCCAAACGAAGTTTTGTAAGTTGCTCTGAAGAATCCCAATTTGGAGAGGTAGTGTAATGGTTATAGAATATTTTTTGTTTGTGTGTTCGTCGCGTCATGGTAGAGCTAAAATATCCAAATATCTGATGGCGTATAACAATTATAAGGCGCTTTTAAATTTAGCGGATCTTATTAACACCTTCTTTATTCAATAAGAGATTAATTACTGAAATTAAGCGCATATGTGTCATGTGTAATAAAGCAACCTTTCTTGGTCCATTATTTATTTTACTTAATCTCGCCATGAATTATCTTTCTAATGTAAACAAAAACAAATTAAAAAATGTCTATATACTAGGTAATAATAATGAAAACGTTATGGAAGCTACCACTTTATTTTTAGTTACCGTCTATTTTAGGCTGCTATAACTGTCAGTTTAACCGAAAATGGTTAAAACATATTTTTGTGTATATTTTTTTTTTTTGTAAAATAAATAAGTTTTGTGGCGTTGAAAAGACCAAATATCAATTCTTAGCTGACCTAGCTCAAATTATGCGTTCCCAAAACACGAAAGTTTGTGCAATATTAGGCTTGATGGTAGGGAATTCACAAATCAGTCAGCACCAACTAGAATTTGTAAAAAAAAGCTAGATGACAGTTGGCAAACCTAATTGGTAGGTAATCTTTGGAATTTGTTGCTGTGAAAACAAAACGTATAAGTAAAATTTCTTATATATTATTCATTTTGAGGCTGCACGTGCACGATTCTCTACCTAACAATACACCTGGTAAAATTAAAAGCGAAAATTTGATCCAGCAATAAAAAAGACGTCACTTAACTTTCACGATATATTTGTAAAAGTGAAGTACTATGATTTAATTATATGTTTCTCTCTCTTTGTCAACGTAGTTAGCTTGTATTAAATCTGCGCTATGTGTAGACTTTTTTGGCTCCAAGATAATTGGTTATTTTAGGAATATTAATCAGCGTTGACGTTAAATATCTCTCAAATGTCCTCAAAACTTGAAGTAAAAAAAAATTGGTTACTATCAGAATTTGATCATTTTATTTTGAAAGAAAGAAATATTTGCATAAAATGACTAGAGCCAAATTTAAATATTTTTATTTAGATGTAAAAAGATGTATTTTATGCTGTATGGTATGTACATAAATATATAAAGATATAGACCGCGGATTCTATAGACGTGCGTTAGCTTCAAGGAAGTTGGAAGCCCCTTCCAACTTCCTTGGTTAGTTTTCACTTAGAGAGAGAGAGAGCGAAATAGGTCAGTAATACCTCTCTTTCTATGAACAAAACTAAGAGCCCCTCACTTAATTCATTAAAAAATATCTTTTTCTGTTTGATTGAGGGCGTGAGGCGAGAATGGTATCGCGCGTACGGGACTCTTAATTCCACTCATAGAAGGAGAGGTTTTATTGACTTATTTCGCTCTGTCTCTTTCTAAGCGAAAGCCAACGCGCTTCTATAGGACCCGGAATCTATGTTTTATATGCCTATGGGTATGTAGACGGGAGATCAACCTATAATGTATTTTCGAAATATATCTTAAATTTTTCTTCGTAGGTTGTACCCAGACACAAAAGTAAGATATAGACTGCGGATCCGATAGAAGCGCGTTGACTCACGCTTATTATTATTAAATATGCTCTATTGTCTAAGATATCATACACTCTTATTAATAAAGCCAATTAAAACTAATTAACAGACAATTGGTAATACTTAATTATGGTTTTAAAATCCGACCAGATTGTTACCGAGCATAAAACAGAAGTATATACAATTTAAAACAATATAAAAAGACAAGTGTTGGTCACCAACATCAAATATATTAAAAATAACACAGATAGTGTCAGTAAAACGCCAATAAAAAACAAAACAAAACCTTCAATACAAAAAGCTATCGGCATAATATTCCTCCAAACTCTAGAACGGCTTCTATGCTAAAATACAACTCAGAATTCTCCGGAACAACGAATAGGGCATCCATCAATAGTACAAGCCAAGGTGGTTATATATTTTTCTTTCTTCACACGCTTGTTCAGCGTTACTTTAGGGATCGGGAGCCGTAAATTAAAATTAAGACCTTGCCTTATATTCTACCATACTTGCGATGAACCAGACATGAGACCTCCAAAATAAACAGATTTATAACAGTTAAAATTTTTTGATCTCCAATGGCTTACAATGGTCTCTATATCTGGCTCCACACAAATACCTGAGCGCTCTTTTCTGAATCACAAGGACATAATTCAAGAGCTGCAAAATTCCCAAAATACCACTCCATATCTCAGATGAGACTCAAACAATACATGGTAAGTTATTTTCGCGGTTGCACAACTAAGCTCAGCAGACACCAACCCTAATCACAAAACAGTCCGAAGCCGGTTTTTTATTTAGCTACAATATGTGATGCTTAAATTTAAGCATGGAATCAATAAAAATTCCCAGAAATTTAGTATTTATTTTCTTCTTAAAGTGCCTATCCTCTTTGGATGTTGGCTATCACATTGGTCCATATTACTTTATTCACTGTTGCTCTGAACAGACCTGTTGATGTCATTCCAGTCCATGTTCGTAGGTTGCGCAGCCATGATATTCGTCTTCGTCCAGCTGATCTCTGGCCTTCTATTTTCCCCTGTAGGATAAGTTGGAGCAGGTGATATTTCTCATTCCGCATGATATGTCCAAAGTACTCCAATTTTCTGCGTTTGAAATTTGTAAGGTATTCCAATTCTCCACCGATACGTTGTAAAATGTTTTCGTTTGATACGTGGTGTATCCAAGGAACCCTAAGCATGCGGCGGTAGCACCACATCTCAAATGCATCTATACGTTTACATGAAGCATCGGTAAGGGTCCAGGCTTCTGCTCCATATAAGAGAGTTGAGAGTACATAGCATTTCAAAATCCTGATCCGCGTATGTATATTGAGGGATAGGTTGCAGAGTATGTTGCGCAGCTTATTAAAAGTACCTCTTGCTTTCTCGATTCGGCTTCTTATTTCTCGAGAGTGGTCCCAGTCCTTATTCAACGTGCAGCCTAGATATGTGATCGTCTCGGCCATTGTGAAAGTTACGTTGTTGGCAGTAAACTGTATATTGCCGACTTCGTTTTTACTGACAATAATCGTTTGCGTCTTCTTGCAGTTTATCTTCATACCATATCTGTTGCAAGCTGTCACTATTCGGTCGATAATTCTTTGTAGTCCCTCTGCAGTATCGGCTATAAGAACGGTATCATCCGCGTATCTTAGGTTGTTTATTACTTCTCCATTTACAATAATTCCATCTTCTATGTTGCCCAGTGCTTCTTTAAAGAGATGTTCTGAGTATACGTTGAATAGAAGTGGCGACAGTATACAGCCCTGGCGTACTCCTCTCTTTATATTAAATTCTTCTGTTGTCTCATTCTCAACTCGTACAATAGCCTTTTGTTGTGAATATAGCTTTGATATTATCTCTCTGTCTCTGTCGTCGATTCCTGTCTCTTGTAGGATTGAAATCAGTTTACTGTGCTGCACTTTGTCAAATGCCTTTTCAAAATCTATGAAGCATGCAAAGACGTCGGCATTGATGTCACGTGCTCTTTGAATCAGAACCTGCATGGAAAACAAGGCCTCTCTAGTGCCAAGTCCCTGTCTGAAGCCAAACTGCGTGTCACTTACGTTTTCATCGAGTTTTCTATATATTCGTGCTTGAATGATGTTAAGAAAAGCTTTTAAAGCGTGGCTCATCAAGCTGATTATTCTATGATCGGAGCACTTAGTTGCGTTCGTTTTTTTGGGAATCGGGATGAATATCGACAGTAGCCAGTCTTTTGGTATTTGACCGTTCATGTAAATTTTGTTAAAGAGGGTGGTTAGTAGTTTTATTTGTTCTGAGTCAATTAATTTGAGAACTTCTCCGTGTATCTGGTCTGGCCCGGGGGTTTTGTTATTTTTGAGTCTATTTATCGTTGATTTATTGATTGATTATTTTATTTTCTATTAATTAGTTGCTTAAGGAAAGATCATTGAACGTAAAACCTAATGTTAATATATTAGTTTTATTTACATTAAGAGAAAGATAGTTCGAATTGCACCATTCATGAATTCTATGGAAATCAATATTTACAGTATGTTTAGGAATTTTTTTGTCTGTAGAGTGCCATAAAAAGGTGGTATCTTCAGCGAAGACTGTAAAACTCCTCATGTTCAGATTTGTTAAGTCATTTACAAGAACAAAATCAGGTCAAGCACGTATTCCTGGGGTATACTATGGCCATACCAGATAAGCTAGAGAAGTTGTCGTCAACCCTCACAACCTGAGCCCTTCATGTGAGCTACACCCTGAAGGCCATAGAATTGAAGCTTTTTCAGAAGCATCTCGTAATTTACGCAAACGAAAGCTTTCGAAAAATCACAGACTACTGCTGCAATAGCCTCACCTTCATTTATATAAATATAAAGGTCTTCAAAAAGCGAGAATATGACGTCACTAGTATTTTTAGATACCTGAAAACCAAACCGACATGCTGGTATTAAGTTGTTGGTCATTAAAAAATGTAGTAGTGCAACCTAGTGATACAGGTCGATTGTTGGAAGGGTCATCCAAATCACCACCCTTGGGCAAAGGAATCACAACGTCCTTTTTGAGACATTCAAGAAAATTAACCTGCTGAAAGGGGATATTTATTGCACTAGCAAGAATATCAAGTGCTCTCTCTGGAAAATTTTCCAACACTTTAAGACAAATTCCATCAGAACCAGTAGAATGCTTATTTTTTATTTGTTTCAATATATCCCGCAACTTTTCAGAATTAGCCAAGGTCAATATGAAGTCTTGTGGAAACCATACAAGACATCATATTGACCTTAATTAATTCTGACAAATTGCGCGATATACTGAAACAAATAAAAAATAAGTATTCTACCGGTTCTCAGAATGAAGCAGAGCAATATAAAACAGTAGTACCCCTATTTCTTTCCGTTCCATCGTAAGGGAGATACTACTGTCTTATATCGCTGTCACTTTCTAAGCGTGAGTCAACGCGCTTCTATAGGATCCGCAGTCTATATACTTACTTTTGTGTATATGGTTGTACCGATGAAGAAACGTAATATGTTATTTTATTGTTTTGTTTAAAATTTAGTTTGTATTTTAAATTTTATAATGTGTTTTTTTTAAAATAAACATTTTTGTTTTAACTATAATTCATTTAATTTCTTCAATATTACATAGGATAAGTATTTACATCAACTACTGTAACAAATAATATATTAAATCGACATAAATTATTAAATACAATGATCTGTGTTCTGCAATTTCTGCCTTGTGACTTGCATTTTGTATTTCCCAAGGATGGTATTAAACAAAATAAAAAAAAAAGCTATTAATATTTTTATGGTCGAATATTTGCTTTTTAAATATATTTCTTAAAGCAAAATATATAATAAACGTTTTTATATTAAAAATAATGTTCATTATTTTAGATGTCATCCCGCGTATCTATCAGTATTTTTGTAGGCTAAATTGAATCTTACCTTTAGTATGTACGAATACTTTAGGCATACTTCAATAAAACTCTGAAATATTAAAATGTGTGCTTAGGTTACCATTATTTTATCTTCTATTTTTTAAAAACTTCAAGTTATAAAAAAATAAGATTGCATGTCTCATATATAATTCTAAATATCTCCTGTTGTAGAAGTTAAAATGGTTACATTTTGTTAAGAAATTACACAATTTTTCGTATTTTGTTTGAACCACCTTTTAATGATCAACACGGCAGATATAACAACCAAAACTAACAGTTATTTGTACAATGTCCTTAAATCACGTCCTAATGGTGTTTGACCTTCGTTTTAAATCACAATCACCTTTCTACCAGATCTAAATACACACTACCAGTACAGACTTTATATTTAATTCGTTTATAACAAAATATGGCAATACCACAACCTTTAAAAAAAAAGTAAAACATTCGTCACTTATTATATGAGGCAATAAATTGTTTAGAAACGGAAAAGGCACACAAATCTTATAAAGTGACATCTATTGAGCATTAAATATACCCTGAGGCTTCTATTACCTTGTTAAATAATCACATTTTAAGTGATACATATCTAAAAGTATTTTTCTAACCTTATCTACATTTGGTTAGCAAAACTAGGGTTTTTCCTTCTTCCTCTGATATGTTTATCTGGCATTTTTTGGGACTTGCAGTGGTATTTTTGTCTTTCTAACATAGGAATAGTATCATTGACATCATTCTCGAGGTAAAAAGTACACGCCGAGACGCAATTATCTGAAATACTTATACATTGTAACAATATAAAAAGGGTTTATTTCAAACAGCCTTCTCCGCACTAATGAAAAATCAGGTTTATGAAAAACAAATATTTTACTTCTTTTCCAAGGTGCGTAGGCAAAACATAATAAAATAAAAATATTTCGTATAATATAAACAATAATTTTAGTAGTTCGATCAACATAGTACTTACTTTAAATGGTTAGTGCTCTAGTATGCAACTCTGAAATCAGTCAATATGGATATAAACTGAAACTGAACAATTCATAGAATGAGTAATATATGTGTTTACAAACCAAAATAAAATTTGAATTGGTAGGTCGGTTATTACAACATATCAGCTCAAATTTAGAGAGCACATAATCCTAGTTTAGGCATTTGACCTACTCAATTAGTAAAACCTGTTTTGATTAAAATGATATTAAGTATATATTACACTGTTTGTCCAAAATCGGACATTTCATAATACAATATTAAAAAGTTCTATCACAATTTTTTTTTCTATTTTAACCAGGAAATCGCTTGTTTTTTTTTTTAAATCTTTCTTAAATTAACGGCGATTGTAGTTGATTCTGTTTATATTATATTTTACGGTATGTATACGGCATTGTTTAACAAATATTACTTCTTCAAGAACTGCATATCAGTTGTTCATGTATATATATATATATATATATATATATATATATATATATATATATATATATATATATATATATATATATATATATATATATATATATATTAATTTGTAAAGTACTGGCCAAAAAATATTAGTAAAATACTTTGAATTACCGGAAACATCGTGTTGTAAATTAAAATAAAAAATATGCTGTTATTCATTGACAAAAAGTAGTATAACTAAAACTTACAGGTGCTCAAATATATAATGCTTATGAGTTATTAGTTTTTTGAACACAGAGTTGCATAGAACAAAGTGACACATAAATAAACATATAAAACATATACACAAAGCTAAAACTAATCAATAAATAATTTTAAAATGCACCTCCCGAAAAATACTCTTTTTGATATTTGACATTACGTCAGTTAAATTTCCCATGTTTCAAGATTAATTTCCATTAGGCTCCATAAACGCTAATAAAACATTCCCTAAAGAGTTATTTTTACAAAAAGCCACTAGAAAAAATGTGCAAAAATAATGATATGGCAAATTTAATTCTTTAAGGGTAAACTAACCTCTTTCCTCAGTTAAAACTTTCTTATTGAATGATGTCAGTCATTTAAAAGTAAACATATTAACAGTTTTAAATCATTTTGCTTCCATTTTCTCTCTTCTAATAAGTTTGACTATAAAAAAGCGGTTATGTAAAAAATATCTAGCAATTTTGTACTTCTTTTGCTGTTTAATTTTGTTCAATTACAGGAATTTTCGAAGTTCTCGATTTGAAAATACATAAAAGATGAAACAATAAAATTAAAGAGAATATTTTAAATTTGCTATGTGAAAATATATATAAATCTTTCAAGGATTTGGGTAAATTTCTCCGTTTTGGTCATACTTTAAACTATTTTTTCTTATAAAAAAAAAGAAAAAACTAATAAAAGGGAAGTACACAAAATTTTTCTAATATAAAATTGAAAAGTTATTTCAAAAAATTGTTCAAGCAAAGTTCTAGCATAACTGCTTTGATTTATTTCGTTTGTAAAATATTTTCGATATGTTGATTTAACTGAGGATTCCATTTACAGAGAAAAAATCACGAGACTATTCATTTTGCTAAGACACGCATATACCGTCTAACTTTCTTTTGCAATATTATTTTAAAAGATCTCTGAAAATTTCTCAATGCGGTCACACGATATTTATTTCCTATACTGTCATAAAGAACGGCAAATGACAAAAATAAAATACAAAGAAATTTACTATTAAAACGTGATTCTTCCCACAATGTGAGGAATGAACTAGTACTCATTCGGTGTATTTTCATCATACTAGGGATTTGATTTTCTAGACAGCCAGATAGATGGCATCATCAAAGACATAGGCTGTTGCTGGAAAGTGTCATGCTTCTTTAGAACACATGTGAAATTTCAAGCCAATCTGTCAAGTAGTGTTTTTCTACAGCTCTTTGAGATAGATGTGTTTTGCTTTTTTCTTAAAAATGGAAAAATTGGAAATTTGTGCAGTGATAAATATTTATATAAAAAAGGTTTGTAGGGAGACGAAATTCATATCGATATGGTAAATGTATTAGGCAAAGATCCTCCTTCGCAAGAAACAATATTTAATTGGCTGGCTAAATTTAAGCGTGGTAGTACAGACATCAGTGATGAAGTACGCAGCGGACGTCCAAAAACTTTTAGCAATGAATAAGTTATTGATTTTATACATGATATGGTTTTGAATAATACACGAATTACTACGCATCAAATTGCTGAGGCTGTGAGAATCTCAAACGAACGGATGTTTCATATTTTGAAGAAAGAATTAGGTTTCAGGAAGCTATTGGCAAGGCGGGTGCCGCTTCGTCAACTTTGAGTCAAAAACAAATTGAAGTGAAACTTACAACATTTGGATCGATTTACAAACAACAAAATAATTCTGGGCATCGATTTATAACCAAGGATAAGACTTAAGTTTATCATTATGATTCTGAAGTGCGATAACAAACCGTAAAGTGGAATGGACCTAGTTGTTATGTTCTGAAGCAGGCAAAGGGGTCAAAATCGTCTAAAAAGGTTATGGCATCAGTTTTTTGGGATGCAAAAGGATTATTGTTAATTGATTACCTGCAAACCGGTAAAACGGTAGCAACAGAATATTACTGCTAGGCCAATTGGATGTAAAAATTCAAGAGAAAAGGCCTGGTTTATAGAAAAAAAATCATCCTTCATCAAGACAACGCACCTACTCACAAACCGTTTTAATAATGGCAAAAATCACTGATCACAGATCGGATTGCTTGAACATCCACCCCACTCACCAGATTTAGTTCCTTCAGATTTCCATCTGTTCCCACATCTCAAAAAATTTCTGCATGGAATATGCTTCTCAAGAAATGAAGAAGTCGTTACAGTCTTGGAGGGTTATATTGAAGGGCCTCACGAAAATCACTTGAGAGATAAGATATGTGAATTGGAGAATCACTGGGAAAAGTGTATTGAACTCAAAGGAGATTATACTGAAGTATAAATGTATTTTAATTCATTAACTAATGTTGGTTCATGTGTAGTGTAGAAACCTTTCAAATCACTTTGTATTTGTTTTTATACCGTGGGTAAAAATAGGCTTGTATACTGAATATAGCTTCTTCACAATAAACTTATAAGAAGTAGTATTCTTTCGCATGTTCTAAACTTATTATTAATAACAATGGGAAAGGACCAGCGTTGCTTTGAGAACAATTTCCTAGTATTTATCTGTTCTATCGCCAATATTAAGCGCGCAGGTTGTTGCAGTATATTTATAAATAATAAAATGTACCGTCTGCGATTTTTTCTGCCTAATTACACCCTTTTATTTTAGTAATAATTATTACGTTTTCAACAACTTTATATTTTAGTTGTCCTTATTCATATCTTATT
The DNA here is from genome assembly GCA_034092305.1 of Diaprepes abbreviatus. NCBI lineage: Eukaryota > Metazoa > Arthropoda > Insecta > Coleoptera > Curculionidae > Diaprepes > Diaprepes abbreviatus. The sequence continues at coordinate 9,119,286 of JASJET010000200.1, forward strand.
ATTTTATTTCCTACCTGAGGCAGTTTTATTTTTGGATTTCTTATATTAGATGTTGACTAAATAAATAAGTATTTTCCCTATGAATTTTTTTCTACTAAAAATAAAACAAGTAAGAAAAGAAAATTGTCTATAAAATTAATAATAAAATAATTAATTATTTATTTATTTTGATGACTAAGATGGTATTTAACTTAAAAAAAAAATAAATCATAGAGATAATACGTTCAATTTCCTATTTTGTTTTTTAAATACTTTTGATATTAACGTAGTGTCTGATGAAAATATCATGTGTTAAAATTTCAAAATTGATGACAAATTCTACCCCTTATTTCTGCCCTAAAAATCAATGTCTACTAACAATAGCAAATTTAAATTTATAAAAATGGCCCTCATGTCAGTCTATAAGAACAACATATGTAATAAAATGTTTATCCCCCTATATACTTCTATATCATCTTAGATGTCAAAAAATATTATCATTACCGATGTAACAATAATAATTTTCTTTAAACAGCAGTCCCACAACATATTCTCATCATACACCTAGTAAAACCTTCGGTAATCCCTACGTTTCATTTATAATCTTCAGCAAAAATTCAAAAAAATAATAAAACGAAATTAAAAGAATCGCCGTTAATCAAGATATCCACGCACTTATCAACAAATATAGCACTATGATTACCAAAGGTCCAATATATAAGAAATACTTGTTGTACATATTGTCGCATAACATGTCGTATTGAACTCTCATTCTCAGTAGATCCCTCTGAAGTTTCACTTTGTCTTCACAACTTTGCGCGTATTTTTCCTTGAGTAATACTAATTCTTCTTCTAGGTTCAACAGTTGTTCACAGCTAACTATGCTTGTATTAGAGATAAAAGAGTTGTGGTCTGGTCCTGCCAGCACCGAGTTATTTAAATTTTCAATTTTATTTGGTTCTAGATCTTCTTTAATTTTTTGTATTTCTTCTGTTTCAATCTCTTTGTTTCCACCAGCACTTTCTCTAGTTTTGGATTTACTGTCTTTTTCTTCATCAGTTTGATTACTCCCCATTTCAGTTTTAATTATATGTGTTCTCTCTTGTTCCATTATCTCGTTTTGCTTCTTTTCTAGCTCGATTAGTAATTCGTTCACTCTGTCTTTCAATTTCTGATTTTCGTTACAACTTTCCTTCCATTTCTGCTCTAAAACGAGCAATTCTTCTCGCAAGCTTTCGTTTTCGGCAAATCTTTGGCCATTTAATTCTTTCTCTTCACTCAAAGCCTTGTCCAATTCGGCGATTTTCGTTTTGTTCGTTTCTGAATTTTTTTCGAGTATTTCGATTTTTCGTCTTAATTCACTTTGTTCTCTTTGTGCGGATTGGTACTGATATTTTAGGGTTTTTGAATCCACGTGATCGCTAGTGTAGTTCTCTTCCAACGAGTCGTCTAGTTGTGGTGACTTGGGACTCTGACCATTTTGAGATTCCTAAATTATAATTATAAAATTAATTTTAGCTCTGGTCCATTAAGTTTTAAAAATTGCAAAAACTCAAAAAATATTGGTGTAGAAGTTATACATACATACATACATACATACATACATACATACATACATATATATATATATATATATATATATATATATATATATATATATATATATATATATATATATATATTACTACATTTTATAAAATTTAAAGCTAAAATCTTTTCAGATTGAAAAACACAATTAAGGAAGTCCATCCGCTACCATATGAGTCAAATGAAATGTTAGAACCCAATATTTAATAAATGCTCACTGCTCTGCTATCAGCAGCCTAACATCTGACTTCCCCGAAAATCACTTAGTGATTTTTGGGAATTACAATCTGCCCGAGACATGATAAATGTTAATCTTGATACCCATCCGGTGGCTTTGCATACCGCCTTGGCTCGTGGTGTGGGTGATACTGTCGCCTATTTAAATTTATATCGGGTAATAACCATCCCTAATGGTAATAGTGTTTTTCTAGACATGTGCTTCTCGGATTTGTGGGACTGCGCTCTCCGTGCAGCTTTCTACTTAATTCCTACCAACCGTAACCATCATATTGCATACTTTTGTATAATTTCTGGGCGCTGATAATAATCAACCATTATAATTCGATCTGTAATATTATGACCTTAGAAATGCCGATATGATATCCTTGAATGCTTATTTAACGGACATTGACTGGAATTACTATTTGGGTAAGAACGATGTAGACCTAGCTTTAGATCAGATACAAAGTTTTGTATTATTCAATATCTCATTTCGTGCCCTTGAAGCGCTATAGAAACTCGAATTTTCCTGTCAAGTTCAGTACTGCGCTCAGGCGATTGATTGTTTAGAAGAAGATTGCTCATAAGCGCTCCAAAGAAACGGGCCTCTCCTCAGCTTATGAAGCTTATAGCGGCGCGAGGGGAGTTGGTGGTTATCCATGTTTGATGTAATTTAATGATCGTCATAATGATTACTTAAAGGATTCAGTAGATATGTTTGCAGTTTGTTTTTTCTCTGTTTATACAACAAGTAATACCTGGTTATTACAGAAAATTGAAGGAATGTGTTGATGTAAATCAGTTAAAGGTATGTGTAGCTGATGTATTCGATTCTATTGTTGAATGTAGATCAGGTTATTCTTCTGGACTCGATTGCGTACCAACCTTATTGCTAGAAGCTTGTATATGCACTTTAAGCATGTCTCTGAATTTTACCTTCAACTTGTCTCTTAAGACTGGAATATTTCCAGATTTTCGAAAACAATCTTTTATAATACCCATTTATAAGTCTGATGATACAGGTAATGCAAATTATAGAGGCACATACATTCAGTCAGCTATTTCGAAAATTTTTGATCTTCTTGTTGCATCCCATTTATCTTGGAAATGGAAGGCGTGCTACTATGCCTGAGCAGCATGGATTTTGTACTGGTAGGTTAACGATAAGGAACTTATTGACCCATCACCACAGTTTACAGTATTTATACTGATTTCCCGAAGGCGTTCGACAAGGGCGTGGAGTTTCGGTGGTCACATTCTAGAGTAGATACACAGTTTTCTCACTGGAAGATTTCTAAGGGTAAAAATTACCAATTATGTTTCTAAGGAGATCATTGTTCACTCAGGAGTTCCATAGGAATCACACTGTCGACCTCTATTTTTTATTTTATTTATTAATGATATAATAAATTTTTTGATTATTTGAATCTCTCATGTTTGCTGAAAATTTAAAAATCTTTAGACTGATGGAATCCATGGAGGAGTGTGTTATGTTTCAGGATGATGTCGCTGTCCTGTTGCATTGGTTACAATTTGATGTTTGAATACAAATACATGTGTACTTCATTTTGTAGGACTCGTCAGTAGTTTGATTATCACTACACCATTGAAAATACTGCTCTATCTAGGGTGGATGAGATTAGGATTCTGGGTATGTTACTGGATAAGGCTCTCATATTTAGTAGTCACACTAACTCAATTCAACAGAGTGCATATAAAAATCTTGGATTTATTTCTAGAATTTGTAAAGATATTTCTTGCGATATCTTTAAATTATTATGCTGTTCGTTTGCGAGGACTGGTCTAGAGTACGCCAGTGTGCTTTGATTCTCCTTTCACCAGGTACATATACAGTCCATTCGGGGTATACAGGATGGATGCTTGTAGTCTTGAGCTCTAGTAAGCGAAATATTCGCTCTACTACTGATTCTTAATACTCTTAATATGTGCTCACTAAAATCCGTTTTTATTTAAATGCGTGTTTTATATTTTCACTTTTTTCTGGGTATATTGACTGTCATTATCTTCTATACAAATTTAAACTTTAAGATAAATCATCGTACCTAATATACCGATTTCTTCTGTTTGCCCTTCCATGTCTCAAACTATGGTACACACGAGACTGCAAAGCAATTTTAAATGCATAACGTTTCTCTTTGTATTCATGTTTCTAGATCGAAGTTCAATATTGATCTTAAACGTATCTTAAGAAATAAGGAATATTCTATGTGATATGTTCTAATGCTATATGATGTGGCCTGTCCAATTTTTGGCTTTATTTTTAATTCTTGTATTGCTGCACGGAGTGTGCCGCGTAATACTAGTTAGTTTGGCTTTATTTCTTTAACATGAATTTCTACCTACGTTACAAATCATCTATACAGGGTGATTCAAAAATCGATCACGAAACTTAAGGGGGTGATTCTACTTGACAAAATAAGGGTAGAGCTTCATATAATTTTTTTTCAAAATGTCATTCGTTTTCTAGTTACAAGCCGTCCAAGTTTAAGTTTTTATTTTTTGTTTTTTGAATTACTCGCTTACAGGAAAACCGATTTGACTAATATTTGAGAGATAGGCCAAGTCTTCTGCGCTTCATCATTTTAGTAACAATTCACATTGATTGTTTGCCGCTAGAGGGCACTTTACCTACATTGAAAATTGTTTTTTTGTCATAATTTTTTAGTGTTGACAGCTACAGTAGTTTTTGGCATAATTTCTGAAAGACTGATGCCAGGCCTTTAAAAAAGGTGCTCTTTATTTACATCGCTAAACCCAACGGTTTAGACGTAAATCACCCTTAAAAATTAAGTGGTAAATTTACTTTTCTCATTTCATTACCACCAGCTACCAGGTAAATAGCTATCAAAGTATACTAGAGCTGTCAGTTTAACATCAAATAAATTCGCTTTTTAAACTATTTAATTTATAATCTTAAAATATTTAATTTATAATCTTAAAATAACTAAATATCGAATATTGTGATATCCATTTTTGTTATGGAAAAGCAAATGGTAATGCAGAGTTGGCAAGAAGATATTATATGGAGAGTTATCCGGAAAGAAATATCCCTCATGCTCAAACATTTTCCAGTGTGCACAGGAGGCTTGCGGAATGTGGTTCCTTTAAAAGTTATAATGGAAATAGGGGAAGACCTAGAACTGCTAGAAACGTGCAACAAGAAGAAAGAGTGCTTGAAATTATTGAAGATAATCCAGGTATTAGTACTAGAAAAATTGGGAATGAAGTGCGGCTCTGTCAGGCTAGTTCATGGAGGATACTAAGAGAAGAACAACTCTATCCGTTTCATTCAAAAAAGGTGCAGGCTCTTTATGACGATGATCGGCCGAGACGGTTGGAAATGTGCAATCAGATCCTAGCTAAGTATGAACACGATAATCGATTAATTGGCGTCATATTATTCACTGACGAAGCTGGTTTCACTCGTGATGGCATAACAAATCTACACAACATCCACACATATGCTTACGAGAACCCAAACAATGTGGTAGAAACGAAACATCAGCGTAGATTTTCACTAAATGTGTGGGCAGGGATAATAGGAGATTACCTTATTGGTCCTCATTTCTTTGATGGCCCATTAACTGGTGACGTATACTTAGATTTTATCCAAAATCGTCTCCCATTGTATCTGGAAGATGTGCCATTGGAAGTAAGGGCCAACATGTGGATCCTCCAAGACGGAGCTCCGCCCCACTTTAGTATACGTGTCCGACAGTATTTGAATGCAACGTATCCTGAGCGATGGATAGGACGAAGTGGACCATTGGCATGGGCAGCGAGGTCACCAGACCTTAATCCTATGGATTTTTTCTTTTGGGGTCATTTGAAACAATTGGTGTACGATATTCCAGTAATCAACGTCGAGGATCTTCGCTTCAGGATAATCGAAAAGTGCCAAATTATTAAAGAAACACCAGGAATTTTTCATCGAGTTAGGCGACATTTTTTGAAGAGTGTTAGGAAATGTATTGAAGAAAATGGGGGACATTTTGAGAATCTTTTTTAGTTTGTTTAGTACTGTTTCATTAATTTTTATCAATTAAATGTATATCGCAATAATCCATAATATGAATATTTACTGATTAGCCATTATTAGTTATTTTAAGATTATAAATTAAATAGTTTAAAAAGCGAATTTATTTGATGTTAAACTGACAGCTCTAGTATACTTTGATAGCTATTTACCTGGTAGCTGGTGGTAATGAAATGAGAAAAGTAAATTTACCACTTAATTTTTAAGGGTGATTTACGTCTAAACCGTTGGGTTTAGCGATGTAAATAAAGAGCACCTTTTTTAAAGGCCTGGCATCAGTCTTTCAGAAATTATGCCAAAAACTACTGTAGCTGTCAACACTAAAACCCTATGACAAAAAAACAATTTTCAATGTAGGTAAAGCGCCCTCTAGCGGCAAACAATCAATGTGAATTGTTACTAAAATGATGAAGCGCAGAAGACTTAGCCTATCTTTCAAATATTAGTCAAATCGGTTTTCCTGTAAGCGAGTAATTCAAAAAACAAAAAATAAAAACTTGAACTTGGACGGCTTGTAACTCGAAAACGAATGACATTTTGAAAAAAAATTATATGAAGCTCTACCCTTATTTTGTCAAGTAGAATCACCCCCTTAAGTTTCGTGATCGATTTTTGAATCACCCTGTATATATATAAATATATATGATCACGGATGGTGGAATGTTCACTGGTGTTTTTCCGTCACGACGTTTCGCCAACATCTCAGCTGCCGTTTTCAAAGTGATGCTTCGTCGACGGCTGCTTGGCTTAGAATGAGCGTGCTGGTACTGCTGGTCCTCTGTCTGCCTTTTTATAGTTTGGCGCTTGTGCAGGTTATACCTTGGTTCTGCCTGGTTGGTTTCCTTGCTTCCCTGGGTCAGGGCCTCCTCTCTTCTCGCTGTCCTGTTTCCCTGATGTGTTGTTTTTGGTTAGGTTTTAATTACAGTACATAGCGGTGTTTTTCTATCTCGAAAGCTTCTCTGATAATGCGCGTTCGATAGTGCTTTATGGAGGCGATGTGTTTGGTTTCCTGGAAATTTATAGTGTGTCCTGTCTCCTAATGATATTCGAATAATAAAGCTGATGCGATTTTCTTATTCTTTTTCACAGTCTCTATATGGAACACTGTACACTCCCTGGTTTTCCAATGGTATCTTGTCTTTGGGATTGCCCAATAATTTGTGTATTGTTGTTTGTGGCTTGTAATTGTGCATATGTCATGCAGACCAAAAACTAGCATTGTGCAAAAACAAGAGTAGAAATATTACACTGGATGTAAAAAAGATTGTTATTTTGAAAATTTTCCAAATGGACGTCTCAAAATGGCACTTGTTTTCAGCGAAATAGCAATATCAATCAGCCAAATGTGGCTGTTATCAAAAATTAATGGCCTGAAAATATTCTTATTCATTTCCATTTTCAAATTTCGTCTAACTTATTGAAAATTTTCAAAATGGCGATTTTAAAATGGCGCGGTTTTAGTGAATTCTAAGGATAATTAGCAAAATGCGGCTGCTAACAAAAATAAATGACCCTAAGATAAATTTCTCGGGGCTCCAAATGGTCTCTGGAATATTAACTTTTAAACGTTGTTTGGCTGTTTGAGATGTTTCAATGGGTTTACAAGGTGTACCTGTTTTATAAACATAGAACAGATAGAAAAACGTATTAAATACCCTAAGGCGCAAGGTTTAAAAACACGCATAATACAATAGGCAGCGCCCTCTATAATTTAAGAAACCCCTGATCACTAGAGTAAGTGATTTTTTTATAGGTCATTAAATAGAAATATAAGAAGACCAAAATATATACCTCTCCTTTTGTTTTATCGTCTTCAGGTAACTTAAAAGACACACGTTTGCCATCATCTTTGGTCTTGACTACACATTGTTCATTATCATTTTTTGTTATGGTTTCACATTCCAAATCTTCTGTTTTTTCTTTTTCACATCTATCTTCAACAGGCGTAACCTAAAAGTAATTAGAATTATCGCTGTTTCAGTAAATGTATTAAAGTACGATTTTAAAATTTGTATAAAAACTTTTCTTACTGTTAAACTAATGTGATTCTGTTCAAAACCATTCGAGTTTGATTTATTTAGTACTGTCTCTGAAATGATGTCATTTTCAGCCAAAATTTCTTCTTTAGTTTTCAAATCATCCTCAAAAATTAAATCAGGTCGTTGTTGCTAGAAAAAAAAAAAGAAGGGGGCCATAGAATAAGTAAGGAAAATTATTAAAAAAAATGATCTACACAAATATCTTTTTATACATATATCAAGTGATAAATATAAAATTTCGAAAAAATCAGTGTAAATATATACGTTTCGGTGAAATCTCATTCACCATTTTCAAAGCTCACTGTATGGCGTCTACGAGCGATACAACCGATATCAAACAAAAACTATGCCCTTCCAAGACGCATCTTCAACGCTTTCAACTTGCCCACTGAACCATTAGAAAAATACGTTGCTGGTCTGATATAATCACGTGTGGAGAAGCCCGCATCTTATGTAAAAGACTTGGAACCTTTTTTAACAGTCTACAGTCCATAGAAATAAAAAATTACATTATTGCAAGCTTTAACGTAAAATCCCTATATCCAAGCATGCCAATGGATGAAGCAACGGACCAGATCGCTCAAAGTGAGAATTTCCCAACTCACGTTATGAACTTCGCCCCTGCCTTAAATCCAACCTCTGGAGTCGCTATGTAGATGATATATTTGTTATATGGCCATATGACAAACAACACCTCAATTGCTATCATAATTTTCTTAATGTCCATGTATGAGAATCATATTTACAAAATAGAAAAAATACAGAATGAGTTCTTAAGATATATCTATTACAAAGAAACGGGCATATATCAAATGCATATACCAAAAATAGATATTATGAATAATCATAACATTAAAACACTTGAAAGTAGAAGGAAGGTATCATCTATCTATTTTTTATATAAATTGTTGAAAGGTATGATAAATGCTCCTGACTTATTAGCCTTAATTAACTTTTATGCTCTGCCATATAGAACCAGGAATCCACTTGTTTTTTATGTTGATAATACTCGTACTATTACAATAATTCACCTGTTATGGTAATGTGTAGGTTATATAATCAAATATGATCAAGATTTGATTTTTGTGATATCAGCATATCAAATAGGCTTAGAGCATTGCTGTATGATATAATGTAAGTGATTCAGTGGAATGTTAGTGTTTAACAATGTTTATATTCTTATTATTATTAATATTGATTTGTTTAGACTGTCTTTTGTCCTACTCTGTAATTGGATGTAAATCTGTAGGGTTTGTAAATAAATAAATAAATAAATTCTATCCACTTGAAAATACATTTTACTCCGGAACTGGAAGAAAACAATCGGCTCCCGTCCCTAGATGTCCTAGTGACTAAGATAATGGACAGACATCTGCAATATACAGTATATCGAAAACCCACTCACACGGATATATATATATATATCAATGCTGATTTCTGTTATCACCCCCCACAAATACAGGTCGTCGCCAATACTCTAATCTCAAAATCCCTTCATCTAACCTACCGACACGGCAGCTGAGTCTAGACCAAGTCCACCAATGGCGCTCGAAAAGTGAGCGTAACGAACGCCAATTAATAGGTACAATCTATGACTGCTTGTCAAGGACGCAACATATTAAATTTATTCACCTGACATACAACTAGCAAGCATAGAAGATGCCAAATGAGATTTTGGCGAAACGTCTGCAAGTTTCTATATGAAAGCAGACAAACAAGTGAACGGATGTATTTCTGGATTAACACTGAAATTATATTAAAAATTTGTCCACACATAAATTTTGACAGGGGCAATATATTTTCATGAAGTTTTCAGAATATTTTAAGGGATTCTCCAAAGTCACATTTACAATAGAGATTTATTACAAATAGGTAAAACCAAAAAATTTGTTGGTAAGGGAAATTTTCAACTGACTTCATTCACTTACAATTTTTGATAGGAACAAGACATTTTAATGTTTGTTTGAAGATTGTAGACAATGTTTTCAAGTATAAACAATTTATACTTGAAAACGATTAGAAATACAACCTAATCGAAACGTCGTAAAAATAAATAAAAATAAAGACAATGCAAGTCCGACAACCACATTTTAGTCAACATGATATTTTGTTGAAATTACCAGCATATTTTAAGGAGTGGTCTCATAAAAATATTTCCAAAATAAGTTTATTGCAGTGGGGTGAAGAAAAAGATTGTTGGTTAGCAAACTTTTTAATTGACAAAATGTTCTAATAGGTTTTCATAAAAATGTTGCATCAAATTTTAATGCTATGGAGGTAAAAGCTATTAAAATTACTAATCCACCTAGAATTTATTTTAAAATAACTACTTCAAAAAAGGGCTGTAAATAAGTAAATCTAAAATATTTAGATGCAATATAAAACAGTTTCTAGTTAATTTTTTACTTTTTAGAGCAATTTTTTTAAATCAATTAATATTTCTCACGAAATAATGCGTATTTATAAGATCTCTGAGAATGAGAATTACCTATCTATACTATAAACTGTTAAAATTGATGTAATGTTTCCTCTACTGATACTTTGAAATATAACTTTAAATACAAAAATATTCTTAATGCCTGGGAAATGTAATAAAATTTGGATTCAATGCCAATATGCTTCTATTTACAAGAAATCCATCCTACGATTTATAATATACTTTCCATTCCAAACTAACACAACTTTTAGTAGACAGAATCTATTCTACATACCTCTATATCAAACGTATGTTTCTTAGATATTTCCAAAGTTAGTTCATAAATTTTGGCCTCTAATTCAACAATTTTTGATTCTTCTTCTTCCATGTGTTGTTCCAGCTCCCTTACTTGCTTTTCATGTTCTTGTTTTTCGTCTTCAGCAGTATTTTGAATTTCTGTAAGTTTTTGTGCAACTTCCTACATAAAAAAAGTGTTTTTAAATATTTTTATTTAATATAATTAACTCATTCTAAACTAAATCTTATTTAAGATTATTACTCTTGGTTCAGAATATTACTTATTTTATTAATGTATATAGATTACCTGAAGTTCTTGTTGGGCTTGTTCTAACTGTTCCTTAGCTAACAAAGCATCTTGTTCAGCAGAAATTTTAGCTCTTTCTTGTTCCATTGCCAAAGCAACTGCCTGTAACTTTTCTGCATGAACTTTTTCCAAAGCTCCTTTTGCTGCATCTTGGTATTGCTCATTATTTTCCTATAAGAAAAAGGATATTTTTTTTTATTACCAACATTTTTCATATATTATTATATTAAATTAAAATACATTGTTCAGTTTTACCCTCAACTTTGCAATTTCCTCTTTTAATTTATCTTCAGACCAATTGCTGCGAGCTTGTTGCAATTGAGTTTCCAATGCAGAAAGTCTACTAAGCAATCTTTCTTCTCCAACATATGCTTGCCAGCTTTCTTCTGCAGATTTTTTGGTTTCATCAACAACGTGCTGCAGGGCATTTAGTTTTGATTCAAGGCATTGTTCTCGCTGGTTTGCTTCTTGGAGGATCTGGTTTAGTTTATAAAGGTCATCTAAGGGGACCACACCTAAAACAAGATTTTTTGAAATTTACATATGATTTTCTTTTGGAATATTCATATGTTAATTCCAGATTTTTGCTGTAAGGTTTGTTATATTATTAATTAATTGAAAAATATTTTACAATCACATTGGTATAGGGTTATTAAAAATTTATTGTTAATATTGGTATATAAAGTATCATAGATACACCAAAAATGATATTTACCGTGTCTTTCTCCCTCAGTGATACTCGCACTAGCTTTAGCTTCTTTACCATCAGGCAAATACAATCGTAAAGTTGCTATAATACAGCCATGAGTTACTTTTCTATTATTTTCCACAACGTCTACACCAAATTGCACTATATCTCCTGAACTAACTTCATGATTCTCTGTGGATAACCGGTTATTATTTACAAAAGTTCCATTGCTACTTTTTGTATCTTGTAAATAAAACTTTCCATTTTCGTACCATAACAAAGCATGGTGACGAGAAAGCACTTTACAATCAAATATTGCATTTGTAGCAGTCGGTTTAGCGCGTGCTACAGACCTTCCTACTTTAATTGGTTGGTCAAGAATTAAGGTTCTTTCTTGGAAATGGTGAGAATTAGGACGACAAATAAGGATAGCCTTTGCAGCCATAGTTTCATTCTCTTCCAGCACTATGGACTCATTGATTTGGGGAGAATAGGGAGCCACATTTTTAACCCAAGTCCCACTGACTACAACCATTGCCTGTGGAATGTAATAAAAAAAATTCAATTGCTTTTAATTTGCTAACTTAAGTTCATAAACTGTTGACCTTTTTATTATTATTTTATGATGTCTATGTTGTGAAAGCGAGTGGAACAATGCACGGTAAAATTATGAGAATATGAAAATGATCTTACCTAAAAAAAGACGATAATATGGTAAAGATAACAATGTGAAGCATTTATGGGTATAAAAAATAAACAAAAATGTTAAATGTCAAACTAGTGGGCGTGAATTTAGTCGTAAAATGAGGAAAACTATGAAACTTGTCAAAAATTTATACTTTTTTGGGCGAACGATTTTAGTTTTCGATGAGCACTAGTCACTTTGAAACCTGATATATCGACTGTTTTACATATTTACACCATCAAAACTTAGTTAAAGCAAATAAAAAGCCACTTATTTTCGCCTAGCAAGCATTTTTCTGATTTTATTGTTCTAGCACAAACAAAAAGCAAGTGAAAAGTAAAAGAACTTTTCAGGAAATTCAATCGTCCACTAGGAACTATGAAAAAAAATTTGCGTTGGTGCTACTGATTCTACTGTCAATGTCATATGTTTTTGTTACAAACTTCATTTGTGTTTTGTTTTGTCATTTTCTGTATAGGAAATTTTTTAAACGAAAAGTATCTTTTAATTTTTTAATAACAAAAAACAATGGAAAACGAAAAGAAGGAAAAACCAGAAAAAGAAAAACCACCACATATAATAGTTAGAAATACAGCAGATTATCAGCGTATGAAACTAGAAAAACTTATGAAAAATCCGGTAAGTTAACCCAGCCATTTTATTTCCACATTACACGGTTACAGAATAAAATTACTTATATATAGTATTTTTTTTTAGGATAAACCTGTACTTATTCCGGAGAGACCGAAAGAAAGAGGATCGCCACATGTACCTGATTTTGTTCGAAATGTTATGGGTTCTAGTGCTGGAGCAGGATCAGGAGAATTTCATGTTTATAGGCATTTAAGACGGAAAGAGTATGCAAGGCAAAAATACATGCAAGAAAAAGCATCAAAAGTATGTCATCTAGTAACTTATCAAGTTTTACAGTATCTTTAACGTTGATGTTTATCTGTCAAAATGTATGAATATAGGTTCATCTTAGCATTGGCTTTAATGTGCAAACTCTGCTTAAGATTAAAGAAAGTATCTGACCTGATATGAGGAACAACACTACTATTTTTTTTATGTTAGTTGAGTTATTAGTGTGCTAATATAGTACTCTTTAATTTTATAGGGCACATTGATGTTCAGTACAACTTATGTTTTAAACTGACATTCTGTTTATTAAAAAGGAAATGTTATTTTTGTTAGTTTCTTTTAAATTACAAATGTAACTGGTATATTAACTTATTAGAAGGATCATAACACTTGAAATTTTCAGTCAAGAAATTCTTACATGTTTGTATTTCTTTGTCACTTTATAAATTTACTATTTTAGGAGAAACAAGATGATGAGTATAAACAGAAAATAGAAGAAAACAAAAGGCTTGCAGAGGAACGTACTGCTAAGAAACGAGCCAAACGGTTAAAAAAGAATAGTAAGCAAAAGAAAAAGGCTAAGAAAACAATAAAAAATAAAGAAAGTTCATCAGAAAAAAGTGGGGAAAGTGATAGTGAAGAAGAATCAGAAAATTATGAACAAGAGTGTAATATTTCACCAGGAATAGCAGAAATAAGAAATGAAAAAATTGAGGAAACCAAAAATAGTATTGTTGAAGAAGATAAAAAAACTAACTCAATTGCAGACCACGAAATTAATGAAGAAAAAATTGTATTAGAACAAGTGAAAAAGGATGTCCTGAGTAAAGAATCTACAAGTATGAATGAAAATAGTAAAAACGATCAAAGTTAATATGACTGCTGATTTTATTTATATAAAAATGTACAAACTCTTATGGGAGCATAAGTTAAATAAATATTTTGTAAGAAAACACTTCTCATTTTTTTGTTTTTAGTTTAGGACTTTCTTTTTATCGGTTTCTCCCACTTCTGAATTTTTAAATACCCCACATAATTTAGGGTTTTATAATGTTTTAATGTTACTAATTATCGACTTACTCCTGGTTGCTCGTATAAGTAAATGTTCTTTTAATTTTTTAAATGGGAATGTTTTTTTCTTTAGAATATTGATTTGAAGAACAGAGATAAAAAACACTCGTATTCTAATCGATGTAAGAAACGAAACAAATCGAATGGTATATCAGTTGGCAAGCCCGTTTTTAGATCTGTCAGTTGAAAACCTCATTTCATTGGCATTTGCCGTTGCGCATTGTAGTGTGGTCCGTTGGAGAAAGTGTTGCGGCCGATTTCGTTAAATAATTTACGCGAAAAGATCTGTTTTTAGTGAAATTGTGTAGTTTTTACCATTCCACGTAATTGTAAGTATAATTACACAACAAATTCTACGCAGATATTACGTAGAATTTTAAAGTTTTTTGCCAAATGCGACGAGAATTTAGATTGGCCATCCTAAGCAAAATGGCCGAATATTGATTTTTATCACAAAAGCAGCTAAAAAACTACTGCGAAGTTTTGCAGTAATTTCCAAATATAAAGCGCTGTTTGCCTTGAAAAGTGAGTGAAATCGTTTGAAGTTGGTGACATTAGGTAGGAAGATATTCATAGACACTTGTTACTACTCCTATTGCAAAAAGTCCAACAAAAATCAGATTCAAGTAGTTTCCAATCCCCAATAATAAATTGATGAAATACCGATCTGCTTAGACATATTTTCTGATGACTCTTGTAAAAGTAATTATCCATTAGCTTTGTTATAATGTGTATAAAAGTTTTGTAATCAAAATATTAGTGGGTGTTTAAAAAATAACCTATGAAGTATTCATACATATTTGGATAGGCTTTTTTTTTAGATCTTTAAAGGTGGCATTCTAGGTCATTAATAATATTATCTATTGATCTTATTCTACCAAATTTTAATGAAAATAATGTAAATTGACTTTAAAAAAAAACGGCAATAGTTTAATCAAAATTTATGAAATTCCATGAAAGAAGACTTCATTTAAAATATTTAATAATTAATTTATAAGCCTAGCAGTGTCAGTGATTTATATTCTTATATTTAATCAATTTTATTATTAGATGTTTCTAAGTTTTCTAAAATTCATACTAGTCATTTTTGGTACTTACAGCATATCAATATTTAAACTGAGGTTTTAGACAGTGGGTGCATTTTTTTTTTCTATAAACAATACAAAATGGCAATAAACTTGTACCACATAAAGTTTTACTTTAGTATCCACCTATTATGTGATTGATATAAATTAAAGTAAAAAGCTGTAACTTTTAAACCTGATTAAAAGGCCTTGCTTGTATGTTAATACAATTTTTAATGGCTCTTTTATTGGCATACTGTCTTTGTAAATTAAGAAAATAAAATTGTGTTGAAGGTAAATTCTTTATCACAATTCCGCAATATGAGGGTGGTATAATTAAATATTCTGTTTATTTTTTCCAGTACTTAGTCGCACTAATCAGTAATTCAAATAGATTTGTTATCACCTATTCAGATTTATGTGAATAAGGCTCAATAAAATATTTTCGTGCCTGTGGATCTGTCCCAAGTTGCATTTAATATTTTATCACATTTCCATCCAAAATATACATTCATTAACACAGTCATATACTGTGGTAAGAGTTGTATAATAATAATTAGTTTAAACTAACAGGCATGTTAGTTTCTTGTCATATTATTTGTTGTAATGATGTAAGGGTTCATATGGAATCTTACTAGAAGTATTGCTTAGATTTTCAGATTTGTAAAATATGAGTTTTTTGTGTATAGAATCATATAGTAGGACATTGACGTTAAATATTGTATAATAAAAATTAACGAAACCTAAAAGTTACCTGTTTATAGACTACATTTATTGTAGACTTATGCAGCTGGATTCACAGAAAACACCTTAATATGAGGTTCAAGTGTACAAAATTCCATTTAAATACCTGGTTCTTTGCTTACAAAGTGATTTTTTTTCTCAAAATTAGACATAACTTTTCATTTTTTGAAAAATTGTAACAAAGAAGCCATCCCCCTTCTATAGTTACAAAATTTAGATGGCCTATTGTTATCATTATCAGTTTAAACCAGCTATTTTCATCTTACTGGATGCACCCCATTAGGGAGACTCCATTTAACAAAAAGAGGATGAAGTTTTTCTACTTATAGGGAGATATTGACCTGATGGTGTATTGAAACCAAAGAAACAATAAAAAGAATTTTATTTGTCAAGTTATTTATTTATTTCAGTAATAATACACTTCTAAATGGAACAATATATATATATATATATATATATATATATATATATATATATATATATATATATATATATATATATATATATAAATACAAAAGAAGAAAAAAAAAAGTAAACATTAATGTTGGAATATTTCGAAGTACAATTGTAAATAAAGCATATACAATTAAAAGGTTACATATATGAAAAGTCAGAGAATATCACACGAATACAATACAAATTTTTGTGCAAAATTACAAGTAATAAAAACAGTTCTTCATGGAAAGTGAAATGCATAAAAAAACAAAGAAACCATTAAATAATCAATTTAATAGCTCCGAATCTGAATTTTTTCTTAAGACTACACAAGTTAATGTTAAAAATATCACAGTTGGAGAAAAATTTATTGTAATTTTGACACTTACTGTGAATAAACGTGTTTTGACCATAGTTGGTCCTGTATCTGCCCACAGATAAAAGAGGGGTGTGATGAGTTCGTCGCAGAGAGACCAAGAGACCAACACTATCTGGCAGGCCATAAGTGTGAATTACGTTATTCATCAATTTGTAAAGAAACAAGAGAAGCGCCTGTCTGGGTCTATACTCCAAATTCTGCATACTACATAGCAGTAGTTTTGTTTCATAGCAGACATTTAGGTATGGAAAACGAAATTTAAACATTGGTATTTGATGAATTTATGTTGCACTCTCTCAATCCTATCGATATAGCAAGCGTAGCATGGCCGCCAGATTATTGAACAATATTCAAGTTTGCTTCTGACCAAACAGTTATAAAGAGACAAGATGACTTTCATGTTATTAAAGTGCTGGGAGTCTCGTATTGATGAAACCCAACATTCTGAATGCCCTGCTCGCAGTGGTGTCTAATGACGATTAAACAATAAGCCCCCATCAAATGTTTGGCCCAAGTCACTCACCACTGAAGAAGTTTCTAAGAGTAAATCACCAATTTTATGAATGTTTTGGATGCACAAGAACGCGCTGACAGTGACGATTTAAATAGGAACTGATCCATTTCAAGTAACTGTCCAAAGTGTCAATATCAAGAAGCTTCCTCAAAGGCAACCTGTGACACACGTAGTTGAAGGCCTTAGAAAGATCGGTATAAATAGCATCAACTTGACAACCCGCTCCATATGAAAGTAGATAATTCTGATATGTGGCCAGATTAGTAGCCGTAGAGCGACCCTGATAACAACTATGTTGGTGTAGAGAGATGTAATTTTTTTAGGAATTAGGAAAATCATAGAAATGCCCCTATAGTTTTTGATGTCATCCTTATTTCCCTTCTTGTGAATAGGTACAAGGTTGGAGTACTTTACGGGCGATGAAAAGATTCTCTTATCGAAGGATTACGCTCAAAGGAGACGACAGTGTGTCGCAACAAATCTTTAGACGAATTGGTGGTAAACCGTTGGAACAAGCCTTCTTAGTTTAATCTAACCCCTTTTTTTTTATATCTTTTATAAAATTTTGTTTTTTCGGCAATTAGCTTCCGAAGTGTGTTGTTGGACAAAGTTGGATATTTGTTCTTGATGCGCCTCTTGGGTACTAACTGAGTTATGCCCTCCTCAACAATGTTATAAAAATATGAAGTTACGAGAATGGTGAGTTGGTTCATGTGAATAAATGTTCGATGTGCGTCAGCTCTTTGTGAAAACTTGGCAGATTTTTTTTATGTTGTGTCCACCCAAAATTAATAGCAATTTGGAATAGTTAAGTTTTTTTTTAATACTGTTGCCTAAATTTGATTTAGAATCATTCTAAAAGAAAGAGATAAAGAAATACAAGCATACTTACAATCATGGAAAGATCATATGGTCAAGAAAAGTATGCTAAAGCGATTTAACTTATTTTAATTTTACCTATTTATATTTCTCCATCCTGCCTCTAATTGAACTTACTACTCATTCAATTTCATCAGACTGAATGAATGAATAAATATCAGGTTAACGTTTTATGAATAATAAATTAAAACATTTCTTAAATAATTGGATGTCTTCATTAGTAGAAATTATTAATTGAGTTATTCATCCTAGAGACTTGATCAATTAATATATACAGGGCATAACGTTCTATATTGTCAAAAGTGTATAAAGAAAAACCCTGACAACCATAAAATTATTTTTAAAGATTAGTGGTGAAGATTTGGATATGAATAAAAGATAATGTAAATAGTTTATTTATTTCAACATGAAAAATTTCCCCAAGCAATGAAAGTTTTACGTTTTGAAAAAGCAAAAAAAAAAAACATTATAATCCATAAAAGAGTTTTTTTATAATCTTTTTTGAAGAATCATGCATTTTTACGTCAGAAACTTTATTTTTCAAAAATAATTTTTCGCTTTTGTTGACCAGTTACAAGATGGACATAGGCCTATAACGACCCATCTGCATTATGACGCGGTGTGACCTGGGTTTTTTTATTCTCCACCCCCAAAAATTTTCCTGGCTTCCCGAAATTTTTTCCGAACCAGGTTAGGGCTTTTTTTGCCAACTAAATATACAGTAACGTTCAAAAGTATTTTGAGAAATGATTTTGAAATTAACTGAAAATTAATTGAATTAACAATATTATTTATTTAAAGAAATCCGTTTGAGTAGAATATGCAAAAATTGTAATAGTGTAGGATCAAAAGTATTTTGAAATTACAAATAATTTTAAGATTGTGTATTAAAAGATAAGATTTTCTTCTATCAATATTAATATTTAGTTGAATATCCATTGGCCTTGATAACAGCTTCACAGCGCGCTGGCATGGAGGCCACCAACTTTGGTAAACGATTCAAAAGGATTGGGTTCCATTCGTTTTTCCGAGCTTATATTGGAATAATTTCGGCATCTTACTAGACGATCCAACTCCTCCCACAAGTCTCTATAGGGTTTAAGTCGGTACTTTGACTTGGCCAGTCTGGACCTTTGACCTTTTCACGTTTTATGAAGTTACTCATGTGCTTGGGATCATTATCATGTTGAAAAAACCACCTAGGTGGCATACTTTCTCTAAAATATGATATATTTTGGTTTTTTTAATATATAACATACAAAAATCGATCTATATTGCCTTCAACGCGAATGAACATACTTTAGTCCGTCAGATGACACTAAATTAAACTTATTTTCATTACTTCATAGTATTGTAAACTATTCTGAGCTCATCCGTAGTCTGTGCCGCTTTGCGAAGGTAAGTCATAACTATCTGTTCTCTGCAAATATGAAAAGCTTTTTGGTTGGTCGTCTATGTAATCCAAGGTGTTTTAGACGACGTTTTACAGTTTAATGTATATGTTATAATTATCTTGCAATTCATTTTTAATTGCCACAGCACTTACAGACATCACTAATAAGTTTTTATTAAGCAATCTTCTTTAAAACCTGTTTCTTTCGGCAGGCCACTTTTAGGCTTATTTTCCACAGAATGACGTTTATTATAAACTTTAGTTCACGCACTAACAAGCTGCCGAGACACTTTAAAATTCTGGGCGTTTTTTCATATCTATCTTTTCCTTCCTTTAGTCCACTTGTAGCTTCTTTAAAGTCACTTGAATATTCCTTATGCTTAGGCATGTTAAATTAATATCAATATAACGATAAAACTCAAAACTCACGCTGTGATGCAAATATAGCTTCGACAAATTATAACTGAATAATTGTCAAAATACTTATGAACCGTCAGTCCTATACGTACACTGTTAAAAACAACATTAAATTTAATGCAAACCTAATGTCCATTCTACATTAAATTTAATGATTTTGTACCTAAAATCGTGAATAATTTACATTTACTTTGAATTTGAGGCAATTCATTTAATATCGGCTTGTACATTAAATTTGATTAAATGGCATCTTAAATTTCAATAAAGTTACTGAAAAGATATTTCAATTTTGTGTAAATTAAAATTAATTCACATGTACCTCAACATTAAAGGAATTTATATTATTATTCATGGTACATTGCATGAGATTCCGGGAGATGACGCAACTTGTATTGAACTTTTTATTTAGTATGATATAAGTTGCTTAAAGGACTCAATTTTCTTATGATGAGGTGCTGAACTAACCTTTTTTTGTTCTGGGATGAGATTTACTTGCCTACCGGTACTGACGGACACCAATGAATTCAAAATCGGTCTACCGATGACGATACACTACCCATGGGACAAATATCCACCTTTTTCTGGTGACTGAAATTTTTGACTTCATATTAATGTTGGTGCATTAAATATGTGATTATGTATCTTGAATTCAATGAACGCTGGCTGCGTATTTAATATACATAGACACTGTAAAAAGTAATGATCAAAACTTTAAATTTAATGTATGATTACATTAGATTTAATGGAATAAATTAATTTAAATTAATGTAAATTAATAAATTTAATGCATTACATTAAACGCATTTAATAAACGTTTATGAAATTTGCTTCCAGCACATTCACCTTAAATTTAATGTACTTTCTTTTTACAGTATACTTCTTAGAATACACATGAAGTAAACAAACAAGTTCAAAATCGTCGGTACGTCGATAGTGAAGATATATTTATTTTTTAAATTGAACTGAGACCAAGCTAATGAAAAATTTTGTCATATCAAAATACTTTTAAGCGCTCCTGTAGGTTAAGTCAACAGTTGAATATAGTACGTTTTTTAGGTAAAATTAACCCTAGAATTAAATGGATCGATCATTGGTTAGCAATTGTTTACATTTTTTGTGTCTGCATAGCAGCAATTTGAGGTTAGACTGACTTAAATCAGTTGATTCAAATTATTTAATTTTTAAAATTTAAATCAGATTCGGTGCAAATATGTTATTTAGTAAAAACACAGCGAATCAAATTATTAAAAATGGTCTTAGTATAGGAGGAATAATTATAAAGTTCGTTTGTGACCCAGCTAAATTTTTATTATAATTTTTGGAAAATAACCATTATATTTCTTGAGTCAGAGTTCACAAGTCAAATAAGTAAAATTGATTATACTGACCCGGATTGCGGCCGATTTTGAATTCCTGATTTATCTTTCTGTGACACTGAATTCCATTATTTATTATTGTTTATTTAAAAACATCCCGTCTTTTAAAAAATCTGTCTATTTAGTTTCTAAATCTGAAAAAAGACATCGGTTTTTGGCGTCACCTGGGAACTTTTGGGTCATCCTGTATTTTAAGAATCAACTGTATGCTTCGTAAAAAATTACATTTAACTTTCATATTTTTAATATTATCTTTTTTTTTTCTGTTAAAAAATTAAGATAACTCAAAAAAATCCCAATATTTGGGTATTTACCATTCAATATTTCTTAAAATAAATTGATAAAATATATTAGAAAACCCTGTGCGGGTTCTTGGATATAACAAGACGCATCAATAATTTCGGAATATGCTCATAATAGTCTTTTATTATTATTTTAAAGAAAATTTTTGAAACGTGTAATGAATAGTCTTATTCACAGGTTAAACTGATTTTCTTATCTAACAATTTTACATTTGTTAAATAATTTCTACCGTATAGTATAAATATTTAATATAAATTATTTAATTTTGCGTTTTGGAAGGATTTTTTAGCAATTCTTGTTTTTTTTTACTATGAATATCGGAAAACCAGGTTTAGTAATTTTCAGGTGTCCATTAACCTATTTTCTTTGTCTTGATATCTATCGGTAACCTTCACGTAATGTTTTAAAAAAATATCTACCTACTTAAATGCTTGATAACGAAACATGAGGCATCGAAATGTAAAATCCTGCTAAACTTCCTCTTTTTCATTTTATGACTTTTTATTTTCTTTTTTTCACATTGAAACATACACAACGGTAAGTCCAAGATAGAATGACTTTGGCATTTGGCCAGGAAATATTCTGTCTTCATTGAATTGTTTATTTTTTATTCCAACATTTATAAATAGGTCCATTAACTGTTTCTAATTAATTCTAAGCACATAAAACTGGAAAGCTTTTCGTCATGTAAATAAAAATCTGGAATTTAATACATTAGGAAGAAGAGCATTAGCCCCTAGTGTTTAAAAATAATAGGGAATTAAGGAAAGTGAAATATTTATATCGAGTGAAAATATTTAAATACTTAGCCTCAATCTGTTATGTACCTGTAGAGCTTCTAAAAAAAGAACAAGAAACGCCTAGAGGCTTCAATTAGGTCTTTAGCGACTTAAGGTATTTAGAAATCTTATTGAGGTTTTTGATAATCCTTTTGAAATGTGGGTCATTCGAGTCTTCATATTTAAAGACCCGACTTGCATATATTTTAATGCAGTTACTTTTAAAATTCCTAGTTTTAGGTTTACTCGAGAATATTTATTTATTGTTGTATTTTGGATTTCTTTATTCTATAGAAATTTCTTTTGGTTATAGGTTGGAATGAAATAGAGGATTACCAGAAAGTGAGCTTCGGAACATTATCATGAAAATGGTTCTATCTCAACGCCAGCGAGAAGAGCTGTAAGTACTTCATTTTTTTTTAATTATGGGAAGAAACAAATGTAAACAATTTACATTTTATGTAAAAATAATAACGGGTTTTAATAAAAACATATTTTGTCATGTACGTACATGGAATAAGTTAAAATACTTTGAAAATTTTAATTAGAATTTAAAACAGTACCAAGTGGTCCTAATTTTAACCAACAATAAAGTTTTATGGTGCTTTTTATGTTATTAAAATTTAGATTTCTCATTTTATATGTTATGTTTACATAGAGAAATTCATTAAACATTTTTTAAAATTACAACAATGAATTTTAAATTAATTTCGTTTGTGATATTTTACCTGTTGTGGACAAAATTTTGTTACTAAAATAATATTTTTATGTCAATAATTATTGAAGAAGCGAAAGAAAGGAGTATTGAATAAACTGCAGTGTTAACGAACAAGGAACTAGGATTATTGCATCCTAGTAGTGCTTGGTTCCTTGTGTAATAATATTATAGTCTGCAGGGATATTTTTACTGCTTTAAATTACAGCAAATTGCTTATGAACCTTATGTATGTTTATATGTGGAGATGGGGATGAATACACTACGCCCTAAGAGATCTATTGTGTCCCCCTTTTGGTTCTAAATTGTTAGGGATACCTCACCGACTATAGCAGGTCCTTAAGTCCTATTTCTTTTAAAAACTTCAGAATGGTGGATGATTTCAGAATGGGTAACTCCTCCTATTCTATTTGATGTGCTCCCCAGAATCGCATTCTAGGGTTTTCTAAAGCATTGTACTCTAAAAGGATGTAGATAGAGGTTTCATTCTGCTCCTTGTAAGGTCTACACTCTTCTGTCTCTGCCAATCCCTTTTGGTGGCAATGCCACCTGATTCCTGCCGGAACTCGCAAGATGGTTTTTACTTAGGCCGATGCATTCCGTGAATTTCTTCTGATTGTGGTTCCCAAAAAGTGTCTTCACTTGTCTGCTCTCTTCCTCTCTTTTTAATATTATTATAAAGGAAAAAAGTTAAGGCTAATTGTCTTCTAACAGTATGTCTATATAACTATCTTTCCTAGTTTGAGTAATGATCTTTGGAGTATATATTTTTTTCAGTTTCCCGTAGCCTTGAAACATCGTTGCAAGTATTTTGATAAGTCGACAGCACGAGCAAAAAGTATTTCGCTTTCAATTTAAAAATTTACCGTAAAAGTATTAAATATTGATAATTTTTATCATTAGTAAACTCATAAATCTCATCTCATAAATATTGAAAGTTCCTCGATCATATGATCATAAGGAAGTAAAACAAATTTTTAGTTGCACATGATAAGCGTAGAAATTTCCTTTGTAAACGTTGCGAATAGAAAAGGTATGGTACTTTTGCGAGTTTTTTTATTCAATTATATTTTTAATGGACCATTATTCCGTTTAATATTTTCATCAATCAAGATAATATTCTCGGCTGGCAGCTTTGCGAGCTCAACCTTTCATTTCCCATCGATGAATCATCGAGTAACATTTTTGACTCTGACCTGTGTCATTTACGAGCATATGTTATGCAGTCTTTATTTGAAGAATTTAAAATAAACAATATTGTTTCTTATTTAGTTTTAATGATGTCGCATATTCATTTATTTAACAGCAATTTCAATAATAACAAAATAAATTAAAACGAACAAAGGAAAAATAGACAGGCACGGGTCGACCTTTTGTTAGATTTAATTGTTACAAATCGGGTTTATAGTTAAATAGAGCATCGATTTCAAGCGATTTTAGTTATGGTTATAGTCGAGAGTTGAATAATGTATCAAGCCTTACAACGATGATTTAATCTGTTGTCAATAGTGTCAACCATAATGGGATCAGAAATAGGTTTTATATCATCAGCTTTTAAGTACTGTAGATTACTCTGGAATCGGAAATGATAAATAGATTTTCAAATTGATGTCTATTTTAAATATTTTCAATGTCTACAAGTTATTATCTGTTATTATTAAAGGAATATTCTACAAGGGATTGTTGATATGCCGATAGGCCGAAATCAGTATCGGTATTGGTCGACTCCATTTTCATATTAAGCAATATCGCTTCTAGATCCACTGAATTGTTTTTTTTTTTTTTTTAAATATCATACTATGTGTAACTCACCGAATTTAAGAGAAACAATTAACTAAAAATCATCAAATTAAAGCTTATGGCTATTGCGAAGTTATGAAGTAATAAACATATGCACATACAAACAAACCCACGTTTGACCTCACTATATTACTTCTCCACGACATGTGGAGTCAAGTAAACAAAAATGATGAATTTTTGTAATTCAGTTTGTAATATTAAACATGATAAATTCCAACTAAATACGTTTTCAGAAAAAAGAATAAATTTATAATAATTTGAAAGATAAAACCCAACAAACGACTAAAATATTGGTAATAATTATTGAATCCTACTTTATTTGCTGAAGTCAACCTTCGCACGCACTATTCAGTTAGTTTCGGGAAACCGACTAGAATGTTATATTCAAAATTTTTCTTTTTCGTCGAACGGCTCACAGAATTCGCGGATGTGGAGGGCGGCAATGGGTGCAATTACTCCCCTCCCCCTCCGCCCCGTAATACAATACCAACTTTTTTTTTGAAGATAGGTAACATCGAAGAGTAATTATTCCCATCAGCAAAATCCTATATCCGCACCTGCTCAGATTGGGACATTTCTGATTCTTTTTCAAATCAATATTTCATACTTATCAAGGTGTATTTTTTAATCTTGATGATTTAAGGGGTAACACCACTGTAATGGTCGAGAAATAGGGCTGCTTTTAACAATTTTTTGGGAGTGTGGAAGACAAGTAGGAAAATTCTTTTTAGAGGGTTCATTCAGCACATATTGAAATATAAAAAAAAATATTGTTATTTTGGTACAAAACGGCGACGACAGAGCTGATATTCAAAATCGCCTTTTTTAAAAATTGAAAAACAGGCGAAAACATTTTGCGTGAACTAGAAACAAAGAAAATTTATAGTATATATATATATATATATATATATATATATATATATATATATATATATATATAGTAGAAATGGCTCACTTTTGAAAAAAATTTGTCGAATTTCGGTCAAAAATAAAACAATAAATCGTTTAAAAAAAGTTTACATTCAGTCAAAAAACGGTTAAGTAACAGGGAAGATAATATGATTGTGAAGCTACTGTAAAAATTTCAGATCGATCAGTGCAATAGTGTTTGAGTAAGGTTTTCGCTCAGTTTGAAAAAAATGGTTTTGAGAAAAATCATTTAAAGTTTTACATGCGTACACATTTATTATATAGAATTGTCGCACTTGCGGACTTCTAGCATACCTGGTGGTGTTCTGTAAAACTGTAAGGCCCTTTCACTCTAAAGATTATAGGCCCACTTACCATTTTGATAGATAACGGTAATACAAGCAGAGTCACGCAGGAGACGCGGGCGGTGCGCTTCGTGCTTAACGCGGGCTAGAGTCGTCGCAAAATCAAAATTTCGACGTTTTAAATTTTTTTTTCGTCAAGGGACTAATTAGATATTGTTTTTGATTACCTAATAGTTCATTTAAAGCAATAAAAAAATCGTTTTTTTCATTCCTCTGGGATGTGTTAAAAGAATCATTTTTCCAGTTCCCTAAAAATTGCACTTTGTAGCAAAAATTTTAAAAAAAAACATCGGACCTAATCGAAAGTCCCAGAGAAATCGATGGGGGTTCAATTATCTACGTTTAAAAATACCTTGTTAAAGCCGGAAACAAGCTTTCAATATTGATTAGTAAGAAAAGGAGGAGAAACTAATTCTACTTGTCCAAATGTCGACGTATATCCTTTATTTTGTTTTCTTAAAATTTTTGTTAGTGTTATCTATACATTGGTATTACTTTCTAAAATATAATTATGGTGTTGCCATCGTATGGAACGTTTAATTACTGGAGACAGTTTAGCGATAATTGGCAACTTCCGTTAATACAGGACAACAATTTGGTAACAAATTAAGTAATGATTAGATGCTAAAATTTGATACAACAATTTTACATATTACTTTTTTTGAAAAAACTTCCAAATCCTTGTGTTCTAATTAACTGATCGTCAAGAAGTAATTGAACGTTCTAGAAGAGAATGAAAATTAATATATATTTTTTTAAATATTAAAATGTAAAAATGAATAAATATAACTGTGCGCTTGTGTTATGTCCGATTAACAAAATTGAATTTTCTAATTGCATTGATAGGAACTGGTTGTTGCCACTGATTGACTCTGTAAACTTATTAAATAAATTATTATTTCGTTATGTCGTTTATAACTAGTAAATTGAGACTAGAACTAATTGTCTTTTTTATATTCGATATAGCGGTTCAAATTATCTCAAACGAAATTTATGTAAACATTAATTTAACCGTTTAAATATTTCTAAAACATACTAATAATATCAATCACGCGACAGCGCACATACCGGTATTATTTATATTCTCTTGACAGGTTGAATAGATTTTCTTATGTAATAAACACTTTTTTCTTGTAAAACTATTAAAAATTTCTTAAGTTCATCGAACCCTTTTAGCGTAACTGTTATATAAAATCGAAATAAAATTGTGAATCCTAGGCTTTAAGACATAATAACATCAAGCCCAAGAGGTAGTTATAACTCTGGGGATAATAACTATAATTACTTATTTATAGATGCGGTAATTTTAGACTTCCAAGATGATAGACACAACTACAGGAGAAAATCCCGAAGCGTAAAAAATGTATAATAGAAACTGACAACAAAATTAAGACAAATAGCTGAAGTAGCTCGAAGGAAATGGGAATTTAAGTATATTGGAATTTTTTAGATTTATCGTGTCTTGTATCTTACGGTGGCGATAAAGCAGAATATTTCGAGGTTTCCTACAAGAGAAACTTTAACTTTTATCTATCTAGCCATAATAAAACGTTGTTTAGTATGTTAAACAGTAGAAACCATTTTATTCTTAAACTAGATCCCAGTCATGTCAATAAAAAAATATTTAAGTAACCATACAATAAGTTATAAAAAGTCAGGGGGCATTACAAATATTTAATTTGTTAATTATACACATTTTTTGTGACAAAACTATTTTAAAACTGTTCGTCATTCTGATGTCGGTTTGGGAAAGTTGCCCCAATCAAAAATCTAACATTTCAAACTGATGACCTCACATTTTACATTCTTATATGTAAAAAAAGTCTATCGGTACGATAAATCTGGCAACATGAAGTGCTGAAAATGGCGTGCTGCGGACTAAAACAAATGTCAACAAAATTTTTATTTATTAGAGTGGAAAAAAACATACTGTTTCTTAATAATCTTTAAGTTAGAACCGAGTTCGCATGATATATTTTTATTGAATTTTTATGATGTTGGTAAAACAATTTAAAAATGACATGTTGCGCCATTTGGGAAAAACTATTATTAAGCTATTTAAAAAAAAAACAAAGTTAATAATATAGATTTTCTCGGCATATCTTAAAGCCACAAAGTACATAAAAATAATTTTGAAAAAAATTTTCGTATCTAGGGGAAAAAATTAGATTTTTTACTTGGAAGTAAAGGACCCTTAATATACAGAAAAATATTACAAAGGAAAGTTGTTTACAATTAACTTCTCAATCACATATGACACAAATAATAAAATTACAGTTTTCGAAGTTTTGAGATTGTGGGGTAAGGTGGAACAAGAGAGGATACCTGGTCTTTGACTCATTTCCAATTAACCAATAATGTGCATCTGGTATGTGTACATGCCATCGTGCTAGCTTTTGGTCGAACTACTGACAATTAAGCTAAAACCCTTGTCATTTATATTTTGAATAAACAATTAATTTTGCTTGAAATTGTGTATAATTTTTATTAAAATTTTTTCGAGACGACAAAATAATTAGAAGATATTATTTCAAATTCGCGCTAAAAATATTTTCGTCTGTAATAGTATAAACCATTAGGCGTAGCAAGTAACTTGAGAGCCCCCTTAGAATGGATGTGGCCCGCTGGGATGGATGCGACCCCCTGGGATGGGTGCGGCCCCCTGGGATGGACGCGGCCCCTGGGATGGATGCGTCCCCCCCCCTGGGATGGATGCCCCCCTCACCGCGAGGCCTGCGAGGTCGTTATTTACGCCACTGCACATCACTCTGGAGAGTAAACCGCTCCTCAATTTTTTTAACAAATGATACACTTTCCAGAACAAAAGCAGCAGGAAGGGTCATAATACCCAGCTCAACAAAGCTTCCCCCCTGCAATCCTCTCGAAAAGACAGGCCCTCTAAAAGCCTAAAAATTCTCCTCTGGACTCCAAAAACTCTATCCGTACAAGGCGCTCCACCTCACGCTACAATTCCATAGGTCATCACACAGTGAAATAAAGCATAGTATACAGACAGCAGTACTTCCCCAGATACTGACCCCCTGAGAGCCCGGATCAGAAAAACTACTCTACGCAGTCTCCCAAAAATAGCCTCCACATGAGCCGACCACTGAAGGTGCGGATCAAAATTTATATCCAAAAACTTAACAGACCCCCGATCCCTGCCACCCAGATCCCTAGGACCGAAAATCATTTCCTGGGTTTTATCACCGTTGAGCACAAGCCTGTTAGCTCGGAACCATTGTTCAATGCTCAACCATGCCTCCAACACACCCCATTCAAAGTTTTATTTATTTATTTATATATTTTATATTTATATATTTAGCTGCTGAAATTAGCGGTAGGCTTGGTTGCCAGTACCCAAAAATGCGACTCCTATCCTTTGGGCAGCGTGTTTCGTGTACTCGATTTTACATATTTCTGTTTTAATTCACCGTCGCGCCACCATATGGCGGTTTTTTACAAACTTTGTTTATCTGTGTGGTTCTTGTGTTATCAAGTGGACCATCGAGATGTCGCCTTTGTCGTCTTGTTTGCTGTTTTTTGATTTTAAACTCAGCTTTATAGGATGCAAAGGCGAGATGATGGTTTGTACCGAATGCGGTGGCCTGACTAGTCCCATATTAGGACGAAACAGCGCTGTCGCTATCTGTCGGACCCGGAGTTTTTCCATATTTTGGAGTGCTCCGCACTTTTTAACACGAGAATCATGTAGATTGACCAATTGTCACGTCCACTTCGCCAATATTTGATTCTATTTTATTATATATATATATATATATATATATATATATATATATATATATATATATATATATATATATATATATATATATATATATATATATATATATATAAAGAAAACCATGCCTCCAACACACCCCGTTCTAAGTTAAAAAGCTGAGTGGCATGAAGAGAGATGGTGGTGTCGTAAGCAAAGAGGGTATATCTGGATATGTTATCACATAATGGTAGATCATATATATATATATATATATATATATATATATATATATATATATATATATATATATATAAAGAGAAGTAAGGGGCCGAGAACTGTTCGTCTTACCTAACCTTCCCCTAAAAAAAAGTTAGATTGTTATAGTCACTGATCTGATGTCCTTCATATATCTTGTAAAACAAATAAATTGACATTTTCTATTAAGAAGATGTTTATTTATACTAAAACCTAATTTTTAGTCAGAAATGAACAACGGGCGGGAAAAGGTGAATCAATTTTGTAGTAAACTTTCAACCTCCTTTTTTTTATTGTAGTAAAAATTATGAAGCGAATTAGAAAAACTTTAAAGTGTACAATTTCTTGATTTATGGTTGACCGAAACTATTTTTTTATTTTTAAAAAGAAAAACTTTTTGTTATTTATATTAAAAATTATACTACGGATCCAGCAAACTTGTTTTGTTCAAAAATGTTTGTTTCACGAAAGATGAAATACGCTCGTACGTAGAAAAATTACAAACCAGTCAGCACCTACCAGCATTTGCAAAAATAATCAGGTGATATGTTTACAAACTGTTTTTGGGCGAGCTGATTGGTACTGAGTAATTTCTCATTATTCTATGAACGGAGCAATATTACATTATGCATTTTTTTTTTAAATGAAACAATTTTGCTTGTTTATAACATTTACGTCGTATTTTGGCAATGTATTGAAATATTGATATGGAAAATAACTAAGACTTTTTTGACTCAAACAGTTATGTCATAAACGTTTCTTTAGAAAATACAAGTTTTAATTTATTTACAAAAAATATTCAAAAGGGCTACCATCGTACACAACATTCCTTGTTGATTTTCGCCGAAATTTAAATATTTGACCATAAAAATTAACTTTTTTACATTTTTTTTTGTTAAAAATTGGTTTTAGGGATGAATAGCAGATACAAATTTTATTTAGAAATACTTCAAGCCATTATCCTAATTGGAGATTGTGAATTTTTAATTTTTGTCATAGGTAAAGCTTATATTTAGACATAAAAGTTGATTCCAACAATTTTTCTTCGTAACATATTTCTTATAGTAAGAGTACTTTACTATCTATCAAAAATTAATCTTCTGCCTCTACTCTGTGCAATGTAAGGATTTTAAGCTTAAAAAATTTCCCATATGGTGTAGCATCTCTCTCGGTCACTGTAGATATATGTATATAAATTTTTTCAAGGGTCATTTCTACCGATTCGCGTGAACCACGTTCTTAGCCTGTTCCTACATTAAACAACGGATTACGGAATATTTAAATCTGATTTGGTTCAATTTTTAACAGAAGTGGTAATCACGATTTAAGAAGGAAGTGACTATTTAGGTTAAAAATAACAGTTCGCTGTTAAACTTTGCTAATTAATAATTAAAAAATATACAAGGTAACCAATAATGCCTATCATGCATTTTCAGACTCAAAATTTTAGTATTTGAAGAATTTACCTTATTATTCCTGATCTCTTCAAATTTTTTTGCTATTGATGTAAGTAGGAATGACAAAAAAATTGAACTTATTACCATTTTTCTTATAGTACGTGAAAAATACGTTAGGATTAACCACTGGTTAAAACCAATACATATCGAAAGTTTGAACTCATTGTTATAGTTAAGTGGCCTCTTTAGGTAAATATTTATAAATACTGTTTATTTATATTTTCCTACTCAGTTATTGGAAATTCTTGTCTGGGTAATTGTATTAAATAAATAAATATATAAATATATAAAATCAACTATTTTAAAATGTTATCTTATCGATTTGGAAAGTTATATGTTAATTTTCATAAAATTCCATTATGACTTTAAGTTTGGATATTTTTCCTCATATTGGATGATTATTGTGTTACGTATGATAGAAAAATTGGCATTATTCTTTCTATTAGTTTGTGGGGTCTAAGAAGTCAAAATTATCGATATCTATGAATTTTTTACATTGTTTATATAGGACAGATGGAATACAACATAATTTGGACTTTGGGCTTGACATCTGAACTTCAGATTTCAAATTAGGGTATCTATATAATTGGTTCGTAACGATTCTACTAATTCCGGTTGATATAATAAATTAGGTTTGTCATGTATTATAATGAATTAGAGACAGTTTGAACGAATGGTGTAAAAAATTACCTAACATTATACCGAACGCGATTGTAAATTGAAAGGTTTTTATATACTGGTGACAGGTAAAAATAATACCCTGCTCTTTAAGACAGACAATACTGTCCTTCAAGATTTTTCCTACTCTTCTGCCCGAATTATTAATATTAAACCTCTGTAACAAAATTGCATTGTCGATCCCTTTCCTTGGGTAAATTCCATCCTTCTTCAAAGTAAGGTACTTTAAAAACCTTCTTTGCACCTGTTCCAGTTCCAGAACGCACGTATTATAAATTGGTGACAAAAGTCAAAGAAGTACATTTTATTTACTTCCGCCAAAGAACTGTCCACTGCTTTAAGTATATTTATATTATTAAATGATTTACAATTTCTTATTATAATTTCCGATATTTTTGTTGTCATAGATATAATTTTCTCCATATAAGCCCTAAAGCTTAATTTGGAGTCAAATAAAATCATAAATCGGGAACGGTTTCCACTTTTACCCATACAGGACCCTCAATGGAATATTCGTACAACAAACGGAACAGTTTTTTAATAAGTAAGACTCCAGGAACAAAAGCTCTGAGTTTGGCTAATATAAAATAATTTTGTGGTTTATTTTGTCGAAAGAAAAGTCATTGAACATCACGTCAACCTGACCTCTATTATCAGTGACATTTGACATAAACTGTGAAAAGCTTGCCAGGTTTGTACTAGATGACCGACCCCTCAAGAAGCCCTGTTGTTTCGAAGTAAAAAACGCATCTATTTTGCTCCTTAAGTAATAGTACAATTCTTAGGATAATTACCGTTGTTCAATGTTCACAAAAAAGGTCCGGGGATGTCATTCTTTTGACATTTTGGATTTAAATTTGTTATATTTATTAAATCCATTTCTGCGACCGGGTCATATACTACCAAAATACTCTCCGAATGGAGACTTAATATAGCATAAACTATCTCGTCCTCAAACAACATTCATTATCAATTACTGGAACCATGAGGGATAGCATTTTCAATTTTAGAAATTACCAAAAATAAGCCAACTCATATTTAAACAATCAACATTGCTAGAGCTTTTCTCTTTTTGGACCATTCTTTTTATGGTTTAGTTGTGTAAAGTATAATATCTTTATATTTTCCACTATCGCAATTTACTGTTTTTATTTTCACTGTAATAACTGTAAGGTGCAGATCTATCAATTACTGCTAATAAAGCTGACAAAATTTATTACACAGGTCATTAACATCCTTAAGGCTGCCCAACTCATGCCATCGAGTAAGATCAGACATCCTCAGGGATCATAGGACAAATACTGGGTTTTTGCTTAGGGTCACCAATGTAATTATATTGATTAAAAGAAAACATTGGGATTATTCGAACCTCTTAGGGTAGTGGAATCTAAAACTAACGAATTTTTACCGAAAGCACTTTCATAAGATTCTATAACTTCACATAGTTACTAATTAAAACTTGTTGCTAACACGTTGGTCATATTAACATTAGATATAATTCGTTCCAGAATAGTCGTGCATTTAGAAGAAAAAAAAAAGTGAAGAGACCCAATTTGGACATTTTGAGAAGCTACATATTGTATGAGTTCTAAACAACAAAGGTATACAAAGAGTATGTCACGTAGGACATTGTTTTGTTATCTTTTTAATACACTTATTAAAGTCACTTTTATATTTATATAATTCGTCTCAATTCAAGTTAAAACTTATAAAAAGTCAGATAAAAGACTTATTCAACAGCTTTAATAATAATCTCGTAATACGTGTGATTATAGGATGACGTCCCTAACGTGTTCTTATCGCGGATTTTAGACGATGACCAGTTGATCTAGGAAAACATTTTTCTCTGTTTTTTTTTTAATATTGGGCTTCTCAGCAACTGACATTTTAAATAAATTTAAAAAAGATTATTTTAATAATGACATTTTAATTATTTATGGATAAGTCGATTGAAAGGGAGCCAGCGAGGATGCGCGGCGCAATTTTCTGGTAAAACGCGCTGTGTTCAACCCGCTTGTAATTCGACTGCTAAAGCTTTGGCCTGGTCTTTCTGATGGTGTTTCCCAGTGAAAATTGAGCTCAAAGTTTAGAGTGATTTTGCGGAAGTAAATTCATTTTTCTAGAAAAAATTTGAAAACCGAAAAATTTTCAACAATAACATTATGCTTTCTCCATGAAATATATCACTATAGAAACAAAAAATGTACACGTATTATGCGCTTTGCGAAAAAATGATTTTCAACAAAGTTATCGAGATTTTAAAGTTTAGATTAGTGCTTTTGCAGTGGAGAAAAATACAGCTATTATTTTATTCAAAATTTTGTATTTTTATGACTATTCGATGTAATTTAATTTTCTCTTTGATTAAGATCATATGAGTCATAAACTTCAAGAAAAAAATTTAAAGCCGAAAAATTTTCAAAATAAGTGGCGGTCATTTCTCGGCTTCATTATATAATTATTATAATTTTTGTACATTTTATTTACCAAATGGCTTCCATATGGTTAGTAACACGT
Source organism: Diaprepes abbreviatus (assembly GCA_034092305.1). Lineage (NCBI taxonomy): Eukaryota > Metazoa > Arthropoda > Insecta > Coleoptera > Curculionidae > Diaprepes > Diaprepes abbreviatus. The sequence goes on from JASJET010000200.1 coordinate 9,154,195, forward strand.
AGAATAATATGAGCAAATACTTGCAAATAACAATTTGTTTATGATGTTCATTTATTGTACAATTTTAACATGCATTCAAAAGATGAGAGATTACGCTTGGGATGATTCCTGTATTACGAATATCAATAATAGGTTTATTCTACAAGTCAAATTATCGAATAAGCTACTGTCTTATACTGATTAGAATGTAAAAGAAATCTTTCGTATTAAATACTGAATTTTATATAGGATAGTTTACAAATTTGTGTTGATTACGATTCAACTATGATTGACTCACGGAAAAGTGCATTCTGTTCGTAGAGAAAAAAGTGTCCTGGTGGACAGTCTAATAACTGTAACATACTAGCGTATTCGACAAGTCATCTTGTAAAATAAACTTCGAACATACCCCTGTAGAAGTAGCATAACTTCAGAACTAGGGCCCGGTTGTTTGAACGCTGAATAACGTAATAATATTTTTATTTATATTTGAAAAAGTGTTGATAAACAGTAGATATTTAATTTCTTGGTACAGACATACCGATTTTATGCTATCCTTTTCTAATTGCATTATTTAAACGAGTATCATCGGTACGTCCTTCGATCATACCCCTAGGTACGTCAGTTCTGAAAACAAAGTATGAATATATGGTTGCCTAAATTTTTATTATTGTTGTTTTCAATATCTAACAATATTTACCGATAAAAATATGTTTTTAAATCCTCTTTTTGTTAATATTAATTGTAAACTTCGCATTTATAGTAATTTCTAACACTTAAAAACACCGAAAAAGTCACGACAAGCAATTAAACTGAAAGACAAGATAAGTAAATATGTTTATGTATGTCAAACATCAAAAAAGCGTCTCCCCCACCGACCATAAACAGCCTTCAAACAAATCTATTGTTGTTTAAATCTAGGGTATGATCGAAGAAAATAAACCTATTATAGGTATTGACTCAAGACCTCGCAGATATTCGTAGTACAGAAATCATATCGAGCGTAATCTCTTATCTCTTGAATGCACGTTGAAATTGCAAATAAATGTTAATATTATTATTCTTCTTTGATAATGAAATATATAAAAAAATTACAAAAATGATAATTGTATAATAAATCATATAACAGGTAACCGTAAAAAAATTCTTGTTTGGTTTCGAGAAACGGCCGCCATTTTGTTAGTTTTAAAAATGTTTGTGTTTTCAAATTATTTTCTTGAAGTTTATGACCTCAGTCAACAGAAAAAATTAAATTACGTCGATTAGTTGTAATAAACAGAAAATTTTGAATAAAACAATGGCTGTAGTTTTCTTTAATGCAAAAGCACTAATCTCAACTTTAAAATTTCGATAACTTTGTTGAGGATGATTTTATCGTCAAACGGCAAAATATTGGTTTCTATAGTGAAATATTTCACGGAGAAAGCATTTTTTTTTTTTTGAAAAAGTCTCATTGCATGATGGAATCGGTCGAAAAAGAAAAAAAATATTGTGCCTCTCCGTGTATTTTAGCACCCATAAAAATAATTGTAATTGAAAAAGCATATAAGAATAGGAACCCTCGAAAAAAAAAAATAAACAAAAAAAATGCAGTTTTTAAGAAAAATGCGATTGTTTATTTTTCAAAAAAAGGCCGCCATGTTGTTAATTAGAAAATTTTTTCGGATTTCAAATTTTTTTCAGAAAGTTTATGACTTATGTGATCTTAAGCAGAAGAGAAAACTGTATAACCTCGATTAGTCGGAAAAATATACGACTTTAAATAATTATTTTTCTTCACTGCGAAAGCTCTAAGCTCAACTTTGAAATCTCGATGATATCCTTGAAAATTATGTTTTTTTTTGCAAAACGGCAAAATTTATGTAGATTTTTTGGGTTCTAGAATAATATGTTTCACGGAGGAAGCATTTTAATTGTTTAACTACTAAACTAAATAGTTTATATTCTTCGAAAGTACAACTTTTCAACATTTTTTCAACATCATATTATTTTCATATTTCATAATTAAATTTTCCATAGCGGCCTCGACGGTCTACTAGAATGATCATGTAACCTACGAACTGTCACTTTGAAATTTTATCCACTTTTGTATTGGGCTGTCACCATTTATAAACGGTCTTCAAAACTGTAATGCGGCATTTTCGCAAATATCTTATTTTTCATTTAAAAAATTACCAAATAATAATAGTGTCTTTATTTTAAATTTTGCAAGGTTCAGTACATAACTGTTCAACCTAACTGAGTATAAACTCGCAAATCACGACACTAATATCAATACAATGATTTAACTAATGCAAGTTAAATATTTGGAAGAATTATTAGATAAAAAAAAACATGACAATCAGTACACGATAGTCATGATAAAATACATTATTAATACCTAAACGTTTTATAAACGTAGTAAGTATTTTCGATATGCTTCTTTGAAGTTGAACGCCGAACGTTGTTAAATAGCAAGGGGTACGGAATTGTAGACATTAACAGCTATATACTGAGTATAAACTCGCAAATCACGACACTAATATCAATACAATGATTTAACTAATGCAAGTTAAATATTTGGAAGAATTATTAGATAAAAAAAACATTACAATCAGTACACGATAGTCATGATAAAATACATTATTAATACCTAAACGTTTTATAAACGTAGTAAGTATTTTCGATATGCTTCTTTGAAGTTGAACGCCGAACGTTGTTAAATAGCAAGGGGTACGGAATTGTAGACATTAACAGCTATATAACAAAGAATCTTTTGAATAGGGCAGTTCGATGCTGCGGAACTTCTAAAAGGCCAATATTGCGGGTGCCTGCGGTATGGATTACAACTCTATAAGTTACCTTGTTCACTAGATATATTTTTGTGCTCGTATTCAGAACCTTTCGAACAAAAGTAACCATACGCAATTTCTTTCTGTCATACATGTTTAAATACACTAATTGTGCTAACCAAGGAAAAATATGACTTTGCCTACGAATTCCATATATAAATATCACACAAGAGTTCTGAATTTTTTGTATCCTGCTACATCCATATAAGACTCATGCGAAATCTACAAAATTTACATGACACAGAACTAGAACTTCACCAAGCTTTTTTCTTAGATCAGTATTTGATATGTTATGGTTGCAATATAGACTTTTTAAGGCAGCATACACCTTTTGTGTTACCGCTTTGAAACGTAAATTTTTATCTATTATAAAACCAATAATTGTAACACTCTCTTCAGATCGTACAACTATACTATCTATAGAGATATCAAGATTATTATTACCCCCTAATGTATTTCTAAAATGGATCAATCTTGACTTAGAAACGCACAACCTTAACCTGTGCCTCATTTATGTTTTTTAGTTCCAGATCTAATTTAGCAATTGACTCCTCTGCACTATCCTTTTTTTAAATGATATAACGCTAGGTGTCATCCGTAAATTGGTGCATACAATAGTCACGAACAATTAATTATAGTTCCATAATATACAATATAAGCAAAAAAATAGGGATCTCTGAGGAACTCCCCTAGGATGTTGGCTTAGATTGAGAATCATAGCTAACAACCACCTTGACTCCTATTGGTTAAATAATACAGCCTAGATTCCACCAAACTGTCTGAAAAATAATTTTGTACATATTCTTATTGTATCGAATGCCTTACTGTAATCTAGAAGTACTAATGAAATACTATTACTTTGATCCGCTGCCTAAAAAATGTGATTCATTTCATCTACTAAAGCAGTTGTACAAATAGTATGTCCACTCCGAATACCTGACTACTTTAAAATAAAACCTACAAATTGTTTGTATTCTTTCAAAGACATTCTGAAAAAGTAATAAATGTTTATGTGCCTGAAGGGAATGAAAGACATCCTGTCAAACGGTTTTGTTTTGTTTTTAAAGCTATAAATGATTTATTTTTAATCTAAAAATTAAATTAAACAAAATACGTTGTAGTTAATTTCAAGTGCCGGTTGAAAGGAATCAATTACTTAGTTTTACTTTTACTACAATCGATACCGAAGCCTGAAATACGCAAGGATCGCGTGACTCGTCATGCTATATGTAAAAATAAAATATTTCGGCTACAGTCAAAAGCTGGTGAAGTAAGAAAGACGTTCACCTCAATGTGAGTGCATGAAAACACTTTGATGTGTGGAATTGACTATCACTATTTATTGTTCGTATTTCAAATTTGACACTATAGAATTGATTTCTTGCTGTTTGTGTGTCAAAAAAAGAATGGTATAAGGAATATGTCTAAACAATGTGATCATCCACAAACAAAAAAATACATTACATTTTTAAGAAAAGAGTTGATGGCCTCCCGTGGCGAGTTCTAATTTTTTAAGGTGTTAGGCCACTCTGAGATCCGAAAAAATAATTTATTTTTTACAAATACATTATAGTTTTATGAATAAATTTTAAAAAATCCAATTAAATAGTGGCGGAGATATGTGCTGTTTAATAGCACCTTTTTTTGAAAATCCTGACTCATGGTGGATTTTTTCCTCGGTAATTGTCTAAAAAATGTTTTTTTCTTGTAAGCTTCAGGTTAACTTCATAGGGAAAAAAATCCTTTTTTTTTTGTAGAATGGTAGAAAGAAAACCCAAATTTAAAGTTAAAAAATTAATTAAAATTGAACGCGGCCTCCAGTCAAAAAAATCCTGTTGTACTAAAGTTAATATTATTAGGAATATTCGATATAAATTAATAAAGTAGTTTCAATAAAAATGCAAAAAAAAGTATGGCCTCTGCATCTTAAAATCAAATATTTTTTTATATTACATTCAATCTGCGATTCTTGGACCATACGGGGGTCGTCCACATATGCTACGATGTCCTTTAACTCTTTGATTTACCCTTCTTAACTTTTGGCATTCTCGAATTTACTAGCCGCAACTACTCGAATGTACTTTTGGAGTCATAGACAAAATTAATTAGTCGATACTCAAAAGAAGCGTTATATTCAAAATCGGCCCATTCTTCGCTCATTAATTTCATTGATGATGTACTGGCACTAGTTTTCTTATTCTCCGTTAAATAACGATTCAACGGGTAATGTATTTTCTTCTTGCTATGATAAGGTCGTCCAGCTGTTAGTATTTTGCCTTTTCTATCAGGACTTGTTATTTCAGACATTGTTATAATTAATTTGTATTTAAAAAATTCAAAAACTATTATTTTCATAAAACAAACAGCGATCTGTACTCTACTGTATTACATAGTAAACTAATTCTACAAACGTTGAATGTTAAACAATTCTAAAAGAATTCCAATTTTGTGTCCCTGAGTTATTTTTAACTACAAAAATTCCATGAAGTTGTCATTAGGATTCAAAAAATCAAATATAAAATTATATTCACCAGTATCTATTACAACCCTTTGTCCACTTGCACCCGTCCGGTCGATATCTGAGATGCAGGTCTATTCTCTACCGCCCTTACTTCAAGTTATTGTATTTCCGGTACTTTTGACATGGGAAAAAATTTAAAATATTCTTAAAAGTATAAATAAAAAATCGATTCCCAATTTAAATATAGATTAATTATATAAAGTTCTAAGGAAAAAATCTAGAAGAGTGTTACCTAACCGACTTGACGATTATTTATTTAAAAAAAAATTTTTTGAGATTTGACAATTTATATTAAATTTCGCACGTTAGTATCAAAAAGTTGTTTTCGTAACAATGGTTAAATAATCCCTGAAGTTGTCATAAATCAAAGAAATTATATTTATAATAAGTTCTAAATCATTTTCAGCTTTTATATTAATTACAAAAATACCTGATATGCCTTACTTAGTTTCAAAAGTCCTTAAATAATGTTTCTTTGATGTAACTTTCAAATTAGTAGTAATCGCTCTCGCACAGACAAAATAAATTAAAAATATCATGTCGTGAGCCGTTCCAGACATAAATAAACTGTCAGGTAATCACTTTAGTAATCAGGAAGTCCAATTTAATGGCAGGAACGACTCAATGGAAGGAGTGTCGGACGACGATAAGACGATAAAAATTAACCCTTTCTATTTGCGCGAATTTTTATCAATAAAATAGCACATTTTATAGAGGAAAAGCTAGTGAAACCTTAGTATGTATGATAGGCGAAAAAGACAACATCGAATAAGTAGCACATAATACTAAAAATTTATCCCCTTAGATCGATAGTTTTTATGCAGATTAGGGCTGTTCAAGGCCCCGCCTAATAAAATAAAACTGTTGCTAGCTATTAACACAAAAGTCGAAGTCGCTTTTTTTATCACGTAGATTTATAGTTAGTGACGAAGTTTTTAAACATATTACGGAAGGATAAGGGAATGACTGTGTGTATGTGTATCGAGGGCATTTTTAAAGGATTACAACTGCACAAAAAAGTAAAAAGTAGGTTACCAAATGTTTAATATTGCAATTAATTTATAATTGCAGATTTACTTTTTTGTTAATTTTAAGAGCATTCATATTTCTCGGGAGAGCCCCTAAAACATGCTGGAAACCGCTTCAAAATATCTCGCTCCTATTAGGAGCTATAAATGAACAAACATTAAAAACTGTATACACGAGGGATGGCTGAAAAGTTTTCGATGTATAGTACTTAGAGCACAAAAAATAAGAACATAAAATATTTTATATATGTAATATATATATATATATATATATATATATATATATATATATATATATATATACATATATGAGTATATTTTTTTGGGACAAGCCCGGACTGTTTGATATGGATAATTTGATTCTAAGTAGTCTGTTCCCTTATGACCTCTTGCAACCTAGGAGGTGGGAACAGGCTTCTAAAAACAATACGCCCTTGTTCCTCTTACTGGAGTTGACATAATATTGACTGTTCAGAAGGTAATCGATCAACTTCACGGTTTGTAAAAATAGGGATGTTAACTATTTTTGGGAGTGTTCAAAACCATCCATAAGTACCTAATTTAAACCAAAATATTTAATATTATTTTTTGAATACAACTAATCTTTAAGAATCGTGTATTTTAAATTCAGTTGCAAAAAGCCAATACCTGCCATGTGATGACTGCTGTGACGTCACATGTTCTCAAACATTGCTAAACTGAAGGTGATAAAAAGTTTTTTCGTAATTTTTGTACTAAAAGATGATTTCTAAGTTTTATAAGTATTTTACGGTGTCTCACTGTACAAGTACTACAATTGAAACGCCTGAAAAGTTGTTTATTCACGTTCCACATTTGGGAAATAATAGGAAAATGTGGCTTCAGCTAGTCCGCATGGATTCGGAACTTATGCCTACATAATCTAAAATGTATTTTTGTGAGGATCATCAAAAGTTATTTTTCAAGTTTTCGAAGATGAAAATTGGAATTTTGAGGTTAGAAATAAAGTAATCAAGTGGCAAAATGTAGTTTATTATGCACTTTATGTTCTGGGTAAATTTTGCACTTAACTGTCCACAAATTTGCAGCTCGACGAAGTTGGAACATAGCTCACAGAATCGTCTCTATATGACCACCTCGAGGAACTAAAGAAATAAGAAATAAAACAATTTGTTTAATGAAAAAAAAACAAAACATAACCTCTCAAAATTATGCTATTTTTTTAAAATTATTTAATTATATCTTTTGAGCTTATAAATACTATTTTATATTCGGTTGCAGAAATAATTCTTTGTATATTACTTATATGGATGTCTTCACATTTCTAAATTCAGACGAAGAAACTGGCCACCGTGAAACAATCAATTCTTGGCAAATTCGAATTTCTTAGAATCGTTTTCAAAGGGAGTAGTAAGCAAGTTTCGAAGAAAATGCACGGAAATCACTATAAAATAATGTTAACCAAACAACGTAGCCTTTGATAGCGATAATGTTTGCGAACAAGTGAAATCATGCGCATTGATTGATGTTCGTTGCCACGTGACTTGAGGGTGATTTAATTACATTTTGATTATTAAATAAAAATTAAATTCCTTTAAAAAAAAAGAAAAATATTGTGTTTTTGAGCTTTTCTATTATGGAAACTAGCGTTTCGCGACAAAATTATATTTTTATTTGAATACAATCAACATCCCTATTATGACCATAACTTTCGGTGTGGGAAGGTTATCTTTAATTAACCCTTGCCCTTCTTAGAATAGCACTTCACTGCAATCATTGAAGGTCCAGACTCCGTAAGCAGCTATTTAAAAATGGTTTTAGGCCATGTGTTATTTTTTTAAGGAATTTTATTAACGAACGATGCTCAAGTTTCCTGAAGACTTGATGGTGCTCCTTGGTTAATTACTTAAAACGTATTTGACATAATAACTTATTTTTTTTTATATGTATTGATAAAAAAGTAAGAAATTAATATGAAGACTAATAAACCATTGGCCGAAAACTTTTCAATCGCCCCTCGTATCCAGCAAATTTAGAACCACCTGCTTTTTTAAATAACCGTTTAATCGTTAACTAATGAATAAAACAAAGAATTCAAATAAAAGTCAGTTATATTAAGGCTGCCATCGGGTTATTAACGACTTTGTTTAGGATATGAATTATTTTTGTTTGGTGTAATTACGACTATTATTGAATAACGTTGCCAAAATTTTCGTTATGCAAACTCATTTTTTAAATTTCGCGTTGTTTGGAGATCTTTTTAAAAACTGTAAAAGTTCCCAACAAAAATATTTTTTTCAAATTATTCAGTAATAAAATACAGATACGACTTAATATTTTTTCATAACGTTTAGAAATTGTTGACAAATTTGTTGTGAAAATGGCAATGATGATTTTTTTCTTGTAAGTTTACTAACTTTATTGGGAAATTTTTTGACGAATTAAAAAACTATGAGAAACACAGTTATGGCTAATAATTTATTAAAGATATTAGAGAATATACTAAATTGAACAATCATGGTTCAGTGAAATATGAGGTGAAAGAGTAAGAAAAAACTTTAATGGCTTTATTAACTTTAAATAATGTTTTACCTGTTTCCTTAAAATTTAAATGTGAAAGTTATTTCTGCCTTATTTTTATATAATAATAAAAAATAAATCCTAAAAAGATTAATAAAAGCACTTCACAAATGATATAAAATTATCGACTTTTTGTTATTTGCTTAACCTTTAATCATTGATGTGAGGTTATTCACATTCAACATCTGAAATTTTTAATAGTAGACTAATTTTAACATGAATATTTTTCCCATATTTTATTTTTAAGCTTACAAGGAAACCATCATGGTTGATAATATTTGCAAACTTTGCATTTGTAGTAATTTCTAACACTTAAAAATACTCAAGCAAAAAAACTTAAATCAAAATTAAATAAAAATATGTCTGTCAAACATAAAAATGCCCCTTCCCCACCGACCATAAATAACCTTCAAGGAAATTTATGGTTGTTTACACCTCCGATTTTAATTTTTAAAAAATGATGTAGAGATTGGTGAGTTAGACGTTTTGAACTAAATAGAATTAGTAACGCTGTGATCAGCTGTTCGTACAGAACTAAATAATTTAGTCGTCTTAAGTAAATAAAAAATTGTTAGTTCCATAAAATCCAAATATTCCCTTAAAATTACATACGGTCATGGACAAAAGCATGGAAACATTTTTATTTTAGCACATTTTTTCAGCACGCCTCGTATTCAACAACATGCCCTTTATTTTATATATTTGTTAAGGTATTGAATATTATCACATATTTACATTTTGGGGTATACACATTCCTCTCTTATCTGCCTTTTTTGTTTATGTCTTGGATATATGTATGGAAACATTTTTTCTGTGCATTTTTAAAATTTAAAGTCATTGGATTAGTATGGTTGTGCCACTGTCGTCACATTCAACGTATTAAAAATGGGCAACAATAAGTATTTGTCGAAAGAGTTGCGACTTCGAGTTGTTGAGTTAAAAAGCCAAGGTGTAAAGCAATGCACTATAGCAAAAAATTTAGAAAATTCTAAAGAAGTTTCGTTTAGTAGAGAATGCTAATAATCTGCTAAAGTCAGGTCGTCCTAGAAAAACTACCCCCTATGTTGAAAAGTGCATTAAAAAAATTTCGATAACTGATCCTCATAAGTCATCCGTCCAAATTAGTGCAGAAATTTGCAAACATTCCATCAGAGACATGACGGCTTGAACTGTGAGAAGACCTCTTTGTGAAGTTGGATTATTTGGAAGAGTTGCTGTCACAAACCTTTACACTTCAAAAAAAAATCAAAAAGCCAGACTTCAGTTTGCTCAGAGGCATTTAACTTGGACACCCTAAAACTGGGGTACGGTGCTTTGGAGTGACGAAAGTAATTTTAGAGTATTTGGTTCAGACAAAAGATCGTTTGTTCAAAGGCCTGTAGGAAAAAAAATTGATATTAAGTATCAAAAACCTACTGCGGAGCATGCGGGTGACAGTGTTATGGTCTGGGGATGCTTTTCCTGGTCTGGGATGGGCTCGATAATGAAAATAACTGGGAAAATAGATCGATCTATGTACCGTGACATATTACAGAATACTATGCCAAACAAATGCCGCTTTTATGAAGATATCAACAAAATAATGACCCCAAACACTCGTCCCGTTTAGTAAAAAACTGGTTTTTAGAAAAAAACGTTGATTTACTGGTGTGGCCTTCTCAATCGCTGGACCTAAATCCGATTGAGCACCTTTGGAAACATTTGGAGCGATAAATTAGGGAAAGAATAATTCATAAAGAAAATCATCTATGGGAAGTTTTACAAGATGAATCACGGAAGATTCCAATTGATGTTTGTCAAAATCTTTTCGATTCAATGCCAAGATGTAGGGAAATCATTAAGGCAAAGGGGTTTTCAACAAAATATTAAACTTTGCTTTTTTAATTTGTGGAAAGTTAATTATTTTGTGTGGAAACAATATTCTTTCCATACTTTTGTCCCGAGTGTGTTTTTATTTATCATAGGAGAATTTTGTTTTATTTTATATTTTCATTTGTTGAATAAAAAGTTATCAGTTTAGTACTGTATGTTTATTGTTTGATATATAATTAATTATTGATAACCGAATATTAAAAATATAGACAGAAAACAAATCCTTCCATACTTTTGTCCATGACTGTATATACAATATGTCATATTCAGTATACCCTGTATGTCACCTTAACAAACACTTTCAAGCTTAATATGAACTTTAACAAAGAAGAAGAAAGCTCCTTGTGCAAAGACGATATTTAATGAAAGGTGATTTAAATGCCTCCTGGTGTTGATTCGTAATGGGTGTGCAGATATTTCAGTCGTTCGGTTGTTGTGTAACTCGAGAAAAAAAAATAATAAGGAAAAGAAATCGAAGTTTCTAAAATGTTATCCACCTCTCAGTAATATGTGGTTTCCTAATGATCGATCAAGATGCAAAAAATAAACAATAGTTTGTTGATTTGTATTGTATTCTTATCTAGATTTTCCTTTTATTACCGTAAACCTGTATGTGTGTACAAGCTACTCGGTTTTGTAATAACCTGTCAAAAACAATTGATATTCTATAAAAAGGTATTAGATAAAGTGACGCGAAATGACTTTTATCTAAATTGATAATTTACTTTCGTCAATACTGCAATAATAGTTCTAATGTAAAACTGTTTTTATGTACTGAATATAATTCACTTATTTTTACTTTTCTCTATAGGCGTGAATTCATTATTCTTTGGGTTGGGAAAGTACACTGTCAAAAATAACCTTTAATTTAATCACAGATACGTCCACTGCATTCAATTCATGCCAAAAAAAGTTTGTCAATGTGAAGTACACTGTTAAAAATAACCTTATATTTAATGCAAATTTGATGTCCATTCTACATTAAATTTAATGATTTGGTATCAAAAGTCGTGAATAATTTACATTTACTTTGAATTTAAAGCAATTCTTTCAAATATTAGTTCGTTGTACATTAAATTGATTAAATGGTATCTTAAATTTCAATAAAGTAACTGAAAAGATGGTTCAACTTCAAATTAATTCCCATATACCCTAAGACTAAAGCAATTTACATTATTCAACGTACATTGCATGACCTTTCGGAAGATGGCGCCACTTGTATTGAACTTTTTGTTTAGTATGATGTAAGTTGTTTAAAGGACTCAATTTTCTTATGGTGAGGTGTACATGTCTGCACCGCACTGACCGAATCCAGTGAGTTCGAAACCTGTCTAGATGGCGATACACTACCTTTGCGAAAAATGTCCACATTTTCCTGATAGTTTCAGAATTTTTTGAACTCGTATTAATGTTGGTGTATTGAATATGTGACAAGATATCTCAAATTCGGTGAAGATTGGCTGTATATTTAATGTACATAGTGTCGTAGTAATGCCCCTGATGGTAAGGGCAATTAACTAACGAACTATTTGCGACCATACCGGTGGTGGACTTATCAGTGGGATCCACCGGTATCTTTCCCAGACATCCTTCTTGTACTTTCTATAAACTTGAACCTCGATTTAAGTCCAGATTTGCCGAAAAGCGGTGGTAAGATGTTAAGTTTCACAAGAATAGTCACCTTAAAAAGGAATGATCAAACTTTAAATTTAATGCATGATTAAATTAAATTTGATGGAATAATTTACATTAATGTAAATTGTTAAATTTACATTAATGTAAATTATTAAATTTAATGTATTAACATTAAATTCATTTAATAAACTTTTATGAAATTTACTTCCAGCACATTTACATTAAATTTAATGCATTTCCTTTTTACAGTGTAACAGTACCATTCATTAATTTTATTTTAAATTTTCATATAAATTTACCCCATAAAGAGTTCTTTTCAGTATTTCAATCTCTTAAAAATTTTCTAATCATAAAACAATTTTAAATGTTTTTTTTTGCACATTTTGTTTTTAAAAACTTATAAGGAGCACCAAAGATTTAACATGCTCCAATTTTAATTTATATAAAAAAGGCAGCGACGAGATTACTCATATGTATATATCACTAGATGTACAATTTTTGAAAGCCCATCTAAAATATTTTCTTAAGCTCGTAAATACAAAAGTTTAGGGTTCGAATGAGAGATATTCAACAGTAACCTTGTCTGTGACCTTGAAACATGCGCTCAAGGTTAAGTTGTTTCTTTTAAAATGAGAACCCTCATTTTTTATTTTTTTAAACGGAATATACCGAAAATTTCACATTCACGTACATGTCTCTGAGTGCACAGAAAGAATTTTGAACATACCTCTTTTTGTATACAAAATTGGATTAATGTCCCTTTCTAATTATCAACCTGAACGTGACCATGAAATGCCCCTTTTAAATCCTTACAACTTTGGAGTTAATATTTTTGTCAATCTCCCAAGTTTGCGAAATATCTGCTGATTTTCCACTGTTTCACAGAAACAAGGGCATCCCCCCCCATGATATTTATATCGTAGGGGGAAACTTAACCTTTGAAGTCTGAAATCACCCTAATAAAACTCCCTAAAATACGAAAATTTTGTATTTTGAGTTTTTTCTGAAAACCCGTTATGGATATATTTAGGTGTGAAAGTTATTACAAAAAAAAAACTTAAAAAAGGAGAATTTCCAAAATGTTTCCCACCCACACGGAGACGATTAAATGTGAAATTTTCTATACTTTCTACTTCTGCAATAAAAAATAGGGCTTGCATTTAAAAAGAAAACAACATGATTTTGTATTCTCTTATATTATGAACTTTGGGAAATATTTGGGTGGGTTTTTAGAGATTGGATGCCCTGTATTCTAAAAGCCAATTTTTGTCGCTAAAGCACAATATTTTTCGACATATTGTTTAATTTATAACAATACCTCTCTGAAGTTTTATGAAAGGATAGTAAATGAAAGCACTGTTTATTTGTTTAAACATAATTTCGTATAAAGTTTTTAGGGATAAAGGACAAAAAACCTTCTATTGGTAAAAGAATGAGTATACCCTATTTACGATCGTATTTTGGTAGATTTGTCTATACACAAATATAGTGCTTGGCGGTAAAAGATTCCTCTGGTTTTAAAAACTCCAGTTGTCGTTGCTTTTATTTCTGGACATCGATAAGCAAACTTAATTTATTTGGATCAGATCCGATTATATATTGTTCTAAGTTATTTAGAACGTTCTGTATCGTAAAAGAAAATCCTGTCCGTAGTCGCCATCATAGTACCCGGGTTGGAACCCCATTGACTATATGTGTTAAAGCCGAATGGAAACGTGTGATTTTGTTTTAATCCAGGAGTACGTACATCCATTCGTTGATTGATTTCTTGTAAAAACTTGCAAACGTTTCGCCAAAATCTCATTTGGCAAAAATAAAGACAACTCCTGCATAAAACTATTTTGCTAAGCTCGTTTATTTCCACTTTATCCACCCACAAATGTCAGCGGGCCTTGAAACAGCTAATCTCCTGGGATTAATAGAATTTTCGAGATAGGTTTTCAGGATTTTAGATGTCTATTTTTGTCTATTATCGACCAAAAGACGAGCCGAGATCCAATTTGAACATTTTTATCCTTGGACTGAAGATAACACGGTTCTGGAAAAATATCAGCTTTCTCGTCTTTTAAAAAATTGCTTATCGTGCCAAGTTTCTGAGAAAATCTGATATGCCAAAAAGACCGTTTCGACTATTTTCAACCTTATAAAACATGATCAATGAATTGTTATATCTCATTTTCCCATGTTGCATCAATTAGGGATTAGTTTCCACTTTAAAATACGTTTTAGATAATCCTTTTATGATCGTTTTTTCCAGAGATACCACGTTTTGAATGAATATACGTGATCAAATTTTAATATCGAGAATCGGAATAATATTGGAAATTTTTTTATTTTTTTAATGTAGAAAATACATCGAAAATTTTCTTTGAAAACTTTTCTAACAAGAGAACATTCTCAGGGGCCGATTTGTCTCATTTTATAATGTTACTAAAAAATACATTCAAGATTTTTCTCTACCTCCAGAATTTACTTTCTAGGGAGTGGAAACTACCCCGAAATTCATCCCTAATTTTTTTTTAATCATAATGTTAAAAGCTGATTTTTTTCTTGTATAATAACTAATAATAATTAGATGTGTGAAAAGGGTTTTATACATGTAATTTTCTCAGTAAACCGTTGTTATCGATGAATTTTTGCGGTTGTTTTCAACCCCTAAAATGCAATTAAGGACTTAAAAACCTAATTTTACTACATTATCTTTAACTTAAAAAATACTTGGCTATTTTTGGTATACTTTAACATATCACCGAATGAGACATCGGTGGCGGACTCCTGAGAACATTCCCTTGTAACTCCACATCCACAAATGGAATAAATAAAATAAGTCAAAACTTTCAGGAATCTGGCGTCAGCTTTTCATAATTGTATTCCATGACATAACCACACAAATATATCATTTTCAGTCTAAAGGAATATTATTGAGTTACCCTGTATTAATTTTTTCCCATGTGTGATAAAATACTTACAAACACAGAAAATATTTCTTATTCTTGTATCACTTGAAAAAGTTTAAAGAACAACGGCAGGAAATTGCTTGAAATTTCTAAATTAAATCCAAGATATTTATATTTTACTGTTTTATGTAATTGCACCGTGGTATACGGTAAACATAAACATTAAAAAACACCTTGATTGTATTATTTATAACTAATGTTCATTGCCTTACTGAAACTACAGTAAGAGTAATAAAAACTGCTCTATTGTTATTTTATTAAATCGGAAAGATATGTTGTTCTTGACATAGTTACCCTTGTGTGTTTTTACTAGCTTTGGCACTAAAGTAGTATTGATTTATAAAGTTTATTTGACCCTAATTACGATTTCCCCAATATTAATATCAACCTCATTTTCTCTAGCCCTGGAATTAATGAACAGGGTTCATGTTGTCACCAATATTCTTCAATGATCGTCAGATTGGAATGTAGAGGTATTTAGGTTATCATTTTAGAAGAGTGGTTTTGAAAAGCTGAGCATATTACTAGAAAAAACTATAAGATTATCAAATAACTAAGTTACGTTAATGTAAAAACTTGTAAGGTATTAGCTACTGAAAAAGTAAGGTTTACTTAGTAGCTAGCTACTACTCAGCTGTTTATTCTACAACTAACACAGTTTGCATAACTTGTGAAAAAAGCAGTGCCGTAGACACAAAGTTTAAAACGTTAAATTCCTAAAGTTTAAAAACTGTACTAAACAAATTCCAAACAGTTCGACAAGACATACGTTTTATAATTCAGGCTTAATAAGCAGTGGCGGCTCGAGACTGCTTGGACAGTACCAATACCTATATATTTTTATTAAACTTGCGACAGCAAGACTTTTCTCCAGTTCCACTTTGTGCCTCTTTAATCTTTAAATCAGGCAATGGCCTTTACGTTCTTTTACTTCAACTTTTTTCCTTTGAAGAGAGCTCACTAAAAAATTTCTTTAAAAGAATGAATTTTTTTTCATTGTCATAGCGGCAAATAAAACGACTTTTAGTAACAAAACAAAAACATGCCAACATAAATACCTTCGATCATACCAGAAGATTTAACCAATAATTTTGTTTGTTCGTTGTTTATGGTCGGTAGGGAACGGCTTTTTTGATGTTTGATAGATAGAAATATTTTTATTTAGTTTTGTTTTCAGTTATTTTGCTTGCCGTGACTTTTTCTAGTGTTTTTAAGTATTAAAGATTACTATAAATGTGTAGTTTGTAATAATTATCAACAAAAAAGGAATTAAGTTATTTTTAACGGTAATTGTTAGATATTATGTAAATATTAAAAATAATTAATAATTTAGAGAACCAGAAATTCATACGTTTACTTTATTCTCGAATTGACGTACCGATTATACAAATTTAAATAATGAAATTAGAAAAGGATAAGGAAAAATCGATGTGAGCACCAAGAAATAAAAGAACTTGTACTTTGCATTTATTAACATTTTTCCAAATATGAATAAAAATATTGTCACGATATAACAAGCCTAGTTCTGACGATAAGTTAATTATACGGAGGAGTTCGTTTGTAAATACACAATAAATAACAAAAACTTAATTTAAAATCATATATTTTTTTAGAACTGCCAAATGGAAACATAAGAAACATAAACTCCTAATTAGAAAACTAATGCCACTTTTCACCCACTAAGAAGGGTGCTGTTTATTTACTACCATTCCAGTTATTTAGCACCCAGCAAAAAGTTCGTCTTAGTTGCATGCTTAAAATATTAATACATATTTCGATCTTTCTCGCTCACATATAAACCCCGTTAGATCTTCGTCTTTCTATTGTGCCGTATCAAAAAAAAGCACATCCTATGTTCCCGATTATAGAAATACCACGTCACGGGTTTTAAGCTGTTGCTTTGTTGCCAAAGGTCCAAATTATTAATATTGATTATTTTTAAATAAGTGCTGCAAAGCAGTGGATAAAAAATCAAAAGGCATCAATTCTAAAGCGAACCTGTTATTTCATTGTAGCCCTCAGTCCCTTTTTGTAGAATTTCTTATTAATCCTACAACCATATATATATTTTTTTAATTTCACCCTAGATAATTTTTAACTTGAACCCCTGTCATATTACCCTTATTTACTATATAATTATCTCCCCATCAGCAAAGATATTCAACACTCCCTCTGTTGGTTTTATGGTTTAATCCCATTCGTTACCGTAACTTCTACCGTAACTAGTTGTGAAAACGCATAAATATTTTGTTTCCCCTATAACGCGCGTATACTATTACTTAACTTTATGTGTACACGTACTAATAATTACTACCTGTGCATCAGACACCCCCATTTTAACACACGCCTTGTCATTAATAAAGCAAAGTTTATGGACCCCTAGTAAATTTTTATGGCCTAAAGCCATTAACAGATTAAAATGCATATTACAGTTCAAAGTTATTTTCCTAGTCAAAAGAACAAATTGGAAGTTTTATAAATTTTAATAGTTTCTTGTCTAAAAATAAATAACCTTATGTCGAAATTGCCATCGAAGCAATTTTAAAGTAATTTTATAACAAGATTTCATCAAAGTGAAAAACTGTATACATTTGACAAAATCTTCTATATTTTAGATGGTCTTGATAAAGATAAATAAAAATTGAAACTTGAGAGATTTTATAAAATTAGAAATTATATTTGCTTGTCCTAAACCCCCGTCCCCACCACTGAGGCCTAGTAGTAAATTCAAGGTCTCAGTTTTTTAAATAATAAAAACTTATTAGTTTTGCAAACAATGGTTGTATATTTTATGGATTAGCATGTAATTCTCGACTTAATAAAATAGACAGAATGTAACATAAAATTTTATTGGTGCATTAACATCTTCCCTAATAAATGTTTTTTTATTGGAATCCAAGGAGCCGCCTTATTTTTTAGAAGTAAAGTTTTCTCATGAAATTCTTACTGAAAAATCTACAATATGGCTACAGTATTCTAATCGACAACATTTTTGGGATAAGATTTCCGACTAATCAAGTTTTTGGGCTAATCAAGATGGTCTCCCACTATCTGAGGCTTTTACCTCAACAGTTAAATTTATTCATGTCATAAACAGAAAAAAACTTTTTTTCCCTTCTGCGCTTGATATCATCCAAGATCTTTTCCTTGAATTTAGTAAGTTTTCTTCACTTTATTTTGAGAAGCACTCTTGAAAAATATAGCCACTATAAAATCTACACAGATGATTCTAAAAGTTAACAAAGTATTCAGCGTACGTATTTGATACAGGAACTTAATTTAATAAGGACATTTTAATGTAACCGTTTTGTCACTATGTTTACCACCAAATCACTGCCCTTTTTGATAGCTTTTTGGAATGTATAGATTTTTGTAACACATTAACATGTCCTCATGTTACCCCGTTCTGCATTAAAATCTTCTATCTGAAACTAATTAGTATTTTATGTAATTTTCACCCTACTTAATCCGCAAATCGATTGAATCATGCGCTTGTTTTGAGGAGGATACCAATAACATCGCATAATTCGATGTTACTTATTTTTGCTTATGTCAAGAAATTTTGGCTTACCTAAAAGAACGTGCTCAACCCTTATTTTTCCTACTCGAGTACCAACAATATTAAATTGGGATACTAGTATTCAGTTAGTCCATGTATACAAACACCGCCTTCTTCAAAGTCATTTAATAAAAGTCTATGATGCAGTTGCAGACAAAAACAATCGTGACACAGGAAATTCATTTAATACTGGCTGCAGAAAAACCATTCGAACAACAAATTCGAGATACTGTTGACGTCTACAGTTTGCCAGGGAACATCTGGAATGATCATTGACCAAATAGCATAATATTCTGTGTGGATTTAAAAAGAAGGCATGGGTTTGTTTTTTGTATGGATCGTTTATTTTGAATTAGAAAGATTATGACAACATGTATTTATGTGAAGATTATGCCGCTTCATGCACATTTTGGGATGCATTTTTATGATACGATAATGATTCCAAGCGTAAACGAATGAATGAATAAATAAAAGGTGGTGGTACTTGATCGTTGTTACCTAGGCGTCATTGGATCTTTTACATCTCAGCATAACTGCGGGTTATTCGAGGCCGATCGTCTTTGCGAATTCAAGGAGGCTCGTTGATTGAACTTGCTTAACGGCTTCTGATAATAAAATTGTATCTTCCAACTATTTCTGTCTCAGTCCGTTGAGTGCCTCCAGACATCTGCACGTCGGGTCATCTATGTCACCAATCTTATGAAGATGGCCCCTCTGGTGACAATGTCCTGTCAGCAAGAGTCAAAAATGAAAGAGATTTATGCAATAGTGACCAGTTCAAAGCACTAATTTGAACGACATAGGAAATCTGTAGAGCGATATTTAGGATATGGTAACAGACGAATAATCTAAGAACGAAAGAGAACTTTGAAAAGTTTTTCAGGAATCTTGGCCAACGTCACAGCATGTTCTAGTAAATTCTACGAGTCGTCGATGTTGAGCCGTTAAATATTAAACTATTAATTTCATAACAGAAATATTTTTTGGTAATATATGGAGTTAAATCTATATATAAAAAAACATGTTTATTTAATATTTTGCTCATGCATAATTGTAAAAAAACTTTTAACATTTTGTAGTTTAAAACTACTAAAACTTTAATTAGTTTGGATTAAAAAAAAATAAATACCGACTAAGTAGATTTACTAAGGTTAATAAAAGGTAGGTCATCTTTTTGCAGTATCGCTATAATTTTGACCACTCACACAAATTACGGGTCAATATTTCCTAATCTAATTAAAAATCACCAGATTTAAGTTTCACTGTGTGGACAGTTTTATGTTGGGTATTTTTTGTTTTTGATGGGTCATGGTCGATACAATAAATATCTTTAAAATTAAATGGGCTAATAGCCTATTATGTTCGTGCAATGAAGAAAATGTGGATGATATAAACCATCAACATTTCAACTGTTATTATTTTACAAATTAAGGTTGCATAAAACACAATACAATTTAAAATAAAATGAATCAGAGCACACACCATCTCCGCCAATCAGTATTGGTGAGGTTATAATAAAATTAAATAATTAAAAGTTGAACATTATCTGTCAAAAAGAAAAATCGATGTCAGTCTGTCTAGCCACCTTGTCAGCGTTAATCTAGTGACAGCAGACGAACCATCATAATTTGTTCTATGGAACGGAACATGAAACATCACCGCCACACAGAACTCTTGGCGGAGCTTGTTAAAAGATTGTATTCAGTAACTCAGAACAATCAATATGGCAATTTATTATTTTATACCATGTACAAGTATCAATAAAAATTGTTCTATTCTATAAAAAGGGCGGTTCTGGGAGTTGCAATATCTCGCCATAAATAATATCCTCACTCAAAATACCCAATCTATATCCTACAAACCTAAAAATTTTTTTATGAACTCCTTCAACTTGATCAATATAAGTTGTGTAATATGGGGAGCAGATGGGGCAAACATATTCAAAAATTGATCTTATATATGCCCAATACAACACCCTAAAGCGACCTCTTAATAAAGCCTAACAGTTTCAAATTTAGTTACGTAATTGACATGATAATTAAAATTTAAATACTTACCAAGAACACACCAAGATCCTTTAAGAAATTCATATGCTCCAAAAGACGGTCACCTATCATGTAGTTATACTGTATAAAATTTTTCCTCCTGTAGAACTTCGTTACTTTACACTTACCCGAATTCAGCTCCATCTCATTCATTCTGCACCATTCATTCAATCTCCTTAGATCTTACAATTCCTGTCAGTCACTCAACTTGTTAATCACTTTATAAATTTTAATATCATCGGCATATAATAAAAACCTGGAAAAGAGGAGTGGAGATGGGAACCATGTGACCAAAACCTCCTCAGAAGCATAGGACAGCCGTTGATTTTTTGGGTACCGAAATTAACAAGTTTAATTTACTTCCTATGAATTATTTATGAGTATGATTGTTTCTAACAACAAATTAGGAAATGTATTTTTGGGTTATATAAAAATGTAAGGTGTTGAAATAATAATAGTAGTTAGACTTGTGTGCTTTTCTTTGTTTTTTTTTCTTTTCCTTGTTGGGCCCACCAATGTTTTATATACTTAATAAAAAATAAATTGTCCTGACTTCAGGGCGTGACCCCATTTTATATTCCCTGGGTTTTCTTCTTTATTTCTTCCATGATTGTTATTAAATAGCTTTATTGGCATTTTATTGTCACTTGACTCGGTGGTATATTAATACATAAAAACTTGTTTTTCTGCCTAGCTGAGAAGTATTTAATTACTTTTTTTATTTAAGACTGGTTGAAACCAGTATCGAAAAGTATTGTTGAAACTCTAATTTTTACAAGAGTAACCGTTTATATTTCAGGAATAATAAAAAAAAACATATTTAGTATTGAAAATGGTTTTATTATTTTTCAAATTATTCTCCACGATGGTTATTATACTTTTGCTTGCGTTTGAATCAATGCGAAGAACATTTTTTCTACTGTGAAAATGGTATCCCTAAAACATAAGTTTTGTACGCATAAACCGCCTTTTTTGGCGTAAAAAATCGTTCACGACATAATTTGTTATTCATGTACCGGAACAAAATAAAAGAATTACGTGCCAAATCAGGGCTGTACGACAGATGATCCATCAATTTCACGTTTTGAGTGCTCAAAAAATCACATGTTTGAGCCGTTGTGTGAGAGGTCACATTGTCATGATCGAGGTTTGTTTTCCTTAATCCACCAAAGACTTTCGGCATTTCCTAAAGACACGATGGCAACATGACCAGTTTTTCCGAAAATACAGGAGCAACTTTCCGGTATGTTACATAACCATCTTGCATTATTAGTTCATGCATATCATCGATGTTTTCTTGTACTATAACCGATTTTGGGCGACCGTCACGCGACTCGTCCATGAACGAACGACGACCATGATTGAATTTACTAAACCAGCTATATATAGTGGTTTTTGTAGGTACTTTTTTGATGCACTCTTATTGAGGTAAATCACGTCGCGAGATATGGAAAATAATCGCACGAAAATGTTCACGAACTAATTCCATTTTGTAGTTACTGTAACAACGCAAATAGCGTCCGTTTTTCCAAACGTTGCGAGTACCTAGCAACACCAGTTCCCGAAATATAAACGGCTACTCTCGTACTAGGTTTGACGATCACCATTTTTCTTTAACCCCATACCACCACGCCTTACCGAGTACCCAGTAAACGTAAATGTCACTAAATCCAATTTTGGGTTACTTGTGCTTTTTTTCTATTAACGGCGATTAATCGATTGTTGACGAAACCGTTATAAAGCTTTTTTTTATAATATTCGAGCAAACTGCTCAGAGAACTAAATATAAAAATTAATGCTTTTTATAACCAATAAAACCCGATCTATTATTTGAAACTAACTTGCCGGTCAGAGACTGTTTACACATCGAAACGTTAATAAATAAACCAACGGCAAAATGTTATAAAAAATGACGTATTTAACCCGTACCGGAACAAAATATGGTAAAAAATTCAAGAGCCTCGGGCAACATTACGTCAGCCTTTATTTATTTTTTAACAACTGAGTGTTATTCTAATGAATATCGCGTTTAAACATATGGGTGACAAATTGTTTAAAATTCGCTTTTATAAAATTCTTAATCAAGAATTCTAGTAGGTATGGCTGGCAGTAAATGATCTTTGTAAAACGTGTTGTGATTTATAAAGTATAATACGTCACAAATCACAATTTTACCGCCTTTTTTAACAACATACAGAGGTACAAGGCGGCTATAACCAAGGAAAAGCTACGATGTGTTACCATATCCTCCATATAGTCCCGATTTAGCGTCATCGGTTCACTTTAGGTTCTAGGAAAAAAGAAATTCAATTCGAATAATGCACTGGGACTAGGGTTCTGCAGTAGCAGCATTGCACAAAGAAATATGGTATATAATATAAGCCATTTCATAGTAATAAGAAAACTAAACTTGCTCTCTTAATCATATCCACTTTTGTAGTGCAGCTGTTGTTATCAGGGTAGTTTTAGCAGCTGCTCGTGAAAGAGATATCACTGTAGATAACCTCTTATTATGGAGCTTAAAGAATCTTGTCAGTTGGAGTTAAGATTTTCTAGTGTAACAAGGAAATTTTACTGCTCTGCTTACTACAATATTAAATTTCATTTTGTGGTTTAAGATTTTCAACAAAATAAAATATATAGGGTTTTGGAGCATTATGCATCTTATTAAAACGGTTCTCAAAGAATGAAGCAACGTCCTCGTAAGTTACTACTTACAAGTTATTTTTAGTGCCTTATTAAACAGAATAACCGTATAAAAATAGTTTGCTTTACGACTGTGTAAAATGTCTTCGGCGTAAAATTTAGAATATTAAGCAATTCCGGTTTCTCACGGCCTTTTTAAAATCCGCACGTTTTACTCTTATCAATCTTGGTTCTTTCAACCTGCAAGATACACGATACTAATTAGAAAAAAAAGTACAAGAACAACCTGTACGTTCGGACACACCTTGAGAGCAGAAATCGCGAAATAAATTTATTACATCTAACGGGGTTTTAGTAATAATACACACCTTTGCGATATTTTCTATAAAGATATTATAAACCAATTTAAACTGTAAGATTACATAATCGGATACTCCCAAATTCACTGAAAGTGTTTAATATTTGAAATGTTTCTACGTAGGTGGTTCAAATATGAATAAGAATTGTCATGTTCTGTGCTTATTACGCGCAGGAGATATTCATGACTTTTTGGACAGGTACTTCCATGTCTAAACTTGTTATTGGTGACAATTATTATTTCACTCCTCGATACTATTTGTCATCGTATGTTTGAAGAAACGGCACACCGTAGCATTGCACAGCGCATAATCATCAAATTTTTATCAAACGAAGGAGTTATTGCATCAATCAGGTTTGTGTGGGTCACTCAAATATCGACGAAAACGAGGAAGAAAATGGTTTAATACAGGTAGGATCCGGAGTCGAACCGAAGAACCCCAACCTGTTCCAACTAGCGTTCGAAAAAAGAGAACTAAGACTACTGCTACTGCTACTGCTTCTAAACTGAAGGAAAATCCTGAAAATAAGGTGTTTCAAGGTACACAATCAGATTAATGCACGTTTCATCAAGGAGCTTTTCTTCCTGAAGAAAATAAAATTACTTATCGTAGAGCTACTGAGAAGAAATTTTCATTTGCAGAACGATCTTTATAAGATTGGCATCACAAATGATCCAGTTTGCAATAGGTTTCAAGAGAAGAATTAAACTGTTGGTCATGTTCTCAAAGAATGCCCAACATTCAACACATGAAGAAAAAGGTATTTAATAGATACAATATTATCAACCGAAGAAGTTAGGCAAGTTCGACATCGAATGATTTGTATTCGTAGGATGTAATAAACCCAACGAAGAATGAACATTGAAAATTAAATCATTATTTTTATTCATTCATTTCATCCGTGATTTTTTAAAAAGTTTCTCACAAAATGACTAAAGATTTCCCACCCTTATGCTTATAGGATTTAGCTGACTCAAAAAATGAAGCCTTCTGACCATGGACTTTGCAGAAACAAACTGGATCTGGATCAACTGCAAGCTTACGATTCATTCCCTAACAAAATCGTCGTCAGTGACGAAGTTCACTTTTACCTCAAATATTTCGTCAACAACAAGCAGAATTTTCAGATTTAGAGCGTAGAAAATCCACATGCCTTGCAAGAACTTTCGATGCATCCTCAAAAAGTATCACGTGAGCAGGAGGGATCACTGTACCATACTTCCTTAATGTTCCGTGTGTCAATGGTGATTGCATTCCGTGAATGTCAATGGTGATTGCTACCTCACATCGACAAACTTTTTTTGACGAGAATTGGATGCAGTGGACGTATCTGAGATATAGTTACAGGATTGCCCACTTGTATATATTATACCCTATTTTATCTATATTGTGTATCTTCAAGTTTATATAGTTTTGTATTTGACTAATTATCTAATTATTTGTTCAATGTTTTGTTGTATGTTTCTGTTCATGTGTGTGATACTAGAGATTTTTATATTATACTTATGTATTGATTTTTTTCTTTTGTAAATGGCTGGTCCGTCAATAAACATTTATTTATTTATTTATTTATTTATTTGTCATACAGCGCGCGAAACATCGACGTTCCGATGTTTTCTGGTTGTATCCTCTCTTATTTGAAGACTAAAACTCACCACCAATCAGTTTTGGATTTCTTCCTTTTTTTTTTAAAAAAAAAAGTATGGTATCTGCAAACCATCCTGAGACTATTGAAGATCTCGAAGATGGAAGAGAGTACATGCCTGCTATTGGATCTGCAATGGCTGTTTGACATTTTATTCAGGTTTAATGTAAATAATTATAAGATGATTTCAAAAGTTTCTAGAGTGCCACACAGATGGCGTTGATATCAGAAAACATGCTGTGACTGAAATGTTCTATTCTTCTTCTAAACACATACGAAATTTCAAGCCGATCTGTCAAGTAGTTTTTTTTCTATAGCTATTTGAGATAGATGTGTTTTATTTTTTCTTAAAAATTGAAAAATTGGAAATATGTGCAATGATAAAATATTTATATAAAAAAAGTTTGAAGTGAGATTAAATTCATACCGATATGGTAAATGTATTAGAGAATTATTCGCCTTCACGAACAACATAATTTAATTGCCTAACTGAATTCACGTAGGGGACGTCCAAAAACTATTATCAATGAAGAAATTATTAATTGTATTCATTATATAGTTTGGATAATAAACAAATGACTACGTATGAAAGTCTGAAGCTGTAGGCATATCAAACGAGCGGATGTTGCATATTTTAAAAAATGAATTAAGTGTTGGCAAGGTGAGTGTCGTATTCGTTAACTTTAGATCAAAAACACATTCGAGTGAGAAGCAAAACTGATTTTGTGTGCCGATTTATAACTGTTGATGAGATTTGATTTTACCACTATAATCCTGAACTCCGTCAACAAACCGCAGGGCGAACTGAACCTGGATGTTCAGTTCCGAAGCAGGCAAAGGAGCCGAAAATCATCTAAAAAAGTTACGGCATTAATTTTTGAAATGGAAAATAATATTACTAATTAATTATCTCCATACTGGCAAAACAATAACAGAAGAATATTATTACAACCTTCTAGACCAGCTAGATGCAAAAAATCGTGAGAAAAGACCTGGTTTCCAGGAGAAAAAAAATCATCTTTCATCAGAACAGTGCACCTGCTCAAAAAATTACTGAATTGCTTGAACATCCACTTTATTCACCAGATTTAGCTCCTTCTGACTTCCATCTGTTCCCATACCTCAAAAGCTTTCTATGAGGAAAGCATTTTTCATTGAATGAAGTAGTTGTTGCAGTCGTAGAGGGGTATTTTGCAGGCTTTCCGGAAAATCACTTCACAGGTGGGATAGATGAATTGACGAATCGCTAGAAAAGTGTATTGAACTCAAGGGAGATTATACTAAAGGATAAACGTATTTTCCATATTTAATGTTTCATGTGTAGTTTTATATATATATATATATATATATATATATATATATATATATATATATATATATAAAGAATAATAGTTCTTTATTTCTTTCAAATCAAGTTCTCTTGGATACATCCTTCCATTACTATTTTAGAATTATAATTATAATTTTCATAAAACATGATGAAAATTTTCCATATTCACTTCAAAACATATTTTATCCTGTTCTCTCATTCGGATTAAAAGTTGTATTTTTCATTTTTCCCTTGCATAGGCGTATCTGGACCGCCTTCGCGAAAATCAATACAGCAGCCTGGCACTACGTCATCCTGCTACATTCCGTCCCTCGTGGCTGCCAATGCCAAGGCGACGCGACGTCGTAAATTCTTGGATGTCGTTTATCTAAAACAATAATAAACTACACCATCCATCCATTAAAATAATATTAATAGGAGATTTTGAAAGTTTATCATCGGTGTTTTCCTATCATCAGCCTATAAGAGTTGTCCCCTTTTTAGCTTATAAACGCGATTTTTTTTATTATATTGTTCGTGATTGTTTGGATAAAAAGTTTTGGGAAATATATTTTTACAGTCAAATTCACTAAGAAGGTTTAAGACTTGGACTCGATCTAGTTCCCACGGAAGTTAGATCTTCTAGTAGGTCAATTTTGTTTTGCTTATGATATTGCTGATATTCTGAGATACCGAGATTCAGTAATAAAAGAAAATGATTTTTTATACTTGTATTTTTAGGGTTCAAAACTTGCAACTATTACTCTGGTCAGTTTAAATCCTCTGCTGTCGATTTAAAACGGTTTTAAAGTTAGACCATGGTAGTGAATTCGAAGGTTAATATTTAGGTCTATGATGTGATTAGATCAAGGAGGTTTGAGGGGGTAAATGGACGAAGAACACCGTAAAAAGAATTTCGTCAGGCATATAAAGTTATTCTCCCCTAAAAGTGGCTATACTGCGTTTGCACGGTAGGTCAGTGGACAGGACTGGACTTGACCAACGTTTTATTACGTTATTATATTGAATTACAATTTAAAATTCTTTAATAAATGAGGTAATAAATGAAATACTGTTTAAACCTAAAAAAATATTTAAGCGTAATTGTCAGGTAAAACGAAATAAAACTGAAATGGTGAATATGTGGTTGAATGAATATTGCAACCAATAGTGCTGTAGGATCCTTATGTACTATGAAATATTAGGTCTCGTAGGTTTGTTAAAATTTCTCAAACCGGAATTCTTATAATCGATCATACACTGATGGATTGTTTTAAATAAAAAGTCTGCATAAATGTCTTGTTACCATGCATAAATACTAAGTTTAAAGTTTCACTAATAGCACTACATTGCATAACAAAGAAAAATCAAAATAATTATAAGCATCGAGGTCAATTACAGCAAACTTTACTTGTTTGCCGATGACATTGCATTCGCGATATCCTTGGAAAATCAAGTTCAACCCAGATGAAACTAAAGCCAAAATCTAGATTTCCGATTCCGGACAATCAGCTAACCATCTCCAATACTCGCATTCCTTGGCGGATTCAAGTGAAATACTTGGCACTGGTCTTCGACCAGAGGCTTAATCGGCTAGAAAACACCAACAATATCTTATCAAGAGCCAAAGCGTCTTGGATGGCGCTCTATTCGTTACTGCACAGCAACAATAAATTGAACCTTAAAAATAAAGTAACAATCTACAGGCCGTTTTTAAGATCCATTCTGTCCTTTGGTGCTCCAACATGGATCACCACAGGCAGATCCAGGTTCAGACGAATAGAGAGCTTCCAGAACAAAGTCCTCAGAATGATCTGCGGAGCCCCATACTATGTCAGAAACACTACCATCCACAGGGATCTTAGATGCGATACTTTTCATGATTTCATTAGGGACTCTATAACCAAATATCTAGACAGAGCAGCAACATCCGCCAACACTCTGATAACTCAATTCCATAATCTGACTGCGACACCACGGCAGCGCCATCGATACGTCACAGACTGGCTACTTGACCTTTAGTCTGGGTCATTTTCCTTTCTTAAATAACTGACTTAAAAACCAAACGTAATTTCTCACCCTCATAACCTGTTCAAAATGCATCATTACCAACATACGATATTATAGGCTTCTCCTGACTCAAATTTTCAAAGAAGATTCAGAGTCGAGGACCCAACAATAATCAACGAACGCATTGGACTTGACTACGTTGCAATCTACGACTAGTTACCGTGTTACCAAACTCATGTACTTATAATAACATATTTACTATGACATTCCTTTATACGCAGAATCCATATAGCCCTTGTATAACAATCAATTAATTACATTTATTTTTGGTATGTTTGGAAAATTGTTTAGTCTGTTTCTATAGCTTTCTGTTACCCCCTCCAACTTCCTTGAATTAGAAAACTATTTGGGATTGAGGCAAATGTGGTTGGATTTTTTATTACATAATGTAAATATTAGGGTACAGAGGAACACCAGTATAGTCTCAAAGTAATCATCATTTAAAAATAGTGGTACAGTGCAATATCAAGCTATATTCAACTTTTTAATGTATTTATCACTATCGCCTCAGAATGTGTACTACCTGAACAATCTTACGAGAGAAGTTTTCCAATTTTCAAGGCCAAATTTGTGGGCATGTAATCTTGGCAAAAATATGAATCCAAAGCATTCCATTATTTTTCTCAAATTAAATATAATAATCGGGCGATTTCGACTTTAAACTCAAAACTGTATTCGTTTTATGCATTGCATTCTTTGAATATTAACTGGGTTTTGCTCTATGTTTTTCGACTTAGTTTAGATTTTTAATTAATTGCCTCCTTAAAACAAAAAAAGGAAATTATTTTTTCTGTTACATTTTCTGACGAAATACAAAGTAAATAAAAACCATTGCGACCGCCTTAAATAAAATGGTAAATTATAGAAGAGAGCGAATGTCAACAACTATTTAGTTTTTCTCATATTAAATATTTTTCGGTGTTCAGTGACATATGTTTTCATCTAGTTAATTTGTAAAAACAGCCGTAAAAATAATGGCCTTTCAAATATTGCCCCCTTTTATTATTTTAGTAGGGATTAAAAAATTTGGAACTATTTCCCACCATCCAGGGTAGAGACCTGGTATTAATTTTTGAAACCAGAACTCTGGGAATCCATTTCTGAATTTTACTTTAAGTTCTTCGTTAGTTATGAGTTACACCAGTTCTTTTTTTCCAAATTTTATGATTCTGTTGTATCTGCATCTGAGAAAATGTCTAAACCCCAACTTGGTATGTTCGTGTTTAGAATATCCTTGAACCTCTTCGTGAAACCAGCATTAAAAACTTTCAAAAGTCCTTTTACAAACACTGCTAATGATGTTGGAAAATGGTTGAATTCACCTCTACCGAGATTCTCTTTGAACGGGGAAAGTTTTCCCACAAAAACAGCTATGACGTTTTTTGTTTTAATTAAACTCAAATCATCAACTTGCAATTGCAAAGTTAAATATTTGATACAGGTTTTCCAAATAAGCGATGACATTTTTGAATTTTGATCTAATATTTTTTGAAGATTTAACAATCTGATACAAGGAACTAGGATAATTTTTTTACATTTGTGATGATATTGTATATAACTTTTACGCTGAAATTGGATTAGCTATAAACCTCTACAAAAATTTTAAAATGTATCAGTCACATAGGTGAAGTCATTTAAAGCCTTTAGCAAAAATTTAAAACACACCTAGATCTACGGGAGGAAATTTATTAGTCCATCCGTTCTGCAACCGCACCTCTATTAACAGCAAAAAAAGTTAAATGTGAACTTATTTAAATAAAAGGCATAATTCCAAGTCAAGCCCGTAGTTCTAATGGTCAGGTATTACCGGAAACGTTCACGATTCTCAAAGGTCATTCTACGGCGTTTCGACGACGCAGCAGTGAAACTTGATTCCTAGCTTGATTCTTGCCAGGCAATGTTGCCACCAATAAATGATTACATTTTTTACGTAATAATAAATAAAATAAAATGTTAAAAAACATCGTTAGTATTCGGGGTACATATCGCCGGTGGATTAAAGTATAAGATGGCAAGCCCATTTCCTGACTTAAGTTTCCCACGCTCGTCTTACAGAACAAAATCATTTATTTTATCAGTGTTTTGAGTCGTAACGTTACTGCACATTGTCTTCATGAAATGATACTACGGATTCCCACAGTGTTATAATAATGAGCATATACCCCTAAATTAAATTATTCCTTAAGTCTCTATAATTGTGGTTGAATCATTCTTTTTTCTTAAAGGACATGATATTTACGTGCTTGAACACACAATGACCGAACCTAGAAGATCAAAATCAACCTTGTAGTGTCTTTTTTACCACGAATAACAAGATAATTGTTAATCAAGATAGTTTCGTTTTCATGTAATATTAATAATAACCATTTGACTAATTCTATGGATAATAATAATAATAATAATAAGTATATGTTAAATGTGAACGGTCTAATATCTATTATGTCAAAAGTTCGCAGATATACTGATCAATGCTGCAATCTGTATGCAAGTGCAGAAGTTGAAGGTCACAGGGGTAAAGAGTTGATAAATCTATCTTAAAATTTCACACTAAAGTCTTCTAATATAACCCATAGTATTCGCCATCTCTAACATCAATCTAAAGGGACAAGCATAATGAGAAAATTTCCAGATACAAAGTGCCGGAGGTACAAATACGCAGACAGTGGGGAATAAGTAGCTTCTGGACAATTCTCATGAGTGAATGAACAACAGATGCTCCTGCCGAACACTCCGTTTCCAGTTCTTTCATCCTATCCATATCCATCTGTAAACAACTAGGATCCATTTCTCGGAAGATCAAACTCCCCATTCAGGGCCTCATTCTCTATGAGTAAGTGAAGAGGAGGTAGACTCATCAGAATCTCCAGAGCCTAGTGGAGGTAATCCTTATCGCACTCATTATTCCCACACAAGCCATTCTTTGAACTTTGTCAAGTTGAAGACGGCGTTTGTGCTTTGTTGTACTAGACCATCATACATACGCGAACGTGGGACGGATCACCATAGGGTATTTCTAAAATTACGCAAAAAGAAGAAAGCACGTCGGGCCTTTTTGGTTCGAACCTCGATATGATCATTCTATCTCACTCGTGAGTCCAGAATGACGCCCCGTAATTCTGTCAACAAGCGGCGTAGTACCGAAGAGCCTTCTGTTTAATATCAAGGAATTGGACCTTAGCGAAACCTGTATAAGGGCTATGCCACAAGGAATAAATGTAGAGTAATAAGGATAATTTTTAATAAAAAAATGAAACGTTAAAATTACAATATGACCATAACCATAAAGCCCAAACTCTTAAATCAGCATTCGACAAACCCCAACCCTGAATCCGTGAATCCAAAACCTATGAACCTCATACTTATAAAGCCGAAACCCACAAACCCCAATTTCGTTAAATGAAAATCAAATTCGGGCACTCGCGAATGGGGTCTGTAGGTTTAGAGTTCATGGATTAGAATATTATCACAGGTGTACCGTTAGAATACGTTGTCCTTAGTAATTAAAAATATATATCCAGGTCCTTCAAAATTTGTGTCTTATGTAGACTTTTATCCATTTTTCCCCACTGTAAGATGGCAAGTGGTTATTTATGTATCGTAAGAAAAGTTCTAGGGAAATTTATTAACAAATTAAGGTGTAAAAAATGTTTTTTTCCAATTGTAGGAAAGACTATAAAGTTTTCCAGAAAATGTTTTAGACAAAAGTTGTTCGCAATGAGCTAAAAAACATTAATTGGCCAATTTGTTTAAAAATTATTGTAAAAAAATCAAAAATATTAACAAATAAAATTATTTATGTCCAATGGAAAACTTTTTTGCATGTGTGCAATACAATAGTCTTATATTTAAAAATTTTAAGTTGATATATATACTCGTTATCGAAAAAAAAATCGTTTCAGGACCACCGCAAATTTTTTCGCCATTTCTACAAAAATTGCACATCCAAGTATGGACCTTATACTAGAGATTGCAAAAAAATAGTGTTACATTATAATTGTTTTAATCCATAAAGTGTAAAGGGAGTAAATTTGCATATCATAGATTTAAACAATATAATTATAATGTATCACCAATTCTTTTACAATTCCTCGTAGAAGGGCCAAACGTCGATAGTTGAGTGTGTAATTTTCTATAGAACCGTCGCAAAAATTTGCAGTGGTTCGGAAACTAGTGTTTTTTTTTCGTTTTTTTTTGCGAAAAAATGATCCATCTAGGGAAAGAGTCTATAGATCAATTTGAAATTTTGGGCTATCATTTTATATTAAAGACCACTGTATTGCACATGTGAAAAAAAATTTTCATTAGGCATAAACAGTTTCATTTGTTAATATTTTTGAAATGTTTTTTGCGACAACTTTTATACAAACTGACCGATTTAATGCTCTTTAGCTCATTTTGCAAGTTTTTCAAATGCACACAACTTTAATCTGATACATTTTCCGGAAAACTTCATAGTTTTTCCTACAACTCGGAAAAAAACACCAAACCTTAACTTGTTGAACACAAATTTCCTGCAACTTTTTTTTATGATACCATAGGTCATCACTTATTACCACCATCGTCCCACGTACATTCATTCCACTTTTCAGCCCTCTGTATACAATTACGGTAAAAAATCGTGGATTTTCAACGTAATTCGATTATACTGTTTGTAATTTTTGCAATTTTTAAGCAAACATTAACTATTATAATAATAATGTTTATTCGTGATATACATACAAAAAGTATTTTTACAAGTCAAAATAAAACTACACATTATAGTAAAACATTAAGTAGACAACAACAAATCAGTCTAAAATTATTAAAAAAACAAAATTTTTGCAACAAGTCAAGTTTACAAGCAAAACAAGTACATTGAGGGAATCATCCGTGCTTCTCTGTCATATTAAATCATTGAAATTATTTAAAAGAAACTCTTCAATACTGTAGAAAGCTTTTATCTTCAGATAGTTTTTCATTTTGGACTTAAACTGCTGTGTACCGAGGTTTTTAACAACATAAAGAAGCACATTAAAAAATTTCAGCCCATAGTGACTCCCACCATCCCTGGCTCTAGCAGTTCTACTGTAAGTTAAAGTAAAACAATTCCTGCCCCTCGTGTTCAGTTGTGGTAATCACTATTACAGTTATACCTATCGGCATTCTTTTTGATATGCATAAGGTAATTCATGATATAAATAGATGGCAAAGTAAGGATGCCAAGGGAGATAAAACTGGCCCTACAACTTTCTCTGAACCCCAGACCAGACATGATCCTTATACAACGCCTTTGTATGGCAAATACCCTGGAAGTATGCGATGAATGTCCCCAACACAGGACAGCGTAGCTAAGATGTGAGTGGATATGACCATAGTAAGCCTTCGCAAGAACATCATTAGACACTAGGTTTTTCAGATTACGTAATATAAATGTATTTCTGCTTAAAATACTTATAAGATGTTTAGCATGTCGCTTCCATGTCAGTTTAGGGTTAAGATATACGCCCAGGAACTTTACAGCCGATTCACTTAGATTCAAAGCCCTCAGTGAAAAATCCATTGTCTGGGTTTGGGTCTCATTAAGAATTAATTTGTTAGCAGTAAACCATTGCTGAATCTCCGACCCCGTGCTCTCCATTTGTCGACTAAGATTAATCAAATCATCCGCTCTCTCGAGTGCCGTTGTGTCATCAGCAAACAAAATAATAGCTGTACCCTCATTTGAAATACATGTGCTAATATCATTCACATATAAAAGAAACAACAACAGCCCAAGAACTGAGCCTTGGGGCACATCGTGAATGACTGGACTCGGGCTTGATGTCTCACCACCAAATGTTACATATTGGAGATGATTTGATAAGTAAGATTTAATAAGATTGACTGTGCAATCGTTATATTTATAAAGCTTTTGAATCAACAGATAAAGAAAAATATTCCCCTGTGCCTATCATCGAGTTGGTTTAATTTAAAAAAAAAATAAAGACTCTCGTGGGCTAGTTTTATAATTTTCAATACAAATAATAAACATTTGGGCCATAATTGACTAAAGTATAAAAAATAATGGTATTATTTGTATTTACACTGAGATTCCAAAAACGACGTTTGGTGTACTGACACTATACGAGAGTGTCCCGGTTTTTTTTTGAATAAAATTAACTTTCTTTTGGAAAATACTGACAATTTTTGATTTCCTGAGATGAAATAGTTGTTGGGAACTTAATTCTCAAGAGGAGCATAATTACAAAGTTAAAATTTTCTCCCCAGACCTCAAATCTCCAACAGTTATGTGGTAATTGCCTGTTACTTTTCGTAATTATATTCAAAATTTCATATTAAAATTTTTAAAAAATGTTGCCATTTGATGGATTTTTTTTTCCTATTTTTCCTACAATTCCCAACAAAATATCTCTTAATAAATAAACCCGAAAGCCGTATAAACTGATGGGAGTCACATTATTATTTATTTCCGTGATAAAAATGGCTGAATTTTTATATCCCTAGGCAGGCAAGTAGTTATGTTTGATCACGGTGTTCAGCCCCCCGGACAAGAAAGTTAGAGTTTAACTGGTTTAGTTTGAAAGTTGAGCTTTTCTCTAAAACATGCGTCTATACCAAAAGTTAATTTTTGGAGCAATATATTTTAAATTGCCCATTTTGAGCTTAATAATGCAAATCTAGTTTTAAACTTTTTTCAGTAGCTAACTAAATTTCCAATTGAAAATTGTTGTATGTCCACTTTTACTAGATCATTTTGTGGTTGGGGTTTTCTTCTACTTCTTCCTACGAAGCTTTCTAATTGATCTAACTATTTATGACACTGTTCGTGAATTGACTTGTCAAGCCATTGTGGCCATTCAAAAAAATTATTGAATGATTTTAAATGGCGTATTTTTCGGAGATAGTAAGTAAAATAATTTTGTGAGTCAATTCTCCTTTGAACGTGCTTTCGCCAGCTGTATACACCATTATTAATTTGTTGATTTTTGCCAGTTAACATCGGAATCAATATGTTTATTTGTAACAAAGAAGCTAAT
The DNA here is from genome assembly GCA_034092305.1 of Diaprepes abbreviatus. Lineage (NCBI taxonomy): Eukaryota > Metazoa > Arthropoda > Insecta > Coleoptera > Curculionidae > Diaprepes > Diaprepes abbreviatus. The sequence goes on from JASJET010000200.1 coordinate 9,190,226, forward strand.
AATTTTTTGGCTAGTTCGAATTTCAAATACCCATATTTCACACAGCTTTATCACTATATGTACATAAATTTACAATGGTACAGCGGTGTTTGAGCCGTGCAAAAGTATTTAAAATATTTTTTATATTTTTTGAGTTACATATAAAACTAAAATTACATCCTCAGATCCGACAACACCGCCAACTTGTTTCGCCACTTCTTCGCCAACAAGCCAAAGAAAGAAGTCAAGCGAGTTGGGCAATCTTCATGCCATTCTCTTTTTTGTATTATTTTGAATAGTTGCTTCTTGTAGGTATGTACTGCGCGTACCCAGTACTTAAAATGTAGTTTAACTGGAATGGGTTCTTTGAAGATATGAAATAACGTTTTTACAATTATTTTGACGCATGTCTGCGTAAATTATGAGTTACCGGTCGGTGTGGCTGGAATTAATTTAACGGGTATTTAAAAATGCTTTTAACTTTAGTACAGGGCGTCGTTGGGAAGTAAGAAGGTTAATGTACGAGGTTTAATAGTATAATTTTGAGCACATATGTAACTATTGTCGTACTTACAGCTTATTGGTTTGTTTAAAATAATCCCTGGGTAGTCTTACATACATCAAAACCAGCTACTAAAAATATCTTGCCAGAATTACCCTAAAAAGCTAACACATATCACTTGAAATAAATTCATTGTACGTCGTCGGTTTTATAAGTCGATCCTAAAAGGAATTTTTTAATTTTGATCCGGTGATAGTCTTGCAAGCACAAATACCCAATTTAATTGAATAAGAATTTAGAAAAATCATTAGCTTAGAAGCAAGGAAGGAAACATTAAATCTTTCAAAAAAGGTACGATTGAAAAATATTGGGGTAAAAAAATATGCAGTTTGATAAAAACTATTATGATCGTGTTGCATGGCAATGCAGCTCTAATGAAGGATTATTTAGTTTGATAAAAATTGTTATGATCTTGTGGCATGGCAGTGAAGCTCTTGTACGTGGATTTCCTCTCAGCAAAGCATTTATTGTAAAAAACCAACAAGAGAAATATTAAATAACTTAAAACATAATATGTAATACGTTAAATAAATTATAGTCTGAGTTTCATATTTATAAAAACTTACTGATGAATGTAAAAATGGCTCATAGCCGGTATCAAGCTGATGTTTTACAAAAACAAGAAAAGCGAAAGGAAGAAAGTATCCACAGTGAGAAAAAAGAAATACAGCTAAAACTGACTAGTTAGAGTTGAAGAGAAAGACGTTTTGGATGAAGTTAATGGAAAAAAAGCTATAATTTAACAAAAATTATTGAAATTAAAAAAAGTTTTAATTGTTTATATTTAATATTAACATTATTCCAACGTCTAAATTTAAGTTTATAAACGAATTAACGATTGTTTGGAATGAAAAATGAAATTCATTGAAATAATTTTTTTTTATCATAACATTATTTGAGTTTTACCATATTCTTAAAAATCTGGAAAATTTTCAAAATCTATCTGGAAACCCTAGAAATATCAAGGAATCTTTTTATAGAGTCCCTGGACACCCTGTTTATTTCGGTGCCTTAAATCTGGGTTCAGAATTGTATTTCAAGCCCTTTTCCGATCAGTTATTTCGTATGCGTGTGTACCTCACCTTAATAATGCTACCTGTAGAAAACTTTAAAGAATTTGTGTTACATACTGTAAATAAAATAAATTTAAAGTAACATCTTCCCCAATTTTCATATAATATACCAAAATAAATCAATGTTTAGTATCTTAACCCAATACCCTCGAAATATCAAAATCATGTCCCCATGATCCCTGATCTGAAGTTGGTAACTATTAAATCTAGCTTAAGCCCTTTACATAGAATTTTGAAGTCGCTTTAGTAAAGTCAGCCCCATTTCATTTTAGGTCTGACTTGAGTCACTTTTAGGCGCTTTTATTTCGCTTTTTCGCAGTGGCTTTTAAAAGCCACTTAAACTCGACCGGTTTTAAGTCATAAAGGTAGTGATTGAGTCGTCTTTTAGGGTTCCATTTTTTAGGATTTCAAGAACTCTAAGAGAGATATATTTATGGATATCAGAAAACTGGGTCGGTTTTTTGTTTAGCAAGGGTAACAGTAGCTAAAATATGTTGAAAAAAATACAACCATCCTGACTGAAGTTAAAGGACTGGATGTAATATTTTTTTTACCATTTCTTTGTACAACTTCATTCTGTTGCCTCTTATAGTATCAGTTATAAAACGTGGTACTCACAGTAAACTATTTTTTTATTTATTCATCGTATACCTGTATAAATATCTCAAATATCAACATTCAAATTTTCTATCCAAGAAACAGCTGATGGAACAGCCCTCAAAAGTTTTCATTTGTATAATGGCTAGGCCTATTGTCATAATCGTAGACAAGATGGTGGATAGTTTGTCTCTCTTCGCCACAGCCACATGCACTAGTTTCGGACGTGCTTCCCATTTAAACAGGAAGTTGGCACATACTTCACAGTTTGTGTGGATTTGGTTTAATCTGCTCCATGTTTCACTGAGCAGAGTGCATCCAAGTGGTGCATGTTTAGTGAGGAAGACACGGTGGATGTTTGGACGTACACTAGCTCGTTCCCATTCTTGTTCCAGTTTGAAATTGTTGTTAATTAAAAGTTCAGCGGTTTGGATCCAAAGTGAACCAAATTTACTTGTTTGCAAACAAATGCTCGTGAAGAATGTGGTGAACATTTGGTGTATTCAACTTAAGCGTTGTTTCTATCTGAATGCACATCATACGAATGTCTTCTTTCTACCAGTAGTTTTCTTAAAACCTTAGCATTTTTGTCAATAGTTACCTCAATTGGTCGTCATTCTCCATATCAAAATTTTCATGTTGAAATTGAGAAAATGATCTTTCGGTCGTTCTTAAGGATGGGCAACCAACATTTGTGACATTTCTTCTAAACATTGTTATTTTGTTAACCCACGCTTAACAACATTATCGCCCAAACACTGCAACGCTTGAATTCCGCTAATTATCTTAAAAATAGTTGAATTTCTTTTTTAATGACCTATCAAGTGAAGTGGCACATGGCATATGTTTCATTTAAAAATAATAGAGGTTAGTTTTCATCTCTTAGGAAGATTGTTGTGTTTTTGGTTATTACGTTTTTGGAAATTTCTATAAAATTATTGGTCATTTTATTTTTGAATTTATTGCAATTAAAAGTTCCCATTTTGTATTTCATTAATTTCGAGCTTATCTTCACTCTGGTACTAACATTATTTTGGTGTTTTACAGTATTATAAATTGATAAATGCTCCATATAGAGTATCCAGAACTTCAAGTCTTAGTACTTCATAATACAGATTTTTTTTATATTAGTTAATAGACTCAACAGTGGCTTTTTTAAATAACGTTCGCAGAGAACGAATTATTTTTTGAATCAATATGTAACACTAATTAAACAAAAAAATTATTGGTTCTCGTGGAGTTTTTCGAACTAGCTTTCAATATTCTAACCTTAGATAATTTAAGCAGAGTAATTCTACTGTGCTTCCAGTATGATTAAATTTAATATTTTAAAATCCACTTATTCGTCCGTTTTGCTAAAGATTTTGTTCCCAAAATTAAAAAAAAAATAATTCTCAGTAAGACAATTTACTATTTGTTATAACATGGGTTAAAAACATAATCTTACTTAAAGATAGTTTTAACTAGTATTTTACAAGTAGGAAATTCCTAATGAACTAAAAATAGGACAATTCACCATAAAACCAATTTTACAGCATTCAAAAATCAATTATGACAAATTATAACATAAATGGCGGTACAGAAGAGTTACAAAAAGCTACACAATTTAATAAAATACTTTTCCAAACTGCAATATTAATAAATCGTGGTAGAATACATAGTCATTGCATTATTTTTACAAAAATTAATATAATGAGCATGTATTATACAACGATTTAGAAGTGTTACCCTTTTGTGAAAGTTTGAAGCTTTCGCGAGTTGGAAATGCGTTTTTCAAATTTGTTGCTCTATTCGGTCATACCAGTAGATTTAAACAACAATACATTTGTTCGAACATTATGTTTGATGGTGGAGAACGGCTTTTTGGATATTTGGCAGGCGTAAATATTTTTATTTAATTTTGCTTTCATTTTTTTGTTCTCGTGATTCCTTTGAGTATTTTTACTGTTTAAAATTACTACAATGCGAAATTTATAATTAATATCAACAAAACGAGGATTTAAAAACTTATTTCTATCGATAAATATTGTTAGATAAACACGTAATAAACATCTTAGATTATGAAAGAAAGAGGATGTCACACTGTGCAAGTCAAATTGTTACCACTTGCCACATATCCTGAAACACCAGTGGCGTATCACACAGGACCAAATATGCAATAATTTAATTTACAGAAATTACCCAAATTTAAATTTTCAACACTTTTGTTTGATTTATAAAATTATTATTTATTGAGTTCAAACTAATGAAATTGTTTTTTAAACATTTTATTTGTTAGCTCAAATGATAATAAAAATTTTGGAGGCAGTGTTTAATATATTTTGAAAAGTATAACGATTGTGGTAACATAAATACATTGTGGTAACTCAAGTTATCTATAGAAATGTTTTTACTTACTTACGTGGAAACTTATTATCAACAAACTTCTAAGATAGGGTCAGTATTTTTTTCTATATTAGAGACCAATATATCCATGCATTTTTTCTGCCAAGTTTTAATAATTTTTCTAAGATTTTTTTGTATAAAGTTAGTGTTATTAGTATCTACAAAGTATATTAATTCGTACAAAAATACTTTATTCTAAGGAGGTAAAAAACACATATACATCTTAAAGTAGCTTATTTATATATCAAAACAAAATATTAAAGCCTTATTGTCAAAATATGTTCCCATGAAAAAATAAAAATGAACGTAAGAAACACTTTTTTTTATCGTTAAATGAGCTCGATTTTTACCAACCTGTCGAACAAGCTGGATTCAGAAAACACTTTAGCACGACAGATCACCTTCACACCATAAGAATACTAGTTGAGAAATGCACTGAATATAACTTACCGCTCCATATGGCTTTTGTAGATTTCCAGAAGGCATTCTACTCCGTCGAAATATGGGCAGTATTACAATCCTTAGAAAACGCAAGAATCGATTCAAGATACATAAACATCATAAATAACATATACGAAAATGCAACCATTCAAATAAAAATAGACGACAAGACGAAAACGAACCCCATAAAACTACAAAGGGGAGTGAGATAAGGGAACACTATCTCGCCAAAACTGTTCACCCTAGTCTTAGAGGACATTTTTAAGGGACTTAAATGGGACATCAAAGGTATAAACATCGACGGAATATACTTGAACCATCGCAGATTTGCTGATAACATAATCTTAATAGCAAGTAATATCCAAGAATTGAACGAAATGCTACAACAGCTAAATGACGTATCCGCATCTGTAGGCCTTAAAATGAACTACAACAAAACAAAAATAGTGAGCCACGAACAGGCAAACATAACAATGCAGAACTAGAGGATAGCAAACGTCGAACACTATATTATACTTGGGTCATGACATCAGATTAGGGAAATCAAACCAGCATGCTGAAATAAAAAGAAGAACACAGCTGACATTGGCCGCTTTCGACAAACTTGCATACATCCTGAAAAATAATTCAATTCCCATAAATCTAAAAAGAAAAGTATACGATACATGCATATTACCGGTGTGTACGTATGGATTAGAGGCCATGTCCCTCACCAAAAAGTCCGCTAAAAAATTAAAAACAGTCCAAAGAGCGACGGAAAGAAACATGCTTGGAATATCATTAAGAGACAGGATTAGAAACACCGAGATAAGACGCAAAACGAAAGTCAAGGACATCGTGGAGGAGGTTGCAAAGATGAAGTGGCGATCAGCTGGTCACATATGAGGACAACAGATGGATACGAAGAATCCTGGAATGGAGACCGAGGGAGACAACAAGAAGCACGGGAAGACCTCAAAAAAGATGGGTAGACGACATAAGGACAGTGGCGGGCAAACAGTGGATGAGATTGGCGAAGAATAGAGAAAGATGGAAACAATTGAGAGAGACCTACATCCAGGAGTGGATGTACAAAGGTTGACAAGGAGATAGGTCGGGCTATTATAATAAGTGTTTATTGAGAACACTTGTTGCCTAAAAACAGAAACGTGCAATATATAGGCATATTTTTATTTATTTATTCATGTACTCAGCAGTATTATAACAAAAATACATTTTCTCTATATTACAATTAATAATTCTATTAATTACATAACAATCAAACACCTAGGTATACAAATAACCATATGTGTTTTATTAGAAATATAACAAAACAATGTTCTCTACGCTAATTAAATTTCACATTTGTGGAAGACGAGGCAATGTGTAGACGAAGAAAAGAGATTCATAAATTCGAAACCATGACAGTAATTGAATAAAAAATTGCATTATATACTAAAAAGTAAAGACGCAACATAGTATAAAAAATTAATTGTATTTTATTTTGGCTGCAGGTATTTTGGTGATTCAGGAAAAAGTCATTGGTCAGGATTTTTTGATGGCTTCTTATCTTCAATTTTCATATTAATCAGAACTCCACATTTAACATTTTTCTAAATCTTATAAAAATTAAAACAAATTATAAATTTTAATGCATATTTTTAAATTTGTATTAAAAAAGTAGAATAAATTGAAGTAAGAGGATAATTTGTTGAAACTTTTTTAAGAAATTCCTACGCCTCTGGAAATGGGCAAATTCTGAAGGAAAAATGTTCTGTAAACGACAGATTATATATTAAAAATTTTAAAACTATCATAAATACCTAAATTTAAACATACGTTATACAATTGGTAAGCGTTTTCATCTAGATATTAGTCTAAGTACCAAAAAAATTAATGTCAATTTAAGTATGCTAAAACGCCATGTCCATTTTTTACCTTAGAAAAGTAACTCCGAGCTTTTTTCCGCTGTGACTTTTGTAATTATATGCTCAACAAATCACCATAATAATGTTTAATCTTTTTTTTATAAATTCCTGCCACTTTTTATACTAAACACCACACACGTCGTGTGTTTGCCACATATAAAATGGCTGCCGCTTAAAAACAGCCTCAAACACCTAACATTGGTAAAAATGGCATGCGAGACATGCTTTCTCTTTCTTAGTCTGAGATAAACGTAATGATTTAGGCAACCAAAAACTCACTTTTAGTTTATTGACCGGTTACTTTTTTCTCGAACTGACGTACCGATTAACATACTATACTATTTTAAATAAAGCAATTAGAAAAGGATAGCATAAAATCGGTGTTGGTATCAAAAAATAAAAGAACTCTTTTCGCAATATAAATAAAAATATTATCACGTTATTTAGCAACCACACGTCGAGTCGTAGTTCTGACGATATGTTAATACTTATATAGGGGAATTAGTTGGTTCCCCTCTTAGAATTTTTCTGTTTTTTATCTTGGGAAATATGCCGTCTCTTCCTTAGTATTTTGACAAACATATATTTTAGTCATAAGAAACTAAATAACAAATGTCATAGTTTCCATTATGGATTAAGTTAGAGCCTTTGTTGTATTCAATTCTAGAACTTTATAAGTCTTAATATACAGAGTTGGCATTAATGATATATATTTTTGACTATTCTTTTTGATGTGTGTACATTTAGTAATTGCTTAATATTTAAGTATAATTTAGGAATATATTTAAAAGTGTGTTGTATTATCTTTGAAAGATAACGTATGGTATGTCTGCATTTTCTTCCAAAAAATTAGCCCAAAGCCATTGAAAATTGGAAAAAAGATCCTTTAGATATTTTTAAAGGTTTTCATGATGACTTTTTGTTATGTAAGTAAATGGGTGCCCCAGTATATAAAAGCCCTATGATGATATTTCGAAAATTGTTTGTACCTTTCCTGTATGAAGATGTATTGAATTTCTATGTTTTATAAATAATTTTTTTGTTTAAATTCGGAGCAGAACAGTAAGGTATTATTCCATACTCTTGTCATTCTTACATATTAAATTTAAAAAATAAATCCTCTAAAAGAAAAGAATATATTTAGGTCATCACTTACAATAAAAAAAAGTGAAAGGACTTTTTATTTCTAAGTTTAAAGGAAAAAAAAACTAATAAATAATAAATTCTATTAAAGAATTACCGAACATTCCAAATAAATATTCTTTTGTTCCAAGTCAGTGAAGGTTCAGTACACTTCGTGGTGCCCCCCGGCGGGCGGCCAAACGATATAGCGGCATATTTCACGATTGACACGGTGAACAGATTTTTAATGAGATTTTATCTCTTGTTATTCACCGTACTTATTGCTCGTTTTGCATGGTTTCGCTATACAGGTTGCTGTTCGGGGGGAAACATTCCGAGTATACTAAGGATTTACTTAACTCTATCGATACATTGCTCAAAAATATCGATATCATATTAAATTTATTAGAAAGAGGGAGAACTAAAAATAAGTGAATTCAATCGATTTTTATTAAAGTTTTAATTCGTAAAAGTTGAATGGATTCGAACCTTTACGATACTCCAATATTATTCTGTATTTTTAACTACACCTTCCAATTTAATTACTTATATCGCTAAAAATATGTATATCAAAAGATAATCGGCCCGTCCAAGCTTTAAATGGAGTCTTTGGGTAACTTTAAATTTAATCATATAGAGCAACTTTTTTAAAAATTACATTACTCTGTAGGTAAATCCAACCAATCGTCTTAAAAGATAAAAAATAATATAAAGAAAATTCAGATATCGACACGGAAATATCGATAGTGCCATTTCATTTCTAAATCAAATATCATTTTATTTACTTGAAGAAATGGCACTGAGAAGATAAAATTTTACGTTTGGGCGGAGGAATGTTAAAAGTCATGACATGCGTAAAAATTTTAAATATCCGTAGGCCATAACTCTTCTTTGTCGATAACCCAGTTTACGTACGTCAAAACGGTATTACTGTTATGGATTATCGAGATTTTTGAAACTAAAAAACTCAGTTCTGGTACACACTGTATTAAATAACACACTTCTTTTAATTCTTATCCTATTTATTAATTCTTTCTCAATCACATTTAAATTGGAAGTTTTAAGTAGAAAATGGAGAGAATTGTACAAGTAGCACTATTTGAATGATGTAGCTGGTCAAAGTATAAAATCGATAATAATAACAAAATCTTAAATATTATTTAAAATCGGCATCTTGAAAATCATAGAGGTTCTTAAAAAACAAAATTTTTTTAATGTGATGTAGCTGGTCAAAGTATAAAATCGATAATAATAACAAAATCTTAAATATTATTTAAAATCGGCATCTTGAAAATCATAGAGGTTCTTAAAAAACAAAATTTTTTTAATGAAAGCTTGTTTGTGATACACCCTGTATCTTTGCGGCTATATATTTATGATGTCTACGAAGATAATGACATGAAAAATTACATCTTAAATAAATGCGACGAAAAAAATTACATCATTAATAAATAGGGCGAAAAAAATTGCGTCTTTAAAATGTACAAGAAAGTAAATTCCATCTTTAAAATGTGTGACGAAGAAGATTCCATCTTTAAAATGTGTGACGAAGAAAATTACATCTTTAAAATGTGTGGCGAAAACTATTCCAATTTTAAAAATACCACGAAGAAAATCTTTTACCAAAAAGTGCAGTGAAAACTGTTACAGCAACTAAAGTTCGAGAAAAAAATTATATTTTAGAACATTGCGACGAAGAGAATAAACAACTCTTCAAACATTCTAACGAAAACTATTACAACAATAAAAGTGCGGTGAAAAAAATTACAGTAAAAATATTGCGACGAAGGCAATGACACTTCAAAAAGTGCGTTAAAAACTATCACAGCTATAAAAGAGCTGTGAAAAAAATACATTTCAAAACTTTGCGACGAAAAAAGTGATTCTTCAAAAAGTACGACGAAAAATATTTTCTACCATCATCACTTCTTCATATATGCGACGTAAACTAGAATGCCAAACGGCAAAAAAAAAATTACATTTTTAATACATGCGGCGAAAAAAATTACATCTTCAAAATATGCGGCAAATTATCTTCACCATATTTTAAGAATTATAATAGTTTTAGATGTACTTTTAAAAGTGTAATTTTTTCAGCCACATTTTCAAATTTATAATAGTATTCATCGTACTGTTGGATGCGTAATTTTTTTCGCCGCATTTTTGGTATCGTAATAATTTTCAGCGCACTTTTGAAAACGTAATTATTTTCTTCGAAATTACAAAAATGTAATTTTTTTACACCGAAATTTTATAAAATCATAGTTTACGCCGCACATTTTGAGATGTAATTTTTTTCACTTCATACTAAATATCTATATTTTCTCCTATTAAAGCACCAACAAGAATATTTTCTTCATGATGGAAAACTAATTAATAACTAATTTGAAGTCAGTTGATTATTAAATCAAGTCACATTGAATGGCAATACATCATGACGAATAATCAACTAATAATTTCAGTAATTAAAATTCGCCCTCGTAATATAATGTTTATATCAAAACATCCGGATTTTCTCAAGATACTTACTAAAATGAAGAGAAAGTTCAGAACAAAAACAATTAATTTAATATGGTATTCAGGCGGTATTCCTTTAGTTTTTTCATTTTATTCAGTAAAAATAGCACCTGTTCTTCAGCAAATTGTTCTTATTTATATCGAGTTTTGTAACAAAAACAAAATTATCTCGCTTAACCGCTTTCTTCCATCATTTCGTATCTCTTGATCCGATCTTAAAATGTGATATAATTCTTTAGTTAATTAATGTTAATTAAAGCCTGGGTAGTTTCCTTGTTTTTGTGCAAATTTAATTCCGTTTATAGATGATTTAAATTAGAAAATATTTTAATTTATTAATATTGGCTACGCGGTGATAAAAAATATCTCATCAAAAACATATCGGTAAGAAACGGGGCCAAGTTTAATTATTAAATTAGTGAGATCTTAATCGGAGACAAGTCTATAACATCCTCGTTAAAGCTGACACTTTGGTGTCCAGATATCTGCTTGTATGAGGGTAGTCCCAGAAGTACCCGATCTAACAAAGAAAAGAAAAAATTTAGGAAAAATATCTTTATTTCTCAAGATAGTCTAATTTTGCCTCGATACACTTCTCAGTGGTGTTCAATAGCTTCGATACTGTGTTTATAATAAGAACTGTCAAACTCCTCTAAGTAGCTATCAACTGCAGACTCCACCTCTTCATTTTTGGCAAATTTTTTATCACCGAGTAAGTTTTTTAAGTTTGGAAATAATTCGTGGGTCTAAATCTGGCGAATATGGTGCGTGAGGAAGCAGTTCTAACTCAAACTCATTGATTTTGGCCATTGCGATAACGGATGTGTGAACTGGTTCATTGTCCTATTGAAACAGCACTTTCTTTTTCGCCAAATGGGGGCGTTTTTCCTCTATTTCATCACTCAAACGCGGCAATAAGTTCACATAATAGTCGTTGTTAATTGTTTTTCCTTTTTAAAGATGATAAATGAAAATCATTCCACGCGCATCCCAAAAAGCTAATGCCAAGACCTTGCTAGCAGATGAAAATATCTTCGCTGCCTCTGGAGCCGATTTTCCCCGTTCAGTCCATTGTTTTGACTGTTTCTTCGTCTCGGGTGTGAAGTGATGGGCTCTTGTTTGATCCATAGTTATGAATCGATGCAAAAACTAGGCTTTACTGCTGTGAAACATCTCCAAGCACTCGATTAAAAGATCCTCACGATGTTGTTTTTGGTCCATTGTGAGCAAACGCAGCACCCATCTTACGAACACTTTTCTCATATCCAAATTTTCGGTTCTTCTTTTTGCTGTGTCGTGTCGTGTCCCCTTCACGTTGGCAATTACAATAGCGAGTTAATCATAGTTCTCTGCTATTCTCAATAGCTGTTCAGCACTGTGTATTCCTCTCTCGGATGTTCCTTAGCCAAGAGATCTGTTTGCTTCCAACACCAACACCCTCGATCTTACCCTTCATTATCAGTTGAAGAATTCTGTACAGATCCCCTGTGAGAACATGGCCAAGAAATGCTAGTTTTCTACATTTTACAGTTGTCAGCAATTCACGAGTGATATCTGCCCCATTTAAAAGCGCTATATTAGTCTGCATAACTACCTAAGGTATTCACAACATTCACCTATGAAACCACATCTCTAATGCCTCCAAACGATTGATTGTGGGAGTCTTCAGTGTCCACACCTTCACCCCATACAATAACAATGACCAGATGTAACATTGAACCATCCTTTGGCGAAGTTTTAAGTTTAGATTGTCATTGTAGACAAGCGATCTCATTTTTAGAAAAGTTGTGTGGGCTGATTTGATTCTGCATTTAACTTCCAAGGTACTTGAAGTGGGAGACTTTTTCAACAATGTGTCCATTTATTACCAGCGAAGCGTCTGGATATGGTAGACGACTGAAAATCATAAATTTAGTTTTAGCATTATTTATGTTGAGTCCCATTTTTTCCCAACCCTATGAACATAATCTAAGAGTTGTTATAGACCCTGAAGTCTATCACTTATGATGGCTGTATCATCGGCATAACGAATCCTGTTTTATGCTCGCCGTTGATTTTTAACCCCAAATATTTTGTTATGTAGGACTTTCATAAAAACTTTGTCCGAATATAAATTAAACAGCAGTGGAGTGAGAATACATCTCTGTTTAACGGCTCGTTGAATTTGGCAATCTTACCATTAACTCAGACCACTGCCCTCTGAGGCCGATACAGATTTTCCATAATCCGCACATCCTTGCCATTTTCAGTTCAGAAATTTGAAATATTTGCAAGATTAATTTTTTGTAGAAAATTAAATTCCAAATCGAATTTTACTTCGTTTTTGAGCTGTATTCAAAAAATTAAAAAATGGCTAGCCAGATTCGCTAAGAAGATTTAAAACTTAGACCCGATCTAGTTGCCTTGGAAATTAGATTTTCTATATGACCAGTTTTGTTTTTCTTATGATATTGTTTTAATTGCATTTTAAAGGTTCAAAACTTGCTTGACTTATTTTTATCATTGTCAATTTAAATTCTCTACTGTTAATCTAGGCCGGTTTTAAAGTTATACCATCTTAGTGAATTGGGGAGGCATGTCTAAACTTCCTAGCACTATGTAATTTTATCATTTTTGGGTGACCAATAAACAGATGAAGCAATAAAAACACTTTAACACAATTGTTCATTTCTTTTTTGAACACACCATTGTAAATATCCCATTAATTTTGCGTTTGGTAAATATGAAATTTCTATTCTATCAATACAAGTTTGTTTTTCCTATAAACCTACTTAAAAGAGCAGTCAAACCATTACACAAAATAATTGTTATTAGTACGTGAACGCACTTTACTTTCGGTCGCGTGCCGCACCGACTTATTAAAGTTATGAATCATCCTTCTAACGAAACATAATTGGCTGTGTTGTTTCTTATTATACAAGGTGTTCGTTTCATAACGTCGATTTGCTAAAAATTCGCGGTTCCGTAGACAGGGAGGTCAGCCAATTGCGATACGAATCATTTATACAATAAATTAAATTCAATGAGAGAAAAACTAAATTCATGTACCGAACGTTCGTGATTGATTAACAAGGCAGTGTTGGTGCAACATGAGTACCTGGTTTGAACAAGCCTACTTTTCACTTCTAAGATCAAGGCGAAAATCTAGAAATAATGGGACAACGGGCAACTAGTCATTTAGGGTTCTGATTCTTGGATTATAAAAAAAATATATTAGCAAAAATTTGTTTCTGTTCCATACAATTTTGTTATATATATTTTCTAGTTGTTTACAGTGACAGCATGTAAATTAGTACTTTAACTATTGTAAACCACAAGATAATTTTTATTACCTTTAAGTTGTGACTAGAATCTAGGCAGTTCGAAAAAAAAAGCTGGACAAAAATGTTTTATTAAATTCGTTAAAATGTGAAATATTAATTATACAAAATTAACATATGTACAAGAAGAAATAAAAAGTGTGATTACATCACGCAACAAATTACAAATTTTTTTTCACTGAATTAACAGTATGTAATACATTCCAAATTGGAGCTGGATATTAGTGACACACAGTTTGGCTTCCGGAACGGGGTGGGTACAAGAGAAGCATTATTTGCTTTTAATGTGCTTACTCAAAGATGCTTAGATGTCAATCAGGACCTCTATGTCTGCTTCATAGATTACTACAAAGCTTTTGATAGGGTCAAACATGACAAACTGATACAGATTCTCAGAAGCAAAAATTTGGATGAAAGATTTAAAGTTGATGTCAAATCTGTATTAAAATCAGCGAGCGGCAGTAAAAATTGAACAGGAAATATTCGGAGATGTGGAAATACAAAGGGGAGTCAGACAAGGGTGTATATTGTCACCTTTACTATTTAACCCTTATTCTGAAGAGGTCATATTGGAAAGTCTCGAATCTGAAACAGCAGGGATAAAAGTAAACGGAGTTTTAATCAACAATATTAGGTATGCAGATGACACCGTAATAATAGCTGATAGTTTGAAAGACCTAGGCCTATGGCCTCTCTCTTAACACGAAAAAGACCAAGTTCATGATAATTAGTAAGAACAACACCAATAATAATGAAACCCTAATGGTAGGAGGCCAGCACATAGAAAGAGTTAAGAAGTACACTTACTTGGGAACCCTAATAACAGAATATAATAACTATACCGTCGAAATAAAAACCAGAATCAAGAAAGCACGTACCAACTTTATTAGAATGAAAAAGGTTATCTGTAGCAAAGATCTAACGTTAGCCCTAAAAATGCGACTGACTAAATGTTACGGATAAAATGAGAAGACTCTTTTGAAATGTGGACCTATAGAAGAATTCAGAAGATTTCGTGAGTGGATCGAGTTACGAACGCCGAGGTGTTGAGAAGAATGGGGAAAGAAAAGGAAGTCGAGATAACAGTAAAACAGAAAAAACTGCAATATTTCGGACACATTATGCGGGGAGAAAAGTACAGCATCTTACGGCTCATAATCCAAGGCAAAATAAGTGGCAGAAGAGGCGTAGGACGACGACGAATTTCATGGCTACAAAACCTAAGGGAATGGTTTGGATGCAGTTCAAAACAACTATTTAGAGCAACTGCCTCAAAAATCAAAAAAGAGCTATTATGAATGACAACCTCTGCAATGGAGAAGGCACTTGAAGAAGAAGAATAATGATAATGAGGCTTATAAAGCATTCAGATCACATCAAGTTAGTAAAAAACGTTTATTGATTTTTTAGTCATTCTAAATTACCTACCATATCCTTATTTTTCATTAAAAAAACTTAAGTTTTTTTGAACGATTGGCCTTGAAGCCACTCCTCACAGTACCCCTCTAAAGGCACCAACAGAAGTCTGCAAGCATGTCTGATTCCCCCGTTTCTGCAACTGCTATTGCCTGGTGACAACATTCATCATTTCCATTACTAACTGAGCCCATATTTTACACAAAGAAATTTAAATGGGAACGTAGAAAGTGAATTTTCAGTGACATTGAATTCAAATTTGTGATAGACATCCAGCATTATTTTTATTTTTTTCATGGAAGTCGGATAACTGTGCTTAACGAAGAAATTTTTTGTGGCATCGACAAAAGCCAACCAAGCCTTTTTTCCTTCCAGAGGCTGGATAGTCAAAAAGAATGATCGTTTAATTTTCTTGTATCAGACCCTACAAAAATTCCTGCTTTAATTTTGACATCACTTATTGCAGGAATTTTTTTTTGGAGAACTGAAATCGAGACGGGTCTATGCAATACAAAATTTTGATTAAACAGCGTTAGGTAGTGATGAAGTAATTTTCTTATGTGGCATCAATAGTAAATTTTTAACATTTTTCTGACAAAAATGTATCCACTTCTTAAAAACCAGTATTGTTTTATGTAGTGTTTGTTCTGGATTCTTATTTACACTGGAAACAGTAATAGTTCGTATAGCCGATTTGCAATTCTAAAATTAAGCCACTACTTTTAAATCAGCACATATTTGCCATTTGTTCGCTGTATATTTGATCTTTTCCAGAGAATGTTTTGAAATATCATAAGTTTCTTTTAAGCGAGTGCTGTAAGGTATGGGCAAAGACACATCACTCAATAAGTTCCCAGTCTGACCATAGATGACACCTCTCTTGACATACTCGTAGGATTTCTGGATACTAATCTTCAAACGATACGTATCAAAATTTCATGACATTCCAGTTATTAGTTTACCAGTTACAATGATTTTAGTGAAACAATTTTTGTTATTTAAAAAAAAATGGATAATAGAAAATTGTGTGTGGATCAAACAGTGTCTTGATCAGCGTTATGGAGACTGCACCAGGAGAATCAACTATTATTGACTGGTATGCTGAATTTGAACGCGGCCATACAAACACCGATGATACTGAACGCTGTGGTCGCCCAAAATCGGCATTTGTTCCGGAAGACAAAAATTCCACGAAATAGTTTTAGCTAATCGTAAAGTGAAGTTTCTTGCAATATCTGACTCCTTAAAGATATCAGAAGGTAGTGTATTTTCAATTTTAAACGAAAATTTAAGCATGTTTAAGTTGCTTTCGAAGTGGGTGCCGCGTGTGCTCACACCGGACCAAAAACAAATACGCGTCGACGATTCAGAGCTCTGTTTGTAGCTATTCAAGCGAGATTTCTTGCGTTGGAATTAGACAGTGGATGAAACATGGATCCACAATTACACATTTGCCGGTGAAAGTCGTCCAAAGCAACCAAAAACTCAAAAGTCAACTGACTGGGTGATGGCATACGTATTTTGGGACGCGCATGGTATTTTGTTCATTCATCTTGAGAAAAATAAAACCATCAATACTGAATATTACATGGCATTATTGAATCGATTGAGTGTAGAAATGAAGAAAAAACTGTCTCACATGAAAAAGAAACAAGTGCTGGTTCACCAAGACAATGCACCGTGTCACGAGTCGATGAGCTTCGAACGGCTTCCCCTCCTACCGTACTCTCCAGATCTGGCCTCCAGCGACTACTGGCCTTTTGCAGATCTGAAAAAGATGTCCTAGGAAAACAAATTTGACTCAAATGAAGTGATTGCCGAAACTGAGGCCTATTTTGAGAGCAAAGACGAATCGTTCTACAAAAATAGCATCGAAAAGCTAGAGCAGCGTTGGAATGAATGTATCACTCTTAAAGGAGAGTATGTTGATGAATATAGTCCGATTTCCGAAAAAAAAATGTTTTTCTTAGTTACACAGTTACAGTTATTGATTGTTGGTTATAGAATAAAACTGTTTTTAGACTTAATTTTTTCTCTCTCAATAAATAGTCTCCACTCTTCTAGTGAATGCAGCCGACGTCAGGCTGTAAAAGAATCGACTGTTTTAATTTTAATCCTAATATTTCGGATTTTTCTTTGGTCAAATCTAAATCTCTAACAAGGTTATTTAGTTCTAATTGACTTATCAAATGTGATTCTGTAATAGTTGGATCTTGAAATACCTCTCCACTAGAAGAGCCGAGTTCGTCGCCATCTTCCAAATAACTCGATGAACTTGAAGAAGGTTTTAGGATCGCATTGAACCTGATAATGCGTAAGCATGTTTCTCTGAACTTTTTAATTTTTTAGAAAAACCTTTCACATTTCTCAAATAGAAGCAATAGTACTGTATGTGGTCCTTCAGTTCACACCACTGAACTGGTACATCAAAAGGCATTTCTTTTATAGTACCGTTGTAGCAACCCGTAAAATGTTCATAACATTTTAAACAACAACCTCGAGGCACCCATAATTTATCTCGATTTTTAATTCCAGACTTAAAATAAGCTTGATAACATTTTTCAAGCAGCGCGGAAATTGTTTTTTTTTTTACTTATTGTTTTCATGATTTTTGAATACAAAAGAGAAATATTTTTGTGAATACCCTCAAAAAAGTTCCGATGAGTAAACAAAACACCAGTTATCTACGTTTTGAAACTTGATATCGAAATATTTTTATGTACGAGGTCTGTTCAAAAAGTTCCTGCATTTTTTTTTTTCTACGAAAGTGGTAGAGCTGGAGTCAATGTTTGTATCTCGGTATATAGTGGCAAAGATCCCCAACATTCAGTAAAAATTTGACCTTGATCGGATTTGTTTGGCAGTGATTTTTGTACCAGTATTTTCCAGCGTTTGTCAAAAATAGAGCGAGCTTCTTTATTAGAGCAACGAACCAACATCAGATACCTAGTAAAACTTAAATAATCGGGGTAGTCATTTTTTTGATGTTGGAATCATTCAACGCACCATGACGAGGTGCCTGAATAGCCTCGTCCAAGAAAAAATGCAACATTGTTTTAGAGAACGGGTGAAATGTTGGGGCAAAAGTGATGCTATTTCTATAACTGAATAAAGCGATTTACATTTTTTATCCACTCGAACTTTTTGAACAGACCTCGTACTTAATCCGAACACCATCTGTAATTTTCAATTACGCAGGTGTCATTTTGATTAAGTCAAAACATTATTGTCTAAAATTAATTTTATTTGTATTTATTTAAATAAAAAATTATGAACTTTGCGAAATTAGAAACATCGTCTCACTTCTATTATCTTATGAAAATTTAAAAAATGATTACTTATACTCCAATTTTTAATATTTTGTTGTTTACTATTGTGATGTCACTGTAAGATCTGTTGGATAGTAACACAGTGATAATTATTGCCATAAAACTTTTATTTGTCTCTTTCAAAAATTTAAATTATCTATATACTAATTTAAAAGAAAATAATGTCAGTTTACTTATTATCCGAGCTAATCTCCGAAAGAACTCAATCAAAGAAAAGTCTGTTACCAAATTTTTGGAACAATAAAAAATTTTGTTGAAACTCCACACAGTTAGACTTGAACAAATATTTACATAAATAGATTCAACCACCTAGGCTTTCACTTCCTGTGGATTACTTTTTGGATTTTTTTGTGGATTATCGGATTTTTCAGTCAAAATTTCCAATATCGAATCTAAAAATAATAATTGGAAATTTTTAATGGTTTTTATAATTAGCACAAAAGGTTTTGGGTAATAGATAAATTAAAGTGCCTTAATTATAGTCTTTCTTGGGATTTTTGAGCCATTTTAGAATTAATCAGTTGTTATATTTCTCAGGATAAAAAAACTCCCCAGAAGGTGTACTGTTCTTTATTTTTACCTATCGGAAAACATTTTTATAAGTTCAAGAATACACGCCCTGGGTGTGATTTAGTAATAATGAACGTTTATTTTAAAAAAATAACTATTTTTAACTTGATATATTGATCAGTGCATTGGGGGACCAAAACCATTTGTCAAAAGGAGTTGCGGAAGTAGACTAAAATACGATTTCGTGTCTCTTTTGTTGACCTATTTGAAAAACGCAAGCGGGAAATTATGGTATATTTAAAAAAACATTTGCTTTTATGTCTACCGTCGTAAAAATATAATTTTTCTAAAAGGGTACAAAGACCTAGCCGCGAAAGGTACTAGGAAGTTTTTACTGTCAATTAGCATGATTATTAAAATGCAGAAATCTAAATACTAATACACAAAACATGTGCATGTGTAGTCTTTTTACATTTAATAAAGATCAATAATTACCAATAATTAAATGTAGAAGTGTTGCTTAGAAACTGCATACGCTGATTTTTATTACCGTTTCTAGCAAAACTTTTCGAATATCGAATTATTTAGATGTTTTTAAATATATTGAACATTTCTAGGAACAAATTGTTACATAAGTGATGAAAGCAAACTATTTAGTAATACATCGTCGCGTAACTTGACTTCAACTTTCCGAGGCAGAATAAAAAAAAGTTGTAGTTTACAACATTAACTTTCGGTTTAGTTAGAAAAGTCATCGTTTCGAACTAAAAATAATTTAAATAAATAGACGCAACCAAAATGTTATACGAAATAGTCTAAGTCATAGGTAAATATAGTGACGTAAATTCTGGGATGGATGAGACTTACCCAGGGATGTTGGGGACAATGCAAGAAAAAACCCTATATAAAATGTAATAGCAAAAGATAGGACGGAGCCAATAGGGGGGGGGGGGGTGTCAAAGTTGGCTAAAACAGGTTTTTTGAATCTACCAGCCAAGGAACACATTTTGAAAAAAAAAGTCAGAAGTTGTAGAGATTTTAAAAACCTACAATTTGAGCTTTTGTGCTATCATTTTTGTTAATTTGTTATTGAAAAAAGGCCAAAAGAAAACCTCAAAGTCAGCCTTTTTTTGCACTTTTTTGCTTTTAAAGGGAAGTCCTCATCTTTCTGAACAAAATAATATTTTATATTAGTAAATCGAATAATTTGTTGCTAAGATATTGCTAATTGTTTATCCCAAGGCGCAAAATGTTGATTTTTATAACTTTTTTTTTGAGTGAACATTTTGACTTCCACTAGGGTTCAATCTCTTCGTGAAGGCCTAAACTTTCATATTTTGTTAGGATCAATTGAAAAAATTAATTTTTAATAATAATAATTATCTTTATTTCGAATTATGTCACACATACATTTTCTGCACAAAGCACTTGAAACATACAAACATAAAAGAAATTGCGTCATCAAAGAAAAAGAAAAAAACCATTATGCACAATAATCCTGAAAACAATATGGTTCTAAATCTATTAACAGTTTTTTAACTTTAATTTTAAATATCCTTAGACTTTTTAAGCGTTTAACATTATTTTGATAGCCTATTGTAGAGTTTTAAACACATACATATAGGATTTTTCTCTATCAGTGTTAGTTTATGTATGGGATATTTTAAATTTAAAGTTTGTGTGTTGTATTCGTGACCTATTTGTAGGTCACATAAATTTCTTTTTGAAAAGGAAAACAATGCATTCAAAAATATATTATAGCCCGTATGCTGTTAAAATCCCACAGGATTTCAAGACACCTCTACAGCTTTCGATATAGCCCATTTTTTTAATTATTCGCAGCGCTCGTTTTTGAAATACAAATACTTTTCCGATTAAACTATTACTTCCCCAAAAAATAATCCCATATTTCATAATTGATTGAAAGTTTGCATAGTACATAATCTTTAAACTTTTTTTATTCATATATCTTCCAACATTTCTGATCCTATAACAAACTGAATTTAGCCTTTGAATCAACAAGTCGATGTCAACTGTCCAGTCTAGGAATTCATCTAAATGAATTCCCAGAAATTTTGTCTCTTTTACAATTTCTACATCAACCTCTCCAAAGGGTGCTTTTTGCGGCTTATCGACTTTTGACAGTTTCGTTCTGAATAATAATGTATTTGTTTTTTCCAAATTTAATAAGAGTTTATTTTCCAAAAACCACCTACTTGCTTTGTTAAATAGGGATGCTCCCATTGTTACCGTTTCTGTGATATTTTTATGGCCTGTGATAAGACTCGTGTCATCTGCATAACAGGTTATATTTTCCTGTGGGGAAGTGATTATAGTATGGAGATCATTAAGGAAAACAACAAATAAAACTGGCCCCGCTATGCTACCTTGAGCAATGCCTAATTTGTTTTCCATTAGACGAGAATAATAATGTTTTCCATTTTTTGTTATTTTAATTTTCTGTTGTCTACCTGTTAAATAAGATCTAAATAGATTGAGAGCATTTCCCCTAATACCGTATAGTTCTAATTTTTTCAATAGCAGTGCTGGCTCAACACAATCATACGCTTTAGTTAAATCTAGACATATGCCTAGTACTAAGTTATTTTTTTCACTGAACTAAAAAATGGCAGCGTGTATCGATCTACCTGATATATAACCATACTGGTTTACATTAAAAAGACTACATTTATTTATAAAATCGACTAGTTGTTTACACATTGCTAGTTCAAAAAAATTTTTCACCCCTTAAATATCGCTTTAAAAAAGGGGGTGATTTTTTTTTTATAAAGAAATAGAGCTCGCGCGCGCACGAGAAAACTGAACTCGCAGCTTCAAATCAGTAGCGCTCTGAAAAATTTGCCGTATTTCAGCAACAAACGGACCAATTTCGGTGTTTTTTTTTTAATTTGCGGTAGCTCGAAAAATTATGAATGAGTTGAAAATTAATTTTTTTATTTGCCCCTAACAAGATATGAAAATTTAGGTCTTTACGAAGGGATTGAGCCTTTGTGGAGGTCAAAATGTTTCGCCAAAAAAAAGTTATAGCATTAAACATTTTGCATTGTGCGATAAACAAATAACAATATCTCACCAATAACTTAGTTGATTTATTATTGTATCATTTTGTTCAAAATGACGAGGGCTTTCCTTTAAAATCAAAAAAGTTCAAAAGAAAGTTCATTTTGCAATAAATAACTGATATGCAAAAAAAATGGCCGATTTTAAGGGTTTTTTGGCATTTCTGCAATAACAAATTGACGAAAATGATCGTACAAAAACTCAAATGTTGGTTTTTAAAATCTATATAACTTTTATTCGAAACTTTTTTTCCAAAATGCATTCCTTGGCTTGTAGATTCAAAAAACCTGTTTTAGCCAACTTTGACCCCCTCTCTTGGCCCTAACCTATTTTTTGCTGTTACATTTGATGTAGAGTTTGTTCTTACATTGCCCCCCAACATCCCTGAATCAGTCTCATCCATCTCGGAATTTACCTCAAAAACACCACTAATTTTTTACCTATGGCTTGGACCAAAATGTGGTGTACTCAAAAATTGTATGTACGTACTGAGAACATTTTTACATGTGTACACTATTTGTGTTGTTTTCTATACGTGAACTGATATTCATGTGACATATCGTGAGATTGAGATATCTCTGATATTAGTATCAATATTTACCCGTGACAATCACTCAAAAAAAAGCTAGTCTCAATTGGTGCAAGGAAATACTCAAAAAATACGATCACGGTGCTTTAAAAAACATTTACAAGATCTTGACAGGTGACATGAATCTATGCGTATAAGCCCGAAAGTAAAGAGCAATCGACCATAAGGATTTTCCATGATGAGCCAAAACCAAAAAAATTATTCACGTTCGAAGCATTTGAAAGTCAATGACATATCCGGAAAACCTTATAAGTAAACGGAGCGTTTCTTTGTTTTAAACGAATGATATTGTATAACTCTAAAAGGTCTCCATTACTATTGTTTTATAGATGAGCTTTAGGAATTAAGTAAATGTTAGTACCCAAAGTGACTAGTGAAATGACTGATCAACCTAAGCCAAAAAAGTGAGGCAACTTGTTATTAATTAACTGTAAAAATATACAGTATAGCGTTGTGTGCGGCAATGTGGGAATTAAACATGAATTTCATCTTGTGTAACGTTCAGTTAATAACAATGGTGTGCGTACCTATAGAAATTACTACGTATCTCACCATGAAACTGATGAATTATTTATCACATATATATTCTTACAATATATTAAATATTAAAAATAATGTTCAATATAGGAACTCGTAAGTACCTGTTGGTTTCTAACGGTACATATAAATTGCGTTTCCAATGAAGTCATAGAAAAACATTATTAGGTCACGTTGATTAAGGCACTATACGGTACCGCCGTGGAGTACAGGTCAAGTTTCGTTTTTTCACAACCAGTCTTGGTGCTGCAAAATATTAAAATATTAAATGAAGTGAAAGGCACGGCATAATTCGCTATCGAAATATGAAAATTATTTGTATTATTAAGGTTTGCTGACAAAGCAAATTGGTACAATTTTTTACGGTTAAAGTTTGGTCACATTTAGTGTTTTTTAAAGATACTTTTCATTAGATATGATGGATAGTTACACTTTTGCAAAAACTTTTCATGGAACCAAGTCCGTAGTCTAAAACTATCTTTGATCTTATATCCCAAGCTGCTTTTAATTTAAATATATACACATGGATGGATAATCTTATGATCAAAATGATGATTAACTCATAAAATCGCAATTTAATAGATCCGAAAGGCGCATCATATACAAGATGATTCTCCGGGAACTTTATCGATCGATTGTGGGAAAACTATAATTAGGAAGAAGCTGAAAATTTGACAGTATACTAATGTGCATAAGGGACAACCGGCTAAAATATTTTGAAGATGGCGGCACTTCCGGTTATACCGGAAGTAGATGTCAACTTGCTTATTTTAAATGGAACACCCTATATATTATTACATTTTTGATTTCTACGTAAAATTCTAGACATATTTCATGTATAATGTTCTATACTTAAGTCTCACCGTTTTGGAAATATTTAAATTCTAATGTCAAAAATTACGTTTGCGGACCAAAAGTTAACTATAAATTTTTTGTATAAGAAAGTCTTTATTATTTAATTTGGGTTAGTTGGTCTTATAGACAAGGATCGACTTTAGTAGTCTTTTTATGATATTTTGAAAATTATTAGTACAGAGTGGTCAAAAAAGAAGAATAAAAATTATATTTAAAAAATCGTCAACAGTCAATTTTTCAAATAGAAAGCAACCTATTTTTATATTTTTATCATATTAAACATTAAAAATAAGGGTAACTTTGTGTAAGGATGTCTATTCCAAAAATTTGTAGTTTTCAAAATATTGACAATTCAACATTTTTCTATTGTAAAAATGCTATACGGCTTTTAAGTTTTGTTTTTAGTTGGCCATGACGGCGAGGCGTGGCGAAAATAAAACGATCGAACCCTACAGAATTGTCACTATTTCTTGCCATTTGACATTAATAATATTCATGCCGGGGCGATTAATTATCATCCTTTTAAAGAATTAAGTTTTCAAAAGTCTTGGCAATTTAACGTCGTCGCTCTAGAATTCTACCAAGATAATCTGAATGGTAAGTTAGCCATTTTTGAAGACTTCTAGATACAAAATACGTTTTTTAACTTATAGGTGAGCGCTACTCCGACATCTTGAGAAATTTAGATAACTTGCCGCTGGCTGATCATAGAAATCTATTTTAACAACATGATGGGGCTCCTCCATATAATGGTCATTTAGTTAACAATCATCTGCAAAACTTGTTTTATGATCAATGGATAGCCAAAAATGGGCCACATCTTTGGCCACCTTGCTCCCCCGACCTAACAATACTTGATTTTTTTATTTGGGGGACAATCAAAAATAAAGTATATACAACACCGCATTAACCACTATGGAAGATTCCATGCAGCGCGTCGGAATAGCTTTTGAAGAACTTAATCCTCAGTCAGTAAGAAGAGCCTCCCATGAAAAGTTCCTGCTTAGGTGCGAAAAATGTTTAAAAGTCCAAGTCGCCAATTTGAACATTGAACTTTATTTTACTAACAACTGGTTTATTTCTATTTCTTTAAGCTTTTATAGATCCAAAGTTCTTGAAGTTTTTTTATAATCTTTTTAACAGTTGGTAGTATTGGTTTCTGTTTCTTCGGATATCAGATCGCGAATGTATGCATTGAAATAACTCGATCACATTCTCCATAAATAATAAATAAGTTTAAATAATCTTCGTGCGTATAATTTAATCACCCCGGCATGATTATTATTAATGAATGTCAATGGCAAGAAATAGTGACAATTCTGTAGGGTTCGATTGTTTTAGTTTCGCCACGCCTCGCCGTCATGGCCAACTAATAACAAAACTTATAAAAGACGTATAGCATTCTTACAATAGAAAAATGTTGAATTGCCAATATTTCGAAAACTGCAAATTTTGGAATTGACAATCTTATACAAAGTTAGCCTTATTTTTAATGCTTAATATAATAAAATTATAAAAATAGGTGCTCTCTATTTGAAAAAAATTACTTTTGATGATTTTTTAAAATATAATATTTATTCTTCTTTTTTGACCACTCTGTACTAATAATTTTGAAAATATAATAAAAGGACTACCAAAGTCGATCTTCGTCTACAAAAAAAACCAAATTAAATAATAAAGACATGGGAAAAATTTATGGTTAAGTTTTGTCCGCAAACGTAATTTTTGACATAAAAATTTAAATATGTCCAAAACGGTGAGACTTAAGTATAAAACATTATACATGAAATAACTCTAGAATTTTACGTAGAAATCAAAAATGCAATAATATATAGGGTGTTTCATTTTAGTAGTTAGTATACAATCAAATTTTTAGATTCTTCCTAATTATAGTTTTCCCAGAATCGATCGACAAAGTTCGCGGAGAATCGCCCTTATATGACGACAATGAAACGAATTGAAGTTTGTGTTACTTTTACCCACTTAGGAATTTCCAATTGTAGACTACAAGTTATTCGGCATCGCGCAATAATTTTTGACTTCTTATCGTTATTTCGACATACATAAAAATATGAAACACTGCTAAATCTGAACTACGGATAAGTTGATTCAATTTTTTGGAATTCTTATCACGCAAATAAAGAGTTATCACTCGGGGGTTCTCTATTTCAACAAGATTATGGACCTTAATATTTTGTTTTACTTTTTAGGTTAAAAATAATACCCTTTTTAATATTGCTTCTACAACTTATTAAATACAACGAACTCTGTGTTTTAATGCGTTCCTATATATTTTTTATGCCATGTATTCTACATAAAATTAGCTTTACCCAGTTATTTATCACCTAGTCTAAGCGTCAGTGATTTTTGGATTTGAATATTATCAGGGACAAGACCTAGTTTAAAATTCTTTGTGATAACTAAATCCCGATTTTTTTTTAAATATTTCCTATTCGGTGCTGCAGTACTATAAGCAAATAATTATAAAGTTTAAATTAATTTGGTTTTATACATTTTTTCACAAGGGGAATTTACCCAACTATTTCCTTATTTAATTAATATGCATATCCGACTATAATGGTATATTATATGAGTTTTATAACTCTGCGAGTCGTAATTTTTCACACTGTTTATTTCAGTAAAGACAATAAGAAAAAACAAAGTCATTATCCTCATTTGCTTAATAACGGATAACAGCTTGTAAGTCTTATAACATTGGGAATATTTTTTTATTGCGTTTTTATGTATTACAAGAACTTTCTGTAAATTTGTATATGTCGTTAAACCCTACATGTAATTTACTATTAACTACTTAATATTTAGTTGTAGGACACTAAAACCATAAAAAGAAAACGCTAAAGAATTTCAACCATAACAAAACAAAAATGCTGATATTTTAAAGTATATCGGAGACTTATATTCTAGAAAACTATATCTGCGATACGAAAATACAATATTATGCTGCAATATCTGACAACAAATCTATAAGAATTTTCTTTTTTTTTTCTAGTAACAAAGCCATCGCTGATTACTTGAGCAGCAGCGGATACACCGAGGCTCTCGATGCGTTTAAAAAGGAAGCCGATATGCCCGGCGAGGTTGAGCGGAAATTTGGAGGACTCCTGGAGAAGAAATGGACTTCTGTCATTCGTTTACAGAAGAAAGTTATGGAACTCGAGTCGAAATTAAATGATGCCGAAAAAGAATACATCGAGGGGGCACCCACAAGGAATAAAAGAAGCCCTGCAGAGTGGATACCCAGGCCGCCGGAGAAGTTTGCTTTGACTGGTTAGTATTTTAGCTTATTTTTTGCTATACTGTCTTTATATAAGGCGAATTGTTGGATGTAATAGCGCAAAACGATTCAAGATTACTAATAATAAGTCACTGCGTGCTATATATATATATATATATATATATATATATATATATATATATATATATATATATATATATATATGTGTGTGTGTGTGTGTGTGTGTGTGTGTAAAGCTTTTAGATCATTTCAAAATATCGACTGATGATTAAGATTATTGAATCAAATATGATTTTAAAAATAAATGGATACAACTAGAATATGAAACCATAACAAGTCTAAGGATCGCGAATTAGGCATTGCTAGATTATGTCTAAATACCAAATTATTGTTTAAATTCATCATACTAAAAAAATAAGGAGATACCTTCTCATAGGTAAACATGTCGTCCTTGTTTTGTTACTAAGACTTTAAAGTACTAAATTACCATAAATTATTTCTTTTTGACACTAACCTACTTGTAATAATTAGGTGATAATGACAATCTGACAAGCCTTTATTATATTTGAAAAAAAGGATATTCCTAATATTACAGTTTTAACTTTTTAAAAAGAGGTAAAATTTTACAGAAAATAAACTTGCAGCTACTTTTTCTACGATTGTTATAAGAAGTCTTTTAACACTATTAGGATTAAATGTCATTGTTTCCATATATTTCAACACACTTTGACGGTGTGAAAATTCTTTTCTCACAGTTTCTTTTTTCTGTCGAGTAATATCCGTATTGTATGTATACAAGGTGTCCGGAAAATACGTGTACAACTAGAGTTACCAGATCAAATAACGAGATTTCCTGACAGTGTCTCTGAATTTTCAGTACATTTTGTCTAAATGTATGTAATATTTAAAAGTAGCTCAATTTTCAAAACATGCGCCGTATTATAGCCTGTGAATGCAAACTTCGTGCATCGTGCGGTCGGCGTTTATATGTTTTTTTTATTACTTATATTTCCCTCTTTCAATTTTAAGAAAATCCTGACAATAACAGTTGCTTCCCTGATCTTCTTCTTCTTTTTCTCAGCCCATTGACGTCCACTCCTGGACATAAGCCTCTCCGATGGTCCTCCACTGGGATCTGTCTCTCGCCTTCTGGAGCCAGTCTTTTCCAGCAAACTATCTTATATCATCTACCCATCTGCGTTGTGGCCTGCTACGATTTCGGTTCGTTTCTCGCGGTCGCCATTGCATTAATTTACTTGTCCACCTATCGGGCTGTTGTCTAGCTTTGTGCCCCTCCCATTGCCACTTTAGTCGTGATATGCGTTCAATGACGTCAACTACTTTGGTTCTTGATCTTATTACTTGATCTCGTATTTTATCCCGTAACGAGATTCCTAACATTTGTCTCTCCATAGAGCGTTGAGTGACTCGGAGCCTATTTGCGTTTTGTTTGGTTAGTGTTATCGTTTCCATGCTGTAAGTAGCAACAGGTAAGACACACTTTCCGTTTAAGGTTGATTGGTGTGTTTCTATCTCTTAATACGTATTGCAACTTTCCAAAGGCAGCCCATGCCAGCCCTATTCTCCTTGTTATTTCCGCCGTTTGATTTTCTTTGCCCAGTTTCATGACGTGGCCTAAATAGATGTACTCTTGGACATTCTCTATGATTTCATTTTGAATCTCTATTTGTACATTTGCGTCAGGGCTCATTAACTTAGTTTTCCCCAAGTTCATCTTAAGTCCCACTTTTCTCGCCTCTTCATTGAAATCTTGGAGCATTTGTTTTAGCTCTTCTGGGTTGCTAGACATGACAACAACATCGTCGGCGAAACGAAGATGACTAAGATAAGAACCGTCGACTCTCAAACCTTTCTCATCACAATTTAGTTTTTTTAAAGACATCCTCCAAAGCTAGCGTAAATAGTTTCGGAGAGATGACGTCTCCCTGACGCACACCTCTCATAACGTTTATTTTTTCGGTTTTTGTGTCTTCGTCGTTTCCCTGATAGAGGGAAAATTCCTGTTATCTGGTAACCCTATGTACAACGTTTGATGGCAGACTTTTGACGTCAAAATAGGTCGATTTAAGGCAACTAAGTTATATCCGATACTGCTTCGTCTAGGAGGTAGAAGACGTCACAGTTTTAAGAAAATATTGATTTTTCCCGAATTTCTTGATAACGTGGTAACTAAATTTAATGATTTTTTGGTGTTTGATCTAACGCTATAAAACGACGTTTTATAGTGACATCACTTGTAAACATTGTTTCTGATTTTTTATATCATCAACGTTATGACAACCTAGATATTTCTGTCGGATAATCGCATGTATTTGGAAGCTTTTTTACCTTTTAAAAAATTTTCGTTGGAATGAGGTATTTCGTCAGAATAAACAAATATTTTCAGTTACATGCATACACCAATTAACTGTAATAATAAAAAAAATCTGTAACAATAATTTTTCGCGTCACTTTGTTGCTACGCCGACGATGCAGTGTTAATAGCTGAAAGCGAAGATGATTTGCAAAGACTACTGCACCAATTTAACATAACAGCGAAAAAGTTTAACATGAATATATCAGCGTCAAAAACTAAAGCCATGACTACATCTAGAACACCACTCAAATGCAAACTAGAAATAGACAGCAAAATTATACAGCAGGAAATGAAGTTCAAGTATCTCGGAATAGAAATATCCCGATACGGGGATGTTGAAACGGAGGTGAGGGGACAAGCCATGAAAGCAGCAAGAACAGCCGCATGTCTTAACAGTACCATATGGAGCAATAAACATATAGGAATCGAAGTTAAATCCAGAATTTATAAAACAGCAATAAGACCCATACTAACATACACTGCAGAAACCAGACCAGAAACCTTGAAAACAAAACAAATACTGGAAACAACAGAGATAAGAGTGGTGCTCAGAATAGCTGGCAGGACACTTACGGATCTGAATGGGAGCGAGGATATAAGAAGAGTGTGTAAAGTCGATAACATCAATGACTGGGTATTACAAAGAAAAAGGGAATGGAACGAACACATCAACCGCATGACCGACGACAGAATAGTAAAGATCACGAGGGACAAATCACCAATAGGACGTAGGAGTACCGGAAAACCCCGTAAACGATGGAGTGATAACCTCGCAATAGACTGAAGGCAAAGAGACGAAGAATAACAAGCAAATTTCTTATATATAAGAAGGAAGATGGAGAAGACTTTGTTGCTAGGAAATTTAATAATTTGACTATCGACAAATTGCCATCACTGTCTAAGAAATCGACTAGCGTAAGATCAACAATATAAATTTCTATAATCGTTTAAATTTTAGGTTACTAGTACCCCCTAGTTCACTGTTGACAAATTGCCATCACTGTCTAAGATATTAACTAAAGTAAAATCAACATTCTAAATTTCTAAGTCTATTTTACTATTAAACACGAAGTCACCAACCTGCACAACCATCATATTTATGCGGATGAAAATTCATCTGCGATAAAGTTGCACACCATCAGCATAACTTTAAAATAAATGCTTGGGCAGGTATTACTGTTGTGATTCCGAACAGGATAAGTGGAAATATTTATCTAAATTTTTTGTAAAACACAATACCAGTTCTTCTGGAATATTGGTCTATTTTACTTCGGCGAGAACTATAGTATATGCATAATGGTGCCCACCCCATTTTCCGTTGCTGTTCGGCAATATTTACCGATGAATTGGAAGGTGCAGTGGGGCACCAGTAAGATGGCCACCACGTTCTCCAGAGTGAAATATATGTGACTTCTTTTTGTGGAGTGCTTTTAAAACAGAATTATACAAGATTCTGGTAAACACCCGCGAGGAATTATCGACGCGCTTTTTAAACGCTGGCAACCTTTCTAATAATCTTAAGATATTAGATACAGTTAAATTTCGTTTTTTAAAAAATGTTAATAAGTGTATTCAGCAAAATGGCGGCCACTTTGCACATTTTGGTAATTAATGTTCTCTTTTTAGTTACTTTTTTTCAATTTTTTTTAAATACATGCATGTACTTCCAATATTTATTTTAAAAATTGTTTTATTATTACATCAAATTGGTGTATGCATGTAACTGACAATATTTTTTCCTGCAAAATGGCTCATCCAATGAAAATTTTTCAAGAGGTAAAAAACCTTCCAAATATAAGTGATTATTCGACAGAAATATCTTCATGGCGTAGATGACATACAAAATTAGAAGCGATGTTTACAAGTGACGTCACTTTTATAACACTTGCACTACTTTATAGTCGGTCACTATACCACTAGAAAGCGTCGTATTATGATGTTAAACCACACATCAAAAATCATTAAATTCAGTTACCACGTTTTCAAGAAATTTGGGAAAAATCAATATTTTCTTGAAACTTTGACGTCTTCTACTGACGAAAAGAAGCAGTATTGAATATAACTAAGTTGGCTTAAATGGACCTATTTTGACGTCAACAGTCAAATAAACGTTATACACGTATTTTCCGGACACCCTGTGTATTCCTGTCACTAAAATTAAAAACCTCTGTGAATTTTGATCATTTAAATATTAGGTTACTAACACCCCCTAGTTGAACGCGATTATCTAGTAGTTTTTTGTTTGAATCTTTAAGATATAGGAGTAAAATATCGTTAGTATTTAGTACCAAACCATCAAAAACAGAAAATTGTTGTTTATTTTAATAGACAACTTTTTCTTTTACCGATTCCAAGGCTTCATCTCTGGGTAATGTCGTAGTAATGCCCCTGATATAACTAACGAACTATTTGCGACCACCTAAAATGTACGGATGTTTCGTCCTGATACCGGTGGTGGACTCATCAGTGGGATCCACCGGTATCTTTCCCAGACATCCTTGTACTTTCCACAAACTTGAACCTCTATTTAAGTCCAGTTTGCCGGAAAGCGGTGGTAAGAGGTTAAGTTCCAAAACTATAAGATTCGTTTATTTGTATACATATGTAATACAAACTATAACAATATTATAATGAACAAACTGTTCCACTAGAAGCCTAAAACAAAAAAGTTAGACTGCCATGGCAACTAGAATGGGTCTAACAAGGGAACGTTCTTAAGTGTTTGTCTCGAATTTCGTTCATTCTGTGATATATTAAAGTCCACTAAAAAATATTCGAATCCTGTTATTTTATTTACGTCCTGAACTCCATTTCTAAGGGTCGAAAACTACCCGCAAGGTTGACCTGAAAAAACATTTTTTTCCTTTTATAATTTGAGATGCTAATTTTTTCGCATCAAAACAGAGAGGCAGCTTTGTATTTTAGAAAGGAGTAAAAAGGATATTTTTTTCCGTTTTTTCGTTCAGTAAATGTCCGAAGTCACTTAAGACGTTCAAAAACTGATTCATTTTTTTATGAACATAAAAGATATTGTTGACGTGTAAGGCTTTTTCTAGGATAAAAGATGTTTTAGGGATAACTACCCCTTGTTGTTATATATTTTTCCTCTCTTTTTCACCCACACGTGTCGAATATTTTTTAGTGTACTTTAACATATTACAGAATGAACGAGATCGAAGGCGGACACCTGGAAACGTTCCCTTGTAAGTTTTCAAACTTAGTGAATTTGGCCGTTTGAATTTATTAGGAGAAGAAAACATGTGACTCCCAAGCGCAGACACACTCTCGGCCAGATTCACTAAAAGACTTGGACCTAGATACCATCGAAGTTAGATCTTCTAGTAGGATAGTTTCGTTTGGCTCATGATTTGTTATAATTTATTTCATATGTCAACAAATTAACATTTATTTAAAAATATTAAGAAAGCACGACAGAAGTGGATTCAAAAGAGAGCTTCGGTGGTGGCAATCGCTCCCCCTCCAGGAGCTGCGAATTCAGAAAAAATAAGACTTGCCTACCTGCTGCATTAGGTACGTGGATGTTGCTGAACCCCCCCGGCTGACAGTTTCCTTTTGCTTGTCATACTGTCCTGTCTTGTACACAAATGGGGTGGGGGTTATTTCGATCTTTTCTTTGCTCTTGTGATATCGCCCCCTCCCCGCAAGAGAGATGCTGGATCCGCCCCTGAAACACAAAGCCTTAAAATCGGTTATAGGGAATAGTGTATCTCGAAAATAAACAAAATTCTTTAATTTTTGCCAGTTTAATAATAAAAGAAAATGATTTTATTGTTGCATTTTTAAAGTTCATAACTTGCTTGATTGATTGTTGCGCTTATCAATTTAAACCTTCTGTCCACTTAGACCGGTTTTAAAGTTAGAGCGTGTTAGTGAATTAGGTGGTGTATGTCTGGTTCTATGCGTCAATAACAAAAAAATTATACTTCGAAACTTGATTTTTATATTTACATTTTGTGTTAATTATTTTATACCACTGCAGTCAAAAGTAAACTTAACCTTTCAGTTTAATTAATTTGTTGAAGTGATAGCAGTTGACATTTCATTAATTAAAAGAGCTTTTATGTCCCTTTCCTTCTTTTAATACTATAATATTATGGTGATTTTTAAATATTAAAAGTAGATTTAGTCCGCACACAGAGTGTTTTCTCATCATTTTTTATACTTAACTAGTTCTAAACTTCGTAATAAAAATGGCGATTATATGCAAGAGCTTGAGCTGATTGTGGTCTAAAAAACAGCCAGTGTGGTTTTCTTGCAAAAACATAAAGACATCACTACAAAAAGATATTATTTTTATAGTGTAGTATCAAGTATAATGTCTGATAGTGAAATTATTTGATGTTATTTAAATTGGTTTGAAATGTATAAATCGTGTACATGCTTTTTGTTTTGTCTATTATCAACATATAAAAAATTATCTGTGTGCTCTCTACAGGTCACGGCGAAATCGATTAAAAAAAACAAAGTGTGTAACACTAAATAGAATATTTTTTTTATAAAACTTATACAATTACTCATTATATTCCAGTGGTGAATGAAATTAAAAGATCTATTTGCATGATACAAAACATCGATAGAGTACTACCAACAACATTAAAGATTCACTCCGTAAATTCAAACGGGCGCTATCGCAACCAAAAGAGCTTCCACACAACTTTCATTTTGATACCTCTGTCGTTTTTGGGGTCAAACAGGAATTTTTATTAACCATTCTTATTCGTACGGTAGCTTATTGTTTGCGAAAGATAGAAGGTCGTAAATCCGGTAAAAATAATTCAAACTCTCTTTTTGTTTTGCTAGATTATAAACTGAGAAAAACTTGCCGAATAGGCATATGTTGGAACTTTCAATAAAACAATTACTGCTACGTAACTGAAACTATATTTATTATGGAAATTTTGCTGTGATGTTAAATAAAGTTAATATGATATTGTAAGATATGAAAATATATATTAAGAATCGGATTAAAGCTTCTCTAGACCAAGTGATCAAATATCACATCTATAAGTTAAATTGATGTTAAAAATATACTTATAAATAAGTTAAAGGTGCAGTTTTTTGTTAGTTTTAATGTTAAAAAAAATTATACAGAACTGACCATTGATAGGGTTTGATTCTGGGCCGTTGTCCTTTTCAAGCCGGTTGTTACAGGCTGCTTACTCTAGGTCCACCATAAAAATTTTGCCTATTCAAGCACTGATCGCTGCATAAAAACAGAAACTGAAACTAGAGGGTCATTCCAAAAGTAAAACCGTCAAAATTTCTTATGAATTTACCAGTTAAACCCAACTGAAGATGGGAAAGAATAAAAACCGAAAATCAAACATGAATAAACCCTAAAATAAATTAGAGAACCGTGTAAGAAAAAATGTTCTACCTTTTAAATAAAAACTTCACCTCTAAAAGGGCACTGATTCCACCAAAATGAGAACTCTCAACAGGAGCTTTCTTTCTGGTGGCTTTGAAAGCATAAATCAAAATGAAGAAAAAAATCAGAATATAATTTTTGCATCTATCTCCTCCCGAGAATTATGACATTCGTCACTTCACTTGCATTCTTTCGAACTTCGCTTGTCAGTTGAGTAACTGCCTCTTTGGAGTATTGAAGGGGGCACACCCACAATAAAGAAGCGTTCACACTTTTGCGACGAAACGGATTTGATAAACTGCGAATCGCAACTATTTTATATTTATTTGTTTCTGATTACTTAATTACTTCAAATGTTCTATCATTAGTATTCGGAGATATTATATCAATTATGAGGATCGAATTAAAAATTTTTAGGTTCCCCGTAACAGTGTGACTTTCGGCATGAAAAATTTCATGCTTAATTACTGCGCCGTTCTTAGATAAAATTTAGCAGTCCCTTTAAAGTGGTTTAGACCTGTGTCTCTCACTAAATAAATTACTTTATTTTAATAAATTTTAATATTATAAAATTTACATCTAAGTAAAAGTTGTAAAATGGCAACCATAAAATTTTAATTTGATGATAGTCAAATTATTTACTAAAATAAAAAATACTATCAAAACAATTCTGTAACAGTTAAAACTTTGGACTTCCAAAATTCTTTTTAGTTTCTTAAGCATAAAATTGGTGGTTTTGCGTTTTTGATCATTCAAAATTATTATATTATATAAGGATTTATGCGTTGAAAATCTAAAGCTAAAATAATTTATATCGTGTTGTCGGATCTTTACCACTGAGGTTCTGTGGATTGTTTTGTGTAAAATGCTCTTTCAAAAAATGAAGCCTGTTTTTTCGAAGATGCAACTTTTTTGAGCTGAACCTTCCTCCACTTAAAACATGAAAATGAAACGTACTAAAAAAAATTTAACCACCTTATATAACAATTATTCATTATATTCAAATGATCAGTAATTATCAGTGGAATTCCAATACTTGTAGATACTTAAACAGATCCCCATTCAGTCGGTGACATAAGAGTGTGAGTCAACAGGTCTCCACTAAAGTAATACAGCAAATGTTTGCTTAATCTTGATGGTACTCTTTTTACCCGACTTGGATATTGTTTGTATAAGATGTTAGAAGAATTGGTAGTAAAGGGGCCTAACTAAACATGGTTGTATGAGATAACTTTGTATGTAAACACAGACGGTTTTTTATGTTGAAATTATATAACGAGTAAATATTTTTTAGTAGTCACCTTATTCGAATGGTATACTAAAAATGTATTACACATAATGTTCACTAAAAGATTTAAAAACAAATTTGTCATGTCCTTATCTGTTTCATGAAACCCAAAAAAAATGAAAAATTTTAAATAGGTTTAATACAGAATATAGTGTCTAAAAATGAATTAATTTATTGTTAATTTTATTCGCCTCAACAAATTTACACTTCCAATATGTCTAGGTAATAATATGTAAGTTGTTTACAGTATTATCTTCCCAATAAATTTAATTTTAGACCTGACTATCCTATATTACTAGGGTATGTCTACCTATTGTCATAAATTGCCAAATTTTTAATAATCGACGCAACGAAATAGAAATATAGTCATGAATTGCAGATAGATCACTTTAAAACAGGTATGCAATTTATTTTAATTAAGTGAATAAAATTTAAATACATTTTTATAAATAAAGCGGAAGCTCACCCAAGTCTTGGTCGTTTGTAGAATTGTGCTCTTGAGTTTTAACTTCTATAAAATAACTAATTTATTGCTTGGGGCCAATATGAGATTTCAGTTACAAATGAAACATCGTGTAAATCTGAAAATTTTTATTGCCCCAATTGTAAATTATACGTATATAAAAAATTGCATAATTATAAAATTTAATTAATCTGTACAAAATTTTTTGTAGGACATCGAGCTCCAGTCACCCGTGTCATATTTCACCCCGTATTTAGTCTTATGGTGTCGGCGAGTGAAGATGCCACAATGAAAGTATGGGACTTTGAGACAGGAGAGTACGAGAGGACTCTGAAGGGTCACACTGACCCTATACAGGACATAGCATTCGATGCCTCTGGAAAATTACTGGTAAGAATTTTATTTATTTTTAATGATAAGTTTCGTTTTCTCTTATGATGAAATATATTTTTCATCCGAGCATGTAGCATCGCTACAGACGCGAAACATATTTTTCCAAGGAAGGAAAAAATAATGATAGAAACCAAATACATAGTTATGAATAATTGATTCCTAATATTTCAAATTGTTATACAATTATAAGTGATTACTTTAGCGTACCTTCAGTTTTCAAGGATATTATTTCCGTTTAATTATATGTATGTAAAGAAATCAATCCCTCAGATAATTATAAGAATTTTTACAATCATAATATGTTGCTTAAGCTGTCTTCTCCATTGTATTCTAGATTTAGAAGATTTTGTAACCTAAATATTCTAAGATGAGTGATGTATTGATTAATTATAAATATTGATGAGTTTAAATGTAATTCAGTAATTGCTGTTTTATTGAAAAATGTATTAGTATGGAAAATTTTCCTAGTCAGTGTGTTTTCATTCTTCCTGAGAAAATATCTTAAAAATATGAAAATTTCGTGATTATTGTAAATATTCAAAATCTTGATATTTATCATATTTGTAGTTAAAATAATAGCAGTATTTCAAAAATATAATATATATTTTAACCCTATTAAATCAACTCGGATATTTTCTTTATTAAAAATTATTTAAAGTTCTATTCGTTTTAAACTACAGAATGTAAAAAGTTTTCCTGCAAAACATACATGAAATTGAAAATTATGCTTGGCCAAAATAATGTGTTTTTTATAGCTTAAACCAGCATTTATCCACTTTCCATATTCGCTATCCGAGTTCTAACATTTTTGTTTTTTAAGTTCTGACTAAATTCTTTTTTTTTTTTTTGATGTCTATATACCATATAGTTTAATATCTCCATAGTAACATCTTCATATTGTACCAAAATCCTTGAATAACTCTCAAAAGCTCCCCTTGACAGGATCAAATGAAGGTTTTAAGCTGGCCACTCCACGATATGAATTTTTCACAAGTGAACAAACGCTTTATCAGACTATTTTATTTCTTAAATAAAATGTTTAACGTTTGTATACATGATTACTTTTATTATATTATATTTTAAAACTGCTACTATTTTGATCACAACTGTACATCATGATAGGTGCTTACTGAATTTAGATTAATAATAAAACTCTATTTTAGGTATCCTGCAGCTCAGATATGAGCATCAAGCTCTGGGACTTTCAGCAGAGCTTCGAATGCATCCGTACTATGCTGGGCCACGATCACAACGTGTCTAGTGTCACATTCATGCCGGCCGGCGACTTCGTCGTGTCATGTAGCAGGGACAAAACCATCAAAATGTGGGAGGTGTCGACGGGATATTGTGTTAGGACGTATACGGGACATAGAGAATGGGTAAGTTGAAGCAAAAACTGTCTTGACAAAGGAGGCTTCGTTTACCTTGCCTCCAGGGCTCTGTGAGGCGTTGTCAAAAGCTCCCTTTATATCAGTGGAAGCACTCAGAAAAATCTCTTTTGAGATCAGCGGTTTTTTTCCAGAATACCCACTGAACAGTGTAGAGCATTGACTGTGAATTCACTGGCATGATAAACTATTATTTGGAAGCGATTTCTGTTTAAGTACCTTTAAACGCTTTGAAGCCTAAGTTCGTTTTTCTTCCTTAAAAATCAAAATAAGAAGTTTAATTTTCTAGACAATTGTGGATTTTACTAAATATATTTATTATAATTAATATCTTTTTAATAAATTAGAGAGATTTAATAATAAAGAGAATATAGTCAGCAAATAAGCTTATTCACCAACCACACTCACTCGTCAAAGGGCACACCTTAACCCTGCCATTTGGAGAACTGTCTCCAACGTCAGCGTAGCTTCCACACAGAACAAGTCACAAATACAATTAAAAAGTC
The DNA here is from genome assembly GCA_034092305.1 of Diaprepes abbreviatus. Classification (NCBI taxonomy): domain Eukaryota; kingdom Metazoa; phylum Arthropoda; class Insecta; order Coleoptera; family Curculionidae; genus Diaprepes; species Diaprepes abbreviatus. The sequence continues at coordinate 9,229,506 of JASJET010000200.1, forward strand.
TGTCCCAAATTAAAATTAAAACATTCAAAACAATGTATACATTAACATTATTAAAATAATAAACTTTTACAATTACAACTCAAAAGACAGTGAGGATATGCCACACATAGTCATGGCATAATATAGCAATAAAAATTGTCCAAAAATTAAAAATATATACAAGTATGTGTGACCCTGCTGAAATTATTATTTTATTGTAGCGCTTTAAATTCATTAATATTTTTGTGTATAAGTAACTACAAAAAAAAAGTTGGTATTCCCTATACTTTAATCTTTTACGCTTACCTATTTAATATCATCAAATGGAATCATTTTACATAAAATAACGCAGGAAATTTAAAGTCCGGTCCTGAATTTTATACCCACTTATTACCAACTGAATAAAGTTATATAAACCAGAGCTACCCATATCGTATATCATTTCTAAATTTATTTAGTAATTTAACTATAGCTTAATAGAAAAGCTTATTTTTCTTATAAATATATAAGAAGACCTGAATAAAATCGTTTATAGTTGTAATACTAAGGACCGAACTTTAAATTTATATATATATAAAATGATAAAGGAAATTTAAAGTCCGGTCCTGAACTTTATACCCACATGTTACTAACTGAATAAAATTATATAAACCAAAACCGCTCAGGGTTGTCGCTAATATCAGTGCTAAATTTATTCATTACTTTGACTATAGCTTAATAGAAAAGCCTTTTAAATATAAAAGAAAACCTGTAAAAATCACTGATAGTTGTAATACTAAGGCCTTTTATAAGTAATTTAAAAAAGAGCTACGAGAATCAGCTCATGAATTTCTTACTATGCTTTATTTTGCCGATTTTCAGGTAAGAATGGTTCGACCGTCACCCGACGGTTCTCTCCTAGCCAGCTGCTCAAACGACCAATCCGTACGGATCTGGATAGTCTCCTCGAAAGAGTGTAGGAGCGAGCTTCGCGCTCACGATCACGTCGTCGAGTGTATCGCTTGGGCGCCCGACGCATCCGCCAACGCTATCAACGAGGCCGCTGGAGCCGATAACAAAAAAGGGGCGCACATGGGACCCTTCTTAGCATCCGGATCTAGAGATAAAACAATTAGGTGAGTGCTTTATATGGAATTAGATTTTTGATAATAAAATTGATATTTTATATTTTCTACACGCATTGTTTTAGCTTTATTTTCTAGAATTTGATATAAGGAAGTTTTAAACTTAAACCACTCGTGTATGTACACTTGTACGAGTACTCTTGTTCGAGTACACTGGCACGAGGAATTTGTTTAAGTTAGTTCAACTTAGTTGAATGTTATTTGTAGCAAAGAAACAGTATAGTAAAAGTTACGCTATTTGTCAGCGAAAATTGCAATTTTCTTCACATAATAAATGTTTGCTAATTAACATAATTAAAATTGGGTTGCGATAAATTTACTTTAAAGCGTTATTTTACAAATTCAAACAATTTGATACTTATCTGTTTGAAGCTACTCGTTCTCGGGTTACGGTCACCAACTCATTGGACGTTTTAATCTTTCTATGAACCCCCTCATAGAAACGTACAGCTATCTTCTATAATTAGAAAAATATAGCTACTAGTTTGGGGAAACGGTGAATTTTGAGGATAAAATGAATCTTGAGGAAACGCGGTATAATTTACCAAAGAGAATCACATAAAGTGTCGAGTAAAATCACAAAGCTTGCAGAGTATGAGACAAAGGTAAATCTTGAATAAAATTGGATTAAGTTGGATAAAATTTGATAAAACTGGCCCCTAAAACAAAAGGAAACTTGAAGGTTAAGCCTGTACAAAATGGGAATAATTTAATTTATTAGACCCCACGATTATAAAAAAAAATATATAGGATATAGTTACCTGATTCTGGTGTAGACCAATTAAATCAAATAAAATATCACACGGGGGATCGTCGACTTTGTTCTTCAATAATTCTACACAACTGCTAATTGGACCAGTTACAAATTAAATGGCTGGATTTGTAAAATGTTAAAATCAGACTTATCAACAAGCATCTTTCAAGAGATTTTTGAAATCACGATCCTAATTATTGGAGAAATATTCGACACGACGTATCCCAAAATTCAATATTATCCACCCAAAAACTGCAACAAACATAATCAGTTTATCGACACCAAAAACGATAAGAATACTTAACAAAGAAACCCCCATAAATCGCGATTCCAGTTAAGAACAATGCTGATAGATAACAAGAGACATCTGCAACAATATAACTCGCATTGTTTTTCTTGTAAATTCAACGGAAATTTTTTAGATTTTTTTCTGTAAATCTTCATAAAAAAATTTATCCCAAGTTAATAAAATAACCAGGACCAAATCCTGGACAAATTGATAAAATTCAAAATGCGCATTTTTCTTTCAAAGATGTTTAAAGCAACTTGACTAAGAATTTCTAATTAATCTATTTGTCCCAAAAACAAATAAAAGAAAGCCAGTGTTCTTGAAGCTTGGAGATTATTCATATTTTAGTTGCATTACTCTACGGAAATATTTAGTGATACAGCTAATTCCTTTCATGCTTCATTTTTCCGAGTCTGATTAAAATATATTGCGTATCAAGTTCCATAGCAAATTTTTTTTTGGTGCTTTTTTTTATTAATTCGAAAGTTTTTTGCCCATTCTAATCCATTTATAAGAGAAAGTGGTGCGTTTTCGACAGGCTGGCTTAGTTTAAGGATTGAATAGAACATTCGAACCAAAGTTAGTATTTTCTACTCAGTGCGTGTTATAACCCCCAATATCCGTTGATGGTTCGCTGGTTTACCGACAACTGGTAGTTTTCCGTGGACAATTCGTTGTGACATATTTGATTAGACATGATAGGCGCGAAGCGTGATATGTTCACGAACATGTTACGAGGTTTGGTTACCCAGCTAAATGGGGCTCAAATAAAGAAAACTGCTGTCAAACGGAATTTCAACCAACCAAGTTGCAAATATTCCGACGAGCCGACAAATTTATGGAGTATGATTTCGTCCACATTTCGTAACATATGTAATATGTAATATCCTATTATGGTTCACTGGTTTAGCGAGAACTAGGTGCTCGCCACGAGCAGTACGCTGTAACAAATGTTTACGAGGTTCAGTTCCACATTCTGAGTGCCTGCAAGCGATAGTTACGTATTAAGTTACAAAAATCTGTTTGAGGCTACAAAATTACGGTAAAATTCATAAACGTACACTAAATTTTAAAAATAACGCAGAATTATTTTTATCCTCTTTATATTTCCAAATCTAATTAAGTTCAAGTAGACTTATAAAGGCTCTTAACTTATTAGTATTATGGTTGCATTAAAAACTGTCGATTTATCAGTAAAGCTTAACTTTGAGCAAAAATTAACTTCAAAGTTCCTTTCTTAAATAAAAATAAATGGGATTCCAAGATCGTTTCCAAACGGGAAAATATTATTTAAAATACAGGCTTTCAGTCGACAATTGTTCGGCATTATAAAGTTCTTAAGCTATAAAAGTAAAATTTAAATTTGTTTTTAAAATGTATATAAATATTTTTACGGGAATTTTAGACAAATATCTCGAGACAGAAATAGCAAATACCTCATAAAACACCTACTTACTTATAAGTAGTAAATAAATAGCGACCATAGTATTTGTAGCAAAGTCATCGTCAAACGATAATGACTACTTTTTCTTTCGATCACTTCCTGTGAAATGTTGTTTTTCATGACTGACTACCTCGAAAAAGTAGAAATATTGTGATTTGTATGAGTAAATAGTTCAGAATTGTTCCTGTATTCTCTTTTTCTGCAAATATATGAACACGAAAATTTACTTACAGCAGTTTTGGTATACGTACTTGAATGACTATTTTAGTAGAATTAGTTGAACCATTTATATTTGTTGAAATCATCATAATTATAATGTTACAGGCCTTTTTTTTAGAACAATCTTTTAGCATATATAATCAATTATTAGAATAACATCTTTAGAAAAAAACTTTAAAGTGAGCTCAATAGTAAAATAAATTACTTTTTTTAGAATATGGGACGTAGGCGCAGGTATCGCCCTCTTCGTACTTACAGGCCACGACAACTGGGTACGAGGTGTCGTATTCCATCCTGGCGGCAAGTTTTTGGTTTCAGCTAGCGACGACAAAACCCTACGAATCTGGGATTTGAGGAATAAACGCTGCATGAAAACGTTGGATGCTCATAAACATTTTTGCACATCAGTAGGTAAGTGAACATCGAGGATCCGTAATTTGTTTTTTTTTATTTAGTGGCTTTGACCATTTAATAATACGTATATTATCACAGATTATGGCTAATGCAAATAGACCATCCAATCTTAAGGTTTTGAGGTTTTGTATGTGCGGGGCGGCTGGATTATAGAAACCCAATCACTCTGCAACTTTTAAACCCTCAATTTTAACGTATTTTGTTGTTTATCTGCATATCCTGTACTCTGTGCACTTAGTAAGAAATGTGACTATTAAATGTTCCTTTTTTTTTTTAAATAAAGTCATAGTTTCTTCAGGATTACAAAAAGATAATAGAATAAACCAATAATTGTAATTAATTTGACCAAGATTGAAAAATACTTCAATATGCCTCGCCCCTTTAGCATAGTTATGCGAGTTACGTTTGTCATTCTTGCCTTGCTTAGTTCCTCTTTTCTGATTTTATCTCTCAGCTTAACTCCAAACATCGACCCAAGTTTGATTCGAATTCTTTTAACATTTCTTTAATTTTTCCAAAATCATGAAGTATAAAGACATTTTCTGCGAAAGAAGGTGATTGAGCCTTTCTTCATTTATTGTCCCACTCTAGCCTTATTCCAGGACGTTAGGAATAGTTTTGGCAACAAAGTATCACCTTGTCTTACGGCCCATTTTTTATTAGGTTATCGGTAAAATGTAACTGTACATAGTTATCATTGCGTTTTTATAGATTTCGCATAATTCAGTACTGTCCGACTGTCAGTGTGACTCTCGTTTAGAGCTTCTAGCTCTACGGTATCGAAAGCCTTAGAAAAATCTACATTAGGGATCTGTTATATTGTACTTTTCTATTAACAACCTTATCGATTGTAGGTGTTCATTTATTCCATAGTTGTAGAGGAAGCCGCCCTGTTCTGGCTGGTAAAATTCCCATTTATTTTCCTGTCTCATGGTTATAACTCTTATTTTGTAACAGAACAGAAAAAAGCCGTAGGGAGCCATATCAGGTAAAATCGATGACTGTTGGATGATATTCGTTTCGTTCTTGATCAAAAATTCATGGATAATGATGGCATTGTGCGACGGTGCGTTATCATAGTGCAAAATCTATAAGTTGTTTGCCCACAGATCCTTTCTTTTTTGGCGAATTAACTATCTGACCTTCTGGCAAAAATTCGTTATGCCCATTACCATTGTAATCCATGAAAACCGTGAACGTCGCTGTAGTTTTTGATTGAAAACCTTTTTTTTTTATCTTGGCTCATTCTGAGCTCTCCATTCACTCGCCTGATGTCTGGATTGCGTATCGTACTCGTAAACGCACGTCTCATCTCCAGTAATGATGCGTTTGATGAATGTTGGGTCGGGTTCAGCTTTGGAAATCATGGGTCCAACTATGCAGCAACACATGAAAAACCCAAATCACAACTACAATGTCCTGAACGGATCCACAAGCAATCTTCAAGTCCTCTGCCAGCTCTCTGATGGTTAATTTGCGGTTATTGATCAACATTTCTCTCACTTTATTGATGTTATCGTCAGTTTTCAATGTTGACGGTCTGCCATTGCATTCGTCATCCTCGACTGACTCGCTACCACTTCTGAAGCGTTCATGTCACTGATAAACGACTATTTTCTTTAGAGTATCATTTCCGAAACAGTTTCTCAACATTTCCAAGATTTTTGAACCATTGAATACATTTTTAACACAAAATTTAATACAACCTTGTTGCAATTTGAATTCCATTTTTGAAACGGTAAAAAATTATAAAACACGTTCAGAGTTAGATGTACTCAAGAGGGCATAACTTTTACAAATGTCAAGCTACGACGATAAAATTTGATGAGAATGTCAATGATAGATTTGTAAACCTAACAAAAAAAAAAGAACTCATATCAGCTGACTCAGAGCGCAACTTGGTGGTAATTCCGAGAACTATTTGATGAAGGTTGTATGTGGTTTTATTTTTGCCATCGCTTGATTGATGTTTTTCGTATTTATGCCTGAGATCTCATCAAAATCTTGGTTAAATATTTTCTCTGTGACTGTCAGATTGTTGTGTTATGCTTCTATATAATCCTGTATAAAGTTCTTCTATTACTCGTAATGGTTCTTCTATATTTAAAGTTATTTCTCCGTTCTTAATATCTTTATTACAACACTAAAAATAATGTGGTAAATGAATCTTAATAGTTAGTAATGTTGTCTAAATTAAGACAAAAATAATAAAAAATTATGTTTTAAAATTGGTAGTAATACTAGTTAAATTTTATATGGTGTTATTTTTCTGGGAAGTACGCGAAAACTTGTTCGATAAAGTATTTTGTTTAGTACCTGTGCACCCAAAAACCTGTAAATGGTTAAAAAATTATAAATTGGATTGTGAACTTTTAATTAGGTGGTAATCATCTTAGTTATAACAAGTACTAGAAAAAATTTTGCTAGTTTGATAATTACAGTAAGGATGTGAGAATTAAATAAGGAAGTAATTAATGTAGCTTTGGAAGTGTCTGTTTCGTAAGAAGTTAAAAAACTGCTTTATATATATATATATATATATATATATATATATATATATATATATATATAGCCACACCCAAATCACGATCGAAAAATGGTCCAATTAGTAGGCGTCATCATACTTAAAAATTAAAGTTATTACATAGAAAACGTCAAGCATAATGACAATAACTATTTCCTTACAGACAAACTAAATACATTAAAATGTGCCTAGGAATTGATATAGAGTGAGTCTATAAAGAATGAAAAACCAACTAACATTACCAATATGATGACGATGCACTTGCAAAACATGTAAACTAATAAATTATAAAAAAAATTTAGACTGGCTTGGTGTTTTCTTTCTTTCAATAGTGGAATTGTCTTTGAATTTGCTTATAAATATATTGTTTATAATCGTTATTTTAGATAAATCTTCCTAGGCACCTTAATAGACAGACGCATTAATTTGTAACTATCGGTGTTATAAGATTATTTATTTAAATTTTTTTTTTCTATATTCGAACAAGCAACTCTTAATATTTAAATTGATCACAATTAATTTTTTTCAGATTTCCACAAATCCCATCCATATGTCATTTCTGGCAGCGTAGATCAGACAGTAAAAGTATGGGAATGCCGTTAAACGAAGAACGGATAAGTTGGCAAATCAGAAATAATAAAAGTACCATGCGGGTCAGAGTGGTTTTCATTCTATAAAGTTTCCGAAGTGATACACAGTGGTTCAAATCACTTTCGGTGTGCATAGTAAATTATTTTAGTTATTTTAAGTCAAACGATTAAATTTTAATGATTATCGGTCTCCTTAATCAACCAGGCAAATAAACTTTTTAAACAATTAAAACTTCTTTTTTATAAGTATAATGTGTCTTCAATACAACTTCCTACTCTTATTGATGATAAAACAGTTCCATAAAACTGTCACCAGTCTTTACAAAATTTCTCCATATTATTTTTATCATTTTTTTATGGAGGTATGTAACTTATGTTAGTCTAATTATTCCATGATAAAAATATCTTATAATGAAAATTTATTCTAATTTCCTTCCCGATTCTAATGGAGTGTGTGAAACATAGAGGATTTTAATATTATTGTGCGAGGGAAATTCTTTCTTCCTTTCAGGTTTTGTTGTCATTGATCGTTGAGTTTTTTTTAAAATGGCAAAGATCAGAAGTTAAAAATTTGTTTTTCGGTGAAAGATTGGCATTTTCTTCATTAGTAAAGAAAGGCTTATTGGAAAATAAAAAAAAACTTTAATCAACGACGACATTTACATATTTGAACGAAATCAGTTCAATAGTTTTTAAACAATCATGATCACTGGTTTGAAAAATACTGTTTTGAGAAAACACTTTATTTTGTAAAATTCTCGTCTATTTCGGGCCTAAAAAGAATAACACTAAATTATGTATATTCTAACCATAAAATGTTGTTTTTGACACTTGATTTTTCTATTCTAAATAAAACAGAGAATGTGATATTCTTCAATAAAACCTATGTTTCACTAATTTAAAAATAAATGTCATCATAAAGAACAAAGTTATTGATAAGTCAGTTGGTTGAAGACATGACATGTAAATTTTATCTATATTGTTTTGAATTTAATGACTTAAAAACACGAAAGTTAGGTTAGGTCGTGACTACAGTTGACATCGATTATATTAGAAGTCAGTGGTAGTCACTCTACACTTTGGTTCATTTTAAACACGAGTTTATAAAACACTTAATTTAAGGAGATGTAACTTATTATATTTTTCGTCACATTAGAGACATTCTTGATCGATCACGCTCCCTTTTCATTCTATATGAATTTGAAACATAAATCGGATGTATTATTTTTTATGTTTTCTATGTGATATTACAGTGATGGGTCAAGAGTGTTTGACTTTTTAAAAATTAAGTAGATGTAGAAGCTTCCAGAATATTCAAAATGCAGCGCGGTGGTCCCCTTAACTTTCTAGAAGTAGGATAAGATTTTGAAAAAAAATTTTTTTTTGGTATTATTGAACTGAACCTGAAGCCTTTTGCTAAAAGAATACATAAATTATTACGTTGATTTTTAGCGATATGCTTCGGTTACGTATCTAAAAATCCTTACGAAATTAATATTGTACTCATTCCAAATTCAGTTCAAACAAGATAAGAATGTCTACTTTGTTTTTAGATTACTAGACGACACGCCAGCAATGATTAATATACCTGTTTAATTGCCAACATAATTGAGAATAATTTTTGCAGTGAGTCGCGTGTGGTTTAAAAGACACAAAATGGAAGTTTTTATGCTGTTCTAACTGACTTCGGAAAGAGTATAAAACAATTTAGGGTGTTAAAAAATCTAGTATGTGAAGAAATCGTTTACAGTTATAATATTATAACTGATACCTCTAAATACTTAAGTCTATTATTTTTTATGAATGGCAAAGTAATTGAGTAAATAAAACTATGACAACTGTACCGAGCTTATACTATCCATCGTTTAAAGGAATAATTTGATTCTGATAAGTGATTTCTGTCTTCAAACTGGTATTTAATACCAACAAGTTAAAGATATTTGTCACTCATATATCTGATGTGGGTTCACGTTTGATCACTGAAGTGAACCGGCGCTGAACGCGGTTAGTAATACTTGGAAGGGTGGCCGCTTGGGAAAACTACGTGACCGTGATTCGGGACCCACGTTAAACTGTAACTCCAGTCGCCAAATGGTCTTCGTTACCGGCGCAATTTTAATCCAAAACAAACAAAGCTTATATACCTTTGATTGAAGTTAACTTGTAAGAACTTTAAAATTAATCTTTACAAACTTCTAATAAATTTATTTTTGCTTAATGAAGTACTTTTTTAGCAATTCTATTCACATTTGGCGCTCTGTGTATTAATATGATTCATTTATTTCTTAATTTATTATACTTAAAAACAAAACGTATTTAATGAATATTTTAGAAATATTTATAAAACATGTTATCAGCGAATTCTCTTATCATTTAATTAAATGCAACAATAAAGCTTTAATCTTAAAAAAAAGTTTTACAAAGTAATTAAGTCTGCAAACAATATGGATAAGGTATTTTAAGACGTAATTCTCGTTGTTTCTATAGGAAGAACCAATTAATTTTAAATTTTCAAGCTGATTTTACATGATATTAAAAACACACCTAATCTTCTCGTCATTGCGGAACTATTCATTATCGTCAGTTCGAGATATAGATGCAGAGGGATTAAAATGAGTAAAAACTATATCATTTTTTTTGTCTGAAAGCTGGATACTTCACGAAATTTTGCTTTTAAAAAATTTAAATTCATGTTGGAGTTATTTGAATAGAAGAAATTTTAGACATTATGCCCTTAAGAACACTATATTTGTAGGACAAATGAATATGATCTAAGACCAGGCGGTATCTCCAAGTATATCAATAGGTATCGATTAAAAAAATCTTTTATACACCGATATTGATACATTCAGTATTTTTCATATTTTTACTCTTGTGTTTTGTCACGTCGCCTTCACAAATGTAACAACAAATTCATTGCTGTACCAGCAGATTTTACCTGTGAACCAACACATGTCTTCAATTGACAATATTTTTGGTAAGGGGCATGGTTAAAATAGCAATCAATAACAAACCAAAGTTGACTAAAAGCCCGCAAACGTAGATAAGTGATTCCCCGTAAAATACAGACTATGGACTGCAAATCACAGAATAATAAGGACTAGGTGGATGGTGTTGTAAATTGGTGCTGCCCTTCCGGCATAAAAATACCCTAGTGTATTCCTGTTCTCTCTTTTGTTACACAATTAAAAACTGATAAAGAACACCTGGGGGCGTTCCGTGTTCAAAAAACGCAGTTGCTAACCGTTTGAACAACATAATTGATAGTTGTGGAATCGGATATGATTATACAAGAGAACGATACAAAATTTATTTAACTGTATTGATACAAGATATCAAATATCAATACATTCAAGTAACGCCCAGGTCTAGTGGGTCATAGTTTATGTTATGCCCATATTTGCCGACTCGTAATAAATAATGGTGCTTAGAGTCTGACCCAAGTTGTATTTCTTTTTATATAAACTGCTCTTTTATTAAGACGAAAGGGAAAGTATGAACAGGCTCGCAAAACTACGAAATATCTTCACAACAAGATTTTTTTACCACGTTTCTAGACTAGAAGAAACTTTAGGTTTTAAACGTTAAAATTATTAATTATTTTCACATCGTGCAATTCAAAATATATCTATTTGTACTCTTAATAGGATTTTCCATTGGTAAAACCAGAGCACTCCGAACTTACTTCCATCTCTTCTTAATGTAACAAAAAGAAATAGAGTGCAGGTACACTCGAAACGTCTGAAGTTTTCTAATGAAAAATGCTATAAATAGGTTGAAAAATTAATTTTCCTTGTAAGAAAGCATGTTAATAATTGCAGATGCTGTTAACATTACCGAACCTATTAGGAGTATCTATTTTTTGTATTTCACGATATAAATAAAAAGTAGGCCATTATTTAGAATATTTATATAGCACAGCTAATACCTGCAGCGTCCAGTCCGGTGAAAAACATCTTTAGGAAAATTTTTGTTTAGTTTAGTGTTTATCAAATAATTTATGTATATAAAGATTTGTTATATTTTTATTAATATTACTGAATACTCTTATAATGGTGTGTTTTCTTGACTCGTAAATATCAAAAAAATGTGTTCTTATTAATTCGTGAAGTTAACCTTTTTCTGTAATGTTCTTTTTTACCCGAAAGCATAGGAAAGAATTTACCAACAATTTTGAAAAGAAGAATGTCAGAAGATTTCCCATTTTAGACGTGAACAACGCTTGCGAATATAGACTCGTGTGGGAGATGACAAGCTACTTGTAGTTGAGATCCGTCACGATTTTAGTACGTCACCTGTGCCAACACTTCATGGTTCCTATAAGAATGGAATAGCTCCAGAAACAAAGAGTTTGTATCTGGCATATTATCAATTGTGTTTTAATAACTATTCAAGGTTTTGAAGTAATCAAGGTAAAAAGGAACTTCGCTCCCTTAATATTTTAATTTTACTACGAAAGGTATCCTAATTATTTTTAATTTAAAGGAGAAACTGGGTCTCTTAATATTTTATTACTTTTCGAATGGTCAATAAATTTATAATATTCCTCTCCGCTTGCTTCGTTGCATGTGCACAATTGTTCATATAATCCTTATGTACTTGAACTGCAATGTTGTCTCATTTAGTAGAAAATTGTGAATATTTTGTCTGTATATAATAATGAAATAAAATTTCTTCATTCAGTCAAAAGCTTATAATTATTAATTCCTTTTTTAATTTTGGTCAACAACCAAAAACTTTTAAAAGCGGCGTAAATAATCTTACCTAAGATAAACTAAACTAGCTGAAGTGGTAGCTTAACGGTTTTGCCTTTTTTGCGCTAAAAGACTTAGAATAGATAATGATGCAGTGTTTCATAACTACGTCTTAAGTACAGAAGTTTAGGTCAGAAATTAGGAAAAAACCCCCGTGAGTTGCGCAGTTAATTTCCTATGCTGCTCGTCACGTAGAACAGGATTTAACTTGCCCAGGAATATCTTGAAACATAATATCAGAAATTGACAATGTCTGTTAGAGCTGCATTCAGATGATACAGCTAGACTAGTCATCATGATTTTACGATCTTTGTCGAAATATCTCGGAAAATGAGCTGGGAAATTAGTAAAATTAGTTAGAACTACTCATTTTAGTTTCAAATGATGCAGCTCGACAGGTTCAATATGCTTACTACACAAAAATATCTTGACGACTAAGCTCACAAATTGGCAAAGTCCACTAAAGCCTCGCAGTGAGTTTAACACGTTGCAGCTTGACGAGTACCACATACAACTTACTACGCAGAGATATATTGTACAGTAAGCGCAGAAATTAGAATTTCGTTAGAGTTGCGTAATAAATTTCAGATAATGCCATTCTACGAATATAACTTGATTTAACTTGCTACGCAAAAATATTTTGAGGGACAAGCTCAAAAATTGGCAGCAAGTTCGCGAAAGCGCTCATAATTTAACTTGCTACGCAATAATGTCCTAAATAATGCATTTGGAAATTGGCAGTCTACTAAAGCATTGGTGGAAATCGATGATACAAAAATATGTCCTTGTTCACACATCTTAGAACTAATGTCGGATATACATAAAGACGCTTGCTCAAGGCTGGATTTACTAAGTTGCTCGCCCAGGGCTCCAATAAGTCAAATCGTTCATTTATTCGTTAATGAAGTGTTTTCTAGTTGATTAGAAGCATTTTGATTCCCTTAAGATGGCTCTACATAATTTGTGTGCAGGACCTGCTTAAAACTGATAAGGTAACTTCAGTATTTAACTAGAACTTTTATTATCTTGCTTTTTTGTTATGTTTAAATAATAATTACGGCAATATTAAAGTAATTTTAATTCGACGCTAATACTTTCCGATGATTTTACTCTTGGTTACGCCCTATCAATTTTTATATAATTATATATAGCTTACGGATGTACTAAAAACAGGTACAGTTGTAAAATCAGCTAAAAATAAATAACTTCAGACCCTAAAATCGAAATATAGTAAAACCTTGTCACTTGAAGCATGTTTTCATTACGATTCGCCTTCCGGTTGAATACCCCCATCTGCCACCCGCTACACTGACAATCGCCTACGTGTCATCTCGCACAGTAGCGGCCAGCGACTGGTTAAAAACTTTATAGATACTCACTATCACATGAAATGTAGACGAATAATATTCATTGATAACTGCTCTGCTCATCCCAGAGATGTCGAGTTAAAGAATATCAGGCTTGTTTTCTTACCTCCAAATGCGACTTGCAAGTTGTAGGGAACAGTCTTCAGATATTCAGCCGCGAATATAAACTTTCGACTATAAATAGTTTACAGATAAATTAATGATAAACTTGTTACCTAGTATTAAGTCGCTACCGTGTTCTTTCGGATAGTTCGTTGTTGGTCTTGCTTAATTTGAAAAATGTTACAATACTATTGATAGCCCGTCGCAATTCGTCTTCGATAGGCACGCCTAGAAATACAGGATGTTCTGTTATTTACCATTTTGGTAAGTGAACAACCTTGAACAATGTTCTTTAATCAAACATTTTTTCAGAAAACCACTTGAAATTTCAAGTTTCGACTAATATTAATAACGTAGAAAAGCCACAATATGTTTATGCAATGCCGTTCTTAGTACTGAATCTATAAAATCCTTAAAGCTCGAAAGTAACTTAAAAACAAAGCATTCTGAACATATTACAACATACGCAATGGGGATGCCTTTTATGATAATAATTGGATTGTACTGGTACGTTTCAACAACAAACGCAAAGTATAGTTGAACGATCGTATGAAATTGCTCTGGAAATTACAAAAAAAAAACGCCATAAAATTGCAGAACCCTTCAGCAAACCCCGTTTCTGTTTATTAAAGTCCGTTAAGATAGTTCTTGTAAAAAAAGAGTAAAATTAAAATGCGTAATATATCCTTGTCTAATATCATCCAGAGATGCACTTCAAACATGTCAAAATACGTCCACGGAATAATCTTTGGATGTTAATATTCCCCATGAATTACAGGATGAATTATCGGAAAAGCGAAATAACTTCGTATATATCCAAGAAAAATCGTTATCTCAAAATTGGTGTGCTATGCATCATCATATCCTAAAGTTGTCATGCTTCGAATGTTGGTGTCATTTGCTTCTACTTATTACTAAGTGGGTTTTTAACTCATCTGCAGATCAAAACAAAATTCAGGGATAAGCTGGATGTTCGAGATGACTTAAGATTGCCCTTGACAGAAACTTGACCAAGAATTATAGCACTTATTAAGCAGAAGCAAGCTCAATCATCACATTAACCATTTACAATTAATACTTTTTAAAAAAAAATCACTTAGTGAAGTCGTAAAATATTTTTTTTCTAGCCCTTTATTTTTTTGATTTATTTATCAAATATGGCGGCTGGGGAAGAGGGGTTGCGATAGGCACGGATACAGGATTTCATTGAGGGGGGGGGACAACTTCTGTTCAGTGTTACCTATTTTCAGGAAAATTTGTTCTAAAAAAATAAAGTATATAGGTTTTGCTTAAGGAGGGGGGGGGGGGTAATTGCATCCATTGCTCCCCTTCCTGACTGATAGGGAGGACCACGACCAGCGCGAGTTTGATCCTCGTGCGCGGCAACTTATTTAAAAAACTTGTCAGATCATTAAAGGTTAGAGTTCCAATAGTCGGTAGATACGAAAACTGATAACGAGTGAAAACTCGGGGTTGATTCGGTGTCGAGAATCGTAGTTTGGAACCCACGTTAACTGGAGGTTCCGTCACTAAAAAATCCTATGGGTTGATGTGTCGTTAATAAATACCACTCACCCATTGCCTCCCTGGATCCTCGCCTGGGTTACAAACCTTTTTAAAAATCGAAAAAAAAAATTGGAAACCACTGAGATAGCTCAGTTGAGAGAATTCGATATCCATAAAGTTTTGCTTTTAAAAAATAATATAATTATTATAATTCTCAGTTGCCATATTGGCAAAATATCAAGTCGAATTTAGAAGTTACATATTCTAAGGTAGATTTACACGTTTCTTAAAAAAATACGTTTAACTTGCCATCTAGACAACCAGATATACATTAAGTTTATATAGTTGGACATACTGATTTTTATTTTCCTAGGGTTGGCGACCATTTGTCTCTACTTTCGATGATCAATCAAAAAGCGCGTTCTTTCAAATTTTGTGGAATTTAGAAGAATATTTATTTCTTAAGAAAATTGTTGGAAATATTTTATTAATAATCAACAATATATCTGAAAAGTAAGTGAACATTTTTAATATACAAAATTTAATACACGAGTCACTTTTTACAAAATTGCCAGTCATTATGAGATATTATTGTAAGGGCCTTTTTAGGAAATTGGAAACATACCACATACAAGTACCCAAATAGTCGGTAGTTATGGCTACTACTAGTACTCCCCAGAAGCTAGTTGCAAAAGAGGAGGTATTCAAATTTATTTGAAAATATTTTATTAAGAAAAAACGAAATTTATAATTTAAAAGTAATAGATAATTAAAAACTGGACATTTTATTTTGATTATGCTAATCTCACTTTCTTTTTCTGGGGTGCGTGACTTGCATGACGGTGAATTGTTGCCCAGAAACCGAAAAAACTAGTTTTGACCAATTTTTCCGATTTTCCACCTCGGTTATCTGAGCAGTGGTATATTTTTGTTTAACTTTTTCGTTATTTAATATTTTATCTCCCAAAAAAGTTACGTATATTTTTGTTGTGTCATTTTTTAACATAGTGTTTACAAAATTGCATTTTTTTTTGATTTTTAGTTAGAAGAGGACAAAGAACTACAAAATGAACTTAAACTGTTGGTTGACAAAGTTACGGTAAATAGAAATATTTTTATTTATTTTAAATATATTAACCAAATATCTTTTAAGGGATCAGATCCGAAACTCATTTCTCCAGCGCTAGAAATGTTAAAATACCTTATTCGCACTTCAACGACTTCAATGACTTCAGTACCAAAGCCTCTTAAATATCTAGCTTGCTATTACGACATTTTAAAGGAAACCCACAGGAAAATGCCTAAAGGTAATACAAAAAATGTACTTGCTGACGTCATTTCAGTACTTGCGATGGGTACTGCTGGAGGAGAAGACGCGAGGAAGATGAGAGAATGTCTAAAATATTGTTTAATGGGTAAGATTTTTAACTACACCATATATTAGCTACACTATAGCAGAACAATTTATTATTTTGTATTATGTATTTTAGTACAAGTTAAAGATGTAGCAAGACCTCACAAAGTTCGTAAAACATATTCTAAACGGCTCTTTCCTTTGGGAGAAACCTAAAGTTTGGAATTTATCCAAGTGAAAAAAAAAATTTGTAGATGAAATTAAAATTTGCTTTTGTAACTTTCTCTGATATGCTCTTGCGAGTTATAGAAATTGCAAAGTTCTTTAACAACGCGAAAGCATTCGGATTTTCACAATTATTTTTTTTCTTTAATTTCTGCACATGAAAGAGTTTCAAGAAGTAAAAAATTAAAAACACCAAGGCTACATTCAGAAGGTCCTTGCAGGTTCGCTTTCCTCCTTCCCGAATTTTGGAAGCTATTATCAATATTTTCTTTTTTTCTCTCATCCTATCCTTTTGTACGAAAGATATACTACTTATTCTGTTACATAGAGTATTTTTTTTTACTCCTTCAGGACACCGAATTTATATAATGGATTACACACCATTCATAAACAGTGTCCACGACAAAGTCTGCGCCATATATAGCAAATAAAATGTTTCTTGTAAAAATGGTTTTTGGCAGTTTTAGCTATTTTTAAGATATCTGAAATGCAGAAATTAATGACGGACACAATTTTTCCAAAAAGAGAAAAAAACAATAGCTTGTCATTTGGTGCATATTTTTTCCGTATAAAATCAGCAAAATTAAAATTTTTTAAAATTTAATATTCTAACTAGGAACAATGAAAAACATCGGTGATTGGGGCCATGAATACATCAGACAACTTGAATCAGAAATAGTTCAACAATGGACAGCAACTCACTGTGAAACTGGCGATAAAATGCTGATGCCTCTCATCAATGATATAATACAATTTAACTGTAGTCATCATGCTGAAATCCAAGCATGTGATCTACTTATGGAAATTGACCGTTTGTCGCTATTACCCAAGTATATAGCTCAAAGTAGTTACCAGAGGTAAGTAAGTATGTAAAAAGCAATAAACTAAAAAATATAAGATTAAATATCATGATTTATCAAATTACAGAATGTGCTATTACTTGACTTCGTGTGCAAAATACGTCGATGACATGGAGATGAACAAAATTATGAAGTTGACATACGATCAGTACTTAAAATACAAAGAATATTCTAGAGCTCTTATACTAGCTCTGCAAATGAATAATGAAGAGCTGGTAAACAATACTTTTGTAGCGTGTAAAGACAGGTAAGTAAGCGTACCTACGTCGTATAAGGAAAATTACTACAAAGCAAAAAATATAAACAGCTATAAAGTATAGAAGAAAGTTCCTCAGTTGCGCTATTTGTTTATCAAGGGTAATCTCGAAAACTACTGAATGGTGCGTTTCCGTTGGTATACAAGGTGTAAGAGAATTATTTTTAATTGATTCTACACTTCATTTTAAAGAAAAGAATTTCTTACAAGGGTATAAAATCTAACGTCTCTAAATATTAAATAATCGAAAAACTGTGACAAGAATTAAAATTTTAAGCAAATATGTATTAAAGCATATTTGGCAAATATAAATTAGTTGTTATTTAACGAATACACTGCAAATAAATTATTTAATATTGCTACAACGAGTTTTTCTAAATAAAAGAAAACTATATATATATATATATATATATATATATATATATATATATATATATATATATATATATATATATATATACCCATCAAAAAGGATGTGACAGCGTCGCAAGAATTTAATTTATGAATAGTAGTCAGAGAGCCATAATTCAAATACAATGTAAAAGTGATTTTTTTGTAAATGTTAATACCGATACTGATGAGTATCTATTGGCCGCGGAACAATTTCAATGGAAATAAATTGGCAGAGATTTGAAGGGGTTAATGTAGTTTCTTATTTCTTTGTTTTTAGAGAAGTATTACCTGTTTTTTCAAAAACAAATGTATTGAATTGTTATGTTTTTTATATAAGGTGCGGCAGAGCAACTTACTTATTTAAAAATTCAATGAAAAAAAAAGTAATGCAGATATATATTTAATTATTTAAACGGCATCAAACACCATTTAAATTTTATATTTTATAAATATCAGACAGATGGCGTCTATTATTGTCAATACACTGCGTTAATCGAACTCGGAAGTTTCATTAAACTTTTTCCAATATATCGACTAGTACGTTGGCAACAGTTTGACGAATGCTGTTCGTGAGATGATCTTAGGGCGATCGTTGTTAGATGGCCCCGTAAAAAATAGTCGCAGGGGGCTAAATCAGGTGACCGTGTTTGACAGTGCAGATCACTCTTCAAGGAATGAGGCATCCTGGGAAGTGGTACCACAAAACAGTCCCTGACATTGAAACTACCTGTTTTGTTTTCTTCAAAAAAGCAAGGAACAATTATTCAAACTCGCGATAGTGCACATCAAACAGTAATACGTTGCGAATGTAGGGGACACTGATGAAGCGATCTGGGATGTTTAGAGCTCCAATTTCTTTTGCTTATTTACAGATCCCGAAAGATGGAAGTGAGCTTCATCACTAAAGAAAACAAGTATGTCGTGAGGCATGTCAAGAAGCGCCTCACATGCATTTTTTCTCGAGCGACAAAATCGCATGGATTAAGTTCCTGCACCACAGCCAATTTGTAGGGATAAAATTTTTCTTCTTCATGAAGGAACAATTTTTGATAAATTACTTACATGTAGGTCTTCATATTTCTAAATTCAGCAAAAGTTACTGTTTGTTGCGAAGATTTTGGCCACCATAAAACAATCAATTATCGGTAAATTTGAACTATTCGCCTTAATAAATCCACTTTCCTTCATGAAAAAATTTCTTAGAATCGTTTTCAAAGGCAAAAGTAAGCAAGTTTCGAGGAAATTACATGAAAATAACTATAAAATATAAACTAGGCAACGTAGACCTTGACAGCAATCATGAATGTGGCAAAACCAAAAAATTTATATGTCAAGTTCGTGACAGCGATGATGTTGGTTGTATTTTTTAGAGTAATTATCAAATGATCAAAGTGAAAAAAGTGACTGATAACCATGTTCTTTTGAATATGCATTTACTTGTTGAGGTCGAAGTGATCATAATTACTTCAAGTGATAGAACTAAAAGTAATAGTGACTCAAAAGAATAACCGTATCAGGACGGAGTGCCAACGATGACGTTATTATTGAGTGACATCATTCACTTTGATTGGTGTTCGTTGTCACGCGACTCGAAAGAGATTTATTACATTTTTATTATTAAATAAAAATAAAATTCCTTAAAAAAAATGTGTTTTTTCGGGTTTCTTTTGTGAAAATTACCGTTTTGCGGCAAAATTATATTTTTTTCAATTCAACAGCAGCTGCATGTTTGCGGGCAGAGTGCTGAGTTGAGCGCAAAACAGAAATCCTTACCATGTCAATGTTTTGGGGTGATCTTGCTGTTCGTGGAAGGCTAGGTTTTTTCTTCACATCACCCGTTTGCCTGAAGTTGTTTATCCATTAAACAATCGACTGCCAGCCAAAAACATGACTACGGGACGCAATATTGAAATGGATACGGAATGCACGTTGCGTGGGGATGATTGAGCGACCTTTAGAAAAGTGTGCCTTGACATCGGACAAGCGCTCCACCTTTGTCCACTTGATGATGCTATGTAAACCAAGCGGATCTACAACTTTACGCCCCGCTCTCTCGAATGTACCTACCCCCATCCACCTGGGAACCACCTTCAAGGTGCCAAATTGAAATAAGCAAGTTGCTCTGCTCCACCCTGTACAAAGTTTAAAGAGAAAAATTTAACAAAGTTGGTTTTATTTCGAAAAAAAAAATTAAGGGAGATATAATTCTCAGTAGAAAAATATTGAGACCATAACTGACTAAAATATTAAGAAATAGTAGCCATATTTGTATTTACATTAAGATTACAAATATATAATGATAAATAATCCAAATTTAAATCAAATATCGAATATAAAAGAAAGAGAATATAAAGTCTAACAACTAGATTCACTAACAAAGTTCAACTTTTAAACCTCATCTAGTTTTGTTTTACTTTTGATACTGTTATAATTTGAATTATTTGTCAACAAACAAATCTTTGTATAGAAAAATTTACGCTAAACTTAAAGAAAGGATGGTTTGGTTATAAAAGAAAATGATTTTTTAATTTTGCATCAGTTCAAACCCTTTAGTGACTTAGACCATGTTGTAAGTTAGACCTTGTTAGCGGATTAGGGGTTATAGTTTATAAAACCATATTACTTATATAAATGGGAAAACTTGGACGATATAATTAATTTTTTTTTTAACTTTTAGAATAATTCTATATCAGCTAGCATTTATATGTGCGAGACATTTGCATCCAGTAGAACTTGAATCAGATATAATAGAATATGAGGAACTGAACAACATTCTCAGCAATAGTTTGTTGAGCTCATATTTTTTAACATTAGCTAGAGAGGTAAAGCTTAGTTTTTTACTACGGTAAAACAACCATAAATTTAAAAGTAAAGCGATCGACTGACGACATACATATAGTATTTATTGAGGGAAATAACGGATTTGAAAGTGGCTTGAAATTAATTTTCAACTCACATTCAAGTTGTCGAAATAAACGGGTAGATTTAAGATTTGTTTTAAAGCCGCTTCACGTTAAATTCAGTTTGAAGCCATCGATATAAACGTACTGTATTGATGCAATAAAGTCGTTGCAAAACAGGAGGCACAAGAATGTGAAAGCTCGGACAGATTATATTGAAAAATAAAATTAGTATATTTTTGTCGTACCCCTCGTAATGGAACTAAATTTTTTTTTCGTATTGTCATTAAAAAAATCGGAATTAAAGATGGCTTTCAAATAAACTACAACTTCTTCATCTTGCAAAATTCATGTTCAGCTTTATTTTTTTCATTAAAGGAATAATATTTTCTTTTGCAATAGCTTGATGTCATGGAACCCAAGTCACCTGAAGATGTCTACAAGACCTGGCTAGAACCAGTGCCACCTAGATTACAGGTTTTAGGGGAGAATATAGATAGCGCCAGACAAAACTTAGCTTCTTCGTTTGTTAATGGTTTTGTAAATGCTGGTTTTGGATCGGATAAACTCTTGTCGAATGATACTGGAAATAAATGGATATACAGGAATAAAGGTAGTTACCCGCACTTTCGTTCCATGATAGTTTTCTATAGTTATATGTTGTATGTTGGTAATAAAAAGTAGTTATTGTCCTGGTATTTCTCAGGTTGCTGCTTTCTTAAAATGTAAGTTTTTCAATTTTTAAAAATTTTGTGATATTGCTGATTTTTTTTTCAAACAGGTAGACAATTTTAATAAATTTTTGATCAAATAATGTGAAAACATTGAAGATTTCATATTGATTTTGTATTTGACACGAATTAGATACTTAAAAATTAACTCTGCAATATTTTTAGATCATGGAATGCTTAGTGCTACAGCTTCCCTAGGTCTCATACATCTGTGGGATGTCGACGGAGGTCTAACCCCTATAGACAAATATCTTTATACATCTGAAGACTTCATTAAAGCCGGCGCTTTACTAGCACTGGGTATTGTTAATTGTAGAGTGAGAAACGAATGTGATCCCGCTTTAGCGCTATTGGGGGATTATATTGGTAATAGCAATGAAGTGCTGCAAGTCGGTGCGATACTCGGTATTGGACTGGCATATGCAGGTAGGAAATATTAGAATACATTATATAACCAACAAAAGCGCATAATCTAGGCATATGGTAGTGTACCAGATAACAGACACACAGCTTGTGTTTATTTAAATGAACATTTTCAAGCAATAATTTTCACTCCAGAACTTTTTTCGTCGTTAAGTCGGAGACACAATTGTCTACATTTTACCAAGATTAATAACCTTGTAAAAACTGCAAGCTCGGATTTCTACGCGTTTAGGAATTAGATCCTTGCCAAAATCGGGAATTTTAACATTTACTCACTCACTCATCAAAGTCTATTGGGTACTTCCAAAGAAATTTGAGGGAGGAAATGGAAGGAGATTACCGTAAAATTAATTCGGTCGGATACGTAAAGCTGTATTCCCCTAAAATTGGCATTTGCGCATTAGATACTACCGAACTGACTTTTATTACGTTATATACATATAGTGCTTTCGTAAAGTAGCGGATCAATTCAATATAAACTAAAAAATGTGTACTTGTTTTGAGAAATGCTCGGATCCGTCAAATTTTATTTTTAGTTTAGAGTTCTTTTGCGTGATATCGAAATATACAGGATAACTCAAGAAGAAGCTATAACGTCATCGATATTTTTTTTGCAATAATAAACACCATTTTTTATTTCAGAATCAGAAAGGGCACATGTTTTTACATACGACAAGGTAAATATCGATGTTGATTACATAACATTGTCAAGTAAAATTGCTGTAAAACTTAATAAAAATGGTACTATCTAAATTAAATGTTCGAACTAGGCCCTGTTAACAATCTGACGATGACGTCTGCGGTTATATTTCGTACTTCTTGGCGTAATCGAACTTTTAGGACTTTTAGGATCAAGTATACTTCAGTTTTTAAGTATCCCCAGAAGAAAGAATCAAGGGGGATCAAATCTGGTGATCCGGCTGGCCACTCAATTGTCCTTCTTTTGCCTATCTAACGATTCGAAAAAACCTTCTCCAAATAAGCACAGACAGGGGCAGCGTAGTGATGTAACGCTCCATCTTGTTGAAGAAAAGGTCACGCTGGCACATATCGGATTCTTATAGGTCCGGATACAAAGTTATTAGTGCAGGAATGAGGTCATTTTGAAGAAACTCGAAATATCTCAACCCAGTGTGAACATTTAATTTAGATAGTACCCATTTTTTTTTTAATATTTTAAGGTTTTAC
Source organism: Diaprepes abbreviatus (assembly GCA_034092305.1). Taxonomy (NCBI): domain Eukaryota; kingdom Metazoa; phylum Arthropoda; class Insecta; order Coleoptera; family Curculionidae; genus Diaprepes; species Diaprepes abbreviatus. The sequence continues at coordinate 9,252,902 of JASJET010000200.1, forward strand.
AGTAATTTTTGTTAACAGTTTCCTTATGTAACCAGTATCGATATTTACCTTGTCGTACGTAAAAAAATGTGGCAAAAATAAAAAATAGAAATTATTTTAATTTTTAATAAATAATAAATATCATGTATTGAAAAATGTTAATTTAAAATTTATTAATAAATGAGTTAATGAAGGAAATACTGTTTAGACAGACATCTACAATTAGTTCCATAAATATATGTTGCTACGTATTTGAATACCGTACTTGTTTGAGCCTGATTACTTGGTACGTCCCATATGAGACTCTAAATTACTCCGCGCTCAGGGTTTCAATGCATTTATAAGTATAACATTCCCCGACTTTTCCAGACATTTTTCAAATTTCCAGACTTTTCATATTGTATATGTGTTTGAATATAGAGGATAATTCGCACATGTAAATATAATTAATCTAATATTAGTTCATTGTATTTATTTTTTTAATTAAGAGTTTACGAAGTTAAGTGGAAAAGAATGTGAAAATAATAATATTATATTAGAATAAGCTATAATAAAGTTTTCTAGTTAAATTTTTGAAGCACATATATTTCAAAATTCCCCTTCTTTTCCAGTCTAGACAAAATCCCCGACTTTTCCAGTCGCGTAGGAATCCTGGCGCTGTGCTTTGATGGTCATTTGTTTGATGTTCGCAAATTTTAGAAATACTAGAAATATTATAAAGGATATGAAGCAGTTTTCTGTGTAGACACGAAAAAGGCCCAAAATGGCTTATGCTACCGCTGCAAAATATATGAATGTCTGTATCTTCCATTCAGAAGTGGATAAAAAGATATCATTGAGAGAAAAAAAGGCGATGATCATCTACATCGTGGTTTAACACGTGTGACAAAACAAAAAATAAAAATAAGATAATTATACAAGGACAAAGTAATTTACTTCCAAAGGGAATACGTGTTGGCGTGAATACTATTTGACGTTGACTTAATGAAAATGGCATTAAGTATAGAACAGCGAGACAAAAACTTTTACTGTCTGAAAAGCACACCCAAAAACTTTTAGTCTGGACACGAGAGAACATGGATAGAATTTGGTGCAAAGTTATTTTTACAGACAAATTTTCATTTTGGACCTGGAGTTCGGTTAAGAAAGCTTGTTCTACCACGCAAGACAGAATTATTTAGAGAACATTTAAACACCCTGCTAAAGTACATGTCTGGGGATGCTTCTCTCTCCATAGATTTGAGTCATTGGGTCTTTTTACTGAAAACCTGAACGCAGTGAGAATAAAAAGAGTATTTAATAAAGTCGTCTGAACGCTGGTTTGAACTTGATAATGACTCGTGGATACTACAAAAAGACCATGTTGTTATAGTATCCGGAACATCGTGGTCACAACTAAATATAGAAATACGTAGATTATAGAAAAATTTATCGCTGAATCATGCGGGAAAGCTGGAAACTAATGTCTCCAAAAACATAAGAATGTTTAACTTTAACCTTTTAGGGAGTTATATTTTGTCAAGATGTTTTTGTGGAACTCATTGTTAATTACGATGATAGGATTGTCAATCGATTAGAACAAAAAAATTTAAATGTAAAGTTACTTAACATTTTAATGCAAAAATATCAACTCTTCTTTTTCAATATTTAGGAAGTCAAAGAGATGATGTTTTAAATCTAATCCTTCCCACAATCAATTCTTCGAAATCGCCCGAGGTCTTAGCAGTAACCAGTATCTCTTGTGGATTAGTATCATTGGGCAAAAATGACAGTGAAGTACCGTCGACCATCTTAAACGTTATGATTGAGTTGGGAGCAAAAGATCCAGAAAGCTTAAAACCTGTATTTATGAAACTTATGGGATTAGGGGTGGCACTATGTTATCTTGGAGCTAGAGATGGAATTGAAGTCTCCAGTAATGCTATGGAGGTAAAACACACACAAGTCTATTTTTTATTTTCTAGTTGGAAAAGTGTAAAACGAGTTTTCTAACATAATATCTAAATCATTTTATTTCAGGTATTTCCAGAACCTTTCAAAAGTACCATGCAAACGATGCTTTTAATGTGTGCATATGCTGGAACCGGAGACGTTTTGATAATCCAAGAATTACTTGGTATGGTGGGAGAAAAAATTGAGATTCCAGAAAAGGAAAAGCCGGTTAAGGATCCGTCAAGAAGCAAAGAGGGGTCCTCGAAAAGTAAAGGAAAGAAAGCTCCAGAGTGGGATTATACCATGGGTCAAGCTATGGCGGCATTAGCAGTGGCGTCAGTGTCGTTTGGTGAAGAAATAGGTAAGAATAAAGATCTTGTTAGGTAGAACTTTGCAATAAATTAAATTTTAAATTAAAGTTTAAAAAACGTCTTATTTTTTAAACTTGATTGAACATGTTAATAATTCATTATTCATCACAGGATGTCCCAAAAATGTATGAAGCTTTATAACCTAAAATCTACCAATTCTCTTTAATACACAACTGCAGATGAGTCAAGAAAAGTATTTAGGTGTAGTCCTGGATACAAAGCTTACTCATACTTGCAGAAAGTTATTACCGAAGGTAAGATGGTCATCATGGCAGCACAAAGAGTACGAAGTAAAATACGGAAATTAAAACCACACATTGTACACTGCAGTGGTAAGACCCATCGCAACCTACGGCAGGGTTGTGTGGTGGGCAAAAATCAATCAGAGACGGGAGATTTTTAAACGCCAGAGACTGGTCTGCCTGTGCATCACGGGAACCATGAGGAATACTCCGACATGGAAACTCTACTAAACCTCTCCCCCTTAATACAATAATCAGGTCTGAAGCGTGGGCAGGGACATACAAACTGGAACAAAACAAAGTCTAGAGGACTCGACCTGCCATCGGACACCCCAGAATCGAAGGCGTGTTGACAAACTCATTGTTGAAGATGAGCGTGACACCATGCTAAGAGCTTATAATTTTGGCAAGCCCTACACCATTCAGACCGACTGGAAGGCAAGATCTGATCAATTATTAAGTCAGCCAAGAAACCCCGTTGAGTTTACAGATGATTCCAAAACTGACTATGGTACAGGAGCCGGAATACACGGTACTGGGGCAGCACATCACGGTATTCCAGACAGAAAAACATGCTACTAATACCTGTCTTCAAGAGAACCTGACGAAGGGTTACAGGTGCAGGGCCGTTCTCATTTTTTCTGACTGCGCCGAAAGCGCTCGCATGTCAACAACAGATAATATCAAAGTCTTCTTCAAAACTTTATCGCTCTGGCAAAACACAAGGCTACTCTTGCATATATAGCAGGACACAAGAGCATCTTAGGAAATGACAAAACGGACCAACTTGCAAGACAATGGCCTGCTACCCCATTTATTGGACCTGAGCTGGTATATGGAATTACAAAGGCTGCTGTTCGTGGGTGGTTGCCCTGGTGGATAAACCATCGACACCAGACCCACTGGAACCACATTGTGGGCCACAGGAACATCAGACTATAGCTGAGCAAACCATCCGGCAAATTAAGCCGCGAAATCCTACACTTAAGCAGACAACAGATTAAGCTGGTAACAGGATTAATAACAGGCCACTACAGCTTAAGCAAACATCTACACACAATGAGCACCTACAATGAAAAACCAATATACATACCATGTGACGAAGAGGTCGAAACAGCTTCATCCATCATGTTCGAATGCGAGCTCTAACCTACTGGAAACACCTTGAAGTATTGATCAGTCCGGAAGACACCCAGGGAATAAATTAGTGAACAGGTTGCTAAACCTGATTAAGGCAAAAAACCTGTTCACTTAGAATAGATATAACATGCTGCAGCGTATCGACTTCTCAACCGTAGCTTGCTGTATCATTCAATCAATTGATCAAACCTAAAACTTTAAGTATTCATAGTGTGATGAAAAACGTATTTTATTAATTTCCCTCCTTACAGGACCAATTACTACTCTTATCTGCAAGAAAAGTGCAGAAATGTTTATCTTTCAGGGATGGAAATGGTACAAAGAATATTTGGTCACATGGGAAGATATGGTGAACCATCAATAAGAAAAGCCATTCCTCTAGCGATAGCTTTGTCTTCTATTTCCGATCCACAACTGTCCGTTCTTGATGTTTTAACTAAATATTCCCATGATTCAGATGATGATGTTGCCTGTAATGCCATTTTTGGATTAGGTATGTTTTTATCAATGTTTCATTTTATTTTTGGTTTACAATAGTCTTGGTGCCTCCGAGTTGGCTAAGAACAGCAACTTTGCACATACAAATGCGGTCTCCGTATTGGATTAAGGAGGTCCGTTCGCTACCACATGAATGAAATGAAGTGTAGTACCCAGTATTTGACAAATTATATTAAAATACTAATAAAAAATAACATTATTTAAAAATAAATATTTATCATTAAAATAGAAAATATTATAAAAAAAAATAAATATGGAACTTCATTTGACTCCTTTAAATCATCTGGTCGTAACTAGTGTGTGATTTGGCAACGTTGTGTTTTTACTATTTATGTTTATTCGAAACAGTCTAACCTTATTCTTTCATAATAAATAAGTTTACAATACAATGTTTACTCATAATATTCTAATGTCTCATGGCAAAGATGCTGGTAAATTTATAAGCCTCAAACGTAAACAATGGCGTCAGAATGTAGTATGCAAAAAAACGTAAATTAGAAGAAAAATTCACTCCAAAAGATGTGTATGTCAATCAATAATCAATTGATAGAAATAAAATGTATTACTGATGATTTGTGGTGTAAAAATTGTGATTTACCAATATCTTTAAAACATGTCGTTAGAGCGGAAATTTTTAGATGTAAAATACATAAAATGTAATAGTATAAATTTAACTCATACAAGATAATACACATTATAAACGTTACGACATTTACGTCATATTAGCTTTTGGTAAGCATTATTATCATAAATATAATGAGTCAGAGTTTTCATACTAAATGAATTCAAAGATCAGGAGTGCGGGCTCATGCAACGTTGCCTAACGTTTCAACTCGATTTTAATGCAGGTTAATCTCAAATTTTATGTTTGATTGATTTGGTAATTGAAGGCGCGTCTGTGACTAAGGCCATTTGGCGCCTTCAAATTTTATGTCGACAAATGGTGTACAATTCAAGGGAAAGTGCCAGACATCCTGATTTCCCATAGATTTACACCTTAAAGTTAATCAAAATCCCGCGATAGTATATATTACGACTTAAACTATTAAAAAAAGGTTTTTATTATGATCTAATAGTTTAGACCTCCTTAACATAGGTCGAACAACAACAGTGATCACGTATTTTTGTTGTACTACACTCCCTTTTTACAATTTCAAGAATTACATTTTTGGAATACGTCTAGATACCGATATAATTTGAAAGAAAGAGGTTAGAACAGAAATCAGAGACCAGGGGCGATAGGGTCCAGCTATGATGGGCGATATTTGTTGGTTTTTAAAAAACAAGGATTTATCACAATAAATAGAAAAATTTCATTAAGCATATTGTTTGTTTTTTAATCTCTATAAGATTGTGGTATTTAAGAATTACCTTTTTTTGCTAAAATCAAGGATGCTTTAAACATATATTTGTTTTGAAATTGAAATTTCTTACTTGTTTTTTCTTAATTTTTGTAGTATCGCCAAATCAGTAAATTAAGACCTATTACAACAAATCGATTATTATTTTCTCGAATATGAGGTAGATGAAGTCCATAACATATATTTTCTGTGTTGTTAATAAAAGTTGAAAATTTGTTCCCTTGTGTTATGTATATATTCATTTCGTTGTATAGGTCTTATTGGTTCAGGAACAAACAATGCACGTTTAGCGGCAGGTTTAAGACAGCTAGCAGTATTCCACACTAAAAATCCGTCCCAGCTGTTCATGGTACGAATAGCTCAAGGTTTGGTGCATATGGGTAAAGGAACAGTAACGTTAAACCCGCTACATACTGATAGAATGTTGCTGGATCCAATTGGTATGGCAGGTAGGGTAAAAATATCACAATTTTTGCAAAACTAAAGTTAAATTTATCAGGCAGATCTCGGACAATTTTAAACAACGCTCTTTCAGTACGATTTTATGGACCATTTCAGAACACATCATTTGTATGTTTCTCTTAATCAGGTTGATAATAAATGGTGGAAGCTCACAATATTATGAGAAATTGTTTAGTTGAAATCTGATATGATACCTTTTGAAATATTTTAGTTTTCTAGTTTACTTATAAATGAATTTAGTTCATTGTTCACCTTATCTATGTTGCTTTGATTTAAATTAAGTTTAGAAAAGTGTTTTGCTGGGATCGTTGCTTAAAAGTTATTGAAATTTTAATTCCAAGATGATCTGAACCTAAACCTAGTATCAATTCCACATTTACTAAATTTTGTTCAAGATTCTCCGAGTATAGTAAAACATTTGGGGTAGAGTCTTGTTTCTTCAGTATTAAAAATGTTGGATCGGTTATGTATCTGTTGAAGGTAGTATTATACAGACAATCTTGTACTTGTTTTTTCTTTATTCTTTGAGTTGTATTGTAGTCGCCGATAATTAAGGAACATTTATACAGTAGAGCTTTTGTAAATATTGCTTCCTGTATTTAACTGTGAGGATGAATATAAACTATATATTATACTAAAAATGGTCGTTCTTGTATGTTTTGGAGATTAATTGCATATTGCCCTTCTTATAAAATTCATATTAGTTTTTATACGCGACAGTATCGGAAATAGAAGCTACCAAATATTCTAAAATTAGTTTACCCTTGCGTCGCACGAAATTTTGAACGAGTCAAGAATCTTGTAGACATAATTTGTATCTGTGGTTATAGATTACTTTGGACATCCTTAACATAAAACTAAAAATGGCTGAATGGCATACACTAATTTTCACCATTTGCACCTCCTGTTTTCAGGTCTTCTGATAACGACGGTGTCTCTTCTAGAACCTCATTTGTTGATACTGAGTAAATCACATTATTTACTCTATTGCTTAGCTGTATCAATTCAACCAAGGTGGTTGTTGACCCTGGACGAAAAATTAGAAGTTGTTCCGACAACTGTCAGAGTTGGACAAGCCGTCGATGTTGTTGGAAAAGCAGGTAAAAATAATATACACCTTATACAAGGTGGTTAGGAATTTTCAACCATCCATTTTTTTAAACGGTATGTGGTTAAAAGTGATATTAGATCTTTCCTAAAAGCTATATGTAAATGGCTATTTAGAAATAAAAACTATTATTATTATATTTAAACCGGCCCCAACTAATAAGATGGTAACTAGATTTACGTTCTTGTAACTAGTATTATTTTAACATATTTTCTAGGTACCCCAAAAACGATTGCAGGAATACACACACATACAACTCCAGTATTACTAGCTGTATCTGAGAGAGCCGAGTTGGCAAGCGATCAGTACGAGCAATTTGCTCCTACTCTGAATGGAATTTGCGTGCTGAGAAAGAATCCGGATGCACAATAAGAATTCAGGTTGACCTTTTAAAGATGTAGTTTCACTAGTTATTGTTTAATTACTATTATAAATTAATCACAGATTTGTAACTCGAAAATTGCGATACTCGATGCTAATAAATTGCTATTTTAATTAAAATGTGTTTTATGCTTAATATTTTAAATAGTTCAATAAAAATTATCATTTCAAACAATAATTTTTAGCCGCGAACCCGTGAATTTATCGCAATTTCAAGAAATTCTGTGTGGTCTGTAAACTAGAAATTATAAATCCATAAGTACATACCTATATGCCAAAATCTAAATCTGATCACGAACCAATACCAAATTAAGCTTCCAAGTTTCACGTTTGACGCCCCCCTCCTGGATTGAGTGCCGCAGTACAGCGCCTATCTGAGCTATTATACAGCAATTAGACGAGACGCCACACAAAAAATAAAAGTTACAAATAATGTATTAGATCCATTGGACGTCAAAAGCTACTCATACCTGTGAATGTTGAGGGTTCTTTTTCGCTGTTTTTCCCCTGAAAGCTTACTTGAAATTGATCATACATAGCTTAGTACTCACTATTTTTAAGACACATATCATAACCTCATAAAATGCAGCCTAAGGACTGCCCTAGCCGTAAATTACTGAACCGTCAAGTTGCAATACTTAAGGTCGATCGACAACAGCTAATGCCATTATTTTGCACTGGCTAGTTTGACACTGTGATATATATTGTTGTAATATACAGCATCCTACCGCCAACTCCCCGATGCAAAATAACTTGAAATGTGAGTTCCGACGTACAGTAAGCGCGACAACGGGTGTCTGGGAACGTACCAACTGAATCTCACTGAAGAGTCCTATAGTTTGTACCGGGACGAAACGCCCAAACTTTTAATAATTTTCACGACAGAGACGTTTAATTCTCGATTTTGACATATCAGCATAGGCAGCGCAAGAAATAAGGATCTTCCGGTCATATTTTCAATTAATGTATGATTATGATTTAGAAATCTGCCATAATAATCGCACACAGGGACGTACAAGCGATATTACGAATATATATATATATATATATATATATATATATATATATATATATATATATATATATATATGAATGATTTGGTTATTCCCTGTTTCAATCCGTTCGTTCAAAAAATCGTTTTCACGACGTTTCGCTAAAATCTCATTTGGCTTTTTCAAGTGCAGTTCGTCTCGTTGCTCACCGAGAGTGGAAAGATGTTGATAAATAGTGCGACTTCTTTTATTTCTTGGTACCCATATACCGATTCTAAGCTACCCTTTTGTAATTGCATTATTTAAACTAGTACAAAATGCTAATCGGTACGTCAATTTTGAGACTAAAATAACCAGCAATAAAGACTATGATTTTACGGTTGCTTAAATTATTATATGATATTTCATATGTAAATAATATTTAACAATATTTACCGATAAAAATAAGTTTTTGAGTCATCTTTTTGTTTGTAATTTCCAATACTTAAAAATACACGTGTCTGTCAAATATCAAAAAAGCTCCTACTCCACTGACCATAAACAACGTCCAAACAAAATTATTGTTCTTTGAATCTACTAGTATAATCGAAGTTTGCTCCGGTTTGGTAACAAAAAAAAACGGTTTGTTTATTCTTCTATTTTTTAAGTTCAAAACTTGGTTGACTTATTAATGCACTTGTCAACTTAAACCAGTTTTAAAGTTAGACAGTGTTAGTGAATTAGTAGGTCAACGTTTCCAAAGTAGAAAAAAGGCGATTTTTATAATTTTAGCAAAAAAATTGAAGAACATACCAATAATTAGAAGAAAATAAGAAATAAAGCTCTGGAATCTAAGCTCTAAAATTTCGGCGAAATTTCGTTTCCCTTTTCGCAATCTACGCCTCAAAATACCAGCTGATGCGTTGTGTCAAATGCCCAGGATGAACGCACATAAGTGAGGATAAACCCTATTTGTGTTAACAGTTAAGTACCTAATTATGATAACAAAAGGGAAACAATTTGTGACGGAAGCCTAAACTATCATTTAAACTTTTTTAATCATTTTGGGATATTATATTACACATTTATTTCCTCAATCAAGAATGTCCTTGGTAGTTTTCTATTAAAAATACAGCAAAAGAATATATAATCGATGGATGTCGGCAATTATTACATAAAATATAAATTAGTATTTACGTAAATATAAAACTAAATTTGCACATCTAACAATACTGTTTTTTATTTTTTAACAACTAAAATTGGTCGAACAACAAAATAAATACAAAATATAAATATACTATTTAAAACTTGAGTTACCCGTTGATAAACACATCCAATAAATTATGTACTAGATCATTTATCCTGAATTTTCACACATCTCATTAAAGTCACAGCTGTCAATACTTTGATTATAATAATCATTTATCTTCTTATATTCGCACAGGTCTGAATCTGGGCAGCTAGGAAGTCTTGCAATTTTTTCTTGATGTAGCACCAAAATCTTTTTAGTGGCTTTGCAACTTGAAAGAAAAATAAAATTTTTGTTTAAGACCTTAAGTAAAAACGTACAAAAACAATAAGTTACTTATATTTAATTTAATAATATTGTATAGATGCACCATTTTAACCTAAAATACTTTTAAAGGTATTTCATATTTATGACCAAGAAATAAATTTTTGATTGTGTTGCACTTACTCAAAGAGAACAAAAGCTAAATTAGTTCCAAAAGAGTCAATTAGACTAGTTCTCCATCGTCTATTTGATCTCTTTTCAAAATCGCTAGCAACTAATGGTTCATCATCTTTGTACAGTCCCATGTGGGCTAACATCTTAAGCAAAGTTCCTGAGTGGGTAAAATAAACTGTTACTTTGGGAGGAGAATTAGTCCTGAAATATTTATTAATGGATTTATTATAGATTTAAAACTGAGAATAGGACTTTGACAACTAGTACTTAGGTAACCAACCGATTCATTAAAATTCTATTTTAAAAAGTAGCATTAGATATTACCCAACCGTTCAACAAAAATTTCAATTATTTGAGTTTGACAAATTAATTTAAAAACGCATTTAATATGTTCATTTCTTCTTTAAGTGGGGTGCTCTTTACAGAACGTAGACAACCTAACGCACATATTTTTGCTGCGCGTCGACTAGGTTGTATATCAAGATATACAAAAAAAAATTAATTCAGAGAGTAAAAATTAAATTTTCACACCGCCAAAAAACATTTTAAAGTTGGCAAAATAATACAATACTTACGTATCAAAATTCCTAATCATGTCACCAAACGCTGGACAAGCTTGTTTATATGTTAGTTCATGTCCATAACCATCTTGCCAGTAATATTTTAAATCTTCCATATATGCGAGAACCTAAAATATCGTTAATAAAATAAAATAAAAGGTGATTTTCTAACTTTCCATTCAAAAAATAACTAATCAGTTGATTTATATCAAAGTCTCTTATCGAATTATTTTCAACTGCCAAGGACAGAGAGTTCAATCTCTTGGCTTCTCGCTAAATATTTTTACATGTAACGTTCAATATCACGTTAGAAAATCTGGACATTCTTGTCAAATTTTCTCTTAACAATTTTGCAAATTTTTTAATATTCTTTTTTAATCAATATATTTTCTCTAAAAACTAGTTCAAGGCATAGAAAGTCAATAAAAAAATATGAATAAGGCCCAATAAAACGAGATTTTCCGTGTCTTCTGACACTCGTCTGAAATTATTCCCCTTTCAGCTTGACTTTTGATAGTTTCCGTCAGTAATGTGTTAATTACATTTTTGTGACATAATTTTATGACAGAGACATAAACCATAGGTCCGTTCTACAATCAATGGTCCCCTCCTACTACTGAAGTCAGCAACATATTTTAATATATACCACATATTTTATAACCATAAAGGAAGGCTGCATGTTTTTAACTTTTGTGAAACTGTTTGAAAGAAGAAGAAAGGATGTGGGATGATCTCCAGAATAAAATTGGTTTCATGCAATTAGAATTAGAATCGAGATGTCCTTTAAAGGAAATAGTTAACTATAGGTGATAAATATTGATTTTTGTGAATAGTAGCATTAATATTATCATGACAGAGGGGATAAAGACATATTTTTTATACTGCATAAAAAAATTGATGACACATACTTTTTTATTTCAATTTGTTTTTTTATGCATATCAGGTATTTCTTTATTAGAGACTGAAACTTTGGCAAACTTTCAATTAATAAAATATTTTTTTATGTACATACTTTTAAATTATCTTCACTAAATGGAGAACACCATGGAGATTTACTCCTTTTATTCCATGCTGTTTCAAATCCACATGCAATATACATGGTCCATATATCAGCTAAAAATAGCAGTAATTTTAAAATGCACAAATATTTCATATATTTAAAAATATTGGCACCTTATTTGAATCATCTTTCTTACAATATATTGTGTCAACTTAGTCCTCATATTTTGACAGCACTCAGCATTGATTATAGCGGAGAGTGTCCAACTCCTTAAATCCCTCCCCCATCAAAAAAAAAAAATTAATGGAAATATAGAGTATCATTTTTTAAACTGAGCAGTAGAGTATATAAAATAAATATTGGACAGCTCCAAAAAACCTAATTACTGCACTGAACACTTTCATATAGCATATAGAGAATGTATGTAATACAGGGAAACTTTTTTATTATTAAATCGTTCAAGGTCCAAAAAACCAATTAAAGAGACTTTTGCTCTTTTATGCCTTCTGAAGATGTAAATGACTTGTTTTCATAACGAAGTTAGCTTTCTAGTATATTCAAATATAATGATTGTGCAAGTATTATACAGATAATTTTTTGTAGACAATTTCCTGAAGTAGATGAATAAAGATAGTATCAGCTTATTGAAACTATAATTTAGAAGGCTAGTTTAATAATTTTCTGTCGTTTTTAATGTAGCTAATTTATTTAATTTTTTATCTACCGTTAAATATGACATTTCCAATTTTAATTTTGTTTCTAGCCAATTTACAGCAGCTAATAAAATAATTTGGTTGACCCATTACAATGTTGTTTATTACAACTGACTTTGACTCATAACTTGCTGATAGCTGATCAAAACAAAGAAAGGTATAAAAAAAATTGGAATTGCGCAGTGAAATATATAAGAGTAAAATTTCTTCATAGAGATATTTTTTGATTTCCATCTTTGATAATAAATTTGTTGAAAATATAAGAATGATAAAAAAATAATAATGCGGTAATACTATTTAATTGTAGTAGTAGAAAAAATATCCTTTCGCCAAACTAAAGGAGAAAAGTAACGTTTATTGCATAAAAAGATCATATATAAATTTTGAATGTGTACTTACTAATATCTAACTCATCATCATTGAGTCCGAGTCTTTTATTAATTTCAGTAACTAATTTCTGTACATGTGAAGTACTTGCAAACTGCCTATGTTCTCCACTTTGTCTTACACGTGCTTTTATATCTTTGTTCCATTTTTCACATAATTTATAGAACTAAAAATAATATTTAAAAAACAATTATGAATACCCTTCTACATGACATATAGAAATATTTTAAATAATCAACAAAGTAGTTTTAATTGAGACCAGGTATAACTTGACAAAGAGTAGTCTGAATTGATTTATGCTACAATAAGTAAAAATAATACCAAAATCATATAAGCTAAAAATAAACTGGCTACAAGATTTATTTGCCATGACTACATTAGTAAATATGATGATACATGTATGGGAAATTCACGAGTTTGTCAACGCAAAAGAACAATGCCCTTTTTAAACATTTATTTGCTTTTTTAAGTAAAAAAAGCCTTACACATAATGACATACATACATACAAGTTCAAAAGTAGTTGTATCAAATACGAAAAATATTTAAGAATGAAGAAGTAATCATTATAAAAATTCATTTATATATCAGAGTCCTTACCCTTAAAATTGGGTCTCTTTTGTTGGGTTCTGGAAACCATACATCTTTGGCAATATATTTTCCAAATAAACCAGCAGCAAAATAGTAAGCGCTCTTTTTGGTTCTTTGGGAAAATGTGTATTTAAACTAAAAAATAAATAACCATAAAATCTGAACTTCCACCCAAAAATTTGCTTAACAATTCAAGAATAAGTTAGTTTTAGCTGTAAACTCAACTTTGCTAGTCATAATTATCTCTACCACACCAAAATGATAAAAATTAAAAACAGCTTCAGTAAACACTGCCTAACTTAACAGGCCTAATCTGTAACTTTAATCTTTATTATTGCGGCAATGTTTTTTACATTTCAACGTAATTTTTTTATCGAAAAAACAAAATGGTTACTTGACATTATTTCAACAAAATGTTAAATATGGAAAAAATATATTAATTCAATCAAAAACTTTATGATCAGTAGTTATATTAATGATTCTGATCCCAAGCCGATTATAGTAGAATTGTATTTTTTATCATCAGATTTCTATGAAACTATGGCACTTCAACGCAATTTACCCGCATTTTGCTAGTCTGTATAACTTGCATAAGTACCCTGATAATGTTTTAAAAAAGGAGCTTTCCAATGGCTTTGAACTTGGTGGTAGATGAAAAGTGGCTATAGTTAATTTTTATTCTTACTCACCATTGATGTTAAAAATTTAATTAAAATATTTTTGAAAAATACTTTTTAATATACAGGGTGTAATAAAAATTATCACAGAATCAAATTTGCATTATTTGACATATTGACACCTGAAAAATGGTGCCACTTGAAATTAAATGACAAAAAAAATTATTTAAATGACTTATTAAGGAAGTCCACTCGCTACACATCAGTCAAAAAAGTGTGATACCCAATATTCGGCTACTTAAATTAAAATACTAATGAAAAATAATATAATTTCAAAATAAATAGTTTGCAAGGCACTTACCATTGAAATAGAAAATATAAAAAAATAATTAAGTACGGACTTTCATATGACTCATTTAAATCACCTGATTGAAATTAGTGTGTGTTTTGGCAACATTGTGTTTTTATTGTTTATGTTTATCTCTCCAAGACAGTCTAACCCTAGTTTTTCATAATAAATAGGTTTACAAAATAGTAAAATATTTACTTATAAAAATCTCAATGCAAAGATGGCGGAAAATTTAATTAGAAGAAAATTTTACTCCACAAGATATGTGTTCATATCAATAACCAAGTGTTAGAAATGAAATGTATTGCTTTTTAAGATATATTATGAAAGAGGAAATTTTTTGGGTTAGCAAATGTTTTTCATGTAAAATGCAGAAAATGTAAGAGTATAAAATTAGTTCATACAAGTAGTTATAAAGAAGATAATACACATTGAATGTGTTCAAAGATCTGAGGTGCGCGCTCATGCAATGTTGCCAAATGTTTCGATTCTATTTTAATGCAGGTTAATCTTAAATTTTACATAAGTTTTTTTACTGATATCTCAGTAAACTCCACAGTAAGCAAAATATTTTATTGCAAAAAAAGAAATCTGTCTGTCAATCAAAATTCCGCGATAGTATATATTAAGCCTTAAACTACTATAAAAAAATTGATCTTCATTTTGATCTAATATTTTGTATTCAATATGCCAGTGATTGGACCACTTTAAGTTTGTGGCATGAAATGTATCTAAATTAATAGTAAAACCCAAATAATCAAGATATACTTTTTGAAAATATAAATGTTTGGTTTGAGTACAATTTTTGGGTCAGGCTGAATATTCAAAAATATTTTCCAACACCGTCTCAGTAAACAGTTTGTATTTCCATTTAAACTAAATTATTAAATATAATCGTTTACACAAAAATCAAAGCTCAACTGCAGATAGATCCCTGTATAATAATTCCGGAAAGGTTCTAAAGATCTCTTTAGGGTCTTATGCTATAACGTATATATACATAAAAAATATTTTGTAATACTAACTCTATATGTTGTATTGCTGTAAACATTATCAAAAACGCCAGGAAATCTGCTTTGCATTCTTTCTGCTAGAAGCAACATTTCTTCTTCACCTTCATGAGTAAGTTTATTTTCATCCCGTATATCTAAATGAGGTTTCCATTTTCGAAATAAATCCAAATCCCGATTCTTAATATATTCTAAAAAAAAGTAGGTACATATGAAATGCATTCAAGCTTAAAACTTTAATTATGAATGTGCATTCACCAAACCATAAAAATAATAAAAAATAAATAAATACATAAGTAAAATACAATGTATTAATGGTATTTGCAAAAACATGTATGAAAAAGAATGCTAAGAAATATTAAATTTTTATCACCATAATCTTACCAAACAATATAAATTTTTTCATCATCACATTTGCAATTTGCAAACTAATGTAAATATTTAAATGAAAAAACTCTTATTTAATTAAGATAACCACTGTTTAGATTATGATTTTTTCTTTCCTGTATAATGGTGTAATAACTGGCAATTTAAATGTTAAATTATTGCATCTTCAAATATTTAGATACCAATCATATTTCCACTCAATCATATTTACGCCTATTTGGCCCTCAAAACCAGGATAAAATGAGTTTCTAGAAATTTTCTTTTCAACAAAACAAATATATACAATATGAAAACCATACTTTTCAACTTATTTTCTTCAGAGATTAAGTAATTTACAATCACTTTCAAATTAATTAAAAAAAATTACTCCCTGGTGACAGTCCTCAACATATAGGTGTGTTGATTCACTACAGGAGATTTATTCAACTAAGTATTATTATTTTTACAATGTATTTCATAGAGTGGCACAGAAAAATGGCATTCATTAAATCATGTTACATAATTCCTTATCCTAAAACGTCGGTATTGGTTTCTTACCATTGGGAAGGATCTGACTATCTAAAATTAATTCCTTTATTTCAGGTAAACGATTATTAATTGTTTCTATATTAGAACTGCTTGGATTACGTGTGCCATGCCTTACAATCATCCAAACTTTTTTTGCTATACAACCTGTAAGACAAAAAACATATCTACATATTAGTCCATATAACAGTTTCAAAAGATAACTGTAAGTCAAGCTAATAGAAATTTATATTTTCTAAGAATTTTTAATATGACAGATTTAATTAGGTTGTGAATAGACAATAATTTTAATAATTAAGAAGTGAAAAAATAAATAACGTCCCAATACATTATTTTAGAAACTCTATATTAATACTGTTATATTTTATCCATGAAGAAAAAAATCTTAAATATTTAGTTCTAGCCCAAATAATGTAATAAATATCTATATATTACCTTCATATTGAATTTTATCAAAACTATGATTAGAAACAATCCTGTATGGCGTTCTGGTCCCCAAATAATGTTCAAAAGGATACCCTTGTGAACACTGTTCACTCGAAATGACAAAGAGGCATATCACAAAACACAGCAACAATTTAGTATAGAAATTCATTTTGGAATGTTTTAGTAAATAGTTTACTTATATTAATAAAATTCTAAAATCTGGTTTGTTATGCTCCCACTATTCCTATTATGAATGTTGTAAAATGAGGTTACACGACCGTTATTTAAACTGTAAAAGTACCCATACAAAGATCATCTAATGCGGGTTTAATTATGTCATTCCTAGACTGAAATAATTTGTTAAATTATATTTACATTATTGCGATTTCTAACTACAAATATTGTATTTACATTAGACATATTTGATATCATACATATGGGTGTTTTTTTTTAATAAATGTAAACAAATATTACTGGTAAAAACATTGGCCATTTGCTCATTACATTTTAGAGTGTAGATTGTGTTGCCGTGCGGTTCAGGCCCGACTATTGAAAAAAAAAAGAAGAGCATTATGACGTCAGAACTTTTGAAAATAATAAAAACGCCAGTACGGTATTGAAAAAAATAACATGATGGTTCACGAACTTGGCAGGCAGGTTTAAAAGCTAATGATGCGGTACTGTAGAGAAGCAAAGCGCAATTTATTTGGAAATATTTGAATTGCAACATTATTTATGCATCATTTTAAAATTTCAAGCTTATTTGCACACTTATTTTTAACAGATGAAAACTCAAAAGTGATTAAAGCATGAACAAATAAACTGATTTTAATCCTAGACAACAAATTCAAGGTCGCAGTTTAGCTAAAGGGACTATTAGACGATGTCATCTCTTTTCCTTAGTTAGGATCCCTATTAGGAAAGGTTTTTTAGTGTGATCTAGTATCATTCAGGATGTTTAGTAGCGACTCTCAACGCCCATGAAAGTAGATTGGAGACACAGAGCTGCATATAAGTGGAAGTGTTAGTGTAATCGTGCACAGTTAACTTTTCTCACCGTGTCAGTCTCATTACTTTCATCAATACTACTGGTTCCTATGAAAGCGCTCGCACGTTGGGATATGACAACCAGGTGATTTTTTTGTCCGCAGATCCGCGGACATATCCTTGACAAAGCTGTCACCAGATTTCCATAGCTGTGCATGCACCGGTGACTAAAACCAAAGATTACGCTAAGCTATTAAAATCTTTGCTAAAACGTTACCACCTGTCTGAATTTTTTGGTTACTCCAAAAGACCTCTCCGATTCACATTGAAATTTTTCCATCGGACCCAAACAGGTTTATTTTGGTTTCATCAGCAAATATTACTAAATTCCAGAGGTCTAAATCTTTTTTAACATGTTCCTGAGCAAACCCATAGATGGTCAGTGGAGCAAACCATAACCTTAAGCCCCTATTTCCGCTTAATGAAGGTTTAATTTTTGCAGTTTAGTGAATTGTTTCGGGGCTACACATTTTTCCAAACTGTCTTTAAACCTCATCTCGCAGTTTTGAAGCACTCTTTTAGGATCCTTGGCTATTTTTCTTATATTAGCCCCTGCTGCCGTCGTAAATTCTACTGAAATTCTATTTTTACCTTTTTTTTTAATCCTAAGAATGTCATTTGTATTTGCAATTTTAAATTCAACAATTACACTGAAAGACCTCTGTTCTTTGTAGTGATATGTATGCAAAAGGTTCTCTTCTCTCTGCGAAGTGTTTTGTAGGCCATTTTGGCCTCCCGGCGATAAGATGCAAAGCTAGGTTATGAAATGAAAGGGAAAGTAAGGGAATCGGGATTAGAGTTGCCCAAACTATAGTATATCTTTTCACTTTGATTTAGAACAATTGCCGGTTTATTTATAATAATTGTTTTGCAATACGTGCAAAAATTCGAACTTTCCACACATACATCTCCAATGGCTGCTAAACGGAAAAAAGAGAACTTTTGACCAGGAACTCAAGAACTATGTCATGCTTCATTTTGAGCCAATTTCATCGACAAGAAAGATACCTGAAGTGTCCGGCTCCGATTTTAATGAAACTTCAATATGTTGTAGAGAGTCCAAAAATAAGAGACGCGTATTTTTTTTATCTGCCGAGATTCATTCTAACGGGATGAAAACCGCCCCTCATATTCACCTCTAAAAACAGTGTTTTTGAAATATCTCAGGTTCTAAGTGAGATATTTTCACAAAAGAAAATTAATGTTATTTGTTATTCGAAATGATGTTAAATTATGATATTTTCACCCCCAAGGATATCTTTCCTTATTTTTTATTAGGTTAAACCATATATTTACGCATCTAATTTAATTGTAAAAATTACGAAATTTAATGGAATTGTTTGAAAATATTATTTTCACGAATACCATAAATAACTTAACGTGACGGGTTTCGGGGTTTCTAAAAATAAACTAGTACAAGAGGGTGAGCCACCCCAAATACGTTTTTTTTTAATTTCAAGTTCTAATTGAGACATCTTTACAAAACAAAATGGAAATTACTTGTTATTTGAAATATTATTGAATTATGGTATTTTCACCCTCAAAGATATCAATCCCTTATTTCTTATAATGATAAACAATCTATTAGCGTACGTAATTTAATTCTAAAAATTACAAAATTTAAGTATTTTATTCACGAATATCATAATTAACTCAAGTTGGCATGTTGTGGGATTTCAAAAAATGAAGTAGTAAAAGAGGGCGAGCCACCCCAAATACGTTTTTTTTTTAATTTCAATTTCTCATTGAGATATCTTTACAAAAAAAAATGGAAATTACTTGTTATTCGAAATGATGTTAAACTATGATATTTTCACTCCCAATGATATTACTTCTTATTTTTATAAAAGTAAACTGTCATTTCATACATATATTATTATTCTTAAAATTGTCATATTTTAATTTAAATGAACTTTACAGAATTAGAAATGACTATTTGTTATAAATTATAATAATTTACAGACATGAATGTGTAGCCGATGAAATAAGTTTATATTTTCCTATTAATTAAAAGAAAAAATTTCAGTAAGCTCTGTAACATACATATCAACTGAAATTTGTCGATTTTAAGAATAATTGTACATGTATGACATGACATCCTTGGAATGATATCCTTGGGGGTGAAAATATCATAGTTTAATATAATTTCGAATAACAAATATTTTTCATTTTGTTTTGTAGAATTATTTCAATTAGAATTTGGGATATTGAAAAAAGTATTTGGGGGTGACTCAACCTCTCTTACTAGTTTATTTTCGGTAACTCCGAAAGATATCAATTTCAGTTAATTATGATATTCGTAAAAAAAAATATTTTCAAACAATTTTATTAACTTTCGTAATTTTTAGAATTAAATTACGTAAGCAATAGATGGTTTACCCTTATAAAAAATAAAGGATGAAATTCTTGGGGATGAAAATATCTTAGATTAACATAATTTTAAATAACAAGTAATTTCCATTTTGTTCGTAAAGATATCTAAATTGGAACTCGAGATATACAGAAAAAAATTATTTGGGGGTGGCTCACCCTCTTTTACTAGTTATTTTTAGAAACCCCAAAACTCGTCAACTTAAGTTACTTATGGTATTCGTGAAAAAAATATATCCAAACAATTATATTAAATTTCGTAATTTTTAGAATTAAATTACATGCGCGAATAGATGGTTTACCCTCGTAAAAAATAAGGGATGATATCCTTGGGGGCGAAGAAACCATAGTTTAACATGATTTCGAACCCAAGTATTTTTCATTTTGTTTTGTAACCTGGGATATTTCAAAAATACTGTTTTTAGGGGTGAACTTTAGGGGCGGTTTTCATCTCGTTAAAATGAATCTCCGCAAATGAAAAGAATATTTGTCTCTTATTTTTATACCCTTTGCAATATATTGAAGTTTCATTAAAATCGAAGTCGGACACTTCAGGTACCTTCCCTGTGAGAATAGGTGTACGAAAATCTTTGGGTCATTTGATTTTTTCTAAATTTCGTCATAAATCTTCAAAAATAAAATAATATTTTACCATAGCACAACTTTAAATCATATTGTCCGATGAGAACCTTCATTCAAAAGAAAATTTTAGATGCTCGCTTTTTGATATTACTTTATATATTTTTAATTTTCTCTCCACCATATGCCACCTTAAATTTTACATTTATTACATGTTTAATAAAAATTAAATTTTTGTGAAAAATAATTTTTTTTTAATTCAAAGACAAAGTTTTTGTGGACACTCTGTAGAATAATAATTTTTATTGTTATAAATAAAAGATATAATGCAATCTAGATATGTCTATGTTGATCAGAAATATTAAAAAGATGCATAAAATAATTTATTAAATTTTTGCAAATCCAATATTTTTTAAATGTGTTGGAAAAATATTTCCTTTAGTAAAATTAAAAATAAATAGTTTTCTAGTATTTTTTCGTTATAAATTAATAATATAATAATCTCATCCAAAATTTTATTTTGATCAAAAATTAACATTTCAGGTAGAATATCACGACGCATTCGATTACTTAAAGAGGGGCATGATTCATTATTTTTTCAACTTTTTTTATACGACCCAAGCTCGATGTGGAGTTTTTTGCTGTGACCATTTTTATTCTGCGTCTTAATTTATTTCTTTCTTTCATAACGAAACTTCGTATCGAATGTGTTGCGGGGACAATTTTCTCCTTCTGGGGGGACAAATTTCCGCTCGGTCCCGTGGTCGACTTAGAGGAGGTCATCTCGGGATGGTCACGGATATTCCCTTCGTGTATTTTAATATAATTTTACCGTTTTTCGTCCTAACATAAAGTGTTGCTCTGCTCCTTCTATATGTAAGTAAATTTTTAACTTTTTTGGTTTTTAAATTTCCAAATAGGCCGATACGTTTTTATAAATTACGATTTTTGATACAATTCTTATGTACATACATAATAAATTTTTTTAATAGGGTTTAATGCTTTGAACGTAGTCACGCTGGAATGTGATATATGGCAGCCACATAAAAAAGTCTGATTTGAAGTATTTTCTGAAACCTAAATATTATGTCATAAATTTATTATATGACATGAAGGAAAAGTTTTTTTATCTTTTGAAAATACTCTAAATTAGCAAAAAAGTTACGTAAAATTATTAGTACTATTTTTTGTCTCGTTCAGGATTTCGCTGATGGGGGGTGCAATTATTGTTCGAAAATTTATTTAAAAAAAGACACTTTGATTGTTTTTAACTCGGGGGAGGCATTGCACTCATTGCTCCCCCCCCCCCCCATACATGTATATATAGTTCTCGCAGAAAAGTCTATACTCCGGTGAACATTTGTTTAATAAATTTTCGCGAAGTTTTTGCAAGTTTCATAGACTACAATAATACATATCCCCGTGAAAAAATCTATAAATTAATTTTAACAAGACATAAAATTTATATTTTATAATATTTTTTCAGAAGGATTATTTCAAGTCTTGGGCACTTCAAAATGATTTTTAAAAATAAAAAATAATCCCCCCGCAATAAAATACATCCACCTGAGGCACTTACAAAAAAGATATATTAAATATACATTAATTTAAAAAAATGGTCTTTAATACATTTTGACAAGGTTTTTGCTGCTTTCGTAAACTCTACAACAATCTTAAAAAGAAAAGTATAAATTTGACTCTCACAAGAAGTCCCTTTCGTATCGTCGTGAAAACATATATAAATAGGTTTTGTTAAAGCATAAAAAAAATTATTAAAAAAGACTTTATTCAATTTTCTGACAATTTAAAATAGCTTTAGAAAATTTTTATAAATCTTTCCAAACTGGACTTTAAAAAAATATTTAATGCTATTTTTCTGAAACTTTCCTTTCGTTTCCAAGCAAAAAAAATAATAAAATATATAACGTTGGTGAGGCCTAAAAAATTATTTTTTATACCTAAATTTTCCCTAATTTTTTACACTATGAAAATTATTTGTAAATAAAGTCTAGCTCCCCTCAATTTATTTCCTTCAGGAAAAATAACAAAAAAGTTTATGAGAAAACCTAAAAAAGTTACTTTTAATACTTTCTATAACTTTTTTCATACTTGTCAAATCTTGTAATTATATATATATATATATATTTTTATTTTATTTATTTTATTTATTTATCAATTTGTTTACATAACCATTAAAATTATTACATCCACACAGTAATCCTACAATATCACAATAAACAATATTGCACCTAGATGCTGCAGCACCTGTATGTGCAAAAAAAAAACAAAACAAATCATATCTTAAAATTACAGTGAAAGTTAAACATGGAAACACTCAATCAAGTAAAAAAAGTAAACAAAAAAATCAACATGAGTACAGTAAATAGTAAAATGATCCACACCAATACACAATTTAATTCTGACGTATCACTTTTTCAAATAAACTACTATTATTTAAAATAAATTCTTTACTAATTTTATTAAAGGTTTTTAGTTTGTCTATTTGACGGATTCCGGCTGGGAGAATATTGTAACATTTAGGAGCCAAACAATCAATAAATTTAAGATTCATCGTTTTTTTGTTCTCTGGCAATATTAAAAGTTTGTTCATATTTGCTCGAGTCGAGTAGCAATGATCTGTAAAATTCTTAAAATGCTTTGATTTGTGACAGTATGAACATATTAACTGTATGTACAAACACTTTATACTACATATATCCTGACTATACAACAGACATGATGGATAGGTTTTGTTTCGCCTATATATAATTTTAATAATATATTTTTGTATAATATTTAATGGTCCCATATTACACTCATAAGCACCACCCCATACGATCAGACCATATCTTAAAAGCGATTCAACCAACGATTTATAAATTATTTCAAGTAGTTTGGTACTTAAGAATTCTCTCATTATGTAAAACTTACTAATTAATTTACGGATTTTATTTGCTAGATAACTAATGTGTTCATTCCATTTTAAGAACTGATCAATGATAATACCTAAATATTTGGTCTTAGTGACAGGAAGTATTTCTAACTTTGGATTGTCATTTATTATTAAGCTCTGAAAATCTGGCCTACCAGCTCGTGTTAAAGAGAATGCCATATAATTAGTTTTCCCTATATTGAGGGACAACTTTAGGGAGTCCAAGCAGTTTTTTACAATTTTAAAATCATTAATGGCAGTTGATCTTACCTCCTCCCAAGTATTTCCCGAAAATAAGATGGCCGTGTCATCGGCATAAGACAGTATTCTACCCCCAATATTAAGACTAAGTAATGAATTCATATAAGAAATAAATAGGACTGGACCCAAAATTGTCCCCTGTGGCACACCCATCAATATTTTTCGTGGTAAACTGATACTCCCATTGACCCTCACAAACTGATCCCTATTTGATAGGTAATTATTAAAAAGTTCCAGCC
This sequence comes from Diaprepes abbreviatus, assembly GCA_034092305.1. Classification (NCBI taxonomy): domain Eukaryota; kingdom Metazoa; phylum Arthropoda; class Insecta; order Coleoptera; family Curculionidae; genus Diaprepes; species Diaprepes abbreviatus. The sequence goes on from JASJET010000200.1 coordinate 9,277,025, forward strand.
CTACACCCCGGACTCCATGGCATTCTAAAACGTTAAGGAGATTATAATGAGGAACAGTGTCAAAAGCCTTTGCTAAGTCAATAAATATGGCCATAACCTTCCTACCATTATTAAGGTTATCCGTGATATGCGAAGTAAGAGAGTACATTGCATCGGTAGTACTCAATCCCTCTAGAAACCCATACTGATTTTCAGAAATAATTTTATTTTCTTTCAAAAAACTGACAAGTCTCTTCTTCAGACACTTTTCAAATATCTTTGCAAAGTTATTAATTAAACTAATTGGACGGTAATTTTCTATTTTGTTCTTTGGACCGGATTTATGTATTGGGCATATTATTGTTTGTTTAAAATGTGAAGGTGTTTGGCCCGTTTCAAATATAAGATTGATGATATGAGTCAAAGGTTTAACTATCTCCAAGTGTACAAATTTTATTAAACTCGCTCGAATCCCATCTTTACCCGGAGCTCCATTATTTTTGAGAGAATTTATTTGGACTATAATCTCATTCTCGGTCACAGGTTGTAAGTACATAGAATTTTTATTCGCTGTAGGAAGTGCAAAAGCAGTTACTGGATTATTAATTTTTTTTTCCATTTCAGAACCAACATTGATAAAATAATTATTGCAGAAATTAGCCATTGAAGTGTCATTATCAAAATTTTGGTTTTTACTGTCTACTATTGTTAATTTAGAATTTACTCTTTCTTTAGCAGCGTTTGAGGCACGTTCTATAATTTTATAAATTTCTTTGATATTACGATTATTATTTTGAATTTGTTTTTTGTAGTAATCAAATTTTTGTTTTTTAATAAGTTTATTTAAATTATTTCTATAATTTTTGTATTCGTTTTCTAACTCAATATTGTGATTTCTTAATAGTTGTTTTTTTAATTTGTCCCTATGTTTAATTGAAATAATCAGACCAGTTGTGATCCATTCTTTTATTTTTTTGTGTCTCGGTTTAGTTACGTATTTTGTGGTGCAATCTTGTATAATTTCTGTAAAAGTGTTCATAAAGATGTTAGTTGCAACTTCAGTATCGTGCGAGTCGAACACTTTTCGCCAATCTTCGCCCGTCAGTCTGTCCTTTAGCTTTTTATAATTTAAAAATTCACAAGATTTTTCTGTATCCCTTACCGATATGAGTGTTTTATTACTTATATTTAACATAACTGGAAGGTGATCCGTTATATCAGTATCCAATCGGAAAGAATCTAAGTTGAAATTGTTTAGTTTCAATTTCTTTCTTACAAAAATATGATCAAGACATGACATATTTCGCGTAGGTGAGGTAATATAAGCTACAAAACCATATCTCCCCATTAATGAGAGGTATTCATTAACAAAATTCGAGTGATTATCTCTAATATTAATATTTACATCCCCTGTAAAAACCTCGATATCATCTAACAGGCTATTTTCAAAATATTCTTTAAGATCATCATTAAACACATTTTCACCGATTGTGGGTGACTTATACACTGCCGAAATGCCAATATCTATATCCTTAATTTTAAGCTTGATTCTACTTATTTTTACTTCAGTGCTTTTTAATTTCATGTGAGTAACTTGTGCATTTAGATCTGTTTTAATGAATAATATAACTCCATCATTTCTGTTAACAATTCCGTCATTATAGTAAGTCGTGTAACCTGGGATGTTATATGTATCTATAGAAGTCATTTTAAAAGATTCACTCAATACAAAAATGTCACAATAAAATAAATTAAACTGCTCTATAAACAACAAAAGATTGTCAAAATTTCTATTTATGCTTCTTATATTTAAATGAACTAAATTAAATGTCTTATCCCTTACTACAATATTCTCCCTTAATATATTTTCGTCTACCAGCATATCGTCGATATCTCCATCCAGCGACTGTAGTTGTTCAAGTATTAACTCCTCCGGGGGTTGGAATCTAAATGTGATATATTAATGTGTGTATAATTTGTTAAATCAAAGACTCGACACGCTGATAGACTTTTCCCCATTAACTCCTTATAAGCCAGTCTCTTACAATCTACTTTCAGTTCCCTACTATACGATGCAATTTTGAATATAAAGTTTGGGAGCATAATTGATTGGTAAAACCTATACTGGAATCCCATTACCTGATAGCATCTGTGGATCCTAATTACCATAATCTATTTTACTTTTTAAAATTCCCAACAAATATTGATACGATGGGCACTCTGCATTGTTGGCTTCGTGGTCTATATTATGTTGGAGGTTATATTTTTTATTGGCCTTAATGCAATTGCTGCATCTTTTCTGCACTTTTAAACACTGTTGAATGTTATGATTTTCACTACAATATTCACAAACGGTTTCCTTTGTGCAATTACTATTTTTATGATAATGTTCCTGACACTTGAAACAGCGTTGTATATTCAAGTCCTCATACACAGGATATCGTTCCCATTGCATGTATATTTTTTTCCTGTCCATCAACTGATGAAACATTCTAGGAGAACATTCACCAAAAATTGTTTTTAAACCATTTTTATTGTTTTCTTTTATGTAAGTTATTTTCAGCTCTTCCTTTTCAAATAGGAAGTTATTCTGTTCCCGCAAACAAAGTTCAATCTGCTCTATCGTTAGTTCCCCCTTGTATCCTACGATTTTAAACCTCGGCAGCCTCATTTTAGTGATTTGTATATCGTATCCCTCAAGTTTATCCATTGCATCCATCTTCAATTTTTCAACATCACTCTTACTGAGACATTTCACGATAAGACCACCGTCTTTCATTCCACGTGTGTTTTTAATACCTATTTTTAGCTCTGTAGGTCTGATGTTATTTTGAAGATGTTTTTTAGTTATTTCAACATTCTGAGGCCTTTTGGGTTTTATTATCAAACTTGGAATGTTTTCTCTGTTTCTTGGTTCATTTTGCAGTACTTGTGCAAAAGTTAATACGTTTTCTTGTGCTTTCTTTCTTTTATTCTCTTCTACATCTGTCTCAAGTTCTTCTATTTTCTGTCTTAATAAGTTAATAATTTCCTCCTTGCTGTTGATAATGGCCTTTTTATCATCAATAGTCTGCTGAAGTATCGAGAAAGTACTGAACTGTAAACATTTTTGACAGTAAAATTTTAATGTTCTTCCTCCCTTAAGTTCCAGAACCTTAATTTCTGATGGGGATATTTTACCACATTTTACGCAATTAGACTTACTGCATCCATCGCAGGCAAACAATTTTAAATTTATAGTCTCTTTTTTGCTACATACATCACATTCCATTTTTCATCACAAGCAGGGAAATCGGGCAGCTCGACTTGGCAGCGTATATATATATATATATATATATATATATATATATATATATATATATATATATATATATATATATATATATATATATATATTGTATATTAATAATACCAAAGAGGTTTTAAATTAGATTGAAAATCTAAGGTTTTAGATTTTTATATTTTGTCGTAGCGTAATTCTCTGAGGGAGAGAGAGATCGACAGAGAGAGAGAGAGAAAATTGTATCTTTAATATTATTCAGAGTAATTTTTCTTAATTAATCCGGGGAAATATAAGAAAATAGTTTTTGTAAAAGTCTAGTTTATAGACTGGGAGTGGGTTTCTTTGCTCCTCTACAACACCTCCACCTCTTAGATCTTTTGTACGTTACCCTTTTGAAAATCTAAAACTGAATTATTAATTTTTTTTTTAATTTCTTATGTTCTGATCATTTTATATTTGAAATCAAAGGGAAACGGTCTGCGAAGAGCCAAGGTTTTTTTTTAATCCATTTTTAAGTGCAAAAAATATATGATTTGAATTGTCAAACTACCCAGAACAAAGAATTTTTTTGTATTATCAATACTTTTTTTTATATTTCCACAAAGACTAATATTACATTTGAATGCATGGGATTCGTATAAAAGTTTAGATAATTGACATTAGACCTACTGGCAATTATTGAAAAAATATGTATATTTTAGTTCTGATCGTATCTCCTAAAAATATTTTTTTAATTGTGGCATATTTCAATTTTTAATATTTTTTGAAATTTTACTGGTTTTGATTATTTTAAAATTATATTATTACACTTTTGAGAAATTCAATAAATATTAAAGTTATAACTTTTAGAGTTTTTTTTTTGTTTGAAGACCAAGAGAGAGTATCATTTTAAAAAAAAATATTCAATGCATTTTTAAGTGCTCAAAATTTGAAAGAGGGGGGGGGGCAGAAAAGAATTTGTGATAAATCGATAATTTTTAAAAATTTTTGAACAGTATAGAATAACTATTTTTTAAGTTAATTTTCCTATATTTTTTTTGTGAACATAAAGGAAGGAAGCTTTTTATAGTGAGTAGGGTATTTTTTAATTCTAAAAATCATTTTGAGGTACCCATATCTTGGAATAAAAGTTCTGAAAAAATCACGAGGCTTGTTGGAATCAGATGTGATATTTTTTAAATTGCTACAAGTATACCGAGTGGCCAAATAAGAGAGGACACCGGTTATATCTCAGGAACCGTTAACTTTATAGCTTCTGAAAAAATATTTATAGTAAAAATGGACCTTAAAAATCGCTGATAATTATTTTCAAGTTCTTACGCCAGTCGCTAGGGGGCCTAACAACTATGGCCAATTAGAAAAAAGTATTTTTTTTCAGTAATTTGCCCAATTAAGTTGTATTGAAAATATTTGCGTCTTAATCTTGAGGAAATTGGAAACTTTTCCTCTTTCACACATGTTACTTTATTCTTTAAAATGAAATGGTGGGGAATGCAGTGCTGATAACTCGAGTTTGACCAAAAGGAATTGAACGAACTTAGGCTCGTTAAAAAGGGCTTTTTTGTTTTATTCTTCCCATTATAAGTTAACAGGTGGTACCTAGACTAAAATATAAAAACACAATTTTTTAGCTAAATTCAACTTTATTCATCAACGCAGTCTCCTTCCAGAGTGATACAATCATTCCAGTGCCACTCTAACATTTTTTTGCCTTTCTTACAGACCGATTTGTCCAACCCTTCAAAATACGCTTCAGTTTTGGCGATCACCTCTTCATTGGAGCCATATTTATTTCCGCCGAGCATTTTTTTTAGGTTTACGCACAGGTAACCGTCGTTGGAGGCCAAATCTAAAGAATACTTTGAAGGCAGAAGCAATAATTGGCGAGTTCTTTTATTCCATCGATGATTTTGCGCATTAATCTAAAATCCATCAAACCGTTCTTAAAATAAAGTGATAAAAATGCGATTAATCATTAAACCGTTCTTTTTTTTTATCGATGAACGCATCAACAATCCATCGAATTCATCGGCTTCAGACCCCGATGAATGCGATGAATAGGTAGTGGGGGAAAAATAAATGTTAGTTTTGGAGGTTATGTTTATTATTTGTCACTTAAAAAACGGTTTGTCACTATTTTTGATCAGTTATTATATAGAAAAGATCTTTTTTTTTTTGTAAAAATTACGGATTTCTTCTATTAAATCTGACCTACACGACCATACATTTCAGATTATAACGTATGAAGACACTTAAAATGAAGTTGCCAAAACTAAGTATTGATATGCTCAATTTTTTTAGTCCATAATTTTATAACATAAATATACTGAAGAACAAACTTCCAAATAAAATATTTAAAAAATATTTGTTTAAGGGTCTTTAAGGTTAGGTTTTTAGAAAAATGTCGTATGTCAGTTAGGAATGAGCGTTCTTAAATTCATCAGAATTCCATTGAAAATACATTTATGACGTCACAAGAACCCATTGGCTTAATTCAGCGCTTTTTTATCGATGAAATAAAAGAACTCGCCTAATTCGAAGTTGAATTCATGCAGTTTTGCCATCATTGCGATCGACACGTGACACAGTCTTCATTTGAGGCAGTTTTTTTCCTTCAAACGCGATGCCGGCTATCTTACACACCTTCACTTCATGGTCGGTTCATACTTCTAAAAATTATCAACTACCACCAAGAATTTCTACTGAACTCACACTCAGTACGAAATAATATTGAACACTAATAACTTAGTATTCATAGGTTCGTTAAAGACTTCAACATTTTTTGCAAATAAAATAATAACAAAAAACGCCATTCATTGTCTATTGTAAATATTTCGGTAGTCACCGAAAGAATTTTGCAAACAAATAAGCATTTGAGTAAAAACAATAGTTTTTAAGTTTAATGAAGAAAACCGATTTTTCGCTCTTAATTGTCCACAAAAAAATATTTGCCCACCAGGATTTGAGATGCTAGAAATGAAAGTGGTTTTGTATCCCCTGGAAGAATGATTTCCAAAAAGAAAAATTCTATTTGCATTTTATGTTTATGTTTACTTGTTATCAATCTAATCTTTCTATCCTATTTGACGTAATGGTTAAAAATATAAAAATTTTGAATGATTTTTTAAAAGAAACTTGCCCTAATAATAGTACTTTTGTATTGTTTCTCCACCTTAATATTGTTACGATTTTCTCTCCTTAAAATCACTCGCTGGGTTCGATTTAAAAAAAAACAATTTTCACTATTAAATAGCTTAAATATATTTAATAACTACTTCTTAACATTTTCATATTCAAATACAAACTAAAACTTATCTCCTAATCCTGCGTACTTATATACCTATAAAACTTACTAGAATATACGAGAATACAAGTCTAGAAATTACAAAAAACATTAATGACTCATCGATTTGTATAAGGACGCATCAAAAGTCTTCTAGACCTTCCTGACAATATTTATTAAATTACCCATTTGAAATTTGTCAATTTTAGAATTTTTGATGACTTCATTACTCCTAACTTTTCTATTTGAATTAAAAACTTTTTTTTTCTATATCTAATTAAGCATATAATCAGTTTCTTCTTTTATTATTATAGTAATAATGTTTTATCATGCTAATTCGACAAAAAAAATCGAGATTTTAGTATGAAACTACAAACATTTATTTTTATTAATTTTTTAGAAATTTTGAAAAATCCCATTGTAGCGTGTTTTTGGGAAAAAATATTAACAATTATGTGAACTACATGATGCATTTAATTAAAAACTGAATGCGAAGTCAAATTTATTTTTTTTGCGAACAATGTATGGTTAAGTAAAATTATATAAAAAAAACTAATATCGTTCGTTTCAAAATTTCAAGTAACGTGACATCGCTATCTTGCCTTTTTATAACTAACAATCCTGTTTAAATTTTTCTAATATAGAACATTTATTTATTTTCAGACGCGAAAAATTATGTAATATTCATCGCCACGCTGACGAATCCAATTTCATGTAGGAGTAACTCTCTATCCCTTGGCCCAGGGTCAGACGTGTTTGAAGCCTCGGCGCACTACTGAATCCCAGTGATGTGGACCAACCCTGGGGGTACTTCAGTAGCGGCTTACTTGCGGTTGAGGGTACCTAGGGACTATTACACCCTGAGTCGTATTCTTAGGCGCTTTGCCGGCCCATCAGAAGAGTTGGGTGGAGTACGGTCGGTGAAAGAGGAGGAGACACGACGGGTTGCAAAAATTTCTCTCGGTCCAGGAATGGTTACGGCGGCCTCGGAAAATTCCTGGATCATAAACTCGTTTATTAAAAATTGGAGCAGAGCATTTCTTCATGGTGAACATTGATGCTAACTAATGTAAGTCCTATTTTTATTACTATTGTTGTTTTTTTTTGTATCAAGAAATATCTCTTGTTTTTGAACCCCTTCACATATGGTGTGAATTGCTACCAATATTTTTGACACTAGTTTGAAATATACACTGCAACTCACGCTAATAATTCGAAAATGCATGCATTGTATTATAAAGACCTGCAATTCCTTGCTAGAATTTAAAGTGTCATTTTTATGTATAAAATATTATATTCATACTACTACAATTTTTCATGTAACGATAGGCTTTATACAACAAAACAGGCTTTTTAGAATTGATGAAAGAAGTTGCATTTGCAACCTTCCAAACTCAAGCTTTTTATATAATATTTAATTTGTTAGACTTTTCGGTTACTTGCATAAATTCTTAATAAGTTTTGAACTTTCAAATAAATCAAAATTGGTTTCAAATCACTTCAAAACTTCAAAGCCTATAATTTTGCATTTGTTTATTTAAGAAGTTGAGAATTTTTTAAGAATATAGAGAAAATAACTTCTATTTTAAACCATTTTTTAAGTCTAGACAATTCGATAAAAAGGTAACTTTTCCTCATAAATTAAAAAGAAAAGAATAAGAAGGAAATCTCGAACAAATATTTTTAAATGCATCTTATATTCTGTTATCTTTAATATGACACCAGTGTATTTTACACAATCACTATTAAAACAAAAAGTCTCGCAACAAATTGGATTTTTTTTTCATATTGAAGTTCTTTTTTTATGAATTCGATGATTTAAAAAATTTACAGTTTATAAACCAAGTATGAAGTAATACAACTTTAAATCTAATAAATTTATTGTACAATCTTGTGGTACCGTATTGCAAAACACACTAATTTTTTTTTTTTGATTAATAATCCAAATATATAATAGATTATACACTAGTGGACTAAAGTAGAGTAATGGAATTAAATATATATATATATATATATATATATATATATATATATATATATATATATATATATATATATATATATATATATATATATATATATATATATATAAGCTTGCGAACCCTAGCTAATTTTAATTACTATTATCCCCACCATTTTTGGTAAATTTGTTAGATGCAATTAATAAATGGTGCGTCAAAAAGTTGCCTTACACACATATACTTCATCAACGATTTGAGTTAAATAGTGGTTTTAAGTTTTTAAATTAATTTTTAATAAAAACAATACTTTCTTAGAAGTGCATTAGTAAAACTTTATTATCTTTATTGATAGCCAATCGTAGGCATTATTTTTAACTTGCCATCAGCCACGTACAACATACTACAGATGAAAAAATGCATCTTATATTCTGTTATCTTTAATATGACACCAGTGTATTTTACACAATCACTATTAAAACAAAAAGTCTCGCAACAAATTGGATTTTTTTTTCATATTGAAGTTCTTTTTTTATGAATTCGATGATTTAAAAAATTTACAGTTTATAAACCAAGTATGAAGTAATACAACTTTAAATCTAATAAATTTATTGTACAATCTTGTGGTACCGTATTGCAAAACACACTAATTTTTTTTTTTTGATTAATAATCCAAATATATAATAGATTATACACTAGTGGACTAAAGTAGAGTAATGGAATTAAATATATATATATATATATATATATATATATATATATATATATATATATATATATATATATATATATATATATATATAAGCTTGCGAACCCTAGCTAATTTTAATTACTATTATCCCCACCATTTTTGGTAAATTTGTTAGATGCAATTAATAAATGGTGCGTCAAAAAGTTGCCTTACACACATATACTTCATCAACGATTTGAGTTAAATAGTGGTTTTAAGTTTTTAAATTAATTTTTAATAAAAACAATACTTTCTTAGAAGTGCATTAGTAAAACTTTATTATCTTTATTGATAGCCAATCGTAGGCATTATTTTTAACTTGCCATCAGCCACGTACAACATACTACAGATGAAAAAAAATACATTTTTGGTGCTTGCGCCTGCGCAGTCACAAAAAACTACAAAACCCTCGTTAATTGATAGCGGTACTGTGTGAGAGTTACATATCGGGGAGGTCGCCAATAAACTCAATAGGGCATATTTTGTTCTTTTAATTCTTCGGCATGGCATCGCGCACTATGTTGCTGCAGATGTACTATGTTTTGATATTTTCGGCGATGTCTTACCATTTAATTCTCTAGGGAGCTGCTTCAAATACAGATATAGTATTTCTAATACAGAAGAGCATTCATAGACATTTTAATTTAAAAAGGGAGAATCATGTAGGGATGTTTTTAAAAACCATAAAATACTAACTTTTGTACGTGTATATGTTTTTAAGTGTTGTCTTTATGTTAAAAGTAACATTAAACGTTTTGAAACGAGTTCGATTTATCACCAGTATAATACCCGAAATGCAATGTTCCACTTTACATCTCGTACAATACGACCCACTTTGAAAGATCTGTCAATTATCACCCTATTCGTATATACAACAAACGTCCTCAATTTATCAAGTCAGCCAATAACTACAATAACTTTAAGAATAAGTAAAAAATATATATAATTGGGAAGGGCTTCTACTCACTCGGGGAATATATTTTGAGGATTCTTGAAGTGGTAGGATAATTAATTGACTTAAATTGGGTTCCAATTTTTTTGTTTGTTTTATTATAGGTAACTAGTTTTTAATTTTTAATAGTTATAGCTAGTGTTTCATGTATATTGTATGATTTTAATATTTATCTGACTCTATGACGTCCGCCACGTCAATCTTAATTGATGTTAAAGGTGAATAAATATTGGATTCGATCTGCTAATAATGACAAAAGCTTTACGGATACATTTTTTAAACTTCTTAAATTGATAGTGTGTAACTAAAGTTATATGTCCGATTTTTATTGTTTATTCTTGCTTAATACTGTAACTAGTTTTAAATTTTTTGGTCCTTTCTTGCTAGTGTTATTTTACTATATATTTGGATATGTGATGTACCTAAATGGCGATGTCAATTGATCTTAAAGGTGAATAAATAAAGTGTAATTAAAGTATACTACCTCTACGATTTTTCGTAGTATCCTATATTGCAACGTAATTTCTTGTACTGTACTATATTATTGCATAGTGCTCCAGCAATGCTCGTAGCATGCTTCGGGGCATAATTTGTTTTTAGAATATTCATTCATTGAATCAAAAATATAAGTCGTTTATTCATGTTTCTGTTTGTTTCAGATATATTTTGCCTGACAACCCGCGCGTTTTTTGCTTGTAGAATGAAAATAAACATTCAATGACTCTCGCGTCTAGAACTTGTAGATATTGAATAATCGATATGTATAAGTAGAAGATCGAGATCATGGAGATGATGCGTTACCATTCTTGTTCTACAGGTGAAAATTTAACATAAAGTGCGTGGAGCGAGTAAGGATTCTACTCTTCATGGGTTTTTCCTAAATATCGTCGTTGTTTAGAAGAGCGGTACAGTTAGCTTTTAAAGATAATCTGATGTCTGGAAATGGCTAGGCAGCCGGCTGTCTTGGGAACTTCGACACCCCATTTTTATTCGTACCCTGCAGAGTAGGATCGTGAAGAAAGAAAAGGACGTCATGAAGGAAGGAAGAAGATAATGTTATCATACAGATGGAGATGAACAAGGAGGTAACTAAATATAACATTATTAAGTTAAACAAAGACGAATTTAAATATTCTCTTGTGGTGCCTTCGGTTGTAAGTTTTTTTTTTGATTACATGATCAAAATCAAGAAAGCGCGTTAGGAGTTCAATTCATCACGGTGAATATTAGAATACGTCATCACTTCAATTGCAACTTTTCATTATATTCTCGTAGATTTTATTAATACATTGTCAAAGATTATTCACAATAACATAATAATAATAATAATATGAATCCTCTTTGACATTGTTAACACATATGCACACTATTTTAACCTCTATCATAAATTTAAAATTCTCAAAGAGGTAAAATTATTACACAAAATTACATAGTAGCATCTAGATATAGAAATATGAGTATATGTTACCACAATACTGATTACCAAAAACAGAAGTAAGAAATATAGAACAATGTTATTAAACTCATGAAGAAAGACTTTCAGGAGAGAAACATATATCTAAATCTATCTTTCAAATTTTTCACTTCCTCATTTTAGTTTGTAGCAAACTGTATGCTAATTTATATCTCTGATTTGTGACTCATAGCTAGCTGAATCATATTCATAGGTTTAGGAAATACTAGATTTTTCGTCCCCGATGCCATCCATTCCCACAGTGCGAGAGAGGAAAAAGAGTGAACACAGCAATCTCCTCTATTTCTAATGGGCGGAGCATAGAATCAGGCATAGAGTATTATTCGCGTCTGGGGTCACGCGGTTCTATGCGCAGCTAATTAGAAAGAGAAGAGATTACTGCATTCACTCTTCTTTCTATTTCTCACGGTGGGAACGATCGGCATTGAGAACGCGCAATCTAGTATTTCCTAAAATGAGCTGGATTTGTACGTTATTTCTAGTTTGTGTGTAGTAAATGTAGTAATACATTATGGGCTCAAATTTTTTAACTATCAAGTTTCAAACACATATCTGTTTATATCATTGATGTACAATATTTCTATCTCAATGGTTTGGATAATACATTAAACGCGGTCTGTGATTTTTCAAAATTTAGAAATGTATTTTTTGTAAGAAGATCGGAAAGAAGCATGCAAATACTGAACACGGCTTCTCCGACCTCCCGCCGGATGGCGTATATATGTTTATGCGGATTTCACGAATTCCTCCGTGTGAGATGCAATAGCAGTGGATATATCCACATTATGCCGTTGTAGTTAGACCACCCAGAAACAATTATATTAGAAGCAAATAAATATGCGTTGTATGATTATTTTTATTAATGAAATCAATTACTATTGAGAGGGGTAAGCAAATTAAAAAAAAAAATTTTCATATTATATTAGCCACGTTCATGAGCCAATTGCAACTTATCTCGAACTAACGCCCAGTATATCAAATTTGTATCATTTTACCAGTGATTCAGACCCGCCAGTGTTGCCGTTTTTACGCCATGTAAATAATTAAACAGCAAAGAATAATGATATAAAATCTTTGTGTAGAAATATTCCTTTCTCTTTAAATCTGGTCATTTTGATTGGCATTTTTTTAAATTTGAGCATTTTATCTAAATTTTTAAATTGAAACTAACCGTTTCGTTAACTTTACCTTTGTAGAGAATACAATTCTGTATTGGTTAAGACGACGATATTTTGGCATCTAACTTAATTTATAATAATTAAATAAAAAAAAAAACCCACAAATAAGGAGTTTAATTTTAAAGGTAAATGCTACATATAAAACAAACTTATCAATGTTGGGAATACGATAATAATATACATAATAATATACATGTAATATAGACTTAGGGTATTCAGTTACTAAAATCATAAAGTAAATCACATGCCCAACAAATTAAACCTATGTACCTGTATTCTAGATTTTGTTAATGCAAAATCTTCTGTAAAATCGATTCTTTTCAACTATAATGATTTTTATGTATGTGTGCTATTAAGGTCATTTGCGCGAGAAACCTTCTTCAAGAATGAAAAAAAGAAAAGCAAATAATACCGAATTGGATAGCCTCTAACACTCACTTTGAAGAAATAAAAAATGCAGTCACTATTGCTCAATATTTACAATCTCTTAATACAAAAACAATAGATTTTAATACAATATATACTATAATTGAACGGAAGCTTGCGGTCAAAAATACTGTATTCAAACGTTTGAGCAACAGTTGTATACATTAATTCAGCTGGTCAAATTTGATGAGTAATATATTAAAAAATGTTGTTACTCATTTAGGCGCTTTTCATACTGTTTGCTGTGCAATTTAATGCCTCAGCAAAATATGGGGAAGTTGTGGCATAAGAGATATGCTAGCCGATTCTAAAGTTTTTGCTGGAAATACTGTAGACAGAATTTTGGAGGGGTCGTTCGAGAATTAATTTTAATATATAATAGGCTAATGCAGTTATTGATAGAACATTTTTTTGATCAACGAAAAAAATAATAAAATAGAAACTGTTCTGATAAAAAATATCGAAACGTTTACAGTAGTTATTCAACGGGTACATATAAGAAAAACTTTCTTTAGATAGAAGTAATACATTTATGACATTATTTGACAAATATAGAAAATAAGGAAATGAAGAATCTGAAAATTTTCAATTTTGGTTTAAATCTTAAATTCAAATTTAGAGTTATTCGAGCCGATAGAGCCGATACGTTTCCACTCACTTATCTATGCTTCCTTTTTTCTTTATTTGCGATAAACCGAATTACGATATGAGACTTTTTGTACTTTGAAATTCTCCTTATGCTACCAACCGAAGCCAAAGAACAGTTTTTAAAGGGATACTTTAATGTTAATTTGACTAATGAAGCATTTCGAGATTATTCCCAGATGTAACAACTGAAATTACAGTAATCAAGAGTACAAAGTCAGAGACTGGAATCACAGAAATGACTCAAAAAGAACTTGCTACTTCAAGATGAACTATGACTAAAAATGTCTAAGGTAGTTATTCTGATACTGAATTGAAACGATGAATTACCCCATTTTGATAATTGAATGGTAATTTAACCAATAAAATTATGAATGGATTATTACACAGATTTGATCGAGTAGATGAAATTCACTTGATTTATGATCGATACGACAGCACAACGGTTAATCCAGAACAGTTGGAACGAATTCGGAAGTATGGAAATGATAGCGAAAACAAAGAATATATAATTATTGGCGGTCAATCTACATGAAACTTTAAAAAATTCTGCAGTAATGATACAAGTAAATCAAATTTAGTGGAATTTATTGAAAATTATATAAAAAAATTATTCGGTTACCAATACAGAATAAGTTGATCATTTCTGGACCATTTGAGCATATGTTATTATGGAAAATGATCAATATTTCGATGCATATTTCTTGTGTGATCATACAGAAGCAGATACCAAGATTGTATTTTATGCCTGTCAGTTACAAGAGCTGGATTCCCATAAAAAGTTTAAAATTATTGTTAAATCCCCAGACATAGATGTGTTTATCTTATCATGGATTCTTAAAGGAACTTCTTTTATGGTTTACTACTGGAAATGTTTTCTCGATTTATTCCCGTACATACTATTGCAAACGATATTGGAAAAACTTAGTGTGACAGTATTTTAATAATCAATGCTGTGATAGATTAAGTTTCATATATGACGTTGGAAAAAAGAAGGCGTACAAAGCTTTAAATAAACCTGCAGGTGATGGACTTAATACTTTGACAGTGTATTTATCAAAAATATGACTCTCAGAATCACTTTAAAGGCTGTTGTGAATGTATAAAAAAATTAAGATACAATATAGCGTTGAAAAAAAAATATATCTGATGAAAATTTGCCACCTTCTAAATCGGCCTTAGTTTAACATTATTTAAGAGCGATATGGCAAACAAATGAATGGGATCAAGCAAAAAAAGTAATATTGTATCTCTTGATCCATTAACTCATAGTTGGAAACTTGGAAATAACTGTTTAGAGTTTAATTATTTTGAAGCTTTGGACATGCTACAAAGATATGTCTGTTCATACACTGGAAAATGTACACAAAATTGTATCGTATCTGTGTATCCTCGAATTTAGAATACTGCGCAGTATACGCACGTTTATAACAGAATTGTATGAATGTTAAACAACATTTTATGGAAGACGATGATTTTTACCCGACAAATCGGGTTATTGATGAAAATAATCATATTATTGGAGGTGAAAACAATGAATAATATAAAATAGAGCGCTATCTTTAGATAATAAGTAAAATAACAGATTATATATTAGTTTCAATAAAGTTATATCATAGTAAATAAAAATCATCGACTTGAAATAAAATAATTCAAAAAGTAAGAAAGTGAAATATGCCCTCATAGCGCGCGTCTGTATGGCCGCAACCGCCATCTTGTGTACGCTCACGCAACACGTCTGAAACGGGTTACTTTTGAGTCCCACTTTCAGCGTCACAAACTCCACTTGCTCACATCAAAAAAATCTCTGTTGATGTTGAAGGTTCAAATTTCCAAAAATAACGAATTTCGTAATTTTTGTTGCATAAAATTGCAAATCTCTTGGCAAGGAAGCATTTTCCGAAAAACTGTTAAAGAATAAAAAATATTTTGACGTGTTTTATTTAATAATTAATTTTAAATATTTTTTAATTAAAAAAATAAATTCAATATTTCAACCTCATATAAAAAGAATAATAATAACAGCCACAAAAACCAGCAGGAAATTAAATTCGAATCATCGACGTGACATTTCAATGCTAAATAAAATTTTTATAAAAAAATTTAAGCGACTTCTAAAAGTGCGCTAAAAAGGGAAAAATACCTAGAAATTTTTATATGAAATTGAAATTTTTGAAGTTGGCGCCAAACTAATACCTGACCAAAAGTGATTCGCATAAACAGATTAAAAATACTTTATTTGCAATTGCTTTCTTCCATAATTTCTATATATTAGTTATTTATTTCATTTAGAAATAATTTGGCGTCATGTAAAAATGTATAGTTATTTTTCCCTTTTTAGCGCACTTTTAGAAGTCGGTTCAATTTTTCTATAAAAATTTTATATTTAGATTTTTAGTTTTGAATTCATTATGATATTCATAAATTATTTGAACTAAGTGCTAATCGAGATTAGTGTACCTCGCCATGACTCCAAAGAGGCAAAAAAGTATCCATTTTATCCAGAATTGTAAATCACCCTAAAATGAACCACTATAAATTATTTGATTCTTAGAGTTCTCCAAATACCAATGAAATTGTATTAAACAAATATTTAGTCTGTCATAGTAAATCCACTATCTTAAATTTCAAATTAATTATAGATTGGTAATATAGGCCCTAAAACCTTCCAATATCGATATTTAAAGAATTTGAGACGTAAATTTCTTAGCCCGATATATTTTATATTGCATATTGAGTTTGTACACGCCCCAAGAACAAAGCAATATCAGTTCTTGATAAAACCGGAAATTGTAAAATTTTTGGTCCTTCATATTGTATCTTATCAACCTAATGGTTGTAAAAAATTAACTTCATATTAGTAATACACCACCCCCCAACGCCCTAATATCAAATCTGAAAAAATGTGAATAAGGTAAAATTTTCAACCCACCATATTAGATCCGCCATATTGAATTTCAAAAAAATAATTTTAACGTTTTAATCTAATCTAAATCTAAATCCTTCAAACCCCTTAGTATCAATTTTAGATGAAATCCAGAAATTTAAAATTTCTAAACGGTCATATTGTATCTAACATATTAGATTTTCTTAAAATAATTTTATATTCGCTATTTATATCCTCAAAAACGATTTAGTTCCACATTTGAACAAAATCGAAAAATGTAAAATTTTTAGTTCGCCTTATTGAATTCTGAAAAAAAAACTATTAAATTCTTAATTTACACCCTCAAGAACCTTCTATATTAGTTTTGGAGAAAGTCGAAAAATGTAAAATTTTTAGGACACTATATTGAATCCGTTAGATTGAGTTGTTCAAAAAATATTTTAAATTCGTAGTTAACACTAACAAAAATCCACCAATACTGACTTTAGACCAAATCGAGAGATGTAGAATCTTTAATCCGCCATCTTAGATCCGCCATACTTATTTTTTTTAAATAATATCGGATTCGTAATGTGGTATCCCTAAAACTCCCTCATATAAATTATGAGAAAAATCAGACAAAATTAATTTTTTATCCACAATATTGGATACGCCATATCGCATTTTTTAAAAATAATTTTGGATTCGTGATGTACGACTCCGAAAACTCCCACGTACCAACTTTGGAGAATATCGGACAAAATTGATTTTTTGTCCGCCATATTGGATCCGCCATATAGAATTTTTAAAAAATATTTTAAATTCGTTATGTGCGACTTCGAAAACTCCCCCGTACCAATTTTGGAAAAAATCGGACAAAATAAAATTTTTTGGTCCGCTATATTGAATTTTTTTAAAATAATCTCAGATTCGTTATGTGAGACCCCGAAAACTCCCCCATGCCAATTTTGGAGAGAATCGGACAAAATTGATTTTTTTCGTCGGCCATATTGGATCCGCCATTTTGAATTTTTTAAAAATAATTTTAGATTCGTCATGTGCGACCCCGAAAACTCCCCCGTATCAATTTTGGAGAAAATTGGACAAAATTGATTTTTTGTCCGCCATCTTGGATCCGCCATATTGAATTTTCTAAAAATATTTTGAATTCGTTATATACGACCTCGAAAACTCCCCCATTTCAAATTTGGAGAAAATCGCACAAAATTAAATTCTTTTGTCCGCCATATTGGATCCGCCATTCTGAATTTTTTTCAAATAATTTCAGATTCGTTGGGTATAACTCCGTAAATTTCTCCATACCAATTTTGGAGAATATCGAACAAAATTAATTTTTTTGGCCGCCATATTGTAAGCGCCATCTTGGATTTTACTGCACCAATTTCATCCAAAAAAATATGGGACTACCGCAGCAACTTCTTGAACATAACGCAAAAAATTTCATTCAAATCGGTGCAGCCGTTCCGGAGAAATCGGTGTACATACATAAAAAAAAAACATACATACGCGACGAATTGAGAACCTCCTTCTCTTAGAAGTCGGTTAAAAAAGCATTTTCTTTTAATGCTCCCCTTTAGCCTTCATAGGACCACGATTTAGAATCTTATTATAGACTTTTAAACTACGAAAGTCTCATCTAAGTGGGTTTAATGTCATGTGGCAGTAGTAGAAACAAATAGACAAAAATTTTAAAGAAATTATTTTGCATTTTTTAAAAATTCAATTAGACCGGAGGCCAGATTCTGTAAGTATATGTTTTGACATTCCCTTTCCTTTAAGGAAAGTGACATACTTATGTGTTACTACAGACTGAACAAAGATAGAAGATCCTTATTATGACATTCTCTTTCCCCATACTTTTATAGAATCGCAGCCCGGGAGTTATCGACAGTTTTTTTCAATTTGCATTAGCGTGAAAGTATATTTAGTTATCTATTTTATTACGAAAAGTCTGTACTGCACACCTAGTTCAACAGTGAAAAGTGGGGTCGAGAGTATATAAAAAAAATACCAAAATATTTATCTGCATCATGCTGAAACTTCGCCCGGTATAAATTTTAAATTTAAGGAAATGAGCTCGGTGTTCAACTCTTTTTACATGTATCTGGCAGCAGTAATTTGAACTGTCAACGGATTGGCAGCGGTTTTTTGTCATTAATTAGACTGAATGTGCATTAGTAGCACTAACTTTTCAGGTTAAGAGTGATCATAATAACCAAAACAATACACTTTTACACTGATGCAAATGGGACACAAAAAACTCACTAGCTCCAGTAGTAAATATATAGATACATCGTCATTAAATTTTATGAAAGACTAATTATGGTAAATAACTATACCAATTTCCAAAATTAGATAACAGTAATCTTTAAACATAATAACTTTTTTCTTTAATATCAATAATATTATATAGAAAAAATGGCCACCTCTTCCTCTATTTTTTGTAAATTGACAAAAATCGTATTTTTTAAAAACGTTTCATGGAAGTTTTAGACTAATCATGTAATAATAATATTCTTTGTACTTTGCAAATAAAAATAATTTTGAGAATTATTTTCGAAAGTAAAAATGTTACTTTCCATTCTTTCGCAGAACATTAAAATGGAGAAATAATTTGTATGATTGCTATTATATTATCATTCTAGTTAGTCTATCGCCGTCGGTAAAGTACAATTGGTCCAACAAAGTCAGTAAAACCAACAGATATATTGATTGTTATACAAACTGCGTGGTTGCCAATTTTAGGGGCTTGTGAACGTTGATCTAACGAATCGAATTACATACTATATACGGATCAGACGCTAGCGTCTTCTACACGACAGATGTCGGAATTAAATCAATATATAATTCGATATTCTACCACAATCTTAGGCCCAGCTAATATTTTGTCCCTAGCATCTTATGACTCTCCTGATTACGCTGGCAAAAGGAACGTTTTCAAGCCCCAAGCCCGGGCTTGAGAACGTTCATTTGGCTTGGGTTCATAATAAGTATGTAACGAGTTGGGCTTGTATAAGCGGTAAAACCAATATATATATATATATATATATATATATATATATATATATATATATATATATATATATATATATATATATATATATATATATATATTTATTTCTTTATTTATTTATTTATTTCGTTCATTTGATTTCTTGTAGAAATTTGCAGACGTTTCGCCAAAATCTCATTTGGTATCTATGCTTGCTGTTTGTAGATCATCAGTTGATCTACAACCTACGAAACGGTAATACTTATGAGATCGGTTAAATTAGAGAAAAGTTTCCTGCAAAATAAACAAAAATTATTTTTTTAACTTTTGATTCTAGAGAAAAATATCACCCCTAAAAAGTCATATTTATAATTTTATATGAAATGATCTTAATGAATTTTATTTGAAATAAAATATACATACCTGTATATTTTATTTCATTTTTGAAACAACTTTTTCCTAGAAACTAGCCATATAGGTATAACTCATTGGTTTTCCTCGACGTTTTAATATTAAATATCTATCAGCTGGGGTAACTTCGTTACAAGCTAATGAAATTCGATATATTTAATCCTCTAAATCTCTAGGAATTGTTAAATAAACCTTATCTTCAACATGTCTTCATATAGAAAAGTTGTAAAGGCAAAACATTATTTTAAAATATGGGAGTAAACATACAAATTTATATTTACAAAAATTAAGTGGATGCTGGTAACTAAAAGATTAAACATTTTACAAAAGTTTTAATAACGTCACTTTCTAAGAGACATTGTTCTCTAAAGGTAAAAAATATCTCGCTGAATATTTAAACAAAGGATTTTCGAATTTTCTCTAATATATCCGAAAGTATAAAAAAATTTGGCCACTCTACCAATGTATATCAAATGTACCCCAGAAAAAGCAATTTTTAGCTAATTTAACACACCTCGTTTGGATTGTCGTTTAGGAAATGCATTAGTGATATCACCTAAATTGCATACCCTATATAATGTTGCACGCATAATATTTGGCAACCCTACTTTAAAACATTTAAACAGCATTATCAAAAGAATTAATTGCGTGGCTATTATTTTTTTTTGGTATCATCATTCTGTAACTTAACGTCTTATACAGAATGGTATTTATTGTTCACGAATTTAATCTTATAGAGAACATCCTGACAAAACGGTAGCCTCGAAATTATCACAAAAATTAGTAAAAAAAAATTAACTCTTTTGTACTAAACTTATTTAAATATTATTTGTACTATTCCAGACAAAAAGTTCTATGATTCAGTAGTTGTAAGTTTCAAAAGGGCAAATATTTTCAAGCTTCTAACAATTTGTTAAACAAAGTTCTAAAAGGTTTATTTTTGAGGATCCAAAAACTAAAAGATCTGTAGAAGTTTTAATTTGAAATCGGGTGAAAGTAAATAAAAAATAAAGTGATATATTTTGGTTAATTTTTGTTTTTATTACTACCCACGCTGATTTTTTTAGTAAATTATTCATTACTTTACAAAAATAGCACCCTTCTGTGTCATAAAAAATTTTCATGTATTGTATTAAATTACATTGAAGTAACTAATTTTAATTGTTTCCTAAAGGAAGCCGTTTTTAAATCAGCAGAAAAGATATATTCTCGCAAACGCATTTTTAGGAAAAGGTCAAGGCCATATTGGTGTAATTTTATTAGATATTTCTTAATATTTCAATAGGACTGACAAAATATTGTAATATTTAAAAAAAAAATAATTTAGTAAGGTAATCCTCCGCATACACTGGACTGTTTTTCTTTTATTTTAATTTTCGTGTCTTAACCAAGCTTTCCTACATTCTTCGATTTTCTTTGTATGGCGCTTTAAGCAGCTTCTCTAATTATTGATGGTATTGTTTCACATTAATAAGAATCATATATTTATATAAAAGCAAAAGCCAGTTACTGTAATTTTTTATACTTAAAAAGCTTAGAAAGTGGCAAATTCATGCACTATTTAACAAAATTTTTGATACATTATTTTACTTAAAAAACTATTTATTTTTTCTGTAATTTTCTTGAATTATCGATATCATAGAGTTATTTAATTGCTTTGAAATATTTCCTAAATTTACAAAAGAATAATAGATTTGTACTGCAAATTAACTTTCCCTTTTTTCTCATTCGGAAAATTTTTAAAATACCCAAGTTGCAAAATATATACGAAATGTTCTTGAATGTTTTTAATTTTCAATTTATATGTTTTTTTACCATGATGGATTTTTTTTTCAGTTGGTATAGGATTTTTTATGGTTAAACTAAATTTTTAATAATATTCACCATTTTGTCATGAAAATAGTTTTAACTTCAATTTTTCGAAAAAATCATTCTTACCTGCTTTAATTTTGTTTATATTTCTAAGCTCACATATTTTTTCGTTTTGTTTTTCTATTAGAAAGTGGTAGTTTTGTGTTAATGCATTTTTTATTTTTAGTGGGATATTTTGTATCTGATATCACCTTTAGATTCCAACTTAAATTTCTTGACAATTTTTAAAGTTTTAGGCTGCAGGAATGATAGTATCTTAATGGTGCAAGTTTTACAAAATTTAGTTTCTTATTCCTCATCCGAAATACAAAATTTATGTGAAATAAAAAATAAAAAATTTCGGTTATTTTCACTAATTTCAAAGTTGAGATTTTTTCAAAAAATGACCGAAATTAGTCCTTTAACATCAACTTGCACCTTTGAGAAAACAAAAGTATAAAAAAAAAATTTTTTTTTAAATCTTAATATTTGGAAAACACTTTGTTTTATACCCCTAATCAGTGCTGTCAAATGTTCCACAAAAAAATACTTGCAAATTTAATTTTTATTCCTGGCAATTCTTGGCAAAATGCGTGTAATAAGAAAAAGCTGATATGGCTCAATTACACTGAATATTAGAAAAAGACAGACGATATGTGTTCATCCCTTAAATTTTAGACTGCAAAACCATAAAATAAAGGAAGAAATAACTACATGTGATAAGCAAAAAGAGATAGTAGAGAGATTCAATTTTAGAGAAGGGGCATCTTATCGATTTTCATACAAGTGTATGGCAAGTGCCATCAATTGTATGTACAATTCGCTTTAATATTTTATCATTTTCTAAGTTCAAGATATTATTCCTAGCATGACAGTATTCCCGGCAAAATTACTGGCATAGCTAATTATTCCTGGCAAATGCAAGGAATTACTGACAAATTGACAGCCCTGCCCCTAATAGGTTGGCTATTTGTTCGTGGGAGCAAAAGCTACAAAGGAACAGCAATATAATGTGATTTTTTTTTATTTTAAAATGTTTGTTATTATAATCGATTATTAAGGGAAAAAATCTTAATTAGGATACATACACTAGGTATATTCTTTTGAGTATTTATCACTTTCAGTTCTATCACTTGAAGTAATCATGATCACTTCAACCCAATGACAAGTAAATGCATATTCAAAAGAACATGAAGTTATCAGTTTTACTTTGTTCACTTTGATCAGTGATAATTGACTCAAAAGAATTATCGGATAATTCTCCTTATGAGCTGGCTTCTTGTCCTTCGTAGTAGAAGCCGTAGATGTAAAAAAGAAATAAAATAGATTTAACATTAACCTTGTTTTTGCGTCGGTCTTCGAAGTCTTTAAAAATTTATTAAAATTTTGAGCTGTATACAGTTCTTCTCGTTTTTAATGTTATATAATAATTTTATGAATTACTATAGACGCAGAATGAATAACGGTGTTATTAAATGAAGGGATTTTGTGTTTAAAATATTCATTTCTTCAAATCTTTGTTGTATTAAGTGTTGGTACAGGGAAAATATGTAGACACAAAACTTTGTTATTGTTCAGTTTTGGTGTGAGAATGTTACGTTAACCAAGGAAACTACTTAATATTGCATGTAAATATCCCATTTAAAATAAAATATTTTCTTGGAGCTAAAGAAAACTACAGACCTTTCAACAGATAAATATATATTTGTCGACTTTCTTTCTTTAAGCTTTCCTTATAAATTTACAAGTTTTTTAGTGTCATATTATGTGAACAACGCCTTCTGCTGTTTGTTAATTTTCCTCCAAAAAAAAAATGGCCATTATAGTTTGTATTAAGAAATGTTTGTTTTTAAAAACTTCAGGTCCACAATACAAGAAGCAAAATGGTATATTTCAGCAATCATCCCTATTACCACAAATTCACTGCTAACATATTTTAGTGATGAAAATGTATCCCCTACATGGTATGTTTGTTGGAATTTTTCAAATTTAATGGTAAGTATTCCTTAGAAATATTTGGCTGGAAGCATAAACCATTTTGGTAAATGTTCAGAATATTGCAAACAGAATTTATCAGTGATTTTTTTACAAAGCTTTATTTTGGGGTTGTAAAACACAAATTTAAAGTTTTTTTTAAGTGATCCAACATATTTTACCAAAATAAAAAAATCTCTTTCACCCTGTATTTTTTGACATAATCCTTTAAATTTTGTCTTGTCAAAACACACTTACATATGCATATAGCATGCTTCAGAAAAAATTGTTTATAACATTTTATTTAAATATAGCACAAAATACTTTAAAAAATCATGCCAAAAAAAACTATAAAGTTTCAGTTCTAATACCAACTTAATAATTCACCATACTCTTTTTCTCTTAAAATTGAATATTTAGTAACAGAGACTGTTCTTTGGAAAAAGATTAACAGAAAAAATATCAGTGACATTGCAGAATGGTATATTAGGTTCAAATTAATGAAAAAATTTGAAATTTGATTGGCGTAAGTCAAAATTCCCAGACACAGAAACATGTATCATGTATCTTTTAAATATATCTATCCTCCCTCAAACAATAATAAGTATGAGCCAGGTTAGTTCAGATTTATAGAGTATATATTTATATTTGAAGAAATGGCTTGTAGAAAGCAAGACAAAAATTAAGAAAACTGGTTATTTTAGGCCTTATGTTCATTTATATGTCACAGTCGTATAATTTCATTAGTTTTTCATCAAACAAATTTGGTGATGTAAATTATAATGGGTAAAAACATCCATTAATTTATGAGATGAAAAAGAACTGTTTAAGATAAAATCTCACTATGCCATCCGATAAAAATATTATCATTTGTAATAAAATCTTATAGGAACAACTTTAAATTAACTTAAAGATGGACATACAGTAAAATTGCAGAAAAAAACTGCCAATGCCTGCTACTGCTCAGTTTTTCTTGTATGTTACTATTTTTGTTTTACTTTCTATAAACCCATTTATATATGTACATACTGTATAAACTTGAACTAACCTAGCTCGTACTTATTATTGTTTTACTGAGGCTTGGACTTGCCCTAATTATTTAAAATATATATAGTACATTCCTTTGTGGTTAAGATATTCTCCTCCTAAATAAATGGTTGATTATGAAACCAGTTATAGCAATTTTTTTCCGTTAAACTGTTAAACCTAAATTTTAGAAACATCGACCAATTTGTCATGAAAATATTTTTAACCTTTAGGTTTTTTTTTTTAATTTCTCTTACTTGCTTTGATTTTGTTTATATTTTTAAGCTCACGTATTTTATAGTTTTTTTTTTCTGTGCGCAAGTAGTTGTTTATTTTTTATTTTTTGTGGGATACTTTGGACTTGATATTTTTAGATTCTAACTTAAATTTCTTAACAGTTTTCAAGTTTTAGGCTGCAGGAATGTTAGTATCTTAATGACGCATGTGATGCAAAATTTAGTTTCTTATTCCTTATCTGAATATACACAATTTTAGTGAGACAAAAAGTAATAAATCTCAAACTTTGGTCATTTTCTACTAATTTAAAAGTTGAGGATTTCTCAAGAAATGACCAAACTCTAGTAGTCCTTTAACATCAACTATAAGAAAGCAAAAAAAAGGCATTCTTTCAGATCTTAATATTTGAAAAACACTTTATTGTTTTATTTATTATTCAATTGCTCAAAATTACTCTCCTAATGGCTTGGCTATTTGTTCTTGGGAGCAAAAGCCACAAATGAACAGAAATATAATGTGAATGTTTAAGTTATTATAATTTATTATTAGGGGAAAAAGACAAAAAATTCATAATTCTGTATAGAAACCCAAAAAGTTTTTTTAACTTTTCTTTAAATTATTCAGCACTATAAATTTTAAAAATAAAAAATAACTAATAAGGAGTACATATAGTATCAGGGATTTCTAATGAGCCCTGCGGAGTAAAAGCTTCAGAAATAAAATATATTAACACTAACCTTGGTTTTATGTTGGTCTTTAAAGTCGGTAAAAATTTGTCAAAATTTTGTATTGTCCAGGTTTTTTTTTTAATGTTATATGATATGATAATTTTATGAATTACTGTAGATGCCGAAAGAATAACAGTGTTATTAAGTGATAGGATTTTGTGTTTAAAATAAACATTTTCCAAGACTTTTTTGTAGGTCAGTTTTGGTGTTAGAATGTTACATTAACCAAGGAAACTGTTTAATTTAGTCTGTAAATATCCCATTTAAAATAAAATATTTTTTAGTAACTAAAGGAAATTAGAGACCTTTCAATAGACAAATATGTAATGATTTATAACTTGTCGACTTACTACACGTTTTTCCTTATAAATTTACAAGTTCTTAAATGTCATAATATGTGAGCAAGTTCTTGTGCTGTTTGTTAAATTTCCTGCAAAAAAAATTCCATTATAGCCTAATAGTCTATATTAAGAAATGTTTGTTTTTAAAAACTTTAGGTCTCCAATACAAGAGGCAAAAGATGTGTACTGCAGCCATGATCCCTATTACCACAAATCCACCGCTAACAAACTTTAGTGCCGAAATTGTGTCCTTTACATGGTATGTTGTGATATGTGGAATTTTTCAAATTTAATGGTAAGTATTCCTTAAAAATATTTGGCTGGAAACGTAAACCATTTTGGTAAATATTCAGAATACTGGAAACACATAATTTTGAGTATTTTTTTGCAATGCTCCATTTTAGGGTTGTAGGACACAAACCAGACTTTTTTTTGGGGGCCCTACAGAGTTCTTCAAAAAAAATTTTACTTTTAACTTGTATTTTTTGACCTAATCCTTTAAATTTTGCCTTTTTCACTAAAACAACTTGCACATTTTGAAATATAGCTTGCTTCAGAAAAAATTGTATATTACATTTTATTAAAACATGGCACAAAATACTAAAAATCAAATCAAAGAAAAACTTAATGAACTTTGAACATGGTAGGCAAATTCGTGCATAGTTGCCAAATGCTCAGCAACCATAAAGTTTCAATTCTGATAGCAATGTAATAATTCATTATACTTTTTTCTCTTAAAATTGAATATTAAATAGTGCGTAGACTGTTCTTTGAAAAAAGATTAATAGAAAAATTTCAATGATTTCACAGAGTGGTACATCAGGTTGAAATTACTGAATGTATTCTGAAATTTGTTGGTGTGGGTCAAATTTCTCAGACATAGTACCATGTATTTTTTAAATAAATAGAACAAATCTATCTTCGCTCAAACAATAATAAGTATGAGCCAAGTTAGTTCAGATTTATAGAGTATATATTTATATATGTAGAAATGGCTTGTAGAATGCAAGATAAATTAAGAATACTAATTATTATAGCCCGTCTGTTCGTCTGTATGTCACAGTCATATAATTTGGTCAGTTTTTCGTCTACAAAATTTCGAGGAGTTGATTAGAAATGTGAGATTTCTTTTGATTTTGTTTGTTGGATCTGTCTGAATGACGTTGTAAATGTTGTCGCCAAGAACTAGTTTATTTTTTCAGTGTATTTGTCCTTATCCATAATACAGTTGCATACTGTCAGCTGGGGGAACTAAGATGGTGACGTTCTTGTTCATTTTTTTATTAGCCTTCCTTTCCGCTGATGTAATAGGTTTGTACCAACCCGCGTCAGAAACAGTTTCTGACCGTCAGGATTCTGCGCATTAACTTAAATATATTGTGTAATAAGTTAATGCGCCGAATCCTGACGGTCAGAAACTGTTTCTAATGCGGGTTGGAACAAGCCTAATATTTCATTTAGGTGGCTTTGTGTGTTTTATGATTTTCTCTGTTTCTTGTCGAATCTTGTCTGCTTGCTGATAATTTTCTAATTGAGGCTTCAACACTAGAAACTATTTCTTTCACCGGTATGCGCCTTGAAATAATGGTGATACAGTTTCCATAATATCGGACATATTGCGAACTAACACCATATACCCTTTTATAAGTCTGAATTCCACTTCTTTTGCTTTCCAAGGAACTTTTTGCAAGCAGACTTCGGGAGTTTTTGGTGATTTAAAATCATTTCAGAAATAAGAAAGTTATAGCTGATCTTTCATCTTTTCAAAATATCTCAATCTAGAATCGCTTTGCAGATAACTTCAAATTATTGAATGAAAGGTCTGACACTTTACCTATTTAAGCGTTTTTTCCCCTTTATAATCTGTAACTTTTAACCTTTCTTATAAATTTAATGGTTTTTAAAGTAAGTTACTTAAGAGGGTCTTATTAGTTATACAACTTCTTATATGATATATTAATTTCTACTCTTAAACGTAAGTATTGATTTTTTATATCTGTTATTGAGAAATGTTCTTTGGTTGAAAATTTCAGCCTAAAACATAAGTTCAACAGTACAAAAAACAAATGTTATAATCACTTACTCTTTTCAGATGTTGCATTCTCTGCTTTTTTTCTGCCGTAATATGTTTATTTCATATTTTTAATAATGGATATTGGAAACTGTGTTGAAACTAGTGACATCATTTCCCTTTTATCTCAATAATTTAGTGGTTTTGAGTAACCACAGAAAGAAATACCAGAAATAATAATAATAATAATACTTATCAGTCAACGGCATCCAAGTGAGATCAGCCAGGACAATGTCGACAACTTAGCGTCGAACTACTGGTTGATTTCGGGACAGATGTTTTCGGAAACGGAGGGCTTCTTGTTGGCTATCCAAGACCAGGTTATTCCGACGAAGAACTATCGGAAATTCATTATCAGAGGTCCCTCAATAGAAAATGGCCAATGTAGATATGGCTGTCGAACATCAGAGACGATCCAGCACATAACTGGAGGATGTCAGGCGTTTGCCGCAACCGAGTATAAGGAAAGACACGATGCAGCCGCTAAGATACTCCACCAAGAGATAGCAGATAAGTTAAAACTATTGCAGGTCGGAAAGGTGCCTTACTACAAATATAATCCAGAGCCTATTCTTGAAAACAACGAGTTCAAGTTATACTGGGATCGAACGGTCCTAACAGATCAAACAGTTGCTCATAACAGGCCAGATATTATACTAACAGATAAAATTTCCAGGCGAACTACACTATTCGACATCGCTGTACCGAACAACAACAACCTAGGGTCAAAATACAACGAGAAGATCGCCAAATACAGAGATCTGGAGGTGCAAATCCGCAGACAGTGGGCAATGAACAGCGTCTACACGATTCCTATAATACTGTCAACAATTGGAGTGATTCCAAAGAACCTCCTGCAGAACATCAAGGGACTGGGCCTTAGTGAACATCTGTATAAACCGATTCAGAAAGCGGTTCTCCTTGCAACCGCGCGAACCGTCCGAAAGTTTGTAGGAAGTGCAGAAGACTACGCCACCTAGGACCCGATAACGTGGAAAGGGTCCCCACAGAGCTTCATACTTTTGGTGTCTTTGCATGCCTGGTATGAGTGAATAATCCCTGGAGGGAGTGCGAAGCCGTTTGGCTTGTAAATCAAATCATCAGTCAATAAACCTGTCTGGCCGGCAGTGTGCTGCACCCAGCAGTATACTTGTCGCTACTGTAATGCGTAGACAGTACAGCCAGCAACGCCAGTTGTCCGCTGACCTTTAACCATTTCCTTTCTTTACCTTTTAAACCTTCCTCTGCCCTGACCCACTTACACTCAATTCCTACATAATTCCTTAGGAGCCACTGTCTTTCAGCTTTCCGACTGGACCCGGCAACGAATAGATCCAGGGTTTCCCTCAACCAATCGTAGGAGGCGATTAAATGGGGAGAACTTTTAAATAATGAAATGTCGACTGCAAAACATAATGTACCCCAGGTGGGTAGGACTCATGGTCCACAATCCCACACCGCAGAAGCGGTCTGCTCCACGGATTCTGGGGGGAGCAACATTTCGACATCGCAAACTTCAAGTGGCAGGGTGTTGAGGAGGCGAACCCCTGTCGCACAAGAAGCTACAGCCCAACAACAACATGAGAGCCAAACAACAACGAGAGCTCCACCCTCCGAAGGTGCTGCGCAGGAACCTCAGCCAGCGCTCACTCAGGCGGGACTTCCGAGACAGCGCATGAAATGGACAACATCCATGAATGAAACAGTAATGCGCACTTTTTATAGAATGACTGAACTAGGACGAGAAACAATCGGCTATAGACAACAGCTTCATGCCGAATTTTGTAGGGAATATCCACACCTACAAGTGTAACCACAGAGAATAGCAGACCAATACAGAGCTATTCTCCGAAATAAACTAATTTCAGAAGCGCGACTTAACATTATCAAAGCGGAAATAGAACGAGAGATAAGAAGGACCGATGATAACAATGAACAAACCCCAGAACCTGCGCCACAGCCAGACCCAGAGACTCAAGAGCAACCAAACAACAGCATAAGAGTTGACATCGCTGTGAACAGGCAACAACAACTACATCAACACGAGGTTCAGATAATGCCAAGAGCTCTACCCGCCGAAGATGCTGTGCGGGAACCCCAACCAACTCTTACTTAAGCGGGACGACCAAGACAGCGCATGAAATGGACTGTGTCCATGAACGAGACAATAATGCGCATTTTTTATAGGGTGACTCAACTAGGACGAGAGATGATCGGCTACAGACAACAACTACATGTCGAATTTTGCAGGGAGTACCCACACATGCAAGTGTCCCAGCAGAGAATAGCTGACCAATATAGAGTTATTCTCCGAAACAGCCTAATTCCTGAAGCTCGGCTTAATAGCATCAAAGAGGAAATTGAACGTGAGATCAGAGGCACTGACAATAACAACAATCCGATTGCTGAACCTGAGCCACAACCAGAACCTGAGATCCAAGAACAACAGGAACAGCTGAATGACGAAACCCAACACTGAACTCTTTTATCAGAAACTGTCAACTGAAATGAGTGCTGCGGTGTAGAGTATGATGGAAGCAATCTGTTAAGAAGACCGGCACTGCCAAAAATTAATTCATCCAAAAAACTGGGTGCCATGTTAGATATCATGAACAATCGGATTTTACCAGCTTATGTTTCAGATGCCTACACTCTGGAGTCCTTACATATGACCATCTACTGTGCCGCGACTGCTATAGCTAGAGCTCTAGAAATTAAAGTTACAACAGAGCGCCGATCAGCAAGAACAGAACCCAATACACCACCATGGGAAACACGTCTAAATAAGAAAATTGAAAATCTTCGACTAGATATAGGACAGCTGGCGGAGTACATCAGGGGTACAAGAACTAGTCGACTGCAAAGGCGAGTTGAATAAATCATGAATCGTGTCCGATATCATTCGCAACAAGATCCAGCGAATGTTACTGCTCAGCAATGCCTTGATTCGCTGAAACAGAAGCTCTCTGTTATTGCAGGACGGCTAAAGAAGTACAAGACCAGCAATAACCGAAAACGAGACAATGCGCTCTTTCAACCATCAGAAAAGACTTTCTACCGTAAGCTAAACTCTTCACCTAATATAGCAGATAATAGATATCCCAATAGAGAGCAGGTAGAAGAGTTCTGGGGAAACCAACTTTCCACACCAGCCGACTGTAACATCGCAGCTGACTGGATCAATGAAGAACACCAGATCTGCCAAGATTACATCCAGATGCAGTTTGAGCCATTTACCACCGAGGAAATTTCAAGAATAATCAAGGAATCCCATAACTGGAAAGCTCCAGGTCTCGACAGGATCCAGAACCACTGGCTCAAAAAGTTCTGGTGTATGCACCATCAGCTGGCTAATCTTATTAATGATGTTTTTCTTAACCCAGCAAAAATGCCATTGTTCTTGACCGAAGGTATTACGTATCTCTTACCAAAGGACCAACATAACACACATGATCCAGCTAAGTATAGGCCGATCACCTGCCTACCCACACTGTATAAGGTGATCACCTCCTGCTTGACCCAACGCATCTATGCACATTGTGAGCAAAATAACATCATTGCAACTCAACAGAAAGGATGTACGAGGGGAGCAATGGGATGCAAGGAACAATTGATTGTTGACTCTGTCATATGTAACCAAGCCTGTACCAGCTGATGGCTGCTACCAGAAACCAGCTGGAGTAAATGCTTAAAATTGTAGAGGAGTTCTCCGGATAAATCGGAATGCAATTTGGACTTGGATACAACCGGGGGCTTTTGAAATGCAGAACGGTGAAACTATAGCTGCAATGGAAGCAGACCAAACATACAAATATCTAGGTATGAAACAGGCTAAAAGAATTGACCATGGCACTATGAAAGCTGAATTGACAACCGAATTTGTCAGGAGGGTAAGGCGGGTATTACGAACTAATTTAAATAGTAGAAATTTGCGCTCAACACGTACGCATGCTCTGCGCTTAGCTACTCTTTTGGAATAGTAAAATGGAGCAGGACGGACATCGAAGGCCTGCAAAGAAAAATAAGAACACTCCTAACAAAAGCACACAAACACCACCCTCGGAGTGCTATTGAACGTACAATGCTTCCAAGACACCAAGGAGGAAGAGGATTGGATATTGGTAAGCCTGGTATGAGTAAATAATCCCTGGAGGGAGTGCGAACCCGTTTGGCTTGTAAATCTGATAATAGGTATTTATACGGTATAATAAGAGTGATACCAAAGAACCTCCTGCAGAACATCAAGGGGCTGGGCCTTAGTGAGCATCTGTATAAGCCGATGCAGAAAGCAGTTCTTCTAGCAACCGCGCGAACCGTCCGAAAGTTCGTAGGAAATACAGCAGACAACGTCACCTAGGACCCGATAACATGGAAAGAGTTCCCACAGAGCTTCATACTTTTGGTGTCTTTGTATGCCTGGTATGAGTGAATAATCCCTGGAGGGAGTGCGAAGCCGTTTGGCTTGTAAATCATATAATAATAATAATCATAATAATAATGTATATTAACGGACCAGCCATTTTACAAATAATTAAAATTACATGAAAAACAGTAAAATTACTTAAAATAATACAAATCAATGTCTACACCACCAACGTTAATGAGTATAATAAAAATAAAAATTAAAAGTAAAACTATATATAACCACTTAAGCCCTAACACAATTTTAAAATACCGATGAGAATGCTAAAACAGATATTTTTTAACCTTTCCCTTAAAAGATCACAACCCATCAAAAAAGAAATCAATGTCAATCTCCCTAGCCACTTTGTTAGCATTAATGCAACATCTAGTGACAGCAGACGAAACACCGTAATTTGTTCTATGGAACGGAACATGAAACAGATCACCGCCACGCAGAACTCTCGGCGGAACATGCAAAGAGATTGCATTCAGTAATTCGGAACAATCAATATGGCAATTTATTACCTTAAACAATGTACAAACATCAATAAAACTTCTTCTATTCTGTAAAAAGGGAAGTCTTAGGAGTTGCAATATCTCGTCATAAACAATATCCTCACTCAAAATACCCAACCTATAGCCTACAAACCTCAGAAATTTTCTCTGAACTTTTTCAATTTGATCAATATAAGTTTGGTAATATGGGGACCAAATGGGACAAGCATATTCGAGAATTGACCTTATATATGCGCAATACAACGCTCTAAAACACTCGACATTAGAAAAATCCGTCAGTGATCTCTTAATGAAGCCTAATAATTTCAAAGCTTTGTTAGTTACGTAATTAACGTGATAATTAAAATTCAAATCTTTATCAAAGAATACTCCAAGATCCTTTATGAAATTCATATGCTCCAAAAGACTGTCACCGATCATGTATTCATACTGTATAAAATTTTTCTTCCTGTAGAACTTCATTACTTTACACTTATCTGTATTCAGCTCCATACCATTCATTCTGCACCATTCATTCAATCTCCTTAGATCCTCTTGCAATTCCTTGCAGTCACTTAACTTATTAATCACTCTATAAATTTTGAGATCATCAGCATATAATAAAAACTTAGAATCAGTAACAAAATTACCTACGTCATTAATATACAAATTAAAGAGGAGTGGAGCTAGATGGGAACCCTGTGGCACACCTGATGTAACCAAAACCTCCTCAGAAGTGTAACCCTTAACCTTAACTATTTGTCTTCGATTTGACAGATAACTTTGGAACCAACTTAACAGACTTCCAGAAATACCATACTGTTGTAATTTATTTACCAGTAGACTGTGGTTAACACGATCGAATGCCTTTGAGAAATCTGTGTATACAGAATCCACCTGACATACTCCCTC
This sequence comes from Diaprepes abbreviatus, assembly GCA_034092305.1. Classification (NCBI taxonomy): domain Eukaryota; kingdom Metazoa; phylum Arthropoda; class Insecta; order Coleoptera; family Curculionidae; genus Diaprepes; species Diaprepes abbreviatus. The sequence continues at coordinate 9,311,262 of JASJET010000200.1, forward strand.
CAAAGCCCCTACCAGATATTGCTCATAGACAAGCAAGTTAGATACCGTCGAACGCCCCTCCACAAAAACATGCTGGAACTCGGCTATAACATTCTGGAAACAAGGCTTAATCTTGGAGTCAATTATTGATTCAAAAAATTTGGCAATCAATGATATTTTACTAATAGAACGATAGTTAATCACTAAAGATTTATCCCCATTCTTGAACATTGGTGTGACATATGACAGTTTCCAAATATCTGGGTATTTACCACTGGAAACAGAAAGATTAAATAAGAGTCCCAAAATATGCGCAAGAACACAACAACAATTCTTTAAAAATAACACTGAAACCTGATCTGGACCAACAGAGAGATTGTTATCCAGATTATTTATCGGATTATAAACATCCACAGCATTAATATCACAACTTTCAATTTCAACACACTTAATATTTTCCATATTTCACATTCTTTATCACCGTATACAGAGGCAAAAAACTTGGAAAATCATATATAATTTCTCTTCATCGTTGTTTTTGACTCTTTTAAATTGAGTATTGTAAAAAACTTACATATTCAACCCTGGTAATTCCTGATTTTCAATCATTTACTCTTTTGCTGTGTTATAGAATGTAGGGTGGATAGTAGGTAACTAAGCTGAACCCTCTGTGTGTTGCATATTTTAAATAATAGATATTAGGAATATTATTTAAATCAGTGATATTTACTTTTCTTAATAATTTGGTGTTTTGAGTAATCACTCTAAAAAAGTACGAGAAATGATATATATAATTTCCAATATATTAATCATTTGTTTCGTCTTGAGTAGGACTCGTCAGCATTGTACGGTTCATATTGATCAAGAACAATTATGCAAAATAAAATTTATTGCAAAAGTTATTGAACATTATAAACAAGAACGGATAAAGTGATTAATAGATTTTAATATTTTGAAGAAAGTAACGATTTTTTTTCTGGGAATTTTATTTTAAATCTCTCTTCACAAGGGTATCAAAACTCATCCACCACTTGCAGTTCTCGTTACTGGAGACTAATCAAACCAAGATCAAAATTCACAGAAAGTGACTACTACATTAAAGAGACAGTCCTATGATCTAAAAATTTCAATATTCAAATTACATTTTTAAAAGATTTTGTCAGACGTTTCTTGCGGCCTTTTTGCTAAAAAGTCTAGCCCATCGCCAAGCTTGAACTACCCCAATACTGCTCAGAATTCTACAAGGGCATGTAAGTTTGAAGTAATAACCCACCAACTCCCTTGTTTACGGGGACTTCGAGATATTTGTTTATTAGTTAAAATAGATAAACATTTTCTACTTTTAACCTTCTTAATTACAAAAAAGCGGTGAAGAACGGACCGATTTTTTTTCTGTGAATTTTACTTTAAAACTCTCTCCAAATGGATTTTGATCACTTGCTCTTTTCATTCCTGAAGACAAATCAAAACAAAAGTGAAATTCACAGAAAGTAATGACCATGTTTAAATAACTATCCCATGATTTACAACTGTCATTTCAAGCTCCACCGTGAGCTATCAAAAAATAACTGTTTCATGATTTACAACTGTCGATTCGATGCCCCACTGTGAGTTATCAATTGTCAAACCACATCCATATGCACACTAAGTAGTGGAAAATGTTGAGAGCAAGTATACTTTAGGATTTTATCTTGTAGGTTTGTCAAAAATTGCTGCAAAAGATGTTTTCCGTTTCGTCAAGTGGCTTGGCCTCCTTAAGATTCACAGGTACCTTGCTGCATTTGAGGCTTTTGCTGAAAACTCCAGGCCATTGTTGAGGTATCCGCTGATAGAGCTCAAAATCTTGAAAGGGCATGTAAGTTAGAGCAGGTGATTCTCCAATTTGCTTGGTTATGAAGACTGGATATTTGTTTACTAGGTAAGATAGGTAAACATTTTCATAAAGATTTCCACTTGTAATTTTCTTATTAATGTTTAAATTATTCAAAAAAAAAAAAATGGATATGTAGAAATAAAAAAGTTTTCAATTTTGGCTATTTTTCTTTTTCTCTAAAATAGTTTTTAATAAGGTTTAAAAAAATGGGGTCATAATATGCCGCATTCTCTACTATATTAATTTTCGTATTTGTCTCATCGTTTTAATAGGCGCATTCGCCACGATATCAAGATTAATTTTTATTAACAATTTTGACCACATTCTAGTTAAGGTTAATATGTTTTGTAGTTTCTTAGATTTGAACAATCTTTTTTTTTATGAAATAAGATGGTTACTGCATTATTCCAGTCTTTTAGAATCGTTTTGATTTCACTGTCCTATTGAATAATATTTTGTTTTAACTAAAGCGTTGGTTCTCCTAATTTTAAGAGCTCTGTCCTTTCCGGGAGCACGGTTCATCTACCTCTGTTTCTGGCATATCCTCTATTCTTCTATTTTTGATGTTTTTATTTGTTGTGTATTTTTGTGTCGTTTCGCTCTTGAAAAATGTAGCTTTTGAAAGTATTTATTTAACTGCTGTTTTAGCTTTTGAAAGTAGTTATCTGTTGTTTCAATTTTTCACCTTGAATTTTATGTTATTGTTTTGTCTGAATTTGGTCTATTTGACACTTACCATTGTTTAGTTTTATTTTTAGTACCGTCAGAGTTTGCTTTTTGTTGCCTTAACTTTGGCATCTGTTAATTTTTCATTACTTTGGTCTAGTGATTCTCGTTCCTTTTTATTTTTTCCAGTACACCTATAGGTTTCTTTATTATTTTAGGGTTTTTTGTTTTTTAGCAGTTAGTTTCGTTCCAATTTCCCATTTATTAGGAAATTTACCCTGGGTCGCCTGTGATCACTTCCTTTTGTTTTTAGACAACAGAAGCTCTTTCATTTATTTGCTAATAGAAATATTAAACAACATAAAATGGTAATTTGATATTTAAATTTTCTTTTCTAATACCATTGACGAAATAAACCAATACATTTTTATCTCCTATTAATTGTATAAAAATAGAAAAAAAATAAAATACACAGTACCATAAAAAATCCAACAGGTATGTAAATGGTATGAGCAAAGAATATTATTTAAAATATGGCTATTTACGATTTTGTAGCTGTTCTATGAGTTTTCGACTTTTTAGGTCTTGCTTTCTAGTTTCATGACACATAATATAGAAAAATAATACTTACCTAAACCTGGTTATTCTTGCTTTCAATCATTAACTGTCTTTCGGTGTTTTAGAATCCTGGATATACAGTAGGTGACCAACTTGAACCTGCGATCCTTTTTTCTGCTATCATACGTTTACTTCATATGTTAGTTAATGGATATTGGGAATCTTGTTTGAATTATAGATACAAATTGGTGGTTTGAATAACTACTCCATTAAAACCATAGAAATTATATATTATTTCTAATATATTAGTCATTTGTTTCGTCCTACTTAGGACTCGTCAGCGTTGTACGGTCCATATTGATCAAGAATAAAATTTATTACAAAATTATTCAACAATATGAACAACAACGGACAAAGTGATTAATATATTTTAATATTAGTAATTTAAAAAAAAGGTTAAGAAAGTAACGATTTTTTTTTTGTGAATTTTACTTTAAATCCCTCTCCCGATGGATATGGAAATATTTCCACCATTTGGTGTTCTCATTAGTGGAGACGGATCAGACTAAGAATGAAATTTATATAAAGTAACGACCACATTAAAATAACTGTCCATGATTTACTGTACTAAAGTAGTAGAAAATGCTGAAGTAAGCTAGTATAGCTTAAGATATTACATTGTAGGTTTGGATGACTTTGTCAAAAGTTGCTCCCAGCCAACGGCGTCAAGTGGTTTTCCATCCTTAAGATCAACAGATATATTTTTCATTTGAGGCTTTTCCTGAAAATTCGAGCCCATTGTAAAAGTACCCTCTGATGGAGCTCAAAATTTTGAAAGCATGCAAGTTTGAGGGTATGCCTCAAACTTACTTGGTTATTGAGATTAGATATTTCTTTACTAGGTAAGATAGTAAACATTTTCATAAATATTTCCACTTGTAATTTTTTTAGTGTTTAAATTATTGAAAAATAATGTTCATATGTGTAGAAATAAAAAAGCTTTGCAATGTTGACTATTCTCTTTTTCTTTAAAATAATTAAAAAATAATCACGATGTTAATTTTCGTATTTGTTCTAAAAAGTTTTTTTATCGGGACATTCGCCATTGTGTCAAGATTTGTTTCGATTAGCGGTTTTTAAAAAATTCTTTGACCATATTCCAATTAAGGTTAATATTTTTTTAATAGTACTTCGACCTATCTATTATATTTTCCTTTGCGAAATTAAATTCATATGAATAATTTCCGATGTTTCTCTGGGCACATATATAACAGTATTTAATATTATAAATAAACTATGTAATGTGAACAGAAATTTGTAGGTTAATAAAAAATCCATAAAATAAGATTCCAGAAAAGAATTTTAATTTTGTGGTGAAATTATGAATAAAATAATGCTGTGATGTAGCACATTCCACCTTTGCTTACCAAAACAAACAGAGATGATTCAATTTATTATTTATACACTAATAACGAATGTAACAGTAAATTATCAATGTCACTTCAAGGAATGGCCCCAGAACCTTTCAAATTTTTCGTGAAAAATGGCATCGGCTTTTTTAAAAGTAATTTGGAGCATTTGGTTTGGGCGTTGTTTTTCATTGACTTGGTAACTCTTTTTAAGTGATAGTTTGATAACACAAGTGAAAGTTCATTGAAATTGTTTTCTGGTTCAAAAACTGATTTAACACTTTTAATCAAAAATTTTAAAAAATTAATAACATTTTCTTTTCTATGTGGAAACGAATCTAACCAAGATCAAAATTTACATAAAACTATTACAACGTTAAAATGACCATCCCATGATCTGGATCTCACACTATAAAATATTAAAAGTCAATGTACACCGAAGTACTGGGAAATGTTGAAATCTAAAAACTAGATTAATATTTCACATTGCAGGTTTAGAAGACTTTGTCATACGTTGCCCCCTTTTGCTAAAAAGTCCAGCCCATCAATGAGTACTCCCCAATAATGCTCGGAATGCTGAAAAGTCATACAAGTTTGAGGAAGTAACACAACTCCCTTGTTTACAGGGACTGTCTGGATATTTGTTTGTTAGGTAAGAGAGGTACCCATTTTTATAAAAATTTCTACTTGTAAACAGTCCCAATTCCAAAAAAAATATTAGAATGTATAGAAACAAAAAAGTTTTGGTTGTTTTACTCTAGTTTTGACTATTCTTTTACTGTTTTAAGTTGTTTTTTTTTTTTATAATATTTACAAAAGGCGGGGTATTAATGTTCTAGTTAACGATATGCGTATGCCACGCTGTTTATTTTGGTGTATATGTATTCCGTCCTAGGGAAAATTATTTTAATGGGCGCATTCGCCATGATGTCAAGATTTCCACAATATTTGAGGCTAGTTACATCCATTTATATTATACTTTCGTTGGTAGAATTAAGTACATATGAAGAATTTCCCAGTTATTTTACAAAAACGGAATTTTTGTAATTTTATTAAACATTTTCACTTGCCTAACTTCAGTCAACAAATCAATTATTCTCAAAAAGAAAAATTGCTGAACTTGAACACATCGAAAATTTAGCAGTGTTGGTGTTTAGAAATAAACTACCCAAGGAATTAGAGTAACACTTGTTAAAGTCCGTTAAAAATTAAAACAAATTTTTTGACCTTGAGGGGAGTCTTTATTATATAGTTAGTAAATACCTACATTGCTATTGGCTATTATATGGTACCGGAAAAGTAATTGCGCTTTAGAACCAGAATTGTAAACAAAAATATGCCGCATGGGACAAAACTATCCCGCGAAGGCAGTCTTGGGTTAAAATATTAAAATTTTCAGGTACAAAGCCCCAGACTTATTTAATATCTATGGTTTGTGGTTACACAGATCTAAAACGCCTTTTGATAAGTTGTCTGTCTGCTCCTAATCTACTAATCATAAGAGAAAAAAATTAATAAAATTTATTGGATAAATAATATAAATTACTTTTACTGTTGACGATGTGGTAATAAAAATATACATTTTCTTTTAAAAGACTTCCTGGAATAGTTGTCACTTGAACATAGATACAATTTTTCCATTTTACTGGTTTGTTAATAAGTAAGTCAACTTAGACCACATTAGTGAACTAAGGGGATCACTTTTAAGATGTCATTATTCTGAAAATAATCACCTTTCGCATAATGTGTATAACAAAATATACAAATAGTATTTCTGTTAAATAATAATTATTGCGAGCTATATTGTTTTTTCCTTTATAGGTCAATAGTAATGCCTCCCAGATACATGTAAAGCAGGTTTCAACGTAGACAAAGTCGAAGATACCAGCTTTTTTTTGAAAAAAATACTATAGTGCTCCTTTTAATGAACTTATATGTATTACTTTCTTTTTTTTTTTTTTTTTTGTTAACCAAAGTTCTATATATTAGCCAATATATATATTTTTACTGTAAAAACAATACTGAATATTTTATATAAATCTCTCCAGTTATTTCTTTAATTAAATACAGATGATCAATAGTTTGTTGTAATAAATTGTATATTACAAAAAAAAAACAGTATATAAAATAAATGTATTCAAAAAATATAATTGTTTTATTTTTTTAACTTGCTCATGTTTGTCAGTGAATTATTGAGAAAACCAGTGGTTTTGCTAAGAAAACTGAAATACAATGTTCCATACCAGAAGTCAAATTTTAAAATTTAGCTTAAAAACTTAGTAAAATCTAGAAAGTTTAATATACCTAATTTTTTTTTTAATTACTAAATAAAGTAATAGAGATAAACACCCTATCTATGAGCATAAATAAGTGTCTAGAAAGTTCTAAAAACACAAACCCTATTAAGGGGCAAGGGCCCTCAAGTCTATAAAATTATTCATATTTAAATTAATAAGTAAATAATTCACAATATAATTTACTCCTACCTACAGCCTATTGGAACAGTCCTGACAATAACAGTTTTTGATCGATTATTTGAAAATTACATTTTTGTTCTATTAAGAAAAATGACTTATTTTGGTTATTAGTAATTCAAACTGCTAGAACATGCTGCCCAACATTTTTGCTTTTAAAATATTTCAGAAATCCAAGGTAAGTATGTATATGTAGGTTAATAGCAAATTAAACCTTTTAATCACTTACACAGCTTATTGTTATTATTTTACTTAAGAGAGCTGACCAAAAGTCTAGAATACCTGCCTTTGAGTTACGCCTCTAATCCAGATTTACAATTCGATACAATATTAGTATTTTTGCTAATTTTACAAAGGCTTGAATCCATCAATTGTTATACCTTGTATCTTCATCACCGATATGCAAATATAATTTTGAAGCTTTATGTGCCTCCAGTTATGAGACTCCTCGATAAGAGTTTGCAATGGTGAAATAATATGTATTAAAGGATACTTACATGACCATATTTTGAATTTTCTTTTTTTGGGATATGATATTAAAGTTGCTAGGTTCTCAGACTAAAGCCGTGTACAAAATAACAACTTCTTGTTTAGGGATTTAAGTTGATTACGCTCAAATTTGAAGTTGTATGTGAAATATTAATATTTTTAAAAATTTAAAAAAAAAAACATACGTCTTTAACTGTTGGTTTATATAGCCGTTGCAACTCTTCAGACCCGCCACTCCGAGAGTCTCCATCAGTGCCAGCCAGCGAATGCGAGGTTATATTATCTCTCTTGCTCCGAACAGCGATTGAATATCCTTTGATGAGGGTAGAGAACAAATTTTTACTTTTCAAATAAGAGAGATAACATGACCCCATACACGCCTTCTCTTTGCCGTGTAACGCGTGTCCGAAAGTCTCCACGCATAAGTTCACACACCGGTATAATTTATTCTGAAGGGTAGCTCTGGTACTAAATACGTACCGGACAAGGTATAAGCTGGCAAATTATCTTACGCGTGAAGCCGTTAAAACGGAGATGGAAGAATAGAAATCTAATGGCGCGTCCACATTAGTAAAAATTTATGTTGTATGACATGCAGCAAAAATTTGTGGGTTCATAAACAATTTTTAGGCCTGGGCGACAACTCCAGGGTACCTATTTCCATTCTTGAGAGAACGATCACTTGATGGAAAGTGGGCGTGGTTCTCACAAAAAAGTAAGAAAGTTTATTCTGAATACGTTTTCGTACTTTTTCGTGAGAACCACGCCCACTTTCCATCAAGATGATCGTTCTCTCAAGAACGAGAATAGGTACCCAGGTGTATCGATATTATGTATCAGTACGTACCGAATAGAAAATATGTATTCTAATAATACGACAAAACCAAAATGTCATTTAAAAACTAAAAATAAAATTTAAACATCAAAAAAATCAGACATGTTACTTGAAAAAGTTAAAATGAAATTATTTTTGAAAATAAAACAAAACCTAACGTTCATACTTCCAAAAATTTACAACTAATACCAAGAATTTCCACTAAAGAATAAATATGGGTGGTTCATACTTTAATATTTAACATTTAGTAAAAATTAAGGATGTCTAATCTCTTTTGTTCTGAGCTCCGCAGTTTTGTGTAGAAATAAAAAAAGTTTTGCAATGTTGACTGTTCTTTTTTTTAAATAGTTTTTAAAAAATAATCACAATGTTAATTTTTGTATTTGTCCTATCAAAAAAAATATTTTTATTGCGCGCATTCGCCACTATGTCAAGATTTATTGTAATTAACGGCTTTTAAAAATATTCTTTGACCACATACCAGTTGAGGTTAATATTTTTTTTAATAGTACTTCGACCTGCCTGTTATATTTTCCTTGGTGAAATTGAATTCAGATGAATAATTTTTCAGTGTTTGTCTGGGCATACTATATAAGAGTATTTAACATTATAAATATAATATGTAATGTAATCAGAAATTGGTACGTTAATAAAAAATCCATAAAATAGGATTCAAGAAAAAAAATATTAATTTTGTGAAAATATTTTCCTTGGTGAAATAAAAAGTAAAAAGGTTTCCTGTATTTTTATTTATGAATAAAATAATACTGCGATGCAGCAAATTCCACCTTCGCTTACAAAAACAAACTGGCATGATTCAATTTATTATTTATAAACTAATAAAGAAGGTAACAGTAAATTATCAATGTCACTTCAAAGAATGGCCCCAAACCTTTCAAATTTTTCGTGAAAAATGGCATCGGCTTTTTTAAAAGTAATTTGGAGCACTTGGTTTGGGCGTTGTTTTTCATTGACTTGATAACACTTTTTAACTAATAGTTTGATAACGCAAGTGAAAGTTCATCAAAATTGTTTTGCTGTTTAAAAACTGACTTGAGACTTTTAATCAAATACTTTAAAAAATTAATGACATTTTCTTTTCTATGTGGAAACGAATTTAACCAAGATTAAAATTTACATCAAATTATTACAACGTTAAAATGACCATCCCATGATCTGGATGTCACATTATAAAATATTAAAAGTCAATGTACACCGAAGTATTGGAAAATGTTGAAATCTAAAAACTAGATTAATATTTCATAATGTAGGTTTAGAAGACTTTGTCATACGTTGCTCCCTTTTGCTAAAAAGTCCAGCCCATCAATCAGTACTCCTCAATAATGCTCAGAATGCTGAAACGTCATACAAGTTTGACGAAGTAACCCAACTCCCTTGTTTACAGGGACTGTCTGGATATTTGTTTATTAGGTAAGTTATACCCATTTTTATAAAACATTCAACTTCTAAACGTCTCAATTCCAAAAAAATATTAGAATGTATAGAAACAAAAAAATTTTGATTGTTTTACTCTAGTTTTGATTATCCTTTTACTGTTTCAAGTTTTTTTTATAATATATACAAAAGACGGGGTTATTGATGTTCTAGTTAACGATATGCATATGCCACGCTGTTTTTTTTGGTGTATATGTATTCCGTACAATATAAAATTATTTTAATGAGCGCATTCGCCGTGATGTCAAGATTTTCACAATATTTGAGGACAGTTTATATTAAATTTTCTTTAGTAGAATTAGAAGAATATGAAGAATTTTCCAGTTATTTTACAAAAACGGAATTTTTGTAATTTTATTAAACATTTTCACTTCTCTAATTTCAGTCAACAAATTAACTTAAATATTGAAATTTGTGCTTAAGAAATTGAAAAGAAAATAAGGCTTTTAATCATTTGCATTAAGTATGTCCATTCACAATTTCTTACTTAGTGACTATTAATTACTCATTTGGATATTTTATCTTAGAGTTTCTTAATCGCCAACTATTCTGCTTGAATTTAAAATTTATGATTTTTAAAGTATTAGTTGTATTAAAAAAAATAAATATTTTGGGCTAAATTATTTGTGTGGTTTTAAAGACTTTTCTAAAAATGGTCAACATCACAATTGGAGGAAAAAAGGATAAAAAGTCTACTTAAATGTTTTAAAAGAAAATTTACAAAATAGTGCAAAAAACTTGGAATGGTAGATGACTAGTATTTCCAGCAAAACAACGGTCTCAAGCACACCGCTCTCATTGTTCGTGATAAAAACTATACCACCTCTCACAGGCTTCAAACATCTTAATCCCATTGAGCATCTATGCATCTATGGGCAGGCGAATTCAATGTCATAATATAACGAGTAAAAACAAATGACGAGAAGCTGATAAATGGCTAAATATAGGAAAAGAAGTAACACTAAGGTGGTGCCACTCTATCACAAAGCGTCTTCAAGCCGTACTTGATTGAAGAGGTTAGCCTAACAAGCATTAATTAGTTTACTCGAATTGATTACTAAGCATTTTAAATGATTTTTTTATATGCTTAATTTTTTGCGAGTATAGTTTTTCGTTATATTTTGTAATAAATCTGCTATATTTTTGGAAAAAATGCTTTTTGTATGCTGTTATTAAACCGTTATAATATTGAACCTTTGATGTATTTATTTTATTGATTTTTTCTGTGAATGCTTTTATAAGTACTTTTCTTTTTTAAAATACTGGTGTTTCTAGATTTTTACTGTCCATTGTAGATAACATACAAATACTGCGAAATATGGAAAAAACAACTGTAAGGTTTCGATTCCCTAGAAACATGGACAATAATAAAATCAATAACTGTTGAATAGACTTCAGGTACATTGAATTGTTGAACATTTACAAAACGGCAACTACTACAATCAGATTACACACAAACAGCCAAGAATAAAAATACACTACAATAACGCTGAACTTATGTACCTTGGTAATGGAAGATATCTAAACAACCATATACTGACAACCTGATCTAAATATCAGGAACCTAGATAAATCCAAGGGATAATGCATAAACCACAATCAACAGACCAAAGAAATAACAAGGTAACATTAAAGAGATAACTGCAGACAGTGAACCATTACATATTCTGGGGATAAATTATACAAACTGACAAATATACAAACTACAGAGCTAAATTTTTCATGCATAATGAAAGACTGTTTCTTGATAATTCATTATTTTTATGTATAAACAGTAGAGTTAGATATGAAGGTGTGTATATCTACGAGTGCAGAGCGTACATGTGTAAGGGTGTGTACGTTTTACTTCTATAATTTAACTTATGATGTTGTAATGTTTCACCAATGAAACTAATGACAACAGAAATTTTATTTAGTTATAAAAAGAAGAATTAAAATGGCTGGACTTATCTTCGGAAAACTGAGCCAGATGCTATGAAATAAAAGTAAATGACTTACATCAGAGAGGAATGTCCCAGTTCTAATAATTACAAATGTAGAGAAAGTGATACATTATCTTTGAAATTATTCACCTTGGTAGTGGAACACATGTAGTATATTTTTGTTTCCCTATACACCAATTAAGTTAAGAAATATTATTATGCAAATTCCACCTAAGCACTCGACTGGTCTTGATGAAATACCAGCAATAGTGCTGAAAAAAGTATGTGATATAATTTGTTATTCATTGTTATTTTGATCTATCAAAGGCATTTGATTTGATTAACCATAATTTGTTACTTTCAAAATTAAATTTGAATGGAGTTAGAGGTATTACAAATGATCTGATTTGTTCATATCTATGTGGCAGAACTCAATGAGTAAGTATAACGTCTAACGTCTCAGGAAGTGTGGGAGTTTTTGTATTCAGAGAAATTTATGATTATTTTTTGCGTTGGTATATTTTTTTAACTTCACAATAAAAATAAAGGTAGCAGAATGTCAAAAAGTCATAATAATTTAAAGTCTTAAGATTTTAGACTAATCGTACGATAAACAAGAAATACTTTTGTAACTTCAATATAATTATGTAAAAAAATGTAAATGATCACACTTTGGACCTAGTTATGAGCAATTTTACTGAAATATATGTAAGTAAAGATAATGTGCCTCTGTTGCCAGAAGATGATCGTCATCCTTCTTTGTCTATGGAATTAAACATTTTTAATAGTGGTTCCTCACGTGACCATTTTAATGACGTTGTACATTATAATTTTAAAAAAGGTAATTTTGAGCTTCTCTACTGTGAATTAAATAAGGTTGATTGGTCTGATGTTCTTAACCAGAATAACGTTAATGCAATAGGGGGTCAATTCTGAGGCCAATATTGTATTGATTTTTGTAAATGAACTAGAAAAATCACTGGGCTCCGATTGTGTTTTTCAATTTGCAGATTAAACTTCCTGCATTGTGGCAGAAATTGATACCTCAAATACCTTTAAAAAATCCAATAAAATTGTAGCAAGGATGGATACTTGGTGTGTGAATAATTATTAAAATTAGATACTGAAAAAACTTGTTTCGTACCCTTTAAAAATCAGAATCAATCATTATATATTTCTTTGAAAGGCAAAACAATCCGTTAAGTAGATATAATTAAATTTTTAGGTATGACACGACTTGTCTTTATCATGGAAAGTTTGATAGTGTGGTAGAAAAGGTAAATAAAGCAAGTTATCTAATGAGATATCTTGGTAACCACGTAGGTCTGGAATGTCATAAAGTTTATTATTTCGCGTATGTTCAGTTAGCAATTCAGTATAGCATAATGTTTTGGTTTGGTTCTGTAGATTGGCACGAAGTGTTTGTGTCACAAAAGCGTGTAATAAGGTTAATGCTGGGTCTCTCTAGCAGAGAGTCTTGTAGACCATATGTTGAATCTACGCAAATTTTAACAGTTTCTTGTATATAATATTTTGACTATTTGTTTAATTGTGTTTCAAAGTTGGACAGCAGTTTTTTTACGAAGATGGGTGGGATATCGTCTGGTCCAGCACTTGATTTCATCAAGTTCAATAAACTTTTCAAATACAGTAGAAATGTGGATCATAACTTGCTTTTGACAAAGCTTGGTGCGTATGGGATCAGAGGTGTTGCTGCCAGTTTGCTGCAATCCTACTTATCGGATAGGCAGCAAACAGTCTGCTTTGCTAAAAATAATCATCATTACTTTTCAGATAGAACTAAATTGTTGCAGGGGGTACCTCAGGGCTCCATTTTGGGACCTATATTATTCTTACTATATGTAAACAATCTGGGGGAGGGATTGGCCGCAGATAGCATTTGCCAGTTTGCTGATGACACATCAGTGATTCTGGCGGACACTTCTATGGCAGGACTGTCTCAAAAGTGCACAAACTCTGCATTGAAAATGCAGCAGTGGTGTTCTGATAACGACCTCACTCTAAACATAGATAAAACCGGCCTCATTCTTTTTTCAAAGCATGCAATAAGGTCTGAGTCACTGCTTGTGTGGCTTAGGGGTAGATCTACGTAAGTTCTTGGGTGTTCATTTGGACCCCTCTTTAAACTGGGAACATCATATATCAGCTCTTGGGGCTAGGCTTAGCAGTTTGTGTGGTGTAGTCCGAAGGCTTCGTGACGTGATCACTGCAGTGACTGTTAGGCTTTTTTACCTTGGGCAAATACAATCTCTTGTCTCTTATGGTATTTCCTTTTGGGGATCATCAAGAAAGGCTATTAATATATTTAAAATTCAAAAACGCATAATAAGATGCATCTTCCACCTACATCCAAGAGCTTCATGTCGACCATTTTTTACTCAGTTTAAGTTGTTTACTGTTCCCTCATTATACTTTAGATCTTTAGTCATGCTTGTCAGAAGGAATACGGAATTATTTCCGCTAAATAGACAGTTCTATGGGGGAAACATGGTTATGACTACCAGAGGGGCGAATGACCTAAGGGTACCTTTACATAACTCCACCTTCTATGAGAGAGGACTATACTATATGGCGATTAAAGCCGTAAGGATGTTACCAAGAGAAATCTGGCTTACCGAGTCGATTAATTGCTTTAAGAGACGTTTACTCTTTCAATTTTAATGAATAGTTTTTGTAATGTCAATATTTTTAATTTAATATTTTTTGTTTAGTGGGTTTTTCTCAAGCATTTATTTTGTGTGCAAAAATTTTATTCCTTTTAAATTAGAATATCTTATTTTGCAAACTATAAAACTTTGTTCAGTTTAAACTGACTTTCTTATTACTACTTTTTTAAATTATCTTGTATCTGTTTTTTTCTCCTTTTGTTTTCCTTTGTGTAAGGTTCCTATCGAAATGTCGATTAGTTTTTATATTAACTGTAGTTAGATCGACATATTTACAGTTCTTAATGTTAAACATTTCTTTCTCTGACGTTGCTTTGTTATGTGATCACAATTTTGTTGGCAAATAAAGGATATTATTTATCAGATTTACAAGCCAAACGGTTTCGCACTCCCTCCAGGGAACATTCACTTATACCAGGCATACAAAGACACCAAAAGTATGAAGCTCTGTGGGAACCCTTTCCATGTTATCGGGTCCTAGGTGACGTTGTCTGCTGTATTTCCTACGAACTTTCGGACGGTTCGCGCGGTTGCTAGGAGAATTGCTTTCTGCATCGGCTTATACAGATGCTCACTAAGGCCCAGTCCCTTGATGTTCTGCAGGAGGTTCTTTGGTATCACTCCAGTTGTTGACAGTATTATGGGATTCGTTTGGACGCTGTTCATTGCCCATTGTCTTCGGATTTGGACCTCCAGATCTCTGTATTTGGCGATCTTCTCGTTGTATTTTGGTCTTAGGTTGTTGTTGTTAGGTACAGCAATGTCGATTAGTGTGGTTCGCCTAGAAATTTTATCTATTAGTATGATGTTTGGTCTATTATAAGCTACTGTTTGATCCGTCAGAACCGTTCGGTCCCAATATAACTTGAACTGGTTGTTCTCAAGAATAGGCTCCGGATTGTACTTGTAATAAGGCACTTTTCCCACCTGTAATAGGTTTAACTTTTCTGCTAACTCTTGGTGGAGTATCTTAGCGGCTGAGTCATGTCTTTCCTTATACTCGGTTGCGGCAAACGCTTGGCATCCTCCAGTTATGTGCTGAATTGTCTCCGCTGTTCGACAGCCATATCTGCATTGGACATTTTCTATTGAGGGATCTCTAATGATGAACTTCCGATAGTTCCTCGTCCGAATAACCTGGTCTTGGATAGTTAACAAGAAGCTCTCCGTTTCCGGAAACATCTGTCCTGAAATCAATCAATAGTTCGACGCTGAGTTGTCGACATTGTCCTGATTGACCTCATTTGGATGCCGTCCATGAAGTGGCTTCCGTAGCCAGGTTTGTAACTTCTCTTGGTCTGTTTGGTGGTGAGAAGTAATATCTTGTTCCTTCAACTGTAGCGGCGTTGACTCGTCTGCCTCGCATATTGCTCGATGTAGTGTGGAAGAGTCCGCTAACCTGTGGAAATATGAACGTAAGTTTATTATTTGTTGGTCGAGCTGCTTACCAATATCCACCAATCCTCTTCCTCCTTGGTGTCTTGGAAGCATTGTACGTTCAATAGCACTCCGAGGGTGATGTTTTTGTACTTTTGTTAGGAGTGTCCTTATTTTTCTTTGCAGGTTTTGGATGTCCGTCCTGCTCCATTTTACAGTTCCAAAAGAGTAGCTCAGCGCAGAGCAAGCATACGTGTTGAGCGCTTTAAACAAATTCTACTATTTAAATTAGTTCGTAATACCCGCCTTACAAATTCGGCCTTCATCGTGCCATGGTCAATTCTTTTAGCCTGTTTCATACCTAGATATTTGTATGTTTGGTCTGCTTCCATTGCAGCTATAGTTTCACCGTTCTGCATTTCAAAAGCCCCCGGTTGTATCTTCCCTTTAACGATGTTCAAAATACGGCACTTGTCAAGTCCAAATTGCATTCCGATATCCCCAGAGAACTCCTCTACAATTTTAAGCATTTGTTCCAGCTGGTTTCTGGTAGCAGCCATCAGTTTAAAATCATCCATGTATAGAAGATGATTCACTCTGACTACCTCTTCGTTGTTATTTCTAACACAAAAGCCATATCTGGTGGAGTTCAAACGGCGTGATAGTGGGTTCATTGCAAGGCAGAACCACAATGGGCTAAGTGAATCGCCCTGAAATATTCCCCTTCGTATCGGAATGGTGTTAGTTTCGATGGTGTCGCTGGATGGCACTTGCAATTGGATCCTAGTTCTCCAGGTTGACATGATGCATTCTAAAAAGGAAACAAAATTATTATCGACCCTATACATTCTAAATATAGTTTTGAGCCACTCATGTGGCACCGAGTCGAAGGCCTTCTTATAATCCACGTAGGCAGTAAAGAGGTTTCTTCGGTTGGCACAGGCTTGGTTACATATGACAGAGTCAATAATCAACTGTTCCTTGCATCCCATTGCTCCCCTCGTGCATACTTTCTGTTGAGTTGCAATTATGTGATTTTGCTCACAGTGTGCATAGATGCATTGGGTCAAGCAGGAGGTGATCACCTTATACAGTGTGGGTAGGCAGGTGATCGGCCTATACTTAGCTGTGTCATGTGTGTTATGTTGGTCCTTTGGTAGGAGGTACGTAATACCTTCGGTCAAGAACAATGGCATTTTTGCTGGGTTAAGGAAAACATCATTAATAAGATTAGCCAGCATACACCAGAACTTTTTGAGCCAGTAGTTCTGGATCCCGTCGAGACCTGGAGCTTTCCAGTTATGAGATTCCTTGATTATTCTTGAAATTTCCTCGGTGGTAAAAGGCTCAAACTGCATCTGGCTGTAATCTTGGCAGATTTGGTGTTCTTCATTGGTCCAGCCAGCTGCAATGTTACAATCGGCTGGTGTGGAAAGTTGGTTTCCCCAGAACTCTTCTACCTGCTCTCTATTGGGATATCTATTATCTGCTATATTAGGTGGAGAGTTTAGCTTACGGTAGAAAGTCTTTTCTGATCGTTGGAAGAGCGCATTGTCTCGTTTTCGGTTATTGCTGGTCTTGTACCTCTTTAGTCGTCCTGCAATAACAGAGAGCTTCTGTTTCAGCGAATCAAGGCATTGCTGAGCAGTAACATTCGCTGGATCTTGTTGACACGATTCATGATTTCTTCAACTCGCCTTTGCAGTCGACTAGTTCTTGTGCCCCTGATGTACTCCGTCAGCTGTCCTATATCTATTCGAAGATTTTCAATTTTCTTATTTAGACGTCTTTCCCATGGTGGTGTGTTGGGTTCTGTTCTTGCTGATTGGCGCTCTGTTGTAACTTTAATTTCTAGAGCTCTAGCTATAGCAGTCGCGGCACAGTAGATGGTCATATGTAAGGACTCCAGAGTGTAGGCATCTGAAACATAAGCTGGTAAAACCCGAAAGTACACTTTACAGTGTGTCCTTGGCGATTTATCTTGTTTGTGCTTGTTTTTATATATTATTTGAGATTAGTGAGATACCCAAAAGATATGGCTTCTACATCTATATTTATTCCAAAATCGTTAAACCAGGGCATTTTTTCCTTAACGAAAAACTTATTACGATGAATGTTTATGATGCCTTAAGAAATCAATGTCTAGATAATAATGTTAAGAGCTCCGTTTAGATGTGTTCCAACATTACAGGAAAATCTATTATGTACCGAATACTGAAAAAGAAAAAAACGACTGGAATTGTTAGTATTCCCAAGCCACATTCAATCATAGTCAGACGAAAAACCTCGTTGGAAGAAAAGATGTAAACTGCAATAAAAGGAGTTGTACATACATTTTATTATGAGAAGCAGATCCCAATCGTCGACAAAATTTTAACTAAAATCAATGAAGATCTAGATTTACCTGAAATTAAAAGGACTGAGCTCTGGAGATTGCTCAGAGAACTTAATTTTTGCTGGGAAAAACCAGATAGGAAATCTGTTCTTATAGATCGTCCGGAAAATGTCCCTTGGAGAAGGAAATACCTCTCTCAAGGAAAAGGTAGAATTGCTAGAAATATCACAACTTACAAAATTAGTAATTTAACTGAACTTTTGAAAGATTTTTTTAAAGTTATTGCAGAAAATTGGGAAAAATCCATATAATAAAAGAAAATGTGGAAACTCGATCTCATGATCGGTGAAATAGAGGAACTAATAATAATTAATTTGAGCGAATATAGCTTCCCTGATTTTAATTACGAATTAGATACGTATTGTTCACCAGCCTAAATACAATTTATTATTTAAATTTTCTGTAACATATAAAAATTAATTACATTTGAACCCCTTTTTAGTTTTTAATTGTAATTCTGCAAATGGTTTAAGAAATAAATAAACTGAAACGTCAAATGTCCTAAAAATGTTTTTAATTAATAATAAAATGATCGATTGCCCCAAAAAAATTTTATATTATAAGGACGAATCTATTTTTTTATATATGTTTAACTTCTTGTATTTTTGACTATGGGTTTTTTGTAAGTATTTAAATTATAACTTAGAATTTTTTGAGAGAAAAAGGCTACGTTTTAGTCTGAATGAGCCTAAAATGGTTTCTATGCTAAAATTTAAAATAATAAAAATATAGTTGTGATTTGTGTTAAATATGTCAAAATTTATATTTTCTTATGTATGTGAATTATTAAGAAATCATGAGAAATAAAATGATATTATAAAAACTTTTTATTTTAAGTTTATTACCGAAATAATATTCTATGCCATAAATACTTAGTGATAAAATAAACCTCCTTCCGACGCCTATGACAAGGATTATAATCCTTTTTAACACTTCACACATCCAAATATCTATTGTTATATACCCCAAATAATCCATTATTATAGACCGGTATTTTTGGTTATAAAATTTCTTACTCATTCCTTTGTAAGAAGCAAAATCGGATCTATTTTCCTCAACTCAAAGCTCTAGGGGGAGGGGGGAGGGGGCGATCGCCCCCCTTTGAATCCGCGCCTGGACGGTATGATATTAATATCGGAAAACCCTTATGACACAACAGATGCTAGAAAAATTAAAAATTAAGGTAGGTTTAGTCATTAACATGGAGAAGACAATGCATAAACCACAATTAACAGACCAAAGAAATGTTTTTAAAATTTTTTAATTAGAAGTTTTTAAATGCTGCATAGAGAATATTATCAGCCTGAGCTTCTTTTCATTAGGTTGTTTTTTAGAGATATTGTATCCTGATTTTTTGAATAATAAAACAATTTTGACGAATTTTCACTTTTGTTATTGTAAATGATCACTAAAAAATGTATAAAAAAAGCGTCACCAAGTGAACTAAAATCAAAGTCCAAATCAAATCCTCCAAACAAACTGATGCGATTTTTCACGAACAATTTGTAAATTTTGGTGATATTAATAATTTACTATTACTTTCTTTTTAGTTAATAAATAACAAATTAAATCACGTCGATTTGTTTTGGTAAGCGAAGGTGGAATTTTCTACATCACATTTATTATTTTAATCATAAATAAAAAATACAAGAAAATTTTTTACTTCTTATTTACCAAGGAATATATAAAATTAAAACTTTTTGCTTGAATCATACTTTACAGATTTTTTTATGAACCTAGAAATTTTTAGATCACATTACATATTTTATTTATAATAAACACTGTGATATAGCGTGTCCAGATAAACACTGAAAAAGTATTCATATGTATTAAATTTCACTAAAGAAAATATAACATAACAGATATATAGTATTAAAAAAATAATTAACCTAAATTAGAATGTCGTGGGAAAAATATGAAAAATTAATAAAAATAATCTTGACATTGTGGCGGATGCGCCCATTAAACAGATAGGACAAATACAAAAATTAACATCATGGTAAATGCGTCATTAACTAAAATATTAAGACCCCCGTTTTTAAAAATGAACTATTTTGGAGAAGAAAGAATAGTCAAAACTTTATTTCTACAATATTCGAGCATTTTTGTTTTTTGAATTAATCTACACACTCAGAAAGTTACAAGGAAATCTTTATAAAAATGTTGACCTATCTTACCTAGTTAATGAATATCCAGTCTCTATAACCAAGCAAGTTGGAGAGTTACCCCCTCGAACTTACATGCCCATTCAAAATTCTGAGCTATGTCATGGAGTACTTCATTAATAGGCTGGAGTTTTCAACAAAAGCCTCAAATGCAGAAAGGTATCTGTTGATCTTAAGGACGCAAAGCACTTGATGCAATGGCGGCCGTCTTTTGCTGGGAGTCATCCAAATCTACAATGTAAAATCTTAAGCTAGTATGCTTGCTTTCAACATTTTCCACCACTTTAGTGTGTATACAAATACGGAAATTAACATCGTGGTAAATGCGTGATTAACAAAACTGAAAACTTTTTTATATCTACATATTCTAAGAGAGTTACAAGTGGAAATCTTTATGAAAATGAAAACAAACCATAACCAAATAGTTTCTATAACCAAGCAAGTTGGAGTATTACATCCTCAAACTTATATGCCCATTCAAAATTCCGAGTTCTATCAGCGGGTACGTCAATAATGGGCTGGAGTTTTTACAAAAAGCCTCAAATGCAAAATGGTATTTGTTTAAGGATGCAAAGCCACTTGACAAAATGGAAAACATCTTTTGCTGGGAGCAACTTTTTACTAAATAATCCAAATGTACAAGGTGAAATCTTAAGGTATGCTTAATTTCAACATTTTCCACTACTTTGGTATGCATATGGATGTGGTTCAACTATTGATATTTGACAGTGTGGCACCAAATCGACAGTTGTAAATCATGGGACAGTTATTTTAACGTGATCTTTACTTTCTGTAAATTTTCCTCTTGTTTTCATTCGTCTCCACTAACGAGAAGAACAAGTAATCAAAATCCATTTGGAGAAAGTAAAATTCACCCAAAGAAATCGTTTTTTCGCTGCTTTTTTGAAATGATGAAACATCTCTAGATTTTATCTTAAACAGTTCCTTTTTTCTCATAAATTAATGGGCGTACTTAAATCTTATAATTTACATCCCACATTTTTAAGATGACAAACTGAAGAAATTATATGACTGTGACATATAGACACACAAATGGACTATAATTAGTTTTCTTAATTTTTCTCTTGCTTTCAACAAAAGATTTCCACATATATGAATATATACCGTATAAATCTGAACTAAACCGACTCATACTTATTACTGTTTGAAGGAGGATAAATTTGTTCTATGTACTTAAAAAATACATGGTACACATCTCAGTGTCTGGAAAATTTCACTTACGCTGACCAAATTTCAGAATACTTTTATGAATTTCAATCTAATGTACCACTCTGTGACATCACTGATATATGTTCGAAGTTCATTAAGTTTTCCTTTGGCTTGATTTTAGTATTTTCTGCTTTATCTTAATAAAACGTTATATATAGGTTTTTCTAAAGCATGCTATATTTTAAAAGGGGCAAATGTGTTTTAGTGAAAAGATAAAATTTAAAGGGGTTATTTATTTATTGATGGATAACACTGTACATTTTACAATAATTAATCACAGAGCCAGAGTGAAACATAACAATGTGATATCAATAATAGTATAACAAAAGGGTGTTTACAAAAGAGAAAAAAAAAAGAAGTGTACACCTGTCAATCTGTAACAACAAAAACACAAAACATCAATCAACAATCAATTCCAACAGCCTTCGTTTAAAATGATTCAAGGAAGTATCAAAGAAATTCAAGTCACCCAGCCCATTAGCATATTCAGCCACCCTTGGCATAAAAGAAAGGCTTGCATAATTTATTCTGTGAAAAGGATAGTGAAATATATGGGAAGTTCGAGTACTCCTGGGAGGAACTCTCACACCAACACTTGACAGCAGGCACGGGCAATAGGTGATACTGTTTATAATTTTAAAGAGAAGTTGTAAGTCTCTACCCTTTCTTTAATTAGCAAGGGGGAGCAAATTCAACTCGGAGCACAAAGCAGCTTAATCAAGATCAGCACCCCCATTGAATTTCAAGTTAATATATCTGAGAAACCTTTTCTGTACCTGTTCGAGCTGGTACACATGTGAATCATAGTGGGGGTTCCAAATACAACAAACATACTCAAGGTGTGTTTGAACCAATGAGCAATAGAGTATTTTAAGGTACTTCACAGTGAAAAGCTCCTTCTCATGACGTTTACAAAACCCAACATCCTGAGGGACTTACTAACAATGTTAGCGATGTGAGGAACGAATGAAAGGGTGGAATCAAAAAAACTCTCAGGTCCTGCACATAATCAAAGGTCAGTGGCTTACCATACAAGTGATAGTGAAAGTCCAGTGGATAACGCAATTTACAAAACTTAATGAATTTACACTTAGGAATATCAAACTCGTTCCATTCACTCCACACCAGGAAACAAATCTATCAAGGTCCTCCTGAAGGTTCAAGCAATCACTGTGACTGCTGATGACCTTATACACCTTCATATCATCCACAAAGAGTAAGAACTTGCTAGACTGAAAGCCGATTAATACATCATTAATAAATAAGTTGAACAATAATGGACTGATGCGAGATCCCTAAGGGACCCCTGAAGACACTGATATCTTAGAAGATTCGAAATCATTCACCCGCATTACCTCACGACGATTACTCACATATCTCAATACAACCAAACAGTGGACCAGAGACACTCAGACCCCAAAGCTTATCCAGCAGAATCCCATGAAGCACCCTATCAAAAATAAGTTGGAAAATACAGGGTGAAAGAGTGATATTTTTGGAGACTGTTGTGGGACTGTCAAAAAAAACACTAAAAAATTCCCTGTTTCCAATATTCCGAATATTTACCAAAATGGTTTATACCACTAGCCAAATATTTCTAAGGAATACTTACCACTAAATTTAAGAAATTCGAACATATCACAACAGACCATGTAGAGGACACAATTTCATCACTAAAATATGTTAGTGGTGGGTTTGTGGTAATAGGGATGATGGCTAAAATTACCATACTACATCATTTACTTCGTGTATTGTGGACCTGAAATTAATAAAAACAAACACTTCTTAATATCAATCTATAATGGCAATTTTTTTTTGAGACAGCACAAGTTGTTCACCTATTATGAGACTTGTAAATTTATTACGAGAGCTTGCAGTAAGTCCACAAGTGATCAATCATTACATATTTGTCTATTGAAAGGTCGGTAGTTTTCTTTAGTTACTAGTAAATATTTTATTTTAAATGGGATATTTACAGGCGAAATTAAACAGTTTCCTTGGTTAACGTTATATTTTCACACCAAAAAGACTAACAAAAAATTTTTGCGTCTACATATTTTCCCAACAGAGGCTTGAAGAAATGTTTATTTTAAACACAAAATGCCATCAGTTAATAACTTTGTTGTTCTTTCCGTGTCTATATTTACCCATAAAATTATCATATAACATTAAAAATGAAATAAACTGTACCCCCCAAAATTACGATTTTTGATGTCAAAGACCGACACAAAAACAAGGTTAATGGCAAATGTATTTTATTTCTTTCTTTTTATCTGTACAGCTTCTACTCTGAAGGACAATTAGCCAGCTCATTAGGAGAAGTCCCTGGTAGTGCATGTAACTTCTGATGATAATTTTCTATTTTTAAAATTTACAGTGCAAAGTACTTTTAAGAAAAAATATTTGAATTTCTGTACAGAATAATGTATTTTTGTATTTGGCCCCTAATAATCAGTTATAATAACTTTAACATTTTAAAATAAATAAAAACAGTTTACATTTCTGTCCTTTGTGGCTTTTGCTCCCAAGGACAAATGGCCAACCTATTAGGAGAAGTAGCAAATGGTTAGATGAGGAGGAATAATTTTGAGCTAACCTTTTTTGTTCCTGGTCTTTGAGCGATTGTATAAAAAGCAAACGAATTACGTGTTTTTCAAACATTCAGATTTAAAAAAAAATATTTTTTTGTTATATTTCTGCTTTCCCAAAAGTGCAAGTTGATGTTAAAGGACTAATAGAGTTTGGTCATTCTTTGAAAAAACTTCAATTTTTGAACTAGTAGGAAATGAACGAAGTGTGAAATTTAAAGGAATAAAAAACTAAATTTTGTACAACGATACTATCGTATTCTCGTAACTAAAACTTAAAAAAACTGTCAAGAAATTAAAGTTGGAACCTAAAAATGATATCAGATACAAAATATCCCACTAAAAATTAAAAATGCATTTATATAAAACAACTACCTCAGCATAGAAAAGAACAGAGAAATAAGTGAGTTAAAAGATATAAATAAAATTAAAGTATATAATTAATTTTTTCGAAAAACTAAAGGTTGAAAATATTTTCATGACAAAATGGTGAAAGTATCTAAAATTTAGGTAAAACTGATAACAATAGTAAACAAATATGAAAGAAAGGTGGAAAATGGAAACATTCATGAACATTTGGTGTATATTTTGCTCCTTATATATTTTAAGACTTTTCCGACTGAGAAAATTAAAATTCAATTTTCAGCAAAAATCTACTAGTCTTTTATAAATTTAAGAAATACCTAGACATAATTAAAGAACTTTATAACTCGCATTTCGAGGAAGTTATAGAAAAAGATTTAGTTTTACAGTAAACTAGTGTATTATATATGTTGTTAAATTGTACAAGCATTTACCACTTTAAAAGCTTTTTAAGTATAAAAAGTAATAAATCCACTGCTATTTGCTTTTATGTAAATATTGGATTTCTATTAATATGAAACAATAACAACAATTAATAAAAAACATGGGAGATACTAGGAAATGGAAGTGGTTATAGTAATTGAAATGAACAGAGGTGTCAAAAGCCTTAGAAATCATGGGAAAAAAACTATTTGAAAACAGTGAATGGTCAATAAACAAGAAATCAAGAAGACGTCTTACAAATTACAAATTGATTTTTGCAGTAGCCTTGTGAATACCATACATTTCACCCTGAAATATCAGTACACACATGACCAATTCTTAACACAGGATCGAAAGAAATGCTGAATATCACACCACAAGAACTGGGATACCCTAAGTCAAATGAAAAACAATAAAACTCCTGGACAGACTTCTGTACTCATTGTAATGACAATGCAAAGAGCAAATACTCAGAAGTAAGCTCTATGAACTGGTCAATAGATGTTTAAATGAATGTTTAATCCCCAAAAACCGGATTAATGCAATTATAATATTGATCTACGAAAAGAGAGATAAAAAAATCTAAAATAAATAAAAACTGCTAAAATTGGATTCAATATGAATTTTGTTGAGACAAAGGTGATGTGTAGAGTAGACTCTCATATCAAAGTGCTCAATTAAAATATAGAAAATAGTGAGAACTACATCTATCTTGGACATATGATAATCCTAGCCAAAAAAACCGGTTAGGATGGGTAACATTTGACAAGTTAAGCAAGCTTTAAAGAAAAAAATTTACCTGTTTCTTAGGGAACGACTCTGTGATTAGTATGTAGCCGAGACATGGACCTTCACAAAATAAACAATGAATAATATGAAACATACTCAAAGAACCATGGGACGTAGATGCTCGAGATATACCTAAGAGATCGAAAGGGAAACACATCAATTTGGCAAAAAACAAAAGTGAAAGTATTTTGTAAACTGTGACGAGGCAAAAATGGAACATTGAGGGGCTTGTAGCACGGTTTAAGGACAATAGATGGTCCAGTACTATACTAAGATGGAGATCATACATAAGTAGGAGATCCAGAGAATGACTAAATATGGCTAATAAGATGAGATAAGATTAAGGTTCCATATAATAAGTCCCTCCGTTTATTCGTATGTCTGTTTGTCATAGTCTTTTTTCTTAAAATGAAGAGCTGAGAGCTGATATCTGATACAGTTTCAGTTTTTTTTAAATCCCAAGAAACGATAAGAAAATTTTGAGGTCAAATTGTATTGGGTATGAAATAAAAGTTAATAAAACATTAAATGTGAAAATATAAATTAATTTTTGTGGTAATTTGGTTAAATACAACTTTTAAAAAGTTATGAAAATCATGCTCCAATGTTTGTATATCATGTAAGAAAATAACAAGAGAATTTAAAAAATATATAGGGTGTCCATAATTACTAGCGCATTGCCAAATATAATTTTAAGAGGAAAAAAACACTTTTGGTTCAGTAATTGTTAAATTATTAAATTAGTTAATTTGAAGCTTTAAAATATGGTACAAAACACTTATTAAGCGAGTTCAACTAGCACTTGATGGTTTATTAAAATTAATTAATGAGTACATATTGTAATTACTACACTGTGTGAATTAACTTACCTTTAATACATATTCTCCAACACTTCGGCAACTGTTTCGACCTTCCTTGGCCTTCATCAGTGTTGTACGGCTCCGAATAGAGCAACAACAGACAGCTGCTTACTTATTATAATTCTATATACCTAAAAAACCTGAAACGTAAACAGCTGCCAAGAAAACACCTACACCTGTCACATTTTCGGTATCAGTGTGTTCTTAGGTTTAAAAATATAAATATCCTGAAAAAAATAATTTATAATGATTAACTCTGAACACAAATTAGCAATCCTAAAAAAAAAGACATTAGTATAATTTAATCAAAAAATATTCTAAATAGTAGAATACAGAGGTAAACTCTTAAATGCTTAAACATCGGGTCTTAGAAACATATCATAAAAATCAACTCTTTGGTTGCTTTATCTGATAAAAAAAAAGTGTTCATTGGCACAATTTTATAAAGTTGTAGTTATGTTGGCCAGAAATAACTACTTCCTTACAAAAAAGTGCAAATTAATCAAAGACAGAGTGATCAAAAGGGCAAGTTTCCTTTACCTTTTTGATACAAAAATTTGACATTTGGTAGTTTATCTGGATATTTCAATATATACAACTGTGTACAATATTGCCTTGAAATTGCAGAATTATGCAAATTCGTTGCCAAATGCTGAAATAATTCTTTTAAAACAATTCAAGTAAACATTTTTTTCAAAAAAATGATGTTTTCCTAATTTTAATATTCGGTCCACTAAGTTTGTTTCCTTATAGTGATTATTCAAAATGTATCAATGCACCTGAAAAAGAAAAAAAAAGCATTACAATTCCTATGTTTTATATACTATGACAAACAGTACTGTAATTTTAAGGGTATATTATTAAACGTTTAAAATTTAAAACAAAAAATTAACATCTAAAGTAACAATTTTACACCTTTTTAAACATCTATTTTTTAAACTCGGCATAAAAATGTGCGAGTTTGTGGTAAATTATTTGTATGATATTTAGCAGAAAAAACAGTTTTGAAAGAAATATGACCATTATATATTTTTAAATCACATAAAAAAGAGATTTATACTTATCATACACTAATTCCGTTAGCTGTCGGTCCTTCGTTCTTTAGTCTTCCTTCACAACATTATACACACACAAATAAATCTTGTCAAATTGATTTCAATCGTTGGTGTTCGGCACTTCTCACTGACACACGTTCCAATGTGATAATTTGCCTTTTCCCAAGAAAAAAAACATGCATGGACTTACCTGAAACAATAGAGAAAAACTATTAAATACATAACAATAATATAAATATTATTAATGCAGTGAAGTGGAAAAGAAAATCAGAATTTCAGTATCTTACGAACGACAATTTAAAAAAAACTCGTGAAGGGTTTGCACTTCGTAGTCAAATGTCCTAAAGGGTGTTCTTTTAAAATACAGAATTTTAACTTTTAAAATAAATATAGCATAATTATAATTTAGTAACATTTTATTAAGATTAATTTTCCTCGTTTTCACTATCACTATATGCAGAGAGTTACCTTACTAAATTAATTTTTTATAGATACTACTGCTTCTTGCTGGTTCTAATGAATTATTAAAAATTATCTAATATAATTACACCAAAGTGACTTGGAGCTTGTTCTAAAAATGAGTCTTGCAATGATAAATCTGCTCTGTTTATTCCAAAACGGCTCCCTATAGTCAGAAATTGCGATGGGTTACTTTAATGTAATTTCATTTGATACTATACAAAAATTTATCAGAAGAGAGTAGTTTTTTGTAAAGAAATAAGTAATTTACTAAAATAACAGCCATGAGTAGAAATAAACAAAAATTTCTGCATATTTTTTTTAGTTTTCGTTTTTTAACATTTAAACCTTGTAGAATTTTCTTTACATACATTTTTAAAGGATTGAAATATCAGTCTTTTTAAAAATTTACTGTCGAGATCATTAACTTTACGGTATTGAGTCATAGGAGCTTTTCGCCAGGAATTGTACAAATAAACAAAGAATTGTTTAATATACTGAATTTTTGTGACAATTTCTTGGCCACTATTTTGTCAGGACATTCTGTAAAGATTATATTCTTGAATAATAAATACCAAGTTACAGCACAATAACAATACAAAAAAAAAATAATAGCTACCTAATTAATTTCTTTGATAGTACTTTTTAAATGTTCAAAATAGGGTTGCCAAATACAAAGGCGGATCTAGGGAGGGATCATCTACATGTATATATATATATATATATATATATATATATATATATATATATATATATATATATATATATATATATATATATATATACATCCTCCCAAATTTTCTGGATCCGCCCTTGTTAAAGGTTTTTACAGGTTGTTCAATTTAAATGATAGCACTATTGGTATTTCCGAAAGGGCAATTCACCCGAGGTCGGTTAAATTACTAAAAGTTGGTTCTTTTGGGGTACATTTGATTTACATTCATACACAACGGCTGAATAAGAAATAATGGACCAGGATCCAAGCCGGTGTATTCACCTGGACTGATCCCAATGGATTTTTCTGTATGAAGATATGTTGAATAGGTTCATTTAACAACTCCTAGCGATTTAGAGGATCAAATAAATCGAATTTCATTAGCTTGTAACGAAGTTATCCCGGATGATCGATATTTAATGTAAAAACGTAGAAGAAAGCTACAGAGTGACATATTGCTCTACTTTGGGAAAAAGTTGTTTTGAAAAATGAAATAATGCCGCTCCGCATCTATTAAAATTAATTATATATTGGTTAATTGAAGAATATATTTTTTAAATAAAATCCAATAAGGTAATTTTATATAAAATAAAAATTATAACATTTTTTATTGCAGACGTTTTTTCTAGAATCAAAAGTTAACGAGATATTTAAAAAAATAACTTTTCCACATTATCCAGTTTTCTCTAATATCTACAAAAGTATAAAAAATTGATAACTCTGTCAGCCTATCCCAATTTTTATGTTTATTTTATCTTTGTTTTATTTATACACTCAAAGTATTGAGAGAATTTATCGATTTGACAGACAACTGAAGTAAAAATGACATCGATTATGTGATTTAGGAAGTTCGAAATTCTCTAGATTCATCAATTATTGTTAGCCCAAAATCGCTGAAAATATTTTATTATAGTGCTTTGAATAATTTTGTGTGCAAATTAATACAAAAATAGTTAGTTTTTCCTATAATTTAATCCTTTCGCTATCAATTTAATGACTTGAAGTGGAATAATTTTATATAATATGATGAAGGAAATTTAAAGCCGGATCCTTAAATTTATGGCTATATTCTTTTGAGTAGATTATCACTGATCAAAGTGAAAAAAGTGAAACTGATAACTTCATGCTCTTTTGAATATGCATTTACTTGTCATTGGGTCGAAGTGATCATGATTACTTCAACTGACAGAACTGAAAGTGATAATTACTCAAAAGAATATACCTTATATCAACATGATACCAACTCATAAAAGTTACATCAACCAAAACCCTTCAGGCCTATCACTAATGTCATACGTCATTACTAAGTTTATTCAGTAATTATACTAAAACTATAAAACTTTCTAATGTGTTTTTAAAACTTTATTTTTTATTAAAAAGAGAAAGACAACTATAGCTGCTCGTTTAGTTTTTTCTTAAATATCAGAATTTTTAAACACTATATATATATAAAACCTTACTTTCAAACATAATACAACCCCTTAGAGTATCAGTTCAATAAAAGCTTTAAAATTGTTTGCGAAGTATACATGAAAAATAAAGCATCTTACCTTAGTCATCTCTGCAGACTGCCCTAATCCAGCTTGTGTCCCGAACATTTTAAGTTTTCATGATCGCACTTAATTGCAGTCCCTGAGACAGATCCAAAAAACAACTGTTTTTTGCAACAACTAGTTCTAGGAAACAACAATCAAACAGACACGAAAGACACTGCATTATTGACCCGGTTTAGTTCCATGTGAAATTCAAATTAAACTGATTCAAGAAAGAAAAATTATTATTGGCATTTTTAGAAAAACGAAAACGATCTATTCAATCCTTTCTGTACGTTAGACTAAAAAAGACTGGATAGCATAACGCATGCAAGTCTTCCGTGTCTTATGCCACCCTGAAAAATACGCGACTCGGCTTTATACTGCCCTGAAACAAAGAAAATATATCATTAGTTAAAAAATGTGATTAGGTTATAAACACCCTATGTGTTAACAATTGTTTGTCAGTAAACCTATTCAACAATAACACTAAAGAAAAATAATATGATTATTTATTTATTACCACATTTATAAAAGATGTTACTAAATTGGTACCCAAAACATTATCAGCGTGTAATATCGACAACTCCTTATATTTTAGGAGTTGTTGCTATTACTCCTAATAAAAGATTATAATATAGTAACATAAACCTTGTGATGTTGTCTTTTAGTAATCCAGAGAGCTAGACATTTATTTAAAAACTGTTTATTTACTTAAAATATTTCTATCATATACATAGATAAAGCTGCATTTCCAGAAAAATATTTTTTATACAGGATGTTCCAAAAACTCATGGTATAACAGAGTTGCATTTCCGAATTATTGAACTTCTAAAAATTACCTTTTTCACATATTTGGAAGAAATTTTAAGTTGTGTTATATTCAAAATCAACTATAATTCTCGAATTTAATTGATTTTTTTTTTAATTTCTGATATATCAGGATACCAAAGTGTAGAAACTGGCATATAGTTATAGAAGATTTCATATAAAAACACATTTCTAAATTTGGAAGAAATCAAAAAGGATATAGTTTGTTTCATGTACTATCTAAATAATTGAGATAGAAACATTATCCCTCAAGGGCTTTAAAAATTTAAGTAAAAAGTAAATTTTCAAGAATTATCATCAATTTGAAAGATATAGTATTTCATTTACATATAGATATTTTTCTCTCCCGATAATCTCTCTCCATGGGTTTTAATAACATTATTCTATATTTCTTACTTGTCTTCATGATCATCAATAATATGGTAACATATACAGATGTTTCTTCATCTAGATACTCCTGTTTAATTTTGTATAATCATTTTATCTGTTTTAGTCTTTTCAAATACATGATAGAGGTTTAAATGGTGTATATATGTGTTAACAATGTATTAATAAAATTTACTAATAAAGTAGGTAAATCACGATGAATATAACTATAATGAAGAAGTTGCCATTGAAGTTATGATGTTTTCTAATATTCACCGTGATGAATTTAACTGTTCACGTGCTCTCCTTGTTTAGAAAGTGATCTTGTTTCTAACACAGCGTCCCGATACGATCGAATCAATCCGATGGATTGAAATTCGGGTAATAAACGGTTCAGATTGGAGTTTCTACCGAATGCAAACTTTCTATTGTTCTAATGTTGCATTCGATATAAATTTCAATTATAACTGGATAAAACTGCATCGGATCAGTCCGACCGTATCGGAACGCCACCTTAGAAACGACGTTTATGTAAATAAAAAAAAATCAATTTATAAGCGACGGCTCCACAAGTGAATATTTAAGTTCATCTCTGCTTAACTTAATAATATTATATTTAGTTACCTCCTTGTCCATCCCAGTTTGCACGATAACATTATTTTCTACCATTCCTGATGATGTCGTTTTCTTTCTTCACGATCCTACTCTTCAGGGTACGAACAAAATTGGGTTTCGAAGTACCCACAACAGCCGGCTGTTAAGCTTTTTCCAGACGTCCGATTCTCTTCAAAAGCTAACTGTACCGCGCTTCTAAACTACGACGATGTTTAGGAAAACCCGTGAAGAGTAGAATCATCGCGCGCGCCACGCACTTTATCTTAAATTTTCATCTGTAGAACAAGCATGGTAACGGATAACTACACTCATCATCTCCATGATCTTGATCTTCGACTTGAACATATTGATTACTCGATATCCACTAGTTCTAGAGTCAAGAGCCATGGAAGCGCTGCGCATAGTTAAAAAGCCAATAATATTAAAACATATCAATTTTAATTTATTGAATATATCCATGCTCATTTTACAGGTAAAAAACGCGCGAACTGTCTGGCAAAATTTATCTGAAACAAAGAAAAACACGTTGAAGTTACTTATATAAGACATTTTGAAATTAAGATTTTAAATGAAGACCATTTTGGCAACACCGTGAATTCAATATAGGCGGAGATTCACAAGTACATATGCAAAGACGTGTATAGACTTCTTCATTAAAATGATTTTCGTTTCAAGTTGCATATTTTAATTAAGGGTTCACGGGCTATTAATCGGCTATTTTTCAAAATATAATTTTGACTTATTTTCTTAAAAATTTGTAATGAGACTTTTTTTTTAATAATGATTGTATATAGACCAGGGTTTATTTGTTTTTAGGTGGATGTGAAATGGAACATGGAGATATTTGCATGAGAGCCTTTAGAATAACCTGAATAACGATAATTTTGATATGCGTCAATTCAAAAAGTTGGGCAACATTGTTTTTATTAATAAAAATATAAAATTAACGAAAAAAAAAACTTTTTTTTTTAAATTTTCTCTAGTGTAACTTTGAAGATATTTATTCTAGAGGAAAGTTGAAGAGGAAAAAAGTTTCGTAATTAAATTTGCTATAAGATAGGGTTAGTCGGAAATCTCAAAATATATTTTCCTTATTGCAAAATAGTAATAATTAAGAAAAAAAGGTAAAAAAAGCAGTTTTTAAATCAATTTTTTTCGACCATTTAAATTTCTCTGAGGATCTTCATATTAGAGCAAAGAAAACTTTATGCCATTATAAAATAACACGCTAGAATTCGTTATGATCGAATCGATAGTTCTTGCACAATAATTTTATTCCGATTTCGTTTCCAAAAATTGACCATTTTTCAAGTTTGTCTGAGTCCAAAGTATCACGTTAACGTATTTAAATTTATTTTCGACATATAGTAGGGAACCCAACTTTTCCAACGCTTTTTTCAGAATCAAAATCGGATGATTTGGACGCCCTTGGGAATTGTTTAAAAACATTATTGATATTTTTGCTTATAAATAAATAGATTATCACGGCGGATTTTCATTGGATTTTCTTTTGCAATACATGGTTTGCAAGTACTTGATAAGACGCTTCTTTTCATGAAAAAAAAATTCAAATCCGTCAATTGGTTTCCGAGATACAAACTCTCAAAGCTGACAGTCTGTTACGGTGAATCTATAAACAGTGCAGACCTGATTCTTGAACCAAAAACATTATCATGCCGAGTTCTTTTTTGATACAAATATTTAAATGTTTATGTTATTGGAAACTTTAATAAAAACTGAAAAGAATATCGCCTACGCGCGTGAAAAATTAAAAAAAAGAGGGGTGGGGAGCTCTCATTTTATAATTGAATTCGAAGATTCAAAATACATATCTGAAAAAAATTTCATTTTCTCGGCTTCTAATGGCGCGATTTTGATCATTTTTTTTTAAACCGATGTACCTCAAATAATTGAGCTCAAATATCATAATGCCATGTGCCCATCATGCATTCATTTTGTTATAAACAAATAACGTTATTAAAAAATACTAAAAAATGTTTTATCAAACGTTTGCGAGAAAAGCTTGAAGCATCGGGTATTCATACCGAGCAAGCTTATGAAGATGCAGATATCCTTATTGTAGAAACAGCGATAAATGTTGCTTCTGATGGTAAACCTGCTATTATAGTAGCGGAAGACATCGACGTTCTAGTAATACTGACATTCCGAGCAAGTGGAAAGAAAAACATTTATTTTTGAAAGCCGAGTAAAGGCAAACGATGTGAAGCAGTTTATGATTGCGAGTCATTTTATCATTTTTTCCCTTTGGAAGTAGATGTCAGAAGAGCTTTTGTTTCTCTAGTAGGTTTTATTCATGCCTTTTCTGGCTGCGATACAACATCTGGATTTTATAACCAAGAAAAAAAAATGCAAACTTTTATTAAATGACGCAGATTTAAGGAAAGAAGCTTTAATTTTTAACCAAACTAATTCTTCCCAATACGAAATAAAAAATGCAGGCTTAAAAATCATAGCTGTAATGTACGGTGGGAAAAAAAGCATTAATATAAATTTAAATGAGCTGCGATGCTTGTGTTTTAAGAAGGAAAGTAGAAAGAAAAACTTTAATTTGACCCAGCTCCCGGCGACATAATCTGCGGCTGCAGAGCATTACTACAGAGTTTACTATCAGGGGCAGCAATGGCTTGGTAAAAATGAATTGGACCCAAAAGACTGGGGTTGGGGAGTGCAGAAATCATGTTTGGAACCACAGATATGCTGTTGCCAGATAGTCTATTGAAATAAATAAACTGTAAATATATAAAAGAGTGTTCCAAATTATGTGGCTGTATTAAGCATGGATCAAAATGTACTGATTACTGCTCAATCTGCAACGGACAAACTTGCAATAATGCACAAAACCAATATATTGACGTAGAAGAAATTTCTAAAAATGTAATTGATTTTGAAGAAGTTGAAAGAAATAGAAAATTACTGTTTCGATATCGATATACGATTAGATGACGAATATTTCAATTAAAATGATCCACAGCCTAAAAGAGCCCGATTAGAATGAAAAAAAAAATTTCAATGCAAAAGAAACGTTTTTCTACACTCTGTAAAGTTTGTAAAATAATGTTTAGTGTTAAGACTGCTTTATTGAACTTTTTGAACAAAATTTGCCAAGAATAACTATTTTATTTTTATCTGTATTTTACGAATAAAATAATTTAAAACCAATATTTTTTTCAGTTCGTTTAAACAATTATTGTTTAAACAATTTTGATAATTAAAGTAAATATATATCGTTATAGTATGCTAAATAATATTAATAAATAAAGATTCGTTTGGAAAGTCCAATACTATGGGGTGCAGAATGCTGGAAGTGTGATGCATAAATAACGTCATTTGTTTATAACAAAACGAATGCATGATGGACACATGGCATTATGACATTTGAGCTCCATTATTTGCGATACATTGGTTTAAAAAAATGATCAAAATCCCCCCATTAGAAGCCGAGAAAATGAAAATTTTTTTCAGATATGTATTTTGAATCTTCGAATTCAATTTTAAAATGAGAGATATTCTTTTCGTTTTTTACTGAAGTTTTCGATAACATAAATATTTCAATATTTTTATCAAAAAAGAACTCGGCAAGATAAAGTTTTTGGTTCAAGAATCAGGTTTGCATTGTTTATAGATCCACCGTAACAGACTGTCAACTTTGACAGTTTGTATCTTGAAAACCAATTGACGAATTTGCAATTTTTTTTCGCGAAAAGAAGCCTTTCCAAGTACTTTCAAACCATGTATTGCAAAAGAAAATCCAATGAAAATCCGCCGAGATAATCTATTTGTTTATAAGCAAAAATATCAACAATGTCTTTAAAATAATTTCTGAAAAAAGCGTTGGAAAACTTGAGTTCCCTACTATATGTCGAAAATACATTTAAATACTTTAACGTGATATTTTGGACAAACTTGAAAAATGGTCAATTTTTGGAAACGAAATCGGATTGCAGAATTATTGTGCAAAAACTATAGATTCGTTCCTAACGAATTTTAGCGTGTTATTTTATCGTGACATAAAGTTTTCTTTGTTCTAATATGAAGGTCCTCAGAGAAATTTAAATGGTCGAAAAAAATTGATTAAAAAACTGCTTTTTTACCTTTTTTTTAATTATTGCTATTTTGCAATAAGGGAAATATATTTTGAGATTTCCGTCTAACCCTATCTTATGGCAAATTTAATTACGAAACTTTTTTTCCTCTTCAACTTTCTTCTAGCATGAATACCTTCATAGTTACAGCAGAGAAAATTTGAAAAAAAAAAACGTTTTTTTTTCGTTAATTTTATATTTTTATTAATAAAAACAATGTTGCCCAACTTTTTGAATTGACGCGTATCAAATTTATCGTTATTCAGGTTATTTTGAAGGCTCTCATGCAAAAATCTCCATGTTCTATTTCACATCCACGGAACCTCGATATTTTACAGATAAGCCGTAGTCTAATAGAATACACGGGTATCATATTAATGAGTACATAATATACGTCCTTTCGCAAAATAATTAGAACTAATCAGCGCCAATTGGATCATACCAAAACAGTTAGCAAACTGTTACTTAACTTTTTATGAATTCTGGTTGGCGCTGACTGGTTTGTAACTATTTTACGAAAAGGTTTTATAAGATGCATTTAGAAATATTTTCCTGACATTTAGTTCCTTTTAATTTATATATATATATATATATATATATATATATATATATATATATATATATATATATATCCCTTTACTTTTATTTTATAAAGAAAAGTTTTGACCGAATTCTCGACTCAAAGAAATATTTAAAGTAAAAGTTATGTTCTCTATATTATAAAAAAATCTCTACTTTTTTAAAAACATATGCAAAATTATAGATTTTGTAGTTTTCACATGATTTTGCAACGATTTTGATTTGTTTGAGAGTTCAAAACTTATTAAGATTTTCCGTAAGTAACAGACAAATTTTTAAAATTAACTATTATGTAGAAAGTTTCGAGTTTGCCACTTTTTTCGTCAATTCTAAAAAACCCAGTTTTGTCGTGTAGACATTTTTGGTAAATTAAAAATTATAATAGCATGAATAAATTTTATAAATAAAAATGACACTTTAATTTCTAGCTAGGAACTGTTGGACATTATAATTAATACACTGCATGAAATTTCGAAGTATTGGCGAGAATTGCATAGTATATTTCCCACTAGTATTAAAAATATTGGCAGCAATTCACATCCTACGTGAAGGGATTAAAAGTAACATATTATATATAAACAATAGTAATAAAAATAGGACTTACATTAGTTAGCATCAATGTTCACCATGAAGAAATGCTCTGCTCCAATTTTTAATAAACGAGTTTATGATCCAGGAATTTTCCGAGGCCGCCGTAAATATTCCTGGACCAAGAGAAATTTTTGCAACCCGTCGTGTCTCCTCCTCTTTCACCGGCCGTACTCCATCCAACTCTTCTGAAGGAACGGCAAAGCGCCTAAGAATAGGACTCAGGGTGTAATAGTCCCTATGTTTCCTCCACTGCATGTAAGCCGCTACTGGAGAGTATCCCAGGGTACCCCCCAACGCTGTCCTCACTGGGACTCACCCAATAGTGCGCCGAGGCTTTGAACACATCTGACCATGCAATAAGGGCCAGGGAGTTACTCCTACGTGAAATTGGATTCGTCCGCGTCGCGATGGATGTAACATAATTTTTCCGCGTCTGAAAGTAAACAAACATTCGGTATTAGAAAAATATAAACGGGATTATTAGTTATAAAAAAACAAGATAGCAATGCCAAGTTATTTGAAATTTTAAGACGAACGATATGAGTTTTTTTTAACATAATTTTACATGGCCATACATTGTTCGCAAAAATAAAACAAAATGATTTTTCAGTCAGTATTTAATCAAATGCATACAAAAATAATCATATAGTTCACATTACCTAGTATTTTTTCCTAAAACCACGCCTCAATAGGCTCCTTTTCGATTCCAAACAAAAAAATCGAACTTATTGAAATAACTTTTAAAACGACTTTAAAAAATTGTATTTTTAATAATGATGTTAATTAGCTTCTACGAAAAAAAACTTAATAAATTGAAAATATGTTTTCCACAAAAACTCCTCTTCGGTTTCTTTATAAAAAAAAGAAATATAATAAGAAATTTGGCGAAAGTCTAAAAAATTTTTTGGTATGTTGGTACAACAAAAAAAAGAGTCTGAGAAAATTTAAAAAGATTATTTTTAATAAATTTTTTAATTTTTGTATATTTGTAACAATTTTAAAAATTAAATATACAAATAAATTTCATATGAGATAATGTAACAACTTTTAACAATATCAATCAAGAAATAATTGAATTTGAAATTATGCCAATGTCTCCTAAATAAAAGTTAATTAAAAAGTAATAAGAATTAAAGTTTTAGTATAAAACTGCTCCGATTAGGGCTAACAACAGGGGGAGGGAGGCAACCGGGGAGATTATCTCCGATCCGAGGGAGTTTGAAAGGGCGTGTAAACTGTTTAAATAAATCATTATATATAGTAATTTATAATTCTAAATATTATATTTTTCGTATATTTTTCATGTTTTTTAAAGAGCCGGGAAATGCTTTTACTCCGAATGTTTCCTGCCCTCTGGGCGGCCCTGGCTTTGATACTAAAATAACACAGGAAGATAAAAAGAAATATTATGTCAAGTAGCCGTCGTCCAAGATTTATTTTAAAAATACAATAAAAATAAAATTTTTATAAAAAAAAATTGAACCGACTTCTAAAAGTGCGTTAAAAAGTGAAAAAAACTTTAAATTTTTATATGAAAATGAAATTTTTGGAGTTGGCGCCAAACTAATACCTGAGAATATGTGATTTGCATAAACAGTTTAAAAATATTTTATTTGTAATTGCTTTCTTACCATAATTTGTATCTATTAGTAGTTACTTATTTCATTTAGAAATAATAAATAATAACTTCAAAAATTTCAATTTCAT
Organism: Diaprepes abbreviatus; assembly: GCA_034092305.1. Classification (NCBI taxonomy): domain Eukaryota; kingdom Metazoa; phylum Arthropoda; class Insecta; order Coleoptera; family Curculionidae; genus Diaprepes; species Diaprepes abbreviatus. The sequence goes on from JASJET010000200.1 coordinate 9,350,352, forward strand.
ATAAAAATTTATAGTTATTTTTCACTTTTTATCGCAGTCTTAGAAGTCGGGTCACTTTTTTTTTTTAATTTCATTTTTCGATTTTTAGTTTTAAGATCATTGTGATATCCATATATTATTTGAAATAAGTACTAATCGAGATTAGTGTACCTCGCAATGTCTCCAAGGTGGGAAAAAATTACTCATTTTATCCAAAATTGTAAATCACCCCAAAATGAACCACTAAAAATTTTTGATTTTTAGAGTTCCCCAAATACTAGTGATATACAATTAGTCTGTCATAGTAAATCCACTACGAAAATTAATTTTAAATTGGTAATTTAGGCCCCAAAACCTTCCAATGTCGAGATTTAAAAAACTTGAGACGTCAGTTTCTTAGCCTGATATATTTTATATTGCATATTGAGTTTGTATACGCCCAAGAACCCCGCAATATCAATTTCAGACAAAATCGGAAAACGTAAAATTTTCAGTCTCTCATATTGTATCTTATCAACCTAATAGTTGTAAAAAATTAACTTCTTATTCTTAAAACACGACCCCGAAAACCCCCTAATACCAAATCTGAAAAAATGCCAATAAGGTAAAATTTTCAACCCACCATATTGGATCCCCCCTATTGAATTTCAGAAAAATAATTTTAACGTCTTAATCTAATCTAAATCTAAACCCTTCAAAGCCCCCTAGTACCAATTTTGGATGAAATCCGGAAATCTAAGATTTCTAGACCGTCATATTGCATCTGACATATTAGATTTTCTTAAAATAATTTTATATTCGCTATTTACATCCTCAAAAACGATTCAGTCTTACCTTTAAACAAAATCGAAAAAAGTTAAATTTTCAGTCCTCTATATTGGATTCGCCATATTGAATCCTGAAAAAATACTTTAAATTCATAATTTACACCCTCAAGAACCCTCTATATCAGTTTTGGAAAAAATCGAAAAATGTAAAATTTCTAGGACGCCATATTGAATCCGCCAGATTGTTTTTCAAAAAATATTTTAAATTCGTAACTAACACTAACAAAAATCCCCCAAGACTGATTTTAGACAAAATTGATATATGTAGAATCCTTAATATTTAATTTTTTTTTAATAATTTCAGATTCGCAATGTGCAATCTCAAAACGCCCCCATATCAATTTTGAAAAAAATCAGATAAAATTAATTTTTTATCCGCCATACTCAATTTTTTAAAAATAATTTCAGATTCGTTATGTGTGACCCCGAAAACTCCCTCATGCCAATTTTGGAGAAAATAGGACAAAATTGATTTTTTTCGTCCGCCATATTGGATCCCCTATATTGAATTTTTTAAAAATAATTTTAGATTCGTTATGTCTGACCTCGAAAACTCCCCCTTACTAATTTTGGAGAAAATCGGACAAAATTGATTTTTTTTGTCATATTGGATCCGCCATATTGAATTTTTTTAAAATATTTTGGATTCGTTATGTGCGACCTCGAATACTCCCCCACACCAATTTTTGAGAAAATTGGACAAAATTGATTTTTTTGTTCGCCATATTGGATCTGCCATACTGAATTTTTTAAAAATAATTTCAGATTAGTTGTGTACCGCCCCGAAATTTCCCCCAACTAATTTTGGAGAAAATCGGACAAAATTAATTTTTTTGGCCAGCATATTGCCAGCGCCATCTTGGATGGAACGAAAAACTTGTTTTACGAGTTTTATAGATAAATGAAAAGGGAACTTCTTATGAGGGGACATGTATATTTTAAAATTGTGCAAAGATTTAGATGTCCTCAAACATTTTTTTTATAATTTTCAGTGAAAAAATAGAAATTTAGCTTCAACTTGAGAACTCTAAAATAGTATATAACAGGTTTTTACACTTTTTCAGTAGTTTAATCCCCATACTAAAACATACATATATAAAAAAATATCTTTTAAAAAAACTAAACTGTTATTTAATGCTCTATTTTTTAAAGTTTAATTCCCAATTTCTCTGCACAATGAATTAATTTAACAAATAAAATATGTATCTGACTTCCACAAAAAATCTCTTTTTATCTCTCCATGAAAAAATATAAGTATAAATGTAAAAAAATCTATTATTTTAATACTTTTCCAAAAGCATTTTCCTCAAGTTGCAGGCACTTCGAAATTATTTCTAAAAATATAACATATTTCTCCGCGGTAAAAAGCTTTTCTCTGGAATACGCACAATATAATAAATATATACTAATTTAAAAAAAAACAAATGGTATTTAATATGCGCAGTATTTGCTAGTTTTGTAGAATTTACAATAATCATAGAAAATAGAATATATATTGCAATCCCTTAAAAAGTCACATTCGAATCCTTGTGAAAAAAGATGAACGTAAATAAATTTTGTAAAGATATAAAAAAATTAGTATTTTCAATATTTTTTCAGAAGTATTAACCCAAATTTTGAAAAATTCGAAGTTTATAATTTTAAAAAGTGAAATATATATTTCATTTTCACAAGAACCCCGTTTCGTATCCTAGTGAAAAAATATATAAATAAATTTTGAAAGGACATAAAATTGGTGTTTCATAATTTTTTTTTATATTTGAAGTTTTGGGTACTATGAAATGATTTTTAAAAATAAAAAATACACTATAAAGTACAATTAAAAAAAATGGTGTTTAATACATTTCCAAGAAGTTTTTGCTAGTTTCGTAAACTTTACATAATCTTAAAAAAATATATATAAATTTCACTCTCACAACAAGTCCCTTTTGGATCATCGTGAGATCATAATAAATAAATTTTTGCAAGACAAAAAAAAATGTATGTTCAATATTTTTTCAAAGAATTATTCTAACTAGGGCGCTTCGAAATGATTTTTAAAAATAAGAAATTACCTCCTCCACTGGGACACGCAAAAAATATGATAAATAATTGTTAATATAAAAAAAATGGTTTTTAATTCATTTTTGCTAATTTTATAGACTCTATAGTAATTTTAAACAATGAAATATAATTCAAACTGTCGCAAAATGCAAATAAAAAAATTGTATTTTTAATATCTGCTCAGACTTATCCCAAGTTTTTCCTAGTTTCCACATTTTACAATAATTGTACTAAATAAAACATATATCTACAACCGCCCTTTAGTCGCCCGCAAATATAAATAGATGAATAATTTTTAAAAAGAGCTATATATATATATATATATATATATATATATATATATATATATATATATATATATATATATAGCAAAAATTTCCCTATCGCTTCCACACAAGAAAAACATTTTTATTTTTCATATTTATTGACACTTTCAAACAATTTAAAACGACAAAAAATCGAACGTCCCCTAACGGTATTATTTCTTTTCACTTTCCTGCGGAGTACGATAAAAACAAAACAAAAAAGGGTAAGTGATTTTTTGCGAATTTGGAGTATTTTCATATAATTTTCAACATATAAAAAACTTTTCTTTTATTTCCATACAATAAATTTTGAAATATTTAGCTTTCAGAAAACAGTTAAACCACTTTATTCATGTGGCAGCCATATGTCAAATTCTAGTGCGATTACAGTCTAAGTATTAAACCCTATTTAAATCATTTCTTATGTATGTACTTAGATTGTAATTGCTGTATACTACAGGAATATCTTGACATCTAGTTACATAAGTAGAAGGTGCAAATAGGCAAATAATTTTGAGGCAAAAAATTCTTCAAAAACTTTCGAAAACTGGATGTTCAATACATAAATGTACCAAAAGCCGTAATTTATAAAAAAGTATTGGCCTATTTGGAAATGCAAAAACCAAAAAAGTTAAAAATTTACTTACATATAGAAGGAGCAGAGCAAGGCTTTATGTTAGGACGAAAAACGGTAAAATTATATTAAAATATACGACGGGAATATCCGTGACCATCCCGAGATGACCTCCTCTAAGTCGACCGCGGGCCCGAGAAGGAAGTTTTCCCTTCAACACATTCGATACGAAGTTTCGGTATAAAATGAACGAAGAAATTGGCACGCAAAATAAAAATGGTCCCAAAAAACTCCATATCGAGCTCGGGTTTGTATAAAAACGATTGAAAAAACAATGAATCACGCTCGTTTGCTTAGGTAATTGAAGGTATCCGTCATGTTTCTACCTGAAATTTTGTCGATTTTTGACAAATATGAAATTTTATAGATCTCGTTATTCCTATAATGAAAAAATACTGTAAAATTATTTATTTTAAATTTTACCAAAGGAAATATTTTTCACAAAAATTTTGTATAATATTGGTTTTGCAAAAATTAAATAAATTGTTTCATGTGTCCTGTTTTATATTTTACCGATTTTTGAAATTTCTAAATCAATACGTCTTTTATTTAGAATAATAAAAATTGTTATTGTACAGAGCGTCCACAAAAACATTGGAGAATTCTTCGAAAGTACTTAATTTTACCAACTAAACTATTTTTCGTAAAAATTTTATTGCTATTTAAAATAATATCAGAAATGTATAAGTTAAGATGGCATATACAAGATGAAGAAAAAGTTAAAAATATATAAAGTAATATTAAAAGCGATCATTCATTTTAATATAGATTCTCTCTGGACAATATTATTTAAAGTTGTACTGGGGGAAAATTTTATTTTATTTTTGAAGATTCATGACGGTTCTTAGTGAAATCGGATTAAATGTAGTATGACGCAGTTCTCAACTTTCTTATCAAAAGTTTTCATGGGCCTGAAGCCATCTAATGGTTAATTTTGAGATATAGTGATTTAAGAATAGCGTGCTTCCAAGGCTATGGTTCCGCATGTCTCAGAAATTAAGCATTCTGGAGAAAAAATTTTAATATAAAAATTGTGAATAATTAGTCGGTACGGTGTTTTTTTATGGTAATTCATATATGTTGCAAATATGGAAAATCTGGGAATATTTCACTTTAACAAAAATATATGTAAAATGGTAGTCTACATTTTGTATTATATTTTTTTAAAGGTCAAATATATTTTTACAGTAATTCAGAATATCAGCTTAGAACTCAGAAATTAAGCACTTTGGAAACAATTTTTAAGCAAAAAAGTTGTAGGAAATTGCACGGAGCATCTTATGGTGACCTTTAGGTCGACGTTGAGAAATACCCTTTGGATGAATTTGACTTTTTGAACCTAAATTTGACCACGTTTTTATTAACTCGCTTTGTTGTCTGTCTGTTTTGTTTGTTTGTTATAAATTTTGTAATCGATTTTGAACTAACTTTCCGATGAGCTAGAGACCTGAGGCCCGATTCTTTAAGCACATTTTTTGGCATTCTCTTTCCTTATCTCTTTTAGGACAGTGGCACTCGTGTGTTACTACAGTCTAAACAATGATGAAAGATTCTTATTATGACATTCTCTTTCCCTTTACTTTTATAGAATCGCAGCCCTGAAACTTTAAATGTAGCTCAGAACTAGATGACAATGGAATATTAACTAGCTTTCTTGTCTGTCTGTTTATCTGTTCGGTACAAATTTTGCTATCAAGGTTAAACTAACTTCCTGATGAGCTAGAGACTTGAAACGTTTAACATAGCGCAGAGGTGGATAACAATGTAATATCAACTCGCTTTTTTGTCTGTCTGTTTTGTTTGCTTGTCTGTTTGATACATTTTTGAAATAGATTTAAAACTAACTTCCAGATGAGCTAGAAACTTGAAACGGTATGTAATTTATTTTGAATGACCTCTAGCATGGTTATATTTACATATTTTTCCCAAAAAGTAGATTACCTTCAAATTCTTATAAAATTTTGTTTTCCTAATGTACGATACGTAATAAACTTTGAATTAAAGGACGTCTTTATAATTAAAGCATGATTTAAAGATAATAAACATCGTATAACATTTGGTTTTGAAAATCCTTGCCGTCAAGTATATGTGAACAACAATCCCCAAGCCACAAAACACGAAAAATCTCCTAGCTTTCTAATTTATAATACCTGGGGATAGCGAGTTCCACACATAGACATATAAGCCTAGACTATGTGTCCCAGTGTGCCGACTTGAGCTTGATGTGAGAGAGGCGCAAACATCAAAGGATATAGTCTTTCTCTCTAAAGGGGCGGAGTCAAGCGTCGCGCACGCATGCCAAAGTTATCTCGCGCGAGCGAGTGCGCGATATGAAGACCTATCCGATCCCTTTAGAGAGACAGAAAGACTATATTCTTAGATGTTTACGTCTATTTCACACCAAGCCCAAGTCGGTACACGTATGGGATCCTATCTGTGTCTTCCGGAGTCTTGCTGTTGGCCTATGGACACCTTTTAATTATTTCGTGGAGGATATTTGAAGTGAGAAAGGGGGGTTTGTTTAACTGAAAGAGGGAGTTTGTTTGAGTCGATACACTGGGACTAGAGGTCTAGTTTTTATATGTTTATGGCACCACGTGATTAATATCGCAAGTAGACCCCATGGCGCCGGGACATAGTGAGTTGTATGAGACCAAGTCGAAAGATAGGTAAGCTTTAATCCCCAAGCTCTCCAATTCACATAACTCGATGATGGCGAATTCTTACGCACGTGAAAGTAACTGTACTAATCGTGAAAAACTGAAAATGTCAGAGTGTTGTGGATCCACAAAATAAGAAAAATCTGGGCGTAAGCGTGGCATAATAAGACATATGTCAAATTAGAAGCATTGTGATTTGTTAAATTTAAAAAAAGACAAAAACAGAAAATTTCCCGCCTAAATCCGCCTTTCCAAGGTCATTACCCAAAATAATGTTTAACTTTTCAGCGGTTTGTTGTTTTATTTATATTTTTTTATTTCGCGAGTTTTGAGATAATGGATATTTATGAACTATGTTCAATTGTTTTAATTTAATAAAAATGCTTGTTACCGAAGATCATTTCTGCTGGGTCCTCAAAAAAAAATAATTATTTTTCATTTTTTGATTAATTTTACAATTGCAAAAATACAGTTGTTTGTTATATAAATTAAAGCTAATGAAATAAATACAGTTATATAATACAATTTCTATTTAACGATAATCTCTTATATCAAGACGCTAATCCATAGACATGTCCTGAGCTATGGTTACCAGATCAAATAATGAGATTTCCTGACAATATCCCTGACTTTTCAGTAAATATCCGGTTGTATGTGGTATGTTAAGGCAGTGAGGTTTTCAAAATATTTGCAATCGAAGCACCAAATGCGAATATCAAGCAAGTGTTCACATTAATGGGAGCGTAGTGGACTAAGGAGAGGAATAGGCTGTCTATATTGTTATAAGCTTTGCTTTTCGCTGCCACCAATGTTATATTTTTTCTGGTTCTGCTTTTGGTTTATCACTGGTTTCGATGAATTCAAATAAATCTTATAATATTACTTTTAATATTTTATTAAAATGTTCACTAAATCATGAGGTAACAACAGTTTTTCTTTTTACTTGCTAATGTAATGTCTCTATTGTGGTTTTTTAATTTTAGTTCCCCTCGTCTCTATGTTCATGTCCTAGTTATTCTTTCTGTATCTAAATTATTATTTTACAGTCCTAGGCACACCAACAAATATAACATAACTATTTATTTACATGATTACTGAAATGAAAAAGTGTGTATTTATGGGACGATGACAACATGAACAAAGTTAATGGTCTCTGTAAAAAGTAAAGATTTAGAGTTTCGGAGATTAAGGCATGCTTTTGTTTGAGCCTCTTAAAATATAAATTTACTTAAGATATAACTTCTTCTTAAGAGAGTATTAAATATTAGACTATAATTATCTATTAATCCATATGAGTAACTTAAAAATATTTATATATAGTAATTTAATAATTAATAATTTGTAGTAATAGTTGGTTTACAACAATATTTTCTGTTAAGGTTCTACTCTAGACACAATTTAACTTAAAGAACATATCATGTGAAGAATGTTATGAAATGGTTATAAAAGACCAGCAATTGCCAAAAGAGTACGAAACTAAATTTATTAATATACTAAATTAAAAATTCACTCATTTTGTTAACGTTTAATTAATTTATTTTTTCTTACTAGAATGATTAATAAATATTTTTTTATTACTAATATTTTCCTCTTTTAATTTCAAAAAAAATACTGACAATTGCAGTTTTTTCCTGTTTCCCAAACATGGTTCTAAAATTTCAGACATGTCAGAAAAATTCCTGTCGTCTCGTAACCATACCTTGAGCAAACTTTATATAAACCTATTATAAACAATTAAAAAGTAAAAATTAATATTGATTGAAATTTAATAACATTAATCCAGTTGGTATCATATGTAATGTATTCTTCTAAAAACTACAATTAATTGTAATTATTAAAACGATTGTTAAAATTACACTGTTATATTGAAATTCCCGTCTTTTAACTCCTTGGCAATTCTTTACCAGGTAGAAGTGGTAAACTTTGGAAATAAAACTTCTTTTAAAGTGTCCCATATTACCGCACGAATAACCTGAATAATTTCAGAAACACTGTTTACCGACTCTAAATTCGCATTGTTGCTTTCACATGCTGATTTCTTCGGCTAAATATCACAATGTTTTTTCAAACCTAGTAATAAGGGTACAGCTATACACATTTCCATATCGTGTTTCCTAATTCTTGATCCAACAACTGCGAAAAGCTCTTCAAATTCACCCATAGTAAGAAGAAAATATTAAAAAAAAAATTAGGATCATTTTCTCGCATTTCTTGAATTAAATTATTAATATGTCCAAGCATCTTTCCAATGTTTTCCTTAAATACAGACCGGACTCAGTAGCGACGAATTTCCTGTTTTTTTTTTAATAAACAATATATCAATATTCTCCTTACATTTTATAACTTTTTTTGGTAATAATTCGGAAAAGAGTAAATGTAGAGATGGGTGTCATTTTGGTTTTGTTTGTTTTGTTTTTTTTTTGATAATTTTCTTGATTTTTCTGATAAAAAAAGTGCACACTAATAGAAGCATCTGTATTAAATAAAATTTCATAAATTTTTATCGGAAAAATGAAGAAAATTATCATTATTTCCGAATTATTACCCTTTTTTTTTAAATTAAAATACTGCCGCAATTAATCTTTTATTTTGCTTCGTTTTAATTTTTAGATAAAATGTAAAAAAAATCCTGATAAAAGTTATATTAAGACAAAGAAAACTACACCTATGAGCGCGTAATGAAATGTCCCGTGTGGACGATACATTTTTAACTTAAAAGGGCGTAATACGCCTACGCTCAAATTTTTCTTGTCGTGTGGACTCATCCTCACATGGCGATATTTTGAATTTTCTTTTTTTGGGATATGATATTAAAGTTGCGAAGTTCTCAGACTAAAACCTTTTACAAGATTACAACATCTTGTTTAGGAATTTAAGTCGATTATGTTCAAATCTGAAGTTGTACGTGAAATATTAATATTTTTAAAAACAATATAAGGTCTTTAATTGTTGGTTTATATAGCCGTTGCAACAATCAGCTTCTTTTCAGACCCGCCACTCCGAGAGTACCCATCAGTGCCAGCACGAAATATTCCGCACTAGTTACAATGCAAATTAAGAAAGAGAGACAACGAATACGAGGTCATGCTATCTCACTTGCTCCGAACAGCGATTGGCCGGAACGTCCTTTATGAGGGTAGAAAACAAATATTTACTTTTCAAATGAGAGAGATAACATGACCCCATGCACGCCTTCTCTTTGTCGTGTAACGCGTGTTTGAAGGTCTCCACGGATAAGTGCACAAACCGGAATAATTTATTTTGAACGGTAGCTCTGGTGCTAAATACGCACCGGATAAAGCTGGCAAATTATCTTACGAGCAAAGCCATTAAAACGGAGATGGAAGAGTAGAGATTTAATGGCGCGTCCACATTAGTAAAAATTTATGTTGTGTGGCAAGCAATTTCTGGGTCTGGGCGATAACTCCAGGTGTATCGAATTATGTATCAGTACGTATCGAGTAGAAAAATATTGATTCGCCGATATATTTTATTCAAGTATAAAAGGAAAAGGTAGCCATAAATTGAAACACAAACAAAAATAAGAAATATTTTATTTGAAGCAAACAGTAAAATGTAAAAAAAATTAATCCAGTGTCTTCGTGGTCTTTGGTAACAAAACCAAAAAAGAAAAACAAATTCTAATAATGCCACAAAAACAAAGTTTCATTTAAAAACTGAAAATAAAATTTAAATGTCAAAAAAATCAGATATGTTACTTGAAAAAGTTAAAATGAAATTATTTTTGAGAATAAAACAAAAACTCATGTTCATACTTCCAAAAATTTACAACTAATACCAAGAATTTCCACCAAACTAACCCTTACACTAAAAAATAAATATGGATCGTTCATACTTTAAAATTTAACATTTAGTAAAAATCAAGGATGTCTAATCTTTTTTGTTCTGAGCTCCGCAGTTTTCCATCCATCTGGACTAATCTTAGGTCAGTTTTTTAAATCTTTCGTTTACCGTGTAAACTAAGTTTGAAATTGTTACAGCAAAATATAATTATTATTAATACCTTTAAAAATGAGTTTGTTAAATATGATTATTAGTATCGTAACTACATAAAAATCATTTTAACGAGATTTGTGGAGGAGAGAACAGAGCTATCAAAAAGTTCATTTATGTAGATTTTTGGTAATAGCATAGAAAACACCCCCTAGTGGTGGAATTAGATATTTACAAATAGTTTTATGCGATCTTTTTTGCCTATATTCGTCGATAAATCATTTATCCTAGTCGTGGCTGGAATGGTTTTTGAGATATAATCGCTTGTTATCTTCATTGATCAAACTGTATAATTTAGGAACTATTAGGAATTTTTGTAAGAAAATTTGAGGTCACTTCGGATGTCCCATAGCGATTCTTCTGAATACTTAAATATTACCGCAATTAAAATATCAATTTATCTTTTATCTCAGGGCAGAAATATGTACTTCGCTCCATAGTACATGAGAGATTACTTTTTTTGGATACATTATAACCCGAGCACTATAAATTATACTTTGTTTTTCGATTGAATCGACATCAGATCCAGTTTCCAAGATATGATAAAAAAATCTGTTACTAGGGGTCACTTAAAAGTGCTGTTATTGTTGTAGGTGTAAAAAGTTCTGATGAAAGTTTATTAAAATAAACACCTTAGTTCCATTTGTTTTATTGATCACCTCTCTCTTTTTGCATTTATTGTCTCTATTTTATATTTTTACAAGTTAAGTTTAATTTCGTAGAAGTAGGTTTTCATTAATATTTAATTTTCAAACATTAAAACAGACAAGAGATAAAAATATTTTTTAAATTGGTTCGCGTAAAATTTTTAGTAAATATTCTTGACACTATGGTGAATAAAAGTATTAAAAAAAACTGTTTGAAAACTTTGGCAAATGTGCTAGTTTATAAACAGAGCTCATTAATACAAATCTTGACATTGTTGCGAATGCGCATAATAAAAAGATAATTATTGGTGGTGAATCATGTTATCGTAATTTCAAATTATAAGCGGGTAAATACTCTTTTTATAGTATATTCAACATATCAAGGTCATAACGCCAAGAAGATTTATTTTTATGAGATCACCTATTTTAATGTTTTTGTTATTTAACAATGGAAACACTGGGGTTTCCTCAGTCAAAACATCCTCAAATCTAGTTTTAAAATAAATGTTAACCGTAGGCCGAAACGTCAACATCCTGATGTATGTACGTGACATGTTGGGAAACGGGAAAATTTTCGTCGTCTTTGTGAGATTAATTATGTAAGAAAAGGTGCAATGATGGACTTTGTTTTTATTAAATTCAGGCCGACCTTGCAATTGCACGTTAAAACTGTTGAATTTGGTAAACAAATCTGTTAGATAGACGATGTCTGGTTTTCATTTGATAAAGTTTTCTTTCAAAATATGTTCGCAGATATCATCAGACTTGAATACAAATAAATTTCCCTACACTCTAGATCAAGAAAGTTAGCGCTATACAGCGAACACTTGCTAGCAATTACATGTCTCAATGCACACACCGTTTTAGGGAAGAAATGTATTTTTATAATATTTTATCTATAACACAATTATGCGAGCGTAAGTATAGTTGTCGCCGGTTGGCGACGCAAACAAATGAGAAGATGAAGTTTTATTAAAATGTTCTCTATATTTATTAATATATGTCATACTTATGGAAAGAAAATTATAAAGAATATTTAAATAAAAATATTAGATACGATGGTTACACGATGTTGTTTGCCAAGCACTTCCTTTTTCTCTATTTTCATAAAACCAGTTACCACGGCTAGGATTAGTCCTATTTTTACATGCAGGTGCCATACAAAATATCGGAGTTTTAGCATGCTTTTCGAACACTCGTTGACTGATTCAGGTCGATGTAATTGGCGAACTTTAAATATTTCCCACTCCCATATCCTAGTTAGGAATCCTGAATATCGTGTTTTCTAATAGCCCATTAGGTTCTAGTAACGAAAATAACAGCTTTAGCGTAGCTATTCTTTTCTTAAGTTCTAGTAAAAGCTATTACATACCACCGCGAGCGCCTACCCTGTCTGGTACAATCAGTGGCGGATCCAGGCTCTCTTATTGGACATATCAGAAAAACACAGTATGGCAAGTGAAAGCAAGTTGTCGAGGGTGGGAGGGGAGATGCCAGTAACATTCATATTCCTAGAAAGAGGCAAGGTTGGGACTCTTTTTCTAATTTTAAAGCTCTTGGAGGAGGCGATCGCAAGTGAACGCGAGATGTCGACGGGGGAGGGGGGGGGGTGCCAACAGCATTCATATTCCTAATGTAAGAGGTCGTCGGATCTATTTTCCTGAATTCGAAGCTCTGGGGGAGGGGGCGATCGCTCTCACCGCCCCCTCCTGGATACAATTCCTCTGCTCATGTGTAAAATGACTCAAGAACACATACCGCTCATATACACATTTAAAATTGGAGCTACCATAATGACGGTTACAGCAGTGAATTAGCAACAGGATTACAAAAGTCTTACGATAGTTAAAGTGCATTGACGCCTATAATTGCGGCAGATATCCAGCAGTCAACTGACAGCATCCCTGTAAATCTGCTGCTGCTTCATTTCTGCTACAAGTCTGTTTTAATCACGTTTTTACTACCAGGGTATTTACATGAATTAAGTCTGTCCCTTTACATTGATCTTAATAAATGAAAAATGTGCCAATAGGAAAAAGCAAGCTATATATAAACTAGCAAAAAAGTTATCTAAGTAATGTTTTCTTTTGTTTTAAATAACTTTCAAAAAAATTCAAATATTTCAATAAAATATGGCGAGGTCAAGAATTTAATTCAATTCAAAGTTTTGTTGTTGGTTTTAGAGAGCGCCACCAGCAAATATCTTTGAAACAATTACTGGAACAGATAGAAAAACACTTTTTTTTTATTAAACAGGAAGATGCAATAAGGCGAAAAAAGTTCCGATGTTTCACAGACACGCACAATACTGCAAGTAGTGCCCTCTTTAATACAGGAGCGGATCCAGCCTCTCTCTTTGGGGGGCGAGGGGCGATATCACAAGAATACAGCATGCCAAACGAAAGCGAGTTGTCGACGGGCGTCGGCGACATTCACGTTCTTAATACAGCGGGCAGGGGCGAGTATATTTTTCTGAATTTAAAGCTCTTGAAGCAAAAGGTGGGGAGAATCGCCCCCCCCCCCCTGGAACTACGCTCGGTTCAATAATAGTAAAATTATGAATATAATTGAAAATCCCCGAACACTAAATTGTTGTAAAACGCATTTTTCAAGTTACTTAAAAATTCGAAAATAAAATTTTAACTTTTACATCTTGCATTGCAATTTTTGATCTAAAGGTAAGTTTGACTAAATTGTAAATTTTTTACCCAAGAGATCGGTTATTGCTCGGTGTAGCATTACTAACGGGACACCTTGTATATGACAACACCATTAGGGCATTTCGGCTGTGTATTACCGTTGAAAAATAAACAAAAAATTGACACAGAAAATTTATTGGCAATAAATTTACAGTTTAAAATATCCATTTAGTTCTGCATTCACAATATTATTATTTTGCTTGCGGTCGAGTAGGAGTTCTTTAGTCTAGTCGTATTTATGATAAGAACGTTTACTTACTCACCCAAATAAGATATAGTGAAGGTGGCTGATGAAACCATGATTTTGTTTTGGGAGGACCATCTTTCTGTTTCTCATATCTATATCAAAGAAATGGTTTACTGCTTTTCTCTGATGCGTTTCTTAATGACTCTACTTTAAAATCGAGAATGCTAAACCAAATACAAGTCTTAAAACCATAACAATCATAAGGTTCATTCACCATAGTATATTTTGCTGCAAAGTAATACAGACAGTGAAGTGAATTTGGTTAACAAGCTTTTACTATCTATAGGAAAGTTTTAAGAGCATATTACGAATAAATCAATAACATTTATACACCAGTGATTCTCAACTTGTGAGGAAAGCTTCCCTTAAGGAGGCGCTTTGTAAGAAAAAAAAAGGGGGGGGGGGGATAATTTTACAATTTATAACGAGATATGGCACCTGTGATGATGTAACCAAAGAAAAAATTAATATTTAGTTAGAACTCCAAAACATCATTGGACGGGGAATGCGATTAAAACTGATACGGAAACTTGGTTTGCAAACATTGAAAAGTTGCAAAACGCTGATGTATATGTATAGTAGATTTGTATAAGTTTTCTGAACAACGTATGTTAATGTTAAAATGGCAAAGCTATAAAATATTTCTAAAATGGTAAATGAACCAAATCAATATAAACTTTTAATATCTATTCTTCAAAATAAATTCAGATCTACATTATATTTATACATTTCTTTTAATTTTGTAACATTACATTATTCCTGTTGACACTAACAACAATATTTATTTTAATAATTATTTTAATAAAGGTCTAATAAAAGTTGGAAAGTAATTTCTTTTTTCAGGAAATTTTTTGATCTGAAACAAATATTTGTAGGTTTACTGAGCAGTGGCGTAACTAGGGGTATGCGCGCCTCCCACAGATTTTTGAATACGCCCTACTATTTTGCACCCGTCTTGATCTGTCATATTTATTCATTTTTATCAAGGGGCTCGAGGGTGCTCCACCAACGCAGGGTCTGCGGGGTCGTTATTTACGCCACTGTTACTGAGTAAACATCTTTTTATTTAAATTTCTTTTCTGCAATGCTTTTCCAATAGTAACAAAATTATGCGTTACTGCAGAGGTATTAATGGAACGATATTTTTCGAACTATTTCAATATATTTTTAATAAATTCCAGGCTAGTTGTACATTTCAATGTCAATGCCAGAAAAAGTGAGGTAATTCGGCACAAGAGTAAAATTCTACAAAAGTTACAAAATTTCCAGATTTAACATTCTGTCAGACACCCTGACTTTTGTGAATTCGTACTAATAGACCCACAATCTCTATAAAGATCATTGTTAAATAGAAATATATGATTGCTTGGTAACAGGACATTATAAATTTTCGAGATTATTTTTTTTTATCTCTTTAGTTATGATTTATGAGATAAAAATTGGGAGTAATACTCGGTTTCTGTATTAAATTGTGTGTATAACAATCAATTTTAGGTCTTGTTAGCGATAGTTTTCATAGTTGATGAAATAATTTCTTTGGAATTTATGTGGCTGTTACTTGGGAACACAGCATGTAAATAAATATTACCCAAATATGTTCCAGAATATTTTTTTTTAAAAAAATATATTGTAGTTGGAAGTTGATTTAAAACCCAAAATTAAAATTTTTACAATATTCCCGACCTCTAACAACATTTAAATTTTTTTCGAATCTTTCTGTCAATTTCCATCAAGTGTGCCAAAAATTTTAGAAGTATCTTATGCAAGATAGTTGCCCAAAAACAAATATTCTTATGGATACATTTTTAAGACCTAAACATACATATATAAAGACTCAATTTAATAATGATCGTAATTTTTTAAAATTTACGTCAAATATGCCTTTGCGTGTTCATCAGCAAAACTATGTGAAAAATAAAATTTGAAGAGCAGATAAAAAAGTTTTCCCTTTCATTAATGATCAAACTATTCGGACTTTCCGTAGAGGTTTTAGATTAAAACAAAGACAGATAGGGTCAAGAAATATCAAAATCAAAACTCCCGACCTATTTATATATTTAGTGTCACACATATTTAGTGTGTTAGTTATATATTTAGCGCACTCGTGTAGTCATAGTAATTGCCAGGTGATGATCTGCCTTATTGCTAAGTCCGCGCTATATTTCTAAGAAAATATGAAGTTTTAAAAATTTAATTTTCTGTTAAATTTCTTTTATTATTTAAATCATTATAAAACATTAAATAATGTACATTTTTGAACATATAGAATTTTTCTTCTATAAACAATTGCTTTTGTTTAAAAGTCTTTCACTTTTTCCTATAATGCTTGTTTAACAAATAAGGAAGAATTCGTAACAACTCGGCAATGTTGCTTACTGTATTGTAATTTGTGATAACTGGCATTTCTCCTTTTCTTACACTCGTGATTTCATTTGGATTTTAATCGATTTTTAGTGCTATTTTAAAGATAGTGGTTTGTCTTTAAGAAACACTGTATTAAATTGTAAACAATGGTAAAATAATGTTTAAATTGAAAATAAATAAATAAATGTATGGAGTACACGCATTTCTCAAAAAAAAAAAAGAAGAGGTGCGTGATGGAGTACCAGACTTTTCTATGACGCATAAGCAAATATTTTTTCTTCACGTATTCATAGCAATTTTGTATGTAAACAATTGTATGATTTAGAATAGGCTTGACTGTCTCTATTAATCTAAAATCTCTTTGAAACTTTCCATAAAGTTTATTACTTATATGAAAAATATGGTAAATAAGCAAAAACAAAACATGTGAGGAATATTTTAGGTATTGTTCTTCACTATATATAAATATAAATATGGTACCATATTATTGTTATATTTTTGACACACGTTACATAATAATGACATGTAAGTAAGAATAATTACTGACGAAAATAAATACTGGAAGTTTTAACAATAACTAACATGATTCGTTACTTTCTGTTACCTTTAAGATTTTAAATTGTGATATAAGTAATTCTACCAGGAACGGCTGATTTATTAATTTTATGAAGTATCTTGAGTGCTTTTATTATTTAAAGTAACTAGCGCCCTACACGTACAAGACACTTAACTAAGAGTACTTTTTACAAACATATTTTGTTAAAAAACAACTTTATTGGCTTCTTGATTAACCAATGTTAGTTGAAAATTTTCTGGATCACAATATAAAAAAATTGTAATTTTTCTGTTTCAAATGAAAACATATATACATATTTTTTATGTATTACTTCATAAAATTAACAAATTTCTACAATATTAACATCTCTAAATATTTGAGACTTTCTTTTTAATAGTGCATATCAATCAGGGCAGATTAATTCCGCAGTACCGATATATATATATATATATATATATATATATATATATATATATATATATATATATATATATATGTATGAATAGTTTGGTTATTCCGGGTTTCAATCCGTTCGTTCAAAAAATCGTTTTCACGACGTTTCGCCAAAATCTCATTTGGCATTTTCAAGTGCGGTTCGTCTCGTTACTCAGCGAGTATATATATATATATATATATATATATATATATATATATATATATATATATATATATATATATATACATATACATAAACAATTTATACTGTCCTGAAGCCGGTCTATAGGCGTGCGGAACCGTCAGTAGTTGAAGAGAGGAGTGATAAACTACATAGGTAGTTGCAATCTTTTTCTAACTGCACATGATTCGTTAACTAAAATACGCCCGCCCCAAGAACAGTTTGAATATGAATTTAGAAGAAAGGGACATCGGAGTTTTACCTATACCACGAAGGTATGGGAAATAGAGGACCAAATGATGTTTGCACTTTCCTGAATGATTATATTACATATAATATACCAGAAACAGTAAAAGAGCTGGATTTATTTTCTGATGTCACTGCAGCTCAAAACCGGAACAATACTGTTATCCGATATCTGGTGACACTGGGTTCCTGTGGACGGTTTGAAACAGTGATCTAATATTACCTAGAAAGAGGGCATTCTTTCTTCCCGTGCGACCGTAATTTCAGCGTTATAAAGAGATATTTGAAATGAAATGTTGGTGGAAGCTAATTCCAGCTGCAAGTTTACAAGTGTATTACAAAGAAAATATTTTCAACTGATTATAAAAACTGGTGGCAAAAATTTTATAGGAAAAAAATTTTATTTGTGGAATCTCTAGGAAAGAAGATTCCTGAAATGGGAAAAGAAGGGTTTAGCATATCAAACTATCACAGGTTTGTGTGTGACAAGAACAATTAGGGTGTGTTGAAAGTCTATGAATTTATTGACGGATTAGTGCAAATAATATTTGTAGTAATATTTATGAATTGGAAATAGAAAAAAAATATTACAATTGTGTTGTATGAATTTAAGTTTATTACAAATTATTTTAAACATATTGTAAATACATTTATATTGTTCCGGACGGACGATCTTTGAACATACTCTATTATTTCAGAAGCTTTTTATTGTCAACTTCAATTCTGACACTTGTCAAACCATTCAAGTTACTTCCACGACGTCTCAAAATAAATTGTGCACGAAAGCCGATCTGGAACTCCCACACATTTTGCCTCTCGACACCAGAAGACTACGGATCCTTCCAGATGGATATCCGCACTACATGGTGTAACAAAAATAAGAAAAATGAACAATCCGGCGATTTCCAGACCCTCCGTCACAGGCGTTCGATGTTAAAAATCAAGGAATAGAACTCACCAAAAAGTTTCAGACACTTCCTTCATCGACGTCTCATGAGGAAACCAACAAAAGGTAAAATTAATTAAACAAATTATGAACTCGCATAAATTTAGTGCTGAATTTACACGATTTGAGAGAATGGATACTATTTAAAGTCATGCTTTGTGATAAAATAAGTAAAAAAATCGCAGTCATACACATATACATTACATATTTTAGTATCATAGAATCATGGAAATCTCCACTGATTGCGTTGTTGCAGGGAGGGAGTGAGTTCAAATTTTCATAACAGGTTGCTTAACCTGAGTTCCCATCCACAGATCCGCCACTGATTGGTGTAATAAAAAGGTACATTTCCAAATGGATAATAGAAAAATAAAAATAAACTCAAAATTTAATAAAAAAGCAGTTGTTGCATTTATGAAAATAGATGTGACAAATATTTTTTAAAATAAGTTTTGAGATTTGATTTTAAATAACGACGTAAATAATAAATAAAAATACGATAAGTTACAAAAAATTAAATTTATATATAAGCAGCTTAGCTGTTTCAATCAAAATATATAATTTCTTATCTCTGTTGAAATATATATAACAAATATTGATTGCTTTTTAAAAAATATCTAGCTGCTAAAATACGCATCATGAGAATAGAATCATCTCATTAAGTACATTTAATAGTGTCAGATCACGCGCCAAGCCAGATTGTTCGTTGGTAAGGAAGCGGACATTAATGTGTGCTCGAAATCAGACTTTTTGCCAATGTTAGAGGCTTCTACGAGTAGCCGTTCCTCACCTACCGCAGTGACGACGATTGCGGAACTCATCAGAGTTGAAATGAGTGCGATACTAAAATTAGTAAATAAAATAAAAGATGACTTTGTATCGTGTCAACAACGGTTTGTTCTAGAGAAATGTGGTATTTCATATTAGGGATACACTATTCCATATTTGGTCACTTTCGTCATATTCAAAAATTATTTTGTTGAAAAATCAATAAAAAGTTTTAAACTTATTTTAAAATCTTTTCTTTTACATTTAATATATGTATTTTATTTCATTGCATAAGAACAAATAAAAAGAAGATTGAATGGATGACTTGAATTAACACCTTGTATAACCGAACAATTTACCAATGGTAACATATAATGTTTGAAATTTATATTCAGGTTGTGCTCGGAGGGGCCAATCAAGTGCTGTTAGAAAACTACTTGCGATTCGGCGCTTTATAGCTGGCTCCAGTAGTGTAAGCTCGATGCAACAGCTCTTAGCAATCTACAATTTTATTCTATAACAAATAAAAATGTTAACATACAAGTCCTACAATGTATTTAAAATGATCTTAAATTTAAAATTAAATTATGATGAAAAAATGTTAATCAACAAATTTTTCCTTACCATATAAGAACTATTATTTTATTTGAACTACATTTATATTTTAAGTCAATTCTAAGTGATGAGGGTTATGGGTCAATTTTGTTGAATAACTGATATTTTATCGTCAACCATAATTAAAGTTTGCATTAGGCTTGTGTCAAGGCAAACAAAAGCTTCAACCTTTCCTGCTAGACAAATATTTGGCAAAAGTAAAAAATGTATTTCCTACTGGCATCGATCTATATTTGTTATAATCCCCACACACACATCACTTAAAATTGAATTTCAGATGTTCCATGTGAAAATATTAAAAGTGTCGACTCAGAACAACAATAGGGTATTGGCGAAATTGTACCTCGTGTTGCATTAAATAAGCATTAATTTTGGCACTTTAGCAACACATAATGAAAATAATGATGTCATAAATCCGCTTTCACTAGAATCACGAATGACTTCTTACATCATAAATGTGGATAGTTTAATTGCGGCCAATTTTTTTATATATTCTTTTCAATGTACTAATGTTGCTCTGACAAAATACTATAGTTAAAAACAGAATTAAACTAAAATTTATATGAAGATTGTTGTACAAAGTGTTAGTACAATTTTTAATCTGCATATTCACAAATAAAGCATGTTACATTCCTAACCACATAAAACAAAATCAGGCATTTATTCTGCTTCTCGTATTTTACAGAAATTACTAATGAACAGAAAAATTGACGCTACCTTTTAAGAGCTATGTATATGTAAAATTTCCCTCAATCTTTAACTAGTAAGCACAGAAGATGCCAAATGAGATAGTGGCGAAACATCTTTCAGTTTTCACATGAAGCCGAATCAATGAACGGAATTTCAAGGTGCATAAATTAAGTAATGAGACTGGCAACACTTGTAATAGGTCTCTATAGTGTTATTACCTCTATTTTTTTACTTCGGTTACCAGACTAGCGCAACACCATCGAGTTATACCGATAATCTGCGATTATTGAAAAAAAAACATGATTCAAAGATCCATATTTTATAAAAATATACCGATTGTCGATGTATCGATGCAGAACCAAACTGTTTTAAAGGTTACCTTAAGGAACCATAATAGTCTCCTGCTCACCCTGGACAAGTTAAAGAAAGATTAATTTAAATATTCGGAAACCCCAAAGTACTTTTATGTGTACTTCAGTAAATCCCCGACTTATTAAATAACGAATTTACTTTTTACGATTTAGGCCATGAAAATTAACTAAATTGTGTTTCAAAAACATTCTCATACCATCCAAAATATCAAACAAATAGTTGGATACAGTGGATAATACCTCATTTTCAAAATCTACTGAAAATCATCGAAATTTCTACTGAATATCTACCAAATTGGTTACATCTGAGGGTAGCAACATTGCGTTAGTACGATTTTGAACTCGTTAGAGTCATCTAATTGTCCGTAGCGATTTCGAACGGTCTGCTATCAGGTTCTGCCTCAAACTTGGGCACAGTGCAACGGGAACTTCTGCAAAATTTCAGTGGGTCTACGGAGAGGTCATCTTTACGAACTGATGAATATGTCGACAGAGTCCGGGATCTTGTGCATTCAGATCGTCGATTGACATTCAGAATGATCGGGGAAGAGTTGAATTTGACTCACACCACCGTTCATCAGATTTTGACCAATGAATTGGGGATGAGGAAAATCTGCGCAAAAACGGTTCCAAAAAATCTTCCGGAAGGAAAGGGCCCAACAACACTGTCTCCGTAGGCCCGCTGAAGTTTTAAAATAGTTTCCGCTGCACTATGTCCAAGTTTGAAGCAAAAGCTAGTAGTAGACCGCTGCGCGAAATTGATGTCACCCATTTTTAGAACGCACTAAAGAAAACTGTTTTACGAAGAAAGTTGTTACGAACAACTATATGACTCTAGCGAGTTCAAACTCGTACTGAAGGCGTATTACATATTCACCTACCGTCCTTCCAAATCACGCGCTCCAAGTGTTGCCAGATCGAACCCTACGATGCCAGTCTCATTACTTAATTATACACCTCGTTCTCTGGGGTTAATAAAAAGTCACAAGTTCCCATCTGTGAAACACTATATATATATATATATATATATATATATATATATATATATATATATATATATATATATATATATATATATATATATATATATATATGTATACATGATAAGTTGTCACCTCAGTGTTAAAGAGAAGGCGACCTAACCTCACCATTTTCCAATTAACTTCTTGAATATATTTTTATATATACATGTTGAGGGGAGCCTCCTTAATTAGAAATTCATTAGAGGGGAAATATTTTCTTTGTTTTTAACTTGGTCATATATGGTAGGTATATCAAATCCGAGGTCACCTCACTTATATATGAGGTGATATGAACTGAGGCATAAAATTAAATATATATACAATCCTTACTCACCTCTGTCGGTGTTGCCACTTATCTGAGGTGAGTATGTTGTTGCTAGATGTTATGTTAGAAAATATTATAAGTTATTAAAATGTTTCGTATCAGATTTCCTCGTCTTATCAGGGGCGGTATTTTTAGAAGAAAAAACTACTACAAAAAATTATTTTTTTTTTCATGAAATATAATAATATTAAAAAATAAACAATTGTCAGTTTTTGATAAGATGTTGTATTTTGGAATTAATAACAGGGATAGTTCTATTTATTCCAATCTTTTGTATAAATTTTTATTTTTTGCTGAAGACGGATATGTTTTATCTTCTATAAATCTTGAAAAATGCTCCTCAATCAGCGATATGTCCAATGTGTTTGTCCAATCTATAAAGAAATAAATAGACATAAAGTAAAAATATACACATATATGTTTATCAAGTATTTACTTTTCTTTTTAATATCAGGCCTTTTCTTTGGTAGTATTTCTTTTGTGTCGTTGCTTACTATACCGGGTGTCAACGAATCTATTAGACAAGTCATAATTTCTAGAGTATTATGTGTATCAAAATGAGAATTGGTACAGGTAAATGTTATGTGAAGAGGAGAGTTTTCGCATATTTTCCACTTTCCGGTCACTTCCGGTTTCACCGGAAATGGCTCCGGTTTTGAATTCTTAAATAGAACACCCTGTATATTTTAACATCTTTGGATTTCTGAGACAATTCTAGATCAGAATGTGACATTTTAAAAACTTTTTACATCTACTTCATTTTTTTAGAGCCTCTTTTAAAATTGCATCTAGGTGGCCATGATCGGACGCAAACTAATCTAACGGCCTTAGGTGATGTCAAAAAAATACAATCACAACGTTTTAGTGACTAGTATGAAAGACAGGAATTGGATTAAAAATTTAACAAAATTAACAAAAAACTAACAAAATAAACTAATAACTTAGACGACGCACTTAAAATATTTGAAAGTACAGTAGGTGAATTTGTTAAAAAGTTTAGTGTAGTAAATGTTCAAAGTGCATTCCTTCTTTTTCACGACACATTTTAGCTCGTTCAATTGTTTCTCTCAACACGTTTTGTAGCATTTGGGGCGTTATACTTCTAAATGCCCGTAAAATTCTTTCTTCTAATATTTCAAGAGTAGCTGGGGCTGCTCCATAGTAAACCCTTTCTTTAACATATCCTCAGACAAAGAAATCGAGCACAGTAAGATCCGGTGAGCGGGCTGGCCACCGTACCGGACCGTTGGTTGCAATAATTCGATTATTAAAATGCTCTATTCAATAATTAAGAACTTCTCTAGTATTGTGAGGCGGTGCTCCATCTTGTTGAAAGTAAATTCGCCGTAAAACTGCTAAAGGTATATCATTGAGATGATTTTTGATTTCATTTTGAAGAAAAGCTAAGTATCTAACCCCTGTTAACTGACCTTGAAACAATATTGGCCCAATTATTCTGTTTCCAACGATACCAGCCCAGACATTGACGCCAAATCTTTCTTGAAAATTGCCCTCTCTCATTTCATGTTGATTTTGTTGGCCCCAGTACCGAGTATTTTGCTTATTGAACATACCATTATTTGTAAATCGGGATTCGTCGGAAAATAGAATAAAATCTATAAAATTTGGGTTAATTCTATGATTTTGAAGCAGCCAATCACAAAACACTACCTATCGCTATCCTCAGTATACAAATGTTGATGTAACTGATATTTAAATGCTCGATATCCATGCTTTTTCAGTATTTTTCTTGCTGATGCATAACTTATCTGCAGTTATTGACTAATTTTTCTGAACGAAACTGTTTTATCAACCTCAACCATAGCAAGTACGTTAATCTCAGTCTCTTCATTTATGATAAACCTCTGTTCCGCCTCTTGATTTCCTATTTGCCTAAAACGAGTCTCGACATACGGAAAATACTGATGGGCTGGATGTTGCCGATTCGGATATCTATGACCATACAACTCGGCAGCATTCCTTGAATTTCTATGACACTCTCCAAATATTAATAACATATCCACTTTTTCACTTCGAGTATACATTTTTTTAACGAAAATTTAAACTAAACTTAACGAAAATTAAGAAACTTTTACGTCTGTTCTTAGAGCGTATGTCACTGTCATTATCTACTTAAGTGAGTGTGCGTTTTCCAAAGAACACTTGATAAAAACAGTTGCAAATTATTATGCATAATGGATGTACATGGCGCACTTGTCATAAGTAAATAAATTATCCATTATTTTGCTTAATAATATTTAATTTCTGTTCTTATGTCTAATCCAATCGCAAATAAATTAGTACCGTTAGATTCATCAAAGAATGCTTTTTTCGAAAAGTAGTTGTCAAAAAGGGTCGCCATTTGAAAATTAATAGTTAGAAATGAAAACGTAATTTTGTCAACTTGTCTTATTCCTGTCTTTCATACTAGTAACTAAAACTTTGCGATTGTATTTTTTTGGCTTCACCTAAGGCCCTTAGATTAGTTTGCGTCCGATCATGGCCACCTAGATGCAATTTTAAAAGTGGCTCTAAAAAAATGAAGTAGACGTAAAAAGTTTTTAAAATGTCACATTCTGATCTAGAATTGTCTCAGAAATCCAAAAATGTTAAAATATACAGGGTGTTCCATTTAAAAATTCAAAACCGGGGCCATTTCCAATGAAACTGGAAGTGGCCGGAAAGTGGAAAATATGCTAAAACTCTCCCCTTTACATACCATTTACCTGTACCAATTCTCATTTTGATACACATAATACTCTAGAAATTACGACTTGTCTAATAGATTCGTTGACACCCGGTATACATATTATTGGTAAAATACAATATTTTTAATTTTAATTGGTATGTCTTTAAGACGAAAGGTATGAATCTATTAGTATTCTATTAGTTCTTCAAAAATAGGGCATACTTTTTTATGCTAATGTTACATAAGAGACACTATAACGTCATTCATTACTTTTAAGTTTCTAGGCTTTCAAATTACATTGCCTTCTCAAGATATCATTTTTATTATTATTAACTACTGGAGAAACATCTGTTAGGTTAACTTTGGATTTAAGTTCTTTTTCAGTGTCATGTCATACTGTAGTAGTATCTGACACATAAGTCGAAGTACAGCTTTCAAATTTACAATATATATATATTTTTATTAGTATCTTCAAGTTCGTTTTTAATTCGCATTCATTTCCAGTAACTAATTCCCTTAAAAATTTGCTCTTTATCCATTCCTACATTAGAGATTGAAATTAATTAGATTTGTTTTTTAAAACTTATTTTATTATTGAAACATATTTTTTGGCATTCAAATTTAAAAAATGTCTTAAAATAATCACCGAATTTCAATTCGGTATTAAATAATGTTAAATTCCAGATTTTTTTGTATATATATTTTTTTGATGGTCGATATAAATATAACTTACTAAAGTCATGTTTATTCTCTAATTAACCGGAACACAGTGGCGTAACTAAAAGTATGCACACCTCCCTCCGCAGATTTTTGAATGTACCCGATTATTTTGCACTCATCTTGATCCTTGGTATTTATTTATTTTTATCAAGGGACTTGAGAGCGCCCCGCCGCACTGCGGGGTCTGCGAAATAGTTATTTACGCCATTGCCTGGACAGGTAACATCGCCATTGATTTCTGTTACCTACATATTTATATAATTTTTTACATTTACTAGAAAATACTAAAGCATCTTGAAGGAGATTCAGTTTTTAGAAATATTATTTTGGTTTTACCACTGAAGCTAATTTTCGTTAAACTGATTACTATACAGTTTTCATTAAAAATTGCGATTTTTCAAATTTTTGGTTTTAAATTAACTACCGACATTTAATTAACGTGATAAAACTTTCTACATGACTATTTATAAAGGATTATGATCATCTTTTATATTACTAGTTAGCAGTGCATTTTAAAAGATCAAAATGCTATTTTACATCAGTTTGATATGGTACGTGGAATTAAAAAATTTGACGTTTTTTTATATCAACTCAGTAAAATATCTATTCTGTACGTTAAATATATTATAGACCACTACCTTTTAGAGAAAAAATAATCTACGAAATGAAATTTGGCCAAAAAACAAAAACTTCTGCTTACTAAATTATTATAATACTTACGCTATTCATGTTTTCTATACTATCTTCTTAAAAATGATCGCATACGCTTTGTTTTTATTCTGCATCCTGAAAAAATAATTTTATTTTGATATGACTCTTATTCATATCATTTTTTAAATATTTAAATCGATTAAATATACGAAACTTAGCAAGCTGTTTAGGCAACTCTGGTATAAATGTTGCTTCTACCCAAAGGTGCTTAAATAACTTAATTTTAACCCTCAGTTCTTTATGGTAGCAAAAAACAATCCTCAACTTCAAAGCAGTTTTTATTAAAATTTGTATATGGTTATAAAATATATATTCATATTTCAAATATTATGAAAATATTTCATTGGTATGTTCTGGCAGTAATTAATACATCGTTGTTACTGTCTTCTTTAGTAGACATGATAATGAATCAAATACACGCATGCCATTTAGTGTGTGGACAAGAGATATCTCCATTTCTGTAGACTGACCTTTGATAAAAGTTATAAGGGTTTTTTAAAAGAAACTATATTTTGAAATTATCTTTCAAATTTGAAAGCCCCTGTATATTTAAAGTAATGTCAGGTTTTACTTAAAAAAATTATGTGAGAATCTCCTAAAGAAATAGAAGTATGTTTCATTCAAGTACTAAGTGGCCACCCTGTATTTTTTACAATTGGCATTACTCGGTGATTAAAGGCGGTAGTGACGACGATTAAGTACAGACAGATGATACAATGATTTGTATTCATAG
This sequence comes from Diaprepes abbreviatus, assembly GCA_034092305.1. NCBI lineage: Eukaryota > Metazoa > Arthropoda > Insecta > Coleoptera > Curculionidae > Diaprepes > Diaprepes abbreviatus. The sequence continues at coordinate 9,377,779 of JASJET010000200.1, forward strand.
TATTATAAATATAATAAGTAATTTCTTAACAATATTACAATCATAAACAAATTAAATTAACTATAACACTAAATTAAATTTTTTTATTGCCTCGTATTTGTTATAATAATAAAACAGTTTTAAGGTTTTTTAGTCAAAAATTTGACAAAAAAATATGAGTTAAATTAGAAAACGCTAACTATTTAAAATAAATTCTATAATTTAGTGTGATAAAAATATAATTTACTACTTACCTTCACTAACTTTACCATTATTAATCCTCTCAAAATCATTTTATCACAAAACCCCAAAATATAAAACTAAATAGAACAAGGTTATGTATGTATGCGAGAATTTATTTTACGCGCGATGTTGCCTAAACGACGAGGTAAGAACGAGCGAAAAATATGTATAACCGGCATATATGATGATGAGGTGATTTCGTGTTTGTGATAAATACTGAGCGATACGACACTAGCGCTGGTGGTATACACTTGAACTAAAAAAAAAAATCATAGGCACGAGTGGGTTGAAATCACCTCATAACAAATTTTCATAAAATGACGTTAAAGGCGGTTTAGTAACTCCTCCTACAAAAATTAAGGCAAAACGTTGTCGCCTCAAATTTATGAGGCCACAACGTTATATATGAGGTGACTACGCTAACTGTATATATATTTTCGAGGTGACAACATACCTTTTATACATATATATATATATATATATATATATATATATATATATATGTGTGTGTGTGGTTTTATTAGAAACTAACTTTTCTTTATTTATAGTGGAAATTTTTAGACTGGTAACAACTGTGTAATGTTATGTTACCTTCTAACATCAAAATTGTCAATTTTAGCAAACAAAAAAGTACACGTTTCCTTATACAATATATTCCTATCATTTACAGATTTTTCATGATAGTGAAAGGAGATGTAATTTTACCAAATATTTAAATTTCATCACTCTCAACACGACGATATAATTTATATAATAATTTTACGTAAAAGTGACATAAAAATATAAATAAATAAATAAATAATGTCATGATTATAAATGCGTAATTATAAATAAGTATAACCGTAAAATGCGAATCCTCGTTTGATCCGATACAAAAAAAATTATCACAAAATGTATGCTAAAAATATTTATATATTCTTAAAAGGTAAAGCACACATTACTGACAACCTAAAGAGCATGACAAGCAATGCTGTCATAAGAGGAGTTTTCCCTTTTGAATCAACGATTCTTTGAATTTAAATCAAAGCGATTTAGGTAATACATTTTTCAAAGTCTGTTATCTAAACCGGTCTTATCGATTGTATAGACTAAGTAGTCGAATGGCTGTTTTCTTTGTCACGCTTTTCAGATTTACAATTTCAATCAAATCACTTCATCTTAAAATCAATACACCATACATGGCCAAACTTCAGGAGATGATTGTCTAAATTCACAATAAGAATTTATGTATGTCCTCAATGGGGGGAAAAAGTTGATTTTTTTCTTAAAAATCCAAAAGATAAATAGATATATTAAACTAAGATTCGGTTTAAGTTAACAATAACGTATCGAAACTTTTCAGCTAAAACGATTAATAATATAATTCGTCCGGTATTGGTTCTCATCAATTTTGATAACTTCCTATGCATTAGCTAGAAAGAAAAGTTAGGCAAAAGTTGCCTCTTTAATTCCAGGGTATTGAGAAAAAAAAGTGTTTCAAGCAATAGAAAACACACGAAATAACATTTCTGTAAAATTTATAAAGAAAAATAAATGATCTGATTCAATACACGACATATTTTTTTTCTGTTGCAAAGTTCGCCTCCTTGTCATACCCTATTTTGATGAGACTTAAGAATTATACCGACTAAGGTCATCTTAACAAATCCCCAAAAGCGTTCGTCCTATCACTCATTTGATTTTTGTGTACACTTTTTTAAAATCGAAAGGGTTATACGCTGACAAGTGTGATACTCTTTTAGAAGCTCTTTCACATTAGCGGCCGTGACGCAACCGAGTAAGCGCTCTACTAGTGCACCGAGAGCTAAAAGTTCGTTTGTGAAAACTGCATGGAATAATTAATAATTGGAAAAACCGATAATAGTTTTTTGAAATGATAAAAAAAAATTTGCATCAAGCGGAGACCGAACCCTCAGTTCTCGGAGCACTGGTAAAGCGCTTATCCATTTGCGCTACGATAGCTGACGTAAGAGAGCCTTTAAAAGAGTATCTCACTTGTCAACGTATAACGCGTTCGACTTTAAATTTTTTTTCCCAAAAATCAAATGAGTTTCTTAAGTCTCATCAAAATCGGTGATGATAAGGTCGCGACCTCCCCTTGCCAGAAAAACTCAAGACGTCGCATAATTTTTTTTTTTGTTTTTGAGGTTATTACCACAAAAGTATCTAGTGGACTGGCATAAATTATTACAGATCAAGATTGCTTTATTGGTAAAAAATATTTAATCTAGATTCAATCTATTAGTACTGCTACACATCTCTTAAATTTTGAGAAAACCAAACATTACTTTTACAATAGAACGCCCTATATTTTAGAAACGAAACCGTTTGTGACATATCAATTGTGTTTTAGACCAGAAAGTACCTTCTGAAGTTCCGCCAGGCATGTAATTAACACCCTGTTTCAATTTTTAAATTTAATTGCATAAGCGTTTACCCAAATTTTATATAGTAGGTACTAATCAGTTTTCGATCTCGTAACTCATTAATAATAAGCTTACATAACACTTAAATGGCACAAAAAAAACTCAGTAGAATACTTTTCTCAAGTAAATAATTAAAGATAAATTCACCATACACAATTTGTATCCAATACTGAAAAATCTATTCAATATTAGCCCTAACGATTTATGAGAGGGTGGTTATTGAGCATTATTTTGAATGCCGAATAGCTATACTAACATATGTATAATATGACAACAGTGTTTCCTTGAATAGTATATCTAATGCTTTACTAATATACCAAGATTCTCTTGGTATTGTATCATATTGTTTTGTAAAACCAAGACAAGACAATATATCTCATCTTGTATTAAGACGAGAACAATACAAGACAATGAATTAGTTTCTCAATACAATACAATAATAACACTATTATTGTGTTGTCTTAGTATTGGTGAAAAACTAGGTCTATCTAAGTAGATATTCTTAAATTGTTTTCGGTTTCGCTTATAAAATTTCACTAGCAATTTTACACCTTTTGCAGTTAATATTTTTTTCTTTAAAAATGACTAGTCAAAATATCAACACAAAGCTGTACCTATTTCAAATATATTGTCATATTGTATCAAATAAATATTTAAAGAGAATAATATAGAGTGGTGGCCAATTAATTAGAAACACTCAGGACAAAAGTAAAAATTTTATTTTAATGCCATTCATAAAACATAATTATTTCCATGTTTCACAACAATTCGTTTAGGAGCATCTCAAGGTAATATGTATTGTGAATCACCAGTTATTAGCTACCTGTAAAGGTAGTAGAAAGATTTCAAGAATAATTACTTTCGTCGCGTAATTTAAACAACCAAGAAGGTTCAGTACTTTGCAAATGATCTGCTGGAAGTACTGTAGTATTTTAGTATCATTAGTATACGTTCAGTGCTTTGATTTGATATACTTTAAGAATTCCTTGCAATGAGAAGATAAAAAGTTGTAACTCTTCTATTTGTAAAATAATTTTTAATTTAAGATCGAATGATTGGAGTTACGATAACACAGCAGAACATATAAACTATTCAGAAAACATGTTTTTCAAGGCATAAATACATACAAACACATGAAAATGTCTATGAAGAAAATCTAGCAAGACTAGAGGAAGCTATTGTTCGCATCGTTAAAAAATTTCCTTTCATGCCATAACAATACAAAAAGAACTCATTGTAGAAACTAGTATTTTTTCTTGAATTATAAAAATAAAGCTAGACTGAAATCCATCAAAGACCATATCAATTGGACTGTAACCGACTGATAATGCAAGCATTGTGAGTTGACGATACAGATATTCGTGAGGTGGCCAAAAGGTAAAGAAATAACTTAAGAAGATTGAAGGAATTTTGGACCAATAGTCATTTTTGCTTTAAAAAAACCCGTAAGAAACTTTCGGGATGACCTGCAAAAGGAATTAACAGTAGAAAAAAATATCAATTTACATGAATTATTTGACGTAGCCAGAAATGGAGTGATGTCAGATATAATTAACTAATGACTTAAATTTTAAAATGGTTCTATCATTATAAGCTCCTTAGCGAAATTAGTGCCTCTAATTAGTTATCCAATATAGTATTTTTTATTTTAATTACCTCTAAATATTTTGAATTTCTAATTTTTCTATATTGTTTCTAATTGTTGGCCATCACTGTTAAGACATATATCAGTGTTGTAATACTTAATTGTTTTTGGTATAAGATTATAAAAATAAGTTAAATCAATTTTTAATCAACATAAATTGGCATATACTTTAGGGTTATGGCAAATAAGGCATTTTACCTTCATACGTATTTTTGTTTAAATTATTTCAATTAACTTGTAAAAAATAAATAGATAAAACTATATAAAATCTTGACTAATAGGTATACGATAAAATTATAAATTTAAAACTGACTTTTTTAAATCTAAAAATCACTTAACAAATCTAGGTTAATAAAAAATGAGCAGGACCACCATAATAAATTATTTAGCATAACTTTTCTCTATTTGTATAATGAGTATTAAGTGTATCGAGTACGATTAGTGTTAGCTACGAGCATGAATATGCTAGCCACATTACTTAATCCAGTTAAATTGGATAATGGAGTTACAAAGTTTGCATGTAACTTTAGATTAGATCGATTATTCCGGAACGATGCTAGGAATGATCATTCATCCTGGCACCAGTCTGAAAAGGTGGGCTCGAAACAGCAAAATTATTTATTGCAAAATTTTCAAATTTGGACGTATTTTTCATTATATTTCACTAAATATCAATCATAGAGAAAAATCGCATAAAACATAATTTATTTGTCAGAAAATTTCCTTTCTATTTGTGCTATTTCAATTTTCGAAATATGCAAAATTGCGTAGCAAAACGGAGAAAGTTGAAAAAAAAAATCCATTTTTCAAGTCAACGATAAAATGTTTTAAACCCAACCAATGTGCCTTTGGACACGTAAAATTTCACTCTTCAACAAATAAATCTCCTAATATCCGGTCTCGATTGGTCAAATGGTTTTTGCATACTTTGTTAATCCAGCTCTGTGCGTGAAAAGAATTGCAAACAATTGTTTAAAATATGTTTAATAATGATTTCTCGAGGGTGCCGATTTTTTGACGTATACTACACGTCACTAACTTTTAAACCTTTTTTGATTTTTTAAGAATGAATAATTAGGACAGCCTAGGGAATTTTTCTGCTTATAAACAAATTGAATTTATTGGTTATTTTTCATCCAAATTTGATAAACAAAAACACATGCTAAAAGTGCTCAGAAATACTCTTCTTTTGAAAAAAAAAATCGTTCAGTTCCGATCAGTAGTTTCAGAGATATAGTACTTTAAAGTGAAAGCTTGTTTGTTGCTAAACAATGCAATATATAAGGACCATTTTTTAACCAACCGATTGGTTTTGATATAAAGTTTCTATTTGATGTATGCATTGGCTTTAACGTTAAAAACCCGTTAAAAATTTCTAAAAATTCTCGGGAATTGAAGTGAGAAGGCTAGTAGGTGCTGGTGAGGGTAACTGGCGGCGGTCACCGTGCCAAAACTGAACTTGAAAATTCAAAAAATGCCATGAAACGAAGGGACTGCATTTTTTACCCTGAAACGTGCATACTTACCGAGATACATGTTCTATATTGATTGTAGTTTCCTATATTAAGAATTAATATAGACATATGTATTTTTCTCATAAAGTGTTAACATTTCATTACATGGAATACTATATTTTACTTTAAATATTTGTAAAAATCTTCATTTATGTGTAAATTCGAAACTTGAGCGTAAGGATCAAGATGAATGCACAGGTGCAACTTCTACAATTTTGTATAATATTATTAACACTTTGGGATTTATTTGTTGAAAAGTTAAATTTTACGTGTTTAAGACCAATATTATTGGTTAAATCTAAAATGTTTTATCACTTACTTGTAAAAAGGTATTTTTTCGACATTTTTTGCGCATTTCTCTATTTTACAATGTAATATTGCATACTTCGAAAATCTAAATACCATAAGTCGAAAGGAAATTTTCTGAAGAACAAATGATATCCTATACAATTTTTCCTTAGGATTCCACTTTTCAGTCTGGTGCAAGGATGAATGGCATGTTTTTGGAGTGATTTATTCAGAAACTCAAGTTACATGTAAACTTTGCACATTGTAAATACTTTTGAGCCTAATTTGACTGGACTAACTATGTTGTTAAAAGAAACTATATATTTTTACCTCAAAAATGCATGTCTTCTTTCTTAAAACTAATTCTATCGATAACTCCGTCAATGTATATTTAATTTGAGGAAAATGAAGGAACATCATAAATATCTACAAATAAAATGTGTTAGCCAAAGTTTTGTACCTCATTTTTAGTATCCTATTTTCACCCGTATTTACATAAATTCAAAAAATCGTATTCTCATGGATAGATGCAGCTGAAAAATGTTAAAAATATGAAAGTAAAAATAAAATCTCTTTTCCACTACCATCACTATGTCACTTCCCGCATTTATTATTGAAACAAGCACGTTAGAGACTTCACTATTCCCATGATTTAATATACTGGTAGAAGAGGACTAGAGTCATAATTTTACATTTATGGATTGAATAGAAAACCAATACCCCGTACTAATTGTAAGTTGTAGAAAGATTGCACGTACATTAATTTTTCTACATCATGTCATTTTGGGATTTATGACGGCAAAATCGAAGTTTTTACATCTTTCCTCATTTGCATCTTGTGTGGCAAAAATCAAATTCCTACGAACACAATTCAGAGTAATTTTCTAATTGCCAAGTACAAGGAAAGTGTCACGTAAATCATGATTGTTGCCAGCAAAAAAATGGTGATTTTCTAGTGGCTGTTACCTCCAATGAAATGGTGTAAGAGAACTTTGAAATTTTTATAAGACCTTGAAACGTCTAGCCAAGCTATGGAAGTAATAATAACCTCTTATGTTGGAGCCTCTAAACAGATGTTTGATGGACATGAGTGAATTTGACATCTATAACAGTTTTTATATCAGTAATTGTTTGACCAGATGTACAATTAAAAAATTATATTTATCATGTTCTCTTCATTTTTCCCGCACTCTATATTACATGCTGATAAAAATTAATGTTTTATTATTGAGTTACTAGCCACTATATCTACTTTCTTTTACATCCCAATAAACAACTATGTTTTTTTTTAAATCGACAAACATATTCCAATTACACACCCTGCTGAACCGCATACATTTTATAATAACTTACGCAACATAAATAATACAAAAATAAAATTGAGAATCAAAAAAAATCACAGACTAAACTTATAATATCAATAAATTAAATTCGTTTGATTAGTGGATATAGATAATTTAAAATTGCGTAATAGTGAGAGTACGCAGCCATTGCGACAAACAGATGCCAAATGGCATGAGCAAAAGGTATTATTCCATCGCACTTGAAAAAAACTACTCCCGCTACGTAAAGGATGCCTCCTAAAGTTAGTTCCATCATTCCCAAAAGATAATGCTAAAAAATATTTTTCAATATTAGTTAAAATATGGCTATTCTACAATACTCTTAATTATGTCTTATGAAGATACAGACATGATTACCACATTTCTGAAATTCTATAAGTGGTTTCGTTTTGATGAGTCCGATAACTTTTACATTTGTAAAAATTCTCGTAATCGTTGCGTTTTCGAACGCGCAACTGCAAAATACGTTAATTTCTGAAGGTATTAAACTGGTATGACCAGTACTTTCTTTTGTAGTTAAGTTATAGGATTTGTGTTTAATAAAAAACACGAAAAAAATGGATCTGTAATATATCGAAATAAGGTGTACGTGTTTTTTTATTACCAACCAGCTGATTTTGATATTGTCCGACAAATTTTATGCGCCATTTTCCTAGTCCAACGCTTAGAAAGTCAATATCCCGTGGACATTTTAGTGATTACGACTTGTCGGACAAAAAGTACATGAAAGATAATTGTATTTAATGATCAAACAATGGAGTATTTTTGAAAGAATTTTTATAAATAATAGTAAAAAAGTTAATAAGTAACTGAGTGAAAGCTTCGAATAAATGCACAATTTATTCATTGATTAACGGAGAATAAAAAAGGATCTGAGGTATTCTAGTCGTATCTTTAATAGTTTATAAGTTATTTTAATAACAATGAAGGAAAACAAAAAGAAAACGGTAAGTGTAAGTACACGAAATTATTTAAAATTATGTAAAAAATAGAAAAACATGATAAGTGGTTGTTTTTAATATTTTTTTTAGTATTAGAAAAAAATATAGCGCAAAAATGCATTTGTTTATAACATATTCTTAATTAAATAAACAAATAAAAAATTATTAAAAATTTTTTTCTTTTTAATATAAAAGAACACTGCAAATAATGATTTTAAAAAAAAATTTCTTAAAATTAATATTTAGTCAATAAAAAAAATTGTTAATTATAAAGGCATTTTTTAGCAATATTTTTTTTTTAAGAAACGATTATTATATCTCAGGTTTTTAGTTTACAAATTATATGGGTTTTTATTTTTTTCCAACGGATTATTGTTTATTCATGTGTCTAGATAATACCCAATTTTTTTTCCTTAATATTCATATTCAAATCGGTTAAAATAATTTTTATTGTTAAAGTGTCTGATTCGGTCGACGCGCGCGGAGCGTCACTATCCGTTAGGGAATAAGGGGTAAAACTTCAAATAAAAAAGACTAAAATTGGTGAATTACTTGACAAATTACCAAATGAATTTAAAAAAACTAAAGAAATATTTTGACTTGTGAGGCAAATGTTCCGAATTTTTGATGGATATTATCTAAGAAACTCAAATCATTTTACTGAAAATAATAATCCAACTAAAGCAACGCCGTTTTTCATTACATTAAATGCCAAAGCTATTAATTCTTATTTTAGCATCCGTGGAAAGATAACAAATAGTTTACAGTTTGATTGTGAAATTTATGTAACTTTCCTTAACAAGAGTTGACCAATACAATAATTTCACATTCAGAAATATGTCTTACCATAAAATTCGAAATATTATTAGTTTGAAAAATACCCCACCAAGAATGCTTATAACCTTAAAACTAAAACTGTAAAAACTATTAGGGTAACTACAGTGTATGCACTGTAAAAATGATAAATCAGTGTGTAGATGAACACAGCTTTCCAGAATGTCTCAAATTCTCAAGAGTGGTCTCTATATTTCGAAAGACCTTCAACTTGTATTTAACAGAAAATTAACCTATCATCTAGAATTTTGAAAACTTGTCGAACCCATGGACTTATTCTATGGTTGAACCATTGTCAATCTGGTTTGTCTAATAACGTTTCCATGTCAACAGCTATTAATACTATTGAATTAATTAATACCCTAACGAGTTTTATGCAGGATTAAGAAATAGCCTTTGATTGTGTATCACATAACGTGTTGCTTCATTACTTCTAGGATATAAGATCCTTTGAGTACTGCTGCTCTGATAATATTATACTTGTCAGCAGTGACATTCAAAAATCTGCGGGGGGGGGGGGCACATACTTTTGGTTACGCCACTGTTTGTCGGGTCGGTTTCAGTATTGCACATACCGGTCTTCCAAGAAGCACGCAAGGTTTTAGTATTAGGTTCATTTTTGTTATATGTTATATGGTGTTATTTGCCAATGACATCGTATGTATTCCAGAGTATGGATGACTAGCAGAGCCTCCAGCTTATATCGAATAAAGCACAACCTTCGGCAGTGAGTGGTTTACATCAAACAGCTTAATATGAACAAGCCTAAAACCCTAAAAAATTATTTTCACGGCGGCTTCTACAGTTCAGACAGTCCCGTGAAATACTTGGGAGTTTATCGACGACAAATTGACTTGAGGAGAGCATTGCATCTGGTTGGTCATCAAAATTATTTTTGTCTTGAGAAATCTCAGAAATAGTGTTTCTGATACAGAGTTAACGAGTATGTATTATTTCTATATCAATACGCACATTGCATATGCCATATTTTGTTGAGGTCATCTTGCACATTCATAGAGGATTTCCAGAGTTCAAAGAAGGTGTTGGCAGATTGGGGTTTTGGAAATTATTAGGGGTTGTAGATATCTTTCATTTCTTTAAAAATATTAACTGTGCCGTGTATGTATATATTGTGTTGCCTGTTATATATGAAAAAAAAAACGGAAAAATATTTATAAGTACTGATTATCGCCCCCATACTACCACAAAAAATAAGATATTTTCATTTAATATTATTGTAAGGCGCTGGGGATCAACAAACTAATTATGGTATAGAATTCTTTAATGTCCTCTCTGATTAAATCAGATCTCTCCTTTTTTCACCATTTAAATGCACACTTTCAAAGTACCATATACCATCTAGTTAATTTTATATGATAATTTATAACGCATAAAGTAAATGTCTTGTAAATTTTAGGCATTCTTTTAACTTTATACTTTCTATAAGTATTTAGATTAGCGTACAATATAACTTACGTGATAATGTTATATTGTATGTATAGTCATGAATAAAGATTTACTGATTGATTGATTCAGGCTATTTTAATCAGTTCTTTAGTATAGTAGGCCCAATTTCTAATCTTAAGCTTCAGCAGTTTGGTAATGACTGTAATTCCTATACCCGGAATAGTAAGTAAAACACTACAATTTATAAGTCATCTTGTGTTTTGAAGGTTCAATATATAAATACAAAAAACAAAGATATCTAAACTTTTCGACAGCATGGTATTGTCAAGAAATTTTTTTACACAAAATATGTTCTCCTAAAAGCAGTCAAAGAAATAAATTTTCTTTTTCTGTCTGAACTACATTATAACTACAAATTACATAATAAGTACGCCAATTAAAAATAGAAGATTAAGATTTTCAGCTCACCTCTGAAATAATTGGAAGCACAGGGCATATTCCCATAATTAAATAAAAAATTATCTCAAGTTTTTTGTACTTTTCGTGGAAGAGTTGCTGATATAAAATGCCCAGAACGGCCATTATCCAAATGACCCAGCGCATATGGGAAGCCCATCCTTGTTGAGGTAATTGTTCAATGGTTAGCCATGGAAAATAAGAACCAGCTATAAAGATGTAAATGATCGCTCTGTCGCAGCGATGAAGGACATCTTTGAGGCACCTAAAAAAGAGTCACACATCATTTTTATGTTAATCTTTGCCGTCGTGTTTATTTAAGAATCGTTAATGTCTGTATTTTTCAATGCCGCAGCAGGTTACCCCCCTACACTTATTTACACAAAACATCTCAGAACAATCGTAATACGTCACAGTTTCTAATGATACTAGTAGTTCAGATCTTACTGTTGTTCTCAATTTGGTTTTTAATTGTTCATCTTTTTTTATTGTGTTAATATTATTTTAATTTTATGTTCTGTTCACATTGTTTGGACTTGGATTACCTGAATATTGTGACCGTGAATCTTATGAATTTTGTATTAATATTATAGTTTCAAAGATTCTGTGGATTGCTTATCTTGGTGCATCTAAATATGTCTGGATTCATACCTCGAAACCTGGGCATGTAATCAACGCTATAAAGTATTTAATCTTATGTTCTGTTCACATTGTTTGGACTTGGATTACCTGAATATTGTGACCGTGAATCTTATGAATTTTGTATTAATATTATAGTTTCAAAGATTCTGTGGATTGCTTATCTTGGTGCATCTAAATACATCTGGATTCATACCTCGAAACCTGGGCATGTAATCAACGCTATAAAGTATTTAATCTTATGTTCTGTTCACATTGTTTGGACTTGGATTACCTGAATATTGTGACCGTGAATCTTATGAATTTTGTATTAATATTATAGTTTCAAAGATTCTGTGGATTGCTTATCTTGGTGCATCTAAATATATCTGGATTCATACCTCGAAACCTGGGCATGTAATCAACGCTATAAAGTATTTAATCTTATGTTCTGTTCACATTGTTTGGACTTGAATTACCTAAATATTGTGACCGTGAATCTTATGAATTTTGTATTAATATTATAGTTTCAAAGATTCTGTCGATTGCTTATCTTGGTGCATCTAAATACATCTGGAGTCATACCTCGAAACCTGGGCATGTAATCAACGCTATAAAGTATTTAATCTTAGTTGTAAGAAAACAATAATTTGAATCGTCTTGGCAAAATGTGCGGAGGCTGCACACGATAGTGAGAAGGTGTTGCAAAGAAATTCCAAATCATTTGACAGCAGTCACACGTTGGGAAACAGTCACAAAGGAGTAGCATAGAGAATACATTCAGGATGAAAGCACAATAATCTTACCTGCTAGATCTTCCAAACCTTGTCAAATAAATTCAATAACATGCGGAAGCTTATAATACGAAGTTCTTCAAAGGAAAAAATGGTGAATGGAAAATGGAGAACAAGACTGAAATTATAGAAAATGTTTTAGTAAGACCGACAAAAACAGGGAAATGATTTCTCAAAAAAAAGTACACTTAAAGGTATAAATAATAAAAATAAAGTTCAGATAAGGAAGCTGGAAGGAATGCAAGATTGATAGAAACTGGGAAAATTTGTGGTATTTAGAAGAAACTAAGTTATGAAGAATAGCAACGCCGAATTATATTCCGTGAAATGGCAAATAAAAACGAATAAATAAAAAAACACCAGGACTACTGATAAGAGGAAATAACGATACCAACTTGCGTACAGGACCGGGAGATTAACGGAAACAGTACTCCACGAACTTGTTACTACAGGAAAATACGCGGGGAAAACAGAGAAATTCTTCTAGGAGCATTTCTGGGTATAGAAAGGTTCTTTGATAACACTGATAACAATGGCAATAAGGCACATCAACTACTAGGAAAAATGAAAATCATGGTTCTTGTGTTTAAACCGCGTCAAAATAGAATTATTATCCGACGCTTCACCTACGATTGCATCAGGCATCTTCAGGGATTTTTACTCCACGAGATTAGAACAAAATGTCCTTATCTGGTGCACCTAAAGATAAAAAAAAACCAAAAGGGGTATTAGACCTGATATATAAGGGTTAAAACCAAGAAAGATCTGACGGCAGCACGTAAATAATGGATCAACAGAGAACACAAAGATCACTGGACAATCAGACAGGTATTGTAAAAACTATTAGGAATATATAGTGAATCTGTCATGTCTATTGTTGTGGAACTTAACATCTTACCACCGCTTTCCGGCAAAACTAGAATTAAAGAGCTTTAAGTTTGTGGAAAGTACAAGGATGTCTGGGAAAAATACCGGTGGATCCCACTGATGAGTCCGCCACCGGTATCGGGACGAAACATCCGTACATTTTTAGGTGGTCGCAAATAGTTCGTTAGTTATATGCCCTTAACATCGGGGGCATTACTACAACACTATATTATAAATTTGTGTAGTGTCGCAAATGGCGGCACACTCAGAATCTGGTTTATGGGTTCCGACGCAAAAAGATTGAAATTCGAGTGTGTAGATGTAGAAAGTGTAAAAGGTGTCTGGGGAAAGCGTTGTATGAACGACCGCCCAAAGAATATCTCACCTATAGATTCCGTCAAGGTTTAAGTTCAAGTATAAGATCGGAAATATAGAAAATATGTAAAAGGTGTCTGGGAAAGGCAGCGGCAAAACCCACTGATGAGTCCATCGCCGTTAGCCAGGACGAAACACCATAACTTTTAGTGGTTTATTATTGTAAAATGCGATTTATGAATCGTATATTTGCAATAAAAGCTTCGACGGACCCACTGATGAATCCACCGTCGGTGGCTAGGACGAAACACCTCTTTTAGGGTCAAAAAATTAGATTGTGACGAACCGATCGCTTCCACACGGGGGGAGGTCCGTTTACAACATGGCGACCGTGACAGGACCTAAGGCAGCAAGGGTTGCCTGGATTGCTGGTTGATAGCAAAGGGCCTGCAAAAGACCCTAAGAGCGTCCGCATCTGCAGTTTCATCAGGAAACACTTTCTATACATGTGGGATCTAACGATCTCGTCTGCATACACAGTATTTCCCTTGGCGGGGTGATGTCGGCAGATGGCGGCACACTCAGAATCTGGTTTATGGGTTCCGACGCAAAAAAGTTGAAATACGAGTGTGTAGATGTAGAAAGTGTAAAAGGTGCCTGGGGAAAGCTCCGACGGATCCACTGATGAGTCCACCGTCGGTAGCTAGGACGAAACACCTCTTTTAGGGTCAAAAAATAGATTGTGACGAACCGATCGCTTCGACACGGGGGGCGGTCTCGTTTACAACAATAGATGAACACATTTTTATAGAATGTTTCAAACTGGAAAGAGTAGTGCCTATATTTAAAAAAACATATTGTGAGAATGTGGGCAATTATACACTAGTAGTCCCTATGTTTGAAAAGATTTTGGAGGTTGTGCTTAAAAAATCCTCAATCCAGCATCTTGACTCTAATATAACTTATTGAAACATTCTTTCAAGGATAAAAAATATAGCCAAGCATGTTTCTTTGATTTGCATAAAGCCTTTGATTGTGTATATCACATTTTGGTCCAAACCTTCTCAGATAAAACATCCATTCGAATACTGTTGCTTTGACAACATCTTACTAGTCGAATCAGTCCAAGTATTGCTCAGACTGGGGGAATAGGTCTTCTAACAGCATTATTAAGTATGCTATTCCTAAAGGGTCTAAGTTTATTTTCGTTATATATCAATGATATATCCACATCTCTCCGATGGTAAGATGGTGTTATTTGCAGATGATGTAATTTTAATGAATGCCTTTTGTTTTTAATACATACATTTCATATGCCATATTTTCTTGGGTATATTTTGCTGGAAAGTTTTCGCAGTTCAAAAAGGTATGTGAGAGTGATTGTTGCAAGACAAATTTTATTTCTTTAAAAATACTAACTGTGGCATACATGTATATATTGTGTTGACTATGCGAGAAAATCTGACAAATGCCTTTTAAGTAATAATTATCACTAATTTAATATCAAAAGAAAACAAAGTTTTTTTCATAAAATACCCTTGTACTAATTTTAATATAAAATTCTTTAGTATCCTCTCAGAAAGAATGAAATTTCCACCTTCCACCTTAAATGCACCCCCTCAAATTACTTGGATAGCTTTATAAATTTTTGATTAATATTTGTAATGTACACAATAAATGATGCATAAATTATAGTAATAGTTTTAACTTTATGCTGTTTATCACTATTTGGATAAGTTTATATCTGACATATGAAAATTCTATATTTTACGAGGTGTGACCGTAAAATAACGAGACTATTGCTGTAAAATATTTTATTTTAAATTTATACATCACTTATTATCACCTTCAACATTGTTCATTGTTTGGAACAGTGTTGGAAGTCTTCTTCTGCGAACTCTTTCATGAAATGTACACCTTTTTCTTTCACAGCTTTGACAGATTGAAATCTTGTTCCTTTTAATGCAGATTTGACCTTGGAGAACAGATAGAAGTCATGTGATACAGGGCCAGGCGAATAGTCTAACACTGCACTATTGTACTCGGCTAGAAACATTTTTAGAGACAATGCAGAACGAACCTGCGCGTAGCTGGAGAACCCATTACTTGTTCTTCCACAATTTGGGTCACTTTTTTCTTATTCTTTCATAGAGTTGAGCAAGAACTTCAAGGTAGTAATGCTGTTCAATTGTTTGACCTTCAGGAACTCAGTGAAGATATACATTCGCATAAATATCGAAAAAGTATACAATCCTATGAATAGCGAAAAGAACAATCGTTACTTTGTAACCGCTCTTATACAGTCAAGGGTCACAGCCAGACTGATTTATCTACAAACACGGGACGCTTCGAGTGTGAAAGAGAAGACTTCACGCTACACAGCTGTTGGTCGCTCGCCTTTGGCGTATGCTTACTTCCTTTGTAGAAGCATAAGTCTTGTTATTTATAGTCATACCTCATATGTATAGTCAATTAGGATTTCTTGATAAATAACAAAAAATTTGGATGTAAATATGCAACTTGATTTTAGTTCCAATACAAAGTTTGATACTACAACTTGCCAGTCATTTCCAACAAAATTAATTTAAATATAAACATACCTAATGTAATTAAAAAATTAACTGTTATGGATTATATATCAAATTCGAAAAGTTTGTTTTTCTAACTTACTAAACTTTATACAGGGAATTAGATTAAATTAGTTTAATTTAATAGAAATATCAAAATGAATTTTCATCTCTATTTAAGGCCTAAAAAAACCATTTTTCAATTAAATTGTTTATCAAAAAATATCACTTTAAATTATGGAATTTTCATTTATACCTAAATATCAAAATGTGGATGTTTCTTTAAAATTCTTTTATATAACCATGTAATAAGAATTTGTAAAAAATTAAATACAGAGATATCATTTCAATACATGAAAAGAATTTTATGACAAACATTTTTTAATTATATTGAATGAAACTAATATAGTCTTAATTATAACTACAAAAACTATAATGGACAGAATAATCTATTACAGGTGTATAACTGAGAGGAAACAATATTGATTATATATAATTAATAGTTATGATACAACTTTTGAGTTCTAATTAATAAAATACTATATTTGTATTTTAATTCAGGCATGGCAATATCAAATTTTTTTGCCAAAAACCACTAAGATCAATACAAAATGACTGTCTATATTAGTTAAATTAATTATTTATGATTTTCCCTGTATTCTCTCCCTATACAAGGCTATAAAAATATATGCCTTTGCCTTAATAATTAAACCTGCTTTCATTTACAAATACTTACCTATGATTATGGCAATAGAACACACAATGAAATGAGGTAGACACAGAGAAAAGAGTTATCAAAGTTACTCCGTAGACAAAAGCCGATAAAATTTGAGCGTTACTTTCAGATCTCCTGTATAGTTCTATAGTTCCTAGGATACTAGGAAATATCCAAACTGCATGAGTAATTATGTTAGCTATATGTTCTATGTATGCAGGTTGGTACTGTTCTTTGGGTAGTGCTTTCGGGTTCATCCATTTTATTCTGTAAATTATATTGAAAAATAACAGTTACTTAATACAAAAATGAATGATATTTATGTAATTATTTAACAAATTAAATTATAATGTAAATGATTGTAGTTTTATATACTAACTTTTTTAGTCCTTCCAATCCTAAGAGTTCGTGGTCAATGTAAAAGTACTTCTTTATAGAAGCACTAGTACTGATCATTCCTGAAAAAATACATAATAAGTATTAATGTAAATAAAACAGGTGAATTATTAAGTAATTACACTTTATAATGAAGATAATTAGTACAAATTATTTATAAAAAAAAACTAACCAAATGAACGATCCCCAAGTTCATCCACACTTCCCAAAAAATTAAATAAAAAATGTATTGACAATCAGCTGATTCAAAACAATTAAGGACACATAGGCAACTAAACATGTCAGTTGGCGCATAATTTAAAATGATTCGAAATGAAATTACCTTTTTCCTCTTGATTTAGATGGTTAGAATAATTAAAAACAAAAACTGTAAACATAATAAATATAGAAAATCACAATTGAAATCAACAAAATGATATCAAGAATATTCTCTGAAAAAGGAATAACGAATTAGTTCATTATGGTAAGGCATGAATATTGTTACTTTAGAAGATTAGCCTGTATATTAAATACAATACATACAAATGATAATTATTAAAACTTACCTTCGTTTAATTTCTTATTCATATAATTAAGAAAAACTATAAATTCTAAATATTAATTGAAATGATAATTAGCTAAAAATAAACCCCTTTTGTTAAAAAAATAATATTATACACTTATATTATTTAATCATAACAGAAATAGATAACAATTCGCTTTTATAAGTTTACCACTAGATACAATTTGCATGCTCAAGTGTAATATAAATAACTTTAATGACATAATTTCAAAATAAATTACCAAATAATTTATTTTTTTTTTTAATTTAAACTTTATGTTATTTATTGTACACGTAATTGGATGGACCTTTCGTAAAAAATAAATTCCCGCCATCTCCATACTCCAAGAATAGATCGGCGATTGCATGGACTTATTATATGAAGTCTATGGGGCTTATATATCTTTCATTCTATTCCATGTACTCCCGGAATAAAAAAGGTTAGCATGTACCTAATGACCAAGGAAGTTATACTTCCAACTTCCTTGCTAATGACCGAAGGACCAGTGTTGTCAGGAAAAGAAAATAAAAATCACTAGAACTCGATGAAAAAAGATTTGAATAAGGCTGTATTCTTTTGAGTAAATTATCACTGATCAAAGTGAACAAAGTGAAACTGATAATTTAATGTTCTTTTGAATATGCATTTACTTATTATTGGGTCGAAGTGATCATGATTACTTCAGGTGACAGAACTGAAAGTGATAATTATTCAAAAGAATATACCTTAAGAAATCACCATACTTAAAAAAATCAGATTTTCAAAAAATTTTTATTAACTCGAAATAACATTAAAATATGAAAGGATAAAGATATTGTACCTTTAAATATTTGAATAACTTGAATAACAGTAATTAGAGGGTAATTCGGTGAAAAAATTGATCCTTCGCGAGAATTTATATTTCTTGACACGATGGTGAAGCATAAATCCTAGTATTTACAAAGACGATGTAAGTACGCATCGTCTACGGTATTTATAACATTCCCTTTTATTGTTTTATCATGTTTGAAACATTGTTTTTAAAAAATAATTATAAATAAATATTGTTTTGTAAGTATCCCATAAAATAAAGCCCGATAAAACAAGAAAATATTTTTTTTAATTTATAAAACCGCCTTTAAAACAAGTTCCAAGTAATGTAGCATCCACAGGCAATGTGAAATATTATAATTTAGGTTCTAACATTTTCTTTTTCTGAAAATATGAACTCTGTAACACCCTTCGAATTCAAGGGCTGAAGCAAATTGGTCATGATCATAATTCTTTTATATACCAGATGAAAGTCTATTCAGAGCATTTTTCTGGAAATAGTTTTATACAAGAAAATGAGCAAAAACTTTATATGGTGTGCTTTTTACAAACAAACTGCTTGACTGCTATGAAGCTCTGTATGACGTAAACTAAACTTGGACTTCATAACATACACTGGCTCGGCAAAAAAAAAACTCCTGAATTAAATGTGCATTAACCGACAATAATATTGTTTTACCATTAAGTTAATGTTCCATTGACATTTAAAGCTGAACATCGAAACTGGTAATAATAAAATTATAACATATTTAAACTCTTCCAAAGAAGTTTAAAAAAATTAGCTTTGAAGGAATTGCTTTGAACAGAAAAATTATAATTTCGGGGAAACTAAAAACTGAGAAATTGAAATTAAATAATGTTTTATAGAAACATTTAATTATCCCGGTCTTTTTTAATGATTATACTCAATTAACCTGTCACCCAAACAAGGAAGAGCGATTTATTGTTTCAGATATATTATAGAAAGAGATAGTTATTGTCTAAACCTAGGGCTATTCTTTTTCGTCATTATCACTTTCCCTTCATCACTTGAAGTAATCATGATCACTTCAACCCAATAACAAGTAAATGCATATTCAAAAGAACATGAAGTTATCAGTTACACTTTTTTCATTTTGATCAATTGATAATTACCTAAAAGAAGACAGCCCCTGTTAGAATAAATAGAATTGACATTCATAATACATGATAGATTGGCACCAATAAAAAAAATTAGCAGAGAATTCAATGTTGCCATACAAATAATTGCATTTAATGGCGACCAAAAAGGGGGGGGGGTCAAAAATTATTTTCATGAGCAGTCCACTTTTATATCTAAAGTTCATGACTGAGAAAGACATACATTCGGTACAACGTAGTTACTTAAATGAAAAACATCTAATTGTAGGTTCATTATAAGACCGTTCGCTCGAATATATTTCTATTTCTTATTAACATAGATACAAATACTATTTTTTAACTTCGAGCACGTAATATATGCACAGCACGCGTTACATGGCAAAGAGAGAGAGCAAATATAGAGTCATAGTAGGTCTCTCGCTCCCATAATTTCGTGTGTGGACCAATCTTCGAACATAACCCTGCGAAGGGACCCATCCCGGTTCGGAGAGAGAGCACAATCCCTTTTTCGCATTTTTTGCGAGGGACGCGTGAAATATTGCATGCTGCTTCCAGTAATGTGTGCTTGAAGCAGATAAAACTAGTTTCTCCAATAGAAAATGAAATATTTATGACCATGAAAACTGAAAGAGCTCTTTATTTATTGTTGCTATAATGGTGAAAGCTACTTTTTTATTTTGACGTAGAAGATTTTGAAGTTAACCTCAGATAATTGCAGGTAACCTAGAAAAAATGTTGTTGATGAGAATTTTGAAAAATGAGAAATTACTAAATTTCCGTAGAAATGTGTCAACCAAAAATATTCTGAAGCTTAAGGAGCGCGGAATGTTTCAAGATATATTTCCAGATAATGCTGCGTAAGACTTGTTTATGAATACAAGATGTAACAGGATCGAGTAAAGTTCATGTTTTTAGGAATGTACTAACGGATTTAATGAATGCGTGGCCACAGACCGTCTATGCAGGTTTTGATCCTACAGCTGATAGTTTACATGTGGGAAATCTTTTAGTTCTAGTTAATTTATTGCATTGGCAAAGAGGTGGTCATCAAGCAATCGCACTGGTATGAACGTTGCTATGTGTAATATCACTTACAACATTATTCATAAGAATTCGGAAGAATTGCACTTGGCTTGCATTTTTATTATTACTTTATTGGTAGGTAGGAGGGGCTACAGCAAAAATTGGTGATCCTAGTGGGCGTTTAACAGAACGAGAGGAGCTCCAGAAAGCTTATATAGAAGATAATGTAAAAGGAATCTATGGAAATATTGAAACTGTCTTTGAAAATCATAGAAAGTATATATGGACTGAAAAACATAAATTGAAACCTGTTAAGTAAGGAATATTACATATATAAATATATATATTTTTATCCTTATTTAATAACATTATTCTCTTTGTTTTCATATGGCTCTTTTTAAATTATGTACTTCATATTCGCAGAATATTAAACAATGATGATTGGTACAATCAGATAACAGCAGTAGAACTTATAGGAAAAGTAGGGCGCCATTTGAGAATGGGGACACTACTGTCGAGACACAGTGTGCAGAGTAGGTTAAATTCACCAGCAGGAATGAGCTTCACAGAGTTTAGTTATCAGTTATTCCAGGCATATGATTGGCTATATCTATGTAAAAACCATGAATGTATGTTTCAAGTAAGTTGTCCCCTTTCTTTGCAGAGGTAGAGGGCTTTTAAATATTTTTTTTTTAGATAGGTGGCCATGACCAAACCGGTAATATTATGTCAGGACATGAACTGATTAGTAAGGTATATGACAAGCAAGTGTATGGTAAGTTTATGATATTTTTTTGTATGTAAGTGAACAAGTTTATTTCTTATATTTAGGTTTAACTGTGCCCCTAGTTACTACTGAAATAGGCGATAAATTTGGTAAATCAGCTGGAAATGCTGTTTGGTTATCACCAGAAAAAACATCTCCATTTACACTTTATCAGTTTTGGATTCGACAGCCAGACTCTGAAGTGGAAAAGTTACTGAAACTATTTACTTTTGACAGTATTGGTAGTATAAGTGATCTCATGCGAAGGCATAGGGAAAAACCTGAGCTTAGACTGCCCCAACAAAGACTTGCTGAACAAGTAATATTAATAAACATTCTTCAAAAATGTTTTTGAAGTAAACCTAAAATAAACAATTTTTAATAATAACCTTAAATTGTAGGTAACTCTTCTTGTTCATGGGAAAGAAGGTTTAGAAAAGGCCCAACAGGCTTCTGAAGCCCTATATAAAAGGAGTGTTACAGCTTTAGGGGAAATGACTGTACCTGAAGTAATTCAATTATTTGACGGAGCAACTGTGGTAGATGTTTTACCAGAAGCGGGACAATCTATTTTAGATTTATCTATGAAAATTGGATGTTTTCCCACACCACGTAAGTAGGATTGTCTTTAACATTCTATTTATGCAGGGTGAATAAGCTATTTTATTAATAGTTTTTCCCGAAACTTTATTTTTGGTAAAAGTTAACGCATGATGTTAAATTTTGTTAAGTAATCTTACATCTTACATAAATTGTCCAGCAGAACTTATATAAAACTCAAAATGCAATTTGCCAAAAATAAAAAATTACAAGGGAAGGATAAGCAAATAGAAAAGATTTTATCCCAAAATGACGTTTAATATATATATATATATATATATATATATATATATATATATATATATATATATATATATATATATATATATATATATATATATATACTTTTTTTAAAGTTGAATATGTAAATTGGACCTTATTTTAAAAGAAAAAAAACCATGATCAAGATGTAAATTGTCAGTAATGCAGTCATTCTTAAAATTATATATTAAGAAGAAGGTAGAGCCCCAATCTTTAAAAATGGTGTTCCAAAGGCTCCGAATTGTCTTATCTTTAACTGAAAGAAGCTAGAAATGATATAAAACTTTGACGGCAGGCATGAGTGATTCTGGTTTATATAACTTTATTCAGTTGGTAACTCGTTGATATAAGGTTTATGACCGGACTTTAAATTTCCTTTAAAAATTTGTATCAAATTATTCCAAATAAAGATATGACGTACATAGTGTAAAAGATTAAAATATAGAAACAACCTACTTTTTTTTGTATTTATTTGCACATAAAATTATTAACGAGTTTAAAGAAGTGCAATAACTTAATAATTTTACTGATCTAAGGAAATTTTGATTTCCCCGTCACATGATCAATGTAATTCTTGTGTTATTTGTCAATCAAATCTATGAGTAACTCTCACTACTTTGAATATATCACTAATATTTTGTTTTGTTTTAGAAGATGCACTAAGAATAATATCTGCTGGGGGATTTTACATCAATCAACAAAAAGTGAATAATCCTAGTGAAGTTATAAATATGAATGCTCATATATTAAAAAATAATGTATCTCTTTTTAGAGTAGGCAAAAAAAATTATTATATTGTTAAGTGGCTAACTTAAGTTAAAATAAATAAATATAGGTATTATCTTATTAATTTTTGCTTTATTTATTTACCTTAGAATTAACCTTTAAATATTTTTTATAAAACTAAATTTTTCTTAAATTATAATGATGAAAGTATCTTTGGATCAATAAGTTTAACTTAATGTATATTAATTTCTAATGAAGTAATCTATTAAACACAGAAACACAAAAACTATTAACAATCATTGTTTAAACTAACTAAATACTCATTTGGTTATATGGATTTTTTATTTATGAAAAAAACATTGATTTTCATAGAAAAAATGGCTACAAAAGTATGTTTTTCTATTTGGAAGTTATGGAAATAAAAACACTTTATCAACAAGATGTTGAAACACTCGATGTAAAAAAATGCATATTATATTTTACATATTTATAATCAAATTTTTAGTAATTACCTTATCATTTGTTTATTTTTTTGAAATAATCTATATTACTTGAAGCTAAGAATTAAAAAATAAAACTAAGTGAGTGAGAAAGATACAATGGTATTTACACCTACAAAATATTTATTATTATAGCCATTTTTTCTTTGTTTAATGAAAATAAAACACCTATACCTCTATTGTTTCATAATATCCAAAATAATAGCACTTAATGCATATATATGGTCAGGATGAATCTTAGTAAATTCTTTTAAATCTTGCAGTAATCCTTCAATATCCAATATAAACTGATAATTCGTGATTTTAAAAGCACTGATTAAAATACCAGTTGGTAAATAAAGTCTTGAACAAATTAAATATTGAAAGGTTTTTAACTCGCCATTGTAAAACTTTTTGAGCTCCATGAACCATTTTTTTCTCGAAGAGTAAAGTACCACCAAAATTTCAACGCACAAAGGTCTCAGTACCATTTGTAGTCTGTATTCTCTCATAAGCTTTTCAAAAAAGGTATTAAGATCATCCAGAATAGTTGTGAATGGAAGTTTGTACTCAAAAACTTTTAAAATTTCGCTTTCAAGAGCCATAATTGTTTTGCAACTATATTTTTTTCCAGATAGTCGATAAAGGAATTTTTCTATAAGGGGTATTTTTAAATCTGTTCCTCCGCCAAAGAACTTGCTTGATATGAAAATTGTTACTCCAACAGTAAGAAAAGGGTCGTCTATTTTCTTTCTTCTAAGTTCTTTTATAAAAATATATTGCTCGACCATGTCCACTGTCATGAAAAACACCTGCAAGTCTTGTTTGAAGGTATCACAAGCGATTTTGATTAAATCTACTGTTTTTTCTTCCAGAAAGGGTTCTCTGTAAAAATTGACTTGATGCTGCATCTGGTCAGTCCAATTTTCTAAAAGGGAAGTTTCAAAACTCTGATCCATTGATGACTCTATATTTACATATAGTTATACTTGTGAATAACCCGCTCTTTTCTCTATTTGAATAAATCTTTTGAGTTTTTTACTAATCAACTTGCGCACTTCATAAAAGATTTCTGTTTCTAACTAAAAACCCAGAACAAGAAAGAGTAAAAATAACTTTTGAACAGTTTCGATTTTATTTTGGCTCTTCTCCTTTAGGTGGCAGTACTGATCTCCATGATTCATCACTTATGAGGATTTTCACGCCCATCTATTGTTTGAAATCCGTGGGATTTTTATAGAAATCCAACGAGGTAATAGAATTAGACTCCGTTAAATTAAACTGTGTAAATTCGTTTACATATAAGATAAATATAAGCTCTTATTTTAGAAGCGCCTAACGGTATAACTTCAAGTACCTTTTTGTTCCTTTTACCACAATTCTTTATGCCTTTTATCGAGATATCAGCAGACCCCTAATGAAAATTTGAAATTTTAATTTTGTTTCTTTTACATAACGCTTTTTTTGACCATTATAGCTAGAGGTGATTTAGCCAGTTTTTCTCTCTTTGTTTCTCGCTTACATCTTCTTCTTCTGGCGACCCTCGAGGAGGTTTACACATTTTCCGAGTTAGGGGGAGTATCGTGGTTGGAACGGGAACCTTTGGATAGTCGGGTATGTAGCTCCGAAAGTTACCACATTATTAAAAAGATTAGTCAACTATGTGACCAAGGTTTATACATATTTTTTTCTTAACTACGAGTTTATATGGCCTCTGCGAATGAGGTAATTTAACCAGCGTCTTTTTTCCTGTTTCATATTTGTATCATCTTTACTCGGAAACCCATCGAGAAAGCTTACAGGGTTCGAGAGACCGTATTCTAAGAAATAAAAAAAACTCAGAAGGATGCTTCATCTAAGAAGGCCTGGATGCTTTCATCGTCCATCCAGGATTGTGACGTGTCACGTGTGATTTACTATAACAAAAAAGTCATTATCATATGTACGATCGACATTTACATATTTCATACCAATTCCTTTGCTTAAACTGGCGGATGCAGAGTTAACCGTAAATCAGAGGTATATCTATTCACTTTCTCTGCGCACAAGAACGATTTGTGGGGTGAAAATCGCTCCGCTCCCCGTAATAAACTTTCTCTTGAGCACTTTAGGACTTACCGCGCAATGAGCGTTTCCCTCTTACACTGTACATTCAACCCGGTTCCTCGCCTTCAACCCCAAATTTCCAAATCACTTTTTCTTCTTGTTTGTTGCAAGAGCGCACCAGCTACGTGTTGGCAGTAGAACGACCAAAACGGAAGTTATTTTCCGGTTATTTATTAACTACTGGTTTCTATGGCCATTGAGAGCCGGTATAAAGATAATAGACTGCGGATTTTATAGATGCTTAGAAATAGACCGAGCGTTTTTGCCGCGCGGAATAGAAAGAGAGATTCGGCTTATTGAAAACGCTGTACCTCTTTCTAAACTGAGAGCCAACGCGCTTCTATAGGATCCGCGGTCTATATATCTTAAATGTCTATGACTGCGACTGAAGTAATTTAGCCAGCTTCTCTTTCCTCTGTCCTGCGCTGCCACCTTCTTTGTCCGGAAACCCTTCGGGAAGGTTTACCCGTTAACTGTTTTTTCTAAGATGAAATAACCTAGAAGGATGTCTCATTTATGAGGGCCTGGATATTTCCATCATTCAACTACAATTATTGGTCTCATGTGTGATCTATTATAACAAAAGAGATATTTGTTACACGTGTGACTGACATTTACAAATTTCAGACCGATTCTTTTATTTGAACTGCCTGATGTAGAGTTAGCCGCCTGCCACAGGTGTTTCTATTCACTTTTATTCCATAAATGCATAATTTGCGGGGACAAAATTGCCTCGCTCTCCGTAGAGCATGAAGCCACACCTCAACTTTGCGTCAAGCACTTTAGGACTCATCCTCCGACGTTCCCAAACGACCAAACTATGTTTTCTTATTGCTTTTTGCGAGGGTGCACCGGCGTACGTGTTGACAGTTCAATCACCAAAACGGAAGTTCTAATTTCTAGGTTCTATTTCCAAAGGTCAGTGAGTAATTTAATAGATTTTTAAATTTTCACGATTCCATAAGTACTGAATTTATCGGAAAAATTAGTAATGACTTGGCTCTAACTTCTCTCACTTAGAAATTTGTCAGATGCGGTACTAAAAAACTTAAAATATTATTTTTAGGTAACTTCAACATTTTACTGAAAAAAATTTCTGCTATTAAATTTTCTGAACTCATGGGAGAAACCAGTAACGGAATTGCTTTTAGGCTTCTGACTCAGTGTTTTGAGTTAAGTGATAGTTTGAAATTTTCAAATAATATTTTTAGATAAAATTATATTAAAAAAAGTTTATTAAATTTTAATTTCGATAAAATTAATTGTCTTCTGTTTGGTGTTTGAAAACTGAAAACCATCGTTTTGCTCGCCTAGGGCGTCTTGAATCTGAAATTGGTGGTTACCCGTGTAGCTGGGGAAGCATGATGTAGAGATGTTCATCACTCTCATGCAATTAGATCACATGGGGATACTTTTGCGAAGCGCAGAGGGGATTAGGAAGAGGAGTAAATTTTTCCGAGAAATAGATCCTGATAGTTTATAGATGGATTTCGTCAAGGTTGAGTTGGGTGGTCAATAGGAGCATGGGAGTCAAAGAGTTTTACTCTCTCCGACAACACGCAATAGCCCTTCAGAGTGAAATTTATGCTATTCTGCAATTTTAACATTTTTGTTTGAGTGACACAAATATAAATAATACAGAGTTAGAGAGTAGATTGTAATATTGGCATTAAAGTCTAATAATGTAGTGATCAGACTTGTGTGGGTTCCGGGTCACTCGGGTACACACGGGAACGAGTCAGCTTGCCTGGCAAAAATGGGGTCCGCGATTGAACCATTCATACCCTATCCAATTCTATCTGTTGCAATGACTGTTGGTAAGAGAGAACTTAAATTGTTGCAAGAAAGTAAATTTAATGAATCCTGGGGGAGGTCCCTGGAGTGAGGTGTGTGCCAAGGACTATATAACTGGATATAACGTGCGATTTATTAGAGGCCTCCACTCTCTGGAGAAGAAAGAACTCCGAAAGGTGGCTAGACTACTGACAGGACATTATCATATGATAGACCATCTCTATAAAATTGGCATCATGAATGACCCGATGTGCAGATGGTGTCGCAAGGAAGATGAAACTGCCGAGTACGTCTTCAGAGAGTGCCCAGTATTCAACGGACTCGTAAAAGCGATTGGCATTTAATGACTAGTAGCAATGGTTTTTTTTTACTTTACTCAACATCTGCAACGAAAATATATTTTTTTAATAATTTTTACACAGCCCAAAAAAAAATTGGATTTCTGACACGAACCATATTTTCTTTGAACTTTCTCATTTGTCAAATCGTTACTTTTATTGTATCTAACAATATGTTACGAAATAATAAATGTTAGCAAGTTATGCTTTATTAATTACTCGTCATTGACATTTTTTATATTTGTAAAAATTGTAGCATCAAGCATCAAGAGGATGTCTTACGAACACTTGCGGAGACAACCCATTTTGATGACACTATATAGAATTTTCTTTGAATTAATGAGTCAGGCAGGCCTATAGAATTTTGAAAACTTGACCCTAATCAGTGTTCTTGAAGCCAATCTCTGACTTATCGATGGCGCTGCAGTGGTATAGGGGTTCAGATATGTGACGTTTGTATTAAGTTATTGGTGGCACGCTGATTTATCTCAAGATATTTTGTGATGGATTTATGGATGAAATTCGTAAAGGTTTCACTTTCGAGGCCTCTGTAGATCATAGTATTTCTAATATAGTACGGAGCTCCATAGATCATGTGGAGGACTCTGTTGTGGAAGCTCTCTAGCCTGATCCATGTAGACCTGCCTGTGGTGATCCATCTGGGAGCACCAAATGACAGGATCGATTTTGAAAAGCTTGTAAATCGTTAATTTTAGATTAACGTTAAGCCTGCTATTATAATTTAGCGGTTATTAAAGAGCTTTGTCTTTTGGTAACACTTGGCATTCTCCCTCCAGGGAGTTCTGGTGTTATAAATGGACAGCCAATCGTCAGAATCGCGAACCTACTTTAATAAACCTAACGGCCTGAGATTTTTCAGGATTCAATTTAATTTTCCAATTGGCCACCTATTTTTCTAACTTGTTTTTGTAGACTCAAAATAATTAGGCGAAATACCCCTGAGGACGTCGCAAATGCAGTGTCGTAAGCGAATAAGTATAGCTTACTTTGATTATCTTTCGGAATATCAGTAGTATAAAGATTGAATAGAGTGAAGGATAGAGGGGAACCCCCGGTCTAATATGCCTTACGGAAGACACAGTATCATCTGACAATACCACAAATGATTTGTCCTCAAGGAAACTTTGGTCCAATCTAGGATTGCTAATTTTATAAGTTTTATTACAAGCTCATTTTCCACACCTTGTCAAAGGCCTTGCTGATGTCAAAGAAGATTGTTCTCGCGAGAAAATTCCTATTGAAACCTTGAGTGACAAATGAGGCCAGTCTGGTGGTCTGCTGGATGTTACTAAGACTGTCTCTTAATCCGAACTGTTCAGAAAGCAAGAAGTTCCTCTCAGCTAAGAAGTCTGTTAGGCGAAAAAAAACCGTTGTTACTTTCTCAAGATTGGAAAGTAGGCTGAGTGGGCGGTAGCTATTAATATTTGTGGCACGTTCTTCTTTCTTTTTGAAAGGTATAATTCTTGGCACTTTCCAATCTGAGGGAAAATGACCCCATATTGTTATACGGCGTTAGCTATGTCAACAATACCTGAACGGGCCTTGCCCGGAGCTGTGCTCGACAAAACATGCAGATCTGGCGCTTTCTTAACAATATGACGTGAAGAAATTCCTTTAATATTATCAAGACGGATGTCTCCAAAAAGTCTGCTGTAATGTTAAAAATGATTTAGATTGATTAATTAATTCATGTCTACTACATAAGAGACAATTTTCTCAACAAATTTCTTAACGTTTCCTCACTGAATATGTTTGCAATATCAAAATAGAATACCTAAGAAATAAACATGAAAACTTGTAAAATTATTTTCTGTTTTTATTTTATTTGAATTTATTTAGTAGACTTATATACCAAGACGCTTTCAAATATATCACATATTACATACACATATGTATATGAAAAATATTCTTAGAAGTTGGCTGCAGTCAAAATTCGTCATATGATAAAATATTCTAGTTTAATTTCCAAAACAGCTGTTTTTAAAGTTTTCAAAAGTTTGAAAAATATAGTGAGAACGTTTAAATTAAATTTTCTCTCTAAGAACAGATTGCATCAGTCAGAAAACAAGTTATTTTTTGACAACGTTTTCAACGCTTAAAAATTAATTAATTTCAAAGAGATTTTAGATAAAAATAGAAACAGTTAAGCCTATTCCAAACTATACAACTGTTTACAGCCAAAATGGTTATGAATACGTGAAGAAAAAACTATACCGATTTATGAATTACAACAAAATCTAGTAATCCACCATGCACTTCTTTTTTTTAAGGGATGCGTGTACTCCACATAATTATTTATTCTTTGACAAACTAGTATCTTTAAAATGGCACCCAAAATCGACTAAGATTAAAATTAAATCACTTGTGAAAGAAAAAGAAGCGAGACCCTCTTAAATTACAGCACAATGACTTATGATAAGCCACTTTTCCGGGTTATACTGTTAATCTGTAGAGGTTACAACATTACGAATTCTAGGTATTTGTTGGATAATTAACATTAACAGTAATCAAAAGAATTGTTAGTTGAAGTTATTTCAGTGACACTCAGACTTTCCTTAATAATTTTTTGCTCCTCCTCATTTGGTTTTTTATTATTTTTACTTTTGTATTTTCTTTTCTTACTAAAGTAAAATGACTGTTGTTTTATTTTATTGTTGTTTGCTGACTCCTGTATCATGGTGTTATCTATTAATTTGAAAGGGTCATTGTTTTTTGATTTTTCTAATATAAACAGATGTTCATCTGAGTAATTTTCATTATTTATATTGGAAATTTCTTCTAATAAATTAAAGTTTATTTCATTTATAATTTTTTCCTTTCCACGCTTTTAATACACACCAGCAGTAGAATTGCTTGTGGGAATTTTTAGCTGAACTTAATCCTATATTTTGTTTTTTATATTACAACTAGTCTTGATTGCAAAATTATTAAGACAAACTCAATGTATATGCTTGCAAGTAAATATAGGCTCGTGTTATTTACAACGTATTCAAGTTTTTCAGGCTTGTGTTTTTTCGGTATATTATCTTCATTCCTTGTAATTAAACTCACAACCAAATAATCTCTAAAATATTGTGAATTACGATTTAAAAAAAAATTACTATTTCTTCCGGACAAAGCCAGTTTTGAAATTCTAAAAAAAAATAAGTCTTTAAATGTCAATGTCTGGGCATTAGCTCCGAAATTTGTTACAAGTGGTAAATCAATACTGGACATAACTATACATATAATGCAAGCTATGGCCTTGAAAATTGGCCCAAACAGCTATATGTGCTGCACCATTGTCGCCAAATGTATTGGCAAAGCGGAAAGATAATTTTCTGATGCTTCTAAAAAGGCGAAAATCGGCACAAAATTGCTTAGGGACGAAATGGAGGAAGAGGATAACAATCTAGAAGGACAATTGTATGGTGCAGGCATTACCGATTAAACGTTGAATTTATCCATGTTTTTTAGTGCTTAAAACTTTTAACGCGTTTTTTCCGAAACAACAAATTTCAAGTCGGCCAAACCAATATATCAAACATTATTAGTTTGATTTACTTGAAATTTTTACTGTACATTCAAAATTACTTTCTCCTCAACAGTACGTAGGATTTTTTTATATTGTATAGTTTAATTGTTATTGACAATCTTCGAGCGAATTTTTTGCGTTTTTTCACATTTTTCTTCAAAAAGACGCCATTTTTGCAAAAATCAGTTTTAAATAAAAAATATCATGTAATGTCGAAGCTGTTATTATACTATAGTAGTGGATATATGAGAGAAGGAAAGAGGAGGAGGAGGAGTAAGAAGAGTAAATCATCAACACTTTTCATCCTCCTCCTCTTTTGTTCTCTCATTATACTTTTCAAAAAGCCTCGTATACATCACTTTGAGTTTAATCTTAAATTTAACAACATGGCTAACCTTTCATCGAATCCGATCATAGTAGGAGATCTAACTTTATGTTTGACCTTGAGGTGGATAACCTTATTTGACCATGAAGTCGATATAAAGTCCTACCACCAATGAATTTTCACTTCAGTAAATTTATAAAATAGATACGTGGAGCAACAAAAGATGATAAATTAAATACCAACAAATAATAAGTAAATAATAAGTAAATAATTTTATATTTAATAGTAAATATTACAAAGTAAATATTAAAAAATTCATTCAAAAATTTATGGATAATAATATTGAAGAAGAAGATCCAGATCTAGATGAATTAATTGGAGTATTGGATTACAATACACATCTTAACGAAAAAAAATTTCAGAAGAACTTCAGAAATTGTTTAAACTACGATATAAATAATTTCGAACAAATTGAAGCTGACTCTGGTGACTCCGATATTGAAGAAGATAATGAAGAAGACAGTGCTAGTGCTAAATTTTGTTTAGTGAAACATAAGTACACTGATCCCAAAGAAGTTGTGTTCTGTATTACTCAGAGTTATATCGTAGTGTTTGTAGTGACGGAAAATCAAGAAAAAACTCTTTGTCACGCATGCTATCAAATTATACAATTTTATCAAAGGGCAGGGGCTCATAGACATGTAAATACTCATAATAAGAGAAAATTAAAACGCTTAAGCAATGATTTACATTGCGATATGTGTTCAAGACAGTTGTATCAAATTATTACCCCCAAAGTTTGTTTAATTTGCAATAGTAGTGTTAAAAATATTGATTTAGATTGGGACGCAAATGTTCCAGTGGTGCCAATATAATGCCTGGTAAAAAACCAATATATAAAAACGGTAGGAAGTCGCGAAGGGTAAAAAAAAAAGTTGTTAATGAAATAATTGAAAATAAAACCGAAGAATGTCCTATATGTCTTGAAGATATATTATCTAATAAAATGATGTCACCAGAACCTTGTAATCACAGATTTTGCATCCCTTGTTTAGGAATGTGGATGTTAATTAATAAAACATGTCCAATCTGTCGCAATGAACTATGTGTAATTAAATGTGAAAATGAAGAAACTGTAGTCCTAGAATATTTAGATTAGAATGTATTATTTAATATTTATGTATTGCAAACCACTTCATAAATGTGGAGAGAATACAACAGGATCTCTAATATATTGGTTTAAATGACGAACTTCATGATGAAACCAACTTAACTTCACTAATTCACGTATAAACTGTACAATATCTTTCTTTTGAAAATAACGTTCGCACAATTTCACAGCCTCTGTATGGTTTTTGGATATATCCAAATAATATTGAAACCAAGATGGACCACTATCAACTGCATAATGTTCGAACTCAAAAGCAGAACTTTTACATTTTTTATAAAATTTTTGAATTAATAAATTTAATTCACTTTCGTTAGAAGCAGAAGACATATTTCATTTTAGTATGTTTTAAGCTGGTAAAGTGTTGCTCTTATAATCAAAATTTAAAGAAGGGATACAAGGTCATGTTAACATGTATACGAAATAACTCGAATGTATACGAAGTAACTCGAATGTATACGAGATAATTCGAATGAGAAAACAACAGAGGAGGAGGATGAAAAGTGTTGATGATACGAGGTTTTTTAATAAGTATAATGAGAGATTTGAAAAGTATAATGAGAGAAGAAAAGAGGAGGAGGATGAAAAGTGTTGATGATTTACTCTTACTCCTCCTCCTCCTCTTTCCTTCTCTCATATATCCACTACTTACTATACTGAAATTTGTCTGTTTCATGATTGTAATTTTAAAATTGCAGGAGCTATGGGTTCGGCTATGCAGCCATGAAAAAAAAGACGCCCTGAGAACATGCTGAGGAGTCGCCACTTTGTTTTGGACAGCTCTGAAAACAATCACAAATATTATTCAATATTTGTATAATAACGACCTGTTAACTAAATTTCGATATATTGTTTGGTTTCTTTGAAAAAAATTCCTAAAGTTTGCTTTATTTCTTGGCCTCTAG
This sequence comes from Diaprepes abbreviatus, assembly GCA_034092305.1. Taxonomy (NCBI): domain Eukaryota; kingdom Metazoa; phylum Arthropoda; class Insecta; order Coleoptera; family Curculionidae; genus Diaprepes; species Diaprepes abbreviatus. The sequence goes on from JASJET010000200.1 coordinate 9,411,624, forward strand.
AGTGGTTTACCCCCTTAATAACCCAATCGCTACCTACAACATATAAATAATATCCAACAATATTTACCAATAACAATAAGGTTTTTGAATACTCTTTTTGTTGATTTTAATTATAAACTTTTCATGTGTAGTAATTTATCATGCTAAGGAGCGACGACAAGCAAAAAAACTGAAAGCAAAATCAAACCAGACCCTCCCCTACCGATCATTTGCAATATTCAAATAAATTTATTGTTGTTTAAATTTACTAGTATGATTTTCGAATATTATCATCGTCGAAGACTTTATATATCTCCGTTTGTATTTTACATAGTATTCTCGTCTATCATTTTTTTATTACAAAATACTACAAAAAATATATTTCTTAAAATTATTGAATAGCGATGAAAATCCTCCCCAAATAACCTAAATTAAGCTATGAACATAATGAGCTTATTTAGCAGCTAGTTAATTGTATAAAACCAGAACAACAAAGCCGCTTGCACACGAAGTTAGTAGCCGAGCCAGGTCAGTAAACCAGGCCAGTATTATCTCTGTGTGCACGGTAATATTATGACAGCGCAACTGTCTCAAGCCAGCAGCGTTGCCAATATGCATCGTTAAACTTAAGAAAATCAATATGAATACAAATCAGTTTTATCAATTTTTTCAATTAACTTGCCGATTTACATTACTATCAATACTCTCGTTTTTTTTTGTTTTTGAGCGGAAAAGGAGAGTTGAAAATATTAATTGCATAATTTCTATGAACCTCTCTGTATACTTTCTGCTCTATATGTGAAAAGTCAGATTTGTATCTGTTCTTTTTTATTGTGCACTGGTCAACAAGCATAGAAAAACAACGGACTTACATGTGCGGCTTAGTGATTTGAAGAACATTTTTCAGCCTTTAAGCATGAAATAGTTTAGATTTCGTAATGTACCTATTTTATAATTAGTATAATAATATTATTATGTAATAATAAGGTTAACAAATATGTAATAAATAATAATCCAGACGGTTAGTGGAAAAACGGTAGTAGCTCTCATGGAAAAACGGTGCATCTAACGTTAAAACAGTAGGGTTAGCAACACTGCAAGCCAGTAATCCAGACAGGACAGTAGATAGAATGTCATTCTAACTTTTCAAGACAGTAACTTAATTTTTTGTTGCACTGGCAAACAACGATAGAATAATAAAAGGCTCACGTGTACAGCGTAGCGCCAGCTAGTGAATTAAAAAAAATTGTGGGCCTTTAAGCATGAAATCGTTTAGATTCCGTAGCATACCTGTTTTATAATTAATATAATGATAATATTCAACGATAATTATTATTATTTTTTAATTACTTTAAATAAATTGTAATAAATTATAATCCAAACGGTGAGTAAAAAAACGGTAGATCACTTATGAAAACGGGAAGAATGGCAGCTCTCATTGAAAAACGGTTGATTTACTTTAAAACAGTAGAGTTGGCAACACTGCTGACCTGTTCCACTGGACTTACTTACTGTCCTGGCTTTATGTGCAACCGGCATATAGTATGAAAAGATGAAAATTATAGAATAATACATAAGGAAGCCAATAAAAAACATATTAAATAATACATTTTAACAAAAAGCATATTTTCGGTATAAAAAGAGCAACAAGAATATCATTTGCATAGACGTCCTTTTGTCGTGAAAATATCTTTTCAAATATTTAGTTCAAAATTGTCCCTTGGCGTTGGATGTACCCTTTAAAGAAGCTTTTCGAGTCATTCGATTAAATTGAATGTCTGACATATTCTTTGGGGAAACGAAGTTATTCGTCGAGGTATCCCCGTTTTTTGTTGCGATTTGTGTTAAAATGTATTTGACTTGTACTGTTGTACTACAGCAAAGGTAAATGGGTAGGTGTAGAGATATAATTTTTTCAACGAATACGTTTTGTATTTTTAGCTTTATACCTATTTCTTATTTATCTTTTTATAGCTCTTGCAGGAAACGGATTGGTTAAGTTTTTTATTCATTGCAAACATATAATTTAAATTATATATTACTGAGGTACTTAATTTATTTATAGTTACCTGAAAAATTAATGCATAATGGAAAAAGCATATTCCCAAACTTCAATACTACACTTCGAATATACCCCTGCAGAAGTAGCATAACTTCAGGGCCCGGTTGTTTGAATGCTGAATAACATAATAATATTTTTATTTATATTTGAAAAAGTGTTGATAAACAGTAAATATTTAATATCTTGGTACACATGTGCCGATTTTATGTTATCCTTTTCTAATTGCATTATTTAAACGAGTATCATATGATAATCGGTATGTCAATTCGGAATACATAAAGTATGATTATATGGTTGCCTAAATTATTATTATTGTTCTTTTCAATATGTAAACAATATTTACCAATAAAAACAAGCTTTTAGATCCTCTTTTTGTTAATATTAATTGTAAACTAAGCATTTATAGTAATTTTTAACACTTAATAACACCAAGAAAAGTCACGACAAGCAATTAAACTGAAAGAAAAGAAAAACAAACATGTTTATGTCTGTCAAACATCAAAAAATCGTCTTCCCCACCGACCATAAACAGCCTTCAAACAAATCTATTCTTGTTTAAATCTAGGGTATGATCGAAGATACTACAGCTAGTGTTACCAAAACTTTTTTTTTTGTCCGAAAGCTCTATCTGTGGTTTCAGTTCTTGAACACACATTACATGGCAAACTAGGCCAATGTTAACTGTCGGTGATGTGTACATTATTCCATGTCAAGTAATATTTGCGGGGGTGTCCATACAAATAACATGTCGAATCACCTCACATTTTAATAGTTTGACATTCGAAGAGGGAAAAGCATATATGTTTGTACGGGGTGTCCTATTTTCGACATTTTTAGAGGGTATTGGAGTTTTTATCAAAGATTTAGTGTTATGGTATTCATTTTAATTTCCTACTCTTTAACGAAACGAAAAATTCCGGTGTCAAATTTGCCATGGCTTTCTTAGTTTTTTATCTGAATTTTGAAAATCTTCGTTTTTTTAGGCACATCTTGTATTTCCGTTATGCGTTAATTTATGATAAGTAAAAACTGAATTTTATACAGTTTTTATGTAGAGTTCAGTGGTGCAGTTATTTTTTTTTTGTAAAAAGTTTTGTTTTTGAGATTTTATCCAAATTTATGATTTTTTAATTATTTCACCCTGTATATTATTTTATATATTGATTAAGTATAATTTAGGAATTTCAAAAATATATAATGTATTTATTTTATTTTGAAAAACAATGTTAGAAATTGATATTTTCAATAATCAATGTAACAATAGGCCATGGCCAATTTTTAACAAACAAATGCAAAATTTTGGCAATAATAATTACATCAAAGATTAAACACTTTAAACGTTATAATGACAATGTTATTTTACATTTTTACTTTAAACAACACTGTTATTATAAAGCCAGAATACTGAAATTTGATTGCAAAGAAACAAGAACAACATTATTTCATAAAACTAAAGTAACAAAAACAAAAAGAAATACTGAAACTAAAACAACCAAGACTTTTTTTAAAAACGGTTTTCAAAATGACGGTAATTTTTTCAAATGCAATATCGGCACAGTTTTGTTATTTTTCTAATTGCATTTAAAATAATCATAAGTCTATTATGAAGCGTTTGGAAGGCCAAACCAATTGCCTCACGAAGTTTCGCTATAGATTTACGTTGTGTCTTATACACTTGATTTTGCATGAAACCCCACAGAAAAAATTCAAAATGGAAAGATCGGGAGATCATGGAGGCCATCTCACTGGTCCATTGGTACCTATTTATCCTTGAGGAAAGTTGTTGTCCAAAAATGGCCTTAACAGCTCAGAGTTGTAGCTCGGTGCATCGGCTTGTTGAAAATAAATGGAATTGAAATGGGCCAATGGAACATTTTCAAGCAATTCTGGAATAATTTCCTCAAGGATCTCTAGGTATCTACCTATTGTGAGACCCCTTCATACATCTTGTAGGCTATGCGTCGGTCCAAAATAAAACACAAGACACCAATCCCGAAGCGCCCTTGTTGTGCAATTTCGAAAATTAAATGGTCATTTTCTAAAGACCAGTGCCTCGTGTTGTGACGATTAAAAATTTCAAAAACAACATTCGTCAGCTCAGATGACAAATCTGTCAACAGATTTTTTGGTGCGGATTTGTTCTAAATACCATTGACAAAACGTTACTCGGCGCTCATCATTTCCGGGGTGTAAATGTTGCACTAGTTTAAATATATGTATATATATATATATATATATATATATATATATATATATATATATATAATTTATCGTATTTATTGTTGTCGGGAGTTGAATTTATCAGTTTGTTGAAAGCACTGCGTTTCTCAAGCTCCCGAAAATTTACATAATCTTAAATTTTCAATTGTTTAAAAAAAGGAAACGGAAATTTTCCTACGTCACCAGAAAACAAAAGTAAAATATTTTTTTTTAAGAGAGGTTGTGTGTTTTGTTGTTGTCAATTAAAAAGAATTTCATAATTTAATTAAAGTAATTAGTTAAAGTTTCCAAGTTTTGTCCTGTAAAGTAATTGTTCAACTCTCCGACAATAACAAATACGATAAATTGTGATAGGAAGAATATAAGAAAAATTAATTGATATTGAACTAAGAAGAAAATAGTGGAACGAGACTTTGGATAATATTTTGTCATTTCCTTACTATATAGGAAACGACAACAAAAAATATTATTGGAAATTTGGAAGTTTTTCAAAGAAGACAATAAATAAAAAAAACTGGAATTGTGTTTTGCAATATATTGGGACCAAGTAAAAGAAAACATAACAAGGTATTTATATCAGATAAGGCAGTAGAAAGCTTTAAATTTTTCGTAGACATTGAAAACTAGCATCAAATAATAACCTAACTTTTCTTAAAATAAAAAATAATTAAATTAGTAAATTATATTTTGCTATACTATCCTGCTAGAACAATAATAATATTTATCATCATCAATATTAGGTGTAAAACTATATTAATTACTTGAATCACAACACAGCACACGATAATTTGTTTAAAATAATATCATTTTTAAGAAATAACGACGCTTTCCATCTAAAACTGCAATATAGCCATCTATTAGACGATTACGAAACTAAAACGTTGCCAAATTTGTGATACAGGTTGTTAAAAGACAATGCATGGTAGATAAAAGTAAATAATAAGTAATAGTGATTAGAAATATTGTTGATTGAAACATAAAAATATTGACCATTTAATTTCACCTAATATTTATTAATAAGATTGTGCCATTTGTTAATATTGTTAAATAAAATTTACATTTTGTTTTTTAATCATTTTGTGTATTCATTGTCTGATTGACATCTGATAAACAACTGAACTCACCTGAGAAGGAGTCTATTTACAGGTAGGAACACATCTATATCTATATCTATATCTATATCTATATCTATATCTATATAGATAATTTGAAAACTGTAAATATTTAAAATTGGTAAAGGATAGTTATAATTTATTATAATTATTTTTTACCTGGCGCCCAACAAATAAATACTAATTTTTAATTAAATTTTGGCAATATTTTGAAAATTTAAAGAAAATAAATTCAGAGATAAATAATTACAAAGTTTCTTAAATTTTGTTAACCGAGCAAATATTTTGTGCGAGGTGCGCAAAATCACTCATAAATCGTCACGATATATGTATATATATATATGTATATGTATATGTATATGTGTATATGTATATATATATATATATATATATATGTATATATGTATATATATATATATATATATATATATATATATATAAATTTTGTATAAATAATTTAAGAAAATGTAGTTAATTTTCTGGAGTTTAAAAAGATACATTCGATTTTTTTTATAGCAGTGTAGCTACCACACTATAAAATTTTATGAACGAATTTAAAAAAGACCAAAAAGGAAGAACTCAAGCAATAAAAGAAAACATTTCCACCAAATTAGCGGGATGATTTCACCAGAATTTATGCGCAAACTTTTTGCCACAGCATCATGAGCGTCTGGACCAAATATCCCTCTCAGTCTTCGTCGCGACGCCTGTTAGTTTCCACACCGCGACACCTGTTTGGAAAAGCGCGTCCGATTCCGATAAAGTTTTCCGAAAATAATTTTTTATTTTTATTCAAATTAAATATTATTTAATTAATGATATAACTCCAAGAAATCATCTCTACTCCTTACATAAAGGGTAAGTGGAATTATATTACTTGGAAAATACAATTTTTAAAAAGTTTTTAATTTCCAGAAATGTTGTGGGATATTTAAAGAGAAAAAATATCAGCGCTGTGTTAAAAATATTGTGGAAATTCTTTTATTTCTTTCAACTAGAATGGTTTCATATTTACAAATTTAGGGAGGTTAAACTTCTTTATGGGCATAAAATGTAAAAGTTGAATTAAGTGAGTGTTACTAAAAAGTATCTCATTTATCATCAGTATAAAATATGATGATGAACAAATGAAAAGATTCCGGAAATGCATTATGCCCGTAATATTGGAGTTAAAAAAATAAGTTTTTATCCTAATTGCAACATTAGAAGAAGCTCAAAGTCTTCTTGTTATTGTAATTAATTCTTCAACATATATAGTTCATTATTTAATCCCCCTCCTACCCTTGTGGAGACGCATAAGTTCATTGAAACTTAAATTTGTAAAACTCCGATACCAGTAACTCACGTAACAAATGATGTCATCTCTTCACCTGTCATTTACCTTAGTATATAAAAGGATTCTTTAATTTTATCACATTCTTTTATAACATTATAACATGGGATTTGCGTATTCTTATAATAAATTGAAAATATAGTTATTCTTTGGGTCAGAGTGAGGCAATGATAACTGGCAGTACGGACGCAAATTAATACCTGCTAAGTGCAAATAAATGAGTTTTAAAAAATGGTTTTCGAAAAATTTTGACAAAGTAGAAGGTCCTTACCTCTTTTTTAGCGTGATCGAGCTTCCTTTGTTTCTTAATTGACTCTCTTGGGTCCACATAGCTTCCAGAAGGACTTGGTTTCTTCGGCGGACTCTCCAACGTTCTATTGAATCAATCGTAGTTATCCTAAAATCGGAGTAAACGTTCGAACTGCAGTTATTTTAAATACTAACAACTATCGAATCATATTATGTGCATGAAACAAATTGATGCAGCTTATTCTGAAAAATCATCGCAAATGAATTCTTTCATTTATAATATGTATATGCTAGTAAAATTGCAAGGTAAAAATACCTGATAAAGAGCACTGAAGCCATACGTGTGAAGGTCGCAGGAAATAGTTTTCCAGACAATATAAGAAGTCATTCTTAGATTTTGATCTCTTTATCTTTATGCCCAGTAAAACTGACATGTAGACTATTGGTATTTATTGGTAAGTGCTAAAGCTAGTACAATAAAAATAACAAATAAAATCGTAATACATAATGCACAAAGACTTGGTAGCACAGTCTGCCGCAAAAGCATAACAGCAAAAAGTGTAACAGAAAAGTACTTTAGAATTATAGCAATTTGGGCCCTGCAATCTGATTTGCAATAGAAGTGCAGCCGTATCGCGAAATATTTTTGTCGAAACTTTATTTGTTCTCAATCAAGTGCTGCAGAATGGTATCAAAATTGCGGAACCGTATGCTTGCATGTATGGCGCACTTCTGTCGAAGCAGAAGTACAGTACACTTCCACACGTAAGAATCCTTCAGATTACGTTGAAATATAATTGCTTTTGTTAAGAAATAGTCGATGAATTCCCTGTTTAAACTCGATTACAGTAGAATTACACTAGGGTTGCTACCAGGGTAGGCATATCTGTGTATGATTTTCAACCTCTATGGCGTGTCCACTTCATAAATTTAGAAGATAGCCACCTTTAAGAATTTGTCATGTAACAAAAGAAAAAGCGCGAATTTATTACTTGTAAGGAGATACTTTCATTCATATTATAGAGCAAGGTAGACGGAAGAAAGGGGCCAGGTATTTTGTGGCTAAATAACTTACGTACATGGTTACGAGCAGCTGTAAACGAAGTTTTAGTAGCCGTAAATTATTGTACTTGAGATGATGTATCGGGACCAAAGAAAAAATGAACAAAATAAATTTAGTTAGAACTCCAAAAATCTGTTTAAAGGAGGAGGCGGGGTGGCAATTAAAACTATTATGGAAACTTAGATGGCAAATCTGAAAGGTTGAGAAACGCTTAGGTAATACATTTAAAATAAAAGTAAATTCTAAAAATGTTACGCGATGAAAAATGTTCTCTTCCTTCATTCGCTCGTACTTATAATGTCAACAATTCGATCAAAAATGTATGTTAATCTATCTCGAGATATTTTCAGTTTTTTTTATAGAAAACGATCCCTCGCCGAAAATGAATGCGATTTTAAACAAACAACATCTTTGCTATATCTTTGATTAAACAATGTAAATAAAAACCAAAGTACTCAATTTATTCATGTTAATTCAAAATAGTTTGTTAACATTCGTCATATAACGTAAATCGCGATCAGTGAATGCAAACCTCGTTCCAATCATATCTTTTCCATGTTGGAGGTTGCACAGTTTGAATAAATTACGATAAAACACAATCCATCCCATTCCACCACCATCGAGATGATGCCCCACCTGTACCACCATACCGAGAAGAAAGTCAAAACTTACCCTCCCCGCCACAGTGATACGGCAGAGGTACATGTAGAGACGAAACATGTACCTCTGCCGTATCACTGTGGCGGGGAGGGTAAGTTTTGACTTTCTTGTCGGTATGGTGGTACAGGTGGGCCATCATCTCGATGGTGGTGGAATGGGATAGATTGTGTTTCATCGCAATTTATTCAAACTGTGCAACCTCTAACATGGAAAGGATATGATTGGAACGAAGTTTGCATTTACTGATCGCCATTTACGTCATTTATACACGGAGTTGCATATAGTTGTACGTTTGCTGAATGTGATTTCAGCAATACAACGGCATAATGTGGATATATCCACTGCTATTGCATCTCACACGGAGGAATCCGTGAAAGCCGCATAAACATATATATATATATATATATATATATATATATATATATATATATATATATATATATATATATATATATATATAGTAAATTAAGCAATTTCAATATTAAAATCAACTAAAATATGTATCACATAAACTCGTCAGTTGAATTAAAGTATTTTCTGGTAATAATTAGATTGCTTTTGGTAATTTATAACATTTTATCGACGAGTAGCCTGACCCACTTTGACACCTATTTAGTTTCCAGCGGGTTGGCCAATCTAATGTCTGTGCTTCTAGCTGTCGCAACTGTACAGATCTCCATGGGTCTGAAAAGACGATCCGCTTCGCATAAAGTAAATGAGATTTTGCAATATATACATCAGAAGGTAAGTATCACAAGTGATATAAATGCCTACCAGCAATCCTCTTGGAAGTCAAGCTCAGCCACAATTGTTATAGCCTTTCCCTGCAGACCAAACATTATATGCGACTCTGCCGAATTTCCCAAAGAAAGAATAGTATAGCCCAGATGGGAGTGAAAGATTGGGAAATATCCTAATCACATCGGTTGAAACATAATACCTCAAATTTCGAAGCTTGAAGAGATTTTAGCAGAGTTTCCCACCGACATGGTTAATGTGTGCACCCTGGTGAAGTTTGGGGTTTAAGTATACTCCTGAAAACTAGATATCATTCATTTGCTGCTTTAAGCCAATCGCATCCCTCAGAAAAAACACCATACTCTTAGTTTTTGCCTCGTTCGGAAGCAGGCTAGCAGGTGCAGACACAGCATCACGCAAAACTTGCTTAAGGTTGCCGAATAGGAGACTGTTATGTCTTCAGCAAAGTATTGAATCTATCGATTGTCTTAATGCATGGTAAATCATAAAAACAGATTAGAAATATTATAAACTCCAATATCGAGCTTTTTAGGATGCCTATGGTAAGTATACTTTCCGTCGATTGCGCTCCAGCAATCATTACAGCCTGGGTTTTATCTGAAGGATATGATTTTTGTTTTAGTTTTCGCAAAATAGTATTGTGGTTCACATAATGGAGACCCTTGGACAAGTTGAACCAGCACTGCTTCAAATTGGAGCCTGTGGAAGGATTCTATAATGCGAGATAGAAGATTTAAAATGCTGAAAACTGTGCTGCTATTGCTCCAGCAGTCAAATTAAGAATCAGAGAAGCAGTTGTTATGTTCAACGAAATCTATTATTCGTAATGACGTACACTTCTTTAGGATCTTGGAGTACCCTGTTTAAAGATAGGAGTAACCAGGGTCTTTTTACGAATTATAGTATAAATATTTCCTTAAAAATAATAGGATTTTAATTTAGTAAGGGGAATCACCCTTTGAACTGACTTTACCTACACAACAGATATACCAAATACATCCCTCTCACCTGGATAAATGTTATCTCAGAAAATGAAAATTGTCTATCCGGGATCAACCCTTGGAATGTAACCGACATAATCACATATAAATTTCCCTTTGCTATTCGCGGCACTTTTCAGGAATGTTACCCGCAAATAGCGTGAGCCTTTCTTGAGGTCAAGTCATAAAAAAGTATACCTAGTCCATTTAATATAATTATATTTTAAGATAAGAAGCATTTATTGCAAAACAAATTTGTATAAATTGTAAAGTTTGAAATATGTCAAAAGTTTAAACCTTTAAAATAAGTATTAAAATAAAAAGGTCACAAAAAAATATCATCTATAATTTTAATATTCCACGACAGAGTAGGGATTTATTTCACCTAAATAGTTATAAAGTTTGGTTTTCAACAAGCCTAATGTGTCAAGACTTCTAAATAATTTTGCAACTTATTATAGAAAAAACATCCCAGGTCGTGGCTTCGCCCGCACTATTTAATTGCCTGCATTATATTTCTCAACAGCAATATCTTTAAAGAACTTCTATTGGCTAAAATGAGTGACTGATATTAGAGGTCTTCAAGAGTAAATTCAACTGCGGGGGTGGCTTACCATAGACTTGCCTGATAGATAATTCGAAAGCTCCCCAAACTGAATTTTACTTTTCACCAAGATGTTGCTACGTTTGTTTGAATGTTGTAGACAATGTTGAAGATTGACTAAAATGTGGTCGGACTTGCATTGTCTTTATTTTTATGTCATGGTAAACTGTTCAAACGAAATTATTAAAACTTCAGTATACAGAAAGCCAATACATACTGGACAATATCTTAATCATAGTTCTAACCATTCTGTTCTAACAAAACGAGGAATTATACGCAACCTCTATAATCGCGCTATATCTATATGTAATAATGCCGAATCAGTGGAAAAAGAGGTAGCAAATATTAAATCCGATTTACAACAGAATGGTCCTTTAAAACTAATTGACGATTATATAAATAATTTTAGAATAACGAACACTGGACAACAAGAAACACATTCCTTCTTCACAATTCCGTATATTAAGGGAACGTCGGAGAAAATAAGATAAATTGCCAGTCGTTATAATATAAAAATAGCCTTTAAATCAGGAAATACACTTAGAGCTCATTTAACAAAAACAAAACCTAAAACTACCGATAAGAAAGAATGTGTTTACAAAGTTCCATGTGAGTGTGGTGAAATGTATATTGGAGAAACCAAACGACCACTAGAAGTTAGAATTAAAGAACATAAAACTTATACACAAAAAGAAGAAACGTCGAGATCAGGCATTGCAGAACACTTCTGGGATAAACAACACCATTTAAAATGGTCTGAGGCTGCGGCAATATAAAAGGAACCCATTATGAAAAAAAGAAAATTTATAGAAGCAGCATACATTAAAAACAATAATAGAATCTTCAGTAAACCGAGTATTGAGATACCTAATCTTTGGCAACCACTACTTTGTAACATCAAATCTTTGAGGTGTGTACAGTGAAGCGATACTTTGCGCTTCAGTGAACACAGTCCCTATATAAGCTCGTAGTATTAAGACAAAACATTCAGTTTATACTTGATAACGATTAGAGATACAACCTAATCGAAACATCGTAAAAATAAAAATAAAGACAATGCAAGTCCGACCACATTTTAGTCAAGATGTTACTATTCCAGTAAATTTTTTCCCAATTGTAAATTAAATATAAAAACTGAACGTTTACCGTGCAGATTTTCATCAGAACAAAAATGTAAATTGTGTGAGTTTGTTATGCCATCTCTTGTAAAACCGGTCTCATAAGATTAGAAAAATTTAGGTTTAGGTTATGTTGCTGTATAAATTAGTTGGAGTATTGAAATTTTGCGGGATAATCATCCGAAGATCTAGCGTGTACTTTTTCAACGTGGTATGGTTGAAGTAACTGTTCTGTTAGAGTTTCATGTACAATCCATTTTGGAACATTGTTTCGTGTCACGAGCTTACTTATGCTGTTTGAAGAATTGTCAGCAATATATTTCAAAATTTGTTCCTCTACGTAAGGGTCTCGAGCTTTCCTGGAAGGCCCTAACCGCCACGTAGCTGCAAAAATGATCCTGAATAAAACATGTAAAAAATTAATTCGTTAAATCTAATAATTATTTTCTAATCTTAGGCTTCGTTTAACCCTTTGAAAGGTTTTTGGACTTGGCATTGTTTGAGCTGGAAATTTTTCAGCATAAAGTTTTCTTGCCTTCGAACAATTTGATAGCGCTTCACCATAAATTAAATGCATATCAGCATACTCTGCGTAAGAATATTCTTTCATTTTCTAAAATTATTTTTACTTGAAAGCTGTTTTGACAAGTTCTGTCAATAGTAATTCATTGTGTAGGTATTAACAATAACAACCTGATTTTTACCTGTTTGTGGTTAGCATTAGTAACTTTTGAGTGTTTCAGATAAAAACCGATTTATTTCGAAAATCGCCAGTTTTATCGAAATAAATTTAGAGTATTTTTTTTTGAAGAGGAATGACCAAAGTATTTAAAAAATCTGTTTTCAGCTCTGTAAAAATTAGGCCCAACGAGTGTGGCTGCAAGTCCGTTCCTGACTTCTCTGAGGATTTAAAACATCTACTGTAGTATGGTTTAATGAATCTTCATGGCCTTTATTAATTAATAAAATTTCATTAAATTATACAAGTCGGTTCAAAACTTAGAGGCGATAAGGTAAATCGCTGGGTATCCCTTTAGGACTCTGTATCTTCGTAAAGGGGCACTTTAGGATTTTTTTTTCTATGTCAAAGTAGGGTTATTGTGACCTCCCCTGTAGGCTCCCGAGGAATTAGGAGATATTTACCGGACACTCTGTATATACAGTGTCTGTAAATTTTGCCTTTGTTTTATTAGTTCCACTAGCGAGACAATTAGGTGGTGAAGATGCGTATGGAGAGAGAATCAGAGTTCAATTTGCAGGAAATTAACCTTTTATCATTTTTTTTAACGGCCTGAACGAGTAAAACCGTAATTTCCTAACCTAATGTATATGAATGTTTCAAATTTGCCTTTGGTGTCTGTATATTGCAAAATATATATGTATATATTTTTTGTTTATCTTCAAAAGTTCGCTGTCTGAGCACTTTAAAATGCCCTCTTGGGAAAATAATATCTAGACGGGGAGTACACTTAATACCAGCATAGCAAATAAAGCGAATAATCAAATAACGTTTACCAATCTGTTGAGAATCAAAAACTTTTTTGGCGAACTTCTTTCTTTTCCTTTTATCAAATTTATTCTTGGCAAGCAAAGCATTGTAATTGTTGATTTGAATATTCTGCTCGAATCTATAGTATCTTGAGTTGTTTTGTTATACGATTTTTCAAACATTTATTGGTTTCATGTATATCAGTGGCGGCTTTTCCTTAGGCTGCAGGTTCGCGCAACCCCCCAAAAAATTGTAAAGTAAAGTAAAAGATACTAATAACTACAAGTACAAATATTTTTTTAATTTCTACTGATAATTTAATGATAAAATTTAAATCCATTCTTTACCTAGATTATACGCGAACAGCAGTCAATTATTGAAATAATTTAACTTACTTCGCCTAAATATCAAGGATAATTTGTCTGTATTAGAGTATATAGAGCCGCGAAAATTACGCACAGGAAATTAAACAACAACTAAATAAAATAGACCAGAGTAATGATATCGAAAGACTATGGAAACAAATGAAAGAAACAATTACAGATACAGCAGAACTAATGATCGGAAAAAGCAGGAAGAGAACAAGAAAATGGTTTGATAAAGAATGTCAAGAAAAATTACAAGACAAACAGAAGAAACGAAACATTATGATTCAACAAGAAACAACAGAAAACAAAGAAAGCTATACAAGATTCCGACGAGAAACAAGAAAACTAATTAGACAAAAGAAAAGGGAATATGAAAAACAGCAATATGAGGAAATGGAAAGGAATAGACAAGACTCAAACAGTCGAGCGTCAAATGAGAAGAAAGGCTTCAGACCTAACTCTGTATCTATACTTCCAAAGAATAATGATGAACTCATAATCAACAAAGAGGAGATACTCCACACATGGCAAGAATATTTCGAAAGTCTACTAAACATACATCAAGAGGAAGAACATAGAGATGATATATAATATTGGGGTGGACCCACCGGTAGAGGACCCAACAAGGCAGCTACTTGAAAAAGGATGGGAATTCAATAGAACTATCCACAATCTTTTCATCGACTTCCGACAAGCATATGACAGCATTAAAAGGGGTCAACCGTGGAATGCAATGGCAAAAATTTCGATTCCAAAAAAACTGATCCAAGTATGTGTAAATGGCTGTAGATCCAGGGTACGAATAGGTAACCAACTTTCAGAATCGTTTGAAATAAACAGTGGCCTAAAACAAGGAGACGCACTGTCACTCCTTCTCTTTAATATAATCCTAGAAAAAGTAGTAAGAACAACACAAATTAGAACAGAACTAATAACAGTAAATTACTACTAGCATACGCGGACGACATTGATATTGTTGGAAACACCGTCACCAATGTAAAGGAAACTTTCAACAAAATAGAGATAGAGGCAAGGAAAACCGGTCTAATGGTCAATGAGGAGAAAACCAAATACATGCGCATAAACAGACAAAAGAATCGAGATAGAATAGGACAAAATGTAACAATAGACACATATAACTTTGAAAGAGTGGAGCGTTTTAAATATCTCGGAGCGACAATCACTGCAGATAACGATATCACAGAGGAGATAAAAGGGAGAATTCAGGCAGCAAACATATGTATGTATAGTCTCAACAACACCATCAAATTCATGAACCTAACACTAACCTCAAAAATCAGGATATGTAAAACAGTGATTAGACCAGTGTTCATGTATGGCTGTGAGACGTGGATGCTGACAAAAGTAATGGAAATGAAACTTAGATGTTTTGAGAGGAAAATCCTTAGAAGGATTTTCGGACCGTATCACGACTCCAATACTAATCAATACCGAATAAGAACAAATGCCGAGGTCAAAAAGATATATAACGCTAGCGACATCGTACAAAAAATTAAATCCCAACGCCTAAGATAGGCTGGCCATGTCCATAGGCTCCCTAATAACCGCCTTACCAAGTTAATTTGGGAGGAGGCCCCGACAGGGAAAAGATCCTTAGGACGCCCAAGAATGCGATGGAGAGATAACATATGGTTAGATTTCAGAACAATGAGGTTACCCACTGACCCAGCTATCATGGATGACCGTGTGAGATGGAAGCAAGTTGTGCAGTCAGCCAAGATCCACCCCGAGTTGTAGGGCTACTAAAGAAGAAGAAGAGTATTATGCCTGGAAACGTTATCGCTTTGCTCGTGTGCAATTTTAATGCACTCCAAGCTAATCCATTGGAGCGTATATGGAGTTGCCTATCTAAGACGTGGAGATTAATTTCGTCCCATAAGCTCCATGTAAGTTGCAAGACGACTTGCAAACCTATGTTTAATTTGCCCCACAAAATATCCCTCTACTAGAAAAATTTCTCTTATGCGGCTTACTGGACGAGTATTTGAACTTCTAATTTCAGTCGCGGGTGGCGACTCCTTACAGAACTGACCGTCATATATGAAACTGAAGAATTAGATCAAATTTTGGGAGCTCTTGTACGTTATGACTATCTTTTGCAAAACATCGAGCTATGTGAGACATTTAGTGAAGTTCAAAAACTTTTAAAAATTTTAATTACTATTCCGATGGCATCGGTTGAAGCAGAACGGTGTTTTTCTACCCTCAAACGGATAAAAACGTTTTTACGGAATCCTATGAGACAAGAAAGACTTTCTGCTTTGGCAATTCTTTCTAAAGAAAGAGATCTTATCGAGAGCACACCTGATTTCAATCAGCGGTTATTGATAATATATATAACAATGATCGGCGAATGGAATTTCTTTAAAAATAATTCACACAGTAAGTTATACCTGCATTTTGTTTTGACTGCTATATTTTTAAAATTAATATTTTGTAAGAACCTAACAGTAAAATTTTTATAAAACAGATAAGACCATAGACATAAGTGTAGGACGTAATAAAATGTTAGGTTAAAGTCGCGAAAAAAAAAGAAGAAATTTGAACGTTGCCAGCGGTGTCGCCGTGTCAAAACTTTTTTAGATTTTTAAAAGTCACCGATGAAAAATTTAAAGGGGGTTCAATTAGGAGCCTTACTTTTGTCTTTAGATTAATATTTGGTATGGACTTTACAGTCAAACTTTTAAAAGAACAGGTAAGATCATAGACAGGGGTAGGACGTAATAAAATGTCAGGTTGAACGTGCGAAAAAAATAAGAAATTCCGACTTCGCAGAGTTTATTCTTGCGTTAAGAAAAAAAGCTCAACTTGTTCCCCTTAGTGCAAAGAATAAAATTTTAAGCCGAGCTTATTTATTAAACCGGACTTACAAAAGCTAAGCTTCAGTTTCAAATGCTGCAAGTGGGGGATAAGTGCAATCGCGGGTCAAAATGTTCGCTACAGGTATACAGTGACTCGAAGTAGATTTTATCTTAAAGTCCGAATATGTTTATCCCAAAGTCTTGCTGCTTACGATCACTTGCACACCTATAAAAAATCGCTAAAAATAAAACGCAAAAAGCGCAAATTATGCACGTATGGTACGAAACCTGACCATAATTGTGCCATTACCTTAGGAAAGTTATGTTTAGAAATATATAATCACTTCAAAAAAAAAAGCTTTCATAATCACAAAAAGTCAGAAAACGTAAAAAAACCGAGTGAACCGACGCGCCGTCACAAATAAAAATGGTATTTGTCACGTATTTTTCACCCATTCACTGAATTCGCCCTTGATCGTACGATAGCGTAAAAGCGATTTGTGGAGTTGATCGATTTAACAATTTATCATACTATCTAGAAACCTTAAACTTTAATGAAAATAAATCAGTTTAACACTGTAAATTGTTCCTAAATATAATATGAAATATATCACAATAATAATAAATTTATCTCATGAAAATTGAATACAAACAAGTAAAGGGTGTTTTTTTTTATAGAGGTATAGAAATTTAAGTTGGCAACACTTTTTTAACTGGCGGCCATTTTGTCAGCTGTCAAGTCATTTATGTTTAGTTTGGTTTGGCATTTCAACATGAATAGACTGACGCCTGAACAACGCTTCCAAATTGTGCAAATTTATTTTGAAAATCATGGTTCTGTTCGAAATACGTATCGCGCACTACGTCCATTTTACGGTCAACATAATCGTCCATCACAGCAATTAATTCGATTAACTATGGAACGTTCTCGTACCACGTTTACTCTAAATGATAATACGCATCCACAGAGACGTCGAACAGTGCGTACAGAAGAAGTCATTGCTGCTGTAGAGCATAGCGTAGAGGAAGACCCGAATCAGTCTATCCGCCATCGTGCACAGGAATTGGATATGTGTCCATTCACTTTATGGAAGATTTTGCGGAAAGATCTTGGTTTGCATGCTTACAAAATCCAACTCGTGCAAGAATTGAAGCCACACGATCACCTAGCAAGGCGTAGATTCGGTGAATGGGCCCAAAATAAGATTGCCGTTGATCCCGATTTTCATAGGCGAATTTTGTTTAGCGATGAAGCTCACTTTTGTTTGAATGGATACGTCAATAAACAAAACTGCCGAATTTGGAGTGATGATAATCCTCAAGTGTATGTTGAGACACCGTTACATCCAGAAAAACTGACTGTTTGGTGTGCTTTATGGGCTGGTGGAATCATTGGTCCGTACTTCTTTAAAAACGATGCTGGTCAGAACGTTACAGTCAATGGTGACCGCTATAGAGCCATGATTACTGACTTTTTCGTTTATCACTTGAACAACCATGATGTGCAGGAGCTGTGGTTTCAACAAGACGGCGCAACATGTCACACAACTCGTGCCACAATTGATTTATTGAAGGAAACGTTTGGTAACCGCATAGTTTCACGTTTCGGACCCGTAAATTGGCCTCTAAGATCGTGCAACTTAACGCCGCTAGACTATTTTCTGTGGGGATATGTAAAGTCGCTAGTCTACGCCGATAAGCCCGAAACGATTGATCACTTGGAGGATAACTTTCGCCGCGTTATTGCCGATATACGGCCACAAATGTTGGAAAAAGTCATCGAAAATTGGACCTCCAGATTAGACTACGTCCGAGTCAGCCGTGGCGGTCATATGCCAGAAGTCATATTTAAATTATAATGCCAGAAGGTTATCTTTCGAATAAAGTAAATTTCATGTCAATTTAAAAAATTCATCTTTGTTTTATTCCATTTAAAAGTTCTATACCTCTATAAAAAACACCCTTCATTTTACTTTCTTTTTTGCTAAAACAGCTAGTAAATATCTATTGGTTGTGACACACTGTTGGTGTTTTCTTTTTGTAAACAAGCAGTGTCCATTTCTTTTTACGTCCACAATCGTGTCTGTTCGCAAAAAATTTAAGTATCAATCTAAGTCTGCTAGTTCAAACAATTTTTACTAGCTATTTTTTTTTATTTATTTGTTGTAACAATAAAGTAAAATGATACTTACTTAGAAATAATAATTCCAGAAGTAAATCAGTTATTTTATAATCGTGGTTCTATTTTTAATAATTTATGCATTAATTGAAGAACAGTTTATTTTTAAAAATCCATTGATAAACAAATTTTCTCACAATTATGAGGATGGTTCGATAAGTTCTCGGCCCGATAAAGATTTTTGAAAATTTTTTTATTTATTTTTCAACATAGTTCAATACATTTAGACTAACGATGTTCCAACATTTTAATACCCGTAGTATAATGCGATTTGTCCAACTCTGCAAAATAACCGATTGTCGCTGCTCTGACCTCGTTATTTGAAGGGAATTGTCGTTCAGCGAGCCATTTTTTCAAGTTTGGGAAGAGAAAGTAATCGCTGGGAGCCAGATCCGGCGAATATGGCTCATGTGGAATCACTTCGAAACGTAGGTCATGGAGTTTTGCAGCAACAACCATAGATTTGTGTGCAGGCGCGTTATCCTGATGAAAGAGTACTTTTTTTGGCAAAATGTGGACTTTTAGCCTTAATCACACGCTGAAAACGGTCCAGTAGTGAAGCGTAATACTTCCCGGTGATGGTCTTGCCTTGTTCTGAATAGTCTATAAGCACCACGCCACGTGAATCCCAAAAAACTGTTGCCATGACTTTTCCTGCAGACGGAACAATTTTTGCCTCTTTTGGCGTACTTTCACCTGCCCCCACCCACTGTTTAGACTGTTACTTTGTCTCTGGCGTGTAATGATGAATCCATGTTTCATCTACAGTTATAAAACGTCGAAGAAACTTAGCAGGATTGCGTCTGACTAAGTCTAAACACTCTTGTGAAGTGTTCATTCGAAGGCGTTTTTGGTCGACTGTTAACAAACGCGGCACCCATCGTGCATAAAGCTTTTTCATGCCAAGAACATCATGTAAAATATAGTGAACACGATCTATCGAGATGTTTGCTATACCAGCAAGCTCCTGTACTTTCAGTCGGGGGTCATGAAGTATGACATTGTGAATTTTTGTGGCAATTTCGTCAGTTGTAGCGGTTTTTGGGAGTCCTGAGCGCTCATCATCTTAAATTGATGTACGACTACGATTAAATCCAGCCGTCCATTTTTTTACGATGGAGAAGAATCCTTTAAATTAGAGTCTAACTCATTTTTAATGTCCGTAGGAGTTAAGCCCTTTAAAGTAATGTACTTACTGCACAAAAACATCTAAAACTTTGCAGGGCGTCATCACAAGGTTAATGCTTACAAAATATTATAGTTATTTGATCCTACCAACACCCTCTCTGTTCCAGGCCGAGAACTTATCGAACCACCCTCGTATACTGCACAATTATGCGTTTATGATACCCGACACATTGACTAAAAACAATCTCAGTGATTCCTAGAATAGATTTCATATAAAATCTTAAGAATTCATTACTGTACAATTCGTGTAAAAATACTCAAGAAATTCTCAAAAAAGCGCTTTAAATTGAAACAAAAACGTCTTTTAAATCACTTGTATGTAATCTTTACTGACTGATATTATTCTTTTTATTGCAAATTATGAAGAGTCGCTCTGTATATATAGTTTACACTGAACCAAATAATTTATAATTTACATATTGGCCGTTAAAATATTAATTTTGTTTCCGTCAACACATTTTTACCCCATAAACTTTTACGATTTTTATTAATATGTTTAGGTAAAAATCAGCTGTATGTTTAAATATAAATTAAAAGTTTAATGTTAAGGAAAATACCTTTGATTTTTGATGATCGGTGAGTGAGTAAGTGTCAAAATACCAAAACATTGCATTAAATTAACTTAAAAACTGGACAAAACAAAAACATGAAATTTGGAAGTTAAATCCGGTTTGCAGAGATTTAAAATTATCCTATCATACATTAAAATAGCTTAGAAAAAGAAATGTAAAGAATATAACATATCAAATATAAAAGATAAAGAGAAGAACATAATAATAAACGAATACAGAAGAATGGAAATAAGAAGAACTGCTTTGTAGAATTAACATCTATGGAAATAATAGGACAACAAAACGATGCAGAAGAAGAAAGTGTAGAATAAGAAATCGATAGCATGAAAGAAGATGAATTAGATATAGCGTTAAAAAAGACAAAATGGCGGCCATTTTACACATTTTCTCAATTTATATTTGCTTTTAGTTAGTTTTTTCAATCTTTTTAAAATACATACATGTACTTCCGATATTTATTTTAAAAATTGCATGATTATTACAGCAGATTGGTATATGTATGCAATAGACAATATTTTTTTCCTTGCCAAACCGCTCATTCAATGAGAATTTTTCAAGAGGTAAACAGTTTACAATATCTAGGTT
This sequence comes from Diaprepes abbreviatus, assembly GCA_034092305.1. Classification (NCBI taxonomy): domain Eukaryota; kingdom Metazoa; phylum Arthropoda; class Insecta; order Coleoptera; family Curculionidae; genus Diaprepes; species Diaprepes abbreviatus. Next base: position 9,432,966 of record JASJET010000200.1, read on the forward strand.
GTTTAACGTTGATGACATAAAAAATCTATAGCGATATTTACAAGTGAAGTCACTTTCATAACACTTACACCATCGGATATAATTAAGTTGACTTAAATCGACCAATTTTGATGTCAAGAGTCTGATATTAAACGTTGTACACGTATTTTCCGGACACTATGTATAATCATTTGGTTAGAGTAAAATTTTACACGAGGGGCCAATGACAATTTTCTTGCCAATGTCATTCAGTTAAACAAGATGCTGAACTTCTATGAGAAAAACCAAGAGATCAAGAGAAGGAACTAGAGTATTGCCCCTGCCAAACATGGCAAGTACCAAGTAGTAACCTTTAACTGGAACCAACACAAAGTACTTTTGAATACCGTATATTCTTACCTTAAAGTTATAAAATTCTTGTTATCAAGGAAACTTCGTAAACCAGGCTAGAACCTTCCTCTCTGCTTTTTCCCTCATATCATTTGTCCATTTTATCCTTAGCCTTTCCTGTATCTTCCCGAAACTCGCGCTTCAAACACTATTTTAATCAGTTTGCAGGTTTCGTCTAAAAATATTGTTTACAATTTTATCTCTTCTGCTTCTGTTTTCTATTATTTTCAATAATATCGTTTCCGTTGCATTGATTCATGACTCTTGTCTTTTTGATAAGGTCCATAAACCGTTACTTTACACGAGTGCTTACTTTAAGATTATATTGTGGGATTTCTTCTGTATCCGATATCAACGCCATGTCGTCTGCAAACATCAACTTATTCAGTTGTGTTGTTTTCATTTGCCAGTAACCCAAAGTCAATTGTTTCGTCTTTTTCTTTTTATCCTTGTTTAACATTTTATCTTGTTTCAAATTATTTTCATTTTTCATTGTTGAATCATCAATGAACAAATGAACGAACAAAGGTGGTAATACTTGATCTATAGATGCCTAGGCCTCATTGGGTCTTTACATCCCGTCCTAGCTGCAGATCACTCGAGGCCGATCACCTTTGCGAATCCAAGCGACCTCGTTAATTGAACTTGTCCAACTATTTCCGGTAACATAATTGTATCTCCGAAATGTCTCGCTCTTAGTCTGTTGAGTGCTGGGTACTTTCCGAGGGCATGGGCAACAATTTCATCCTCTTCCAGATACCATCTGCACATCGGGTCGTCTGCGATACTGATCTTTTGAAGGTGACCATGTCTTGTGAATAATCCTACCATAATTCGCAGCTCTTTCCTTCTTAAAGGGAGAAGCTCTCTAGTAAGCCGTGCACCAGGTTCAGTTATATGTTCCTTGGCACACCTTATTCCAGGAGCTCTTCTTCAGATGCAATATATATGCTTTCCAGCAACAATTTGAATTCCCTTTTACCAACGGCAATTGAGACAGGTAGAATTGGTTGAGGTCCATATGGTTCAGTTGCGGTAGCCGCTTGTTCCAATTCCGAGATGCTCTAGGCAACTGAGACGATAAACTCCGGGCCTCTTTATCTATGTATCTTTATCTATGTGTAAGTGGAAAGGAGGCTGGTACTCCAGGATTTCTAGAGCCCTGGTGGAGGCAGTCTTCATCGCACTTAATATTCCCACACAAACTGTTCTTTGAACTTTGTCTAGTTGAAGAAGGTTTTTGCGCTTTGCTGTACTAGGACACCATACAATAGCGGCGTACGTTATCATGGGGCGGATCGCCATAGTGCACACAAAGTCTTCTTCACAAGCCCAGAAAGCACGTATGGACGTCTTGGCTCGAGCCTCAATATGATTATCCCAGCTCAGTCGTGAGTCCAGAATTACTTCCAGGTATTTAACTGTCCCCTTGTATTGAATAGTCCCTCCTGACAATGTAATTGTGGTCTCCCCATTTTTATCTTTTTTGTAAAGATTACCTCCTCGGCCTTGTCCGGGTTTATTCTGAGCCCTTCCCGCGGTATATTAAATGTTTTAAAATATATATTTATTGTAAGTAATAATGGCGTTATCAAGAATGTATGCACATGTTGAATGAGAGGAACTCATATGTGATCTTCCTCTGAGGAAGAGTATTTTTTAATGATTTAATATGCATAATGATTTAATTTTTGATAATTGGTTTAAAAAAACGATTTTGCTGATTTAAATTTTGGATTTTCGGTATTTTATAAGTTTATGGAGATTTTGATTTTCTTATATAACATTAATTTTTAATACTTTAGCAAATTCCGACTTCTTAATTCAGTTGCCATTGTTTTGATTTATTATTTGTCTTATTCAGATATTTACTGATTGTTTCCCATACTTTTTGTAATTATTTCTTGCATTATGGAATATTAATTAGAAAATGCACAACTCAAATAATAAAATAAGTCGACTTGCTTGAATCTCTTTCTCGACTTTATAAAAACATTGCGTAATAAAATACTTTGTATTTCAAGATTTTAAGTCAAACCTAGTTCTATTTTTAAATAACAAATTTTTGGTCGTTTCACCCTTTGAAAATATGCCGTATACTGTATAATAAAGCGAATTTTATTTTCCCATAATATTTTGTATACTATAATACAAAAATAAATGATGATATTCAGGTTCGTCGTTCGCAAAGTCATACATTGTGCTCTATGGGATTTGCATAAAATATTGGTGTACACAAACTACTGCGCCAACATCGTAAGACATCCTTAATCTTCTTTAGGTTTCCTGACTGAGGTAATTTTTTCTTCTTTTCTAGTTTATGATATAAAAGGAATATGGCGGGTAATTTAAAATTTTCCGAGACTTTTATATTATCCTTAGTTATCAAGTATTTATAAAAAATGGATGACATACGAAATCACAATATATCATGAAAGAAAGTTTTTCTGTAATTTCTGTTTGTATATCGGCACCAATCTTGAAAGCTGTTGAATTATCTTGATCCGTATTCACTATTCTCGGTTTGACCATGTTCCAAGATAGCTTAAATAAAAAGAAAAAATCCCTTACCCGTTATTTATTTACCTATATTTATTTTAGTGCTGAAAAGTGTAGTTACTTTTAAGGACTATTCGTTACTTTCGTCTCTAGAATTTGTTATTCTGGAATCGTTATTTTAGTTATTTTCGTTAGAATAAATAATATTGTAACTGATATATTTTAGGTCTTTAATTGAATAATTTATATTCTGTGTTAAATATGAAATTTAATACTGAATATTACGTATATATTGGTTTAAATTAAAAAAGTGTTAAATGGTAATATATAGAAAAAATATACACATCAAAGAATATACATACAAATAAAACAAATATTTTTTCGGAAAAAATCTTCAATCCGTATTTAACAATAAGAAAAAAAATATATGCAATTTTAAATACAGACAAAAATGTTATAAATGTTTATTCCGATGTAAAAGGTGCAATATTTATTTGACATGTTTTGCCTTCAAACAATTTTCCTCGCTCGGTTATGACTTGATCAGATTTTGAAAAAACTAGTTCACATGGTACGGATGTGGAACCTATACGTAAGTATTTCCTTGCCAGTTGAGATAACCAAGGGTACTTTTTCTTTGCCTTGCCACCAATCTAGAGGGTCTTTCTTTCTTTCCAAATTAGCCTCTTCTATGTACATGCGTATTTCTGCAATTGCCAGAGTGGTTGGATTGTTTACAGGTTTGAAAGATTTTATAGAATTATCAAAATATTGCCAAATAATATCTTAGCTTTCTTCGCATATTGTTTTTTCTTCAGAGATTTATATTTCATTTCTCTGACATGCAGCCGTTTGTTTTTGTTTCTTTTTTATTATACTAACTAATTCAACCTGAAGTTCGTCTTTTACTCGTTCCAAATAATCTTCTTTAACAAAACCCATTATTTTGAAAAATGGATCAAGAAAAGTCGCTTTACACATTGTTATATTATTTTCTAGGTCTCCAAAACGAGATGCAAGTGAATCTAAAAAAAATTATCAAATCTCTTCCCACTTGACTTGTAATTTTAAGTTTAATTCTTTCCAACGTTGATATAAGCCCTTTAACTACGAGGATAACTTTTCAAAGAGTGATTTGTTTTTTAGAGCTCATTTCTACAGTTATAGTCTCGAAGGGTTTTAATATTTGGCATAGCTTTCTCAATAGATTCCATTCTTCTTCCGTTGGGACCACTGGATTATGTAGAACTGCTACGGTGCCCGCTAGTGGTTCGAATAACTTAACTACCCTCTTAAACATGTAGGCACATTTCTTATCATTTTATTTTGTGTTCGAGTGCTGATAAGTTTAGAGGAACTTCTATTAAAATCGCCAAAGTTTTTCTGATATATTTCCGGCAGTATGTTTTTCGTCGTATTTAAAGCTGGACAATAAACATCCTTAGTTTAACCAATCAATTGTTATAAAATATACTATCAGTACTTAGGGTTACATATTGTGTATTTTTAAGAACTTCTTTTAACTTCAAAACTTTTTCGTGATATCTATCCGGCAATAGAGATTTGATAAATGTAAGTCTACTAGGTAAAATGTAAAATGGTTCAAGTTCTCCTAACAGTTCTCTAAATCTACAATCTTGAACAATCGAAAATGGTTGTAGTTCATTAATAATCATATTAAGGATAATGTTATGGATGCCGAGCGTTTGCCGCAACCGAGTATAAGGAAAGACACGACTCAGCCGCTAAGATACACCACCAAGAGTTAGCAGAAAAGTTAAACCTATAACAGGTAGAAAAAGTGCCTTATTACAAATACAATTCGGAGCCTATTCTTGAGAACAAAAAGTTCAAGTTATACTGGGACTGAACGGTTCTGACAGACCAGATATTATACTAATAGATAAAATTTCTAGGCGAACTACACTAATCGACATTGCTGTACCTAACAACAACAACAACCTAACACCAAAATACAACGAGAAGATCGCCAAATACAGAGATCTGGAGGTGCAAATCCGAAGACAATGGGCAATGAATAGCGTCCAAACGATTCCCATAGTACTGTCAATAACTGGAGTGATACCAAAGAACCTCCTGCAGAACATCAAGGGACTGGGCCTTAGTGAGCATCTGTATAAGACGATGCAGAAACCAATTCTCCTAGCAACCGCGCGAACCGTCCGAAAGTTCATAGGAAATACAGCAGACCACATCTCCTAGGACCCGATAAAATGGAAACGGTTCCCACAGAGCTTCATACTTTTGGTATCTTTGTGTACCTGGTATGAGTCAATATTCCCTGGAGGGAGTGTGAAGCTGTTTGGCTTGTAAATCATTAAAAATATTAATTATTTGTCGAAGTAAAGATTTAAGTTTAAAAATATTGCCTTTTAAATTTGTTTATGTTTTAGTTTTTTCTGAAGGTTTCTGATATAGTTCCTCGTTGTCTTCTGCTGAAGTTGACGGCAAAGATGAAAGACCTAGGTATATAAAAAATTTGAAAAACAGCTCAACTATTATTTTACGCATATAAACACCTGGTTGGTTTATTAAAATTTATTCCGAGTTTACGTTTTCAAGTTACAAGGTCGACTTTTTTGCGGCAAGTTCTTCTAATGACATTGTTGGGTGTTTCGATTTAAAATGTAATATATTAACACTTTGCTTTAGCATCAGATAATAATGTAAAATGAATCCAGATAGAACTTCTCTTCTCTGCTTCCCTTTCTCAACCCTAATTTTTTTTTAAATCTGCTCAATTTATTTTATCGCGCGTTAAACATATTTGGCATTATCATTGTTAGTAAATTCAGAATATATTTATTATTTTCTATCTATATTACTACTTACTTATGTATGTGACATTTTAAATAACCAGGAAGTAAATAATAAAAGTAAAGAGGCAGACGTAAAACATACCCACTGAACTATTATCTATGCTAATGGCTATAACGTCAACAAAGAATAAAATCTATCCCTTGTATTAGAAATACAATTTCTTATCTTATTTCGGCAAAATCATTTTAATCTGCCCGCTTCTGCATCTAAGGATAAAAGCTCTTCTGTCCTGTGGTTTCGCTCGGAAAACAAAACTTCAAAATTGCCGACACCCCAAATTCCCAATAAACGGCCAAAATAATCCAGTGTTTAGCGGAGCCGTTCCCGAATTCCTCGTCCACTCTTCTAGTCAGCTGTTTCGTGACTATAAAGAGACCGCCCGGCTGGCCTGGGCTCACGAGAATAAAATAGTAGTTCTTTAGTTATTTCGGATCTCGTCTTGGACTAAGGGTATTTCGGTAATGTAACGAATTGCTGAGGTATGAGTCTTTTATAAATAGAAGACTCGTTATTTTAGTGATTGGTTTGTTTTTGTAATGATTAATATTGTTATTTTCATCACTAATTTATTTTATCCTCTTGGAAGTATACCTGATTCGAGGCAATCCATCTGTGCTATTGTACTTTTCACTCTTCCAGTGACGTAGGGTAGGTTTCTGCCACCTGGGGCTGATTCAAAAATTGCCGCCTCCTCCTTTCTGCAATTTGAGATAATACGGTTAATATAAAGACAAACTTTTTACAGTGAAGAAAATTTAAGCTGCAAATTCGAGAACTTTAAATAAAAAAACTTTTTCCAAAAACTTAAAGTTCGTAAAACCTAGAATACAAAATTTAATTGTAAATATATGTTTTGAATTTTTATATTCATCGGTTATTTAAAGCAATATTATTATTTAAAAAATATATTGTTAATGAACCCTTAAAAATATTATCGAAACTAGAGAATGTTGCAATATAATAAATATTTTTAACATTAACTTTAAAAATAATCAGTTCCGTATAAAAATAAAATAAAAGTGTGTTATTCATTTAAAAATATCGTTAGCAACTCTTCGAGTGTATTTTCAGATAAAAGATTTTGAAATTCTATTAAAAATTTTCTACATTTTATAAAAATTGATAATTAAAAAACTACATTTACACCCACAACAAGAATCTTAAAAAGTTGGCATGTCTAATGTAAATTTGTGCAATGAGTAATCGTTAGTTATCCGTATTATACTTTGAAAATACACACTAATACTGACATATTCGTATATACAGCAATACTTCTTATTTATAAAAAGATGTACCAAAATTGTAAAAGTACGGGAAATGACTGGCAGTGAGAGTCTTTTAGATTACCGAGTCGGTGGGTTTTTAGAAATCTCTAGTCTTCACAGCACTGGTGTTTCCGTTCCAGGTGTCCGTGCACCCATTGCTTCGCACTTTCTTACATTTCGCATACAATGTCCGGTTGGCCTTTTAAGTACTGTTTGTAATAGTGTGATCCTGGTCCTGAACTTTGCACGTCATTTTAGTGCTTCACCCAGTAGAAGGTAAACTGACTGGAACATTTTCTCTCGGCACCTCTTCTTTCTTCCTTGGCACACTTGTTTTAGGATGGCGCCTAGAGCTGGTTGTAATCTATTGCTTGCCTGATGAGCGCGTCAGAACTAAGGCCCGGTTGTTTGAACGCTGAATAACGTAATAATATTTTTCTTTATATTTGAAAAGTGTTGATAAACAGTAGATATTTAATTTCTTGGACACACATACTGATTTTATGCTATCCTTTTCTAATTGCATTTTTTAAACAAGTATCATTTAATTATCGGTACGTCAATTCTGAATACATACAGTATGAATATATGGTTGCCTAAATTTTCATTATTGTTATTTTCAGGACGTAAACAATATTTACCAATAAAAATAAGTTTTAAATTCTCTCTTTGTTAATATTAATTGTAAACTTCGCTTTAATAATAATTTCTAATACTTAAAAACATCGAAAAAAGTCACGACAAGCAATTAAACTAAAAGACAAGATATAAACATGTTTATGTCTGTCAAACATCAAAAAAGCGTCTCCCCCACCGACCATAAACAGCCTTCAAACAAATCTATTGTTGTTTAAATCTAGGGTATGATCGAAGGTCTCTGCTTTTAAGAAGACTCTAGCGTCCTTCTGTCTCAGGATATCCCTTAAGGGAGTCCATCTAAGTTTCCTATATATTTGCTCGTTTCTAACGAATCACGAAGACGAAACATTTAGAGCCATCCTCAATACTATGTTTTCCTGAGCTTCTGGTCTCTTAAAGTGTGTCGTAGCTGCGTAGTCACAAGCTGCAAATCCGTCAAATAGGTCCTAGTATGACCTCGATGATTGTCAGATTATTCTTAAGGCTCATTTTGCTTGCTCTGTTGAGCAGCGGATAGAGCTGTCTTCTAGCAAATTTGAATTTGTTGATCGTAGCTGTGATGTGCTTGTCCCATCTCAGGCCTTTATCTATCGTCACACCTAGATATTTGGCTTGCTCAGTCTATCTGATATCTTCGCCATCGATATCTATCTTTTCGCCAGGGTCTTTTCTTCTCGCTGTCAAGATAGCTTTAAGTCCACAAACAACTTGAGCTTCGGGAATGAAAAGAAGTTGTACGGTGCCATATTAGGTGAAAACTATGCTAGTGAAATGATATTAGTTATGAAAAATGGCTGAAGTATGAGCCGGTGCATGCAACTATTGTTGTGCTCCGTTGTTTGCATGTGACCTCATGCAAACAAAAACATTTCTCATCAATCGCTGAACCTCAGGAAGGAATTTTTGGCGAACCACACCATGATAATCGAAGAAAACTATGAGCATGACTTTAATTTTTGATTTGCTTTGACGTATTCTTTTTGGGCTTTGTTTTTTCAGCCTTCATTTAGGTGATTGTTGCAATGCTTCCATGTGAAACTTGTATACCCATGTCTCATTCTTAGTAACAACGGATTTCAAAATGTTTGTGAATTTAGGATATTTTCAACTCACGTTCTAGTTCTTTAACTAATATGTGATAGTTTTTAAGTACCATAATCTTTGTTTGAGCGATGTGATCATCGTTAGTTAATAATGACACGTCCAGGATGCATTTTTCGCATGGTAAAAATAATGTCCAATGAAAACCGCTGTAACTCATTTACTAATGTGTGTAGCTTCATGAAATTTCATATTATTATCACTCATAGTTTTACAAACTTAGAAAAAAATATGCGCGGATTAAACTCAAAATTGTCATTTATTTCCGGACAGATGGTATCTTATGTTGTCTTTTAAGGATGGCCCAGAACTGTATCTGTATAAAGATTTATAAAATAGCCGGAGGGGGTCATTAAAAATTAATAAAAATTGTACTCCTACTAAAGCCTGTAGAACTTAAAACCCAAAAAGCTCTTGGGGATCTTAATTTTTTACTTACTGTGGCTTAACGAGAAATATACAATTTCAAAGAATATTCGTTGATTTCAGTCATAGTTCATTAGTAAAAGTACACAGAAAAGGGAATTTTTGAATACGTAAAATTTAATTTTTCAACCATCTATGTATTTATTCAAAAGCTAAGTCAATTAATTAGAAATGTTTCAGCCTGAAGAAAATACACATGCACAAAATAAACTTTATATCTAAAATTAAATATAGACAGTAACAATATGCTATGTAAAATCCTGTTAATTAACTACAAATATTTTACTATAAACTACAACTTTGTGGAGGTACTTGAAACAAAATCTAATTACTCTAAGAAGTTATTAGCCAGCTGAGAATCACAACAAATAAAAGAGTTTTGACCATAATTAGTTAATTGTCAATAATAACTATAAAAGATCCGAGATGATAAAGCTAGAGGAATTATTATTGTACCAGCTTGAACTTTTCAGCGTTGGTACCCACTGTTTGGTTCAATATTAGAACAAGAACTTGTTGTTTTCCCTCCTAATGAAAAACTGCCATCTTTCATCAGATTAACGCACCTATTCGGGAAGAAAATTTCGGTGGTTGTTGGAATCTTATTTTGTAGGAGTTAAAGTTAGATAACGTACCAAATATATCCATGGAAATTGTTAGGCTTCCATAACCATAATCAATACAATTAAGCCGTATGATGCTGATATAAAGCTGTGGTGGTCTTTTAGAAAAAATAAAGATTTAGAATTATTTCTAGCTTCTTTCGAAGGTTTTAGATTTTCTTACTATTTAATTCAAGAAAGAAGCTTCCTTTGAAAGTATAAAATTCTCTCGATCTGTGCTTGCGCGGATTTAAGGGCAGACTATAACATCGAATTTTTGAACTAAGGAATTTTTCAAACGTGTCTATAGTTTCCTTACCCAAAGGATACTTTGTTAGGAGAATTAACATACAAATTGTGGGCTTTTGGTACTAGTAACAGAATAACGGGTTCAGATGTTGACTAATATCAATAAAATAGTAAATAAATTGACGACTTCAAGTATTAACAGACTTGAAACTTTGAACTAAAATGTTATTTTGTTCCTTACAAGTTAAACTTCAAGCAAACAAGATGTTTTATTAAAAGCATATAATTTTCTACTTACTTTACTTTATGTTAAATTTATCTATCCTAATTTATCATTATATTTTGAAAAATAAACGATTTTAGTTGGTTTGCTACAACTTGCTTTAAACAGCTAACTCCTCCCTTTATTTATGAAACGAGGCCGAAATATAATTAAGAGATCAGATGAACTTACTTTAAGTGAAGTTCGATCTGGATTTTATGAGGCCTCATTGAAGTAAATAAGTCCCCCCCCCACCTTCATTCGTTCCCTTCCTTTGCAACAATTAGACTTTAAAGAAGATTGAATTATGCCATGAATGCAGGTGCTGAGAGGAGGCTTGTTTGTTTTGCTTTGAAATAGTGTCTTATCGTCTTATGTACTTAAATGAGGCTTCATATATTTCAGATCGAATTTCACTTATGGTAAATTCACACAAATATGTTAAATTTGACAAATAAAAAAATGAAGAAACTTTATTTATTTTCAATTTCAAACATGAGTTAAAAAGATAATAATTCATTTCATTCAATGGTTTGACAATGTTATTGGTTGTTATTTCGTAAAGAAAGAGACAAATAAACGAACGTCCATTAAGTGATTAAGTTATTTTTGCTGCACAACGATCAGTTTTGTAAAAAGCAATATTTTATTATTGTAAGAATATTCACACGTTTACAAGAGGGAAAACCTAAAAATATCAATAAATGATATACGCTTTTCTAGCTTGGAAAAGAAAACAAATAATGATGATGTCTGTTGTATAAATGATGTCTAGAAGGTGTATTTATTTGTTTTTATTACGGAAATTCAATAAATTTTATAGTTTAGAAATAAATTGAGATGCGAGTTCTGTATGTGTGAAGAGCATCTTTAATAATAGTGTACTGTAGAAAATACAACTTATTTATACACATTTTAATGGATAATTGAAGTTTAAATTAAATTGCTTTACATTTAGGGGAAGGTGGGGCAAAATGGGACAGTGAATGTTTAATGTTAAATAAAATATATATCTTCATAGAAAAGGAAAACAATCTGTATTTCAATATAGGAATATTTCTTTATTACACAACCTATTACCAAAGTAAAAAATTAATTTTTCTCCAGTTTACTTAATAGGTGAGGTAAGATGGGGTACTTTACAGCACGAAATAGAATAAGGAATAATAATTATATAATTTGAATTTAACGTAAAAAAGTTTGTTCAATAAAAAAAACAGATTTCTGTAACAAAGTTATTTAATTAAAGCTCAAAAAAACTATGTTTTTTCTAACGAATCTTTGTAATGTAAATAAAATTTTCAGTCAGGTAATAATTCAGTGTAATTCAACAATTCTTCTTCTGCAACTAGAGCTTAGACCTCCGGGATAAACAATTGTAATTTTGTAAACACTATCAGAACTATAGGTTTGAAATTTGCCTATTATTAAGTATACTGTTAAAAATAACCTTAAATTTAATGCAAATTTAAAGTCCATTCTAAATTAATTTTAATAATTTTGTACCAAAAATCGTGAACAATTTACATTTACTTTGAATTTACAGCAATTCATTGAAATATCAGTTCGTTGTACATTAAATTTGATTAAATGGTATCTTAAATTTCAATAAAGTAACTGTAAAGATATGTCAACTTCTTTACATTAAAATTAATTCACATATACACTGATACTAAAGGACTATATTACATGAGATTCCGGGAGATGGCGCAACTTGTATTGAACTTTTTGCTTAATATGATATATGTTGTTTAAAGGACTCAATTTTTTTATGGTGACGTGTATATGTTTGCTCCGTACTGACGGGAACCAGTGAGTTCGAAACCGGCCTAGATGACGGACACTCCTTATGGAAAAAATGTTCATTTTTCCTGGTGGTTTCAGAATTTTTTTAACTCATATTAATGTTGGTGCATTAAATATGTGATAACATATCTCAAATTCAATGAACATTAGCTGTATATTTATTGTACATAGCCACCTAAAAAAGTAATGATCAAATTTTAAATTTAATGTATGATTACATTAAATTTAATGGAATAAATTAATCTAAATTAATATAAATTATTAAATTTATTGCATTATATTAATGCATTTAATAAACGGTTGTGAAATTTGCTTCCAGCACATTTACATTAAATTTAATGCATTTCCTTTTTATAGTGTACTTAATGATCTATCTTTTTACCCTACATCTAAATCGTATTTGTAGGTTCATTCTTTTGAAGGTATTGTTTATCAAGCAATTATGATGCTAGTTCATTGTCGCAGACACAGTTATTACAATAAACTAGTGACTCTGACCTCTACAAGATACGAAGTCATGATAAGATCATTTACAAATACGGCTAAAAATCCTCTAAAAACACTATTTAATATACATTTTCATCTCCGAAATTCGTCTTTGCCATGGTGTTACCAAAAAAAGTTAATTTTTATCAATATCTTAAAAACAATGTAGGTGGGAAATAAAAAATAATTTTTACGTAGTTACCATGGCAACAGTGTGGCGAAGGGTAACAAGTTAAAATATTTAGAATACTGAAATTTCTGTTTGCTCTAAGGAAGTTAAATAAACCTTTGCTTATTTTAAAGGGTCCTGGATCCTTATTACATTTTGTTATAGACAATTTTAAGGTTAACTTGCACAGGATGGACAAATTTAGTTGTTTTTATAGGCTAATTAAAAAACCGTAACCTGTACAAAAAAATCTGACCCCCCCATTCTCGAGCTCTTCTTTGGAGAAACATATGAATGTGAAAACAGATCATGGCTGTCATGATTCGTTTACGATCTACAGGGCCATTTTCAAATTTGACCAAATTCTAATATGGTGTATAGTTTGCTTATTACTTAAGATATCAAAAAATGAAAAAAACTTTCTATGAGCATTGTTTTACGTAGAATACATTGGCACTCTCATTTTTTTCCCGATTACCAGGAATGAGATACGACTTAAAGTTGTATCTTTTCAAATGGAACACCCTATATATTTTTAGCTTAATAGTTTGCATTTATTTTTTCCTTTGAAATGATATATCATAGTTGATATTTCTTATTATCGTAAGTCCTCAACTTTTACAAAATTTTGCTTTAAATGTGATAAATTGAATAAGGAATTATTTTATCTTGGTCGGCGTATGTCATCTAAATCAAAGTTTTTTCGTTTGACGTTTAAGGATTTTTCATTAATTTCTATCTTTATAATTACTCAATACTGAGAATTTGAAATTTTTTATTTATGGAACATTCAGCAGGTCAGAAGCAAATAAAAATTTTGATATTTATATGTATTTTAAGTATAATAAATTAAAAAACCAGTATATTAGTAATATCAGTAAAATTCCATTTAAAGCAAATGTTAAAACTGATATTCGTCATTTTGAATATTTAAATTGCATCTTTTTATAATATCCCGAATTTGATTGAGTAATTAAAAACAAACAAATTAATGAAAAATCCTTAAACGTCAAACGAAAAAACTTTGATTTAGATGATATACTCCTACCAAGATAAAATAATTCCTTATTTATTAAATTTAAAGCAAAATTTTGTAAAGGTTGAGGACTTACGATCATAATAAATATCAACTATGATATATCATTTCAAAGGAAAAAAAAACTATTAAGATAAAAATATATATGGTGTCCCATTTAAAAAAATACAACTTATAGTCGTATCTCATTTCTGGTGATCGGAAATAAAAAAAATAAAAGCGCCAATGTATTCTACGTAAAAAAGTGCCCATAGAAATTTTTTTCGTTTTTTGATATCTTAAGTAATACCCAAACTATACACAATAATCGAATGAACCATGATCTGTTTTCGCATTCATATGTTTCTCTAAAAAAGAGCTCTAGAATGGGGGGTCAGATTTTTTTTACAGGTTGTGGTTTTTAAATTAACACGAAATTTGCCCACCCTGTACATTTAACAAAAAATGACATAATTTCTTAAAACTTAACTGCATAGAGCTGTTAAATACTGTTTTATAGCCCATTCGAAGAAATAGACCAGAAAGCCAGAAACTGATATCTTTTTTCATTGCAAATAAATTGCAAATATATATAGTAAGACACTGTTAAAAGGTCTGCCTTTACTTTTTCTCTTACAGAACGTTAACTGTTCTTTGACATTTTAAAGGTGTTTTTACCAGTTGGGACGTTCTTTAATTAATTTAGTTATTTATTTAGAAAACGTAACAATAATTTAAATATTGCGTTTATTGATGATTTATGACGATATAAAATAAAGGAATAAATTTATATACTCATATTTCCAATAAACGCAATATTTAGAATATTAATGCATTTCCTAAACTATCTTTTTAGATTTTGAACGTTGTATATCGCCAAGTAAGTGAAAAATAAAGGAAAACCTATGACAATGCTTTACTATTTTCTGACAAATTTTGTACGAATGTAGATTTCGATTTTCTGTTTTCAGATTTGTTTTTCTTGACTAATGGGCTATAGAATAATTGAAAACAGATCTATAGTTACATTTAAATTTTTAGGAAAACGAGATAAATAGATATATTTTTTAATTGGCGCCCCCCTTTCGTTTACCTTACGAGTTTTAAAATAATTCAGGCCAATTTTTTACGCCACGTTTCTAGGGGAATAGTCACTCGTTTTCCTAAATGTTTAACTCTCTACATTAAAATAAAACTTGGGCTTAGCGTTGGTGTAGTGGTCGAGTGATCGGTTTTGTTGGAATTAAAAATTGTAATTAATATCCTGGAAATTTTTAAATTAATATATATATATATATATATATATATATATATATATATATATATATATATATATATATATATATATATATATATATATATATATATATATTAGGCCCGGGTTGTGGTTAAATCTGGAAGTTTGCAAGACCAAACGGCAGGAGGATGACAAGGTTATTTTTATTAGTAGTTGGAAACAACAAAATCAGAAATTTAATTAAAAATATAAATAAACCATTTCATCAAAGATAATCTAACTGATTTAAATATTGTACTTTCTTCATGTTCATGACCATCTTTGAATGTAAACAAATTTAATTATAACATGAAAACGTAGAACACATTACCAAGAAAATTGAAATTTAAATTGAAACCAATTTATTTTTATTTGATTGTTTGTCTGAATTTCCCACAAGAGTTTAAAAAGTCAGGAAGGTGTGCTATTTTGTAGTTTTAGGTGAATAAAGTTTACTTTTACTCATCTAAAAATATAAATGACTTACTGATTGTTTTCCAGTTTCGTTTATATAAAACTTATTTAATCTTCCTTTATCGTCTTTAGGGGCATGGCGAGTTGTGTGGAAAAAGAACAATTGTGTTAACAATGGTTTTTATGGTAATTATGTTAACAATAGTATGAGAAATTACCAGTTTATTTCCATTAACCTTTCATCAAATCTACATTCCAGCTCTCTGAATAAAAAACACAACTTGCACAGGGTGTTATATATTAAAGGATCATCAGATTATTCAAAGCAAAGTTGCTTCATTATGTGCCTAATAGTTGTTTTTTAAAAAGTCTAAATTCCTTCTGAAATATGCCTCGATAATAAATTCTTCTAATACATATCTAATTTTTTTCTTGTAACTCTAGAAATTTTCAAACTTGAATATAAACCTGCAGTTACCGCAATAACTAAACTACCTTCAATTGCATTAATAAAAAGTGGATAAGTATTATGAATTTTAGTGCTTTGTTGAAGTAACAAGTGTTACAAAAGGTCATATTTCGAATTTAGATTTTTAAAATAAGCAAAAGATGCAAAAGAAAAGACAGATTTGTATTTAAAAATTTTATCTGTATTATGATATCAAATTAAGAGTTAAGACAAAAAAACGTAGCTTTATGGAAATAGAAGAGTACGTTAATTCAGTAATACAGGGTGTCTCAAAAGAAAGTTCACATTTAAAAAATCGATTTAAAAAAAAATCAGGACTTTATTGAAAAAATGTTTATTACATATTAAAATACATTGTTTGGGAATTTATTTTTTAAAAATGATATCGTTCAAATGTAATCCGTTGCGCTCACGCCATTCATTTAATCGAGCACTAAAATTGCCCATGACGGCTCGGCAGGTATTCTCCGTGATGTCTGCCATTTCGTTGCGGATATTTTCTTTTAATTGTGCCAGGGAAGTCAGTTTGTTGGCGTAAACTTTTGATTTGACATAACCCCATAGGAAAAAGTCCATAGGTGATAAATCAGGACTGCGTGGAGGCCAACTTATGTCACCTTTCTTGGAGATCAATTTGCCAGGAAAAATTTCACGCACTCGTGGCAGAGACATGTTGGACGTGTGTGAAGTCGCTCCGTCTTGCTAGAACCATGTTCTTTGGTTATAGCCAGGAAAATTTTGCAGTTCAGGCACGAAGAAGTCGTCTAACATCTCCACATACCGCTCTGAAGTCACAGTTACTGTGCGTTCCCTTTCATCTTCAAAAAAGTACGGGCCGATAATTCCTCGCGCCGACATCGCAGCCCATACAGTCGCTTTCGGCGAATGTAGAGGTTTCTGATGTTTGTGTTTTGGATTGTTTGCACTCCAATAGCGGCAATTTTGCTTGTTTACATGACCATTAAGATGAAAATGGGCTTCATCCGAAAAGAAAATGTTGGTAAACGTTGAAAAGCGTTCAGTCATCTGGTTTACGAAGTCAAGCCTCTGACCAGCATCCTGAGGCTTCAATTCTTACACCAACTGAATTTTATAGGGGTTCAGCTTTAAATCTTTGTGTAAAATGCGGAATAATGATGACCTAAGCACATTTAAAGCAACAGCACGCATACGAATCGAAACGTTTGGGTCGTCACGAACAGACTGAGTAACACTTTCTACGTTTTCGACCGTTCTCGAAGACCTCGGACGCCCGGATTTTGATTTATCTAGTGTTGAACCGGTCTCTTCAAACTTCTGGACCCATTTTCCAATAAGCCGAGCGCTTGGCGCATCATTTAAGTGACGAATATGTCGAAAATTGCAGAATTTTCTAGGCCCTACAGTCGCCGAATTACCGTTTTTGTAAAACTCACGTTCGCACAAAGCACGGTCCGCTCCTGAGAAACGCTCCATAGCGACTAAATTCCCAAGAGCAATAAGCAAAACAAATGTGTACTTTCTTTTGAGACACCCTGTATTTTTAAAAAATAGATTTTCCAAAATATAAAAATTAAAATGAAAATTTCGTTCCCTCAAATTTTTGCGTTTTCAATTTAAACATGTAAAGATTTGTTGCTTTTAATTTTATTAAGTTAACTAAATTATCAAATATACTAACAAAATATTCTATTTAATTTTTTTCTTTAAACATATATATTTAACTTCTTTAGACACAGATGCAGAAAATTCAGAAACTTTTGGAAGGATTCCAGTAAAATATATATAGACACAAACCCTGCAGTTTAATTTCTGTTTTAAAACTTTAATACATTTACTTAAAATTAGAATTAAAATGAAATATGCACGTTTGGTCTTAAACAAGTTTCAGAATAATGTAAAAGAAAGAAATCTCCAAATCTCGTTAATAATTTACCTACTAGATTTAAAGTTCTTATAATTTCTTAAAGTTCTCTTATATAATATTGAAATTTCGTGTTGGTATAGTAAGATAAAGTTAAATAAGAGTTTGAGTTATATAAATTTTAATTTTATTTAAAGTGTACAGGGCAGTAGAGAATTAAGGGAGGCGAAGGGGGCGGTTCGCCCTGGGCCTCTGGCCCTGGGGGGCTTCCATGTCTCAATAAGTTCTTCTTAATGAAATCCCAAATAAGGCCAAAGATATTTAGTTAGTAAAAGGCAGTTTAGAGTTGGAGGTCCCGTACACTGTTAAAAATAACTTTAAATTTCATGCAAATTTAATGTCCATTCTTAATTAAATTTTAATGATTTTGTATTTTAAACCGTGAATGATTTACATTTACTTTGAATTTAAAGCAAATTCATTGAAATATCAGTTCCTTGTACATTAAATTTCTTTAAATGGTATCTTAAATTTCAATAAAGTAACTAAAAAGATATTTAAACTTCTGTACATTAAAATTAATTCGCATATACCCTAATACTAACGGGAATTACATTATTATTCAATATACATTGCATGAAATTCCGGGAGATGGCGTAACTAACCTGAACTTTCCGTTTAGTATGATATATTTTGCTTAGAAGACACAATTTTTTTATAGTGAGGTGTACATGTCTGCCTGGTACTGACGGAACCCAATGATTTTGAAATCGGTTTAGATGGTGGACACTACCTATGGGAAAAGTGTTCACCTTTTTCTGGTAGTTTCAAAATTTTTTTTAACTCATATTAATGTTGGTGAATTAAATATGTGATAACATATCTCAAATTCAATGAACATCGGCTTTACATTTAATGGACATAGTCACCTTAAAAAGTAATGATCAACCTTTAAATTTAATATAAGATTACATAAAATTTAATGGAATAAACTAATTTAGATAAATGTAAATTTTTGCATTACATTAAACGCATTTAATAAACGTTTATGAAATTTGCTTCCAGCACATTTACCTTAAATTTAATGCATTTCTATTTACAGTGTACACATGCATTTTCTTTTATTACTGAACCGCCAAAAATCCAGAATTTTATTTTCGGTACAACTATTTATATCTCCATATTTTGCCAACTTTTTCGGCACCACAATTGTTCATAGGAATATTTCAACAATTGTTTAAAGTGTTAATAACAATTACAAAAAATGTAATTTTTTAGTGTTCCGCTGAAAAAATGTTTTCTAAGAAGAAAAATTTAATTTGTATTTAATGTTTATGTTTGTTGGTTTTTATTGTAACATTTCACCTTAGAGCTTAACTTTCTTATTCAACTTGTTACTTTGTTAGGTTTCTGCCCCGATAATTAAATAAATGTGTAAAGACTCTCTAGTTAATATTCATATTTTTTGAGAAACATGATAAGTAGGTAAAAAATACATATAAATTTTTGGTTTTAATTTATTTCTTGTCTAAATTAGATACTGCTTAAGGGGGGCAAGATTCTTGATTAGACTTGTATGAGGATGGCCGTTTCATATTTCAGTACTTAATGTCGGTGACAAATATTATGGGAAAGGTTCCGTCTAAGCTTTCGATAACCCTTTAGAAAAGCCTACAAAGAGACTTACGTTAGGCTTTTCTAAAAGGTTATCATAAGCTTAGACGGAACCTTTCCCATAATATTTGTCATCGAGATAAGGTAATTACTGAAAGCTTCTATGAAAGTTTATACAGCACTGTTTCATCCTAGCATGGAACTCACTACGCCATTACGTTCGGTACAAACCATCATTTCGTAACTATGCACTATAAACATATTTTAAAATTAAAAAAACAGTAAACAAGACTCAGTGGCGACATCTCGATGGATCACTCAGTAACACTTTCAAAAAAGATATATTATATACGAGGCTTATACGATAATTTCACGAATTCTTAATGGAAGCTTCTATTGGAGTTTGCAGCAAAATATCCGTCAAGATTCTAAGAAGGTTCTAGAATGACTACAGAAAGCCTTCTTAAAAGAATCGATTTGGAATGACGGAAACTTTCCTTGAAATCTTACTGCAAAGTTGAACTAAACTTCAAAGTTTGCTTATTTGATAGATTGCTATTTTTTCTTTGATGATTGTATGTTACCTTTCAGAAACTTGCAAGAAGGTTTCACAAAATTTTCTGAAAGTATGTAAATACATCCTTGATGTTAGCTTCCATAAGATTTACAGTAAGGAAAATACGTAACAGACTTACATGTTGCTTTCATGAATTCTTAATTGAAGATTATATTCGAGTTTGTAGTAAATTACATATCAAGATTCTGAGAAGGTTACTGCACGAATATAAAAAGTTTTCTTAGAAGTATCAGTTTAGAATATAAGGGGTTCACTATCAATTTTTATTTTGGTTACATCAGGGGTCCCACAAGGTTCACATATGGGCCCTCTTCTTTTTAACTTATTTATTAATGACATACATGAAATAACAAGGTCTTGCAAATTCTTGTTATTCGCCAACGATCTTAAGCTATTTCTAACAATTTCAAACTTGGATGATTGTGTTAAAATCCAAGAAGATTTAAATTCACTTTTTGATTGGTCTCTTTTCAATGGCTTACATCTTAATAAGGACAAGTGCTTAGTTATATCTTTCACTAAATCTAGGAATGCTATTGCTTTCGATTACCAAATCAACACAAATCTTCTATCAAGAGTGACTGAGATTAGGGATCTGGGGGGTGTTATTTGACAGTTCATTGTTATTTATTTCCCACATCAATAATCTAGCTAGTAAAGCTTTCCGCAGTCTTGGTTTTATTACTAGAAATTCACGAGCATTTTCAATATCTACATTTAGAATTCTGTATCTTACTCTTGTTGGTAGCATCGTATCTTTTTCATCTATAGTATGGCCACCCTATTATTTTAATCACATTTACATCTTGGAAAGGATTCAAAACACATTTCTCAGAACCTGTGCTTATAGATTGAACTTACAAAATTTATCCATGGTAGATCTGAGGTCTTAGGTTTTTGAGTTTGTTAATTTATTATTTACTTTAAGTGATTTATTAGTTACTATTTATGATGATTAGAACATTTTATTTTTATTGTAAATATTTGAAAATGGGGACATCCCGTAAATAAATAAATAAATAAAGAGAATATCAGAAACTTTTTTTGAAATCCTGTTGGAGAGTTACATTAAACTTCTCAGTTTGCTTACTTTTAGATACATATTCCTTTTTAAGAAAATTACATGTTATCTTTCAGAAAATTGTAAGAAGGTTACACGAAAGTTTCCGAAAATATGAAAAAATATCTTAGCTTGAATAAAGTTTGCATTAGGATTTCAAGGATAATATAAAAGAGGCTTATATGTTGATTTCTTGAATTCTTAACGGAATCTTCAAGTTTGCAGCAAATTATCCATAAAGGTTCTTAGAAGGTTGCTGGATGATTATAGAAAACTTTCTTGAAAATATCAATATGGAATAACAACGCTTTTCTTGAAATCTTACTGAAAAGTTAAGTTAAGATACCCACTTTGCTTACTTGGTAAATTACAATGTCTTTTCTTGGAAGACTGCAAGTTATTTTCCAGAAACTTTCAGGAAGGTTTCATGAAACTTTCACAGTTGGTTTCATGTTAATCTTGCATGTACATTTTTTTTATGTTTCTCAGAATCTTTCATGAAAGATCACATGAGATCCGTTAAAAAATCTATTCATAAGCTTTCTGGAAAGTTCTTGGAAGATTACTTAGGAAACTTACAAGAAACTTGTATCGGAAAGTTTTTATGCGATGTGTGGAAGCTTTGATGCTATGTGGGGTAAGATCGTCATGTGACATGCCCTAAGATTGAGACATCTCTGTGCATTAGTAACACCAGAGTATATAAAATATTGATATAACGTTGTACATTCCATAGTATTAGTTTGTGTTCATAGTTTGTAGAGTTTTAGGTATATTTTCTAATGTAGAGAGGTGCGATCAATTCCAGAAGAGGTTAGTTCAGGTTAGAAAATTAGAAAAAAAGTGAACTGAAATTGTATGCCAGTGGAAACTAGAAAATAAAAAGCAAAAATGGAAGAACAACTTCAAAGTAGTTTTAATCAGATGTTGATGATGATACAGGATATGAAAAAAGTCAAGAAGATATGAAGAGAAGCCAAGAAGGTATGATGAAAAATCTAGATGATATGAAACAAGAATTAAAGACAAGCCAAGAAAACATGAAATAAGAATTGAAAGAAGAGAATATGAAACAAGAATTGATGACACCAAAAACAAGCCAAGAAGACATTAAAAAAATCAAGAAAGTATAAAAGAAGATCTAAAAACAAGCCTGGAGGACATGAGACAGGAACTTAAGACAAGTCAAGAAGATATGAAACAAGAATTGAAAGACGACATTAAAAAAATCAAGAAGATATGGAGTGCATTGAATAAGAAATGCAACAGAAGATTAGCTAGATTAGAGAAGACGCACATGGCGAAGTACAACATAGGGTGACGGGAATCCAGAAACAGATGCAACAATTACATCTCCAAATTAGAGAATATGTACATGGCGAAATACAACATGAGGTGACAGGAATCCACAAACTAATACTATGAAATATAAAACGCTACAAAGGTCGTTACATTAGAAAATATACCTTAAACCCTACCAACTACGAACACAAACTAATACTATGAAATATACAACGCTATAAAGTTCGTAACATTGCCCCCCTTCCAAGCCTTGATCGTCCCGATCAACCTTCTTGATCTTGATAATGGGCCAATCTGTCCAGATGCACGACTTTCATCTTCGCATGAGGGTTTTTTTGAATTCGGTACACCAGATCGTTTAGTCGAGTCACTAGGTTGTACGGACCTTCCCATGCCTTTTGAAGTTTTGGTGAACGCCCTTTGGTTCTTTTCGTATTGTACAACCAAACTCTTTCACTAACCATGAATCCACCAGTATTGGCTTTGAGGTCATAGCGAGTCTTCATTCTATCGCTTTCTATTTGTAACTTTTGACGGACTTCTTCGTGTCAGACCTGCAGCTGCTTACTAAGTTGGTTGGAGTAGTCTTCCCAAGTTGCTTCAGAATCGGTTGGACGTCTAGCAAGCAAATCGACTGGAACACATAATTCCTTTCCAAAAATTATGCTAGCAGGTGTTTTTCTAGTGGCTTCGTGAATAGCTGAATGATAGGCTAGTAAAAATGGCTGAATGCATTTATTTCAGTTATTTTATTGTTCATTTACTTGTATCTTTATGTAATTCTCCAGTGTTCTGTTAAATCTCTCAACCTTTTCATCTGACTGTGGATGTAGGGGTGTTGTTCTAGTTTTGTGGATTTTCAGAAGCTTGCAAAGGTTTGTAACATTAGAAAATATACCTAAAACCCTCCAAACTACGAACACAAACTAATACTATGAAATGTACAATGCTATGAAGTTCGTAACAATATTGTAAAGGAATTTTGCTTTGAAGAAACTATGTTCCCGTTGGATTCTGAATATAATCGTTCAAAAAAACGTACGTGTCGATTGGTACAAGGAAATATTCAAAAAATAAAAACTCGTTGCTTCAAAAAATATTTAACGATCGTATTAGGTGACGAGTCTTGTTTCTATGAGTATGAACTCCAAAGTATTTATTTACTGTATAATGAGCTATAACTAATTAAATTTTAATTTTTCTTTAGAGCGAATTTTAGCAGATTTGGTAAAATTTGAAAGTTTTATTATTGATGAATTAAAAAAAAATTAGGAGATAAATTCCGTTCAGTTATAACGAAAAAATATATTAAAAAGATATGTGTACATTGAATACTTTTACTAGACATCTGTTCGTTTAAAGATTCAACAGAATACTCAAGCGTGTAACGTTTTCGCTAATATCTATGGAATATCACGTTTTACTTTTCTATTCTAAACTGAAAATCGCAAATCTTCGCATAGCGCATAATACTTTGTAGTGTTGCATGTATGTATATGCGGAATAAAAACATTACCTGGCATTGTCTCTAACACACATGAAATATTTACATAGACACCATGATTTATCTCTTATCTTTCTTAAAGAATTTTCCATTAAATTTCCTTTTATATCTACCTTCTTGAGCTCTTTTTATCTGGATATTGTGGATATTCACATATAAAAACTATTAAAAAAGCTCACGTTTCTTTTATTCGTCGGTAACTTTCCTACTCCTTTAAAGAGAAGCGATGTCATGTCCAGGTTTTATGATTTGAAAAATATTATTTTTAGGATTTTCTTTTGTATACTTTTATCTCTGAATATTCTGGAAATAATGCATAGAATGACTATATATTTGCAACCTATATTTTTCATTTAATTGATTTATGCTTTTATGATTTTTATACCTGGTGTTTATTATACTTTTCATTTGATACAAAACAACTGGTCAAGTGCATGTTGGACACGCAATATGTTCGGGTTTCGTGGGTATCGTAGTTCTTTTTTTTTGTAATTTCATTGCAGATGTGTTTTTGAATTAATTCGAAGGATGAATTTGCAAAACTTTATTATGGAAAGCATATCGAAACATGGAAGATTAAATTTCAATTAATTTTCGTTTTATTTTTGATAATTATTCGGAAAAGTGGAAACACCGAATTTTACGAATTTTTTGATGATTTCTTCATACCTCCTATTTTCGGGTGGTAGAACACGAATATGAAATTTTGTTTTCCGATCTAGCAGGGTTTCCCAAAAAAAAAATTCATTTTCACTCATATAACTTGTATTTCCTTGTCACTACCTTCAAATTTTGGGAATTTCAAGTTCAATTTAGAAACATAAAACAACATTTAATCATTTTTTTAACAAAGTTTATATAAATAACTGCGGAAAAATGTGAATTTTCCATAAAAACTTAAAAAAACTGTCTGGTCATATTTTGAAGGGGGGAGGAGTTTGACAGAAACACGTGATTTACATGCGATGTTACTACGTTGACGTGGATTTTAAATTTCACTTACGAGAGAAAACTTGGTAATTCAAATGTAATTAATTGTGATCATTCCAGGATTGTAACATAAAATGTGGGAAAAGGTGTAGAATTGGAATGCCAAAGATAAACATATCGTTTGGCAAGCTACGTTGGTCTACAAACAAAGATAAAAATTAAATTTACCTTAACTAACCCCAACTAAACTAAACTAGATTTCACAAAACCAGTTATTTTCTTAAAAGAGCCATTCATGGGCACAACTTTAAAGCCTCTAACGGTGAGTAGTTTATGTTTTGGTATCCCTACTTTGTTTGACTGGCGTTAACACTATTTTTAATTTTTCATTTATTTTGGGGAAAGTTGGGGGAAAATCCTGTTTTATGGCACTTGGGAAAAGGGCGCCTTTTGTACCGTTTGTTTAAACAATTTAAATAGTTATTTTCTGTGTTTTTATTTTTTTCTTAATTTATATTCTAGCGAGCTATTTATAAGTGTGTATCTTCAAAATTGACCTTGTTACATTTTGTTTATTAATGGAATGGCCAACAGGAGCAATCATTGTAGTACTTTAGAATTGTTAATCATTATTAATTATAAGTTTCTCATTGTATATAATTTCGTTTTCTATCTATTTTTGTTAAAAGTTTTAAGAAACTTATTTGGTTTAATTTTATAAAAACCT
This sequence comes from Diaprepes abbreviatus, assembly GCA_034092305.1. Taxonomy (NCBI): domain Eukaryota; kingdom Metazoa; phylum Arthropoda; class Insecta; order Coleoptera; family Curculionidae; genus Diaprepes; species Diaprepes abbreviatus. The sequence goes on from JASJET010000200.1 coordinate 9,458,411, forward strand.
TCACTCAATTAAACTCGCAAGCGCGCTCATGAAGAACTTCAGTACAAGAGGCGAGATCTGATCAGCTAGATAGCCTTACCCGAGTCCAGAAGTCCTGAGTTTTAGGAATGGTAAGCCCTAAATAACCTTTAGTTGTTTAATACTAAAACTGCAAGAGCCAATAGGAACGAGCAGACTTCCAGAATGCCTTTGTCATTGTGATATTTATTTATAGGTTTTTAGAATAGCTACTAACTATTTGGGACAACAGTAAATCGTGGGCGAAACAGCCATACTCGACCAAAATATTCTGTTGCTATAACATTTAGAGAAAATTGGCTTTCTTATTTCATAAGCTGATATTTTTATGCAAAAAAGAAACATATTTTCTTAAGCCACTTGTGTACATATATAAATATATAAATAATCATTACATAATCTATACCTTACTTTTGTAAAGAATGCATGTATGTTTTCAAGTCAAATTAAATAAATAACAATTTGTATAACAATATTTGTAAGTTCCATAAATCATTGGCATAATTTTAAAAAAGGAATAAAAGTCGAAAAAATGTGAGATTTTTCAAAATAGTTTTTTCCACTAAAATATATAAACAAATGGTTTGGTTCAGTTATATGTATGAGTGATTTGAGACAATATTTTTATTGTAAATTGACGTAAAAATGCCAGCTTAGCGAATAAAAAAATCGGATTTCTCAAAATGTTATTGCAACCACTGACCTCTACAATGGACCCCCTACTCTTGTCGGCTGCTAAAGCCAAAAAATGGCAAACCATAGGCGAAAAAATGCATTTCTGTACATGGGGCGCCAGTCATATTTTTGGACGATGATTAGATGCGTATAAGCGACTTCCTATTATCGATCGGTTGTTTCGTAGCGCCATCCGTAAACAGCACAGTATCGGCTCAACGCCATTTTTGTGTTTATATTTGCTTTGTGAGTTGCGTGCGATTTAAACGGATTTATAGCGTTTTAAGTGATTTATTTTGTTTTTGTGTTTTTATTTAATATAATGGAATGTGTACATATTTTATTTGTTTTATTTTCCTTTTTCTCTATAGAGTAAAAAATAGTGTTGCTTTACAACGTTCTTGGATTTATAGTGTTTTCGTATAACATTAAATTTCCAAAACATGTAGTATGATATATTTTTAGCACTTTCCAAATGATTACCAAAAGATAAACTGAACTTTTAAGCAATCAATTCTTAAAAAAAAATCTGAAAATTCGCACCAAACCATAGAATAGTTTATTCTATCATATGAAAAAAGTACATTCATCAATATGTTAAGAAATGATACAATTTCTCCATCTATTACATTACTTACATAAATAAAAACATACATCCTCAAAATGAAGTTGGAATATTTTAAAACATACATATATAACTTACAATAATTGTAATGCATTATTATTTTGTTATATACATAAAATATTTCAGTACAAGGTTTACATTTTAGCCAGAATTGGCTATTGGCTCTATAATTTGTGCTCTGTTTGAATTATTTTTTCAAATTGTCAACGACTTTTTTCCAGTTGCTAATTTGCACAATGTCCATATTCTTGCATAACTTCATCCACCTTATATTTAACCGATGTTTCCACCCAGCTCAAATGTGTTTCTTTTTTGTTCTGCAGCCATTCTAAGATTTATTATTTTGTATGTCTGAAGATTGAAGACATGACGTTAAAAAGCATTATTGTTCATTATTAATACTGGTTTTGGAAGTAAATTCAGATTAGTTATGTCCATACTCATTTTATGAAATTGTTATGATTCATGTGGTCATGGCAATGCCCACTTTGAAATCGTCAAATTAAAAATTCATTAATATGTTAACAAAAGCAAAATATTACGAAATAAGTTAGACAAATGTGAATTTATTTTGTTGGTATATTTTTTTTATTCACCCAATGACCTTGTTCACTTATTTTATTTGAAATAACATTTTCATCATTTTGTCGAAAAAAATTAATACGATAAGAAAATATAAGCTCCTTTCACCATTACGGTAGAAAAATATTATTATATAAAATTATTTTTAAATCCTGCATATCCGTTGACAAACCCATTTCGTATCTATATTTTCTTAAAATATGAAAAAAAAGATAAGGAAAAGAAGGTCATTATTTTTTAATAATTAGAGAATAAATTGCCGGACCTTAAAAATGTTAATTATTCACTCTCACTCTACAACAAGAAAGTTAACGCACACAGACGGAAACAATAGATTAGAGAAATAGTAAGATACATTTTCTTCACAATTTTACTTTCACAGTATAAGAAATGACTAAGCTAACTTCCATCGGTAGACACAGACCGGATTATTCCCTTCTGCTTCAGATATTATTTGTGCCCATATGATGTGACTCCCAGAACTAGAAAGTTATATGACACCGACTTTTTTACTAAAGATTGAAACCATGGTTGCAACTCTGATAACTTGCTTGATTTAGACACCATTTATGACTAATTGAACTAACTAAATAGATTTTCGAAGTTCGGTCCTGTCGATGGTCACCTGATCATTTTGTAGTGCGCATGCCGACATCTGATCTACGATGTTTACATTTTATTGTCGTAAATTTGCCGTTTTTGGGATTAAACTTTGCGGATCTATAAATATTTTATCTATGATTGCAACAAAGTTATTTCATTTTTTGTAAGTTCAAATCAACTATGTTTTTCCCACGAATGTTTGTAATGTTGTAAATAAAATGTCGGCCCTCTGGTAACGTTGCAAAAGAAGAATTTTGGGATAAACAATTGCGATTTGGCACAAATTATGTGAAATATGGATCAGAAATATTTATCATTGTTGGGAAAAGAGTTTATTTAGTGCCCTTCTAATTATATACATATATCAACAATCCCACTTTTAAAGATATGGACCTTAAATCAGCAAAGCAAAAAATAAACATTCATTTTCTTATTTGCTGGTTTAGTAATGCCAAAACGATTTTTTCATTTTCGTATCCAACACTTGGTTGACTTGTTCTTGTAACTGTCAATTTAAATCCTATATTGTATTTTATACGGGTATGTAAGATTATCAAGATTTTAAAGAAAACCTGTTTTTGTTTTGTCATTAACCATAAACATTCTGTAACACCGAAATGAAAAATTCATTATATTTGACTGTTTTTTCCTGTTTTGGAGTAAAAAAGTTAATCCAAATTTATTTACAAAATTTTTTGAAACATCCTGTATATCAAATCAACTTATTCTTCACCTATAAAATTTCTATAATTGCAAGCAGAAATTCCCGAGCTATCTGTTTTGTAGCTGACCCAGTAAATTTTCATTGTTTACCAGCTCGGGAGGGTCCACCTGGGAAATAGAAGAGCCTAAAAAAGAATTGGAAAAATGTTAAAATACGATTCACAGCGAGTCTCCGAATTTAAAAGAACGATCATTTTCAATTTCGGTTAGGATTATTTAATAGATTTCCCTTCAGGGGATGTTTACACTGTTTTGTTTTCGAAGAACTACGAAACCATGAATTTACTTTAGGGTTACCCGTAAAAGTCGAGATGTATACAGGCGTTTCTGGAACATCTTGGCAGGGGGCAGATTTTCTATATAATCGAATTAACATTGATCTGGGACACATGAACAAAACAATGGCATATCGTTTTATTGGAGAATAAAGGATTTCTTTTATGGCAGGTTTGTAAATTGAGGAATAACATACAAGAGCTAATAAAATTATTTTTACTCTCAATAAACGATACTGTCTTTAAATAATGATGAAATTAACATGCCCTTATAATCTTTTTTATACCAAAAGATGTAGCAATTTTTGAAATGGGATGAAATTAGAAATTTTTTTAACATATTATTACATCTACAAACGATCATCATTGTTCAATGGTATTGACAGCTTTTCTGAAACAAAATTTTATGAAGTTTACATATATATTGGGTGGTTCAAGAGTGTGATCAAGTATAATATCTTCCCTAGTAGAGGCAGTGGCTTCTCGCGAAGTTAGAATATGTGATAAAGTAAATTGCTACTTGGATTACAATAAAAGTTGCACAATCTAAGTGTTAATCATAATTTAATATCCATACCTCATTTATCCAATACTGAATCTAACCCTCCTCAAAATTTCTCTATGCCTATTTGATTCTGGTATGCTATCCAGTTAAATCCAGCTATTCTCTTAACGTCGTCTCCTCAGCCCATCTGTGGTCGTCTTCGCTTACTTGTGCCTGTCCCTGTTCTTTATATATGAAGATCAATATTCTACCTTCTAAAAATCAAAATTTCAATAAGAAATAAAGAAATATTTCTGCCGTATTTAAATAGTTTGTTATATATGTAATTCTCCTTTCAGGCAGATAATATGAAAAATATATATACAAATAGTTTATTTTCTGCAAATATCGCTCTGATCCTCCCTCCATACGCGTTTCGATCACCTTATGATCTCGTCAGTGGAGCTGTATCGGACCGAGAGCAACATTAGCAGGAAATAACTGATATATGAACCATAAATTTCAAGGTATGTCGGCAGGATATTGCACCTGCCATCTATCAACTTCGATGACAGACTGAAAAATATCGCCATTCGAACGACATCTATGAATCATTGGAGTAACGTGAAAGTTTCAAAAATCAAAATAAAGAAATCTTTCTGCCGTATTTAAATAGTTTGTTATATATGTAATTCTCCTTTCAGGCAGAGAATATGAAAAATATATATACAAACAGTTTATTTCCTGCGAGATCATGAGGTGATCGAAACGCGTATGAAGAGAGGACCAGAGCGATATTTGCAGGAAATAAACTGTTTGTGTATAGATTTTTCATATTCTATGCCTGAAAGGAGAATTACATATATAACAAACTATTTAAATATGGCAGAAAGATTTCTTTATTTCTTACTGAAATTTTGATTTTTAAAAATTTCACATTACTTCGATGATTCATAGATGTCGTTCGACTGGCGATATTTTTCAGTCTGACATCGAAGTTGGTAGATGGCATGTGCAATATCCTGCCGACATACCTTGAAATTTATAGTTCATATATCAGTTATTTCCTGCTAATGTTGCTCTTGGTCCGATACAGCTCCACTAACGAGATCATGAGGTGATCGAAACGCGTATGGAGAGAGGACCAGAGCGATATTTGCAGGAAATAAACTGTTTGTATATATATTTTTCATATTCTCTGCCTGAAAGGAGAATTACATATATAATAAACTATTCTATCTTCTGTCCATGTGTCTTTCATTATGACTCGTCTATTTCCATTTTGGTCAAGCCGTCTTATGCAAATTTTACTATGCTTGTATAGTCGCTGGAATGACCTGGAAATCTCCTCTTCTGGAATAGCTTTCAGAGCCCTGATCACATTCCTTTGAATCGCCTCAACGTCATCAAAACGTTTTCCCTTCATTGTCATTTTCAATTTAGGGAATAAGAAAAGTCTGCTGGAGCCAGATCTGGCGAGTAGGACGGGTGATGAATTATGGAGACCAACTTTTGGGCCAAAAATTGTGTGACGAATATTAAGGAATTGGCTGGTGCATTGTCGTTTAACAGAAACCAGTCGCCGATGCGGTACAATTCCAGTCTCACGCATCGAATCCGTTTCAAAGTCGATCTAGGACATTTTAGATAGAATGGTGCATTCACTGTTTGGCCCTGGGGCACGAATTCGCTATGGATAATCCCGCGAGAATCGAAGAACGAAATGAGCATCGCTTTGGTTTTTGACTTTATCACTCGAATTTTGATGGATTGCTCTTTGCCCTTGCCTCGCCACTTAGCGGTTTGGCATTTGGTCGATGAATCATATTGAAAACATCATGATTCATCGCCGGTCATAATTTTATTTAAAAAATTTTCATGTGTCTGACCATTTTTCTTTTAATTGATTTATCCTTTTATGATTTTTATATCTGGTGTTTACTATACTTTTCACTTGATGTCTGTGGTCGTCTTCGCTTACTTGTACCTGTCCCTGGTCTTTATATATGAAGATCAATATTCTATCTTCTCAAAAATCAAAATTTCAGTAAGAAATAAAAAAATATTTCTGCCGTATTTAAATAGTCTGTTATATATGTAATTCTCCTTTCAGGCAGAGAATATGAAAAATATATATGCAAACAGTTTATTTTTTGCAAAAATCGTTCTGATCCTCTCTCCATACGCGTTTCGATCACCTCATGATCTCGTCAGTGGAGCTATATTGGACCGAGAGCAACATTAGCAGGAAATAACTGATATATGAACCATAAATTTCAAGGTATGTCGGCAGGACATTTATGTAGAATGGTGCATTCACTGTTTGGCCCTGGGGCACGAATTCGCTATGGATAATCCCGCGAGAATCGAAGAATGAAATGAGCATCGCTTTGGTTTTCGACTTTATCACTCGAATTTTGATGGGCTGCTCTTTGCCCTTGCCTCGCCACTCAGCGGTTTGGCATTAGATCGATGGATCGTATTGAAAACATCATGATTCATCGCCGGTCATAATTTTATTTAAAAAATTTTCATGTGTCTGCCCATTTAACCAAATCACGTGAAGCTTTCACACAGCGTTCTTTCAGCTCTTCCATTAACAAGTGCGGTACGAACTTCGCACACATTTTTTTTCCTGAGAATATCGTGCTAAATGTTGTGCACGCTTCCTACACTGATGTTGTGTTCCTCTGATAACATTTCAATCATAATTCGCCGATTACGAGATGGTGCGACGCGCAAACGTTCGATATTCCTATCGGTAGTCGAGGTTAAACAGCGCCATTTCCGTAGATCGTCTTCTAGCGACTGTCGACCATTCTTGAACCGCGAATACCACTCGAAAACCTTGCTGCGGCTTAAACAATCCTCACTATATGCGGTTTTCAATAATTTGAATGTTTTCGAACCACTTTTTCCCAATTTGAAATAAAATTTGATTGAGGCTCATTGTTCCATAGCTAAAATTGTGATGCAGTGGCAAAAACACGTCTACTTCAAACGAACGCAGCTGGACAATAAATGAGGTTACATCGCTCATATCTCCACTGTTGGTAACACTGACCTCTACTATGGACCCCTACTCTTGACGGCTGTTAAAGCCAAAAAATGGCAAACCATGGGCGAAAAAATGCGTTTCTGCACATCGGGCGCCAGTCATATTTTTGGACGTTGATCAGATAAGAGCATGCGCATAAGCGACTTCCTATTATCGATCGGTTGTTTCATAGCGCCATCCGTAAATAGCACAGTATCGGCTCAACGCCATTTTTGTGTTTATTTTTGCTTTGTGAGTTGAGTGCGATTTAAACAAGGGTAAAATACCAGGAATTTCATATTTTTGGTTTGTATTTTAGGTTTTATTTAGGAAAAGGTAATAGTTCGGATTAGAGTAAATTTAGAGGTGGATGCCATTTTGGTCTTGTTTGTTTTAATTTATTTTTGATAGTTTTTTAATTTTTCCGATAAGAATTTATGAAATTTTATATAATACAGATGCTTCTATTAGTGTGCACTGTTTTTTATCAAAAAAATCAAGAGAATTATCAAAAGAAACATAACCAAAATGACACCCATTTCTAGATTTACCCTAATCCGAATTATTACCCAAGAAAGTTAACGCACACAGACGGAAACAATAGATTAGAGAAATAGTAAGATACATTATTTTCACAATGTTACTTTCACAGTATAAGAAATGCCTAAACTAACTCCCATCGGTAGACACTGACCGGATTATTCCCTTCTGCTTCAGATATTATTTGTGCCCATATGATGTGACTCCCAGAACAAGAAAGTTACACGACACCGACTTCTTTACTAAAGATTGCAACCATGGTTGCAACTTTGATAACTGGCTTGATTTAGACACTATTTATGACTACTTGAACAAATAAATAGATTTTTCGAAGTTCGGTCCTGTCGATGGTCACCTGATCATTTTGTAGTGCGCATGCCGACATCTGATCTACGATGTTTACATTTTATTGTCGTAAATTTGCCGTTTTTGGGATTAAACTTTGCGGATCTAATAAATATTTTATCCATGGTTGTTAATTAAGGCATGATTTTACGTAGTTTTGCTGTCGGGAATAGATAGCGCTGGTCGTAAATTTTATACAAATTTAGTCCCGGAACTGTTTGAATAAATTGTATATTATTGCTGCCGAACAAACAATGCATTTTTAAACTTGTACACCCCTTTAAATAAGTTGTGTTCCTGTATAGGTAAACCGTTTAGCATTTTTTACAATGCAAAAGTGTTAAATTGCTAATATTTAAAAAAATGCAAATTTTTGGAATAGACAATCTTATACAAAGTTACCCTTATTTTTAAAGCTAAATAAGATAATATAAAAATAGTCTGCGTTTAAAAAATTGACTATTAATGATTTTTTAAGTTAATTTTTAACGTTAGTTCTTGATCACTGTATTTTTATTTAGTATCAAAGTATCATCACAATCAACTAAAGTAGATTATAAATGTATAGGAGAAATTTACAATTATGTTAAGGCCTGTAGATGCCCTGGTTGATATAAAATTTGAATTATGTTAAAAACAGTTGGATTTAGGTATGGGATATTATACATAAATATGTTTATAATTTTGCGAAGACTCTAAAAATGAAATAACATATAGGGTGTTCTGTTTAAAATAAGCAAGAAGGCTTTAACTTCCGGTATAACTGGAAGTGCCACCATCTTGAAAATATTTTAACAATCGACTTTAGTAAACTGCCAAATTTGTAAAATTTTTTAAAGTCTATTATCCGAGAAATCCATCGCGGCAGTTCGTCATGGGACAAACTGTATAATTTAAGCCGGTCTTGGCAATCTAAATCATTCTTAAGGGCGGTTGTCATCAATTTTATAAAAACCGTAATGTTGGTTGTACTTATGTATTTTACATAAAGCTGAAAATTTGGATACAAACATTTTGGACGTCCTAAAACTATTATAAAGGTCAGATGGACATGAAAATTAAGTAAACACCCTTTTTTGTATCTAAGTTTCTCCAAAATGGGTAAATATCATTTATTAAGGTAAATACAAAGAAGAACAAACAAGAATAATCACGGTGTCAGGCTTTGTGTTTGCAGATTGCCTAAGGATTTATTTTAAATTCCTGAGAGCATTGTGTTGGGTTTCTACTTAACTGACACATGCTAGGTTATGAAGAAATAGTGACAGGGCTAAATTCAACAATCTATTATAAAAAAATGGTCGTCAAGAAAATGTCATTAATTATCCAAGAGAAGAGAGGGAGAATTTTTTCTCTTAATCCTAATTTTTTATTATGTTTTAAACAATTGTACTAACACTAGTTTTTCTCGTATAATATATGGTAAAGTTAAATGTTAAAAGTTTTTCGGATTAAAATTGCGTCGGTAATTGATACCATTTTGTGACTGGACCTACAGTTTAACGTGGGTTCTAAATCACGATCACGCAGTCTTCTCGCGCTCGGTGCCGGTTCACTTCAGTGATCAGACGTAAAAAGCCTTATCACTGAAGTGAGTCCGGGTCAATATAAGGTAAAGCTTCGAAAGAACGAAAAACAATACATAAAAATTGTCTTATTAATGATTTATTTTTTAAAATAAAGAAGTTCTCGGGAGCATACAGGGGAGGTCAAAATAATCCTACTTTGTCATGGAAAAAAAGTCCTAAAGTGCCCCTTAAAGGAGATACAGAATTTTAAAGTGGTACCCAGTAATTGACCTTATCGGCGCTAAGTTTTGAACCGAGTTGTATAATTTAATGAAATTTTAATATTTTATAGAGGCTATAAAGATTCATTAAATCATACTACAGTAGATGTTTTAGATCGTCAGAGAAGTTAGGAACGGACTTGCAGCCACACTCGTTAAGCCTAATTTTTTAACAGGTGTTATTTTACAGAGCTGAAAACTGATTTTTGAAATACTTTTGTCATTCTTTTTCAAAAAACGTATTCTTAATTTATTTCGTTAAAATAGTTAGTTTTCGAGATAAATCAGTTTTTAGGCGAAAAACTCAAAAGTTACTAATGCTAAACACAAATAAAAATTTTTTTTGATAAGTAAGATATTTGAAAGCTTTCTTTTCCAGTAACTCAGCGTAAGGATCTTAATAATAAATCTAGAGTTCAGCTTTATATGAATTTTGTCCTAGAACTAGATGAGGATTTGCCTTCTGAAGTTTAGGTACTTAGTTAACACCATTATAATATTTCTAAAATTTACATCTTTAGACTATTTAAGATCTTTGTTTTTAATTGATAACATTAAAATAAATTGACTTATTGAATTCTTGTTTTGATTCCACCCTTTTATCATTTACTATTTCAAGAAAATAAATATTTTAATTAAATTTATCTCTTCAAGATAAAATTAAAATAGCAAACGCTCGTCAACCATTATACTTATATTAGTGTTTATTGGTCTGTACAACTTGTAATTATGTTTAGACTTACAGGAATTATTTTAATTTTTCTAGCTTTTGAAGGTAAGTAATTTTAAACTAATTTATTATTCTACATTAGAATAATCTAATAATTTTAAGAATTGTAATCTTTTTAACAAATCTGATGTTAAATTTTGAACAGCAGAATTGTCAATTTTAGTGAATCCTGAAATTTTGAGATTTTCTTATATATTTTAGTTATGATAGAAGCACGGGCGGGCTACGATATTCCCGGTAAATATTTTATTTCCGAGGAAAGAGCAACATTTCTTCAAGCCTTCGCAAACTGCAAGCAGGGAGGAATGGAGCTGGCTAGTATAGAAACAGCCGAAGAAGAGAACGTTTTAGATAACTTGTTGGAGAAATATAAAATCTGTAAGTACGCTATAAAATTACAAGCCCCTAAAGGTACTGTAACTGGTATCATATCTAAAAAACGCACACTCTATCTAAACCAAGAGCAACATTCGCAGAAAATAATTGAATGAAATGATCCAGGCGATGTTATTCGTGGAGCCTATCTTGCGTTCCATTACCGATGCCATCGACCCGCTGATTTACAACTAAAAGCGTTATTAAAATTTTGTGGATATTTGAAAAATAATCATTCGGAACAATCTTAAAAATTTTTTTTTTCCATTTATTACTGCCCAACTTTCTTTGTAAGAAACCATAGTAATTTGTGTGAATATCAAAAACAATCTTTAACTTATTTGATATACAATTAGATGTTCCGTTAATTATAGTACATATTCTGTGTTCTAATAAAATAATTTTCGAAAATAAAATAAAATAAATTTGACGAATTAATCAATGGGCTATAAGGAAAAAAACTAGGTAATAGGGAACAAATTAGTAACAGCATTTTGATGATCGAATGCGTTCCTCTGGCACTCAAATATGATAAAATCACAAAGTGCTGCTAAATTCAGGGGTGCGTTTTTTAGAACGGGGTGAAAATGGTCCTTTTTAGTTTTTCAAAAATAATTCAAAAACTATGCGTTTTCAGTATATACATATATTTAGAAGATTGAATTTTCTATCGAAGCGTATTCTTTGGAAGTCAAAAAATTATCTGATTTGTTTCTATACACCAGTGGTAAATGTTGTAAATATGTATGACTCGGAGCTCCTAAAAATAACATGTTGTAAGAACCTGTATTGATATTTTCAAATTTTGATTATTTTATACAAGTGAAAATGAAATATTTCACAAGCTGGGCATTTTTAAATGAAAATTAAAAACACTTCTCGTTAAAAATTTTGATATTTTCTAACCAAAATAAGGGGCTAGGGGTAGTCAGCGTTGTGAAAAAATGAGTGTTTTAAATAATTTTTTTTTGACAATAATTTAATTAATTTTATAAAACGAATAATATAGTTATTATGTTTTAACTTTATTTGACGAAAACTTAAAAAGAAATAGTTTTTGACGACGAAGTTATTGCCATATTTGTTGGACCCCATCTCACAAATCGTGCTTTGCGGTGACAATCATAACATTTCACTTGTTGAATCTAAAAACAACGAAACAAAAAATATCATTAGTTTAGTAGTTAATCAAGTGCCTGATCGAAGCTTTTTTTAATTAAAACTTATATTTTTATAAGCTAGTGCTTTTTTGCTTGAAAATCCGCAAGTAAATTATCACATGCCGCCATTTTGTTTATTTCCAAAAAACAAGCTTCGATTAGGCACTAGATTAACCATTAAACTAATGATTTTTTTTGTTTGATTGATTTTAGATAAACCAGTAAAAATGTTATTGTCACTGCAAAGCACGATTTGTTGGACCGGGTCCAACAAATATGGCGATAACTTGGTCTAAAAAAAATATTTCATTTTCAAAATTTTTGTAAAATAAAGTTAAAGTTTAATATAATAATTTCATATTATTTTCTTTTATAAAATAAATTAAACTACTATCAAAAAAAATATTTAAAATATTTATTTTTTCACGCCTTTGTCTAACCCTAATCCCCATGAAAGTAACGAACGAAAAGAAGGAAATTATATGTAATATATATAATAAGAAACTAAACCCAAGAAAAAACAAAATAAAAAAGGATATAATCTATGGTTCAAGAATATATATATATATATATATATATATATATATATATATATATATATATATATATATATATATATATATATATTCCTTGCGAAATAGTAGATATCTGTTGGAGTTTCATTGTCTTTATTTTTTATTTATTTTTTTTTGTTGAACATACCGACGTTTTGGCTAGTAGTTATCTCTAGCCATTTTCAAGTGAAACTAAATAAATCCCTTAGCTACATGACTATTTATACTAAAAGTAAATGCAGTAGAGTATGACTGAGATGGATGCAGTCATGCCTGCTATGGCAAAATCATATTTTTTTTATGCTGCATTAAGTTTTAGTTTACAATTACTAAGAAGTGGTTTCCACACTTCTCTTATATCTAAAGATGGTTTACTAAAACAACTCGGGTTCTGATGTATAACCGCGGCTTCTCTGAATTTCCGTTTTCTTCAATGTTGTTCTCGGTGTAGTATTTTAGCTTCAGACCATTTTATGTGGTGTCCATGAGTCCCGGCATGGTTGGTGGTACCATATTTTTCTGTTTCTCCTCGAGATGTGCATTTTTGGTGTTCTTTGATCCTTACGTCAAGAGGTCTCTTTGTTTCGCCAATGTAGGAATTGCCACATTCACATGATATCTGATATATACAGTTCTTCATGTCTCTTGGATTTGTTGGTTTGACCCTAGTGAGTCGACTTCTCAGAGAATTATTTGAATTGAAAACAACGTTGATTTTATATCTTTTTCCCATCCTTCTAACTTTTTCTGAAATGCCTTTAACATAGGGGATGTTCAATACTGATTTTCGTTCTTCCTTCGTTGTCGATATTGTCCTATTTCTGCGTTGGTCAAGAAATTTATCCACTAGATATATTGGGTATCCGTTGGCTGTCAGATCATTTTTAATGTAATCTATCTCTTTCATCAAGTTCTCATTGGAGTTGCAGAGAGTTAAGGCTCTATCTACGTGATTTCTTATAATTCCTTGTTTGGTGTTATTGGAGTGATTAGATGAATAGTTAAGGTATTGTCCTGTGTGCGTGGCTTTTCTGTAAACCGAAGTTCGAATTTGTCTGCCATTTCTTTCAACCAAGACATCTAAGAATGGTAATTTATTTTCTACTTCTTTCTCCATGGTGAGTTTAATAGTTGGGCTGATATTGTTGAGATGAGAAAGGAAGTTTTGAAGTTTTTCGTCGTTTCCACTACAAATAATAAAAGTATCGTCTACGTATCTGAGCCATAACTTTGGTTTCTTAGATGCGGATTCAATTGCAAACGTCTCGAACCATTCCATGAAAATATTTGCGACCACCGGTGAGAGTGAAGATCCCATCGGTAGTCCATCATTCTGAATGTAGAATTTTTCCTTTTCTTGCAAATTGGAATTAGTCAAACAACTTTCCAACAAGTCCATAATGGCATGCGGTGGTAAAGATGTTCTTTCTGCTAAGGTCTGGTCTTCTTCAAGTTTCTTTCTTATGATTTTTAGTGAGTCCTTAACAGATATCTACTACTTCGCAAGAAACATCATTGTCTATGACCTTCAAACAAACAATATATATATTCCATAATTATTTCTCAGAGTTCCTTCTTATATATTATTTAGTATACAACACTGATTAGATATGATGAAATTATCTGTACGAGCTTTGAACTTGTGAATATAATTATTATACTCATATAGTGTTGTTTCTTAAACAACCTTTTTTCTGATATACAATTTAGTTTTTCAAGTTAAGTGATAACAGCCAGATTCTTAGGATAGGGTTGCATTGGAAATTCGATTTTCTAATTAGTATGTTTGTTTTATAATGCTTATAGCATTTTTGTAATATGCATTATATAGGGTGTGTGGAAAAAGTAGGTCAATCATTTATTTTTGGTGGCCAAAAATAAGACTTTCATTAGGACTGTTTTCATTTTGGCTCTGCTTGTTTGTCAAGTTTGTCAAGGGTTTTTTAAGATATTGGAGTGAAATTAAGCAAGCTTTTTTTATTATAGCACGTATTTCATAAAAATTTAGTTAAAAATAATTAATAAGCAATTAAAAAATAGAAAGTTTTGTATTCTCTAATTCTCTAACCCCTCACTTGTTTCTGACACAAGCCTAGGGATTTGATATAGTTTTTTTCTAGTATATCGATCAAGTTTTAATTTTTGGTCCTCTAAAAAATTTTAAAGTCATAGTTTTTGAAATATTTTCTTCATTGTGTCGAGTAATAGTAAAGATATTCTATTTTCATGTAATTTTGTAGATGGGTCTGATAACGGTTTGTGGTTATCAGCAACTCGAAGAGAACGGTCCTCAAGTTCTCCGTTTGTTTGGCTGTCTACTGGAGAACAAATGGTGTATGAAAGATGGGCCGCTGGACAACCCGACAATTATCAGGGAAAAGAACACTGTGTACACTGGACTGTTTACGAAAGCGCGGGAGAAAAGAAAACCGGATGGAATGATTATCCTTGCGATGCTAAACTTAAATATATCTGTGAAAGAAAGTAAAGTAATAAATTAATATGAAAGAAAGTAAAGTAATAAATTTCTCTCATGCCCGTGTTTAAAATACTTGTTGCATAGTAAAAAATAAAGTTATACATAAATACAAGTAGTTTCTTTTGTAACTTAAATTATTACAAATATAATTTAAAAAATTGCAAATGGTGGAGTGGATGCCAAACTGTTTACACTGTTACTTAATAAATTCGCTAACAGTCAACAAATTCTCTGTTACATTGACTAAATAAACATAAGGCTTTCACCACTTATGGACGCTTTGGCAACCATTTTTGTTATTTTTGGCTAGAGCGCAAGATGAGACATTTCCAAGTATTTCAATAAATTTCGTTATAGTAAATAGTAGTAAAAAAGCAAGACATGAGACAATGCAGTGTTGCGGTGTTGGATAATAAATCTAAAATACGGGTCTAAGTTTTTAATCTCTCCGCTTATAATTCATTTAAGTTTACAAAGCTACTTTCAAGATTCGACATGAATATAAAATAACTTTGAAGAAGCTCACTATGTTAAAGCGAAACGTCAGAAAAATTGTCGTTTTTTGATTTTCAAATAAAAAACCTATAACCAAGAAAGAATTGCAGAAAAATATTAACAAAAGGTTTAAGATACAAGAATAAATTTATATATATATATATATATATATATATATATATATATATATATAATCCAAAAATGCAATGATATATAGGGGTTTCATTTAAAAAAAACATAACTTTGATACTTTCAGAGCTTTTGGGACATCTTGTATAATATGAAAATAATTTTAAAATGTAACTTTATTAGACCAATATATATCCCAAAAGTAAAACTTTTTGAAAGCAGTGTATTTTGGCCGCAATATTCCGTGCGGTATTGGATAAATAACCCTTTATATATATATATATATATATATATATATATATATATATATATATACATATATATATATATATATATATATATATATATATATATATATATATATATATATATGCTTATGCGACTATCACGGATTCCTGTGTGTGAGATGCAATAGTAGTGGATATATCCACATTATGCCGTTGTAGTGCTGAAATCACATTTAGCAAACGTACAACTATATGCAGCTCCGTGTATGAGTGAAGTAAAATGCGAACAGTAAATGCAAACTTCGTACCATCATATCCTTTAGGTGTTAGAGGTAGCACAATTTGGATAAATTGCTACAGAACACAATTTATCCTATTTCACCACCATCGAGATGATGGCCTACCTGTATCACCATATCGAGAAGAAAGTCAAAACTTACCCTCCCCGCCACGGTGATACAGCAGAGGTACATGTTTCGTCTCTACTAGACTTATTAGGGTACCGACATGCACCTGCTTGTGCAAAGGACAGATCGGAAGGAAGTATGCAACACTGAACGCGGCTTCGCCGACCTCCCGCCGGATGGCGTATATATGTTTATACGGCTTTCACGGATTCCTCCGTGTGAGATGCAATAGCAGTGGATGTATCCACATTATGCCGTTGCAGTGTTGAAATCACATTCAGCAAAAAAAAATAATTTCCTCCGATTTTCTCTAAAGCAGGTAGGGAGTTTTCAGGATCGCATTAAACGAATTTAAAAAATTCAATATGGCAGATCCAATATGGCGTCTCGATTTTGTCCAAAAGTGTAAGTTACGAATTTTAAATTATTTTTGAAAATTTCAATATGGAGGATTCAATATGAAGGACTAAAAATTTTACATTTTTCGAGTTGGTGCAAAATTGGCGATAGGGGGTTTATGAGGGTGTAAATAAAAAAATTTAAAATTATTAAGATTAGATTAAGAATTTAAAATAATTTTCTTGAAATTGAATATGATTGATTAAATATGGTGGGTGAAAATTTTAGATTATTCATATTTTTTTTTTTAAATTGCCATTAAGAGGTTTTTGGAGCCGTATGTTATGAATGTAAAGTTAATTTGATGACAGATACAAGATAGGAGACTAAAGGTTTTAGGTTTTTTCGACTATTTGAATTTTGGACAAAATCGAGAGACGTAAAATTTTTTATCTGCCCTCTTGGACCACCATAATGAATTTTTTAGAAATAATTTTAAACTCGTTATATACGGCCCCGAAAGCTCACCCATACCAATTATGAAGAAAATGGAACAAAATTAATTTTTTTATCCGCCATATTATCACCGTCATCATGGATCTACTGAAGCAATTTTGGCTGAAATAATATGGGACCATCGCAACAACTTCCTGAACATAATGCAACAAATTTTATTCAAATCGGTGCCTCTGTTCCGAATAATCGACGTACATTCATAAAAAAAAACATACATATTGGTTGAATGCTGAATCTCCTTCTTTTAGATGTTGGTAAAAAACAAACATATTTTTCACCTATAAAATTATAATTGCAAGCAGGAATTCCCGAACCATCTATTTCGTAGCAGACTCGGTAAATTTTCATTTGTTACTTTACAACCAGCTCTGGACGGTCCACCTGGGAAATAGAAAAACCTAAATAAAGAATTGGAAAAATGTTAAAATACGATTCACAGCGAGTTGCCGAATTTAAAAGAACGATCAGTTTCCATTTCGGTTAGGATTATTTAATGGATTTCCCTTCAGGGGATGTTTACACTGTTTTGTTTTCGAAGAACTACGAAACCATGAATTTACTTTAGGGTTACCCGTAAAAGTCGAGTTATATACAAGCGTTTCTGGAACGTCTTGGCAGGGGGCAGGTCTTCTATATAATCGAATAAATATCGATCTGGGACAAATAAACAAAACAATGGCATATCGTTTTATTTTAAGTTAAGGAGTTTTCTCTTTGTGTCGGTAAAATAAGAAAGTATACAGGGTGATTCTCCGGGAACTTTATCGATCGATTGTGGAAAAATTATAATTAGGAAAATCTGAAAATTTTTGACAGGCATTTCCGGTTCTACGTAAAATTCTAGACATATTTTTTGTACAATATTCTTTATTATATTATTTAATTTTTTTGTCAAAAATGACCTTTTCGGAGCAAAACTTAACTATAAATTTTTCCTATAAGAAAGTCTTTATTATTTAATTTGGGTTAGCTTTCTTGTAGACGAAGATCGACTTTAGTAGTATTTTTATGATATTCTGAAAATTATTAGTACAGTGGTCAAAAAAGAAGAATAACAATTATATTTAAAAAATCGTCAACAGTCAATTTTTTCAAAGGGAAAGCACCTATTTTTATAATTTTATCATATTAAACATTAAAAATAAGGGTACTTTCCTATCCTAAATAAAGACCCTACAGAAAAATTCCAAAAAGAAATTAAACAAGCAATTAACCAAGCACTCAGCATTGTATCACAAAAAGACAAATTTAAACTACTTACAATGAACCCTCAAATACCTCAGTTATACTCACTAATCAAACTACATAAAGTAGATTATCCAATAAGATCAGTGGTATCCTACATGTCTGCACCAGCATATAATGTCTCATCTTTCCTAATAGATAAAATAAAACACTTTTGCAACTTTACACCAACATATACTATAAAAAATTCAATGGAACTTGTCAATAAAATAAAAACCCTAACTTTACCAGACAATGCTAAACTAATATCTTTTGATGTTAAGAACTATTATTCTCAAGTATTCCACCAAAAGAAAAGCTCTCTTTAGTAGAAAATCTACTGAAAAAAAAATAAGGTAAACTCGATTATAAAAAACGATATTTTAAACTTATTAGAGGCTTGTCTTAATCAAAACTATTTTGCGTTTAATGATAAAGTCTACAAAAGCAAAGAAGGATTGATTATGGGTAGCTCTTTAAGCCTACTGTTAGCAGAGATTTTTATGGACAATATAGAAAAAATAATATTTAATAACCACATAAGCCAACATTTCTTGTACTGGTACAGATATGTGGATGACATATTAGTGTGTTTCACAGGCACAGATCGACAACTTAATAAATCTTTAGATTTATTAACTCAATCCACCAAAATATTCAATTTACTATGGAAAAAGAAGAAAATAACTCAATAAATTTTCTTGATCTAGTCATTACTAAAGTTTTAAATAAACACTCTTTTGGAATTTTTCACAAACCCATACATACGGATATAATAATACATAGAACTTCATCTCACCCAGAACAACATAAATTAGTGGCTTACCATAGTTGCAGTTGCAGTTAACAATGGTTACTTACCATCAATGGTCAACTCAATTTTAACAAAAAAATTAAAAAAGAAAGCCACACAAGAAGTTTATCCTATAGCACAAGAAAACAAAAAACGCAACTTTACCGCTTTAATATACTTTGGTAAATCATCAATTAAAATTAAAAAGTTTCTGAATAAAAAAGATATTGGGGTAGCTTTCGAAACAAATAATTCAATAGGAAAACGCTTAAAAAATTCTAAAACAAAAACAAATAAAAAGAACAAGTCTGGGGTCTATAAACTTAAATGCGGAAGTCACCAAAAAGTATATATAGGCCAAACAGGCAGATCGTTTAAAAAAAGGATTCAGGAACACGAAAATAATTTTTTACACAATAAAAACAGTTCTTCAACGCAAATCATTTAATAGAACAAAATCATCAATTAGAGAATAATTTTGAAATTCTCCATGTAGAAAGGAAAGGTTATAAACTGAATTTCTTAGAAGCCATAGAAATAAATCGATTAAAGAACACAGGTAATCTATTAAATGACCAAACAGATATCAACACCTCACCCCTGCTAAATATCTTTTAACAAAAACCAGTGTGGATTTCCCAATAATTTAAATAATAGGTAATAAAATGTAAATTAGGGTATTGCACTTATTCATTATTGTAAATCTAGGTATAAGTTTTTCAAGTAACCAAATATTTTGTTATTTAAAATAGAAAGGTACAGTGTTAGCGAAACGCGTCAAGTTTTTTAGTTAAATATAGTGGAAATTTGACAAATATTCGTCTTTTATTCATCGTTGAATATGAATTTCCATCAAGTAAAAGACAGCAACCTAATTAGTTTAAAATTTTTCAGTCAAATTTCATTTACGAACTATTGCCAAGTTGATTTCTGCAATATAAGAGCCATCGTCTAACAACAATACCTACTTAGCTATTAATTTTAAATGAGCATTAGTATTATAATTAACAAATTCATTATTTTGTGAACGTTGTCTTCTGTTGAGGGAAATGTAAAATAATCTCACGGCTTAATTCTATTTCAAAATAATAATAATAATCCTGCTTTTAGAATTTGTAGCGGTATTTTCAATTCTGCTAGTTAATTAATGTTACTTCAAGAGCTGCTAAATTGGATAACATGTTTTAGAATAGATGCAAGAGAAGACTATATACGTGAATGTATGGCTTCAACTGGAGTGCAGAGATTTAATGTTTATGTAGGATTAGATTTTATACTAGTTGTGTGTGGACACATGACAAACAAATTAAGCCAGTGAATGTATAGTTAAACAGTGTAGAACAAAAGAGTTTTTTGTAAAAGTAGGTAACGTTGTTACGGTACCAAATAATACAAATATATTATATTAATAAAATTCAAGGATAATAGGGATGTTGACAGTATTCAAATAAAAATATAATTTTGCCGCGAAATGGTAGTTCCATAAAAAAGGCTTCGCACTCCCTCCAGGAATTATTCACTCATACCAGATATACAAAGACATCAAAAGTATGAAGCTCTGTGGGGACCCTTTCCGTGTTACCGGGTCCTAGGTGGCGTGGTCTTATGCACTTCCTTCAAACTTTCTGACGGTTTGCGCGGTTGCGAGGAGAAAAGTTTAATTAATATAATTTTTATTTATTAAATAACTCTCAAGTCACGTGACAACGAACATCAATCAAAGTGTATGACGTCACTTGTTCATCGCTGTCAAAGGCTACGTGGTTAGGTTAACATTATTTCATAGTGATTTCTGTGCAATTTCTCTGAAATTTGCTTACTACGCCCTTTAAGTTGAATACTGGACACTTTCTGAGAATATAATCAATACTTTTATGCTTTTCAAGATACCAACTGCATACTTGGTCCACTGCGATGTCAATTTTATGATGGCCCGAAAATGATAAGATTTTGTCGGTGGTCTTGACTTAGTTCATTCCGTTTTAGAGAGAGAAGCATGTCGGTGAGGCATACATTAAAAAACTGAGAAAGGCAAAAAGTTAGCTTTAGTAAAACTCAGCTAAAATTCGTTTATTGTCGTTTGTTTTTACTCCATTATCACTACTGATTAAGATATATAATTATTTATGTCGAGTTGGTTTTGTTTAATCAGGTAAAAATCTCTAAGAGAAAATTGTATAGGGCGGAAAAGCGCCTCTTGAGTTCGTACTTCATATAAAATAAATAAAAAATAATTGGGTTGTATCCTCGTAAAAGTGGTATTGCAGAGGTGAAAATCGGCTATTCTTTATTTAACAACAATTTTTAAGAAAACTGTTGGAGATAAAGACAAGCATGTTGATACAAGAATATTTAAATATACACCCTATATAAAAACAAAATTTGTATTATTGTGAAATAAAATGATCCCAGCTAAGATTTATCATAATTTTTATATAAAAATTAAAGAACCGTAGTGTAGGTATTTAAATTTAAGTGCAATACTGATTTAGGTAAAAAATATTTGCAATTTAATAATTTGGCAATATCGCATTTCAAGCTAATAAACTAGGGTTCAAACGAGATTCAGTGAGACTCCAATTTACATTTAAAGAAAAATGAAAACTAAAAGCCACGTTTTTTTACTCACTCTGTAACAGTCAAACCATTTTTATAATGTACCGGATTACAAAACGGACACACTATATATGAAATGAGCATTTCGTCAGCTGTTACATTTCAATGTTATAAATTTATTTAGATCTTGAGAAAGAAGAAACTTCATTATTTATTGCGATGGAATATTTCTGGAATATGCATTTGATGCAAAAATATTCGAAGTGACATTTTCTATTTTGTATTTTCATAAAAAAGTTTAGAAAAATAAATGTTTTAAAACGCTGTAGTGGCAGAATTGACAGGCTACCGTGCGAAAGGAACATTTTTGTTATAAAGTTTCGCTTGCATCCTACGCCCATTTACTGAAAATCTATTTTATATTCAAAGTTAGTTGTTTAAATCTACGTTTATAATTTCAATTTTATATCAGGTCGGTAAGAAAGTAATTACGCCTTTGTAGCGTGAAATAAAACTTTTTTAATAAAGACAATAAACGTTATTATTGAGTAATTTTATAAAATATTTTAGAGAAACACTGGAATATGAAAATTATTCAAATTGGTTATACCGATACCTTGCCGATAAATTTTGCTCTCAATCAAATAGAATTGAAATTTCCCAAAAAAAGTTAATAATGTATATTATAACTAATAAACAGAAATAAATAAAAGGTCAGTAAAGATACAAAAAAGTTCTTAAGGTTTTAACCATAACAAGGATAAATAAAGAAGTTTATATTAATATGAGCATTTAAGCATTCCAAAATATCAAACTTTTCGCTGTATCTGGGTTTAACCTATTCTTTTTTGTTAAAATTACAGTTCCAGCTTTAAAAATGTTTGTTTACTAAATATACCGCGAGGTGGTGCAGATAAATACATGACATATTACGTTGTATTTGCCCACGAACATGTTTTAGTATACGACTTTATTTCAATTCTACAGAGGTAATATCCTTTCAATGAGACTGTGGGCAGAGTGGTGAATACTTTTAGTTCATCGTCGTTATCACTACTATCATCTTGTACCTCTGGAATTTTGATTTTATTGAGGTTGTTTGAGGATTGTGGAATTCTGGAAGTTTCTTTTATCTTCCTTTCCTTCTAAGTGATTAAAATATTTTCAAAAATGTTAACGTTTAAAACATGAGACCAGAGGTCGCAATAGTGTAATTATTTTTCGGGACCTTAAAATTCTTTTTTTCTAGTTCCTCTCTCGTAGTTTCTAGTTTAACAAAATTAAAACCTTCTTTGTGAAGATACCAATTAAGAGTTGAAAAAATCTTATAACATAAACTACAAAGCATATGAAACGTGGAATATCAACGTATTTAAATGTCTTGCATAAGTTTTAATGTCAGCAGATTTGTAATTTGGCAAATCATCACAAGTAGTTCGTCAGTGATTATAACAAGAAACGACTCTGTGTTATTTCGCAATTAGATTACCGATTAAAAGCTGAAAGAGTGTTATTTATTACAAAGTATGAATGAAACATACTTCATAATTCACTCAAGCCAGAAGAAAAGTAATTTTTATATTCGCAACATTATTCGCTAATATAAGGTGTGCATGAAGGGTTACATGCTTCTGATACAGCTTTTTCCATATCAGATTCTGGGAACTGTTTACATGCAAGTACAAAATACGACCTATAATTCAAATTTGCAATATCAAATGAAAAGTCATAAAAAATAATTTTTTGTAACTTCCATATCTAAATATCTGTTGTAATGGATGCTTTTTGACCATGTTGTTTTGATGATTAAATGATTAAAACCATTACACTAGTCAACAAATACAAAAAAAAAAAAATTGCGACTGATATTATAATGGCTGTCCGTATGAGTTTAAAGCATCATGATTCAACAACGAAAATTTTCCATCACGAATAGATTTTGTATTATAGAATGTGTCAGTCATTTCTATTTAATACAAAAACATTTTTATATAGTATTTATACATAAGTTCAAAATAATAAAAAAAAAACAGATTTTTTAAGGATACATAACTTTTATCCAAATGTTGACTTTCGTTAATATTCCTGATCGCTTTCTCTCATTAGAAACCAACAATAATTCCCCATCATTGCTGGATCCCATCTGCCTTGGTAGCGTTGCTTCATTGTTAACATGTCTTGGTGGAATCTTTCTCCTTGCTAGTCACCAACAGCACCCAAATTTTCTCGAAAAAAATTTAAATGAGATGTTAAAAAGTGTATTTTAAGGGACAGTCCATTTTGTAGTAGTTTTCAAGTACTTCTACAAGTTTTTCGTAGTTTTCGTGTTTCTTTAGTATTTTTCCGATATTTTTTTAATTTGTGGTTCAACAAATATTCCTTCCTTAAGCTTAGTATTACTTAATTTTAGGAAAAATTTGTTTAAAGTATTTAAACACATCTCGTTTCTTATCTAATGCTTTAACCAAATTTTTAATCAATTCCAGTTTAATGTGTAATAGAGGTAACATTACATTTTTGGGGACCAACAATAGGTATATTCTTTACGTTACTTTGACCTGGAATATATTGATATCTCGGAAGCCATTCTTTTACTTGGTAATGGCTATGTGTGGCTCTACTATCCCAAAGACAAAGAAAACAGCAATACTTCGTAAATCCACCCTGAAGCTCTAGTAGTAGTCCTATGACTTTTAGGTTACTTCATATTTGCCGCTTATAAGTATCATAGCTTATTATATTTAGAATAAGGGACACACTTTCGTATGTTTCCTTCATGTCAACTGCATGTGCAAGAGAAATAATAGAGGGTCTTTTGTTGCCATTATGGAGCAGAAATGTTTTAAAACTTCTTTTAGAAGAATCTATAAATAAGTACCATTCGTTCGGGTTATGTACAAATCCTAATTTTTCCATAACACTATTTGGATTAACACAAACACATATTTTATCCTGTAGAGCAAAAAATGAAAATAGCTCCTGGTTACGGTTCCTAAATATTGTAATTTTGGTTCCAGTGGCTAGTAAATTCCGTTGTAATCTAGACCCTAATACTTCAGCACGCTCTTTGGACAAATGGAGGTTCCGAACTAGATCATATAATTTACATTATCGGGTTCTGTCTTGTCATCATACATTTCTAAATCTTTCTCCCATTTTGACGGGGGCGCTGGAACTGGTAAACAACTTTTTCCATGAAGAACCGATTTTATTGCTGAGGGAATATCCGGATATTCAATATTATTTTTCGTCTTTCTTGAAAAACCAGACCATTTGGACATGTAAAAGTAACAGTCGTTAAAATGAGTTGTTGGTTCTCTCCAAATCAATGGAACTGCAAAAGGCATAAAAGAGCGTTTGCCATTTAACCAGTTGCTTAGATTTGCTGGACAGGTTTGGCAACTTATGCGAGGAGCCCAGTCCCAACAAGACATCCAAAATACTAATGATAAGCTATATTGGTCATTTTGTTAATTGTCCCTTTCTGTTATTTAGGGGTAAACTAACCACATATGTAGTAGCAATTATCCGCCGGATTAGCACAGCCACGTTTCTGTACTCTAGACATTTTTGTATTGTAGCGTACGTCGGTTTAGAGATATGATATGACGTTTACAGGCGTCAACTAACTTTATTCAACACAATGATAACACCAATACAAGGCTTGTTCGCGTACTTCGCTTCTCTATCTAAGACTATCCACTACTCGTGCTTAACAAATACTGATGATACGATTGCCGGCCAGCTGCTTTTATAGCCGTTCCGTACATCTGGTATTTTTTAGAAATACGGGTATCGGAAGTTCGAAAAGAGTTTAGGGGCCATCTATAAGTAGATTCGGCTACGGGGCAGAGTGAAATTTGGAATTATATGGTTTTAAATGTGTACTTCCGTTATTTAAAGCCCTAGGGGGTTGAGACTTCGTGGTTGACTTGTCATCCCTAAACACCCGGACGTGGTATTGCCAGATTGTGCACAATTTCCCTGACTTATCGAAAACGTAAATTTGGCATCATCGCGTTCCGGTATATTACAAATTACTTTTTAAAAGAATGTAATTAAAATAATCATTCATTTTTGCTGAAAAAATCATAACTCAAAACGTGTTAGGAAAATTTTACCATCAGTTTCGCATTTAGAGACCAACAATTAACCAAAGACGCAAATTGTCTGTAAAGTAGTGTTATCAGAGAAAATGTTGTACGGTTGGTTATTCATGCAAGTCATTTTGACGGTTCAACAATGAAATTCGATATCGGTGTTGCCCAGAAAATTATCGGATCTGCCGATTATAGGTATCGGTTAAAAAACGATATCGGTCTATCACTAATCCTAATATGAATTTCTTTACCTCCAAAGAATATAGGATTTAAAAAGCACCTATAAAAGCGACACCCAATTAATTATTTTTCCAGTAATTAAAGAATATTATTCGTAATTAAAATAAAACTCATTTATACCAAAGCTCGTTATACGGATACGTTTTTACAGTATTAAAATTTAAAATTTTATATTACATTTTAATATTAAAAGGAATTTTAGGGAGCTGTTATAATAATTAGCCTTAGATAATAACTATTTTATGAATGAAATAATAAAACGTAGCTTCATTAAAATACTTTCATCGAAAAAAAATGTTCGATAACATTATGAGCATTTTTGACGTGTTAAAATGATGTACAACAGAAAATATAACTACCACTCTCTTGCTCTCAGGACGTAATTGTGCTTTACATGAATTTGATGGGTAGATGGAATGGTCCAACGAGAAACCATAATTTTTATGTCTCGATTTTATGATCTTAAAATTGTTTTCCGAAGTTTTGCATTATCTGAGGCATCCTTAAACATACTTGATCTTTATTCAGGGAAAATTAAAATATTTTTATAATCTGTTGCTGTGTGACGTAGATCTTAACCCATTTCCTGACTAGCTTTGTTAGGATGTTTATGAATTTTGATGGATGTATGAATGGTTTTTTGATGGAAGAACCCTAATATCTCTTGCAAAGTATTATTTGATTAATATTTTACATGAATGGACTAAACTGCGGAATGTTGGTGTTCGGCATTCTTCTACTTAGGGGACTTCATCAATTTCGGATAGGAGCTATGCATGGTTATTCCATCACTTCTAAATAACTGGACAAGTGTAAGTTCAAATCACAGATATAAGTGTTCCTTCTTCTTGCAATTTTTTGGCTAACTAGCTGCTGTCAATTCCAGTATGTAATATTAATTTTACCTTCAAAATATGCCGATTCTAGTTTTCTAGTTGTTAATACGACTTCCTTTTAGTTTTAAACTTATTGCAATATTGTCATGTTGGTGATGTGATCTTTCCGGAACAATTCAAGAATAACTAAGGCACACTTAAAGTTCAAACACCTTAAATTTTTTCATTAAAGCCGTTGCTGTCAGTGCTTCGACATCATGGAGCAAAACCTGAAATACGTAGCACCTGACATTGGTGGTTTTATCCAACATTGTTTTAAATATTTCCCCCAGAGTACGCTTTAAATAGATGAGGCAATAAATCATAACTCTCCCGTACTCTTTTTTTGGCTGTGACTTATCTAATTTTACGTCAGTAAAGAGTCTTTACAATACGAATGTCTTTTCCACTAATACTAGCTGTTCGTGTAGCACCTTAGCAATTGTTTTGTAGAAATTAATAAAATATAGACAAATATCTTTATTCAAGTTTCTGCAAGCTTCGATAAGAACTTGAGATTAATAATATCACTACGAATACAAAAGCCACTTCAAGACTAAATTGATATTCACCAATATCTTCTTCGTATTAGCTGCATATTCTATAATTAATGATTTTAGTGAAAACTTTGGTAAACTAATTAGCTGATGTCGATCGCAGAGTTTTCTATTCCGTTTTTTTTGGATTGCTATAAATGTTATATATATATATATATATATATATATATATATATATATATATATATATATATATATATATATATATCATTGAAGAGAATAGTAAAATCATCTAAAAAGTGAAGATCAGATTTGGTGTTTCGGTATTTCTCCCTGAATATTATCTTGCTCTGATGCTTTA
Organism: Diaprepes abbreviatus; assembly: GCA_034092305.1. NCBI lineage: Eukaryota > Metazoa > Arthropoda > Insecta > Coleoptera > Curculionidae > Diaprepes > Diaprepes abbreviatus. The sequence continues at coordinate 9,486,164 of JASJET010000200.1, forward strand.
ATATTTTTAAGAAAAAAGTTAGTATTTTCTACTTCAGATGTTGGTTTTCCTGTGATCGTATCATTAATTAAATACTTGTTAGAATAGTTCTTCGAAATATTATTTCTATATTTCTAAAATCTATGAGGGTTCTGAAATAAGATTTTCATCTGCGTTCATTATATTTGTAGTTGGGCCTCTACTTATTTTCTAATTTCTGATTTCCTTTATTGTTCTATGCTTCTGCGAAAATTTATTCCATGATGCTCTGTTCTTCTTGGTTGGTATGACAACCAGTTTTCTTTTGCTACTTTAACTTGGTTTTAGATTTATTCGGCCATAGCAGGATTTATAATATATTTCTACTTGCTTTTGTTAAATTCTACAGGTTTAGATGTTATAGATTTTCCAGTTTTTCCCTCATATAAACCACAAAAACACTGATATAGAGGGATTTTGTGTCAACTGTCTTAACGCGGGGACCGAGCCTAAAATCAAACGGTTTTCGACTTTCAAAATTTCGAAATTGAGGTTTTCAATCTATTTTTTTCTCAGCTTTTGATAATTTAGTAAAATTTTCGAAAATTCGGTATTTTGACCTTGAAAAAAATACAAAACTTGTTTTAACTAAAAAACGCCATTTTTAATGAGCTGAGGTAAAGTTTTTTAACATCAATACAGGTAGTTTCTAGAATGGATTTTTTTCGTATTTTCAAGAATTAAAACGTTCACGCGGAATCGAAACGCACTGCCATCGCTTTATTTCCAGAAAATACCAAAAGAGCCTATTTTCGAAACAGCCTGTACCGGGGTAGAAAACTTCAGCTTTCGATATAGACTATCAAAAAATATATTTTTTTTCGAGATATAAAAGGTTTTGTATTTGTTCAAACTTAAAACACCAACTTTTTAAAAAGCTGGCTACGCCTTGAAAAAGCTGAGAAAAAATATATTACAAATCTCTATTTCAAAATTTTTCTCGGTTCATTTTAGCTTCGTAAAAATGAATTTTTGCTTAAAATATAGATAATAGTATTATCAATCAATCCATTAGAGTTGATTTCTCAGTTTAGTCCTGTAAAATTTATAATTTAAAAAAGAATATATGATATCGATCGAATTTCAAAATTTCGCATGTTAAATATTCTTAGATACATCTTTGGAATACAACCCCTAGGAATGACATTAATACAAGTAATTAGAAGTTTTAATCTTGCAGCAGATCCTAAATTTAGCATCAGATTTTTCAAAATTTAGAATGGTAGATGCAAAATAGCAGAGTAAAAATAAAAAATTTCTAAATATGGTGAAACAAATTCAGCATCAGGATTTTACAGCCCTTACCGGGGGTGAAAAGGACTCCTGAGGGAAGTTATGCTTGTCAATTGTATAAAATAATATACTGGTCATACAATAAATACAATTGCTAAAATTGCTAGAATTGGCGAAAATTGTATTGAAACGCTTTAACATTATCCCGTAAGTTCAGACACCAAAAAATATGATTGATAAAAAAAATGTACTATTTAGAAACTGCAACTACTTCGCTAATTGATAATTGTATGAATAAAATTACCAACTACTTTATTAATTGATAATTTTAGGAATCAAATTAAAAATACTGAACCTCATTAAGTGATAATATTATTTTCAAAATTATCAATTGATGAAGAAATTGATATATCTATTTTGTGAATTAATTATTATTCATTAATTGATATTCCGATTTTTGACATTATTCATTATAAAATTCATAAATAATATTATCTGATAATATTAGTTAAAAGGGTATAATTGCCGAATTCTGAAAAGAACAAAGATTTTAAGAACTGTCGATAAAGTTATAAGAGAAAATTAAGCCTTACAAACCCTAACCAAGATATTATTCCTTTTCTTCTACTATTTTCTGATGCATGTATTTCTAGCTTAAGGCGAGTCGTAACGAGTAAAAATTAACACCTACTACCTGAAGTTCTAATCTTGTTTGTACGTAATTAGGTTAGTTCTGAGGCAATAAATAAGTTTAGTGCTGAATTTTTATTACTTTATTTCATATTACTTGACGTTGATTTTTTTCTGTAATCATTTTCTTTGTATGTCTAATAATAAAAAAGTAATTTATATAGTAAACCTGATATTTCTCGTAGTTTACATTTCTGCAATAAGTGTTATAAAAAACAACTAGACCTCTAAATGACTTTAAAGGTCAAATTTTCGGCACCAGATGGTCAGAGAAAAATCGTATCGGAAATTTGCAAGTTTTTTATGCGCCATATTAAATATGGTATCATGAAATTGGTTTACTGGAATTTACATAGATCATATACTTTTAGATACTGTTTTTTTTTTGATTTTTCAAGATTCTGAATCCACTGTCGTGAATTTTGAAAAATCTGATTCCGAAGACTGACAGTATTGAAAATTCCTAATTCCTCGTATTCAATTCATTTAAAGAGTTTACAGTCCAACCAGCATGTAACTAAAATATTTTACCTGCAAAATTTAAAAGACTGAAAAAAATATTACTTCCCTTAAAAGCATTCAATTATTCAGAGCTAAATTGAAAAACTGGCCCCGAGGGATTCTTAAGTCATAAGGTAAATCTACATTTTAGGCAAAGATTTGTTTAGTGTGCGACCCCCGAGCGCAAAATCATATTGTTTTCAACTCAAACAAAAAACAAATATCGTTTTCGATTGTTTTCGTCATGTTGAAGCTAAACATGTACTATTTGAATATAGCACGTAAATACTTCGTATCAGAAGTAACCACATTTAAAAATACTGTGTCCTTTAAATCCAACACTATTTTTTTCAAATTTCAATATTAAGATATTCTCAAATTTAAAAAAGATCACTTTTAAGAGAACATTTAGTAACTTTTATCACATATCTCATTAAACAACATGTGTTTAGAAATTAGTAATAGGGCTATTTAAATTGGCTAAGACGGTGATTTATGATTTGCCTAGAGGTGACAGAAATTAAACAATATTCTTATTAATTAGATGAGATTTAAGTCCATAAATCACCGTAAGAATATTTCTTCGTTACCAAAAAATACGCCATTTAACAATTCAGAGGGATTCAGGCACGAACATGACATATAAAACTGGACTGCTAATGAAAATAATTTTTGACCCCCCCCCTTATTGGTCGCCATTAGGTGCATTGATTTGTATGGCAACATTGAATTCCTTGCAAGTTTCTTACATTGGCATGAGTGTTGTGTATGAATGTCAATTCTATTATTCTAACTAACAGGTTTAGACAATAACTATCTCTTTCTAAATCGCTCTTCCTTGTTTTACTTGACAGGTTAATTGAGTATATTCAATAAAAAAGACCATGATAATTGTTTCTGTAAAACAATATTTAACTTGAATTTCTACTTTTAGTTTCCTCAAAATTATAATTTTTCTGTTTAAAGCAACTTCAATAAAGCTATTTTTTTATTTATTTCGAACATCGTAAATATGTAACAATTTTATTATTTTTAGATAACAAGCATGAAATGTCAGTTCTTATAAATAAATCAAAATGCTTTTTCTATGACTGTTTACATATTTTATTTTTTACAACTGTAATTTAGTAAAATAGCTAAAATGTGAAATATGCGCCAAAAACAAAACGAGACTAATAATTTTTTAAATAACTGTTTTAGAAAAGATTGTGGAAATCAGTGGGTTTTTTTTGTAAATAACTAGTATAATCTACATCCTTGTTCGGACGTAGAGTATAAGAAGTTAACGAAAAAAAGTATTAAGGCACTTATTTTAAAAAATTTTATATCATGAATTAATATAGTATATTGTTTAATGTAAAGTATCGAAATGTCCACATAATTTATTGCAAAGTAAGAGAGTTTCATCATTTAAAAATAGCTTCGATTAGGTCTTTGTTAAAATTATTTTCTCCTCGATGCTTTTAGGGAACTGATATGTTAGGTATTTATATAGTTATTTCCTTCATAATAACCGAGCTTTAATTTAAAGGAAGTAACATTATGTACTAAACCATTTTTATAAAAAAAAATTAAACTCTAAAGGGGATAGTGTTAATGCAGTTTATATTTAATTGTAAACAAAACGATATTTATTAAGACACTTTAAATATAAAAAAGCTTGTAAATACAAGAGAATTCTTACATTAATACAATCATTTTTAATCTAAATATATACATAAAGATTTACTAGCAACTTTTAATTTTTACACTAGGTCAAACTTCCCATTTATTTAACTGTTTGAAGATCTGGAATTGACCTTTCTTAGAGTTGAATTTTTGAAATGGTAATCAATCGCAGCTTCTCACTACTTTGACAAAGGATTTTCATGACACAAATTTCTTATCTGAGCTAAAATCAAGAATTTTTGTTTTATTAATTAATAGCATATTCAAACAAAAGGTTATTATTTTATTTTTAGACAAAACAAATATATAAAAGTAAAATTTATGTAGTTTCCAAACACGCTTCATAATACTAAAAAATTTCATATTATATGCAATCATTTATTTCTATTTTAATATGACATATTGGTTTTTGAACGTATAATCATTTTAAATTTTAACACCTTACCAGTTTTGATGTTCAGCTTTATATGCCAGTGGAACATTAACTTTATGGTAAAACGATATTGTTGTTGGTTAATGCACACCTAATTCAGGACTTTTTTTTGTAGAGCCAGTGTATGTTATTAAGTCCAAGTTTAGTTGCTTCAAGATGTTGACGTCAAACAGTGCTTCATAGTTTTTTTCAGGCAGTTTATTTGTAAGAAGCACAGCACAAACTTTTCGCTCATCTTCTTGTATAAAACTATTTCCAGAAAAATGTTCTGAACAGAGTTACTCATCTGGTGTATAAAAGAATTATGATCATGATCAATTTACTTCAGCCCTTGATTTGAAGATTCTTTTCTCTTAGAAAACTAAAATATTGATAGCATTTAAAAATTATTATACATCATATCCATAAGATTAAATTTGTTACCCTTAGATTTACAATTTGATTCCAAGGTAAAATTTTATATAATTATTATTTAATGTTTTATAACTTACCGATTAAATAAATTCCAATTTACCAGATGAGGTATTTGCACGTCTTACCATGAAGAATCAAATTTTTTAAAATACCAAAAAAAAAAACTTAAAATTCACGTTCCTGCTTGAAATTTTCAGTAAAACGTTACATAAAATGTGATAAAATGCATAAAACAGTAAAATAAAAAATAAATTATTGTTAAAACGAAAAGTATTCAGTCAATGTCAAGAATACACTTTCACCAATATAATAAAAACTTAGGGAATTCATTGTTGCCAAAGCAATTATTTGCACGTATTGGCACGGAGCATGGTGGCGTCATTTTTATTATATGGGAGGTATTATGCATGATCAGTCCAGTTTTATATGTCAAGTTCGTGGATTCAGGCCAGCTAGATTGCCAAACAAAATCATAATTATTTAATTTCTAACGGCTCATTCAGATTTGATTAGTCTGGAAAAAATCAACATCACTTTGACACCGAAATTTTTTTTTTGTTATTTCTAGATTTTAATATATTTTAATGATTTATTTCTCCGTATAAGAATAACATAATTTCGAGGAGAACTGGGTTAAATAGTGGGCGAAACAATAGACTATAAAATACCTTTGCAGAGCTTACTTTATACTTCATCTTCATATAAATTTGCATAATTATGCTTAAACAATTCCATTTAAATGCGTACGGCTCTCAAAATATAATTCTTAGGATGTTTAAATCCACTGGAAGTTTGTTGGATAATTATCCTACAATACTTTTGAAGTTAATGGCTGGTAGGGCAGAAGCACTTTTGTGACCAGTTTCTGGTCGTTTATTAAGAATTGAATATAGTTAAACACTATATTTATTGAAAAAAAAATAGGTTAGTTAAATCTCAAATATATTAATAAAATTATTATAATTAGAAACATTTTTTAAGCGTCTTTATCGTAAAAAATATTTTATAATGCTTCTTTCACCAGTAGAGGTCACGAAGCAGTAGTTTTGGCCATTAATTGTCCCACTTTTGGTAACAGCAAGTAAAATTTTTTGTTGAAAAGAAGAATTATAAATAATTACTTAATTATCCATTAATAATTATTTATTTTCCATCGAGTTCAACAAAATATAACAATTAATATTTATATATTTATATAAACTTTAAATCCACAGAGCTTATATGTTTTTTGGAGTTATTTTTTTCCCTAATTTCTCTTGTTTAGTTTTTATATTTTTCTCGATTCTTTGTTTTCTTCCAATTTTTTAAAATAATATACATTAAAAAGTGGTAACTGGCAATATTCAAAAACTTCTCGAACAGAATACAGCAAAAGCAAGTAAAAATATTGCAACGAATTTATAGCGTTATACATTTCATAGTATTATTTTGTGTTTATAGTTTGCAGGGTTTTGGGTTTATTTTTTGCGATTTCATAATTTATTTAGTTAATTTTATCTTTGTTAAATTCCTTACAATAATTACAATTTTACCTTTGTTATTTTCCTCATGAGACGTCTGTGAAAGAAGGTCTGGAACTTTTTAAAAAATTCTGTTTCCTTATTTTTAACATGGAACGCCTATGACAGAAGGTCTAGAAATCGCCAAATTACGCTTTTTTTCTTATTGTGATTACACCATGTAGTATGAAAATCCTTCTAGAAAGATCCGCAATATTCTGGTATCCGGAAAACGGGTATATAAAGGGTCCAGATCGGCTCTCGTGGACAGTTTAGTTTGAGACGTTGTCGATGTAACTTGAAGTATTCTACAAGTGTCAGAATTGAAGTTGGCAATAAAGAGCTTTTGAAATAATAAAGGGTGTTCAATAATACACTGTGTGTTTAAAATGCCGGCCGTTCGGAACAATATTGTATCCAGAACACTCGTTTTTAAGCTAGGAACGATTTTTTTGTTTCAACAGTGATTGGCTTATCAAAAAAAAAATTTGAAACCTTAACGTTAGTCCAAAAAAGATAAATTTGTTGAGTTTTGTTAAAATTGATAAAAAATAACAGTTTATAGTTAACTGTTTGTTTTTCTAGGTATATACTGGAATAATGTACCAGGCAAAACAATTAAAATAATACTTCTTTATCATTTTATCTTTATCTTCCATTATTTCTATCCACTTATGAGCAGTTATAACTCTGCCTGTTTTAACGTAAAATCTTTTGAAATTTACCTAAGCTGTAATCTGTCTCGATTCAAGAAATCATCATTATTTTGACTCTTGAGCTGTGCATATTCAAAATAAATAGACACATTTTAGAAACATAAATAGATTCTTGTTCATTTCGGAAATTCTTAAAATGCTGCTCATCAGTGGCGGCTGACTTAGCTCAATGTTTTGCGAAAGATAGTCATAAAGTATAATAGGTCCCTAAATTTCCGGTAATATTTCGGATTAGAGTAAATCTACAGGCGGGTGCCATTTTGGTTTTGTTGTTTTGATATTTTTTGATAATTTTCTTGATTTTTCTGATAAAAAAGTGCACACTAATAGAAGCATCTGTATTATACAAAATTTCATAAATTTTTATTGGAAAAATCAAGAAAATTTTTAAAAACAAATCAAAACAAACAAAACCGAAATGGTATCCACTTCTAGATTTACTCTAATCTGAATTATTACCAAATTTTCCCTTGACATATAATAAACATTGCTTGTAAAATTTCATTTTGAATGGTTTTTGATGTGCCTTTAAATACCAATAGACTTTTTCCAAATGTTGTTTCAGAGCACAGTGCCAAAATCAACTAATCCTCGGGGAACCTCGGGATTAGAGCAAGACGTAGTCATCATGTTCTCATAACGCGAGCTCCACAGAAACCCACACAACAATTACTTATAATGTTTAAAATGTATAGATTATGTCTCACTTTTTTATTGTGCACTTCAATATCTTTTCGATAAGCGCTGCTTATTTGAGCAGCTACGCCAACAGCCCCAAAAAGTGAATATTGCAAGACATTTTTCATATGTTTTGCCGACAATATATGTTTTTTAATACGGTCTTCCGAATGGTATAAGTCGGTAAAACTTACTTTTGTCCAAGAAGTTTCTCCTCCAAATAATAAACAAGGAAACCAAAAGAGAGCATATTTAATTTTACAACCACAAAGTCACGTGTATCTATCATAAAGGTCTGGATTAAATGTTTTAGTAAAAGTTTTTTTTTGCTATACACGAAAGACTCTATTTTTAAATTCGGAGTAAGTCTTCCAAACCTCTTTATTTCAGCCTTATCACTTAATGACCGACCACAGAATGGCTCTAAAATTAAACTCTGAACGGGATTCATTTTTGTCGTAAAAAAAAAACAATAGCGTACTGCACAACAAACAAACGACAGCTACAAAAAAACTACGAAAGCTGTATTCTTTAGAGTAAATTATCAGTGATCAAAGTAAAAAAAGTGAGACTAATAAGGTCATGTTCTTTTGAATATGTATTTACTTGTCATTAGGTCGAAGTGATCATAACCATTTAATTATGACATATTATGATTATTTTATTAGAAAATTTAAATCTTTTCAATTAAACTATTTTCTTAATATTAATGTGTATTACTTTCAGACACATACAACGTTTTCAAAAATAGTTATTTTATGAAGTTATCTTATACAGGGTCAAAAACAAATAAACTTCGCATCATATGTGACCAAATTTTAATAGCCCTATTTGGATTTTGTAGAAAAACACACATTTAATATGGCGCTACTTTAACAAAACATGTCTAGAATGAAGCATTGTCAAAACTAAGTTGCGTTGAATCTTATTTTGCAACAGTGGTGCAATTTACAAAAAATGGACAAAAAATCTAAATTATCTTATACAGCTGAATATGGGTTAAATATTGCGTTTAGAAAAACTTTTTTTAATAACTTTTTTCGATATTTTGAGATATAACCACACTTGAATTGGTTTTTGAAAAAAAAATAAAATTTGACAGATAATGCTAGTCACGTGACTACTATTTTTTTGGTTACTTTTCATCTCGATCGAAGCAGAAATTGAATCCAAAGTCAAATTTCGAATAAAGCTATTAATAAAAAAACCCCATATGATGCGGACTTTATTGATCACACTGTATAATTGTTTCAAAACGCGTGCAAACAATTTTAATGTGAATTCACTACTTTATAGCCAGAAACTCTTTGAACCTAGTTGAAATAAATTGACATCGAAAATACAGCTTACACAGTCGACTTGCAACATTCATTAAGCTGATGAGCTTATGAAATTAATCACCACATCTTAGATAGGCAACTCCACATACGCTCAAATGCATTAGTTTGGATTGCATTAAAATTGCGCACTACCAAAGTGATAACGTTTCTAGGCGTAATACTGTAAAACAGACAAATTATTAAATTATCAGTAGAAACTAAAAAAATATTTTTACTTATATTTATTAGTAAGTTTTATTTTATTTATAATTTTTTTGGGGGTTGCGCAAACCTGCAAACCGAAAGAAAAGCCGCCACTGTTGATATTACAATATTTTTTTCGCGAACCCCCTTAATAAGCTTTGGACTGTGACGAATTGTTTTCGGCTACTGAAATGTAAACAAACTTCGTCTATTGATAAAATGTCGGTGGTTTATTTTTATAATATTTGCTAAATAGCGATAATTCATATAACGCAATATCATTATAAGTAAATTAAAACGATATTGAAACGAAATTATTATGGAATGCTAAACGTCTATTATTCGTATAACAAATACGATTTGGAGCATAAAAGCAATACTTTGTTAGAGAAAGATCTTCATTATTTATACAATTTTAGAAGTAGAAAGATGACGTAGATTTATTTTAAGTCGAAAAACACAATAAAATATTTATATTTCAATCTTCTACACAAACGGTAAATGTCCAAATCTGGCTTACCTTTACGACTTGAACTGTATGGGATTTTTTATAATGTTTCGGCCTTATAGGTATAATAAATGTAACGATCGTAAACTAGTCTGCTTTAGATATAGTAATTTCATTGGCAATAAGAAATATTATGAGGGAATAACGTTGAAGAGATTTAGACAACTGAATTTAACGTATTATTTATTATTATTATTTCAAGAATTATTTCGAAAAGGGCTTGAATACACTAGGGAATAGTGCCAGATGATGGGACTAAACATCAATCCCACCAAAACCACCCCAGTAGTTTTCACAAGGAAAAGAAATCTCAATCTGAAAACAATCAAAATGGATGAGAATGTTATTGAGTGGAAGTCAGAGGTTAAATATCTGGGACTGATCCTAGATAACAGACTCCTCTGGACCAAGCACGAAACAGAAGTAATCAACAAAGCTACAAAAGCCTTAATGGATTGTAGAAATTTTGGCGGAAAAAGATGGGGTACAAACTCAAAAATCCTGCAGTTGATGTATACTGCAATAGTGAGAGACTAATCATCACATATGGGGCAGTAATCTGAAGTAAAAGAACCAGTCTGGCTAATACGAGAGCTAACCTCTAGAAAGTTCAAAGACTGGCATGTGCATACATAACCGGGGCAATGAAAACCTCTATGGAAGTAATCCTAAACCTCACTCATATACTTCTAGAGAATATGGCGAAGAGTACAATGTATAGGATGATGAGAGATGAGGTTATAATACGAAGGCCCAATCTCTTATCCAGAAATCAAAAATCTGGGACATGCTCTAAGATGAAATAAAAAAGAAATTTAACTTTGTGAAAAACTTAACAAGAGATTCATTATAAGATATACAGATAGCTCCAAAACAACAGAGAGAACTGGAATAGGAGTGTATGAACCCAGCACTAGACACTACGAAAGCTTGGGTAAGTCACCAACCATTTTCCAGGCAGAAATGCATGCCATTAGGATATGTATTCAATTCAACAACGAAAAAAACTATCACGGCTAAGAGATTATCATCATATCGGATAGTCAAGCAACTCTCAGTGCGCTGGGCTCACAAGGTATCAGCTTTAAAATGATCTGGGAATCCCTAGAGGAATTAAATTATTTGAGTAAGAATAATAAAGTCACCCTCATGTGGGTACCGGGAACACCCGGATAGAGGGGAATGAAGAAGTACACAGGCTCGCGAGGACAGGGACCAGAGCCTTTCTTTGGAATCAGTAGCAGCGTAATGCTGGAAGAACTAAAGATACTTCTTAGGAACTACGACCAAAATAGATTCAAAGAATGCATAAGTTAAGTAAAAACCTCAAGAAACTTGGACTGGTAGAAGGAGAGGAGTGTAGATTCTATGAGGAGGAGGACAAAACTTCTATTCATATCCTTTCAGAGTGCAGGGCTCTAGAGAACCCTAGGATGCGGTTCTTGGAAACACACCAAATCGAAGAAGGGGAGCTATTCACCTTGAAGCCGTCCAACATTCTAAGGTTTCTGAGGAAAATAGGACTGGAGGACTTTCTCTAGCCAATAAGGTAACTCTTACGACTTGACAGCAGTAGGGGACACAACATACATACATATAATGTATTATTTGTATTATTGAAATAAAACATATTACATACCTATATAGGCAACGACAATTTTAAGGATATTTAAATATCTCAAGAAATACTTGTTCTAGGTATATAAAACGTAATAGTAACTTATCCTTATTGACCTGACAGTATATTCTCTGCGAATTCCACTTTGGTTCTCTCGCCATACTAGTTTCGACCACCTAATGGTCTCATCAGTGGAGCTGTAACGAACCGAGAGCAAAATGCACAGAAAACAACTGTCTACTTAAAATTCCCATATCGTAAAATATTGGCAGGATATTACCCGCAGAACTTGATGCCGGACTGTTATCTTCAACAGTACAAATAAACATCTGAATATACTCCGGAGCGGTAGGAAAAATAAACAATCACGGTCTATGTATTTGGGAAAGTTATTTTATTCTCCTTACGACCGTTAAGAAAAGGGACCCAATGGTCTCATCAGTGGAGCTGTAATGAACCGAGAGCAAACTGCACAGAATTAGAAGACTTAACTTATAGGTGAGCGCCACTTTGACATCTTGAGAAATTTGGAAGTGAACTATTCAGATAACTTGCCGCTGGCTGATTATATAAATCTATTTTATCAACATGATGGGGCGCCTCCACGTCATTTAGTTAACAATTATCTGCCAAACTTGTTTTATGATCAATAGATAGCCACATCTTTGGCCACCCGGCTCCCTCGACCTAACAGTACTTGATTTTTTTTATTTGGGGGACAATCAAAAATAAAGTGTACAACATCGCATTAACCACTATGGAAGATTGCGTGCAGCGCGTCCGAATAGCATTCGGAGAACTTCATCCTCAGTCAATAAGACGAGCCACCCATTAAAAGGTCCTGCTTAGATGCGAAAAACGTTTGGAAACTCAAGGACGTCAATTTGGACATTTACCAAAATAATTTTTATAACTTTATTTTATTAACAACTGGTTTATTTTCTATTGCTTTTAGCTTTTATAGATCCAAAATTTTTGAAGTTTTTTTTTATAATCTTTTTACCAGTTGGTAGTGATGGTTTCTGTTTCTTCGGATATCGGATCACGAATGTATCGCATGTTCTTGAAATAACTCTATCACATTCTCCATAAAAAATAAATAAGTTTAAATAATCTTCGTGCTTGCAATTTAATTGCCCTGGCAAGATTATTATTAATCAATGTCAAATGGCAAGAAACAGTGACAATTCTGTGGGGTTCGATTTTTTTATTTTCGCCACGCCTCGCCGTTATGGCCAACTAATAACAAAACTTAAAAGCCGTTTAGCATTTTTACAATAGAAAAAGGTTGAATTGTTAATATTTTGAAAACTAGAAAATTTTGGAATAGACAAGCTTATACAATGTTACTATTATTTTTAACCTACTTCTAAAAGAAGGAGGTTCTCAATTCGTCGAGTATGTATGTTTTTTTTTATGTATGTACACCGATTACTCCGGAACAGAGGCACCGATTTGAATGAAATTTTTTACTTTATGTTCAGGAAGTTTCTGCAGTGGTCCCATATTTTTTTGGACGAAATTGGTGCAGTAATATCTAAGATGGCGCTGACAATATGGCGGCCAAAAAATTAATTTTGTTTGCTTGTCTCCAAAATTGGTATGTGGAAAATTTTGGGGTCGTACACAACGAATCTGAAATTGTTATTAAAAAATTCAATATGGTAGATCCAATATAGCGGAAAAAAAAATTTTATTTTGTCTGATTTTCTCCAAAATTGGTGTGGGGGAGTTTTCGGGGTCGCACATAATGGATCCAAAATATTTTTAAAAAATTCAATATGGCGGGCAAAAAAATCAATTTTTGGCCGATTTTCTCTAAAATTGGTACCAGAGAGTTTTCAGGGTGGTGCATAACTAATCTAAAATTATTTTAAAAAAAATTCAATATGGCGGATCTAATATAGCGGACGGAAAAATCAATCTTGTTCGATTTTCTTCAAAATTGGTACGGGGGAGTTTTCGGGGTCGCACATAACGAATCTGAAATTATTTCTATACATTCAATATGGCGGATTAAATATTCTACATCTCTCGATTTTGTCTAAAATCAGTATTGGGGTATTTTTGTTAGTATTAATTATGAATTTAAAATATTTCTTGAAAAACTTAATCTGGCAGATTTAATATGGTGTCCAAAAAATTTTACATTTTTCGATTTTCTCCCAAACTGATATAGGGGGTTCTGGACGGTGTATATTATGAATTTAAAAGTATTTTTTCAGGATTTAATATAGCAAATCCAAGATCACAGACTAAAACTTTTACATTTTTCGATTTTGTTCAGACTGAATCGTTTTTGAGGATGTAAATAGCGAATATAAGTCTAGAAATTTTAAATTTCCGGATTTCATCCAAAATTGGTACTAGGGGGCTTTGAAGGGTTTAGATTTAGATTAGATTAAGACTTAAAAAAAATTTTTTGAAATTCAATATAGCGGAGGCAATATGGTGGGTTGAAAATTTTACCTTATTCGTATTTTTTCAAATTTGGTATTCGAGGGTTTTCGGGGTCGTGTATTACGAATATGAAGTTAATTTTTTACAACTATTAGGTTGATAAGATACAATATGAGGGACAGAAAATTTTTCATATTCCGATTTTGTCTAAAATTGATATTGTGAGGTTCTTGAGGCGTATACAAACTCAATATGCAGTATAAAATATATAGAGCTAAGAAATTTACATTTCAGATTCTTTAAATATTGAAAATTGATATTGTGGGGTTCTTGAGGCGTATACAAAATCAATATGCAGGATAAAATATATCGAGCTAAGAAATTTACATCTCAGATTCTTTAAACATCGATATTGGAAGGTTTTGGGCCTATATTACCAATCTAAAATTAATTTGAAATTTAAGATAGTGGATTTACTATGACAGACTAAATATTTGTTTGACACAATTTTACTGGTATTTGGAAAACTCTAAGCACCAAAGAATTTTTAGAAATTCATTTTAGTGTAATTTACAACTTTGGATAAAATGGGTACTTTTTTGCCAACTTGGGGACATTGTGAGGTACACTAATCTCGATTAGTACTTAGTTCAAGTAATTTATGGATATCATAATGCATTCTAAAACTAAAAAGAGAAAAATAAAATTTTTATCAAAAATTTTTTATATGAAATTGGATTTTTTGAAGTCGGCGCCAAATTATTTGTAAATGAAATGAATAACTACTAATATATACAGATTATGGTAACAAAGCAATTACAAATAAAGTACTTTTAATCTGTTTATGCAAATCTCATTTTGTCAGGTATTAGTTTGGCGCCGACTTCAAAAAGTTCAATTTCATATAAAAATTTATAGTTATTTTTCACTTTTGAGCGCATTTTTAGATATCGGTTCAATTTTTTTATAAAAATTTTATTAATGCTCAATATGATAAAATTATAAAAATATGTGCTTTCTATTTGAAAGAATTGACTTTTGACAATTTTTTAAATATAATTTTTATTCTCCTTTTTGACCACTATGTACTCATAATTTTCAAAATATCATTAAAAGACTACTACAGTCGATCTTTGTCTACAAGAAAAGTAACCCAAATTAAATAATAAAGACTTCCTTATAGGAAAAATTTATAGTTAAGTTTTACTCGGAGACGTCATTTTTGACATAAACATTTAAACGTATCCAAAACGGTAAGATTTAAGTATAGAATATTATACATGAAATATATCTAGAATTTTACGTAGAAATAAAAAATGCAATAATAATAAGATGTTCTATTTAAAATAAGCCAGTTGACATCTACTTCCGGTATAACCGAAGGTGCCGCCATCTTAAAAATATTTTAGTCGGTTGAACCCCATGCACGTTAGTACCCTGTCAAATTTTCAGATTCTTCCTAAATATACTTGTTCCACAATCGATCGATAAATTTCCCGGAGAATCACCCTGTGTATGGATAGATGACAATATGTTAATTGAACACACCTGTACACAACTTATCATGTCACCACAGTGTTAGTCTTCTGATCCGCCCATCTTAATCATAAATGTATGTACCATATTATTTTTTTTTGTTTGTCTGCGAGTCTTTCTAATTGTTTTAAGCTATAAATGAAAACCTTGGCAGAAATCCTACAAATACATTTGCAATTATCTAGCTGACGTAACAAATTGTAATTTAATTTTGCACATTGTTAAAGTATAATTATTATAGTGCTTTTAAATGTAATTAAATTTCAATCTTTGAAATATCATAATTGCTTTAGCTGTAAATGTCCGCTCGAACATTTTTTACGTTTTTAAGTTGAAATAAAATATAATTGACTTTCTACAAGATTA
Organism: Diaprepes abbreviatus; assembly: GCA_034092305.1. NCBI lineage: Eukaryota > Metazoa > Arthropoda > Insecta > Coleoptera > Curculionidae > Diaprepes > Diaprepes abbreviatus. The sequence continues at coordinate 9,501,965 of JASJET010000200.1, forward strand.
GAAATCAATTACTTAGTCAAACTACAGAAGGTAAAATGCTGACCAACATAGGTCTTGGTATTTTCATATTTTTAATTAGAAAGATATTAATTTTTTAATTAAAATTCACTATATCCCAATATTTTAAGTGGTACTGATCAGCAAAAAATACAGACAGAAAGAAGCTATCATTTCTAACAAAATTAATCAAGCAAGGACAACCTGTACATTATGAATAAAAGGTTTAACAAACTAGCGTATTTTTCAGTTTTTAGTATTTTTTTTTTATTTTTTCTTACTTCTAATATCATAAAATGATAATAAGACTTAAAAAACCTGTTTAAAACTTCGAATTTAGTTTAAGTATGTAAACTAACTATCAAAATTTAAATAGATTCTTAAGTTTTATATACTCCTTTAAAAAAACAGGTGAAAGCAACAATAACATATCAAAAATAATGAGAAAAAGTAAGCAGTCATAAATTTCTCAAATAATAAAATAAATGAAGATAATAAAGGAACAGTCATAAATAAATCTAATTCAGTAAGTAATAAACTAAAATTTGGTTCGAAAACTATACCTCAGTAAACAGGTCTCTGATCAATTTGATATATTCCTTATTTAAAATCCTTGTTTATAGCATATTTATTTTTATCTCTAAATAAATAAAGAATTTTAAAAAACGAATGAAACCAAAATGTCAAATAGAAAACCTGAACAATTAAATAATAAATACATATTTATTTCGTACCTCAAGTAAGCGGAAACCCATAGAGGTCTGGAGAGGTTATGTATATATATATATATATATATATATATATATATATATATATATATATATATATGATTCAGTATTAATTAATTTGCAAACATTTAGCACAAAACTCATTTAGCATCTTCTGTGCTTGTTAGTTGTAGGTCAATTGAAAGAAAATTCAATGTGCATGTTGCAATTTATCGAAAACCTATGTGACTTGCAAACAATTTTTATTACAACTACTAAACTTAACTTTTGGGTGTTTCGTCCAGACACCGACGGTGGATTCCTCAGTAAGTCTGCCGGTGTCTTCTCCAGATATCCTTTGACATGCTCGTAATAACTTCATTTCTAATATTTGAATCGACTTTGCGGCGAAAATCATCGATAACATATTTCTTAGTAGCCATTTTCTACCACACCTCCCCCGCTAAGGCACTGCTTTGTATTCGTTTGAGATTTCTATCTCTTGCAATCTCAAATACATAGAAAATAGGCTGCCTGAGAAACTGTATCGGTCTTATCGTGGACTCAGTGCTATAACAAGCACTCTATGTAGAACCCGGAAACTGCATTGGTCCCCACCAGGGATGCCATGTTGCAATTTATCGAAACGGTATTCGACTTGCAAACAATTTTTATTTCGATTTGGGGTGTTTCGGCCTGACACCGGCGGTGTACTCTACAGTGGAACTGCCGATGTCTTCCCCAGATACCCTTTGACATACTTCTCATGACCTCTTTTCTAATATTTGAATCGACTTGGTGGCAGAACCGTCGGTAATATGTACCTTAGTAGCCATTTTCTACAACATGCAGCGGAAGAAATACGAGCAAATATTAAACTTGAATTTTCGAAAATTTATAAGACTGCTGAAACTATCATGTTCGAACTTAATGAGGAATTTGGGATTCCTCGCCGGGCTTCACTGTAATGCAATCGCTGCAACATACAAACGAATGATCCAGAAATGTCCTTTCGAATATCAATAGTGATCCCACTTATTGGCAATTTCATTCAAAAATTAAAAGACAGGTTCTTAGATCATAAAGAAGTTTTTTTTATCCTTAAATTCATTGTCAGTATGTGCTAAACCCTCTACTTCAATAAATATTGAAAGTTTAAAATTGTATTAGAGGAAAGTGGATCTCTCATTATTGGAAGCGAAAATTGACCTTTGGAAAATTTATTGGATAAAATGGAATAAAATTTATTGTCCATCATGTGTTATCGAAGCACTAGGAGAGTGCAACAAGGAAATTTTCCCAAATACTTTATTGAATATTTTCGTAACTCTATCAGTTACAACTTGTACTGCGGAAAGATCATTTTCAACTTTACCTAGATTAAAAACGTATTTGAGAAACTCATGTGGACAAGATCAATTAATACACTGTAAAAAGCAAATGCATTAAATTTAAGGTAAATGTGCTGGAAGCAAATTTCATAAACCGTTTCTTAAATTTAATTAATGTAATGCATTAAATTTAACAATTTTTACATTAATTTAAATTAATGTATTCCATTAAATTTAATGTAATCAAACATTAAATTTAAAGTTTGATCATTACTTTTTAAGATGACAATGTATATTAAAAATACAGCCAGTTTTTATTGAATTTAAGATATATTATCACTTATTTAATGCACCAACATTAATATGAGGTCAAAAAATTCTGCTCCCCCCTGGTAGCAACTTATATTATACTAACTAAAAAGTCCAATACAAGTTGCGCCATCTCCCGGAATTTCATGCAATGTACCATGAATATTAATGTAAATTCCTTTAATGTTAAGGTACATGTAATTTAATTTTAATGTACATAGAAATACCTTTTCAGTTATTTTCTTTAAATTTAAAATACCATTTAATCAAATTTAATGTAGAATGATATTTCAATAAATTTTCTCTAAATTCAAAGAAAATGTAAATTATTCACGATTTAAATACAAAATCATTAAATTTAATGTAGAATGGGCATTCAATTTCCATTAAATTTAAGGCTATTTTTAACAGTGTAGGAGTAACCCTAATGTCTATTCACCGTGATATCGACGTACCTATAGGAAAAATTATTGATATGTTCGCTTCGAAAAATTGAAGACTAAACTTTGTTTTGTAAACTTAGTTTTGTAAATATAATTTATGTGAAATAAACCTCTATTTTAGTATTGTAATTTTATTTAAGTGTCAAAAAATGAATGACGATTGAGAGTTAGTAAACCTAATATTTTTGAAATTCAATAAATATTGAATACAATTTATAGTTCAACCTTTCAAAGGTTATATTTTAGATACAATCACAAAATATGAGCTTTATCTAAGGGAATTAAAGCTGTTCAAATCGCGACAGTCTAAAGGTTAAAAAGTCTCCGGTGTAAATATATATTCCTACAGATACAATTTTTTAAATCAAAATGATTCATCAAATTTGAAAGGACAACAGCAAAAATTAATCTTTTTAAATATAAATATTAAAACATTGATATAAGTTCATCTTTAAAAGATTCTTTGCAATTTTGTATAAAAACATATATTATTGCATATCAAAACTAAAGTTCGAATTTCATAACATTAATTAGAAAAATGTTAAGAGCCTGTTTGTTTTGAAACTTTTATGAAGCGACTACAATCTTGGCACCCCCCCCCCTTTGGAAAAAATTCTTTTTACGGCCTTGATGGATATCTTTTCGAAACTTTTGTTAATACTAGCAAAAGTATAGCTTTCATAGAAAACATGGTTAATATTTTTATGCAAGTCAACTAGCTGTCAGTGCTAACAAGACCGTACAAATTCTAGCTCTAGGTAGCTACATTAATGTGGAGTGACAAATTATTGCTATTGAAAAAAGTACTTCGTAATAGTTTTTGAACTAAGTTTCAGTTTATCACATCGAATTAAACTTAGTTATTTATTTATGATTCCTTTATTGTTTTCATTTATTTTATTATTTGAAAAACTTGTAACTATTTACTTCTCTTCAATAAATCTGCTGAAACCTTTCATTTTTGGAACACGAACTTGTTTTAAAGTGGTATATAAAACTTAAGGATTTTATTTTAGACTTCAACTGAATTTGAGGTTTTAAACAGCTTTTGGATTTTATATTCAGTTTATATTAGAAGTGGGAACAAATAAAAAAGTACTAAAAACTAGAAAACCCGCTAACTAGTTTCATTTAGGTAGAAAAGGATAGCTTTCACTCTGAGTATAAAATGGAGTAGATGACGATCGTCAAACAAAATTGCAGCTTGACAAATATTATGCGTGTTGAAATTGTTTAACATGGAGATTATCCTTTTTCTTGTCTGTGTATTTTTTGTCTGTAGTATTGTATGACTTTAAAATTACTTTCTTTATATATTTGTGATTGTCTTGTTTAGTCAAATCGAAATCTTTACTTTTAAACACTCACTCTTATGAAATAATTCAAGCCTTACCTTTTATAAAATAAAGCTGAAAAGCAAAAGAATACATACGAGTACAATTTCCACCGGAGATGGAAGAAACTTCACAATATTTCATTTTCGTCATAATGCGGTAGAATTTTATAACACATCCCATTAAAAAGTCATTACATACCTGAAATTTTCAGGTATATGAAAGAAAATACTATGATTCTATGCTTTAGTTGTGTAATATAACAATACAGATTTTTATTAGATACATAACAAAGAATGGCGAAGATACGGTCCAAAATTTGATAGAATCTTTAAAATGATGTGAAAGTAAATAATAATTTTCCTCCAAAAATATTTTTAAAATCTTTATTTAAATATTTTAATTTGTTGGATTTCTTCCAGGACCTTTACTTTTAGCGGCCAAGTTCTGGCCTACCTGAGGTAAACAAATGCATCTTTTATTTTGATGTTATTATCTATAATATGATAAAAACTAAAAACGATATAATTTACAACTGTAAACTGGAAAGTTAAAAAAAATATCTTACTATTTAATATTCTTATAGGACATAAGATTAATTTTATATTATTTATAGTGTAGCAGGAGGGAAACAATTTTACCATTTGCGTCAAGGGAGATGGTTATGAAGATAGTTAAAAAGAATTAGCTTTCGAAATGTGCTTTTGTCTCATAAAATTCATATTTCTATGGGCACATTTTAATCCTATATAATATATTACATATTTCTTAAAAATATTCAGCATGATATTGGTCTCCCGTTGAAAGCGGTAATAAATCTGTTTTATATCTGATATAAAATCTCCGGAAACAAACAAATAAAAATTTAAATTTAATATTTGAAATTAGCTTTATTTTGTAATGGTAGGATTATTTTTAGGATTAAAGAAGGATCCACTTTTAATGTGAAAATCTGGCATTCTGTGAATTTTTCAAAAATAATAGACATATTATGGGAATATGTCTTTTTAAAATGCTATATCAGTCATATGAAAAGGGAGTATATAGAATTTATTAACGTGCCCTAGAAGTGTACAAAAATTTTCAGACCTCTTAAAACTATTCTCATAAAACAAAAAGTATATTTTTTTTTGGATGTAAAATCTACAATTGTTCTTGTCTGATATGTTGCCAGTCCAACTAGCTTAGTAAATTTTGCTTAAACCGGTGATATGCATGGTGTTACATACACTAGCGAGAGTTTAAAAGCTAATTAAATTATATTTATTTGGATCAAAAGAACTAATAAGAGCGTGAATATTTTGGTTATACTGTTATTTAGGATCAAATTTTATTTAAAATGGAGAAAATATTTCAGAAAATATGTCACCTGACTGAAAAGAGCCTATAAAATACTGAACTGAATAAAAAAATTGCATTTTTGCGTCAAATTTCGTAGATTTGATCGGAAATTTTTATTTATCTGTTTTAACAAAAACAGCAATTGCCAAATCGGTTAATTATTTTTCGAAATATTGAGAAAACTAGTTGCTATTCCCACTTGGGAGATATAGGTACTTTAAGTTCGTAATTTGGAATAACAAGGAAAGTTACTTTCCCTGGTTTTTACTCTTTTTTTTTATCGTTATCAGGTTAGGTTTGTTTTCGATATTGCATTGTATAGACATAAGAGTAATTAATAGTTCTTAATATGGACTGTAGATCCTACAGAAAAAGTTGTCTCACGCTTAGAAAGAGATAGAGCGTTTTCGATGACCAGTACCTCTCTTTTTAATTTCGATCAGGTAATAGGGGTATCCAATAACGTTTGGAGTATTGTGTACTTAGCTCCGCCGTTAGAAAGAGAGGTACTTCTCATCGAAAACTATCCGTCTCTTTTTTAGTATTAGCTAATTTTTTTATAAGGTCCGCCGTATAGTATCTTGATATTATGTCTATGATATCATATGGTAACTTTAATATCTATAATTTGTGAAATAAAAAAAATCTAGAATAATTACAAAACGCAAAGAAAATCCGATTTATTTACACCAAAATGAAAACCAAATTTTGCTGCATCAACCGAATATAATCTCATCAAATCAAAGATGCATATTTTCATCTGCATATAGATCCAGAGTTAGTTATTTCCGTCAAAATCCAAATATCCGCAAATTCGTAATGCCAAGAATGCCAAATATGTTCGTTATTCTCCATATGGAGCACATTACAAAACCGTGTTAACACATTTGCATGTATAGGAAAGAACATTTAAATATCTTTTTTAGAAATTTGTGAATAAATATTTCATTTTAGAATAGTGTCATGCCTCATATGTATTTATTCCTTTTTAGTATTGTATTTTCCGTTCGGCTTTAACTTACTTTTGATGAAGTAAAATAATTTAGAAGAATTTTAAAATTTTAAGTTACAGGAAAACAAATTTAGGTTAAAACTGAGAAGAAAATTTGGTTTTATTTTGACGGATCCTTCCATTCTTGCATTCAATTTTTACTTCTCTTGTAGCCACTTCACTACTTGTTGGAAATATGCCAGGATTGGTGTTATTTGCGATTACATATATGATTAATTCTGTGACACCTCAATATTTTAAAATGTGTATAAAAATCTTACCAATTTCTTTCTCAGAATACTAAATTTTAGTATTTACGTTGTAAATAAATTTTGGTTAATAAAACATGTCAATGTTCCGGCGTTTCCCGATTTTCCATGCTAATGAAAATTAGCCATTTGTTCATATTTCGTCGAGCTACCCCAGCTAAAAAAATAAATTTTCTTCGTTGCCTAGAATCCAAGATAATGTTAAATTTTGCAGCGCACTCTAATTTGAAGATTCGATATCATAAAAGGGCTGCGCGAACCCAGAGCTCCGAGTTGCTCTCCCCATCACCACCCACAACTTATTTATGCAAGGACCTTTACTTTTAAAGGCTACCACTTCATGCATAATGTATAAATTGTTTACTTATTCAAAAATGTAGACCTCCTATAAAATCTGTGAAAATTTCGACTCTTAACGTTTATAAACAGAGATATGACTGAAAAAAGTCTTTCTTGGCTCCAATTGGTCGTAGAACGTTTTTTTTCCCCAAAATCTGGGGTTTTCAACCACCTTTGTAGTCTACCACGAATCAATCTTGCCTTGTAGTGTTCAATATTAGCGATTTGCTGGCCGGTGTCAAAATCAATTTTGTGTTCTGTCTAGTGCTGGTGTTGAAAAAGCGCGATGTTGTCTGTTTGTTTCTTATAGTGAGTTTATGTTCTTTTAGTCTAGCTGATAGTCTTCTGTTGGTCTGGCCTATGTATGTTTTATTGCAGGTGTCACATGCGTTTTTATATACGCCTTGATTTTCTAGACTAATTTTGTCTTTTGAATTTTTTAAAGAAGAGCCTATTGTTTTATATGGTTGGCAGGCTGTAGATATGTTGTGTTTCCGGAGTAATCTGCCGATTCTGTCTGTTGTGCCTTTATGTAAGGAAGTATGGTGATTTGTGTATCCTCGGCAGGTAGCCTTGTTTCTTGCGTTGATTTTTGTTGGAATTTTATTGCCTTATTTATTGTTGGTGTCTTGTAGCTGTTTTGTTGAAGGGCTCTTTTTATGTGTGACAGTTCCTTTCCTTTTCTCTGGTCATCAGTTAGGCGTAGGGATCTTGATATTAGGGTATTGGCTAAGTCCTGTATTTGTGAGGGGTGATGGTGAGAATCAGCATTCAGGGATCTGTCCGTGTGTGTTGGTTTTCGATATATTGTGTGTCGCAGATCTCCATCCATTGTTTTGGTTATGAGGACGCCTAGAAACGGAAGCTGATTATTTTCCTCTAGTTCCAGAATAAACTGTATCTTTGCGTGGATATAATTAAGAAACTCATGGAAGAAGTTGACTTGTTGTTTGCCATGAGGCCATATTACAAATACATCATCAACGTAGTGACATCAGAGTTTGGGTTTGAAGTGGAATTTTTCAAGAGCTTTTGTTTCGAAATAGGTCATGAAAAGATTTGCCACGGCTGGAGATAGTGAAGAGGCCATGGTAGCGCCATCTATCTGTCTGTACATCTAACCATCAAACAGAAAATATGCGTTTTTAAAACAGTGTCTGATGAGATTCATGATATGAGTTGCAAAAATCCTCTCTTTGAGCGACCTGAACCAGTGCTTCCTCCATCGGTATGCTCGGATAAAGGGATTTTACATATATATATATATATATATATATATATATATATATATATATATATATATATATAAAATCCTGGCACTTTATTGCCTTACCCTCACTGGTATGGTTCGAAATATTCGAAATATATCAAAATAATATATGACAAGCTGTATGTTGTTCTGTCAAAATATATTTGCAATGGCTTATGGAGGAAAAACGCTTCAAGTGGATTATACAGCAATTTCGTAAAAAAACTAATCTGCTCATTTGCAAATAGTTTTTTTTTATTCTGACACATTACAGTACCAATTTTCGTGAATTCAACAATAACGTTATTACATAACTTGATTAACTACTCTAATCATAACAGTGCAGATTCGAGGTGTGTTGCTAGCCCTGTAAAATTCTGATATTTTTTCAATGATATATTTGTTTCAGGGATATTAGCAGCTAAATTTCATTCTCATGTTGATTTGTTATATACATTTACAGTAATTGAATTTCTTATCGGTCTTTACGGAGGTTGATTGAAACTTTTAATTTTTTTAATCGTGATTTTATTAAAATTTAAGCATAAAGTAAAAAAAATCGATAAGAATGTCTCCATGGTTTTTCTTTAAATTTGACCGTCAAGATGAGCAAAATAATTTTTTTAGCTAAGGTCTAAAACAATGTAACATGAAATGAATCGAGAGTTGCACCTTTAAAAACAATAAAGGTTGGTTATAGAATTAATTTTATTTGTTTCTTTTTGTGTTAGGTATCATTATACGAGTAGTTTCATTATGTTCGTACATCTGTGTGTCACCGCCTCAGTCAATTTCTTATCTTTTGAAATAAAGTCTTGCTTTTAATTAACTCTAAATCAATCGTTAGGTGAAATCACAAAGACAAAGTAACGATGAACAATTTATTTTTATTTACTCCAAGCGATGAAATATCGTTGTATAGATCCAAAAAAATGTATTTTAAAATATTTATTTTTTACAGTTAGAAGCATGATTTATAATTTGCGAAATATGAGCCACCAAAGTCGCTTTTAAATTATTTCCTTGCAAATTTTTCGGCGGTATTTTAAAAATCTTAGAAAGTTTGGTAGAGAAGCAGTTGCTAATTATATTCAACGACACGGTTAAGTTACGTTCACTAATTTATGAGGTATTAAAGAAACTTTTTTTTCAATACGCTTTCTGATAAAAGTTTAATCTTTTGTGATGAAATTTTGCACGACCATGTTTTCAGTCAACCCAAAAACAAATGTGAAGTATTTAATAATATTTTTTATTTAACCACCTTATTCAAGAAATACTGGCTTCCAAAGTTTCCTGAAATTGCCATATGTGATAAAAGATAACGGATAAGTGAAATACGAATTTTGTTCCATTTGTAAGGGGTGCAGATCGTGTGGGTTCCTTAATGTATAAGTGTAGGGTCAAATAGGTTTATTTCTTTACTTTTTTCACGGTTCAAAATTCAGGTTAACTATGGCAAGTTCAGTTATTTTTACCTTATTTTTTTTAAATACTTACGTTATAGGTAACACAATATTATTTTCCTTAAGCATTTCTCATAAATTCCTTGAATATTATTCGTTGCATTTTTGGTTTTATTAAATTACGAACCCTCGTATTTCTACTTCTTTACTAATTTGCGTATACTCTTACACTATAAAATATGGTTTGAAGTTAATATGATTATCACTTTAGCCATTATATTGATATTTTACTACAGTGTGCTTGGTTGTTTTCCTTTTTGTAACCGAATTTAATGTTGTCTTTTTTTTTTCGTACAGATCTCAGTTTTCCTGCCTACTATTCGATTGAAATTCTTCCTTTTATCTTTCGTTATGGCAGTTTTCCAGAAACTATTTTGGATAATTCCGTACATTTTGTGAATTAGGTTAGGTAATGTTACCTTCTTTGTTTTGCATCGATAGTCAATTTTACACCACTAACGGAGTATTAGCCATATTTGTATTTTCGGGGTTTCTGTTTTGTAATTTTTGAGAGGAAATTTGGACAGGTAACTTATTCCGCTTCAGTAATAACTGGCAGAAAACATATTTCTTTAATTTAAAAAAATAAAATTCGATGGGTTACTTATTTTATTTTTAGCAGAAAATGTTAATAATTAATAAATTGGCTTACTTAACAAATTTATTTCAGCCGATGGTTGTCCCTCAGGATCATTTTTGAGCGGTCCTTTCTGTCAAAGTTGTCACCCCTTTAAAATTTCTTTTTGACCCTTGAAAGAAGAAGCGTGTTGCGCAAGTTTGGCCCTTGAATATAAAATGGAGGCTAATTCGGTTGAAAAAACTGACGACTTTTTCGATCTCAATATTTTTAAACATCCTTTGGGAGTTTGGGCTGGAAAATCGTTTATTATCCCGGTAATGGTTTTTAGTTATTATGTTACTGTGTCTTTTGCCTGTTAGTGGTTAATTGTGTTATTTTTATCGGGATAAATCTTAAGACAAGGATTTTGGTAATTTGCATGTGTGAACGAAGGAATTCTGTTAAACCCCAATAACATCGGGTTCTACCTACGGGTCGTCCTTAATGGTTATTTACCTTCCTACTCATTATTCTACCTAGGGGTCCTTTCTACCGGTCATCTTACCCACGCGTCCTACAGGCGTTGCACAATATACCAACATTCTATTTTGTTAAGTTGTGTAATTATTTGGAACTTAATTTTCATTATAGCATATCTAGCTTTAAGCGGGATTAACAATATTAGATATTTAATTAAAGATTTTTATTATTACTATTTATATCCTAGTTTTATGTGATCAATATGCTCAATTGTGTTTGTATTTTTTGTGTAATTATTCTTCTATATGATGCCCTGAATAACCCACCCCCTATTCTCCGGCATAGAGGTTAGCTCGGAATTTTTGCTCACTGGGGCAGCCTTCAACTATGCTCTGGTGATTTTTCTTTAGTATTATTAATTAATTTTTTTTTCACTTAACTGTAAGATTTTGGCGTAAAATGCCAGCGTAGCACTTCTATGAGGTGGCTTAAAGGTAGTTCTAAAGTCTTGTCGACATAACTTCCAATATTTTACAAGTAATTTGCCGTCTTGATTGTTACAGCAATTTTTATATCGGCGTACTTTAAACGCCAGATATTTCTGTCTTGATTTATATCCAAATCTGAAATTTTACTATGTTCTATGTCTCGATTAATTTTCCAGTGGTTGATTGATAAAATCTGAAATAATCTATATTATCGACTCTTAGCTTAATACTTTCAACGAAAATTGGTATGGTTTACTCACATTTTCTAGTTTTATTTAATTTTAATTCTCGATAATTTGCGATAGAGTGTTACAAACACATGCTTAAGGAAAAATATGCCTAGAAATTGCAGAAAAAACCAACGTCTATAATTGCTTTGGAATTATAACATAAAGCGTATCCGATTCGCACTTTTTATATTACGAATCAGATATTTTCTTGAAAAAATTATTATTACATAGTGTCTGGCAAGTTTATATCAAACTTTTGGCAGTGTATAGAACTCTAGTGTTTCATTTTTTCCTAAGGTGCTCCATAACATAAATATGGGGCCAAAATAGGTACCCACTGATCTAACTTTTGAGCTGTAGCTCTTGAGCGGACTTGTACACTGTAAAAAGGAAATTCATTAAATTTGAGATAAATGTGCTGGAAGCAAATTTCATAAAAGTTTATTTAATGCATTTAATGTAATGCATTAAATTTAAAAATTTTTACATTCATCTAAATTAATTTATTCCATTAAATTTAAAGTTTGATCATTATTTTTTAGGGTGACTATGTACGTTAAATATACAGCCAGTGAATTTGAGATATGTTATCACATATTTAATGTTAATATTAATATGAGTTCAAAAAATTCTGAAGCCACCAGGGTAGCTATTCTGGTTCTTCATAGGAAGTGATCATTTTCTTGAGAGAATAAGGAGAATCCCATCCCACGGTTATTCTCTCGGTCGTGTATTATCGTATTCTCGTACGATATGATGGCAGATCGGAAACAAAATCTAGTAAGCTATGTTGTCAAATGTCTATAGCGTATGTAACCATGAGAATATGAATATGGACATAACCCTACTTAGCAAGCAAATTTTCGAATTTAAAATAAATATAATTAAAATTTTTAATCTATTTAATATTCTTAATGAGAAAAGAATTAGAAATGGAGTTTTATAGAGAAAAATAAATATGTAAAAACACAAATCGAAATATTTTACTGGAAAAATATCCGTTATGAATGAAATTAGTATCACCGTCAAAGATGTAAAGAATACGCGAAATAAAATTAACATTTTCATTTCATAAAATACAAATTTAGTTTTTCTACCGGGTTAAGAAAAGAAAAATTTTCCTTATTTTTGTAAAAATGTTATTTTTTACACTCCCTACAAATATCAGGGAATGAATATACAAAGTAAGTAAACAAAATGAAATTCGTAAAAATTTATTTCATCAATAAAATACATTTTGCATATTTGATATACTTGCATAATATTACGCTAATAGTAAAATTATTAATTTTCCCTAAAGTAGTTACTGACAATATGTTATTGGATCTGTCTTGCTTCATGTAGATCAGGGTGTATCTTTTGTTCTTGATGAACATTTCCGATAATAAAAAGTTATTATCAATCTATCTTCTGGAAAACATCTAAATCTATTCTTCTAGACCTCACAATATCTTTCAACGGTACTCCGCAATGAACAAATATCTACTAAATCTTTCCTCTGGTGTTCCCAGTTGTGAAACGTCTCCCAAATGCCATAGCCTTAAAACAAACCCTGAAAAAATTAAACTTGGTTCACTTCCCTGTATATATTTAAACATATTCTAAATTAATAACAAATCATCAGTTTATTGTACAATTAATTTACCTGAATCTCCAATAAGGAAGAATAAATCTTCTAGGTTTCTTCTATAGATCATTTCCATTATATTGGAAATGTTAGATTCATTCCAAATATAAGAATCATGGGTACTACTAGGAAATGTAGCATTCTTTTTCAAAAAAAAAACAAGTTGCATAGCATTTTTAAGTTTGTAAAATACATATTACTGCTAGCTGTTTATAATTTAGGATTTAACAGAAAATTACCCAGATGGACAAGCTCATAATTCATTTAAATTTTGTAGCAATTAGATCCACTCTGAAATAGCATCTTCTTTATTCAAAGCATCTGAGTTTTTTTTTCCAGACAGTTACTCCAACACTTCCTGACTGACTAGTCCCAGAAATACATTCAACCCAGTAATTTCGTGGTAGCTGCCAGTCGAAAAAAATCTACGAACTTACAAATATTAATATTTTAATAAAATTATATTAATATGGGTACCTTCAATGTAAAAAGGAAACTTAATATTAGCTTAACATCCTCTAAATTTTTTATCAGTAACTAAAGCAGATAATATATTATAAATATGTATAATCCAACCAAGTAAAAAAAAATCATTAATGACTTACTGATCTTGTATATGCTAACTTTATAGTTAGAAAATATTACCATGACTTCTTGCAAAGATGATGTTGCCTTCTTTCAAGCCCTAAGAATTCTAGAAATTGGGTTATTTTTAGTACAAGATATCTTCACAGATCTTTACCAAGTCGGTAAAATAAATTAAACGAAGTAGAATCCGCCAAATTTCAAAAATATTTATATAATAGGTACTTACCTATTACTAAAGAGCCTTGTGAATTCCGAATCATTTAAATCTCCAAATCGACGCAACCATGGTAGAAATTGACGATTATAATTTGCCACTTGTTTTTCCGCTAATCTGACATTCCTTTGGACCATCATGGTTCAAAATTACTTCCTCAATACCCATTTTGTAAATGTATATTTGTGAACAAAAATATTTGATAAAAATTACAATATTTTATTTTCAAAACGATACTGAATTTTCTTGAACTTTCATAACCTAAAATTATCGCATAATGACGGGAATGATAGTATCGTTCTCTCAAAATCTCTCCGTTCTCTTGGTTCGGACCAGTAGAACAGGTTTTCTCAAGATTTGATAGATGTGGCAATCGCTTAAAATTACCAGAATACGGTTTCTTTCTTTTTCGTGAGAATCAGGCTCACTTTCCATCAAGTTGATCGTTCTCTCGAGAACGAGAATAGCTACCCAGGAAAAGGTGGACAATTTTTCATAGGTAATGTCCGCCATCTAGACCAGTTTCGAACTCATTGGTTCCCGTCAGTACACCTCACCATAAGAAAATTGAGTCCTTTAAGCAACTTATACTAAATAAAAAATTCAATACAAGTTGCAGCATCTCCCGGAATCTCATGCAAAGTATATTGAATAATAATGTAAATTCCTTTAGTATTAGCGTATATGTGGATTAATTTTAATGTACAGAAAGACATATTTTTTCTGTTACTTTATTGAAATTTAAGATACCATTTAATCAAATTTAACGTACAACAAACTAATATTTTAATGAAATTGCTGTAAATTCAAAGTAAATGTAAATTTTTCACGATTTAAATTACAAATTCATTAAATTTAATGTAAAATGGGCATTAAATTTGCATTAAATTTAAGATTATTTTTAACAGTGTATATTTTAATAAAATTTTGGTATTTTATATAACTGAAAAAAACTTACAAATCTAGATCATAATCAATTTTTGACACTATAAAGTAAGTGAGGAATGGACTTGCCATTAATTTCGTAGGTCCAAAAAATTTTGACAGGTGTCAGTTTTCAAAGCTAAAATTAGATGTTTAGATACACTGATAATCTTAAATTTATTGTATGTTCCTTAATCAAATTCGATGATTTTGTACCTTAAATCGTGAATAAGTTACATACATTTTAAAATTAAAGCTTTTTACATTAAATTTAATTGAATGTTACCTTAAATTTCAATAAAGTAACGGAAAATATACCAAATTTAATGTATAATTAAATTAAATTTAATGAAAAAATGATTAAAATTAATGAATTTAAATTAAATACATTTAAAAAACGGTTTATGAAATTTGCTTCCAGCACTGTACCTTAAAATTAATGTAAAGTTTTTTTTGCAGTGTACTTTAGATAATCACCTACATTTATTTCGAAAAATTTAATCATTTTCCAGAAAATCTGAATTATGCAAGTCCCAGTAATAATACTAATTACAACTAATGACAACATCAATTATAATACCATAATTAAATGATTCCTGAAAATAATCTACTACCATACAATTAATTAATATTGGTTATCATAAACCAATGAACTTAATAATTTTGACTAATGTTAATTTGTATTTAATTTATGGACAAGCCTCATGCAAATTTCCGTGGGCAAGAAGAATTTATGTCCAGAAAATTCCAAATCGAAATTTACCGTATCGAAAAACATTTGAAAGCGTTCACCGTAACTTGAGAGAAACAAAAATAAATGAAGCGTAACTAATAACGTAAAATAAAATTTCTGATATGGTGGATAAAAATTAATTTTGTCTGATTTTTTTCAAAATTCATATGATAGCACATTACAAATTTGATATTATTAAAAAAATTTAAATATGGCGGATCTAAGATTTTGTAAGTGTTAATTACGAAATTAAAATATTTTCTGAAAAACTCAATCTAAAAATTTTACATTTTTCGACTTTTTCCAAAACTGATATAGAGGGTTCTTAAGGGTGTGAATTATGAATTTAATTGTATTTTTTTTCTGAATTCAATATTGCGAACGCAATATAACTGACTAAAGATTTTACATTTTACGATTTTGTTCAAATGTGGAACTGAATCGTTTTTGAGGATGTAAATAGCGAATATAAAATTATTTTAAGAAAATCTAATATGTCAGATGCAATATGACTGTTTATAAATTTTAAATTTCTGGATTTCATCTAAAATTGGTACTAGAGGGCTTTGAAAAATTTAGATTTAGATTAGATTAAGAAGTTAAAATTATTTTTTTGAAATTCAATATGGCGGGTTGAACATTTTGCCTTATTCGCATTTTTTCAGCTTTGGTATTAGGGGGTTGGGGGGTGGTATATTATGAATATGAAGTTAATTTTTTACAACTATTTGATTGATAATAAACAATATGAGGGGCTAAAAATTTTACATTTTCTGGTTTTATCTAAAATTGATATTGCGGGGTTCTTGGGGCGTATACAAACTCAATAAGTAATATAAAATATATCGGGCTAAGAAATTTACGTCTCAAATTCTTTAAATATCGATATTGTAAGGTTTTGGGTCTATATTATCAATCTAAAATTAATTTGAAATTTAAGATAGTGGATTTACTATGACAGACTAAATATTTGTTTGACACAATTTTATTGGTATTTGGAGAACTCTATGAATCAAAGAACTTTTAGTGGTTCATTTTAGGGTGATTTACAATTATGGATAAAATGGGTACTTTTTTGCCATCTTGGAGTCATTGCGAGGTGCACAAATCTCGATTAGCACTTAGTTCAAATAATTTATGAATATCATAATGAATTCAAAACTAAACTATAAATCGAAAAATTATTTCTAAATGAAATAAATAACTACTTGTATATACAAATTATGGTAAGAAAGCAATTACAAATAAAGTATTTTTAATCTGTTTATGCGAATCACATTTTGTCCAGTATTAGTTTGGCGCCGACTTCAAAATGTTCAATTTCATATAGAAATTTATAGTTATTTTTCACTTTTTAGCGCACTTTTAGTCGGTTCAATTTTTTTACAAAAATTTTATTATAAGTTCAACTCCTTCACAGAAATAAATCAAACTAACCTTTTTTAAATGAAACGCCCTATATATTTTTGAATAATGTGATTTAGTTTATTACAAGCTTTTCAAAAATATATAACACTCTATATTTATTATTAGAATTAAGTCTTAAATTTACGTTATTTAAAAAAAAATCAGAAGTGGGTTTGTAGCAGAGATTATGTTTAAAATAAGCAAAGATTGCTTGAAACTATTAGATTTGCAAGTGACAGTCATATGACAATGGTTCTGATATGGCTGGTAAATATCAGGGTGTTCAAGCTCGAATCCTGTAACGTAATGAATATTGTTACTATGTAATGTTCATTGTCTAAACTTGATTGGAGTTCATGATTTTTGTGTGACGCTGGAAATGACTAGGTTTTGAGATAGTTAACAGTTCCTCAGTAAGTCGTGTTAAGGGTGAGTGTACATTGCTGATCTATAATATGTAAATTTTCTTAAAATACCACTTTCAATACTAATAAAATCATGTTTCTTTAAACCAGGAATCCCCAAAATATGATCCAGGGACCAATACCGGCCCGTGAGCACCACCAATCTGGCCCGCCAAAATTCCATAAACTTCACAGTATCTTAAGCTAGCTGGGTCTTGGCCTTTGATGCCTAATGGAGTCAGTGTGGTCTTTAGGCCAAAATGTTTGGGTACCTCTGCCCTAAACCAAAGATTATACTCACCATTAAACTCAATTTATCTGGCAGCCCTAAATAGTGTCTTAATTTTCCCTGTAATTTGTAAGTAATATAGAAAATAATATTTTTTTTCAGATGCAAATAATCTTAAGTAATAATATTATATTTTATTCATTATAAAAAAAGTGCTTTACTGGCTAAATGAAAGTAAATGTAGTTTTTAGAGCAATAACAGCAGTGTAAATATTTCGACATTTAATTAAGAAATTTTGCCAGAGTACATAAAACTAGAAATGTTTATCTTAGGTACTATAATAAATTATTTTTGTAGTTAAATGTCTACTGATGTCAATAAGTGAGTTTATGAAAGTCATAAAATTTAATTAAGTCATTTTAATGTTGAACATCATATTTTCTTACATGCGAATATGTGTAGTCAGTGACGGTTATTTCAGCAATATTGCTATTTAACAGCGGAATATTTACTGCATATTTATTATGTACGTTTGCTTATTTCTATATTTTCTACACGTATATGGAGGTCAGAAATGAAAATAGGAAATTAAACTTGACTTCGTGTGCATAGTTAACGCGCACCATTTTATAAGGGCAATGGCTATATGATTCGTTCAGTTATCGCTTTAATTTTAATTTAAAGAACCTCTAAATGATTCATTTTAAATAACACTGTCCTGCATTTTAAAAATTTGTGCAACTATCTGGTAGTCTT
The DNA here is from genome assembly GCA_034092305.1 of Diaprepes abbreviatus. Taxonomy (NCBI): domain Eukaryota; kingdom Metazoa; phylum Arthropoda; class Insecta; order Coleoptera; family Curculionidae; genus Diaprepes; species Diaprepes abbreviatus. Next base: position 9,520,381 of record JASJET010000200.1, read on the forward strand.
CTTACGTGGCTCGCCCACTGGAGTCGCTTAGATTTTATTTCTCGTACAATATTAGTATCTCCATATAGATCCTCCAGTTCTTTATTCGTACGGATTCTGTACCGTCCTGTTGTTGCATCCACTGTTGAACCATATATTTTTCTAAGAATTCTTCTTTCGAAGACTCGGAGCCGTTCTTCATTTGTTACCGTTAATGTCCAAGCTTCGCACTCATACATCACTACAGGTCTTATTATTGTATTGTATATGTTTATCTTGGTACGTCTTGTTGTTAACTTGGATTTTAGGAGGTCTCGTACTGCGTAGAGGCACCTATTACCTGCTTGGATTCTACAGTTAATGTCTGTCGTTCCGTCAGTGTTTTCAGTAAGCACCGTTCCCAGATATTTGAACTCTTTGACGCGTTCAAAGTTAAAGTCCCCCATTGTGATGTTTTGGCCTAGTCTGCCTCTGTGTTGGATGTTTCTAGTGGAATAGAGATATTTAGTTTCCTCTTCGTTAATTTAAAGCCCAATGCTACTCGCACTTTTTTCGAAGTTATTGAAGGTCGTCTTGATATCCAGCGTGCTGTTTCCCACAATGTCTATATCATCTGCAAAAGCCAAAAGTAAGTTGGAACCGTTATGATAAAATATCGCTGTTGGCGGTTGGATTTTCGCCTTTCTGCTGACGTATTCTAGAGCTACATTAAAAAGCAACGGGGATATAGCGTCACCCTGTTTGAGACCGTCATTTATATTGAACACCTCTGAAAGGCTTTGTCCAATTCTCACTTTGCTGTTTGAGCCACCAACACACACCTGGGTTAGTCTGATTAATTTCTTTGGGAAGCCAAGTTCCTCCATTACTTGCCACAATTTAACCCTATGGATGGTATCGTACGCCTGTCTAAAATCCACAAATAGTTGATGCAGGTGTCGATTGAATTCCCAGCATTATTCCATTAACTGTCTAATGGTAAATATTTGATCTACGGTGGAGCGACCGCCCCTAAAACCACACTGATAGTCACCTATAGTTTCCTCTGCATAGGGTTTAAGTTTTCCTAAGAGTACAATTGCTAGTACTTTATATGCCGTATTAAACAGAGTAATGCCTCGATAGTTGGCACATTTCATCTTGTCACCCTTCTTATGTATGAAGACGATGACCCTTTCTTTCCATTCATTTAGTATTTTTTCTGTGAGCCATATAGTTTCTATCAGATGGTGAGTGATTCGATAGAGGGCTTCCCCACCATATTTTAGGTATTCGGCGGGAATATTGTCACTTCCAGGCGCCTTGTTATTTTTACGTTTAGTTATAGTTTTTTGGACTTCTTCGTAGGTTGATAAAGGATCTGGAATTTCAGCTGTTTGTACTGTGCTTGTGAGAGTGTTGTCGTTGTTATCCGGGTTCAGTAGTTGATGGAAATGTTCACGCCATGTGTTCATGACCTCTGTACATTCCGTTATAAGCTGTCCATTGTTTGTTTTTATAAAATTTCTTGCTTTTGGTTGGTATCCTTTTTTTTTATATTTGAGATTCCCCCATAGTATCCTCTTATATTGCTGCTTTGTCCATTTGGCTCTATTTCTTCTCTCTGTTTAGTCTGTTGATCTTTTTTCTTACGTTTCATGATCTTCCTGGTTTTTGTTTTTAGTTTCTTATACTCTTCTATGTTATTGTCATTTCGATTTTGTAACATTTTCCTTCTAGCTTTTGTTTTCTATTTCGTTTCACTTTCCTTCCCAAAGTTTCCTCAGCTGTAGCATTTATGCTTTCTTTAAGATGTTTCCACATTTCCTCCTCTTTTTCCTCATTTGGTATCGATGCTATTCGTGTGCTTAATTTGTGTACGTACTCTTCCCTTGTTCCTTCGTCTTTGAGCCTTTCTATATTCCATGTCTGTGATGGAGGATTTCGTTTATTGTTGAGTGTTGCTATTCTAGGTCTTATTTTGGCTCTTACCAGAAAATGGTCAGAGTACGCATTTGCACCCCTCAGGCTTCGCACATTTACACAGTTGCTAGCATGTCTTGTATCGATAAGTACATGGTCGATTTGATTTCTGGTTTCACCATCATTAGATACCCATGTTTGCTTGTGGATGTTTTTATGTTCGAACATGGTTGACTTTATGCAGAGATTGTGTGCCGTTACGAAATCTATTAGTCGAGTTCCCTTGTCATTACTTATTTCGTGGAGGCTGTGAATTCCGATGGTCGGTCTGTATGCTTCTTCTTTCCCGATTTTGGCGTTAAAATCTACGAGCAACACCTGCATGTCATGTTTAGGAAGGGAGTCTGCCAGATGCTCAAGTTGTTCGTAGAACAGATTCTTTTCGTCGTCAGTTTTTTCTTCAGTAGGGGCATGTGCAGAAATTATAGAGTAGTTGTACCATCGCTCTTTGAGCCTTAGCCAGCATAGCCTTTCGTTTATGCGATGAAATTCTATTACAGAGTGTATTAATCTATCTCTGACAGCAAAACCCGTTCCAAACTCATGTCTGCCTTGGTCGTTACCGTTAAAGAAGACTGTGTATTTGCTGATTTTCATATTACCATTTGCTGGCCATCTAATGTCTTGGATTGCCGTGATATCCATGTCACTCTCTTGTATTTCTTTGGGTTTTCTGTGTGTACTGTAATATCTTGAATTCAAATATGAGCTCGGTTTTATCGATCATTCATAAGTTTTTAGAGAAGGAAAGAAGAATATAAAATATGAGAAACTTAAACCATAAGCAATCTAGTGAACTTACAAAGATCTAAAAAAACAAAATCACTTTTTTTTTTACAAAATATACTTCATTTTGCATTGAAAAAAGTAGTATAATGAAATTAATTATTTTGTTGTTTTTTTTTCGCTTGTATTCGCCGGGATCCATTTTCCACTATGCCGTTTCTCTATTTAAATCATTTTCTAGCGAAATGTTTCGCAGTGTTCATCTGAAAGTGCACCTAAATTGTCAGGGAAGAATTCCAAATGGGAGTGAAGAAAATGTAGCTTAAGTGACATGTTGCAACCTAACGTCTTGTAAGATTGGTTCTTGTTACCTAAAAAGTTGCTATATACATTCTTCAAGGCGGTCCACGCACTGTTTTCTTTTCTCGAAAGAGCAGTTTTATAAATTCTTGTGTTTAAAAATTCTCGAACATCCCTTTAAGCTTTACGTCACTTCAACGATCGAATTTCCGTCTTAAGTAGAGAAAAGCATTTCCCTCTCTATCAAAGGCTTTAACAAAATTTTTTATAAGCCCTAGTTTTACGTGCAGAGGAGGTAAATAAATTTTCTGCTGCTTTACTAAGAGCTTAATAATAAGGACGTTTTGCAGAACGTGAACAATTCTCAACTCTTCTGTCTCATTCTCATAAAAAATAATAATATTTTGTGTAGCCACTCTGCAGTCCTGTAAGTAGTGCAGTAAGTTTTACGTCGGCACAGATATTCCATTTAAGATCTTCGTATTTTATGCTTTGAAGTAATATACGCATATTCTCGTACGATTCTTTCACATTTACAGCATGGTCCATGAAACAGATGATTGTTCATTTCCATTAAATAATAAAACTGCCTTTGGCCTTGTCTTCGAAGAGTCAATATACAGTCGCCACTCTGTAGGTTTATAGGAAAGGCGAAGTTCGTTGATTAAACCCGAAATATCATGACAGTCAACATTTGCCACATTGAGAACAATATTGCCAGCATAGACTGTTTTTTCCGAAATGTGGAAATTACACTCCTTTTTGTAAGATATTTCACTGCTGTAAACGAGATCCAAGCAGCTGCGATTTTATTTTGGAAAGATCCAAATGACGAATAAGATTGTTAAGATATAAAATGGTACTGTTTACTGCTACTACATTTGTAACTATCTTTTTCTTGGAAACTTGGATCGGCTTTGGATTAAAAATCATATAGTTCATCCGATTCCCAGATTTTGTGTTTTTTGGAGGCTTGTATGTATGTATGTACGTGCACAAAGTTGGGGCTCTGTACACTGAGATTTGGTAGATCTATTGTGTCCCCCTACCGCTGCCCAGTCCTAAGAGTTATCGGCTAGAGCAGGTCTTTCAGTTCTATTTTCTTCAGGAATCTCAGAATGTTAGACGGCTTCAAGGTGGGTAACTCCCCTTCTTCGATTTGGTAAATAAAATTAATTTTCTAGAGTGCTGTACTCTGCATGGATATGGATACAGATTTCGTCCTCCTCCTCCCAGAATCTGCACTCTTTTCTTTCTACTAGTCCCAATTTCTTGTCCCTTCAGGTGGTAATGCCCGGTCAGGACCCCTATCAGAACTCTGAGCTGGTTTTTACTCAAGCAGCAGGAGGCTTAGGGACAGGTATACTAGAAGCGTGCTGCGCTGGTATTTTAAAAGGGCACTAGATCTCGTAAAGAGGGTTAAGATATGAGATACTTTAACCAGAGCAGAGCTGAAGGCTGGTAGCCGTACCAACAAAGTGCCGGGGTGGAAAAAATTTAAGGGCGCTACTGCATCTAAGCTAGATCGAATGCAGATACCTCCCACGATGTTATTTGGACCTAGCTTTCAACTCAGCCCTTGAAAATAAAAAAAACAATCAAACGTAATACCAAATGAAAGAAGCTTGTGGATCAAAATAAAACTCGTATCGACTAGTTCTAATAAAGTTCTCTAATTAAAATTAAAATCGTTGACGGAAATAAATAATCTTCAGACCACACGGTTCTTTTGCAACGTAATAAATACACTGAGGGTGGATTGCGGTATTCTCACCGGTAGCGTGGACTGGCAATTAATAATTCTGCCCAATAGAAGAACCCGGTAAGGTGGAATGGCCCGGTAGGAAGGAAAGTAGCTTTCCGCCCGGCGCCACCACGTGCGAACTGCCCAAAGTTCCTGTCTCCAGGTTTATCCCGGTAAAAAAAAACCTTAACTGCCAACCTGGTAAAAGATACGGTACTCCCAAACGCAACAAAATTACCAGGATAATTTTTGACTTTCTATCTCAGAATCCCAAAAATTTGGCAACTAAAAATTAAGATGGAAGTCTGCAGCTGCTTCAGCCGAATCAAACCAGGAAAAAGTGAAAAATCAAAACAAAATGGCCTCCATTTATAACCATGGCCTAGCTTGCGCACTAATTGACTTCCGTTAGGCGCGTTCAATTACCACGTGTGAAAGAAATCACAGCTCAAAAAGAATGACACTGGACAACAAGAGTCGACTGAAATGCATTTGTTAGTTAGAATTAGCCATAGTGAACTTAAACGCAAAATTGAATCGTGACAAGCATCATGAGCTACATGTCTTATGGTTGAGGGGTTTTAGGATATTCAATTTTATGTTTGCTTTTACTAGAAAATCCCATAATTTTTGTTAAGCAAAAGAAGCAATTATCAACAACAATTCTGAGATTCTCACCAAATTATTGGTACTCCAAACTTCATAGACTTTTGAGTACCCAGCAGCTATCCGGTTAAGGTTCTTGAGCAAGTCTGAAAGCAAATTTTGGGAGTTTTGTCTTGTTCGCCAACTTTGCACCCAAAGTGGGCTTAGTGTCTTTCTAGAAGGTTCCAGTGTCACTTTATCACATATATAACATAAACGGTTTGTTCACACAGGATCGCGATGACATCGTTTAAACATGGCGACAATAATAGCATTACTACAACGCTATCACTAATCGCTAGGTCTTCCGTATATCCAATACTGGCCCTTCCCCGACCGGCCGTCTGCTTATATACTCGTTATATACATCTGGTGTTTCATAGAAACATACAGTATCGAGAGTATCAGAAACGATGACATAATCTCTGTATACAGGGGCTTCTCGATAAGTAGCTGACCCTACGACGACTACGGGGTATGGTAAAATTTGGAATTGCATGTAGTTTCATGGGTATCTCCGTTATTTTAAACCCTAGGAGGTCGAGACTTCGTAGATGGAGGGTCATCTCCAGATGACCCCCCCTCCATGCGTGTTGCTAAATTGTGTACATTTTTACTTTTGCTTAGAGAAAACATAGATTTGGCAACGTCGCACCCCGGTATGCTTACACAACTTATATATCGCATAGGTACATTCTTATACCTGCTTTACAATCAATAAAAACATGTTGATGTTCTCTAGATTTTGCTACGTGATACAATTTAGAGGTCAGTGTAAGGATAAGAAATTATTGCAATAACACATTTGTTTGGTGGGGAGGATTTTAATACAGAACAGTGTAATGAATCGCTTTCTTTTCCACGTTTGTGAAAAAAAGGAAAAATCAATTTTGGGTTTCTACTTTTCATGGTGAAACGCCACTGATCTTTGTACGTTTCATTTACCTATTTAAATCTCATTAGTCATTAAAATCAAAAACAACCTCAATACCATTCAGTAACGAAAAGAGCGATTATTTTTAAAGGAAATGAAATTTTATAACATAATGTTTTACGTTCCATGTTGTTTCTTCATTTGGGAAATTTTAAATTAAATCATAAATTAGAAAGTAAAGTAACTCAATTTTAGTATTTTTACTAGTCATTTTTCTCAATTAAATTACAAACACGCGTTTTAAAACTTCTTTTTTCAACTACTAAATGTTATGGTTCATAAAATGTGCTTTTAAAAATTAATATTTTTGATTTACGAAACGCCTTGAATACTTTTTTAATAGATGATCAAATACATCATGAAGTTTTTGTTAGAAATAATTTTACAAACCAAAAATATCATTATAGTAATTTTGTTGGCAAACACTTTTTCTGGATGATAGTCCAGGATGTCTACATGTCCAAATAGTAGAGTATTGGACATAATGGTTGGAACAAATTGCATTTATAACAGCAATGAGTGAAATATGATTCCTACAATATGAAACAGCAATATTAAAATTGCATACGTTCAACTCCTATCTCCCAAAAAATAGATTTAATTTATTAATATTTTCGTGCGATTATTTTTCACAAATTTCGTTATAGTTTATCTAAACAAGAGTGAACTTAATTCTTGATATGGCGATGAAGTATTTTGAAAAACCACGGATTATTCCTGGTTAAGTGAATTCAATTGAAGCCGTCGTTTGCTTATGAGCTAGTCGCATAAAGGTATTTCAAAATCGGCTGTAGTACGAGAAATATCGATGCTGTGTGTGAACTGATAATGCAAGATTGTCATGTCACATACTGTGAGATAGAGGCATCTTTGGGCATTAGATTTGTTCAGAAGTAACGGAATCATACATCATGCGGCATATAAAAGATCAACGTTTAAATAAAAAGTACAATTGCCCAATAGTAAATCATGGGGAAGGATTTGTTGTAGTTAGGATTACCGAATGATAGAAATTTTCTTCACATATCCGTAATTTTGACCCTTTGTCAGGGAAACAGAAAAAAACTGTAATTATCAGGAGTTTTTTCGAAATTTTTTGAAAATATAAGTAATAAAAGAAAATATATTTATTAATCGTTCTGGTAACAAAAAATAAAATAATAAGACCTTAACAAATTTAGTGAATTGTTAGTTAAAGTAAATTCATTAATTCATTCAATCAGTTCTGTTCTTTTTATTTTTAGCAACTGCTGGTCCTTTATAACCGTTATAAACAATTCTTCACATGATGTGTTCTCTAAATCAATTTGTGTCAAGAGTACAGCCTTAACAGAAGTTATTCATAATCTATTTCTTTCCTTAGTCTACTGCGCTCCCATTAATTGTTATTTACATTCAATTGGTTGACACATTTAATTCTACATTACACAATTTATATTGGTGGTGTTCTTGTAACCAAAATAAATGTGGAAAAAAGTTTAAACGGTCTCTGAAGCAGTATCTTTTTAATAGGGTCTATCCTTCAGGGATACGTACTTTCATTGTTTTTTTTTTGAATCTGTGTTAGTTTAGTTTGGTATGTCATGGTTTTGCTAAGCTTGACGATGTTTAATTGTTGTTTGTAATTTTAAAATATGAATTTAGTTGTTGTGGACTTGTGCGTATCACTAAAAAAAGTATTTATATATATATATATATATATATATATATATATATATATAAATAAAAAAGAGAAGTTATCGTCCGTGTAATTTTAAAATAAAATAAGAAATTCTCGACTATGCGGACAAAGACCGTTGATAAATATTATTCTCACGCTAAAAAATGCGAAGATTTCCAAAGAACATGGGAAAATTTCGGGTCGATGGCGCCACTGTTTCTTATTTACTATTTTTCAACCGTGAAATCTGTTTATAGGACACAGATACGAGATGCTGGTTTTTACCGAATGCAATGGCCTGACGAGTCCCATACTAAGACGAAACAGCGCTATCGTCATTTTTCGAACCCGAGGTTTTTCAATGCTCTTTGGAGATCTCCACACTTTTCAGCATGAGAATAATATTTATCAACGGTCTTTGTCCGCATAGCCGAGAATTTCTTATTTTACTTCATATATATATATATATATATATATATATATATATATATTTATATATATATATATATATATATATATATATATATATATATATATATATATATATATATATATATATATATATATATATATATATATATATATATATGTAATCGAAGGTTTTCGGGCATCCTGTGTATGTGCTGAGTCCCTTTCAGGACTGTAAGGCAGCTGACGTTTCGGTGAAATCTCATTCACCATTTTCACGCCACCTGGTTCGGAACCATTCGGAAAACGAACACGTCCGACGCGCACACGGTACCGACAACACCGGAGTCGCAGGCGTCAGTTCGCTCATAGACGCCATACAGTGAACTTTGAAAATGGTGAATGAGATTTCACCGAAACGTCAGCTGCCTTACAGTCCTGAAAGGGACTCAGCACATACACGGGATGCCCGAAAACCTTCGATTACACATCACACCCGTGAGAATATTCGACATAACATATATATATATATATATATATATATATATATATATATATATATATATATATATACACAGGGTGTCCAAGATAAGGATCCTAACCATGGGGATCTCGGAAACAGTTGGAGATACGAGGTCGGTTAAATTAGAGAAAAGTTGCGCAATTTAGTGCTAAATTAAACGCAATTTAAAAATTTTAAAAATTCAAAATACTTCCGGAGATTTCCGGAAAAAACCGAATTTTGGCAAAATCGTTTTTAATTTTTGTAGGCTTTATTTAAAGAGATATCAGAAAATAAAAGGTAGATTCTCATTGCCACTTTTTATTTTTTATAATATGGTCTAAACAAAATTTAAATCCGACGTTTCGTTTCTGAGATACCATCATGAACTTTCATTTTTTATATGGAACAAAAAAAAGTATCCCATGTATTTGATAGCATTTTTTATTACAAATTCAACGGTATATCACACTTGCATATCAAGTGTGTAGTTCATTGGCTTTTATAAAACTGATATACCTTTCTCTCTCGCTCTCATGGAGCTCTTATGGAAAGTACTTGAACTACGTATTCGATATGCAAGGGTGATACATCGTTGAATTTGTAATAAAAAATGCTATCAAATACATGGGATACTTTTTTTTGTTCCATATAAAAAATGAAAGTTCATGATGGTATCTCAGAAACGAAACGTCGGATTTAAATTTTGTTTAGACCATATTATAAAAAATAAAAAGTGGCAATGAGAATCTACCTTTTATTTTCTGATATCTCTTTAAATAAAGCCTGCAAAAATTAAAAACGATTTTGCCAAATTTCGTTTTTTTCCGGAAATCACCGGAAGTGTTTGAAATTTTTAAATTTTTTTAACTGCGTTTAATTTAGCACTAAATTGCGCAACTTTTCTCTAATTTAACCGACCTCGTATCTCCAACTGTTTCCGAGATCCCCATGCTTAGGATCCTTATCTTGGACACCCTGTATATATATATAGTTTAAAAAAATTATTTCTCTCTGTTTAGCGGCCACCATTTCAAAAAAATCAGAGTTTTGCTGCTTGGTAAATGAATATAATGCCGTTATTTTATTAATAAGTTTATAATCATCAAACTGAATCCTGTGACCATTTCAACACTGCATGGAAGGAACTACTTCCGCGTAATCAACATTAATGATTTTCAGCATCATCCAGTCAAAGATCCTGGATTGCAATTCCCGTCATACCTGGCGGAGCGTATGCTATAACTGATAAAACACTATCTTTTCATTGTATTTTGGCCTTAGGTTGTTGTTGTTAGGTATATCAATATCAATTAGTGTAGTTCGCCTAGAAATTCTTTCTGTTAATATAATGTCTGGAATTTATTATTATTATATATTTTTATTACTTCAGCTAAAAAAAGTAAGTATAATCAACAAAGAAATAATTTATAAAATTTACACTGTTTCTTTTGCAATTTACAACACAGCAACTTCACTTTTTGATTATATTGTTTTAAATTATTAAAAAAAAAATTAATTTGTGTATTTGATACGTCAAAAGTACAAAATATCGTCTAGAAGTAATTGAATTATCCGTAGCTAAAGCTAGTATGGCTTTTGCTCTCCCTTCCATGGCTTTGCACTGAGAGAATAGGTATGAATTACATTTTACATCTTGAAAGCTTTACAAACAAGTTATGTTTCATTCATTTAAGAAAAATTTGTTATTTTTTGCCTTTTTAGTACGTTAACATGGTATTCCACATAATTTAACAAATACTAAATGACAGTAGGTGAAAAAAACCTTTAAAATCCTCTGGTCCTCTGGAATATAACCGTTTAGCCAACTATCTCGGTTTGCTATTCTTCAGAAATATGGTATCACGGTCTGTCAATTTAGTATTAAAAAACGTCAAGTTAAATATTGGTGCAGAAATGACTACTGTTGCAATAGGTTACTACTTTTGGAAACATTTATTTTAAAGAAGTTGCAATTTAAATCAATGATTACTTCTTATTAATTCATAACACAATGTGACATTTGTACATTCAATAAGAATAATCATTTCTTGTAAATTTTGGGTCTCTCAATTCGAATCACATCAGATTTTTAAATATCCTAACCTAAAAGTGTAGAAAACGCGATTTTGGTCTATATTTGAGGTTATGTACCATTGTGACCTTTTTTTTCCTCAAAAAACTAGCACATCATCTTAAAGTATAAGTCTTACTCTTTCAAATTCCGCTTACTTGGTTGAAATATCTTTTATTCATATTCAATTTTAAAAATTTTAAATTGCATGGATTTTTCAAGTTTGGAAAACCTTCACCTTTCATAACCGATAAACTTTTAAGTGACAATTTCGATAATCCTCGAATGTTTTAAGGTTGTCAAAGCATGGTTCAATCCATATTTATCATTGCAAAATAAATTTGTTTAAAATATTTATTGAAATAAATTATTGCAACATTCATTATTTAAAAAAAAAATGTTTCCATTGCATTTTATAAAAATTTTGCTATTTAAATATAAATTCTTTAACAGCATGTATTTGTAGACTTTGTATTTGCGGAATATGGTTTTGTGAATTCTCAATACACATTCTTAATTATTTTCTAATGATCGTTTGAGACTTTTTTTTTAAATTGCAATGGAAGCAACAAATTCTTTAAACAAATTTATTTTGCAAAACTACTGATAAATTTGGATTAAGCGGTGCCTTGATAGTCTTAAAAGGTCTGAAAATTCTATTAATCAAAATAGCAAGGATTTTTGGAAATATGTAAAGAAAAAAAATAACGCCTATGATATTCCCAAAACTATGTCTTACAAAAATAAATCATTCGATGATGGAAATGTGACTGTTGAATATTTAGTGACTTTTTTTCATCTGATCTGTTTCTTGTGATAAAGAATGTGATATATATATAATTTTAATGTACCTAAGTCTGTATCTATAAGTACTTGTTATTTTAGTGTGATTGATGTTTATAATGCTATTTGTAGCTTAAAAGATCATTTGTTGCTTGGTCTTGAAGACATAACTGTGATATTTTTAAAAAAGTGTTCGTTTATTTTAGCCTTTATTTTAAATATTATTTTTAATAAATCAGTTGCAACCGGCATTTATCCAGATATCTGGAAAAAGTCATATGTAACACCTATATTTAAGAATGGTAATAAGACTGAAGTTACTAACTATAGAACAATAAGTAAAATGTCTTTGATAGCGAAGGTATTTGAAATAATTGTTGATACTATAATCAAATCAAAACTTCAATCTATTTTAAGTGCAAGTCAACATGGTTTCATCAGAGGTAGATCTACTGTAAGTAATTTGCTTGTTTATGAGCAGTATTTCTTTTCTATTGAGGACACTAATCAGATTGACACTATTTATACGGACTTCTCTAAGACTTTTGACAAGGTAAATCACTCTACTTTTGAGAAAGTTGGAAAAATATGGCATATTTGGTGACCTTTTGCACTGGTTTTATAGTTACCTAACAAATAGTCTATGGATTATCAGAATTGTCGCTTAAAAGCTTATCAGTCATGAAAGGTGAAGGTTTCCAAAACTTGAAAAATTTATGCAATCTGAAATTTTCAAAACTGAATATCTTGAAGAAAAAGAAAGATACATGTATGAACTCAACAGCTTTTGAAAGAGTGAGACTTATACTTTATGATTCCTCAAATATAGGTCAAAATAGCTCTTTTTGCCCTTTTAGGTTAGGATATTTAAAAAACTTGATGTGATGGAGCAATTCTGAGAGAACTAACCTGATTCCAATCCAGCAACCCAAAATGTACAAGAAATGACTATCCTTATTCAATGCGCAAATTTTACATCGTTGTGTGTGTTCAATATATTACCATCGTTTTCCTCAGGAATATTGGCTTAGATGACCAATATCTTATAATATGGTTTTAAGTGATATATTCTTCGATTTGATGTTTGAAATAGATATGAAGGATGATTTGCGTTTTATTATTTTTCACGTTTTAATTAAATTATATTTTGGTACCTGCTTTTACTTTTTTTAAACACTTTATGCATCTATTTTAAATATACCTCAGTAATTTATCATGACTCAAGCCTTTTAAACCAACAAGACAAAAATAGCATTACTCGGTAAAAGCAATGCAAATATTTATATTTATTATAAAAATCCCGTTAGAACATTTTATTTCACTGAATTAAATTAATCATGGATTGAGAATTATTATACCCTGGAAAATATGTTTTGGGATTTGCCTTGATTAGGGCAAACCAAGTTCTTATTTATGAAAATTAAGTGGTATAATATCCTCTGTCTTTTATCTGAAAGCAAATTTAAGATTAAGTTCTTGGCATGCTGACCAGCATCGATATTTCGGTTTTCGAAAAAGTGGTACAATTTTATCTATATGGTAAAGTTGTAGACCAAAAAAAAAAGAAAATATTGGAAATTATCAAGAGTTAGAAAAGACAGGTTTGTTCCAAAAAACATTCTCGTGAAAAATTAAGTATGTTGAGTATAATCCTCAGCAGTATTTTTGTAATGTTTCATTTTTGAATTTTTTCATAATGATGTCAAAAAATTATTTTCTAGCTTAAAGCCTAGAGAAAAATATCAAATACTTAATAAATAACATCGAATAAACGCGTTAAAAGCTCCGCAGTTGAAATTTTTCAGTCAAGCTTTGGAATATGGATGAAACTGGATAATAAGAAAAATTCTAATTAAGATTTATTGACAACGTAATGTTTAGATAAATCAATGACAGAAAAATAATATTATTAAATTCGATATCATTTTTTATTTTAATGTCTTTCTCTTAGATCATCAATAAAGTTTTGTTTCATTCACTGACAAAAAAAAATATCTTATTTCCCGAACGAGATTTTAAAAAGTGTTGAAAATACATGAAAATAAATAGATATTAATAGATATCATCATTGGTCTTATGAAAAAGAATTTCTGCTGTCAGCGAAATTAATTTTAATTTAACCAAAGAGATTTTAGGTCAAAACAAAGACAGGCGTAGACAAGAAAAACTCATCCAAAATTCCAGACCTATGTAAATGTTTAGTGTCCCACGAGTACTAGTGTATGTATGGAAATTGTCGAGTGATGTTCTGCCTATGTTTGTAAGAAAATATTAAGTACTTAGGGTTTAAAGAAATTTTATATAATATATATATATATATATATATATATATATATATATATATATATATATATATATTAAATAATGTAATTTCTGGAATGTATAAAATTTCTCGATCTATAAATAATTCCTTTTATCTAAAAATTCTTGGCTTGTAACCTATAATGTTTATCCAACAAAAAACTAGAATTTCTAACAATATAACTTCTTCAGATTAATTGCACAATCCGGCAATATAGCTTATTATTGGTCATTGTGCTATAATTTGTGACAATTGGCATTTCTTCTTATTTTGTCTTTATGAAACAAAATGAATTCAGTTGTGAACAATGGCAAAATACAGAGTAATTTGCAAGAATAAATAATTAAATAAATTTGTGGAGTACACGCACCTCTCAAAAAAGAAAGAGGTGTATGGTGGAGTGTCAGACTTTGTTGAGACGCATAAAATGGTATCTTTTTTTCTGCAAGTATTCATAGCAATTTGGGCTGTAAACAATTGTGTGGTGTCTATTTTTATCTCTTAGAATTTACTAATTTAGTTTACCGTTTCCTTTTTTAGTATTTCGTAGGTACCCTCATAGTTGCGTTGAATCTTTGGTACAAAAACATTTAATTATAAAAAATAAGCTGCCAGAAGTCACTTTTTAAATTATGCAAGAGTCAAATTAGTTTTAGACTTATATTTCTTTTTAAAAATGTCAAATTCACAGTGTGCATCTTTATTTATTTATTTTTTGAAAATCAAAATAACTTCTTGGAATTCAACGAAATCATTCTGTAGGAAACAATTTTTAACCAATTTCTAAAAGAAGGAGGTTGTCAATTCCACCGGTATGGATTTTTTTTATGTATGTATATTGATTACTCCGGAATGGTGGTACCGATTTGAACGAATTGTTTTACGTTACGTTTAGAAACTTGCGGCGGTGGTCCCATATCATTTTGGATGAAATTGGTGTAGTAAAATCCAAGTTGGCGCTGAAAGTATGGCTGACAAAATTTTGTCTGATTTCCTCCAAAATTAGTACGGGGGAGTTTTCTGGGTCGCCCACAACAATTTAAAATTATTTTTAAAAAATTCGATAAGGCGGACAAAAAATTCATATTCTTCGATTTTTTCCCAAAATGATATTGGAGAGTTTTCGGGGTCGCACATACCGAATCTAATTTTATTTTTAAAAAATTTAATATGGCGGATCCAATGTGGCGGACAAAAAATACATTTTCTTTTTCGATTTCCTCCAAAATAGCCATAGAAAAGTCTTTGGGGTCGCACATAACGAATCTAAAGTGATTTTTAAGAAATTCAATATGGTAGATCCAATATGGCGGCCAAAAAATTTTTTTCCGATTTTCTCCAAATGGCGACCAAAAAAATTAACTCTTTCCGATATTCTACAAAATTAGCGTAGGGGAGTTTTAGGAGTAGGATGTAATAAATCTGACATTATTTATAATGATTCAGTATGGCGGAACCAATATGGCAAAAAAATTATGTTCTCCGATTTTCTCCAGAATTGGCGTGGAGCAGTTTTTGAGGTCGCACATAAAAAAAAATTAAATATGGCGGATTAAACATTTTATATGACTCGATTTTGTCTAGAATCAGTACAGGGGGATTTATGGATGTGGTGATTACGAATTTAAAATTATTTTTGTAAAATTTATTATAGTCAATCAAGTATGGCGAACTAAAAAATTTTACATTTCTCGATTTCATTCCAAATTGGTAATGGGTCGTTTATGAAGGTGTAAATAACGGATTTAAAATTATTTTAAGAAAGTTCAATTTGTCAAATTCAATATGATGGTCTAAAAATGTGACATTTTTGGATTTTGTTGGAACTAGGGAGTTTTCATGGGTGTAGATTCAGATTACATTAAGAAGTTAAAGTATTTTTTTGGTATTAAAGGGTTTTGGGGGTGGTAGGTTACGAAGCTGATGTTAATTTTTTAAGCTGAATATCACAGATACAATATGGATGATTAAAAACTTTACATTTCTCAGATTTTGTCCTAAATTAATTTTGGAGGTTTTTAAGGGTGTAACCTCAAGTCTCAAGTCCTTTAAATATTAGTATTAGGAGGTTTTGGGGGATTATATTACTAATCTAAAGTTAATTTAAAATTCAAGGTAGTGTATTTACTATGGCCGACTATTTATTTGTTTGATACAATTTCATTCGATATTGATATTTGGAGTTTCCCAGAATATATATATATATATATATATATATATATATTATATTATATATATATATATATATATATATATATATATATATATATATATCATAACAAATTCAAAACTAAAAATCAAAAAATAAAATTTTTATGAATAAATTGAACTGACTGTTAAAAAAACGCTAAAAAGAAAAAAAATAATATAAATCTTTATATGAAATTGAAATTTTTTAAGTTGGCGTCGAATTATTTCTAAATGAAATGACGAACACGAGACATATACAAACGATAGTAAGAAAGCGAATCAGTTTTTGCCAGGTATTAGTTTGGCGCCGATTTTAAAAATTTTAATTTCGTAAAAAAAAATATATTGTTATTTTTCGCTTTTTAGCGATTTTTCAGAAGTCGGTTCAATTTTTCTATAAAAAATTTATTATTTAGTCGTGTATCATATAAACTTTATTAAAAATAGTGAACTCTTCTGCCCTATCATTCTTGTACGAAACATAAAAATGTGTTTCCTTTATTACAATTTGCAGTAAATAGAGTTCTAGATTTAGCTTTATTTTATTTTTTTAATTTCAGGTAAGTTCAGAAACTTTAACTGATTCCATTAGAATGTTCTTCAGTTAAGTGGTAAGTATTTTGATAATACTTTAGGTTTTCATCTTACAAAATAGCAGTTTTCATAATTTTTAAAAGTATAATTTCTTGTTAAATTGTAAAATGGTTTTAAAATTCTAATCTAAATATGAAGTTGTTAGTCAAATCAAGAAACACATCAAAGTGAGGGTTAATGTTCAGTAGCTAACAATAGTTAGCTAGATTTCTTCCTTTAAGAATTTAATTATTGTTAATCAATTCTTAATAAAGACTATTTATTATTATTATGTAATGTGCTTCTACTACAAAATTTTGGTATTATGGATGAATCCAGATCCCAACAAAGAATCAGGAGTATTTATCCAAGCACAATCCTAATTATGTGTGCATTTCCCAAAAGCGCGATTTTCTGAATTTCATACAGGGATGGATTTCCTGGGATTACTTCCAGGTACTTATTAAAAATCCCTTTTAACCATTCCTAAAGCTCCCACGACAGTTGGGACCACCTTTGATTTTGTAGCTCATATTCTGCTGATTTCTATTTATAGATCTTTAAATTTGCTTATTTTTTCATTTTTTTTCACCAAGATTTTTTGATCATTCGAGGCGGAGATATCTATGAGGAGGCAGATGCTTTTTGCTTATCATGTAATACAATATCGGGTCTATTAGCCAGAGTTATATTGGGCATGTCCCTTATATGTGTTAAATTATTATTATGAGGTACTTTTTTATTATTATTACTAATTTGTGGTAGCTTAATTAGATAAATAATAAGATGTTTCATTTACATTAAAATAAAATCTAATCGCGTTCGTTTATTACCAAACCGGCCAAAATGCAAAATTTTGCTCATTAGCCCTCTTATCTACTCCAAGGCTTTATTTTTAGGTTTATATTCATAAACTAACCTATTATATAGAATATTTAAATAGCACGGCAATTAGGGATTAAAGTAAGTCTCCACAACACCGCATCGCATTTAGCATGACACCCTGACTCTTAAAGTGAACAAATACAAGCATTGTCTTAAATGCGAATATGCCATTAGGATGAGTATTTAATTTAATAAGGAGAAAAATTATCATGGCCAAAAGATTGTCATCATGATGAATAGTCAAGTGCTGAGCTCTCAACTTATCAGTTCCAAGATGGTCCGGGAATGCCTAGAGGAACTGAATGATTTGAGTAAGGATAATAAAGCCACTCTTATGTGGGTACCGGGACATACCTTAATAGAGGGGAATGAAATAGTAGACCAGCTCGCGGGGAAAGAGGCTGAGATACCTTTTCTGGGGCCAGAGTCTTTCTGTGGAATTAGTAGCAGCGTTATGCTGGAAGAACTAAAGATAGAAGAAGAGAGCAGGAGATTCAATTATTGGACGGTACTGCAAGGAGTGAAACAAGCGAAGACACTTCTAGAAAACTACGATCAGAAGAGATTCAAAGAATGCATAAGCTTGAGTAAAAACCAGCTCAGAGTTCTGACAGGGGTCCTCACGGGGCATTGCCACCTGAAGGGACACCTCAAGAAACTCGGACTGGTAGAGAGAGAAGAGTGCAGATTCTGAGGAGGAAGACGAAACCTCTATTCATATCCTTGTAGAATGCAGCGCTCTAGAAAATCTTAGGATGCGGTTATGGGGAGCACACCAAATCGAAGAAGGGGAGCTACCCACCTTGAAGCCGTCCAACATCCTGAGATTCTTGAAGGAAATAGGACTGGAGGACCTGCTTTAGCCGATAAGTTAATTCTTGCGACTGGGCAGCAGTAGGGGAGCACAATAGATCTACCAGGTCGTAGTCTACAGACCCCCAACGCACATACATACATAAATGCGTTAGGCCATATCAGCGCTGCATCTCTTGCTTCACACATAACCTGGACCAATTGCTTTGCAAATAATATTCGAACTAAGTATTATTCTGTTTCCCGCACATCGCATCCGTTTGGTTGTTAGTAAATTTTTCCATTTCTTAATTATGCTGTCTTCAATTTTCCTCAAAATATACACAAAGATTCTTATGTACATTGTTAAAAATAACCCCAAATTTAATTCAAATGTAATGTCCATTCTACATTAAATTTAATGATTTTGTACCAAAAATCGTGAATAATTTACATTTACTTTAAATTTAGACAAATTTATCAAATATCAGTTTGTTGTACGTTAAATTTGATTAAATGCTATCTTAAATTTCAATAAAGTAACTGAAAAGATATTTCAACTTTTGTACATTAAAATTTATTCACATATACCTTAATACTAAAGGAATTTACATTATTATTCAACGTACAACGAATTTTTTATTTAGTATGATATAAGTTGCTTAAAGAACTCAATTTCCTTATGGTGAGGTGTACATGTCTGCTTCGTACTGACGGGAACCAATGAGTTCGAAATCGGTCTATAGATGGCAGTACATTATCTATGGGAAATATTTTCACCTTTTCCTGGTAGTATCAGAATTTTTCAAACTCATTCATATTGATGCATTAAATATGTAAAAACATATCTCAAATTCAATGAGCCCTGGCTGTATATTTAATGTACATAGCCACCTTAAAAAGTAACGAACAAACTTTAAATTTAATGTACCATTGCAGTAGATTTAATGCAATCAATTAATTTAGATAAATGTAAGTTATTAAATTTAATGCATTACATTAAATGAATTTAATAAGTTTGTGAAATTTGCTTTTAGGACATCAATATTAAATTTAATGCATGTCTTTTTACAGTGTAGTTTGCAAACCCTTGAACTTCTTTTCTTAAATCTTGGTACAGGTGATGATGAAATTAGTTATAACTTCTTTTTATTAAGGGAGTTTATGAGTAGTTTTAAACTATCATTTTGACTACTATTTAAAATTATATTCTCGTTTGACGAATGGAAAGATAAGGACATGATATAACCGATTAGAAGGACACAGAGACTAAGATTGTGCGATGCGTTAATATGGCCATGCGGTGCCATGGACACAACGAGGTGTAATGCTATGTGCGGTGCGCCTTTGTGGCCATATTTTAAGTCTAAAACATTCTTAGTGAATCAGACTGTTTAATGATATTGGAACTGTTTCTATAATTTTTAAAATATCTTGCCATTATTGTAATTTAGTAATATATGAATGTATGTATCATCTATACTTTATATGAAATTTGAAGTCTGAAAACAACGGGACAATTAGCGTACCGCTTGTAACATCGACAGGATACGGGACAATAGGGGTAAAAAATGTAACATCGCATTAAGAGCAAAAGTCAATTTTTACATTGATAAAACAAAAATTTTAATTTAATCCTTTATTATGTGATATTTTCCGTAGCGGGATAAACACTTTGAAAGCAAAAAGCCTAAATATTCAACAATCAATTCCAAAAATTTGTGATTTATTTTTATTTTAGGGTTTTCCCTTTCTGGAAAACTCGGAAAGACGTGAAAGGGTAAACAAAATGTGTTTTCCCTAAACTTTTGTTAACTTTGGAAACAAGTAATTAATTTCGAAGTGTTTTTTATTTCTCAGCTGTACGAATTATTTACTGCCGCCTTTATTTCTGTTAAATGACCTGATGATTTCTTTATACGTAAATAATTGTGTAGTAGTTCAATTAAATATATGTTTTCGACATTTGTTAATTCGCATAGCGTGCTTCAGGCAGAGGTCGCTTAAGTTAGAAATGTTATAAAAACGTTACAAAAAACCACAAGTAAAATGGTCTTAATGAACTTTGACGATTCCGTAAAAGCATTTACAAATATCTTTTTTCAATTATAGAGGAACGCTGGAGATTATACTGGCCTCTACAAAACCCGAAAGTTCTTTTCCTGAAATTACTATTAAATAGCACTTTGGACTGTTAACCTGTTGGAAAATATAATGCAATATAATCCAGTCAAAATAGATATTTAACTTCGCAAAAATGGAGCTGAAAATTGTTATAAGTCTTAAATACACTATTACAAATAAAATATCATAAGAGCCCACTGACCTTGAAATGCTAAAAATTTTTATAAAACGTTACGTGTTGCCGTAAAAATAGGTCAGAAAAATGGTCCATTATGCAATTCTCTAGAAAAATTGTTCATTTACATTTTTTCTCAGAATTCACCATTTCTGAGATTTCGTGATTTCAAACATCGAAAATACTAATAGGCACTCTTATACGGTCTGTATATTAACGGACGTTCAATATAAGTAAAAATACATACAAATTATATGATTCTGAATAAATATACATTCAGTCTCTAATTCCGTTCGCTCTTATAACCCTGAGCGACATCTGTTTGCTGCTTTATTGTTCGAGTGACGACGGCCGTATACCGTAAATGAAATAACTACTTTTAATATTGGATGTTTCTTTGTAGTGAACAGGCGTGCTTATTGATAGTATTTTTTTTTATTTTAACTCTTCGATGCAACTGAAATGCGAAAAACACAGAAGTTAGCAATTTATGATTGATTTAATTCTGTGTGGCATCGAGAAGAAACACTTAATGTTATTTTTGAGAAATACTTTTAGTATGTATATAGACATTTTTGCCATAGTGTGACCAGAGTATTTCATGATTATACTGATTATAACAAAAATATTAAAGCTGCAGAAGAATGTCGTAGCACCACAAAACATCTTTAACTTCTGATGCCGCTTTTGTTTAGTTTATAACAGTTCCAACAATAATTTGTTACAAATACTCACAACCAGTCACGTTTCATTTCAATGTTAGGTGAAAAATTTACACTTGGGAACATTTTAGTTAAACAAGTTGATAATGACGTTTATATTTTCATAACTGAACCGGTAATAAAAAAATCAACAAATACAACTATCGTTGTTGGTGAAGATGTTGAATTGTTAATACTTTTAACTGTATGAACTTCAACTGGTAGGATTATTCACCTTTTAAAACCTGGGAAAGCTCAACTACAAACAAACATGTATTCATCGGAAAATTTTTCTGCTAATCCACAAGGTCAAACTCATTTTTTATTTTAACATGCAATATTACATCAGGAATTTTTAAAAGGGGTAAAACAACAGTATTTAAATTGTTAGAAAAACATAATGATTTAATTGATGGCATAGAAGTTTTAAAAAGATTGAGTCTTCTCGATAAGTTGGTATCACAAATGGGATTAGTTTTCTTTTTGCTATATATGGAGCTCTAAAAAAATTGATTGTATAGAGAAGTATATATATTTCAGTTTTTTAAAAAAATATGGAACAATAAAAGAGAACAACTAACTTGTCTTTCCCCAACATCTGCTTTTGTTTATTAACACTTATATCGTGTATACTATCAAGTTAAAATATGGCTAGGCAATCAACTGGACCCAGTAGATTGGGCATAGAAATTAACAGATGAAAGTTTGGAGCCAATTCAAACTTTACTCCCACCTGCTCCAGAAAAACTTCTAAACACTATTTTTTTGTAATTACAAGAAGGCTTGTAGTAAAAATATGTTGCTGTTAAAAAGTCGAATTATTTTGAATGTACCAATTGTCAAGGCCAGCCTTGCTCCAATGTTGAATCAAATATAATAGATGAGGATTCTAATCATGTTAATCCACTAATGCATCTTTCTTCGTAAAACAATCTACAGAAATCCAGAAGAATTGGAGTTGCAGTAGCATTTGAAGATTATACTGGACAACAGCCAAAATGTATCTAAAATAAAATTTACTAAACCTTACCATTTTTGGTGTGCTACAACCGAAACTAAACTTTCTTTTAATACTAGTTCAAGTTTTAGAGATACGAGATGTCATATTTCCCTATATATTGACAATGTAACCTCAAGAATGCACGTGCTATATTTGTATTGTTGTAATAATAGAGGAGTGCGACGTTGTTAAATATACGTTTCCCAAAGTTAAGGAAATTTTGAGCAACTTTGCAACACCCCATGGGGATGTCCAGGGATGGCCACTATATACCCTCCAGGGTGTATCATAAGGGAGATAGCTATTTAAACCCATGTAAGGGTTGTAAAATATCTCGAAAGTGTATAAGCAATCTAGATCACTTCTGTTATGTTCGTGGGGAGGTGACTGTCACCCCATTGATAAAAAAGGCAGATCAGCTTTATTTCGGTTGCAATATTGGGAGAAAGATAAACAGTGGGCGCCATATACCTGCTGTAATGCATGCGCTTCCAGTCTGAGAAACTGGTTAAATGGTAAAAAACAATCTATGCGATTTATTGTTCCAATGGTCTGGAGAGATCCTTCAAATCATGTTAATGATTGCTATTTCTGCATCATACCACGTGTTGGGCAAGACACAGGTATATCCAAGAAGAAAAAGTCGGTTAGTAATTATCCACTTATACCATCTGCCATGAGACCTGACCAGAACCCCCAGAAACATCCGTTTACGAATCAGAGAATAACGATACAGCGATTTCCCAAGAAGAAAATATGCCATCAGCATCAAGAGATCTTAATTTCACACCCAGCACGTTATTACACCAACTGTACAAAATAACTCAATCAGAATTAAACGATTTTGTGAGAGACTTAGAACGTCGAAAAAGGAAAACAGAGTTAATAGGATCAATATTGCAGCAGTGGAACTTATTAGAAGACGATGTTTCAGTTTGTCTTTTTCGTAAACGCTATAAAGGCCTAACATCATTTTTAACATAGAAAATAACTTGGTTCTCTGCAATAACATTAGCGGTATATTGGCGGCTTGAAATATAAACTACAAGCCAGAGGAATGGACACTGTTATAGACAGTTCAACATTGAGTTTAAAAGCAGTACTATTGCACGTGCGAAAGATTTTACCATCTGTTTCTGTTGGATATGCAGTTCACATGAAAGAATCATATGACAATATGAAGTACCTATTAAGAAGTATAAAATACGATGAGCACGAATGGCAGATCTGTGGCAACTTAAAAGTGACTGCACTTTTACTTGGGTTGCAGCTAGGCTACACCAATTTTTGCTTTTTTCTGTATGAATGGGAGAGTCAGCCAAAGATACTTCAGTACAAGAGAAAAGACTGGCCGGTTCGACAATTATTAGAGCCAGGCGAAAAGAATGTACAACATATGTCATTGATAGACCCAAAAAATTTTGTTGCCACCATTGCATATCAAATTGGTCCTAATGAAAAACTTTGTTAAGACACTGAATACAGATAGGCCAGCTTTTCAGCACCTGCGTCAGAAATTCCCAAGGCTAAGTGCAGCAAAAATTAAAGAAGGTATTTTTGTTGAGCCACATATTCAAAATATTCTGAAAGACAACATTTTGACAGCACTCTATCGGATATTGAAAAAAATGCTTGGAATGCCTTTCGCTTCGTGGTCACTAATTTCTTCGGAATAAAATGTTGAAAATATGCTGTCATCGTATTAAAAAATGGGTTGCAATATATCTCTAAAGATCCATTTCCTGCACTTATATCTAGTTTTTTTCCTGACAACTGCGGAGCTGTAAGTGATGAGCAGGGTGAACGTTTCTATCAGGATATATCAACAATTGAGAAAAGGTACCAGGGAAAGTGGAATGCTTTAATGCTGGCCTACGTTGGACTCTTGTTAGAGATGCTCCAGAAATAGTTCACAAAAGAAAAACAAAAAGACAGGATATTTAGTGTCTCTACAAGTGTAAACATAGGCATTTCTTATTATTTTGTCAAAAATAAAATAAAAAAAATTGTTCTTGAGAATTGCAACTAACTTTTTAATTTCAATGTCATTTTTATGTTCATCGTCCCAAAATTAACAAAAAAATTTCACTTTTCATACCAGATATAATAAATAAACTAAAATTTGTTGCGTAGTGTTATCAGTCACATTAAATTTTACCGAAATCAACAATAATTCTTTCCACTTTAAACATTACAAATTGTATAATTTTTTCAATCTGTCTAATAAAATTTAATCATAATAGATCGTGGAATCTGCCCATTAGGGAAATCACTTTAAAAAAATACGCCAAGTACACTACCTACTACATAGGTGGTGGTTAAATGTGTGCATATTATGTAGAATACGACTTCTCCAACTTTTGGAATCACGATAACTTTTGTTGGACCTATTTTTGAAATAACATATACCTTATACGATAAAAATATGAAAAACCGCTATTTTTGATCTTAAATAAAATATTTAGCAGACGTTGGATCGTTGAGAACGTTTGATATTTTATTTATAATAGTATATTTAAGACCTATATTAATTATAACTCTTTTTTGTCTATTTCGACTGGACTACTAGCCCTTCCCACTCTGAATAAGTTAACATAAAATGTTGCCACTTGTCCCTAATATATCCCTGTAGACAATCAATCGATGCTGTTTAAATGGCTCATCCAATTCAATAGGAAACAACCCTTCTGAAACAAGCTGCTTGTACTATGTTTAACTGTGGGTGTAACATATTTAGGATCAAACCTTATAATGTTTGATCATCGTACACGTTTCGGAACTATCCCTGGTATAATAATAATTTTTGGGATTTAAGCGGAGTTTCAAGGATCTTTTTGAGAAATTATTTTAACGTGCCTGCCGGTCCATATTGTTGATTTGCTCGGTCTTTCCGATTAAATGTGCTCTCTTTATAATATATTATTTTAGATACGCTGTATCTGGACAAAACAAACGGTTTTAAAATTTTGGCTTATTTTTTGCTTTCAAAAAGCATTCATTACTATCTGATTTAAATTTTTCTGAATTGGACTTCTGGGCGTGATTAATTTCGCACAGAAAGGTTTATCACATATGAAATAAATTCAAGAAAATTATCCCTGCCTTTATTTTTACTAAAAATTTCTTTTTTAGGAAAACATTGCTGTTACTACATTACTGATTTTGAAAGTTGAAATTAATTTGAGTTCATACTAATTTAAAACACAATTTATTGAAATGGGGCATAATACATTTGGTACATTATACTCAAAACACTGAGAGAATTAAAACAAGCTTTTTTTTAGAATCAGCCGAGCAACACGAAAATATTTTTTATTTTACAAAATTTTTTTTTTAATAAATGAGCTGATTATTTTTCGGGAATCTACTCTCAATCTATTCTCAATATAATCAGGGGCTCAAAATAGATATGAAAAAGTTTGGTGGAGCTATGTCTTTTCATCGGCTACGAAAACTCACTGGGCTCCTGGACTACAAAGCGTACAAAAATTATGCGCTGTTTATAACTAACAGCTAACCTATGAATATCTCGTTTTAAAACGAAATTTTAACTTCGACACCTTGTGTTATTATTAACTTTGTGCTGAGTCTGGCTACACTGTAAAAAATGCATTAAATTTAAGGTAAATGTGCTGGAAGCAAATTTCACAAAAGTTAATTAAATGCGTTTAATATAATGCATTAAATTTAATAATTTACATTAATCTGAATTAATTTATTCTATTAAATCTAATGTAATCAAACATTAGATTTAAAGTTTTGATCATTACTTTTTAAAGTGATTATGTACATTAAATATACAGCCAGTGTTTATTGAATTGAATGTATGTTAATCACATATTTAATGCACCAACACTAATATGAGGTAAAAAAATTCTGCTACCAAGAAAAGGTCGAAATTTTTCCCGTACGTAGTGTACCGTTATCTGTAGACCGGTTTCGAACTCATTGATTTCCGTCAGTACCGGCAGACATGTACACCTCATCATAAGAAAATTGAGTTCTTTAAGCAACTTATATCATACTAAACAGAAAGTTCAATACAAGTTGAGCCATCTCTCGGAATCTAATGTAATTTTTCTTCTTCTTTAGTAGCCTTACAACCCGGGGTGGGTCTTGGCTGACTCCACAACTTGCTTCCATCTCACATGGTCGTCCATGATAGTTGGGTCAGTGGGTAACCCCATTGTTCTTAAATCTGACCATATGTTATCGCTCCATCGCATTCGTGGGCATCCTAAGGGTCTTTTCCCTGTCGGGGCCTCTTCCCAAATTAACTTGGTAAGGCGGTTATTAGGGAGCCTATGGATATGACCAGCCCATCTTAGGCGATGGGATTTAATTTCTTGTACGCTAGCGTTATATATCTGTATGACCTCGGCGTTAGTATTGGGGTCGTGATAGGGTCCGAAAATCTTTCTAAGGATTTTTCTCTCAAAACATCTAAGTTTCATTTCCATTACTATTGTCAGCGTCCACGTCGCACAGCCATACATGAGCATTGGTCTAATTACTGTTCTATATATCCCGATTTTTGAGGTTCGTGTTAGGTTCTTGGATTTAATAGTGTTGTTGAGACTATACATACATCTGTTTGCTACCTGAATTCTCCCTTTTATCTCCTCTGTGATATCGTTATCTGCGGTGACTGACGCTCCGAGATATTTAAAACGCCCCACTCTTTCGAAGTTATATGTGTCTATTGTTACATTTTGTCCTATTCTATCTCAATTATTTTGTCTGTTTATGCACAAGTATTTGATTTTCTTCTCATTGACCATTAGACCGGTTTTCCTTGCCTCTATCTCTATTTTGTTGAAAGTTTCCTTTACATTGGTGACGGTGTTTCCAACAATATCAATGTCGTCCGCGTATGCTAGTAGTAATTTTGGTCCATTTACTGTTATTAGTTCTGTTCTAATTTATGTTGTTCTCACTACTTTTTCCAGGATTATATTAAAGAGGAAAGGTGACAGTGTGTCTCCTTGTTTTAGGCCACTGTTTATTTCAAACGATTCTGAGTGTTGGTTACCTATTCGTACCTTGGAGCTACAGCCATTTACGCATACTTTGGCGCGGTGGATCAGTTTTTTTAGAATCGAAAGTTCTGCCATTGCATTCCACAGTTGACCCCTTTTAATGCTGTCGTATGCTTGTAAGAAGTCGATGAAAAGATTGTAGATAGTTCTATTGAATTCCCATCCCTTTTCAAGTAGCTGTCTTATAGTAAAGATCTGATCTATAGTCGATGTATTTTTCCTGAATCCGGCTTGGTATTCCCCTAGGAAATTTTCTACAAAATGCGTTAGTCTACTTAATAGGATATTCGATAAGATTTTGTATGTCGTGTTAAGTAGGGAGATTTCTCTATAGTTGGAGCACTTGGTTTTGTTTCCCTTTTTATGGATAGGGATTATTATGTTTTCGTGCCATTTTGCTGGCATTTTCTCTTCTTTCCATATAAGTGTGATTAGTGTGTGTAATTGCCTATGCAAAACCTCCCCTCCGTACTTGAGAAATTCGGCCGGTATATTGTTCTATGTTCTTCCTCTTGATGTATGTTTAGTAGACTTTGGAAATATTTTTGGGATGCTTGGAGTATCTCCTCTTCGTTGATTATGAGTTCATCATTATTCTTTGTAAGTATAGACACAGAGTTAGCTCTGAAGCCTTTCTTCTCATTTGACACCGATTTGTAGAATGCTAGACTGTTTGAGTCTTGTCTATTCCTTTCTAATGTAATGTACCATAAATATTAATGTAAATTCCTTTAATATTAAGGTACACGTGAATTAATTTTGTACAGAAAACTGAGATATCTTTTCAGTTACTTGAAATTTAAGATACCATTTAATTAAAGTTAATGTACAACGAACTGATATTTGAATGAATTGCTTTAGATTTAAAGTAAATGTAAATTATTCACGATTTCAGGAACAAAATCATTAAATTTAATGTAGAATGGACATTAAATTTGCCTTAAATTTAAGGTTATTTTTAACAGTGTACATCGGCAATATTTTTACGTAAGGACTCTGCTGTTATTCTGTGTATCACTACTTATGGAACATCTTGTGTATTTTAAATACACAACACATATTTGTCAAGTTTGGTCTTTTCATTTGTGGAAAAACACCCAAAAGATTTTCAAGGCATATACGTTTTATGTTGCAAACCCCTCCGGAAAAAATAAATCACTTTGATTTACTATTACTGCTAAGCCTCTCATCTTAAGAAAAAAGAGAGTGTCTTTTGATTTAGGAACTTTTTATAGGACACTTAGGTAGTTATCTCTATTATCCCTACTTCAATTGGTAAATTTTTTACACCGAAAATATTTGAAACATAAAACTTTCATGTAATAATAAGAAAAAAGATTTTGTTAACCTGTAGTCGTAAGTATCTACTTTATTCCCTCAGATTAAATATTTCTTAAATAAAATAAGTAGCAACGGCAAAGAGACGTGCGTAAAATATATAATAGAAATAGTTATATATAATCTCGCCTCCCACGACTACAGAATTTGCTTTTTGATAAGAAAAGACAGAATAAACTGCGTAAAGAACAACTAAAAGTACTTTTTTTTGATATGGTTTTGCACATTCCATACATGTGTTTTATTATGAAATGCGGTGCTGAGTATAGAACACGCATGATATAGGGTTTCTTTAGCACATATTGGCTTTTGTTTGTCTTTGCTATAACTGAAATCACATGCCTGCAAAACGTAATTGCAAAAGAATTTTTAACGGAAAGTATTTCGAAATATTCGATATTAAATTTTGAATAGTTTTTTTTATCTGACAAATTAGTGAATATAACTTAACTGTAACAATTGCTAAGTACCTAAATGAACTGAATTATTAAAGGTTTTAAAAAAATATCGTTGGAAATTAGAGTGGGAATTAAGGGAATATCCTGTTTTATTTCATTAGGGAAAAGGGCGACTTAGGTATTTTGTTTAAGCAATTTACATAGCTGTTTTTTGTTATCTTATTCATTTCTTAATTCATATTCTAGAGAGTTATTTATAAGTGTTATCTTCAAAATTGGATTTGTTACATTTTGCTTAATAATAGAATGACCAACATGAGCAATTATTATGTATTTTGTATTTGTTAATCATTATTAATTATAACTTTCTCATTGTATATAATTTCGTTTTCTATTTATTTTTGTTAATAGATTTAAGTGTTTTAAGAAACTTGTATTGTTTGATTTTATAAAAACCTCACGCGACTAAACTCGCTGATGACGAGCTTCAATAGGCGAGATATGACCAGCTAGATAGCAGCCTTTCCCGAGGCCTGAAGTCCCGAGTTTTGATAGTGGTAAGCCCTAAATAACCTGTATTTGTTTAATATTAAAACTGCAAGAACCAAGAAGAACAACCAAATATCCAGTGTCTTTGTCGCTGTGATATTTATTGACATGAATAGCTACTAACTAATTTGAGACAACAGTAAATCGTGGGCGAACGGCCATGCGCTACTAAAATATACTGTTTACAGGAATCTCCGATCAATGCTGTCACAACTGGAAGTGATCTTGTTTTCACCAGTTACCAGTATTGTTTACATTAAGATCGAGGTAGAATTGTTGTCTTGTGTCTGTAATAGAGTTTATTAGTTTTTTCAAATCTCGTCAGCTGTTTGTGAAAACAACTGCTTCCTGCATATCTAATTTTGGGTTAATGTTCTTCGTTATTGTATTTTCTAGGGCTTTCCTAAATATTTGTTCTGAGTAGCTGTGAAATTTTTGTCCCACACTTCTTTCACTGCATCGGAGTGTTCGTCTTCCACTTAAATACAAGTTGATTGGCACAAATATAGTCTAATAATTATTCTTAGGTCCATATCATCTATCTCGATATTTTCTAAGATCTTCATCCTTTTATGGTGATGTATTTTGTCAAATTCTTTGCGGTAGTTAATGAAAGATACATACATGTTTAAGTTGACATCTCTTCATCTTTGAATTGATATTTGGATAGTGAAAAGAGTTTCCTTTGTCATTAATGTCTCTGCAAATCCAAGTTGAGTCCCGTCGTCTGTGCTTTGCATATTCTGTATGTTCTTCTATGAATAATTTCATATCAACGACGTTAACATTTTAGACGCATATCAACTCAAAACGTTTTGATATGCTGATGCTATTTGTGTTGTTTACATTATTTCCTATCAATTCTTTATATGGCGACGAAGCACCTAGAAAAATTATTCAAAACGTGGAATTTATGTGTCATCCGTCGTACAATCCTGATTAGGTACCCAATAATTTTTTTGTGTTCCTCTAGATGAAAAAGAAGCTGCGTTGTTAAGAATTTTTTATGCCAGAAAAGGTGGATAACGCTTTCAAAAACCATGATTTGATTTTGGAATACTATTTCACAGCGAAAAAAATACCTTTCGAACTGATCCAAATACAAGCAAAAGTAAAATTGATCATAGTGGGGAATATTTTGAAAAACAATACAACCATTTTTAATGATAAATATTAGTTTTTGTTTGTTATCCCCGAAAAATAAACATTCAGAACAAGAAAAGTGCGGAAACCATAACTACGGCGAAGATACGAAAACTCGAATATCTGGGTCACATAAGGCGAAGCGGGGGGAGATATGGTCTACCACAGTGAATACTACAAGGGAAGATTTTAGGACATCGCCGACTATGCCAAAGAAAAATTTGGTAGTTGTGAAACCCTAGAACTTGCTTTTTAATATTTACAATTTGACTTTTTTGTGCCGCAGCGAACAAGGGGATGATAGCCGATCTACGGAGTCGATTGGTACTGTAAGTTGAAGTATTTCTAATAATAAACAATTTTCCCATATAATGTTTACATTTTGCTCCCCATTATGTTACACGTTTACTAATATATTTAAATGTCAGTTTAGCAAACTCATTGCCCAATAATAATTCCTAGCAAACTGTAAACTGATGTCAATAAATTAGACAAGGGCGGAAAATATATTGACATTAAAAAGTCGAAAAAATGAAATTTATTACATTATCAGGTGGCGAAAATTATCGGGAATTAAACTGAAGTATTATTTTGGCATGATATTTTTATATCGTTAATAAAAGTTGATTAATGGCTATATTGTCATCTATCTCTGTATAGGAAGTAAAGTTATAAAGCCTTAGTTTCTTTACTTCAGGTTAGTCCGAGATAAACGAAAGAAACTTCCAGTTTCAATATCTAGGGTGCTTGCGGACCAGCGTTATTATCTAATCGATAAAATAATGTTAATTTCAAAATTGTTTTTGGATGTTATTGAAAAATAAATTAGTTCTAATGGGAAAGTTGTCGCAACAAAATTATCTTATATTTAAGTAATATTTATTCGCCTAAATATAAATTACATCAAAATATTCACGTAATATTCTTTAGTTTGTTTTATGAATGATCAATTTACAAAAAAATATTGCTTAATTTTCCTTTGGAGATATTACAAAATCTTTTAATGACGTATTTTTCGTCATCATTTTATTCTTTTCGAGCTTTGTTAGTGTTTGTTGCAGTTAAGTGAATTAACTATAAACAGGATGTCTTGGTATTGTTTTGTTTGTTTAGCTACAGTTTACCATGGATTCCAAACCATGGTTACGCAGTCTTGCCAAGCGCTCACCCAACCAAGTATAACAACGCTCGGCGCCTGTTCACTTCACTAATCAGGCGTGAAATGGCCTGGTCATTGAAGTGAACCCATGCTGTATTGTATATTGTGCTCCCCGCCAACAAACTTGTTGGTGTGAGGCAGAATTTTATTCGTGAATAACAGACAGGATTCATCGATAAAATATATTTGGTTGTCTTTCTTGGTCTTTCCGATGTCGGTAGTATCTCTAAATATCCCCTTCCATTATAATAAAGGGTGTTTTTTTATAGAGGTATAGAACTTTAAGTTGGCAACACTTTTTTAACTGGCAGCCATTTTGTCAGCTGTCAAGTGATTTATGTTTAGTTTGGTTTGGCATTTCAACATGAATAGACTGACGCCTGAACAACGCTTCCAAATTGTGCAAATTTATTTTGAAAATCATGGTTCTGTTCGAAATACGTATCGCGCACTACGTCCATTTTACGGTTAACATAATCGTCCATCAGAGCAATTAATTGGATTAACTATGAAACGTTTTCGCACCACGTTTACTCTAAAAGATAATACGCATCCACAGAGACGTCGTACAGTGCGTACAGAAGAAGTCATTGCTGCTGTAGAGCGTAGCGCAGAGGAAGAACCGAATCAGTCTATCCGCCATCGTGCACAGGAATTGGGTGTGTCCATTCACTTTATGGAAGATTTTGCGGAAAGATCTTGGTTTGCGTGCTTACAAAATCCAACTTGTGCAAGAATTGAAGCCACACGATCACCTAGCAAGGCGTAGATTCGGTGAATGGGCCCAAAACAAGATTGCCGTTAATCCCGATTTTCATAAGCGAATTTTGTTTAGCGATGAAGCTCACTTTTGTTTGAATGAATACGTCAATAAACAAAACTGCCATATTTGGAGTGATGATAATCCTCAAGTGTATGTTGAGATACAGTTACATCCAGAAAAACTGACTGTTTGGTGTGCTTTATGGGCTGGTGGAATCACTGGTCCGTACTTCTTTAAAAACGATGCTGGTCAGAACGTTACAGTCAATGGTGACCACTATAGAGCCATAATTACTGACTTTTTCGTTCATCAATTGAACAACCATGATGTGCAGGAGCTGTGGTTTCAACAAGACGGCGCAACATGTCACACAGCTCGTGCAACAATTGATTTATTGAAGGAAACGTTTGGTAACCGCATAGTTTCACGCTTCGGATCCGTGAATTGGCCTCCAAGATCGTGCGACTTAACGCCGCTAGACTATTTTATGTGGGAATATGTGAAGTCGCTAGTCTACGCCGATAAGCCCGAAACGATTGATTACTTGGAGAACAACATTCGCCGCGTTATTGCCGATATACGGCCACAAATGTTGGAAAAAGTTATCGAAAATTGGACCTCCAGATTAGACTACGTCCGAGCCAGCCGTGGCGGTCATATGCCAGAAGTCATATTTAAATTATAATGCCAGAAGGTTATCTTTCGAATAAAGTAAATTTCATGTTAATTTAAAAAGTTCATCTTTGTTTTATTCCATTTAAAAGTTCTATGCCTCTATAAAAATCACCCTTTATAAAATTATTTTGAATACGCTGTATTTTCGGGGTAAAAAAGCTACCTTGAATTTGCAGCCTATTCTTTACCTTCCTAAAATGCATTCACTAGGCTTTCCTTTAAATCTCCCGAAATTAGAAAAAGGCTTGGCATGATTAATTTGGTGCAGAAATGTTTATCACTTAAAAATTTAACTCCTTAAAATTATCTTAGTCTTTACTTTTACTAAAATATTCGTTCTTATGAAAACAATAAAATGTTGCTTTATATTTGATGAATTAATATTTGGTATTTGAAAGCTGACGTCGATAACAGCAGCCTACTTTGATATTTTTAAATAAATATTTGGCATGCTTGAATGATTGAGTTTCTAGATTTGCACATAAATGACTTTAATTTCAAAAAAACATACATTGTGGCTGGAATGTTCCATCTTTCTTATGAAGGAATTTCAAGACGATGTGTCAAATAGTTTTTTTTTTCTACAGCTGTTTGAGATGGACGTGCTTTTCTTTTTAAATATAAAAATGGGAAATTCGTACAAGGAAAAAATATTTATATAACAAGGTTTGAAGGGAGATGAAATTCATTCCGATATGATATATGTATATATTAGGGAACGATCCTTTTTCACGAGCAACAGTATTTAATTAGCTTACTGAATTTAAACATGGTCGTACAGACATTAGTGATAAGGCAAGGAGAGAACGTCCAAAAACTTCTTTTAATGAAGAAATTATTGATTCTATACATGACATGGTTTTGGATAATAAACAAATGACTAAGTATGACATTGCTGAAGCTGTGGGCATCTCAAACGACCGGGTGTTCATATTTTGGATAATTATTTAGGGTTTAGAAAGCTATTGACAAGATGAGTGCCGTATTCGTTAAGTTTGGATCAAAAATACATTTGAGTGACACGGTAACAACAATATTTGGATCGATTTGCAAAAAACAAAACTGATTTTGTTTGTCCATTTATAATAATGGATGAGACCTGGATTTTTCACTATGATCCCAAACTGCGATAACAAACAGAGGAGTGGACTGAACATGGTAGTTCTGTTTGGAGCAGCCAAAGGGGTCAAAATCGCCCAAAAAATTTTAACTGATTACCTGTAAACTGGTAAAACAATAATAGGAGAATACCATTGTATCTTTATAAACCATCTAGATGTAAAAATTCTGGAGAAAAAACCTGATTTACGGAAGATGAAAATCATCTTTCATCAGGACAATGTACCTACTTACAAAAGTGTTTTGACGATGGTGAAAATCACTGAATTACACTTTAGATTGCTTGGATATCAACCGTATTTACCAGATTTAGCTCCTTTCGACTTCTATCTGTTCCCATACCTGAAAGGATTCTGTGCGGAAAGCATTTCTAATCTAATGAATAATTCATTCCAGCCATAGAGGGGTATTTTGAAGGAGTACCAGAAAATCACTTTCAGCGATTCTTCAATTCAAGTATCTCATCCCTGGAATAGATCCCTGGAAAAGTATATTGAACTCAAGAGATATTATACTGAAGAATTTTCAGTCATTAACTAATGCTGTTTCATGTGTAGTCTAGAAACCGTTCAAATCACTTAGAAATATAATATCTGCATTTGTACATGTATCAACTGTTGCTTTACTCGAGCCGGACAGAGCATAAATAAATCAAGCTTGATTTTTAGGGAAATAATAATTTTAAAAAATAGTTTTATAGTTTAGGCTACTTTTTATACGGTTAAATAAATAAACACCTAAAATACTATGCAATAAGTTAAAATGCAGTTTACAAAGCTGCCACTGCCGCTTTTACTTTAGGATAATCCGCAGCTTGTCTGCGATGAAGTTAGCAATTACCACTGAAACACATTTTAATTCTCTCTTTGAAGCTTTAATTTCATGACCATTTCAAAGGCACAGATGAAAGAAGAGTTGATGGAAAAATCGAGTTAGGAAACATAGGACTTATTTTAAAAATAAATAAATTCTAAATCGAAGATGTTCTCGGATTCACAGGTTATTTCTTCTGCGGCATACATCAATAACTCCTGGATACAAAGACAAAAAGCAGCCGATGAAAAGACATGGCTTCACTAAAGTTTCTTATGTGTGTTTTGACCCCTGATTAGGAATATCGACGGTGAATTCTCGAAAAATAGACAGGTAATTTGTTATAGATAAAAATAATTGTTAATAATTAACAAAATTGCTTTTTGTAAAATATTTTTGTGATTTTTGGTTGATTCCAAGCAAAAAGTGTCTCTTGTGATATTTTCATCCGACGCAAAGTTTTTGAATTAAAAATCGTAAAACATTTGTCATTTTTAATATGAATAAGTTTTGATTAAACCAATATTTCCAAATTCTGCAACTGATAATTCAAGTTAAGAACTACAAGCTGGGGTTAATTTCAATGCGAAAATGTAATGTTTTATTTGCTCTCTAACGCTATTAATAAAAAACGTTTCATCAGTTATAACGTAGCCATCGGCTTATATGAAAGGGAGTGGAACTCCACTTACAGGAACTCACCCAGTGTACATAATCCATTATAGCTTACGTTGCATTAATGCTTTAAACATATTATATGTATATATATATATATATATATATATATATATATATATATATATATATATGTATATATATACACATATATATTCCTTTCATCAGGACTTCTACAAAAGAAAAAATAACCTTCCTTAATTATATTCTTATAAAATAAAAATAAAGAAAAAAGACCTACCAAAGTGATTATATATGAAAACAGGTTTTGTTCAACAGATACGGTCACTAGCACTTAACACTAAGATCACATAATATGAAAAGAAATATTTTAAAAGGCAAAAATTCTCTAATTTAATTAAGAAACTAATTTTTAGCACGTGGACATCGTTGAAACATCATTTTAAATACACGAATGAAGTTGACAATTGACAGTTGGCGCCAAAAGCCTGTTTTAATAGGTAAAGTTTACACAGCCCAAGAAGAGATAATCGTTCTGGGATCGGAGATAACAGTTCTTGAAAAGTATTAAGTTATTAAATGGAAAGCAGACGAAAAAATGAAAATTATGACAAATTAGTTATAACTATCAGAAAGTAATGTAATTTAGAAACCTATAAAGGCGAACTCCGCACCATGTTGGACAAGTGTCATAGTAAAATTCACAACAGTGAGTAAAAAGTATCCAATTGAGAAAATTGAACAGTGGGGGACCGATTTCCCTTGATTTCTAGTTGTAGTATGTAGTTATATATTATGCTGAGGTTTTTTATGTCTCATCTTTTACTCATGGCAAGTGGTTCGTTGTTTATATGAACTATTTCTAGGAAGACTCTTTTATGAAAGTTATTTTCTTTGGCTAGGATTTTCGGTCTCTCAAGGTTCATAATATGACCCTCATTTAGCACATGCTCTGCAAGAGCAGAAGAAAACACTCCTCTGTTACAATCGCTTTTATGAGATTTTATTCTACCTGAAAGATTTTTAGAAGTTTGGTCACAATTTAGACATGGGATCTTATAAATAATGTTCCAGTTTTCTTTATATGCATGAAGTTTGTTAAAAAGTAATTTTACTTTCTTTGACTGTTATATCCAAGCGACAAAATACAACGTCCCGATACAAAACGACAGCGACGCGTATTCAAAACTTACCTACGTCAATACTCGTTAAATTTATGCCATTTTTATTTTCTTCACAAATAATGAACAAATTAATGGTAAAAAAATAATCTTCTGTGGATTTCCTCATATTGACATTACGACATTACGACAAAAGTACAAGTAGTAGTGTAATTAACAAGTTTCAACCTGATTAGTTTAGCGAGGACATTAATGCGATCATAATTGTTCTAATCGCTGAATCTCAGTTAAAAATACTGTGTAATTGTTGTGCTATCAATAAAATGGGTACAATGTAGTTACCACACACGATATTGCATTTTATTCATTACGTGATATTTCAAACATGGATTGTAATTATTACGCAGAACAGACATCAAGCGCAAGCTCTCAAACATAGTTCTTTATGTTAATGTATTGTTTATTTTATAATAGATGCTTATAATTATTAATGTATATATATATATGTATATATATATATATATATATATATATATATATATATATATATATATATATATATATATATGAAGTAAAATGTGAACAGTAAATGCAAACTTCGTCCCATCATATCCTTTCTGTGTTAGAGGTTACACAATTTGAATAAATTGCTACAAAACACAATTTATCTTATTCGACCACCATCGACATGATGGCTTACCTGTACTACCATATCGAGAAGAAAGTCAAAACTT
This sequence comes from Diaprepes abbreviatus, assembly GCA_034092305.1. Lineage (NCBI taxonomy): Eukaryota > Metazoa > Arthropoda > Insecta > Coleoptera > Curculionidae > Diaprepes > Diaprepes abbreviatus. The sequence continues at coordinate 9,558,327 of JASJET010000200.1, forward strand.
ACCCTCCCAGCCACAGTGATACAGCAGAGGTACATGTTTCTTCTCTACTAGACTCCTCAGGGTACCGACATGCACCTATTTGTGCAAAGGATAGATCGGAAGGAAGTATGCAACACTGACCTCCAGCCGGATGGCGTATATATGTATATGCGGCTTTCACGGATTCCTCCGAGTGAGATGCAATAGCAGTGGATATATCCACATTATGCCGTTGTACTGCTGAAATCATATTCAACTGATGAGTCTACTAGAGACGAAACATGTACCTTTGCCGTATCACTGTGGCGGCGAGGGTAAGTTTTTACTTTCTTCTCGATATGGCAGGTAGGCCATCATCTCGATGGTGATGGACTAGGATAAATTGTGTTGTGTAGCAATTTATTCAAATTGTGCAACCTCTAACACGGCAAGGCTATGATGGAACGAAGTTTGCATTTACTATTCGCATTTTACTTCATTTATATACGGAGTTGCATATAGTTGTATGTTTGCTAAATGTGATTTCAGCACTACAACGGCATAATGTGGATATATCCACTGCTATTGCATCTTACACGGAGGGATCCATGAAAGCCACATATATATATATATATATATATATATATATATATATATATATATATATATATATATATATATATATATATATATATATATACAAAGTCGTAACAATCAACGAAAGTTATAATGGATTATGTGTACCAGGTGAGCGCCTTTATGTAGACTTCCTCTCCCATACATACCCTGCGGCGTATACGTTATAACTGACGAAACAATATTTATTAATAGCTTTAAAAAACAATAAAAATATTTCATGTTCACATTGCGATTAATCCCAGTTTGTAGTTCTTGAAAATTGCTGGGCGCAGAATTTGAAAATATTTATTTAATCAAAAGTTATTCATCTTGAAAAGGGGCAAAAAATGCCATGTTTGAAATGTGTAATGATTTTTAAATCATGCGTCGAAGGGAAAAATCACTTTTTGCTTAGAATCCGTTGAGGATATATTTTTAATTTAAAAAAAAACAATTTTTTTAACTATTATTTTTTTGTTTATATAACAAATTACCAGAAGATTTCGGGAATCCACGCTCGATATTTTTAATCAGGGGTCAAAATTCTTATAAAAACTTTGGTGCAGCCATGTCTCTTGATCGGCTACGAATACCAACTGGCTGAAGTCTTTTTATTTTGAAATAACTGCGATAATACGGTTTCGGAACAACTCCCATAATATATCTGCAATTGGGACTGGTAATTAATTTACTCTCTCGTCTCGATTTCGGTAACCTGTCACATTATCGACTTGTCACATGCTGCCGAAATTACATTTCATTTCAAAAGAATACGTAGGTAAATAAAAAGGTGTTTCGAAGTTGCTGCTAAATTTAACTTGTTTAATGTTACAGTAACGTTCGAAAAAACATCAATGTTGTTCTAAAGAAATTCAACTCGAAATGTGATGAACTATACTTTTTGTCTATTTTTAATTCAAAAAAATAATTTTTTGTCAAAATTCGAAAATTTTAAGGTTATGTGAAAAATAGGGATAACACGATTAGACGCCCTTCAGATTCGTAGTCAAAACTCATTACAAATGATGGATCTCGTTTCTAGCTCAAGTGTGTTATTAAAGATTCTCCTAAATAACACTGCAATGTCCTGGAGAATCTGTAGTTGAAATAGTTATTGTTTCCTAAAATTAAATCCACGAGAATAAATTCTTGAATATATTATATTAAAGGTCATTTCTGACTAATATTTTATCTGAATATGTCATTAAACATAAATTTTTAATATACTTCGATGGTTGCAATACACACTCAACAAAAACAGCTTATGACATTTCACTTATCAGTATTACCTTTTCTCAGTATCTCGTAAATCTTCGAATAGCTAAACCTATGTAAAATATATAAGGTTTTCTGTTTAATATTAGGTACTATTTTACACAGGATGCCCCACGACACAATGCCGCGATCAATTTCCCGGAAAAGAGACTTTGGAAAAGTTTTCAAATCTGGTAGTTTATTAAATTTAATGGGGACAATTGAAGATAAACTTTCGAATGCGTTCCTTACCCGTACCATACAGTCTTCCATTGTTGTCAGTGGATTACAGTAAACGATGTTTTTATTGTTCCCCATATAAAATAGTTTAAGATAGTCAAATCAGGGGACTAAGGAAGCCACAGAAAAGGTCCATTGTTGGCCTTCCACTTGTCATAAAATATTGCTTGTAAGAAGTTGGTAACTGGAACGATAGTGTGTGTATTGGTAAAAAATATGCCTGTGTTCCGCTAGAGGTAAATTGCTCATGCATTTAAAATGGGGACATAATTTGCTTTGTATTATTAATGAATTACAATTTAAGTTTCTTTCGATCATTTCTTACAGCACAAAATACGTTAAATCGCCAGGTTCTGGAAAATTCCGCAATCCTATTGCACGACGATTTGAATCATTACAAAAATGGAAATTGTGTCTGTTAAAAAAACCATTTTTCTTAAATCTTGCGTGATCAGTCCAAATTATGTGGTCCAAAAATGCAGGGTCATTCTGTCGCATTGTTAATATAATATCGCAAAATTACACTCTTTTCGAGAAGTCAGTATCTCTTAGATGTTGAATCAAAGATATTAAATGGAGGGGAAGTTATGTTTCAAGAGAATTCTATGTATTGAGCTCTTCAAGAATTTTGTTTGTAGAGCCCCATGTCTTAACGAAGTCATAGGATATGCCACAAAATATCCCAGAATTGCAATTTTGACATTTTCATCACTAAAAATAGGTATTCTTTAGGCATTTTTGTCTTAACAGTGCCAAAATTTTTGAAATTTTTCAATGTTTGTTTAAGAATGTTCCGTGACGGTTTCTGTTTATCTGTATATCTGTTAGCAAATGTCTGGAATGTTCTTGATAAAACTTTGTTATATTCTCCATAGATAATAAATAAATTTAAATAATCTTCGTGCGTAAAATTTAATCTCCCCGGCATGATTTTTATTTATAATTATTAAATGGCAAGAAATAGTGACATCTTGTTCTCTTTCGTCGAGTTTCACCGTCATGGCCAACTAGTAACAAAACTACAAATTTTTTAAAGTCACCCATATTTTAATGCTAAATAAGATAACATTATCAGAATATGGGGTTTATATTTGAAAAAACTGACCAGTAACGATTTCTTCAAGTTAATATTTAATGTTAGTTTTGATTACCTTGTATTATTTATTATCAAAATATCAAAGTAGTACACTAAAGTAAAAACCAACCCCAATTAAATAATAAAGGCTTTCATATAGGAGAACTTGATAGTTATATTTGAGCCTGCAAACGCCATTTTTGACATAAAATTTAAAATATGTCAAAAACACTTAGATTTAGATATAAGAACATGAAATATGTTTATAATTTTGAGCAGAATCTAAAAAGGAAATAACATATAGGGTGTTTCGTTTAAAATAAGCAGAAATACATCAATCTTCGATGTAACCAGAAGTGCTATCATCTTGAAAATATTTTAACCGAATTGCCTCCATCGACTTTAGTAAACTGCTAAATTTGAAAAATTTTCCAAAATCTATTTTCGGGAAATCAATCGCAGCATTTCATCGTGGGGCACACTGTATAATTCTGTTAATACTCACATTAACACATCTAAAAAACTACATTAAAATATTTTAGACAAAGTAGTATATTTTTAAATCATATGTTATAGTTTTTCTCACCTAGATTGTTATCCTTGTTAACACATGATTTACTTAAATATAAGTGTAAGATATTTAAATGACCATCATCGGAAAGTCCATAAGTAAATAGAAAAGTAAAAAACACATAAATCCACCGAAAAGTAGACAATAGTGTGTTGATTTAATTAACGGGTGATAATGTCACGAATCAGCGCTGCCTTTGTATTTCGGAGTTGTTGCTTACGCATACCAAGAACGGACTAATGTTAATAATTAATATTACACTGAGAAATTTAGGATTCGATAAAAATGTTAGAAGTTGTGTTTATTGAAATATTTAAATGTTATTTTAAAAAATCAAAAATACCTAAAATTCCATGGCTTTTATATTGTTTATTATTAATTTTTGGGTTAAGGTAAATTTGGCTATATCTTGACATTTTAACGTAAGAGATATGTTGTTGCTTTGGAGTGCAATTACTTATGAAACATCCTGTATTTAGACGATGGAGAGTAAAATTTTGATTCAAAGCCACTTTTTGATAATGATGAGTTATTTTTACAAATAAGATTTTACAGGGAGAAAAAAGTTTAAAAGCAACTCATGACTAAAATAAAATATTTCAAAGCCTTTGTAATTTTAATAAATAACACAGTACGACGTGAGATTTGTACATTGAATAAGAATATTCATTTCTTGAAAATTTTGGGCTGTTGAATTCGAATCTCGCATCAGAGTTGCTCCAAAACGTCAGCTTTTTGAAATATCCTAATCTAATTGTGTAAAAAACGTGAGTTTGGCCTATATTTGAGGTTGTGTATCATTGCTACATTTTTTTCCTCAAAAATCTATACATACCATCATAAAGTAACACTCTTCTAAATGGCGTTGACTGTGTACAAATATCTGTCGGCGTATTCTTTGCGTTTTATGTGGTCGTTTGTCATCGTCTTCGATGCTTAAAATTCGCTTGATTTTTTTGTTGTTCCGTGCAGTCTCATTAGTTAAATTTCGGAACTTATATTTGTGTATGTAATCAAGATATATAAGAATGCATCAATGTATGGTATTATTTTGTAAATCTTGTTAATCCATTATTTTCTGTAAATCCGTTGTTTATATTTTAGTAATTATATACATTATGTTAAATCTAGGCAAACGACTTTTTTGAAAAAAATACACCCCGCCTGTTTCGAGGTCGTAGAATACGATTTTGGCTTTGATTTTTCACTATTTTCCCTCAGTTTTCCGGAAAACTCTAAAAGCGTCATATCACGAAACACTTTTAATTCTGAAGAAAATACCGAACTTCCGTATTTATTTTCAATAGTATTAGTTAAAATATCATGTATGTAACATATTTCAACCTATTTTAGTGAATAAATATAGAAAAACTTGTATTTTTAACGAAAAACCAAGAATATGTTCCGGAAAGACCATCGACCATCAGACTCGCGAAAACGACTAATATTGGTGTGACACGTTGCCAGATGTAAAACACTTTCGTGGTATAAACTATAAAATTTTCCCATCTCAGTTAACAACGTATATTCATTTTTGTAATGTTTTACACAGGGAAAAATTAATCTTAACCACCGAAAATTTTTTGTTGGTTCAGGTTTGGCTTGATTTTGGTTAATTTGTAAAACTGAAACTAATCTGAACTAACCTAAATTGACCTAAACGTATACTTTCGTAATATAAACTATAAAATTTATCCATTACAGTTAACAACATAGTTTAATTTTTGTAATGTATAAAGAAGGGTAAAATTATTCTAAACCTTCCAAAATTTTTGATCAATTTTGGTTAGTTCGTTTAGCTTAGTTTTGGCTGGTATAACGAACTAAAACTAACCTGAACTAACCTAGATTTATTAATAAAAAATGTTATTGTCCAGCAGAGACCACGTAAAGACGGGACAATTGGTGAAAAAAAGAATCTATGTGAATGTCAGAGAAGTCGTATTCGTAATCTGGCAACAGCGTTAATTTTTAGGGTTTTAGAAACGAGTCACAACACTATTTAATGGCGTAAACCATTTTGTTGATTTATTTTTTGATAATTTACTTGATTTTTCCGATAAAAATGTGAAAATTTATGAATTTTTGTATAATACAGCGGCTTCTGTCACATAGTGGGAAGTACCGAAATTTTTTCAGAAAACGTTTTCCTAGACTTCCCATTATGAAAATTTTTACCAGAAGGATTATGTTTAAATCTATTTTAAGTCAGTATTTATTTTATTAATCGTTTAATAATGAATTCTAGATTGTAATTTTCTAATATGATAACGTAACAAAGGGTTGCTGAAGTCTAGTCATGTCCCCTGACCTACTGCGCAAGTAAAATATAGCCCCTTTAAGGGGAGTATAGCTATATATGCCTATCCGAATTTATTTTAGGGTAGTTTCCTTCCTTTTACCCCCTCAAACTCCCTTGGAATTGTCGCTCAAAAGGTTATGGGTCGCGAAAGGGTTCCAAAATTGGAAAAATTCACGCAATATGAAATTTCCAAAATTGAATATCTCGAAGAAAAAGAAAGATATTTGTACAAACTCAACGATATTTGAAAGAGTAAGACTTGTAGTTTAAGATGCTATGTACAGATTTTTGTAAGAAAAAATATCGCCATGATATATAACCTCAAGTATAGGTCAAAATCGCATCTTTTGCACTTTTAGGTTAGGATATTTAAAAAACCTGATATAATGGTGCAATTTAGTGACCCAAAATCTAAAAGAAATGACTATTATTATGCAATGTACAAATTTCATGTCATGCTGTGTTATTTAATTTTCAGTTTTTGCCAAGAATAATATATAAATAGTACACTGTACGTGGTCTAATTACTTTTTTTGAAAATATCTGAACTTTTACTGAAAATGATTTTTTTTCAAGATGTCAAGAAAATTCACGATACTTATTCATTACATTTACATCAAGTCATCACTTTATAGCACTTTGTTAAAAAAGCTCAATTTATACCTACTGTGTGACATTTTGAAAAGACAATTCTTTATATTTGCAAATATTTTTGCCTTAAAACTGAGCAAAATAAAATTGAAAAAGACAAAGCAGAGCATGCATACAGAAAAAATTATTTGGATGAAGATTTAAAATGGATATTCAAAGAACAGAAAGTAATTTACTACATATATTCTTTTATATGAAGAAATTCTACAAAAAAATGTTTGAATTGAGATGTTGACTGTATTCAAATAAAAATATAATTTGCCGCGAAACGGTAGTTTCTACAATAGAAATCATAAAAAACATATTCTTTTCCTTTATTTTAAGGAATTTTATTTTTATGTAATAAAAATGTAATTAATTCTCCTTCGAGTCACGTGACAACGAACACTAATCAAAGTGAATGATGTCACTCCATACTAACGTCATCGCGGGCACTCCGTCATGATACGGTTATTCTTTTGAGTCATTATTACTTTCAATTCTTGAAGTAATGATGATCACTTCGACCTAATGAGAGGTAAATGCATATTCAAAAGAACATGGTTATCAGTTTCATTTTTTTCACTTTATTCATTTGATAACTACTCTAAATAACGTCATCGCTGTCACGAACTTAACATATAAATTTTTTGGTTTTATGTCACATTCGTGATCGCTGTCAAGGGCTACGCTATCTAGCTCATATTTTATAGTCATTTTCATGTAATTTCTTCAAAATTTGCTTAGTTTTCCCTTTCAAAACGATTCTAAGAAATTTTCTCATGAAGGAAACTGGATTTATTAAGGCAAATAGTTCGAATTTGCCGAAAATTGATTGTTTTTTTTTGATGGCTAATTTCTTCGCAAAAAGCAGCAACTTCTGCTCTGTTGAATTTAGAAATATGAAGACTCCATGTAAGTAATTTATCAAGAATTGTGATTTCCGCAACTGCTAATGAATACATAATAGTAATCATAGATATTTATAAGTTCAAAACTAAGATAAAATGAGTAGTGCAGGACTAGCTATAGCCACATTTTCCTAGTATTTTCCGAACGTAGAACGTGAATAAATAACTTTTCAAGTGTTTTAATTGTAGGACTTGTACACTGAGGCACCGCACAACCCTTAAAATAACTTAGAACACATCTTATATCACAAAAATTATGAAAAAAATTTATATATCCTTGTCAGTTTACCAATGTGACGTCACATCGGTCAAATGACAAGTATTGGCGGGAAATTTGAAACGGAATTTAAAATTTATGATTTTTAAAATACTAGTTGTATTAAAAAAAATTTAATATTTTCGGCTACATTAAGTACTTATGCATGGTTTTTAACACTATCCCAAAAATAGTCAACATCCCAATTGTAGTAATTGTTGGAAAAGTTGTTTAGTCAACCTAAAAGAGCTAAAATTTTTCAGTTATCATTAAAACAAATTCATTTTATAATTTAGGCTCTCCTCTATTTGTGGAAAAGTGATTTTTTGATGAAAGGTTTTGCTTGCCTTCAGATTTTAAAAAATAGTGATAAAAATTATGGTAATATACACAGGCTGTTCAAAATATTCAAAAATGTAGATTTAATCTTAAATAAAATACTGTTATTTGTAATTTTTCCCAAATTTTATTTAACTAACTTGTCCCGAAATAGAAACGTATTTTAGGTTTAATTTATTTTTTTTAAGCAATGTTGTAGAACCTAAATAATAAGTTTTAAATGAAAATATAACTATTGCACACGTTGACCTCCTACTAGTATTGATTTTTCTAATCTTCTTTTGAATTTTCCGTATCGAGATGAGATGAATCATATTTTTATTTATTATTGCAACAGCTTCCATAATTCTTTCTTTTACTAAATCAATCTTCTCATTAAAATAATTGTTGTAAACATTTTGTTTTAAGTAAACCCATAGAAAATAATCTAAAGGGCTTAGATCAGGTGACCTGGCAGGCCAGGCTCTAAATTTTTATCTTTCAGTTCGGCCATAACAAAATTGGTTGAAATTTTTGTATACAAATTTTGATTTAAATTGTCAACTAAAAAATAAGGCCTATTTATTCTGTGATACATTACGGCGTATTAAACATTAACTTTTTAAATTTCTGATCATGACTGGTAATTCTAAAATTCGCATTTTCCTGTGCTCAATACCTACAATTTTCTGAAGAGACTATCTCATTAATCCTAAAAGTTGCCTCGTCGGAAAATTAAATGTTCCTATAAAAGAATCCACTAATAAAATTTTTTCACCCCTTATCAAACAAAACTACAACTAGCGAGCATCATCTCCATCTTACAGTATGTTAATAAATTTTGGTTTGAACGCCCGAAATTTGTTGCTAACTTAAATATTATGAATATGAGACTTGATAATTTTACTTAAGGTGTCTGGTCTTTTTCTTAAGAATAATTTACGATTTTGTTGTACTGAGTCAAGAACTACCAAAATGGCAGTGTCATCATGGTTGTGGTGCTTTTTTACCTTTTTGATATTTTTCACATCACCAGTAGCATCAAATTTTTCAATTAATTTACGCATGACTTTTCGAGTTATTTAAGCTTAACTTTACATTTTTGAGTATTTTGAACACTCTGTATATGTTACCAAGACTTTGATCATTGCTTTGAAAATCGGAAAGCAAACAAAATTTTTATTAAGATTGATTTTCCTTCGAAAAATCAAAAATACTGAAGAGTGGGGTACTCTATCCGTGAACGCACTGTATAGTTGAATAATCTTATAGAAAGATAGCTAAAAATAATTCATATATCAAGTCTAAACAGCAAATTTCCATCCAACTATTGCGTATTAATGAACACTGGCTTTTATATAAAGCTTATGAATAAAGACTTAGAATTTATCACATTTCTTTCTCTTTTAGGATTCTAGCATCTGTTTGAACTAGCGAACATATGTATAAATATCCCAAATTTACTTTTATAGTCAGAGTGATCAGAAGCCTTTAACATTAATTTAATTAGTGAATCAATCCAATTAACAGGTACAGGGAAATTTATACACCAGGCGTGTACAATATTGTGTCATAAGTGGGATCAAATCCAGTATCAAACTGAATAAAGTGAAGAGACAGGATACCCATAAAATCGGGGTAGACGGATCAAGCATAAATAAATATGAGGCAATGAAAAGATAAAGATTTGAAAGCAGATATGATATGATATAAATAAATAATAATTAAATTAAGTGCTAGCAATGATGGAAGAAAAATTGAATAGGAAAATTTATAAAGGAATTTAAAAAACTTTAAAGAAGCGGCTAAAATTAATGAAAAAAAAAAATTAAAATAACTAATATTAAAGAAAATACTAAGGAAAACAAATACAAATAAATATCCACAGAAACCAGTTTATATTTTGACATGTCTAGTGTTTGGATTGGGATGATCAGATAAAGATTCCGTTACATTAAATGCGTTTCTATAGAAATCTCTTTCATCATAATTTTTATATCAATTCCATATAATGAATAAAATTTTTATAAAAAAATTGAACCGACTTCTAAAAATGTGCTAAAAAGTGAAAAATAACTAGAAATTTTTATACGAAATTGAAATTTTTGAAGTCGGCGCCAAACTAATACCTGACAAAACATGATTCGCATAAACAGATTAAAAATACTTTATTTGTAATTGCTTTCTTATCATAATTTGTATATATTAGTAGTTATTTATTTCATTTAGAAATAATTTGGCGCCGACTTCAAAAATTTCAATTTCGTATAAAAATTTCTAGTTATTTTTCACTTTTTAGCACATTTTTAGAAGTCGGTTCAATTTTTTTATAAAAATTTTATTTTTCGATTTTTAGTTTTCAATTCATTATGATATTCATAAATTATTTAAACTAAGTGCTAATCGAGATATATATATATATATATATATATATATATATATATATATATGTATATATACATATATATATATATATACATATATATATATATATATATATACATATATATATATATATATATATATATATATATATATATATATATATATATATATATATATATATATATATATATATAAATATAAATCACCCTAAAATGAACCACTAAAAATTCTTTGATTCTTAGAGTTCTCCAAATACCAACGAAATTGTGTCAAACGAATATTTGGTCTGTCATAGCAAATCCACTATCTTAAATTTCAAATTAATTTTAGATTAGTAATATAGGCCCCAAAACCTTCCACTATCGATATTTAAAGAAAATAAATTAAATTTTTATCCACCATATTGGATACGCCATGTTGAATTTTTTAAAAATAATTTCAGATTCGTCATGTGTGACCCCGAAAACTCTCCCGTAGCAATTTTAGCGAAAATCGGACAAAATTGATTTTTTCGTCCGCCATATTGGATCCGCCATATTGAATTTTTTAAAAATAATTTCAGATTCTTTATGTGAGGCCCCGAAAAACTTTCCTATACCAATTTTGGAGAAAATCGGACAAAATTGATTTTTTCGTCCGCCATATTGAATCCGCCATATTGATTTTTTTTAAAATCATTTTAGATTCGTCATATGCGATTCCGAAAACTCCTCCGTACCAATTTTGGAGAAAATCGGACAAAATTGATTTTTTCGTCCGCCATATTAGATCCGCCAAATTGAATTTTTTAAAAATTATTTTAGATTCGTCATATACGACTCCGAAAACTCCCCTGTACCAATTTTGAAGAAAATCGGACAAAATTGATTATTTTGTCGGCCATATTGGATCCGCCATATTGAATTTTTTAAAAATTATTTTAGATTCGTCATGTACGACTCCGAAAACTCCCCTGTACCAATTTTGAAGAAAATCGGACAAAATTGATTATTTTGTCGGCCATATTGGATCCGCCATATTGAATTTTTTAAAAATTATTTTAGATTCGTCATATACAACTCCGAAAACTCCCCCGTACCAATTTTGGAGAGAATCGGACAAAATTGATTTTTTCGTCCGCCATATTTGATCCGCCATATTGAATTTTTTAAAAAATTATTTTAGATTCGTCATATACGACCCCGAAAACTCCCCTGTACCAATTTTGAAGAAAATCGGACAAAATTGACTTTTTTATCGGCCATATTGGATCCGCCATATTGATTTTTTTTTAAATTATTTTAGATTCGTCATATGCAATCTCGAAAACTCCCCCATACCAATTTTGGAGAAAATCGGACTAAATAAAAAAAATTTGTCCGCCATATTGGATCCGCCATTTTGAATTTTTAAAAAATAATTTCAGATTCTTTGGGTACAACCCCTAAAATTCCTCCATACCAATTTTGGAGAAAATTGGAGAAAATTAATTTTTTTGGCCGCCATATTGTAAGCGCCATCTTGGATTTTACTGTACCAATTTCATCTAAAAAAATATGGAACCACCGCAGCAACTTCCTCTATATAACGTAAAAAATTTCATTAAAATCGGTGCAACCGTTCCGGAGTAATCGGTGTACATACATAAAAAAAAAAATACATATTCGACGAATTGAGAACCTCCTTCTTTTAGAAGTCGGTTAAAAAGAGAAATAAAAGTAATAAAAAGGAAGATATGCCGTCGAACTCTTCTATTTTGAGCTTATTTTCAGTTGAGGACGGATTATATCCTCATTTCATGTCAAGGTACACGAGTTGTGATGATTTATATTATTGAAACTATATATATATATATATATATATATATATATATATATATATATATATATATAGTTTCAATAATATAAATCATCACAACTCGTGTACTTTGACATGAAATGAGGATATATATATATATATCTATATATATATATATATATATATATATATATATATATATATATATATATATATATATATATATATGAGTCTAGTAAGAGACGAAACATGTACCTCTGCCGTATCACTGTTTTCAAGGAGGGTAAGTTTTTACTTTCTTCTCGGGGTGGTGGTACAGGTAGGCCACCATCTCGATGGTGGTGGAATAGGATGGATTGTGTTTTCTAGCAATTCATCCAAGCTGTGCAACCTCTAACACGGAAAGGATGTGATGGAGTGAAGTTTGCATACCCTGTTCGCATTTTACTTCATTTACATATGGAGATACATTGTTGTACGTTTGCTTAGTGTGATTTCGGTACTATAACTGCATAATGTGGATATAACCACTGCTATTAAATCCGTGATATATATATGTATATATATATATATATATATATATATATATATATATATATATATATATATATATATATATATATGTTTTATTGTTTATCCGGGAGTTCATCCGTTCGTCATTGTTTCCTGTTGAAGGATCTTGCAGACGTTTCGCCAAGATCGCACTTGGCATTTTCAATGCTTACTGATCGAAGTTTCACTTCCAACACGACATTGATCTCAAACCAACCACAGAGCCTATACAGTTACACAGTGGATTTTTTATATCGTTCTTCATTTCTTTTAAATCCCACCCCAATCCTTTGACATCAACCCTATTGAAAATCTATGGGCAAAGCTTGAATGACAGATTCGAAAACATGATTTAACAAGTAAAGCACAGTTGAAGGAAGTATTAATCACAGAATGGTAGAATATTAGTCCAAATTTCACCACGAGATAGAGTGAATATGACTATAATGTTTGTCTTCATTACATCTTATATGCATCATATAGCCATAGCTATATATATTTTCCTTTTTTATTTTGGAACGGTACTAAATCATACTATAAAGTGAGTCATTATCTCCCGGACTATATCTTTTCCATAATCTGTGTTTCCTCTACCCTTCAAGTTTAGTTTATGAGGAACTGATGGAAGAAAGCAGCAACAAGTAAAATAGGGTAGATATCGTGAAAGGGAAGTTATGTAATATATTATCGGAAAAATGTCTGAGAAGTGTTATAGAAGAAGTTTAATGATGTTAAATGTTTATTTTGTTCGATCTGGGATCGAAAAAACTTTGACAAATTTAGGCGTACGTAGCACACTTAAATGAAAATACTTTAGTATATATGATTATTATGAAATGGAAGTTATGAAACCTGTTATAGTGGATATTTATACTAGCGTGACAACTTATGTGTTTTTTATTTTTCTTTTACGAGTTTTGGACCAGTATTGGAAGAAAATTATTATCTCTAAAGGAGCGATGCTTGAATGAAAATATCAATTAATCTTGGGCTTTTAATTATGGAATTATTCATTGAGAAATACTTTATAAATTTATAGAAGTTTTCAGAAGTATAAATATGAAATAAGTAAATAGTTAAAGCGAAACAAACGTGGTTTGTAGGCTATGAAGATAAGTCTAAAAATGTACCATTACATTGCTATAGGTAAGGAAAAACTTTCGAAATGCTTTTTATTCGTCAAAATCCATTCAGTTGTGACCGAGATATTTGCAAAAAGAATTTTGTGTAATTGTTAATAACTTTGCAAGAAATTGTTGAAATTATTAACAAATTTAAAGATAGTATATAATTAGTAATACAAAAAAATTGGCATAGGGTGGGCACCGGGAGTTTAATAGTTTTTGCGCAATTGCAAATGTTTATCCCACTCAGGGGAAGAGTTATCATTTTTCATAGTTCGGGAAAACTAATGACGAATTGTATATAAATGCACGAGAGATCAATTTTATGTCAAACTAAGAGAGATAATTAATGCTATCAAAAAATTGAATTAGAACCAGTTAAATTAACTTTGGAGATTTGCAACATTTGTGTAGTGATGGAGTGACTGCGATGTCATCGGCGCCAAGCAGGTTCGATTTCTGCTGTTACCTTAGGCGTTTTACTATTTGTGCATGTTAGAAATAAATAAATATTTATCCTAATATTTATTATTATAAATTTAGTTGGGGAAGTGGAAGTTGAGCTAGAGCGCAAAGCCAGGGGAGGTATTAGGGTACTTTTCGGCTTAAATCGAAAGAATTTTAGTCTCAAACACAGTACTATCTAATATTTACTTTGCCTTCACGAAGTGTAGAAGAAAGTGCAGTGATATGGTCCTAATAGAGTATTTACCATTTTTTACCCTTTACTATGTGGATAATGAAGTTGTCATTCAATAGTATGATGATACAGAACAGGGATATCGAAACTTTTTAGCCTAAGGGTCACTACTGCCCCCTCCGCTAAGTTTCAAAGATGAACAGTTAGGACTAGCCGGCAAGAGAGATATCTATGATGCAGAGCGCGGGGAAGGAACTTTCATTGGGGCGGAGATAACCGATGCGCGCGCTCTGCGTTACGTACTGTTACAACTGTGACATCTTGCGGAAAGTAGAGAAGTTAAGTGCAGGACGAGGCAAAGCTACATTAGTACAACGATATCTTGTGGAGAGAGGTGGAACTACGCAAAACGTCAATTATGTTTCGTTAGTTGAAGTATACAACGCCATTTTATAGTTAATATTAGAGCTGGATCATGTTGTCTGGAAGATTCCAGGTATCGAGGAACTGTGGTAGAAATACGGGAGACAAGCGAGAGTTGATCAATTTCAAAGTTTGAATTCATCTTACCAGTGCATTTTGTGATTATACTTTTTTAAGGCCTTTTCTCAGTTATGGGTGCTCATCTCGAGTTTCATGGCATGGGTGAAATACTCGCGACTTTTTCCGTTCACGTGCGTCACGACTGCGGGTGAAAAGTCGGCGTGCCGAGTCTTGAGTGACGAGTTTAAAAAAATTCCTAAAACATGATCCTCAACCTGATGTCATAGACATAGTCGTATTAGTGAAATTTCCTTTCTTCTTCTGTTGCAGCCAAGGACGAACCCACCACTGACGTTGCTTAGGCAACACAACAACTGCTGCTCAGCAAATAATTGATATGAGTACTAATTCTTTGATATCCATTTTTTTAACAAAATGTAACATTATAATAGTTTATAAGACAAATAAAACACACAAATAGAAGTGAACGTTGGCGTTTCGCGTCTCTACAATGTAAAAAAATGAAACCAAAAGTACAAAACAAAAAATTACTTGAAATTATAACCTTAGTGAAAAAGTCGTAAATGTTAAACAAGCTGGCATCTTTCATCCGTGACGTCAAAAACCCTTGAAATCAGCTGATGGGTTTCGGATGACAAGATCCGGTGTGGGCACTCATAAATGAGTGTGTTTAATTGTATGTGTTTAGTATGATTAGAAGTCTTAAAGATATATTCAGTGCGTATAGTCTACGATTGGAAAAATATGAATTCAGAATGTAAATAAACCATACAAAATAATAATCTAGAACCTTCTTCAATAAATTCGCGAAATTTATCATGACTAAGTCTATGTATCATTGCAAATCATACACATTATGTTATTGCTTGAATCAATCAGGAAGTAATGATATTCCCATTGCCCTTTAAATCTTCTGTACTCACTATCTATCTTTCTTTTCCATACTTAAACAAATCCGTACAAAAGGGAAGTAAATTCAAATTAAAATGATGCCTATTAATGCTAAGTAAACAAAATGCACTGGATTTATCTTCAGGACACTTTTAATTAAATTAAACACTCAGAATTAAATACACTGTATTTTCACTAAGACGTAATGGAATAAACACTAGTCATTTTATACTGTTTAACGTGAAGTATGTTCTGTTAAAATGAGTAACAAAATACACTGTATGGATAGATTTTATCCGTGAGAACGGGATAGTATTCAGTATAATATAATATATTGTTTGAAAATATGTACAAAGAATTAATATAGCTACTGTTTTTTCCTGATTGCAACAAGGAATTATTTAAATTAAATTAAATGATAAATAAAATGGCATTCGGTTTTTTTCCAGTGGTTATCTTATTGTTCTTTTCGTTATAGCAAGACCTAGAATAGTCATATTAACCCTTTTGTAAAAAAAAATAAGATTAGGATGCTCCAATTTAGATTAATCCGGGAGTTAAATATTCGATATAGAATGGATTATGCCCTCTAAATTTAATGAATCAAAATGATATTTGTAGGGTTCCATGGGGTGATATGGGTGCTAACGGGATCGGCGGGGTGCCGAGAGAGTACAAGTTTGAACTTTTAAGAAATAATAAAGTTCAGTTACAATTTGGAATTCGTTTTGGGCGGTCGATATGACTTTTAAGAACAATGTAATTACGTGACGGGTTTATTCGTTGGGAACGAAGGTTTTCTTTGCTTTGTTTTTGTACTTCTTTTGGGGAAGTTAAGAGGACATCTTGTGTTATTTTACTCAAGAATTTGGCGACTTTAATACTGTTGCTTTAAGTAATATAAATAGCAGTTTTTTCGCTGTTTCATTCTTTTTTCTGTTTAATATTTTAGAAAACTATTTATAAGTTTTATCTTCTAAATTGGGTTTTACATTTTAACTAGTAGAATGGCCAACGAAAGCAACTATTTTCGTAACTCGATACTGTTATTCATTGCTACTTTTAAGTTTCTCATTGTAAATAATTCCGTTTCCTATTTATTTTGGTTAATAGATTTAAGCGTTTTGAGAAACTTGTTTAGTTTAATTTATTAAAAACCTTCTCGCGACTAAACTTCCGGACGCACTGCTCTGGGAGCTTTAAACAAGAGATGTCATCTGATCAGCGAGTTGGCAGAATTGTCTGAAGTCCTGAGTTATGGTTTTGGTAAGCTTGAATAACCTGTAGCTGTTAGGAACTAAAGCTGTAAGAGAGAAGAGGAACGTCTAGACTTCGAGCCATTATCCTTGTAATAATTATTCATGAGTATTTAAAATAGCTACAAAATTAATATGGGACAGCAGTATCATTGTAGATGGAACAGCCAACTGTTCAACTTTCGGTTGTCACCTGTATTTGTACCACGCGTTCTTGGTGCGTAGAACATATTCGAAAACTTTTGGAAGTACTTGAAATTTCCAGACAAGCGATCACGTCACACTTTTCCAAAATATGCTCTAGCTCTACTACTCGCCACAAGATGGCGATGTATACTTCGACTAACCAAGCATAATTGACGTCTTTGCGTAATTTCGTCGCTCCTCACAATAGGGCGCTGTAATACTGTAGCCTTGTCATATCTTGCGCTTAATTTCTCTATTCTCCGGAAGACGTCATCGTCGTAAAAATACGTAGCGCACAGCATGCGCATCGTCGTCCACTCTCGGGCCATATATATCTCACTCTCCGACTAACTCCAATTTGTATGTAATTAATTCAAAATCTTATTGTATTGGCCCCTTGGACTTAGTAAAGGAGTTAGTGTAGAACTGAGGCTAAAAAGTTTAGATACTCCTGATCTAAATTTAAGAGACAGTTAGGACTCTTCTAACTTCTATATTAATTATTTTTATCAGTTAGTACTTAAATATGTTGTTTCATTTGAAAAACGAAATCAATTTAAAAATCCCAAATTATAAGAAAGAAACAAAAACGGTGTATAAAAACTTTTTACAGTGTAGAATATTAAGGTATTAGAGGGAATTATAGTGTAAATACACTTTTATTATCATCAGTTTTTCGTTTAATGAACTTTGTTATTTTACGTGAAATTCCAATTGTAATGTGGATTTTCTACGACCCACACTACGTATACTTTAACAATCAAAACATTAAAATTCACTCAAATTCAAAATTGATTTTCGAAATTAATTTCCACGTTTAAACTTGCCAATACAGATCCTGTCCCCTAATTTATTGAAATAATCCGAAGTAGCTGGAAGCCCAATATGTTACCATTTAATTAATTTAGGCAGGCATATTCTGCGGTATATTTATTGATTTCATGTCTATGAGTAGACTGGGCATTGAAGTTTTTATAAATTTTTGTCATTTTTCAACAAAAAAAAATGAAAAAAAAAAACAAAAACAATATAAAATAAATAAACTGTTTGATCTTTGAAAGGCATACAAAAATTTTTTGATTTAATTTTAGGATTTAATACTTTAAACAATTCAAAAATATTTTGTTTTCAGCATATTAGGAACCATTTTGTGGTCTTAAGATATTGTATAGCGATTTGGTCTATTTTGTATTAGTTTTGTTCTGGGTCCTAGAGATGTGGCTTCTTTGTGATAGGACTTCCGTCCATTTAATAAGGCAAATTAATAATTTTTTAAATGAAACCTACAATCATCCATGTATTGAAAGAGAGGAACCAGTCTCATAACCACCGGATATGATCACAATGGGAACCTATCTTGGGTAAGATGAGCACAATACCACAACTACTTCTCAATTAATATCTGGTATTGGTAGTGGTTTGTTTTCATCATAATATAATCATTGGGATTCACTTTTTTGATGAACAATTAAATGATCATACTTACCTGAACTTTTTAAAATAGAAATAACGCCAATAGCTTGAAGGTATCGGTGGGGATGGGCGACAGGAATTTGTGGTTATAACAGAAGGGTGCATATCCAGGCTGCCAGCTTGACATTCTTGAGTTTTTGGACCCCAATACTTTCCGTAGAAATGGATTGGGTGAGGTGGTTTGATTTAGTAGCTACAAAGGTCTTGCGATATCGCCTCGTTAGATTCTTTTCTGACGTATTATAAAAAAGAGAGTATATGTTAATGGACCAATAATCGTGAAAGATATGTGAACAAGATTGAGGATACCTGCGAAACAATTATGCCATGAATGTTATCTAAGGCTCGGAAATGTGTAAGAAAAAGACTAAATAAGATTTATTTTTTATTCAGATTTACAAGTCAAACGGCTTCGCACTCCCTTCAGGGATTATTGACTCATACCAGGTATTCAAAGACACCAAAAGTACGAAGCTCTGTGGGGACCCTTTCTATGTTATCGAGTATTAGGTGGCGTGGTCTTCTGTACTTCCTACAAACTTTCGGATGGTCCGCGCGGTTGCAAAAAGAACTGCTTTCTGAATCAGTTTGTACAGATGCTCACTAAGGCCCAGTCCCTTGATGTTCTGCAGGAGGTTATTTGGTATCACTCCAGTTGTTGATAATATTATGGGAATCGTGTGGACGTTGTTCCTTGGCCACTGTCCGCGGATTTGCACTTTCAGATCTCTGTATTTGGCGATCTTCTCATTTTATTTTGGTCTTAGGTTCTTGTTATTAGGTATAGCAATATCAGTCAGTGTAGTTCGCCTTAAAATTTTATCTGTTATTATAATATCTGGTCTATTATAAGCAACTGTTTGATCTGTTAGAATCGTTCGGTCCCAATATAATTTGAACTCGTTGTTTTTAAGAATAGGCTCCGGATTGTATTTGTAGTAAGGCACTTTTCCTACCTGCAATAGTTTTAACTTTTCTGATAACTCTTGGTGAAGTATCTTGGTGGCTGAGTCGTGTCTTTCCTTATACTCGGTTGCGGCAAACGCTTGGCATCCTCCAGTTATGTGCTGAATTGTCTCCGATGTTCGACAGCCATATCTGCATTGGTCATTTTCTATTGAGGGATCTCTAATGATGAACTTCCGATAGTTCTTCGTCGGAATAACCTGGTCTTGGATAGCTAACAAGAAGCCCTCCGTTTCCGGAAACATCTGTCCTGAAATCAACCAGTAGTTCGATGCTGAGTTGTCGACATTGTCCGGGTTGATCTCATTTGGATATCATCCATGAAGTGGATTTTGTAGTCAGGCTTGTAACTTCTATGGGTCTGTTCGGTGGTGAGAAGCGATATCCCGTTCCCTCAGCTGTAGCGGCGTTGAATCGTTTGCCACGCAATTTGCTCGTGTGGAAATAAGAATGTAAGTTTATTATTTGTTGATCAAGCTGCCTACCAATATCGACCAATCCTCTTCCTTCTTGGTATCTTGAAAGCATTGTACATTCAATAACACTCCGAGGGAGGTGTTTATGTGCTTTTGTTAAGAGTATTCTTATTTTTCTTTGCAGGTTTTCGATGTCCGTCCTGCTCCATTTTACAATTCCAAAAGAGTAGCTAAGCGCAGAGTATGCGTATGTGTTGAGCGCCTTAAACAAATTTCTACTATTTAGACTACTTCGTAATACCCGCCTTACCCTCCTGACAAATTCGGTTGTCAATTCTGCTTTCATAGTGCTATGGTCAATTCTTTTAGCCTGTTTCATACCTAGATATTTGTATGTTTGTTCTGCTTCCATTGCAGCTATAGTTACATCGTTCTGCATCTCAAATGCTCCCGGTTGTATCTTTCCTTTAACGATATTCAAAATACGGCACTTGTCAAGTCCAAACTGCATTCCGATATGCCTGGAGAACTCCTTCACAAATTTAAGCATTTGCTCCAGCTGGTTTTTGGTGGCAGCCATCAGTAATTTTTCATCATTTTTATATTTCTTATTGTTTCTTATGGTATAGAAATAAATTCAACAAAAATATTTAAAAAATTAAAGAAATCGAAATGTCACAAAAACTATGAACAAGGTATAAAACATTGAACAAAAGTAGTAGGGTTTTAACAGTCTATAAAATGAAATTAAAAAAATTTCTATTTGTACTATTTGAAAAGGGTTATATTTTAATTTAAAATTTTTCGAAGATTAGGTATCTTGCATTCTAAAACTAGGTCTGAGAGAACCATACTCTTCTTCAACTCTTGAATACTCCAAAGACACTCGGTAGGTAGTAGTAGTAGACCAACCTGCGCTAAAGATGGCAAATTCCTTTTTTGATCCAAAACCCTATTTATCCAATTTTTTAAATATATATATATATATATATATATATATATATATATATATATATATATATATATATATATATATTAAAAAAAACTTAGCTGTTACAAAAAGAGCGGTTTGATTTTATTCTTTTGTGCCATTTTATTACAAGAATAATATTATTCAACTCTTGGTATTTCCCAAGCTTTATTTTGTCATAGTATTTGTTTATTTTCACAAAATACCAAAATGATATATGTTTTTATAAAGCAAAAGTTAATACTTTGTTTATTTGCGGAAATTGTCGTATACTCTACGTTTTCGAACCGCAATTACAAAATACGTTAATTTGGTGAGGCATTAAATTGGCATGACTAACACTTTCCTTTGCAGTTAAACTGTAGGAAAAATTAATAAAAAACACCAAAAAAATGTAAATCGAAAAAATGATAGATTTTCGTGTCCATCACCATCAATGAATAATTAGGAATAATTAAATAAATCATTAATTCAGGTAATCTCTTGCTTTAACTTCCTGAACTCAAGATAAGAGTAAAAGTACATAAACGTACAATAAATCACCAAAAATTTGGTTACTATAAAAGAAAACAAAATATTTACTAAACAAAATAATTAATTACTTGATTAAATTAACCAACATATAATTCAAAACAACAACCAGTATCATCAATACTTTTGAGATATACGCATCTTTAATTTCACTATGAATGCAGGCTAAATTATATTTTTTATTTTTTTATGAATTTGCACCATTTATGTTGTCGGACGTAGATTTCAATGTGTTCTATGCTTTATTTTAAGTGAAAAAACAAAAAAAAGTATTTCTGGTAATAACTAAAACGTTGTGGGGAAACTGACAATTTCTGATCATTAGATTGGACAAATGGCACATAAAATTTGTTAGAAAATAAAACCCCTTAATTGGATAAACATTAATTAAACAACTGTGAAAAATCACCTGGTTGGTAACGCACACCAATACATTTTTGGTCGATAGCCGTACATGCTCATTGTAGACTTTTATATTATTTTAATTTCTAAGATTTTGTAGTTCCAATAAAATAGGTGTCGGTAATTTTGTACCCAATTTTTAGTACTTCTTTGTCTTCATAAATAAATCTTTTTCAAAACCTTTAGATTTATAAAAAATAAACACAAAATTGAGAAACAATTGGCACAAAATGCATGGAAGTTTTGAAACTATAACAGAAAGACCATAGAATGACTTTATATTTGAAGACCTTTTTATACTAAACTTTAAAACGCTGACGTGATCTTACTTCAGGAGTTAGAAGATAAAGTCAGCTGTTTATTCTATGTATATGGTTTTTAAAACACAATTATAAATGTATGTGAGAAAAAAATCACGACGAAATGGAACAGCTATATTATTTAGTAGCCGTAATTTGAGGAATTATAAGTTTAGAATCCGTCCTAAAATAGAAAAGTTGCATTTGTTTAAGAGTTCAGCTCGGACAGTTTTTAATATTTTTCCTTCACGAATTTTTATTCGGGTACAACTTCAATAGCCCTAACTTTTTAATGTGCCGGCTCAAAAAAACAATATTTTAAAATTCCACTTGGCTTTACGAGATTCTTTAATATTCCACTTCCTAAATTATTTTTTTAATGACGGTTAAAACAGTTGCTGTATTTTTAACTTTAGGACATTTTTGAAATTAATTAATTTAATTTTCATAAAATGTGGAATGGGAATACGATTTTAATCAAAAATTACCTTTTCCTTTATAATCTAATTTGGAATGTGATTTTAAAAAGGGTGTGAAATTCTAATTAGAACACGGGTATTTATAGAAATTTGCCAAATTAAATCAAAGACCCTTTTTTTATTAATTAATTTTTTTATTTCGCTGCAATATTTCCCATTATTTTTTTTTCGTATTGAAAATTACAGTAAATACTGGGCAGAGCAACAGAAATATACAGTTTAGTCTATGCAACTTCCAGGAAGTAGATGTTCATCTATTATTTTTACTAAGGAAAGCAATTTTTAGGTCATTTAGGCAAAAAATATCTCAAAATCTTAAGGTGATGGGTACATTTGAGTCCAGATTCGGATTCAACGTAGAAAACTAAATAGGAAATAACCCCAAGTCCTTAGAATATTGAATTTTTATGTGATTTTGGTTAACGAATCCATTCGATACCTAGTGAAAATTATTTGATTAAAATTCAGTAAAATAATGGGATCGCATGTACCAAAATTGAAAAATAAATTAAATTTTGCATTATTATTAACACATTGGTACTTAGTTTGCAAACTTTCAATCCTAAAACCCTCAAATAAGTACAATTATGCAACAGTATTTGTTCTCAAATCCCTGCAAACGGAATGATTTGGTAGTGTATGGCAATTTTGTCCAAGATTCACTGCTGTCCCATATTAGTAGCTATTTTATATACCAATAATTAAATCGCATAGTTACAAAAGTACTCTGGTAGTCTGGTAGACTCTTAGGTCTTGAAGTTTTAGTGCTAAACAACTACAGATTAATAAAATTTACCAATACCATAAACACAACTATAAAACTGGAAAAGTTGGTCAAAGCTGGCCTCCCGTTTTGGACCTTTCACTTCAGTGC
Source organism: Diaprepes abbreviatus (assembly GCA_034092305.1). Taxonomy (NCBI): domain Eukaryota; kingdom Metazoa; phylum Arthropoda; class Insecta; order Coleoptera; family Curculionidae; genus Diaprepes; species Diaprepes abbreviatus. The sequence goes on from JASJET010000200.1 coordinate 9,582,184, forward strand.
ACTCGCGAGGTTAATTACGTGAAGGTTTTTATTAAATTTTGTTTAATTTATCAAAATATAAGTTTGTCAAAATAAAAAAAAATAAAATGAGAAGAAACTAATATAATAAACCCAATTTTGAAAACGATACGTTTAAATAACTTCCTAAAATATTAATCAAGAAAACAATCAAAGTATGAAAAATAACTATTTAAATTGTTCAAATAAAACAGTTCTAAAGTCCGTTTTCACGAGTAGAATAAAATAAAAACTCCTTTAACTTTCCCTTAGATAAATGAAAAATTAAAAATAAAAACCTTAAAAACCCTCATAGTAACTGAAGATTATTATTTTTTAAAAAACCACCCCCCAACTTTCGTTCGTAAAGGGCATTAGTCTTTCTATGTTGAACATTTAATCAACGTTTTAAATTAATAATATTTTATATAAAAGGGTTAATAAAACTATTCTATGACATTCTATAACTGAAAGAAAATTATAATAAATGTAAGAAAACCTAATTCAACTTTTAGTTGTTTTGGAGGTATCTAACTCATTTCTTCTTCTTCTTCTTCTTCTTCTTCTTCTTCTTCTTCTTCTTCTTCTTCTTTTTATTCTTCTTCTTCTTCTTCTTCTTCTTCTTCTTCTTCTTCTAGGTAGAACCAAGTTCTGTTATCGACACAATGTTTCATCGATCCACGTTTGAGGTCGAAATCCAGCTGTCTCTCCATCTTTTGGGGGGCCGTCCAGGCGGCCGTTTGGTGTTTGGTTTCTCTCTAATCACGGTTTTTGCTAGTTTGTCATCGTCCATTCGTTCCACGTGATCTCTCCACTGCCTACGATGGTTTCGAACCCACTTCCCAACATCCCCCACTGCGCTGTCCTCGCGTATTTTTCCGTTTCTTATTCTGTCTCTTAAACTTGTTCCCGTGATCATTCTCAGCGTTTTCATTTCTGTGGTTCTCATAATTTGTTTTGTCTTTGTTGTTTCATTTCTTGTTTCTGCGCTGTAGGTCAGTATCGGTCTTACATAGACCTTGCAAATTCTTGCTTTGCTCTCAACCGTCATATTATTGTTCCAGATTATGTCTCTTAGTTGGCCTGATATCATGGCCGCTTTGTTGGCTTGTGTGCGTACTTTTTTCGTTACTGCCCTGTTACTTGTTATATATGCTCCCAGGTATTTAAACTTCCCAACCTGTTCGATATGTTTGTCATTAACCATTTGTGTGCATCTTACCGGTTCTTTGGCTATTACCATTACTTTGGTTTTCTCCACAGATATCTTCATATTATACTGTTTGGCTGTTCGATTGAGATGGAAAAGCATTCTTTGTAAGTTGTCCTCGCTATCTTCTGTCACGGCACTATCGTCTGAAAAGCATATAATCTGAACGGTGTTGTGTCCCATTGGGTACCCAATATTTGTGCTTTTTACCTCATCAATGATTTCGTCCATGATTACATTGAAAAGTGTTTGACTTAGGCTATCATCCTGTCTTATTCTTATGGATAGTGGGATTTCCTCTGTTAGAGTGTTATTTGTTTTAACTACCATGGCGTTTTTGGAATTCAGTTCGTATATTGTGTGTAAGATTGCTTCGTCTACTTGTTTTCCTCGCAGTAGTTCTGTTATGTGTTCCAGTTTGACTCAGTCGAACGCTTGTGTAAAGTCCACAAAACAAATGAATAGCGGTTTATCATATTCGATTCGATTTTTCAACCAGCTGTCTGATAATAAATATATCGTCGATAGTAGAGCGGTTATTCCGGAAGTCCTGCTGTTCTTCGCACGCCCCTAACTTGTCTACGATCCGTTGTGACAGTACTTTGGTTAACAATTTGGCTGAACTGTTCAGTAGGCTGATTCCCCTGTAGTTTTCGGGTTGTTTCTTTGATCCTTTTTTGTAGATCGGAATTGTAATGCTTTTCCGCCATTCGTTGGGTACTGACGTTGTGCGGAGTATTTTTTGAAATAGAACAGTGAGCTGTGTGACAAGGCTGGGGCCGTCGTGCTTTAGCATCTTATTTGTAATTTGGTCGGTACCAGATGATTTTCTGTTTGGAATTTCTTAATTGTCAGGTGCATCTCTGCTTCACTGATGTTAACATCTGTTAGTTCTGTGGTTTCTTGATGGTTTTCGTCTGCGTTGTTTTCTGTAGCTGGTGCCTGGAGTAAGTCCTTAAAATGGCTGACCCATTGTCGGCTGTCGATTGAACTTAGTTGAACGTATTCATTGATTGTTTTTTTTTCTGTTCCTCAGAATGTTCCATATTTTCTTTTATCCTCCATATAGGTCGTGTTCCATGTCTTTTGAATACTTTTCCCAGTATTCTTTCTTCAGTTGAGCTATTTGACTGTTGATTCTGTTTCTCACCGTTTTGTACCCTTCAAAATGGTTTGTTGTTTTGTGCTGTCGGTATTTTGTAAATCCTTGTCGTTTTTCTCTTGCTAGTATTTTCACCTCTTCTGTGAACCTTGGTTTTGTATTGCTTTCTATAAGTTTCCCTCATTTTAGTTTCGTTCAGGTTTTTAGTAAAGAGACACAATGACCCAAATCCATGTTGAGACTTTATTATCATTTGACGATTTAAGGCGTTATGTATTTTTTTGAGTGACCGAAATAAATGATTTCTTTAAGAAAAATCATTGAATAGCATTACATTCGATGATCTACCTTAAAAAATATTTCAGTACTAAGTATCATTAGAATTGAAGAAATTTTATTTGTTTTTACAAAGTTTGTAACGTTAATATTATGTTAAAAAACTTACCTTTTTTAAATATTTTGAAAATCAGTGAATAGGTAAAACCTGCTTTTGCCATTAAAATAACGGTATAAAATTATCTTTTTTCTGCAAGAATTTCTCTTTGCCATGTAAAAATATTAAAATTTAAATGAACACAAGCAACGTAAACTGCCTGGAGTCAAACGTTCTTGAAATGAAAGAAAATATGTTCAGCAGCAAATGTATGTCATAAAGAGAATTGTGTAGAAAATGTCATCCGGTTCCGTAAATGGATACGATATACAAGTGAGAAAAGTTAAATTGCACTAATTTGTCGGAATATAAACTTTTCATACTGGGGTGAAATGTACTTGTTAGTTTTGTGTTTTGATGCTCAACATTTGCTTTTATTGTCAAACTTCTTTGATGTATCTTGTGTTACGATATAATTGTGGAAAAAATATTTTTACAAGATATCTAAGTTTATTAAACATGTCTTTGGTTAAATTAGATTTTCTTTATTTTCTTACAATTTACTAATTATTTAATCCAAATTTTACTTTTCTTAGGCCAATTTTTTGAGGCTTGACTCTTGGCGACACTTTTGCTAGATGAGACAAGAAATATGCTAGATCGAAAAATTTGGCAGATCAGATAAATTCTTCCCTAACTTTGAAAATATCTCCACTGTTCATTTAAATCTTTTTAGATTCGCTTTTCAAAACGAAACGACATTTCACTCCAATGTAATAGATTTCTTTGTATAGAGTAAAGAAGTCCTTTTCATTTTTACAATGGATATAACAGGATAACCATAAAATCAAATAGTTTAACCTCGGTAGAATATACTCTTATTAGTCCAATGGAACTTTGATAGAGAGATTTATTAAAACAGTTTCATTTTTATTGCACTTCACTAAGTAATCCAGTTTGATACACCACCGTTTAATATTGATATAATGATATAATAAATAATTTTACAAGCTACAAGTAAATATAGACATTTAAATCGACATAAAGTTAATGCGTGTCTCAGGGTGGGAGTTCTTGAAGTTGCAATTTTTCAAATATCTTAAAAAAACAGAAAATTTTGGAATGCAATTTCTAATATTTGTATTATCATTCATCAGAATTATAATAGTTACCGAGTCCCCTCTGTCTCTCGGTCGCAATCGAATACTAGAGTGTAAATATATATATATATATATATATATATATATATATATATATATATATATATATACATATAGAGTGACATATATTTTATTTTAAGTTAGAGGTCATTCAAAGGTGAAATATATTAAATTGGAGTGTCTATTTAAACAGACTGGAACAATAAAATTATCGAGATGAAGGTTGGCGAGGCGATTATCGAATGTCTGACCCAACTGTGACTTTAACCTTCGATTGTTTTTAAATTTTCTTGATTTTGCCTATAAAAAAAGTGCACATTAACAGAAGCATCTGAATTATATAAAAAAAATGACAAAAATTGAACCGACTTCTAAAAGTGAGCTAAAAAGTGAAAAATCACTATAAATTTTTATATTAAATTGAACTTTTTGAAGTCGGCGCCAAACTGATATCTGACAAAATGTGATTTGCATAAACAGATTAAAAATACTTTATTTGTAATTGCTTTCTTACCATAATTTGTATATATTAGTAGTTATTTATTTTAGAAGTCGGTTCAATTTTTTGTATTTTTTTTTTCTATTTTTAGTTTTAGAATTCATTATGATATCCATACATTATTCGAACTAAGTACTAATCGAGATTAGTGTACCTCGCAATGACTCCATGGTGGCAAAAAAGTACCCATTTTATCCAACATTGTAAATCACCCTAAAATGAACCACTAAAAATTCTTTGGTCCTTAGAGTTTTCCAAATACCAGTAAAATTGTGTCAAACAAATATTTAGTCTGTCATAGTAAATCCACTATCTTAAATTTCAAATTAATTTTAGATTGGTAATATAAGCCCCAAAACCTTCCAATATCGATGTTTAAAGAACCTGACAAATCGGACAAAATTGATTTTTTCGTTTACCATATTGGATCCGCCATATTGAATTTTTTAAAAATAATTTTAGATTAGTTATGTACGACCCTGAAAACTCCCTCTTACCAATTTTGGCGAAATAGTGCAAATTTGATTTTTTTATCAGCCATATTGGATCCGCCATATTGAATTTTTTAAAAATATTTTGAATCCATTATTTGTGACTCCGAAAACTCCCCCACACCAATTTTGAAGAAAATCAAACAAATTTAACATTTTTTGTCCGCCATATTGGATTTGCCATATTGAATTTTTTAAAAATAATTTCAGATTCGTTGTGTACGACCACAAAAATTTTCCCATACCAGTTTTGGAGAAAATCAGACAAAGTTAATTTTTTAGCCGCTATATTGTCAGCGCCATCTTGGATATTACTACACCAATTTCGTCCAAAAAAATATGGAAGCACAGCAGCAATTTCCTGCGTAATGTAAAAAATATCATTCAAATCGGTGCCGCCGTTCCGGAGTAATCGGTGTACAAACATGAAACAAAAAGGAAACATACATACTTGACGAATTGAGAACCTCCTTCTTTTAGAAGTCGGTTAAAAATTCCAAAATTTTTTATCGAAAAACTCAGGAAAATTATCAAAAACAAATCAAAACAAACAAAACTAAAATGGCATCCATCTCTAGATTTACTATAATCCGAATTATTATCCTAACCAAAAACAACCAAAAATTTTGAGTGGTTAAGATTATTTTTACCCAGAGAAGGTATTAAACATTAAAACAATTAAACTGTTGTTGATTGAGATGACCAAATTTTATAGTTTATATCACGAAAATATTTTACATCTGACAACATTGCTCTCTTCTTCGTAAATCTGACGGTTAGTTTAGATAGTCTTACGACTGATGGCGTTTCCGAGACGTATTTTTGATTTCTCGTTGAAAATATAAGTTTTTCTAAATTGGTTTGCTAAAATGTGTGCAAAAATAATTAAAATATCTTACATACAATATATTTTAACTAGTTCCATTGAAAATAAATAAGTGTTCGGTGTTTTAACTGCAATCAAAATGCTTTGTGAAGTAACGCTCCATTTTTTGAGTTTTCCGGGAAAGTGAGGAAAGATAGTGAAAAATCAAAATCAGAATCGTGTTCTACAATCTCGAAATAGGGGGCAAGTATCGAATTTTTTTCAAAAAAATGTCATTTTCCTAATTTTCACTCAAAACAAATTATTTCCCTCAGATTTAACTCATTTGACCTTCAAATGACTTTAAGATGAAATGCAAATCTATAAGTCGTTTCTACGATTGGATGCGCAATTTTTTCAACTTTCTATTTCTGTAATAACAGAGAAAGAATGACTATGGAAGCTATGGAAGAATTTGGAATCTCGCACAAGCTGATTAGACTGTGTAGAGCGTGCCTGGAGGGGGCAAAAAGCTGTGTCAAAATTGAAGGAGAATGTAGCCAAACATTTTCTATCAACAGAGGATTGAAACAGGGAGATGCTTTGTCCCAGTACTATTTAACCTTGCACTGGAGAAAGCCGTAAGCCAAGTGGCCCTAAACTTATTTTGGCCTACGCGGATGATATGGGCGCGATAGGAGAAAGTACAGGCAGTGTGAAGGAAAACTTCATAAAGATAGAAAAAGAAGCTCAGAGAACAGGGCTCCGAATAAATGAAGGAAAGACCAAATACATGCTTGTCTCCCGCAACCCCGACCGCAACAGAATCAGGCAGAACGTCACCATGGATGACTATAATTTTGAGCATGTGCGAGTTTTCAAGTACCTGGGCGCAGTGATAACGGCAAACAATAAGATGCAGGAAGAGGTTAAACAGCGCATCACACAAGCAAATAAATGTACATTTGCTTAAGTCAAAATTTATCACTAGAAAGGCAAAAACCGAAATTTATCGAACAATAATACGACCAGTAGCAATCTACGCCAGTGAAACATGGACCCTGACAGTCCACGATACGGAGCTGTTAAAAAGATTTGAGAGAAAAATCCTGCGCATAATAAATGGCCCATACCGAGACCTTGAAACAGGCCGTCACAGAATGAGAAGCAACATAGAGCTTGCGCAAATATATCAAAGCCCTGACATCATTCAAGAAATAAAGTCCAGAAGACTACGATGGGCAGGTCATATACAAAGGAGTCAAAACGATCGACTAATAAAACGAGTATGGGAAGAAGCACTACAAGGAAAAAGACCACTAGGAAGACCTAGACTTAGATGGAGAGATAACATCCACAAGGATCTAGCTATCCTTGAAGTTGACCAGCGAAAATGGAGGGAGCTGGCACAAGACCGTTCTAGGTGGAGGCAGATAGTCGAGGCAGCCAAGACCCACCCTGGGTTGTAGTGCTACGCAGTCAGTCAGTCAGTCAGAGCAAGAATTTTCAACGCCATATTTAAGGTAAAATTCAATGTCACCATTGCATATCCTCCTCGAAATCCTATAGCTCTTGGTTGGGTTAATTTTTATGAAAACACTTCAGGAAAAAGCTGTAACCTTTAAAATACGTAATACAAAAATTAAAGTAATTAAAGAAAATGCATTTCCTATGCATATAAACGTATAAACGGCAAACGAAGCGGAGAAATACAGAAACTTCCTGTATTTGACTAAAAACGAATTTCTAGTTCTACATAGTGCTATTCATTTATTTTTTAAAAATTGTACTGATTGAAATTTTAATTCCTAGTTGGATGATTAAGGCCTACTTAATTTAACTGGCGGCTAAATTAGTAGTAATTAGCAGCAGCTTACAGTAGAAGTAAGAAAATCTAATTGAAGGGAGAGAAGGATTTGGGTGTAAATATTACGAAAGTTCCTAGAGAGATTAAGGAACTTTCATCTTTTGTAAACAAATTTGTTTTGATGTATACTGAATAAAAAAATTCATATTTGGAATATGCTTTTATATTGCTTTCAAAAATCACTTGAATCATAGCAAAGTTTTGCGTGCCAACAAAAAAGAACGTATGTTTATTGTTCAGAAAGTTGTGTAAAAAAGAGAAATTTATATTGAAATGTTAGAGTACAAGCTCTTCTTCAAATAACAAAACTAAATTATTGTTTTTTTATTCATCTTGAGCCAGCTCAACTTTCGTCTCCTGATAACAATTTCATCATTATTCAGAATATACTGATAATTTATTTTGTTGATGTTCTGTTTTTATTTTGTTTTTGCAACTATTTTGGTATTTCTAGTTAGTTCCTTTATTTCCGCGTAGTAAAAATGTAACACGTTTATGATAGATCAAGGTATATAAAGAAATCGTTTGAGCTTTTATGATCTCTTTTTATCCTTCCCCATTTCGTGCTAAAGATCCTAGAAACTTTAACAAACCAGATTTACTAAGAAGATTTAAGAGTTAAACCCTTCGAACATACCCCTGTAGAATTAGCATAACGTCAGAATTAGGGCCTGGTTATTTGAACGCTGAATAATGTTATAATATTTTTATTTACATTTGAAAAACGTTAATAAACAGTAGATATTTCATTTCTTGGTACACACATACCGATTTATGCTATCCTTTTCTAATTGCATTATTTAAACCAGTATCATATAATAATCAGTACGTCAATTCTAGAATACATGAAAGTATGAATTTATGGTTGCCTAAATTATTATTATTGTTATTTTCGATATGTAAATACCAATAAAAATAAGTTTTCAAATCCTCTTTTTGTTAATATTAATTGCAAACTTCACATTTATAGTAATTTCTAACGCTTAAAAACACTGAAAAGGGTCACCACAAGCGATTAAATTGAAAGAAACGATAAATAAACATGTTTATGACTGTTAAACATCAAAAAACCTCTCCTCCATTGACAATAAACCGCCTTCAAAGATATCTATTTTTGTTTAAATCTATAGGGTATGATCGAAGGTAAACCCCATCTAGTTGTCATGAAATTTAAATTTGGCGGCCAGTTTTGTTTTGCTTATGATATTGTCATAATTTATACTGCATATGTCAATAAATAAATGCTTATATAGGGATATTAAGGGTAAGGACCTTGCGATAAAGCCCTGTAATATGTAAGAGAAATATTTTTTTATCGAAAATAAATAAAATTCTTCATTTTTGCCGGTTCAGTAACAAAATAAAATGATTTTTTTAGGCTTGTACTTTTAGTGTTTAAAACTGGCTTGACTTATTGTTGCTCTTGTCCGTTTAAGCCCTCTGCTGTCAATTAAAATTAAAATTAAACCATGTTAGTGAATCTGGCCGTAAATATCTACTTATTGTGTATTAGTTTAACATTATATCAATTATTAAACCAGGTGACTAGGCGCTGTTAACTTTTTATAAAATAGGTAATTACTTTCAGGGAACAGTGTAATGATCATATTGGGTCGAAAAGAAAAAAATTTTTGGTTGTCACACGTACAGAGCGTTGTAATTGCTTTGAAGAATTTTGTCAATGTTATGGTTTTTTTTCCTTTTGATATTTGATATGAATTAGGTTATTTCCTGCCGACATGTCTCGGAATTTATATTTTAAATAGCAGTTTCCTGGGATTGTTGGTCTCGGTTCGATACAGCTTCACTGACGAGACCATAAGGTGATCGAAACTTCTATAGAGACAGGACCAGAGCTATATTTGCAGGAAATAAACCGTTTTTATATATTATTTCCTTTTTCTCTGCTTAAAAGGAGAATACATATAGGCAACTGTTAACGAAACTGTTTGAAATTTTCCCCATGTAAAAGTTTCGCTGTTATTATTTCGAATATTGCGATACACTGGGATACACTGTACAGAGATGTATTGTATAACACAATGTTCTCCAGAAATATTCGTTTGTCTGGATATAGAGGGGATCCAGAAATTTTTTTTCATGCTATCCGCTGATGATGAGTATTGTAGGGGCCAGAGTGGTTTTTATTGCTTCTTTATTTTAGCTGGACTCGCTTAGTTTTTTTTTATATATATTTTCAGTCATTGAATACGATGTTTTAGCGTGAAAGTTCTCTAGAGTGGGAATAAAATTGCTAAAAATCGATAATTGTGAAAACATTTCAATGTTTGCAAAAAACATGTTGACCAAATGCCACTTGTTTTTATTTTAAAAGTATTTAGAACATTACTTTTTCGTATAGAATTTAGGTGTAGCTTGTCGATCTTGATTTGAACTTTCAATCGCTGCACGTAGAACTGCAAAATATTTATTTAATTAAGAATAACTAATCTTCCAAAAATCACATTTTTTAAATGTTTAACATTGTCTATTTTGGAAATTAAAGGTTGTACTAAAAGACAAGTAAGAAAATTTTTAAACTAAAATCATATGTAACGAACTTAAAAAAAAAATAATATAATGCGTATTCGACATGCACTTGGCAATTTTTTTTTATAAATAATGACACTAGTTTACAAGAAATGGAATCATGATTATGTACTCTAAAAATAGGTTTTTTGGCTACTTTTCAGGTCATGAGCAGGATACACAACATTCTTTGTTCTCTTTTTCTAGTTGCATCATTCAGTACTCTCTTGCCCTTCAACATAAGCTATTGAGCGGTCATCTACGATTTTCTTTTAAGTGTTGGAGATTTTAAGTACTAGTTAACAGATTTTTATAGACCAATATCCTTCTTTTCCAAATCTCGGGCTGCTATTTTGTATCCATCACCTTAAAAAGGGCTAATGTGCATGCTCATGACCTTATTGGGATAACTGTTAATTTTTAAAATTTGAGCTCGGAAAAAAAAATAATAAAGGTCACACTATCAGAAGTTTTTCTTTAAACAAACGCATGTCATTGCTCGAAAATTTCCGTTACTCGTCTTTTTATCAAGTCTTATCATTTTTGCTAGTATAGGCAAATGAATTATTCTTTTTTCTATTATACGGATTCGCAAAAAGAAATGAGTTTACAACAACGAAAGGTACTTGTGTAATGTTAAGTGTTTTCCCAAACTGAAATCAAATCTGAGGTCATAATTATAAGTATACCTTCAAAATCATCTCCCACAGTCGAAAAAATCTCAATAATCTGAAAATAAGGTTGAGCTTTTAGGATTGTTGTTCCATCTCAGAGTCCAATTGATTGTATATTTAACGGGTATGTGTAAAATAATTAGGTACAAACGTACATACAGTAGGTTTATAACAAACTCTCAAAATAGGGTGAAAAGTGACCTCAATCAAACAAGCTTACGTAACTACTGAAAAAGGTCGGAGCAGTTTTTTTTTTAATCTACAAGGAACTACATTTTGGATGAATAAGTAGTCAAAAAACTAAGAAATAGAATAAAAAGAATTAATTTTCTAATTTATAGCAGTTGCTTTCCAACCTACATTTTGACTGTATAAGATCCATCAGCATCTCGGAATTTTCATTGTTGGACGTTATTCAAAAGGTCGTTTAAACAGGTGGAAATGACCTTGATAAGGAAGTAAGAAACCACCCCCTTAGTAAATATATAACAATGTTTGAAAAAAAGCCCATTAATACTTGTTATTTTATTCAGTCTTTTTTGACAAGCGAGTTTTCTTTTTTTTAATACAGGACCATCATAATTAAAGGGATAGCATCTGGATATTGTTAGTTTGTATTGATTAAACCATATTAACCATATACCCATATTACATATTGTGCAGTTTTTAGAATTAAGGGTTGATCTCAAAAATAACATAACACTAAATAATATAAAACATCTTAGAACAAATTATTTAATAAAGAATAAAGAAAATAATGTAGTATTAAGTAATTCAGCGCGAATCTAGTAGGGGTTTGTACATTAGATAAAAATTATTTTTTTATATTATCTATCCTAAAAAATGCACAGAATTTTTCAATGAATAAACACACTGATCCAGTATAGCTAGGTTTATTTGTTATTTCAAGCATTTCACATTATATAAATGAATTCACAATAGCAAGTCAGTCATTTTCACGAGCTATATAAATTATATAAAAAATGAAATATACAGAAATCGAGTACCCGTCGAATATTCTTACTAAATTAAAAATTATATGCAAAATTTTGCGAAAATACAGAGCAAAATAAAGGTACCATATGGGTTTCAGACTCTTACAAAAATCGTCTTTCAGTTGATGGTAAAATAATTATTTTTTGTATGCAGTACCCATTGCGGTGGTGAAAAATCGGCACTGTGTTCAAAAGATTCACTTTAAAATCGCTTCATAAAAAAGTTGTGAACTTTTTAAACCGTAACTAAGACTGGTACTTTTTCAAAAGTGTGTTGCTTAAGTTGGTTGAACAGTACCTTGAATTTTAAAAGTCAGCGGTAATTACTCATATATTTCATAACTTAAAATAACCGTAACTTAGTAAAAAGAATCGTAGTTGCAACTAAAAAAAAAAAGACCTACAAAGTTTTGCTTCTCCTGTACATAACTTCGAAAGTCACTAAAAACCCATTTTTCGAGAACATAACCTAAAATATCTTAAAATCCTGACATGATGGGCCAATTCTGACCACGGATTCGGATTCTAGGTAGTAAATTACTTCGGAAGAGACCCGCAGCTGCTCAATAACAAGACCTTATAGGCCCATGTAATTTGACATTCGATATATAAATAGAAATGAACTTTGAAGTAATTCTAATTAATCGTAAGCACTTCGTGAAAACGTTAAACAAAACTTTAAAGAAGAAAAGATAGGCGTACCTTAAACAAGAAAGTTTTTAAAAGTGGCTAATAAAAAAGTTTTATTACTGGTTAAATTTCCATTCTTTCCTTTATCTTTGGCTTAAAATGGCTGTATAAAAAAGTAATTTTAGTTGTTATATTTAAAGAAGAAACTTTTACCTAATATTGGAAAAAAATTTAAAATTGTCACGTTACACTGTAAAAACTTTTTAAAAAGTGTGGAAACAGGACTCAGTGGGTAAAAATTTTCCGCAAATTTAAACATAAACTTTTTCTAAGCTTAAATATAAATTTTACCGGTCATCTCTTTTTAATTTTTATGGGTTTTAAAGTAACGTAATAATATACAGCATGTCCTAAATTTACGATGAATTTATTACGAAACTATATGAGATAGGAAAACCATTGCATGGGAAAAGTTTCGGATAATTTTGTTAGTAATTTAATGGTGCTAGCCATGTTTTTAGATATTTTGAAAAATTTAAGATAAGTATTTTAACTTTTTTATTTTCGCAAATTTTTAAATCGGCAAAAGTATCATTACGGTAACTTTTTACGAAAAATGTATTTAAATTGTTTTAAAAAAAGCAGTTTTTAGTTTTCCGCACATGTCGTCAAAAAACTAAAATTAGGGTATGATTTTTTCTACATTTTTTCTATATATATATATATATATATATATATATATATATATATATATATATATATATATATATATATATATATATATTATATATATGTATACAGGGTGTCCATAAATACGTGATACTGCTTCATTCAACTAGAAGACCAATAGTAAAGTAAGCTCTAATGGCTCCCAACTCAAGCCCTAGCAAAACATCAAGCCACCATTTTTCAGTCCTTCGTCGAAAAAACGGTTTCCTACGTTAAAAACTTGCAATATTTCTTGTGAAATAATTAAAAACCTAAGTCTACAAGAAATATATTTTCTAGTTAGTTTCGACGTAATATCACTTTTCACGCAAATACCAGTCAAAGAAGCTCTTTCTGTAATAGACAACAAATACAATTTGCCAAAATATATCGTCGAATTAGCTAGACACCTCCGCGATAACACCTATTTTATTTATGAAGGCCAGCGATATAAATAATTCGAGGGAGCCCTTATGGGATTGCCACTATCTTTTGCATACGCTGACTTATTTATGGAAGACTTCAGATCAAAAGCAGATATCCTACTGAAAAGAAAAGAAGGAAAGCTTGCTTTCACACACTGTTTACAGAAAACCTACTCACACCAACAAATAGATACCTCAACGCCAATTCACATGACCACCCCGCCCAATTATTTGCACTTGTTTTACTTGCGTTTCGATGTTTCGATCGTACTCGCTTACAGATCAAGAAAATTATCACGAAAAAATGAACATACTGCAAGACGCCTTTACAAAAAAATGGTTATAAAAAAGAACATATAGACAAGGCTCTAAAAATCAAACGCTTGGCCCCGAAAAATCGCGAAAATCAAGAGAACTCCAAAGCTTTTGTTCAGGCACCACAGACAAGATTACAAAAATTCTCAGGAGACATAACATTGCAACCATTTTCACCACAGACCGTAAAGTAAAAGATCTCTTCCCAACACCTAAAGAAAGAATCCCTCTAGAAAACCAAGAAGTGTACGAAATTCCATGCGGAGAATGCAGCTCATCATACGTAGGCCAAACCAACCTTAAAATAAGCGCCAGAAGAGACGAACATATAAACCCTGTCAAGCAAAAAACAACTTCTTCTGCTCTGGTCCAACACTGGTTAAACACAGGACATAAGATAAATTTCTCAGGAACAAAAATGCTATCGAGATATGAAAACCTGTCCACAAGAGTTATAAGGGAAGCCATTGAAACTGCAAAGAGGCCCAACAACTTAAATAGCAGAGATGATAGCCAGCGAGTGCCTAATACTTGGAAAAATCTGCTTACAAAACATCAACCAGTATCACTTAGTAATGAAATAAATTACAAGCTTTGAAGATGGTGATGATTTCACCTAAACGTCAGCTACCTTACAGTCTTGAGAGGGACTCAGCACACACACGGGATACCCGAAAACCTTCGATTACATATATATATATATATATATATATATATATATATATATATATATATATATATATATATATGTATATGTATATATATATATATATATATATATATATATATATATATATATATAGTCTTTTCGAAATTTTCAGGATTAAGCGATTCGTAATGGTCTTTGATACATGAGACATTACACTACTGTATTTAGTAAGATATGTTATATAGGTGGAAAATTGGAATACGGATAATTATATATGCATTATTTTTCTAAATTATCAACTCAATAAAATAACTTACTTTCCCTGTAGAGTAAAAATATTTGAGCCACAAAAACTTATTAGTCGAGACATACTGTCTGCTATTTATCTCTTTATTCTCTTATGTTACTATTTCCATATAAAACTGAAATACACCAATAAAACGTAGCCATGCCATTAACAATCCGGTATAACATTACAAATTTACATACACTTTTTAGGGATTTAAAATTCCATTACTATTACTACACGATAATCCTCCAAAAGTTTCTAGTATTTAACTATGCTAATTGTTTTCCATACTGTTCTGGGTGGGAATAGTTATGTAATTTTTATAATTTTATGTTAAATAAATTTAGAATTCATGTTTAAAGAAACTTATGAAGTACGTGTTGGGGACGCAACATGATAGGGTTCCGCAGTAGATATTTTTAGTGTTTGGCAATTTAGTTGTACGTGTGTTTCCAGTTAGAAAACTAAAGGGGGTATAGCAAAATTTCAAATTTATATTTAAAATAGATCAAGAAAGAATTTTATGATAAAAATCTCTGGATTAAATATAGAATAGAATAGAATAGAATGGTTTATTCATGTTAGTCACAACAAGTGTATCATTCATCAAAGGTAGCATAAACTAAGTATAATAGAAATCTATATAAAAAGAAAAGTTAAAAACAAAGATATACGTTTTAAGATTAAAAATACAAATACAGTTTAAAGATTAAAATTATACAAATCACATGGTTAAAGGAAAGCATACAAAATGTAAGTTACAAAAGAAAAATATTAATAAAATATACACATATGGCACAAGGCATCGTGGATTGAAACTAGTTTAGATAAAGTGGTAATTCAAAAATTCTTCTGTGCTATAAAACGCATTTTGAACTAAAATACTCATTACGGTTTTTTCAAACTCTCGTAAATCCATATATTTAATTTCTCCTGGAAATATATTAAAACATTTTATTGCCCAGTATCCTGCTCCAGTTTGGCACCTCTTTAACCTACTGTAGGTAGGAATTCGTTTGTGTCTAGTCTCATATGTGTTTTAAATAATGGAAGTTTTCAAAAATATACTGTACTGTAACTGTTAAGATTTTAAGATTTTTGAATGCCTCACGACCGTCATCTCTAAACTCAAGAGCTGTTAAAACTCTCACTGCCTTATGTTGAAGGGCAAAGACTCGCTTGGCGTCTGTTGCGTGTTTCCATGCCAAAATAGAATATGACAAGTGAGAGTGGAATAGAGAGAAATAGGCAGTCCTCAATGTCTCCCGAGACACCCTTTTTTAGAGATTTCGCAGAAGGAAAAGATATTTATTTAATTTTTTGCATAATAGCTCGATGTAAGGTCTCCAAAGTAGTTCACTCCCAAAAACCTAATATGGTTCTCATCCACTTCTTCGTTCATATTTCCCAGATCTCTTAATGAGAAGATTACCCTGTTGGTTTTGTTATTATTGAGGATAAGCCTGTTTGCTGCACACCACTCTTCTGCTATCTGTTGTGCCTCCACAGTACCCTCAAACACCTCAGCCGCAGTACCAGCCGTATAGGATATTGTAGTGTCATCGGCAAAAAGTGTGTATTTCGCCCCAGAATCCATTCTGGATAAGTTATTTTTATATACCAGAAATAATATTGGTCCCAATGCCGAGCCTTGAGGAACTCACATATTTAAAACATCTTCCGCCAAGGATATCCCGCCAACCAGCACGATTTGAACTCTGTCTTTTAGAAAAGATGTAATAAGTTTAATGCTGTTGAAAGAGAACTTGTATTTTGCAAGTTTTTGCAGGAGGACACCATGGTCTACATTGTCAAAACCTTTACTAAATTCGCAGAGAAGGACTGAGCTATACTGAATTCGGTGGAAGATCTAATATATACAGCACGATTAAACGAATATAAAGGTAAATCTTAAATTGATTAAAGAAATACACATAGTTAGGGTGCAATCAAATGATATGTGAAGAAAAAGTAAGTGAATTGGAGCACATTGACATGATTTTTTGATACACGAAAACAGAAGGCAGATTGACAATAATAATAAAAGAAAATATTTTCAATTGGTTTAGTCTAACTACTTATATAAGACACATTTACAGTTAGATTTATTAGGGAAAATGTTATGAACTGTTTTTTAAAAACTGGAGTTTGTATAAAACTTTTCTTCTTTCTGAGTGTGTATTCTTTGTTAAATGTTTGTATCATCGTTAAGCATTAGATAAGTTATTTTATTTTATTTATGTAACATACAATAAGGAATGTACTATTTGGATTTACTCTGTAATGTACTGCCAGAAATTAATTAATTAAATTATTAATTAATGTACCTCCTGCATGGTTGTATCAATGTGTCCAAATTTTTTTTTTAATAATATTAAATTAAAATTTAAAAAATTACAACTATTATTGACTATGAAAGATACATTTTAACCATATAACGTAACATACAATTGTCAATAGTAAATTTGCCAGATAAAATCATAGTCAAAGATGTTGATAAAACTTTAATTGCAAGCGTGTAAAATGAATTAATACTGACATATAATTAATTATGTAGATACATCCTTATATGTGCGTGAATGATCTGCGATTGGGCTTTGTTTGGACTTAATGAAGACCGTCTCTAAATCCCCGCGTATTAATATAGTCCTCCACCTCCTAATCATTAGTAAAATGAAGTCAAAAGGAATGCTAAATTAGACTTTTCATAATTATTTGACTAACTCATTGCAGATGATAAATTCGTTTAAATTCAGCGTGTACATATCAAGAAGTCACACACGATCTGCACCCCTTCCAGAAGGAACAAAATTTATATTCAACTTACCTACTGTCTTGCCTGGAGCATTTCCTAAAAGTGACACTGTTAAAATAGGACGACGAACGTAAACACATTTAAAGGGCTATAATTTGCGAAAGAGATAACTAAATAGAAAATATAATATACCATATTCGAAGGGATAAACTTTTATTTTTATTTCTCATAAATTAGTCAATGTAATATGGTTCTAATTTTTATTTCATACATAGAGGATATTATTAAGACAAATTTTTCACATTTTTAAAATACATTATCAAAAAATTAGAGGACGGGGGACATTTTAAAAGCCATTTCGGAGGCCCATATTTCATAAATGAAGCGAATAAATTAAAAAACTAAATTTTCCAAATAATTAGTTTTTATTTATTATTTCCGAAATAAAACGTTAAAATATTTAACACATAGTCATAATTTGTGATCATAATAAATATAACATAAATGAAATGATAAAATTATAAACACCGAGAGATTATAAATATTTTAATGGCCACTTTTGCATAAAATATACAAAATATAACAACTTTCAAAATGTCCACATCTGGTCTGTTTTACTTAAAAGCTTGAGTATGGAATTATGCACCGAATTTAATAGTAATGCAGTTTATGTGTTGACAAAGAGGCCCTTAATGACTTCGTACTTAATGAGAATTGAAGTGGGCTTTTACCTCTAAAATATTCTACAAGTATATTTTTTTTCGACAAAATTTACGGGTTTGGTTTTAAAAAAGAAGATATTTATTAACAAATTACTGACTCAAAATTTAACATAAATATAGGTATTATCATTCTAAAAAAGTATGTCAAACCCGGAATCTGTGAGTTTCTTATTTTCCAAGAAATTCGATGTCAAAGTTGAAAATTCAACCTTAATTTCCCGCTTTCCTAATTAAGATACAATTCTCAATTTTAATAGAAATGGTTTGTATTGTTTTATATTTTGTTAAAAATTTTTTTTTTTTCAATCGTGGGCTGAGAAATTTTGCAAAAACCAATTTTTGCACCAAAAAAATTGTGCTAACTTTTCACCGGATGGAGATAAAATTTTTTAATGAGTGCATTGGATTTAAATGTATCATTTTCAATCTCAACAAAAAAAATTGGATGAAAAAAATGTTTTTTTTTCAAAAATTCATAATGACGTGGCAAATGAATATTAAGGGCTCAAATTTGCAGAAGATGATTTTTAATACTTGTACTTTACCTGTGAATTTTTTGGATCCAAGAAATACACTTCCATACGTTCTGTAAACCTTCGAAAATTGGACCGAATCTAATCGAAAATAGCTGCTGCAGGCTGGTGTCGGAGGGTTGCCATAGTTCAGGCGCATTATTCATTGGCGCTTCAAGGGAACTTATGCATCACAAGTAATATTTATAATATTGATGTTGTTTTATTAATTTATATGATAATAACAATTTGTTTAGTCATATTAATTATTAATTTGTTTATTAACAAAATTTTTACAAAAAATTATAGAGAAAATCATACAAATATTCAGTTATATATTACAATATGTAACTGTTTTTTTCCGTTATATTATTATTATTATCTAAGAGTTTATTAATAAAATTTTTACAAAAAATTATAGAGAAAATCATACAAATATTCAAATATATATTAATAGTTTATTGACAAAACTATGCTCTTTTTGTATTAGGACAAATTAATATCATTGGTCCGTAATTATTTTCGTATTTTTGGCGTGCTAGAAGCAGATGTATAAAAATTTGTATTTGTTTCTTTGATAAGAAATAACTTTTCTCGTGGATATTAACGTAAATATGGTCTGTAAAAGTTTAACTTTTAATATGCTGACCAGAGGCGTAGCGAAGCCTCCGCAGGGCCTTCGGCGCGGGGGGCTCCGCTCACCCAAAAAGTTTTTAAAATTAAATTTAATTAATCTCCAATAAACTTTCTACTTTACAATCCATTCAAAGCAAGGTGTCAGTAATTATTTATTCTAAATGGACACGTATGCAACAGAGGGTGTTTAGATTTATATTAAACGTACATATATTACCACTCACTAATTAAACTCATTGAAACCAAGGCCTCTATGATAGTCTGTATTATTATCTATACTTACGACGTGCATTAAGCAACTTTAATTCAAAGTAAAATGTCGACAAAATCAGTCTCAACAGAGACTTGGGTAATAATTTGTAGTGCTCAAAACATTCTTGTATGAAATCGTAGCTCATCGTTTACCCGAGGTAAAAAATATTGTAAATGAAATAAAAGCGATTACTCATAATCCAATTGTTATAGAATTGCAAATTCTGGCGCTTTTTGTATGCTTAAAAAGAGGAATTACGCGTGTTTTGAAGACGTTTTTCAACCTTTCAGAAAGCTCCACAACTCGGTCCTCAAAAGGCAGATAAGTTGCGATAAACTTTGAAAAACTGAGTTCATTTCAAATTTAAATGTTTGTCAAATCTCGAGATTTATAGCTTTTTAGACGTTCAAAAAAAAACAAATTCTGTGTATTTTCAAAACGCGTAATTCTTTTTTTTAACGTTTAAAAAACTTTAAGTCTCGAGATTTGACAATCATTTAAAGTTGATATAAACACAATTACCATTTAGATTTTTTATACTTTATTTGTTTATAAGATCCCGAGTATTAGAGCTTGTTGGACGTTTAAAAAATAAAAACAAGCATCTTCAAGAGACGCACAATTTTTTTTGAGCTAAAGAGCTCTAAAATTCGCGGTTCTAAAGACGATTGAAGTTAGAGTAGGTGTTCGCCTTTGCAATACAATGCTTTTTAAATGGAGAAAGCAGCACAATGATACAAGTAAAAATTATCAGATTTAGCTACATTATCTATAGAATGTGAAAAAACTAAAAAACTTGATGTAAGTCTACTCATAGAAAAGTTTGTAAATAAAAAGACCAAACGTTTGGAATATTTCGTAATAACACATAAAACTGAATATTTTATGATGTGTTTGAAGCTGGTTTTGATGTGTATAAATAAAATTACTTTCATTCAAATCAATGTAGAACTGTTTCTTTTATCAAATAACATTATTTTTATATGTGCCCTAAGAAAGGTGACGTATTACCTTTATTAAAACATAAGCTGTCAAGAACACCCCCCATGTACAGCACGTGGGGTATGTGGGTGTGGGAACTTGGGTTTTGGTTTAAAAATCTTCCTTTGCTCGCCTGTCTACTGTGTAATGGATATCGGATATCGATCTAGCTTCGTGCAGGGCATGTTTTGAGAGCTTGGATTTTGGCTTAAAACCTTGCTTCGTTCGCCTGTCTGCTATGTAAAGATTATTGATCTCTCAGCGCGTGGTGTATGTGGGTTTGGGAGCTTGGGTTTTGGCGTAAAAACTTGCTTCGTTAGCCTGTCTGTTCTGTAACGATTATCGATCTCTCTGCTCGAGAAGTATGTGGATTTGGAAGCTTGGGTTTTCGTTATAGACCTTTAAAAACTTGCTCCGTTTGCCTGTCTGCTGTGTAACGAACGTCTCGCCACGGGTGGGGTATGTGGGATTAAAAGCTTGACATCTAAACATCGATATTATGATTAATGAATTTCAAAAACAACCTATATTACAGTTTATTTAGCATTTGAACTAAATGATATTGCTAAATTAAAAAGGGGGCCTCATTGAGATTTTGCGAGGGAGCCCCCAGGCTTTCAGCTACGCCACTGATACTGACTCTTATTTTGTCAAGCTATCAGCTGTAACTCCTAATTCGAAAATCTCTAACTGGCAAAAGCAGTTTTATTATTTATAATTTATAATATTGTTTGCAAGTTTTTCTTTTTTTGACACCTAAATATATCCCATTCTTTTTTCTCGGAAGTCTTACCGAAGCTTTCATTCTATATTTCAAACTATATCCTTTACACTGTAGTTGAATTTCTTGAGCTTTTAAGATACTATTATGCTGAAAAGATGCTGTTAAAGTAATTTAGTCCCTCGGTTTCCAGGATAAAAGGTTTTTTTTTTCTTGCCTTAATATGTCAGTGCTGAAATGTTCATTTAAAGATAATGTTGTGTCCACCAGAGTATAGCTTTTCTTTGCCGGCATCTATATTTCGTACAATGAAAAAATCATTTATCAATGTTAAAATCTTAGAAATGTGTAAACTTTTTTCAAAGCTTTTATTTATTTATCTTATTTGATAAGCCTGCTTTCCTAGCCTTCTTTTAAAAAAATTGAATCACGTGTTTCTATCGGGCCAACAATATATTTACTCTCGCATTCATTCATAAAATTATCATGTCTAGGTTACAAAATTTTAAATCGCAATTATATCTTTTTATCTTTTGAAATGTCTGACGCACATTGAATGTATCTGGGAAACATCAAAACGAACCTTGCTATTTTAAAATAAATCTGACAAATTCTTTTAATAAATCAAAGTCGTGTACAAACAAAAACTGATTTTGACTTGCACTTACGGTCCGAAATGATGGATTTTTATTAAATTATTATTTGGATAAACACAGTGGTGTAACTAAGGCTTATTTTTCGATCTTTAAGAACAATAACCATTTTAAATTTGAGAGAACGACTAGAAACATTTTAATTAGCTTTTATCCAACTACAAATATATATATATATATATATATATATATATATATATATATATATATATATATATATATATATATATATATTTCAGTCTGGTCTCGTCACTGCAGTGGCGTCAAGCCAAGAGCGAAATTCACAGACAACAACAAATCATTTTAAATCCTAATTTCATAATGTATGGGAAGGATGTTACACTTGTACATGGAGGTCCGAGAAGGATATGTCAGTTTAAGCTAATATACGATTTTTTTTATTTAAAACAGCGGCATACTGGCATTTTTCTGGGAAAATTTTTTAAAATCCAGAAACGGTGGATAAGATATTCTGTCTCTGATTAAACCTAAAATAATCAAACAAGAATTTTTCTTAGCTTCATACAGAATGACTACGTAAAATTTTTGAAAAATTTTAATTTTTCACCATTTTACACGTTTTTGAAAAGAAGGTCTAGTTTTTACCACAAATTTTTTTTACATAAATAAACTTATTTACCTACCGTAAATATTTCTTTACATTTCATGTAATTTATTATTATTGTACTTTTATAGTTTCCAGATTTCCTTCAGAATAGGTATTTATATAAAATTCAATATAGTGGAATAAAAATTTATATTTTCTCAGTTCGTCGAAAATTTGCTTTTTGGAGGTAAATTGCGGATATAAATTAAATTTAATCCAAGTGGTGCGCTAAAAAATGTACTTTTCACGAATTCTATCAAAATTGGTATTGGGGTTTTATATCGTATTTACAATGGTGGAAAACAATTTTTTTTTCAAAATTTTAAGATAAAATTTTTTTTGTAAATCATTTAAATATGATTTATCATAATTTTGGATAAAATGGGTACTTCTTAACGACCTAGGAAAATAGCGAGATATATCACATTTCTTGATTAAGTACTTATACAGGTATTTCAATAATTTACGGATAGAGAGAAAGATATAATAATCAAGTTAAACCAAATATATAACAATAAAATTAAAATCAAAAAAATAACTATTAGTACTAGATATCAACTAATTACAGTAAATAAAGAATCACAAATAAAGTTATAAGATCACTATGCAAGCTTAGTATATTGTAGGTTTAGTAAGTTGTAGCCTGTTTTTTTATTAATCCATTCTTTATGTATTGATTGAGGACAACATTTTTCCTATATATAAACATTTCTAGAATAATTTTTTTCTTTCTGACCCCCTGCTGAGTTGTTCATTATTTTTGAAAAAAAAAGTTTTCAATATTGTAAAATAAATTATATTTCAATTTGTTCTCTCCACGAAAATAAATGTATTACTTTATATTTTTATAATTTCCTCATATAATATTATTTAGGAGGCATTTTAAAATTTTGTAAGAAAAACTATGTAATCACAAAATATATTTGATATTTTATATTTATTGGAAAAAGTTGCCATACGTTCAATCCATTAATTTAACAGTTATCAGTTTTAAATCACATTTAGTTTATTTATTCTGCATTTGTATTAAACGGATATTTACATATCTTGCCATAAGTTTTGTTCATGATATTATGTAAAAATGGAACAATAAAGAAATATACGTTGACAAAAAGTTCTTATTTGGTACTTACCTCAAAAATATCCTACAAGTAGTAGTCTAAGAGTGACTTCAAATTTAAGCTCCCATACTGAGGATATTCAACATTAACCAACTTTGATACATTTATTCGGAATCAAAGATAAGTTGTTTTAGCTGTCTGTGATGCTTGTAAATGCCTCTGACGTATCTAGTGCCATTCTATAAGTAAAAAATCGTTGTAAAATTTCGTTTCTTTGACAATATTATGTTGTCAGGCAGAATTTCAACATTTCTTTTTCCAATCAGGAGTGTGAAATAATCATACTTTGCTACACAATCCAATAGTCCTATCACATAAAATAGCCTTATCTTTTTACGAAAGGGTAAACCCTCGCTCTTTTGGCAAATTTTGCACTATATATATATATATATATATATATATATATATATATATATATATATACCTTACTACACAATCCAATAGTTTTATCACATAAAATAGCCTTATCTTTTTATAAAAGGGTAAACTCTTGCTTCTTTGGCAAATTTTGTACTATATATATATATATATATATATATATATATATATATATATATATATATATATATATTGCAATTTGTTCCATGTTTAACTCAGATATACCTATTTCATTCTTGCTCCAATAATGCATTATATTATCAGTTTAGTTCCACTCTGTATATTAAGCAGATTTGTGATTACTCTATTATAAGGCCTTTGTACCTAATGTTAATATAACCTGAATTAAACCAAATCAATTGTACAAAGGATGGATTATACGTTAAGGCTAACAAAACAGTCCTTGGGCCATTTAAAAGGAGACAAAAGCTCCAACTTTTAAATGGAACAACACTGAGCTTTTCCAAAGAAGTTCAATATCTGGGACTAATAATCAATCAGAAGCTGACCTAGAACAGCCATATTGGAAAGATTGTTCTAAAAGCAATAGTGGCAAGCTGGACTTTCCGTAGAATCTTTGGGAAAATCTGGGCTTTAAAGCCGAAAATGATTTTATGGTCATACGAAATGATGATTTAATCAATGGTTATATGTATCTCTTTAGTATAGTGGCCAAAGGTACAAAAAGTAGCAGTTCAAAAAAAGCTACAGAAATATTGGAGTCACAGGGGCCATGCCATTATGCCTCACCGCAACAATAGAGCCTAAATTTTGAGTTTGCCAAATCCCTAGGAGACACCACACTATCTCCGAAGCAAAAATGCATGCAATCCAAATCTGCGCAGACGAGTGTCACAATACAAACACTAAGAAAGTCAAAATATATATGTTGTCAGATAGCCAGACAACGCTAAGAGCTCTCAGGTCAAACACTTACGAGTCTAGGTTACTTAGGATGGAAGATAAGCCCTAAGGCAATTGGCAAGTAATAACAGGAACCCCAGATGTGGATGCCAGGGCACAAGGGAATCAAGGGAAACGAGGAAGCGGGCAGCCTCGCAAAAGGGGGGGCAAAAACTCCTTTTATTTGCCCTGAACCTTTGTGTGGACTACCAAAAAGCTACATAAAGGAGAAATTCTGGAACTCGGAACAAAAACAGATAAAATTACGGTGAAATAAGATGTCTGGTCTCAGAAAAGTGAAAGAGATATTCGAGTACTAACTAACATCTGCATAGCACACTGCTCTCTGAAATACCATCTTTAAAAAATGGGCAAAACTGAGAAAGATATTTGACATTTCTGCAATCGAGCAGCCAAAGCAGCAGAATACCTGATATGTTAATGCATGATACTGTACAAAAGACTTAAATTCCTAGAAGGTGTCACCTTGAAGCCTGAAAAAGCAAAGTATCTACCCCTAGAAGAATAATAAACTTCATGAAAAGTCTAAATACCTCTGGCTTATATTAGATCAGGGTAATGTACAAACGATCTTATAGGTCAAAAAGCTGTAGAGAGGCAAAGAAAGCCTTAAAGACCGCAAGCTACAAAAAAATCAATCTGAGCCAACGTGAACTGACTTGAATTAATGTAGAATAATCTGAATTAACCTGCATAAAAATATCTTGTATCAATTTTGGTATTTTCCAAAATTTAACGAGAATTTATTAATTTTTACAGTCGCTTCTTAGCAGCTTATCTGAACTAACATAATTAGTCCTGATCTGTCCAATATAGAACTTTTCAATTTGGTATGGATTCCTTACAAACTGACACACCTGGGATTTATGGCGAATATTGTCGCGCCTCTGGATAAATGGATTAAAATCGGGTTTAAACATCCATTTTAGAGGCCGAAATTAGGTGTTGATGAATGATTTAGCATAAAAAGAGTGTATTTTTTGTTGAATACGGTTCTTAGATTAAGTACTAGGTTTCTCTCTTGTAAACAATCTGTGTAGACGGATTAAAGCTATAAAAAAGATTGATTGTTTACTCAAAATATTATCGTAATAATTTAAAGGAGAATTCATTATGAAAATTCTAAACAATTTGTGTATATATATATATATATATATATATATATATATATATATATATATATGTATATATATATATATATATATATATATATATATATATATATATATAATAATATATATATATATATATATATATATATATATATATATATATATATATATATATATATATATATACGAGGTTTGTCCCAAAAGTATCGAGCCTGCATTCATATCTCCGCGTTAAAACTTTCGAACGACCTCTGTGGGGCATATGCGTCACCAGTAAGTCTTCACGAATTCGTTGGTGTGCGCAGTTATCGATTGGACGTGTTAGTTCATGAACGGTGTGCGTTTGTTTACAGTGTTACATTAGATCAACGAATTTGCATCAAGTTTGGCTTTAATCTTGGAAAAACTTGCTCGGAAACAATTAATATGATGAACAAGGCATTTAGAGAAAAAAAAGCGACAGTCTTCACAGTGGAAACATTCTGAATCGCCAAGAGCAAAAAAAGCACGTCAAAGTCGGAGCAAAGTGAAGACAATGTTGACTGTTTATAAAAGAAAATCCTCCCACTTAATTTAAAAATTTTATTTTTAAAAAAGTACACTATTTTTATACTAAATCATTCATCAATATCTAATTTCGACATCTAAAATGGGTGTTTAAATACATTCATCCAGAGGCGGAACAATATTTGCCAGAAATTCCAGGTACGTCGATTTGTAGATGACCCAATCCAAACACCACAAGACTAAACAACTTACTTCGAAGAAGCTGCTGTGCAAATTAAATAAAAATAAATTAGTTCACTGGTCAAATTCGGAAAATAACATAAGAAGATGAGAATAAAAACTGCATTAAATTTTGATCAACAATCGTTAGAGAGTAACGCCTTGGCAAATCACGAGCTTAGCTTGAAGTAGTACAAAAAATCGTTTCCAAAAAAATCACTGTAAACTAGCATTGTCTAAATATTTTCAGTCATTAAAATTTACAGATTAGTGTTCAAAATAAGACTTATTACCAACTTTAGAATATCTAGAATCCTGAATGGGTATAACATGATGTAGCTCAACTTATTCTTCAAAAATTTTTATTTTAAATACCTTTTATTACTATAAGTTTTTCAATTAACCCAATACTGATTGAGATATTTCGTAAAATCGTTCTAAAAGTGTATCTTGTGCCATTTCCGTGGTTTTTCTTAATTGTCTCAAGAAATACTTCGTTTTCGAAAAAATTTATTATTACAAAATTAGTTCGTAATAAAAAAAATGGACAAATTCATATCAAACATATATATCTAACGGCTCTCTTCTTCTCGAAAATCTCGTGCCATTGTCTGTAGTCGCGCCATTTTTCGCTGGTAATCATAATTTAGGTTTGATATTTTATTATTGATAGCCAAATTAAATTGTTTATAAATATTACTCTCATATTAAAAAGTGCGGAGATCTTCAAGATAATGCAAAAACTCCGGGTCCGAAAAATGACGACAGCACTGTTTCGTCCTTATATGGGACTCATCAGGCTATTGCGTTAGGTACAAACCATCATCTCCCATCTGTTAACGGCAGAACAGATATGGGAAATTTGAGCCACATTTACACAAACCTAATTTAAACAAAAACATTAAGTATTTCATCCTGTCAAATAAGAATCAAAAATTGAATATCCTCTTAAACATAAAAGTAAACGTATACCTTTTTTTGTTTTTTTGTGCATTGTAAAATATAAAAAATATATAAAAAATAAAACACACTCGCATTCCATGTATCTTCAGTAGACGATGTAAAAATTAAATTTTATTAGTAATAGAGTAACAAAATATCAAGATGTGTACCGGTAAAAATTTTTAAAGTGTCTTGTTTGTTTTTTAAAATTGTAGATATGTTTCTTATGTGAATGTTTTAATTATATAAAAATATTTTTAGGAAGGAAAGAATTTTGAAAATGCCTTAAATAAAGGGCGAAGAAACGTCACAGTTGTTTTGCATTTTTGTTAAATATAGAACCTAAACCCAAGAAAAGACAAAATAAAGAAAAAAATTATATAATCTATGGTTAAAGAATCAAGAAAATATATATATATATATATATATATATATATATATATATATATATATATATATATATATATATATATATATTGGGGATCTGATAATACAAGTGGACAGGAGTAAATCTGACCTAAATATGTATAATACAAAACGCAATAGTTTTTCAGATATTTAGATTTTTAATTTTTATTTGAAAAGTAAGTTTTTCTTCAAATTTTTCACATAATCGCAATGCTTTCACAGATTTTTTTTGCTCGATTTAACTGATCATAGTATCGGTCAAGTATTCCAGCAAGATAGTTATCCAATGTTAAATTACATATTTGAAAAATTTAATTTTTAGAGAATAAAGGCTATTTTAAAAAATAACTAAAAATCGAAATATATCTCAAAATCTATCTCGTTTTGCATGTTAGAGTTAAATATATTCCTTAACTTTTGTATTATCAGATCCAGAAGGAGTGCATCGAATTACCAATAACCCTGTATATAATGATCTTGTTCACTTTTTATTGCGAACAATTTATGCATTAATATTTTTTTTTCGAAATGAAGTATTTATTGAGATAATTATAGGAAAAAACAACGAAAATGGCCCAGCAAACGTTTTTAGAACCGTTTTTCAAAAGTATCTTAATAATTATTGAGTTATTCGAAAAACTTATAATAACAAAAGTTGTTTAAAATAAAAAAATAAACAATTTTTGTTGTAACTTTCTTTTTGTTAAATGCTTGTGTAATCGTATAAGAGCCCTGAAAATGACGCTACTACTGCAAATGTCATGAAATTTTTGAGATAAGGCGATATATGTGTTTAACTAGATTTTGTTCATTTTTTTTATTGTAAACAATTTTTGTAATAATCAATTTTTTCAAAAACGAAGTAATTTTTGAGATAACTAAGAAAAACAACGGAAACGGAGTTAACCGAAAAACTCATAATAACAAAAGTTATTTAAAATAAAAGAGTAAACAACTTTTGTTTGAAATATTTTTCAGTAAAATGCAAAATGCATACATCGCGAGTTACAAAAAATTGTTGATAACAAATTCTGGCCAGTTTTTTATTATCGAATATTTATACAAAAATACTTGTCAGTTCTACTTGTAAGTGCTTTTTTGAAGGTGCACCGCTCGGCTATAATATTTTGTTGAAATATTAACAATTATATACATATATATATATATATATATATATATATATATATATATATATATATATATATATATATATATATATATATATATATACGAGGTTTGTCCCAAAAGTATCGAGCCTTCCTTGATATCTCAGCATTGGAGTTATTCTTTATCATCCGGTGAGTGACATCCTTCAAAGTAGTCCCCATTTAATTGAATAACATGTTCCCAGTGGTGTTTCCACTTCCTGAAGCAGTCCTGGTAGTCGGTTTTCGGAATTACCTTCAGTACATTCGTCGCATTAGTTTCAACCGTCTCTTTGTCATCGAATCGGTATCCTTTGAGCGGCATTTTTAATCTGGGAAAGAGCTAAAAGTCGCAGGGAGCTACGTCGGGGCTGTACGGAGACTGGCGATGCTATACGACTTGGTGCTTTATTAAATATTGCTGCACAAGGTTCGATGAATGCGCTGGCGCATTGTCGTGGAGAAGCAGCCAATCACCACTTGTCCAAAGCTGTGGCCGTTTTCTTCTGACTACGTCATGCAATCTTTTCAATACTTCAACGTAATAATCTTTAGTAATCGTATGACCTCTCGGAGCATATTCATAGTGCACAACACCTTTATAATCAAAGAAAACAGTCAACATTGTCTTCACTTTGCTCCGACTTTGACGTGCTTTTTTTGCTCTTGGCGATTCAGAATGTTTCCACTGTGAAGACTGTCGCTTTTTTTTCTCTAAATGCCTTGTTCATCATATTAATTGTTTCCGAGCAAGTTTTTCCAAGATTAAAGCCAAACTTGATGCAAATTCGTTGATCTAATGTAACACTGTAAACAAACGCACACCGTTCATGAACTAACACGTCCAATCGATAACTGCGCACACCAACGAATTCGTGAAGACTTACTGGTGACGCATATGCCCCACAGAGGTCGTTCGAAAGTTTTAACGCGGAGATATGAATGCAGGCTCGATACTTTTGGGACAAACCTCGTATATATATATATATATATATATATATATATATATATATATATATTATATATATACATATATATATATTCACGAATTCGTTGGTGTGCGCAGTTATCGATTGGACGTGTTAGTTCATGAACGGTGTGCGTTTGTTTACAGTGTTACATTAGATCAACGAATTTGCATCAAGTTTGGCTTTAATCTTGGAAAAACTTGCTCGGAAACAATTAATATGATGAACAAGGCATTTAGAGAAAAAAAAGCGACAGTCTTCACAGTGGAAACATTCTGAATCGCCAAGAGCAAAAAAAGCACGTCAAAGTCGGAGCAAAGTGAAGACAATGTTGACTGTTTTCTTTGATTATAAAGGTGTTGTGCACTATGAATATGCTCCGAGAGGTCATACGATTACTAAAGATTATTACGTTGAAGTATTGAAAAGATTGCATGACGTAGTCAGAAGAAAACGGCCACAGCTTTGGACAAGTGGTGATTGGCTGCTTCTCCACGACAATGCGCCAGCGCATTCATCGAACCTTGTGCAGCAATATTTAATAAAGCACCAAGTCGTATAGCATCGCCAGTCTCCGTACAGCCCCGACGTAGCTCCCTGCGACTTTTAGCTCTTTCCCAGATTAAAAATGCCGCTCAAAGGATACCGATTCGATGACAAAGAGACGGTTGAAACTAATGCGACGAATGTACTGAAGGTAATTCCGAAAACCGACTACCAGGACTGCTTCAGGAAGTGGAAACACCACTGGGAACATGTTATTCAATTAAATGGGGACTACTTTGAAGGATGTCACTCACCGGATGATAAAGAATAACTCCAATGCTGAGATATCAAGGAAGGCTCGATACTTTTGGGACAAACCTCGTATATATATATATATATATATATATATATATATATATATATATATATATATATATATATATATATATATATATATATATATATATGTATATAATTGTTAATATTTCAACAAAATATTATAGCCGAGCGGTGCACCTTCAAAAAAGCACTTACAAGTAGAACTGACAAGTATTTTTGTATAAATATTCGATAATAAAAAACTGGCCAGAATTTGTTATCAACAATTTTTTGTAACTCGCGATGTATGCATTTTGCATTTTACTGAAAAATATTTCAAACAAAAGTTGTTTACTCTTTTATTTTAAATAACTTTTGTTATTATGAGTTTTTCGGTTAACTCCGTTTCCATTGTTTTTCTTAGTTATCTCAAAAATTACTTCGTTTTTGAAAAAATTGATTATTACAAAAATTGTTTACAATAAAAAAAATGAACAAAATCTAGTTAAACACATATATCGCCTTATCTCAAAAATTTCATGACATTTGCAGTAGTAGCGTCATTTTCAGGGCTCTTATACGATTACACAAGCATTTAACAAAAAGAAAGTTACAACAAAAATTGTTTATTTTTTTATTTTAAACAACTTTTGTTATTATAAGTTTTTCGAATAACTCAATAATTATTAAGATACTTTTGAAAAACGGTTCTAAAAACGTTTGCTGGGCCATTTTCGTTGTTTTTTCCTATAATTATCTCAATAAATACTTCATTTCGAAAAAAAAATATTAATGCATAAATTGTTCGCAATAAAAAGTGAACAAGATCATTATATACAGGGTTATTGGTAATTCGATGCACTCCTTCTGGATCTGATAATACAAAAGTTAAGGAATATATTTAACTCTAACATGCAAAACGAGATAGATTTTGAGATATATTTCGATTTTTAGTTATTTTTTAAAATAGCCTTTATTCTCTAAAAATTAAATTTTTCAAATATGTAATTTAACATTGGATAACTATCTTGCTGGAATACTTGACCGATACTATGATCAGTTAAATCGAGCAAAAAAAATCTGTGAAAGCATTGCGATTATGTGAAAAATTTGAAGAAAAACTTACTTTTCAAATAAAAATTAAAAATCTAAATATCTGAAAAACTATTGCGTTTTGTATTATACATATTTAGGTCAGATTTACTCCTGTCCACTTGTATTATCAGATCCCCAATATATATATATATATATATATATATATTTTCTTGATTCTTTAACCATAGATTATATAATTTTTTTCTTTATTTTGTCTTTTCTTGGGTTTAGGTTCTATATTTAACAAAAATGCAAAACAACTGTGACGTTTCTTCGCCCTTTATTTAAGGCATTTTCAAAATTCTTTCCTTCCTAAAAATATTTTTATATAATTAAAACATTCACATAAGAAACATATCTACAATTTTAAAAAACAAACAAGACACTTTAAAAATTTTTACCGGTACACATCTTGATATTTTGTTACTCTATTACTAATAAAATTTAATTTTTACATCGTCTACTGAAGATACATGGAATGCGAGTGTGTTTTATTTTTTATATATTTTTTATATTTTACAATGCACAAAAAAACAAAAAAAGGTATACGTTTACTTTTATGTTTAAGAGGATATTCAATTTTTGATTCTTATTTGACAGGATGAAATACTTAATGTTTTTGTTTAAATTAGGTTTGTGTAAATGTGGCTCAAATTTCCCATATCTGTTCTGCCGTTAACAGATGGGAGATGATGGTTTGTACCTAACGCAATAGCCTGATGAGTCCCATATAAGGACGAAACAGTGCTGTCGTCATTTTTCGGACCCGGAGTTTTTGCATTATCTTGAAGATCTCCGCACTTTTTAATATGAGAGTAATATTTATAAACAATTTAATTTGGCTATCAATAATAAAATATCAAACCTAAATTATGATTACCAGCGAAAAATGGCGCGACTACAGACAATGGCACGAGATTTTCGAGAAGAAGAGAGCCGTTAGATATATATGTTTGATATGAATTTGTCCATTTTTTTTATTACGAACTAATTTTGTAATAATAAATTTTTTCGAAAACGAAGTATTTCTTGAGACAATTAAGAAAAACCACGGAAATGGCACAAGATACACTTTTAGAACGATTTTACGAAATATCTCAATCAGTATTGGGTTAATTGAAAAACTTATAGTAATAAAAGGTATTTAAAATAAAAATTTTTGAAGAATAAGTTGAGCTACATCATGTTATACCCATTCAGGATTCTAGATATTCTAAAGTTGGTAATAAGTCTTATTTTGAACACTAATCTGTAAATTTTAATGACTGAAAATATTTAGACAATGCTAGTTTACAGTGATTTTTTTGGAAACGATTTTTTGTACTACTTCAAGCTAAGCTCGTGATTTGCCAAGGCGTTACTCTCTAACGATTGTTGATCAAAATTTAATGCAGTTTTTATTCTCATCTTCTTATGTTATTTTCCGAATTTGACCAGTGAACTAATTTATTTTTATTTAATTTGCACAGCAGCTTCTTCGAAGTAAGTTGTTTAGTCTTGTGGTGTTTGGATTGGGTCATCTACAAATCGACGTACCTGGAATTTCTGGCAAATATTGTTCCGCCTCTGGATGAATGTATTTAAACACCCATTTTAGATGTCGAAATTAGATATTGATGAATGATTTAGTATAAAAATAGTGTACTTTTTTAAAAATAAAATTTTTAAATTAAGTGGGAGGATTTTCTTTTATAAACATTCCGTTTGGATCGATTAATGCTATAAAAAAGATTAATTGTTTTACGTAAAATTCCGTCGTAAGAATTTAAAATATAATTAGTAGAGAAAATCCTAAATATTTAATTGTTTCTTTGCAACAAACAGTAACTTCTCTTCTGCTGAATTTAGCAGGTGAAGACCTCCATGTAAGTACTGTGTTAAGAATTGTTAATTCTGCAATTGATGATAGTATCATGTTTAGTTCTTCATACTATTCGGCAATTAAAATAAAACAAGTACCAAACATTGTTACCCGATTTGTATTACTTTATTTCTAACCTCCAAATTCCTATTTTCCTCTTTGAAAATTTGAAAAATAATAAATTTAAAATAAGAAAAATAAACAAATATTACCAAAACTTACATCAAAATGATCGTCACAAAAATACATTTTAGATTGTGTAGATACAAGTGCCGGATCCCTGAGGGCTAGCTGAAGCCACATTTGCCAACGTGGAACGTGAGTAAATAACTTTTCAGGTATTTTAATTGTAAACTTGTACACTGAGGTCCAATTATAAAAATTAGAACTCATCTTTTATTACAAAAATTACGAAAAAACTTTATATCTCCTTGTCAGTTTATCACTCTTTGGTAACACGTGACGTCACGGCGGTCAAGTTACAAGTATTGGCTTTTTGGAGCGAAATTAGAAATGGAATTTAAAATATATGATTTTTAAAATAATACTTGCATTAAAAAAATTATATTAAATATTTTGGGCTACATGATTTTAAACACTTTTCCAAACATAGTCACCATCGCTATTATGTTATTATCCATTAACGATTTCAAAAATCTTTTGAAAAGTTATTAACAATAATAAAAAAACATTTTTCAAAGTATTTTGCAAATATTTCGAGAATGACTGGATTGATTTGGAAAAACAAAAGATCATTTCAAAGGTATTTTACATGCCTGCTACTTTATATTAGTACATTTTGAGTATAAATAATTTTTGATTTGAATGAAGAAATCCGATTTTTTTCTCTTAATTGTAAATAAAAAAATATTTGCTGAACGAAATTCTAGACGCAAAAGCGTGAGAGAGTCTTTTTGTATTCCTGGAGGAATGATATGAAAAAATCCATTAATATTTATTTTTGATTGTTTTCAGTTTAATCTTTCAACTTAGTATGCCATATAAAACTTCCAATAAATTTCAAGAGAATTTAAAACTAAAAAATGTTTAGTGACATAGATTTTATTCTATTACGAACCTGTATCATGGAGGTAACTTCTTGAGCGAGTCAACAACCTTAAAAAAATATTTAATCTAAATGAGACTTTAATGGTCTAAGTCATAAAATTTTTAATTAATTCAACTCCTTATCATATCCAACCTCAAAAAATATTCTATCCAACCAACTAAATATCTCAAAGGCATGCTCAACTACATATATGTCTGACTAAAATGTGGTCGGACTTGCATTGTCTCTATTTTTAGTAAAAATAAAAATAAAGACAATGCAAGTCCGATCACATTTTAGTCATTTTTCAACATTGTCTACAACCTTCAAACATACATATATGTCTCTCGACTAAAAACATGTCATTAATTTAGAAAAAAAAAAGTAACTCTGGGGATGTGAGGTATTTTTCATAGCACACAAATAACTCTATTAAAAACTTTTAGGGTAAAAAAGAAGTTTTCTTCTTGTAAACAACTCGCGTGGATGGATTAAATTTAATAAAAGAGATTGATTGTTTTACTTACACAAAATGTTTGAGTAAGAATTTAAAATAGAATTAATGAAGAAATACCGGGATTATTTACTTGTTGACCGGAAGTAGGTTGATCGATAAAATTCTTATTTTTGAATAATAAGAAAATAGAAAAACGAATAATTATAATTAAAAGGTAGATATATTAGAAAACTAGAGATTTTGAAACAGTTTTATTTCAGTCAAGACGTACCCTGGCGTAGATATGGCATCCGACTACAACCCATTGGCTAGATACCTTACAGCTAAATTGAAAAAAATTTAAAAATCTGATAGCGAACAAAAGATTGACATAAGGAAACTAAAACAATCAGATAAAGGAAATAAAGCAGCGCAATAACTAAAAAGAACTCTTGAAGATATTAATGGTAGCAACAAAATAGACACAAATATACAGAAGTTAAAGAATCTATTAGGAAAATATAGTGAAGACAGCTTAAATCCAAATAAAACTGTTAAAAAGGAAGCCGATATGACTAAGGACATTTTACATATGAGAGAATAAAAAGACGATGGAAATATATAGACTTAATAACATACAACAACATATAGAAGAAAATATAGAGAGGTCAGAATGGAAAAAGAAAGATGGGCCGAAGAAAAATGTTCAGAAATAGAAAAATTACCACAGAAATATGATTGCATTAACTTAAACCGTGAAATAAGAGAAGCAACAGGAACTCTTAAATTACAAACATTGGGAAAGCTGATGAATAAAGAAGATAAACTAGTGATTGACAAGGTGTACAAATTAATAATTTGATAACAATACATAAAAATACTCTTCGAAAATGAGAAAACAAACTTCCTCCAAACATAGGTAGCATTTTACGACTGAGCATAACAACGCATAAAGTTAATAAAGAAGGAAAAACACCTCGGCCCGATAAAATATATGTTGCATTTCTTAAACTACTGGATAATAAGTGAATCAGGTAGGGAAAAAAATATTCAATCCTATATAAAATACTGAAATAATGCTAAAGAGCTGGTTAAAATAGGAATTTATTACTATTTCAAAAAACAACAGCGCAAGTGAATAGGAAGAATATTGAACCATCATCCTCATGAATCATCTACATAAAGTATTGCTCAAAATCTTGCACAGAAGAATATACAAACTATGCAAAGAACAGACATCCGCAAGAGATGCCATGTTTTGTCTATGAGATCTGTTTCAAAAATGCAGAGACTGTGACATATGCGTTTGCTTTATGATTATAACAATGCTCTCGATAGAGTTCAACATAGTAAAATTATGAAAATATTAGTGAAAACCGGTCTTGAAGAAAAGACCTAAGAATTATTAGCAATCTGTATTGGCGGTCACAATGCAACTATCAGAGTAGGAGAAGAAAATTTCACCACTCCTATTTTCAATATTACTCGTAGGAGTATTTCTACGTTGATTCCTGAACAATGTCTCCTCTTAGTTCTTCCAAGGTTCCTTTAGTTTGTTGGTATCTAAAATCGGTCTTCCTTGTCTATTTCTTATTGACGAAAATGTAGTTCTTCTATTTGCTCCAGTTATTTCTTTTACCTTTCAATGGAACTTAAAGAATTTATGCAGCTGATGAAGTTTTCCAGGCTTATCACACTATTCCCGAATCTATTTCTTTTTAACTCGTGTTACTTATCTTTTGACAGTGAGATGTAGTTCGCTATATTTATCAGGGTGGTTTTTAACAAGGCGACGTTCAGCCACCAAGTTTAATATTTCATCTGTCATTCATGGTTTGATTTTTTTCTTGTTTCGGTCGTACCAGAACAGTTTCAGTAGCTGCTTGGATATTTGGTTTCAGCATAATCCACATACTTTTGTGAGAAAAAAAATCTTGGATACAATAGCCAAATTTACAATCCGTTATACGCCCGGTGCCCCATAGTGACGAGTTGCCTGTTGCCTTCGGAATATACCCTTGATTTTGATGATGATCAGACGGATTCAAACAGTAGCGTGCCGGAAAATGTCTACGGTAGATCAATCTCGCAAGACCTCGATTTTGTCTGTGAACTTCCCTGTAAAAAGCCTCAAAAAATAAATCAAAGTTATAGGATTTGGAATTGCCCATGAAAAAAGCAGAACTATTCACCTCTCGATTGCAACAATGGAATTTGCTTCAAGATAAAGTAAGAGTTTCTGTGTACCGAAGTCGTTAGAAAAACTTAACACCGTTTTCTAATATAGAAACCAATTTGATAGCCTATAGGGACATTAAAGGATTAATGGCAGCTTTAAATATGGACTATGATCCGGAAGACTGGAGATTTTTCATTGATTCCTCATAAGTTAGTCTTAAAACTGTGTTTCTCCATAATGGAAACAAGTTGGCTTCAGTTCCACTTGGCCATGCGGTCCTCATGAAAGAAACTTATAGCAATTTGAAATTTTTACTGGAGAACAGACAATATGAAAGATATAAAAGGCAAATTTGTGCGGATTTAAAAGTTGTAGCGATTTTGCTTGGAATGCAGCCAAATTATATCAAATACTGTTGCTCCATCTGCGAATGGGACAGTTGAGCACGATCTGATCACTAAAGAGAGAAAATTTGGCCATCGAGAGCGTCTTTCAGCCAGGAAAGAAAAATGTAACCAGCGCGCCATTAGTTCCCCCAGAAAAGATTTTACTACCACAACTTCATATAAAATTGGGACTTATGAAAAATTTTGCGAAGGCCATGAACAAAGAAGGCTGTGCTTTTATTTAAAATAAAAGTAACGCTAAATTAAAGAGGGAATATTTGTGGGTCCCCAGATTAGGAAACTTTTCGGAGATGCTCAATTCGATTCCGTACTTGAAGGCAAGGAAAAAGACGCTTGGAATGGCTTTAAAATGGTTGCAACAAATTTTTTGGGAAACATAAAAGCAGAAAACTATAAGGACCTGGTTGCCCAATTTCTTTCATGTGACCAAAACCTAGGGTGTAATATGTCCTTGAAAATTCATTTCTTGGATTCTCACCTGGATTACTTTTCGGAAAATTATGATGCTGTAAGTGACAAGCACGGTGAGAGGTTCCACCAGGACATTTAAAACATGGAAGGAAGTTATCAGGGAAAATTAAACTATGAGATGTTAGCCGGCTATTGCTGGGCTATTACGAGAGATAACTCAGAGGTTACTAAGGCAGGCTAAGAAGCGCAAAATGAGTGTCTAAACTTTAGACTCAATGATAAAAATGTGCTACTTAATTGCTTTTGTTGAACCAAAAATATATTGTTATCTGTATTTTCTATGTTTATTATATATGCCTATGAATTAAAATTTTGTAACAATTAATTCAAATTTTTTTGCGAGCCAACTAAAATCTTTAGTAGGTATTTTTAGTTACTTGGGTGTAGTTGAATCCAAAAAAATGAGTTTGTTCAGGAAACAAAAAAAAAGTTGAAATTTGTTCCCCAGTAAAATCTTAGCTCTAAGTTTTTATTCAATACTGTATGCATTTTTGAATTTACAGATTGAAGTGAATCAAAATTAAAGTAATAAATTACCTATATTTCCCGATAAGAAAAGAAGTTCTATTGTAATTATATCTATTTATTATATTAAGTGGAAAGTGACGAAAATACTTGAAAAAGTATTTATATTTTACGCCCACATTTAATTGGTAAAACTGAATGATATTAGTGTTTCGAAATAAAACCTTCGGTACGGTAATAAACTTGTGGGATCTAATTTTAAATGAACGTAAATCGTCCATTATATTCACGAATTTGGATAAATAAATAAAACAAATACTAAATTTATTATTATAGAGGTGGCACCAATCTAAATAAAATTGATGTTTTATTTCATTCAAGTTGCTCCTTCAAAGTTGAAAGATATATTGTTTAATTTCATTTGTTTAGAAGCAATCGTATTTATTTTTCAATGTACTTTCTTCTTTCTTGTCTACAAAACGGTCATTGTCGAGAGGTTATTCGTTGTAAATCTTAGTGAATTCAAAAGTTAGCAATTTTATGAGATTTTCTGTATTTTGTAACTTCCAGAGTAATTTTTTGTATGATATCTGAACTACAGTTAGACTTTATTGTTCAAAGGTCTCAGTAAAATCTAACTTTTGTGGTTCCAAGGCAGCCTCATTTTTAAAAGAGTCCAAGTCTTTTGTCGGTGATATGTTCAGGATGTTTTGTTTCTAAGTGACTTTAGAGTTTCGAGGGTTTCATAGATTCAGCACTAAGAGCAGCATTGTTCTTGATTGATTTGGGTACTTCCTGGTTCACAATCATTTCAACTCCATTGTGATGTTTGGGGTTATGATTACTTGCATAGTATATAGAACACCCGTATATTTGATATCATATGGATTTTAAGTTTTTCCTTTTCTCTAATGGCGTTGACATTTTGTTTACAAAATTGCATTGCAATTGATGGTCAACATAAAGTGACACGGAAACAAATTTAAATTTATATTAACTATAATTTATGGAATATCTTAGACGTAAGATTCTCACATAAATCTTTCCAAATATGATGTTGCATCGCCAGCATATGTCATGCATGTCACAATAGTCATACATCTGGATAAAAAAGAAGTATCAAGAGACGAAATTTGAATATTACTAGAAGATGTTCTATTTTTTCATTTTGTTATGGACCGAGGTTATCGCAAACAAGGTTGTGGCATTTAAAGTTTTCTTGTTGGTAACGTTATAAATTATATAAATTTAAGAGGTATTAATGTTATTAAAATTGCTTTTATAATGTTAACTGTAATTTTTTTTACTGATTTCAAGTATAGCAATAAAGATTAATTTGAGAGTTTTGACTTAATAGGCTATTTAGCTTTCAAGAGCTTAAATTGAGCTAAAAAAATTGCATAGCAAATTTATAAAATAATTATAATTATGAGATATATTGTCGATGATAATGAAAAATCGCATATAATCAGTTTATAAATACGGCGTAACAACATTTTTTAAATTTTACAGGAAAAAGGAGGATTTTAATATTCTAGTTTTTGAGAGAAATCTTTTGGATACGTAAAAACCAAATACTAAAAATATTTTACCCAAGCTATCCTGAAATTTAATTTGATATCAATAAATATAACACGTCAACCCTTTCACTACTACTTGATACGAGAGAAAAGTGTAAATTCAAATATAAGGTTTTTGTTCAATCTTTCGATTTTTGTTCCTATTAAATAATCTATAATTCTTTCAGCTCCAAATATCGAGTCTAAAGTTAGGGAGTTCATTTTTTAGGACTTCGATGCCTCATGAATACATTCTTCTGTATATCAGAAAGTTGTGGCAGTCTTCTGAAGCGTCGTTATAACAACTTTGAGTTTCATGGGATATAACGACTGAATGAAAATCACAGACCCATTTGAATTTTTTGCTACAAAATATTAAGAATAAGAAATTATATTCTTTTTTAATCTACAAATATTAGAATTAGCGGCTTGGTATATTCTACTGACTTTTCTATGAGACATTTTAGCGTTTGTAGATGATCGTTGGTGCTGTATCCCGATCGGAATCCAGCTTGCCCTCTTGTTTGGTGTAGATCTAACTTCTAGCCTAATCTGTTATTCATGATTTTAGTAAATAATTTGTACATATGGGACAGCATGCTAATGGATCTGTAATTTGCTAGATTTGTAATATCTCCTTTCTTATGTTGTGCCTCTGAGAAGAAATTCATTAAAGAGAGTCTTAAGAGAGTTCAGAAGTTTTTTCCCACTTATCTTAATAGCATCGATGTTGTTTTTCATTTTTTTAAATGCCTTACTAATTTCATCTATTTTGATCTCTGGGATGTCCCGATTAAAGACCTTGAAATATGTTGAAGTTATAGTATGGTTTGCATTTCCACTGTACAGTTCTGAGTAGAATCATTCGACAATAGCAAGTATTTCTTGTTTATTAGTCGTCAAGTTACTATCTTTGACTTTTAATTTACTTACATTTGTCTTTCCTTCGGGGAGATTTTGCCTAAACACTTTTAAGCTTCTGTTACTTTGTATAACTTTATTGATTATTTCTGTGTTATACTTTCGTGAGTCGTCTCTAACTGCTTTTGAAATGTTTTTGTTTTCATCTCTCTCAGGACATTAATGTTTTCTCGAAATTTGTGTTCTAATTCCCGTTTTTATTTCATAAGATTTTTAATGTTAACACTTAACCTTTCATCCTTCTTTTTATTTTTCGGACAGTGTTTTTCTTCTGCTTCTTTTATTACTCATATTATAGAGGTATTTAATTCCTCTAAATCGTTTTCATTTCCCATCTGTTGTATCATATTCAGTTTTACATTAATTTCGTTTCGGAATAACTCTAAATTTTCGGGCGGGGTTTGTTTTATATATTAGCTTTCTTCTTTCTTTTTTGGTGTTTAAGCTAATTTTCGTTCTTACCATACGGTGGTCGCTTCCAATCGAGATCTTGTTGAGTATATTTCGACTTCATAGTTCAACAAAAAATGATGGAAGACTTAGCCGACTGCCAAATAAATTATCGGTACTGCACCCCAATCCAACACATATATAATAAAGCAAGAGCATATGTTAGACTTCTTGAGATGGCAAATAATTTCAAAATAGAGAGGGGTATCCGTCAGGGCGACACTATCTCTTCTAAATTGTTTAACACTGTAATACAGTATATGTGCAAACAAGTAGACTTCGACAATCTCGATCTAAACATAAATGGTGAAAACATATGCCACCTATGATTCGCTGATGATATAATTCTAATATCTGACTGTATAAGAAAGGCCATGACACTGTCAGATAGACTAAAAACTGCCTCAGAACAAATAGGTTTAAAGATAAATATATCAAAAATCATAGTGATGACAAATCTAATAATTGGTGGAAGCATTTATTTTGACGGAAAGCAAGTCGAAGAGACCACGTCCTACCAATATTTGGGCCGTGACATTCACATTGGTAGAGGTAACCAGACCTAAGAACTTAGCAGAAGAGTAGGTTTAACGTGGACAGCCTTTGGTAACTTAAACTACATATTTAAGGCAGATCTACCAATATGTCAGAAAAGGAAGGTTTTTGACCAGTGTATATTTCCCATTTTAACTTATGGTTCAGAAATCTTAACTTTAACTAAAAACGTCCTTAGCAGGATAAGAGTGACGCACCGTTCGATGGAAAGGGTAATGCTTGGACTGTCCTTGAGAGATAAAGTTCCAAACATAGAAATATGGTGAGGATACTGAAGAAAGAATAGCTATATTAAAATAGAAATGGGCTGGTCACATCGCGAGAGCCACAGATGACAGATGGACTAGAAGGATAATTGAATGGAGACCACGACAGGACGCATTTTGGGAGCAGAGGACATCCTCCGACAAGGTGGCACGACGATTTAAAGAGAATTCACACCAACTGAATACCGGCAGCGTAAGATACAGGAGGTTGTGGAAGCAATCAAGGGAAGCTTATGTTCAGTAGTGAACTTTGGAAGCTGGCTGATCATGATGAAGATGAAAAACGTAAGATGGAAAGTGGGTAAATAATGGATGGGTGCACCACAGGACAGAGAGACATGGAAAAGATTGAGAGAGATAAATGTCCAGAAGTGGACAAATATCGGTTGAGAAAGAAGAAGAAGAAGAGGAAACATAGGTCGGCAAGGGTTTAGTTCATAAGCGAATAATAATGCTTTTGTCTTAGAACAAGTAATTTGAGGTCGATGTAGGTTATGTACACGCGATAAAACTTAAGACAAAGAATACTGATTAAAGTTTGTAACAGCTTAATCGTAAGATATTGCAGTAATATAAAAATATAACTAAACTCACATTAAATTTATCTTCACTCATGAAAACCATATAATTAACTTCTATCTATCTGGGATATCTACGAGCTAGTTTTAACCATTATTTCTGCTCTTTACGATCCATTGCTATAGAAACAAATACCTCTTGTGGATTGCTTATGGACGGCAATGTGAATTGTCGCACTATGCGCCCTTTATCAACCATTTTGTAACAGCAAACAAATAAAAATTTTAAGAAATCGAACAAACTATCGTTTAACATTAGTTTGTTTATTATGATGTGACGTCATATGTGCCACGTGAGCATAGCTATTACTCATTATGTGCATCGACGTACTGTTTCATCATTTAAACTTGTTAATTGGTTTTACCGAAAATACAACATATCTTTAGGAAATATTTATGAAGAGTTCATTAAATGAAACACAAAATAAAGTGAACTAATTTTCAAAAAGTAGGTATATACCCTATAATAACTATGCATTTGCAAATATTGCCACATAACGGATAACTCAAATAGATTCCATCTTTATGAGCCTTCTACTTTCTTAGAAATCTGTTCTTTTATATTTTATCTGAAGAATATTTTTATGTAAATTATCATAGGTAGTCACTATCTTTAATCAAGGTATTTTATTATAATAAACAAAAATACTGGTATTTTCTTTATTAAAACCATTTAAATCTGATTTAGTTATTGTAGTCGTTAGTTATTAAAAATATTTAAATAATAATAAATCATTTCGACTAGGATTATGCGAATTATTACAATATTAATTTAAAATAATTTTGAATATTATATATT
Source organism: Diaprepes abbreviatus (assembly GCA_034092305.1). Taxonomy (NCBI): domain Eukaryota; kingdom Metazoa; phylum Arthropoda; class Insecta; order Coleoptera; family Curculionidae; genus Diaprepes; species Diaprepes abbreviatus. The sequence continues at coordinate 9,626,360 of JASJET010000200.1, forward strand.
TAGAAAATCTGAATTTCAAGTGCGTCGCTATAAATAGTTTTTAGTTTATTTTTGTTACATGAATTTTAAACTTTACAAAAATGAGTTGCATTCCGTTAGGAAAGTTTGATCTTTGCAGGTTTCATTTGTTCATATGTAAATATAAATATAAAATATAAAAAGAAACAGATCCTTACTATTGAAAACTTGTTTAAATTTAGAATGGTGTCGACGGACGGAAAGTGAAATTGTGGTCAAGAAATTTTAAGAAAAAAGGATATTTGCGTATACTAGTGTATATTTTAATTACAATAGGTAGACTTAGACTATCCTGTTAGGTCTAAATTCTAGAAACCAGAGTAATGGTTAGTAAATATTTGTTAGATACGCATCCCATACTGTCTCGTTAAAGGGCATACCCAACCCTGCAATTTAGAAAACACCCCTCAATATCAGCGCAGCCTGAAAAATCTTCGAATAGATTAAGATAATTTTTAAAAGATCTTAAGTACTATTTGGAGAGGCAAGAGAGGCCACAATGAACCACTACTCACAATCTTGAATCAGGAATAAATCAAAATTTAAATGACTACATTAAGACCGCGTAAGTATAAAGACAAGTATTGTGTAGAAAACACCCCATTTTTAACAAAATTAATCCATAGATATGTCGAACCCGTCATGTAGTTGGTTAGCATGTTTTTATTAAGATTTGGAAACGTATGGACAAGCAGTGCGACGGTTTTTATTGACCACTAAGTTCATTGAATATATGGGGTCCGATTTTGTAGGCATATTTTTTGACATTCCCTTTTCTTATCTCTTTTTGGAAAGTGACATACTTATGTGTTACTACAGACTGAACAAAGATGGAAAATCCTTATTATGACATTCTCTTTCCCTTTACTTTTATAGAATCGCAGTCAAGCTTGCCTTTTGTAACCGCAATATTTAGGTTCGATTCCCACTATAGCGCCACTCTAGATACGCTCTCGATCCGGTAAAATATTCTTACAGGAGAAACAATTAACATATTCATACTATGGTTCTCGCGGAGATTTCGATGTCGTAATGTCTTTTTCATTAAAAAATATTTTATCGAACTGAAAGCGAACCGAGAGCGTATCGAGAGGGGCACTATAGGGTGGATCATGCCTTAACATGCTAAACGGCCACGCACATATAAAGTAACTGTACTGATCGTCAAATAAACAGAAAATGTCAGGACCATGCTATGCGTCATTTTGGGTAAAGTGAAGTTATAACAACAATGAATACGCTGTCACCACTGAAAAATTATACTGTTTAAACGTAATCGTTTACCTCCCACTGACAAGGCTTGAAGCAATTTGCATACCTTTTCAAAATTTCATCGACATAAGTAGTTGAACGAACCGAATGGTAGAAAGAGATATAATGACAGTATTATGTTATAACCTCACCCAACTGATCCAATTCGTGTCAATTGATTGTTATGTTGGATGTCTGCCATACTATTGGTCGGTCGTAAAAATAGATTAAAACTTTTATTATATTTTTGGTTGTTAAAAATAACTACTCATTAAAAAAAGCAATATGTTGATGAACCATTTCTTCAAAACGTTTTATTTTTTGAAAAAAAAAACAGTTGAAATGTTAATTAGGTGGTACCCCGTTATTTTCAGTATTTTCTAATTTTTAATTAAAATATCCTTAGAAAGTTGAATATCTCGCAAATTTCAAGTAAATTTGTGATTATAGACGTACAAAGTTATTACACTAAATTCTGTTCATATATTAATAGTATGAGCGTACTGTTTAAAAATTATTTTACTACGGCTAGTTCTAATTATGGATTTAACATAAACACTTATGTCCATAATAGACGAGTATCTTTTAAACACTTAAGTATAACATAATTGTTTTCATCAACACAACTTACAAAAATTCGAGAAATAACAATTTTTAAGATATTTGAAACTTTTATTTAAATAAGTAACATTAAATTTTATATTCAAATAATGTTAAATGCAACATTTTACTTCCTTACGCTGTGTTATACACTATACTAGACAACAATTACGTAAATATTACTATGATTATAATTTATTAGGCCATATAATTTTGAACCATACAGGCCAGCGAACGAGGTCTTTCAGAATAAAAACCTTATTTATAGTACATTTGATCTTCAAACCCATACAATTCTTTATAAAATAATTAATGAATAATTGAATGTGAGATCTGCCAGTATCATTAATGGAGGTTTTCTGGCTGGCCTATGGTTTCGGCCCCTGGTTGTACACAGTTCCAAGTTTTCTTTCAAACTTAGTTGTCAGGACAGGAAGTCTTGTAATAAGGGGCTGGATGTTTAGTGAATTCATACAATAATTGATTGGTGGATAGTTAGGAGAACGGATTTTAGTCATACTACATAGAGCTGCGGTTTCCACCGTTTCAAGATTTATCAGTGCTGGCGTCCTGCAATTACTGTATGTGGGGGGCATCTATTCCTAATAAAGTCAGTATATTGCTTTGTATATATGAGTTCTTGATATACATTCTTCTTTGTATATTAGACTCCTAAGGTATTTGGCCCTTTATTTATATATATATATATATATATATATATATATATATATATATATATATATATATATATATATTTTTTTTTTTTTTTTTTTTGTTTAACAGTTCTATAAAGTGTCAATTTAAGGTAATTTTGTGGTCTATATTTACACCTAAATATTTGACTGATGGCTTCGTGCCTATTACTTGGTTGTTAAGTTATATAAAATAAATTTAATCCAGGGAAAAAAACAAAGGTTTTAATGACAATCAATAACTTCACAACAATGACACTATTTTTTTTGACTTTTGACGGTTAATTTGACGTGCCAAAAGGTCACTTTACCCAAAATGGCGCCGAGCATACTCCGGACATTTTTCGTTTTACAGCTCCATTACAATCTGTCATCCATTTTATTTTCAGAAATTCGTATAATCGGCGTATCTAACGAGGAGTAAAGAAGACAGCGCTGGTAGACAGGCTGCCAAGAATTTTTGGTTGCCTAACTTACTATGATATTTTCGATTTGTAAATAATATTTGGCAATATTTATCTTTAAAATAACGTTTAGAATCATCATTTCTATATATGTAGATACAACGCAGAAGAGCACAGAAGAAATTTTAATCTTAAAGGTATATTTGAACTTATACATTATCATTATAAATTCATTCAAATTAACTGTTTAAAAATCAGAAAGATGGTTAAAAATTATAAGATATGTGTACAGGATTTTTTCCATATATTTTAAAAAGGTTTGTTGATTTTCTTGTAGAATTTAGAAAAAAACTTTTAATATATAAGTTGTTAGATTTTTTCTATATCTTTAAAATATGTTACTATAAAAAAAGCTTATGAAAAATAGTATCTTTTTAAATAAATTCACTTTTTTTAAATGGAACACCCTGTATATTACTAAATCTTAAAATAGAGCTTAAAATTCCCTTTTCAAAAGTATATATGTTGCTTATTTTGGTTCCAACCGTTTTTGAAATATATACCTCAAAATATTAAATCTTTCCAAAAGTCGCCATAGCCACACATATCATAAAACAATTGAAAATTAAGTTGTTTAACGAAGAACATATTATACTATAGTCGTATTATAATATAAAGTTAAGTTAGCTATGAGAAAATAATTATACGCTAAGCGACGGAAAAATAATTTCATTAAAAATAACTGGTTAGAAATCAAATGATTTCTTTGCACACAATTTTTAGAAACTTCCAATAAAAAAAATGTATCATATTCTGTTAACGAAATAGACGACAAATGTAGAAAATGCATTTTTAACAATCAAACTCATATTGAGTACTTGGAATTATATGTTTTTAATCAATCTTTCTAAAAAATTGTGTAAAGATATCATTTTATTTCTAACCAGATATTTTCAACATTATTTTATCATCGCTAGAGCGTATAATCATTTTTTCATAGCTAATTTGATTTTATATTATAAAAAGACTATAAGATTTAATGTTCTTCATTGATCAACTTAATTTTGAACTGTTTAATAATGGCGACTTTTTGAAGTGTTTAATATTTTGAGGTAAATTTTTCAAAAACAGTTGGAGCAAACATAGACAACGTATATATTTTTGGAAAGAAATTTTAAGCCCTATTTTCATTCTTAGTAATATACAGGGTGTTCTATTTTAAATAACTGAATTTATTTAAAAATTATACAATTTTTCATAGGCATTTGTTTTTTCTATAGAATATTCTTGTGATACCGAACAAATCTAGGAACTTACGTATATAAAGTTTTATCTGATATAATAAAATCACCAGAGGTTGTCAAAATATTAGGATATCTATACTGTGACAACTCTTAGTCGATTAAAATATTATTTAATTTAGTGGGAGAATTATTTGAAAATCGGGTTACGGCTGTTTACACTGTTCTGTCTTTTATTAAGACCAATGTAGAGGTATGCTTTGTCTTCCTATACAGGGTGATTCAAAAATCGATCACGAAACTTAAGGGTGTGATTCTACTTGACAAAATAAGGGTAGAGCTTCATATAATTTTTTTTCAAAATGTCATTCGTTTTCGAGTTACAAGCCGTCCAAGTTCAAGTTTTTATTTTTTGTTTTTTGAATTACTCGCTTACAGGAAAACCGATTTGACTAATATTTGAAAGATAGGCTAAGTCTTCTGCGCTTCATCATTTTAGTAACAATTCACATTGATTGTTTGCCGCTAGAGGGCACTTTACCTACATTGAAAATTGTTTTTTTGTCATAATTTTTTAGTGTTGACAGCTACAGTAGTTTTTGGCATAATTTCTGAAAGACTGATGCCAGGCCTTTAAAAAAGGTGCTCTTTATTTACATCGCTAAACCCAAGGGTTTAGACGTAAATCACCCTTAAAAATAAAGTGGTAAATTTACTTTTCTCATTTCATTACCACCAGCTACCAGGTAAATAGCTATCAAAGTATACTAGAGCTGTCAGTTTAACATCAAATAAATTCGCTTTTTAAACTATTTAATTTATAATCTTAAAATAACTAATAATGGCTAATCAGTAAATATTCATATTATGGATTATTGCGATATACATTTAATTGATAAAAATTAATGAAACAGTACTAAACAAACTAAAAAAGATTCTCAAAATGTCCCCCATTTTCTTCCATACATTTCCTAACACTCTTCAAAAAATGTCGCCTAACTCGATGAAAAATTTCTGGTGTTTCTTTAATAATTTGGCACTTTTCGATTATCCTGAAGCGAAGATCCTCGACGTTTATTACTGGAATATCGTACACCAATTGTTTCAAATGACCCCAAAAGAAAAAATCCATAGGATTAAGGTCTGGTGACCTGGCTGCCCATGCCAATGGTCCACTTCGTCCTATCCATCGCTCAGGATACGTTGCATTCAAATACTGTCGGACACGTATACTAAAGTGGGGCGGAGCTCCATCTTGGAGGATCCACATGTTGGTCCTTACTTCCAATGGCACATCTTCCAGATACAATGGGAGACGATTTTGGATAAAATCTAAGTATACGTCACCAGTTAATGGGCCATCAAAGAAATGAGGACCAATAAGGTAATCTCCTATTATCCCTGCCCACACATTTAGTGAAAATCTACGCTGATGTTTCGTTTCTACCACATTGTTTGGGTTCTCGTAAGCATATGTGTGGATGTTGTGTAGATTTGTTATGCCATCACGAGTGAAACCAGCTTCGTCAGTGAATAATATGACGCCAATTAATCGATTATCGTGTTCATACTTAGCTAGGATCTGATTGCACATTTCCAACCGTCTCGGCCGATCATCGTCATAAAGAGCCTGCACCTTTTTTGAATGAAACGGGTAGAGTTGTTCTTCTCTTAGTATCCTCCATGAACTAGCCTGACAGAGCCGCACTTCATTCCCAATTTTTCTAGTACTAATACCTGGATTATCTTCAATAATTTCAAGCACTCTTTCTTCTTGTTGCACGTTTCTAGCAGTTCTAGGTCTTCCCCTATTTCCATTATAACTTTTAAAGGAACCACATTCCGCAAGCCTCCTGTGCACACTGGAAAATGTTTGAGCATGAGGGATATTTCTTTCCGGATAACTCTCCATATAATATCTTCTTGCCAACTCTGCATTACCATTTGCTTTTCCATAACAAAAATGGATATCACAATATTCGATATTTGAATATTGGTGATTAGCCATTATTAGTTATTTTAAGATTATAAATTAAATAGTTTAAAAAGCGAATTTATTTGATGTTAAACTGACAGCTCTAGTATACTTTGATAGCTATTTACCTGGTAGCTGGTGGTAATGAAATGAGAAAAGTAAATTTACCACTTAATTTTTAAGGGTGATTTACGTCTAAACCGTTGGGTTTAGCGATGTAAATAAAGAGCACCTTTTTTAAAGGCCTGGCATCAGTCTTTCAGAAATTATGCCAAAAACTACTGTAGCTGTCAACACTAAAAAATTATGACAAAAAAACAATTTTCAATGTAGGTAAAGTGCCCTCTAGCGGCAAACAATCAATGTGAATTGTTACTAAAATGATGAAGCGCAGAAGACTTAGCCTATCTTTCAAATATTAGTCAAATCGGTTTTCCTGTAAGCGAGTAATTCAAAAAACAAAAAATAAAAACTTGAACTTGGACGGCTTGTAACTCGAAAACGAATGACATTTTGAAAAAAAATTTTATGAAGCTCTACCCTTATTTTGTCAAGTAGAATCACCCCCTTAAGTTTCGTGATCGATTTTTGAATCACCCTGTATATCTTAAGATCTACTTTGTAGTCCGAGGCTTTAGAATTATTACTTCTGAATTGGTACAAAATTTCATTATTACGGTTTGGAGAGAAACTGTGTTTTTGAGTGAAAAAAAAAAAGAGAGAAACCGATAATAAACTGAAAAAAGTTGTAAGTTACTGAACTTTTTAACCAATTTCATTAGCGTTTATCCTTTCGTAGGAGTGAGATATTTTGATGCTGTTTCCAGTATATTGTAGAGTAGTCATACCAAGGAGATCTCGTAAATATATTTCCACGGCAGATTTATTGCGAGAACGTTACAAACTGAACAAAAAATAAACATCTGGAGAATGTTACTACAAAAATAAAAATACTACCATTTTTTAAAAATAGTTTACATTCATTGCAATATTTTTAGTATCAAAGATCATCCAACATGATCAAGAATCATATAAAAACCAAGAGTTAAAAAATTGTAATGGATGACTTCTATTTTTTCGTGTGACGCAGTTAATAAAAAATATTTAGTTTGAGCAGTTAGGGACAAAGTGGCATCGGTGTGACTAACATTCTTTTATGTAAATATGTGCTTGCATATTTTCAATTTTGTTATTTTACATGACAGAAAATAATGCTAAGTCGATAACAGATATTCATTTTTAAAGGTAATAGAAAACAATCAAGATAACCATAACATTTCTAGAAGAGAAGCCAAAACTTTCATAGATTACAATGAAAAATAACACTTCTTAAAATAGCTAAAGATGGCGACAATAGTTCCGCTTTTATAACTGTAGACATTGGAATACCCCAACTATTTTTCTAAATAAAATGGTTTTAGAAAAATGATTGATGTAACGCACTAAAGATTTTTTAGTGGAAGATTGTGTACATTTTGGTAGCAGTGGACAGAGCTTTTTACTATGAATGTAAAGGAAAAACAGGTTTGATTGATCTGTTTAACATGTCAGAGAATTGCAGTTGGCTCAATGCCTGTGATTGTCTATTTACTTGCGAACTCAAAAAAATCGGAGTATAAAGTTTTGTTTGCCAGCTATTCAATTACAAAACTCGGTTTTATTGTGTATGTATATTTTTACACTCTCGAAAAGTATTACGTAGGTGTTATAAAATTTTTATATTTAGAATAATTTAACGAAAATTTTGGAAAAATCATTGTTTATAGAACAATAGATACAAAGAAAAAGCGAAAAAACCAGAACTTATTATTTATTTACAGGTTGTCTGAAAAGCAATTACCAATCTCTCAGGAGAGTATAGGGGAGGTCAATAAATTCTGGTACTTCCAATATATTTCTTTTCCCAAAGATAATATAAAGAGCTATTTATAGATTTGCTTGTTTGAATCTACTTTCGAAACTACTTTTTGTACTTTAATACAACTTTGACGTAGTGTGTTAGATATGAGACAACATAATCTGACATATCGATCTTTTATTTTTACAAGAAAATCTTAAGCGAATTAGCCTCAATAGTGTGGTCCTTTGGCGCTTCGGAACATTTATTCGGTGGTCTTATTTGATAGCTAGCCTCAAAAGAACCTCTAAGTGCATCACGGATTTGCTTGGTAAAAATCTCCGAATCAACTTCATCATAGTATCTCGATATAAACTTAACGACTCTACTTCTGAGTTCTTCCTGATAGAGATCACAGTTTATAGTTCTAAGGTTCCGATATTTCGCTACTTCATGCTTAACGTCGATATCAAATGGGATGTGTCGGTGATCTCACAAAAATCTTTACGCTAAGTTTTCACTTTTTCATCAAGTTCTGCACATTTGAAAAACAAATAGTTTGATCAATAGCAGGCTATCCTCTATTTGTAATGAAAGTAGGCGTGTTTCCTTTGTTAATGAATTCCAGGGTATTAATACTGAGTAAGTCCAACAATTTCCCCCTCTGGGGTTGATATTCCTGCACTTTCATAAGATGTGGTACGCACTGGAATTACAGTCTACGAGATGTGGTAAACATTCCCCTTCACAATATTTTAGTAGATTTATTATCTCCAATGGCGAACTTTCTCGTTCCAAAGGTAACTATGGTGATGTCATAATAGAACTTTCACCCGTTTTAAGAGAGATCCTCACTGCTTCTAGGTCTCTGGTACTGAGTCTTAGTAGCGGGAAATACTCCATCTTTTCTAATAAATTTAAATTTGGCAAAGTTTCGGCCTGTCCTAGGTGAGCGGCGTGATGCGTCGAGGGAGTTTAGTGCGGAAACCTTAATTCTATCGCGCTAAGGAACACCTCTTTTTTTTTAAATAGCTGTGTTTTGTTTTCTAAAGTCAAGGGGAATTTGCAAGTATTTGAGTATGTAGGCCTTTTTGTTTTTTGTTATTTTTCCGCAAAGAAAATGATTTGAAAATTTATGATAACAGATTTCCGCAAAAGGAATTGTTGTACATGAATATCATTTGCAAATTTGAATATAAAATCCGCTAGTGGAATGTAACGTAATGCGCAGAATAAAAAGAAGTAACAAAAATCATTACGCAATGAAATTTTTGAGCGTTATTTTTACCCATTTGTATGTTAGCGCGTAATGTGTGTAATTATAACTATCTGTACATACTTTCCTTGTAATCTATTCCGTAACGTCGTAAAAACAGTCTATTTAACTCACGCAAGGGATACATCTTATCACTGAGAACCTGTCATAAGTTGCTTTCAATTCTCGCAGTTAAATTCGATGAGAAGGGTGTAAAAATGTCTGAGATAATATTCCGGAACCAACCTTTTTTCTCGGATATTCCCAACGATAAGAATCCCGAAAAACAGGCGCTTTTATGTTCTGAAATATGTTGGACAAAAAGTGACTAAAACATGTATGGGTAACAGGAACAGATTGAAAGAAGTTTTGTGTGCAAGGTCGTAAAACATGTATGGGGTAGATATTTTAAGTTTGATTGAAAAACATGTATGGGTAAGTAAACGCTGTGAAAAAAAGTATGGTTAACGAATGTTGCTAAAAACAGTACTAGTAACTGTGGACGCAAAAATTATGAAATTTTCTCCAAGCGAAGGTTTGATATAATATTATGAAATAATATTATAAGAATAATAAAACCTATTAAAAATTGATTTGGAATTGAAAAAATATGAATGAAAATTCCTGGAAAGAAATATGATATAGGAATTTATTTCATATTCTGGTGAATTGAGGTTATTTTTGTTTGAGTATGTGGAAATTCAGTGTTAATTCGAATAGAATCGCGATCTTTTTGTCGGTGATCCGTTACTGCAACGCCAGTTTGCGTATGCAGTTCCGAATAACACCCGACTTTCGAACTATAGTTTTTGAGGGCCCTGTATTTTCGAAAACTTACCTCAGGCGTTTCTAAGCAGATACTACCTGAAAAGTCCAACACTATGTTTTATACAAGGGAAATCCGGATTTTGTGCATTTTGCCTTAGAGCTTCTTGAATTCTTGGTTTTTTACCATCGGGGTGCAAGTGATAGCTACTAAACACCCAAAGATTCCGAAAAAATTGATTTTAAGTTATTTTAAAAATGTCGAAATCTAGACTACGATACCTTCAATAAGATCATCGTGTTTTGCGGTACTGAAACTGGCTTTGCGCCACGGCCGTTGGATGCTGCTTCCTAGCGAATGTGTAATGGAAGAGTGGAAGAGAGGAAGAGGGCGACGCGTGTTCTCGATGTATTTTGTAGTAACTTTCAGGCCACGCCTTTAAAGTTCAAATCTACGAATCAGAATCCTGGATTTGTTCATCGAATAAATATTTTCTTGTCGAGTATTGCAAACAGATATTTACAATAATTCCTTTTAAACCGTTTGTTTCTTAAGAGGTGTCACTATTAAATTGTTTTAAAGGAAAACTTATTTTGAAAAATCCTTTTGAAAGAAGAACCGCGTTACTGATTGAGCCAACGCCGTATTAAATCTCACATCTAGAACACAATATGAATCTTGCCGCGATTGCCACACACGTAGGACACTCTTGCAGCAGAAACACCAAAGACTCAGTCGACGCACAAACGCCGAAGTTGCTAGGTTAGGTCGCTCACCTAGGACACAGAGTTAGAAATCTTTCACCATAAGGCCTACTTATGTCCACAGAACTGCAGAGCGCCTCCCATTAACTATATGTAGGAAATACTTAAATCTTCAAAAAAAAATTAAACTTTAGTTTTATTTGTCTGTACAATGTGTTCAATTTTCGATGGTTTTACGGGTTTTCTCCATTTTTAGTAAAAATAGAAGGATAAGGTTTTCTTAGCACTGTATTACTTTTTTAGGGAAGGTACGAAGCCACTAATAGACTTTTCACAATCCTATTCATTTTGGAGATACAGAGCGATTTTTAAAATTATGTATTTAGGACACCACTCAATCCGAAAACTAGACACCCTATACACTAATAAAAATGAATGCTTAGCTTAACAGTTTTTTAATTGTTTGTTTTAAATTGTCTAAGTCAAACAAAAGTTATTTGGAATAATTCTTTTTTCTCATTTTGTGGTAACATTTTAATTCCTGTAAATTTAATTTGTTTATTGAACGTTTAAAATCTTGTTTCAAAAATTACATTTGTTTCAAACATATTTTGTTAAAGACGTAATACTTTTTTGCTTTATTTGAAATGATCCTAATGGCCAATTTTTCTATTTTCTACATTTCATTCAAGCAGTATATTTTAATAATTTTTGTTGGTATATTGAAAGCCTAATAACAATTAGTTAATTGAACGATTTCCTTTTTTCAGTGTACTGATTATTCGCATGTTTTTGTTTTAATTGATTTATCTCAAAAACCTTTTATTTTATCGAAATAACTGAAAAATGTTTTTAAGAAAAATGTTCAGAATATCTAAAAAATCAGTTCGATAACATGATATCTATCAAAGTTTTGAATAAAATATGTTTCCGTTGTTACATGAGTAATATACGAATTTCAGCAGTAAATTATTGAGCCTCATTCGTAACACGCTAGGTCAATATTATATTTAAATATATAAAATTGTTTCAAAGTTATAACCTGAAACGCAAATATCCTGGAGTTCCTTTGGGATCGGATACTGACATCCTGTATGTAACTGACACAAAATTGATCGAATTGGAATACTTTACTCTTTCACCTGTAAAACAGTAAAACCATAGAAACTTTGACTATTCCCGATTAAATATTAAGATAATATTCAACTTTCAGCAGAATAGATTAAAATTTAATATACTACAACAGAATCTGAGAGATATTTTGAAATGAAAAGTTCTTTATGAATACTGTGATATTCTATTGTTTTATTCTAAGTAAGTAATATAGTACTAGACACCAATAGATCCTAAATATCGCTTGAAATCAGTTATAAAGGATATGACTCGCATGGAGGGCTTTATTACCCAAATCTATTTAAAGCGCGGTGTCGTTTGTTCAGCTTTATTAACTACTTTCTGATATCATTCATTTTACTCAATACACAGTATACATTTTATGCAAAATATTTGATCCTAAAACAACAATTCTAACTAAATCGACCCTTTCTACCGGAGACAGGGTCCTTTCTGCGAATATTTTTCGCATATGTATCCTTTACAAACATTTACATAACTATGATAACGACATTTCTATGGATATGGATGATGATGATGTTTCGTGAAAACAATTTCTTTGTAAATAAAATTTTCCGCAAGAGGAATGCGAAAAGTCAAAGTACTGTTTGAAATAAAAATAAGAGATTTCCAAGACTGATTTTTTAAAAAATTATATAAAGTGGCTATTTTCAAAATTATTTTTTTAACACTTAAAAAGTGGCAATGGAGACAAGACTATTCCCAAACTGCGATAATTTGGTGCGTCAATATTCTGTTAATTTTTTTGGAAATTTTCTATACAATCTTTTGCCCCTGTCTAATATTTTCATCTTCCATATCATATATAAAGAAGCTTAACAAATCCTGAAAGCAGTATTACAGTGTATATTTTGGCATTCTCTAATTTCGGCGGGCATTTAATTAAACTTTTCTGCATTTTAAAATTTTTTGTCACTTCCTGATATTTTTTTTGGGTTTTTTGAATCTATCGTAATGTGCAGAATTCAAATGTGAGCTCGGTTTTTACTCATAAGTTTTTAGAGAAGGAAAGGAGAATATAAAATATAAGAAACCCAAACCATAAACAATCTAGTGAATTTTCAAAGATTAAAAAACTACTTTTTTTTTTTACAAAATATACTTAATTTTATATGGAAAACAGTATAATACAATTAAATAAATTGTTTTACTGTCTTTTTTTCGCTCGTATTCGTCGGGATCGGTTTTACATTTGAGGGTCGAACAGTCTGCTAACATGTTTTTTGGTCCAATTTCCACTATACTGCTTCTTCACTTGGACAATTTGCTGGTGAAATCTTTCACTGTGTTTGTCTGAAACTGCACTTAAAAGTTCTCATATTTGAGGCTTAACGAATATTCTCAAATAAAGAAAAACATTTTCTTCTATATTTAAGGCATTAAAATCATCTAGTGTATCAGCACTAATAAACATGATATCTGCTGGTTTCGATATGTCCAATAAAGTTTCCAGGTTTGAAGTTTTCAGTTTGGAACAGCTTGAGAAGGTCTGTTGTTGCCGCTTTCATGACAGCTATATGCAGTGGAAGGAGCTTCAACATTGCTTCTATTGCTGCGGTGGGTTAGATGGTATGGTTCCTGGGACTTCTACACCGCCTACTTTTTCTTGAGCTGCTACTTGCTGGTACTTGGCCTATCATACTAAGGAGGCATATATGACTATAGGTTTGATAATTATTTCAGATGACTATAAAATCATTTTCGGCATCAAACCTCGTTCTTTCAGAGAGTCTACGGCATCCAGCATCCAGCTTGGCATTACTGCTTTTTGTAGAATCCTTTTAATGTGGGTGTTCCAGGTCAGCTTCTGGTCTAATATTACTCCTAAATATTTAACCTCTTTGAAAGACATCAGTGTTGTTCTATTTAAATTTGGACCATGGTCTCCTTGTAAATGGTTAAAGGAGGTTTTTTTTTGTAATTAACTTGTAATTTTTTCTTTGTGCACCAGTTGCTGATTTGCCTCTGGTAGTGATAACTAGATGATTAACATAACCTTGCGTTGTGAATCCTGAGTCGTTGAATTGGCTCAGCAGACTGTCCATCACCCGGGACCACAACTATTTTACATACTTACATATCACATTACATATTTTCATGTATACAAAACTAGAGCCATTTGGAGACTGTTCTCCAAATGGGAAGGTTGAGATGTACCCATTGACGAGTGAGTGCGGTTAGTGAGTACTGAGGAAGGTTTTTTACTGACCATATTCTCTTGTTTCTAGGGTCTAAGCCCTGAGGATGCTCTAAATAAGACCGAAAATGCTTGGCCGATAATTAAAAAATATACACTGAAATACACAACAATATCTCTCGTTTTCTTGATTTCTTCCGTGTACAATCTGTTAATAACTTATTAATAACTTAAAACTACTAATGGTCTTAGTTTCTGCAATATTTTTATATTCACTTTTTTTTCAGGAAGTTTTAGGTTATGATTCGCTTTTTTTAATGTTTTTTTTTTTAAATTTGTTTAATAATGAGAAGACATTATCATGATAGGTGGCGAGGGTTTATTTATTCTTTAAAAAATAATGATGGGAGGCTTTGTAATATCTAGTGGCGATTATTTTCTTTATAATATGGTCTCACCGTAGAAACTGGGGACAGTAAAATGTTCTTTACATCATACAATTTGTTAAAGGCCCCATTCATTTTGTAATCGGATGAAAAATATTTAAGACAGTTTCTGGAATAAAATAAAATAGTTATATCTTCATTTAGAACCGTAATCACAGATGTGTTATATTTAAGGAAATATAAAACGATTCTTATATTAGGACCCTGCGGGCGCCGCTGATATATCAAACAATCAACTAAGTTTTAAAATACTAGGTCAAATTTGTATCTTAAATTTTTCAGCAAGATTTTATTTATGAAAAAACTTTTAAAAATAGTTAACATTATTTGTGCGGAAAAAGTAAAAATATGAAAAACTAGTACCTTGTGGTAGAACTACTTAAACAATTTTTTTCCTCGCCAATAATCCAAAAATTATTCTCCTTGAACATGTTTAAAAAAATGTAAATTATGTGCATTTTCAAAGCTTTACAGCGGTTTTTTATATTCGCAGTCATAAATTGATGTTGAATCGTGTGGTCTGACTCAGTTTATTTTCAAAATGCAAATAAAAAAACAAATCATGTTATCATAAATAATTCTTGAAAATTAAAAGATTATTCAGAAGTATACTTTTGTGATAGCTGATTCATGATTTATTAGCATGAAAATTAATAATAAAAAATGAAAATGACCTGTATAAATAGCTGGAATTTCAGGAGGTGATTAATCACCAAATTTTTAAAAATTATGCCGGTTGTAATTTATACTACTAAGCGGCGTTGAAATGACAGACCAAAAGATTGACATACAACGCCCAGCCCAAATCATTAGAAATAAAATCACGAGATTTTGGGACAAGATTGGCATTAACTACGAAAGTTTTTTTTCAAGATTTTCACTCTAAAAGAGTGAAAATGGATAAATTCATTTGATAGATTTATGAATATATCTTGATCAAATAGAGTATGTACTCGAATTTGGTTTCAAAAGATAGCCGTTAATAACATCTAGAAACAAATTTTTCAATTTTACAAGGGATAACACGTCAATTTTATGATTGTTCATTAAAAATAATTTTACCTGAGAAAGATCATGATAGGAACATTATTTTTGGCTTTACATATTCGGCATACGATTATCTAAAAATTACTTTCATTGTAGTAGATAATTACTAGATCGATTTTTTAATAATCAGAAAAAATTAATAATAATGATGTAAATATTTGAAAAGTGAATTAACTAACTACTATAATAAATTGCGAATGAAGCTAATCGGATTATTTTTGCGTAATTGCTTCTTACGTTATGTTTTTTTTTTTGATTAAAAGAAACATGTTAAACTGGGTCCAATGAAATTTTTCTTGTAGCTCTAAAGGCCTCAGCATAAATATACAACATGTAAGTAAT
Source organism: Diaprepes abbreviatus (assembly GCA_034092305.1). Taxonomy (NCBI): domain Eukaryota; kingdom Metazoa; phylum Arthropoda; class Insecta; order Coleoptera; family Curculionidae; genus Diaprepes; species Diaprepes abbreviatus. The sequence continues at coordinate 9,642,209 of JASJET010000200.1, forward strand.
CAATTATGATTAAAAACTAGAATAAATTAAGCATAATCCGTGTATTTGAAAGACGCATTAATCGACAAAAATAATTGGTAAAAATCAGACTATATTAGCATGTTTTTAATCGATTCACAATCACGCTATAATGATCGGATATTCATGATTCAAGATGAACGTTCTCTTTGAAATATTCACACTATAATAAACTAATTCAATTTTATTGCATTATTAATAAACTGCAGGAGGTAACTTATTATATATGACTTATTTACACTAAAGCTATTTAAAGCAAGGGTATTTCACTAGGGCCCGTATCCTCGAGAGTATGATGTGACAGGTGATGTGAATGGCGATGTGAACTGTCACTTCATACTTTTGACAGTAAAAGCCGTATTCTTGAAAAAGTAATGTGGCGAGATATGAACGTATTCAAATCCGCGGATTTCAAAAAATAAAATAGATGACAGATTGAATTGGGTTGTCAGATCGAAAATATCCGTGGTGTGTTTTGTCGCCATTTTAGGCAAAAAGTAATTTTGGTGCGTCAAATTAATCGTCAAGAGTAAAAAAAAAAAATAGTGTTGTTGTTGTTATTGTCGTGAAGTTATTGATTGCCATTACAATATTTGTACTTTGCCTGGATTAAATTTATTTTATATCACTTAACAATCAAGAAATATAGACCAAGCCATCAATCAAATATTTAGGTGTAAATTTAGACCACAAAATTATCTTAAATTGACACTCTAGAACTGTTAAACAAAAATGCATAGAAAGAGCCCAGTACTTTAGGATTCTAATATATAAAGAAAAACGGATATCAAGAAAAATAGCAACTAATATTTACAAAGTAATATAGTGATGTCAATTGGAATACATGCCTTCTATATACAGTAATTGCAGAAAGCCAGCACTGATAAACCTTGAAGCGGTGGAAATTACAACTCTACGTAGTATGACTAAAAGCCATCATCCCAATCCACTACGGAAACTATCCAATCAGTTATTTATTGTATGAATTCAAAAAATATTTAGCCTCTTACTGCAAGATGTTCTGTCCTGACAACAATGATAGAGAAACTGTTTAAGACTCGGGACCGAAACCAAACGCCGGACAGAAGACGTCCATTAAAGATACTAGAGGATCTCACTTTTAACCTTTAATATAGTTTTTTTTTTCATAAAAATTTGTAGAGGCTTGAAGATCAAATGTACCATAAATAAGGTTTTTATGCTAAAGGACCTCATTCGTTGGTCTGTAGGGTTCATATATATATATATGTTCCGATAAATTATAATTATAATATTTATTTAATTGTATGTGGTATAGTGTTTAACACAGTCTAATTAAGTTAAGTGTTGTAGTTAACATAATTTAAATATAAAATTTGTTACTTATTTAAATAAAAGTTTCAGATAGCTTACAAATTTTGATTTCTTAAATTTATTATAAGTTGCGTCGTGAAAATAATTATGTTAGATTTAACTGTATAAAATTAAGATACTCGGCTGTTATGGACACAAGTATTTATGTTAAATCCATAAGCAGAACTGGCCCTAGAAAAACATTTTTAAATAGAGCGCTCATACAATTCAGTTATGAACAGAATCTGGTCTGTAATCTCAAATTTGCTTAATATATGCAAGACATATTCAACTTTCTAAGGAGATTTTATTAAAAAATTTGAAAATATTAAAAATATCGGATACCTAATTAACGTTTCAACTGTTTATTTAAAAAATAAAACGTCTTGAAGAAACGGTTCGTCAACATATTATTTTTTTTAATGACGAGTTATTTTGAACAACCAAAAATAAAATACAAATTTTTAATATTATTTTATTTTTTGAAATCCGTGCGTTAAGTGTGTCATTTGGCGACTGACATTTCATTTGAGCATGTTTCACCGTTCGCTTGCCTTCCATCGGGCGAACGAGGATATGAATGATGAACGTTTCAAGAATACGCATTCGCACCTTTTTCACCGTTCACTTCACGTTCCCCAGTTCAAGGATACGGCCTCAAAACGTATGCATCAAAAGGTACATAAGAATGAAGTTCAATAAAATTTTAATGGCTTTCTTTCTCAAAATCTCCAGGGGTCTTGAGTGTGGGAGTTTATATATTATGAAGATGTTATACCCAAGGACGTTAAAAGGGGGTAAACGCGAGTATAATACCATAAAATGAATTTGGTCGGGTATGCAAAGCAGTATTCCCCTAAAAGGGGATTAATGATAAAAATACTTCAAGAATAATTTTCTGTGCTATTTTAGTCAGTGTATCTATATATTAAAAGTAGGGGAGGATTGAGTTTTAATGCAGTATTAGTTCTGTAATTCAAGAATTCCGAGCATTCTTATTTGACATCAATTGTTAAAATTTAAAAAAATAAGAAATATTATTGGTGTAAAGGATGATACCTAAAAAATTACGTAATTGTAATTTTTAATTTCAATTTAAATATTGCCTCTTTTAGTTGTAGCGTTTATGGATTTATAAAGATATATAATTTTTCATTTAAAAAAGTAATTTGTCGGGATAGAAATGTGATTGTTCTTTGTTTGTTAACCAGTAATAATGGAAATATGATAACGAAGTGTCTTAGGTAAAACCAAATACAAATAAGATGGCAAAGATACGATTAACTGAGGAAAGAGTGTACTTGCAGTAGGATTCTTATGCTTTATAAAATATTAGTCTTGTAGGTCTTTTAGAAGAAGTTCCCATAATCAACGTATATAATCATGAATTTTCTCAAATATTAACAAAAAAATATAAAAAAAACTTACTTACCCAAAATAACACAGGCCGGCAAAGAACCATAAGCCAGATTATACTTTTCCAAAGGTTCTCGACATTCTGAATACTATTTTGAAGTAAAAATTGATCTGTTGCTTCGGGTTTTTGTAATATTTTAACCTAAAAGTGAAAGAACCACTGTTTTTCATTGCCTGAAGTTATGTAATATAATTTTAATTTTTATCGTTAATCTATATATCGCGGTTGTCTAGTCCTCCCCTTCAAAACCTACTTGGATTTATACTGATATCTTTTTCATCTCTAAAATATAGTCAAAACTATTGCAAAACTGTCATTTCCAAGATGGCGGATTAAATAGAGCGCAATGAAATTATTGAAAACCCCGAATCTGTATTTGAAGTATTCTACTTTAGGGGTTTTTGAGGTCGTCGAATACGTAATTTAGTTAAAATTTTCATATTTAAGATTGCGTATTCACTTCAATTCATAAGATGGCTGATTGCACTCACGTAGTCTTCATCTAATGCTATACTTCTCAAGTTACTCGTAGAATTTAGGTAACTGTTAAAACGCATGATAACTTTGTTATAATAAGGAGTATCTAATTTTCATGCCGTTTAAATAAAATGAAGAGTTTATTCGTATAAAAAAGTTACTACTTTCAATGTTAGCGGTAGAATTTGAGAGAACACTAAACTATTTTTGCTTATTTATTATAAAAATTGCTGGTTTATAAATGTTCTTATAAAAAACATCAATATTTGTTTCAGATTCTGTGTTATTGCTAAGGAAGTCATTAGTTATAAGTTAAGAATGGAGAATGAAAAAAAAATTATCTTTTTATATATTAGACGAATCAGAAATAATGTTCTCTAATGACAAATTGTAGCCGAATTTTAGGTAAACCAAACCATCATTTCAAGAACGTTGAAAAGGTTTTTACAGACTGGTGAGATAATAAGAAGGCCACATGGACCTCATGCATATATTAAGGCCGGTCGACAGGATCGTATTTTATAAAAAAATCCATACAAAATCCCACAACAAACTATTTCAACAAAATTAGTTAGAAATCGCTTAACGGAGATGAGACCCAAGGCAACACTATACAAATCATCTAGTATTTTTGAGACCAGTCTCTTTTCTGAATATGTTGTCGAATTTGAAGCAGAATCGAGAACAACGTCACATATGGAGCTATGCTGATAGCGAAAAATTATTTTTGAACAGGACAATGTCTAGCCTCACATCATTAAAGACGTTTAAACATTGACCCAGTCTATTTTAGAGTTACCGTAACGGGTTCCAGTGCCTGACTGTGGTTTCATTCGGCTAAAAAATACTGGTAAAAATTTGAAAAACTATTATTGTAATAATGTATAATTTAAGTTTCACTTGTAAAAGTTATCAAGTCATTATATGAAAATTCTACGTCAAAGATCATAATAGGAAATGTACTTAGAGATTGATTTCAGGTTAGTAAACGTCTTAAACAAGCATGTTGCCTCTACCGAATCATTTTTAAAATATACTTGGATCAAACATTACACACATGAAAAAAAGTCCAACAGCATAATAAATTTTCGCGAATGAGACTTACGACCGACGTTTTTCTCAAAGCTGGTGAAGTTATAATGTAAAATTAATTTGTCTCTACAAGAAAAAATAGTCAATGCTAGTCAACTCTTGTAAGTGAAAGGGCAAAAAACCCTAGAGAGCCTATGCAATAAGCATCAAGATGGATTTGCTTTTATAGCAAATGAAGGACAATTAATAAGTGGATTGGCAAGCATTTTAATCAATTACCAGTTAATTAAACGCTTGAATTGTGACATTATGTATAATAACGAACACGTCAAAAATGATGATAAATGAGAATTAAACTTATTGCGTGGTTAAATGTTTTGTGTAATCGACTACAAACAATGCAAACCTATATATTTTTATTTGTGCAAATTAAGCAGGGTAAAAACTCTGCGTCATTTCGAAAACAAGGGGATTGAAAATTTACAACGTGTTTTTCTACTGCTGAATTGATAAAATTTGTCAGGATAAAATGAAGTTTAAATATTTGCGTAGCTTTCTCTCCTGAGGATCGATTGTTCTAAAAATAGGGCGATGTACTACTAGGTACAGTATTGTCCATTGGAAATGTATAGGGTGTACACATAAAAATAAAAACGATGTTTAATTACGTAAATATTTCTTAGCGATTCCTTCTTATAGCACTTATTATATAAAAAACTTTAACAATTTTTTTTTTAATTTTTGCTATTCATTCTTTTCCATTGCATGCTTGTACTTAATGACTCTAATAATTATTGGGGTGTATTAACCCGATCACCCCTTGAGTTACAATAGTAAATCAATGAAATTCGGTACCTTAGAAATATCGGAATAAAATAACAGTGTCTTTTTATTACCAAACTGGCACAAATGGAAAATGGTGGTACTTTCGCGAGACAATATACATCTTTTCAATGCTTAGGCCTTATCTTCGTGTTTGTATCCTTAATCTATATAAAGATTTATTTGCTGACATATTTATCTTTTCTTCTTTCTCTTGTTAATAGACACAGTTGTCTGTTTACTCTTCGACTGTCCTCGGTTCCATATCATCATTTTATAATTTTCTTGGTCTATCTATCAATCTTCTTTCCTTTGGTGACTTATCTCTATTTTTCTTTGTAATTCATATGCGCACTATTCTCTCTATGTGATAATTTCATTCCAAGTTTCTCCGTCTTAGTCTTATCCATTTAGTTATATTGCCTACTGAATCACTATGCTGCATAATCACAAACCTCAATTTCCTAACCTCTAAACATGTAGATAACAGAAATACGAAATTCTTTCTCTTTTGTCAATTTTTTATGGAAGGGGGAAGGAGTAAGAAATTCTGAAAAGTAAATTTGAAAGTACTTTAAGCAAATACTTGTCCGAAATTCTCATTTTCGTTTCTTTTATCTACATTTTTAGAGGTTAGGAACTCCTGACATTGATTATGAAGCATAACAACGAAGTATGGACAAATAGGAATTATTTAAGTTTAGGGTTGTTCAAATCGGTCAAGATTTAAATATAGGTTTTTATCAAAATTACCAAAGAGTCCAAACAGCCCGAACAGAAGAGGAAGCCAAGGAAATGGAAGAACAAAGTGGATTTCGACCAGGGCGATCCTGCGTGAACAATATATTTATAATAAAATAACTGACAGAAAAGAGACTACCAAGAGAAATGGAGCTTTACGCTACGTTTATAGATCTTCGTAAGGCATTTGACTCCGTCCCTTTGCAGAAATTATGGATCGCAATGAAAGGAACAGGCATAAATAGTTTATATATAAAGGCCGTAAAAGCACTGTATTGAAAAAACCAAGCGGTTGTTAAGGTTGGAAATCAAACTTTTGAGGTTTTCTCACAAACAAAAGGGGTTAAACAGGGCTCCTGACTCTCTTCAACCCTGTTTAAAATTTATCTCCGCAGCGCTTTAAAACAATGGTAAGAAAATTTAGCCAGATGGGGACATGGATAGAGGACACTCACTTGTATACAATCCTCTTTGCAGATGATCAGGTTGTTTTTGCGGAAGACCAGCAAGACATGACTTACATGATAAATAAACTCAGAAGAATTCATTAAATGGGTTTTAGAGATAAATATACAAAAGACACAATACATTACTATAGGAGGCATAGGACAAGACATCGAAACAGAAAGCGGGATAATAAAACACGTTAGACAATACGAATACTTAGGAATGACAATAGATGAAGACGGAAAAGATAATAAAGCTATACTACAGAAAATAGGAGAAGGAAAAATAAGATTAAAGCACTGCATCTAATCTTGTGGAGTAAGAACCTAGCAAAGAAAACAAAAAGAAGGATATATCAGGCTATAATTCAGCCAGCACTGACGTATGGGTCAGAAGTGTGGGTCACAGATAAAAATATGTCACAGAAACTTCTTTCAACCGAATTGATCTACTGGAGAAGATGTTTCGGTTTAGCTTTACTTGATCATGTAAGAAATAAGATCATCAGAAAGTAAAAAATACGATAATATAAGCAGTTAAAATGGTATGGATACGTGCAACGTATGAGCGAAGAAAGGATACCATTAAAGGTTCGGAATTGGACAACAGCACAAAGAAATAAACGAGGAAGGCCACGGAAAAAATGCATTTCAAATATCCAATCTAAAAAGTGCGGAGGTCTCCAAAGAATATGGAAAAACTCCGGGTCCGAAAAATAACGACAGCGCTGTTTCATTCTAGTATGGGACTCGTCAGGCCATTGCATTCGGTACAAACCATCATCTCGTATCTGTGTCCCATAAACAGTTCAGTATTGCATCAACGATCTCCCTAAGGGAGCTGTTGTGTATGTTTTAAGCTAACAAATATAAAAATAAAAAGAGAAGTTAACGCCCGTCTAATTTTAAAATAAAATAAGAAATTGTCGGCTATGCGGACTCAGACCGTTGATAAATATTATTCTCATGCTAAAAAGTGCGGAGATCTTCAAAGAAAATGAAAAACTCCGGTATATATATATATATATATATATATATATATATATATATATATATATATATATATATATATATATATATATATATATATATATATATATATGTATACCAAAATTTTCATTTTATGTTCCCCTATTAAGAATAAAATTTTTTTGGAGTATAGCCAAGTAGGAGCGCTTTAAGCCTGAAATGTTTTAAATCAGGTAAGATTTGACTTGTAGACACATTTTTGTCTAATAATCCAATTTTTGACTCACTGTGAGTCGTGGCCGACACATCTAGTTTAAATCAAACCTTCCTAGTGAATTTGATTGTTAAAATTTAGGTCAGTAAGCTGACATTTTAATACTAGGTTAATGTTATGTAAGAGCCACCAATTTTTTAGTTTGGAAGCACAGCTTTGCTACTGCAGATTTGGGTATATGATTTCACATATAACTATATATTCTTTCAATTGTCATCAGTGTGCTTATTATTAACAAAGAATACAATTCACTTAAAATTTTTCATACCATTCCAGGATCTAACGGAGGGATGTTTCCCTTATTATTTTGATTCCAGAATAATAAATTTTGAATATTAGTAACTGTACAATTAACCTACTAGGTCTATTATAAAAAAATGTACCTGTAGGTTATATTTTAAAAAAGTATGTATTGAATCTATAATGAAATGCAATCATTAAAAATAAAAATTTTATTATAACCATAACCTCTAAATTAAATAATTTGTTGACTGATGTCAATCGGCGTAAAAAAATGCAGTGAATTTTCCCTGGAAAAATTTGTGATGTTTTTCTTGGTATAATTATATAATAATAAAAAATTTCCAGTGTGAGAGAAATATTCAAAAAATGTAATTTATGTTAAAATTAATATTCTTAGACTTTCGAGACATATTTCATTTTGTGCTCTTCCTTAAGCTCAATTGAAAATCCACTTTATTTTTCTTATTTCCTAAAACTTCAATTCGCTATTTTGCATCCGTCTTCGGTTTCGTCATTAGCTAATGGCTTATATTTTAGTATCTATCATTTATCATGCCTTTGACTGGTATTTATATAGGACTTTAAAGGAAGATTTATTTATAGAAGTTATTAAGCTAGTCAATTTTACTTCAATAAAGAAAAATAATTTTTAAAAATTTAGTTTATATGAAAATCCGATCAATAACACAGTTCAGAGTTAAAAATTTTGTTGTAAATTTAATGAAACAACCAAAGAGATTTTAGGTTGCAATTGGAACCGTCAAACTTATTCCAAGCCATGCATGAAATTGAGTTTACTTATTTTAGTAACAGAAAAAATTAACCAAGGCGTTAGCTTTTGCTTAGCTATTGACTTTTCCAATGTAAAAAATAAAGATGAGGTAACGCGATAGCATTGTTAGGAAAGAAATGTTCTAGGTATATATAAATTTGCACAAATTGTGCTATATTAAAAATTTTGTACATACAGTGAGACCAGTAAAGTCCGCATAATATGGGATTTTTTTTATTAATAGCTTAATTCGAAATTTGACTTCGACATCAATTTCTGTTTCGATCGAAATGAGAATTAACCCAAAAAGTAGTAGTCACGTGATTAGCATTATTTGTAAAATTTTAATTTTTCTCCAAAATGAATTCAAAAGTAGGATTGTATCTCAAAATATCGATAAAAGTTATTAGAAGTTTTTCTAAATGCAATTTTTAGCCCATATGCAAAATTTCAGCTGCATATAGACTAAAAATTGCATTTAGAAAAACTTCTAATAACTTTTTTCGATATTTTGAGATATAACCCCATCTTTGAATTCCTTTTGGGAAAAAAATAAAATTTTACAGATAATGCTAATCACGTGACTACTACTTTCTGGGTTAATCTTCATTTCGATCGAAGCAGAAATTGATGTCAAAGTCAAATTTCGAATTAAGCTATTAATAAAAAAAATCCAATATGATGCGGATTTTACTGATCACACTGTATATATTAGTGCTACTAGCAACATTTAAAGCCAAAAAAGGTGATCGGAAACTTATCATTTGGAAAGGCAAGAAATAAGCGCCAAAACTGTTTTCGACGTTGTGTTTTACGAATGTTAATAAATAATTCAAAGTTGGGAAAATATTACTGTTTTTGACCGTAATTTAGGTTAAATTTTGATTAGATTTTAGTAGGTCAGCTAAATCTTGTTAACGTATGTCTGTATATCGCAATTTGTTAAGGTCTTCATTTTCAAACACGATTTGTTTATAGGAAGTATTCCCTAATGTTTACAATAATAAATTCGGTTAAATTAAACTGCTCTGGAAAATAAATGAATTACAGTGTCATCCTGTAACTCCTAAAGAAATCTTTGTTTTAATGAAGTAATTATTGAAATATATTGATCTCGGTTATGTCATCTTATTTTCATAGACAACATATAAAAGTGCCAACTATCTATTTCGTACTGATGGTGCAAAATTTCCTTACAGTATCATTTGTAAAAGTGTTTTACTTCCCAGTCAGAATGAGGCCGCATTCAATGAGTGAAATAACCAGTGTTGCCATTTTAAATCAGATAAAAGAAAGAAAGCATTAAAGTTCGTATTTGTAATTTAAAGAAATAAAGCTAGTTCCTAAAAAATTATTTTCTTTGAATTAATAAGCTAATTGGCGCAGTTGGTAGGATGTATTCATATTGATTTTGTACCGAGTAAATCAAGTTTGATCATTGATTTAGTTAACCATTTAACATTATGACTTTTCTGGAAGTGAAATGTGCGTTGTTTCAGAGAGTATTTTATCTAAAATTAGAAACTCCAATCCATCCAGGAAGTGTGACATTCACCATATGCAGCGAAAGCATGGAAAAGGAACTCAAATCGTCCTTTTCGGAAGAAGTCATTGTTTGGTTCAGTTGAACAATTCCGAATTATCAAAGCACCTTAAGAAAGAGTAATACACTTAGTTATGTAAGTGCATTGTTGATTTTTTATTAGAAGTCTTACTAAACCTAAGCACTAAGTCTTCAGCGGACTCGAACTCTACTTCCCAAATACAATCTGAAGTATCCCAAAAATTAGATTCTTTAATAAATTTTTTGTGTAATACAAATTCAAATTTAATAAATAATTGTTGAAAATTCTAAATGTTTTCACTAGAACAAACTGATTAAATTATATTATATATTTATAACTTGTCAAGTAACGAAGAAAGCACTGAAAAAGAGAAAAGTAGACTAAATGTAAATGATATTCATTTATTAAAAAAACAAAAATGCCTATTCAATTTAAGCCTAAATATTTAAGTTGCGATGGCAATCCCTATGGGTTAAACAGCTTTCAAAATACTCATCTTTTAAATTCGTTAGTAGGTAAACTTACACGAAACTTCCTAGGTCTATATATATATATATATATATATATATATATATATATATATATATATATATATGAAAAACTTATTGCGAACTGCAAAATAATCAATATAAATTAAGTGCAACTATTCTGATAAAGAACTGTATTAGTGTATAAATAAATCCTATTGAAACTTGTTGAGATTCAAATTGCATCAAATTAACTTAATAGTATAAAAACTACTTACAGGGGAAATGCTACCTTAATCAAAGATATCTTAAATTAAATAATTAATGTGTAAGAAATGATCTTTTCAACCTTACAAGGCATAAAAAATTCATTTGAACAATTCATAAGAACAAAAGATCTTGATTTAAAACTTTAGAAAATAATTTTATCTTTAAAAAAATAATGAAACAGGACTTTTATAATTAAAAGCAAATTACATATTTATTATAAATACCAAAGTTCAGGCGATGGAGAAAGAGTTTGTTTAAAATACTACATTACCAAAAAATGGTGTCATGATTGTTGTCGAGCAGCAGGGGGTCATTTCCGAAATAATTTGTTACGTAGAATTCGATTCGATCCATCACGTCAGGATTTTGAAATATTTGAGGTTATGTATCGAAAAAAATTGTTTTTTTGGGTAGTTTTGAGGTTATGTGTTGGATGCGCAAAATCTTTTAGGTCTTTTTTGCTAGCCGTATCATTTAATACTACTCCTACCTTGCAAAATAGGCTATCGAGCGGTCACATTACGGTCATTTTAAGTATAGATTAGTAGATTTTTGAGACCAATATTATTTTTAGAAAATTTCAATCCGCCATTTTGAATTCACCATTTTAAAAATAAAAATTTCTTTTTTCTGACATAATATTTGTAAGCAGAAACTCTGAAAACCTCAAGTGAAACTTTTTAGATACCAATATCATTTTCTATTAATTTTGATGTGCCATTTTGAATTCGTCATTTTTGAAATAGTAATTTGCTGACTTTATGCTCATACTCAGTGACCCCAAATACCCCCAAGTACAAATTTTGGAGAGAAATGTATTCGGTAGGAAAATGCATGCCTTAAAAGCTTAATGTGATGGGATCATAGACGTAAGAGAAATTAATATTACTTAATATAGAATATGTGGATCTCATAGAAGAAAGTTTTCGAGGAGCAGAACTTGTCTTTCCAATGGCGGAGCTAAGCACGATACTCAAAATGTCATTGAATACTCCTGTCACCTGACCGAAATTAGAAAGACAGGCCATGTTGCTCGAAAACGCTCTATCTCGTTTTAAGCGTGAGCCAACTTTTTTCTACAGGATATCCGGAAAATTGTGAGAAATCTTCCTGATATGAAAAAAAAACACGAGAAAGGAATATTACAAGTTCATAAAAACTTTTTGGGCTCCCAAAGAACTGCAATGAAATCAAGTTTTTTACACATAATTATTGAACCACTAGGTACATTTAAATTTTTTTTAATATGGTGTATACCAGGTAAGAGCCTTTAAATTACTGTCCAAGGAAATGTTTACTCACAGCTGCAGGGACGGACTAGCTGTAACACTTATGACCCTATTTTTTTTACACCCTGTATAATAAGAACTTTTGAAGAAGTTTTTTACATACCTGTAACTAATGACTAAAAATTATGTTCTCTTCATTCATGTCGCTAATCCTAACCGTTTTCGAAAAAACGCCATTTTATTTACATCATATATTTGACTTATTTCGATAAAAGATACTTAAATTAGAGTTTACCACTTTAGTTAAAAAGGTCTGATTTTGTGAATTGCAGTTCGGCGTAGGTTCGTAAAAAATGTGTGTTTTATTTTATTGGCACCAAAAGTGATTCTTTATTTGGATAGTAATTTACTGATTTTTGGATTCCATGGTAAAATTAATTGTGAAATAATTGATTATGCAAATATGCATCTGATGCATGCAGTATTCCTTTCACGTGTTTTTTTCATATCCGTGAGATTTCCCACATTTTCCCGGCCACCCTGTATAGGGCCCGCAGTCTATATTAAGTAATATTAATTTCTCTTACGTCTGTGATTGGAATATATTTCAATAACTTAAAATGGCCGTAACTTTGCAAGAAATAATTGTAGGTGAGTGCCAAATAGCTAATTTTGAACAGTATGAGTATAATTAAATAATTGCACTAGAAAAAAATACCAAGAAATAATTGTGCATCCCGTATATAACTTTAAAAGTAGCCAAAAGACATTTTTCGAGTACATAATCTCAAATATCTCCAAATTTTGACGTTTAAGACCAATTCCAACCTGGGATTCGGAATTTACGTGACAAATTACTTCGGAAATCATCCCCAGCTGCTTAATAATAGAATCTTGTAGATGTGTGTTACTTTTATTTTGAATATATTGTTCAATATGATTCCGTCATACTCATACTCAATCCCATATTCAGTTTTTGTTTTTTATTTTATAGATAAACATTCCATAATTCGTTAAACCGATTGCAATTCTAATAAAATCGTTTATTAAAATTAAAATAAACTCGAAGCCAAGTTGCCAATTAAATGCTTAAGTAGATTAAACCCAAGAGACACAAACGTAAATGATTTAACACTAAAATATTTAGATTATAAAACTGCAAAAGCTATTAGACACCACATCTGCGTTTATGTAAAAAAACGTTGATATTTTTACCTTCCTTAAATAATGTAAAATATATGTATGCACAAATAAATGCAAGTGTTTCAAAAATATACAATTTATTTTAAGATCAATCGCAGCAGGATTATTAGTTTATTTTATAATTTTTAACAGCTGACGAGATAATATTACGTTATTAGTGATAATATTAAACATGTTCCGTATGGTGTATATCAGTGGTTCCCAAGTGATAGGTCGTAACCTACAAGAGAGTTGCTTTGACTTTTTAAAGGGTTCCCGGTTATCAATTTTAAAAACCAAAATTAAATTTAAAATTTAAAGGTAAGTGATAAAATGTTAATAATTTAATTATGCTTAGTATTAAGGGCCACGTGTTAGTGGACGAAGGACGATGGTATTGCCTGAAAAGTCATGCAAAAATAAAAGCAGACTTACCAGTTACTTGAAAACTTGTTTATACATTTTTTTGAGGTTGCCGAATCCAAATCTGAAACTAAAATTGTAAAATATTAAAAATTGCGAACAAATGAACAAATTTTGCAAAACTACGTGAAAACTGCATAACTACAACAAAAACTTGTGTTCAAATATTTTTGAGGTTGTCAAAGCCGAACCTGAATTACAAATTTTAAAATATTCAAAACTGCAAATTTTAAGACATGATAATTTTTCAAAATTTTTTAAAAATTAGTTAACTTAAACAAAAACTCGTGCTTATATGTTTTCGTAACGGCTAAAATCGAATCTGAAGTAAAAGTTTTAAAATTTTCAAAAATTGAAAAGATTTTGCAAAACCATGTAAATATATGATCGACTAAGAAAAGTTGCTCTTATACGTCTTTGAGGCTTTTTAAAATGAATTTTTTTAATATCTGGAATTAAAATGACAGAAAAATACAGTATTATAAAGATAATAGCATAATTAAACTATATTACAGCATAGTATCTTTATGGTTAAAATTTATAACAGCTCCTGCACTATACACACTCGCATGCACGCAAATATTCTGTAGAAAATTCAGAGAGGTGCATCATATCGAAAACTAAATATTTTTCTGAACAGTTTATAATGATAAAACAATCGACATTATGCAAAACAAATATAGTTTTTACAGAAAATGTCGCGTCATTAGATTTACACAATCTTTATTTAATAATGTAGCTTCTTCAATCACAACATTGGAAAGTAGAGATGAAGGGCCGCTGTCGATTTCTCGGAAAATAGAGTGAAAAATTTTTAAGATTTGGCAATTTACAAAGTCGATGAGAGCAATTCGGCTAAAATATTTTCAAGAAGGTAGCACTTTTGGTTATACTGGAAGGTGATGCCTTTTTGATTATTTTAAATGGAATACCCTATATATTATTTCAATTCTAAATTCTACGCAAAGTTGTAAACATATTTTATGTATTGTGTCTTATACGCAAGTCTAACTGTTTTTGACATTTTAAATTTTATGTCAAAATGGCCTTTGCTGGCCTAAACATAACTATCAATTTGTCCTATACGTAAACTTTCATTATTTAATTGGGGTTGGTTTTCTTCTAGAAAGGTCTACTTTAGTGAACTGTGTTAATATTTTAATAATAAATAAATACAGGGTGACGAAAAACTTAAATATTAACTTGAACAGTCAATAAAAGTAATTTTTTAAATTGTAAACCTTATATTTTTATAATGTTCTCTTATTTAGCATTAAAAATAAGGATGACTATGTATAAAGTTGTCTATCCTAAAAATTTTGAAATAATTTAACATTTTTGTATCGTTACAGAAAACAACTTATTTCAATAAATGTTAAAATTTCCACACTGAACTTCCAAAAATTTTTCGCATCTCCGAGTTAGTTCGTCATGGATGGCCGCTTTAACTGAATGTGAAGATAAATTTTCGAACGCGTACCTTACTCTCGCCATACAGTGCTCGATACTTGTCACTGGATTACAATAAACGATGTTTTTTTATCGTTCCTCATATAAAATAATCTAAGACAATCCAATCAGGAGAACGAGGAGACCACAGAAAAGGCCCATTGTTGGGAATCCACTCGTCGCAAAATGTTGCTTGTTAGAAGTTAGTAACTCGAACGGTTCTGTGTGGTTGGGCACAATCATGTCGATAAAAATTTTGCCTGTGTTCCGCTAGAGGTAAATTGCTTAAATATTAATTGTCTAGCTCTTCTTGAATATTTGAAAATGACTTTCGGTGATCCACTATTGGACCTTGCGGGACATCCATAATATGACACTGCGAAAAATCCGATAAACTAGGACAGCTGGAAGAATTCAAACGATAAGGAATAATAAATAATTCTTCCACTTTCTTTATTTGAAAAAATGACTTCGCACACAATGATGTTGAAAATAGGCTTGAAGGTCAATTTTGCCTCAAAATCTGTGCATTTTATCTAGTACTTGTTGAAAGGAAGTTTTGGAGTTGCGACACGACTCGTTAACGCGGGGTATACTTCCGGAAAAATCATGACCTCATTTTTCGTGTCATGCTCCATTCTTGTCCTAAAGTTTCCATGCTTTCTTTTCGAATATGCATCTACTTACCCCTGCGAAAGTAGATTTTCAACTTTTCTTCAGATCAAGATGAAACGCAGGAATAAGATTGATGTTTAGGATTACATGAGATTGGTCTTGACAAAAACCCAATCAAGAATTATAACACTTGTCAAGCAGATGCAAGCTAAATCATCAAATTAATCATTAAAAATTTATACTTAATAAAAAATATTTCCTCAAATATACTTTTTCAAACCTCTTAGTTCTTGCTTTATTTATCAAATATGGCGGACGGGTCGAGAATAATTTGAAAAAATCGAAAAAGAGTAGCAACTGAAAAAAGGTTTAGAACTACTGGTGTGACTCATTTAGATAATCATTTTTATACCGAGTAAAATATTTTTATTATCAAGATATCAGTTTATATTTGACATGTTCTTGAAATTATTCCTCTGCGGTTCATCTGACAGATACATATTTTATTAGCTTGCATTAGGAGAGTGCAGTTGATAGATTTTGTCTATTTCTATGCAGATGTTATTATATAAGAAAACTACGAAAAATACTAGAAAAAGTATATAGCTTGTCATGATAGAAGCAACTGATTCTGTGTTGTCTGGTAACGTTCATTACTGACATCCTTCTTCTACACTGTAAAAAGAAAATGCATTAAATTTCATTATTTACTAAATTTCGAACTCATTGGTTCTCGTCAATACTGGGAAGATATGTACACCTCACCATAAGAAAATTGAGTGCTTTAAGCAATTGATATCAGATGAAGGAACGCCTACTTTGGGTGGTACCTCTCATGTGTACACTACTTTGATCCATCGACAGTTTTTGTTGCATATGGTACATGGTATCTTCTAAGAAATTGTTACCATCTTGTATCCAATCTTGTTTGCGCCTTTCGGAATTTTTATAGAAAAATTGCTTAGGCACTTGAATGGAGTCGGTAGAGGTTGAATCCAAGTACGTAACACACGAGTAAATTGGTTGAATTTGTTGTCTCTCTGTATACGCTAGCGGTTGGTTTCTATAACCCAAAGGCCATAAATCAGGGAATTGGCGTTGTGATAAAGAGTTATTCAGGGAATTTTCCGGTAGAATCATAGGCGTAACGTCGTATGATCGAAGTTTGTTTTCCCTACAAGAACGCCATATCGGATCAGGGATGGCATGACGTGCATTTGGTGATTCGCTTTCGAACTCGAGGTTGACGCGTCTACTGAGTCTATCGGTATGCGTGACAGGGTCATCAAGGTCTGAGATTCCGCTGAATATTTGTTCGTTCATTTTGGTAGTGTTGTTGTTGAAAGGAAGGGCACTCAGCAGGGGGTGCCGGAGAGGACCCACCGTAACCTCCCGACCTAGGAAAAACCCAGGCCGCCTCACCTTTCTTGCTGTTGTTTTGTGGCATGGTATTGTGTTGAGCTATTTGCTCTTAAATTTGGAAGAATAGAAGTGTTTTTTGTTTGAGCCAAAATTCAAAATTGGGGTGTTTATTTAAAACAAGACGCGTATTGGAAGTGAGCCGAAGTGCTCTCGGGTCTTGTGCAATGAGATTGGGGAGTCTAGTTATTGGAAACTTTTTTTGTTGCAACTTAGTAATTGTGATTTTTTTGTGTAAGTTTGTGAACGAGAAAGTCAATCTAAATTTGTAAATTTGTTTATCTTTTTCTGTCGGAAAAGATTTCGCAAATTTAAATTTATTTCACGTTTTTGTGTATCCGAAATCCGGTTGCCTTCTGCGAAATTTCGAGATATTTATTTTCACGGTAATTTGTGGGGATAGTATGTTAATTTTCGCGATTGATTTTTTTTATGCCAAAATTTTTTCAAGTTTTTACCAATTAAAAAAAAAATTCGCGCGGAACCAGCCTTAGAAAAGTGTTTTTCTAAGTATTATTTGGTCGTTTATGTTATATGGGGTTGGTTCAAGGCTTAAAAAAATCGTTTAATGTTTATGGAGGGTGAGTTATTTGGAAAACTCGTTTATTTAATATTTTCGCGAACTTTATGACGGTGATCCGTAATTGCAACACCAGTTCGCGTATGCAATTACGAATAACGTTCGTCTTTCGAACTATAGTATATCGGGCTCTGAGGTTTTGAAACCTATCTTACCTTTAGCACTACGAATTTAATCAGAGGAACCCCGATATACCGTATTTAATCCGATTTATGCAAGAAAACAAAAAATTTAATGATTTTTACTGTCTTCAGGCGCCCCAGCTTTTGGCAATTTCCCGGAAAAAAGCTACTAGTTCGTCCAGGGGCCTCGGAGGTACTTTATTTTAAGATTAAAATTAATACTAATCCTTTCCGTCACGCAGCCGTCTAATAAGATCGTCGATATTGATATTTTCTGGGCTATTCAGCCTTCCTGAAGCGATATATTCTTGAATTTGTCAAATTTCTTTCTAAAATGCGAATTCCTTTTAAAAAAATACGAATTTCTCTCGAAAAAATACAATATTTGACAAATTCGGTCACTTTTCTTCACAACAGATGTATTTTTTCTTTAAAACTGTTGATTTCGTAAATTTTTCTATCTTCCAAGAGCATATATGAATGACAACTATTTTTTGGCTAACGATTGCTCAAAAAGTAGGGTTTATATATTTTCCGAGAGCTTTTTTTACTCTCTTGTGTATGACCAATCAGAACAAAGCGAACTTTCGATTCGACACTTTTTCTGCTACGCTGGAACTTAATAAGAAAATTGCATTGTGCGATTGCCGTCATTCTATCGGTCGGATCGTAACGAATCTTTCGGCATTCGATTGGATTTTTCATTACGCAACTTCTCATTCCATTGTAAATTTAGTTATTGGTGAGGGATATTTACAATATTGATATAATACTAA
Organism: Diaprepes abbreviatus; assembly: GCA_034092305.1. Taxonomy (NCBI): domain Eukaryota; kingdom Metazoa; phylum Arthropoda; class Insecta; order Coleoptera; family Curculionidae; genus Diaprepes; species Diaprepes abbreviatus. The sequence continues at coordinate 9,660,849 of JASJET010000200.1, forward strand.
ACAAAAAGTTTAATACAAGTTGCGCCATCTCCCGGAATTTCATGCAACGTATATTGAATAATAATATAAATTCCATTAGTATTAGGGTATATGTGAATTAGTTTTAATGTACGGAAATTGAAATATCTTTTCAGTTACTTAATTGAAATTTAAGATATTATTTAATAAACTTTAATGTACAATGAACTGATATTTGAATGAATTGCTTTAAATTAAAAGTAAATGTGAATTATACACGATTTTTGGTACAAAATCATTTAATTTGATGTAGAATGGGCATTAAATTTGGATTAAATTTAAAGTTATTTTTAACAGTGTACTCGACTAAAATTTAATTTTAATTCGTTCATATTTTAACGTTTTATAAAGGATTTCTAGAACAAAAAATTAAATTTGTAAAATTGGAATATCACGCTGTCATAAAATGCATTTTCGTTTGGAATTGAACCCCTAGGAATAAGTCCTTTTTAGCGGTTTGCACATTAACCATCTGATCGCTCAAGAAGTCAATAAAATGGCCTTTTTTAAATGGAACATAAATGCTTGTGCCTTGTTCTCGATTTATTAAAACAACATTAACATTTTTGCATAATCTTTTAATCCACAAGATTAAAATTTAAATCTTGCTTATTTTATATTAAAATACAATTTGCTTTCCATTCCGGCCACTTTAGTGAAAATAACTAATATCGGTGTTTTGCAAAAGCTTACTAAACTTTAATTAAATTATAGATTATTCCTCGTCCTAACTATAAAACTCGATAGTTCCATTGTCTATTCAAAAACAAAAACAAAACATGTTGATGATTTAAAGGCCAGATTACATTCACACTAAATGTAAGTATCGACTTTTCTGAACATGGGAATATAATTTCAAACTCGCATCAATCATTCTGTTTTAAAATAGGAATGTTTTACAAAAATAGTTAAAAGTTCGAAAATGTAATTTGTTTTAAACGCACTTTAAATAAAAATAAAAAATAAGCAGACTGTAAAGTAGTAATTACTAGTTTAATACTATAATCTAAAAATCTGATAGTTGGACTATTTAGGATTGCCCCTCCCCCTCTCCACATGATTAATGATTTGCTTCTTTCTACATTTTTTTGCGTCTTGCATCAAAATTAGCAACAAAAAAACAACAAACTCTGTTTGTTGTTAGTAAACTTTACATTATTTATTTCATCTTACCAAAAAACTTTATCGAAAGTGTAGTGTAGTTAACATAAAACCACTTCAATTATACAGGGTATGTAAATTCCTTTTAACATATCCCAGAATTGTAAGCAGTTTTAAATAACATTTGTTAGAGATCTCATCAGTAACGGAACTATGGCCATTTTAAATAATATAAAATATCAAACTATTTACTATATGAGTGAATCCAGACCTGTGTGCTTATTTAATTCTTTGTCTGTGTTTACGGCAATCTGGAACCCAAAATAATAACTTCATGGCTAAAAATCACTTTAAGTCTGGGGACATTATTATTGGTCCATTGCGACCTATTCTTCTTACCTAATTTAAATAGTGCCACACCACAAAATAAGGTGAAGGACTGATCACATGAGTTGCTTTAAGCCTAGCTTACGCGATGCTTGTTTTCCTGTAGGATTGTTTAATTTAGCTGCTGAGTTCCTGCCAACTGTAATGGTGGATGTTGTGATGCTTTCTCTGCGATGTTGTCTTTACAGGCTAGCGTTTTTGGGCTTGACTTATAGATAATTTTGACGCGTGCAAAGTGATAGTTTGGATAATAAGACGCCATGGTAAATATTTTTTTTATAAAAAGTCTGTTAATATCAGAGCTGTTAATTATCGAGTTTATAAATTTATGATAAATTATAACTATTATTTAAATAAAATTTCTTTAGAATAAAATCATAAATGACCATAAACAAGGCGATATTTTTTGTTGAAACAATTTTCTCATTGCTCAAATCCACCATAAAAATAGGCCCAAAAAACAGTACATGATTTATCGCGAAATTTTAACATAGATCCAAGTAACGGATCTCGTAGTGATGCATAATTGCAATCAGTACGTTTGCCGTCAAAGCTCCCAGCACGTAATCTAGAAGTAACGGTGATGTGGCCTAACCTTTAAATTTAAGAGTACATCTTGTCAATTATTTTCAAAAAATGTCTTAGAGATCGTAGAGCACGATTCTAGCTTTGATTTCCCACAATTTTACCTTATTTTTCTAGGAAATTAAAAAAAAAACAGTTAAAATATATTGCATGTAAAATATATCTAATATTTTTACACACATTTTAGCAAAGAAATTAAGAAAACTTATATTTTCGATGAAAAAGCAAAAATAAATTTCATAAGCTTCGTTCATACTTTTACTACTTAAAAAGCTTAAAATTTCTTGCGACGCTGCCAGATGTAAAATATTTTCATGTAATAAATTTATTTTTAAAAAAATATTTAAATTTGTCCACCTCAGGGAACAACCAATATTAATTTTTTTTATTTAAAGACTGGTCTAAAATAATCCCAAAGAAGTAAAATTTTGGGTCTTCAGATTTAGCTTGATTTTAGTTCATGAAACTGATTTAATTGAAACTAAAACTATCTTGAACTAAACCAAACTAACCTGAACTGACCTAGATATATTAATAAAAAATGTTAGTTTCCAATACACAATGACGTGGAGGCGGGATAATTTCTGGCGGATAAGGAAAGTCTGCACCTAATAATAATATGATTTAAAAAATTATAAGGCTAAGATGATTAAAAATGAATTAGGGTTATGGTAGAAATAAGCTACCGTTTGGCAACAGAATGATACAAAAACTAGACGGTACTAAGAAATATCTAGTAAAACAAATTATTATTAATGTTCTTCATCGTTCACAATAGCCGTATTATTCGCCGAACATTTCTTTATACATCCTTAATATGTTAATAATGTTAGTGTTTCAATTATGATATAGTTAGTTCAGTCTGAAATATTCAATAGAGGATACGAATGAGGGGCGGATCCAGCCTCTCTCTTTGGGGGGGGGGGGTGGATATCAAAAAAGTACAGTATGGCAAGCGTAAGCAAATTGTCGACGGAGGGGGGGGGGGCGAGGCCCCAGCAACGTTCTCATTTCCAGTATAAAAGGCAGGGTCGGGTCTATTTATCTAAATCTGAAGCTCTTGGAGAGGGGGGGGGCAATCAAAAGAAAAAGCAAGTTGCCGAAAGGGGGGGGGGGAGAAAGCGAGTAACATACACATTCCTAGTATAAGAGGTAGAATCGGGTCTATTTTCCTGAACTCAAAGCTCTTGAGGGGGGGGGGTATAGCAAGAAAAAGGAATTGTCAATGGGGGGAGTGCCAGCAGCATACACATTTTTAATATAAAAGACAGAATCGGTTCTATTTTCCTAAACTGAAAGCTCTTGGGAAAGGGAGAGGCGATCCCAAGCATACACATTCCTATACTCTATTCAAGAACTAGAGAGAGTAATAAATCTGTTACTAAATGCTTCAACGTACCTGCTCCAGTACCGCAGATAACTGAGGACTGTCGTAAATCTAATTATATTTAATTATATTTCGATATTATAAACTTTTATAAGTTTACTGCAACAATAAAATTTCTGATAGTTCAATTTAATTTCTGTCAGTGAGCAAAGTACACCTTACAGTGTGTCCTTAGTGATTTATCTTGTTTGTGCTTGTTTTTATATATTATTTGAGATTAGTGAGAAACCAAAAGATATGGCTTCCACATCTATATTTATTCCTAAATCGTTAAACCAGGGCATTTTTTCCTCAACGAAAAACTTACGACGATGAATGTTTATGATGCCTTAAGAAATCAATATCTAGATAATAATGTTACAAACTCTGTTTAAATGTGTTCCAACATGACAGGAGTTGGAAAATCAATTATGTACCGAATACTGAAGGAGAAAAAAACGACTGGAATTGTTAGTATTTCCAAGCCACATGCGATCACAGTCAGACGAAAAACCTCGTTGGAAGAAGAGATGTAAACTGCAATAAAAAGAGTTGTACATACATTTTATTATGAGAAGCAGTTCCCGACCGTCGACAAAATTCTAACTAAACTCAATGAAGATCAGGATTTACCTGAAATTAAAAGAATTGAGCTCTGGAGATTGCTCAGAGAACTTAATTTTTGCTGGGAAAAACCAGATGGGAAATCTGTTCTTATAGATCGTCCGGAAAATGTCCCTTGGAGAAGGAAATATCTCTCTCAAGGAAAAGGTAGAATAACACAACTTACAAAATTAGTAATTTAACTGAACTTTTGAAAGATTTTTTTGAATAAAGTTATTGCAGAAAATTGGGAAAAATCCATATAATAAAAGAATAAAAGAAAATGTGGAAATTCGATCTTATGATCGGTGAAATAGAGGAACCAATTATAATTAATTTGAGCGAATATAGCTTTCCTGATTTTAATTACGAATTAGATTCGTATTGTTTACCAGCCTAAACACAATTTATTATTTAAATTTTCTGTAACATATAAAAATTAATTACGTTTGAATCTCTTTTTAGTGTTTAATTGTAATTCTGCAAATGGTTTAAGAAATAAATAAATTGAAACGTCAAATATCCTAAAAATGTTTTTAATTAATAATAAAATGACCGATAGCCCCAAAACTTTTTTTATATTATATGGACGAATCTATTTTTTGTAAGTATTTAAATTATAACTTAGAGTTTTTTGAGAGAAAAAGGCTACGTTTTAGTCTGAATGTGCCTAAAATGGTTTCTATGCCAAAACTAAAAATAATAAAAATACAGTTGTGATTTGTGTTAAATATGTCAAAATTTATATTTTCCAATGTATGTGAATTATTAAGAAATCATGAGAAATAAAATGATATTATAAAAACTTTTTATTTTAAGTTTATTACCGAAATAATATTCTATGCCATAAATATTTAGTGATAAAATAAACCTCCTTCCGACGCCTATGACAAGGAATAAAATCCTTTTTAACACTTCCCACATCCAAATATCTATTGTTATATACCCCAAATAGTCCATTATTATAGCCCGGTATTTTTGATTATAAAATTTCTAACCCATTCCTATGAAAAATATACGTGTCTAATAGATTTTGCCAAAGACACCGGACTAAAGAAATTTCTTGAATAAACTATACTGCAAGAGGCAAAATCGGGTCTATTTTCCTGAACTCAAGACTCTTGGGGGGGGGGGGGCGATCGCCCCCCCCCCCTTGGATCCGCGCCTGATACGAATTAGGCCGAAATTAAGGATTAAACTAAAAAGTTGAGTGTTTATAAACTCTTTAGATGTTAATTGTCAATTCTTATTTGCGATTATGAACAGACGAAAGTAAAGTGTATGATTTAGCTTGCAGATGAAAATTTAAAATGTAAGTATCAACTATCCAATAAGGACTTACCTTTATTTAAATCCCTTTATTTCCAACTATTTTCAGGTTATTACATGTTCATAAATATTTTTGTTCCATAAATATTTTCGTTGATCACATCAATAACTGTGAGGGAATTACGTTTTTATCCAACTATACACTTTACGAAACTATAAATTAGGCCAGTTAAGTATTTAGAAACATTCATCAACAAATTTATACAATTAAAAACTTGCTTCGGAACTGGTAATAATAATGGAAAAAAAACTAAACGTCAAATATTTTAATATCATTGTCCAAGCATTAAGCGTCAAATGTTTAATGTCATAGTCAAGGCCTGCGTGGCAAAAACGGAATGATTTGAATAATAGCGAATTTAAAAATTACGGTCAAAGCCTACTTCACAATAATTAAAAATTTTTCAGTCGGATTTACTAAGAAGGTTTTAACCCCTTAACCTAATTTATTTGCCATGAAAAATATCTTTTAGCCTGCCACTTTTGTTTTGCGTATTTATATTACATATGTCAACAAATAAACACTAATATAGGAATATTAAGGATAATAACCTAGCCATAAGCATTTGAAATATATCAGAGAAACAACTGTATTCCGAAAATAAATAAAATTCTCCATTTCTGCCGGTTCAGTATTAAAAGACAATGATTTTTTATACATGTATTTTTAGGGTTCAAAACTTGCTTGACTTATTGTTAATTTTGCCAATTTAGAACGATTTTAAGGTTAGAAAATGTTAGTGAATTACGGGTTTGATTTTATAACAAAGCATATGTATATTCAATTATTAACTCCTATAACCTCCTTTTTATGTTTGTTAAGTTTCATCGAAATTGATTTAGCCGTTTCTAAGATTAGCCTAGATAAACAGACACCTGTATAGATTTCCCAGTGGTTTACGGGCATCTTCTATTTATAGTTTAGTTATTCTAGCAAGTGTTTCCGGAAAACTAAGGAAAAATTGTGGAAAACAGAGGCCAGAATTCTGTTAGACTTCGAAATAGGAGACTTGCAAAGAAGTTTTTTTTTTTAAAAACGTCGATTGGCTAGATTTCACTTAATCGAAATAATTATTGAATTTGTAACAATATCTACAAACACCCGGAAAAAAAGAAAGAAAAAACCAAAACCTTCTAAAAGAAGGAAGTTCTCAATTCGTCGAGTATGTATGTTTTTTTTTATGTATTTACACCGATTTTAATGGATTTTTTTACGTTATGTTCAGGAACATGCTACGGTAGTCCCATATTTTTGTGGACGAAATTGGTGCAGTAAATTCCAAGATGGCGCTGACAATATGGCGGGTAAAAAAATTATTTTTTTCCGATTTTCTTCAAAATTGGTACGGGGGAATTATTGGGGTCGTACACAACGAATCTGAAATTATTTTAAAAAAAATTAAATATGGCGGATTCAGGATGGCGGATTTAAAATTCCACACCTCTCGATTTTGTCTAAAATCAATATAGGGGGGTTTTTGTTAGTGCTAATTACGAATCTAGGATATTTTTTGAAAAACTCAATCTGGCGGATTCAATATGGCCTCCTGAAAATTTTACATTTTTCGATTTTCTTTTGGGGTTCTTGAGAATGTAAATTATGAATTTAAAAGTATTTTTTCAGGATTCAATATGACGAATCCACTATAGCGGACTAAATATTCTACATTTTCCGATTTTGTTCAAAGGTGGGAGGGAATCGTTTTAGGGTTTTTTTAGGGTGTTGTATTACGAATAGAAAGTTAACTTTTTACAACTATTAAGTTAATAAAATACAATATGATAAAATTGATATGGAGGGGTTCTTGGGGGGTATACAAACTCAATATGCAATATATCGGGCTAAGAAATTTACGTCTTAAATACTTTAAATATCGATATTGGAATGTTTTAGGGTCTATATTACGAAACTAAAATTAATTTGAAATTTAAGATAGTGGATTTACTGTGACAGACTAATTGTTTGACCCCATTTCACTGGTATTTGGAGAACTCTAAGAATCAAAGAATTTTTGGTGGTTCATTTTAGGGTGATATACAACTTTGGATAAATAGGGTAATTTTTTGCCACCTTGGAGTCATTGCGAGGTAAATTAATCTCGATTAGTACTTAGTTCAAGTAATTTATGGATATTATAATGAATTCAAAACTTAAAATCGAAAAATAAAATTTTTATAAAAAAAAATGAACCGATCTCTAAAAGTGCGCTAAAAAGTGAAAAATGACCATAAATTTTTATATGAAATTGAAATTTTTGAAGCCAAATTATTTCTAAATAAAATAAATAACTACTAATATATACAAATTATGGTAAGAAAGTTCACATTTTATCAGATATTAGTTTGGCACCGACTTCCAAAATTTCAATTTCATATAAAAATTTATAGTTATTTTTCACGTTTTAGCGCACTTTTAGAAGTCGGTTCAATTTTTTTTTATAAAAATTTTATTTTTATCTTATTGTTCAAGCCATAAGTAAAAATAATGACATAAATTCCAAAATGGATGACACCTACCCAGAGGTGTTGGGGGAAATGTAAGAACAAACCCTACATATAATGTAACAGCAAAAAATAGATTGGAGCCAAGAGAGAGGGGTAAGAGTTTGCTAAAACAGGTTTTTTGAATCTACAACCCAAGAAACACACTTTGGAAAAAAAAGTTTCAAATAAAAGTTGTAGAGATTTTAAAAACCTACAATTTGAGCTGTGTGTGATCATTTTTGTTAATTTATTATTGCAAACTGGTCAAAAACCCTCAAAATCGACTATTTTTTTCATATCAATTATTTATTGCAAAATTAACTTTTTTTGCTTTTAAAGGGAAGTCCTCGTCTTTCTGAATAAAATGATATTCTATAATAGTAAATCGCATAATTTGTTGCTGAGATATTGCTAATTGCTACAGAAATAAAGAAATTCTTATTTTTTTTACTGACATTTTGATTTTTAAAAATTTCGCACTACTCCGGTGATTGTATAGATGTCGTTTGACTGGCGATATTTTTCAGGCTGGCATCGAAGTCGGCAGGATTTTAATATCCTACCGACATACTTAGGAAAATATATTTTATATAGTAGTTGTTTCCCGCGAATGTTGCTTTCGGTTCGATACAGCTCCACTGGTGGTCGAAACGCGTATCGGGAGAGGACCAGAGTTGTATTTGCAGAAAATCAACTGTTTGTATATATCCTTCTCTTTTGTTTGCTTGAAAAGATAATACACATAAACAACTATATATAAACATTCCTGCGCATGAGCCAAGCTGATCAAGCTTTAACTAATTTATGTGCCGTCGTTCATCTACCTATAAAACCCGGAAGTTCCGCTCCATATTGAAAAACAAAACATTTTGATGATTTAAAGCCTGGATTACATTCACACTGGATGTAAGTATGGATTTTCCAGAATATATGGAAACATTATTCGTAACTTCCCATTAATCTTTCTATTTTGAAATAGGAAAGTTTTGTTTAAAAAATAGTATATTTTAAAAGTTTAAAAACGATCATTTATTCTAAATAGTGATTTCTAACCGGTAAGTCGTGATCCATAAGAGGGTCGCCTTGATTTTTTTGGGGGTTGATGGTTATCAATTTTAAAAACCAAAATTAAATTTAAAATTTAAAGGTAGGAGATAAAATGTTAATAATTTATTTATGCTTGGCAACACGCAATTCAGCATTCAAAAATTTCTACAGACGACAATTTTGATTCATTCGATATACTTGATATACGTAACAGCCATTTTTTCAGAATTCGATAAAAAACGAATAATCAATATGAACCCACAAGCACCAAAACTCTATGGCCTGATAAAAAATCACAAACCAGGAAATCCCATTCGCCCAGTCGTTTCATACATAAATAGCCCCATGAGAGAACTCAGTATGAAACTAAATTCATTCTTCAAACAAATAAGTAACTTTAAATCAAGTCACAGTTTAAATAATTCAGTAGATCTCGTCCAAAAACTAAAAAACATAAAAACCTCAGATAATTTCTTACTAGTTTCTTTTGACATAAAAAGCATGCTTTCTAATATTCCAACAGATGAATGTTTTATACTTATCCAAGAAATCTTACAGGAACGAAATATAAATCCAATAGTTACTACTGAGATCTTGTCCTCTTTTGAACTTTGCCTATCACAAACCTATTTCCAGTTTAATAACAAATTTTATTTACAAAATTCAGGCCTACCAATGGGTTCTCCTCTTAGCCCTCTCCTAGCAGACATTTTCATGTCAAACATAAAAATCAAAATTCTTAATTCCCCTTTAAGCAAAAACCATGTTCAATTTTAGTAGAGATATGTAGATGATGTTCTAGCATGTTTTAAAGGCACTACTAGACAACTTCAAAAATTCCTACAATACATTAACAATTGCCATCCAAAAATTCAATTTACTCTGGAAACTGAAAATAATCATAAAATAAATTTTCTTGATCTCAACATATCTCACCTCAATAATCAGTGTAATTTTAAAATTTTTAGAAAACCAACGTTTACAGGTAATACTATATCTAATGATTCTTTTCACCTCTTACAAAACAAAATGGCTGCATACAATTCAATGATACATAGAGCATTCTCTTTGCCTCTCTCTGAAGAAGATCTTCAAGAGGAACTAGATATCATTGAAAGGATTGCAATATCAAACAATTTCTCCCAACAAACCATAAAGAAATTAATAACTAAAAAACAAAAACAACTAGCTTTTAATTCAATATATCCCAAAATAAAAAATGATAAAGATAGTTCATCTTATATATCTTTGTCATACTGTGGTACCCTATCAGGAAACATAGCTAATACTCTTTCCAAACATAACATAACAGTAGCCTTTAAATCTCAACACAATCTGTCCACTATCCTTTACAATGCTAAAGATAAAATTAATAAATTTGATAAATCAGTTTATAAGTTAAAATGTTCAGAGTGTGATAGCTTGTATATTGGACAAAGTGGTAGAAGCTTTAAAACTCGCTTTTCAGAACACCACCGATCATATAGACTACAAAAACAGATTTGAGCTTTTCCAACTATTGCTTAGAACACAGCCACAGTTTTTCTGATTTAGGCAACACTGACATATTACATTATTCAACAAAGGGCCAAAAGTTAAATATTCTTGAATCTTTAGAAATATATAAACATAGTAAAAATAAAAATGTAAATTTGCTTACTGACCAGACAGGGCTTGGGTTTTTCCCGTTATTTGTTGTCGCCAAATAATAATTAGTTCCCGAAATTTAGTACCTCCCCTTCGTAATAATGTAATTTCTCAGGTAGTTTTTATTTATTGTTAAATTTTCTCATGTTTCTGTATTGAAGTCTACCTTTGTAATTCAGTTCGAAAATGACTTTGTGAGTTGAAACTGCAGACGCAGTTTTCTTAATAAATTTAGTGGTATAAAACATAGTAGTTCCTTTTTAAACATTTCCCGAAGATGATTAACTACTACATAGTAACGGCTACCAGCATCAACTTTTTATCAAATTTGTCTTTCAGGCGGTCGTAAAGGTTACACAGCGGGGAGAATTGTAATACATTAGTTCTTGGTTTCGGCAAATAGAAAAACACTGGAGATCCAGTTCTCTCTGGAACATGAAGATGAACTCTCGTGAGCAAATCAGTTGCTTATTAACCTGTTTATACAAAAAATATTCAGGAGACCCGTTACTGTTCTTCTGTAGAGTTGTGAAATTAAATCTTGTGTGTGGCTTTTGTGAGATGTAGTAGGCATTGGATAAAATCTATCTGATTTAAGGCTTAAGAATCTTAAGAAACGATACAGAATTTTTTAAAATTTATTAGAATGTACATGGTAATACGGATATCAGATAACTGACGCATATTCCAATCTGTTCATGACCTGGAGCGACTGAAATTCATGACTAAATCTCACTAGAAAGCCCAGCGTTCGGTAAGATCTCGATACTGTATCATTAATATGATATGATGAAATGTGAGTCTGCAGTCAAACGTGACGGTCCTTAATGTAGTAAGCTCGCCTTAGAAAAGCACCGGAGATCCCATAATCATGCAGCAGAGGCATTTTACTTCTTGAGAATGACATAACATTACACTTGTCTACGTTCAGAGTCAGTTTGTTTTTTAGATACCAAGCATTTAATTTCATGAGATCCAGTTCTTGGCTCAAACAATCGCCAGGATTCCCTATGTCCCGGAATATCTTTAAATCGTCCGCATAAAGTAGGCAGCTGCTATTCAACTCACATTGTGATATCGTTAATAAAAACGTTAAAAAGTAAGGGACCCAAAACATATCCTTGAGAAACACTCGACGTTACTACAAAATTATTAGATCTATGACCACATTATTCAACATAGTGAGAGCGGTTTAATAGGTAACTTTTGAAAAATCTAACAAGATTGTCATTAAAACCAAAGTCTGACAATTTGGAAAGTAAAACACCATGATGAAGTCGATTAAACGTTTTGGAAAATTCTGTGTAAACGATTACGAATGCCTGAAGCAATACGCTCTGAGATATACCGTGACCAATCTTTGTACTATTACATAGTATATCTCAAAGCATACATGAAAAAAAAAACATGTCTTCAAACACTTCTAGAAAATACAAAGCGACGATTTTTTCAGTTACGGTGTTTTCTAAGTTGTTTTAATGATCCCTAGACTAAAATCGTATACAATAATTTAAAAAATTGTTTAAACAAATGTAATAAAAATTGTTTAAATAATTCATTCTTACTATTCAATAAACAAAACACAAAATGAAAATTTTTGCCATATCTGTGTGCTCTAATTTTTTTAAAAGATCCCTTGGTTAATATAGTGAACTAAAATTGAAATAAATATTAAAACATTTGCTTAAATAACTTCTTTTATCAATTTATTGTAACAAAATAATAAACAAAACAAAAAAACATAGAATTAAAATTTTTGCAGTTATTGTTAAGTTATTTTACTTATCTCTAGACTAAAGAGAAACACTAAATTTGCAAAAAAACTGTTTAAAGATTTGTTTCAACATTTTGACCATTATAACTGACATTTTACTACACTGTGCTTGATTGTTTTCTTATCGAGGCTGAATTTGTTGTTACCTTTTTTCTCAGGTAAATCTCGGTTTTTCTGTCTACTACTATTTGAGATTATTTTTGGGTTGCCTAAATTACTGTGGCTTGAAATATATTTCCTTAATTTAAAAATAACAATCGCAGTACTTTATAATTCTTGAGGGGAAGATGCTAATGATTAATGAATTAGCTTATTTAACAAATTTATTTTAGCTAATTGTCATTTTTGAGCTGTCATTTCTTTCTAAAGTGTCAATTGAACGCGCCTAAAAGAAGTAGTGTTGTGCGCAAGCAAGGATCTTGGTTATAAATGGAGGCCGTTTGACCTTTACTTTGACTTTATCCTGTTCGACTCTGCTGAAGAAGCTGAAGACTTCCATCTCTACTTATTTGAACCATCCTTTGGGATTTGGGGCTGGCATTTTTATGTTATTTTTACCGGGATAAACCTGGAAACAGGGATTTTGGGAGGTTCTCACGTTTCGAAAAGGGAATTCTGTTAGACCTCATCATCATCGGTGTTTTCTTTCCACCTACAGGTTTCCGTTCACCTATGGTTTTTTTTTTCATTTACGGGTTTTTTTTCCTTACCTACAGATTTTACTATGAGTTTTACCTACGGGTCATCATTATTAGTACTCGTTCTGTTTATGTCTTGATTTATTCTATGCGTTTACCCTTTTAAAGTTACACTAGTATCTACCCAGCAAAGCAGAAAGACTACCAGTTTAGTACAGGACCAAACCACCTTCCGAAGAAGTCACTGTGTGGCGAAAGATGTCAAGGTATTATATAAAATAGTGGAAATTTGCAACAAAAGTAGTGCTTTTTACACCAAAGGATGCAAACCCAGAAGAACTTATATTCCTAAACTGGTTAGAAACTTACTAGAACATCTCGCCTTTTTCGATAAAGTTTTATGGACAGATGAAACCCATCTCAGTAACTGCGAAGTTTTTAATAAAATGACTCACTATTACTGGGCTCTTGAAAACTCGCGATTAAGCGAATCACGAAGGTTGTAAATACGATTTGGTTTTAATGTGTGGTGCAGAATGATCGGTAAAAAATATCCTATCTAGGTTTAAATGATTGGCATTTTTCTGAAATGCTTTAATTATTTATTTTCAAAATGAAATTATTAATATTGTAATAGTTACGATTTATCTTTTGAATATTTTCCATTATTTTTAGCCAAACGTCTGATTGGCCCATTTAGTTATGGCCAAACATTGACAGGACAAAGATATCTTGCAAAGTTATAAAATCAAATTATTCCTCGCCATTCGAGTTCTGCCAAATGATCAGTTTGATAATGTGTGGTTTCAGCAAGACGGTTGCACATAATTCCAGGAAAGTATAAATATTTTTGTCGGAGACTCTCCAAGAGAGGTCCTGTGCGCTGGCCTGCTGTGTCTCCAAACCTAGCACATTTAGACTTTTATTTATGGGGATATGTAAATACGAATTTGATCGCCCTGAAAGCAGGGAAGTTTTTGAACAGAGAACCCGCAATATTCTTGAAAATATCAATCGAAATACTATTCATCATGTAACCAAAACCGTTTCGATAAACTGTTGAAAGTGTATTGAAAAAAAATGGTGAACATTTTGAACTTTGGTATTACTACGTAATTTGTAATTATTAAATAATATTTTTACAATAGGGAACGCGGTCTTATTGAGAGGTGGTGTTATTAGTTTGAATAAAATAATTATTTAAAATTTCGGTTTGTCGAGTATTAAAATTTAATTAAAAGTGTTTTTAGGTATTTTTAAATTATAACGTCGTTTTTTGCATTAGTGTTTCACATAATGTTATAGAAAAAATTAGATACTTTTCGATGAGTAAAAAAATCTAATATGACGTTCATAAGTAAAAACAAAATTGATGATGATTTCAGAAAACGAAAGCGCTTTAGCTAAAATTTAATCAAATAGACGTAATATGCGAAAAAAGGGGTCATACAAAAGTGTTCACAGTTTTAAAAATATGGGGTAATAAAAAAGTTGAAGCTGATCCAAGAAAATATAAGATTTTATTTTTTTTTCAATATCTAAAAAATGCAACAAACCAGAATCGATTTATAAGCACCAGTAATCTACTGACATAAGTGCCTAAAACTTTCTTTATTTAACCGCCTTTTCATCTCTTATAGTTTTTGAGATTGCAATGTTGTTATCACCAATTTCGACCACCCTGTACAAACTTACCTTGAGGATTTTCTAGTTGCACTTTAATTTCAAAACTTGAAAAGTATACAAATTTTATTTTAAATTGTTCAAACTTTAATTATAAATCAAAACCCGTTCCTCGGAAAGTTAGAAACAAAACAAATTGAACAGAGTTTTTAAGTTCTTTTTACAGCAATAAGGAATTCAGAAAGTTTCAATTTTGTCAGGAAAAACGTTGAATTGAGGGGATGTTTTTAAAAATAGAAAATAAACGTGATCTTAATGTAAATTACAAAAAATGAATGTATAATATAAAAAGTGTTTGTTTCAGAAAAGTTTTTCAATGAAATAAACTAAAATTTATGTTGAAGCAATATTTTAAAATGTAGATTCTCGATGGGTCGGTAACGTCCTCTAGCGGGGTACCAGAAGAAATAACTAACAGCAGAAGAAATAATTAATTAACTACTAATAATAAATGTTTACAAATTTTAAGCATTAGCAATCAAAGACATAGATAAAAACAAAATACACATTGCCTACAGCAAGCGTAGCTGGCACTGCTGTTGCTGTTGTTCTACCCCGCTGTTCATGCCGAATTGGCCTTTTGCAGAGGTAGAATGCTCTATATATACTATTATATATATTTGTAGCTGCAATTTTGTAATTATGTAAATGATAAAAATAACAATGTTTTAAAATGAATAAAATTAGTCCAGGGGCAACTGAGAGTATTAAGGTGGTGAAAGTGAGTGGTGACTTATTGAACAAATTAATAATACCTAATTTAAAATTTCCCCTTTAACTATTGTCGCACAAGTTTTAAAAATAAAATTTAGCCCTACAATTCTTCCGTGACAAGTTTTTGCAAGATTTCATCCAAAACTGCCACAGCTAATTTGAAAAACGTTTACAAAATATTAGATGAAGTAAATTTATAATTGCAGGGTGATGAGTTAAATCTAAAATGAAAAAGTCATTGTTGCTTTTGTGCGAAATCGTTTTCTGTTCAAATTCAATCTTTGTATAGCCGATTTCCCATATTATCGACAATCTCTGCCATACTGTCGACACTGGACGTTCTTCATTTAGATTTCATGGAGGGATTTTAGGATATTGTAAACATGAATAAGCCGAGTTAACTTTTTAAATCCTTTCATAAATGTAGATACAACAGAATCATCAAATTTAACGGTGGAACTGGTAGAACTCACAACTAACTAAAAACTTAAAATAAAATTCATACATAGATACCAAGAGTTTTGGTTTCAAAAATTATTATCAGGACTCTACCCTAGATTGTGTGAAGTTGTTCAAAAATTTTTAAAATATTCAGTGAGGTAGCATTTTTTACTTTCCAAAAATCGAAAAGACTATAGATCACTG
This sequence comes from Diaprepes abbreviatus, assembly GCA_034092305.1. Lineage (NCBI taxonomy): Eukaryota > Metazoa > Arthropoda > Insecta > Coleoptera > Curculionidae > Diaprepes > Diaprepes abbreviatus. The sequence continues at coordinate 9,676,870 of JASJET010000200.1, forward strand.
AGCTTAACGATGTTGCGAGTGTGGTTAAAACTGGAACCCCGTATTAACAAATTGTGAAAATTACATCAGCATCAACCTTCTCACTATTTTTTTTAGCACCTATTGACATTTGTGTTACTTTTCGAACTCATAATGAACAATTTTCGGATACATTTTATGGTGCATTAATTTTTAATACCATATTTTAACTACCATGAGGAAGGCGTTGGATTTTTTTTTTCGCAAAAGAGAAGTGATCCAGAAATGGTTTAAAAGCTCTAAATATTTCTTAGACTACTCCCGCAAATTTTAGAGAAAGTAAACGTAACGAATTTTCTTCTGGACGAGAGAGGTGAGTCAGAGAGAAAGGTGCAAGAGAGAGAGATAAATAAATTATAGATTAATTATGGTTCCTATAAGTTTACTAAAAATGTTCGGATATGCTTTTTAATCAGAATCAGAATAATTTTTTTCTGATTAATAATATTTTGAACTTAGATCAGAAGGGAAAAATCCACCATTACTGCGATATATTAATTTTATCCTAATGTTATAAAATGTATTGGGCGGACGAGTGTCTTGTTGATGCCTTTTCTGACTTCAACGGGGCATTTGATTTCTTTGATCATTAGACATAAGTTAAATTGTCTAAATACGGAATTCGCTAGAATTTAAGCTGGAAAAAACATTTTTAGAAAAAAGAAAACAGTATGCAAGCATTTTTTTATACTGTCGTGGGAGCACAACAGAATGTTAGTTCTAAGCAGGTAAGACTGGAGGTTAGCATCCCACAGGGATTCATATTGAGTCCTCTTCTGTTTATATTATATAAAAGTGAAATTGGATGCATCCCTGCGGACGCTATGTCTGTATATGCAGATGATACGTCAGTTTTAGTTTCTAAAAGATTTTCGCATGATTTGGAAATAAAATGTAATAGTATTATGCTTGATGCGAGTAGATGGTTTGATGAAAACTTTTTATTTCTTAATAGTAATAAAACTAAGTTTATTAATATACATTCCATATTTATCAGAATAAAATCTAGAAATTGATATTTTAATTCACGGAAATTTTATTGAGCAGTGTGGAAAGATAAAATTTTTGAGCATCAGAAAGGACGAATGTTTAAATTTTAAAAATCATTGTGAATTTGCTTCAGGTAAACTGAATAGTTTGAACTGTATGTTCAGGAATAATATATTGTTTTGAATGAAGTCCAGCTTCTTAGTCTGTACTACGCCCAGATTAAGTTATGCTTACGATATGGCCTCACTTTCTGGGTTTGGTCACCGCGCCAATTAAGTACTTTTATCACAGAAAATGGTGATTAGATGTATGGCCAATGTATGTAGTATTTTTTCATGTAAAAGTCTTTTTAAGATTTGGGATTTTAACTCTTCTAGGTTTGTTTGTTTTTGAAATGTGTATCTATATTTATTTAAATAAGTCTTCTGTTACTCTTGTGAAAGATAAACATCAAGTAAATACGAGTCAGAAAGATAATTTACATGTTCCCTATAATAAATATAATTTGGGTTCTAGATCTCCTAGTTGTTTAGGGCTCTAACTAGGGGCTGATCCAGGTCTTAGGTTAGGAGGAGCGATATTACAAGAGCAAAAAAAATAGATCGAAATCACTTCCACCCATTTATATACAAGATAGTACAGTATGACAAGCGACAGCGAGTTGTCAGTCGGGGAGAAGGGAGATCAGCGATATTCTCGTTCCTAATGCAGCAGGTAGACGAGTCTATTTTTTCTGAATTCGAAGTTCATGGTGGGAGGCGGTTGCCCCCCCCCCTCATTAGATCCGCCCCTGACTCCAACTTAATAAGCTACCAGATTACATAATTAAATCTTCTTTTAATAATTTTAAAATAATGCTTGCTGGAAAAATTTTTATACCTGGTAGATTACTTTTTAACCAGTAGTAATCATTGAACATGCTTGTCTATATGACTTGAATTAGTTTTAGATCATAATAAGTTTACCATTTCTACCACTGTAATTTTGCCAAAAAAGAAAAATAAAGATTTAAAAAAAACAGGAGTTCGCTCAAGATTAGCTCATTATTACAATTTTTTAAAACAAACTATATGCAATAAGTCTTTTTTGGTTTAATTTTTAAGGTTCTAAGTCTACATTTGGCTTAAGTTTAGTAAGAACTTTTGTGCTACATTACTTATTTGAAAATAGTGATTGATTTTTGGGGTACAGGGTGGTGTGATGTGTAAATCATTTTATTAGATGTTTAGTCATGTAATTGTTATAAAACGTCGGAGAGTAGATTTTTTTACGAGATAATGAATCTGAAAGTATTGAAGTTTAAAATACGTAGAATAAATGGGTCAACATTTAATTGCAGCATTCAATAAGATCAAAAATATACAGAACGTATCATTCGAAAAGAAGTTTTATATGCTGCAAATTTATGGTTCTCCCTATAGAAATTTAAATATTTTTCATTATCTTAAAAAGACTAGTACTACTAACTTTATCGATATTTCTTTACAAGAGAATTTCAAATATCATATAAACAAATATTTTTAACAGCAAAAATACTTTCACCCGGTTAATATATTGCTGTATATGTCTCAGCATTTATATCTATTGACACTTCCTTAGAAGGGTCCGAAGTAAACAACTTCAAAACCATTAAAGTCATCCTTGTCTCTCCACCATAAATTGAAAAAGGTTTTTTATTGGAGAAATGGACTCCTTATAAAATAATATTTAGAATTTTTCACAACTGAAATACAAGGTATCTCATGTCCCCAATGAAGAAAGAACATATGTAGATATATATATATATATATATATATATATATATATATATATATATATATATATATATATATATATATATGAAGTAAAATGCGAACAATACTGTTCGCATTTTACTTCATTCATACGCGGAGCTGCATATAGTTGTACGGTTGCTGAATGTGATTTCAGCATTACAACGGCATAATGTGGATTATATCCACTGCTATTGCATCTCACACGGAGGAATCCGTGAAAGCCGCATAAACATATATACGCCATCCGGCGGGAGGTTGGCGAAGCCGCGTTTCAGTATTTGCATGCTTCCTTCCGTTCTGTCCTCTGCACAGCCAGGTGCATGTCGGTACCCTGATGAGTCTAGTAGAGACGAAACATGTACCTCTGCCGTATCACTGTGGCGGGGAGGGTAAGTTTTGACTTTCTTCTCGGAATGGTGGTACAGGTAGGCTATCATCTCGATGGTGGTGGAATAGGATGAATTGCGTTTTATAACAATTTATTCTAACTGTGCAACCTCTAACATAGAAAGGATATGATGGAGAGAAGTTTGCATTTTACTTCATTCATACGCGGAGCTGCATATAGTTGTACGTTTGCTGAATGTGATTTCAGCATTACAACGGCATAATGTGGATTATATCCACTGCTATTGCATCTCACACGGAGGAATCCGTGAAAGCCGCATAAACATATATATATATATATATATATATATATATATATATATTTATATATATATATATATATATATATATATATATATATATATTATATATATATATATATATATATATATTGACGTACTAAATTATTAAGGAAGTTTTTCGCTGTGTTAAAATTACAGAGAACATATAAAACAGTTTTATTGCTAAATTTGTAGAAACTATAGAGCGACAAGTTTTTGGCTCCCTTAGTAGATTTTTATTTGGTTTTATTAGAATAGTTTAACATCTGATATTGAGCATACAAATTCACTTCTCTTTCTTCATTCGTCCCAGTTCTATGCTTCCATTAACTATCCCAGTTTTGCCTTTTTCTTTATGTCATCTTTTTTCTCTTCTTCTTTTTCCTATCAGTGGTTTCCATTGCGAAATTTTACTATGACGAGGGTAGCCACTGATATTTCAAAACATTTTCCACAATGATCAACATAGTTTTGTATCAGTTTGATTCAATTCGGAAAGCATTTCGGCTACTCAGGTGTGGATTAAAGGGAGCTATCCCCCCCCCCCCCCCCTCCCACGAAGCTTCGACTTCAGGAAAATAAACTCGCATAGTGCTACATTTGAAGTGCTTTCGTTTGTCACACTGTACTCTGTTCATATCGCTGCCCCCTGCAAAAAGAGATGCCTAGTGCTACTCTGAAAGCGATATCCATAAAATATAATTTTTTAGCCCATGAATCGCCTCTTCTGGCGTAGACATTAACCACTTTGTTCTTCATATACGTGAACAAAAAAAACCATAATGAGGGCAGTACGGCAGATGACCCATCAGTTCCATGTTTCATGTGCTTAAATCACTTGTTTGAGATGATAGGTCAGAGCTCTCATTCTCATGTGGCCCAGGGATGCCTCAATTTCACGATGTGTCACATGACCAATTTGCATTACGCTTTGTGTACGAATATCATTTCAAATATTAAATTCTACCTTGGATATGTTAGACGTACAAAGCAAAGGAAATAACAAGGAGAATAGGGCTGACATGGGCTGCCTTTGGAAAGTTGCATTACTTATTAAGAGATAGAAACACATCAATTAACCTTAAACGGAAAGTGTGTAACACGTGTGTCTTGCCTGTTGCTACTTACAGCATGGAAACGATCACACTAACCAAACAAAACGCAAATAGGCCCCGAGTCACTCAACGCTCCATGGAGAGACAAATGTTAGGTATCTCGTTACGGGATAAAATACGAAATCAAGTAATAAGATCAAGAACCAAAGTAGTTGACGCCATTGAACTCATATCACGACTAAAGTGAAAATGAGTGGGGCACATAGCTAGACAACAGCCCGATAGGTGGATGAGTAAATTACTGAAATGGCGACCGCGAGAAACGAACCGAAATCGTGGCAGGCCACAACGCAGATGGGTAGATCATATAAGACAGTTTGCTGGAAAAGAGTGGACGTCAATGGGCTGAGAAAGAAGAAGAAGAAGACATAGCAATGCCATTACTGCCAGTTTTCGAGATATAAATGTCTACTCTCGTGCACCGACAATCTTCATCTCGTCGAAGAAGTTCCATTTTAGAGGATTTTTTACTATCTCGATTCGATTCATGGCTTTTATGGTATTCTCAGTTTTTCCTCTATCTTTTTTGTTGGGGCCTGAGTTCGTCTTTTACTCTTATTTTAACATATTCTTCATTATCAACAAATAAGGTAATATTATTAGTAAATCTGAGGTGAGAAAAATTGTTGAAATTTATACCTATAGTATAGGTTTTTGAAGGCTTTTTCTAAAGCTACCGGGAACAGTTTAGGTGATACCACGCCCCCTGTCTTTTAATTTTTTTTGTCAATATTTTTTTTATATTTTCATGCAATTTTATTGCATATATTGCCTAGCATATTTTTATAATGGTAATCTATGCCTGCCTCGTCTAGCTCTTTCATGATTGCCCAGTGTTTTATAGAATCAAAAGATTTGTCATAGTCTGTAGGATGCTGCTTGCTCTACACGTAGATAGTAATCTACTTTCTTTTTTATTCAATTAGTTTTTTACGGGTAAACTTCTTCTTCTTTCCTGGTCTTACAACTCTGGGTGAGTCTTAGCCACATCCACTATCGCCCTTCATCGCCTACGGTCATGTGCTTCCATTGCCCACTGCTGGACTCCAATCCTATACAAATCAGCTTCGACGGCATCCTTCCATCTTCTCCTGGGACGGCCTATTGATCTTCTACCATCTGGTCTCTCAAAGAATACTGTTTTTAATAATCTGTGGTCCCCTGATCATACCACATGGCCTGCCCATCTTATTCTATTGGCTTTTATGCAACGGACTATGTTTTCACTGCCATACAGTGTCGCCAGTTCAGCATTGTGGCGTCTTCTCCAATTTCCTGTTGTTTCATCTCTTTGGGGACCAAATGTCATTCTAAGAACCGTTCGTTCAAATATAAGTAATTTATTTATTTCCCGTTGAATGAGGGTCCAAGTTTCACTGCCATAAGTAACTACCGGGCCAATAATTGACCTGTACAGAGTTAGTTTGGATTGTCTTTTCAACAGTTTAGATCTCAATATTGTTGTGAGGGAGTATAACGCCCTATTTGCTGTCGCTATTCTCCCTGAGATGTTTTTTTCAACTCGATTTTCGTCTGTGATTACCGTTCCTAGGTACTTAAATTCCTTAACCACTTCGAAGTTGTGTTCATTCAGTGACATATTCTGCCCGATTCGAGGTCTTGGATTCTTGGTTACTACCATGTATTTAGTTCTTTCTTCATTTACTCGGAGATCAATATTACCTGCTTCTTTCTCGAGTTGCGAAAATACATCTCGCACGTTTCTTGTTGAATGAGCCACTGTATTGATATCATCAGCAAAGGCCAGCACCAGTTTTGAACCTTGGTTTGCAAAATCTCTGTCAGTCCTGACGCAACTCTGCTCATTGCATATTCCAAGGCAAAATTGAAAAGCAACGGTGACAGAGGGTCACCTTGTCTGAGTCCTGATGTCACACTGAATGGTGCTGATGTTCTATTTCCTACCCTTACCTGTGCATATGAGTTTGTAAACGGGTAAACAGTTTGTATATTTGTAAAAGTAAAGTTATTGGTTTATAGTTATCGAAAGTTTTCAGTCCATTATTTTCGGTTGGTGTCTTATAGATATTTTAATTTGATTCTATCGCTTTAAAAGCTTCTTTTGTTATTATTTTTTTCTTGAGTGACTTTAGACTAGCAGTAATTTCTTCTGTTGTTTCTGGAATGTTTTCTTACGCTTAACTTATTGCTTTTCGAACATTTGTATCTGTTTGGTTTATATATTGGTGGTGAATGTAGTTTCTGTGCCGTTTTAATGTTTTCAACAACTATTTGATGCCTTACTTCTTTTCCATTGCCACATTAAAAATTTTGTTTATAATAAATATTATTTTTACATATCGACATGATAATAAAAAAAGTTTTTCTGCTATTGTAAGGTTGAAACTTTGGGACATGATGATCCGACTGCATCTTATAGTTTGTAGTTACAATGGAGCATTTGGAGTATTTTTATTGTCATTCTATGAAATTTGAAGGATATGACTTTCACATTTACTTACTAGCTTAAAAGTTAAATAAGGAGATTTTTTTAGATAAAAATATATGATTTAAAAAAATATATTTATTCTTCATCTTACTTACTATTCATTCCTTTAAAGACCAGAAAATGCGTAGAAAAAGTTTTCACCTTTCTCTCGTAAATGTCAAAGTTATAATGATGTTGTTAACTAAAGTGGACAATCCTGAACTTATTCCTTAAACTTCCTAGTTGTTATTATTAGTCCTGCGAACTTTGTGGAAAATAGTGTTTAGGATGTTTCCGGAAGCATACATGCAAGAAAACATACTTTAAAACATTGTTTCTTGTTTAAACTATCGGTCAATTTTAAAAACAACGTACGACACTGGTCGGTCTTCTTTTATACCAGTACTTTCGCTGGAATATAGCTGTTTTTTTCCTTTTGGGACATAAACAAGAACAAAATATTTTCAAAAAAAAAAATGAAAATATTTCCAAAGCTAGTGTTACTTAATAGGTTGGCCAATAATATTTTCAAGTTTGTACGAAGCTAATATATTATATTAGCGATCACTCTTCTTTTCATACAGGGACGATAAAGGCTCTAAATGAGAGCTGCATAATATTGTTTTTGTTTGTGTGAAAGTGGAAATGTAAAATTATCCATATACGATGGAGGTGTCGACTTCTCAATTTCTCTATATACCAAATTAAGCATTTTTCCTTGAGAGAAAGACGACAGAAACAAATTTGGCTTACGCATAATAGGGTAACATATATCTTGTCTGCAATACATATATTGTTTTGATGTAACGCAAACGACAGTCACTGTAAGCCAAGAAAGCATCCGGACCTCTTTGTCCTCGACTTAATTTGAAACCCTCGTCACGCTCGGCTAATTTATATTATACATCGAGATATTATATTACAAAATCTTCCTTCGTAACCGATCTAATCAATGACGAAACCGGCTTAAAATTCATTTAATAGTTCTTCCGATTTACTCAGATATACACCTATGAATAAAATATCCCAATATTTTTTGTTACCATAATTGCTTGAAAATAATTTTAAATTAGTACAATGTATCTATGTGCTGATGTTCTTTATCTAGTAGGCGGATATATTAACTTGTTTTTAAAATGTTGATATTTAACTCATATTACGTACCCATCTGGTCTTCTGCGCAGTTTATAACAATAAAAATTTTACCTTATATTATTTAAAAATTAAAAATTATTTTTGGTATACTAACAAAAACACTTGTATAATATTTTTTGTTATATCGGAATATCAGAAAAATCAGCGAGGACTACCTTGAATACTTTCCTTTTTAGTGAGTGAGACTGATTTGTTCTTGCTTTTTTCTTTATTTAAAACAACAGCATATCATCATTTAGAGACTGTGATAAGCTGCACAAATTGCAACTATATATGACGAATAATATAGACCACAGGATATCCTATGATGTCTCAGAAGAGGTTAATCTAGAGTATCGAATATTTGTAAATAGTATCAAAAGATTGTAAACTTGTTTCTAAAACTCGGTTAAGGACACAAGAGGTATACGACAGCTATTGAAGATCATTTTTTGATATTTTTCTACACGAATTTGCATGTTGAGATCCATGGATAATTAATATAAGCTAAATCAATATTATTTCGAAAACAGTCAGATGAAGAACAAAAGAAGGTCAGAAAAGGGTCAAGTTTGAACGGTTTTTTCAAAATTACGAAACTGGCTGGTAATAATTTGCCAGTAGAAGTTCATCAATATCCTGTTCACAGATAAGCCTAGAGTATAATTATCGGAACTTGATGAAGGGAGCTACGTCATCAAGGTTGCAGAACGATAGTATCGGAGATGGCGGCATAATGCATTGCGCGAGTATTAGTTGGAAAGTGACTGAAGGAATGACTGGTGACTTTTATTATGAAAATATACTTATAGATCATGTTTAGCGCTGCGATGACCATATGACATATAGAAGGTTCGTATCAGTGCATGAAAATGCAACCAGCATAAAGATTAATTACCTGGATGCCATTCAGGTTGAAAATGAGACTGGCCACAGTATTGCCTGGATTTAAATCTAATATAGACTATGGATGATCAGTTAAAACGCTGATTACGACACAAGGTTTTTTTAAGGGTTTGAAAAGTGTGCTATCCTGCGAAAAACGAGCGTGCAAAAGTAACGAAATTACCCATTCACTTGAAACTTAAGAATAATAAGGCAAAATGGTAAATACAAAAGTCGTAGTAAATAAAAATAAGCATTACTTCATGACCTTGTCAAATTTAACAGTCACCTTGAACCTCATCTCAAAGTTAAAGTAATTTTTTCAAATAGACACTTTTATTTTGGTGGCAGGTGCTGGTAAGTGATTAAAACATACTGGTGAGTTCCGGCCTTGCCTTTACTGGCTGGTTCCAGCCTTGCCTTCACTAGCCAGATCCCACCCTTGCTTTCACTGACCAGTTTTCAATAGGTATCCCTTTTGATTTTATTTCTACGATGAAAGATAGATATTTCTAGTTGAAATTTTTTTTTAACTTAAAATAAAGTTCAAGGTCGTTGAACGTCGATCAACTTCAAGGTCACCACAAAATGCCTTTTTTATTTACTACAACTTTTGTGTGTACAATTTTGCTTTATAATTCTTAGGTTTTAAGTTTTTGGGCCATTAGGCTTCTTTTGCACGCTGGTTTATGGCGTCATAGGATCTCTCTCAGCTCCTTGAACAGGCATTTTCTGGCCTTGTGTTCAAAAAAACTTTTTATCAGGAGATCGAAAGCTATCAAAAATATTGGCTCCAGCCAATTCGACGGGGATCCTCAGTCGTATTGATTGTGTGCGGTCTTCATTATTTTTTCAAAAGGAAATTATGAAAATTTATAAATTTTGTACATGAGTGTAATCAAACCAAAACTTTTTTAGTATTTAAATAAAATGTCGTGTGTTATGGAAAATTTCTTTTCAAATATTTAAATTACACGATACTTTTTTAATGAGTTTTCAATTTATTGGAATTTGCATAAAAATAATTTTTATAATTTTGTGGATATAATACAAAAAATTCATTTTTAATTGAAAAAAGTTCTAAATAAAGTATAAACGATAAAATAATTGGACAGCAGGGGAGAGAGAAATATAGGGTTTTCTAAATTGAATAAGAGATTATAACACGGTCTATCTAAAAGCATTAAAATTTCAATTTAGAGAAGGGAATAAAAAGGAAATTGCAACGCTGTTATCTTAGAGCAATATAGGATATGCATTAAAAAAATGGTTATTGTAACACGTTACGAGATCGAATATGTCGAAATTATATGCCTCGTTAATTCCACTAGAGATAGGGAATTAACATGTACCACATTAAATTAATAGAGAGAGGTTTACATTTTTAAAAATATTCGATGTGTTCTTTTAATACTATTTAATAGATTTTGAGTAAAAAACTATTAACATTTTTCTTGTGATTTTTTCGAGTATGTATACTAAATAGTTTCGTGGGAATATTGAGAAATTTGGGGAATACTTATTTTTAAATCAAAGCAGGTAAATGTTGACTTGACCTGACCAAAGAGATGTTAAATTAAAATAGAGCTCGCCAAGCATATTAGAAACTATACAATTGTGTACAGCTAAAATTGCTATGAATACGTGAAGAAACAACCTCACTGTAATATGCGTCTCAACAAAGCCTGATACTTCACAGATAGGCATGCTATGAAAAGTGGTTAGACATCGAAAATAAAACATCTTTATTTGAAAAATCACGAAATAAAAAGTCTGTGATTTAGGAAGAGTTTAATTACCGATATCTTACTTGAAGAAATAAAGTTAATTGGCTAAAATGTGGTTGTACGGACTTGCATTGTCTTTATTTTTACGATGTTTCGATTAGGTTGTATCTCTAACCGTTATAAAGTATAAACAAAACAGTTTATATATTCACACAAATTAAAAGTGTCTAAAGTGTTTATTAGAGTGACGAGTTAAGTACTTTCAGACCACTAAAAGAGTGAATAGTTTTTTTACATGGTCATTAATATCGTTTATAGAAAGACCTAGAATAGTTTTATTAACTCCTTTGTATAAAAGAATAGGATTAAGATGCTCAGAGGCCAATATGGGGATTAAGTATCCGGGATAGAAAGGCTATACGAACGACAGGATCGAGACTTTCGGGAATAAAATTCAACCCTACCGGGTACACGATTGAAATAAGTACTAACGGGAATAGCCGCGATGAGTAAAGTTCAGGGTTCTTTTGTAGAAATAATAAGCGTCAGTTGTGATCTGAAATTCATTAGAGACGTTACTTTTTGAAATCTGCTAGCGGAATGTATGCGACGTATAAATTCAAGGGTATTAAAATAATGTTTTTATTTTGGATTTTTTATTTAAGTTTAGTAAAATTAACAAGAAAGTCTGTTTTTATTTCAGTTGGTAAAAGAACGACTTTACTACGTTTTTTTAAAAATATTTATTACTTTGTTTAAAGAATTTAATTTTTCGTGTTTTTATTCTTTTCTTAATTTTTATTTTAGAAAGTTATTTAAACGCATAATCATCAAAATTGGGTTGTCACATTTTCTTTAATAATAGAACGGTCAACAGAAGCCATTAATATAGTACTTTGGAATTGTTAATAATTAATAATGATAAGTTTCGTTTTCTATTTATTTTTGTTAATAGATTTAAGTGTTTTGAGAAACTTTTGTAAGCCCTAAATAACCTGTAGTTGTTTAATACTAAAACTTCAAGAGCCAAAAGGAACGATTAGACTTTCAGAATGCCTTTATAACTGGGCTATTTATTTAGAATAGCTACTAAATAATATGAGATAGCAGAAAATCGTGGGCAAAATAGCCAAACGCTACCAAAATATACCATTTGCAGGAGTTTACAATCAAATGTTGTTACACGTAGAAGGTTGTGTGAATATTATTTACATCGGGCGTAACTGCTACTAGATATGTTTCTAGACAGGCGAGGATAATACAATAGCCGCTTCTATGGTAATACCAATAAGTTTTAGTGATGGTCCGCGAGTTTCAGATTAAATATAATGATAAATATAAGTAATAACCATGATTATCTTCCGAATTTAAGCATTGATTTGAATCAATCGATTTGTTATAGAAGTGACTACAACGCCTATTAATATCAAAGTAATTTATTTTCAATTTTTCTACCCTATATTAGTTATAAAGTATCTTTTTTTAATGTTAACATTACTTTCCTAATGGCTTTGTTTTAACGCTTCTCGAATGGGCTAGAGCGACAGCTTTTCTGATTGTAAAAATATCTCATTTTTTAATATCACACGAGCTGGGATTCCGCTATTATGGCAACCATTCAGCACCGAACAATATATCCACCCGTAATAAAAAAATTTAAACATCACTTATTCTGAACACGTTTAAACCAAAATTTGTGTAGTCGTATTAACATATCAAAAAGTTAAGAAATAACTAATAAAAAAATTCTTTCCCTTAATAAAAAAGTTATAAAAAGGGCTCTTCTTTTCATCTTTTTCTTTTTTAATACAAACAGTTTTTCATAAGAAGGTTTCATTAATTATTACCACAGATTTGATTATTTTACAAATGCGACTGTATAAAGAATATATTTTTTGATACAGTTAGTAAATAAATTAATCTTTCTTTTATAAATATGTGTAACGAAATTTTATTTTATATATATATATATATATATATATATATATATATATATATATTATTTTTCTTTTTTGTTATCGACCGTACCTTAATAATTTTGGAAGGAGTTTATCGGGTTGCGGTCTGTAGGATAAATAATTAACTCATTTTCTTTTTAATACTCATTATTTCGACATTTATTTCGTGTCTTCTTCTGGAGAAGTGTAAACATCCAATCGATCCATCCATCCGTACGATGGTGAGTGTGTTAGGGTTGATTTCGTAGAAGGAAACTCTAATTTTTTTTGACTCCAGAAGAAGACATGAAATAAATGTCAAAATATTGAGTATTAAAAAGAAAATGAGTTAATTATTTTTCCTACAGACCGCAACCCGATAAACTCCTTCCAAAATTATATATATATATATATATATATATATATATATATATATATATATATATATATATATATATATATATATATATATATATATTTCGTCACTCATCTAGACCAGGAGTATTCAAACTTTTTAGTTTATGAGCCATATTGACTTCTCCATTTAGAACCTAGCTAGCTCACTGAAGTTTAGAATTATGAATAAATTCGGTTGTTACTTACGGGCAAGTGTCAAGAAATTTTCATTGCAGTGAAGATAGCCAACGCGCGTGCTGTGCGTTACTTATTGTTACGATTACAAGCGATCATGCTAAATATCTATTCGTGACATAGTAGAGACGTTAAGTTCAGGACGTGGCAACGCTATAGTAGTACAGCGCTATCTTGTAGGGAGCGGCAAAATTATACAACAACGTCAATTATGCTTAGCAGTGAATATTTGATAAAACAAATGACGAGGAGGAGGATGAATAATATCAGGATAAATATATTCATCCAATCCTCCTCATTGTTTCGCTGATTATATTTTTCGAATTACCCCGTATTCAAGTCTTATTTGTTTTCATACACGTTACCTTGAGTTTAATTTTCTAGTATATAACTGGGCTAACCTTGAATTTGATTACGATCATGGTAAGAGCACTAACCCTATATTTGGCCTTGAAGTCGATACAAGATCCTAGCACCAGTGACTTTTCAGTTTAGTAAACGTATAAATATGTACGTGGACCAGCAAAAGTTGTTAAATTAAATACGAAATAGTAATATTTAAGTAATAAATATTAAATATAAAAAGAAGTAAAATAGTCATTCCTAAATTTATGGAGTTAAATATCGAAAACGAGGTTCCATATAGGGATGGGCGATACGATACCATATTTTAGAGTATCGATACTTTTGCTTCCGGTACCCGATATTTTGTAACGATATTTCTTTTGCGATACATTGTTGGTATCGATACATTAGGTTTGGTATCGAAACATGCGCCGGGTTAGAAAAAGTGACGGCATCTATTTATTACTAAGACAAACTGCCTACATAAGTTTACAGGTTGCTGTAACTTAGCTGGCAGGTTAGTTTCCTGCATTTTAACGTATTCGTGTGCTAAGGGAGCGGCGGGGAATCCCGATTCACTAGGAATCCTGAAATTGTCAGAACATTTGAACCTGTATTACCACCTCTACCGATTTTTCTGTAGATCTACCGATTTTCACTTCAATTACCCGATCTACCGAAATACCATTAAATTATGCAACAGTTTGAGCTTAGATAGCAGAGGGCGTATTTTAGAAAAAATTCTGTCCTAAGATCCATGCCGATAGATATTAATGCTACTGTGCTACTTTATCCTAAACAATTATTGTATTTGTCTCTTTCTGTTTGTATTTTATATGTATATGATTTAGTTCTCTAAATTCAAACGCGATTTCTAAGATTTTTGTACAAATATCGTATCGTAAAGATACCGATATTCTAGGTATCTATTTTTTGACAACGATATTTTCCTGTATCAATATCACTTCTTGCGATACAGATCGATACCAAATATCGATACTTTTAAGATTATCACGCATCCCTAGTTCCAGATATATAAAAATTAATTCATTGAAATCATTGATTGCGCTGTCCTACTAACATATAGGTGTGAAAGCAACGTCACAATATTCAGCATTACAGCCTGCTATTGAGACACAGCGTGGATACAATATACTTGCAATTGGGTGTATAAAATACAATTACATAAGAGAAACTTAGTTCTCAACCAACTGAAAAAAACCTTATACTATAAGGATGTACTCTGTTCTAACACAGTTAGAGACAAAGCACTATCTCAGATTGCAAGAATACCAGGAAAGGGTTGAAGCCTTTCCCATGGTGGTGCACCGCCATCTGTAGACCAGTTTCGAACTTGTTGCTTCTCGTTAGAACAGAACAGGCCAGCGCACCTCAGCATCGGAGAAATAAATCCTTTAAGAAACAAAATTAGACAAAATATGAAACCTAATTCAAACAGCGCCATCTCCCAGCATTCCACGCAACTGTGTTAGAGCAGAATACGTTTGTCTTATAGCATAAGGATTTTTCCGTTAATTGAGAGAAAAGTATCTCTTATATAATTGTATTAAACATAGCTTAATCAATCCTTAAATTTCATTAATTTGGATCATTATATCACTCGTTTGTTCTTATCCTTTCTGACAATATTTAAATACTTACTTTAAGAGATTTTTAGGGCATGCAGTCAAAGCAAGCACCTGAAGTTCTACATACTATTTTTAAATAAAAATATTTTACATACGATAATTTTACAAAAAAAAAATACGAATAGGTTAAGATCGAATAATCTTTAAAGGTAATTCTTTATAATTTTAACAATTTCTATCAGCGCAATAAATATAGCGGGTCGCGAGACAAATAAGGTTATGGAATTTGGTTATTATTGGTATACCCGATCGCGGTTTTCCCGCACTATTTTAGTACCTACATGATTAGCCGACATCTATGGTCTACAGGGACAAACTCAACTGCGAGAAAAGCTTGCCGTAAGGAAGGACTTGGAAAGCTTATGGCTTTGCATCTAGCGGTAAGATTCAGACTTAATTTTTCGTCTTACTTCGGAATATTTAATAAAGCAAGAGTGAAAATTTGGTGATGATTGGTTGAGAAGTTCTTTAGTTTTTTGGGAACATACAAACGTATGTTTCCCCTTTATATAATAGTAAGATATAACTGAATATACTTGTATATCGTTGGATGCAAAAATTTGGCGTTATTGCATTAATTGCAATTCTTCATGCAGAGTTTGTGTAGACATGGAAGATTTTAGTCAAGACTCTCGTACTTCCACAGTCTCATGTAAATGTAATGTAGATATTTATCTTGCATTTCTAATTTTTTCATCAAAATTATTTCTTGCCAACCTCGGCATATTTTATAGTATTACCAACCCAACAAAAACTAAAAATATTTGTTATCGAATAAAATCGTTGAATAAAAAACCAAGTATATAAAAGCCACACAGCACACTCCAGATACACTATTTGCTGTTTTATGCTCCAGCATTGTCACTTTAGCTCCTTATTGATTTTACATACATTAATAAAATTTTTCACTTACGTAGTTTAGTGTTGAATCCATTCTAAATTGGCAACAGGAGTGTTTAACGTGACAAGAGCAACAATAAGTTAATCAAGTTTTAAACTCTAAAAATACAAGCATAAAAAATCATTTTGTTTTATTACTGAACAGGCAAAAATGGCTAATTTTGTTTATTTTTGGTTAACAGCTATGTCCTTTATATATTTCAGGGCTTTATCATACCGTTCTTGTCCTTAGTATCCCTACATAAGCGTTTATTTGTTAACATATGTAAAATAAATTATGACAATATCATAAGCAAAACAAAACTGGCCGACTGGAAGATTTAAATTTCATGGCAACTAGATTTAACTCTTAAATCTTCTTAGTGAATCTGGCTGTAACAAATTAAATAATAACTTGCCATCATAACAAAATTATGAAACTCTAAATAGTTTCTTTG
Organism: Diaprepes abbreviatus; assembly: GCA_034092305.1. Classification (NCBI taxonomy): domain Eukaryota; kingdom Metazoa; phylum Arthropoda; class Insecta; order Coleoptera; family Curculionidae; genus Diaprepes; species Diaprepes abbreviatus. The sequence goes on from JASJET010000200.1 coordinate 9,693,490, forward strand.
CCACATTATAATCTTTCTTTAACAGCGGTTAAAAATAAACTGTAACAAATTATGAATAATTTTATAGGGTTTTCGTATATGCAGATCAAGTTTCGGGATTTATTCATCAATGCTAAAAAGGGGTATCTCTCATTTACATTCCCACAGGCTACAACAATTTTTTAGAAACGTTTTTATTGAGGTATAAATTTTAAAATTGAGTTTTCATAATTTTCCGCAGTTTCTGATTTTCTGTTAAAAATAACATTAAAAATACTTTGCTAAAAATAGTATTCTAGGGTTAAAATAAAAAATACACCTACACTGATAATATATGCTTTAAATTTCCGTTTATGGAAAACATAATTTAATAATATATGACTACCAACTTTTCGTGATATGATTGACAAAATTATGTTGTTTTCTTTGCATTATCTTTAATTATGAATTAAAATAAATTATCTTCGGGAAATGTTTAAAAGGAACTACTATGTTTTATACCACTAAATTTATTAAGAAAACAGTGACTGCAGTTTCAACTCACAGAGTCATTTTCAAACTGAATTACAAAGGTAGACTAAGTATTCAATACAGAAACATGAGAAAATTTAACAATAAATAAAAGCTACCTCAGATATCTCATTATTACAAAGGGGAAGTACTAAATTTTGGGAACTAATTATTATTTGGCGACAACAAATAACGGGAAAAACTCAAGTTCTGTCTGGTCACGAAGCAAATTTACATTTTTATTTCTACTATGTTTATATATTTCTAAAGATTCAAGAATATTTAACTTTTGGCCCTTTGTTGAATAATGTAATATGTCAGTGTTGCCCAAATCAGGAAAACTGTGGCTGTGTTCTAAGCAATGGTTGGCAAATCTCGAGTCTGTTGTTTGTAGTCTATATGATCGGTGGTGTTCTGAAAAGCGAGTTTTAAAGCTTCTACCACTTGGTCCAATATACAAGCTATCACACTCTGAACATTTTAACTTATAAACTCCTGATTTATCAAATTTATTAATTTTATCTTTAGCATTGTAAAGGATAGTGGACAGATTGTGTTGAGATTTAAAGGCTACTTTTATATTATGTTTGGAAAGAGTATTAGCTATGTTTTCTGATAGGGTACCACAGTATGACAAAGATATATAAGATGAACTATCTTTATCATTTTTTATTTTAGGATATATTGAATTAAAAGCTAGTTGTTTTTGTTTTTTAGTTATTAATTTCTTTATGGTTTGTTGGGAGAAATTGTTTGATACTGCAATCCTTTCAATGATATTTAATTCCTCTTGAAGATCTTCTTCAGAGAGAGGCAAAGAGAATGCTCTATGTATCATTGAATTGTATGCAGCCATTTTGTGTTGTAAGGGGTGAAAAGAATCATTAGATATAGTATTACCTGTAAACGTTGGTTTTCTAAAAATTTTATATTTACACTGATTATTGAGGTGATATATGGTGAGATCAAGAAAATTTATTTTATGGTTATTTTCAGTTTCCAGAGTAAATTGAATTTTTGGATGGCAATTATTCATGAATTGTAAGAATTTTCTTGATCTCACCATATCTCACCTCAATAATCAGTGTAAATTTAAAATTTTTAGAAAACCAACGTCTACAGGTAATACTATATCTAATGATTCTTTTCACCCCTTATAACACAAAATGGCTGCATACAATTCAATGATACATAGAACATTCTCTTTGCCTCTCTCTGAAGAAGATCTTCAAGAGGAACTAAATATCATTGAAAGGATTGCAGTATCAAACAATTTCTCCCAACAAACCATAAAGAAATTAATAACTAAAAAACAAAAACAACTAGCTTTTAATTCAATATATCCTAAAATAAAAAATGATAAAGATAGTTCATCTTATATATCTTTGTCATACTGTGGTGCCCTATCAGAAAACATAGCTAATACTCTTTCCAAACATAACATAAAAGTAGCTTTTAAATCTCAACACAATCTGTCCACTATCCTTTACAATGCTAAAGATAAAATTAATAAATTTAATAAATCAGAAGTTTATAAGTTAAAATGTTCAGAGTGTGATAGCTTGTATATTGGACAAAGTGGTAGAAGCTTTAAAACTCGCTTTTCAGAACACCACCGATCATATAGACTACAAAAAACAGACTTGAGTTTTGCCAACCATTGCTTAGAACACAACCACAGTTTTCCTGATTTGGGCAACACTGACGTATTACATTATTCAACAAAGGGCCAAAAGTTAAATATTTTTGAATCTTTAGAAATATATAAACATAGTAGAAATAAAAATGTAAATTTGCTTAATGACCATACAGAACTTGGGTTTTTCCCGTTATTTGTTGTCGCCAAATAATAATTAGTTCCCAAAATTTAGTACTTCCCCTTTGTAATAATGAAATATCTCAGGTAGTTTTTATTTATTCTTAAATTTTCTCATGTTTCTGTATTGAATACTTAGTCTACCTTTGTAATTCAGTTTGAAAATGACTCTGTGAGTTGAAACTGCAGTCACTGTTTTCTTAATAAATTTAGTGGCATAAAACATAGTAGTTCCTTTTAAACATTTCCCGAAGATGATTAACTACCACATAGTAACGGCTACCAGCATCAACTTTTTAAAATAAATTAACTTATCACGATGAGGGATTAATACTATAGACTTACTCTCTATCTCTTAAAATCTAAAAAAAAAAATGGACTAAATTTCATCAAATATTAAGGAAATTTATAAAAGAAACGTGCAAAGCTCGGAAAAACCAATTACCTTACGTAACACGTTTTTCTTCCCTTATTGCAACTAAAAACTCGAATAAGTTTTCTTTCTCCTACAATCACTCCGTTAGGAAATGCTCTGCTGTATTTTCTTACAAAAAAAAATTGAAAATAATGCAAAAATTTAATTTAATTTTATATTGATCAATTTTTAGGGAATTGTTATATATACACGGACCTTCTCTTCAAAGTAAACTAAACTTTTGAAAAAAAATAAACATGAAACGTTATTTACTCATCACTATTTATGTTGTGCCTTTTAAAATATTTTTCATTCAAGGTGATAGATATCTGTAAATTTGTTTTTCATTTTTCAAACTCGTCCAAGTGTGTGCTTTATATTATAAGCTTAAGTTCATGAAGTGAATTTCTTTTTATGTCTTTAATGGTCTCACAACGAAGTTCTCGCAGTGGCAACTTGAGCTTTGGGAATAAAAAGGAATCTGGCGAAAACGGTGTTCGTGGAATAAGTTTGGTTGAGTTTGTTGAGTTGAGCTCACAAAGAGCCAGTGAATGCATTATATTATTCTTTATTAACGGTTTGACACCTTAAGAATATAGTTTGATTGTTGCGATGCTTTCATATTAAATTCGTATATCCACGTCTTAGTATTGGTAATAATCCGTTTTAAGATATTTGAGTCGCTAGCTAAGTTGACAATCATTTCAGAAATGACCTATATTCGATGCAGTTTTTGGAGATAATTGAGTGTTTTTACACTAGGCTACCACAATTCCATGGTATTGAGTTTTGGGGATTTTCAACTGAAGTGCTAGCTCTGAAATGTTACGGTTCAAAGTTATTATAATCTTTGTACTATAATCGATAGGTAAAAAACAAGAATTAATTCTATAATGAATTGAACCTTCTCTGCAATGTAACGGGGGATTAAAGAAGATACCCCCCAAATATTTGCCGGGACAAAATTGATAAAACACGATTTTTTGAACCTAGAAGCCAAGGTAATAATTTTAGGCAAAAATGGTTTAAATTCAGTTTTTATAGATTAAATTTTATCCTAGTTATTGCAAAATTGCTTCCTCTCATCAAGTTCCAAACCTAAATGTGCAAAAAACGCGATTTTGGCCTATATTTGGTATTTTTTGTGTTTACGACATTTCTTTTTCTCAGACAACTATACATAGCATCTTAAAGTAAGTCTTACTTTTTCAAATGTTGTTGAGTTCGGTCTTTCTTTTTCTTCAAGATATTCAATTTTGAAAATTTTAAATTGCATGAATTTTTCAGGTTTTGAAAACCTTCATCTTTCAGGATCAACAATCTTGTAAGTGACCATAGATATTTTAAGGCTATGAAAGCATCGCTCAATCCAAATTTATCATTAGTTTTGCAAAATAAATTTGTTTAATCAAATTATTGCAAAACTCATTGTTTTTTTTAAATAAATGTTTCCATTGTATTTTATAAAAATAAATACCATCAAAGGAGTCGTTATAGTTGTTACGATATACTTTGTTGTAAATAAAGTATTAAATAACAAATTTTGCAATTTAATATAAACTTTTTAATGATATGCATGTGTGAATTCTCAATACACATTCTTAATTATTTTCTATTGATCGTTTGAGGGTTTCTTAAATTGCAAAATAAATTATTTATGATTTTGTTTACAATAAAATATATTGTAATACCGATAACGATTCCTTTAAATGTATTTATTTTTGTAAAATGGAATGGACGCATTTATTTAAAAAATAATGAATTTTGCAAAAATTTGTAAAAACCTGAAAAATTTATGCAATTCGAAATTTTCAAAATTGAATATCTCGCAGAAAAAGAGAGATATTTGTACAAACTTAACGGCATTTGAAAGACTAAGACGTATACTTTAGGATGCTATATATAGTTTTTTGAGAAAAAAATATCACCATGATACATAACCTCAAATACAGGCCAAAATTGCATTTTTTGCAGATTTAGGTCAATATATTTAAAAAACCGAATGTGATGGTGTAATTTTGATTTGAATTCAACGAACCAAAATCTACAAGAAATGATTATTCTTATTCAATGTACAAACTTTACGCTGTGCTGTGTAATTATTGCAAAAATAACTTTTTTTTACCAACTCAAATTATTATTATGTGTTGATATATCTTAATTTGTTTATCCGAATATGCTAATTGCAGAACGAAAAGTGCTATTTGTTAACAAAGTTTTCACCTAGATCAAAAGTGCATTTTACTAAAATTTGGTTATGACTTTTTACTAAAATTTGGATATTTTACTTAAATTTGGTTATGACAACACTTTTTTTAATGAAAATGTACTCAACCGAAATTTTGGTTCACAAGACAAAACAAAAACCTTCTTTAGAAAAGCCAGACTAATTAATTACGTAAGTAAACAAAACTTATACTTTATAATTATCGGAACTAAAGTTTAAGCTGAATAAACAATAAGTGTTGTGGCGGTAATTCAATCTTGACACTTGACCAGCCAATTTCCTAAATGAACAACGCTCGAAACTGTGAGTTATTTGAACTAAAATTTTAGTTAAGAAAGCTAAAATTGTTGTTATAGTAGTCCAAGCGTTTGTTCTTACCGAGCTATTCAGATATAAACTATAAGAAGATTTAGGCTTAAAAACAATTTATATACTGGATGGTCCGATTGTTCTGGGTTCATTCTTTATTTTAGAAACTATAAAAGATATTTTCCATTCAGTCTCTGCGAAGTCAGTATTAAACTAAAACAAGTTTTTAAAATAATATTTGATCAGCAAAAAGTAAGGTTACATCAAAATGCATGTCAAATGTACTTAAGTAAGCATTTATCCACAAACTGATTTCCACTAGAACTTTGAAACACCGTTTAACTTATCGTGTTGTATTCAGCACTGTTAAGTAAAATAGAGAAGATAATGATATACTCATGAACTGGTTTATTTCTTCTATTTTCTGTTTTGTTGCCCGGATTTTTAAACTTGGTGGAGGGGTGCTATATTTCCATGCAATAGACTCTTTTACGCTGCCATCCTCCTTATAACCTACAAAACATAATAAATATTTTCTACAAAATTTTGCTCCTGAGGCAAGTGGTTGAAAAGAACTAATTTTCGTACAGACAACTAAGGTAATAATATGTACAGGGTGTCCCAAACTCGTTCCTCATTATTGAAATCAGGAAAACTATCAGATACAGCAAAGAACTTCCAAAAATATTCATAATAAATCTAAAATTGGTTTAATTTTTAGGGTTTATTTGGGGAAATAAGGTAAAATAAATTTTTATATTTTTAATATAATCCTAGTTCTTCATAAAATGGTTTTCTAGGGTTTTAAGCGGGACTTTTCGTTTTTCTGATTCTTTATCAGGTCAATTTAAATACAGACGTCTATTTTATAACTTTTTTTTAAAAGAATTTGACACTTTGAATACAACTAAGTATCACACTTGATAATTTAACAAAATAATATAAATATTATCACACTGAGCCTAGTGTGTAAGAGAGAGATGGAGAAAGCCCTTTTTATATAAAGTACGTGGATTACCAGAAGCATCGTCTTTATATCTATTATGATATAATGTTTTTTAAAAGTTTATAATGATGACTGTGTAACTGCATAAGTAAATTATAAGGTTTAAATTCTTATATTCTTATATTTATATAAATATAAAACTAGTTATCTTCAAAACTGAAATTTTTTTGTATTAATTAATTTCACATTAGATAAAACCAATCAGGCCTAACCAAAACTACTGTAACTTGTTTACTAATATGTTTAACATTATAAAACACATGTTTACGCATAGGGTTTAAATTCAAAAGATTCTTTTATTTTCAGCAAGAACAATTAGATATTCTTAGGGGAAGAATTTTTTTTAATAAAATTAATGATAATTTAAAAGGAAAGACTTTTGATTTGTCTCTGCCGCTGGAATAATGTTTTATTCATAATTATCATTTTTTGCATGCCTGGAACAACATAAACCCAAATTTTAAGAAACGTGGAATGTTTATAAATGTATCGACAGATCAATGATTTTAATGGGTATTAAAGCTAAAAGTAATTTTTTATACAAACAAAAAATAAAATTAAATATTTATCTATTTTTTAAATTTTAGAATACAAGTAATTAGATTAAAAGTGCTTTTTTACTGACGAAAATACCAATGAAAAGAATATAAAATTCTGAAAGAAATAATATGAATTATTCATCACTACTTTTTTTTATGGTGGAATTGATATTTGGGCCGTATAGAGCATTAAAAGCATACAGCCTTAGATATTTCTTCAAGTGACGTGATTATACTAGCAATTTGATTCAGATTGAGGCCAGGCCCAACAATTTGATTGACGAACAAAATTTAGAATTAATTTGGGCAATTACACGTTTTTTAGGGAAAACTGCAAGCTTTTAGGATTAAATTTCTTTCAAATATTTAAGTTGATTTATTCTTGAAAAAAATCTTTAAAGTTAAAATTAAAAAATCAAGTAAAAACACTTTTGCTTGGATTTTTTACTTAATCTTATAAATATATGTATATATATATATATATATATATATATATATATATATATATATATATATATAGTATTAACCTAACTTATAATTATTAAGTAACTAACCAATGTGGTTTGAATATTAAACAAGTATACGTTTGAAAAACAGGGAAAAAACCCAACATTAGCACCAGACGCGGATTCAAGGGAGGGGCGGTGGGTGCGATCGCCCTCCCCCCCAAGAGCTTAGAGGAGAATACACCCGATTGTGTCTCTTACACTAGGAATGTGTATGCTGTTGGTTTCCACCCCCTAGTCGACAACTTGTTTTTCCTTGCTATTCCCCCCCAAGAGGTTTGAGTTTAGGAAAATAGATGCGATTCTGGATCTTATACTAGGAATGTGTATGCTGTCAGTTTCCACCCCACCGTTGATAACTGTTTTTTTTCTTGCGATCGCCCCTGCAAGACCTTTGAGTTTAGGAAAATAGATCCGAGTCTGGCTCTTATACTAGGATGTATTTGCTGCTGGCTTCCACTCCCCGTTGGCAACTTGTTTTTTCTTACGATCACCCCCCTCAAGAGCTTGGAATTCAGAAAAATAGACCCGACCCTGACTTTTACAGTAGAAATGGGAATGTTGCTGGCATCCCCCCCCCCCCGTCGACAACTTGCTTTCGCTTGCCATACTGCACTTTTGTGATATCACTGCCCCCCCCCCCCCAAAGAGAGAGGCTGGATAAATATTTTACATGATATAATGGCAAAAATGGAAAATGCCTATTCATCTGGAGATGGACTATCCAGGAAACCCAAATACTTTTCTTTTTCCAACCTCAGGATGTAGCTGTAAATGATACTGAGATTCTCGGTGTTATATTTTTTATTCATAGAGGTGTCATCTTGATTTATATGAATCATTTCGAGGAAAAGCCTTTTACGATATGAAGGAACTCTATCAAGAATCTCAGTGCCATCCCATTTCATAGAAGGGTCAAGATCAAAGATATGTTCAGCCAAAGCACAAGAGGTCAAACTTCTATTGATATCACTCCGATGGAAAGTGGGCCTGCCTTTGAGGCTTCTGGACGTCTGCCCTATGTAAACTAACCAACAGTTGCCACAAGGAATTTTGTAAACCATAAAGGACGTCTCATTCAACCGTAAAGGTATTTTCGTTTTAAAGTAAATTTTGGAGAGGTAATATTTGTCTTTTTGCTATTTTAATATTTGTATGATTGAACATTTTCATCAATTTATTATTAAGACTTTCTATGTGAGGTAATGTATGTAAAAAAGAAACTCGAACTATTGTATTTGAAATAGTGTTTGTTAAATTTGAAGATTCAGTACTGAGACAAGAAGGTTAAGAAGAAGTTTCAAAAATTTTTTCTGGAATATTATATTTAGTACTGTAAAGAAACTTTTTAACAACGTTATCTGGGTAATAAAACTCCAGAAATACATCATTAAGTTGTCGTTATGCCTCTGCTCTAAAATTAGGGTGTGTAAGCTTGACTGCTCTATTGTCCCTACCTAAGATGTAATTTATTTTTGATCTCACAGGATGGTACGATTGGTTATCTATTTGAACAATATGATTTTTTATACCATTTAGTCTCATTAATTATTTTTTTGTCATAGTGTATTTGACTAAAAACCCTATTTTTAAGATGAAAATAATGGTTCTTGGGTTTAGACCATGTCAAATTGGAATTATTATCCTATGTTTCGTCTACGATTGCACAAGACATCTTCAGGGATCTTTATTCCACGAGAATTGACACGGTTTAACTTAAGAATTATGATTTTCAACTTGATCAAAGCTGTGAAAGTTGTCGTTCATTATTATCCTTTTTTTTTATCTATTTTGAGCTTATGGTTTTTGTGATTTGTTAGTTAAAATATACATTGTTAATGTTCTGTTGGTAAGTTTCAATTTTATTCGATTAAAGGCGAAATTTATCGGTAGGGAAGTCAATATATTTTGCGTGTATCGCCCGATACTTATACAGCTATCGATTGATCACTAGTTTTTGTTTCATTTTTTATACATAATAAATTTCTCTTTGTTACTCCTTTTAAAAATTTGAATTTCCTCCAAGTTTTGTCTAGACGAAAATATCTATATCTATGTAAATGACTTCAAATGATGCTTGTGTATCTGAAGCAAAGATAAAACTTACATACTATTGTTAGCAAAACTTTATATTAAACGTTTGGTTTTTCTTTTTAAAACAATCGATTGAAAGAATCTACTGGTATTATGTTTAATACAAATCGAGATTTAATTATTAAAATGTCCAATTTGTAATTAAAATATCGGAATAAATCCAGAATTATAAAAAGGTCTGCAGCAATTGATCTATCTACATTATATCCGGTAAACGTGCCCCTTTGTAATCAGCAACTCAATTTAGTTTTTCTTTTTATACCGGTTGCCATAATCGAAATTCAGCGTTTTTTATACGAGTATAAAAGGACGTTATTAACAGATAAAACTTTTTGGAACCCGACAGCGGACATATGGATTCGAGGGCTTTCCTGTAAGAGTTTGGAAAGGGCCCTTTTCCCGTTTTAGAAAATTGAATGTAACTTTGGACATTTATGGGTGTTAATTAGTTACAAAGAACCTTATTCGATTGCCGCTCATCAATCTGAAGAGACATATTTATTAAGTACTGGTAAATATTACACGATATTTTTTAGGCAGTGTGACACCTTCTCTATATTTTACCACTAAAAAAAGTTGTCCTGCAAGAGCGATCAAATTTTTAACCCAAAAAAGCAGTTATTTTGTAATACCAATTTCGGCAAAGGTTATTTAATTTTTTATCAAAATATAAAATAAAGACAAAATACCCTAAATAACATGCTTTTCCTTCACAAAGACCGTTTCAAAACATTTCAACTCAAATTCATTTTCTCAGTCTTACAAACAGCCTGTTATAAAACAGCGTGCCGTATTTTAGTTTGGATTAAACCGAAAATGGTCGTTAAACCAGCCTTTTTTTTAAAGTTAGGACCGTCTAAAAATCCCTAAGCCATGGGTATTTAATTGAGGCGGTAGTTTCTTGAATAGGACATTTCTAAGTGGAATTGAATTGTTTTTCACGCATCGTAAATTTAATTGGCAATTGAATTTTTTTGATAAATATGAGAATTTGGGAATTAATTTACTAGTTTTAATTAGGATTGCAAATTTTGATGTTTATCTGGAGTAACCTGGCCCAGTACTGTTAAAAATTGGAAATTTCAGTACAATTGAGTATAAATATTTTTACACACTGCAAAAAAACTTAAAATGAATCCAGTTTTATAGTTAAGTTATGCCTTATGGAGTTTTAATTAATTATTAGATTGAACCTAACCTTATTGTTTACACTCCATCGTTTTATGTCATGGGAAATTATCATTTAAACATTATTTTTCCAACATTTCTTTTTTGGAAATTTGCTTTTCCATCGGATTGCCCATATAATACTGATAAGCAAAACTTTGACTTATGTCACGTAGAAATTGTATAAAAACTTTTAAAAACATTTTATATTCTTTTAATACAACTCAAAATATCGTTTCCTTGGTCCATATTATGTTCGTTTATTTATTTAAGAGACGTTGAAGACGACATATTTTTTGACTAAAATGTGGTTGACGGACTTGCATTGTTTTTGTTTTTCTTTGTTTTTACGACATTTCGATTAGGTTGTATCTCTAATTATTACCAAGTATAAACTGAATGTTTTGTCTTAAGGTTACGAACTTATATAGGGGCTGTGTCCATTGAAGCGCAAAGTTGCGTTTCACTATACACACCGCAATGATTTGATGTTACGAAATAGTGGTTGCCAAAGATTAGGTATTTCAACACTGAGTTTACTGAAAATTCCATTATTATTTTTAATGTAAGCTGTTTCTATAAATTTTCTTTTTTTCATGTTGGGTTCCATATATATTTCCGCAGCTTCAGACTATTTTATATGGTGTTGTTTATCCCAGACGTGTTTGGCAATACCTGATCTCGACGTTTCTTCTTTTTGTATAGGAGTTTTATGTTCCTTAATTCTAACTTCAAGTGGTCGTTTGGTTTCTCCAATATACATTTCACTACACTCACATGAAGCTTTGTAAACACATTTTTTTCTTATCGGTAGTTTTTGGTTTCATTTTTGTAATAACTTCTGGCAATTCGTCTTATTTTCTTCAAAGTTCCTTTAATGTACGAAATTGTCATTATGTCATTGTCAATTAATTTTTAAGGATAACCATTCTGTTGTAAACCCGATTTAATATTTGCTACCTCTTTTTCCAATGAATCGACATTATTGCATATAGATATAGTGAGATTATGGAGTTGCGTATAATTCCCCGTTTTGTTACAACATTATCAGATCGAACAACGTTACCACTGAACGGGGTGATGGACCTTTTGGAGTGTTGTCTGCGTAGTGCTTACTTTCAAGTAAAAGACAAGTTCTACGCTCAGGATGACGGACTTCCGATGGGTTCTTCACTCTCTCCAGTAGTTGCCAATATATATATATATATATATATATATATATATATATATATATATATATAGATATATATATATATATATATATATATATATATATATATATATATATATATATATATATATATATGGAATGGTTCGAAACTCATGCTTTAGAAAGTGAAACAGTGAAACCGAAAGTCTGGTTGAGATATGTCGGTAATACCTTCATCGTATGGAAGGGTAATGATCAAGAACTTAATGATTTATTGAAACATCTAAACAACATTCGACCTACAATTAAATTTACCATGGAAAAAGAAGTAAATGATCAATTGCCCTTCGTAGATGTCATGGTGAATTGTTCAAACGAAACTATTAAAACTTCAGTATACAGGAAGCCAACACATACTGAACAATATCTTAACCATAGTTCTAATCCTTCTGTTGTAACAAAACAGATAATTATACGCAACCTCTATATTCGCTCTATATCTATATGCAATAATGCCGATTCATTGGAAAAAGAGATAGCAAACATTAAATTCGGTTTACAATAGAATGGTTATCCTTTAAAATATAATTGACGATGTTATAAATAACTTTAGAACTACCACTGGACAGCAAGAAACACATTCCTTCTTCAGAATTTCGTACATTAAAGGAACTTCGGAGAAAATAAGACGAATTGCCAGAAGTTGTAATATAAAAACAGCCTTTAAATCAGGAAATACACTTAGAGCTCATTTAATAGAAATGAAACCAAAAACTACCGATAAGAAAGAATGTGTTTACGAAGTTCCATGTGAGGGTGGTGTAATGTATATTGGAGAAACCAAACGACCACTTGAAGTTAGAATTAAGGAACATAAAACTCATATAAAAAAAGGGGAACGTCGCGATCAGGTATTGCAGAACACGCTTGGGATAAACAACACCATATAAAATGGTCTCAAGCTGCGGCAATATATACGGAACCCAAAATAAAAAAAAAAGGAAATTTATAGAAAATAATAATGGGATCTTCAGTAAACTCAGTGTTGAGATACCTAATCTTTGGCAACCACTACTTCGTAACATCAAATCATTGAGGTATGTACAGTGAAGCGAAACTTTGTCTCTTCAATGGACACAGTCCCTATATAAGTCTTAAGACAAAACATTCCGTTCATACTTGATAACGACTAGAGATACAACCTAATCGAAACGTCGTAGAAACAAACAAAAATAAAGACAATGCAAGGCCGACAACCATATTTTAGTCAACCTTTAAACAGACATATTTTTTTTCACTTGAAAACGGCTAGAGATAACTACTAGCCGAAACGTCGTGATATTTAACAAAAATAAAGACAATGGAAGTTCAACAGATATCTACTACTTCGCAAGAAACATCATTGTCTATGACCTTCAAACAAACACTAGAAGCCCGGTATGGACCCGGTATAAGTGACAAATTTCGAGGCTACGAGAAATCCAAGATTAAGCTTACAAAAGAGGAGACGCACATCCAGTTTCTACGACAAGCACGAGATTAGGTAATAATACCAGATGGTTTTCGTATAAAATCTCCAGTTCCAGGACAACGGGCAAACAGGATATTGGAAAATGCTAGTAAGGCATTAATACGTCCAGTTTCACTTGACAACGGCTAGAGATAACTTCTAGCCGAAACGTCGTGATATTTAACAAAAATAAAGAAAATAGAAGTCCAACAGATATCTACTACTTCGCAAGACATATTTTTTATTTGAGGTTTCTGACAATGTGACTTTTCTATGTTTTCACCTCATGCCCCTTCTATCCCCCCCACCCTCTATGACGTTATTGAACATCCTTAATATTACCTTTTAAACTAAGGTAAGTCTGAATAAATTATTATATTTTACTGCCGCTCTGAGTACTATTATTTACGGGGAACGCCTACATGAGGTTATCGTTTATTAAAATTGCGACCGACTATGTATTATCTATTAAGGATACCGTTTCATACAATAAAATTGCAGCAGAAAAAAAGAAATTTCAAATTCAGCACTGGGGCTATACTAGTAATTGTTCGATTGCCTAGAGTCGACAGTTTAGCCATTCGATTTGGAACACTTTTCTATCGATTCGAATTTGGACGTATAAAACAATTACTTGCATATTAATTTTATTTGTTTCATGATCATTCTATGTTCTTAAGAAAGCCATATTATTAAGAATCTATGAGAAAGACATTATATTCAGCCTTGGTTGTATGTGACGGAAGGCATAGAAAGTGGTATTTTACAAACGGTTCATGTCCAAAATTGGGCGGTCATAAAAATAGCTCGTAGTTCATGTTAAATTTATAGAAAATATGTTAGTAACAAAAAATGTTAGGTACTTTATGCTGATTACTTTCATCTTATTTTTAACAGTCAATGAATTAAGTTAAAACATGAAATATTCAATAAAAAGGCAAATAAAATACATTTACCGAACTTCCTACGTATACCAGTTTTATAAAGGCAGAAACCTATATTTTTTGTACTGAGATAACGGTAGTTTGGAAAGGAAATAATGTTATCTAACCACCTTTATATGCAAAATGTTTTCCCTTTATCAGAAATATTTCGAAAACATAACAAAGCAATTTCTGAACTAGAATTCGTGAACATTGTTTTAAACGCTGTAGGAAAATTATTGATTAACGTTTTTTAAAGAATAATCAGTAAGCTTTTATTGTTATCAGTATTCTCTGAACGTGCTATTTATATTAGATGATAAAATTATTTTTATAGAAAAAAAATTTTGAAATTTGGTTATGAAGGAGCTTGATGGTGGTAAGCAAGTGAGTGAGCATCTACTTTGACTTCTCGAAGGCATTCGACTTAATTAATCATAATTTGTTACTTTTAAAATAAATATGTATGGAGTTAGGGGTATTGTAGATGATATGATCCGATCGTATCTCTGTGGCAGAACTCAACGAGTATGCATAATATCTGACGTGTCAGAAAGTATAGGAGTTTCCTGTTTAGAGGTTCTTTCTGTGTCTACAGAAGTGCCTATGTGGGGCTACAATTGTTTTTGATTTTTGTTAATAATTTAGGAGGATCATTAGGCTATTTTCTATTTCAGTTTGCCGATGACATTTCTTATGTTGTAGCTGAAGCTAATGTTTCAAGTGGCACAAAAAGTCCAGTGAAATTGTAGCAAGAATCAATACTTGCAACGCTGAAATGAAGTGGTATATCCTTGCGCATATAGTAAATGTTTCGGCGGGTTTCAAGTGATAAATGCTCTACTAAATCGTGAGGAACTTCAAATAAGGTTCTGCATTCAGTCATGCCGGCAATACGAATGGTCCAATCAAAAAATTGCGAGTGATTCGTGTCATACATTAATTCATTGGAACTGATGTCGATGATGCGAACTAATAGTTGCATAAGGATTTTCATCAGCCCATAGATGTGAATTGTGCAAATTTATGACACCATTTTTGGTAAACCCTGCTGCATCCGTGAAGAGAATAGTGCTAATTTTTTCAAATGATATGGATATATCAGCTGTTCTTGTACTTCATGTATTATTGTTTTCGACGTATTAAATGGCGCTGATAATTTTCAATCGCTAGTTGAAGGCGTGTCATCTATAGCATTTAAAATATTTTTCTCTAATTGCGGCGTACGTACTGTTCTTCCCCGACCAGCATCAGTACTTCTTTTCCCAAAATTTTCTAAACTTATGAAGAAATTTAATAATATTAATAAGGATCAATACTTGTACAAATAACTATTTCAAACCAAATACGAAAAAAACTTGTTTCATATCTTATCGAAAGCAGAATCAGTCAATATATTTTCTTTGAAAGGCAAAACAATCCGACAAATAGACATAACAAAATTTTTAATCGTGACGTTAGACTCATCTTGTCTTGGTGGGAGCAAATTGACTGATTGATTGATTTTTATTAATTAGGATACGTCAACCCATAAGGATTTTTGGTGACCGAATGGGAGCAGATTAATAGTGTAGTTAAAAAAGAAAATAAGGCATGAATATAATGAGGTATCTTGGTAACTAGGTAAGTTTGGAGAGTTTCCAGCCAGATTCACTAAGGAAATTTAGATCTGTTCTAGTTGCTATGAAATTTAGATATTCTAGTGCGATATTGTCAGAATTAATATTACACATGTCAACAAATAAACGCTTATATAGGGATATTTAGGATAATAACATTCTATTTTTGCAGGTTCAGTAATAAAACAACATAATTTTTTGATGCTTGTATTAAAACTTGCTTGACATATTGTTGCTCTTATCAGTTTAAGCCCCATGCTGTTAATTTTATTATTTTCCATATGTTCAGTTAACAATTCAGTATACATCGCATAATGTTTTGGTTGGGTTCTGTAGATTGGCACAGGGCATTTGTATCACAAGAGCATATGATAAGGTTCATGTAGGACTTCTCCAGCAGATAGTTTTTAGACCATTTTTAAAATTCATGAAAATTTGCATTTCCTTATTTATATATTATGACTATTTGTTCATTTGTGAAGAAGAATGCATAGGAATTTCCTATGAATGAATAATTTTATAATAACTTAACTACAAGGTCACAGCAGCTACATTATTCCTCACCATCGAATCAGGATGTATAAAAAACGTGCTTGTTTTCATTGTATTAAAATTTTAACGCGTTACCTAACAGCATTAAAGTAAGTGAAAAAAAAGATACTTTTACTCGAAAATATTTTTATACCCTAGACGAATATTATGAATTCAGACAGTCATGGGGAGTTTTTTTCATGCAAAGTGAAATACTCATTTATTATTTGTGATAGTTCATTCTCTTTTTTTTTAAATTAACAGTAGTTTTAAACCTAAAATGGTGTATGTCCATGAGCGTTGTGTGTATATGTGTGACGGTGTGTACTTCTATAATTTGACTTATGACGTTATAATATTTCACTAATGAAATTAATAACACTGAGGAGAAAATTTCGACTTTTTTTTTGTTTCCTGAAAAAACCCAATTTTTTTGGATTCAACTACATCCAAGTTACTAAAAAATACCTATTAACTCATTTTGCACTTCTTAGCCTGCCTTTTAAAAGCAGCCTCTGGATTATCTCTTGTAATGGTCCAGCAATAGTTGGTTAACATCACACAGTTCCATTTTCCCTGGTACCTTCTTTTCATGTTTGAAATATTCTTGTGGAACCTTTCATTGTGCTCGTCACTTACAGCACTACAATTTCCCGGAAAGTAATCCAGATGAGAATCCAAGAAATTAATTTTCAAGGACATATTACACGAAAAAAATTGGGCCACCAGGCCTTTATAGTCTTCTGCTTTTATGTTTCCCAACAAATTTGTTGCAACCATTTTAAAAGCATTTCATCCGCCTTTTTCCTTGCCTTCAAGTATGGAATCGAGTTGCGCATCTCCGAAAAGTTTCCTAATCTGGAGACCCACAAATATTTTCTCTTTAATTTCAGCGTCACTGATTCTATGGAACTTTTCTGTTAAATCACTAAAAGCACGGCCTTCCTTGTTCATGGCCTTCACAAATTTTTTCATAAGTCCCAATTTTATATCAGGTGGCGGTAATAAAATCTTTTCTGGGGAACTAATGGCATTATGGTTACATTTCTCATTCCTGGCTGAAAATACTCTCTCGGTGGCCAAATTTTCTTTCTGTAGTGATCCGAGCGTGCACGACTGTCCCATTCGCAGAGGGAGCCACAGTATTTGATATAACTTAGTTGCATTCCAAGCAAAATCGCCACAACTTTTAAATCCGCACAAATTTGCTATTTATATCTCTCATAATGTATTATCTGTAGTAAGAATTTCAAATTGCTATATGTTTCTTTCATGTGGACTGCATGGCCAAGTGGGACTGAAGGCAACTTGTTTCCATTATGAAGTAACACCGCTTTAAGATTTACTTTTGATAAATTAATGAACAGTCTTCATTCTTGTGGATCATAGTCCAAATTTAAAGCTGTCATTAATCCTTTAATGTCCCTATAGGCTACCAAATTGTTTTCTATATTAAAAAACGATGTTTGGTTTTTCTAGCGACTTTGGTACACAGAAACTCTTACTTCATCTTGAAGTAAATTCCATTGTTGCAATTGAGAGGCCAATAGTTCTGCTTTTTTCTTGAACAATTCCAAATCCCTTATAAGGTCACTTAATTCGCTTTGACTTATTTTGTGAGGCTTTTTACTGGGAAGTCCACAGACAAAATCGGAGTTTATGGGCCGGTGACATTTTCCGTTTGATCATCATCAGAATCAACGGTATATTCCTGAGATGGATTGGGTATAGGCAACTTTGGGGTATCGGGCGTATGGCGGATTGTAAATTTGGATACTGTATCGCGCATTTTTTTTTCTCCGAAAAGCCTTTTTTGATGGGAGGTGTCAAACTAAAGTAACAGTTGGTAACATGGTCTTTCGGTTCTCGCCAGACCTAAGAACAGCGAAGGGCATGTTACGCTTTTTTCCACTTAGTCACCCACGAATGTTGGACGCACTTTTGTTGCAGCACTTATGGGAAGCCCAATTTTCATCCTGGTCTCCAATTTTGCAGCCAAAATATAAGAAGTAAACCTTTTGTTAAGAGTATGTTTTTGTTTCACAAAAGTCATTTCACCACATATATAAGAAAAACTTTTTTTAATTTATGCTGCTTCTATAAATTTTCTTTTTTTCATATTGAGTTCCATATATATTCGCTCAGCCTCAGACTACTTTATATGGTGTTGTTTATCCCAGGAGTGTTCTGCAATACCTGATCTCGACATTTCCCCTTATTGTGTATGAGTTTTATGTTCCTTAATTCTAACTTCTAGCGGTCGTTTGGTTTCTCTAATATACATTTCACCACACTCACATGGAACTTTGTAAACACGTTCTTTCTTATCGGTAGTTTTAGGTTTTGTTTTTGTTAAATGAGCTCTAAGGGTATTTTCTGATTTAAAGCCTGTTTTTATATTATAACTACTGGCAATTCGTTTTATTTTCTCCGACGTTTCCTTAATGTACGGAATTGTGAAGAAGGAATGTGTTTCTTGCTGTCCAGTGTTCGTTGTTCTAAAATTATTTATAACATCGTTAATTGGTTTTAAAGTCTAACCATTCTGTTGTAAATCGGATCTAATATTTGCTAACCAAAACAACAACCTACGATTGGCGTTCACACCACACTACGGTAAGCCACCACATCTTTACGGGATTCCAAAAATTCATGAAACGAACATACCTTTGAGGCCAATAACCAGCTTCAGAGGATCCCCAACAAGTGCACTGGCGAAGTTTCTCTTAAAAATCATACAACCTTTAGAAGGTAACACAAACACATATGTTAAAAATTCTACACATTTCGTGAACATTATTAGTAGCATCAATCTAGAGCCAGACGACAGACTAATAAGCTTTGATGTGGAAAGTCTGTATACTAATGTACCATTAGGGGAATCACTAGACATAATCAAAACTAGACTTTCAAATGATATTACTATATCGAACCACGTTACCACTGGATGGGATGATGGACCTTCTGGAGAGTTACCTGCGTAGGGCTTACTTTCAAGTAAAGGACAAGTTCTACACTCAGGACGATGGGCTTCCGATGGGTTCTTCACTCTCTCCAGTCGTCGCCAATATATATATATATATATATATATATATATATATATATATATATATATATATGTAATGGTTCTAAACTTATGCCATAGAAACGACAACAGTAAAACCGAAAGTCGGGTTGAGATATGTCGATGATACTTTCATCGTATGAAAGGGCAATGATAAAGAACTTAATGATTTCCTGAAACATCTGAATACCATTCGACCTACAATTAAGTTTACCATGGAAAAGAGGTAAATAATCAATTGCCCTTCTTAGATGTCATGGTGAACCATTCAAACGAAACTATTAAAACTTCAGTATACAGAAAGCCAACACATACTGGACAATATCTTAATCATAGTTCTAATCATTCTGTTGTAACAAAACGAGGAATTATACGCAACCTCTATAATCGCGCTATATTTATATGCAATAATGCCGAATCATTGGAAAAAAGGTAGCAAATAATAAATCCGATTTACAACAGAATGGTTATCCTTTAAAACTAATTGACGATGTTATAAATAATTTTAGAACAATGAGCACTGGACAGCAAGAAACACATCCCTTCTTCACAATTCCGTATATTAAGGGAATGTCGGAGAAAATAAAATGAATTGCCAATAGTTATAATATAAAAACAGGCTTTAAATCAGGAAATACCCTTAGAGCTGATTTAACAAAAACAAAACCTAAAACTACCGATAAGAAAGAATGTGTTTACAAAGTTCCATGTGGGTGTGGTGAAATGTATATTAGAGAAACCAAACGACCGCTAGTAGTTAGAATTAAGGAACATAAAACTCATGCACAAAAAGGGGAAACGTCGAGATCAGATATTGCAGAACACTCCTGGGATAAACAACACCATATAAAGTGGTCTGAGGCTGCGGCAATATATATGGAACCCAATACGAAAAAAAGAAAATTTATAGAAGCAGCATATATTAAAAACAATAATGGAATCTTCAGTAAACTGAGTGTTGAGATACCTAATCTTTGGCAACCACTACTTTGAAACATCAAATCATTGAGGTGTGTACAGTGAAGCGAAACGTTGCGCTTCAATGGACACGGTCCCTATATAATCTTGTAGTCTTAAGACAAAACAGTTTATACTTGAGAACGATTAGAGATACAACCTAATCGAAACGACGTAAAAATAAAAATAAAGACAATGAAAGTCCGACCACATTTTAGTCATTCTTCAACATTGTCTACAACCTTCGAACAAATGTTATTTACACAAACTCATTAATCTCGACCAAGCGTAGGTTGAAATACAACTAACTAACAATATAGCATTTATGTTACGTGTATTTAAACCCCTTATAAAGTACGCCTGGTGTAATAACACCAGGTACTTCTCATTTTATGGTTCAATTGTCTCATATACTAAGGGCAGGTAGGTAAAATTATCATATTTAGCACGTATCTATGAACCCGGAGCCACCTGAGACTTTTACAAGACAGATTGTTAATTAGTATAATAAAATAAGTAAGCTTTTGCTATTTTGGTCTCGGAAACATTTTTGCTGTTCCCCAGTGTAATAATAAAAGTTTTATTTATTTATTTATAAAAAAATAAATATCTTGTAAATTTGGTATTAACACAGATCGCCTAAATTTAAACTAAAACATAAAAAAGCATCCCTTGATAAAACGGATTTTCTTTCAAATTTTTCGACTCAAATACGTTTTCCCTGTCTTACAATCAGCTTGTTATAAAACAGCGTTCCGTATTTTTGTCTGGATTAGACTAAAAACGGTCTGTAATTTGGATTTTTTTAAGTTGAAACCTTTCAAAAAAAAAACGCGTGAGCCATGACAATGGCTGTTTAGTGGAAACGGCAATTTCCTGAATAGAATTTTTTCAGGTGGAATTATTTTTGACGCGTCGTAAACTTAATTGGCAATCGAATTTTCTGGAAGGATTCGCTTATAGCAGTTGCGTGTCAGAAATTTTAGAAACACGGTGAGGCATGATGGAAAATAAACTTTCTAATATTAATTAGGGTTGTAAATTGTGATTTTCAAGTTGAAACGCGAGCTGTATATATATAAAATACGCAAATTACTGCACAATTTGATACAAATATAATAAAATAAACATGAAACGTTGTTAGTTCAGATTAAGTTATAGACGGTGTCAGGAAAATAGAAGCTACTTTATTAACCATATATTTTTTTATTTAAAAAGATAGGGCTTTTGTTGCTCATTTTAGTATAAAATACGGGGATTTGAATGAATTAGAAACAAATCTTTTTGCTTATAACTTAAAGAATTTTTTAAGGTATTGAAATTAAATTATTAAAGGAAATATTTTTTATTTACACCTAAAAAAATTTAGATAGATTCCTAGTTTTTGAGGTATTTTAATATTTTCTTTATTGTGTCGAGATTTTTATCATCATTCTAATCTTCGACCCAGAGAATATGTGGCTACCGGTTTTTTTTCCTTTTCCCGGCTGCCTGTTGCGTTACTTCAAATATTCAGGGTGTCCGGGAAAATGTGGGAAATCTCCCGGATATGAAAAGAACATGTAAACGAAATATTACAAGTTCATATCAACTTTTTTCGTATAGGCTTCCTCTTGGAAGGTATGGACTTCCAAAGAGCTGTAAAGGAATCAAGTTTTTTACACATAATTATTGAACTACCAAGTATATTTAATTTTTTTTTAATATATGTATACCAGGTCCGACCCTTCAAATTACTATCCAAAAAAGTATTGTAAATTACTAACAGTTGCAGGGACGGACTAGCTGTGGCACTCATGACCTCATTTTTCTTAAGCCTTTTATGATAAGAACTTTGTACAACGTTTTTTACATACGTTTAACTACTGTCTAAAAATGAAATACTCTTTATTCATATCGCTAATCCTAACCGTTTTTGAAAAAACGTCATTTAATTTAGATCATGTATTTACCTTTATAGTTAAAAACGTTGAATTCTGTGAATTGCGGTTGGACTTAGGTTTGCAAAAAAATGTGCGTTTTATTTTATCGGCACCAAAAACAAAGTATTGTTGTTGCAAACGTTGCTAAGTACGAAAGAAATAAATTATCGTGCAATTTAAAACCTGTCAACTTTCACGCCGCTGACATATTGATTCTTTACTTTGAAAATTAAGTTACTGATTTTTGGATTTCGGGGTGAAATTAATTGTGAAATAATTCGAAATATAGAATACATGTTTATTGAGTATGCAGATATGCATCTGATGTATGGTTATGCATCTTGCATGATTTGGAAGCCAGGAGGTTATATCCCGATAGATATCCTAATCGTAATCATCCAGATCCGAAAACATTTCAAAGAGTTGACAAAGGTCTAAGGAATTCCATTTAATAAGGTAATATTATTAAATTTCTTCACAATTTTAGGAAATTTTGGGAAAAGAAGTAGTGCTGCTGATCGGTGCGTCGCAATTAGGAGAAAATATTTTAAATTCCGTAGATGACACTCCTTCAAAGAGCACTCGAAAATTATCAGCGCAGTTTAATATGTCGAAAACAAGAGTATATGAAGTTCTTGAAGAGCAGCTGTTGTATCCATATCATTTGAAAAAAGTGCATGAACTAATTCCTGAAGATTTTCTCTGTAGGATGCAGTTGGCAAACTGGCTGTTGGATCAGCAACGAAATAATGTAAATTTCATTGACATTCTTCTCCTCGCGGATGAAGCAGAGTTTACCAAAAACGGTATCATATATTTCCACAACTCACATGTATGAGCTGATGAAAATCCTCATGTAATTATTGTTTTGCATCATCAACATCAGTTCCAATTAATAAATGTCTGGGCAGGAATCATTGGCAATATTTTGGTTGGACCATTCATATTGCCGGCACAACTGAATGGAGAACTTAAATTGGAGTTTCTCCAGAACGCTTTAATAGAGTACTTACCCCACCCGAAACATGTACTAGATGCACGAGGGGGCACCACCTCATTTCAGCCTTGCTGTGCAGGAGCACCTGAATAACGTCTGTCCAAACCGTTGAAAAGTAGGAGGAGAACCTATTTCCTAACCCCTCGATCTCCCGAACTAACGTCGTTGGATTTATACCTTGGTGTATTCCACTCCAATCGATAGTGGGGAGGAACTTCTACGGAGAATCACGTTTCATTGTGATCAAATAAAGAACAATGCTAAGTTAATATGGCGGGTACAGCAGTCCTCAATTCGTTGTGCCCGTGAGTGTAAAAGACTTCACGAAGCCCATGTTGAACCCTCTTACGAAGTTTATAACTAAGCAGTTTAACTTTTTATTGAAACTATAGTGATGGAAAAATTCCTCTTTTTCATATTAAAAATAAAAAATCTGCTGATATCGAGGAAAGTAGCAAAGTTTGAGATGTCATATCTCAGTTGTTATTCATCACATAGACTTCTGCAGGAGCTCATTTTTGTGGACTTAACGTCAGCTTCCTTTTTGATGAAGCAATACCTATACCTAAGTTCATTTGAAAAAAGTTGCAGGGAAAATATTAGGAAAACATTTTTTTTCTCTTTTTTTATTTATTATGAAAATTACTTTTTTGGACTTCAGGAGATACCATTTCGAAAGATAATTTCATTGCCTACAACATTTCTCTCAACATGTAAACGAGTAAAACTCAAAAACTCGAGAAATTTAACTTAATCTCAAAAATGCACTCTTTAATTTGGAATCACTTTGTGATTTTGTCATATTTAAAGGTTAATTGAACGTATGAAACAGTGAAAACACTCTATCGGTTTAGTTTCTTTCTCAAGAACATAGTCAATAGCATGTTTTATTTTGCGATAAGAGTTTAGGGATAAACACTCGGGATAAACATAGGATATCTCAGTATCTAATAAAAGTTTTGAGATGATCACATTACTTAGTAATTTTTACGAGACTGCAATTCATTGTCAGTTAACTTTATTTGGAGTTTGGTCTATTTTAATTACCCGCTCTTGTTCTTTTAAAATACAAAATAAGCTCTTGGGCAGTATTTTAACAAGAAATTGAACTTTAATTTAAAAAGTTCAGTAATTGGAATAGCTAATCCTTTCGTACTGAAATCTTCATTCAATTTTTAATTGCAGGGATAGGAGTTTTTGCGGATTTAAAGAATTCATTATAATTGGTATTGCTGATAGGAAATTTTGACTTTTTCAAATTTGATTTAATATATATATATATATATATATATATATATATATATATATATATATATTGTGTATTGTGTTGTAGTATTCAGGTGAAGGGTACCAACGTTTTAGTACGTCATTTTAATTTTCGTGTACAATTACTTTCAGTACTTATTGTTAATAAATTGTTTATTGTTCTTTCTGACCTTTTTTCCTAACTTCACGTTTTCAAAATATTGGAACAACTTGAGCTTCACTATCAATAATTTATAGAAAAGGCAAATTGAAAAATAATGTTCTTCACAAGATTCTAAACTTTAATGTGTAGAAATAAAGCTTAGAAGAAGAATTAGGTAATAACTATAAGTTAGTTACTTAAACTGGACATTTAAAACTAAGCGTGACAGTAGAGTAAAAGCTTTATGGTTGTCAACTATTGCACTTTTAAAGAAGTTTAAAGATTGTACAGGTTTTTCTCTAAAAATAACAATGTTGTTATTACGCCCTTTTTTAAATTACTTTAAGCAACTGAAAAAAAAATAATAATTAACATTCCCACTACGTATAGTAAAAATAATATAAGAAATAATATGTCAGACTATCCATTTTGGGCAAATAACATTGATTTGTGTCCAGAACTAATTTATAAATGCGTTCCCTTTCTCGCCTATTTCTCACCACTCTCAGCTCTATACAAGATAGTTTTGGGTCACTAATTACAAAGGTCGGGTTTCAATACACAACAAATCACCCGAAACTGCAAATTATTATCAAATTAGCACTAAAGACCTAAACAAATTGACGATGTTTTAAAGCAAACCAAGAATAATAGAATCAACGTATTCATTATCTGCTAGAATCCTATTTCTGGCATTGGCACAGCTCCAACAGGCATTGGCTGCCCGCAGGAATGATTTATAACCTGGCACCAAATAAAGCTAAATGAAGGAAAATATTTCCCGTAGCGTAGGAGAGCAGGTAAAAGGAAATTAGCTTCCCATTTCCTGACGGGTAAAAAAAAATAATATTTTGGTGTTATATATGAAATAATAAAGAAAAAACTGAGAGAAATATTGACTTTGCTACGTAATATGTTTAGTTCGAATTAGCTACGAAAATTGAATATTTAATTGGATATAAATGAGGTGCTCAAATTGAGCTGCATATACAATTATTGTATATTTTTGTTATATTATGGATTTTATACAGGGCCCACGAAAATGTATGGGAAACTTTTTTATTTTTTCGTAAAGTGGCCTCCGGCATAAGTTTCAGCTTAACAATTAACTGGTTAAAACGATCTGACATATCGTACGTTATTTAAGAATTTGGAATTATCCGAAATGTAATTTTTTTTTCGGTACAAATCATAATATATTTGGATCATAATTAATTAGGATAATCAAGAAATGGCGATATATGTGTTTATTTCAAAATAAATATTTTATTATTTATAATAAATAACTCATTTTTCGAAAAACTGGAACAATTTGTCTTTTGAAATATGATATGTTATAGAGCGGTTACGGGGACGAGGGAGGCATGGGATGGGAGTAAGGAAGATTTTTTTTTTCAAAGACTTAAATAAATAAAAGAATATAAAATATTCCAAGGAAATGATATTTAGGTTTGTATTATGAACATATAAAATCTTTTTAAAAGTTAGATTATACGATTTTCAATAATATCTAATTTATAAATATGGAAAAAGGTTTGACCACAGCGCATATATTTGGTAATGTCAATTTTCTGTCACAGTTTTAACCTCTCTATGTGACATGTGTCAACGCGTTATTTATCACTGATATTGAAATTGAAAAGAAAATTTGTAAATTATGTTAAAAAGATCCGAAATGGCAAAATATATATTATGATAGAAGGTTTTGATAAAGTTATTATTCCACTGTAACGTAATCTAAATATATTATCAAAACTAAGAAGTTTAACTCTTTGATGTGGGAGGGTCAAATTTCTAAAAAAAATCTGGAAATGGTGGGTGAATTACCATTAAGAAAGGCCACAATATGATTCTTAAAAAAGTTTTTTTTTTTCAAAAATTAGCAGTACTCAAAAATGCCCCCTGTCATGTAGCGAAAAATTAATTTGTTTATTTATGTAGTCTATAAGAACATTCCAAAATGCTTTAAGTTTGTAAAAATACATTTCTACTAAGTGCATCATGCTTCCATTCCGTAAAATTTGTTGAAACAATTGTCTTTTACTGCATAAGTGCAGTTTACCTGCTGGGCACATAGAATATGGTTTGGATTGAACCGTCTCGTTACTGCACATCTCACATTTTCCTCTCGATTTATCATATATTTTTCAATGAATGCTCCTGTTGGGCAGTGTAACATATATGGCTCGAGGGAGGTTCTGCTTTTGAACATAATTCATGGTCTCATCTTGGCTTGCGGATCTCAAATGTTTGCATCAACTTTTCTTCGGAAAAGCTCAGTTCATATAGTTTATCCTTATTGTTAGTTTGTATTGTCGAATAAGTTATCTATTTATATATTCGTATAGAGTACATGCAATTACATATTAAAATATTAAAAAAAAATATTTGAAAAGGAAACTATCTAAATATTAATATCTATGTTCCTAATCTATTCTAAAGCAAGTGCCTCGGCCCTCATGAAATAGCTCCAATTGCCTTAATAGGATCGTAGAAGGCCTAATGATCTGGGGCCCTATCTTCGGACTGGGGAACGTGAAGTGAACGGTGAAAAGGTGGTGAACGCGTATTCTTGAAATGTTCATCACTCATATCCTCGTTCGCCCGGTGAAAGTCAAGCGAAAGGTGAAACATGCGCAAATGACATGTCAGCCGCTAAATGACATATTTAACGCACGGATTACAAAAAATAAAATAGTACTAAAAATTTTTATTTTATTTTTGGTTCCTCAAAATAATTCGTCATTAAAAAAAATAATATGTTGACGAACCGTTTCTTTAAGACGTTTTATTTTTTGAATAAACAGTTGAAACCTTAATTAGGTGTACCCCGATATTTTTAATATTTTCAAATTTTTTAATAAAATATCCTTGGAAAGTTGAATATGTCTCGCAAATATTAAGTAAATTTGAGATTACAGACATATAAGATTATTACAGGAGATTCTGTTCATAACTCAATTGTATGAGCGTGCTATTTAAAAATGTTTTTATGGGGCCAGTTCTGCTTATGAATTTAACATAAATACTTGTGTCCATAACAGCCGAATATCTTAGTTTTAAACAGTTAAGTCTAACATAATTCTTTTCACGACATAACTTATAATAAATTTGAGAAATAACAATTTGTAAGCTATCTGAAACTTTTATTTAGATAAGTAACAACTTTTATATTTAAATTATGTTAACTACAGCACTTAACTTAATTAGACTGTGTTAAACACTATACGACACTACAATTAAATAAATGTTATGATTATAATTTATCGAGACATATAAATATGAAACATACAGACCAGCGAATGAGGTCCTTCAGCATAAAAACCTTATTTATGGTACATAAAATAAAAAATATATACATTTAAAGTCGAATGTGAGATCCGCCAGTATCTTTAATGGACGTCTTCTGTCTGGCCTTTGGTTTCGGGCCCTGATCATAAACAGTTTCACTACCATTGTTCAAGTTTCAGGTTTTCTTTCAAATTTTCTTGTCAGGAGAGAACATCTTGCAGTAAGAGGCTGGACATTTTGTGAATTCATACAATAAATAACTGATTGGATAGTTTCCTTAGTGGATTGAGATGATAGATTTTCCTACTACGTAGAGTTGTAATTTCCACCGTTTCAAGGTTTATCAGTGCTGACTTTCTGCAATTACTGTCAGTATATTACTTTGTAAATATGATTGCTGCTTTTCTCGATATCCCTTTTTCTTTACATATTAGAATCTTCAAGTACTTGCCTCTTTGTATGCATGTTTGTTTAACAGTTCTAGAGTTCTAAGAGAAATTTAATCCAGGCAAAGTACAAATATTGTAATGGCAATCAATAACTTCACAAAAATAACAACAACAGCATTATTTTTTTTACTTTGGACGATTAATTTAAAGTACCGACACTACTTTTTGCCTAAAATGGCAACAAAATATACTATGGACATTTTCGGTCTGACAGGTCAATTCAATCTGTCATCCATTTTATTTTTTGAAATTCTCGGGTTTTAGCACGTTCAAATCTGGCAACATTGACTTTTCAAGAATGCGGCTTTTACTGTCAAAAAGTTCACATCGCCATTCACATCACCTTTCACATCACACTTTCGAGGATAGGGGCCCTGGTCTGAAGCACGACAGCCACACTACGGAGGCTGCAGTACCCCACCTAAATTGGGAGTTTGTACAACGACCATATCCAGTAGTGATTCCGTTTAGTTTGATTCACTGTGTCCTGTCAAGTTCTGTGCCGATAGTATTATATCTATATCTCTAAAGTTAGATCGAAAGAATAAGCCTCCCTTCTGCCATAAGGCTTTTTTTTGAAACTCTGTAAGTCTGTTTCTGGTAGCGTTTATATGTGATATCTTATATTTCATAAAATAATATATACTTGGCACGTATTTTAATATTGTAAGCTGCATGCTTATGGGATAAAAATCATCCCAAATGTCAGCCTCTAAAAATTTTTTTTCTTGTAAAGTCGTTTGCAAATACAAGCTTTATAATGTGGTTTTGGAGATGATGAGGTTGTGTGTGCTTCACCTCCTTTTTATGTGGAAACGTGTAAATTAATTTTATTCTGTCAAAAATTCATTAATTATGGAACTGAAAATATTATGAGTATTTTAAAAGGTTAATTTTCGGGACGATTTTTTACTCTATACATATATAAAGCCAACCACGATATATCACAAATAAATGAAAATGGGAGGCTAACTTTTTGAATTTTTCTACATAAAGCTGTAAAGCACAGTAACAAATTTATGTGTGTTTACAAATCATGCCTCGGAGACTATTGATGGCGGGAAGCAGTTGGATACAGTGTATATTGATTGTGCAAATGCATTTCATAAGGTGGACTATCGGGTGTTGCTGGCTAAGCTTGTTGAGTTTGGCTTTTCTAGGAATGCTTACCTCTTTATGAAAAGTTATCTTTTGTGTAGGCCGCACATGGTGAGAGTGGGAGGGTCATTTTCTCAGGCTTTTATGGCAACATCTGGTATACCGCAGGGTTAATGTTTATAAATGATTTACCTAATAGTGTTAAACATTCTGATGGTCTCTTATTTGCGGATGACTTTAAAATATTTAAGAAAGTAACAAACAGTAAGGATTGTAGTGCACTGCAAGCAGACTTAAATTCAGTAACAGAATGGTTTCGATTAAATAAAATGTTTTTAAATACTAATCAATGCTTCTTCATGTCTTATACAAATAAAACTACAAAAAAAGACTGAATGTAGGGATTTGGGGGTGCACTTCCAGTCTAATTTGAAATTTAATACCCACTACCGCAATATTATTAATAAGGCTTTTAGGGTGCTTGGTTTTGTGATTAGAAATACAAGTCAGTTTAATAACCATAATATAATAATAAAATTGTATAATGCACTTATTCGTCCTCATCTCGAATATGCATTTAATATATGGTCTCCTAGTGCAAATGTGCATTGTGATGCTATTGAGCGTGTTCAAAAAAGGTTTTTGAGATATTTATATGTTAGGAAAAATAACTTATATCCATATCTGATCTCTTATAGCAGTATGTTAGAAAGCTTTAAATTTCAAACTCTTCAGAAAACAAGGCAAATTCAATTTGGATATTTGTTTATTGTATTATCAATAATATAAAATTTAACAATTATTCTTTGATTAATTATATACCTCTTCATGTACCAAAGATAGGATTAAGGATACAAAAGGAAAAATTCTTTCATGTCTGCATTGGTAGTCGTTCTCCAATGAATTTGATATTAACTGAGTGTAACATACTATATAAGAATAATGATATTGACTTTTTTAATTGTACCAAGAAATTGCTATTGCAACTCATGCAGTGACCGTTAGGTTTATTCAGGTTCTTGTCTGTGCTGTCTTTGTTCTGTTATAGTTAAGTCTGTAAAATTTCTCTTACTTATTGTTACCTTGTAGCATGTTATGTTTAGGTGTTTGTAAGAGTATCAATAAATAAATAAATAAATATAAAACAATATACGTATTGGGTATATACTCCAACATATTACAGAATCCGTTAAGATTGCAATACTGAATGTGAAAAAAGTGACTACGAATGATACTGAATGCGAAAAAAGTGACTACGAATGATACAAAAATGAGAAATTCAGAGAAGTGAGCCTACTAAGAACTAATAAATAACTTAATTCGAGAGTTGGGATTATCTAGAGATGACGCTGAACACTTGCTTCAGCTTTGAAAAAAAAGCAAAATTACCAAGGTCTAGTGTTTTCGCGACAGAAAATAGTGTTTGCGGAAATACTCTCATTTTGATTGATAAATGTATTTAGTTTATTGGTTCATGAGTGAATTAAAACCTGGAGCTCACAAAGATGAACAATAGATGTTGTTCACAGACTCTTCTAAAC
The DNA here is from genome assembly GCA_034092305.1 of Diaprepes abbreviatus. Classification (NCBI taxonomy): domain Eukaryota; kingdom Metazoa; phylum Arthropoda; class Insecta; order Coleoptera; family Curculionidae; genus Diaprepes; species Diaprepes abbreviatus. The sequence continues at coordinate 9,724,518 of JASJET010000200.1, forward strand.
GGATCCTGAAAGCTATTTTATTTCACAATACGAAAGCATACGTATCCGTCACACGGTCTCAATAGTTCATTCATCAAAACTTAAAGAGGATTATTAGTTTATTGGTTCATGAGTGAATTAAAACTTGGAGTTCACAAAGATGAACAATAGATATTGTTCACAGACTCTTCTAAACGGAGCCTGAAAGCTATTTTATTGCACAATACGAAAGCATACGTATCCGTCATGCGGTCTCAATAGTTCATTCATCAAAACTTAAAGAGGATTAAAACAATATTTAGAATTGTCTTGGAAAAAATCAAGTACGAACAACATCCATGGTAAATTAGTGGTTATTTTAAACTTCCTTCAATAGTTTTATGGTATCAATTCGAGCTAGCCGTGATCGTGAAAATCATTATAAAAAAATTGTCTGAAAAGATTGTCGCTAGAACGAGGATCCAAAAACGCCATTAATGATTCATTAGTGAAGCTATCGAAAGTTCTCCTCTCATCTCTTCATATAAAGTGAGGTCTAATGAAACACTTCGTGAAATATTCGACAAGAAGGAATAATATTTTGAGTTTATAATGTCTCGATGCCTGTAATTGCCCAATACTAACTTAAAAAAAAGGAATATCTGGTGGATCTCAAATTCAGCAGTTATTGAAATACGACCTTTTTAACCGACTTCTAAAAGAAGAAGGTTCTCAATTCGTCGAGTATGTATGTTTTTTTTTATGTATGTACACCGATTACTCCGGAACGGTGGCACCGATTTGAATAAAATTTTTTACGTTATACTCAAGAAGTTAATGCGGTGGTCCCATATTTTTTTGGACGAAATTGGTTCAGTGAAATCTAAGATAGCGCTGACAATATGGCGGCCAAAAAAATTAATTTTGCCCGATTTTCTCCAAAATTGGTATGGGGGAATTTTCGGGGTCGTACACAACGAATCTGAAATTATTTTTAAAAAATTCAATATAGCTGATCCAATATGGCAAACAAAAAAATTTAATTTTGTCCGATATTTTCCAAAATTGATGTGGGGGAGTTTTCGGGGTCGCACATAACAAATCCAAAAAATTTTTAAAAAATTCAATATGGCGGATCCAATATGGCGGACAAAAATTCAATTTTGTCCGATTTTTTCCAAAATTGGTACAGGAGAGTTTTTGGGATCGCACATAATAAATCTAAAATTATTTTTAAAAAATTCAATATGGTATATTCAATATGGCGGACGAAAAAATTAATTTTGTCCGATTTATCAAAATTGATAAGGGGAAGTTTTTGGGATCGTACATTACGAATCTGAAATTATTTGAATAAAAATTTAAATATGGTGGATTCAAGATTTTAAATCTCTCTATTTGTCTAAAATCAGTATTGGGGGATTTTTGTAAGTGTTAATTACGAATTTAAAATATTTTTTGAAAAACAATCTGGTGAATTCAATATGGCGTCCTAAATTTTTATATTTTTCCATTTTTTCCAAAATTGATATAACGGGTTCTCGAGGGTGTAAATTATGAATTTAAAAGTATTTTTCAGGATTCAATATGGCGAATCCAATATAGCGGACTAAAAATTTTACATTTTTCGATTTTGTTCAAAGGTGGGACTGAATCGTTTTTGAGGATGTAAATAGTGAATGAAAAATTATTTTAAGAAAGTCTCATATGTCGACGGTGCAGAAATTTTAAATTTCTGGATTTCGTCCTAAAATGGTACTAAAGGGCTTTGAAGGGTTTAAATTTGGATTAGATTAAGATGTTAAAATAATTTTTTTGAAATTCAATATGGCGGATCCAATATGATGAGTTGAAAATTTTATCTTAATCGCCTTTTCTCAGATTTGGTATTGGGTGTTTTCGGGGTCGTGTGTTACGAATATGAAGTTAATTTTTTACATATATATCGGGCTAAGACATTTACATCTCAAGTTCTTTAAATATCGATATTGGAAGGTTTTGAGGCCTATATTACCAATTTAAAATTAATTTGAAATTAAAGATAGTGGATTTATTGTGACAGACTAAATATTTGTTTGATTACATTGGTATTTGGAAAACTCTAAAAATCGAAAAGTTTTTAGTGGCTCATTTTAGGGTGATTTTGCAACTTTGGATAAAACGGGTACTTTTATGCCACCTTGGAGTCATTGCGAGGTACCCTAATTTCGATTAGTACTTAATTCAAGTAATTTATGGATATCATAATGAATTTAAGACTAAAAATCGAAAAATAAAATTTTTATAAATAAAATTGAACCGACTTCTAAATATGCGCTAAAAAGTGAAAAATAACTATAAACTTTTATATGAAATTGATATTTTTGAAGTCGGCGCCAAATTATTTCTAAATGAAATAAATCAGACAAAATTATTTTTTTTGTCCGCCATATTGGATCCGACATATTGAATTTTTAAAAATAATTTCAGGTTAGTTATGTGCGACCACAAACCAATTTTGGAATAAATCAGACAAAATTAATTTTTTTGTCCGCCATTTTTAAAAAATAATTTTAAATTCGTTAAGTGCGACCCCGAAAACTCCCACACATAAATTTTGGAGAAAATCGGACAAAATTAATTTTTTTGGTAAACATCTTATCAGCGCTGTGTTGAATTTTACTGCATCAATTTCGTCAAAAAAAATGAGACTACCGCAATAACTTCCTGAACTTAACGTAAAAAGTTTCATCCAGATCGGTGCTGCCGTTCCGTAGTAATCGATGTACATACATAAAAAAATATATATAGCAGTCGAATTGAGAACCTCCTTCTTTTGGAAGTCTATTAAAAAGAAGTTTAAAAACTAACACGAAATTCTGGCCTTGGCTCATAAGGTGTTAAAAGAATATCAGGATAACTTAAATGATTTTTTCCCTAGTTAAGTGACATTAAACCTATCAATCTTTTTCCTAGTGTTATACATACTCAGGTTAGGAACACCTACCTACTAATATCTGATATATAATTATTGCGATAATTTTGCTGTAAATAATTTTAAAAATGACAATAATTATATCTATAATTATTAATATTACCTAATTTTGAATCATTTTAAAGACTAAAATATTGTTAATTAAAGTGAACATATTTGAACCTGGATTAAAAATAAAACACCACAATTTGTGTAATATTATTTGGTTTATTCAAAGAAAAATATGCTTACATTATTGCACCAGTAGCAAGAAAAAAATTAATGTTTGCTGCATTTACAATTTCTAGCAAAATATTTTTAGATGTGGATTGTTTACAAACTTTTTATGAACAATTACAATAAAACCACTTTTAGACAGAAAATGTAACATCAGCAACGGTGATCGCTATATCTTACTATTGTTTTAGCATTTTTATCTGCTAAAGTAAATCTCTAGAAAGTAAGTTCTAAATTTTAGTAACAAAATAATTGTTTGTCTAATTATGTATAAGATTTTCTAAAAATTACTATTTCTGTCCATATACACCTTAATTGGTAGAAATTATAAAGAATTTTGATTTTTCACACTTTTTTTTTAACATTTCTTACTGCTATTTTTGCCGTTTAAAGATACCCTAGATTGAATATTTACATTTATCCCTTAATATGGTACACTTAAATTAATAACTAAATTTTTACACATATAAAATAATATTATAATAAAAGTCACCAAAATTTTAAGAATCAAAATATCACTTTTTATTTCCTAGTGTTTTTTTGATGCATCATGGTCTTTGGTATCGTTTTTTGAACTGCTGCTCTCAGCTGACGACTCGCTTTTTGACTGTACTGCTACCTCAGTACCAGCTTTTCTTGGCTTTGTTGGAACTGTAGTTGACTGCTTAACTTCATGATTTTTTTCTGATGGGTTTCCACTTTCATGTAAATTATTTTCCAGCTTTCTAACAATTAATTTTTTTTTAATTTCTTTTCTTTGTTTTTGGATGTAAAGTTTTTGTCTTTCGTGGTCAGTTAACCGTTTGTAATTAACTTGTTTTCTACATCCATATAGACGTTCAAATACAGACACGTTTCCTTCAATGGATCTGGAAGCATTACGCTGTTGTTCTAAGTTTTGTCGGTTACAGGTGGATTTGTGTATCGTGTGAACGTCATATTCATAATTTTGGCTATTTGAACTATTTTTTACCTTTGGTTGTTTAGAAAGTTGGCCTCTTTCGTCAATGCAAGTTGCTTGTGTTTTAACTGAATGTTTCCTCTGGTTGTAGAGACGATCAAAAACGGAATTAGGCGGATTCTCCTCGACGACTCTTTCTTTTTTCCCACTACATCCTTTATGCTTACAACGCCTGGTTAGATAGTTGGTAAATTTGCCAACCTCTTGATTTTCTAATGGTTTCGCTTCGGGGATGTTTTCTATTGATTCATTATTTTTAGTACTAACAGCCTCGTTACCACTTGTCTGTAATTCCTTATTATTAGAGTCTATAGATTTACTACTCACATCAGTTGAAACATGGGTATTATTTCCATAAGTTTTTTCCGTTATCACTATCAGCTCATGCTTTTGTTCATCGGTCACAGATAAAACACGTTCTGTTTGTCTTTTTTTGTTGAAATTATTGTCGCCCTGTTGATTCCCTGATGGTTCCGATATTGGGATGGTTTTTGTTGATTCACTATTTTTAGTACCTGTTAGTTCGTTACTGCTTGCCGTATCACTCACATCAAATGAAATGTTATCTTCATCAGTTTCTTCAGATGTCACTTCAAGTTCAAGCTTTTCATCGTCAGTCAGAAAATTACGGTGTATTTGTCTTTCTTCCAATACTTCCAAAACAAAACAGTCCATAAAATTCACTACTATACTTTCAGTAACACTCCATATAATCTTTCCTGCAAGAATATCTAAAATACAAGAATGGGCAAAATCCCAGACATCAGATATTCTACACGTACTTAAGCGATACGTATTCATTTTGTCTTTACAACGCAGCTTCTCTTCGTCAGTCACTTGTCTTTCTTCCAACGTTTCCACGATAAAAAACCTTTTAAAGTTGTTTACTATACTTGTAGTAAGATCCATTCTTTGTCTCCTGGTAAGTTTTTTTAGACCGGCACCACTAATACACGACAGAGCAAACTTGAAGATATATGTCATTTGACACGTTCTTAGGCGATACGTTTCCATTTTTCACTATACACTCAGTTTTAGGTGAAATGCTGCAACACGTTCAATGGTTTATTTCAAACTAAAGTATCTTCAAGGTCTGATAAAGTTCTTAAGGGTTATTTCTAAGTATTTTATTGCAGCTATTTAAAATAATGGGCGGAGCAAATTTGTTGTAATTATACCTGAAGAATACGGAATTATGGAGGACGGAGGATCCTTCGGCAGCAGGCAGGTAACGACTCTAATTTGCGTTAAATTATCGAAACCACGGCGAAAATCCCTTTTATATTTTTCAGGTATTTTTGGTACCCAAAAAATTTAGTGGGTGTATACTAATGACCGAAGAAATTATGGATTTAAAGCAATTAATAAAAATAACATATATATAACACAACAATTTATTTTTGATACTACATATTTTTACTTTAAAATATGTGTAGATAAATGTAAAATCCCAATTTAGCCCTTAAAGGAGTATATTCAAACTTTGCTGATATGTGCAAACTATTTATCATTATACAGGGGTCTACTAGAGACAATCAAGTTTTCAATTAAATTAAAAATTGACGGGTGTGTAGAATAAAGAGAAAATTAACCTGGAATGAAAAGATTCGAAGGCATAATTGTTCTTACAATAGAAAGATTCCGATTAGCCCATATGTAAGGTGGAAATAGAGCGTCAAGAGTAATCTAATTTTCCTGTAAATAATCTGCATATTTATCGTGTGCTTCGTTCTCAGGTTTGTAGGACATTAATTCAAAACGAAAGGAACCCTCAACCTTTTCTGGGTTCAAGTAAGTTAAACATATTTTTGTGTTTCAACCATATCTTCATTTTTAAAATTTTTATCGTTACATTTCTATACCAAAACCGGAGATTGAATTTTTTTAGCCATCTTCGATGCAAGTGAAAACGGCGACCATAAATTTTTACATTAGACCAAGTATACAATAAATCAGAATGAATCGCTTTTTTAAAATCCGCGAATACTTCAAATGGCTCTAGTGATATTTGAAATGTTTCGAAAATTTTTGATTTTATTACATAAAATAAGTTTTTGTATGCTACTGTCATTTTGTTCTTTAATAAATACTTGTGTGTAGTGAGTAACTGGAGAAAATATTTCGCACAGTATAAAAATGAACTATTCATATATAAAATTTTCAATTTACACTATAAACAAAGTTTTTTTTCGCATGAAAAAATAATATAAAATTCAGGACGATTTAAAGAAAAAATAATATCATTTCGCCAAGTTTTAGGAGAATAATGGGTAACCGTAACTTCTAATCTATTCTTTAGTTAATAACCTGATGACAGTTTACGGCAGCAGTTGTAAACGTTCTTTCTTATGACCGTCAAGCAAGTGTAGCAAGAGCTTTTCTGATAATTTTAACAAGTTTTTCAAATATGTATATTCTCTTTGGCTTTCCTTGAAGAATACAGGGGTAGGGAAATGTAAAATGGACTTTTATACTGGTATTTTAATTACTTGGTAATGAAACCAGGCATTTTTCAATAACAAATGGATTACTATGATTTTTAGGATACTAAAACAATCAAATATAACTTCAAATATGTGATAAAATATGGTACAAAATCTATGAAAGAAGCCATACCTAAAAGTTTGGAATCAGCTGTGGAGTAATTTCTTCAAACCCTGAAGAGGAATATACAATATTTAAAATTTTATTATTATTATCCTAACCAATATTCAGAATCAGAAAAGTGGATATTTCTACCTGCCCATAAAATAAATGGAAAATTGCTTTACCTATACTGTTAGTTTTGGAAATTATATTATATTCGATTACTTTGAATAAGAATTTCTAGAATCAATAAAATAAAAATAACAAGAAATGAAACGATGGTAGTAATAATAAAATAATTAGAAATAAAATTTTTATAAAAAAAAATGAACCGACTTTTAAAAGTCCGCTAAAAAGAGAAAAATAACTATAGATTTTTATATAAAATTGAAATTTTTGAAATCGGCGCCAAATTATTTCTAAAAGAAATAAATAACTACTAATATATACAAATTATGGTAAGAAAGCAATTACAAATGAAGTACTTTTAATCTGTTTGTTCGAATCACATTTTGTCAGGTATTAGTTTGGAGCTGACTTCAAAAATTTCAATTTCATATAAAAATTTATAGTTATTTTTCACTTTTTGGCGCACTTCTAGAAGTCGGTTCAATTTTTTTTTATAAAAATTTTATTATTCCTAAAATAACTACTATTATGAGGAAAAACTGTTTTGACTTCAAAAATATTGCTAAACAGTTCTTAGGGAACGTTAAAAGTTTACGGTGGAAAAAGAAGTCTCAAGAATGGTCGACAGTTTTAAAAAACTGAAGTATTTGTTGGGTTTAAAGTTATATTTACTGGAGTCTCAAGTGGAATACTTTCTTGAAATTTTTGGAGACAACAGAGAACAGGGTGGAATGTTCCACAAAGGTAAAAAAGTGATGTATGATAGAATGAAAATAAGATGGAGGATTGCTCTTGGGCGTTAAAAAGAGATATGCTTCAAAAAAAGTGTGAAAAGGGAAAAGCCGCTACGAAGATTTTTTGAATGTAAAGGAGCGCGTTATGATCACAAAAAATAGCTGAATTTTCATAAAGTTAGAAGAGACCAACACTAATTTGACTTACGTATCGGATCAATTTAATCTTGAAAAGTGCCGCTTAAGCGATTTCATTTCGAACTTAAGCCACAAATTTTGTTGCAAATCACATCTGATCCTTTTTGAATGCAGCATCTCGAAATACGTAAAAAACTATGCTGCCCCATCACACACATAAAAATGAAGTTTTTCGAGTTTTTGTGGACAACTTATCGTGAGAGGTGCAATTTTGACTTAAGATTCAGATACAGCGAATTAAAAAACATAGGAATACAGGTTTTTCACTGAAAGTTCTTTACCTTTTTTTTGTGTAAGTGTGCTTGCTTTCGCTACTCAAAATCTATGAAAATACGGTGCTTAAATAATTACAAACTACTGTTGGACTACAAAATTTTTTTGAAGTATGATTGCAAAATTTTTATTACAGTATACGAGCCAAATACAAATTTTGTAAGTCATTTCCTCTTGGCCGATAACTCATCAGATGCTTCAGAGAGTTCATGATGCACATGAAGCGTTGTGAATGTCAGTTGCGGCTCCGTGGGTGGGTTAGGCAGTGACGACGTATCGACGTAAAAGAAATTTTTTAAAATTATTTCCTCTCGGTTGAAAATTTATCAAATAATAGTTGACACAATACTTTGAAGAAAAAAAAACAGCTGGCTGTGAGGTAGTGAATTATACGTCAGCTAGTCACACAAATATGAAAAACAAATGTTCATTTATTTCCTATCAATTAAAAATTGATAGTCCATATACTACTTCGAATAAATAAAAACGTCAGCTGTCTGTATCTTGATCAGATTGTCAGCTGATGCAGTGAAGGATGTAGCGTAAGAGCCATGCGTAAGCTTCGTTGAAGGATTTTCCCTCGGTATACTGCTAGCTGATTCTTTTATTACTTAGAGTGTTATGTCAATAATCACCTAACAAAGTTTCTACTGGACGGAAATAAAGTATGTAAAGTTATTCGACATCACGCTCCTTGCACGCGCAGAAAGAAATAATTTTATTTATTTTTAGGATACAACTATATTTCCATATTTCAAGGCTTTACCGCTAGGTTCTTAGCCTAAATATTCCTATATAAGCATTTATGTGTTGATATATGTAATATAAATTATGACAATATCATAAGCAAAATAAAACTGGCCGACTAGAAGATTTATTTTTCATGGCAACTAGATCGGGTTTAATCTTAATCCTTCTTCTGATGAATCCAAGGAAGTTGGAAGGGGTAAAAGGAAGGAGAATACCCTAAACTAAATTTGGTTCCTCATGTAACTCTGTACTCCCCTCAATGTGGCTATGCTGCACTTGCGCAGTAGGTCAAGGGACAGGACTGGATTTGAGAAACCTGTTTATGTTGTTATATTGAAAAACTACAATTTAAAGTTCAGGTTATAAAACAACTAATGAAATAAACACTGCCTTAAAAGAAATTTAAACATAATTCAAAATAAAATCTTATCTTATCTACAATGTTAAAAAGGATCTGGCCATAGGGATTAACTATATGTTACTCTTCCTTTATGTTATTATTAAGTAAAGTGTTTTCCATGTACCTTCTAAACTTTAAAATAATTAATTTCTGATCAAAAAAAAAAATGATAAAAACTACACCCTATCGCAAACAAAACTTTAAAATCGTCGACCTATTAAAAGATCTTCAGTATAATCTTACATATTGATGTAATACAAAAAACGTAGGTACTTACCGAAAACAATGAATTTCTGGGATCGAACCACGCGATTTACAAAACAATACCATACACTGATACATTGTTATAAATAAAGTCTATACAAATGTCTTGACGACATACACAAATATAAATTCCGAAATTTAACTAATGATACTGCACCGCACAACAAAGAAAATGAGCGTTGAGGACGATAGCAAACAATCGCATTAAACATAAAGAATACGCCGTGATGCCGATCGTGTCGCAAACCTTGCTCTGGTTTCCCGTTCTCACATTGCTAACTTCATGCAACAAATTTACTACGAAATTTCTTTTTGCGCTTGCTCCACATAGCCAGTCGATGTCAATTTATGACATTTATTTTCTGCATGGTGCCTATTTTTGTAGTTTTCCATCCTCTTCCAATTTCCTTGGATGAATCCGGCTGTCAATGTTTTTTTTTACCGCGCCACTTCGCCGACTTGCCTTTGGGTCGCCGAGACCAAAAGGTACGGAGAGGGATTTAAACTAGTCTATATTAAAACGGCAGGGGTGATTGGATGTAACTGTATAAGTTATCAGTTTATTTATTAATTACATTTAAATATGAAAATTGATTAAGAATAGTGATTGGATTGAAATATAATAATTAAATTATGTCTTTTTGTGTGTGCAAGGAGCGTGATGCCGAATAATTTCAGGTACGTTATCTCCTCCCGATTGAAAATTTGTCAGGTAATTATTGACATAATACTTTAGGTAATAAAAAAGTCAGCTGGCAGTATGCCGAGGAAAAACTCGTCAGCTAGTGTATTTAAATAGGCTATCGATGCGTATGCCTCCTTTCCGCGCTACATCCTTCAATTCATCAGCTGAAAATATTTCCACCAAGCTACAGGCAGCTGATGTTTTTGTTTATTCAAAGTAGCATGTAAACTATCTTCTGACAAATTTTTAACTGAAAGAAAATCACTGAACATACTTTTTTTCATATTCGTGTGACGCCTTATAGCCAGCTGACTTTGTTTCTTCATAGGATTGTGTCAACTATCATATGACAAATTTCTCAATCGGAAGAAATGAATAAAAATAATTTATTTTTCTATGTGAATGAGAGGCTGCTACTGCTCAACCCACCCACAGGACCACAGCTGACTTTCACGAGGTTTCATGACCCTGAAACTTTTCACCAGTTATCGCCTAAGAGGAATTTGGTCAGGAAAACCTGTCACTGGCTTGTAGTCTATTATTTCCACTAATATTACTTCATTTTTGAATTCAGCTGTTTGAAATTCATATGAAAACCACGTTTTCTCATCACATACCCGAAAACCAGGTCATTTGAGGTTATGTCGAAAATAAATCGTGACTGTATTGACTTCAAATTCAGATTCAGCGACTCAAAATACATAGAAATATATGTAGTATCTCGTCAAAAGATCCACACAATCTTTTGTGAGGCTGTGAATGAACCGAAACCAGAATTGTTATTAACAAAAAGCAGTTGAATAACCGCGGTATAGTCCGTCCAGAAATCTTTTATATTTTTATGGACAGTTCTTTCACAAATGAGGAACCAATAATGTTAAAACCTAAGCAATTAATCTTATATTCTTAAAAACGTTTCGTAGTAGTCGTAGATAAAATTTCATAATGAGAATTTGATTATGTTAACCCTAAAGTAATGAAATATGTATTGTCTTAAAATTATTTAAATTTTTAATCCCTAGATTTTATAAAATCCTTATTATACCCTAGATGTTTATTAAAGATTTGTTTATTTTTAGTATTTATTAAGTCTCAGTGGATTAGTTTGTTGAGAACTCTCTTGTGACGCAGGTGGCCGGGGTTAAATTCAATTATAAATTAACAGAGTTAAACCAACCTAAATTATATATAATATAATTGCATTATTTAATAAATGGGGTGAAAATTTGTATAGGCTTCAGCAACTTTTGTTTTGCGATATATACTAAAAATATAAATCAATAAATAATAAAAAGATTACTTTTAGTCAGTGGTTATTTTAGAATAACAAGGAAGTTTTGAAAATATCCAGTTATAGAGCAAATAAATACATTGCTTTTAATCGATTTAAAGAATCTCAATTAGATTGCTATATTTATTTTTTTTAGTTTGCTTTTACAGATGTACACCGATTACTTCGAAACGACTTGATTAGCTTATATGCAAAACAGCTTTTAAATATGGCGGACAAAAAAATAAAAATTTGCCGCTTTTCTCCAAAACTGATACGGGAGTAAGGTTTGCAGGGTCGCAAAATGTAAAATTCATTTTTTTTAAATAATATCCATCCAATATTGTAGAGTAAAAATTTGACTTTCCTCAATTTTATCTAAAATTAGTTTAGATTACAATTTTAAAATTTCAACTACTGATAAAATTTATAAAATAATGTTTCAAAAATTTTAATAGGAATTTCTCAAGTCAAAAGGAAATATAATAGTCTTATATGATCATAACGCGTTTGTCTGTTTGTTTGCCACTGCCATTTTAACATTGAAAGAAAAACTTTAACATAGTATTAATGTTTCTATCTCTTTCTATCTAATCATAAAATAAACAAAAGATTGATATAAAAAAGTTCAGTTATTATAACTATTTTTGAGAGAGGGTGAGTCTGAGTCTGTTCTGCATACTAATTATTCTACAGTAAAAATATTCTACTCTCAATGTAGTAGATTCTACGATTGCAGGGAAGGGTCGCGAGGTATCCACTTACCTATAAAATATAGCTTAATTTAATCTATCACTGCATGTCAATGTTACTTTAGAGAAATCAGGTCCAAATGGATCTTGATCGCATGGATTCGTTGTTTAAGTAAAATCTTAAAATTTGTCTTTATTTTAATTCATGAGATATTCAGTTGTGAGTGAGACAATCGCATCTAGCGGCAATGATGCGGCGACAATCACCACAGTCAAAGGCTGTCCCTAAGGGGGGTGCTATCGCCTTTCCAATGCTCTCTGGACGTGGATAATTAGCTGAGCTAACTAAATGACACAGGATTTACAGTGCAGGGTTATGCTGATGATCTATTTGTCACCATCAGAGGCAAAAATGAAGGGATTAATATAAAATTTATGCGAACAGAAAATGGACTATATGTTAATTTTAACTTATCGATTCTTTTAATTCAGGAGAAGACAAAAACTAAATATGAACGTTACAACTTTAAACGGGAAAATACTGAACTTTCCCATATCTGGGATTAATAGTAGAACAAAAACTGACTTAAAATAGCCACAGTGAAAATGTTTTCCTCCTGGTAATAGCGACAAGCTGAACCTGTCAGAGAATCTTTGGAAAAACCTGGGGTTTGAGATAGAAAATGATCTTTTGGACATAAGAAACGATTATCTAATTTATGTTCATATGTATCTTCTTAGTATGATGGTCAAAGACACAGCACTCAGCAGTTCAAGAAGAGCTGCCAAAGTACAAAGGATAGCCTATGTGAGAGTTATGGGGGTTATGCCATCATGCCCACAACAACAATAGGGACAATGCTGAACGTTCCTTAATTGCACATGGCTTGGACGAGAATGGTAGCCATAATTGCTCTTAAGCAGTTCCAAACAGAAAAGTTCAAACCTGGAAATTTTGTTGGACTTATGAAGATTGTAGATAGAATTTCAACAGAATCCGTATCAAAATCGTGACTCTTTATGTCTATAAGGTATCACTTTAATGCAAATTATGAAGCAGTATCAAGAGAACGGAAAGGAATTAGCACGACTACAGAAGGATTCAGTGGTTTCCCGATGGATCAATGATGAAAGAAGGTGTTGGAGTGCACGTATCAGACACTGGATTCGGGTTTGCCAAATCTTTAGGAAATACCTCCACCTTCTTCGAAGTAGGAATACATGCAATTCAAATCTCTGCCTATGAGTGTCCAGGCGCGGATCCAAGGGGGGGGGGCGGTGGGGGCGATCGTCCCCCCTCTCCAAGAACGTCAAATTCAGAAAAATAGACCCGGCCCTGCCTTTTACACTAGAAATGGGAATGTTGCGGATGTCTCCCCCTCCCCCCCGTCGACAAATTGCTTTCGCTTGCCATACTATATATTTTATCATATCACCGCCCCCCCAAATAGTGAGGCTGGATCCGCCCCTGTGAGTGTCTGAAGAGAAATATTGAGAAGGCCAAAATTTACAGTATTATAAAGCTAAGCAGGGCTTAAAGCTCTAAAACTGAACACTTACTAGTTTAACTTGACTTGGGACTGTAAGTAAGCCTTTGAGCAATTAGCAAGGATCTCTAGGATAACCCTGAAGTGGGAACCAGAGCATAAAAGAATTAAAGGAAATGAGGAAGCGGACAGCCTGGCAGAAGAAGGGTCAAAAACTCCTTTTTTTTTGGCTCGGAGCCTTCGGTGGTTTACGAAAAAGGCACATAAAAGAGGATCTTCGGGGATGGGAACAAAATCAGACAAAATTAAGGTAGAACATTACGCCTGGTCTCAGACTAGCGAAGAAACTTATAAATCCATCTTCCAAGATCGCAAGGGGGTTTTTCGATCTTTCAAAAAGGGATACTCAAGGAATAACGAATCTTTGCACCTGAAACTGCTCTCTATATACTGGGCAAAGCTGAGGATGAGATTTGCTTTTTCTGAGACTGTGCAGCTGAAATAGCGAAACACCTGTTATGTGAATGCGTGACACTGTTTTGCAAAAGGCCTACATTTCTAAAAAGCGTCGACCTAACGCTCGAAGAAATAAAGCACTTCATCCCCAGAAAAATAATAGACTTCCTGAAAAGTCTAAATATCTCTGGCTTATATTATGTTAGAATAACGTACAAAAAATCTTATAGGCTGTAGAGAGGCAAGAAAAGTCTTAACGATCCATTCACAATTAATAATCTACTGTGAATGAGCTGTCATTCCATTTAGTCACGGTTAAAATTTCACCTTAAGTTTATTATGGTTACTTTGGTTAATTTTACCTTATTTTTGTTAATATTCACATTTTGACAAGACAATATATTTTCATTCAGCATTTCTCATATATCCTTCGTATAACAGCGTGTTATTCGTTGCATTTTTGGGTTTTGCTATATCTCAAGCATTTCTGATTTTTCTTCCTTGCAAATTTTCTTCTCAACTCGATTATTTTCTTTATCATTCTATAATTTGTCTATAAGAAATACGCCCTAAATTTAGTTTTGATTTCTAGCTTGATTCATAAGTTCATCGATGCTATGTCACTGCACTGGGTTGTTTATATTTAAATAAGGAATTTTTATTTACCCTTCTTTTTTGTTAGATATCGTTTTCTTGTCGGTTATTCAAGTGAAATTATTACATTTATTCATTCTTACAGTAGTTTTTCCTGAAACAAAGAACTCGGCCAACCTCATGAAGACATCTGGTATAGCGAAGTCTGTCGACGCTGCCGACGGAGGTGCACAGAACTCTTTCGACCCAAGACGTTCAGGTCAGCTAACATTGTGTAACACCTGAAAAAAGTTTGGGGAACCTCGTTTACTAGCCTTACACCAGTTGCTCCCAAGGAAGCCTCCAAGAGTCCCACAGCAAAGAATCCAAAGGGTAGATAACCAAAAAGGAAAAGAAAACCAATCCGTAAACAAAAAAAAACAACTAAGAAGAGAAAGAGGGATAGCCCAGATGATTCGCCAAATATAAGAGAGTGAGTTATAAGCACCGATCAAACTAATATATGCGTTAGGTGTTCTCTAGCGCATGCAAACTCCAACAACAAACTAGAAAACTAAATAGGGTGTTCCACATGGTGTCACTACTACTGACCTGTTGCAACAGACGAATCAGTCGGACCTGAGGCCGTACACAGTAGCATGATCTTCCCCTGGTCTGCTGGTGAGCCAACAGTGATTTAACTTACCGGGAAAATATGTCCCAGGAGCTCAATTGTCCGTCCCCTATGCTAAACCGTAACAAGTTGCTTTAATTATTTTTTAGCAAAACAACTAATGGCTTGTTGTAAAAATAACTTCTGCTATTAGGCTCTTATGCTTATTTCGAGCATATCATTAGACTTACACAAAATTGTAAATTTTGAATGGAATGTGAACAATTTTTTTTCTTATTATCAATAACATTCATTATTTTGCTATTATTCTTTTATGTTACAATATCACGAAATATTTTGTTGTTCGACTAAGCTAATAATGACAAAGAAATTATTATCCCTCTTATATATAAGAGATTATCTTCTGATTAAAACTTCCACGCAAAAAGGTTATCATAAGACATCAGGAAAATAGATATAAAAACTTATGTTATATCCAATTATCTCTTCAAGATAAATCTTCCAAGGCGATTACAAGCTTCACGAGAACTACTGGAAACAATACTTATTAGTTAAAATTAAAAACTAAGAAGGGGTTTAGATTTTTTGCTACCCACGAGAAAAGAAATGTGTAATAAAATTGTATTGTTAGAGCAAAATATCTGTCAAATTTATTCATTGATATAGTATGAAATAGGATATATTGTTTTGTTCTTAGGCACTGTACTGTATGTAAATGTGATATTTGCGATTTTATAGAAGATTTAAGAAACCGTTTTTATTCATTTTTATGATAATTTATTATCAATTCTTTCATGGATACACTGGACAACAGTCAAAATGTAGTTAAAATAAAATCGACTAGATCTTATAATTTTTGGGGTGCTAAAACCGTAACTAAACTTAGTTCAGGTTTTAGAGATACGTGATGTCATGTCTCCTTATATATTTACAATGTAACCGCAAGAATACACTTGGTATATTTCTATTGTTATAACAATAGTGGGGTGCGACATTGTGAAATATATGTTTTCCCCAACTTAAGGAAATTTTTCATAGCTTGGCAACACCGCATGGGGAATATCCAGGGATGACCTCCAATATACAAAGTCATCAGCAAGAATCTTCAAAAGAGGATTCTATTTGCACGGATGAGCTAAGCAACTATTTTGGCCTTTTATTCACACGTGTCAGGTGACAATTGATTTAGGTTTTGAGCCCTGGCTGTTTTGTAGGTTTCATGATCGATTTTTCACACTTTTTAATGTATAGTTTTGACTAATACACTATATTGGTGTATTTATCTATAGTTTTGGAATGTATGAAAAGAGTATTTTCTCCTGAAAATGAAGAAAATATATAAATTTTTTCTATTTTGTAATAAAATAATTTTTTTTATTTATGTATTTTTTTGTTTAAAATTCAAAACTTGGTTAACTGGTGAGTTCAAGTCCTTTAATTTCAACTTAGTCCATTCTTAAAGATAGACTATGTTAGTGAATTAGGGAAAAATATTTAGTTGGCGATTCAAGGTTTTTAGTTATTAGATTAATAAGTAATTATTAATTAAAATATTGCCTCAAAATCAAGTTGTAATATAAATGCAATGCAACATAAAGTATTGTTATTGTTACATTTACTGGCTTACGGAGAGCAATATAATTGCTATCAATATTGGTGTATTTATCTATAGTTTTGGAATGTATGAAAAGAGTATTTTCTCCTGAAAATGAAAAAAATATATAACTTTTTTCTATTTTGTAATAAAAGAATTTTTTTTATTTATGGATATTTTGTTTAAAATTCAAAACTTGGTTAGCTGGTGAGTTCAAGTCCTTTAATTTCAACTTAGTCCATTTTTAAAGATAGACTATGTTAGTGAATTAGGGAAAAATATTTAGTTGGAGATTCAAGGTTTTTAGTTATTAGATTAATAAGTAATTATTAATTAAAATATTGCTTCAAAATCAAGTTGTAATATAAATGCAATGTAACATAAAGTATTGTTATTGTTACATTTACTGGCTTACGGAGAGCAATATAATTGCTATCAAGAAATAATTCTCAGTTAACGGTTTAAAAGGACTAAAACATTTTGCCTGCTTAAGCTTATTGTTTTGCCCCATAATTAATAATATTTTTAATTTGCTTAATAGCAGGGGATAAACTGTCATAGTTCGGTATGTAGATTCTAATTTCCATTATTATTTGAATGGACTAATTGCTCTATACATACAGGGGTGTGATAAAGAAACAGATCAATCTTTTATGAAAAATATCTAAGACTTTCCAATTTTATTATAAATTATACATTTATAAAACAACAAGCAAAAAGTTTCTACATAAAAAGGGACTATTTTCCGCAGACGCGGTTAAATTAGAGTTTGACGCTAGAAAATCTGTATAAAATTTATTATTTAATGTGCCATTATAGTGATATGACACCCGTCCATCTTCAGCGAGGAGCATTTTGGCTGTAGTAAAATCACAAAAAAATAAAATTTCAGTAACAATTTAATGACATAACATAATGCGAATAACATAAACAGATTTATAACTTCAAAACCTATAAACATCTTAGGTTACGATAAATATAGGTAAATCAGTAAATAATTTTTAAAGCCAAAAGTGTAAATATTTCGAAAATAAATTTCTAGAATTTATTGTGGGATCAAAAAATGTAATGATATGCAATGTGTTTTACGAAACAAATTTTAATAGATAAACGGAGTACTTTTTTTACTCACCCTGTATAATATTTTCTTTTAAAAAATGCATTTCTAAAAATTGATGGGTTCGAGCGATTTTTCTTCAAATAAGCGGTATTCTATATAAAAGGCTCATCCGTTTTTTATTACTACCCTGTATATTTTGTTACAAATATGTAATATGAAAAGTTGGCTAAAGAAAAGTCTTTTACATTCTATCTTGGCTGCAGGCCATTCGAGGTCGATCGACATTGCAAATTCAATTAGCCTCGTAGAGTGAACTTGCCTAACAGCTTCCTGTGACAAAACTGTATCTTCAAAATGTCTTTGGCTCCGTCCGTTGAGTGCTAGGCACTCTCTGAAGACATGATCAACACTTCCTTCCTCGTACAGGCACCATGTGCACATCGGGTTATCTACAACATCAATCTTATGAAGATGATCGCTCAGGTGACAATGTTTTGACAACAATCTCACAATGATTCGCAGTCTTTTCCTTCCTAAGGTGAGAAGCTCCCTAGTAAGCCATACCTTATATCCAGTTATATATTCCTTGGCGCATCTTATTCCAGGAGCCTCTCTCCACGATTCAATAATTTACTGTCCAGTAACAATTTTAATTGCCTTTCACCAACGGTAATTAGAACAGGCAAAATTGGTTCAATCGCAGCACGAATTCATTTATTTAAAATTTATTTTAGGTTTTATTAGAATATGGATAAACATTTTTCTTCCGAGCACAAGCAGTTTTATAATAATTTATGACCAACAGTCCCTCTTGACGCAAATTTCTCCGAGTGCACGCATAGATACACCTTTTGGACCTTGTCATTAATCAGACATTTTGCTTATAAAACTTTTACCATTCGGACCGACCCCTGACGATTTTAACCCGCAGTGTCGAAAATTTAAATCCATTCTTCCGTATATCTAACCACATTTTCTAAGGGTCACTTCGTTCTATAGGTGGTCATTTCGTTTTATCAAAGAGTTAAGTATATTATGCAAATTGCTTTTGTGTATATCACACGTCAGTTTCTAAGCCTTTTATTACGAAAATGTAATGTAATTTTATGATCGAGTTTTGGAAATACGCGCTGAAAAGATATGTATGAACTTTGTAATTGACATTTTTTTTTCAATTATATGCCGACCTACGTAGAAAGTAAGAAGCATGAGGACGACATAGTACTGTCGTCATTTTCCGGACTCTGAGCTTCTCCATTGCCTTGTAGTTCTTCGCACTTTTAATACGAGAATACTGTTTATTAACAATATATATCTGCACAGCCGCAAATTTTCTGTTATATGTTAAAATTATGCTGACGATAACTTATCTTTCTTTATATTTGTTGGCTTAAGAGACACACAGCAAAAGCCAGCTATTAGTTTGGTTGCCGATGCCGAATGATGTGACCTCCTTCCTCTGGGTGGCATGCTTTGTATATTGAGATTGATACAAATCTATTTTTGTTTTACTATCGCGGAATCACACGGGAGTTTTATATAACATGGTTTGTGGGCGTTGCTCTTGTGAATAAGTTATTAACAGGTTGTACACCGAAAATCAAGAAATTGACGGATTTTATATTTCAGTGTATATTTGAAATTATTACAATCGGCCAAGCGCTTTCGGTCTAATTTAGACCATCTTCAGGGCTCAGACCCTAGAAACAAGAGAATATGGTCAGCAAATAAGTTTACTCAGTACTCACCAACCACACTCACTTGTCAAAGGGCACACCTCAACCCTGCCAGTTTGAGAAAAGTCGCGAGCGTAGCTTTTACACAGAACAACATGTATAAAATTAAAAACTTTCAGAAACTTTTAAAATTGAAATTAAAACTAGAACATTCAACACACTGTGCACATTGACATTATTAAAACAATAAACCTTCTTAATAACAACCCAAAAGGGTGAGGTTATGCCACACACGGTCATAGCATAATACAGCAATAAAACTTTCCAAAAATTAAAACTACATACAAGTATGTGAAAGCCTAAGTAGAGATTTTCTGTATGAGTTTTCATTCTTGAATTTCTTGTCAATTGTATTCAAAATCAATAATTCATTGACAATGAGCAAAAAGAGCAAAAAAGGGAAAAAAAGGGCAGAAAGAAAGGGCATTAAAAGTTTATTAATCTACAGCGTTACTGTTATCGGCCATTCTGTGATCTATTTCGAACACTTGGGTTCAGTGGCGTGAAATAATTTCCATATTGACCAGATGGGAACTGAGTTGATTTACACTCTTAAACGGAATCTTCAAATTTTGAGTGTGGTTTGTTAGAGTCTGTGCTATTTTATTAGAGAAGTGACCTAAGCACGAGAGTGAGAAAAATTTTCCTTGCTGACTTTCATTGTAAGGAGTCGAGCTGTAAGCCTCTTGGGATTCTTACTTGCTTTTAATTTTTTCTATATATTTGTCGATGACTGTATGCTCATACCCATTGTTTACGGCAATTTGCTTCAGAATATTGACCTCGTTGTTGTAATCCTCCTCTGACATGGGAATGTTGAGCAATCTATTAAGATAGCGGTTTATTGAGGCCATTTTATGTTGTAAAGGGTGGTACAAAAATGGAAATTATTTCACGCCACTGAAACCAAGTGTTCGAAATAGATCACAGAATGGCCGATAACAGTAACGCTGTAGACTAATAAACTTTTAATGCCCTTTCTTTCTGTCCTTTTTTCCCCTTTTTTGCTCTTTTTGCTCATTGTCAATGAATTATTGATTTTAAATACAATTGACAAGAAATTAAAGAATGAAAACTCATACAGAATATCTCTACTTAGGCTTTCACATACTAGCATAGAGTTTTAATTTTTGGAAAGTTTTATTGCTGTATTATGCTATGACTGTGTGTGGCATAACCTCACCCTTTTGGGTTGTTATTAAGAAGGTTTATTGTTTTAATAATGTCAATGTGCACAGTGTGTTGAATGTTCTAGTTTTAATTTTAATTTTAAAAGTTTCTAAAAGTTTTTAATTGTATACATCTTGTTCTGTGTGGAGGCTACGCTCGCGACTTTTCTCAAACTGGCAGGGTTGAGGTGTGCCCTTTGACAAGTGAGTGTGGTTGGTGAGTACTGAGTAAACTTATTTGCTGACCATATTCTCTTGTTTCTAGGGTCTGAGCCCTGAGGATGGTCTAAATTAGACCGAAAGCGCTTGGCCGATTGTAATAATTCCAAATATACACTGAAATACAAAATCCGATAATTTCTTGTTGCTCTTGTGGTATTGAGTGATCCGTCGAGATGTCGCTATTAATGTCTAGTCTGCTGTCTTTTCAATTTAAAAATAGTAGAAAGCGTACGACTTTGCGATAATGAACTGTATCGGATGCAATGGTCTGGTGAGTTCACAAGCTATATCCGCACAGCCGAAAATTCTCTATTTTATTTTAAAATTACACTGACGATAATTTATCTCTTTATATATCTATATATATATATATATATAAATATATATATATATATATATATATATATATATATATATATATATATATGTATATATATATATATATATATATATATATATATATGTATATATATATATATATATATATATATATATATATATATGTATATATATATATATATATATATATATTTATATATATATATATATATATATATATATATATATATATATATATATATATATATATATATATATATATATATATATGTTTCTATATTTAATAATTTATACATATGCTTAAGTCATTTTAATAAAACCAAACTATACATTTAAAGAGATGAATATTCAAGATACTTGTGTAACCCACATAAAACCAAAAGGAGCCATTCTAGAGAAGGTTTTATGGATACTTTTCACAACGTTAAAATAAATTTTGCTACCCTACTTATATATTCTCTCAAGATTCTGCAGTACTTTAAAGCAAAATTTAAAAAATAAGAATGCTTTAAGACTAATTTATATTTAAATTATATTTAAATTTCATAAAATTTAGAATGTGACATAGCATTCCTAAATATTAAAAACGATTGCATCCAATACTTAAAACAACTCATTTTAAAAACATCTTGGAATCAACTTTATGAAAAGTGTGAATTTAAAGACTTAATGTCACTATACAGACACCAATAAGTACATAAATAAACTAAATTATTTAAAAAACCTAAATTTACCAACTAAAAAAATGTTACTGCTGAATGTAAGCCCTAAGATGGCAAAACAAGTTCGTTGCAATAACATGGCAATGTAAAGAAAAATTTCAGAAAAAAAAGTTGTTTCGTTGTTTCTTTCTTCTTTTCAACCTGCTCTCATGCACTCTTGAATGTAGGCCTCTTCCAGATATTTACATCTTGTTTTACACAAATCCGTTTTACTCCAATTTTTCCCTGCAACTTCCAGAATGTTGTCTCGCCACTTTTATTGAAGTGTTTTCACAGTTGTCTTTTCCTTTGAAGGACCAAAGGCAAGAATGAACAGGTTGTTGGCATAATCAAATATTTAGGAGAAAAAAAAAACTGTTTTTATAGCAGAACAGGAAATCGAGTCTTAAAACACATTCACCATATAGAGACAACGATGTATGTAACTAACGCGACAAGATATGTTATCGTTGATATATCAACTTAACGTATAAAACAGTATCACCCACCCTTTCCGCTAAGAATATTTCGTCACAGGCATCCAGATATAATCCTTCGTACTTCAGAGTCTAGTTCGACTTCTCGAGTATGTGCCTTTAATAAACGTGTAGTAGATAGGTTTATTAAAGGCACTGTATCGAATCTACGTTGATGAGAATAACATTTCTACGTTATCAAACAAAAACACTAAGGTCTATGCAGGAACTGGACACACACAGGTAGCTAGAGTTACATCAGCTGAAAGAGGAGAGACTAAAATAGCTGCAGGAACTTTTGTTTCACCTTTCGAAGGGTTCGAATGAGAATAGAACTAATGGATGGTGCACCGTTAGGATCCATATGGGCATATAATTCATCAGGATGGAGAAAATTGGTTTGATCATCTCTTACACCACACGAAACTTTCTGCAGAGGATACGATGCTGTTGATTTGAGATGGCTATCTTCCACTCACGAAAAATTTGGAAGAAATTTTTAAACCAACGGAAAACTACGTCACCATTCTCTGCCTGCCATCATACTGTACTCATAAACTACAACCTTTGGCCGTTAATATTGTGTATCCACCCGAAAAGGGGATGAACAAAAATGCTTGCAGGCTAATGACTGTATTTCAAATTACAAAGATTTTTGTAGAGGCGAATTTGAAAGGAGCAGTCCCAATTAATGGTGTGCCAAAACCTGCATTTATCCTTTTAACCCGGATGTGTTCACCGAAGCTGGTTTAATTCCTGCTGCAACAACCGAAATAAAATTCATTGGAGATCCGTGTGTATCATAAATAGAAAAGTCTACTGTTGGCTTAAACACAGAACAGCTGCCTCCAAATGATCCCTTGCCATTACAAGATATCGAAGCTTCGCGGAATAAAACACCATCACCATCACCAAACCTTGTATATGAAAAGTATCTCTCAGTTCGTAGTCAGTCATCGATCCTATCTACGAGTTATGCTACGAAGTTTAACGCCATCAACTCTTGATGATAGCCAATATGAACCTTTTAATGTTCTCAGATTCGACCATTGCCAAGGGTTGTAGGCAGAAGAAGTAATTTGAAAAGAAAACTAGCAGATACATCGATCCTAAATAGCACACCACATAAAGACTATTTAGAGAAAAAACAAATAAATAGACTGAAAAAAGGAATAGAAGACAACAAAAAGAATACAACGTAACTCCTCCTAAAAAGAAACAGCATGGGAAAGTAATGGGTAAAGGAATATCAAATAGGAGGAAGGAAACATCATGGTGTTCATTCACGTCTGAATCATGGGTGAAATATGTATGAAATGTTGTGTGTCATGAAGCTTGCGCAGTAATAGATCCTGATGAATTCACTTTTGATTCGTGTATAACAAAATTAGGAAAAAAATGCTTAGATTTAAATTAAACAAAATTATTTGTTTGCTAAAATGTCTTTTGAGAGTTTGATGTTGATTGCTTAATTATTTACCTACATTTTTTGAAAATATTTTTAAGTTTGATGTTGATTATGCAGAGATTTGTTGTTAATTATTATTGTTTTGATTATTTTAGAAGGTCATTTATTTTTGCTAGAAAGGATTATTTAATCTCATAGTTCCGTAATTGCTATTTTGTATGAACAACGATATTGTTAAATTTAACAAGTTGTTGTTTTTATTTAATTCTACCAAAACCCAGAACTTTTTCAAAACAGGATCATCTTGTTTATACTCTAGGGATCATCTTGAATATTAGGATATACACGATGATCCTTTTGTAGGTTTTTAAAAGGAGTGAAATATAATAATGACAGATGAAGAAATTTATCATCTTGAGTATGACAACAGGTGGAGAGATAAATTTTCTCGTTAAATGCTTTTACATCACCATTAAGTTGAATATCCTATTAACAACGAGCATTATCCCTTAATGGGATAATTACTTACACTTTTCCCCTAATATTTGCCTATAATTGAAATATTATTAATTTAATCTCAATGTTATATTTGCATTAATACTACGTATTTCGCTATTTTATTCATCCCTGCTATTGTCATACTTTCGTTATTTTGCTCAGAAAATAAAAAAAAGAAAAAAATGCCTACTTTTTGGCTTGAACCTATAAAGTCTCGGTCTTGATTCTTATAAATACTGTTCTTGACTGTTCAGAATTTTTCCCTCAGTAGTTTTTTTCACAAAATATTTTGAAGATATTTTGTACTTGAAATATTTATATTTCAGTTAGTGTAAATAATTATCGTAAGTAAAGTTGACTTCGATATTATCTTGTAAAATGGAAACCATTTTTTTATGTCAGTTTTCTTATGAAATTTTTCAGAATTATTTTGCAGGTGTTTTTGATGCTTTTTATTCTCTTTAGCAAACTAGCTATACTTATTGGAAATATATAAATCCAATTTCTAGATTATTTCGACCGAACATTAAAAAGTTCATGTAAAATTAAATCACCCTTATTAGCTAGTTTCCTCTACGTGATAAAATGTCGCATGTTTAGAGTTTTATTGAATTTACTTTTAAGCATCTTAAAAATAAAACGTTTTAATTTATGTTTTGAATAAAATCTTTTATAATTGAAAAGGCACAATTAAATTAGCATGAAAAGGCCCTTTAAAATAACGGGATTTAAAAAATGCTTCAATATAACGCCCTTTCTTGCAAATCCAGCATAAGTAAAATTTTTTTAAAAGATTAACAGTTTAATAATGTAGTTTTGAAGTTCGTCTTCAAACTAGTCAATAAAATCGAGTTATTAAAGGGAAATGAGACTGTATAAAAACAATAACCAGGTTTACACGTTTTATTTTAACCACCATAAAATAAGAATAAAACATAATTCTGAGAAACCCGTAATGCTTTTTCAGTTGTTTAGGAAATTTTAATAATTTCTTTGGTTTCCTTTGTAGGTAGTAAATACCCATTATTTTCGAAATTGTCGCCATTATATTAATAACTTCTACTTTTTCAATGAATAATTGTATTTTTCCAAATATTTGTCCCTACAATGGTCTTTTACCATGCTGCAATCAATGGAGCAAATAATTTGTATTAAATTTTGTATTCTGAATAAAACTAACTTTAAGGGTAAAATAAACAACAATGAAAAAAAATATTTAGTGTGTTTTTTTAAGTTCCGGAGATATATTTTGATTGAAGCTTTTTATCTTAAAAATTAATGCAAATTGAGTGACATATATAACTATTACTGATTCACTAGTTAAATTTTGATTTTAGACCTTCAGTACAATATTTTAAGGGTAAATTTTTTACTCAAAAAAATAAAGTAAAAGTTTATCCCAAAATTCTATAATATAATCTAAAAAGTTTTGAAAAGGTGTTGAATATCCAATATTCAATTCAATTTTTTATGTTCAAAAAGGCATATAAAATAAAATTCTTTCTTTTTCTTTCGTTTTGCCTCCAGCATTTTTGGTAAGTTTCTTACCTTTTTCGTTATTCTCTTAGTCCATTTATAATGCGATTTTGTGTTGCTAAAAGGTCAAAGTCAGAAGAGTGTTGGAGCCAGATAATGGGTCCGAAATTGGTCAACTTTTGGGCAAAATATTTACTTTAAGGGATAATTTCAAATACTTTATCAACACGTTTAAATTGAATTTCACCGAGGTATATTTTTTGTTATAAAATAAAAATTATTGCATATATGGGCGAAGATATTTTCAGACTTTGTAACTTTCAAAGATGTAATTGTAAATTCATTGCCTTTTTGGTGTGTACAGAAGTCATAAAAGTCACCCTAGTATTTCATATATTTCGTAAGGTGTCCTATATCGGAGATATGCGGAACAAAAGGGGTAATCAGTGATTTATATTTTGACCGAATTGTATATTTTTATGAAATTTTGATATTAGTCTAACAGCTAGTGAATTTTTGATGTAACGGTGTGAGTGTAAGGCTGGCAATTTTTGTAAGACTATTTTAGAGACGGACAAATCCAAAAAGGTAGGTCTGGTATGTCTCATTCGATCAATATTCCACCTCACCTGCTAGCCACATAGTCGGGCCGTGGTTTTTGTTTGTGTTAGATGCAGCCCGTCGACAAGGTGCTTACCGTTTTGAAGGTGGAACGGATTAAAGTGAACTTGTAGTGAAACTTGGAAAGTGCACCACACAGGCCAATTTTTTGTTAAAATAAGTGTACGGTAATAGATGTCTATCATACATTCAAGTTTTTGACTGGTTTAAGTGGTTCAAAGAAGGATGAGTAGAGATTGAAGCGGACAAAATATTTAAAAAATTGGAGATTTAATCCGAATAGATTGTCGGTTGGATATTGGTGCGGTTGCTGATATTTTAAAAGTCGATAGAGAAATATTCGACAGATTTTACGTGAACATTTGTTCAAAAATGGTGCCCAAGATCCTTCCGCCTGAGCATACAGATGCTCAAATAAATATTAGTGCTGACACTCTAAAACCATGAAGAATGACCCTGAATTTCTTGAAAAAAATAACAACATTCGATGAATCATGGTTTCTCACTTATAATCTGAGCACTAAGCGCTTACCAATGTACTGGAGGAGCTCCAATCGATATCCGTGGGATTGTGTATGTGAATTGGTTGCCCGAAGGCCAAATCTTAAATAATGAATATCATCTTGCAGTCCTATCTAAGCTTAGTGAATGAGTAATCCCAGTTAGCAAAGATTTTTATGGACAATATGGAGAAAATAATATTTAATAACCTCATAAGCCAACATTTCTTGTACTGGTACAGATATGTGGATGACATATTAGTGTGTTTCACAGGCACAGATTGACAACTTAATAAATCTTTAGATTTTATTAACTCAATCCACCAAAATATTCAATTTACTATGGAAAAAGAAGAAAATAACTCAATAAATTTTCTTGATCTAGTTTTAAATAAACACTCTTTTAGAATTTTTCACAAACCCACACATACGGATACAACCATACATAGAACTTCATCTCACCCAGAACAACATAAATTAGCGGCTTACCATAGTTTTATTCATCGTCTTATTAACATTCCCTTATCTGAAGAGAATTTTAATAAAGAATTAAATTATGTTAAACAAGTTGCAGTTAACAATGGTTACTTACCATCAATGGTCAACTCAATTTTAACAAAAAAATTAAAAAAGAAAGCCACACAAGAAGTTTATTCTATAGCACAAGAAAACAAAAAACGCAACTTTACTGCTTTAACATATTTGGGTAAATCATCAATTAAAATTAAATCGTTTCTGAATAAAAAAGATATTGGGGTAGCCTTCAAAACAAATAATTCAATAGGAAAACACTTAAAAAATTATAAAACAAAAACAAATAAAAATAACAAGTCTGGGGTCTATAAAATTAAATGTGGAAGTTGCCCAAAAGTATATATAGGCCAAACAGGCAGGTCGTTTAAAAAAAGGATTCAGAAACACAAACACAATTTTTTACACATTAAAAACAGTTCTTCATACGCAAATCATTTAATAGAACAAAATCATCAATTAGAGGATAATTTTGATATTCTCCATGTAGAAAGGAAAGGTTATAAACTGAATTTCTTAGAAGCCATAGAAATAAATCGATTAAAGAACACAGGTAATCTATTAAATGACCAAACAGATATCAACACCTCACCCCTACTAAATATCTTTTAACAAAAACCAGTGTGGATTTCCCAATAATTTAAATAATAGGTAATAAAATATAAATTAGGCTATTGCACTTATTCATTATTGTAAATCTAGGTATAAGTTTTTCAAGTAATCAAATATTTTGCCATTTAAAATAGAACTTCTGATGAAGCTACAGTGTTAGCAAAACGCGTCAAGTTTTTTAGTTGAATATAGTGGAAATTTGACAAATATTCGTCTTTTATTCATCATTGAATATGGATTTCCATCAAGTAAAAGCCAGCACCCTACTTAGTAAGAAGAAAGCCACCAGAGTTGTGTTAAGTCGTTTTTGGTTCATCACGGTGTCTCTGTGTTGGAACATCATCCTTCTGATTAAATCTTCCTCCGCAGGGCTTTTTCTGTTCCCGAAAATAAAATCTGTACTGGAATTAATTACATTTGAGACAGTTGAAGCCGTTAAAGAAAAAGCTACGGGGACCACGAACATGCTTTTAGATTACTTCAAATACTGCAGTGGAAAATTCTCATGGAACAATGTAAGGATTGTGGAGAGGAGTACATTAAATGATATAATATTATAATTGTGGAGAAATAAAAATAATGAATGTTATAGTCCTAATCTGGTTTTTATTTAGGCAAACATCTCATATAGATGTCACCGACTAATATAAACCGAGATAGATTTTGTTTTCAAAAAATCGTTGCATCATTGTCTATTAATATTAACAGCTAGAACGTTGTTAGTGAAAATCCTAAACTTCAGAATGCAATAGCTTTAGCTCCTGTTCAACGAAATAGCTGTTGGAGTAAAATGAATATGCCATTACTCTAGCAATCTGTGAACGGGCTGATCACGATTTTTCTTTATCCTAGAGCGCTATATTTTTATACAAATGTGCGCTTTTTATCTAGATATCGAATATCACCAATTTGAAACCCGTTGCATTTGAAATAATAGAATTATTTAATTTGTATTTGGCAAAAAGGAGGCACCTTTATTGTTGCACATTTTGAACAATTTATCTTGCAATATTGTTATGGGATCGTTAGTGCAGATCTTTGGGAATAAAGTGATCCCCTGTGCGTCTCTCTATGTTTCGCAGAAAGTGTTCCGATGCCATAAAAATGATAATTTGTCAACTTAGTTAAATAAAAAATTTATTTGTGCAAAAACTATCGAAGTTTATTTATTGCCAACTTTTTTTGTATCAATAATTAGGTATATCTATTGTTTTTTTTTGCAAATATCCTACTTACAGTGGATAAATTTAAATAAGATAAAACAAAATTGAGATACCAGAGATGAGAACCATTTTGTATTCCCTTGAAAAATGATTTTTTTAAAGAAAAATTCTATATGAATTTAATATTTTTAAAACTCAAATATTCCTACACTAGCAGCGCAGCGATGCAGCGATTTCACAATTAGCCGTAAGTTAGAAAACAGGGTTTATCAATACCTCAAATTAATTGTAATATATTTTTCTATCGCCTGTATAGATTATTTTCGTTTCCCTTAGTTACAAAATGTTCTTTTCGATGAATAAATCTAGATGAACTCTGCATTTTCATAAATATCTTACACATTTTATATCCGTTTTTAGATCAAATATCTTTAAAAATGGCAATTAATAATTCTGGAAAAATTCAGGTAACTTTAGGAGAATATGGACATAAAGACATTTAAATGAAGATTAGTGCTGACACTTTGAAACCATGAAGAAGGATCCTAAATTTCTTAAAAAAGTAATAACATTCGATGAATTATGGTTTTTCACTTATGATCTGGAAACTAAGCCTCAATCGATATACGTAGAATTGTGTGGGTGCTTGAAGGTCAAATTTTAAATAATGGATATCATGTTGAAGTTCAATCTACGTTTAGTAAACGAGTAAGAAGAAAGCGACCTGGGTTGTGGTTAAGGCGTTTTTGGTTAAGCATGAGATCCCTATGTTGGAGCATCCACCCTTCCACTTTTTTCTGTTCCCGAAAGTAAAATGTGTATTGAAACGCATGACATTTGAGACAGTTGAAGGCGTGAAAGAAAAAGCGACGGAGACCATGGACATGCTTTCAGAAGATTACTTCAAATACTGCGCTGACCAGTGAAAAATTCGCATGGAGTTATATAAGAATTGTGGAGGGGAGCATATTGAAGGATATAATGTTAAAGTTGTGAGGAAGCAAAAATAAAGAATGTTATAGTCCTAATCTGGTTTTTATTTAGCCAAACCTCTTATATAGATGTCTATGACCAATATAAACCAACAGACACAGTCAAAACCCTAAACTACAGAATACAATATATTTTTTACAATGTTACAATATGTTAAATTCACAGGTCCCAGGACTATAAGAAGCCTCAGCTTCTGTTCAACGAAATAGCTGTAAGAATAAAGTCAGTATACTACAAAATACAATATATTTTTTTACAACGTTACAATATGTTAAATTCACAGGTCCCGGGACTAGAAGAAGCCTCAGCTTCTGTTCAACGAAATAGCTGTAGGAATAAAGTCCTTACTCTAGCACTCTTTGATCGGGCTGACTAGCACCAATACATTGACCGGTTTATATTGAAGCTGTTTTATATCTATTGAAAGAAAAATGTTTTGTGTAGTTTAAGGTTCTAACTGAAAACAAGTTCAATTTCAGCCCTTCATGTTAAGAAATCACGATGCAAAACTTTTTTGTCAAAAAAACTCGACTTTTCTTGATCCTAGAGCGCTGTTATATTTTAATACAAATGTGCGTTTTTTACCCATATATCGAATGTCACCAATTTGTAAGTTTGTTTAAAGGTTGTAGACAATGTTGGAGATTGACCAAAAGTGGTTGTCGGACTTGCATTGTCTTTATTTTTGTTTATTTTTACGACGTTTCGACTGATTTGTATTGCTAATCGTTACCAATGTGTCCATTGAAGTGCAAAGTTTCGCTTCACTGTATACACCTTAATGATTTGATGTTACAAAATAGTGGTTGCCAAAGACGAGGAATCTTAACACTGATTTTACTGAAGATTTCATTATTGTTCAAGGGTAAATTATGCGCAACCTATATAATCGTGCTATATATGCAATAATGCCGATTCTTTGGAAAAAGAGGTAGTAAACATTAAATGCGATTTACAACAGAATGGTTATCCTTTAAAATTAATTGACGATGTTAAAACTGATTTTAGAATAACGGCCACTGGACAGCAAAAAACACATTCTTTCTTCACAATTTCGTATATTAAGGGAATCCTGAAAAAAAAAGACGAATTGACAGCAGTTATAATATAAAAATAGTCCTTAAATCTGGAAATACATTTAGAGCTCATTAAACAAAAACAAAACCAAAAACTACCGATAAGAAAGAATGTGTTTACAAAGTTCCATATGAGTGTGGTGAAATGTATATTGGAGAAACAAACCAAGCGACCATTAGAAGTTAGAATTATTTAATTTGTTTATAAGCGAAAAGGATACACCTTCATTGTTGTACATTTTGAAAAATTTATCTTGCAATATTAAGGGACCGTTAGTGCAGATCTTTAGGGGAAAAGTGCTCCCTCGTGCGTCTCTCTATGATTCGCAAAAAGTTTTCCGATGCCGTAAAAAATGATAATTTGTCAAATTAGTGAAATAAAATAATTATTTGTGCAAAAGCTATCGAAGTTACCAACTTTTTTGTATTAATAATTACGTATATCTATATAACGATTTGAACAAACGCCATTTTTTTTATTCTTTTGCAAATATCCTTCTTACAGTGGACTGATTTAGGTAAAATAAAAAAAAATTGAGATACCAAAGAGAGAGCTCTTTTGAATTTCCTTGAAAAATGATTTTTTAAAAATTCTATTTGCATTTAATATTTTTCAAACTCAAATAATCCTGCACTAACAGCGCAGCCATGCAGCTTGAAGCTTCGACAATTAGCCGTAAGTTAGAAATCCGGGTTTATCAATACATCAAATGAATTGTAATAAATTATATTCGTTTCCTTTAGTTACAAAACGTTCTTTTCGATTAATAAATCTAGTTGAACACTACATTTTCATAAATACCTGTGTAATTTTCTACCCGTTTCTTGATCAATTATCTGCGGTTAATAATTCTGGAAAAATTCAGGTAGCTTTAGGAAAATATTGGTAATGTTTTCAGCAAGTTTCGTCGAATTCTCTTGGATTGAGTGACACCATCCCACTACTTTAAATGGGTGTTTTAAAATTGATCAGTAACAGTACTAAAAAGGCAAAATATTGACAGAAGATCTTTGTTGCAACTGGAATACCTAAATTATCTCAAAGCCTTATATGCCTTTAAACACAATTTGTATTCTATTGTTAGATAGGTACAAAACCTATATTATGGAAGACTTGAGGCACCCTTATTGTTAACTGCTATTAAAATTAAGAAAGGAACCAACATTTTAAGCTTACAAACTATAGCATAACTTAGCCAGAAGTCTTTTACACTTACCAAGTTATCAGAATGTAAGCTTTA
Source organism: Diaprepes abbreviatus (assembly GCA_034092305.1). Lineage (NCBI taxonomy): Eukaryota > Metazoa > Arthropoda > Insecta > Coleoptera > Curculionidae > Diaprepes > Diaprepes abbreviatus. The sequence continues at coordinate 9,757,174 of JASJET010000200.1, forward strand.
AGCCACAATTAGATAACATGCTGAGAAAGTGCTTCAGGGAATAGTTGCTTGCTTTAACTAAAATGCGGCTTAGCGTGTTAAGCCTTTATGCTATTACATCTTCGTATATAATCTAGGAAAATCCGATTTATAACAGTGTTTAAGTAATATTATTAATATTGAACACGTTTATAATTTTATTAAAAATATGTACATGGTGTTTACCACACAGAAGTTTTGACATACAGGATATCCAGCAAACATATGAAATTTTACTAAACAAATACTTAGTCTGCTATAGTAAATTCCCTATCTTGAATTTTAAGAAATTAATTTTAAACTCTTAATAAATGCCCCAAGAACCTCCAAAATTAATCTGAACAAAATCAGAAAAATGTAAAAGTTTTAGTCTCCCTTATTGTACCTGCCCTATTAAATTATAAAAAATTAACTTCAGATTTGTAACCTGCAATTCCGAAAATCTAATCCCAATTTTGAAAAAATACGAAACATGTAAAATTTTTAACCCACTATATTAAATTCACCATCTTGAATTTCAAACAAAATTTTTATCAAAAAATTAAAGACTTCTAAAAATGCGCTAATAAGTGAAAAATAATTTGCTTTTTTACAATAATTTGTATATATTAGTAGTTATTTATTTTATTTAGAAATAATTTGGCGCTGACATCAAAAATTTCAATTTTATATAAAAATTTATAGTTCTTTTTCACTTTTTAGCGCACTTTTAGAAGTCGGTTCAATTTTTTTTTATAAAAATTTTATTTTTCCATTTTTAATTTTGAATTCATTATGATATTCATAAATTATTTGAACTAAGTACTAATCGAGATTAGTGTACCTCACAATGACCCCAAGGTCGCAAAAAAGTAACCATTTAATACAAAGTTGTTAATCACATTAAAATGAACCATAAAAAATTCTTTAACTCTCAGAGTTCTACCAATACCAATGAAATTCTGTCAAACAATATTCAGCCTATCATAGTAAATCTACTATCTTAAATTTAGGCCCCAAAACCTTCCAATATCGATATTTAAAGAACTTACAACGTAAATTTTTTAGCCGGATATATTTTATACTGCATATTGAGTTTGTATAGGCCCCAGGAACCACGTAATATCAATGTTAGACAAAATCGGAAAATGTAAAATTTTCAGTACCTCGTATTGTATCTTATCAACCTAATAGTTGTAAAAAAACAACTTCATATTCGTAATACGCGACCTTGAAAACCCCCTAATACCAAATCTGAAAAAATGCGAATGAGGTAAAATTTTCAGCCCATCATATTAGATCTTCCGTATCGATTTTCAAAAAAATAAAACGTCTTAAACTAATCTAAATCTAAACCCTTCCAAGCCCCCTAGTGCCAATTTAGGATGAAATCTGGAAATTTAAAACTTTCAGACCTTCAATTCCATCTGACATATTAGATTTTCTTAAAATAATTTTATATTGGCTATTTAGATCCTCAAAAACGATTCAATCCCACCTTTGAACAAAATCGAAAAATGTAAAATTTTTATTCCGCTATATTGGATTCGCCATATTGAATCATTCAAAAATACTTTTAAAACCATAATTTACACCCTTAAGAACCCCCTATATCAGTTTTGGGGAAAATCGAAAAACGTAAAATTTTTAGGATGCCATATTAAATCTGCCAGATTCAGTTTTTCAAAAAAATATTTTAAATTCGTAATTAACAGTAACAAAAAACCCCCAATTCTGATTTTAGACAAAATCGAGAGATGTAGAATCTTGATCCGCCATCTTGGATCCCATTTATTTTTTTAAAGTAATTTCAGATTCGTAATGTGTGATCTCTAAAACTCCCCCATACCAATTTTGAGAAAAATCGGACAAAATTAAATTTTTATCCGCATATTGATTTTTTAAAATTATTTCAGATTCGTTATGTGCAACCTCGAAAACTCCCCCCATAACAATTTTGGAGAAAATCAGACAAAATTGATTTTTTCGTCCGCCATATTGGATCCGCCATATTGAATTTTATAAAAATATTTTAGATTTGTTATGTGCTACTCTGAAAACTCCCCCACACCAATTTTGGAGAAAATTGGACAAAATTAAATTTTTTGTCCGCCATATTGGATTTGCCATATTGAATTTTTTAAAAATAATATCAAATTTGTTGTGTACGAAACCGAAAATTCCTCCATACCAATTTTGGAGAAAAGCGGATAAAAATAATTTTTTTGACCGCCATATTGTCAGCGTCATCTTGGATTTTACTGCACCAATTGCGCCCAAAAAAATATGGGACCACCGCAGCAACTTTCTGAACATAACGTGCAAAATTCCATTGAAATCGGTGTCGCCGTTCCGGAATAAGCGGTGTACTTACATAAAAAAAATACATAGTCGACGAATTGAGAACCTCTTTCTTTTAGATGTCGGTTAAAAAATAATTTTAAACTATTAACATAATCTTAATCTACAGCCTCAAAAAACCTCTAGGACGAATTTTGGACATAATCTGGGAATATAAAATTTTTATTCCTTCTAAAACCCTCCTATACCAATTTTAGACAAAATCAGGAAATTTAAAATCTTTAAGCTGTCATACTGAATTCAACATATTGAATTTTTTTAAAAAGTATTTGTGTACAACCCCGAAAACTCTCCTATACCAATTTTGGAGACAATCGGACAAAATAAATTTTTCTGTCTGCCATATTATTGCGCAATCTTGGATTTTACTGAACTACGAAGTATGTTCAGAAAGTAACTGTACTGAGGCTCTTACGGCCGGTTTTTTTTCCGAAATGTTGCCTACACTGCGGCGTTGCCTGACTCCTCCCCTCCACAACGAGACCGTTTCAAGGTCAGTACGTTGGGAACTCTCGCTATCTCGTTTGGAAGGGAAAAGCTCCGGTTGAGATTTATAATTAGATGAAAACTGCATATGGTGATACATCTATTAATCGTACGAGTGTGTACAAGTGGTGTCGCGAGTTTAAAAATGGTCGTATGTTTCTGCATGACGATCACAGGAGCGGAAGACCTTAAATTGTAACTGACGAAATTGTAGAAAAAATTGAAAATGCGCTTTGTAACGATCGGAGATTGATTGTGGATGAACTTTCTGCGATGTTTCCGCAAATCTCCAGATCTCTACTACGCGAAACCGTCACAGAAACCCTTGGATATCGGAAACTGTCTGCGAGTGGGTCCCAAAACAGCTGACAGACCAACATAAGTTGAATCGAGTGAAGGCCGGGCAAGAGTTTTGAGGCGCTACAAATTCCATGGAGATGAATTCCTCCGCTCCATTGTTACTAGATATGAAACTTGGGTTGCACACTACACGCCTGAAGCCAAAAGGCAGTTTCAACTGTGGCGTCACAGCTCTTTATCCTGCGCCAAAAAGTTCAAAACTATAATTTCAACCAACAAAATCAAAGCATCCGTGTTTTGGGACTATCAAGGCATAATTTTGATTCAATATTTGCCTCAAGGGGAGACCATCAACTCTGCAAGATACTGTGAGACTCTAAAAAAATTGCGGAGGGTGATTCAGAACAAGAGGAGAGGTATGCTGACAAAGGGAGTCTGCCTGCTGCACGACAATGCCAGAACATACACGGCCAACGCCACCAAGGAACTGCTCGCCTCGGTTAAATGGGATGTCCTGAACCATCCTGAAGCTGCACATGGGTGGAAAAAGGTGTTCCACTGACGAAGAGGTGAAGGGGGAGGTGGAAAAGTGGACGAAGGGCTTGGCGGGAAACTACTTCGAGGAAGGCATCAAAAAGTTGATATCCCGCTTCATCACCTGCCTTGAGAAAAATAACTTACATATGTACTAATGTAACCATGTATTTTTTTTGAAATAAAAATTTTTGTAGCCTACGAAAATTCAGTAAACTTACTTTCTGGACATGCCTCGTAAATCCATCCAAAATAATATGGGAAATAATATCTTCCTGAATGTAATGCAAAAATTTTTGTTTAAATTGGTGCAATCGTTTCCAAGTAATCGGTGTAGCAACACACCACCAAAAGTGGTGGAATTTAGAAGTTCCTTCTTTTAGAAGCCGGTTAAAAAAGCACGTACCCTACATTAATTATTGACTTTTTAAACAAAAAATAAAGGTAGTGAAGCTTCTGTCTGAACCAACAATTACAGTTAGATGCTTGAGCATCCGAAACGTTTATCTACATTAACCATACAATTTCCTAAATCTATATCTATCTTAACAAAAAAATTACTCCGAAATAATTTCGTTGGCCCTCGGCATGTTATTTGTCATGTTAATTATTTCGAACACAGTATAAAACATGTGATGTATAGTTTCGCAAAATTGAAACAAGATATGCATAAGGTTTATGTTCGTTTCATTATTATGTGATTGATGACTGTAAAAGGTATGTTTTCTGCACAGTGTATAGCTAAAATTACCCATTTTACTTACCCTCATATTTCATTCCATTTAAGCAAAACATGGAGAACAAAGGAGCTCCAAAGGCATTTAAATCATCGTTAATTTAATTTGTCTCGTAATATGACCGCGTTTTTGCTGCCAGAATGTCCGGACGAACATTTTTACGACTCACTGGACGAATAAAAAAGAAATTTAATAAAATAAGTACATTAATTTTAGAATTTACATGCAGGGTGCGGTCAAGTGCAATACGTTTAAGTTAAAAAAATTATATCTAGATACACATGATTGCGTATACCGGGTGTCAACGAATCTATTAGACAAGTCATAATTTCTAGAGTATTATGTGTATCAAAATGAGAATTGGTACAGGAAATGTTATGTGAAGAGGAGAGTTGTCGCATATTTTCCATTTTCCGGTCACTTCCGGTTTCACCGGAAATGGCCCCGGTTTTGAATTCTTAAATAGAACACCCTGTATATTTTAACATCTTTGAATTTCTGAGACAATTCTAGATCAGAATGTGACATTTTAAAAACTTTTTACATCTTCTTCATTTTTTTAGATCCACTTTTAAAATTGCATCTAGGTGGCCATGATCGGACGCAAACTAATCTAACGGTCTTAGGTGATGTAAAAAAAATACAATCGCAAAGTTTTAGTGACTAGTATGAAAGACAGGAATTGGATTAAAAATTTAACAAAATTAACAAAAAACTAACAAAATAAACTAATAACTTAGACGACGCACTTAAAATATTTGAAAGTACAGTAGCTGAATTTGTTAAAAGTTTAGTGTAGTAAATGTTCAAAGTGCATTCCTTCTTTTTCACGACACATTTCAGCTCGTTCAATTGTTTCTCTCAACACGTTTTGTAGCATTTGGGGCGTTATACTTCTAAATGCCCGTAAAATTCTTTCTTCTAATATTTCAAGAGTAGCTGGGGCTGCTCCATAGTAAACTCTTTCTTTAACATATCCCCAGACAAAGAAATCGAGCACAGTAAGATTCGATGAGCAGGCTGGCCACCGTACCGGACCATTGGTTGCAATAATTCGATTATTAAAATGCTCTATTAAATAATTAAGAACTTCTCTAGTATTGTGAGACGGTGCTCCATCTTGTTGAAACTAAATTCGCCGTAAAACTGCTAAAGGTATATCATTGATATGATTTTCGATTTCATTTTGAAGAAAACCTAAGTATCTAACCCCTGCTAACTGACCTTGAAACAATATTGGCCCAATTATTCTGTTTTCAACGATACCAGCCCAGACATTGACGCCAAATCTTTCTTGAAAATTGCCCTCTCTCATTTCATGTTGATTTTGTTGGGCCCAGTACCGAGTATTTTGCTTATTGAACATACCATTATTTGTAAATCGGGATTCGTCGGAAAATAGAATAAAATCGATAAAATTCGGGTTAACTCTATGATTTTGAGGCAGCCAATCACAAAACACTACCTGTCTATCGCCATCCTCAGTATACAAATGTTGATGTAACTGATATTTAAATGCTCGATAGCCATGCTTTTTCAGTATCTTTCTTGCTGATTCATAACTTATCTGCAGTTCTTGACTAATTTTTCTTAACGAAACTGTTTTATCAACCTCAACCATAGCAAGTACGTTAATCTCAGTCTCTTCATTTATGATAAACCTCTGTTCCACCTCTTGATTTCCTATTTGCCTAAAACGAGTCTCGACATACGGAAAATACTGATGGGCAACTCGGCAGCATTCCTCGAATTTCTATGACACTCTCCAAATATTAATAACATATCCACTTTTTCACTTTGAGTATACATTATTTTAACGAAAATTTAAACTAAACTTAACGAAAATTAAGAAACTTTTACGTCTGTTCTTAGAGCATATATCACTGTCATTATCTACTAAAGTGAGTGCTTTGTTTTCCAAAGAAGACTTGATAAAAACAGTTGCAAATTATTATGCATCATGGCTGTCCATGGCGCACTTGTCATAAGTAAATAAATTATCCAGTATTTTGTTTAATAATATTTAATTTCTGTTCTTATGTCTAATCCAATCGAAAGTAAATTAGTACCGTTAGATTCGTCAAAGAATGCTTTTTTTCGAAAAGTAGTTGTCAAAAAGGGGTCGCCATTCGAAAATTAATAGTTAGAAATGAAAATGTAATTTTGTCAACTTGTCTTATTCCTGTCTTTCGTACTAGTAATTAAAACTTTGCCATTGTATTTTTTTGACATTACCTAAGGCCCTTAGATTAGTTTGCGTCCGATCATGGCCACCTAGATGTAATTTTAAAAGTGGCTCTAAAAAAATGAAGTAGACGTAAAAAGTTTTTAAAATGTCACATTCTGATCTAGAATTGTCTCAAAAATCCAAAAATGTTAAAATATATAGAGTATTCTATTTAAAAATTCAAAACCGGGGCCATTTCCGGTGAAACCGGAAGTGGCCGGAAAGTGGAAAATATGCGAAAACTCTCCTCTTCACATAACATTTACCTGTACCAATTCTCATTTTGATACACATAATGCTCTAGAAATTATGACTTGTCTAATAGATTCGTTGACACCCGGTAGGTTGGTCACAAACCAAATTTACGTTTTTGTAAACGGGGAAGTATATAATTTTATTTTTAGATCATCCTATTTCTTCCCATTCACTAAATCTTGAGTTGCTTAGTTCTGTAGGTCAATATTTATGGCTACTTTAAAAAAAAACAGAGTCACATTTGATGCCCTCTATCTTTTTTATGATATTTAATTTGGCATTTTTTTACTGCTTCATGGGACCCTCCAATAGCCGGATGCACTGCGGCCAATTGTGCTCACCCTTGACTTTCAGCCACACTATCTAGCCTCTTGAACCAATCTGTACAAGTTAGCTAAGGAATTAGTTAGTATTTCAATCGGGTTCAAAGTTGACCCGAAGGTTTGTTGTCTTTTCTGATCTAGTAACTCGCAATCACATATAATGTGCTTTAAGGGCTTGATCACATAGTTTGCAGCCGAGATCATTTTATTCAGGTAAATTTTGATGGCCATGTGTCGCGTCATTATACTTGTGATTGCCTTAATTGGTTTCTGCTCATTTGCAGTACTTTCTTTGTTAATATCGGGTCAGCATTCCCAATAAATAACTTACTATTATTCAATCCTTTTTTGGCTGGCCAGTAATTTTTGTGTTCTTTTTTGATTCATTGTTTGACAGCTTCTCGTGCCGCATATCGAGGCACAGCAAGAGCGGGTTCTGGATAAATATATTGAGATGATGATCCAGTTCTCGCCAGCTTATCGGCTTTCTCATTTCCCGGTATGCCGTCGTGTCTTGGTACCCACTTTAACATAACTCTGTTGTCCTTTGCTAGAGTTATAAGTTCCCTCTGACATTCTAAAACCAACCTAGGCGATATCTTTTGACCTTTCACGCTGCTTTGCTGTCGGAACGCTTCCCTTTGTATGCTCTATTTTTTATTTCATCTCCACAATGTAAAATTTCATATATTTCTGCCTGAAATACTGTTGGGTATTTTCCCAAGGGAAAGCGGTTTCCTTTCTTGATTGTAGTCCATATATCCCAGCTCCGGTACCTTCTTTGCTTTTTGAATCGTCAGTGTGCCAAACTAGTGTTCCAGAAAATGGCTCCGGTTTAGCATATGGTCATTTCCAATTCAGGGCCCTTGATTTTATTATAAATATTATTATTACATTGAGTGGTATACCCGGTAAAGCTTCATTCTTGCATCTTCTTGAATCAGTAAATATAATGGAGGTAGATCTAGAATGAACTACATTGCTAACTTTGGAGTTAATTTTATAGCCTCCGTGGTGCTCAAACAGGCGACTCTCTCTATGTCGCCTAGTTTGGTCATAGCTGTCTTGGGCCTTCCTCCACCATACCAAGGCTACATATGTAATTACTGGTCTCACCACACTAGTGTATAACCAATGCAGCATGTTTTCCCGCACAATCTTCTAAGAATCGTAAAGGTTGTTTTCGATGTTTTTGTTATCTTTTCCACATGTTAATTCTAGGTCCATCTAGAGTCCAAGATTACCGCTAGATATTACCAATTACCAATATATTATAGCAAGTCATCAGCCTATCCTAGCATTAAGTGACCCTCCCTATTTAAAATTTTCAAAGGTCCATCTATTACCAGGTTCCAAACAGTAAAGAGAGAACTCCCCTTGCGGACTCTCCTCAGTCACCCGCGCCATCAGCGCTTCTTTAAGCAGTTTTCTGTAGACAATTATGTTTTTTAACATGTTTTCTATCCACCTGCAATAAGTCTCTTCTAAATTGATGTTCTTTATTGCCTTGGTGATTGACGTGTTATCAAATGTCCCTTCTATATCTAGAAATGCTCTTAGAAGCACTTTTTCGTTTTCCAGCCTATTTTCCACTTTGATGACTAATTTATTTATCTCTGTAGATCTCCCGGTTCTGTAAGCATACTGGTTCTAATGAAATGGGCTGTTTACTAATATATCGTCCCTAACATGCTTTTCTAACAGCTTTACGGGAGTTTTAAGGATAAATAACATTAGACCTATTGGTCTAAATACCTTTGCGAATGAATAGGTTGACCTTCCCAGGTTTCGGCATAAATACTACCCTGGTTAGCCTCCATATTTTTGGTACATATCCTAAGACTAGGGTAGCGCTTAATATGTAACAGAATTTGCTAATTAGTAGGTTTGGACTTACCTGTAGTATCGCCGGATATATCTCGTCTGGTCCTTGTGATTTATATCATTCAAATGAATTCAAGACCTATTTTCTCTTTTCATAGGTAATCACATTTTTGGCAATCTGCCAGTTCTCCTTGGTGGCTTTGGGTGCAGTGTTCACCGCTTCACCAAGTTTCCGAGTCTCCGGCGATTTCTCTGTCATCGTTGCCTAGGGAAAAGTGTAGGTATACTCTCTAGTATTGGTTACTATAGAGTTTATTGATGTTTGTGTGTCCTTCGAGAGCATTTTTCGGAGTCTGGTATATTCTGGGGCCTTTTCAAACTCCTCACATTGCTTCCTCCATGATACTCTCTTAACCTTGCCTAAAATCTTATTGTATTCATTCAGAGATGTTCTATATTCCTTTCAGTCTTCTGACTAAAGAAGGAATATTTTTCTTGTTATCTAGTTGTTTTTGTCCCAGGGTTAGTTATAATATTTATTAATTTTGGAAGGTAACCATTTTGTTGTAAATCTGAGTTAATATTTACTATCTCTATTTCAAGTGAATCTGCAATTTAATACGGAGATATTATTAGGATTGTCTATAATTTTCCTTTTGACTATAACAGAATGGTTAGATTTATGGTTCAGATATTATTTGTTATTTGTTGATTTCTTGTATACCGAAGTTTAATAATTTCTTTTAAAAGATTGATCATGATATCTAGGAGGGGTAACCAAGTATTCATTGTAGACTTAATTGTTGGTCGAATCGAGTTTGGATGTGTCAAATAACTATCTAGTTCTTGGTTCTTTCCTTTCATGCGATATAAGTATCATTGACATATCTCATCCACATTTTGAATTTTATTGTTGTTGTAGCATGAGTTTTAACATCCCTTATATAAAGGATGTTTTTTATAGAGGTCTAGAAATTTTAAATGGAATAAAACAAAGATGAATTTTTTAAATTGACCTGAAATTTACTTTATTCGAAAGATAACCTTCTGGCATTATAATTTAAATATGACTTCTGGCATATGACCGCCACGGCTGGCTCGGACGTAGTCTAATCTGGAGGTCCAATTTTCGATGACTTTTTCCAACATTTGTGGCCGTATATCGGCAATAACCCGGCCAATGTTGTCCTCCAAGTGATCAATCGTTTCGGGCTCATCGGCGTAGACTAGCGACTTCACATATCCCCACAGAAAATAGTCTAGCGGCGTTAAGTCGCACGATCTTGGAGGCCAATTCACGGGTTCGAAACGTGAAACTATGCGGTTACCAAACGTTTTCTTCAATAAATCAATTGTAGCACGAGCTGTGTGACATGTTGCGCCGTCTTGTTGAAACCACAGCTCCTGCACATCATGGTTGTTCAATTGATGAACGAAAAAGTCAGTAATCATGGCTCTATAGCGGTCACCATTGACTGTAACGTTCTGACCAGCATCGTTTTTAAAGAAGTACGGACCAATCATTCTACCACCCATAAAGCACACCAAATAGTCAGTTTATCTGGATGTAACGGTGTCTCAACATACACTTGAGGATTATCATCACTCCAAATACGGCAGTTTTGTTTATTGACGTATTAATTTAAACAAAAGTGAGCTTCATCGCTAAACAAAATTCGCTTATGAAAATCGGGATCAACGGCAATCTTGTTTTGAGCCCATTCACCGAATCTACGCCTTGATAAGTGATCGTGTGGGTTCAATTCTTGCACGAGTTGGATTTTGTAAGCACGCAAACCAAGATCTTTCCACAAAATCTTCCATACAGTGAATGGACACATATCCAATTCCTGTGCACGATGGCGGATAGACTGATTCGGGTCTTCCTCTACGCTACTCTCTACAGCAGCAATGACTTCTTCTGTACGCACTGTACGACGTCTCTGTGGATGCGTATTATCATTTAGAGTTAACGTGGTGTGAAAACGTTCGATAGTTAATCGAATTAATTGCTCTGATGGATGATTATGTTGACCGTAAAATGGACGTAGTGCGCGATACGTATTTCGAACAGAACCATGATTTTCAAAATAAATTTGCACAATTTGGAAGCGTTGTTCAGGCGTCAGTCTATTCATGTTAAAATGCCAAACCAAACTAAACATAAATCACTTGACAGCTGACAAAATGGCCGCCAGTTAAAAAAGTGTTGCTAACTTAAAGTTCTATACCTCTATAAAAAACACCCTTTAAATTGGTTATGGTTAGTTTTTTCTAACTTCGTGCATTCCCAATTTTGTTGGTCTCAAAACCACATTCGAGGGGAGACAAGATTTGAAGTTTGTCTCATCTAGTCTGGAAAATTTGTAGCCTGTTGGAAATTTAATGACACAAAATTTTGTTGCCTAAATAAATTCATATTGATGATTACAACTATATGAAAATTGTTCATTTTAATAAGGGGAAAAAAGTTTGATTTTTAACTAATTTTTAATCGCCGTATAACTTACTTATGGGGCTTATAAACCTATTGAGACCAGCCTATTAGTTCTAAAAGTTTTACGTTTGAAAAATCACACTAAATGTGAACAAAAGCATTTTATAAATTTGATAATCATGAAAACATATTTTTTTTATTCACCTTAAATCTTTTGGTGACCATCAGCTCACATTTTCATTATTAACGTCATTTTGGAGAAAAATAATTTGAATAAATATTACTGTACACATTGAACTTTATTCTTTTCTTAACATAAACTACTTTAAACATCCTACAGTGAAGCTTCTACTGTCCTGTTTCATAGAAAATATAAATACAATTGGATTTATAGATTTAGCTGGATATTTCTAGAACTAAACAATTTATTATTATTTGTATTAGATCTGCAATCCTATTATCCCTTTTCAATATTTTATTTATCGTCGGTTTTGGATATATTTCATCTTTTCACTTAGATACCAAAATAAAAAAATATAAAAGTAGTTTTTCATGAAATTACTATGAATCTATTTTTCTAGAAGGTCATGACAAGATGATACAGGAGTTTCTTGTTTCGTTTCATCCCCATTCATTTATTCTTATCTCGTTTCAATGTGGAGAGCAAATGAGGCGAAACAAGATTAGGTTGAGACGAGAGTGGAAATTTTGTCTCGTCTTTCAGGATCAATAATTTCAACAATTTGCTTGAAAAAATTTCTGAAAATATTATAGGGCTTGGGCTAGCCCCATTTAGAAAATTCCTAAAAGAACCATATAAAAGTATAATAATGTCTAATAAAGTTTTATTGAAATATACATTTATATTTTGACTTAATTATGTTCTAATACAGTTAAAATTTGACTGACTCAATAAAATTACTGCAGCCACGTGCGGTGAATTTGCTTTTAATTATTTTAAAATTTACTCTGGTTTATAATTTAAATCGCACTGGCAAAACTGAATACGAACTCAGCGATTTAAATTAATTTTCATCGATTTGTTGACAATATGTGGGCAATTTTTTTGAGTACAAATTTAAATAAATATATCACAATATTCAAAAGGGTTGACTGTGTGCTTATTATTATTAATATTTTTATTATTGATTAAAAATTCAATGGAGGCTTCGTTAGAGTAACATTTGGTTGTTTATTATTTGTACTTTCAGAAAACCTTTTTGCTTTTTTACCTTCTTAGAGTAGAATGCGGAGAGTCATTTTTTACCGACTTCTAAAGAAAGGGGGCTTCCAATTCGTCGACTATGTATTTTTTTTACGTATGTACACCGATTACTCCGGAACGGTGGCACCGATTTGAATGAAATTTTTTACGTTATATTCAGGAAGTTCCTGCGGTGGTCCCATATTTTTTTGGATGAAATTGGTGAAGTAAAATCCAAGCTGGCGCTGACAATATGGCTGCAAAAAGATAGTTTTGGCCGATTTTCTCCAAAATTGATTTTGGGGAATTTTTGGGGTCGAACACAATGAATCTGAAATTACTTTTAACAAATTCAATATAGCGGACGAAAAAATTCAATTTTATGTGATTTTCTCTAAAATTGGTGTGAAGCAGTTTTTGGAGTCCAAAATGTTTTTTTTTTAAATTCAATATGGTGGATCCAATATGATGGACAAAAAAATAAATTTTGTCCGATTTCCTCCGAACTTGGTACGAGGGAGTTTTCGGGGTTGCATGTAACGAATCTGAAATTATTCTTTAAAAAATTCAATATGGCGGGTCCAATATGGCGGACGAAAAAAATCAGTTTTGTTCGATTTTCTCCAAAATTGGTATGGGAGGGTTGCTAACGGCGGAGTTGATTTTATAACCTCCGTGAGGTTTTTCGGGGTCGCATGTAACGAATCTGAAGTTATTTTAAAAAATTCAATAGGGTGTATCGAAGATGGCGGATAAAAAACTAATTTTGTCGGATTTTTTTTCAAAATTGATATGAGGGAGTTTTTGGTATCGCACATTACGAATCTGAATTATTAAAAAAAATTAACATGGTGGATTAAAAATTCTGCACCTCTCGATTTTATCTAAAATGAGTATTGGGGGATTTTTGTTAGTGTTAATTACGAATTTAAAATATTTTCCTAAAAATTTTACATCTTTCGATTTTCTCCAAAACTGATATAGAGGGTTCTTGAGGATGTAAATTATGAATTTCGAAGTATTTTTTTCAGGATTCAATATGGCGAATCCAATATAGCGCACTAAAAATTTTACATTTTTCGATTTTGTTCCATCCAAAATTGATACTAGGGGGCTTTGAAGGGTTTAGATTTAGATTAGATTATTTTTTTGAAATTCAATATGGCGGATCCAATATGGTTGGTTGAAAATTTTACCATAGCTGCATTTTTTCAGATTTGGTATTAGGAGGTTTTCGGGGTCGTGTATTACGAATATGAAGTTAATTATTTACAACCATTAGGTTGATAAGATACAATATGAGGAACTGAAAATTTTATATTTTCCGATTTTGTCTAAAATTGATATTGCGGGGTTCTTGGGGCATATACAAACTCAATATGCAGTATAAATAACTAGTAATAAATACAAATTATGATAAGAAAGCAACTATAAACAAAGTATTTTTAATCTCTTTATGTGAATCACATTTTGTCAAGTAGTAGTTTGGCGCCGACTTCAAAAATTTCAATTTCATATAAAAATTTGTAGTTATTTTTTACTTTTTAGCGCATTTTTAGAAGTCGGTTCAATTTTTTTTTTAAATTTTATTTCATATTTATATTTAATCCTTTACCCCGTCTTTGCTATCTACTGTCTTGAAAATTAGATTGACATTCTATCTACTGTCCTACCTTTAATTACTGGCTTGCAGTGTTGTCAATCCTACTATTTTAACGGTAGGATTGGCAACACTGCAAGCCAGTTCAATGAAGGTGAGTCTAAACTACAGAACAAATCTGAGCGTAAGCGTACTGCCTCCATTTAAGTTAAAAATGTCTCGTCCCCACGGGCCTATTTGTTCCGCAGTAGTGAGGAATGTGTGTGTGTTTTTTTTGTCTTAATCTAACTTTTATCAGAATTATTGGTAATATTTTCTTTATCCAAAAATTAAAATGGAGCAAAATAAAAAATTAATTGCTGTAGTGTTGTAATTCAGAAAAAGAAAAGGTTACAAAATGTAAGAAGTTTATTGATATATCGTTTATTAGAAAAAAAAAATAGAAAAGTCGTCGCTAATAGACATACTTGGGCATACTAATAATTTAATTCAAGAAATGCGAGAAAATGATCCATATTTTTTTAAAGAAATATTTTCGTGTTATTATCGATGAATTTAAAGAGCTCTTCGCACTTGTTGCGCCAATAATTAGGAAACACGATACGGAAATGCGTAGCGCTATACCTTCATTACTAGGTTGTAAATTACATTGCTATATTTAGCAGATGAAACCAGCATGTCTAATCTACAGTGCAAAGTCAGCAAACATAGTTTCTGAAATTATTCAGGAAATTTGCGCTATAATATGAGACTCTTTAAAAGAAGTCGTATTTCAAAAGCTACCGCTACTACCTGGTAAAGAATTTCCAGGGAGTTCGAAGACGAGAAGTTCAATAATAGAGTGTAATTGTAACAGTCATTTTAATAATTGTTTACAATAGGTTTATTTAAAGGCTGCTAAGGGCATTTCTGTGGATTAGCGTCTCAATATCAGTGACTGTCGTTGAATAGAAATTTTATTATATAACGTTATTTATTACATAAAATTTAATTTATATAACAAACAACTGTATTATTGCAATTGTTATATAATTAATAAAAAAATGAACAAGAATTCTTTTTTTGAGGACAAAGTAGTAATGAGCTTAAGTAACAAGCATTTTTAATAAATTAAAACAATTTAACATACTTCATAAATATCCATTATTTTAAAACTCGCACAATAATAAAAAAAACATAAATAAAACAACAAACTTCTAAAAAAAATTATGTGTTATGTTCATACAAAATACATTTTCCACCATTTGTAAAGCAGTTCTTTGAAAAGTTTAACATTATCTTGCGTAATGTCCTTGGAAAAGGAGGATTTATGGGAAAAATCTTCGGTCTTTGCCTTTTTTTTTTTTAATTTAACAATTCGTAGTGCTTGAAATTTGACATATGTCTTTATACGCTTCGCTTACGTTCCGCGGTTTTCTTTCAATCTTGATTCACTCTGAGACCTACCGTCTTACCGATTTTCATATGTGATTTGCCGTTTTTTCACTAAACATTTGGATTATAATTTATTACATATTTATTATCCATATTATTATTGCCTCGCAATCAACCCACTAGCACGCCGTTTGATACAGCCTTAGTATTAGAAATAATAACGAAGATGTAGTAAGAGTGAATCAGCTTCTATACATGGAAGATCTTAAACTGATTGCTGCTACCAGAAACCAGCTGTAGAGGAGTTCCCCGGGGATATCGGAATGCAATTTGGACTTAACAAGTGCCGTATTTTGAACATCGCTAAAGGTAAAATACAACCAGGAGTATTTGAAATGCAGAACGGTGAAATTATAGTTGCAATGGAAGCAGATCAAACATACAAATACCTAAGTATGAAACAGGCTAAAATAATTGACCATCGTACTATGAAAGCCGAATTGACAACCGAATTTGTCAGGAGGGTAAGGCAAGTATTACGAACTAACTCAAATGGTAGAAATTTGTTTAAGATGCTCAACACGTACGCTTGCTCTGCACATAGCTACTCTTTTGGAATTGTAATAAAAGCACAAAAACATCACCCTCGGAGTGCTATTGAATATACAATGCTTCCGAGACATCAAGGAGGAAGAGGACTGGTGAATATTGGTAAGCAGCTCGACCAACAAATAAAAAACTTACGTTCATATTTTCACAGGTTACCGGACTCTTCCTAATATCTCAAGCAATATGCGAGGAAGACGATTCAACGCCGCTACAGCTGAGGAAACAGAATATTGCTTCTCACCACCAAACAGACCAAGAGAAGTTACAAATCTGGCTACAGAAGCCATTTTATAGACGACACCCAAATGAGGTCAATCAGGAGAATGTCGACAACTCAGCGTCGAACTACTGGTTGATTTCGGGGCAGATGTTTCCGGAAACCATCCAAGATCAGGTTATTCCGACGAAGAACTATCCGAAGTTCATCATTAGAGATCCCTCAATAGAAAATGATCAATGTAGATATGGCTATTGAACATTTCGAGCATTTGCTGCAATCGAGTATAAGGAAAGACACAACTCAGCTGCTAAGATACTCCACTAAGAGTTAGCAGATAAGTTAAATCTATTGCAGGTAGGAAAAGTACCTTATTAAAAATACAATCCGGAGCCTTTTCTTGAGAACAACCAGTTCAAGTTATACTGGGACCGAGCGGTTCTGACGGATCAGATAGTTGCTCATAATAGACCAGACATTGTACAGATAAAATTTCTAGGCGAACTACACTAATCGACATTGCTGTAGCTAACAGCAAGGACCATCGAGAAGATCGTCACATCTGGAGGTGAAAATCCGAAGACAATGGGCAATGAACAGCGTCCAAACGATTTCCATAATACTGTCAACAACTGAAGTGATACCAAAGAACCTCCTGCAGAACATCAAGGGATTGGGCGTTAGTGAGCATCTGTAACTAGTGCAGAAAGCAGTTCTCCTTGAAATCGCGCGAACCGTCCGAAAGTTCGTAGGGAATACAGCAGACAACGTCACCTAGGACCCGATAACATGGAAAGGGTTCCCACAGAGCTTCATACCTTTGGTGTCTTTGTATACTTGGTATTAGTCAATAATCCCTGGAGGGAGTGCGAAGCGTTTGGCTTGTAAATCATATGAATAGTATAATTTTTATACTAATTATAAAATAGGCACATTACGGAATCTAAACGACTTCATGCTTAAAGTCAGAAACATTTTCTTCAAATCACTTCGGCGCACATATAAGTCCATTGTTCTTCTATCCTTGTTTACCAGTGCACAATAACAAAATAGTAGATACAAATCTGACTTTTCACATATAGAACAGATTTTGTATACAGAGAGGTTGTTAGAAATTTCGCAATTAATATTTTCAACTCTCCTTTTTTCGTTCAAAAACAAAAAAAAAACGAGAGTAGTGATAGTAATATGAGTTATTTAAAAAAGAAAGAAATAATCCGATTTATATTTATACTGATTTTGTATGGTAAATTGGAAACGTTGCTGGCTTGAGACAGTTGCACTGTTCTAATATTACCATGCACATTATGACAATAATTGCCTGACTTACTGGTTGGCTCGGCTACTGGCTTCATTTGCAAGTGCCTTTATAGCGGACAAGAAGTATGGTATACTTCAAATTCCATTTTACTTCAACATTTCGTGTACATATATGAAAAATATTGTTGTGATTTTAAAAAATTAATAAGTTAAATATTTCTATATCAGACTCTATACTGCAAGGTGGTAATTTCTGGCGTGGTCAGTCTCAATAAGTTTGTTGTTCAAGGTGGTTATAGGAAAATAACATTATGCAGTGGTCGACACAATCCCCAGGTTTTAATCCGATAGATACTTTTTAGGAACGTGTCATTCTTTTTTTGCATAAAATCTCATATACCTCGAAAAAGCAGCATTTTTCGAAAATTTATCAAGAAACAAAATGTGTTTATTTTAACGTGTTTTATGTAAAAAATAATCGATTCCGTGCATTCTACAAAATTTTTGAAAGTTTTTTTGTTAATAACATTTGCCCGCTCACTCCGACAAAGAATTTTATTAAGAAAAATTACTCCGAAAAATATAAAAAAATTAATAAAAAAAGGTTTTGTGGATTTAAAACGTGAAAAAAAGTGGTCAGGTACAGAGCGTTTCTAAGGATGATTTTAAGAGTGAAGCGCTAGCCTATTATATCTCCAATCAATTCCAGAAGCAACTACAAATTCACTTTCCCGAATTTTTAAACCAATTAATAAGCTACTGGTCAGATAAGATATTGACTTCTTTAATTGTGCATTTTCTTGAATTTAAATCTGCCTAACTTTCAGAATCTTCAATTTTTTGGATAAAATATTTTGGAAAATATTCTGTAAATATATTACAAATAATTAAATGTCGTTAAACATCGGAATATGTACCTGAACTGTTCTAAATTAATTTAACATAATCATCATCACGGGTCTGTTAGCAGATTTTCTCTATATAATTTATCAGTGTCTTAGTGGGTGTACATATTTATAAAGTTTTTGCTTATTTATATTCAATATTTTTTATAATCCACCAAGACTAACGATTCTTTAATATTCTGTCCACCGTCAATATGTTGATAAAAATCTCTTCAAGAGGGTTTTTATATGGCAAGTCGCTCGTAAAAATTTACGCTCCAACGATCCTGCTATAACAGTGCCTTTATATTACAAGTTAAATTAACAAAGATTTAATTAGCTGCTGAGCTATTTGTTTTCATTTCACTGAATATACTGTGGTATCAGTTTGTTAAATAAATCTCTTTTTCTTTGGGTAAACAAGTGTTATTTTTTTAAAATTTTATATTTTATTTTAAATCACAGTGAAGTTGGGGTAAAATCTCTGTAGTGTCGGGATTGTGTGAAAATAAATGGGTATAAGGATAAAGTTTTGTAGTTTCAAGAAGGCAACTCAGTTAAGATATTTGTTATTTTAAAGTTTATTAAACAATCAAGCAATTTTCAGGAAACCAACCTAATAAACACTTAAAATTAATTAAGCTTATACGACAATTAAGCTTATATGACGTCACTTTTAGTATATTAAGGTTCATCTATCGGTCTGTCTATATTACAGCCTTTCAACTTTAAAGAATTTTTCATCTATTGCAATAATATTTTGCAAGCAAATTCATTCAATTAATGTGAAAACATCTAAAGCGAAATGGAAAAAAGCAATTTACTTCTTCATGTGCTAGAAGTAGAATGAATCGAGCATGGCATGAGATTACTGGTAGTTTACACCATAACCTTAGAGTTAAGTGGGAAGAAATTTATTAATAGAATTTTATCATAATAATGAATAGAATAAAATCACTCGGGTTCAGTTGGAAGCTAGTCGCCGCGCCAGCAAGCAAATATGCCAAGCTAAACTTTGTGGTAGGTTATTTAAGGAGCCACTGCATCTGTAGCTAGGCTGAATGTGGAAACCTTTCAATATGTCGTTAGAACTAGTTTTAAACTTTACCGTTATTGGAATTTAAATTTGAAGATAAATGCTCAAGTAGCATGTGAGTTGAATAAAACTAGCTAACAAAAATTAAAAAAAAAATATTTATTGGAATAATCGAATGTCTAGCTGTGTTACTCTAGCATAAAACTGGATAGCGTGTAAATAAAATTTAAGATGTTTGAAACTGTGGTACTCACTAGCGCCAAAAAGAAACGCAAACCCTATATATTTCATAAGTATGGGATAAAACACCGGAATCTTACCCAACGTTTTACAAAAAAAAGAATAACTTTAATTTGCAAAATTATTTAAGTTATTATCATTTAAAATAGAAAATAAAAATAATACAACGCTGCTAAACCGTGTAGTGCTATATAGATACTAGGTACGAGTTAAATATCAATGTTCATATATTGAGAAAAAGATCAACGAAAAAAGAAGGAAAAGAAAAACCCCCGAGTTCTTCGATGGGGTCAAAGAATTCCTACATTGAAATGTGCAGAACTGCTAGTAAACATATTTCGATAAACTGCGAGAGGTACAATATAAAGTAACCAAACAATTAAGCTCAATTACTGGAATAATTTCAATTATTTGTCACTCCAAAATCCTAAAGGATGGATTAAATATTTTAAGATGAAAAATTCGCTTTAATTTTTTTAAAAAGGAAAGCAAAGGCAAATAGTTTTAGCCTTATGTCAAAAATCCATGCGTGTGCGTAACGCTTCTTCCTTCAATCGTGTCCAAAATTTAAAAGAGGCGGTAAATCAAAAATGTGAGTTACTGGGCAATAACAGTCGGCTGAAATAAATTTGCTAAATAAGTCAAATCAATAACAGTTAACATTTCTGGCTCAAAATTAAACCCATTATTATTTTGAAATTAAAGAATGCATTTCCCGTCAGCGATTACCGACGCAGCCTAAGTAAAGAATAAGTTTCCAAAAGGTAAAGAACAGAATTTCTCTGTCTCAAAAATTATCGATTTCTTGAAAGTTTGGAGACCCTGCATACTAGATGTCACCCTGAACCGACGACGGTCCAGCAAGTTACCAAACAGAAATTTATAATACTTCAAAAAAAAAGAACAACTTAAGAAACTCTTCGATAGGTGGTGTGTTGATGGGATATTTATAATGTCAGTAAATATAGAGAAGAAACATTGATAGGGGTGCAAATTAAACTAGAATATGGGGAAAATTAATTAAGTTTTGATGATTACTACACAATGAATTAAGATAATAAGATCAAAACGGCTCAAAACGGGATAATGCAAACAGTATCACCATCAAAATCAACCTATGTTAAATTCGACAGTGACAGCAAACCTAATCAAAAAGAAAACGATACCATAAATAAAGCAAAATCTACCAAATTGATCAAAAAACTTCCATACAAAAGGCTGAAAGGAAAAATTACGCTAGATTAGTAGGCGAAAAGGCCGAAATTTATCTAGAAAAAGGTAACGGTAAGTTCAAGAACAATGGAAATAAATACAACTACCTACAGTGTAGTTTGTAGTGTAAGAATGCAGCTAAAATTCAGGTTAAAGATAAAATAACCTAGCTGGGATAGAAATTGACAAGAACTACGGGGATTTGTAGTAAAATCAAAAAAGCCACTTAAATAACAGTATAAGATCTTCTTAGCTCAGGAATTCTAAGGAACCTTATATCACGACCACAGAAAGGCGAATGCTACAGTGTAGCTGAATGGGCTAATACTCTACTGCTGAAGGTGTACTTTTTACCTGGTTATTACTGAATTTCCAAACCACAGTTAACATACAAATCTAGATCTCTACTTCGACATATGCCAGAAAAAAAGTAGCAAAAATTATAAGAAAAGAACAAAAAAAGGCAAAATTTAATACTTTTAAAAGGAAACCATAAATTTGCGTAAAAAGTACATTTAAAATGGAAACCCGCTAGAAGAGCATCAATTTCCTGAAAGGGAAAGTTAAAAACCTCCTGGAAACTTTGAAGTCTGGCAGTACAACGATGAAATTTTAATTAAAACCTAACCACAATCTACTATTGCACGTTTGGACTTACATACGTAGGTTGATCGTGAATTCTATTGGTCCATTAATATGAATTTTAATGACTTGGGAAATAAACAGTTTTCAGTTTTAAGTGTTTTAAGTGCAGCTGGATAAAAAAAAAGTACGCAGTGATAAAATCTGGATATTTTGAAAAGTTCATATATTTTGTGCATTTTACAAACAGTAGATAAGAAAAATATTTACAATTTCTTTTAATGTTTTACTTCTAAATCATTTTATTACAGACAGGACTTATGGCCAGACTATTTACTTCAAAAATTAAATCAGTTTAACCGGGATTATTTTTTTTGTACGTGTGTGAAGAATCACTTTACCTCAATAAATACTTTACGACTTAATTGTATATTTATCAAATGCTTTTATTAAATACCCTTTTAAACCCCATTTAATATATGCAGTGGGTTTCATGAAGCCTGAAATCCGAGTTTCTGCGGGTATTCCTCATTAATAACTATGTAAGATTTTCTCACTGTCTGCTATATTTCCGAGTAATTTGTAACTGTGTCTGTTATAAGCCTTTGAAGATAAACAGCCGGAAAACTATTAGATATGTATTCAACAATAGTCATAATATAGTTGGTTGAAATTTAAGGTAAAATTAATTTGTGAAAATATATTATATAAAATTCACGGTTTAGTTAACATAAATACATTTTAAAAATCATGGTGATTGGGTTTAGATTAGAACACTGCATTCAGTGTTCCAATTTTGTGGAGTAAAGATCCCTGAAGATGCATCGTGCAATCGTAGGCGAAACGTCGGATAAAAGTTCCAATTTGACACGATCTAAACCCAAGGACCATGGTTTTCAATTTGACCAAAGCCGTGAAAGCTTTCGTTCTTCATAGATATATTTTATTTTGTGAATTGGAAAAATCAAAATTTTTGATTTTCAATATTAGTATCATTGTTTATTTTTATATAACAGATCTGAATTTTAGAAGAATCTTTAATAACTGATAGGAAAACCTGTTTTACGGACAATCGCTGTGTTAAGAAAATGTGCTTATATCACAAATTGGGTTTTTAGATAATACTCTAGAACATATCAAACTCACTAAGATTACAAATGAGTCGATCTACAATTAAACTCCACGTTAATGGGGACGCTACTTCTCCTTGAAGACATCCACTGGTTGTACAGATAGCGGTAATGTCTTGCCGTGTTTCTATTCCTGCCGTATTGGTGGAAGAAAGTGCTGATATCCATTTGGAATTTTTGAATCTACCTCTCTGTCACTCAGTGATCCTCTGACAGCATCATGTGGAGTAGTCTATAGTCCCTTCTGCATCCAGAAATGCACATTCTAGGATTTATCAGTTCATCTCAGATTTTATATATTTGTTACTCTCTGATCTACAAATCACAGCCCAATTAATGAACTTTTGTTTCGAGAAAAAATTATATAATAGCTAAATTCTCGGAAGTCATCACGTACGATGTTTTTTGAACTTTCTCCACTGTGTCCTCTAAAATCTTACATAACTATAATTTAACTTTCTTTTATTGAAATTCTTATTCGGAGTAGTGATTAAGGAGTTCAATAAGAGAAAGTTAAATTATAGTTACATAAGATTTTAGGAGACGTAGTGAAGAAAGCTCAAAATACAACGTACGTGATGAATTCCGAAAATCAAAAGTTCATTGATTGGAATGTGATTTTGTTAGATCAGATAGTAACAAATATCAATATCTTCTAGAGGGTACAAAAATAAGAAACACGTATTTTTTTTTATCTGCAGAGATTCATTTTAACGGGATGAAAATTATGCCAAAAGTTAACCCCTAAACAGGGTATTTTTGAGATATCTCAGGTTCTAAGTGAGATATCTTTACAAATCAAGATGAAAAATACTTATTGTACGAAATAATGTTAAATTAATGTATTTTTATCCCCAAGAATATCATCCCTTATTTTTTTATAAGGGTAAACCATCTATTCGCGCACGTAATCTAATTCTACAAACTACGAAATTTAATGAAATGGTTTGAAAATATTTTTTTCATCACTACCATAATTAACTGAAGTTGACATCTTTCGGGGTTTCCAAAAATAAACTACTAAAATTGGGTTAGTTACGCCAACATATTTTTTAATATATCAAGTTCTAATTAAGATAATTCTTCAAAGCACAATGAAAACTATTTGTTATTCGAAATTATATTAAACTATGGTATTTTCACACCCAAGAATATCATCCCTTATTTTTTATTAGGGTAAACCATATATTTGCGCACGTAATTTAATTGTAAAAGTTACGAAATTTAATGAAATTGTTTGAAAATATGCCATGTCACTGAAGTTGTCGTATTTCGAGGTTTCTAAAAATAAACTAGTAAAAGAGGGTGAGCTACCCCCAAATACTTGAGATATTTTTACGAAACAAATTGGAAATTATTTGTCATTTAAAATGAAGCTAGACTATTTTCACTCTCAAGGATATCATTAGAAGGATGCCATTTCATACATGTAAAAATATTCTTAAAATTGCCAAATTTCAGATGATATAAACGTTACAGAGCATACTGTTAACTAATGAGAGAATAAAAACTTATTTCATTGGTTAAGCACTCATGTCTGTAAATTATTATAATTTATAACAAATGGTGATTTCTAATTCTGTAGCGTTCATTTAAATTAAAATTTGACAACTTTAAAAATAATAATATATGTATGAAATGACGGTTTACTTTTATAAAAAATAAGAAATAATATCCCTGAGAGTGAAAATACCATAGTTTAACATCATTTCGAATAACAAGTAATTTTAATTTTCTTTTGTAAATATATCTTAATTAGAACTGGAGATATTAAGAAAGAAGTATTTGGGAGTGGCTCACCCTCTTTCACCAGTTTATTTTCGGAAACCACGAAACACGTCAACTTAAGTTACTTACTGTCTTCATAAAAAAAGTATTATCAACAAATTTGGTTTAATTTTGTAACGTCCAGAATTAAATTATGTGAATGAATTACAAGATTAACCCTCAGTTAACTCTCAATTTGAGATTTGACAAAAATGTACTCGGGGTGACTCATCCTCTCTTATTACTTAATTTTTTGAAACCCTGAAAGATGTCAACCTGAGTTAATTATGGTATTCGTGAAAAAATACTTTGAAACAATTTCATTAAATTTTGTAATTTTTAGAATTAGATTACCAGCGCTAATAAATGGTTTACCGTTATAAAAGAGAAGAGGATGTCTTCAATGAGAAGTAGCGTCTCAATTAATGTGGAATTTAATTGTAGATAGACTCATTTGTGATCCTATCAGAGCTGTGCCGATGACGTGGTGATAATCGCAAGGGACAATTAAGAGAATGGCCGCTGTGACATAATTAAAAGATGTCTTGGCCATACCAAAGAAAAGTGTTCGTTCAGGAGACTCAATACTAACCCCACGGAAATCCCTTTAATAAATTCTACAAGGCAAAAAAACCTTAACCTAGGAGCCACTTAAATAGACCGAAATACGATCGAGTGGAAGCCAGAGGTTAAATATCTGAGCTTTACCCTAGATAAACTTCTTGGAAATAAGTATGAAAGGGAAATAATGATCTGTAGAAACGTCGCTGGAAAAAGTTGAATCACTAAACCAAATGTACACTGAAATAGACTAATCATTACCTATAGGGTAATGATCTGGAGTAAAAGAACTATGAGAGCTAATCTTTCGAAAGTTTCGAAACTAGTCTGTGCATGTATAACGGGAGCAATGAAATGATTTCCTGGAGTGGCAATAGAATTAATTCTAAACCTCACACCTCAACATATATTTGTGGACAATATGACAAAGAAGAAAATATATAGAATGTTGAGGAATCGAGTCATCAAGTGAAGGTTTCGTCTCATATCAGCAAACTTAGGACATGCTTCAAGATAAAATAAAAAAGAAGTTTAACTTTGTAAGAGATTCTCACACAAAATTAAGTCGTAAAAGAGAATGGGACAAAGAGACGAACAGAAATTCCATTAAATGGTATACAAATCAATGAAGAGAACTATAATAGAAGTAAACAAATCCGGAACTAGACGCTTTGAAAATCTCCAAGCAGAAATTTATACTATAAGAAAATTCAGTCAGTTCAGTTATGACAAGAGATCATCATCGTGTCGAATAGTCAAGCGGTCACTAATTCAGCGAGTTCTAATGTAATCAGCTTCAGGATGGTCAAGGAATATTCAAAAGAACTAAACGAATTTATCAAGAATGACATGATTACCATACTGTAGGTGAAGACACCGGAGTAGAAGGAAATGATATGGTGGACAAACTCGCCAACAAGGCGATTGAAATGCCATTCCTGGATCCTATATGTTTTTGCGAGATTAGCAGCAGTGTAAAACTAAAGGAACTGAATAGAAAGGAAAAGAATAGGAGATCCAATTATTGGACAACTATATAAGAAGTGAGACAAACGAATATATTTCTTGGAAACTAAAACTCGAATAAGTTCACGGAATATGTTAGCCTAAGTAAAAATGAATATAGAATTTAAACAGAAATCATAACAGAGCAGTTTGGGATATCTTAAGAAGCTTGGATTAGCAAAGAGATCAGAATGTAGATTTTGCTAGGAAGAGAGGCCTCTATTCACATTGTTTCAAAATGTATTGCTTTTGAAATCCTAGGACGCGATACCTAGGAGCATGTCGAATAGAAAAGGGAGATCTACCTAGTCTGGAGCTGTCCCATATTCTGCGTTCCCTAAAAGAAATATGATCAGAGGTGCTTTAATCGGCGAGGTATCTTCAACGGATTAGCAGCAGAAGGACATAAGAGATGTTTCAGGTTCAGTGCACATATCCCCACCTCCACATTTTTGCAATATAATGATTAAGTATAAAATCATAATTTTCAATATAGCGATTATAGTTTTAAAATTTGCAGTTCGTTTACATATAATGGAAATATAAAAAAGCTGTAAATAAACAATTCCGGCAATTTTTAAATTAAACGTTTCTCGTTCGTTAACTACGCAAGATTTACAATTTTGTTTTAATACCACAAAATTCCTTTCAGTAACAAATATAGACATTGTAAGCTTTTCAGTATTTCAAATAACTTGTAGGTATAATAAATCATTAATAAAAGTCTTTAAAGAATTGATGAATGAATTTTAATATCTCAGCGTTGAAAATATTTGTAACTGTAGAATTTTAAAAATTATTGTAGAGGAGGTCAGTATCATAACAGATTTTATCAGTGTTATTTATAACCAGGAGCTGTATGTTGACAATTATTAATGTTGGAAATTTAAAGAAAAAAAATTAAGATTGTATCGTAAATCAAATAAAAATTACTACAAATTAAGGAAAAGACTCGGCGGATAATTAAGAGAATGAAATTCCGCTAAATTTAATTGTTATATACTTTAGTTATTGATGTCCTGACCGAAAATTCTCGTAAATTGAATTGAACTATGAGCAGATTTTAAGACATGACTTTACCCTTTTACATTTTCTTTTAAAGTATAAGTAAAATTTTGTCTTAGCGAACATTTCAAATGAGTTTTAGTATATCACACATTAATAATATACCTTCTATTATGCATAGAACATAATAAGAGTCCAAATTAATGTTAATACAGAACTAGAAGAATGTGACGATTGCAAATATTTAGAAGTCATCTTTGATAGAACGGGTCCAGATGATAAAGAAATTCGTGGAAGCTAAAAGTGTGATAGGCTGTCTAAATGAGATACTGTGGAGCAAAAATATTAACACAAAACGAAAATATAATATATAGAACACAATTATAAATAGCTGTTTTATTTACGGGTCTGAGACTTGGAAACTTACAGAGACAAATGAAGAACGAGCAGAAGTGGTAGAAATGGATGCTGTGAGGCGGTCAGCAGGAATATCATTGATACAGAGAATGGAAAACGAAGATACATTGCGACAAATGAGAATAGAATATACGATCGTGAAAAATATAGAAAGAAAACTGCCTAAACAAACCATGATTTGATATTCAGAGTACCGTAGAAGAAGAGGAGGACCTAGGATAAATTGGACGAACGGAATAAGGAAAACTATGCATGCCCCTAACCTTCAAGATG
Organism: Diaprepes abbreviatus; assembly: GCA_034092305.1. NCBI lineage: Eukaryota > Metazoa > Arthropoda > Insecta > Coleoptera > Curculionidae > Diaprepes > Diaprepes abbreviatus. Next base: position 9,785,031 of record JASJET010000200.1, read on the forward strand.
TGCAGTGATAAGATACAAAAAGATTTAGTATAGAAAACGGACAACGTCGCCGAACGTTATAAACCGACATATATATACCTCAACTGATGCATACTGTTATGGATCACGAAGGTCATAAATATCCTTTAATAGATATGCACCAGGAGAAGAAGAATTTGCTTAATATTAGGTATTATTTTAAAAAATTTCTAATAATATTTACTTTAACACATTTATCTAGAAAAAACTACAGTAAAACATTTTAGACAAAATAGTATTTTTTTAAATCATGAGTTACTCACTATTATTCTAATCTATGTTGTTAGGGATTTTAACACATAATTTACTTAAACATAAGTTTAAAAAGTGTAATAAAGATCATCTAAAGATCATAAATAAATTTAAAAGTAAACAAATACATGAATCCAACAAAAACTAGATATTAACGTGTTCTTCACATGACTTCAAATGATGACGTCATAAATCAGCGCTGCGTTCTTGTATTGTAGGTGTTGTTGGTAATACTCGTAAGTGTCTGGTTCGATGCTCCGCCCGTTAAAAAGAAAGAAGAATACGGCTTTAAGTCTTCTTTTTTCGCGCCGTGGGAATGAACTGCTTTGAGAACACGCAGTCTAGTATGTCCTATGTCTATGTTTTGGAGACCATGAAAATTATTTGCATGATTTTAATGCCATACCACAAAACAGCTATGAGGGGTGTTCGAAGACTAAACAAAAGGTGGTCATATGCATGTGTTCAAACTAGGAATTTTCTGAAGGGGACTAAATTAATATTGATGAATAAATAACGTGCTATGTGTATTTTTCAAAAGTTTTAATTGCAGACAGAAGATGTACCTCAAAAATAGTTAAATTAGTCTGTTGCGCTTGATTTGTAAATATCCCCAAATTATCTCACAATACAAATATATTTGCTATTAAATATATTTATTATTTGTTTCAGATATAATTCAAATTAAGATTACTGCATACAATTGAAATGGTGGCATGGATGGCGAAAATCGGATAATTCTAAACGTCGGCGGTATTCGTTACGAGACGTACAAGGCTACCTTGAAAAAGATTCCTGCTACAAGGCTCTCGAGACTTACCGAGGCCTTAGCAAACTATGATCCAGTCTTGAATGAATTTTTTTTCGATCGACATCCAGGCGTGTTTGCTCAGATATTAAATTATTATAGGTAAGTGGATTGACTGATAATGATAAAAACATATTAATATCAAATGTGTATAGCAATCAGTGAGAAGTTTTATAAGGAAAACAATATATTTTCTAGGATATAACGACATTAATAAATTTATTTATACATTTTTTTAGTCTGCTTTATCTGAGTTTTATGTTCAGTTTTCTTATATTGCGCTTTTCTACTGATTTTTGTTGGCTCTGTCTGCCTATTATTAATTTTTATTTGGTTCTCGGAGATCATTTTTTTTTGTGTTGGCAGTTCTTTAATCTGAAAATAGAAACATTGTCATTTTTCCTTCTTCATACCTGCGTTGGATTTTTTTCCTTACTCTCCAGCAGATAATCCGTTACAAAACTTTTGAAGAAATTTGAAGTATGTAGAATTTCTCTCTTAAAGTCAACAGTAACCAAGGTAAAGGATGTCAAAGTTCAATTTTTTTTAAAAAACCGGGGTGTTCGGAACAGGTCTGCTGGAGACGATACACTGACATTGAAGAGTTTTCTACCTTTCTCTTGCAGTTTCTTACAATCTGAGGTGGTACTTTATTCTTGTGATAGAACAGAGTATGTTTGGGCCTATAGTATAAAGCTTTTTTTAGTTGGCTAAGAAATATAGTTTCTCCAATATATAGTGCGTCTACTTCAGATGGAAATAATTGAAAAACTTTTTAAATATTAGTTTTTCGAAAATAAGTTTCTCTTTATCAAAAGTTCAGATATTTACATTTATTATTAATATACATATACATACATATACGTGATATTGGTGCAGAGGAAAGTACCTTTTCCTGGAATATAAAAAACAGATAAGAAAATTTTAAACTTTTACTATATCATTACTGTTGATTTTTTTTTCTCTTTTTCCGCAATTTCCTATGGCAATTTATAACAGGATATAATTAAATTAGGAGGAGGTGAATAATAATCGCTATATTTCTCTCCTGAGAAATTTTTCTGGCATGATGTGCTCTATAAATTCTCAGATCTTTGTTTCTGGCTTCCTGTTCTTCATATGATAACATACCAACAGGCAAGATAGAGGACTTTATTTTTACAGAGCCGTAAATTAATATTTTATGAGTGAATACAGGTATATAGTACCAGTTTCAATGCCCATATTTTATGAGTGAATACAGGTATATAGTACCAGTTTTAATGCCCATATTTTATCAGTGAATACAGGTATATAGTACCAGTTTTAATGCCCATATTTTATGAGTGAATACAGGTATATAGTACCAGTTTTAATGCCCATATTTTATGGGTGGATACAGGTATATAGTACCAGTTGTAATATCTTATATATTGTTTAGCAATTTAACTGGTATAAGTTTTAATTGCATTAGTACTGAAAGCAAAGCCACTGGAAATTTTGGTCCAAATGATGACGACGCGCTTTATAATATATCTTCTTAGACTTGTAACAGCTGAGGTGACTTCTACTGAACTAAATTCTCCTCATTGGTAGTGACACTTTCAGATTTGGGACTGTCAAGTAGTAAATCTAAATTGTCCGTAAGTTTTTCTTAAATGCATTTTTTTTTCACTTTGCTTCGTTATTTTTTTCTACCTGCCAGAATTCGATTTTCAGTAGATGTGAAACATTTAAAAGTCATTCTAGTGAACTAATCCAAGTATGTAATGGTGGAATGCAGAGAGGTGATCTTCACTAACATTTTTATAATTAGTTAGTGCTAATGTATTTGTATCTGTTGCTTTTTTACCACAGATATAGCAGACAGATACAGCTGAAGTCTCGTTTAGAGCGTTGCAGATTTTTCTATTAGTCATTGTTAGGACCAATTTTGACTCAATATTAATATTGTGTTCTTCAATTGTATGTTTTGTTAGTTTAAGAGATGCAATTTGAAAATCCATATTCTCAAACTGTCCTCTGGTAAATTTACTGTCTTCTTTTTCAAACCATATTTTTATTGGTCAGTTTGAAGACGTTCTTTGATTTTGTCATAAAATTGTCTAGTTTCACTTTTAGTGGCAATCATACGTGTAGGTATAAGAATCGTTTGTTTGAAGGTTGTAGACAATGCTGAAGAATGACTAAAATGTTATCGGACTTGCATTGTCTTTATTTTTATTTTTAGGACGTTTCGATTAGGTTGTATCTCTAATCGTTATTAAGTTTAAACTGAATGTTTTGTCTTAAGACCACGAGCTTATATAGGGACTGTGTCCATTGAAGCGCAAAGTTTCACTTCACTGTACAAACCTCAATGATTTGATGTTACAAAGTAGTGGTTGCCAAAGATTAGGTATCTCAACACTCGGTTTACTGAAGATTCCATTATTGTTTTTAATGTATGCTGCTTCTATAAATTTTCTTTTTTTCAAATTGGGTTCCATATATATTGCCGCAGCCTCAGACCATTTTATATGGTGTTGTTTATCCCAGGAGTGTTCTGCAATATCTGATCTCGACGTTTCCCTTTTTGTGTATGAGTTTTATGTTCCTTAATTCTAACTTCTAGCGGTCGTTTGGTTTCTCCAATATACATTTAACCACACTCGCATGGAACTTTGTAAACATACTCTTTCTTATCGGTAGTTTTAGGTTTTGTTTTTGTTAAATGAGCTCTAAGGGTATTTCCTGATTTAAAGACTGTTTTTATATTATAACTACTGGCAATTCGTTTTATTTTCTCCGACGTTCCCTTAATGTACGTAATTGTGAAGAAGGAATGTGTTTCTTGCTGTCCAGTGTTCGTTGCTCTAAAATTATTTATAACATCCTCAATTAGTTTAAAGGATAACCATTCGGTTGTAAATCGGATTTAACATTTGCTACCTCTTTTTCCAATGATTCGGCATTATTGCATAGAGATATAGCGCGATTATAGAGGTGGCGTATAATTCCTCGTTTTGTTACAACAGAATGAATAGAAATATGATTAAGATATTGTCCAGTATGTGTTGGCTTTCTGTATACTGAAGTTTTAATAGTTTCGTTTGAACGGTTCACCATGACATCTAGGAAGGGCAATTGATTATTTACCTCTTTTTTCCATGGTAAACTTAATTATAGGTCGAATGGTATTTAGATGTTTCAGGAAAACATTAAGTTCTTGATCATTGCCCTTCCACACGATGAAAGTATCATTGACATATCTCAACCAGACTATCGGTTTTACTGTTGCCGTTTCTATGGCATGAGGTTCGAACCATTCCATATATATATATATATATATATATATATATATATATATATATATATATATATATATATATATATATATATATACATATATATTGGCGACGACTGGAGAGACTGAAGAACCCATCGGAAGCCCATCGTCCTGAGCGTAGAACTTGTCCTTTACTTGAAAGTAAGCACTACCCAGGCAACACTCCAAAAGTTATAAGAATCGTCTTGCTTTTCTATGTTTCACTTTTGATTGTATCTACTGTGCCCCAAAGCGCCATAACTGCCCAATTTAAAAAGTACCTGAAATATCGATGCATTAATATTCATAGATTACATCATATTGGATAGAAACTAATATTTGAATGGGTAAATATTAGCTTTATTTTCATTGCTCAAAAGACTGATTAAAAAATGTATTATGTTTTAGTCATTTTGTTGTCCACAAATAATGCAAATGCTTGTAATGGACAAATTTTCTTTTGGATTTTGTTTACTTTTTTTTTCTATGAGCATTTTTTACATTGTTGCCGTATTTCTCTTGTGAGTGTAGACTGGTTTTAGCTGCAAAAGGTAATTCCTCCGATGTAAGTTATTATGTTTTAGATGTTAAAGACAGTATTTTAGGTTTCATGATTATATCTATGTAAACTTGTGCTTTTAACCTGATGATTTTTTTAAGGAAAATCCTTTTACACCGATAAGATTGCGCCTACCCCGTTCCAAGTTGGGAAAAAAAAAATATCACAGCGTTGCTTAATAACTGACGGCAAACTTTTAATATAGTTCTTTAAATTTAGTTGCACGTTATATACATATACATATATATATATATATATATATATATATATATATATATATATATATATATATATATTTAATTTCTTGATTCTTGAACCATAGATTATATCATTTTTCTTTATTTTGTCTTTTCTTGGGTTTAGGTTCTATATTTAACAAAAAATGCAAAAGAATTGACGTTTCGCCCTTTATTCAAGGCATTTTCAAAATTTTTTCCTCCTAAAAATATTTTTATAAAATTAAAATACACCACATAAAAAACATATCTTCAATTTCAAAAAACAAACAGGACACTTAAAAACACTATTTAAATTATTAAAATTTTTTAAAAATATTTAATTTTACCGGTACATACCTTGACATTTTGCTACTCTATTACTAAATAAAATTCAAACTTTACATCATCTACTGAGGATACATGGAATGTGAATGTGTTTTTTTTTATATTTTTTATATTTTACAATGCATAAAAAAACAAATAAGGTATATGTTTAGTTTTATGTTTAAGAGGATATTCAATTTTTTGATTCTTATTTGACAGGATCGAATACTTAATATTTTTGTTTAAATTAGGCTTGTGTGTTATGTTTGGTCCGTTCTTCTGTACGGTGTAGAAACATGGACTCTCAAATCAACAACCATAAATAAAATTGAAGCGTTCGAAATGTGGACGCTAAGGCGAATGCTTAGAATTCCCTGGACCGCCCACATAAGAAATGAGGAGGTGCTTCAAATCGCCAACCTAGAAGATCGCGAACTGTTTGAAAACATTAAAACGAGAAAAGTCTCCTACCTTGGCCACATTTTGCGTGGAGAACGCTATTATTTCCAGCGTCTTGTGCTGGAAGGGAAGATCGAAGGAGGAAAGAGAGGATTGGGTAGAAAAAAACTGTCCTGGCTCCGGAACATCCGCCAGTGGACGGGAATGCACGATTTCCAGACACTCCAGAGTGCTGCTATTGATAGAATTATATGATGGGAAGAAGTCGGAGGACGCCTACGCAGGAATCTGCACGGCACTTTGAGAAGAAGAAGGCTTGTGTAAATGTGGCTCAAATTTCCCATATCTGTTCTGTCGTTAACAGTGTTTTTATCTTTTTTAATTTCAATCATTTCCTTTATCTGTAATTTTTGGTAATTCATATCTTTGTTTTTTATTATGGTTATAATCAAAAGTATGTTTTTCGTCCTGTGTGTGTGTTTGTTTAACGCTGTTGAGGCGTTTTTCGTATATTTATGGCCAATTTATCTGTTCTTCAGCAATTGGCTCGTCATGCCTATATATTTTTTGGGACAATTTGTGCAAGGGATCGAATATATTACATTTGATTTATTCATGAGAGGAGTTTTACTTTTTAAATTTGTGAACAATGTATTTAATTTATTATGTGACCTGTGGCATACGATAATATCATGCTTTTTTAAAATGTATTTTATTTTTTCTGACAGCTCACTAGTGTAAGGTAATGCTACATATTTTTGCTGTTTATGTCCTGTTTTTTATTTTTACGTTATTATAAAACTTATATGTTCGTTTATCAATTATTTTGGTGATAGTCTTTTCGTTGAAATTATTATTCATTAATGTCTTTTTCACATTTTGCAGTATTTTTGGCCGGAATTCTGGACACGTTAGGGAGATAGCACGATCAGACAGACCGATTATAACACTATCTTTTGAGTTTTTGAATGATTAGAGAAACAGTTTAGATATCTACTACTACAGTTAAAATTTTGTTTTTTTTTCTGCTTATAAGTGTCATATATAGAAAATTTATTTTATTATTATTATATATTAGTGTTTTGCTTGCTGCCCCATTCATTACACCACACTTCAAAAGGTTTATGATGAATAGTTTTCAGGTGTGTTGAATTACTGGCCATATCTGAAATAAAAGGAAGAACTTTAAGATTCGGCAACAAAGGCTGGTTTAAGTAGACAAATAAATATATTTTTAATCTGGTCCATTAAAGTCTAATATTTATTGTTCTTGTCTAATTTTCTTGGAAATTCTGTATAAATTTACATACTATTAAAGGTTTGTCTAAAAACATCTAAAAAATTAATGCAATTTACTCATAAAGGAAGGAGTTGTAGATAAAGCAATACTTCATTAAATTACAGGCAACACCAATAGTTAACACAAAGGAAGTTTTCGGTCGACTAGACGGACACAAAAGTGATTAGGTGTAATTTCAGCTTTTCTCTGTCCTCTTCTTACGACATCACCTGTAATTAAAATAGTCGATTTCGTTTCCTTTATCCTTTCATCTACTTAGTTCGGAAGTTTTGTAGAGATATCTAAAGGTTGTAATTGGGATTTTGGTCCATACAATTTCCCAAGTGAAAACCTAGGGTACCCTAATTAGGTTCCTAACTGCTTTGAATATTCCTACACAACACTTATGGGATACTCTATATATGTTTAGTTTACCGCATTGATACATTTTTCTAGGATTTAGAACCTGCGTCATTTTTGGCTCCTCTTAATTTATTTGAGCGCTGAAGTATTACAAAAAATGTCTGCGTATAATAATCTGAAACTCGAGAAAATATCCAATTAAATAAGGTCAAAATATGTATTAAATTGTTAATTTTTGAAAACAAAAATGTAAATTATGTTCTTATTAACAGAGTAAGTTAACCGAAATGAGATGTTTACAATTATTAACGCGATGTTATATGTACAGTTTCGTAGTAGTAACATTCATTACAACTTTATGATTAAACCGCACCGCATCCCATAATACCTGCGGAATATTTATTACTATGATGCGGCTTTTGCAGCTTGTTGTAATTTTAATGATCACTAGTTGAGACTTAGCTGTGGAAAGGAAAAACTGTACATGGTATTTCAAATACAAGAAAATATTAAAACTAAAAGGTAAAACTTGGCTTAGTTGTACGAACCAAAAATATATATTAATGGATCTTAAAATACCCCAATAACTAAATCAAACTGAATGTCTCAGAGACAAAAAAAATGATTTATAATAAAATATATTTATAAAATAAAGAAAAGTATTTCTGTCATGCTTCATATCACAGAAAGAGAATTTATGAAGTTTCTTGTCAGAAAGACGACAAAAGGCATACAAAAAGGTTTATTTGTGGAGACGGAAGTTTCCAAAATGTGATAATCATTTCAGTTGTGATAATGACTTTATGTCAGCTTTTTGTCTCTGATGAAGCTTTCTGGAAAAGTTAACTGGAAATAAATTTAGGTTAAAAAATTATTCTTTCTGAAGTAACATATCTAACAGAGAAAATAAAAAAGGTGTTTAGTTTTGTTTCAAAACATTAATCTTTAAGGTATTAGGTATACGAGGTATATTAGAAAAGTTATCTATAAGTGCATGTTGCTTAGTAAAGTTCCATAATGGTAGCCTTTTTCTACTTATGTTTCAAAGTTGATTTTTATTCATTCATTATTTTGTATTTTATGAAGTGTCATTAAGTTTTTAACAAAGCAACGTGTTTGTCGAATATGGGAACATCATCATATTTTAAAGAAAAATATCAGTTAAAACAGTTTGAATGAAGTCCAAGGAGATGGGAAGGGTGTTCAGATGCAATCTGATGTTTGTAGGAAATTGGAAAAAATGATTTACGAAGATTTATATTTTAATATGTCCACCTACTACGGTTAAACTATTAAATATATCTCAATCAAATACTTGGACAATTTTACATGATAAGGTAAACATGAATAAAGTTCCAGCTCATCTGTTCCTGGAACAATATAACAATGCAGATGTCGCCACTGAAGCTTTTTTTTAAAAAAAAAAAATATATATGAAGTACTTGATATTTGTTTACTTGAAACTATGTAAAAAAGTCAGCATCCTGTTTGGTTTAATAGTTTTATGATAAAAAATTTAAAAAGAGAAAGGTAAGTTTAGACTAAAATTTAAACAGAATATCTTCAAATGAAAAAAGTTACGCTAACCTTAGAAAACATATTAAGACAGATAATAAAATAGAATATCATTATTACGTACCTCTTTTAAAATTGTAAAATGGAGCAGGATAAACATCCAAAACCTGCAAAGAAAAATAAGAACACTCTTAACAGAAGCACAAAAACACCACCTTCGGAGTGCTATTGAACGTATAATGCTTCCAAAACACGAAGATGGAAGCAACGCGACCAACAAATAATAAATTTACGTTCATATTTCCACAGGTTAGCGGACTCTTCCACACTACATCAAGCAATATGCGAGGCAGACGGTTCAACGCCGCTACAGCTGAGGGAACAGGATATTGCTTCTAAACACCAAACAGACAAAGAGAAGTTACAAGCTTCACTACAGAAACTACTTCATTGACGGCATCCATAAGTGGTTAACTGTCGACAACTCAGCGTTGAACTACTGGTTGATTTCAGGACAGATGTTTCCGGAAATGGAGGGCTTTCTATTAGCTATCCACGACTAGGTTATTCCGACGAAAAACTATCGAAAGTTCATCATCAGAATTCCCTCAATTGAAAACGACCAATGTAGATATGGCTCTCAAACATCAGAGACCGTTCAGCACATAACTGGAGGATGCCAAGCATTTGTCGTAACGGAGTATAAGGAAAGACACGACGCAGCCGTCAAGATACTTCACGAAGAGTTAGCAGATAAGTTAAATCTATTGCAGGTAGAAAAAGCGCCTTACTACAAATACAACCTGGAGCCTATTCTTGAGAACAATGAGTTCAAGCTATATTGGGACTGAACGGTTCTGACGGATCAGACAGTTGCTCATAATAGACCGGACATTATACTAATAGACAAGATTTCTCGGCGAACTACACTTATTGACATTGATATACCTAACAACAACAACAATGAACAGCGTCCAAACGGTTCCAATAACTACTGGAGTGATACTTAAGAACCTCCTGCAAAACATCAAGGGACTGGATCTCAGTGGGCATCAATATAAGCAAGCAGTTCTCCTTACAACCATGCAGACTGTTCGAAAGTTTATGAGAAATACAGCAGACCACGTCATCTAGGACCCGATAACATGGAAAGGGTCTCCATAAAGCTTCATACTTTTGGTATCTTTGTATATCTGGTATGAGTCACTATTCCTTGGAGAGAGTGTGAAACCGTTTCGCTTGAAAGTCGAATATTACATACAAAAAATACAACGAGAAATAGATATCGATGTTAACGTAAAAGGGGTGGTGCATAAACCTAATAAAATGATCTACAAAAATAATAAATATTCGAATGAAAAAAAAAATTATAACGCGTTCGCCCAATATTTTAATAGCGTGTACAAGCGTAACTATGATGATGCACCTAGAATCAGTGACAGCATATTTGTTGATCAAGTCACAATCCATTTAATAACAGATGAAGATATTTTGGAGATGGTCAAAAAACTGGAAGTTGGCAAGGCTGTGGGTCCAGATAGTGTTCCACCATATTTAATGAAGAGATATATTGATATATTTAGATATCCCCTTTGAATAATTTTTAACCTAAGCCTCAAAAACGGTATATTTACTTTACAATGGAAAAAAGTCAAAATTTGTCCGATTTTTAAAAAGGAAGGTAAAATTGATGCTACAAACTATCCTTCCACTACAATTCGTTTCCGGCAAAAACTTTTGTTTATAAATGTAAAAAAATATTTATGCCTCAGTCAGAAATAAAGTATCGGTTCATCAGCATGGCTTCATGACGAACAGATATTTGGAAACTTTGAGTCAACGTATTCAGGTGAAGTCGATCTACACTGATTTCACCAAGGCTTTTAATATACTTTCACATAATATTTTACTTTCTAAACTGCAATATGAATTTGGCTTTCAGAAAGGGTTGTTTGTGCTGATTAAATCTTACTTATGTGAAAAAGCTGATCAAGTTATTCATTATCGTCATTTTTTTCAGCATCGCTAATTCCTCAGGGTTCCAATTTCGGTCCTCTCCTTTTCGTTATATTTATAAATAGTTTAATAGCAGTAATACAAAATGCAAAATATCTATTATTTGCAGATGATTTGAAAAGTTATTAGAGAATTAACTCTCTTAAAGACTACTTAGAATTACAATTACGTTTAAATGGAGTAGTTGAATGGCCAGAAAAAAATAAATTATATTTTAATACAATCAACTGAAAAAACCTTATCCTATAAGGACAAACGTACTCTGTTCTAACACAGTTACATACAAAGCACTATTTTAGATTGCAAGAATACTAAGAAAGGGTGGAAGTCTTTCCCATGGTGGTGCACCGCCATCTGTAGATCGGTTTCTAACTTGTTGGTTACTACAGAATAGGCCAGCGCACTTCAGCATCCGATAAATAAATCCTTTAAGAAACTTATATTAGACAAAATATGAAATCTAATACAAGCAGCGCCATCTCCCAGCATTCCACGCAATCTGACTTCAGATTCAGAACAGGCTTGCAGCCATACTCGTTGGGCCTAATTTTTGATAAGTGTCAGAGTCAGAGTTGAAAACTGATTTTTTTAGCACTTTGGTCAGTTCTCTTTAAAAAAAGAACTCTTAATTTATTTTGATAAAACTGGAGGTTTTCGGGACAAGTCGGTCTTTATGCGAAAAACTCAAAAGTTACTAATGCTGAACACAAACAGGTAAAAATAAAATACGCAGGGTGTGCTGATGTGCTTTAATTTATGGGAAAGCGCTGTGTCACCCGTCGAAGGCAAGGAGACGTTATGCTGAAAGATTTCCAGCTCAGACATTGTCTAGTCTAGAAATTTTTCAAAGGGTTGCTCGGGGGGGGGGGGGGAGGGGGGGTGGTCTAAATTAATTTACAATGTTAATAAAATGCAAAAATGGTGAAAACGTTTAAATGTTATTTTGGCAAGTATTCAATATGGGTTCCAGGTACTTCAATACATTTTATTCTTCGAATATTTTCCCGCTGCACTGCAAATAACATGTCGGCATTATTACGGATTTCGCTAGAATGCTGTGCTATTCTCGCTAGTAGTTCTTTTCTAGTATTTACTGGTGTTGAATAAACTAGTTCTTTTAGATGTCCTCAGAAGTAAAAGTTTAAGGGATCTAAGTCTAAATATCTTGGTGGCCATAAAACAGGCCCACCTCGACCTATTCATCGAGGGCCAAAAACGTTAAGTGTTAACGTACTATACGGTTAAAATGAAATAAAGCACCATCATGCATGTACCACATATGCATTCTTTAATAGTAAAATAGACTTAGAAATTTAGAATGTTGATCTTCCTTTAGTCGACTTCTTAGACAGTAATGACAGTTTGTTTATAATCAAACTATTAAATGCCATAGCAACAAAGTCACAAGTATTTTTTACCATTATAGTTAATAATTTTTCCCTGGCGAAACCGCTCATTTAACGAAAATTTTCCAAATACATGCAACTATCCAACAGAAATATCTAGGTTGTTATAACGTTGACATAAAAAATCAAAAGTGATGCTTACAAGTGACATCATTTTTATAACTCTTATACTACCTTTCCCCAATGAAATCATTACATTCAGACGTTTTTAAGAAATTTCGAAAAAAATCAATATTTTCTTAAAACTGTGATGTCTTCTACCGCCTAAACGAAGCTCTGTCGGACATAACTAAGTTGGTTTAAATCGACTTATTTTGACGTCAAGAGTCTTTAATCAAACGTTCTACATATATTTTCCGGACACCCAGTATTATAAAAGTCTTATTTTTTAATAAACAATTTCAGTTTCTACATCAAACAAAACCAACGTAATAGAAAAATTCTTTAAACTCAAAGAGAAATTCTTATTTAAATTTGACAGGTCTATGTTATTATACATAAAAGATTTCACCTGTTGAAAACAATTACAGCTGATATTCAAAGGAAGATTTTCAAAAAATAAAAAATATATGAAATTTTTGAGTTTATTGGATACCCAAAATATTTAAATATTACGAAGAGCATTTTGAAGTAAAAAAAATTAGTGAGTGAATTTTCAGAGGCAGTTACTTTCAGGGTTGATTTTTATAGAGGTCCGTATCACATTTAATTAATTTTTCACGAAAAGTTAATATATTGAATAATGTTTGAGAAAATGTCTATATAAATCAAGTTGAAATACGACTTAAAGGCTCTTGAGATTATTGATCGACAAGAATTTAATGGCACGAACGTATCGACAAGAATAACCGACTTATAAACTGAGTTCTATTGGTGTGATATATAAGTAGATTGTTTTCTATAATATAAAATTTAAAGATCAAGTTTTTCAAATTATCTTTCTATTGCTTTTTGAATTTGCAAAAGTTTTACAGGAAGTTTAGTTTTATAACTTATATAAAATAATCGCATAAATAGAAATTTATTAACCTATGTTAAAGTAGCTATGTTATTATATCTTTATACAGGGTTCGCCAACCTCGATGGACTATTAAAAATTTTTGGAATATCTTTCTAAGTTGTGTTCATTATAGTTAGCAATTTGGCATATTATGGTGTTCTTAAATACTTTGGGAAATCCTGAATATTGTTTATGATATATCCTATACTTATCTGTTACAATTTTTAAGATATTAAATATTTTGTATTTACTGGTAGAAATTTGAAATTTTTGCCACAGCTTCTCAGAAGATAAAGGCGTTATTAATTTTGTTTAATATTTAAATCATTGAAATATAGATAAAAAAAATAAGTTAAACCTTGTTTAAAAATATTGAAAAATCGATTTTTCAAAATGGAGCACCTTGGATTTTTTTACGGTGGTAAATAGGATAGTTGGTTATTTTTCAGATTATGTAGCATATTTTTAAACCTAATGTTTCTGGAATTATAAGACATGACTTGTTTGTCACATAGAAATAAGACAAGAACAAATATATAACAAAGAATAATCAGTAGATAAACCATTTAAAACTTCCTACATCAACTTTTAATTATTCGAGTATTGATGTAACATGGTTCGTTGTTTCCGCTTGCATCTCCCTGACATCTAAAGACAAAAGTATTTTTCTTACTTGATTTTGTAATTCTTCATCAGTGTTGATTAACGTTTGGTAAGCAAGTTCCTCTACTCTACCGCAAAGATAAAAACCTAAAGGAGTAAGATCCGTTAACCTTGCAGGCCAACTTCACGGCGCCTCAAACATCTCTGTAAGCTTTTTACTGATTTTATTTCTACAGTAAGCTATTGCACTATCTTGATTGAATTGATATCAGTAATCGAGTAATGACTTCAGAGGTAATTTATGAAATAAATAGATTGCTGTTGTCTGTATTGTTCCCAAACATTTTTTGGACTTTATATTCTTATTATAAATCTGAAATTTTTTCAGACAAATTTATCCTGAAAAGTTCTCTCGCCGATAAAATTTGGATTTACCGTAACCCAATAATGTGATTTTCTTCTATTACATTCATTTGTTCAAATAATTTTTTTCAAAAATTTGGATTCTAGGCTCCCTGGTTTGAAAGGTTACAGAGCACAAAATTAAGATGTTGCATTCCATGCTTAAATAAAATTCGTAGATACTCATGATGATATTCCCAAATTTTTCCTTCTGTGCATGTTATGGGGCTAACCTGAACTTTTGGTATTTCCACGGTAGTTTAATAGATACATTTACTTTCTATTCCCTCAAACTTCATCTCATTCATTAGAACAACATCTGAATAGAACTAGTTAAATTTTCTGCATGTTCTGGATATAATAGAGCCTTAGAAAGAGGAGTTGACTTGATGAAGAGTAGATAGAAAAAATGATCAATGTGAGGGAAGTGACCACCTAGAAGGTAGGACTGGTCCATGGTTGCTGTCTTGCCAATGTATATACAAATTTATCTATCAAAAAATAAACGAATCAAGTTACTACTAGAGTTACCCGAAAAGTTTTCACCTAAAAAATGAAATAAAGATTTCTTTTCATATTTTAATTTTTCTTCTTTTTACTTCAACACACTCTCACCACCTGTCCTGCAACTATTTTACTCCATGAATTTATTTATCTGATGATGTTCTTTTTGAAAATCTCTGAATATTTGGAGTAGTCAAGTCTGGAATGTACGGCGGGTGATTCAACTAAAAAAGTCACACTCGCAGCGAAAGCATTTAATTTTAATGGGAGCGAGTAATTTTTTTTTAAATTTTAACATTATTAATTATGTATATATGTTTTCCATATGGCATTTTACATAATATACTAAACAATAAATGACATACACTATAATATATTATTACAATACAACATGCAGTACATCACGTATTTATAATAAAATTCATTCCTAGCAAGAGCAGTAGCAATCTCACAGGCCTGGCTGCAGCCGTTCTTGGCTTTAGAGTAGATACCACATATTAAATGTAGTGATTTAGCGAGCTTTCGGTGACCTTAATCTACTTTTTTATGAATGTTTGCTCTGTGGAGCTGGAAAGTTGTAAAGTATATATTATTATCGCGATTGCTACGGTTTGGAGTTGAGTTTTTAATTGGAAAATAATTTTAAAAAACCTTTAAACTTTTACCAGGTTTGTGTAGCATTACAAATGGCACTATTTAAGTCAGTATTCACATGTGGTTTTTTACATATATAGCTATGATTCGCATTATTTTACGTTCATTGGAGTATGACTCGATTTTGTTACTTTCTGGGGGGCTGTGTAAGGATGCCTCGCGTCTAGGCAGCGATGCATCGCGAGAATGTTGGGTGCCATACCTGCTTCATAAACATGTTCTTCGTTCTTTTGTACTATGAATTCTTCCACCTTCGTTCGCTCGAAGGGCTATTCGATCACACAGGGAGGTAGCATAGTCAAGTTTGAAATGGTGGCTATGAGATTTTTAGTTGAAAATTGTGTATGTACCGTTGCCTGGATTCTAATTTTGTTTATGAGTTTCAGTTATTATCCTGTCACTATCTAAGAGATAAAATCACGGTTTATATCTAAATGATTGTAAGAAATGTGTTGCCTGAAGGTTATGAAAAATAACGGCACGAAAATGTTTGGAAGTTAATTCCATTGTTGGACCTTGATGAAATTTTGAGGGTAGTGTAAACAGCACAAATAGTGTTCGTATGTCAAAATGTTTTGAATTTGTCAAATGTCAAACTTTATAATGGATATGAAGAACGAAATCTTTTACGGCTTTGGTCAAGATGAAAATCATGATTCTTGGGTTAAGATCGTGTCAAATTGAAATTATAATCTGACGTTTCACCTACGATTGCACGAGGAATCTTCAGGGATCATTACTCCACACGATTAGAACACTGAATGACTATCGAGGAGCAACCCGAATGGTGCTTAGCGAACCGTGATCCACGTTACAATCGATTCCCACGTGTGATGTAGACTGTAACCTGCATCTTTAATAATATTATTTGAATATTTATAAATTTAGATTAATTCTATAGTTTTACGTTTAAAGAAACCATACATTGATGCTAGCCTCTTAGTTTCTTTTACAATGAAAGTGTGACTTGAGCAATGCTGGTGTTCAGCTACTGCAAATTGTACAGTTTGTTTCTTTTTTATACATCTTTCATGTGCCTTAAGCCTAGTGGATATAGACCGTCCTATTTCACCTTCATACACTATACCACAAGAGCGAGGTATGTTGTAAACCCCTTCTGTTTCAAATGGAATTGCGTCTTTTGAGGACTTCAAACATTGTCCAACTTTCATACATGTGTTGAAAATTGTCAGAATGTCTTATTTATAAACATTGTTAGTGGTTCCGTCTATGTAAGCTAACACTGTCCAAAGGAGGTTCATTTATGACATTTTGTTGAAGTGTTGGGTTTTTATATTTATTAATAGATCGTCTTATATCTTCAGCGCAATATCCGTTGCCTCTCAGAGCATTAGTCAATTTTTCTGTTTCTCATTTCAGTGATTGTTCGTCACATATTGAAAGTGCTCTATGTACCAAAGAGTTTACGATGGATTGTTTTTGAGGAAGATGATGGTGTGACGTTGCACTGAGATATCGATTTTTTATATGTTTATTTTCTGTACACAGAATGTCCTATTTTGCTATTCATTTTCCTTTGTACTAGTACATCAAGAAAGGGAAGGGCACCATTTGATTCATTGTCCATGGTGAATTTCATGCTACGGTGTTGTTGCAAAAATTAACCAGCTCTTGGATGACAATACTAAGTCATTCGAAGGGTTCAACAAAAGGAACTTCAGACGAAAATAAAGCCATTAAACCAAGCAACTCCAAGATTCCACGCCTCTATGGACTGCCTAAAATATATAAAGAAGATGCACCTCTACGTCCAATCCTCAGCGCAATAGACTCACCAACTTACAAAATAGATAAATATCTGGCCAAACTTTCATATCCCTTTACAGAAAAAACCGAATCCTTTGTTAAAAACTCTGAACACTTTGTCCAAAGCTTAAAAACCATCCAATTAGAGCCCAGAGACATATTGGTCAGTTTTGATGTAGAATCCCTGTACACAAATATTCCTATAAATGATATTCGGTTTCCATAATATCTAACATATTACGAAACAACAACATGGACTCCACCATACTAGAATTAATTAAAGCATGTCTGATTTTCACTTATTTTAATTTTCAAGGAAGTTTCTACGAGCAGACTTCGGGAAGGGCCATGGGATCTCCGCTATCACCTGTGATAGCTAACATCTACATGGAAGCTTTCGAAAAAATGCCTGGTCTTTTGCTCCTCTAAAACCTCAATTTTGGTGCAGATATGTGGATGATACGTTCGTTGTTTGGCTGCATGGCGCAGATAACCTCCATCATTTCCTGGATCATCTAAATCAGCAACACCCTAGCATAAAATTCACTATAGAAACAATCAAATGATGTCCTTCCCTTTCTTGATAAACTAGCACAAAGGAAAAAGAGTAGCAAATTAGGACATTCTGTGTACAGAAAACCAACACATACAAATCGATATCTCACTGCACCGTCACACCATCATTCTGCTCAAAAACAACCCGTCATAAACTCTTTGGTACATAGAGCACTTTCAATATGTGACGAACAATCACTGAAATCAGAAACAGAACAACTGTCTAATGCTCTGAGAGGCAACGGATATTCCGCTGAAGATATAAGACATTCTATTAATAGATATAAAAACTCAACTACTCAACAAAATTTCATAAATGAATCTCCTATGGATAGTGTTGTCTTACCTTACATACACGGAACCACCGACGAGATTGCCAGATTTCTCCGAAAATCTAACATTCAGAAAATTTTCAACACTTGTAAGAAAGTTGGACAATGTTTGAAGTCTCCAAAATACTCTGGTAAAGTGTATGTAGGTGAAACAGGATGAATTATAAACACTAGGCTTAAGGAACACGAAAGATGAATAAAAAAGAAACAAATTGTACAATCTGCAGTAGCTGAACACCAGCATTGCTCAGGTCACATTTTTAATATAAAAGAAACGAAGGTGCTAGCATCAGTGTCTGGTTTCTTTAAACCGTAAAATTAGAGAATCAATGGAAATTTGTAAATATGCAAATAATATTAATAGAGATGCAGGTTAGTCTACATCACATGTGGAAGTCAATTGTAACGCTGGGTCATGGTTCGCTGAGTACTAGTCGGGTATAAATACCGGGCTGTTGCTCCTCGATAGTCATTCAGTGTTCTAATCTTGTGGGGTAAAGTTCCTTGAAGATGTCTCGTGCAATTGTAGGCGAATCGTCGGATAATAATTCCAATTTGACACGGTCTAAACCCAAAAACCATAATTTTCAACTTTATAATGGGTATGCCAAATGGCACCTAGCAACGTCGGTGTTACAAATCCCCGAAATATAAATAGTTACCTTCGTATTATTTAATAATTCACTTAAGTTCACTCTCATTTCAAAAGTAAGAATAATGTTTTTTACCAGTATTGTAAGTTTACAAAGTATTTGTATTACTATTTCCGAAAACATCTAAGATTGGAAATTCCATAATTTACATAGCGTATAAATGTTCCTTTAGATATTGGAAAATCTAAACCAAAAAGTTAAAATTGAAACTTTATTTTTATTGTAGCCATCGTCAATATGTTCAAGAACATAACGTAAAAACCAAAAAGTTCGGTTACAAGAATACTATATAAAGCGAAGTCAAGAGTGTTTAGAACGGCGAAGTTTTAAAAGATGCTCCCTTGGGAGTTGCCTTAAAATATCGCATAGAACCGAGATTTCCTACAAAGACTTCGGTTTAATAATTTAAGAAGTACATGGCAAAAATTTCAAACGTGTCTGTGCTGCATTGCATTAACTTCTGCATTTTAAAACTGTCTGCAGATATTTAAATATTTATGCATGAATTCACAGAAAAGGTTTATCATTGACACGGACATGTCTCCTCTGAGGAAATAAGCTGTTAATATATATTTCTGCAACTTTGAGATTGCAATAATCTCATCCATAATTTATTGATAAAAGGAAATTTTATACAGACGATTTTTATACCTGTTTTATTATCAAATTTAATTTTATTTCACTTGTTAAATATTTTTTACTTAACCTAACCTAATTTTCGTGTAAGGAGCATTTTCAGTACAAACTTTTCTACTTTTATAATAAGCAAAGAGCTGTTGAACAATTTGTTCAAAAGAATTTTTACCGGTCGAAATTTCTTTCAGCAATATTCTATATATACCGAACTGAATTCTGCTTGTGGGTGTTAGATAAAATGGCAAATAATGAACTCTTTTTTGATAATGTGTTGTTTAGTGATGAATATACTTTTCATAATAATGGTTTCGTGAATAGACATAACTTCCATTACTATTCTGATTCAAGTCCGTATGAAACAGAGTTATGAGAAACTAGAATAAGTGGTCGGTTAATGCGTGGGGAGGAATTCTGGGTCCATACTTAATTGGACCCTTCTTTTTTGAAGGACCTTTAAATGGTTTAATGTTTCAAGAATTTTCTTTTATATCAACTTCAAGTCTTATTAGAAGATGTCCTTTTAAATATTAGTACAACTATGTGGCTTCAACTGGATGGAGTTCCGGCTCATTACCATCGCGAGGTTCGACAATTTTAAAATGTCAACTTTCGAAATATATTGATTGGGAGAGACGGATTTCAAAATTTTCGCCAGAGATCTCCAAACAACTCCACCAGATTTCTTTTTATGGGGATACATAAAAGGAATTGTCTACAATGCGTCCCGAACAACACCACGAGATATGAAAATACGCATAGGAGATGCTCTTTAAACTGTAACCCCGCAAATGTTGTCCAGAGTTAGCAGTGGTTTCGAAAAAAAGAATATGTAAGTGTTTGGAAATAGATGGTCGACTTTTTGAATGCTATCGTCAATATGCTATTACCATTATTGCTATTATAGCCTGCTGGATAACTATAAGTCGCTTTCCGAGTTTCTGAACATTTGTAAAGATATTCCAGATTATTATCCTTATAGTTGTAAATTACCTTTCATTTCTAAATGCCATAGGCAACTAGATACATTAGAACATCTATTCGAAGAGTGCAGCCTTCTATTTAAATTAATCAAGTTATAGCCACTTAAAGCTCTTATTTAATTAGTTTTAATTTTTGGACACCCTGTATAATATAGCGAGTTTATGATAATTGGGATATAAAATATGATTTATTTAAACACTTTACTGTAAATTTCGAGTACATAACTGAACTGTTCGCTCGTAGATGCAGTACAGTGGGCTTTGAAAATGGTGAATGAGATTTCACCGAAACGTCAGCTATCTTATAGCCCTGAGAGCACATACAGGTGATGCTCGAAAATCTTCATTACACATCACAACCGTGAGAATATCCGACATAACATATATATATATATATATATATATATATATATATATATATATATATATATATATATATAAATATATATATATATCTGAATATATCTGACTGTGTTGGGACTAATGTGAATTAGTGGATTTAGTGGCTCATTTCTAACACGAAGTAATGCAAACTTGTTATTTTAAGTTGAAATGAGTATTAAAAAATTCATTAATAGCTGTTGTACACCTTTCATGACATAAATCTTCGTATAAAATTTCCTGTCTTTTTATATATTAGTAAAATTTTTGGTATTGTAGTTTGACGTCTCTTCTAATGTCTTTTTATTTAAAATCTTTGTTATATAGAGCATCGATGTGTGCCGCTTCAGTTTCATCCAAATCAAAGAAGTATTTTTAATAATTTTTGTCGTTAACTATTCCTTTTTTCTCAAAATGAATTTAAAAAGTTTTGCTTATACTAAATCAGGCTTTAAACGAAGTTATCCCTTCGGGGAATTAACAACTTTTGAATTTTTCACCAAATTTAATTTTATGAATATTAAAGAGAAATTTAGCTTCAAGAAAGCGAAATTAACAATTTGAGCAAACCTAGCCTTTGGGTTTATTAGATTATGAGGCTCAGTCTACATAAGCATAATGGAATATTGCGCAGTATGCTGCAGAATACTGTCCAATAAGCAATGTTTTATATATACCTATGGATTACTACTTTGTCAGTGAATATTGCATAAATGACTAGACAATCTTTGCAATAATAAGTATTCATAAAGATTAACAAGATCCCAGATGGGTGTTATCAAACAACAAAGACAATAGCAGGATATTTTATTCGGTTCCAGTTTTCTACGTAATTCCCTTTCCTATCTATACAATAGTTTTTACTGATTAAAAACGGTGTCCCTTAATTAGGTCTTTGTTCCTGGGAAATAGTCTGCAGTCCGAAAAAACTAAATGATGTGATCGTTTCCTAAGTTTCAAAATAATACAAAAGAAGGGGTTTTTAGACTCACTTGATCTACTGCAGAATAGTCGTTGGAAGATATTTGCAACATCTTCTAAAATATTTTTTTTCACAGTTTGTTTTATGCCTATATTTTAAAAATCAATATTTCAAAAATAGCTAAAGGTAAGTATAAGGCATATTTAATGACAAATGTCTAAAATTTATTGTAGAATCTAAAAATATTTAATGTTTATCAGTAAACAAATTTGACTCTATAGAGGTGATACTTTTCTAATCCACCCGTATAATTTCTTCTTTTCTAAAAAAATACAAAACTGGCGAGTCTGAGCGATTTTTCTTCCAAATGAACAGTGTTCTATTAAAAGGATTTTTTTTATAACAACCCTGAATAAGTTGTTAATATTTCTGAAAAATTAATTTTTATTATAAGGTCCGTAAAATTGAATCAGCAGTATTCAAACAATTACTAATTGCGAACTGTTCATCGTATTAATTTTGAAAGGAATTTGAATATAAGTAAAAAAAATCTCATAATTTGATTGTAATCTATAAAATTTACAATAACAAAAAGTGTGAAATCTTCCTATTTAAATTGAAGTAGATAATTAGGTTAAAGTCTATTTATAGTCAGAAGGTCACCCCCAGTTGAACTTCTAAAATATGTAAATCTAATTTGCATTAAATTAACTTGCCAAAGGGAATCGTGATAATTCGACAACTTTGCTGAAGTATTAAATGAACATTTATTCAAAAATGTAAAATACAAATTATTTTTGTAAATGAAGAGGTTTTGGATACAAATAAAATTTAGATATTTGCTCGTTTGTAATTTCTCACTTTATTGTGCAAAGAAAAAATTTGTAATATCAACTCCCATATTTTTATACCCTGGAAAAATTTTTCTAATAAGAGTACATAATTAGTAATATAAAATTTCCGTATTCACTAATATGGTTTTACTCTAAAACCAGTTTAACTTGACAGTAGAAGGTGTAAATTGAGAAGAGAAATGGCAAATCAATCAAGTATTGAGCTTTAGAAATACAAGGATAAACAAATTAATTTCTGTTGTTATTTATATTGAAAAAATGGAAAATTTTGATTATTTTTGGGAGCCAACGTTTCCTCTTAGCGATTTCAAGGCTTTATCCCGAAGTTTATATTCTTAATATTGTAATAGTACAAGCATCTATTTGTTGATCTATATATGAAGGTAGCCGTTTAAATCTCGAAAATTTAATCACAGAATTAACTCATAAACATTTTCGTACGATCCTTTTTTACAATTTTCTTAAGAAGAAAGTGCATCGATGAACTTAAATGTTTATATGTCGATAAAGCATCTACAAAAATCATGTTATATCGCTGGTTTAGTAAACTGATTCATGGTTGACCCAATGGGTCTTCTATGATGAGCCAAAACTAACGTAAGTTGCTTTCGCATGTAATAATTCGAACCAGATGGTCGCCTGTTTTTTGGGAAAAACTAGGTATGTTGCAACAGTGCCTTTACAGAATCGTAAAATTTTTCATTTTGATTGGTACAAAATAATTTTTAGAATGAATTAAGAAAAAAAAACCATAGCCGATGGATTATTCTTTGCCATGACAATGCGATCTCCCACACATCGGCTCAAACAAGTAACTTTTTAGCACCCAAAACGAGGAATTGATAGGTCATCCTCCGTACAGACCTGATTTTGTCTTAAACATGCAACCTAAATTATCGCTGTTATTAGGTCTATAATTTGAATATTTGATGCTTATCTTATCATTCAGCCACTAGTTACAAATAACTAATGATATTTTTTACGGTTTTAAGAGCGTGGTATACCTTATAAGTACTGTTTATCATGAGAATCGCTTTCAGGAAATTTTATATCAGTGGTCCCTGAATACCAGGGAAGGGTGATCATGTTATGGGGTTCCTGTATTGTATATCTTTATGATTCAAGTCTGTACTCTTAAAGTTTGATCTTGTTAAAATCTTTGACAAATGTAGAATCTACACATGTAAACAAACAGCTGTCAAAGAAGATACGTTACCTTTTTCCAGTTTCTCTTAGGGCCTATTTTTAATATAATATTTGACCATTGTAGTTCTTGAGTCAATGCTTATGCTTTCTTTAAAGAAGAAGTGAACTATTTCGTATTCCTTACTTATTTTGTAAGGTCAAACGTGATAGATCCAGATTCATGCGTTTAACTGTTATTTTGTTGCCATATCGTCTAACATACATAAAATACGGATGAAATCTCTGGGGAATTCCAGTAGAATGATAAGATGTGACGTAATATTGGATACGGGAAACTCGCCAGTTTACACTATTTATCATTCTGTACTATTTGTCGGTTCATGGAACGGATAAATTGGTTATTTTTTTGATTCACGGATTCGTACATGATTGGTTGCCTACCGTACGATATCAGTTCTTCAACCGACATTCTAGCAGGCATGTTCTACATTCAGTAATTTTTTATACATTTTTTTAATTTGGTTTTTGTTAAAATCGGTTCCTTTTTCCAAAAAAAAAGACCATTGACCAATAGCGTATAAGCCCTTAAGATACTTTTGGAGATTTTACTCCAACCATAAAAGGAATTAAGTGAATCGTTTGCTGCTATATTACTCCCTAGTAATTTGTTGAATTTTGAAACTAATGCAGTTAGAATTAGGATTTATTGTCAATTTTCCATCTTAAATGTTAAAAATAAATAAACTGTTCCTTATTGGGTCATTTGGATGAACATGTTTATCAAATAATAAAATTCTTATTCTTTTTTTTGTTTATTTTCCAAGGATGGTAACTTGTCTTGAATAGAAAAGTGGTTTTATGTTTTCCTGAAGCACTTGAGAAGTTGTTTGCTATGGAGCCGTATCACAAATACGTCTTCCATGCAGTGACACCAGTGTTTTGGTTTAAGGTGGGATTCTTGAAGTACTTTGGACGTGAAATAAATCATGAAAAGATTTGCAACAGCTGAAATTAAATCTGTCTGTATATCTGTTTATCGAATAAGAAATAAGGGTTTTTAAGGCAATGTCTGGTGAGATCTATAGCGTAAGCTGGTAAGTCTTCTATTTGGTCGATCTTTTTAGTAATTAATTTATAGGTATGTTATAATAAATTAATTTTAAGTCGAAGCTTGCTATGATGTCATCTTTTCCATGTTTTATGAAATGTAGAATATTTTTAAACTGTACCGAACTTTTCACATAAAATACGACCTTCTGCACACGTGAAAATTCTTATTATATTTTAAAAATTTATTTACAAAAAAAAGTCCAATCTTAAAAGTGTTTTTGATATTAAATAATTTAATTGAAAATAAGGAATTTTAGTATAAATTGGGGATATAATTAGGTCTGGGTTTCGGCAAAATAATTTAGAGGTAATAGAGTTTGGAGATTTTAACTCTAAATTAGGGTTGAACCATCCCATAATATTCATTATGGAAATATTTTAGCTTATAATTATAATTAATTTTAAAGACCCAACAGTAAATTCGTTGGACATTTACATAGAATAATTGAGGAACGAGCAAACAAAAGTCTATAAATCTAATTTTTAAACATTTTCGAGTTAAGTGGTGTAATTAATTAGTATGCATTTTTTAACTTAATGAATCAAATTTAATAAAAATCTAATTAATTATAGCAAATTGGAATTTAAATCTGACTAATCAGCATAAGAAATATAAATCAGCCTAATTTATGTAATCACGTGAGTTAAAGCTGAGAATCATATTTCTGATGTAATAAAAGAGCGAAAAAATATTCTGAAAATATGATGAAACATTTAAAAGAAAAATTTCAGTTCTTAAATCTAAATTTTTTGGATCTAACCTTTGATTTGGGACATGCATGTTGAACAATATGACTGCATATGTTCGAGAAAAATCTACTTTCTTAATACTATCCGCACACTAGATCAAAATAACTTATTTATGCAACTAATGTGGAAAAAGTTACACTATGAATAAGAACACAATACGTTAAAATAATGTCGTGATAGCACTAAATAACATTTAAGAAGGATTTGCAATTTTTACAAGGAGCTAAAATATATATATATATATATATATATATATATATATATATATATATATATATATATATATATATATATATATATAGTCTAGATTAGGAGTACAGTTATCAATGATTACCAAGCCCTACAAAGAAAAGTGTCTTGAGCTAGTAACGAGATCCATCATTTCCAATGGATTTTGACCCGCTCATTACAAATTTCAAGGTCGTTTCATCCTGTTGTCCCTAGTTTCTACATAAAGTGAAAATTTTCGAATTTTATGAAAAAAATATTTTTTTTATCACATGATTTTCTTGATTAAAAATAGGCAAGAGGTATAGTTTGACATGTTTAGTGCGAACATAGCAAGATACTCCGAGTAGCAAGCTTTTTCACTTTCAAAACCTCTCTTTATCGGCTCTCGTGTTCTTTTTTGTTTATTTGAGGGTATGTCTCTTTTGATTGTTCAACACTAGTCGACCATCATATGTGTATTTATATTCCATCTTCCTTGTTATCTGCGTTCAATTTCTTTTATATCCCAATGAAACTTTTCACCTTGCTCTTCACTGCAGTCGCCTAAATTCTCAGAAAAACAATCAAGAAAATACAAAAAATGTAATTTTACATTCATCAAGCAGCCTTATTTTTCATAATTCTTAACCAAAGCAGCGATCAACTGCTAGTAATTTTTTACTTTTATGATTCCCCAGAAATTTTCTATAACATGTTTGAAGCTAATCCACGCTGATTTTTATTCCTTTTTCGTTTTTGTAAAAAAATAGTAATTTTTTTGTTGCGTTCGAATGGCAGTGGCAAGTTTTTGATCTATCTGCTTAAGATTCTTTAATAATATTATTCGAACCATGTGGCCTCTCGTTTCATGTGGCTTCTCGTGTTTGGGAAATTCTCGGAATCAAAGAATTTTTTGTTATTTTATTTAGTGTGGTGTACAACTATGGATAAAATTAATATTTTTTGCGATTTCAGAAACTCAACTCAATTTAAAACTAAAAGTCGAAAAATAAAAATATCGTTAAAAAGCGAAAATAGTCGGCACCTTGGAAATTGTAGTTGTGTTAACTAACTCACCGTCGTTTCTTGATAATATTTTGTCCCATCTATCGCACTAAAGTACAGTAATACTCTGTATTAAAAGCAGTATTTTGTATGTTAGATGTATCATTCGGGTACCTTGGTAGTCCCAAAAAATACATATCATAAGCTTTTTGGTGCATTTTAATTGTGGCAGATGATAGGCCAGAGTTGCCGTAAACATCATTCATATGTTCTTCCATTTGCCTAGGTATTAAATCTTCTTTAGTGAGAAATTTTATAACATCATGATATTCAAGCTTCGAAATTTTAAAAAATTATGCGACGCTGATCGACTTCGATCGTATGTCACAATTAATCTGACTGACGCAATACGTTGATATCATTTCTCAAACTTATTTAGATTTTTGTATTTTACACATATGGGAGTTTTAGCATTAAATGCTTTTTACTATATCTGGCTAAAAATAAATGGGTCGCACTAGGTATTGTCGCAAATAGGAATGCCCCTGGTGGTAAGGACATGTAGCTAGCGATCTATTTTCGACCACCGTAAATGTATGGATGTTTCGTCCCGATACCGATAGTGGACTCATCAGTGGGATCCACCGGTATCTTTCCCAGACATCCTGTTCGTCATGCTTTCTACAAAACTTGGATTCCTAATATAGCCAAGTTTTGTCGGCAGCCGACGGTGAGAGGGTTGTTTCACAACATGCCTCCCCTTTGCTTAACCGACTTGACTACGATGGGAAGTCAAAGCCGTAGGAAAACATATTCCTGAGAAAGAATGTAAAACGAACATCCTCGGTGGTCTTCCAATGGTCGGGTCAGGCTTAATCAAAGCCAACGGAGGTTAAGACCCTCGTCTGCCGTCGTCCCTGCTCGGGCACCATGTCAAAAATAGCAATGCTCCTGGTGGTAAGGAGATGTAACTAGCGATCTATTTTCGACCACCGTAAATGTATGGATGTTTCGTCCCGATACCGGTGGTGGACTCATCAGTGGGATCCACCGGTATCTTTCCCAGACATCCTGTTCGTCATGCTTTCTACAAAACTTGGATTCCTAATATAGCCAAGTTTTGTCGGCAGCCGACGGTGAGATGGTTGTTTCACAACAGTATATATTGTTCAGACTATACCAAGTAGTTAATAAATTTATTTTCAATTTTCAAAAATGATACCTTAATATATAATTTTTACTCACCTTGATATAATAGATGATGCTTCAGCTTCGATACTTATTTAATAATTTTTTGGCAAAACATTAAATAACTGATAACACTGCAAGTAATACTTTTGTAAACGGTTTTCTTCACTTGGCTTTTTCGCGTCATTAATAAATATCTTGTTGCCTCTACGAAGTTTTAAAATATACATACCTATTTATACAAATAATAGAATAGATATAGATATTGTATTCGTCTTATTTCTTCCATAGTAAGGTTTTTTTAACTCTATTGGGGTCTTTGAAATCAGTGAATATTGTGACCGTAAGTTACATTACTACCGCGTGCGAATTCCTAACGCGGTACATTAAAGGCCTTGACTGACGTTCTTACCCCCAGTATTAATGTAGCTAGTTGATTTTTTTCCTAATTTTTGAACTTATGAAAAACCATATGAATGAATTTCATGTGGTATAAAATGCCTTCATATTTTAAAATTTTGACCAATTTTTTCCTCATTGTTTATTATATAAAGAATGACCACACCGCGTTTAAAGCTGTATAAAATTACTTTAAAAGCTTTTTTTGACAAATTCGACAATTTGTGCCTACCGCTGATGCGTCGAATAACTCTTACTTATAGACTTGAGTAGTTCTGTTTTATTTAACTTTTTTTAGTTGGTAACATGTTGGTATAAACTTTAGGACCAGACTTAAAATTTCGTTCGTCATTTTATATAAAATTATTCTACTTAATTAGTCAAAAAAAGTTTTTAAAGTAATTTTATACAGCGTTAAATGCGGTGTGGTCATTCTTTATTAAGGGTGTTTTTTTATAGAGGTATAGAACTTTAAGTTGGCAACACTTTTTTAACTGGCGGCCATTTTGTCAGCTGTCAAGTGATTTATGTTTAGTTTGGTTTGGCATTTCAACATGAATAGACTGACGCCTGAACAACGCTTCCAAATTGTGCAAATTTATTTTCAAAATCATAGTTCTGTTCGAAATACGTATCGCGCACTACGTCCATTTTACGGTCAACATAATCGTCCATCAGAGCAATTAATTCGATTAACTATGGAACAGTTTCGCACCACATTTACTCTAAATGATAATACGCATCCACAGAGACGTCGTACAGTGCGTACAGAAGTCATTGCTGCTGTAGAGCGTAGCGTAGAGGAAGACCCGAATCAGTCTATCCGCCATCGTGCACAGGAATTGAATATGTGTCCATTCACTTTATGGAAGATTTTGCGGAAAGATCTTTGTTTGCGTGCTTACAAAATCCAACTCGTGCAAGAATTGAAGCCACACGATCACCTAGCAAGGCGTAGAGTCGGTGAAAGGGCCCAAAACAAGATTGCCGTTGATCCCGATTTTCATAAGCGAATTTTGTTTAGCGATGAATCTCACTTTTCTTTGAACTGCCGTATTTGGAGTGATGGTAATCCTCAAGTGTATGTTGAGACACCGTTACATCCAGAAAAACTGACTGTTTGGTGTGCTTTATGGGCTGGTGGAATCATTGGTCCGTACTTCTTTAAACACGATGCTGGTCAGAACGTTACAGTCAATGGTGACCGCTATAGAGCCATGATTACTGACTTTTTCGTTCATCAATTGAATAACCATGATGTGCAGGAGCTGTGGTTTCAACCAGACGGCACAACATGTCACACAGCTCGTGCCACAATTGATTTATTGAAGGAAGCTTTTGGTAACCGCATAGTTTCATGTTTCGGACCCGTGAATTGGCCTCCAAGATCGTGCGATTTAACGCCGCTAGAGTATTTTCTGTGGGGATATGTGAAGTCGCTAGTCTACGCCGATAAGCCCGAAACGATTGATCACTTGGAGGACAACAGTCGAAAATTGGATCTCCAGATTAGATTACGTCCGAGCCAGCCGTGGTGGTCATATGCCAGAAGACATTTAAATTATAATGCCAGAAGGTTATCTTCCGAATAAAGTAAATTTTATGTCAATTTAAAAAATTCATGTTTGTTTTATTCCATTTAAAAGTTCTATACCTCTATAAAAAACACCCTTTATAATAAACAATGAGAAAAAATAGGTCAAAATTTTAAAATATAAAGGCATTTTATACCACAAGAAAATCATTCATATGGTATTTGATAGATAGAGTAAAAGATTAAAGAACCGAAAAAAATTTACCTTTTTTAAACTTATTTATACACAAAGTTATTAATGCGTTCAGAGCACTACAATATAATAATAATTTCAGCGATTTTGGGGCCAATACGGATCACTGAAATAATTTACTGATCTAGGAAAATTTAGATCTCACTTTATCATACGATCGGTATCAGTTTTGTGTCAAATCGATTAGTTCCCTCAGTACTTTGAGTATAATATATTAAATTTTTGGTGTAATCATTACTTCTTGTTGGTGACGAAAATCTAATTTCAAAAAGGTAAACAAATATTTTTTAAAACCAAAATTCCTGAATTGAACTAAATCAACCAAAGAGAATCTGAATAACGGCCATTAACGTTATTAAAACATTTTAATAGACATAAATTCTGGAAGAAAGCGGATAATTTAACTACTTTCTTACAAAGGACATTTAGGTACGGAATTCTAAATCTCACGTTTCAGCATATACCGGATGAGACTTAAATAGTGAAAAATTCAGGTTAAAATATTTATCCTGGGAAATAAATGGAAACAATTGTTTTTCATATTATCAACAGTTAGTTCTGATAATATCAAATGATCTCATTACAGATGTGTTATAAATAAATTATGGAATATAATTTTTACTTTATGATAAATACTGAATGATTAAACGAAAATTTATTATTTCTAAAATAGAGTATAAAATGTTATTCTATAATGTTTTACCACTTCAACTTAATGTGGTATTTCTTCTCGAGATAAATTGTTTTTAAATATTATTTTTTTTTAGATCAAGAACCAGTATCATGAAAACAATTTTTCGTTACTATGGTTTTACGAATTTTCACTTATAGAAAATAAAATCATTTGTATATTAATAAAGTAAAATTGTAGGTTTTAATTTACCAAACTATTAGCTTACCAGTCACTTGTAATCATTAAAAAAAAGTACAGTGTTGAATATTGTTTTATATGTTGTATTGTAAAAAAATATTTTAGATGTCATAAGTATCATTACTATGATAAAAAGTTCTTTAACCGCATCTTTTTCAATGTTAGAGCTTGAAAACTACTGAATTTTTTGCTACATTGATTTAAGACGTTTCTCGAGGAAGGTTTGGGTACTGTGAAAAATAGACATAGAAGCACACACTACCTCACGTATACGCTTACAAGAATATTATTGGGTGATTATTCTGAAAATTTTTCGTAAATTTTTTGCATACTTCTTATTTTTGTATCATATCATTCTAACATAGTTCTTTTTGGCGATTGAACATCGTATTTCCAAATAAACATGTGTTTCCCTTTCAGTCATATAAGTATATTTTGCCATTTCCACTACAATACATGCACAAAATATAATATTTAATTATTAAAAAAAAACACCAATGACAGCAACTAACAAAACAATTTTTTAAAATTATACATGTCTCCTTTTTAAGGTAAAGAACAGATAGAAACAGATATACTATCTTCAATTAGAAATTGGTCCAAGTTTATTATCAAATTGTATATATTGTGTAATGCCATGTTTATATTAAGCAGTGATATTCTAGTTAATTTTATTCATTTCTATCTTAGATTGAAGAAAAACGTATTGCTATGAAGTAGTATGAAATTTAGAAATAAATCTTTATAAGACTCCATAAGATTACTTGAGAGCACGAATATGAAATGTATTAATTTTTCTCCAAGCTATAGTACATTTTATTATGCTAAATTGCTACACTCCCACCATTTTATTAAGTTATATTCTATTGTATCTTTCTATAATTTTATAGGGATTACAACTTTTGCATGCTAATTACCATCCGTCCAACAGAGATCTCCTGGAGGTCGAACATCTTCTGTTAAGATAGGGTTTAAAAGGTTCTATAATTATGATCCTTCAATAGAAGAGAACAGTTAAATATATCGGACTTATTCGGAACTAGCATCTGAACTGGAATGATCATGTTGAGGCTCGAGCCAACAAGATCATATCTACATGATTACGTGCGCCGCTATTGTATGGTGGCTTAGTACAACCAATCAATAGTGTATTTAACTGTCTTCAACTTGATTTGGTTTAAATAATGGCTTGTGTAGAACTGATGAATGCAATCCAAACTCCCCCCACTTGGGCATAGGGGGCTTCCTTTCTCTCCACTATTTATAGAGAATAAGATCTTGAAGGCTGTTTACCCTCTACGTTATCTAGGGCATTTCACAGGAGGAACTAGCGGCTACTCATGTAGCTGGAGCAGTATGGTAGAAAGATGCATATCAATACTCATGCAAACTGACTATATTCTCCCTGGAGAAACTTTTAATAAGCAGAGCGACTTATGAGGAAGAACTCTTCCGATAAATGGATCCTGATGATTTACCGATGAATATCGACAGCATTTCAAGGTCTTTCAAGCAGATATCTATATTATTCTGCAATGTGGCCTTCTCTGTAAGACGAGGGTCAACGGAAATAAGACAGAAGGTAGCGCTGTAATATTGGCCTTGAGATCCCATGTTGTAGCTTCACGACTGGTGTATGAGTGTAAGAATTTATTTGAAAATCTTTCAAAGAAACGCTGTGCTATCAGACTTGTGTGAGTTCCGAGTCATTTGGGCATACATTGAAATAAGGAAGCCGATAGTTTGACCAAATATGGGGTGGGTAGTCGAACCATACGAGCCACAATCCATTATACTCATTACTGATGAGAATTTCTGCCATAAGATGTACCAAGAAATATATAATGGAACTTTGTGCATGACTTACTAAGAAGCTTCTTTCCCTATCAGGTCATCTTTATAGGTGTCTAGAACATTATGAAACTGTTGAGAGAAATAGTGCCACCAGAAGCAGTTAGATAGGGTCAGGTAACGAGTCTGCTGGGATTGGCAAATACAATCAGTCTAGAATAACTTGTGGTCATGGTATAATGTAAAGGGTCCAACAAGACCTAGACATCACCATGCTTATTAGTTAATTAATTCAAGGGTTTGTTAGGTTAGTTCTCGTTTTGTTCTTTTTTTTTTAAATTTTTATATGTTTAAATTTTAATATTTTTAATTTTTGCATTTTTGTTGCACTTTCTATAATTCATTCATTCATTCATTCATCTGATATCACTCTTTATAGATCTAAATTAACCTTACTTAATATTACATGAGAGCATAAGGATTTGTTCTTATTGCTGAAAAAAGCTAATATGTCTTTGTGGTTGAGATATTCCTTTTTAGATAAATGTTAAGTGAATAGTCAGAGATAATATCCAAACTTCATAATGTCCCCACCTACGTTAACCTAAAGCATCCTTTTGTGATATCACTCATATAATTATTTCTATTAACATATTCCCAAAAACTGTTCTACCTTAATTTAGAACGTGATTTTTGGACAAAAATAATAAAATTACAAAATTTATATTAAAACAAATGCAATTTTCTCATTGTTTATTTGGCAACAAAGCATGTTTTTTTGCCTTGGGCAGAGTTTGTTTTCCTTTGTTTGTTCGGCTCGATTGTTACTGTTTTCTGCTCTATTGTAACAAAATGTTGTGTGGAATTTAATAAAAAATTTTTGATATTTCAAAATGTGCAGATGTGCTTTTGTGGCAGCTGAAAAAATACAGATGTAGGTAGGAAAATCCAGCGTTAAAGTCAAAAAAGATTTTTTTTTAGAGGAACAATGTTTGACCAATAGAAACATCTTCATGTTAACATTGTTCGACTTAAAAATTAAGATTCAAATTCATGTTCTAAGCTTACAGTTAGAGGGAATTTACAAAATTAGTGAACAATTCGGTTGACTCAATCACAATTTTACTTTTTTAATCCTTTTCAATCGCCCGAAAAAAATACAGAAATAGACAGGAAAACCCGGCGTGAAAGTGAAAAAATTTTTTTTTAGAGAAACTCTATTTGACTCGCAGAAATATCTTCATATTAGTATTGGTCGATCCAAAAATTCAGATTCATGTTCTAAGCTTCCAGAATAGAGGGAATTTACAAAATTAGTGAACAATTCAGTTTACACTACTCCAAATAATTAGCGACCATTTTTATACAATTCTACTGTTTTAAATCTTTCAAATCGCCAATAAAAGACAAAATTCTTCCAGCCCTACTACAGTTGGGTTTGGAAATAGTACACCGTCTGCTGAAGGTACTGTTCAAGCTTAGCTGTGTCTTAGGTTATATACCTCAAGCACGGAGAGAGGTTAAGGTGGCGTTCATACCGAAAACGGGAAGATGCTCATCGAATGAATAAAAATCGTACCGTTCAATCAACCTCACAATTTTGCTCATAAAAACAACGGAGAAACTTATCGATCAACACCAAAGATGTGAAACAATGAAACAGAAAGCGCTTCACAAAAAACAATTTACTTATCAGACCGGTAAATACAGAATCAGCATCTTAAACTGTCTAATTTGGAAAAAACACTAATGGCAAAGAGATCTCTTTGAGTGCTTTCATTGATATAGAGGAAGCTTTTAACAACGGCTCACATGAATAATCAGAACTTTGGAGGAAAGGAAAACGGAGCTTCCTTTGACAAGATGGATTGAATCAATGCTACAAAAGGGAATTATCATTGCATCTTTCGGCAACGAACCGGTGAAAATAACTACAGTTAGAGTATGTCCCCAAGAGGAAGTTTTATCACCTTTATTGTGGTCTCTGGTCGAGGATAGTCTGCCGAATCAACTGAATGACTCGGGATTCACAACGCAAAGTCCTATTCAAACTGCCTTAAGCCAAATTAGTAACTGGTGCATAAAGGAAGGACTACACGTTAATCCTAACAAAACAGACTTCGTGCTATTTACAAGGAGACGAAAGCTGGACATCAACTCTCCAACTTTAAATGTAACAACAATGAGCTTGAATATGTGGGAATAATTATAGATCAAAAACTGACCTGCAACAGCTATATAGAATAGATTTTACAAAAGGCAATAGCGGCAAGCCGAATGTATCGTAGAATCTTTGGAAAACCCTGGGGATTGAGGCCGAAAATGATCTTATGGTCGTATGAAACAATCATCAAACTTATTATCCCATATATCCCCTTAGTAGGGTGACCCAAGAGACAATAAGTAGCAGCTCAAAAAAAGCTGAAAAAATACAGATGTTTGTCTATGCAGAAGTTACAGGGACCGTGCCATCATGCCCCATCACAAAAATAGAGGTAATGCTGTACCTCCCTACGTTGCATATATCTGTAATGGGGGCGGCAGCAATGAATATCCTCAAGCTGTTCCAAATTGAAAGCCTCAAACCTGGAAATTTTATTGAACGTAAAGATTCTGGATAAAATGGAAAAACAGAATCCATATCGAAACCAATACATATCATATCTCTCAAGTACGGTTTTGACATGAATTACGAAATAGTAGCCATACCAAGTCAATGGAAAGGGATTACCCTAACTAGAGGATCCAAGATGAAAGAGTGGATTAAAGTGAGAGTATCAGGCCTAAGTTTTGGACTTGCCAAATCCCTAGGAGGCACCTCCACCATTTTTCACGTAGAAATGCGTGTTATCCAAATCTGCGCTGATGAGTGTCTCAATGGAAAAACTAAGAAGACCAAAATATACATATTGTCAGATAACCAAGCAACACGCAAAGCTTCTAGGTAAAACATCTACGAGTCTAAGTTGTCTTGGTACTGCAGGCAAGCCTTAAAGCATTTGTCATGGAACAACAGGGTAAACCTGATGTGGGTGCCATGGCACAAGGGAATGAAGGGAGTACCGAAAAGCCACATAAAGAAGAATCTTCGGAGCTGGGAACAAAAACAAATAAAATTAAGGTGGGATAAAACGTCGGATATGAGACAAGCGAAAAACTTCATAAATTCATCGCTAAAGAAGGCAAAAATGCTTCTGGATCTCCCAATAAGAGATATTCGAGTCATAATATATATCTTCACAGTACCCAACCTTTTGAGATGCCATATCAAAAAATAGGAAAAGCCGAGAGTGACGTTTGCCCTTCCTGTGATCGGACTGTTAAAAAGTAGAATACATGCTATGTGGTATCACTCTGAAGATTGAAAAAGTAAAGCACCTACCTCTCAGAAGAATAATAGACTTCATGAGAACTCTAAATATTCCGAGCTTATATTAGATCAGGGTAATGTACAAAAGATCTCGTAGGTCGAAGTGTCATAGAGAGGCAAAGAAAGCATTTCGCAATCTACAATCTACAACCTACTGTTTTAAATATTTCCAGTTTTCAATCAAATATATTAATCAATGTATATTGGAAGAATTCTAGAAAAGGGTGCTTCTGGCTGATAAATAGAGCGAAAACAAATTTTATAGCTAACAGAGATATTATCCCAATAACAGAAAGGTTTGCAACAGTTCAGGTTTTTAACAGTTCTTTTCTCAAATATATGTACTTATCACAAGACAAAAATTAAATTATAAAATACTCATCTTTTGCTTGCCGAGTATGTGTGACTGACTCTTTGGTAATGATACTTCGTATATCCAAGAACAAATTTATAAAATAATGAATGCATCTCTATTTCACCAGAAAATTTACTGGTTTGAATACATGCACATTCTTTTACAGTGCCTTGTATATTTTATGTCTTGTTTTACTTTACCTTAATTAAGATAGAAAGTATGCCAGTATTTTTATTAAGTGTGGTAATTTTTTTTTATACAACGTTGCTTTTTTCAAGAATGCGAGGGTTAAACAAAAATGGGTTCTTTTAGTTTATTAGTTTAATGTAAAATTTTTTAGATAAAGGTAGTAATCATTGCATCCTTATGAAAATTCTTCAATTTTTACATATTTCATGAATACACGTTCAGCTGATCAGAGGGGTTCAAATATACGTATGTCTAGGATTGATTGATATATAACTGTTTGCAGGGAGAATAACCGTGCTCGTTACAGGAACATGATGTTGCATCTTCACACATTCCGTATCAAAATATTACAATTCTGATTATAATTTTTGTACCACCATGTGATTATACCGAAATAAGTTCTTCCGAACATTTAATTTTATTATATATTAAATGTTTATATGGAAAGATAGACCATTTTTCATCTCTAATATGCCTCATCCTCACAGCTAGATTTTTATGGTTTTAAAAAACCTTTTGGACACATACATATTGATGATTAGTAACAATTTGATGAACACTACTAAGCTAACTTATATATTGTGGACAGGCATTGACACCAAGGTTGATAAAAATAGGAACGGTGTGGTAGTGATATAGTATCTGTCGATCTAAAGAAACTAAAATTCTGAAACTTGGGCTTGTTTACATTTGCATATTGTTGATTTATCTTATATAACCACTTAATATAAAGCTATGGAGATTATTTCAAATTAAATCGGAGATTAGACTCAGGTTCAAGCGATTTTTTTGCATGCGTTGATGTAACTGGTTGAGATACATTTAAACAATTCTCGAAAAGTTTGTAGAAGTCGAAAAGCTCAACATATAAGATTGATAAAAGAAAAGGTTAAAAGAATGGTTTATGTGCGAGGCCAGGACGGATTTATAGTTAACTGTAAAGATAAAAATTATATTAAAGCTCTAAGATATTATAAACGGAACAATAATATTTAAAAACTGTTGGTTTTAGGGTAGCAAGCGGGTTCCCCCCCGTTCACGGCGAAATGAGTAAATGTATATATATATATATATATATATATATATATATATATATATATATATATATATATATATATACACCCTGTATATATATATATATATATATATATATATATATATATATATATATATATATATATATACAGGGTGTCTCAAAAGAAAGTTCACATTTAAAAAATCGATTTAAAAAAAAGTCAGGACTTTATTGAAAAAATGTTGATTACATATTAAAATACATTGTTTGGGAATTTATTTTTTAAAAATGATATCGTCCAAATGTCATCCGTTGCGCTCACGGCATTCATTTAATCGAGCACTAAAATTGCCCATGACGGCTCGGCAGGTATTCTCCGTGATGTCTGCCATTTCGTTGCGGATATTTTCTTTTAATTGTGCCAGGGAAGTCGGTTTGTTGGCGTAAACTTTTGATTTGACATAACCTCATAGGAAAAAGTCCATAGGTGATAAATCAGGACTGCGTGGAGGCCAACTTATGTCACCTTTCTTTGAGATCAATTTGCCAGGAAAAATTTCACGCACTCCTGGCAGAGACATGTTGGACGTGTGTGAAGTTGCTTCGTCTTGCTGGAACCATGTTCTTTGGTTATAGCCAGGAAAATTTTGCAGTTTAGGCACGAAGAAGTCGTCTAACATCTCCACATACCGTTCTGAAGTCACTGTTACTGTGCGTTCCCTTTCATCTTCAAAAAAGTACGGGCCGATAATTCCTCGCGCCGACATCGCAGCCCATACAGTCACTTTCGGCGAATGTAGAGGTTTCTGATGTTTGTGTTTTGGATTGCTTGCACTCCAATAGCGACATTTTTGCTTGTTTCCATGACCATTAAGATGAAAATGGGCTTCATCCAAAAAGAAGATGTTGGTAAACGTTGAAAAGCGTTCAGTCATCTGGTTTACGAAGTCAAGCCTCTGACCAGCATCCTGAAGCTTCAATTCTTGCACCAACTGAATTTTATAGGGATTCAGCTTTAAATCTTTGTGTAAAATTCGGAATAATGATGACCTATGCACATTTAAAGCAACAGCACGCTTACGAATCGAAACGTTTGGGTCGTCATGAACAGACTGAGTAACACTCTCTACGTTTTCGACCGTTCTCGAAGACCTCGGACGCCCGGATTTTGATTTATCTAGTGTTGAACCGGTCTCTTCAAACTTCTGGACCCATTTTCCAATAAGCCGAGCGCTTTGCGCATCATTTAAGTGACGAATATGTCGAAAATTGCAGAATTTTCTACGCGCTACAGTCGCCGAATTACCGTTTTTGTAAAACTCACGTACGCACAAAGCACGGTCCGCTCCCGAGGAACGCTCCATAGCGACTCAATTCCCAAGAGCCAGGCTACCGATTGACATACCCCCCGCGCCGCTCGGAATACTTGCGTTCACGCAATAAGCAAAACAAATGTGTACTTTCTTTTGAGACACCCTGTATATATATATATATATATATATATATATATATATATATATATATATATATATATATATATATACTTATATGATAATACTACTTAACTTTAACCCTGCACATTATATTTTTTGGAGGTTCCTCTTGCAGGTTTGCAATTTTAAAAAATAAACAACTTGTTCATGTTGGCGTTTCGCCCATGTAATCATCAATCAGAACTAAATTTATTTCTGCTTGTACCAGAAACATGAATTTTCAAGAAATCTTGTAAAACAAACGTTTTGAAAAAGCTCTTAATCATGGGCGAAACATCAACATAAACAAGTTGTTTATTTTTTAAAATTGCAAACCTGTACCCAAGAGAGGAACCTCCCAAAATATATATATATATATATATATATATATATATATATATATATATATATAAAACGTGTCACAAACTTCAAAACGGCATTGGATATTTCTAGATCGAACTAGTAGGGAGCTTAGGGATTTTTTTTGTAAATTATCCTCTTTTTTTTTGCTTATAAGCTAATTAAATAACCAAATGCTATATATATATATATATATAACAAAAGATTTGTCCCATTTCAATTAATAGCTTACGAAATATTACACTTTAAAATAAGCTATGCTTGTTGGAAAAAAATCTCAGTTCTACATGTATCTTAAGGGGTATATAAGCTGCATATTTCAGGACAATAAATTCATTTTCCTTGATTGACGGTATATCGGTTTAAAAAAAACATCCAAATCGGATGCATAGAAGCCGAGATAATGAACTTTATACAACACTATACGATTTCGAATTTTCAATTTTAGTTTTACATTTTATTTAATAATCGCAAAGGTAGTTAGAATTTAAACACTTATATCTCGTAAGTTAATAATCTAATCGAGATGAGTCTCTTGTTAAAATTATTATTAAACATTTATAGAACACTTGTTGGTCGTGCAGTGTTGGCGCGCTGAGCTGGATTAACAA
Organism: Diaprepes abbreviatus; assembly: GCA_034092305.1. NCBI lineage: Eukaryota > Metazoa > Arthropoda > Insecta > Coleoptera > Curculionidae > Diaprepes > Diaprepes abbreviatus. The sequence continues at coordinate 9,825,346 of JASJET010000200.1, forward strand.
ATTATTGTGCAAAAACTATTTATTCGATGAAGATCATTTCTGGGGGGATTTATATATTTTAATAATGCTACATGAATTATGTTCCAAGGCCCAGAAAATTGACTCAGTTCAAAATTGTTGTTGTGCAAATTTGCAGGGTTTGGGAATTGTAATAAGATAGAGAAATAAATTATATTTTACAATATTTTGCTTTGGGATCAATATTTAAAAACGTATAAGAATGTCATCGATTTTTGACATTTTTCACGCTTCGAGTTCACCCTTTCAGACTGATGCATAGATTACGAAGTAATTTATCTAGAAAATAAAACAATTTCTCGCTATAGAATAGGCTACTTTTGAACTTATTTAAGTATATTACGTTTCCGCTTGCTTACTTCATATTACAGAGTTGCCGGACTATCTGTTTGAATTATTATAGATGATGAAGTTTATATTGCTATTGTGAATTAACCGCGAGGCTATTTATCTCCATTTTGTACTTTATCATGTCTTATAATGTTATACCTCTTATATACATTTTTGAGAAAAATATATAGTATTGTAGATATCTGCGATTAATTAAGGCCCCTACCATATATTGTTGCATATTTTATATTGATTATCTTGACTGCGAAATTGGCAAGGTGTCTGAAATTTCGCAGTTTGACGGAAAGTTATATCAACAATACATACCCGATGTTTCAAGAAGATATATAAGAACTCGATAAACCCCTATAAAATTATACCAAAAATACTAATGATACTAGCTTTATTTATCAAACTAAAATAATATAATTTTTCCTTACATTTACGATTCACTATACCAAAAGATTATTTTACTTAGATATTCATTGAACCAGCTTAGGCTTTCTATTTATAGCTAGCGATAGGTACGTCATTTGCCTGTGAAAACTTTAAACATGCATGCCTCATTTGCACAGCTTTAGCAAGAATTATACATAAATCCTATTAATGGTTTTCCACTGACATACATCTGCGAAGAATATGTGAAAATTTACGTAGTTTGTGCATTTTGGCATGTTTAAAATAAAGATAGACGCACATCCAATCTAGGAATGAATATCATCGTTTATCAAACGAAAAATGTCAGTTGAAAAATAAATTACGTCATATTTCGCTTTTATTGGGGTCATCAGTGCGTAGTAAACTGTGCCTGCCATATCCCATCTTAGTTGCGAGATATTTTTAAAATTATCTTGATAGATACTAACAATGTCTCAGCGCCATCCTAAAGAATAAGCGTACCTTTTTAGTACAAGACTAAATCCACTGAATAAATCCTGAAGGTATACTAGCTTTTAGGTGATTAGCGGTAAAAATAATACCGTAATATTGCTTCTCCAGGCATAAAAATCAAATTTTACTACTTGCTTTTTTCTATGGTAGTTATACTTCATCATCATCTTGTGAATTATTTTAGATTATTGGCCAAGCAAACAATCCAAATTACTAGTAGAAAAGTAAATATTATTTAAAAATCCATTTCGATATATCGATCTTTCTTAAAATAATCTTTTAGTTTTTATTATATTTAACGTTTTATATTAAAATATAGTGAAGCTTTACAAATAAACAATAGAAAATAGGATTATAACTTGTACGAATAAACTAACAATAAGGCGAATTACTTTTTATGAGGATATAAACCTTTCGGATTAAGATTATTTGAAATCGTAAAAATAAAATAATAGGTCAGCGCTCGCTCTTTCCTGGGTAGTCTTAGCAGTTCTTACTATTAATAAAGAATTTCACGGCACATATAATTGAAAATATAGCTATTTTCGTTAATCCTGTTTAAAATTGAATGATCGTGAAATTCTTTTATTTTTATTTATTTTCTTACTGCTTTAAAGTTTTTATAGATATCGTTTTAACTGTTGATGGTTTACAGTCCTGCACCTAGTCAGTTGTTTTCAAGATGGCGGATAATAATTATTTAAATATATTTTTTACATATCACATGTCTAAAACTGACCGAAAAGAAGGAAATAATTTGTCATACTATCCTGAAAATTTGTGACTGTGAACTTTTAGTAGCTATGCAAATACTTGTAAGATTTAAAATCAAAAACGTGTGGCACATGCCATAGATAATAGCGAGCAGTGTAGAGAGTAGGTGTCGTTGAGAAAAATCACACAACAGTTATTATCTTTTGCAACGCACGTTTTTCGTTTTAAATCTTACAAATATTTTCGTAGTTATTACAAATTTATAATCACAAATTTTCAGGACGATGTGATAAATTATTTTCTATTTTTTAGTCTTCAATTTAAAATCGTTTGCAAAATTTGTACCAAACAGACATACAAACAAACATATAGACAAGAAAGCGAGTTAATAATATTCCACTGTTCCAAAGTTTCAAGACTCTAACTCAAGGGGAAGTTGAAGATTGATTCGAACATTTGTACCCAACAGACAAACAGGCAAACAAGAAAGCGAGATAAAAAAAACCTGTTAAAAAAAACAAAGATGATCTTGTAATGACCTTAAAATAAACTTCTGAGATCAGTTTCAAGGTCAACATATTGCATTCTCATCGAGTTTTTACATATGTATTAAATTTCAACTTGATTGGACAATCGAAAATGAAGTTGACCTTAACATGATGCTGAAATATGCATTTCATGCGGGTTTGTATATATGTACCAAATTTTAGCTTGATCAGGTAATCAAAAGTGAAGTTGACCTTGAAACCATCTAGAGATATACGTTCAAGGTCAGTTTCAAAGTCATAATATATATCTTCTTCTTCTTCAAGTGCCTTATCCATTGCGGAGGTTGGCAATCATAATAGCTATTTTAATTTTTGAGGCAGTTGCTCTAAATAGTTGTTTTGAACTGCATCCAATATATATATATATATATATATATATATATATATATATATATATATATATATATATATATGTCATCGAGTTTATATATGTTCCTTTAGTTTCAGTTTGATCGGATAAATGGAAGTGAAGCTGACCTCGAAATGACCTTGAAATAAACGTTCGAGATCAGTTTTAATGTCATAGTATTACTTTGTCATCGAGTTTACATATGTGTACTAAATTTCACCTTGAAATATGTAATCAAAATCGGTTTCATGGTAACAATATGGTATTCTCATCGGAATTACATACGTGTACCAAATTTCATCTTGATCGGGTAATAGGAAGTGAAGTTGATATTGCAATGTACGTTCAAGGTCTGTTCCAAAGTCATAAAATTGCATTGTCATCCAGTTCTGAACTATATTTTAAGTTTCAAGTTATCGGGAAATTAGTTTAAAATTGATTGTAAAATTTGTACCCGATGGACAAACAAACAGACAGACAAGAAAGTGAGTTAACTAAAATGTTGTAAAAAATGACGATTAAGTTTCTTAATGGATTTGATAAAAAAATATGGTTTCAAATTACTGGTACATTTTGTATGCAAACGTTAATTTTTTTATTGTTGAAATGGAAAGCGGGAAAATTTGGCATCCAACGATATAAATAACTTAGGGGTTAAATATCATTTGGAGATCAAATGTGTCTTTGCGGTGAAATCGTAAAAAAATCAGTCTATAGTGCGGAAACAAAGCGTTATAAAGGAGTATTTTTTGTTTTAATAAAAGCATATTGGTTTACAAATAAGTGAAGACATTAATATATATATATATATATATATATATATATATATATATATATATATATATATATATATATATATTCCTTTGACAGATATAACATCTAACAATAGGTTTTTGAATTAGTACAGGAATTCGCATTTCGGGGACGTAACCGATGCTTTTGTTTTTACCGAAGTTGACGATAACCGCGTGAATGAAATTATCTTTAAGATAAAGTCAAATGCTCTGGGAGCTGATGAGATAGATTGTAAGATGCTATTGTTGATCACCCCTTGTCTCACTTCTTATTTAACTTTCATAATTAATAAGTGCCTTTCTACTTCTTCCTTTCCACTACAGTGGAAATGTGCTAATGTATTACCAGTTTCTAAGGTTTCTAATCCCACTGCCATTTCTGAGTTTCGTCCTATTAGTATTTTGCCGACATTGTCTAAGGTGCTCGAGAGGATTATCTATGATCAGATAAGCAAATTTGTAAATTCCAGAGGCATTTTACCATCTACACAGTCGGGATTTCGTCCTTTACATAGTACAACTACTGCACTTCTTAAAGTGAGCGATGATGTGTATGGTGCAAAACACTTTGGATCATACGATGTTTTTTGCAAAATTAGGGTTTCTTTAGCTTGGGGAGGAGAGCAATGGAGTGGTTTAGGAGTTATCTTGGAGATAGAATGCAAAGAGTGTGTATTGGAAATGAGAGGTCTGAATTTGTGACTTTCAATAGGGGTGTACCACAGGGCAGCATTCTTGGGCCGCTGTTATTTTCGCTGTATACAGCTAATTTCTGTAAATTTATGAAAACTTGTCATTCTCACCAATATGCTGATGACTTGCAAGTTTACTGCTCGTTTAATTTAGTCGGTATCGCACATGTTGCACAGCAGATTAATAATGATTTACAGATCATTTTGGAGATATTTAGGGGTCATTGACTGTGTCTGATTGGTAAAAAGTCGAAACTTCTTCTTTTTGGTTTGCACAGCCAACAAATTGTAGAGAGTAATATTTTTAAAATCAAAATTGACGATACAATGTTGACGCCGTCGGACTCTGTCAAGAACCTGGGGGTAATGTATGACGCACAACTTCGCTTTAAGGCACATACCTCGAATTTATTGCAAGGTGTTATTATAAACTAAAAATTCTTTATATGCATAAAGATGTCTTAACAACTGATATAAAGTTGAGACTCTGTGACTCTTTGATATTGTCTTTGGTATCATACTGTGACGTTGTATATTGGCCAGCACTTACATTACGTGAGAGGAATAGTCTCCAGGGGCTTCAGAATGCCTGCCTTAGGTTTTGCTACAGTATGAGAAAGTTCGATCATGTGACACCTTTATTTCGGGCATCCCGATGGTTTATTTTAGAGTAAAGATTCTTTATACATTTAGCAACCCTTGTTCATAGGATTATGTTGACAGAAGCACCTTCTTATCTATCTAATAAATTAATTCGTGGCAGTGATATTCATAGGAGACAAACACGTTATAGTTCTAGGTTCATTGTCCCGAAACATAGAACTGCCCTTTTTCAGAGATCTTTCAGATATAATGCAGTGAAAATTTATAACTCACTTCCTAAGGATGTCGTAGCCCTTAAGAATGTCGCTAGTTTCAAAAGAGCTGTTAAATTATTTATTATTGATACGCGTGGTCGGGTGCGGTGATTTTCTGGATCACTTGCATTTAAAACCCCAAAAGTGTGAACATGAATGTTTTAGAATTTACATTTTTATTTTTCCTCAAATAATTTTATATCTTAGATTATATTTACTTTTAGTTTATCTTAGATTTAATTTAAGAAAACAAACGGTTAGATGAGTAGCTATGCTAGATCTCGCCGTCCATTATTGTATTTGTTCAGTTTATATTTTTGATGCTCATAAAAATACATTATTATATATATATATATATATATATATATATATATATATATATATATATAAACTTATTAAAACAGTAATGAATAAAGTCTTCACTGTAGCAAGTTGAGCGTATGTAAAAGTTGTCTCTAAAGTGTTTGCGGAAAACGCTAGTGTAAAATCCTGTAGCTGAAATATGAGGATTTAGCCCAAATTACCTTGGTGCAAAAGTTGATAGTTTCCAAAAGACAGAGTGTGAAAGTTATCATTTTTTTTAAACCTTCTTGCATATATTTGTCTTAATACAAATAACAGCTTGATTTGCAGTAACTTTGATACCGGACCGGGATATAAATCAAGATCTTAATACAATTTCCATGTACATTGTAGAGGGCGCCACCAGCAACACTGTGTCTACATCTAGAGCTTAATAACTTTTTTGTGCCTCGGTATATTTCTAATTAAAAATTCTTATTCATTCACGTCTCTTATCCAAAAAAGTTATATCCAGTTATTATTGATCCTGTCATTTTACCACCTTGTTTTAATGGTTTGAATTATTTAGAACACCTAGGATATCTTCAGAATTTATTGGATGGTCTTCCACTGGCTACCAGACAAAAGATGTGATTCATGCATGATGATGCACCCCACACATCACAGTAAATATTAGAAGTCATTTAAATAACAATTTCCAAATTCTATGGGTTCACAGAGGAAATGATGCATCTGCAAATTGGCCACACCACTTGCAGGATTTAACGCCAATGGGGAACTCAGAATCATATAGTATACAATACTGTGGATCTACAAACACTGAGGAACAATTACGAATATAAAATTTAGTAAATACTTTATGCTTTGATACAGAGATGACGGAAAGGGTGTAATTCAACTTTAAACCTAGAATTAATCTTTGTGGACATGAAAACCCAGGTTATTTTGATTATTTGCTTGCAGTCTAATTAAAAAATTAAATAAATAAACTTGTTCTGTTTATTTATTCAGCCAGGAGAGTATGAAATCCTAAATAAAGACTCTACAGAAAAGTTCCAAAAAGAAATTAAACAAGAAATTAACCAAGCACTCAGCATTGTATCACAAAAAGACAAATTTAAACTACTTACAATGAACCCTCAAATACCTCAGTTATACTCACTAATCAAACTACATAAAGTAGATTATCCAATAAGACCAGTGGTATCTTACATGTCTGCACCAGCATATAATGTCTCTTCATTCCTAATAGATAAAATAAAACACTTTTGCAACTTTACACCAACATATAGTATAAAAAATTCAATGGAACTTGTCAGTAGAATAAAAACCCTAACTTTACCAAACTACTATCTTTTGATGTTAAGAACTTATTTCCAAGTATTCCACCAAAAGAAGCCCTCTCTTTAGTAGAAAATATTTTGAGCAAAAATAAAGTAAACTTGATTATAAAAAACGATATTTTAAACTTATTAGCAGCTTGCCTTAACCAAAACTATTTTGCGTTTAATGATAAAGTCTACAAAAGCAAAGAAGGATTGATTATGGGTAGCCCTTTAAGCCCACTGTTAGCAGGGATTTTTATGGACAATATAGAAAAAATAATATTTAATAACTACATAAGCCAACATTTCTTGTACTGGTTGCAGTTAACAATGGTTACTTACCACCAATGGTCAACTCAATTTTAACAAAAAAATTAAAAAAGAAAGCCACACAAGAAGTTTATCCTATAGCACAAGAAAATAAAAAACGCAACTTTATCGCTTTAACATATGTTAAATCATCAATTAAAATTAAAAAGTTTCTGAATAAAAAAGATATTGAGGTAGCCTTCAAAACAAATAATTCAATAGGAAAACGCTTAAAAAATTATAAAACAAAAACAAATAAAAATAACAAGTCTGGGGTCTATAAACTTAAATGCGAAAGTTGCCCAAAAGTATATATAGGCCAAACAGGCAGATCGTTTAAAAAAAGGATTCAGGAACACAAAAATAATTTTTTACACAATAAAAACAGTTCTTCATACGCAAATAATTTAATAGAACAAAATCATCAATTAGAGGATAATTTTGAAATTCTCCACATAGAAAGGAAAGGTTATAAACTGAATTTCTTAGAAGCCATAGAAATAAATCGATTGAAGAACACAGGTAATCTATTAAATGAGCAAACAGATATCAACACCTCACCCCTGCTAAATATCTTTTAACAAAAACCAGTGTGGATTGCCCAATAATTTAAATAATAAGTAATAAAATGTAAATTAGGGTATTGCACTTATTCATTATTGTAAATCTAGGTATATGTTTTTCAAGTAACCAAATATTTTGTCATTTAAAATAGAACTTCTGATGAAGCTACAGTGTTAGCGAAACGCGTCAAGTTTTTTAGTTGAATATAGTGGAAATTTCACAAATATTCGTCTTTTATTCATCACAGAAATTTTTGCTAGCGTTTATGCAGACCTCTTAGAGACATTCTGTATATGTCGACATCATTGAAATATTAATCACATTCTTATAAAATTTTGTAAACATAGGAATTAATTAAAGTATGACTCGCACTTAATTTAAGGATAATTTTGCGTTTTCATATTTGGGCCTTATTCCTCAAATAATAATTTTCTAAAGGGTCTTATTTGTACAACTAAGTATTCTGCGATGTCTGTTCTCTCGCTTTTTGTTGTTTTACTAAGATTTAAAATCTCTGGAGAAAATTTTGCGACCTTATGTATTTGGGTACCATGAATTAGGTGTTTTAAATGACTTAATGAAAAGAATCACACAAACATTTTAAAATAATGATCAAATAAATTGATTTATTGGGAAAAATAAATTCTGTAAATATTTTTAGACACACTGACTGTGGAAAAAGTAAATCTTATATTTAAATATTAAATTTATCATGTAAATGTAATATTAAACTTAAATTTTATTTCTGTAACTACAGTTACATAACTAATAATTAATAACTAACTATTCGAATCCTGCCAAGAGAAATACGAATTCAAAGTGTTAAGATGACTTGCAAAAGGCTCTTTATAATCAATATAATGGGGCTCGAGGGGGTTCTTAAATTCAAATCGTTATAGTTTATGTTCCAAAGGTTACAGGATTTCTGGACTTTCCCATTTGTTTGAAAGTTCTGTTTGGGTTTCATTAAACTGATAAGCCATTTAGGTCGGTTCACTTATTTGTTATTATAGTAGTATCCCTTAGTCACTTTATGGCGTTAAAATCTTTTAGTAATACAGGAAATAATACGATCTTGGCTGATTTATCAAGTAAAGAGTATATTTCATTAATTTTCAGACCATTTGTTCAATGGGCTTTCTGATTCTATTAAATATGTCTTGGAAATTGTTGTCATCCTAACAAATTTCAGCAGAAAAAAGCATATTTATTTATTTTCTGAAAGAAATATATTCATATTTTTTCAAAAAATTTAAACTAAATCAAGATATTTTTACGTTTCATCACGTGATGGAAGATGCGCTACGATCGGTTGGAACTTTGGTGACATCACATATAATTAAAATTAGACCGTGTCAAATTGGAACTATTATCCGACGTTTCGCCTACGATTAAACGAGGCATCTTCAGGGATCTTTACTACAGCGTCACAATCGATTACCACGTGTGATATAGACTGTAAACTGCATCTCTATTAATATTATTTGGATTTTACATTAAAAATGTGACCTGAGCAATGCTGGTGTTCAGCTACTGCAGATTGTGCAATTTGTTTTTTTTATACATTTTTCATGTTCCTTAAGCTTAGTGGATATAGACCGTCCTGTTTCACCTACATAAATTTTATCAAAAGGGCAACGTATTTGTTTGAAGGTCATAGACAATGATGTTTCTTGCGAGGTAGTAGATATCTGTTGGACTTCCATTGTCTTTATTTTTTGTTGAATATCACAACGTTTCGGCCAGTAGTTATCTCTAGCTGTTTTCAAGTGAAACTAAATAAATCCCTTAGCTACATGACTATTTATACTAAAAGTAAATGCAGTGGAGTGTGACTGAGATGGGTGCAGTCATGCCTGCTACGGTAAAATCCCATTATTTTTTTTTATGCTGCATTTAGTTTTAGTTTACAAATTTTGAAGAAGTGGTTTCCACATTTCTCTTATATCTAGAGATGGTTTACTAAAACAACTCGGGTTCTGATATATAACCGCGGCTTCTTTGAATTTCCGTTTTCTCCAATGTTGTTCTTGGTGTAGTATTTTAGCTTCAGACCATTTTATGTGGTGTCCATGAGTCCAAGCATGATTGGCGGCACCAGATTTTTCTGTTTCTCCTCGAGATGTACATTTTTGGTGTTCTTTGATCCTTACGTCAAGAGGTCTCTTTGTTTCGCCAATGTAGGAATTGCCACATTCACATGGTATCTGATATACACAGTTCTTCATGTCCCTTTGAGTTGTTGGTTTGACCCTAGTGAGCCGACTTCTCAGAGAGTTATTTGAATTGAAAACAACGTTGATTTTATATCGTTTTCCTATCCTTCTAACTTTTTCTGAAATGCCTTTAACATAGGGGATGTTCAATACTGGTTTTCGTTCTTCATTCGTTGTCGATATTGTTCTATTTCTACGTTGTTCAAGAAATTTATCCACTAAATATACTGGGTTTTCGTTGGCTGTCAGATCATTTTAATATAATCTATCTCTTCATCAAGTTCTCGTTGGAGTTGCAGAGAATTTAGGCTCTATCTACGAGATTTCTTATAATTCCTTGTTTGGTATTGTTGGAGTGATTAGATGAATAATTAAGGTATTGTGTGTAAGGAAGTCCAACAGATATCTACTACTTCGCAAGACCAACGTATCTTGTAAACGCCTTCTGTTTGAAATGGAATTGCGTCCTTTAGAGACTTCAAACATTATCCAACTTTCTTACGTGTGTTGAAAATTGTCTGAATGATTGATTTTTGGAGCAATCTGGCAGTCTTGTCGGTGGTTTCGTGTATGTAACGTAAGACAACACTGTCCATAGGAGGTTCATTTATAACATTTTGTTGAGGAGTTGGGTTTTTATATTTATTAATGGAACGTCTTATATCTTCAGCGCAATATCCACTGCCGCTCAGAGCATTAGTCAGTTTTTCTGTTTCTGTAATTGTTCTTCACATATTGAAAGTGCTCTACCTTCTGATTTGCTCGTTTCAGACCAACCAGAGTACATCTCCTGTCATCCTCAGTGTGTGACATAGGTAGTTTAAGTCACTTAGCTCATATTGAAGAGCTGTCAAGAGATATCTAAATCTGAGGAACTATCAGCGTCAGGGGTGATTATTAATGGTTTAACCACTGCCTCAAATGAATGTCCAAGTCCCACACACCTTGTTCTTCTTTTTTAACATAATCGACACACCTTTTCCAATTACTGACCATCAGGTTAGTAATTGCTTTGCCCAATAATATTTTGACATCTGCTAATTTGAATGTTTTGGCTTTTCGTGCCATTTCACTCTTTATTTGCTCTCATACTAATTCGAATGGGTTAAGTTCATAATGGTACGGAGGCAGTCTTAACACTTTTTATTTTTTTCCCGAGTCTTTTCATCAACAGCATATTTAACATATTTTGATTCTTTACCCTCACCTAATCTGGCAACCGCACTTTAAATATTGTTTCGTCAAATTTAATGTTTCTTGAGAGGAGCCTTTGGCTCCTTTTTAGAAGCAGAAGTTGGAATTTTTTCTTGGTATTGACTATGGTACGGAGCATTGCCCTTTACAATTAGGCGTGGATTTACTTCAATGGTTATGCCTACGTTCGTCTCATCATTGAACTGAGCTAGTACTGGGCGCGATTAGAACTTGAATGGGTGACCGCTTCGGAAGACCGTGTGACCATGGTTCGAAATCCATTCACACGACTTTAATCCAATTTTTTTTTAACTCAAAATGAAAATAAATTTTATGCAAACAGACAACTTTCCCGTAGTAAATGCACTTAGAATTGAACCTTTCTTTAAAAATAATTCTGATTTTTATGCTTCGTAACTCAGGTATGTAATAATGTCAATGAATTATTCAGAATTTACTTATTCAGAGAAATCACTCAATACCCATACCAAAAACTACATTACAAAATCACAATTTAGGTCATGTAAACAATAAATTTCTACATGATTATAACAAATCTCTTTGGCTTTAAGAGATATTTATGGAGACGATGCGTTTGTTTATGAGCAAAAAATTCCGCACCATCCCAGTTCATTAGAACTTCTAACACCATTTCTTAGAGAAACAAAAAGAAACAAAAAAATTATAAATGCGAATTTTTAAAATATCAGAGTGACATATTGGTGTCTTGCAGTATTCGTTGCACCATTTTTTGATGGGACAAAATGCAGACGTTAAAAAAGATGTAAATGAATTTGTAGAGTTGATGAGGAAGTACTTTCTATAGAAAATTTAGCATTTCATTCCTATCAATAAAAGAAAAATAATGTTTTGCCCTAGAAAAAATAATTTCGGATCCATAGAGATTTCGTGTGATGAATTTTTAGATATGGAACATTAGTCAACATGTGTAACAGCTCAACGGTAAGCTATTGAACCAATACAAAAACACAAATATACTTACATTAAAGTGTCCTTTGCACACAAAAACCACAGAATTAGCACCAATACATCTAGGACTTCTACAAGCTAATTCTAACTACAGTTTTCGCTTTTTAATGCCTTGGTTATGAACGTTGATGTGCACTACTCATCATTCATAAACCATTCTATAACAACATATAAATATCTCAAGAAATTAAACAAACCATCGTTTAGCCTTGCTTTGTTTACTATGAAGTAAGATCATACGTTTCACGTGATCAACGCCATTACATAAATTGCTTTTTAGCACGCACGCTCAAATTTTCCAACAGTAGTCAACTATGCTACTTAAAGCATAAATCTTTCAAATCTTTCAAGCTACTTAGTTTTTATTTATCGCCATATTATTATATATTTAAAATGCATATTTTAATTATTAAATAATTAAGTTTATGAAATAATATTTTGATTAACAATTAAAAAACGGAAATTATTTTTATTTGGTTAATTTGTCACTCCCTAAATAAATCTGTGGCTTGGGACCCTTTGCCTATCTGCTTTATGACACTATGTGGTTTAACAAGGGATAAAATTAATGGAAGAAAATTGGATGATTAAAGTCATCGTTAAAATATTCCTCAACAAATTTTCCTCAACTAATTTGTGTAAATGAGTCATTTTTTATTTTTTACTAAATAAAGAAAGGAAGTTTACTAAATTAGAATTTCCAAATATTCTTTATTTTAGACCTGATTTTTGAGGTTTAATTTATGCTTAAAATTTTTCTTTTCCTTCTGCTGTCTGCAAAACGTTATATAATAGCATAAAAAATTAGGAGAGATCTCGAAAAGATTTTTTATTGTATGTGGTGATTATCTATTGTGTTCGTTACTAGAAAAAAAGAAAACTTATGTATTTCCAATGTAATAAATAAAAACTATGCTGGTATCTAGTTATTGTGTTGTTTGGTGATGAGAAGATAGTTCATGTTCCTTCAATCGTAGTGATTTTAAATCATCTGCGCCATATATTCCCTGATGCAGTACAGTCAGTCAGTTGATTTACATAAATTGGAACGTAAGTTTATTGATCTAATTGTTTGTAATATCGTTCTTGGCATCTTGGTAACATTGTACCTTCTCACTAGCAGTACGAAGATGATGTTAATGTACCTTTGTCTAAAGTATTTTGACTGTTCTCTGCCTACTTTCAATATTCATTTTATTTCATTTCACGATTCCAAAAAATGAGTTGAGTGTGGAGCATGCGTAAGTATCTAGTGCTTTAAATTTATTTTTACTTTTTAATTTAATTCGCGATCCCCGCCTTACCCACCTTATGAACTTGTATATTAGTTCGGTTTCATAGTTCGTTGATGAATTATTTTTGCCTATCCTGTCTCTATTAGGGCAATGATCTGAAACTTCTGCTTCTCACTTGCTTTTGATCATATCTTTGGTCTAGTTATGTTTCTTCTTCTTCTTCGGTTGCCGTCCTCATTTAATCAAGGCTGGCGATTACTATGGAATATTTTTCTATATTTTGAGCAGACCTTATTAGCTGCTCAAAAGGTCAGTTTGCCGGTTGCAGATGTTGCGTAGCCTAGACAATTTTTCTCTACCACTTCTCTTTTAGCTTCTATTTTTCCTTTAATTATAAATTGGGAATACGTTATTTCACGTTACGCATTAGGTATTTAAGATATGGAAATTTCCTAATTTGTGGATTAGTCCTCTCTCTGTACCTTTTCTACAAAGAACATCTCTATTAGTCATCTATGTTATCCATCAAACTTTTAGAATTACATACACGCAAATACACTTAGCTTTTAAACGCTTCTAACTTGTTCATTAGCACCAATGTTACAGTTCCATACAAAAGAATTGATCATCTATACTATCTTACTACTCTGACACGTGTTTTCATCTTGATATTTGATTCTGATGCTCAATGTATTATTTGATTTCTGTGTTCAAATCCAAGGATTTCTCTATTCAGGGTCCCCAATATTTAAATCTGTACACCAGTCCCACCATTTGTTCTTCTACTGTTACAGAAATTAGTAAATTTTCATATCGTATTCTAGGCAGGTTATGTATAGTTACCATAATAGGCACTAAAATCTCATATCTAACTCTGATATTAAAATCGTATTATCAGCAAACCTTATGTTATTATTAATTTTAACTTTGGGTTCATTTTCTGCAAATGTCTTTCTAAATATTGCTTCTGAATAAACGTGAAACAGAACTGGAGGGAGAATGCAATCTAGTCTGATACCTTTCTCGATATCAATTTTTTTAGATACTTTGTCCTCAATCAAGATCTTTGCTACTTGGTGTCAGTAGAGAACCTTAAGAATTATGATGTCCTTCTTATCTGGATCTAACTATACACCAATTCAATGAGTGTAATATGTTTTACTCTGTCAAAGGCATTTCCAAAGTCCACAAAGCATTCAAACATACGTTTCTACTATTCTGGGCCATTACTTGTTAACAGAAAATAACATTTCTAGTACTTACTTCATCTTAATAGCCAACCTGTTCTTCTTTGTTCCTAATTTTTTAAATTTTGTTTCATTATTTATTATTTTCAGTAAAATTTTTAGAGCACAGTTCATTAGAGCAATAAGTCGCAAGTCGCTAGTGACTACTCATTCTTGAACTCGGAATAAATGTTTAATGAAGGCAGATCTCCGGAGTCTATCCACTGTTGCAGATTCTCTTGATTTGTTAAAAGTTCGAGATTTTCTTTTTCCATAAGCTTCTGAATCTCAGAGCTTAGACGTGGTTCGCGACTTTTATTATTCTTTAGCTGCTTCATAGATAGTTTTACTTCTCCATTAAGGATTCCTGGATCTTCCTCTAGGGTAATTTTTTCTAAGAGGTGTACTCTAAAACGTTTGTATAGGGTTGAAATATAATTTTTATATTTCTTTCTTTTTTTTTTTTAAATCTAGGCGATCGTTCCTTTATAGTTTTAACATATATAGTGTGAGGAGTGTATTTTCTAATTTGACCACTTAGTTTCTTTACATGTTAGTGAAGTCGGTGACTGTTGTAATAAAGGTGCAACATTCAATTCTTAGATTTAGCCAAATGGCTTTCGCACTCTATTTAGGGGAATATTCACTCATCCTAGAAATGCTGGGATATCAAATAGATTGAGCTCTGTGGTCTGCTGCGTTTCCTATAAACGTTCTGACAGTTCAAGTGCTCGCTAAGGCTTAATTCCTTGAAATAAACCCGAAGCCACTTTGGTATCACGCCTGTTGTTTCTAGATTATCAGATTTACAAGCCAAATGGCTTCGCACCCTCTCCAGGAATTATTGATTCATACCAGGTATACACAGACACCAAAAGTATGAGGCGCTGTGGGTCCTAGGTGGTGTGGTTTTCTGTATTTCCTACAAACTTTCAGACGGTCCGCGCAGTTGCAAGGAGAACTGCTTTCTGAATGGTTTATGCAGATGCTCACTAAGCCCCAGTTCCGTGATAAGCTGCAGGAGGTTCTCTGGTATCACTTCAGTTGTTGATAGTATTATGAAAATCGTGTGGAAGCTGTTCATTTCTCACTGTCTGTGGATTTGCACCTCCTGATTTCTGTAATTGGCGATCTTTTCATTGTATTTTGGTCTTAAGTTGTTGTTATTAGGCATATCAATGTTAATTAATGAGCAACTGATCTGTTAAAATCGTTCGGTCCCAATACAACTTGAACTCGTTGTTTTCAAGAAATGATAGAGTTATTTTTATTATCATTATTAAATGTTATGTTTTAACTGAAGAATTTTAATAGATTAATGATTACAGTTTTGAAATAGTATTGTCGTTAAAAATTTATTTAAAAAATGTTAGTTAATATTTTAGGATATTAAATAAATTCCTCCCGAAATTATTTTTTTTTCAAAATACCTACAAAGTACTTACATATTTTATATTTTCAATTAAACTGAGGTCTTAAGATACAAGAAATTTCCGTTTGGAATTTATTCAACTATGCCAAAGAGAGCAGAAAGTGGATAAAATGCCTTTTAAACTTTCATAAGGTATTTCTTTGGAGTCAATTTCAACTATATCACATTACATTTTTGTTGCCGTATCACTGATGCCGGAGGTAATGGTACATACATTTTTAAATCTTTTACAGTTTTAAACTGGGTCATAAAGGAGTTTAAATTTCGATTTTTAGTAATCTTGTTCTTCATCGGATATATCAAAAAAATACGTGTTTCTACAACTATTATATTTATGAAAATGTATTTTTTAAAGATATGGGTGAATTAGAAGTATCATTAATTAAATGTTTTTGATCAACCGTTGAAGAACAATTCTGATAATGAATAATTTTATAAACTAATTGGAGAAAAGAATATGATCATAGTAATAATGTAAAAATAGTAATAAATGATGATGTTTTGTTAGAACAAGTATATAAGTGGGTACAATGATATAAATGAAAAAATAACGACGCATCTCTGTCAAAATGAGTATATCTATTAATATTTTATGAATATTTCCCTACATAGCACTACATATCATTTTCGCTAAAATTGGTTTAGCAGAATCCAAGATGTAGCTTAAAATATGACGTGTGGGGACAGAGATTATAAATTTATTTTGTCACGGTTAAAAATTTATCTTAAATTTAATATAGTTAATTTGGTTCATGTTACCTTCTTTTTGCTAATATTCACGTTTTGGGCAGCACTATATCATTGTTATTTCTCTTTTCTCTTTCGTATAACAGCCTAATATTCGTTGCATTTTTGAGACCTATTGCTTTTCGAGCCATTCCAAATTTCACTCCCTTGCAAATTTTCTTCCCAACTTAATTATTTTCTTTATCTTTCAGTAATTTGCCTATAAGAAATACAGCCCTAATTAAAATTCTTTCATAACTTGTATTTTTAGGTCGGCAACTTTACGGCACTGTTTTCGGTTGTTTATATTGAAATAGCATGTTGTTATTTACCTTTTTATAACATATCTTTTTGTGCTGATTATTTTAAATTAAATTGTTACATTTATCTATCTTAGTCACAGTTTTCCGAATTTGTATTTGAAGTATTCTCAAGGGTTTGTTTACATTTTTGTTGGGGTTATGTGACCTTTTCAGCTGACGTGTAGGCAAATTTGCATCCTTTTAGGCCTTTGCATTTTGGGAGGAAATTTGGGCGAGTAACTAATACCATGCTTGTTAATGGCTGAAGGAGAATTTTTATTTCCTATTTTTTGCTATTTAAGCTCACTATTTTGAGCTATCATTCTTTTGTTGAGTTGCTACTTGTTTAAGGTCTCTTTTGTCCCGCGCCCTATGTCGAGGGAAACAGAAGCTCATGTAGCGCAGATTTCGGGCTCCTTACAAAATGGCGAGAATTTAACTGTCTGCTACTTTTTCCTGTGAAATTTTGTATTGTGGAGTCGAGAAATTTCCATCCCGATTTATTGCCGCGATCCTGCGGGTTTTGATGGAAAACTTCTCTTGCGTGCCTCGATGGCATTGTGGTGATTTGTGTGATTTAGTATTTTTTGTGGCTAGTTATCGAGGTACGCCCTAGAAGCAGAGATTTTTTCGGCCCCTTGACATTATCATCAGGAATCAGTCTGACCCCAGAAAATCGGGGTCCACCCTTAGGGGCATAAGCAATTCACCCTTAGGGGCATAAGGAATCCACCCTTTGGGGTCAAGGATAGGACTCAGATCCATCCTCTGGGGTAGTAGTATTCCCGTATCCACGCTCCGGCTAAATTCCACCATAGAAGCTAGAAGAAGTCCAGATTAACAACAACTCAGGACTTCTCCATCATCAAGATTAAGAGTACTAATATAAACATTTCTTTCTTTTTAACATCTTCGAGTTTCATTTATCCCACCACTTCTTGTCGTGTACATTTAATTTAATCATTTTTTTTTTGTTATTTTGGTGCAGAAAGTTATAGAGCTAGGTTGGACGCTAGGCCCGAATAACAACGTAGGGAGTTTCCGAGTTTATCCGGCTAAAAGTCGGTGGCGCTATAATAAATACCCACCCCTACTCTGCGGCATAGGGGCTGGCTCGACACTTGGCTAACTGGTGCCGCCTCTAGCTTCAACTCTGCTCTGCTCGTTCAAGACAGCCTTTCTATCGTTTTTGCGCCTATAAATAAATACCAGTGTAGCAATTTTCTTAATGTAATGTGGCGGAGTTATTATAGCGGGCCAAAGTTAAAGCTTTAAATACAAAATAATTCGATACATTTTTGTTCGTAAACAGTTGTATTCTAAATCTATTTGCGCTAGATCTTTGAATTTTCTTTGATCATCAATCTATGTAATCAGTTTTCAATTTACCTAAGACTCTCCTACAATATATACGAGTATATTTAAAACAAACCTACCCTTTTTGAGAGCTACTCTCTTTAGTCATATTGTATAACAGCGAGTGACTTTTCTAATTCTGGTTCGACCTTTTGTATATAAAGTATTGTTAAGATTTTCTGTTGTTATTTTTTTACCTCGTTTGAATAAAAATATCACATTTCACTAATTACTTTCAACTCTTTAACAATTACTTGTTTACCTTTTTACTGTTAAATTACTCCTAAAATTTAAATCTTATTCTTCATATTTATATATATACCTATAGAATATATGCGATTAAAAGTATAGAATTCTTCTGGAAACATAACTAACAATAATGACTCATCGACATAATATTTCCATAAGGATATGTCCAAACTCAGACACTTTTTCGTTACAATATTTTTATGACACGTCCGAATTCAGATAGATCCTATTTTACAGAATTTTCTCGTTCACCTTCTAGAATGATATGGAAGTCTCATCTAAGAAGTTTTGAGATATTGTTTTATTAACATGAACTTTTTTGCGAAGTAGTAGATATCTGTTGGACTTCCATTGTCTTTATTTTTGTTGAATATCAAACCACAAAAATTCAACAATTCAATAAAAATAAAGACAATGGAAGTCCAACAGATATCTACTATTTCGCAAGAAACATCGTTGTCTATGACCTTGAAAAAAACATGAACTTGCCCTTGTATATAAATATTTCGATGTGATGAGTCACCTTTATTATAATGTGCTGAAAGAAATATTATATAGAGGAGTCATATTTCTAGATAGTTCTCAACTTTTATGAAGGTATATTTCTTGTTATTTCTAGGAAGTTCTCTAGGGCTAGCTTATGAGGTATAAGACAGTTGTATAGTTGTATTTGAATAGTGAAGATATTAAGAAGCAATAATTAAATAGTTGTGATTTAGCTGTGTTAAGAAGTAGTTAATATATTATTGGAAGTATGGTAGTGAAAAAAACGTTGGGTTTTTTATCCAGTAAGAAAATAAGTTAGAGGTAAAAGGTGAAATTTGTTGAGAATGAAAAGCAGACGTCATTTCATTCTTTAATTGGTATAACTATTTTACATATATTAGGAATCTAAATGAAAATTAAAATATGAAAATAAATACTCTGTTAATTTACCCCAAGCCTCAACTTGTCGTGTTCTCTTTGATAGCGCCGTGTCATAAAGAAGGGGGACGTAAATTTATTCATTTTATGGAAATATTGAACTTGTGATGGTGTATTGAGATTAAAGAAGCAGCATGAACTTCACCAGGTATGATGTGTACGGATGAGTGGCCCTCAGTGGCGTAGTTACCGGGGTTGCAGGAATGGCAGCAACACTCGGCGCTGAGCCACATTAAGTACCGCAGGCCCTATCCCAATCCTACTATTTTACTACTGCAAATGAATTTTGTAAGCTACAATATAGATTCCAAAAATAGATGAAAAATAAGTAAAGAAAAAATTTTGTGCCTTGCGATTTACTTTATCGGCCAAGTCTTGAACCCACTTTTATAAAGATTCATTAAACCATAATACAGTACAGGGTGAGTCAACGATTGGATGAAGTAGGTTTGTGCCTTTTCGGTGAAATTAACAAAGAAACTATATTTATTGTTTGATACAGTTTATTTTTACGCAGATTTTAAAAATATTTAGGACTCTACAGGGTGAGCCAAAAAACTAGGACAGCATAAAGTTGTATTTAAAAAAATTTTTAAATAGAACACCCTATATACGAATCATATTTTCGATTTAGCTTATAATTTTAAATCTTTTTTATTAAAGGTTTACTATAACAAAACTTTATAGTTTCTGAGATAATTAAGTTTAAAGAAAAAAAGTCACATTTTCAACCATCAATTCAATCCTAAATAACGTTTTCAATTTTGTGACAAATATATTCAAATTTGGAATTTAGCAAGGCCAAGGACAAGTTAACATAATTTTTACCTAATATTTGCAATAAAAGCTACAGGGTGTTGAACACATCGGCTCAAATTTGAACAAGTTTAAATAAATAAATATCTTTTTTTTTTAAATGGTACACCCTGTATATTTTCATGTTATTTAATAGAGTAATAAAAACCCTAAAAGTTTTGTTCAATATATCCTATACCTATTTATAATAGTTTTTGAGATATTTCAGTTTTTCTTATTTTCCATACTTTTTTACAGAAATAGTCTTCATTATCATAGTAGCCATGGCAAAAACATTTTTCTGTGTGTCAAATTTATAACCGCAATCGCTTCTTTTGGTTTTTATGTAGTGTAGTTTGTTTTTTTTTGCATTCATCTTATATTGATTTATACAATAGGAAAGGCTCAAAAAAATTGCCTTCTTGCTCAAAGAATTTACAAAATGAAGTATCCTGATCGACGCCAGCCTAATACCCATACTTTTCAAAACTTAATGCAAAGATTTGATTCTTCTTGTACTGTTGATTATCCAAAACGTAAAGTGGTCAACAAACCAGTAACTAATGAAGAAAAAGAACTACAGGTATTGTTAAATGTTCAGGAAAATCCTTATATTGGTAGCCGTCAGTTAGCAGCATTATGTGAAACATCACAATCCACCGCTAATCGTACTACCAAGAAATATAGATATCATCCATATCACATGGAATTACACCAAGAATTGCATGGACAGGATTTTGAAAGTGGTGTAAACTTTTATCGTACAATAAATGCGGAGATTCAATTAAATCCAAATCTATTATGCAAGGTAATGTTTAGTGATGAAGCTACTTTTAGAAGTAACGGTGCCTTAAATAGAAGCAACATGCATTATTATGCCACAGAAAACCCATTTTGGATTAGAGAGGTGCAACATCAAAACCACTGGTCATTAAACGTTTGGTGTGGTATTCATCATAATCGAATGATTGGACCCTACTTTTTTAGTGAACCACTAAATGGCCATAGTTACCTGAACTTTCTACAAGAAGAACTATCCCAACTGCTTCAAGGTCTCGATAGGGATGAGCTCGACAGTATGTGGTTCCAGCACGATGGTGCGCCTCCGCATTACCATCGTGAAGTTCGTGCGTTTTTGGACCAACGATATCCGCAAAAATGGATTGGACGTGGGGGTTTCATTGAGTGGCCACCAAGGTCTTGCGACATCACCCCATTAGATTTCTTCTTATGGGGTTATATTAAAAATAAGGTGTATGTTAATCCACCAACAACAGTGGAAGATATGCGAAACAGGATTAGGGATACCTGTAGAACAATAACGCCACTAATTTTGTCCAGGGTCCGAGAAAATCTGCAAAAAAGACTAAATTTGTGCATTGCACAAGAGGGTCGTTTATTCGAACACTTATTAAAAAGAAATAATTAATCTCAGTATTTAATAGGTAATTTTTTTGTTTCAATTTAGTATAAAAGTAAATTTTTTCACATTATGTTTAATTAAACTATTGCCATTGTAATATAACGAATAATGTATTTCATCATATTTAGCCACATTCTGTTTGTTTCTGTAGTTTCTTTTTATTATTTTACATGGCTACTATGATAATGAAGACTATTTCTTTAAAAAAGTATGGAAAATAAGAAAAACTGAAATATCTCAAAAACTATTATAAATAGGTATAGGATATATTGAACAAAACTTTTAGGGTTTTTATTACTCTATTAAATAACATGAAAATATACAGGGTGTACCATTTAAAAAAAAAAGATATTTATTCATTTAAACTTGTTCAAATTTGAACCGATGTGTTCAACACCCTGTAGCTTTTATTGCAAATATTAGGTAAAAATTATGTTAACTTGTCCTTGGCCTTGCTAAATTCCAAATTTGAATATATTTGTCACAAAATTGAAAACGTTATTTAGGATTGAATTGATGCTTGAAAATGTGACTTTTTTTCTTTAAACTTAATTATCTCAGAAACTATAAAGTTTTGTTATAGTAAACCCTTAATAAAAAAGATCTGAAATTATAAGCTAAATTCGTATATAGGGTGTGCTATTTAAAAAAATACAACTTTATGCTGTCCATGTTTTTTTGCTCTCCCTTTAGAGTCCTAAATATTTTTAAAATCTGCGTAAAAATGAACTGTATCAAACAATAAATATAGTTTCTTTGTTAATTTCACCGAAAAGGCACAAACCTACTTCATCCAATCGTTGACTCACCCTGTACATGTTTTAAATCATCAGAGAAGTCAGGAACGGACTTGTAGCCACATTGGTTGGGCTTAGTTTTTGACAGGTGTCATTTTAAAGAATTGAAAACTGATTTTTTAGATACTTTGGTTATTCCTTTTCAAAAAAGGTATTTTTAATTTATTCCGATAAAACTGGCGGTTTTCGTGATAAATCGATTTTTATGCGAAAAACTCCAAAGAACTAATGCTAAACACAAACAGGTAAAAATAAAATACGCAGGGTGTGCTGATGTGCTTTAATTTATAGGGAAGCGCAGTGTCACTCTGTATTTATATATAATTACAAAAATATTGATCTTGGTGGGCAACTTTTGCGATTATATTCGGTTTTAGCGTAGCAAAGTACATAAGACACAGCTACAGTTATCCATTTAACTAAATTACTGTTGACAAGTGTTCCCAAAAAGTTTTAAAATGATAAAAATGGAAATAACTAAAATAATATGAAAGCAAGACGAAGAAAATCAACCAATTAATTGTGCTTGTATAGAAAGAACAAAAAAGAAAAATATTTGATTTTAATATTTTTCCCATACCTTGCTTATATTGCTTTTTTTTTATCACAATATATATTTTGTTGTAAAAATGTGTGCTAATTTGATAGTTTTTTGGCTTTTACTATTAAATTTTGCAGCATTGTAAGTAAATTTTCACCCAAAAAAGATTATTTTTACCAGTTTTTCCTCAGTTTATTTAACATTTTTCTATTATAAACGTTCGATTTCACTATTTCTTCAAAGACCACTGTTAAATAAGAACTTCATATTTAAAGCAATTGTGTAAGATAACTTAAAAATATATAAAATTATAGATTTTAGGTTTACTTGACTTACATTTTTGAAAATTATAAACCATTTTTAATAATGATAACAAAATTTTTTTTTAATAAAAAAATAGCGTTACCCCATTTTTTACTGAGAAAGTTTAAAAGAGCATTCTTCTTTTAATATCAGTCAAGTGGAAAGCACTTAACAAATATAAAAGTTGCCTTACGCTTTTATTCGAATGAATTTAGTTCTATATTTTTTTATTTGAGTGGAAATGTTTGTCCTCCCACTGTGGATAGTTTCCCTTGAACAATGTTTTTCATATTTCCTTTGTTATTATATTTTGTGACTAATACATTTTTATTCATGGAAAAAAAATCATAGGAAATTGTTAACAATCAATCAGTACGTGTATATCGACAGTTTCAAGCGCGCTTCAAGCCGAGCGCCTTCTACAAGCGGTTTAGAAGTAACGAATTAAACGAGCGGGGTTGTACTTAAAGACGGATTGGATTTGTTTGGTCAAGCCCGAAACGATTTAGAGTTTACTTGACCTAAGCGCGCTTCGAGTGTGAAATAAACACCTGAAGTGCGCTTGAAATCAATTGTTGACTTCTGAATGACTTTGTTATGCGTCGTGATATTTTTTCAATTTATTTTTAATTTTTAAGAACACCCCAGTCAAAGGCTAAATGGAAAATAAAACAATCTACCCCTCACAATAGTCAACAATTGGTTTTTATTTTGAGGTTAGGCACAGAAAAGATATCTACGTATATGCTTTTGCGAAAATGACTTGAAGCCAAGGTCAAGTCAGATTTCAAATAAAATTTGGGGCGACTTCGAAAAACGTCCATTTAAGCGAAGTCGTATAAAAGTTGCTAATAAGAAAATAAGAGCTGTATTATTATTATTAAAATTCGATTACCATAGAATGTTAATTGCTCATTTAAAAAAGAATTATTCATAATTTTTTTAATTTTCATATTGTATATCCACAGCGAGACAAAGAACTTTTTACTAAGAGACGACACGACAATTTTTCGAAATATTTGTCATAAAAAGAGACTAAAATTTTACCAAATTATTATGTCTTGTAAGCAACAATATTTTAAATTTTTTTATTTTACTTATTTTCGCACTATATTTTATAAATATAAAAATTTGCTTTCTTGCTGTTGATTATTTAAAACATATTCCACTTATTGATATAGTCCAATCAGTAGATACACAAAATGCCTTTTAATGATGTTAATTTATACATGGGACCTACTCTGCGATATAAAGAGAAATAAAAAAAGATTCCCCTATATGTTTACCGGGGCAATTTAAATTCAAACGCTGAGCCACGAGTGTTCAAAGTTGCTAATATATACTTTTTTCAACCTAGAAACCTAGTTAATAATTTTAGACAAAAATATTTAGTACGTCTTAAATAAAGGAATATAGGTTAGTGTTTTTGAAAACGACTTTTTACCATGGTTTGTAAAGACAGGCAATCTAAAGGTTCAATCATAACCTCTCTCCCCCCCCTCCCCCCTTCCCACAAGTGTCAAATTATTTATACATGTTTTCAAAAGTAGTTTAAAGCGGACTTTTATACAAGGCTACCGCATATTTTTCTATTCCTTTAAGTCACGCTCTTTCTATGAAAAAAGTACGTGATAATCAACAACTTTTGCTTGATAAACAATTTCTACAGAAATTTAGGAGAAAATAGGGCTATACTAAGTATAATTGCTTTTGGAGTCTTTCGGAGAGCCGTGACAGAAAGAATCATTTAAAAAAAATATTGCTTGTAAAAGAGAATTTTACACCAGGAACAAACAGTGTACCTCCTCACTGATGAAAATGAAAAGTTTTGTGAAATCCCTCAACTGTGCAAGTGACGCTATTTAGTGAAAATTTTCAAAACAGAAGAATACAATATTAAAGACAAAATTTTGGAAGTTAAGTTGGGTCAGAAAAAGAAGGAGCTTAGAAATTCATGATAAAGGCTTATAAGGCTTTTTAGGGAAACCAAGAATAGAAAATTATAAAGCTTAATAAATTATATGATTTAGGTCTCGCACGCTCTTGAATGAAATAATCTGTCATTTGAGAAAATATCAGCTGTGAACACCGAGAGTTGTAGTATTAAAGAAATTGGGGCCCTGCTATGTTAGTAAATTATTGTTGGACCTTAAGGAGGGAAGCTGTAGTATTAGGTACATTTGTTCATTTTTAGGTGTAATAATTGATTAAATCTAATATTCAAACTTTAATCATTAAAGTAGTCTTATTATTCAATCTACAGTAAATTTAAATTTCACATGACTACGAAATAAACGCTTTCAAAATTATCATGACTTATTTCATGGGCCTAATTTGCTGTTAAGATTTATTGGAAGGCTGACACATCTTACCCCGCATTATGTTATTTTATCTATTACTTTCCTAATGTACATGTGCTTCTGGGAGTCCAAGTAAAATTACAGAATAATTGAAACAAATTTCTTTTTTACCTTTGTTACCTAAAGCGGAGGGTAGAATGAACAAGTGCGGTTCCTATGTATGTACGAAATAATTAATAGGCAAAGAGAAGGTATCTCAGTGGTAAAAACGTTTACAATTTATTCACAAATAGTGCTTTTATTCAATGTTTGCAATGTTGAAAATATAACGACTGTAGTCATGTCAGTGGAAACTAACAGTATTTTCCAAAGTATTTCTTACAGGACAAACGAAAAGTCAATCGGCTCAGGGTCTAGTTACAATGGCTAATTTTGAAAATAAATCTTTTTGTTTTATTTCTTAATTAAACGAGAAACAAAAAATGCGACGTTGGTCCGTCCAAACGGCCTCATTTAAGAATTTAAGGGTTAAATAAGGGTTGAACAAATACAGAAATAAATAGTTGTGTACGTATCTCCGCTAATTTATTAAGGGTTTGCTTTTGTTTTTATCACTGAAAGTGGAATTTACGTAAACGAATGTGTTTAATTGTTATTCAAAAAGGTTTAATTTTATACTGTAAATAAATTTTCTTTGTGCTTGGTTTGTGGAGTTTGATATATTTTAACTGAACAATCGACTAGAATAATAGCTTTTTACACAATGATTACAATGGAAGTTTAAAATATTAAAATTTAGTTTCTGAAACAAAAATATTATTTTATGAATAATTGTACACAATTTATGAAATTACGATATACATTGTTATTGCAATGATCTTTCATATATTTGAGTCGGTCGTATTTTGAGTGTCGATAGCCGAGTCTTAGAGTGCTTATGTCAGATCATCATTTTTGGGTAGGCTATATTGTCGTGGTTTTAGTATCGATAATTCAAATTATCGTTTTTTAATAGAGGGTGCGACTCTTGTACAGTCAAAAATTGAGAAAATTAACCTAATAATTAAATAAATACTTCAAGAAAACACAGGAAATTTAGCTGTGTAACTAAAACTATAATGAAAAGTGAAATTTGTGTATATGGCAATTTTTTTTTCTTTGAGAGGTTTACAAAAAAAGTTAACTAATTTTAAATATAGAATTGTAACCGTTTGAGTCAAATTCTCTGGGTAGGCAGACTGAATCCAGATAAGTTGTTAATAAAATAGGATTTTTATACCCCTAGATATCACTGAAATAGACTCATAAAATAAATTTGGCAAATGTTAGTGAGTTATTTAATTATTGGCATGTAAGATTAAAGCAGTTGGATATTTCATAGATTCTTTTATGTTTTAAATAAGGTATAGATGTCTTATTAAAGACACTGTGTAGCTGCACATCTCAGAAGTCCCAATTTATCACTGCATGCCGGTCATACCGAGTGATTTGCGGTGATTTTGTCAGGTTTACATCATCCTGTCGGAGCGGTATTTTCTATGGGCGATGGAAAACTTTAGATCAAAGCCAAGGGTTTCATGTTGACATGTTGTCAGGTATGTAGACTTAAATCAACCTTCCAATATCATACTATACGCAATATAAATGGGAAAACGGAAATAAAAAAATCCTGAAATAAATCAGAATGTCAGCATAAGATGGTGTATGGATAAATAAAATAAAATACGCACGTCTTAATGAGACATTTCAAAGGGATTTTTGGATTACGATTACGACTGGAAAAGCGAAAATTAAATGAGTGTAATATATGGTTTTTATCACCTTATTATGACAACTATGACATTTTCCATTTCTGACGTTTCTTGGGACTTCATTTATCAGTCGAGTATTTCCTCGTTTGTTGTATAGTACGAGATTCGACTGTAATAATTTGCAGTTATTTGTTTTTTTGATAAAACTTAATTTTTATGAATGGTTAACTGATAGTAGAATAGATTATTGAAGGGTTGCCTGGCAATATTTAGCCGCAATTACCCTTAATTAAATATATGGTAATTAGTTTTTGTTGATAAAACTCAGATACATGTTTCTCAAGTTAATCCAACGTCATTTGAAAGAAAATAACGTAGAAAATAGAAAAAAAAATGGTTGCCAGCTCTCAGTCAGTCGTAATCTATGGGTTTTCCGGTGTAACAGGTATCTTATTGTTAATTATTTACACTTACGTGTTTTCCAATTAAATCATTTATCAATTTAAAGTTTATTTAAGTTGAAGTTGTCAGCAGTTCTTCCACTCTGAATGACTGTGAGCGAGAGAGAAGAAATGGTAGCAACCTCAACTTGTGGCAATTATTTTTATGAAAATTATGTTTTATCAAAAAAAAAAAGAAAAAAACAGATACCTGCAGATTTTTGCAGTCGAGTCTTATATTAGTACTTCTAAGGGTGCATCCATAAAAAAGTAGCCTTTGTACTATCACGAGTCGCAACTATTAATACTTACAAGAAGGGAAAGATAAATATATTTTTGATTACTTAAAATATTGTAGCTTTAGTTTGCGGGAGTATAAAAGTGCCTCAAAATTTTATGACTGAAAGTTTTCAAATAAGCCTCATATATGGATATTTAAGCACTTGAAATCTAATTAAAAAAACTAAAAGCAATTTTTTTTTGTTTTTTTGGCTTTATAGCCACGAACGATTTAACACTGTAGGAAATAGTTAATTTTATCAATAACAAACTGTAACAAGATTTAGTCACATGTATATATACTCTTGCTCAACATAAAGTTAAATCCGGAACTTTTTAGACAAAATAACATTTACCCCGAAATATAAACAATTTCGTAACATGCAACATATTTCCGCATTACTGGGAAAATATAAAAGTAAAATAATTTAGCCGAAGCAAAAAGCAACCTTCACTTTGGTGGCGTTTGAAGTTCTCTGCTGGGAATTTAAAAAATAAGAATGAAGGAGAACATAGGTTCCGTTTTATAAAGATTTAAAATACTACATTGTTACGTCAGAAAAGGGGAAAGAAGAGAAAAAAAATAGTCAGTACAATAAAAAAATAAGAAGATATTTACATTTATCATTCAGTCAGAGCCCTGAAACGCAACACCCACATATGTATATTTGTGTTACCAGACATTTGTAGTATAAGTGTATGCAATTCCTACAATCAACTATGTTTTTGAGGTTACCGTTGTAATGTAAAATCAGCTTATTTTTAATATCTATAACTCTTTTTTTCACTGTATTACCGAATTTATAATATTTTGACAGCTTATTATTTAGTGTAACACGTCGTATGTAGAGACTATTAAAAAAATGGAAAAAACGTTAATAAAAGTTTGTTGTCGTAAAAGTTAATATATTAAATTTTTCTAGCCCGATTTTTTAAAACGAATAAATTTTGTGTAGTGACATACATATACATATAGATGTATACATATATATATATATATATATATATATATATATATATATATATACATATATATATATATATATATATATATATATATATATATATATATATATATATATACATATATATATATATATATATATATATATATATATATATATATATATATATATATATATATATATACTAATTACCTTTCTATTCAATAATACATATTTCTCTTTTGATGGCAACGTTTACAAACAAATTTTTGGCACTCCTATGGGAGCATTCATCTCCCCTATCTTAGCTGCATATGTGATGAACGACCTGCTGGACACGGTTATTCCAGTTCTTTCATTTAACCTACATTTTATATAAAAAAATATCTTGATATAATATTTTCCCTTCCAGAGGATGGTATCCAGGAGATAATTGAAACCATTAATAGTTATGACCCTTCTATACAATTCACTATAGAAAAGGAAGATGAGAATCACTCAGTACCCTTTCTAGATACTAAACTCATACGTTAATCGACTGATACAGAAAACCATGTAGTTTAGGTAAATTTCTGAACTACAATTCGTACCACAAACAGTCAATAAAAGTGAATATCCTCTTACAGCTTTTCACAGAAAATTCCTATTCCCCAGCTTTAATTAAAAAACTGCTGTTTAGCACGTCGTCATCACTGACAGAAACAATTAATGGTGATTCAACAATTCATAATATTAACATGAATGATAACATAAATGTATCTAACAATGATCACCAATCTACAGCAAATGAAATTCTAAAAAACACAGTTAAATTCACCTCGTTGCCATATATTAGGGAGATAACACCCAAACTTTCAAAAATTTTTACAAAAATTGATAATATTAAAATTGCTAATAAATCTATACTTACAATAAGCCCCGTGCATTCAAAACTAAAAGACAAAACACCAACTGGTTTTCAATCCAATGTTGTTTACAGCATTCCTTGTGCAGATTGTGACAAAGTGTATATCGGTTAAACTTCACAATCACTTAAAAATAGAATTAGATTATACCGAAGTGATTGTATACAACATACTGAAAAATGTGCACTTGAACATGTTAACAATCACTTACACAATATGGATTATGCGTCAGTGAGGATACTTTCAACTCAGTCAATCATTGCCAAGAGGCTTTTCTTAGAGATGGCCTTTACTCACAAGAACCGAATAGCTTAAATAAAAAAACTGATATTAAACATTTGAATGAAATTTATTCTTATATTTTATCTTTGGATAACTCTTTATCTAGCTCTACAAATATTATTAACAATAATGATCATAGTTTTCCTTAGATATTAACGATTTAATAATTCAGTATGGCTGACCAAACATTGCATAATTACCTTTAATTGCAATCTCAACCTAACAAAATTTATTAATACAATTCTAATAGTGGACAGCCCTGCTGACACCTAATTTAAGAGAGTTTTTCATATTTTTTGGATATTTTTTTTTAAATTTTACTATCCTAATAACCTCAGCATGACTGGCCATTTACTGTATAGTAATCCTAAATGCGGTTCATCCGAACTAAACTTAATATTAATTGGATAAGGTTGGCAGCCCTACTGACAGCTGACAAATTTCCTAACCTCATAATTTTCAAACTCATTTTACAGTTGCATGTGACTCGGGAAGGAACGAACAAAATGGTTCCTCCTGTTTTTTTTTTTTAATTTTTTATTTTAATTTAAATTTTAAAATCAATTTTATGTAACTATTTCTTGTGAATTGGTCTGTGACCCTAGTTAGTCTCTTTTACCAATGTACTTTGTCATAAAGCCATTTAATATCTTAGTGAACATCCTCAAATAAAGTTGTAAGTTATCAATATTATTAGGGAAAATTTATCTCACTAAATTCCTTTTTTTTGTAACTATTGTAGTCGCTCTGAAGATGAAAATGATAATAAAGATTTTCGAAAGCTTGGATTAACTTTAAATAGTACTCTTTCATTTGCTGCACCCCCCAATATTAACTAGTTTATATATATATATATATATATATATATATATATATATATATATATATATATATATATATATATATGAATAATTCTATATCGAGTTTTAAATATGGAAAATAAAGAAGAACGATATATCAAACATTGCCAAAAATATTAAACGTCAACATAGCGCCATTTATTGTATTTTGAAATTACTTGATATGTGTCAAAATATAAAAGCTTTAAGAGCGTATAAAAAGCATTGTAAGTAATATCTTTCCATCATAATCATTGTAAAATATTGCTCGTCTCTTAGAATAAAACATTGAAATTTGTTGTGTCAATTTAAAAATATAGGTTTTTTTGGTACTATTTTATAGCTTGGATGTCTGTTTTTAATATTTGTATTTTTATGTTAAGAAAAAAGACAAATTTAAGAAATATGTTTCGTATTCAAGAGTGTTGATTTATTAATACTTAAAAATTTAAACTCCCTTTTTTTCAGAACCGGAAAACTTCATTATCCAACAAACGTTTGTGGACCACTTTTTGAAGAAGAATTGGAATTTTGGGGCTTGGATTCGAACCAAGTAGAACCGTGCTGTTGGAGTACCTACAGTGTTCACAGAGATACGCAGGTACGTTAATAAAGAGTTTATAAATTTATCAATTTCTGAATTTTATTGTAAATTTATTTAGCATATATACAAGTTATAAATAAGACAAATAACATTTATACTTGGCGATTAAATGATTTTTATCGTCAGATTTATTTAATACTTATAATTTTTATTATTCTTTCTCATTCTCTGAATATTTTAGTTTACTGTAGTCTTTCATATATTCTTAATGAGATTTTATTAAAATAGAAAATTATATCGGGTATCCCTTCATTATGATTTTAAACACAATAAATAAACATTCTTATCCATCTAATAATTATACAGGCTGATAAAATTTTTAACCAGAAATCGGACTATACTACTAAATCCAAATCTGGAACTCGAAATACTTCTGCACGTCAGATTTTTAGATAATTGAACTTAAAACTGCAGATAAACGTCATTTTAGGCCATATTTGAGGTTATTTTTAACGCTATATGATGTTCCTTCTCAAAACTCAATATAACATATTAGAGTTCTACTCTTCCCATTCAGAATATCTTTTTTTCTTGCCGATATATCTAAAATTGAAAATATCATATTTATTGTTTTCGTTAGTACATAAAAATTGAATAGTTAAGTAACCTTAAATGTGGCCTAAAATTCTGTTTTTTTTTTTGCGGATTTAGGTTAAATTATCTTGAAAACCTGAGGTGCTGAAGCAGTTCCGGTTCCGGATCCAGATTTAGCTCATCAAAAGCCTGCGGAAAAGTATATTCTACTTCTAGTTTAAAAAGCTGGTCTAATTTAGTCGACCTGTATTATCAAAATTATCATTATTAGTGGAAATCAGCAAAGAACATTGTAGATCGTAAATTGTGAGTGCGTTGTGCCTCTCTACTCTAGTTAGACCTATATAATCTTTTGTACATTACCCTGATCTAATATAAGCTTGAAATATTTAGATTTTTAATAAAGTCTGCTGTTTTTCTGGGGGGTAGGTACTTTACTTCTTCAGGCTTTCTAGGAATTTAAGTCTTTTGCAGACCAGTGCTATATATTCGCTTAGCAGATGTTCTACTGTCTCGGCTGCTCGATCGCAGACACCGTAAATAACACTCTCAGCTTTGCCCATTTTTTTAAAATGGTTTCTTAGAGGACAGTGTTCTGTAAATATATTAGCAGAAGAACTTTTGCGTTCTTTGGCGATAGATTTATGAATTTTTTCGTTTTTCTAAGACCAGGCGTCTTATTCCACCTTAATTTTATCTGATTTGGATTACAGTTTCGGAGCTTCGCTTTTATGTGGCTTTTCAGCAGTCCACAAGGTTCCGAGCTAAGAAAAGGACTTTCTGCCCTTTTTTACGAGATCATACTCTTCCTCCTTTCCCTTAATTCTCTTGTGTCCTAACACCCATATCAGAATTCCTTATTGTTGTAGTCCTAAGTCAACTAAGAGTCGTAGGTGTTCGACTTGGAAACTTTTAGCGTTGCTTGGCTATATGACAATTTGTATATTTTGGTCTTCTTAGTGTTTCTGTTCAGCAGTTGTCAGTGCAGATTTTTATTGCATGCATCTCTGTTTGGGCTTGATACTCCAACTCCAACCCTTTTTTCATCTTGGATCCGTCAGTAAATCATATTATTGAATACTTCTCTAGTCGAGGTAACCCCTCAATCAGTTACCACTTCATAGTTTATGTTAAAATCATACCTAATCGACATGATAGCTGACATGATATATGTTGGTTTCGATGATGACTCAAGAATTTTTTTATGTTCGATAAAATTTTCAGGTTTGAGGCTTTCAGTTTGAAACAGCTTGAGGTCATTTTTGATCTCAAACTCCAAGTCTTCCCAGAGATTCTACGGCATGTACAGCTTGCTGCTATTGCTTGTTGTAGAATTTTTTCTATATAGCTCTTTTAGGTAAGTTTCTGGTTTATTATTACTCTCAAATATTAAACCTCTCTGAAAAAGCTCAGTGTTGTTCCATTTAAAGTCGAAGTCATTCCGTTGGCTCAGCAGACTGTCCACGACAAGAAACTACTGTAGAGGTGGTAAATCTTCCCTTTGGAGGCATCCTCTGACTGTGGTGATTATCGCCTGTTCTTTGCCGATAGATGCAGTGATGGGTCTACTTTTTAGCATTGAGTGAATCTATATTATCAGAGAAGGCTCTGTTCGCCTCGCTTTCAGGGCTTTGACGATGGATTTATATAGAGCGTTATCAAAATCTGTTTCGCCGTCAGTGTTTTTCGGATTTGCCGGCTTGATAAGCAAATTGTTTCTTGTAAAGCGGCTTCTGTTTGAGTGTTTCACTTTTTCGAAAAGTTTCTTCATTGTTTTTAGGGATGTGAAGCTGCTTGGGCGTTACGGTTTTGGTTCATCCGTTGGGGTCTTCCTATTTTCGGACTGAAGGTCACCCAAACTTTTATTCATGCTTGAGGTATATAACTTAAGGACCAGCTGGACTTGAACAATTCTTGAAGCAGGAGGTGTATTATTTCCAGTGTCCTTTGTAATAGGGCTGGAAAGATTCCGTCTTTTCCGGGCGATTTGAAAGGTTTTCATTTTTTAATCGCCCATTTAATTTTTTTGGAGCTGAAGATTTTACCTGGTAGGTGTTTACTGGAATTATTGGAGCTGTAAATAGCTTCTTCCTTATGAGCCTTTTGCAGTTCATTTTCATTTAGGGAATTGTATCTTAGAATGTGAGCTCGTAGAAGGATTCTTAAATTTTCTTCCTGGTTTTCTGCATACTCTCCATGCATCTTTTCAATAACCCTAATGCCATTAGGGTGTTCTTTTGAGAAAACTTTTTGGAGGCACTATGCCATGGCAAGTTGTGTTATACCCACGCCCATGTATCTCCACGCCTTTTTTTTGGGGCGTTCAAGTTTTTTTTATATTCAGTGAGTGATGTTTTATATTCCTTTCCATTATCCATTTTGCAGTAAAAAACATGGATACTAATTATAAGAATTACCGATAATACTGTACATGCCTCACTCGCGCGAGACTGTATAGTTAGCATAAAAAGTTCAGAAGATGAGTAGGGGTATTTCGTACGAAAGAACATTAAATCGCGCCTGATACTTTTGGCTACGATTAAATCCAGCCAACTACCTTAAATAGATAGTTAACTGACGGACATTTGATATAAATTTCACACTTTAACTCTTTGGAAGCAGTAACAATACAAATTCCTTGTAACTCAATTTTGGCAAGCAACTGCAGAAATAACGAATACTGTCATTCTTTAATAAATAAGATCCACTTTTTTACTGTCGCCTTTCTTCCTTCTAGCACCAAATCAGTGTACATACGGCCAGTAAAACTTTATTGTACTTCTTAATATAAAACCTGACAATTTTTAGTCTGGCTTGCCTTTTTCGGAGCTTTAAAAAAATGAATTCGGTAACTATATCTGATTTTAAATCAATTTTGACTAATGTTTTGCCATTTTCAATAGTTTAGATTTACCACCTACGATATCGCTTTAGCCGAAGAGTCTGAATATCCAAGTAACTTAACCAAATTCCTATTTGTCAAATAAGTCGCAGATCCAGAACTATTTCTTGTCATTTCTAATAAATCAGCAATATTTTTTTAGATCTAAGCGAGAGCAATTTTTGTTTTTTTTTTCTCGCAATGTGTAAAGCCATCCTAGTTCATCTAAAAGAGTTTTATCATCTGTCAAAAATCTTCAGTTTCATGTACCTTGTCTATTTTTGTGGAGAACAAAATTTAATTTGATAACGCGCCTCGATGCGTTTCAACGTATTAATGTTATAAATTTTTATGTATTATATGTTTAGGTAAAAAAAAGTATTTATTTTTGTTCGCAAGCAAGTTTTTAATAATTAAAAATAATTTAATGGTTTCATGTAATTTGAATGATGTGTATTTATTTATTTTAGTATAATAAATGTTTACATTTCCATAAAATACCTATAAATATTATGAGGTTTAAAAACTAATACTTTAACTTCAAGTTGCCCTACTAATTTTAGCCCACATAAA
This sequence comes from Diaprepes abbreviatus, assembly GCA_034092305.1. Lineage (NCBI taxonomy): Eukaryota > Metazoa > Arthropoda > Insecta > Coleoptera > Curculionidae > Diaprepes > Diaprepes abbreviatus. The sequence goes on from JASJET010000200.1 coordinate 9,861,081, forward strand.
TAATTATCTCATTATCGAGACTATAGTCGATCAATCAGTCTTAACCTGCTTCCTATAATTTGCGCGTTTAATTACAGTAATGGCAAAGATTACTTTTAATCTTTAAAGTAATAGCTTATAATCTAAACAGTTTACCAGAATGTCAAAGAACATCATTTATTCTAAATCAGATATATACAATTTATCATTTCATCTGAAGAAATCTTGGTATAAGCCATAGATTGAGGAGAAAATTTTAATAAATTTGTTAATACTGAATTAACACTTGAAAGAACTTAACAATTCTGCTATTAACACCGTTGTGGTATGATTAATTATTATAAAGAATATTAGAAAAATATCGACCTATTAATATCAGAAATTGTAAAATTTAAATTTTTTCAGATTTTAATGCTTCAAGTTTTGAATCATTTATATTTTGTACCACGTGATAAGTGTGACTAAGAAGTTGTAATTCCATGTATGATATTTGTAAGTAGGGGTGTCGTTTGTCAGCTGTTTAGATGTTTCTGTTTATAAAAAAGTGATCAGCGACAAACTCACTGTTCTCCGGTTATGTCGTTCAGACAGTTTGGGGATTGATGTTCACTGGATTCGCCTGTCTGAGATCTTGATCACATTGAAGCCGCTTATTTGGACAGACTCAAAACAAACGAATTTATAGAGTGAAAGCCGTTATTTCTCGGTGCCTATTTCCAGGCGCGGAATCAAGGGAAGGGACTATTGTTCTTCATAAAAATATACTAGTCCGTCTGTTGCATTGAGAACATAGAAGTCACTAGTCCCTCCCTCCCCCCACATTTACAACTCTCTTTTTCTAATCTTACTGTACTTTCTTGTATATACATCTAGAGGAGGTAATTTCGATCTTTGTTTTTGTGATATCGCCCCTCCTCCAAAAGAGAGAGGCTGGATCCTTTCCAGCCTGCCTCATAGTGGCTTATAGATAAAAACATTTCATAGCTTACAAACTATATGAATAAGGTGCTTTGTAACATCAAAGTGAAATTTATACATTTCCAATACAGACTAATATTTTATGCTGCATGAAGTATGAAGAAAGTTCAATAAATCGATAAACGAATATAATTTGCAAGTTTATGTGAACCCCGGGAAGATTCCGTTATGATTTGGGAATATATGTCTCTCAAAGAACGAGGAAATTTACATTTAATAGGCGGTACCATTGTTTAGAATATGTATTTTGACATTTTTTAAACAAATTTGTAAAAAAACGCTGAAGTGCAAGTTTAAATTTTATCAAGCAACTTCCTATGTCAATTTTCGAACTTCTAACCACAAAATCTATAAATGCAAATTTGAGGTGCACTTAATTACTATTGGGAATACTTCATGGCAGTTTTGGGTTCTAACAGCTATACATAACCCTAAATAAATGCCCACAAAATCATAATCGTAAGTCTTCATATATCAACAGATTGAAAATGGTGTATTTTCATATTTACAATATTCTGTTTTATTCCAATAATATGAAAGCATATCAGTATTCATTCATATTTTTTGAATTCTGACCATTTTATAATAGATTTTAAGGGCATTGAAGTAGCGAAAAAAAGATGTAGTAAATATGTGTAAAATTATATTGCGAATAGGGACAGAGATTGTTGATACGTAAGAACATAAAAAACTAATCCTCTCCGTTTCTATAAGTGCAAGTGCTCAGAGCTATCTTTAGAAATAAAGAAATATCCATCCAGAGTCTAAGGTAATGGAACTTGAGATTATACATTTGAGGGTTTCGAAGGGGCTGAGTTACGATTCAGTAAATATTCTTACAAGGAAGTTCAACTTTGTGAAAAATTTCAAAACAAGATTGAATCGCAAAAGTGAATGACACACAAATACCGTTGAAGAACTTTAAAGAAAGTCTACTAAATAGTATATAAGTGGCTTTGAAACAACGGAAGGAACTGGAGTAAGAATGTATGGACCCAGTACCAGATCCGACAAAAGCTTGAGTAAGTCACTAAGCATCTTTCGGAAATATAGGTAATCAGGAATTCGTCGATTTAGCAAAGGGAAAAACTATTGCGCACTGTTAAAAATAACCTTAAATTTAATAAAAAATTTAATGCTAATTCTATATTAAATTTAATGATTTAGTACCAAAAATCGTAAATAATTTACATTTACTTTGAATTTAAAGCAATTCAATCAAATTTCAATTTGTTGTACAAAACTTGATTAAATGGTATCTTAAAATTCAACAAAGTAACTGAAAAGATATTTAAAATTCTGTACATTAAAATTAATTCACACATGCGCTAGCACTAAAGGAATTTACATTATTATTCAATATACATGGCATGAGATTCCAGGAGATGGCCCAACTTGTACTGGACTTTTTGTTTAGTATGATATAAGTTACCTAAAGGACTCAATTTTCTTATGGTGAGATGTACATATCATCTCCGGACTGACGAACACCAGTGAATTTGAAACTGATCTAGATGGCAAACACTACCTATGGGAAAAATATCTACCTTTTCCAGTTAGTTTCAGAATTTTTTGAACACATAGTAATGCTGGTGCATAAAATATATGAAAACGTATCTCAAATTCAATGAAAACTGGCTGCATAGTTAATGTACATAGTCACCTTCAAAAGTAATGAACAAACTTTAAATTTAATGTATGATTACATTAAATTTAATGAAATAAATTAATTTAGATTAATGTAAATTAATAAATTTAATGTATTACATTAATTGCACTTAATAAACATTTGTGAAATTTGCTTCGAGCACATTTATATTAAATTTAATTCATTTGTTTTTGCAGTGCGGACAACAGATTATTATCATGTCAGATTATCGAGCAGCCATCAATGCGCTGATTTCTTACCTAGCCAGCTCCAAGATGATCTGGAAATGCCTAAAGGAACTAAACGAATTAAGCAAGAATAATAAGGTTACCTTCCTGTGGGTACGGGGACACATCGGAGAACAGAGAAATGAATTTGTAGATAAGTTCGCGAGGAATGGGACTAGGGCTCGAAATTTTCTGTAGAATCAGTAGCAGTGTAATGCTGGAAGAACTAAACACAGAAGAAGAGAGTAGCACATCGAATTACTGGACCTGCAAGGATTGAGATAAGCGCAGATACGTTTTGGGAACTACAACCAGATGAGATTCAAGGAATTCATCTGCTTAAGCAAAAACCACCCAGAGGTACACCTCAAGAAACTCGGATTGGCAGAGGGAGAAGAGTGCGATTTTATGAGGAGGAGGACGAAACATTCTTCCACATGCTTTCAGAGTGCAGTTCTTTAGAAAACCTTAGAATGCGTTTCTTGAAAGTATTCTAAATAAAAGAAGGGGAGCTACCTACTCTAAACCGTCCAACATTCTAAAGCTTCTAACAAAATGGGACTGAAACACCTGATTTAGTTGGCAAGGTATCTCTAACGACAGCAGAAGGGGAACACAATAGATATTGTAGGTCGCAGTGTATTCATCTCCATCTTCACGTACATACGTACACTTACATTGCGAATGTGGTTCAAGATTTTATTAACCTGTTTGATATGTGAAGACTTACAATAATGCTTTCGTGAACATTTATTTAAGGTTATTTATGATCCTTATGTTGAGTGACTCTATGGATTATTTTACAGACAAAAAATAGGGTCTACATAATAAACCTAATAATATTTCTAAAGAAAATACTAGAAAATATTCTTAAATTGTGAACATCTAGCATAAAAATAAAAACACTGTAGGATAAAATAGCAGGAAATATTATTACGAAAATAAAGGCCATAAAAATGAACATCTATCTTTCCTTTCATTACGGTGAACAAATGTCCTTGTATGATATTTGTGTCGGAATTTAATTCTACAAAACCTCCATTTTTCTTTAAATAAATTACATTTTTACCGAAAAATATACGGTGTCAAAAAACATTTCATGATGCAATTCTGTATTGCTGCTATGTAGTATTAGGGACGTTAATAAAATGCCTGTGTAATAGATAATATGCTGAGTAATATACGTAGCTTGATAGGCTTTATTGTAAATAATTACAATGTTTCCGTTAATAAACATCGTCATTTGCCTTCAGATTTAACTATTTATACTAAAACTGGAGTCTGGAATTATGAACGCGCTGAGTGCACTCATACAAGTGATATGATTATGTTGATTTAAAATTTAGTTCAGACATGCACCTGCCTTATTAACAGTTTTTCACATTTTTTTAAGATGGTTAGGAGGCCTACTGAAATATAATGCATTTTATGGTATTGTAGTAAATATCCTAAAATTTCTTTCTTCTTTAGGATTATGTTTTTGTGTTCTGGTACTATTGGTGGCATTAGAATTGTCTATTTCCCTTCATATGGTGCATGTTTTTAAGGCTGCAAGTTTGGTATCAAAACCTGTCTGGACAGTGAAATATCATATGAGCTGTTCAGAAGCTGGAATCATATACCTTGACCAATTAAAAAAAATTCTCAAACAATTGTAATGTGTTGAAATCTGACATGTATTAGTAACTTTTAATAGATTTTAGAATTGAATAGAAATTACTACTGAGTAGATGTAAGCTTGAAATAAATTAAGTGCTCCTAGCTCCTACTTCAGTACATTAGTCTCTATTTGAAGTCGTACTTAACGCTTTAAAAGTATTGATTGCCAATATGAAGACAATAGAAGACGTGTCTTGCCCAGTGAAAACACTGTTTTTTGTCGCTCTCTGATATTTTTTTGGAGTTTTTTGTATCTATTGTAATGTGCCAAATTCAAAAATGAGCTCTGTTTTACATGAGAAACCCAAATCAAAAATAATCTAGTAAATTTTCTAAGATTCAAAAAAAACTCCCTTTTTTTACAAATATACTTCATTTTGTATTGAAATAAATTTTTATAAAAAAAATTAAACCGCCTTCTAAAAGTGCGCTAAAAAGTGAAAAATAACTATAAATTTCTATATGAAATTGAAATTTTTGAAGTCGGTCCCAAACTAATACCTGACAAAATGGGATTCGCATGAACATGTTAACAATACTTTGTTTGTAATTACTTTCTTACCATAATTCGTATATATTAGTAGTTATTCGTTATATTTAAAATTAACTTGGCCCCGACTTCAAAAATTTCAATTTTATATAAAAATTTATAGTTATTTTTCACTTTTTAGCGCACTTTTAAAAGTTATAAAAATTTTATTTTTCGATTTTTAGTTTTGAGTTCATTATGATATCCATAAATTATTTGAACTAAGTACTAATCGAGATTAGTGTACCTCGCAATGACTCCAAGGTGACAAAAAAGTACACATTTTTTCCTAAGTTGTAATCACCCTAAAATGAACCACCAAAAATTTTTTGATTCTTAGAGTTCTACAAAAGCCAGTGAAATTGTCTCAAACAAATATTTGGTCTGTCATAGTAAATCCATTATCTTAAATTTTAAATTAATTTTAGATTGGTAATATAGGAACCAAAGCTTCCACTATCGATATGTAAAGAGCTTGAGATGTAAATTTCTTAGCTCGAAATATTTTAAAGTGCATATTGAGATTGTATACATTTCAAGAATCCCGCAATATCAATCGGAAAACTTAAAATTTTCACTCCCTCACTCCCTTGTCAACCTAATATTGTAAAAAATTAACTTCATATTCGTAATACACGACCCTGAAAACACTCTAATACCAAATCTGATAAAATGCGAATAAGGTAAAATTTTCAACTTACTATATTGGATCCGTCACATTGAATTTCAAAAAAATAATGTTAACGTCTTAATGTAATGTAAATCTAAACCCTTCAAAGCCCCCTAGTACCAATTTTAGATGAAATCCAGAAATTCAAAATTTCTAGACCGTCATATTGCCTCTGACATATTAGATTTTCTTAAAAATAATTTTATATTCGCTATTTACATCCTTAAAAACGATTCAGTCCCACATTTGAACAAAATCAAAAAATGTAAAATTTTTAGTCCGCCATATTGAATCCTGAAAAAAATACTATTAAATTCGTAACTTACACTCTCAAAAATCCCCTATATCAGTTTTGGAGAAAATTGAAAAATGTAAAATTTTTAGGATGCCATGTTGAATCCGGCAGATTGAGTTCTTCAAAAGATATTTTAAATTCGTAATTAACGCTAACAAAAATCCCCCAATACTGATTTTAGACAAAATCGAGAGATGTTGAACCTTTAATCTGCCATCTTGAATCCATCTTATTTATTTTTTTTTAAAATTATGTCAGATTCATGATAATGTGTGATTCCAAAAACTTTCCCCTATCAATTTTGGAAAAAATCAGACAAAATTTATTTTTTATCTCCCATATTGGATACGCCATATTGAATTTTTTAAAAATAATTTCAGATTCGTTATGTACGACCCCGAAAACTCCCCCATACCAATTTTGGAGAAAATCGAACAAAATTGATGTTTTTGTCCGCTATTTTGGATCCGTCATATTGAATTTTTTAAAAATAATTTTAGATTCGTTATGTACGACCCCGAAAACTCCCCCATACCAATTTTGGAGAAAATGGAACAAAATTGATGTTTTCGTTTGCCATATTGGATCCGCCATATTGAATTTTTTAAAAATATTTTGGATTCATTATGTGCCACCCCGGAAACTTCCCCACACCAATTTTGGAGAAAATTGGACAAAATTAAATTTTCTTGGACCCGCCATATTGAATTTTTCTAAAATAATTTTAGATTCGTTGGTACAACCCAGAAAATTTCCCTATACCAATTTTGGAGAAAATCCGTCAAAATTAATTTTTTTGGCCTCCATATTGTCAGCTTCCTCTGGGATTTTACTGCACGAATTTCGTCCAAAAATATTAAGAAGTATACAAGGCAAAACTCTACACGACAAAATACGGAATGAAGATATCAGACAACAATGCGGGATACAAGACATAGGAAGATGGTTTAGACAAAGGCGAAGATTCTGGAACAAACATATAGGGAGAATGGAGGATGGTAGAGTCGTTAAAAGGGCAAAAATGAATAACCCAGTAAGAAAAAAATCACTGGGAAGACCACCAAAACGATGGCGAGAATGCTTCCGGTGAAGACGTGATGGCAATGAACAGGCAATAGCCTACTAGCATGGTTAACTGTGTTAGAAAGAAGAAGAAGAAGAAGAAGAAGCTTTTCTTACAAGTAGGCTCAAAGTCATTGAGCTTTGAGTGTCACTTCACCACATGTATAACAGAAACTGTTCGGTTTGTTCATACAGGATCGCGACGATATCGTTTATATAAGGTGAAAATAATATCACTACTATCACTATTCGCTAGTTCTTTGCATATCGCTCGTATATCAAATACTGATCCTTCGACTACCTGCCAGCTGCTTATATACCAATTTCGTACATTTCGTGTTCTCTAGAAACATCGGGTATTGAGGGTACCAAACGCGACGACATAATTTCTTTATTCAGGGGCCCTTCGATAAGTAGCTAACCCTCCGACGATTACGGGGTATGGTGAAATTTGGAATTACATGGGTTTTAATGAATACCTCCGTTATTTTAAGCCCTAGTGGGTTGAGACTTCGTAGATCATGTCATCCCTAGACGCCCTCCTACGGTGTCGCTAGATTGTGCATAATTTCACTAAATTTAAAGAAAACGTAGATTTGCCAACGTCGCACCCAGGCATACTATAACAACTTATATATCTCATAGATATATTCTTATACCTGCTTTGCAATCAACCAAAACATGTTGTGGATGTCCTCTAGATTTTGCTACGTGATACAACTTACAGGTCAGTGTAAGTTACAAATGTAGGAATTATCGAAATAAGACATTAGTTTGGTTGGAAGGATTTTCATGCAGAACAGTGAAATCATTTCATATAAATCTCAAGCAACATTGACTTTCTCTTGATAATCTAGCATTATTACCAACAAATTTTCTAAGAGTTTTCTTAAAAAATGAACCTAACAATTATATTTTTTACTTAAAACAACATTATTTTAAATAAATTCTGTGTGTTTTGCAATAGTAACGAAATTGAGTATGATTTTGAATATATTCATACATAAACATCTAAAATTATCGATATATGTAAATTTGTCGAGCCCCTAGATTTGCATAACTTAATTTTAAAGGGCATTTGATTCCATCGGAAATACGGCTGAATGAAGAATATTCATCCATGCATTCATTTATAATTTGGCTCCTTTTATTTGGGTGTATTTACCTTTAACAATTAACTTTGTTTTAATTACCATAATAATTTGAAATCAATAATAAGTTCGTTCGACTTATTATTAATTAGAGTCGTAGCTAAAAAAAAACTATTTGTGAAAATGAAAAGGAAAAACAACATAACTACAAACAAAAAACCTATTTGTTTTTTTGATGAACTAATTTCGTTTTATTATCAATAAAAAGGAATTACATATCAAAGTAGAGGCTGGTCTATCCACTATCTCTTCTTTTGGCAAAACCACCTTCAAAATTGTTGAGAAGTAAATTTGAAAGGCTTATAAATATAACTTTAGTGAAGTTTGAGCCTTTATGAGATATTTTGTGGAAATTTTCCTTTATTTAATTAAATTTTATTACATTTTACTTGTTTTACAAATTAATAGGCCCCGAGCAATTGCTATCACCAATTAATATTTTAGATTTAAGATAAAATTTAACAGTGTATGATAATTATTGTCGAGCCCCTTGAATTTTTTCAATATATATTCTCTAGTAGACTGTCGATACAGTTGAATCACATAATAGAATTGATTTCACTAATCTTATCTGACCATTGTATCAATCTCAAGAACTACTGGAGTTTTAAAGGCTAAGTAAAAATCAAAAATTACTTTTTATTCTGGTCACTAGATGGAAAGACAGTAGTTCTCATGGCTCTTCCTTTCCTTATAACAAGCCTGCAGTTAAGCTGTCTTTTGTAAACCTCAAATATCAATCATATCATTTTTTACGAATGCTCCTAATTTTCGATTGATATTGTTGAAACTGGAAAAGATTAAGATGTTATAGTTAAGTCTCATTTAACTTTTAGAGAATATTACACTTATATAATTTGTAAGCCATTCTGGGTTCTTAGATAAGTATAAATCTAAGAATCTAGTATGTGTAATATTTTCGAAAGGTTAATTGTGAGTTAAGTACAACACCTAAGTCTTTGATTTGAACCACACACTGTAGTTCTATATTTTTTTCCTATACACAGTATCTCTATTCATGAAACACCCATGTTGTTCCGCTATAATTCATATACATACCTACATACACATATATATATATATATATATATATATATATATATATATATATATATATATATATATATATATATATATATATATATATATATATATATAGGAAGGTCTTGCGTGGATGCAGTATTTATTCTACGACAGATAGTCGAAAAATCTATAGAATACAATAAACCAACATTTTTATGCTTTATAGATCTAACAAAATCATTCGATCGCATAAAGCTAGATGACGTTATCCACCTGTTATATAAGAGAAATATTCCTATCAATATAATTCAGACCATCGAAAACATATACGCAAACAATAAAGTTCAGATTCGCACAAACGGTAAATTATCAACACCCATACCAGTCAACAGCGGTATTAGACAAGGAGACTCGCTTAGTCCTTTGTTGTTTAACATGATAATGGACGAAATAATAAAGGAGGTGCGACTTGGTAGGAGATATAAAATGGGTGATACAGAAATAAAAATTCTCTGTTACGCTGATGACGCTGTGATATGTGCCGAAAATGAAGACGACCTCCAGAGATTGTTAAATACCTTTAATCTTACGGGAAGAAAATATAATATGATTATCTCAGCCGAAAAAACTAAATGTATGACAACCTCAAAAGAACCCCTCCGATGCAAACTAGAACTAGACGGTCAAATAATCCAACAAGAAATGAGTTTCAAATATCTAGGAATCTACATAACTAGTTATGACAATATTGAAGATGAAGTAAGAGGGCAGGTGGCCAAAGCAAACAAAGTGGCGGGTTGCCTCAACGACGTGATCTGGCGAAACAAACACTTACAACAAGAAACAAAGGTGCGGATCTACAAAACCACAATTAGACCTATTATGACATACACCTCAGAAACACGGCCAGAGACGACAAAAACGAAACAACTATTGGAGACTACAGAAATGAGAATACTTCGACGAATAACAGGAAAAAACGCTACTAGACAGAGAAAGAAGTGATAACATCAGGCAATCATGCAACACAGACTGCATTAATGTGTGGGTCCTACAACGTAAGACACAATGGAACAAACACATAAGCCGAATGACAGAGGATAGACTGGTAAGAATCGCACGAGATAAATCGCCTAGTGGTACACGCAGTAGAGGTCGACCACGGAAAAGGTGGAGCGATAATTTAGGTCCAGAATGAGGAAAATCGAAGAAGGAACAGGTCAGGGACCTATTAAAGAAGGTAGAAGAAGAAGAAGAAGATATATATATATATATATATATATATATATATATATATATATATATATATATATATATTCCTGGGATTATGGTCCGTTAAAGAGTTCAAGATGACCACGTGTGTCATCTTGAAGTTAAGATGGTACTGTGAATCTGTGAATCTCGCGAAAATTAAATTTTCAATAGAACAAAATTTTTAAATAAATGTATACATGTAAGTGCAGTATTGTTCCTGAATCATTGTTCAAGCTACACACATTCTGACGAAGGTAAAAAAAAATTACCGAAACGTTAATGCATTAAACAAAATGTAATATACAGAAAATACAACACCATCATTACATTTTTTAACGGACCATAATTCCAGGAAAAACAAACAAATAAAAAGTATTTTAATAAAGGTCCAAGAAATAAATAAGAAATACCGCATATATATATATATATATATATATATATATATATATATATATATATATATATATATATATATACATGCTTTTGTCAGTAATGATATTTAATAATATGATATTATTCTCCGGGGATATCGGAATGCAATTTATACTTGACAAGTCCATATATTGAACATCGTAAAAGGTAAGATACAACCAGGAGCATCTGAAATGAAGGACGGTGAGACTATAGCTGCAATTGAAGCAGAACAAACATTCAAATACTTAGGTATGAAACAGGCTAAAAGAATTGACCGTCGCACTTTGAAAGCCGAATTGACAACCGAATTTGTCAGGAGGGTAAGGAGGGTATTGCGAACTAACCTAAATAGTAGAAATTTGTTTAAGGCGAACACGTACGCTTGCTCTACACTTAGCTACTCTTTTGGAGTTATAAAATGGAGTAGAACGGACATCCAAAACTTGCAAAGAAAAATAAGAACACTCCTAACAAAAATACAAAAACATCACCCCCAGAGTGCTATTGAACGTACAATGCTTCAAATACATCAAGATGGAAGAGGATTGGCGGATATTGGTAGGCAGCTCGACTAACAAATAATAAACTTACGGTGATATTTCCACAGGTTAGCGGACACTATATCGAGCAATATGCGAGGCAGACGATTCAACGCCACTACAGCTGAGATAACAACGTATTGCTCCTCCCCTCTAAACAGACCAAGAGAAGTTACAGACCTGAATACAGAAGCCCCTTCATGAACGACATTCCAATGAAGTCAATCAGGACAATGTCGATAACTTAGCGTCGAATTACTACTTGATTTTAAGACAGATGTTTCCGGAAACGGAAGGCATCTTGCTATCTATCGAAGATCAGGTTATTCTGACGAAGAACTATTGGAAGTTCATCCTCAAAGATCCTTCATTAGAAAATAATCAATGTAGATATGGCTGACGAACATCAAAGACAATCCAGCACATAATTGGAGGATGCCAAGCGTTTGCAGCAATCGATTATAAGGAAAGATACGACTCAGCCGCTAAGATACTCCATCAAGAGTTAGCAGATAAGTTAAATCTATTGCAGGTAGAAAAATTGGTAGTTATATTGGGACCGAACGATTCTGACAGATCATATTGTTGCTCATAATAGACCAGATATTATACTAACAGATAAAATTTCTAGGCGAACACACACACATTGCTGTACTTAACAACAACAACCTAAGGCGAAAATATAGCGAGAAGATCGCCAAATACAGAGATCCAGAGATCTGGAGGTGCAAATCCGAAGACAATGGGCAGTGAACAGCGTCCAAACCATTCCCATAATTTTATCAACAACTGGAGTGATATCAAAGAACTTTCTGCAGAGCATCAAGGGACTGAGCCCTAGTGGGTTGTTGATTCAGAAAGCAGTTTATAGGAAATTCAGCAGACCACGTCATCTAGGACCCGATAGCATGGGAAGGGTTCCCACAGAGCTTCATACTTTTGATATTTTTGTATACCTGGTATGAGTCAATATTCCCTGAGGGTTTGGCTTCAAATCATAATAATAATAATAATAATAATAACAATAACAATTTTCTAACCTTCCTTTAATGAGTTGCTCTCATAATGTACATTCAGGATAATCAAAAAATCTTTTCTGCCCATTTGCAAACTTTCAAAAGTTTTTGGATCAGATGAAATATTACCCTCAGCTTCCTTAGTTAACGAAGACATGAATTCAATAAAAGCAGATAATAGTATGATTATTTAACGACTGCTGAGTAATGACGTCATAAATTAGCGCTGTGTCTTTGTATTCTAGAAGTTGTTGTTTCATAGTTGGGTGATAGCCTTATTGTAATTTTTGTGAGTTGTATAAATTTCTCCAACTAGTATATAATTTACGAGTATAAAAGGTATTCGAATCATAAAACGTATTTTCTTAGTTTTATGGCACTTAATATATAAAATTAAATTTCTACAAAGCCTCTTAGCTCTGAAAGAAGATGACGCACTGAAGCTTAAGCGCTTGATATTATATTTTAAATTTATTCTGTCATAAAATTTCTGAACATCCGGAGCATAAATTGAACTGCATTAGTATCTACAGCATACTAATAGATAGTTCCGATCATGAGCTTTTCTTTTTAAGAGCACACATTAAATTTTTAATATTTTAGTAAAAGAAGGGGATTATCGGAAGCGAGTGAATATTGACAGTTACGTCAGATAAAAGGATTATTTATTAGCTTTGTTTCGTAAACTCAATGGAACATCTAAAATTAAAACTAATAAAAATCTGACATCCTTTGTCATAGTTTCTTTATTTTGTAGTGCATGTTACCAAATATTTTTTTCATTAATATACTGGGTGGTAAATGAATTATTTACCTCTCCACCATTCCGCTATGATTTAATATCGAATTATAAATTATGTGATTGTAGGTGGTACTCGTTATGACGTACAAAATAGTTTACCATCCACTATAAAACTTTTAACACTGTCTTAATAATGTAGTGTAATATTTTACGATAGCATTTGTTTATAATAAACCTTTTCCCTATATCAAGATTATTATGCCTTGAAAATTTTTGTCAAAGTCTCGGATAGAGTAGAATTTTTTTTAGTGCTCTGTTCGCGGAACAGTCGACCAGTATCAAGCGCTAAATCAGATCATCCAAAAAAATATATATATACACTCACAAATAAAAATATAGCATATATTATTTTTAAGTCTTTTTTTATATCGATTTGTTTTCCTCTAAACCTTTATGTATTTTTTTATTATTAAATGTCTTATGCCAAAGTATATTAATCGAAATTAATTTGAATGAAGCGTTACAATAGATTTAAAGATGAATTAATGAAATAGCCTGATTTTATTTATAACACTTAACTGGAAAGATCAAGAATGACGACAATATACAATTTTTTAATACATCATCTACAATTGAGTTAGGATCTGGATTTCGTTGCTTTAGAATTTGCATCAGGAATTAGATCCACAATTCCAACAGCTTCAAGATACTGCGTTAGCACGAATCAATCTTACCCAATGAAGCTGGCATAAGATAAAACATGCCTCAAGGATGTTGTGTATGTACCAGTCAGAATTTATTCCTAAATTTACTTCAATAAGTTCAGTACGACTCTCCCAACTAATGCCACCCTATAGCATAATGGAACCGCCACCAAAGCTAACGGTTTGTTCAAGATCGCATTTTGCAAAAGGTTCTCCAGACTTTCCGTATACTTTACTATGTCCATCTGGCTTCCTTAATTGTATCCTGGTTTCATCTGTGAGAAGAACTTTTCCCCAATGTCTTTATTTCAATTAGCATGAGCTCTTGCAAATTGTAACCGTTTGTGACGTGGGAGAAGCGTAGCAACTTTGACAGGACGTTTTGAATTTAAACCGACCTCTTTTAGTGCTTCTTATTACTGTTTTGATACTTATATTAACTTGTATTATCATTAGTAATTAATTTTTGAGGTAGGGAGCTGTAGCTTTGCAATTTCATAAAGATTCAATTCTCAAATATTGGTGATCTCTTGGTGTTGTATTTCTTTTTCGTCTTTTGTATTCTCCAGTTTCTCTGTATCGCTTTAGTATACGAAAAACAATGGATAGATGAATACGCACTTTCCGCGCAATATCTTCTTCTCTACAACCCTCATTCGCTAAAGTAACAATTTTAACACATACTAAATTGCTTAAATGTTTCATCTTAGTAAGAAAACTACAGAATCGACTAAGAAAGCAATGCAAATGTCATTTTGACAGCGACAAACAAAACAGCAGCGATTTTAGTCGTCAAGGCATCCTATGCAATTATATAATATTATATAATAAGTATGATTACTTTATATATGTAGTTTTAATATAAAAATGAAAACAGTGAAAGCAAATTTCCTTTCATCATATCCTTCCCGTGTTGGAGGTTGCACAGTTTGAACAAATTACGATGAAACACAATTTATCCCATTCCAACATTATCGAGACGATGGCCTACCTGTACCATCATACCGAGAAGAAAGTCAAAACTTACCCTACCCGCCACAGTGGTACGGCAAAGGTACATCTACTAGGCTCATCAGGGTATCGACATGCACCTGTCTATGCACAGGATAGATCGGAAGGAACTACAACAGCATAATATGGATATATTCACTGCTATGGCATCTCCTTAAATGCCGCAATATATATATAAATATAGATATAAATAAATAGATAAGTTTTTATCCGTGTAATTTAAAATAAAATAGAATCCAATATTGGCGAAGCGGACGTGAAAATTTGTCAATCTACATGATTCTCGTGTTAAAAAGTGCGGTGCACTCCAAAATATGGAAAAACTCCGGGTCCGACCGATGGCGATAGCGCTGTTTCGTCCTAATATGGGTCTCGTCAGGCCACCGCATTCGGTACAAACCACCATCTCGCCTTTGCATCCTCTAAAGCTGAGTTTAAAATCATAAAACAGCAAACAAGACGACAAAGGCGACATCTCGATGGTCCACTTGATAACACAAGAACCACACAGATTTAACAAAGTTTGTAAAAAACCGCCATATGGTGGCGCGACGGTGAATTAAAACAGAAATATGCTGAAATTAGCAGTAGGCTTGGTTGCCAGTACCGAAAAATGCGACCCCTATCCTTTGGGCAGCGCGTTTCGTGTTCTTGTGTTATCAAGTGGACCATCGAGATGTCACCTTTGTCGTCTTGTTTGATGTTTTTTGATTTTAAACTCAGTTTTATAGGATGCAAAGGCGAGATGATGGTTTGTACCGAATGCGGTGGCCTGACGAGTCCCATATTAGGACGAAACAGCGCTGTCGCCATCTGTCGGACCCGGAGTTTTTCCATATTTTGGAGTGCTCCGCACTTTTTAACACGAGAATCATGAAGATTGACAAATTTTCACGTCCGCTTCGCCAATATTTGATTCTGTTTTATTATATATATATATATATATATATATATATATATATATATATATATATATATATATATATATATATATATATATATATAGTATGTCATGAGAAATTCCGAGAAATATAAAAAAAGTTACATGGAAGATTAACGTGGAATTAACTATGAAAGTTTCGTGAAACCTTTATGCTAGTTTCTGGAAAATAACATCCAATCTCTCAAGAAAGGTAATTGGCATCTACGAAGTAAGCAAACTGGGGAGGTTAGCGTAACTTTTCAGTAAGATTTAAAGAAAAGAGTCCGTTATCTCACTGATATTTTAAAGAAAGTTTCGTATAATCGTCGAACAAACTTGTTAGAAGCTGACGGGTAATTTGCTGCAAACATGAGTGGAGGATTTTACTTCACGAAAAGTACCGTTGTCATTCTAGAAAACCACGAATTAGAATATCTTATTATGTCATTGAAACTACATCTTTTATATACCAGAACATTTAAATTTAGCGTCAAATGAACATGGAGACAAGATATTTTGCTAAATTCGAAAAATAGTACAGCAATACTTCTTATAAATGGGCACGTTAGTACAAAACAAGTAGGAATTGACCAAACTGCAAAATAATACCTGTACACCCACTACTGATATTTTCGATTTCTGATTTAAAGAACAAATTCTGTTTCCTATTTGTCTTAAAGTAACGAAATTTTTTCAAACTTGATAGAGTTTATTCCAGAGTTGAAATAATTTCAGGGCAGGGCAAATCCATTAGGTATTTTTGACCTATTTCTGATAGATCCCATGCAAAATAGCCAACAATGAAAAGTCATATTACGGAAAAAAGGAAGTTTTTACGGATGTAGACTAATGCTGTTTTTGTAGAACTTGCAATAAAAATAAGAAATTTATTTGTAATATTACCTTCTTTACTGTTTTTCGCTTTAGAAACCTTATTGTTTTAAATTGAAATTTCAATAGGTGAAGTTTAAAAACAAGTGTTACGATGATATTTAACTATATGTATGGCTCCTATAACCTAAAATTGGTAATCTCGTCGAGTCAGATTTGTATTTAGCTATTTTAGATTAGTCTGACTCTGAATTTTTATGAAAATATTTCATGTAGTAATTGGGTACAGTCCAAGTTCACATGTATACATCATGAGGTTAGTGGTTCTAAAATTTTAGAAGAGTTATTCCAGAATTCTGAAAATATACAAAAGAAAACCTTAATATTAAAATAGATTTTTCTCAGCGTGCCAAAGTCTAATAAGTTTTTATTATATACGATATTGCGCTTTAAACTAACATTATGACTATTTCCTACAAAGCCTCACAAGAATAGTGATATTTACAAGTTACTTAAGCAAAGATTCATCCAAATCAATAAATATTTTACCTAGCAATACATTTTTAAATCAATGAATTATTTTTCTGCCCACTGTGCGTAGCTTTCGCTGAACTGTTTGAGACAGTTGCATTGACCGCTTTTTAAGATCACAGAAAACTTTAGTTTTTGAGAAGTTGAATAAACTTACTACATATATAACTTCAACTGTGATACAGACATAACCGCATTATGTTGTCGTTGATTAAATTAATATCTCTTCGTTTCAAATCAAGTGTGCTGTGTTTCTCTAAATATTTTATTTTAAGATGCAGAATTTATATTGATTGAAGTTCCCTTTATTCATATGCAGAGTTATCCTGTATGCAAACTGTTCCATTAGTCGTAGCGACTGCCAACTACTAATTGGAGAAGTTCGTAACTGATTAATGAAGTTATTGATTTATACCGGGATGGCATGTGGCTTTTAGCCAATTACATACTACATAAAACAATTAAATAATTATGACACTTTGGCTTCTATAGTGACTAAATTAGGTAAATTATGGTATAAAGTGCGTTACAATAGAAGGTATTTAACATAATTTAGGCATAAACAAATGAAGAATTCACCCAAGTAATAAGATTTATAAATTGTTAAAGCTAAAACAAGTTTCTTTTTACAAAACAAATTTTCTATCACGGTTTGCCCTTTTTAGGGCTTTGAAAAAATCCTTATTGTTTCATCATTTCCATCCAGTTTTACTTCATTTGCAGTGAAATTTTCCATGTTTATGCATTTTAGTAAGCCAAAAATAAATCAAGTAAAACTCAAAACGGCTAGAAAAAACTACTTGCCGAAATTTCGTGATATTCAACAAAAAATAAAGACAATGGAAGTCCAAGAGATATCTACTACTTCGCAGGAAATATCGTTGTCTATGACCCTTAAACAAGCACCAGTAATTAGTACATAATCCTAATATAATGCATGTCCGATATGTACTTGATCAGTTTTTTAAAGTTTAATGGTAATCTCTTTCTTTCAGAAAATTAGCAAATAATGTAAAAGTTTTAGAATAACTCGACGCTTACTAAAAGCTGTATCATATTTTACTATTTATTTTCATTTTGGTGATTGGTATACATGGCAAAAACCAGAAGAAGTATCTTCCTATAGATCCATAAACCTGCGTCCTACTATCTCCAGATTTTTGAGGAAACAATTGAAAAAAAACTCATAAAAAATATAAAAGAAAGGAACATAATATCTCAACATTAGTTCGAATTCAACAGAAGGCATCAAACTGTAAAAAAAAACTCGTAAAATTGTCAATAAAATCAATTGTATGATTTGCAATACTGGACTCTTTTATAAAATGTAGAAAAACCTGTCTTATCATTTCATATTATCTCTTAAAATCCTACCTCAGTAATAGATATTTCCTTGTAAAATAAAATACTTCCGGCTCCGACCTATATGCTACAAAACCAGATATGCCACAGGGCGGCTTTCTGAGACCAACACTTTATTAATTATATACAAGTGACTTGCCAACTATTGGACTTATTTACTTTGCAGATCATACCGCAGTTTTTTCTTCGCCGAGAGATCCAATAACAACATCTAGAAATCTTCGACAAAATTTGAACAAGATTGAAGATGGGCATAAAAGTGAACCAGAGAAAGTCAGTATATGTAACCTTAACCCAGCGAAATGAAACATGTCCAACTGCTCAAATCAAAAATTTTATAATAACACAGGCCCAAGAAGTTAAGTATCTTGGAACGCATCTGGACAGAAGTTTAATCTAAAGGAAATATATATACATGTGTCAACAAATAAAGGCTTAAACGGGGATATTATGCAAAAAAATTTAGAGATAAAGCCTTAAAATCAGTAAAAGGAATGGCTGTGTCCCGAAAATATATATTTTCCATTTTTGCTCATTTGCTAATAAAAGAAAATTTTTGTTATATTTTTGTATATTTAAGATTACAAACTTGATTGATTTATTGTTGCACTTTGTCAATTTAAATTTTCTATTGTCAAATTAAACCAGTTTTAAAGTTAATAATAACTAAACAAAAGCACCCCACTAAATCTATGGAGTCAAAAATCAACAGAACACTAAGGAAGTGCCAAGACCTTATACCTGACAACCTATGATCAGCGCTTAAATCACAATACAGTAAGCCACCACATCTTGACGGACTACCGAAAATTCATAAAATCAACTTACCATTAAAACCAATAATCAGCTCCAGAGGTAAGACGAACACATATGCTAAAAATTCTACACATTTCCTAATTATTATTAGTAGCATTAATCTAGATCTAGACGACAGACTAATAAGTTTTGATGTGGAAGTCTGTATATTAATGTGCTACTAAGGGAATCACTAGACATAACCAAAACTAGACTTTCAAATAATACATCATCATTTCGAACCAAGTTACCACTGGACGGGGTGATGGACCTTTTGGAGTGTTGCTTGCGCAAGAGCGAATCCAGCCTCCTTCATGGGGGGGGGGTGTAATAGGCAGAATCAGGTCTATTTTCCTACACTCAAAGCTCTTGTGGGGGGGGGGGCGGCAATCGCATCCTCCCTCCCTTACTTTCAAGTAAAGGACAAGTTCTACACTCGGGATGACGGACTTCGATGGGTTCTTCACTCTCTCCAGTCGTATATGTGTATATATATATATATATATATATATATATATATATATATATATATATATATATATACACACACATATAGAATGATTCGCCAGAAGAAATAGCAACAGTGAAACCGAAAGTCTGGTTCAGATATATCGATGATACTTTCATCGTATCGAAGGGCAATGATCAAGAACTTAAGGATTTTTTGAAATTTTCCTTCCTAAATGTCATAGTGAACTATTCAAACGAAACTATTAAAACTTCAGTATACAGGAAGTCAACACATACACATACACAACACAATATCTTAATTATAGTTCTAATCATTCTGTAGTAACAAAACGGGGAATTATACCCAACCTCTATAATCGCGCTATATCTATATACAATAATGCCAATTCATTGGAAAAAGGGGTAGCAAACATTAAATCCGATTTACAACAGAATGGGACCACTGGACAGCAAGAACAACATTCCTTCTTCACAATTCCACGCATTAAGGGAACCTTGGAGAAAATAAGACACATTTTCAGCAGTTATAATATGAAAATAGCCTTTAAATCAGGAAATATACTTAGAGCTCATTTAACAGAAACAAAACTAAAAACTACCGATAAGAAAGAATGTGTTAACAAAGTCCCATGTGAGTGTGGTAAAATTTATATTGGAGAAACTAAGTGACCACTAGAAGTTAGAATTAAGGAACATAAAAACTCATACACAAAAAGGGGAAACGTCGAGATCAGGTATTGCAGAACACACCTGGAATGAACAACACCATATAAAATGGTCTGAAGCTGCGGCAATATATATGAAACTCAACATGAAAAAAGACAAGTTATAGAAGCAGCTTTCATCAAAGGTGCGCTTTAATAGACACAATCCCTATATAAGCTCGTAGCCTTAAGACAAAACAATTAGTTTATCCTTGATAACGATTAGAGATACAATCTAATCAAAACATCGTAAAAATAAACAAAAATAAAGACAATGCAAGTCCGACAACCACATTTTAGTCAATCTTTAACATTGTCTTCAACCTGCAAATAATCAAAAGTAGTTGGAAATAAAATTCATTGAAATGTATGGATAGTAGGCAGAAAATCACAGCTGTGCTTAGAAAACCAAATTTTTTTACAAATCTATAATTAAATTGGTAAGGACTTATGGTGTGAAACTTTGGGAAATAGTAGCCAATTCAAATATAGAAATAATTCAGCGACTTCCAAATAAAGTAATGTAAGTAATTGTTCTGGCCCAGAGACTATTGAGTACAGTGATGACAAAAACAGTCTAAAGAGATTTAAATAATTCGAATTACCAAATAGACATTTATTAATTTACATATTTAGTCATAATAGACTATTTCCAAAGATAAACTAGTTAAGATCAAGAATCAATAATTCTAATATTTAGATTATTCAATGGAATATTGTGTACATGCCTCTTGTTAAAGACACGCCAAATGCTTATCGCCTTTGACAATATACTATAAACACAGTGCTGATTAGATGGAGTCAAAAATAAATATTTAATTTTTTTGTACGTGCAAAAAAGATATGTGATGACTAAGCACTGTTTTACATAATATGCTGTAATCGACAAAAAATTACATTTAGAGTAAATACATTTTGGCTTTAACAAATACCAAAAATGTTTTAGACTGCAGTTGTAGTTGTTGATAAGTTTTATTAATGATCGTCAAATATGCTCTCCTCGATTAAACACAAAAGCAACCGCTTTATTTCTCCGGTTTATCCTCGTATGCACGTTTAAAGATGTCTAGTAAACTTTAACTAAATTGTCTGAAGTTCTTTGCTTGCTTTTAGGAACAGGTGCAACCTCGCCTGCGGATTTACTAGAAAAGTAAATCATATTAAATTGCAACATAACATAAATTTGAGCATGTTGCTTTTAGAGTTCCTTTCTAATTAGTTTTATTTTGAAGCAAAATTATCCACCTACATTCCTTCATTGTTAACTGATCTTCACTCAAGTTGAAGTTTTTAATTTTCGCGAATATTTACTAAAAGTATTTAAATTAGTGGTTAGGAAAATTGATGTGTGTATCATTTAAATTTCAGAAACATTTTCAAACACTTCTGTCCAAAAATATATATGATAGTATTTTTATTGTCACTGTGTGTCTCTATTTAGCCACGCAGAGAAGACCAGATCCATGACAAAACAACGAAGATTTGTAGCGAAACAGTCCCATGATGAACATGTCTGTTTTTGTATAATGTTGTTTCGACTTTTAAGTTTTGCTGCGGTTTTTGTGATGTGCTACTTACAGGAAAGTGTTCTGTCAGATAATCCCTTTGTATTTTGGGTGGTTATTGTTTGACAGGTGACTTTCCGTAAATTAAAATTTATTCCCTATTCGCCATTTTATTGTTCTCATGGAAGTATGTTATTGTTTTATTAACATTTGGCTGTAACCCCCATTTACCAAAAAAATTCCAAGGGGTCCAGATTGAGGAGATTCCTCAGTTTCCTTTATGAATCAGTTTCTAGTTGCTCAATCATCAGCATATCCAAATTTCTTAAATTGTGTCTGAGACATATTCGCGATATACAAGCTGAACAGAAGTGGAGCTAATACCGATCCATGAAGAGGATTATTTTATTTTTTCTTATTACCTATTATGTTCCCTATTACGACTTGAAAAGGTCTGTATCCTAATATTTTGTTCATAAGTCGCAGAATGAGCTTGCAGAGGATAAGACGAAGAAGTTTTAGAGAATATTCTGCTTTCATACTGTGTCATAAGCAGCGGTTAAGTCAGTGAATGTGATAGACATTTTCAGCTTTCTCTAAAAGCTTGCATCTATAGAACTTGTAAGTGGAAGTACTTGATCAGAGCAGCTATTATTAGGTCTAAAATCTACCTGATCTACAGGTATGTGTTCCAAGATTTTGGAACTGATCCTGTTCTACAGGGGTTCACATACACTTAGTAATGCGATTGGGGGATAGTTTTCGGGTTTCTTATTTGGTTTTTCCCGGTTTCAAGATAGCAATAACTTTGGTTTATTTAAATGTCCTTGCCTGCTTTGTAAAATGTTGGTCGAGAAGTAAGCGAGTCACCTATATGCATGTTTACCCAAACTTGACAGGAACTCTGGATGTATGCCTTCCAGCCCCGGTGTCTTGTCTGCTTTGATGTCACCTATTTCTATTCAGATTTCTTCAGAGGTTAAGGGACATGAAAATCCTAATAGCCATGGAGTTTCAGATTCGAAGGTTTTAAATTCCTATTTTACTTCTCTTGTCTGATTTCGATCTTCGTGACCTCTGGAAGTGGATATAATGTGTGACGCAAATTTATTAGGTGTGATAGCTGCTTGGTTACCAGTTATGGCATTGTTTTTTCTAATTTGCGAAGAAAGAGATAGATGAAAATTTAAAAAGGACAGCAAGTGAGTTCTGATGCTGGTGACCTATCAACTTTAGAGGACTTCATACTCAGTAGGTACAATATATATATATATATATATATATATATATATATATATATATATATATATATATATATATATATATATAAATATTGTATAAGTAGTCACCTTATCTCAGGAGTGATAAGATTTAAATAAGAAAATGTCAAACAAAAAAGGACATAAATAATTAATTAATGCATTTATGTGATAAGTGTAATTTTATAATGACATAATAAAATGTATAAAAATTAGAGTGAAAGGTTGGACTTTAGTGCATTTAAAGCAAGAATAATAAACATATATTACTCCGAAAAACATAAAACAAATAAACTAATAAATAATAGATATTTTTAATAACTTGTGAACTATTATTGACCAGAGACAGTGACTAGAAAATATAATGTACCACAGTATAGTGAAATCCACAAAGAAGAGAATCTTGAACATCCATTTTATAAATAGTGCGTAAAGATAACATTAGTGAGAATAAAGGTCAAATAATAATTGTTTAGTGAAATATGGACACTATTAAATAATAATTATTTATAAAATTTTAGTTTTAACTCGTTTCAACAATAATATTTATAAAAACTTTGCTTAAAATATTTTAAAGCTGTAAGACTAGTATAAGAAAATATAGATTTTAAGTTAATTTTAAAAATAAACTAGAATAAAATAGTACCTAATGGTAGGAAAAATTTTTGTTAAATATGATTATAATATTAATAAAACAAGAATTATAAATCTCAGCAAGTTACAATTAAAATTTAAATGAATATGTAAATCTTTCCTAGATGTAATTAAATTCTATTTATCAATTTTATGTGCTAAATAATAACGAAAAGTAAATTGTAGGTATATGAAAATGACAGAAAAAGTAAAAAATTTACATAACTCATAATTTGTTTTCATCAAATATCATATTTGGTTCATAATATCAATAAAATATCAAAATTTCATCATAAATTGACAATTAGGAATCCATTTTGGTTTCGTATTTCAAAGCTTAAAATTCCATCTAGTTGCTAGTACACTTCAGATGGCCGACCAATCAGAAAAAAATAAAAACAAAAATTTATCCTACGTCATCGCTAACTATAAAAGCGAAAATTCATTTTTTTTTAAAGGGAAGTGCAGATCAATCAGTTGTACAGTAAACATCGTTAGTCTTATTCGTAAAAAGTAACATAACCTCAAAATGTTCATTTGTTAGTTAAAAAAAACAAAAAAGAGTGCAGATCAATCAGTTGTAGAGTAAACATCGCTAGTCTTATTCGTAAAAAATAATATAACCTTAAATTTTCATTTATTATGTTTAAAAACAAAACAAGAGAAAAAGTACAGATTAATCAGTTGTAGAGTAAACATCGCTAGTTTCATTCATTAAAATAACATAACCTCAAAATGTTCATTAGTTATTATAATAAATTATTTATTTTGCACTGTAACAATATCACTCTTAATATTAACGGCACACATAAATATTTGTTTAGATTGTTTAAAGTAAAATTACATGTAGTAAGACAGTAGTTATTTTTTACCGTTTAAACATTATACACAATACACATTGCCAGATTCTTAATCCAACAAAAGAGAAACAGTACACATTAGATAATATTGAAATGTTAATCAGGAACAGATAAGGTGATTTTTAAATATTCCATAAAAATGCACCAAGTGACACATTTGTATTACTTTAATAAAGTTTATACTTGTGTTTATGAATCATTGGTTTAACTTTTTTAATAATAATAATAATTTAAGCGGAACTTACCTGAGGAAGAGAAAATTGACATCGATGTTTTTAAACATCTGATTACGAAAACGGGATACATTTGGAAATACAGCACATGTGTATTTGTGAAGTTTTTTTTACTAAAAAATTGATACAAATCAATTATACTCAGGTATAGTTATTTGTGCCTGGCGCCTAACAATTTAAAAAAGAAATAAAGCATATATATATATATATATATATATATATATATATATAATTCAAATTTGAAAATTATCGATAAACAGGGTTGAGTTTAATAAATTATAATAAATGTCCATTGGAAGACTGTTATTAAATCCTAATAAGCTCGTCCAATTTATCTTTTTCACGTTGACGCAAAAGTCCTGTGCACATTACGTTGCTGTAATATAACATGGGTTTCTCTTAGATCTCGCAAAGCTGACATATGAGTATAAAGCCATAAGGTAGTGTTTCCTCTTTTAATGAGTTAATGGGCTTACGTTGTATGGACTTTAATTAAATTTTAAATCATTTAATGACTAAATTAAATTAAATATTCCGAAGTTTATTTTATAAAACATTTAAATTTAACTTTTATAAACTTTCAATGATACCCGCCATTAATATTGTGTAAAAATGCGAAATTATTAAAATAGGGTAACTAAAAAATTGTATGATGAAAACTTTGTTCATTTATATTTCAATATCAGAAGGATCATTTAAAGTTTTTTTTTTGAGATTATTTATTATAATTATTTCTTTTGTTTCCCACAAAAAGTCCTTATTATATGCGAAATTGTTTTAGAAAAATTTTAATTTAACTATTTATCTTTGCTTACAAATGTATCGCTCAAAAATCCCTAGACATTTTTGTAACTTTTAAATATGATTTTTTTTGAAAAATGATGGAAAAGGCATACAGGGAGAGGCAGGGTACAATGATAAAAGGGACACAATGATACACCAAGCATATTTCTGAATAGATTAAACATGCGCAAGTGATAAGGACTTAGGACAACGTTCATACATTCATTTAGCTATTGACTAAAAATTAAGTACTCTTCATTCACGTAGCTATCCCTAACCGTTTTCGAAAAAGCGTCATTTTATTTACAGTGTTAGTCCCCTAACTTCTGTCGGGTTGAATATGAAGAAGAGGAATTTTTCTCCTGTAATCATCGTTTCAATAAAACGTTATACTAATTGCTGAGTTAAAAACTTTGTAAGAACCACATTAATTCAGCATTATTTCTTGTTTGATCACAATGAAATGTGAACCCTACCATCGACCGGAGTGAAATATACCAAGGTTTTGAGGTGTTCTCACAGGCGTTAGGTCGGGAGATCGAGGAGATCAGGCAATAGGTGCTCCTCTACCTATCCAATAGGTATGATGTCTATAACGAAGAATCACTGAAATTATGACTTGATGTAATTATATAGGATAGACAGATTCTAAAAAACACACTTATTTTTAGATTACAAGCGAGATTATATTTATTTTAGTAAAAATAAAAACACAAAATATGTAAATCTGCCATTTTAGACCGAACACCAATCAAAAGCGCGTGACGTCACGCTTTCATAAACATCACATCAGTCATCATTGTTTATCGCCTTTATCGTTAGAATTTGTCTTTATTTGCATCGTTAATCAGATATTTTGTGGATAAAAATATCAAGTGTGCCAGTTTCGTGCTACCAAAAATACAACAACGTCATGTAATAAAAATTTATTAAGGCAAATAGCTCAAATTTGCCAAGAATCGACTCGTTGATGCTGGGAGCGAAGTTAACTAGTGCACTGTTTTAACTTCAGTCTGGACAGCTCTATTTCTGAATTTGTATAATATATATACTTGTATTGGTTTATGAGCTGATTTTGGACAGCTGATAGGTGCTTCTAGATCTTGTGAACAAACTGTAACTATTTACACATTATTATGTACTATAATTTTTGCAACAGACTATATTAATACTATAACGTACCGCAAAAATTGTTTGAAATCATAACTATCTATAATGTTATGATTAAACCGGCAAACAGAAGAGATATACACTTGAAAAACAGGTTACCGGTGTAAAAAAGCAATGGGTATGTACCTGAACTTTCTGATGAAGTGTCTGCAAGTTCTAAATGTTCTGTAGGTGGTTTTGTTTGTACTACATCTTTCTCATGTTCAATTAGACACCTTCTTCGTTTTTTGAGAGCAGAGCGACGCTCAGCGGTGTCAGAAGTTCGTTTGCTTCTGCCTGGTTGGCATTCAAATTTTGTGGGTAAACACCCTGACTTTACGCGCACTTGTAAAACTGAACCCATTACATGGTACTGTATATAATTTTCCATATCATTTGGAAACTGGAAAAATAAAAAGCTTTTAGTTAGGAACTTTAAATATAATATAGTAATAAAGAAATGAAATACATCGATACACATTTGAATTCATGATTATCGTATAAACTAATGGAGAATATGAATCGAAACAAGCAATAAGATGCGATTTGTCAAGTGTTTACGAAAGGGTGACGTCACAGACGGACGCCATTACTATCCTAGCGTTTTGGTGCGAAATTTAAATTGTATTTTAAGAAGGTCAATTTTTCCTTCAAAACATAAATTTTTTGCGGAAATAAGATTTATTTTATATAAAGTAGGTGCGTAAAAACATCGTGGAGTATTTTTCCAAAATCAGTCATCATGCCTATTGTTTGGATAGACGTTATTCAGGTGCTCCCGCACAGCAACGCTGAAATGATTTGGTGTCCAATCGTGCATGTAGTACATGTTTCGGTGGATTTCAAGTGGTAAATGCTCTACTAAATCGTATAAATTTATGATACCATTTTTGATAAACCCTGCTTTATCCGTAAAGGGAAGTGTTAATGAAGTTTACATTATTTCGTTGCTAATCCAATAGATAATTTGCAAACTGCATTCTGCGGGGAAAATCTTCAGAAATCAGTTCATGCACTTTTTCAAATAATATGGAAGTAACAACGGTACTTGAAGAACTTTTTTCGAATAATTTTCTAATTAATTTCACCACAAAATAAAAAAATCAGTAAATTTATATCCAAGTAAAGAATCAATATGTCTGTGATGTGAAAGTTGACAAGTTTTAAAATGCAGGATATTTATTTCTTTCGTGCCTAGCAACGTTCACAACAACAATAATTTGTTTTTGGTGCCGATAACATAAAACGCACATTTTTTGCGAACCTAGGTCGAACAGCAATTTACAGAATTAGATGTTTTAACTAAAGAGGTAAACTCTAATTTTAGATCGATTTTTATTATCACAAGGTTGAAGATTGAACATTTGATAGGAACAAAGGTGTATCTTTTATCGAAATACGCCCAATACATGATGTAAATAAAACGACGTTTTTTCGAAAACGGTTAGGATTAGTGACATGAATCCCGGACACTCTGTATATCTAGTCGTTAAGTACGAGCTGTTCAGTGTATACCTAATAACTATTAAGGATTTTTGTTAAAAATTATTTAGAATTACAACTGTACTTGAACCTAAATAATTCATGAATAATTTTATTAGACCTGTCATCCCTATGTTACCAGAAAACCACATTACTTTAGTACAACATGATATGGGTTAATTTTGAATGTCGTTAAGTAGACATAATATGAGCAAAAGGTAGTCAGGTAGAATTTCCTTGTATTAATTACTAACGAAAAAATTGCGGATAAACAAATATTTTCTTAAAGTATTCTTTTACAGTAACAAAGTTTAAAATAAATCCTAAATAACTAAACATATAGTCTATCAATAAAATGTCGTTAAGACTCTAAAATAAAAACCAAACATTTCTAATAAATACATAAATATTTAAATATGCTACACTTACTCCTGGTATTTAATACTTTTACATTCGCTGAAAAAAATTGGTCTAATATTTTTCAAACAATTTTGGGCAAAAGGTAACCGATTATTTGTGGTTGTAAAGGGGACAAATACAAGACAAGCCATGACAGTAAGCGATGGTGCGTTATGTTCAATAATTAACCGCCAGTGTTTGAAGACGTCCAAAGTCGGTTTTCTACATGTGGAAACTCAGGTATTAATTATAGACAATAGAGTTTAAAAAATAAAATGTCGGTAGTAAGAAAACCTCCAATTCGAGTTATGGTGCGATTCATTTTGTTAATTAGTTATTGCAAAGAAGCCAAAAAAACGGTTGAAATGAGCATTTATTCTTATTTATGTCACAATAAGTTTTTCCTCGGTATTATTCCCTTGAAACAAAGCCCTCATGATACCAAAAAAAGTCTTTATTTGGTAATCAAGGTTGTCTTGTTATAGGGATTCATTAATTTGTTTATACAGAATTTTTTTTTTAACTTTTTGTGGAAAAACGACACATTATTTTCACCTAAATCAAACATACCGTTCTTTAATGGCAAAAAATGGTGTTTTTCCTTATAAACAAATAAAGTTGTAGCCTCAACTATTGCTTATGCGACATCTTAGTCTCAATATTCGAAAAGCTGGGGATTTTTCGCAGACTTAAAAGAATAACTTTCTATGACTATTAGAAGAGTTACTTAATATTTTTTTTTCAGACAATCACTGTGGCACTACCGACACTTATGAATCATGGCTGGTCTTGTATTTACTCCGTATATGATCTCCCATAGTTGATTACCTCTTACCCAGAAATATATATATATATATATATATATATATATATATATATATATATATATATATATATATATATATATGAAATAAAATGCGAACAGTTGCATATAGTTGTACGTTTGCTGAATGTGATTTCAGCACTACAATGGCATAATGTGGATGTATCCACTGCTATTGCATCTCACACGGAGGAATCCGTGAAAGCCTCATATATATATATATATATATATATATATATATATATATATATATATATATATATATATATAGATAGATGAAGTGAAAAGCGAACAGTAATTGCAAACTTCGTTCCATCATATCCTTTTCTGTGTTAGAGGTTGCACAGTTTGGATGAATTGCTACAGAACACAATTCATCCTATTACACCACCATCGAGATGATGGCCTACCTGTAGCATCATACCGAGAAGAAAGTCAAAACTTACCCTCCTCGCCACTTGAGAAAACGACACATTATTTTGACCTGAACCAAACTGTGTTTTACTCTTAACACCATATATTGTAATAAAATATTACTGGTAAGTCGATTGTGTAATAAAAACATGTCTTTTTTAATGGCAAAAAAGGTATGTTTCCTTACAAATAAATAAAGTTGGAGCCTCAACTATCTACATTCTAGTCTCGATATTGCAAAAGCTGGGGATTTTTCGCAGATTTTAAAAAAAATAACATTCTATAACTAATAGAAGTGTTACTTACCATTATTTTCAAATAATCACGATTTTTTCGCTTATAAAATAACTTGTAGGTTTCCTAACTACTGACAACTTACTATTTATATATAATGGTTAGTCTTGTATTTACCCCATATACAATCTCATATAGTTGATTACCCCTTACCCAAAAATGTCTGAAATTTTTTTTACTGACTTGTGTATACACCTTTCTTGTGCCCATGTAAATGGCCAGTATAAAATATATGTGAGATTTTGGGAATCAATATTTGGGACCTACTTAAACAATATTATTATTTATTATTATTATAGGATTTGGTTTAAAAGTTAGTATAGCAGAATAAATAAACAATAAAGAAGCTAAAATGCAAATGTCTTTAACTCTCAATTATGGACAGTTTTAGTCTATTTTCTCTACCTCATGTACGCGTAAAAGTTATTTGAACTTTACTTTACTGGAATGTGATTTGGGTTTCTGCGAGACATCATTTAACTGATATGAAAGTATAAAGCAAAAATACTACATTTTCGTTTCCATTAAAGTAAAAAGTTTAATTCGAATTCATGTCAACTAACTCAATTAGGGTAATTTGTAATTCCTTCTTAAAGTAACAATTCCAAATAAGTGAAAATGAAAAAAGTACAAGCGGAAAATGAAATTGGGAAATATATTTTTGTTTTACTCTTTTATAACCTTTAAGTCAATAATTTTTTGTATTCAATTACATAGATAGTTTAATTATGAACAAATAAGATTGAGACAAACCTCCTTTGATGCCATCTTCCGTTACTTCGACTAAGATACAGAGGTTCTATTCATCAAAAAATCATCCAGCATTATTTAGATAATTTTGGTGTTAGACCCTGCTTACTCAAGTTTTTACATATTTGTTCTTAAAATGACCTCCAAATGAATTAAAATCCTAAAAGTCATTTAAATCGGACTCGCAATTTTTCCTACTTTCCATTTATGCAATTTAAAAGAGAATTTCTCATTTAAAAAAAGCGCTTGCCTTTAAAGTAAATTCCAAGGTCAATCTTAAGGTCAGATTAGATGTCTCCTCTCTTTTTATAAAAAAGATTTCGTAAAAAACATCCTGCTATACGTATGGGTGTCATATTTGTTAAGAATTGTCAGGGTGTTTTGTTTGCAGTGTTGGCTCAGATTTTTAATATTTCCTTATCAACGGGTGTTTTCCCAAAAGTATGGAAAACTACTTACATTACGAAAATCCATAAATATGGAGACAGAGCTAACATCGAAAATTATAGTGGAATTTCGAAATTTTCACTATAGTAAGATTTTTGAGGGTATTGTTTACCAAAAGATGTGTCCTCTTTTTAGGCATGTGTTAGCAACTTCACAGCATGGCTTTATGGCAGATCGATCGACTACTACTAATCTGCTTGTCTATGAGCAGTATTTGGTGGAGGCTTTGGAGGGGAGGTGTCAAGTGGATGCTATTTACACTGACTTCTCCAAGGCTTTCGACAAGGTTAACCATCAGCTTCTCATTTACAAGCTGGAAGACTTGGGTATCCATGGATCATTTCTACAATGGACAAATAGTTACCTGTCTGGTAGAGTACAGCGAGTAAAAATTAATAACTGTGAATCATCTGATATATTTGTTACCTCTGGTGTTCCTCAGGGTGCTCACCTCGCTCCGCTCCTTTTTAACTGCTTTATTAACGATATTGAGGTCATCATAACTTTCAGTAGATGTCTTCTTTATGCAGACGATTTAAAGATATTTCGGGTTTTCAGGAGTAGCAACGATTGCGAAGCCATTCAATAGGATCTAGCTCGGTTCTCTGAATGGTGTAAGTTAAATTTTATGCACCTCAATGTTAATAAATGCTCCATTATAAGTTTTTATCGTAAAAGGATTGAATAACTTTTGATTACTTTCTTGATAATAACATGATTAATCGCGTTGAATGTGTGAAGGATCTGGGTGTTACATTTGATCGGGCCCTTTGCTTCGACACACATATTGATAATATTGTGAACAGGGGTTTGAAGTTGCTCGGGTTTGTGAAGAGAATGCTTACAGATTTTAATAGTTTAGACTGTTTTAAAGTGATATACTGCTCTGTAGTTCGATCAATCTTTGAATATGCGTCCCAATTTTGGTCACCTCATTATTTTACATACAAAGAAAAAGTAGAAAGAGTACAAAGAAAATTTTTCAGTTTCATTGCCTTTAAACAGGGAATGCAGCAGGAGCGGTCTGTATATGATGATACTGCCGATGCTTTGAGGTTGTTACCATTGTGTGTGAGAAGCATATATCTTGACCTCGTTCTACTTTATAAGATTGTTAACTCTTGTATTGATTCTCCCGAACTACTCAATAATATTGGGTTATCAGTTCCTCAAAGAGCTTTTAGAGCGCACAATTTGTTTGATGTGATATATCACCGAACGAATTATGGCATTAACAGTCCTATTTCTCGAATGTGTAGGGAAATGAATTCAGTTCCTACCGAGATTGATTTTTTCATTTGCCAATTAATGTCTTTAAATTAAAAATTTTACAGTTCTTGAAAAACTAGTTAATATTGTCAGTTGTCAATATTAGTCTTTTGAAGCACTTTGATGTATGTTTAGATTTGTAGGTTTTTTTTTATTATTTCTGACTGATATTTGTAAGTTTTTTAATTCTGACTGTTTTAAATAGTGTTTGTATTTTTTTATTTTTGAAATGGACTGTATTTATTTGATCCGTTAATATACTATACTAAGGCTTATGAAGAAAAACTAATTATATATATATATATATATATATATATATATATATATATATATATATATCATTTTTCTTAATTTTGTATTTTCTTAGGTTTAGGTTCCTAAACCCAAGAAAATACAAAATTAAGAAAAATGATATAATCTATGGTTCAAGAATCAAGAAAATAAACATATATATATATATATATATATATATATATATATATATATATATATATATATATACATAAAAATCCGGTTTCCGGAAATATAACTGGGGCTCGATGGGCACCAATGTTTTTTTTCGTCCACCTTTTGCCGTTTATTTAGCTTCAGTATTTTAAAAGAATCGGTTATGGAGGCCAGTAAACGATAACAAGAACGAAACGCAAAGAAATATCTCCCCTTGCAGAGTCAAAGGATATAATTTCGTTGCCAAATGTTTATTGAGGTCAATATCACAACTTAAGAACTAGAAGTTTTAAATGGTGGACCATTATTGTTAATTGGATATTTGTAGATTTTGTTACAAATTAAATATTTGAAACGGCAAGTAAAATATTTGTAGTTTTTTGTTCATTAACCAGTGCTTATTGTTGGTTTATCGATAGCCAAATGGACATTTTTAGGTTTTTTCAATATAATCAGAATATTAAAACAATTTTTCTAGATTCTTACTTATTTGAATAATATAAAATAGTTTTTAATCACACTATGTTAATTTTTTTTTTAAATCTTGCTGAGTTTTCATACTAACTGTATACGAAGATAAAATGTATTGTTAAATACGCAATACGGCTGATAATTTGAAAATATGTTATACAATATTTTTACCTGACTACCTGAGTCATTTTTTACTCATTAATTTATCGTGACATGGCCTGGGTATTTCTTAGACATCGTTAAGCTAACATACGGGCATTAAGAAGGTAGAATTTCCTTCCCGATTCAATTAGTGTTTCCATGTCGGATGAATAGAAATTTCCTTCATTAGATATAGGGAAGTTTTTTGAAGGATGACTCGCGCTAAACAATGTTACATTATTTGCTAAGGTACCTTTTTTATGGTTTTAATAGAAGAGTGGAAAATAATTGAACTTTTTTATATATTGAACCTCTGATGGGTGCCATATCTAGTTTTTTAATGAAAATAAATTTTGTTGCTCCTTGAAATTCGTTAGAGTTCAGTACAAAGTTTTAAAGGCTTTGCAAAATCAATTATGCAATAAGGCGTTAGCGGCTCGTAGGGTGGTATTATGGCACTACTTAATTTTTTCTAATAATTTTTTTTATTAATTTCAGTTAAAATTTTTCCTTATCCATATCTTATAATTTGAATATCTGGACATAGAGCCAATTATTAATACGACACAGTGAAAGTACTTTGCGGTTCTGAAAAAAATATTTTATTTTAAATTTTAAATTAGTTATTTATTGGGTATTTACGGTGGTATTTACATAATATCAATTTTTCTACATCGACGCGTGTTTTTGTTTTGTTACCAAAAGTCATTTAATTAATCGCTATGACTACGAACAAAGTTAGTATTTTAAATAATTCTTTTAGTGCGCTCTCTCTAAAGGAAAATTAGAGTAAAGGACTCAGGACCATCATTGCCTTATTTAAAAATTAAAAAGATAGTAAAAGGGGAGTCTTCCTGTGACAAATTTAATAAAATGTATAGGTAAGATATAAAGTTGTGCGATACTCTTAAAAATATCGATCAATATCGTAAGAAATGGTATCGATACAGGAAAATATCGTTGTCAGGAAATAAATATCTAGAGTATCCATACCTTGCCTATAAGGATAAGTACAAAACACAAACAGAAATAATGAGAAATACCAAAATTGTATACAACATGGTAATATTTTAGGTACAATTGATCATTGTATAGGAACGAATATATATTATAAAAATTAAATATTATGTAAATAAAAATTTGTAATAACTTTCCCATGACAGAAGTATATAAAAAATGGGTTATGAATGTTGTTGGGCAGCTGGGTGTTATTTCCGAAGTAATTTGCCACGTAGAATTCGAATTCGAGGTTAGAACTGGCCTATTACGTCAGGATTTTGAGATATTTGAAGCTATGTACGCAAAAATGGGTTTTTGGCTATTTTTGAAGTTATGTGCATGGTTGCACCATAGACGTAAGAAAAATTAATAATACATTTATATAAACTGCGGATCCTATAGAAGAAAGTTGATTCACGTTTAAATCTCTTTTTAAGCGTTTTCGCAGCAAGACCACTTTTTCGAATTTCGGTCAGGTGACAGGAGTATCCAATGATATTTGGAGTATCGTGCTTAGCTCCGCCATTAGAAAGAGAGATTCTGCTCCTCGCTCTATTTATTCTTAAAGATGAGTCAACTTTCTTCTATAGGATCCGCAGTCTATATTAAAGTAATATTAATTTCTCTGACGTCTATGGCTTGCACAAAATTGTTTTGCTCTTTCCTTCGAGTTGCATCATTTAATGCTACTCTTACCCTTCAAAATAAGCTATTGAACTGTTAGCTATGATTTTTTTCTGCAGTTTTAAGTACAGGTTAGTAGGTTATTAGAAACTAATATCGTTTTTTGCAAATTTCGATCCACCATCTTGAATCAAACATCTTAAAAAAGTTTGAAGCGACTTCAGATAATCCCAAGTAAAAGTTTTTAGATACTAATATCGTTCTTTGTCAATTTTGATGCGTAATTTTGAATCCGCCATCTTAGAAATGAAAACTTAAATTTTTGGTTTTCATATTTATATTTAGTGACCTTAAAAAACCCCAAGTACAAATTTTCGAGAGAAATATTATACAGTAGAAAAGGTATGCCTTAAAGGATTAATGTGAATGTTCATGACGTTGTTGGGATATATTTCATAACATAAAATGACCGCAACTTTGCAAAAGAAAAATGGCTGGGCACC
This sequence comes from Diaprepes abbreviatus, assembly GCA_034092305.1. Classification (NCBI taxonomy): domain Eukaryota; kingdom Metazoa; phylum Arthropoda; class Insecta; order Coleoptera; family Curculionidae; genus Diaprepes; species Diaprepes abbreviatus. The sequence goes on from JASJET010000200.1 coordinate 9,897,083, forward strand.
GCTCAATTGCTCATTTTGAAGAATAAGAATAGGATTAAATGTTGCAACTAGAAAGAATGATCAAAAAAATTTTGTGTATCCTGTACATAACTTCAAAAAAACACATTTCTCGAGTATGTAATCTCAAATATCACAAAATTTTGACGTTAGATTCTGTGCAGCAAATTATTTCGGGAATAGCGCCCAACTGCCCTACAACAGAATCTTGTAGACTTGTGTAATCCATTTTTAATGAAATGAAAATTAAAGAAATTATTTACTAGGAAAGTAGAAAGGAAACAAAATATAATCGACGTAAATAAATATCTATGAATAAATAAATAAAATTTTGGACGTTTCTCTTGTATTAAATATAAAAATATAAAAGTAAGCACAAAAGTTTCACTGTTCAAACTTTAACTCACGGGTATATAAATTGAAACCCAACAGAATAAAAACGAAATAACTAAACTTGAATGAATAAACAAATAACAAAATAAATATTATTTATCTATTAAAGGATTTTAAAACTATTCTAGGTTCCAGTCTTCAAGCTTTAAAGAACTTAAATAATTCGGTTTAGAAGATACAGTCCGCTTATTTTGATTCGGCCCGCATTGATGCTGTAATTTTGCATTAATTTTGAAATATCTGGGCGTCTCTTTAACATTTTTTAGTTTTGAAAAATAGCATTTCCGCCATTAAATTTAGAACAAAATATCGTGGATTTAAGGTTGATAACATAGTTATTAGTAATTTTAGGGCATCATAAATATTTCAATTTTTTATAAAATGTTTTCTGAATATTTCTCGCGAAGACACTCTCGATTTTTGTAACCAAGGGGTCAAAATACATGGTATATTTATACATCTTTATCGACCACGAAAACCCCCTGGAGGCCCGGGATCACAGGCAAGGGATAACTAACTAAAAGAGTCGAAGCATGTTCCACTTATCGAGAATGCCGCCACAGGTTTTTCAGAATAGAAAATTGTCTGTGAGTAAATTGTCTTGAGATGGGAAAACGATTAAAAGCAAATAATCTGCCATCTTTCTGGACCATTTGAAAAAAAAAAAACAAGAACAGAAGATCAATCCTTTCATCAGGATAACCTTTTCAGCTACACGACAATCGTGTAGCTAGCACTCGAATTGATCTTTGCGGACCATACCTCAAATAATGGCTTTCTAGGAAACAGTATGAATCCGATTCCAAAGTCATTGCAGCAATGACCGCCTATCAGAACACCGAAGTACCAGTGACTCGAAGAAAATTATGTAGAAAAATAAAAATTTTAAATCCCGTCTTTACATTAAATTTCATACTAACAATGATATTTGGAACACAAATGAATTTAGGAAAATACAGCCAGCTTATTAGGTTAACTTTCCTTACTCACACAAGAATTTTTTGTCGGAAGATTTTTGTGAATTGAGGAAAACAATTCAAATACGATAGATCATTCCTCTCTATGACAATGCCAGTTCTCATACATCGGCTCAAACAAGTGACTTTTTGAGCATTCAAAACGTGGAATGGATGGTTTATCCGCTATACAGCCCTGATTTGGCCTCCAATGAAAATAACCTGCTAGTTATTTTCTAATTCGGCTGTGGAAATGTGTGTATGAAGGTTATTTACAAGAGATTTCTGAGATTATTCCTTTGTATATATTAAAGACAAACTATTTTATACTCTGTATTTTGTTTGTGTGTGATAGGAATGTATTTATGCAGGATCAGCTATCTTGATTACTGTTATAGAAACTTCATCCATTTTAAATATTTCTTTATCAAAGAGATTTTGCTGGTGACTCAGCTAATCTCGTCTCGAATTCAAAATCTCAGTGAGATTAAAATATTAAAATCTCACCTCATCGTGATTACAATAAAATATTTTATGAAGAAGACGAAAAATTTACGAACATGTAGCTTCCTTGAAATTCAAGGCCAAAATATTGTTATCGTGTGAAACATTTTTATATTGCAGGTCAAAAATAAAATTAAAATATATAAATCTAAGTGTTAATGTATTTTAAAAATGATACAGTTTCTTAAAATGTATATACCTCATTACCGTTGAATTCTCAACGACTTCTTAATGCGAAATAATTGCTTATTTATTATTAAGATTTTGTTGTCCCTAAAACTTTTGCTTTTAAAAAATTACGCTAATCACCGGCAAAACCTTTTTATAACTTTGTTAATAATAAAAGCAGATCCCTTTTTGTTCACCTTAAATCGTTCTTTTACACTGCTGATTTTAGAGCAGCAGCCTAGAAGCCAATAACTTTATCTTAAGTTGTTGCTTATTTTATGATTCGAACAAGTAATTCATATTTTAATTAGCAAGATCATTCTGGAGTCCGAAAATTTCTGTGTGGATGTTGCTTCCTTGGTTTAAGTTGCTCGAAATATTAGCTTTCTGAGATTTTTACTATTATATTTCATGATGTCATAAAAAATCTAAAAATATGTTAATCAAATTAAGGATCAATTTCCTTCCTCGGTTCAGATTCTTAATTCGGACTACCAAAACGCTCCATAATAGAAGAATTTCACACCTGAGGATAGAATTAGGTAAATATGAAACAGACCAATATGCTTGGCTTAAGCCAGGTGAAGTGATTTATGGCCAAAGAATACAAAAAAGCTAAAAGAAATCTTCGACTGGTAAAAAATCTCCTCACAGGAAACTTTTGTGATACTATCTCAAAAAATGGGCAATTCGGACAGCTAGATTTGCTGTGTCTGTGATTACACAGCAGAAATTTTGGCGTCAAAGTAATAATTTTGAAGAAGATTATTTTGAAGATGTTAGTTTAACTCCTGATGAAATAAGAAATTTACATTTCAGGAAACTAGATTAGAATAGGATCACATAAAAAAGATCTTGGGTCGAAGTGCTTTGAAGGGTTAAACTGCCCAAACGACTCACATACAATTTACAGTATACAAAATGTGACTTAAGAGCCACTGGTAGGCTCTTGTCTAATCTATATTTATGTAGAAGGTATCGAAATCCTCATCTACATTTAAAATAGTAGTGTCGTCTGCATATAGGACTAAAAGGGAAGTCTCAAAACCAATCATGGAAGTGTAAGGAATTTAATAAAGAAAGAAGCAGTATTGAGAATAAGTTTTATTTGAAAACAACAATGTATTTTGTATTTTTTTAGATATACTGATAAAAATATCTTCAATTTTCACATTGATCTAATTTATAAAATATTATACGAGAATTTGTTTTTAATTTTGATCTTATCATTTGAGAGTTAAAAAGTGCATTATTCAAAATCTTTTAAAATCTCTTATTTATAAGAAGATGGATTAGTAAGTACCAATGTTTAAAGACAGGTGATCTTGCTAAGAAAAGTTCGCATTACCATCGTGTAATGCCATTTTTCAAAACAATGCCATAAAAAATCTCATGTTGATTCATTGCTTAGTTTTATTATAATAGCCATTTCTACTGGATGCTTAGTGTTTGTTGTAATATAGGAGAAAGTCTAGATTTACTACTTATCGACTTGTCCCTGTATACTTCTATATTACAAGCACGTTTGGTTTTCTTTCTCTGTCTCTCATATGGATTGTCTATATCGGTCTCTTTCCTCGGGTTATTCCGTCGTTATCGGGTAATTTGGCAGGGAAAACTAGAAAAGACCTGCCGTGTCGGGTTTCATATATATCAAATTTCTCTCTACAAATGTGGGTGTTTCGTCCCGGTACCAACTATAGGACTCGTCAGTGGGATTCTAGTTGGGACCTTCCCAGACACCCGTCGTCGTACTTATTTATGCTCGGATCTTGTATTTGAAGTTAAATCTGACCGGAGGATGGCGGTAAGATGTTGAATAATACGACATGTTTTTCGAAACAATAGAAAAAAAAATAAATTTTATATTTGGATGAAGAAGAAAGCAAAGTTGGATGCTGTCTATGAGAGCTCTTGAACGAATTTATATGTGGCTATACATCTGTTGATGTTAAGGTCCGGCCCGGCAGATGTGTTTAATGAGGAAATAATCCAATGGCAAAAAAGTGTACTACATTAACTCACTCATCCAGAATTGTCGCTATGAAATTGCATGAATTGTTTTACTTATTGCTGCCCCATCTACCGTACTCGCCCGACCTAGCTCCTTGCGACTTTTTTCAGTTCTCCAATATCAAAGCGTGGCCGGCGAGAAAAAAAATTAGGCTCAAATAAGGAGGTCATCATTAAGACAGAAGCCTATTTGAAGAATTTGACAAGTGGTAATTTTTAGAGCTTTTGTGAACAATTTGCTTCTTTTAGTATACAAGCCAGATAGTATATTTTGTCGGACATTTCCTCTCAAGCGATAACTCGTGAAATGCTTCAGATAGTTGTGCCATGAATCCTCGTGAACTTCAGCTGCGTGTGTAGGTGGAGCAGCGACAGCCTCCCACTCACGTAAAAAAATTTTTTTTTAATCATTTTCTCTCGACTGAAAATTTGTCAGATGATAGTTAACACAATTATTTGAAGATAAAAAAAAAAGTCAGTGGGTTATACCGTGGTGTGATTTCCTCTCAGTTAAAAATTTGTCAGATGATAGTTTACATGCTACTTTGAATAAATAAAAACGTCATCTGGCCCTATGTTGGTAGAAAAGTCGTCAGCTGATGCAGTGAAGATGCAGCGTGGAAGCCAGGCGTACGAAGTTACGTACGATCTTGCTATTGCGAAAATTGTACTGCAGATTCAAAGTATAGAGAAGGGATTTTTTGACATTTTATTTATCCATTTTGGAGTATTCCATATTATAATGGCATTCTTTAAAGCAGTAGGTAAGTTTATTGAGAACTGTGGCTTGTTGATAATCATGATTAATGCAGATATGATTGCCAACGGATCCGTCAACAGATTTAGTACTGGCTAACACTTTAATAGATGCAAACGTCTACATCAAATGATAACGTTAGCATTGAAAATGCTACATTTTGAACAATTCGTTCAACGAAAGAACATAGATTTGCCCACTGAATTTAAAGCCTATTTAATACAGTTTTCAAAGCAAACTGGATCATCTGAACCATCAATCCAACAACCTGAAGTAAAAGAAATATTCGAAAAATACGAGCAATTCAAAATGCAAACATTGGAAGGTAAATACGGCAAGACATCACAGTATTACATGATTTACGACAAATTAATCGATTACTTACTGCTAAATACAAGCATCCGTACCGGTAATTTTGAGTTGTATAAATTCGCATTATCAAAAATAGTTAATTTATATTTTGCTTTTAATCAACCAAATTACGCGTGTTATTTAGTAAGATACCTCGATTATTGGATGATAATTGACGAGACGCATCCAGAATTACGTGAGAACTTTGAGAAGGGATCATTTGATATAAAAAGAAAAACAAAACCTTTCTCAAAATAAGCGATTGATCTCACTTTTGAGCAAACTATTAACGCTGATGCTGCGAATAAGCTGACTGGAATTTCGCACGTTACCAATTCTATATCAGCTAGACAGCGATGGTGCCGTAGCCAGACTATTCGATCTACTATCACTAGTCACACAATGAAGGAATTTGGTCCGACTAAATTACAAGATGTTACAGCATATCTTCAAAATAGCAGAATAAAAAAAAGTACAGTACAGCTTCACAGACTCATCGATGGCATCAAGCGTAACATCAATCCGTTTGATGACAATTTAGATAAAGATTGTTTCTACAAAATTTCCACTGGCGAAGCGGCACCTGAAGTCGTTGAAATTTTTTTGCTTAATATTGAAGAAGAGGGTAACAAACAAAGAGAAGATTTCATTGAAAGTTACATAAACGACCCGAGAAAAGTCGATCAGGCATTTTCCAAGACAAAGTGCCAAAACATTTACAGAAATGATTAGCAAGAAAAAAGTAATTGTTGCCCGAAAAGAGATGGAATTGCGAATGCAGCGCGACTTGTTCGGACAACTGCTTTATATTTCTTTAAAAAAAAGAACTCGATTTGGAAAAAATCCTTGCATACCCATTAACACCAGTGCCATTGTCTCTTTTCCACCAACTTAGAGCCAGCTGACGTTTTTATTTATGCAAAGTAGCATGTAAACTATCATCTGACAAATTTTTAACTGAGAGGAAATCACTGTACAAAAAATTTTCTTTTGCATGTTCGTGTGACCAACTGACGTATAATTCACCACGGTATAGCCAACTGACTTTCTCTTATCTTAAAATAATTGCGTTAACTATCATTTGACAAATTTTCAGTCGAGAGGAAATGATTGAAAACAAACAGCAGCAGCTGACGTTCACGAGGCTTCATGGCATACTGTCTGAGCATTTCACAAGTTATCGCCCAAGAGGAAATTAGTCCGGAAAATCTGTTGCTGGCTTGTTTACTATTTATTCCTAATATGCGAACTTCTGAATCCATTCTCGTACATTAATTCCTTAAAACTTTAAAAAATATTAAAATAAATGTTGACAAAATCTCAGTATAAAGAAATATGGGGAAACATTTCCCTAATCAATACAAGACTTAATGTAGAACACAATAAAAATTTTTTTTGTATAACGTAATAAATTTAAGTAGTTTTTCCGGTTTGAAAGATTTTAATTATATAGTTTTTTCAGGCTACTCTGGCAATCCTGGACAAACTAGACATAGACGCCGAAAGACCAAACGATGAAGAAGTTGCCAGAATGTTTGGCTATGAAGAAGCTTATCATGCTGGTACCCTTACACGATGGCAAAAACTCAAACCGAAAATTTGGGCACTTTTCGATGAACCCTATTCATCGTCGTCCGCCAAGGTACCTCCGCTCAATGTGCAGCATCGAAATGTGAATATTAATTTTTACTAACTACTTTTATCTTTTCCCTTGATTAGATTAAGGTAGATAAAAATTACTTTATAATGCTTCTAAGAACCGTTGCTGTTTGAAAGCATTGTAAATGGAAGAGTATCCACGTATTGTTATAGTGAAGTTATCAAGCTGCAACTCTTTTTAGGAGTACCAAAATAAGCATAGAGGTTTTCGGAAATTATAGCGTTTGATTTTAAAGATTTATGTGCAAGTACATATAAACGTTATATATACAGGATTACTCACTCTATACGGCACGGAATATTGCGGTCAAAATACTGCCAAAATTTTCAAAAAATCCTACTTTTGGTATATATGGGGGTCTAATATAGTTACTTTTTAAAATTATTTTCTTATTATACAGGGTGTCCCAAAAGCTCTGAAGGTATTCAAGTTTTTTTTTTAAATGTAACTCCCTTATTGGATTCTCCTACCAAAATGAGTGCCTATTTTAATGAGGTTTATAGTACCTAAATCTTATGAGTTTTTAAGTAATTTGAATTTTGACAAAATCTAACACAATTTTCATGTTTCAAATACTTAAGAAGTATTTCAGTTATGTTCTTGAAATTTCTAGCGAAGCGTAATGATAAATCATATTTTATATCTCAATTATAATGAAGGTATTATATTATACAGGGTGTCCAAAAATTGAAACTAATTACATAAGAACTTTAAGTGGCTATAACTTGATAAATTTAAATAGAACGCTATATTTTTTAACTTACCAGAAAGTGTACCTTTTAAATACTTATCGAATGGTATAAGGGTGTTCTGTAGCCAATTGTTCGCGTTTTCACAAAATACGTATCTAGTTGCCCATGGCATTTGGAAATGACAGGTAATTTACAACTATAAGAATAATAATCAGGAATATCTTTACAAATGTCCAGAAACTCGGAACGCGATTTATAGTCATCCAACACGCTATAACAGCAAAATGATAATAACATATTGATCATAGCACAGAACAGAAGCAAAATATTCATAGTAGATGTTCGAAATGTCGACCATCCAATTCCAAACACTTACACATTCTTTTTTCGAAACCACTGCAAACTCTGGACAACATTTGCGGGGTTACAGTTTGAAAAGCATCTCTTATGCGTATTTTCATATCTTGTTGTATAGGGGGCGCGTTGTACACAATTCCTTTTATGTATCCCCATAAAAAAAAAATAAATCTGGTAGAGTTAAGTCCGGAGATCTCGGGGACCAATTTTGAAAATTCATCTCTACCAATCCACCTGTTTCCCAAGTTGACATTTAAAAATTGCCGAACCTCGCGATGATAATGAGACGGAGTTCCATCCAGTTAAAGCCACATAGTTGTTATAATATTTAAAAGGACATTTTCTAATAACTGTGGAAGTTGGTGTAAAAGAAAATCGCGAAACATCAAACCATTTAAAGGTCCTTCAAAAAGCAGGGTCGAATTAAGTATGGACCCAGTATTCCTCCCCACACATTAACTGATCACCTATTCTGATTTCTCATAACTCTGTATTTATGCGGATTTGAATCAGAATAGTAATGGACGTTCCGTCTATTTACGAAACCATTATTATGAAAAGTACGTTCATCACTAAACAACACACTATCAAAAATGGGTTCATTTTCTGCCACTTTATCTAACATCCACAAACAGAATTCAGTTCGGTTGTCGAAATCATTTCCGTGAAGCTCTTGACAAAGCTGGATTTTATAAGGATGAAATCTGTATTTGTTAAGAATCCTTGAAACACTTGCTTAGCTAATGTTAGTATTTTCGGATATATGATTCTGACTAATATTGGGATTCTCGATCACTGCACCAAATACAGTAAAAATATTTTCCTTATCCTCAGTGAGAGGTTTTTTTATAACAGGTTTTTTATAACTGACTCTACCACTTTCCCAAAACTGGATTAATAGTCTTATAAAAACGGCGGGTTTTGGGACGGTTTCTCTCAGGAAACCTTTGAGCATAGACTCGAGAAGCCAACAAACAATTTCGATTACATTGTCCAAGAATAAAAATCATATCAATATGGTCTTCCTTTGGATAAATCTTCATTTTGACAAAGCAATGACACAACAATATTCAAATAATTCAACTCAATAAATGAAGTTTCACTGTTACAAAAAATAATACCGCTATTATAGCAACAGGCTTTGCAGATTAAACTAGCAGATTAAATTAATTAAATGACGTTTTTAAATGCCATAGGCAACTAGATACTGTAAAAACGCAAAGACAGCTATAGAACACCCTTATACCATTCGATAGGTATTTAAAAGGTATATTTTCTGGTAAATTAAAAAGTATAATATTCTATTTAAATTAATCAAATTATACCCACTTAAAGTTCTTATTTGATTAGTTTTATTTTTTGAACACCCTGTATAATATAGCAAGTTTATTATAATTCGGATATAAAACATGATTTATTGTTACGCTTCACTGTAAATTTCGAGTACATAACTAAAATACTTCTTAAGTATTTGAATCATGAAAATTAGGTTAGATTTTGTCAAAATTCAAATTATTTAAAAACCCTGAAGGTTTAGATACTATACGATTTATTAAAATAGGCACTTATTTTAATCGGAGAATCTAAAAATACAATAATATACAGGGTATTCTATTTAAAAAAAACACAACTTAGATATTTTCAGAGCTTTTGGGACACCCAGTATAATATGAAAGTAATTATTGAAAAGTAACTATATTAGACCTCCATATATCCCAAAAGTAAAACCTTTTGAAAGTCACGTATTTTGGCCGCAATATTCCGTGCCGTTTTGGGTGAATAACCCTATATATACATATATATATATATATATATATATATATATATATATATATATATATATGTATATATATAACAAATGGTGTCAAATTGCTGTAATATCCAATGACCTTTAATTCGTTTTAAAGTAGAAAAATATTAACTGCATGAGTTTTTTGGGCACTTTGGCTTAATGCAAATTTATACATTCTTAAACAACTAACTGTGTAATAATTTTTGTTGTGTATCTGTTTCTCTTTTTACGCTATCTTGCACTCTCCTTTAATGTTGAATCATGATATAGACTTGAATGAAGTTAGGTTTATCGAAAATTTTAAAATGCCTTTGCGTATTAAGCTAAAATGTGGTGAAAGTTATTACTATACAAAGAGCTTTTGTTATAATAAATATTTTTGTCTGTTCTCACCGGTGCGCGTACAGTGATCACTTCAACAAATTTCCCAAAAAGATGTATTAAACAGAAGATTTTGTAATTTTAGTATTTTTGATAAAAACAACGGTAAAGAAATGCAATAAAAAAAATAAATCAAGAAAATTTTTGACCATGAAAGGTGAAAAAAATACTCAAATCAGATTATTAAAAAGTTAAGACAATTTGTTTTTTAAAATTAAACACCCATTTTTTGGTTATTGTTTAAGAAAAAAACCATTTAGTAGTCCTGTATATTAAAGGTTCAAAACAAACACAAACATTTTATAAACAATCAAAATTTCAGTAAGAAATAAAGAAATCTTTCTGCCGTATTTAAATAGTTTGTTATATATGTAATTCTCCTTTCAGGCAGAGAATATGAAAAATATAAGTACAAACAGTTTATTTCCTGCAAATATCGCTCTCGTCCTATCTCCATACGCGTTTCGATCACCTCATGATCTCGTCAGTGGAGCTGTATCGGACCGAGAGCAACATTAGCAGGAAATAACTGATATATGAACCATAAATTTCAAGGTATGTCGGCAGGATATTACACCTGCTATCCCATCTACCAACTTCGATGTCAGACTGAAAAATATCGCCAGTCGAACGACATCTATGAATCAACGGAGTAAAGTGAAATTTTTAAACAATCAAAATTTCAGTAAGAAATAAAGAAATCTTTCTGCCGTATTTAAATAGTTTGTTATATATGTAATTCTCCTTTCAGGCAGAGAATATGAAAAATATAAATACAAACAGTTTATTTCCTGCAAATATCGCTCTGGTCCTCTCTCCATACGCGTTTCGGAATCGAAGTTGGTAGACGGCAGGTGTAATATCCTGCCGACATACCTTGAAATTTATGGTTCATATATCAGTTATTTCCTGCTAATGTTGCTCTTGGTCCGATACAGCTCCACTGACGAGATCATGAGGTGATCGAAATGCGTATGGAGAGAGGACCAGAGCGATATTTGCAGGAAATAAACTGTTTGTACTTATATTTTTCATATTCTCCGCCTGAAAGAAGAATTACATATATAACAAACAAACATTTTATACCGATTATTGGTATTTTAAACTAGAGCGCAATAACGGTTGAACGATTTGTTCAAAATGCTTTATATGGGTTGAAATTTATTAAAAAGATATTTTGAACATAACCCTGCAGAGCAAACTTGTTCTCTTTGAATTTTAACATTCTTTTTAATTGTCAAAAAAAAATTGACTAATTCGAGGCTCATCACTACTGTGCTGGAATGATTATATTGAGGCTCAAGGCAAGAATAAATGCTTGTTGGGCTTGTAAACGAGCCTTTGGGAGCACATAGGTTTCTTCTGCCGGTTTCAAGGTTTTATTGAGGATAAAAAATCTGCAATAAATTTAGGTATAAGGCTTTATTTGTTAACGTATATAATATTTCTTTATCTATGTTTACATCACTACTGTAGATCGTGTCAAGTAGCATCAGAATCCATTCCATATAAAATTTAAATGCACAGTCTGTAAATATTTTCCAAAGAGATCCTTATCTTCCAGTTAATCTTTTAAATTAAAATAACTTATTCCTATAAAGAAACTTTTTAGTTTATTTTTGTGTTTGTTGGCCATGGAGCTCTTATAAATCTAAGAAGTTTCAGGTAATTTATTCCAACTTGATATTATATTACATATTACGTTACGTTGAAAATAAGTAAAATTAGCTCTATCTGGCAATAGTACTTGTAGTGTAACTATGATTACATTCTACGTTTCTAAAAAAAAAGAATAATTTCTAAACACACACATTATACAGTCATATATGTATATCCTATGCAATGTTAAAATCTTTCTCTCCCTAAAGCAGTTTTTTCAAGTTTGAATTTGTTTCAATTTATAAACTGTTCTACCTCATTATAAATGTTCTGTCGACATCTACTGATTTTTCCTAGGCGATAAACTTGCTCTAGACTATACATGGGCATGATATGCTATCAGAGCAGCATCAAGATTTACTATATTTTTACTAATTCTAAGGCCATAACAAAACGGTGCAATATTTCCCCTTAAATTAATCTATATATGATTTCCAGTCCAACCTGTGATCAATCTCAATGCCCAAAAATGAAAGGGTCTGCACCAAATCAACCACTGAACCAAAATTATGTGTTTATTTCTTACACCAAAAGTGAGAACCTTAGTTATCAAGACATTCAGCAACAGGAAATTTCCAGAAAACTACTTATCCAAGCCCACAAGAGCATTCAGGACTACACTCTTCCACACTTTGCATATCACTGAAGTCTTGTTAGCAAAGAATACATCACTATCAATGACATTTAATATATCATTCGTATATATAGAGCAGGGGACCCAAAACTGAACTTTAGGGTACTCCTCTTAATGTGTATAAAGGATGAAACATCAACTGCACCCTACTCACGCTTTTTCAAATCCCGTTTTTTTTTCTCCGACTTAGATATGATTTAAGGAACTGCAGAACAACACTCCTTACACTATACCATTTAATTTTCTCCAACAGGACCCTATGATCTACCCCGTCGAAGGCCTTGGATAGATCCAGACACAAAGTTAATGTTATTTTGTTGTTATTTGAGGAAGCAGTGATATTCCGTAATGTAGATGCGAGTCAGCAAAAACTTCCTCTTACGGAAACTATTTTATTGCTCTGCAAAAATATTATGTCTTTTTTTAGATATGATGTTTAAGATTATGTATATTTGTTACCATATCTTTTCTTTAACTGTTTTGGTGGTGACGAATGAAAACATTGTAAAGGGTGTTTTTTATAGAGGTATAAAACTTTAAGTTGGCAACACTTTTTTAACTGGCGGCCATTTTGTCAGCTGTCAAGTGATTTATGTTTAGTTTGGTTTGGCATTTCAATATGAATAGACTGACGCCTGAACAACGCTTCCAAATTGTGCAAATTTATTTTGAAAATCATGGTTCTGTTCGAAATACGTATCGCGCACTACATCCATTTTACGGTCAACATAATCGTCCATCAGAGCAATTAATTCGATTAACTATGAAACGTTTTCGCACCACGTTTACTCTAAAAGATAATACGCATCCACAGAGACGTCGTACAGTGCGTACAGAAGAAGTCATTGCTGCTGTAGAGCGTAGCGTAGAGGAAGACCCGAATCAGTCTATCCGCCATCGTGCACAGGAATTGGATATGTGTCCATTCACTTTATGGAAGATTTTGCGGAAAGATCTTGGTTTGCGTGCTTACAAAATCCAACTCGTGCAAGAATTGAAGCCACACGATCACCTAGCAAGGCGTAGATTCGGTGAATGGGCCCAAAACAAGATGGCCGTTGATCCCGATTTTCATAAGCGAATTTTGTTTAGCGATAAAGCTCACTTTTGTTTGAATGGATACGTCAATAAACAAAACTGCCGTATTGGGAGTGATGATAATCCTCAAGTGTATGTTAAGACACCGTTACATCCAGAAAAACTGACCGTTTGGTGTGCTTTATGGGCTGGTGGAATCATTGGTCCGTACTTCTTTAAAAACGATGATGGTCAGAACATTACAGTCAATGGTGACCGCTATAGAGCAATGATTACTGACTTTTTCGTTCATCAGTTGAACAACCATGATGTGCAGGAGCTGTGGTTTCAACAAGACGGCGCAACATGTCACACAGCTCATGCCACAATTGATTTATTGAAGGAAACGTTTGGTAACCGCATAGTTTCACGTTTCGAACTCGTGAATTGGCCTCCAAGATCGTGTGACTTAACGCCGCTAGACTATTTTCTGTAGGGATATGTGAAGTCGCTAGTCTATACCGATAAGCCCGAAACGATTGAACACTTGAAGGACAACATTCGCTGCGTTATTGCCGATATACGGCCACAAATGTTGGAAAAAGTCATCGAAAATTGGACCTCCAGATTAGACTACGTCCGAGCCAGCCGTGGCGGTCATATGCCAGAAGTCGTATTTAAATTATAATGCCAGAAGGTTATCTTTCGAATAAAGTAAATTTCATGTCAATTTAAAAAATTCATCTTTGTTTTATTCCATTTAAAAGTTCTATACCTCTATAAAAACACTCTTTATTTATGTTAACCATAATAATGCATTTTGAATTTTGAGTTAAAAAAATACGTATATATTCTTATTAAGCGATAGTTATAATTAAATAAACAGGAAATTTTGAAGAGGGCTCTTAATTTTTTTAAATTAAATTAATTAACCAGGTTAGTTCAGATAAGTATAAGTATAACAAGCATAGAAATGAAAATAAAAAACATAAAAAACTGATTAGGTGCATACCGGACACATATTATGTGAGGGTTCTCTAGCAGTTACTGGAATTGTCTTTTTTTTGCAACTTCGTTGCACATCCGAGTTAATTGAATTCATGTTCCTGCAAAATTTTATCGTAAAGGTTACATTTTTACTGAAAAGCATATTGAAACAATCGGAATTAAATTTTAAACAGTCCATTTATCTCATAAATTAGTGAATTTTACTTAATAATTTTCATTGAATATATTTTATAGGTCGCCAAGCCAAATTTTTAAAAATACCATTGGAAAATGAGAGGAGAAATATTTTCAAAATGACTTGCATAAAATTTGTCGCACAACATATTTAATTGTGTTTTTTAAAACCCATTCAATGTTACCAGATGGGGTGAAGATTCAGGAAGTTATCATACTGTGGTATATAGATGATCTGATGTGGGGAGAGACAGATAGACCATATTAACTTGTTTTTTTTTTAATTGTTTTTTATTTCTGTTATGTTTCTTCACAAGCCATTTCTACAAGCAGTAGGAGAGCTAGAGAATCTTTAATGTAACGATCTGCATGTAAGGCCGGGACTTTTTTTGAAGACAGACAATCCTAAAACCGTTGATCTAACAGGGCTTATTTGGTTACAATCCGACCTCTTGTATTTGCGAAAATATCAAAAAATTATTACTATGATTTACAAGTCAAATGGTTTCGCACTCCCTCCAGGGATTATTCACTCATATCAGACATACAAATACACCAAAAGTATGAAGCTCTCTGGGAACCCTTTCCAAGTTATCGGATCCTAGGTGACGTCTGCTGTATTTCCCATGAACTTTCGGATGGTTCTCGCGGTTGCAAATAGAACTGCTTTCTGCATAGGTTTATACAAATGGTCACTAAGGCCCAGTCCCTTGATGTCCTGCAGGAGGTTCTTTGGTATCACTCCAGTTGTTGACAGTATTATGGGAATCGTTTGGACGCTGTTCATTGCCCATTGTCTCCAGATTTGAACCTCCAGATCACTGTATTTGGCGATCTTCTCGTTGTATTTTGGCCTTGGGTTGTTGTTGTTAGGTACAACGATGTCGATTAGTGTAGTCCGCCTAGAAATTTTATCTATTAGTTTAATGTCTGGTCTATTATGAGGTACTGTTTGATCCGTCAGAACCGTTCGGTCCCAATATAACTTGAACTGATTGTTCTCAAGAATAGGCTCTGGATTGTACTTGTAATAAGGCACTTTTCCTACCTGTAATAGGTTTAACTTTTCTGCTAACTCTTGGTGGAGTATCTTAGCGGCTGAGTCGTATCTTTCCTTATACTCGGTTGCGCTTGGCATCCTCCAGTTATGAGCTGAATTGTCTCCGATGTTCGACAGCCGTATCTGCATTGGTCACTTTCTATTGAGGGATCTCTAATGATGAACTTCCGATAGTTCTTCGACGGAATAACCTGGTCTTGGATAGCTAACAAGAAGCCTTTCGTTTCCCGAAACATCTGTCCTGAAATCAACCAGTAGTTCGACGCTGAGTTGTCGACATTGTCCTGATTGACCTCATATGGATGCCGTCCATGAAGTGGCTTCCGTAGCCAGGTTTGTAACTTCTCTAGGTCTGTTTGGTGGTGAGAAGTATCTTGTTTCCTCAACTCTAGCGGCGTTGAAACGTCTGCCTCGCATATTGCTCTATGTAGTGTGGAAGAGTCCGCTACCCTGTGGAAATATGAACGTAAGTTTATTATTTGTTGGTCGAGCTGCTTACCAATATCTACCAATCCTCTTCCTCCTTGGTGCCTTGGAAGC
The DNA here is from genome assembly GCA_034092305.1 of Diaprepes abbreviatus. NCBI lineage: Eukaryota > Metazoa > Arthropoda > Insecta > Coleoptera > Curculionidae > Diaprepes > Diaprepes abbreviatus. The sequence continues at coordinate 9,913,196 of JASJET010000200.1, forward strand.
ATTGTACGTTCAATAGCACCCCGAGGGTGATGTTTTTGTGCTTTTGTTAGGAGCGTCCTTATTTTTCTTTGCAGGTTTTGGATGTCCGTCCTGCTCCATTTTACAATTCCAAAAGAGTAGCTCAGCGCAGAGCAAGCATACGTGTTGAGCGCCTTAAACAAATTTCTACTATTACGAACTAATTCGTAATACCCGTCTTACCCTTCTGACAAATTCGGCTGTCAATTCGGCCTTCATAGTGGTCAATTCTTTTAACCTGTTTCATACCTAGATATTTGTATGTTTGGTCTGCTTCCATTGCAGCTATAGTTTCACTGTTCTGCATTTCAAAAGCTCCCGGTTGTATCTTCCCTTTAACGATGTTCAAAATACTGCACTTGTCAAGTTCAAATTGCATTCCGATATTCCCGGAGAACTCCTCTACAATTTTAAGCATTTGTTCCAGCTGGTTTCTGGTAGCAGCCATCAGTTTAAGATCATCCATGTATAGAAGATGATTCACTCTGACTATCTCTTCGTTGTTATTTCTAACACTAAAGCCGTATCGGGTTGAGTTCAAACGACGTGATAGTGGGTTCATTGCAAGGCAAAACCACAATGGGCTAAGTGAATCGCCCTGAAATATTCCCTTTCGTATCAGAATGGTGTTAATTTCGAAGGTGTCGCTGGATGGCACTTGCAATTGTATCCTAGTTCTCCAAGTTGACAAAATGATTAAGAAAATTTAAACTAATTTCTTAGTTAAAAACTTCGTAAGAGGATTCAACATGGGCTCCGTGAAGTCTGATATACTCGCGGGCATGAAGTATTGAAGAATGCTGTATCCGCCACATTAACTCAACACTGTTCCTTATTTGATCACAATGAAACGTGATTCATCGTAGTAGTTCCTGTCTACTATCGACCGGATTGGAATACACCAAGGTTTTGAGGTGTCTCCTCAGGTAAAAATCTAACGGCGTTAGGTAGGGAGATCGAAGAGGCCAGGCAATAGGTTATCCTCTACCTATTCAACGGTTTGAATAGACGTTATTCAAGGGATCCCGCACAGCAACGCTGAAATGAGGTGGTGCCCCATCGTGCATGTAGTACCTGTTTCGGCGGGTTTCAAGTGGCAAGTGCTCTACTAAATCGTGAAAAGCGTTTTGGAAGAACTTCAAATGAAGTTCCCCATTTAGTCGTGCCGGCAATACGAGTAGCACAATCAAAAAATTTCCAATGATTCCTGCCCGGAGAGTAGTTGATTGGAACTGATGTTGGTGATGCGAAACCATAGTTACATGAGGATTTTCATCAGCCCATACATAACTCCATTGCAGCTCTTTGGGAGCCTATATCTCCGAAGAGGAGGCCTGTACAAAAAAAGTTTATATGAACTTCTAGTATTCCTTTCAAGTATTTTTTTTTTTCATATTTGGGAGATTCCTCATATCTTCCTGGTTACCCTGTATAAAATTTATAATATACTTCGTAATAATCTATTTAACGCACTTTCAGTAATTCACGTCTTCCCCCATTTTTCCGATCTTCGATAAAGTTTCTCTTTTTTCATTTTAATTGTGTGGGGATCTTTTCTCGAGAAAAATCCATTTGCTCTCCTAAATTTAGATTTTACGCATAAATAGTCCCCAGCATTTATAAAGGAAAATAACGTAGCTTTAAAGCGAACACCGTTTTGTTTACCCAAGTTAAATTGTAGACTGAAGTGTAAACTATTTGGTTAAGTGCTTCACTAATCCTTTAACTATTAAATCAGGTGTTTACTCCTCTACCTTCGGCAGTTAAATTTTGGATAAAAATAAAGAAATATGGAAGCTGTTTAAATTAAAGAAGATTCCTCATTATTAATTTTAATTTATACAAATGACTTGATATCCGTGAACATTAGTGAATCATTTATGTTGTTTGCTAATAAACTGAGTATTTTATAGTTTGAAAAGAATGTGGATTAATGAATAATTTTTACTCCAAAAACTACCGTCTAATTTTTAATGTTAAATAAGTTAGCATTATTACTTGTAAGTATCCTACCCTAGATCTTACTTCGAGTTATAACGTTTTGAAGTATAGAAAAGTCTCTGAAGTGAGTTTTTGGGTCTCTTTGATGATCACATAATAAATCTTAAGAAAAAACGGGTATGTGCATGCTACGTTGTGAGAATAGTCTTAAATGATTTAAAATGTGCAATGGTAAAATTATAGAACCACCAAAACATAGAATTAAATAGGTTTGTTAGATCTGGGTACATTTTATAATAATTTTCTTTTACTGCATATTTCTATCTAAAATCTCGTTATTTCTGCTAATTTCATTATTTAGAACTTTTTAACAATTGCCTTTTTTCGCTTTTATATTAAAGCGCAGCGGTTCACGAATAAAAACATGTGATTCAATATCAATCCTTGCGTTAGTTCAGTTTAGTGTAAACGTTTGACCAAAATCTTATTCGTCATCTTTTGCGCTTACCGATTGAAGACCAACTCGGAGAATTTCAGATGCTGTGTTATAGAATCGTATAGAATTCCATTCTGCGTAGAATTCGCGATTCAGCATTTTCAAAAAATAGTCAAAATGAACTGATAGAACGGAAAAACATGACAAATAGTTTCTATGAAGTGAATCACGTTCCTTTTGGTAATTTAATAGATCCGAGGAGGAACTTATTAATAGACTGGGCGTGGCTTCCCGAAACTATAAAAGAAATTCAGTACGCTTCGAACGACAATATGATCCTGACAGTTCCTGATTGATCGAAGCGAGATCTCAGTACGCATACAACGTCAGCGAATCAAAGTTCCCATAGTGCGAAATTCCAAGTATTTATGAGTCGAACGACCATTCACTTCTCTGGACGCGAAGTTCGCTGCCGTTACTTAGTAGTCTGACACTTGCACAATGTCAGAGAATACTACGGGAATACTCAACACCCGAGTAGGGATTTCAAGTATTAGATATCAGCTTGGGTCGCCCCTTTCAAGCTTCAAGAGGATCACTAAGCTTCTTACGCTAGTACAACGAGGGAGGCCGCTCTGCTTATGACGACTTAACAAGAGCTCAGGTTCCTTAATTGTCTTAATTAGGCAATTAAGTATTCAAATATTAGAGATTCGTACCAAGCAAAGAAGACCAAAGAAGATTGCGCCCAGAAAGGCCAGGCAATCTTGTCTCTTAGACGGCACCTTCGTTAGTGGCGAACTCTGGTATTCTAGAAAGGTCGCTATCAGAGGAGGAACCATACTTAACATTCTTCGAAACAATCATTTCAGGATCAAAATTCATCGTTAACGTTTACGCCGTAAGAATACGCGTAGTTTTCCAAAATCTAACTGAACAGGAAGACCTTTCATTTTCTCGTTCGTTTAAATATCGAAAACCTGGGGTTTCCGAAGTCGACGGGTAGAGATCACTCTCGCGATATTCGGAGAACCAAAGAAGAATAAAACGGGACGTTGCATTAAGAAAAATAAGAAGACATCATTTCTGAAAATCTTATTTTTTCTAACTTTTTCTAAAGTTAGCCCTCTCGTACAAATATTCATTGAACAACGATAAAGACTTATTCAAATCCGATTAAGCACAGACATAAAACAAAGTAAACTTTTCTCTGATTAATCTACCTTCCTAGATTATCAGTAAGAAAAACCAAACGCCCACCGAGAATAAGAATATCTTGAAATTTTCTGAATAACACATAATTTTATTCTCATGAGAAATCATATCCAAATCCCAGAATCATCACCCTTCATTTCTACGATCAAATGAGGCGGGCAGCACTTCAGGAAACCCGGGTGGTTTTGGCGGGGTCTTCGCAATCCCTTCGGGGATTGCGCTTGACCAAAAGAGCCAACATAAGCTCTACGTTAAATAGAAGCCATTTTCATGTATTGAATCTCTAGTACAAGCCTTAATTCAGAAATTCAATCAAATTAATCTAAACACTGGTAAACACTCATGGACGGGACATAATGGTCAAGAAAATTGCAATTTCTGAAAGAGAGCGTTGGCGTCATTCAAAAAGGGTACCAGAAAAGGCGACATGTTGAAATATGTTCAAGCGAGATGTTAATTTGCAAAACATTACGGTATCTTCGATAGGAAATTCGACAATTCTAGTAGCGATATGTTTGACAAACGCTCGTACTCCATCGAACGGCGGACAAATTCGATTTAAAAGTCGAATATTCGTGAACGAAATGCGTGAATCAACGCGAGTTGCGTGCTTTTATATGCGGTCGTAGGGCCTTGCTATTGCCTGAAGTTGGTTCCATTTCCTTTTCGGGAGGTAAGCCGTTGGTAGTGTGCAATTTGGCCTCAGGCACTTGGTCGGTACAGAGATCCGTTTAAAGACAATTCTTCGGGTAGAAAGAAAGTTAGCTGCATTGTGTCTCTTATTTAGAGTGTCGTTCTTTTCAATACCAATAGAATTATGAATGAATTTTTCCTTGCAATGTTCTTTGCTGATAATTATCAAAATAAATTAATTTTGTGTCTTGATTCGAGTTGATGCTGTTCACCTTTGAAAGTGAACTGCACAAGCAGGAAAAATAATCATAGTTATCTTAATATTTTACATGATGTTGTATTATTTGCAAATTCCTTTTTTAATTACCCTTGTAATGGGTAATTTGAAAAGTAAAATTTTCAATTAATCTAGTAATGTATAAGTTTATTTCAGGTATTGTAGTTATTTTTATTTTCCTTGGTTGGCGATAGGGCAAAGGGTTCTTAGGATTTGGATCTTGCGTTCGTGAGGGGTGATGGTTTGAATTAACATTGAGATATCTGTCCATGTGGGCTAGTTAGATATACTTTATATAGCAGGTGTCCATCCATTGTCCTTGCTACTAAGACGTCTAGGAATGGGAGGGATTGTTGTCTGAGAGTTCCAACCGTTGTACTCTTGTTTCTTATGGGGCCATATCAGAAATATGCCACCTTTTGTAGCGATATATGAGTATAGGTTTACGGTGGGACTGTTCAGGGATTTTAGTTTCGAATTAGATTATGAATAGACTGATAATAGCTGGAGATATGAGCTTAAAGGAGTGTTCTGGTATGTCTTCAAATAAGATATATGCATTCTTAAGGCAATATCTGTTGCGGTTCATAACGTGAGCTGGGAATTCTTCTTTGGTTTAGTGTTTCATCGAACGGTATACTTAAATGCGACGTAAAGTTCCTCTATCCGAATACATACATATCTGAACATATCGATATTGATATTTTTCGACTAATTTGGCTAATTTGTTAAGAATCCTTTTAATTCTTTTTGGAGTTATGGCTAAACATAATTCGAGCTGTAAAATCCATATTTAAAAATTCTATTTCAAAACGTGTTTTCCTTAATTACAAATATGATTTTTTTCAACTAAGAGACCTTTTATTCTCGTTTTCTAGTCAATAGACATTGAAACATAAATATCTACACTAAATAAAGAATAGGTCAATTTATAACTGTCGCCTATAAAAAATTTTAAGATTATTTTCATGCACTAGAACTGAATTACTCATAATTCAGTCTTATTAATTACTATTGTAATTGTTTTATTCTTAGTTTATTTTAGAAAACGGAATTAACTTATTAGAAATGTAAATAAAGTAAACCTAAATTAAAGAAAATATTTACCTGTAACACAAGATAACAATAAAACTTTTCTTATAAAACTTGCGTTAAGACATAACCCGAAGGTGTACTGGTAATTTTTATATCTATAACAGGTCCTCTTAATTTGATAATATAATAAAAATATGATTGTCACGGGTTTGATAAAATAAAAACACATTATATGAATGTTTGATAGTCAGATTGCAATTATAAAAACTTTTTTTGTTAGTAAATATTTAGAAGTCGAAATACATAAAAATATGATTAGTTAGTAAACACATTTTGATTCGCCATTACTTTTCAATCAACGTGAATTGCGATATGGGAAAAATATCATTTGTAATTTGTAACACAGAAAATTGGTCCAGATGATTACAGTTTGCATTTTCACTTTCTCGTTAACGTTTCTCTCTGAACAAAATTTAGGCACTAGCCAAATGATAATGTTTTGTCGATTTAGTTCAATACTGTACTTCATTTGAAAATGGAGCTTTTATAAATTTACGAGGGACAGTAGAAAAGACGAATTTGTTAAAAACCATGATCTACGAGAAATTTTAGAAATGTTTTCTCTTTAATAATTAGCAACTCCTCTAACTTCAGCATACTTGCACCACGGCATAGTGTTCCAAAATTTGGGAAAAACCAGCTAACTTCTCAATTTTCATTTATTATTGCAATGTTTTTTTTTTTAAATAAAGCTACATACTTCTGTTATATCGAATCGGTGAGGAAATTTCGAAATATTTAAACCTAACCTCGAAATATGCTAAAGCGTTACAGGAACGAAGTAGAGGTAATTTGAATCAGATCATGAAAACTATTCACTAAAAATTCACCTAATCTAAATGTAAGACCAATTGATTCCTTTGCCGAAAAACAGATAAAACCCATATAACTAAGGTTCTCAGTTTAATATTTTTAGCAAATAATAATCATATTTACATTAACTATGATCGTTAGATATGACAGTGTTGAAAAAATAATGACATTACTTGTTGGTAGAAATCAAGTTTTTCTCAAGTCGATTCGTTTCTATTCTTGCTAGGAGTTTCTATAGGTGACTAAGAAGATTTGCTATTCTTAGTTTTTCTTAGGGCTAGTTTTATTTCGTCTATTGTGATTTCCGGCATTTGTTCTGATCCTTGGTTGACAATGCCCTTTTTTCTTGTCAATATTTCTGGTACTTGATCCTTCGTACTCTCTTTGATTTGATTTCTGTATAGTAATTTGCAAAAATCATCGACTACTTTAGGGATTTCCTCTCTATCTGTTAAAAACTGACCATTCTTATCTTTCACTTTGATTATTTGTCTTGTTTCCGTTCTTAGTTTTCTTCTCAATACTTTCATTCTTTTATTGTTCTCAATGGTATGTTCGATCTGTTCTTGATTGCATTTTTGAGTGTCTTGTCTAACAGCTTTGGATATTTTTTATTTTTTTTTTGTAGTTCGTCAGCTTTAGTGTCCGTTTCGCTTCTTGTTTCTCTTCTTTTCTGCATTAGTTGTCTGGTATTTTGGCTGAGCTTCTCTTCTTTTTCGGTTTTGAGACACAATTTGTTCTGACTTTCTAGTAAGACAGTTGTTAGTTTATTACTTAGGTCATTAGCGTCAGTTTCTGCTTCAGGGCTACTAATCAGGTAGGCAATACACTGCTGAAAACCATTTAAATCTTATGGTTTCATCCATGGTCTCCCTTTGTTCTTCTTCTTGATCATCCTATACCTCTTTTTTAAACATATTTCTATTTTACCTCGTACCATTTTATGATCGCTATTGGTAGCAAACCTGTTTAATACCGTAATGTCTTTAACTATGTGGTTCTTGTCGGTGGTAATGAAATCTATTTCGTTTCTTGTTCTTCCATCGGAACTCTGCCATGTCCATCTTCTATGTGGTTTCTTTTGGAAAAAACTGTTCATTTAGTATAGTTCTTGTTGCAGCAGGAATCTTAACAGTATTTCACCTCGTTCATTTCTGCCGCCCGAGCCAAAGTTTCCCAGTGGCATTTGTGTAGGGTTAGATTTCATCCCTATTTTGGCATTAGACTCACCACATATAAAAGTAAAATGTGCTTGTTGGCCTTTAAGAGCAGCTTAAATATCATCGTAGAATAGATCCACTTCTTCTTCATCATGTCATATATCATTGGTAAACGCCAAAAAGATTTTGTTGCCACCACTGCATATCTAACTGGGTTTAATGAAAAACTTTGTTAAGACACTGAATACAGATGGGCCAGCTTTTCAGTATCTGCGTCAGAAATTTCCAAAACACAGTACTCTATCAGATATTGAAAAAAAGTACTTGGAAGGACGTTCGCCTCCTGGTCACTAATTTCTTCGGAAAGAAAAAAGCTTACAATTATATTACTCTTGTTGAAAATAAGCTGTCATCTTATTAAAAAATGGGTTGCAATGTGTTTATAAAGATCCATTTCCTATACTCATATCTGGATTTTTTCCCGCCAATTGCGGAGCTGAAAGTAATGATCAGGGCGAACGCTTCTATTAGGATATATTAACAATGGAGAAAAGGTATCAGGGAAAGTAGCCGATAACTGTTGGACTCTTGTTAGAGATGCTACGGAAATAATTCACAAAAGAAAAGCAAGATATTTAGTGTCTCTACAAGTGTAAAAGTATATATTTTTTTTATTATTTTGTCAAAAATAAAATAATAAAAATTTCTTCTTGAAAATTGTAACAAAGTTTTAAATTGCATTGCCATTTTCACAAAAAAATGCACTTTTCATTTAATATATAACAAACAAATTAAAACTTGTTACGTAATGTAATTTGGTGTTCTACTTCCACTTGATTTGCCATATACTTTGTACAATTTAGAATATGTTCTATTTTTCCAAACAAAGCTGATTATTTAAAATTAAAATTATAATAATTTTTTAAAATAAATGTATGATTCATGGAAGAACATATTATTCTGGAAGCATTTAGATTCTTCTGATTTTCCAGTTAAAATATTATATATAGAATTAGAGGTGTAAAATTATCCATGATCATCTATTTAGCACTAAAAAAGTGCTTTGTGTTAGAACAGCTTACATCTGCTCTTAAATTGTTCGATTTTTTTAATTGGTTTTAGAACTAAATAGATTTTTTTCATATAAACTTAGAAAAGTTTTCTTTATCTGTAAATATTTTTGTTGTATATATCAATTTAACTTATAAATCAAGAAACTTTTGCAAATTATATTAGACCGTTCATTTTTCTACGAGTATAATACCACCAACCGAATAATTAATGTTTACTTCTTACAACTTAAAACAAACAAAAACAAAGTTCTAAAAGTTACCTTGGATAATTGTTTTCTTCTCAGTTTCTTTTTTTAGGATATGAGCTGTTGGAAAAGTTAATCAAAGGAGAAATGAAGAAACTATTTATATTTTCAGCAAAATGCAAAGAAAACTTACTTCTAAATAAAATATCCAGTAAAGATATTACCACGAGGTGCAATGGTAATTTTTATATTTATAGACCTGAGTATTTGCCCCTTGTTAAACATTACAATATGGTATGACGATTGCAGAATTTTTCTAATTTGTATATAACTTTTCAATAATAAAAATTTCTTTTATCAATTATACAGAGTGTCCGAGAATATATGGGAAATCTCCTGAATATGAAAAATAAACACGTGAAAGAAATACTATAAGTTCATATAAACTTTTTTTTTGGAATAATCCTTTTCGAAAATATGGGCCCCCAAAGAATTGCAATGGACTCAAGTTTCTTACGCATAATTATTGAACCACCAGATATATTTAATTTTTTTTAATATGATGTATACTAGGTAAGATCCTTCAAATTACTATCCAAAAAAGTGTTGTGAATTACTCACAACTGAAGGGACGGACTAGCTGTGACACTCGTAACTTTTTTTAAGCCCTGTATGATAGGAACTTTGGACAACGTTTTTTACATATTTTTAACTATTGACTAAAAATTAAGTACTCTTCATTTATGTCGCTAATCCTAACTGTTTTCGAAAAAACGACATTTTATTTACACTGTTAGTCCTCTAACTTCTATCGGGTTGAATATGGAAAAGAATGATTTTCCCTTGTCACAATAGTTTCAATAAAAAATTAAACTAAGTGCGTAGTTAAAAACTTCTTAAGAGAGTTCAACATGGGCTCCGTGAAGTTTAATACGATTGAGGGCACGATGAATCGAGGACAGCTTATTTGATCACAATGAAACGTGATTCTCCCTGAAAGTTCTTCCCTACTATCGACCGGAGTGGAATAAACCAAGGTTTTGTCCTCCTCTATATATCTAACGTTTTGAATAGACGTTATTCAGGTGCTCCCGCACAGCAACTCTGCATTGAGATGGTGCCCCATCGTTCATGTAGTACATGTTTCGGCGGGTTTCAAGTGGTGTCGTGCCGGCAATATAAGTGGTCCAATCAAAAAATTGCCAATTATTCCTGCCCAGACGTTAATTGTTTGGAAGTGATGTTGATGATGCGAAATGTAGTTGTATGAAGACTTTCATCAGCCTATTCATGTGAGTTGTATACCATTTTGGTAAACCCTGCTTCATCCGTGAAGAGAATAGTGCTAATGAAGCTTACATTATTTCATTGTTGATTCAATAGCCAGTTTGCAAACTGTATTCAACGAAGAAAATTTTCAAGAATCAGTTCATGCACTTTTTCATATGATATGATATGGATATAACCGCTGTTCTTAAAGAACTTCATGAACTATTGTTTTTGACGTATTAAATTGCGCTGATAATTTTCGAGTTCTTGCTGAAGGTGTATCATCTACAGTATTTAAAATATTTTCCTTTAATTGCAGCATACGTACTGTTCGTCCCGACCAGCATCAGTACTTCTTTTCCCAAAATTTCCTAAAATTAGGAGAAAATCTAATAATATTACTTTATTAAATGGAATCGCCTACCATTTTCCCTGAAAAGTTGATCAATTCGTTGAATTGTTTTCTGATCTATAAGAGTACTATTAGGATATCTGTCGTGATATAACCTCCTGACTTCCAAAGCATTGTAAAATGCAAAACTATACATCAGATGCATATCTGCATACTCAATACACGTGCATTCCATATTTCGAATTATTTCACAATTAATTTCACCACGAAACACAAAAATCATTAAACTAATATCCAAGTAAAGAATCAGTGTGTGAGCAATGTGAAAGTTGACAAGTTCTAAATTGCAGAATATTTAATTCTATCATACCTATTAACGTTTCCAACAACAATAATTTTTTATTGGTGCAGATAAAATAAACCGCACATTTTTTGCGAACCTAGGTCGAACTGCAATTCCCAGAATTTGATATTTTTAACTAAAGAGGTAAACTCTAATTTTTGGATCGAATTTTTTTATCATAAGGTAGAAGATTTTAGAGTAAATTTTAAATTTGTATGTCTTAATTAATTGCTTAAATAGCTTTGGTCATGTTTTCTTTTTTGAAAGATAAGTTCATTATGGTGGCGTCAGCGTAGGAGGGCTTCTTAGAGGATAAAAAAATTAAAGAAAAACTTGGTTGAATGAATTATTGAATTTCGCGGGAGGCTCATTCTGACATTTTGAGGTCTTGAGAATTGGTTGCTAAGACCAAAGAGGTTTTATAATAGAGTACGTCAAACCTATTTTAAACCATAGAAATCATAAAGAAATAGCGCTTCATTAATTTTAACGTACGTGCTGCCGTTTTTGAAGGGAAGTGGAAGTCTACACAGGCGGTTACCTTGTGTACATACTCTCATACTGAATAGCTTTTGTTGATCGTTGCATTATTACTTTAAACACATTATATATATATATATATATATATATATATATATATATATATATATATTTGTTAATTATAAGCATCTTTAATAAATATAAAAGCAGTCCTGAAATTGTGTGCGAAACTTTTCTACAATTTATTATCCATTTATTTATATGATAAAACAAATATTTTGCGGGCGAAGCTACGACGAATAATTGTTTTTGTAGGGGATTGAGACAAAAAGTAATCAGTGGACTGTATATAGGTTGGTTGCGGAGATGAGAAATTATATAAATAATATAAGAATACAAAATACGGTGACAGCGTGACACAAATACTAAAATGGCCTACCTTGTTGTCGAAATTACTTCACCAATTTGTTCTTGGTGGCCACCAGGATAATTCCATGCTTCACAATACAGGAACCAGGAATCGCGGATACTGTCACTATATTTCGGAGTAGTTTTGAGGCGAGAGTTGTTATATTTGAGAGCAAAACGATAAACCTTTTCGATAAGGCGAGGGACATCGAGTACTATACTATACGACTACTACTGTACTGTCCCTTTTTACATTTGTCCAAATGCGCGAGGGATAGTAAAATGTGTCACATGTAATAAACGGGAATAAAATGAAACTAAAAAGTAATGAAACCTATACCGTTTTTATTATTCTAAACTAGTCCTGAATATATGAGCGAAACTTTTTCTGTAATCTATGTTCCATCCAGTTATTTACATGATAAATCAAATATTTTGCGGGTGAAGTCGCGACAGGTAAAATGCTAGTTTATTCATAAAACAAAAAATACAATAACATAAGGAACTTAAGTTATTATAACTATGTTTAAGAGCGGTGGGTTGATGTCCGGTATGCAGTTACAATCCTTCTTTAAAATGTGACATAATGAATAAAATACAATACCTATAGAAAGTATATTGTACACATTTTATTAATAACTCATCAGTTAGACAGTATTCGCGAGCTAATAACTAATCAGGTTGCAACTTATTAATGATACTACTGCCTGTACCCCGTGCGGGGTTGCTGGTTCCCCATCGGGAGCCTCCCCAGGTGGTGGATAGGGGAACGCCTCCTAGATATAGGTGGTACTGGAGAAATAAAATATCCAGGGCTGACCAAAACCAGGACACAGCAGCGTCTGACCCAGAATGGGCGGCTGCATACAGCGTCGGTACCCCATGTCAGGGGCGGCTGAAGAAAAAAACAATCAAGGCAACGGGAAACCACATTGCTCAACTTTTCCCAGGAAATTGCTATGGCGAGAAAACTAAATACAACGGCCCCCCGTCCCAGGCAGCCCTTAGATGAGCAAGGGGTGCGTAGAATCTCCCGGCTCAAAATGACAAAGTCCAAATTAAGAAGCGCAACATGAAATGTGCGATCCCTCTACGCATCTGGAAAATTTGAGAATCTCGTCCAAGAGATTTACCGCATGGAATTACAAATCACGGGTATAAGTGAACTAAGATGGCCTGGTTGTGGAACATGTAAACATGAAAAAGGCACCTTATACTACTCTGGAACGGATGATGGCGAACCAAATCACAGAAATGGTGTAGGTGTTTTCTTGGTATCAGAACTGACGAAGTGTGTACGTAACTTTGTTCCCATAAATGATAGAATCCTACTGCTACAGCTAGAAGCAAGCCCATTTAACATTAAAATACTTTAAATATATGCACCGACCGCCGAAAGAAGATATGACGACGAAGTTGAATCCCTATATAGACAAATAGACACAATATTGAAAACTCTTAAAAACAATGAAATCACTTACATCATTGGCGATTTTAATGGAAAGATAGGTAAGGGTAGCAGAGCGGACCTGATGGGAGAATATGGTTTAAGTGAAAGTAACGAGCGGGGTGACAGACTCTTCGAATTTTGCCAAGACCACAACATGGTAATAACAAACACATGGTTCAAATTACACAAACGAAGACTATATACGTGGAGAGGGCCAGGAGATAATCCCGCACACATTGTAAGGAACCAGATTGATTATATATTAACAAACAAAAGATTTAGGAACTGTATAAATAGAGTCACAACCTATCCTGGAGCAGACATTGGATCTGACTATAATCCCGTGATCGCTGATATTAAATCAAACCTAAAATAATAAAAATAATAGTCAATACAGGAGATTTGAGATAGCGGAAACCGATAAAGAACTGCTTAAAAAAGATTTGAACAACTACATAAAGACCACAAGAACTGACGATAACGTAGAAGAAATTTGGAAATCGTTTAAGGAACTAACCAACAAACTAATAACTTAAAATACTGTATGGAAGAACAAACCGAAAAACAGAAATGGATGACAGCAGAAATATTGGACCTCATGAAACAAAGGAGACAGATAAAGAGATAAGGTGTAGAATAGAGACTGCTAGAGCAACTTTTCAAAAAATGAAACCACTTTTCTGCAATGCTAACCTCAACCTAAAACTACGACAGAGAATGATAAGATCATACGTCTGGCCAGTGTTACTATATGGGGCAGAGATCTGGACAATTAAGGCTGCCATGATTAATCGGTTGGAGACTCTCGAAATGTGGTTACACCGGCGAATGCTAGGCAGACCAACGAAATGGTACTCAATTGGGCCGACACAACTCGTCTACTATTAAACACTGTGAAGTGTAGAAAAATCTCATATCTTGGACATATATTCAGAGGGGAGCGATATAGAATTCTTCAATTAATCATGATGGGTAAAGTAGAGTGACGTAGAGGGGTAGGAAGGAGACAGGCTTCCCGGTTGAAGAATATTCGTGAATGGACAGGTATACGTACCGCGGGGAAACTGTTCCAGCTGGCCCAGAACCGTGAAAGACTTGCCAATGTAATTGCCAACGTCAGGGAGACCTGATATGGCACTTGAAGAAGAAGACTGCCTGTACTTTCATTTACCAGCACTACTGAGTTTTATATTCGATTTTATTTTAGCCTGATCAAAGCCCTAGATTGATGAGGATAGTGCTGTGATGACTAGTATCTGGTACCTATCTAATAATTTTTTAGCTTTTATTATAGTACCTGCATCATTATTATGTTTTTTACAATAAAACCGTTTAACTAAAAAATTTTTTTATTTTAAAATGTAGTTAAAGTAAAAGTATAAGCTATAATGGCGTCCTTTGTCCTTACATGGCATCACATACGTTATAATTGATGAAAGTCTATTTGTTTTTAGCGTTAAGACGTAATAAAAACGTTATATTTTCGCATTACGATTAATCCCAGTTTGTAGTTCTTAACTTGAACTATCAACTACTGGGAGCAGAATTTAAAACTTTTTATTTTGTCAAAAGTTATTCAGTTGAAAAGTGACAAAAAATGCCTTTCTCAAATGTTTATTGATTTTTCAATCACGGGAGATACTTTTTGCTTTCAATCGACCGAAAAACACGAAAATATTTTTCATTTGTTTTACTATTGACAGTTTTTTGTTTATAACAAATTACGTGACAATTTTCCGAGAAACACCCATCAATATGCGTAATTAGGGGGTCAAAATACATATAAACAACTTTCGTAGAACCACATATTTTCTTCGACTACGAAAATCCACACACCCAACTAAAAAAATGTGATTTTATTTTTAATACTTCATATACGAAATAGGATGGTATCTATTTTTGCCTTTTTTCTAGTTTTCATCAAGAGTGAATAGGATTTGAATTTATTTAACATTATAAACTCCACTTTGTTAAAGCCTTGTTCGTAAAACGAAAAGCAAAAACTCCAAAATAAAACTCACAGAATTTATATTGCCTAGTTTAAAATTGAATACCTAATAAGTTTTCAAAGTAGTAAAAGGCTAATTGATTTAATAAAGTTTCATTTTATCTGGGAAATGTCTTTTGTACGAGTAATAATAAAATATAAATATTTATGTGCACTTAACTAGCTTTGAATACTCAGAGTTCATAAAAGTTCTTTTAATTTTAATATGCCATAGCAACATTAAAATATAAATATAATGATGCCACTAAACCAGACCAAATATTTTATGATTAGATATAGAATATTAGTAGTGGTAGGTTCTAAAAATGTTATTAGTAATTTTAGTTTAATTACTTCGTGTTTATGGTCACATATTTAAATTAGAGGAAAATTATAATTCTTTGAAAATCTCACTAAAAAGTTTTAAGATCCGATCTTGTTTTCATAGAAGTTAGATCTTCTTCCTGAACTACGTAATTAAGAGCGAACTGAGAATGTTAGCGGATCTGGGTTTTCTTCAACTTTAAGTACTACCTTATACTATTTGATTGTGTATTCTACATACCAGTGACGTCAGCAACTGTCAGATGATGATGTCATTTAAAATTTTATTAAAAGGAATATGTTACCAGTTATTTAAAACCTCCAACAATGAAGAATAATTTTTATATAGGGTAAATTTAACTGTTTTGAAAATATAGGCAAGTAAAGATATTGGAATGAAAACCCCTTTAATAGGAAAGTCATTTAAATTAAAAAATAGGCATGCTTTACCTAAAGTTGAATGGTAATAAGTTAATAAAGTGGATTAGGTAATGAGGTTTATTTCCATTCTATGAAAAATCCACGATACCTGACTTAAATGTCTCTTTTGTTTTGGCAATAATAAATTGACAGAGCTTACTAATGCTCTGGTTGCAAAATGTAAAACAACACTTCTTGAAGGTACTACTACCGAATTATTAATTTGAACGCGGCATCCGTAGTTTAAAATTGATAAAATAATAACTTTGGGAAGACAGTCTCTACAGATAGACTCTTGCTTCTTGTTCTTCAAATAAAATTCGAAAAACTATGAAATTTAATTTAAAAAAAATTCCATACTTGTTGCAGAAAAAAACAATTGAAAGTTGCACTAATTGTCAGCCAAAGTTGCAATTCTCTTCACCTTATCTTTGTTTTTAAAATCAAGATTTCAGTAAGAAATAAAGAAATCTATTTGTTGCATTTAAATGTTATTTGTATGTTTGATTCTTTCAGGCAGCGAAAAGGAAAGAATATGTATCAACAGTCTATTTCCTGTAAATATCACTCTGGTCCTCTCTTCATACGCTTTTCGACCATCTCATGGTCTCATCAGTGGAGCTGTATGGAACTGAGAGCAACATTCGCAGGGAACAAATGCTATATGAAATATAAATTTCAAGGTATATCGGCAGGATATAAAAAACCTGCCACCTGCCGACTTTGATATCAGATTGAAAATATTGCCAGTCGAACGACATCTATGAATCAATGGAGTAGTGCCAAGAGGTCTATATGCATTGCAAAGAGCATCTACTCCAATATAAGAAATTTAAAATTTGGGAAAATACTTGCTAAAATTTCACATTGCTTTATCAAATCATTTACAGCCCTAACCACCCACCGAATATTGGTAATAAGCTGGGATTCGTTAGCGCTCATAGTATCATGTTGGAAACCTTTTTTCCAAAAAATGAGGCATTTTTGGAATCAGCCCATATTCCTCTAGAGGATGTTTAGAGTCCCGGAACCCACGATCAACGACTAAAACATTTTCTGGTCACAGATATTCCAAAAGTTCGGAAGCTCTTTTCTTCAGTAAGCTATTCAGAATATTAGCATCCTTGTTTTTACCATCATCCAAATAAAAACCATGTACATCTAAAACGTACCCAGTAGTATTAAAAACATTATAGGTTTGACTAACGGTCTATTTTTTTGCATAGGTGCATCTTTGAAAGGAGTAGTTACGACTTTTCTCTATATTCATATATATTCCATCAAGTGTGGTAACATCTTTGTCTTCTGCGAAGAGGGATTTAGCCAAATTGCGAGTGTGAAGATTAATGCAGTCATCTCGTGAAATATGATTAGGCCCAAGATGATTTTTCACAAAGCCCTCTATCACCGCATTCCTGGCAGAATGAATTGGTCTACTCACACTTGGCCTGGATATTCCAAAAATCATTGAGAGTATTGTGGACTTATTTGTTCTCAACTTCATCAAAACTAGAGCGAGACACGTTCGTGCACTTCCATTCAGAGTATTATGAATTTTATCACCCATTTTACTGGAAAGGTGATTAAAGTTATTCTTAAATATTTCAATGCGTGTGTGTATAGGTGACGGTAGGAAGAAAAGAAAGGAACTGACGCTGCCCGTTCTTGTAAGGGTCCTCGACAGCGTCAGCAGGATGGAACGACATTGCCCGTAATTATAGGGATCTTCAACAATGTCGACCAATAGCGGTAAGAAATTAGGAACCGACACTGCCCGTACTTATAAGGGTCCTCGGCAGTGATGGTAGGATGACACAACATTGTCCGTTCTTACAAGGGTCCTCGGCAATGCTGGCCATTAGCGGGGTAGGACGTAAGCTAGGTAGTGTATGGTGAAACACCATATACAGACAAGTCTAGCCTCACCTACGTTGCTAGGTCAGGAAGGCGCGGTCCGGCACGCGACCCAGTCAGTCCGTTTGGACTGTTGACCCGGGTGGAGAACGTGCAGTTCTCAGCGAAATAATAGTCTGCTTATTGTATTCTCGGAGGATTTCGATAAGCTCCTAAAATCTACTATATTTACATTTGATACCTTAGTTTTCCGAGAAGTACAGTTGAAAATGACCCGAAAGTTTACAAGCGTGTTTCGTCTACGATGCCAGCGGTTGAGCTCGTCAGTGGGTCCGCTGGCATCTTTCCCAGACACCCTGTGTTGACGTATTTATGTATATCTGATTCTGATATTTGAAGTTATTTTCGGACGGAACGTATCGGTAGAATATTACTGAATTTGTATTTCAGCCATCGACCTTTTCATTCTTTCATTATTTTTATTATCCCGTATTACTATGACATGCTCGAGCTTAAGTAGTCGGCCCGAGCTCCCAATATGCTGACGTGTGACGGCGTGCGGTGATCGCGCATACAATACTGCTGTATGCGGCGTGTGACTACTATGGTCGGACGCTCTGAAAATCTCCGAAAATTATATTTCCCGGCATAGCGCGGTAAATCTAATTATATACCAGTAATATTGAAACTTTAAGCATTCTTTTCCCGCAAGAATCAGCTTTTTCGGATGTAAAATAAATAAATAAAATCCCGGCACACATACTCATGCCCAAAATTAGTAACTTCGTTACAATATATATATATATATATATATATATATATATATATATATATATATATATATATATATATATATATATATATATATGAGTTAAGTTACAAAATCAGCATACTGACTACAAGATCCAGTGATTTAATGCACGAGTTTACCTCAATTTGACTTTGACTCTGATTAAGAGGGAGAAGGAGGAGGTCCCGTTCGTGGTGAAATCAATTTTTTATTTGATATAGGTAATAAAAATAAATAAAAAAAAAATTTGGCCAAAATTGGAAGGGGCCGAAAACCGGCCAAACTGACCTTCCCCCTTTGCGTATTGGATAAACAAGAAAGTTTGGCCCTGTATTATTTCCTAGTAAATATTTCATTATCAACTCGACTACTGAATCGTAAGGTTAGAAAATAAATTCTTTGATACTAATGATTTGTTTAATTAGGTTTTCCAGTCTCTCGCAGAAAAAGTTCTTAAAAGATCCCTTGAGAAGATTTATTTTCGAACGCCGTGTCGATAACTCAATTTCATTTCCCCAAATAGATTTTTTTAACGTAAATGGTCGGTGGGTTTAGCTTTTACAAAGCTTTTGTGTATGTCTGCGTATATAATGTACTCTAAATCTGTAGCGAACCTAGAGTGTGTCGGAGATTTTAGCCTAATGGTAGAATATCCATTTCAATTTATGTTCAACCTTTCGTGTATAGGATGAGTCAATCATTGACATAAATTCATTAATTATAGGTAAAATTTAAAAGTAAAGTATAATCACTATAGTCGTATGGTTGTTAAACGTACGGGGTGTTTCATTTTCGACACTTTTAAGGGTATTGGAGTTATTATCAAAGATAGAGTGTTGCGGTTTTCACTTAAACAAAACGAATTACTTCGATGCCAAATTTGTCATGGCTAAATCTATAGGATGATTTTGAAAATCTTTGTTTCTTAGGGCAACTCGTATTTCCATTATGTGTTGATTTATCAAAAAGATTAAAACTGATTTTTATAGAGTTTTTACGCAGAGTTCAGTAGCGAAGTCAGTTTTTTTTCTAAAAAGTTTAGTTTTTGAGATATTAACTAAACTTATGATTTTTTAAATAGAACACCCTCTATATTCTTTTAGATATTGATTAAGTATGATAAACAAGGTCGGAATTCGATATTATCAATAATTTACTTTATTTGTAACAGTAGGCCTTGGCCAATTTATAAGAAATAGACGGCTTGTGTATTTCAGTGTATATTTTTTAAATTATTATCGGTCTAACTTAAACCATCCTTAGGGCTCAGGCCCTAGAAACAAGAAAATATGATCAGCAAATAAGCTTACTCAGTACTCACCAACCAAACTCACTCGTCAAAGGGCACACCTTAACCCTGTCATTTTTAGAACAGTCTCCAACAACGCCAGCGTAGCCTCCACACAGAACAAGTCACATATACAATTAATAAATCTGTCCCAAATTAAAATTAAAACATTCAAAACACTGTATACATTAACATTATTAAAATAATATACCTTGTCCAATTGGACAATTTTTATTGCTATATTATGCTATGACTGTGTGTGGCATAACCTCACTGTCTTTTGAGATGTTATTGTGAAGGTTTATTATTTTAAGAATGTTAATGTATACAGTGTTTTGAATGTTTTAATTTTAATTTGTGACAGATTTTTTAAATTTTATATGTGACTTGTTCTGTGTGGAGGCTACGCTGGCGTTGTTGGAGACTGTTCTCAAAATGGCAGAGTTAAGGTGTGCCCTTTGACGAGTGAGTGTGGTTGGTGAATACTGAGTAAGCTTATTTGCTGATCATATTCTCTTTTTTCTAGGGTCTGAGCCCTGCGGATGGTCTAAGTTAGACCGAAAGCGCTTGTCCGATAATAATAATTTAAAAAATATATACTGAAATACACAATCCGTCTATTTCTTGATTTCTTCGTTGTACAACCTATTAATAACTTATTCAATTTATAAAAAACAAAAGGAAGATGTCCAAAATTTCACAGTTTTGTCACATTGTTATTATTTATGAAATATTTTTGTTACGTAGGTGTTTTTATTTTACTTTATATTTATTTTGCATTTACAATGGTGGTTTGTGATAATTATGAAAAATATGATATGTTAGTATATTTTATACAGAGCAACGAAAGTCCTCAAGAAGCTTCTGAATTATATTTTAATTGGTAATGTATTTAAGGTGATGTCATTAGGATAACTTCTCATATCTGGCGTTCATTTTTATTCATGTTAGATATCCAGAAAAAGGTACCTGTTTCCAGACATATTTGTTCGTTTAAGAAAAAATCTAGTTCAACAAGGATCTTTTATTCAGCCGCGTTCCAAAACATATGTCAAAGAAGAGAGGAAGATGAAAGAAACAAATGTGTTATTTTACGTTGCAACAACAACTTCATCATCTTGTAGAAAAATAGAGGAAGAAGTTGGTGTAGCAAAATCTAAATTTAAAGTACATTTACACCCCGGAGATGATGAGCGCCGAGTAACGTTTTGTCAATGGTATTTTCAACAAATCCGGACCAACCAATCTTTTGGCAGATTTATCATCTGGTCTCACGGATATTTAATCGTCACAACACGAGGCATTGGTCTGCAGAAATATACAATTTAATTTTCGGAAAGGCATAACAAGGGCGCTTCGAGGTTAGTTTCTCGTGTTTTATTTTGGTTCGATAAAAAGTCTACAGGATGTATGAAGGGGAGGGGTATTACAGCACGTAGATGCCTAGAAATCTTTGAGGAAATTGTTCCTGAATTGCGTGAAAATGTTCCATTGGCCCATTTCAGTTCCATTTATCTTCAACAAGACGGTACCCCGAGCAACAACTCTGGGCTAAGGCACTTTCTGGACAATAATTTTCCTCAAAGATGGATAGGTACCAATGAGCCATGCAGATGGCCACCACGATCTCCCGATCTTTCCATTTTGGATTTTTTGTGGGGTTTTATGCAAAATCAAGTGTATAAGATATGCTATGAATCTGTAGTGGAACTTAGTCAGGCAATTGGTTTAGCTTTCTAAACTTTTCATAATAGATCTACGATTCTTTTAAATGTAATTAGAAAAAAACTGTGCCAATATTGCATTCGAGAAAATGGTCATCATTTTGAGAACTATCTTTAAAAAAACTCTTGGTAGTTTTTTGTTTCAGTGTTTCTTTTGGTTTTTGTTACTTTAGTTTCATGAAATAATATTGTTTTTGTTTCTTTGCAATCAAATTTCAATATTCTGTTTTTATGATAACAATGTTGTTTAAAGTGAAAAATGTAATACTAGTTAAGTGTGCTTTCGACGAGATTCAGAACTACTGGCGCAAAAAGTTCTGGTGTATGCACCGTCAGCTAGCTAATCTTATTAATGATGTTTTTCTTAACCCAGCAAAAATGCCATTGTTCTTGACCGAAGGTATTACGTACCTCCTACCAAAGGACCAACACAACACACATGACCCAGCTAAGTATAAGCCATTCACCTACCTACCCACACTGTATATGGTGATCACTTCCTGCTTGACCTAACGCATCTATGCATATTGTGAGCAAAATAATATTATTGCAACTGAACAGAAAGGATGCACGAGGGGAGTAATGGAATGCAAGGAACAATTGATTTTTGACTCTGTCATAGGTAACCAAGCCTGTACCAATCGAAGAAACCTCTTTACTGCCTACGTGGATTATAAAAAGGCCTTCGACTCAGTGCCACATGAGTGGCTCAAAACTATATTGAGAATGTATAGGGTCGATAATAATTTTGTTTCCTTTTTAGAATGCATCATGTCAACCTGAATAACTAGGATCCAATTGCAAGTGCCGTCCAGCGACACCATCGAAACCAACACCATTCCGATACGAAGGGGAATATTTCAGGACGATTCACTTAGCCCATTGTGGTTCTGCCTTGCAATGAACCCACTATCACGCCGTTTGAACTCCACCAGATACGGCTTTAGTTTTAGAAATAACAACGAAGAGGTAGTAAGAGTGAATCATCTTCTATACATGAATGATCTTAAACTGATGGCTGCTACCAGAAACCAGCTGGAACAAATGCGTAAGGTTGTAGAGGAGTTCTCCGGGTATATCGGAATGTAATTTGGATTTGACAAGTTGCCGTATCTTGAAAATCGTTAAAGGGAAGATACAACCAGGGGCTTTTGAAATACAGAACGGTGAAACTATAGCTGCAATGGAAGCAGACCAAACATACAAATATCTAGGTATAAAACAGGCTAAAAAAATTGAACATTGCACTATGAAAGCCGAATTGACAACTGAAATGTCAGGAGGATAAGGCGGGTATTACGAACTAACTTAAATAGTAGAAATTTGTTTAAGACGCTCAACACGTATGCTTGCTCTGCGCTGAGCTACTCTTTTGGAATTGTAAAATGGAGCAGGACGGACATCCAAAACCTGCAAAGAAAAATAAGGACACTCCTAACAAAAGCACAAAAACATCACCCTCGGAGTGCTATCGAACGTACAATGCTTCCAAGAGACCAAGGAGGAAGAGGATTGGTGGATATTGGTAAGTAGCTCGATCAACAAATAACAAACTTACGTTCATATTTCCACAGGTTAGCGCACTCTTCCACAGTATATCGAGCAGTATGCGAGGCAGACGATTCAACGCCGTTACAGGGGAGGGAACAAGATATTACTTCTCACCACTAAACCGACCAAGAGAAGTTACAAACCTGGTTACAGAAGTCACTTCATGGACGGCATCTAAATGAGGTTATTCAGAACAATGTCGACAACTCAGCGTCGAACTCCTGGTTGATTTCAGGACAGATGTTTCCGGAAATGGAGGGTTTCTTGTTAGCTATCCAAAACCAGGTTATTCCGACGAAGAACTATCGGAAGTTCATCATTAGAGATCCCTCAATAGAAAATGACCAATGTAGATATGGCTGTCGAACATCGGAGACAATTCAGCACATAACTGGAGGATGCCAAGCGTTTGCCGCAACCGAGTATAAGGAAAGACACGACTCAGCCGCTAAGATACTCCATCAAGAGTTAGCAGACAGGTAGGAAAAGTGCCTTATTACAAGTACAATCCAGAGCCTATTCTTGGGAACAATCAGTTCAAGTTATATTGGGACCGAACGGTTCTGACGGATCAAACAGTAGCTCATAATAGACCAGACATTATACTAATAGATTAAATTTCTAGGCGAACTATACTAATCGACATTGCTGTACCCAACAACAACAACCTAAAGCCAAAATACAACGAGAAGATCGCCAAATACAGAGATCTGGAGGTGCAAATCCGAAGACAATGGGCAATGAACAGCGTCCAAACGATTCCCATAATAATCTCAACAACTGGAGTGATACCAAAGAACCTTCTGCAGAACATCAAGAGACTAGGCTTAATGAGCATCTATATAAGCTGATGCAGAAAGCAATTCTCCTTGCAACCACGCGAACCGTCCGAAAGTTTGTGGGAAATACGGCTGACCACGTCACCTAGGACCCGATAACATGGAAAGGATTCCCACAGAGCTTCATCTGGTATCTTTCTGTACTTGGTATGAGTCAATATTCCCTGGAGGGAGTGCGAAGCCGTTTGGTTTGTAAATCTGATTAAGTGTTTACGCTTGAAAATGGCTAGAGATAACTACCAGTTGAAACGTCGTGATATTCGACAAAAAATAAAGACAATGGAAAAACAGATATTTACTACTTCTCAATAATTACTTACTTTCACGTTCGACGTACAATTTGTAAGGCTTGAGTATTTGTTGTAATTTATTTACACAAGAAAAATCACTAAACTGGTTTACACTACAAATATTTATGTACAAACTATGCATTAACTTCTAATTCGGCTGCAGCAGATCCAGACTTTCTCGTTGGAGAGGGGGGTAATATCATAAAAATATAGTATAGTAAGTGAAAACCAGTTTTTGACTGGAGAGGAGACACCAGCAGTTTTGAATTTGAAGCTCTTGGGGGGCGATCGCAAGTAAACGCGAGTTGCCGACGGGAGGGAAGAAGCCAACAACATTCATATTCCTATTATAAGAGACAGAGTCGGGTCTATTTTCCTGAATTTAAAACTTTTGGGCGATCGCTCCTCCCCCCCCCCCCCGGATCTGCCATTGTATCTTAGTGTCCTGTGAAGAGATCCGTTTTTACTAGAATATCCCTCTTAGTGATATTAAGAATCATTCTTGTATTCTTTGGTTACGGATTCCTACATTTTGTCGCTTTTCTAATACTGTTTTAATTTTATCTGATTTTATTCCCAGCTCCGAAGCTCCTCATTGATGTGGCTTTTTGGTAATCCTTAAAAAGGTTCTGGGTCGACAAAAAAGGTTCACCGTTTCCCCATTTCCTTTAATTATGCCCAGGTATCCATAACATGGTTATCCTGTTGTTCCCTGTCAAGATTTAGGGCTTGTTTAAACTCCTAAGTCAACTTAGACTGGTAGGCGTTTGATCTGAAAGCTTTCAGCTATCTGACAATAAATATAGTTTGATCTTCTTAGTATTCCTACTCAGACTTTCAAACAGAGATTTGTCGACACAAATTTCTGTTTGAAAGATGGTGGGGATATGGTCTTGGGAATTATTAAATCCTAAGCTTTGGCCCGATACTTCCACTTCAATTCCTCTGTCATCTTGAACTCATTAGTGAACCATACCATTCAATTCTCCTCTAATCGCTTGATAGCTGTAGTTCATGCCAGTTATACCTTATAAACATGAAATCTGTTATTTTCGAATTGGATTCTGCTATAATGGTATCCAGAATCTTCATATGCCCAACATAATTTTCAGGCTTGAAGTTTTCTGTTAAAAACAGCCCAAGGGCATTAATTCCTGCTACCGTCATCACAGCTATATGCAATGATAAAACCTTTAGCATTGCCTTTATTTTCGCTGTTGGACACAATGGCATAGCCCTCGTAATGTAGACACAGTCCTCTGCATTTTTTTTTTCAGTTTTCTCTAAGCTGGTATTTATTGAGTCTTTAGCAATCGTGTTAAGGTGACCATAAGTTGATGATTGAAAATTGGTCGAATAGAGGGGTTCCATGTTAAAAATTATTACTTTGTTCTGTTCCACTTTTTTGACGCATTCGGGATTGTTCTCAATATTTGTAGAATTTGTAGATTTAGTAATTATATATTGTAGTAAATACATTTTATTGATAAATTTTACCTATGGGCTAAAAATGTACTTAATCTATTTGTTGACTCACTAGGTCCATGTTGTGACTTAAATTATGAATTATTTATATAATAATCTAAATAATGCTTTGAGCTTTGATTTGTGATAAATGTGTTACATTTGACTAATACTTATAAAATACAATTTTAACGATTTTATTATAAGTAAATCCACATTGATTGATTGGTTGATTGATTATACGACATAGGAGGCCAGGGTAGAAAAACCTTTACACTGCGGCCTTCAGACTTATTGTATTACCTGCCATATCCGTTCTAGACGAACAGGTGGGTTTCCTTCATCGAGATTAAGAGCTTGCTCAGTAGTTTGTCCTCTGAGTGTAAGCCTTCCGGATAGATTGGTCCCTGAAGGTGTCTCTTATAGGCAAAAGCTTCTCACTCTAAGATGATGTGTGAGAGCGTCTCGTCGTCTTCATCACATAGCCTACATAGTGGTTGTTTGTTGAAGATGCCCATTGTATGTAGATGTTTTCTCAAGTTGCAGTGGATAATTATAAGTGCTGTCACCAGCCTGATTTGTTATCTGCTTAGGTGCAGAATTTCACAGCTCAGTTTGCCCAATAAATCCACAATGATAATTCGCGATTTTTACGATTCAAATATGCTACTGAATCAGTGGTATATGTTTTATTTTATTGTATATTACGTATCAAGAACGGTAGATGTGGTTCTTTCTTTTGGATAATGATTCCTTAGTACAACTATTATCAATTTAAAAAAAATACCCACTTTTTATTTGAGATTTTTATTTACTCACCTACACATAATTATACCAAAATATCGCCATATTGTTTACTAATTTTACAATAATTATATTAAATATTTATTTTCAATTTAAATAATAAAAGGTGTGAGCTCACGACTCGGAATTTTGCTAAACAAATTGACTTAACGCTCCAATTACGATAAGGCGAGAATGAGAACTTGTTAATTAAGTTGAATTTTCTTACATGAGGAACTTTGTATTTGTTTATCTAATTAGTTTCTTAGTTATATTGTACAAAAACTTGGGAAACAATAACATTTAAGTTGCGTTAACTTCTTTATTGTTCCTGGCAGAAAAAAAAAACATATCATAAACAAGTTAATGTAGGTAAATATCAATTGGCAAAGTTATCATAATTTAAATTTGTGGAATAAAAAGTTTTAGGATTTTTTTCTAGGTTATAATTTATTTAATATTACTAAGGAAGAAGGACTATAATTACCCATAACATTGTTATCTTTTTCTTCTTACTATGTCTGTAGCAAGAAAATATTTCCTGCAGTAATACTCTTCTGAACTAACTATAGTACAGAAAGCCCTTCGTGAGACTTTCGTAGTTATTAACGTATTTTAATGTAATTTGAATGATCCACAACTTTTTCTTTAAATATCATAAAGATAGAAATAAAAATCTTTATGGTTGTCAACTTGCATGAGGAGTGGGCAGGGTTACAGCTAAAGATTGAAGAACCATTAACACTTTTTGGTATTATCATGAATATGTCTAAAGAGTTTTACAGTAATTAAGCAAAAATAGGTCATATATCTTTTGGAGGGAAATGAAAAACTAACTATATTCTTATTTCCACAACAGACATCAAATGCCATTAAAATAGCCCATGCCCCATCTACGCTATTGAAAAATCTTAATAAAATCAGGGATGTACTTCGTGACCTCAAGCTTTACCTGAAATTTTTCAGAATTTTTGGCTTAGGTTAGAAATCGTAAACATTATTTAAACTATTCAATTGTTGTATCTTGTACCAACGATGTTGGACAAAAGGACAAACCTACTGTCTTCTGACACTCTACGAGATTAAATATTCAGATTGTGTGGAATACTGCGAGATGGCGCTGCTTGTATTAGATTTCATATTTTGTCTAATATAAGTTGCTTAAAGAATTTAGTTCTCTGAGTGCGTTGGCCTATTCTGTACTGACGAAAACCGACAAGTTCGAAACCGGTCTATAGATGGCGGTACACTACCATGGGAATTACTTCCACCCTTTCCTGGCATTCTTGCAATCTGAGATAGTATTTTGACTCTAGCTGTGTTAGAATAGAGTACGTTTGTCTTTTTTGTATAAGGTTTTTTTTAGTTGGTTGAGAACCAACACAGTTTCTTTTATATAATTGTAAAAATGATTCTGTTTTTGAGAAATATATTTTCTGTTACTTTTGATTCCTTGATGATAACTAATCAAACATAATGGAATGGAATTTTTGTTTTCCGTATGCAAATAATTGCCTTTAAGGAAGATTTAAAAGAAAGCCAAGAACATATATCAAAGATTCAATGAATCAAAATACATTAAAACGAAAAAGATCTGAAAATAGCTCAAAATGATCCAACGACGATTAAACAAAATGCAACAAATTATAAATATAAAGTAAGGCAATTAAGGAAACATAAAAGAAGAAAGAAAATGGCTGTTAGCTACTGAAGACGAGACTTAAATCAAAATATTAGGTAGACAAGGAATAAAATATATGGCAATTAAAGAAAATATTAAATAGCTCAGTATAAAATAATACTAATTAATCTGACAAGGGAATTTTTGCTTTCTGTATGCCAATAATTGCCTTTAAGGAAGATTTAAAAGAAAGCCAAGAACATATATCAAAGATTGAATGGATCAAAATACATTAAAATTAAAAAGATCTGAAAATAGCTCAAAATAATCCAACGACAATTAAACAAAATATAAAAAATTATAAATATAAGTTAAGGCAATTAAGGAAACATGGAAGAAGAAGGAAAAGGACTGTTAGCTACTGAAGACGTAACTTAAATCAAAATA
Organism: Diaprepes abbreviatus; assembly: GCA_034092305.1. Lineage (NCBI taxonomy): Eukaryota > Metazoa > Arthropoda > Insecta > Coleoptera > Curculionidae > Diaprepes > Diaprepes abbreviatus. Next base: position 9,941,726 of record JASJET010000200.1, read on the forward strand.
TTAGGTAGACAAGGAATAAAATATATGGCAATTAAAGAAAATGTTAAAAAGCTCAGTATAAAATAATACTAACTAATCTGACATAAGGGAATTTTTGTTTTCCGTATGCAAATAATTGCCAGAACAATAACAAACATCCGAAATAGGCTAACCCAATTTCATCTTGATTGAATTAAGAAAAGTCCTTGTGTGTTAGCAAAAATGTTACCTTAACTTGGCTTCATTATATGTTAAATTAAGATAAGTGTCGGAAATATACTTCTTTGATAAATTACCACTTAAGAGGGTTTGTTTAATTTTATCATGTAAAGCTGTAAAATTTACGTGAACATGTACCAGAAAAATTAATAGTGACTAAATTTAACGGGCTGTTTTTTGTTAGTTAATCTTCTTTACTTCCCTAATCCCAACTTCCCGTAATTATCTTAAAAGTTATCAAAGTTTCATAATGAAAACGTCACCGAATATAATTTGTTCGAGTATAACAGAACTGATCAATAATGTCTAATAATGTATTTTCACTGAAAACGTATAATCGATCTAGAATCCGTAATTAGCGAAAATTCATAGGTAGATTCATTAACCAAAAATAATCCAGGTTTAAGACAACGCAATCACCCATTTAATTATTATTAAGTAATGACTTTGAAAAGTTCATAAGAAAATTCATATACATATACATATATATATATATATATATATATATATATATATATATATATATATACATATATATATATATATATATATATATATACATATATATATATATATATATATATATATATATATATATATATATATATATATATATATATATATGTCGGATATTCTCACGGGTGTGATGTGTAATCGAAGGTTTTCAAGTATCCTTTTTAAGGCAGTTGACGTTTCGATGAAATCTCATTCACCATTTTCAAAGCTCACTGTATGACGTCTGTAGTTCGCCTGCAGATGCCGTACAGTGAGCCTTGAAAATGGTGATTGATATTTCACCGAAACGTCAGCTGCTTACAGTCCTGAGAGGGACTCTGCATATACACGGGATACTCGAAAAACTTAGAATTCTAAGTTGAGCAGCCGTCGAGGAAGCATCACTTGAAAATGCCAGCTGAGATGTTGGCGAAACGTCGTGAAGATATTTCTATTGACGAACGGATTGAATTGATTGAAACTATATATATATATATATATATATATATGTATATATATATATATATATATATATATATAAAGTTTGTTTTTCTATACTAGAAATAGTATATCCTATATATCTCCCCACTACATTTAGTGTTTCAGAGGCAAGAAAGGGGCTGCTTGACTACACCACTCACTGCCGACATTAATAAAATCAGAGTCTGCATTTCCCGTTGAGGTGTTGGAGATTTAAGTAATCGCACTATTGCGTCTTGCGAAACACGAAGATCGAATTCTTGCCTTATGGCTGAGAGTGGTCATTTTCAACATTTGCTGTAATTTTTGTTATGATTTACAAGCCAAACGGCTTCGCACTCCCTCCAGGGATTATTCACTCATACCAGGCATACAAAGACACTTTCGGACGGTTCTCGCGGTTGCAAGGAGAACTGCTTTCTGCATAGGTTTATACAGATACTCACTAAAGCCCAGTCCCTTGATGTTCTGCAGGAGGTTCTTTGGTATCACTCCAGTTGTTGACAGTATTATGAGAATCGTTTGGACGCTGGTCATTGCCCATCGTCTTCGGATTTGGACCTCCAGATCTCTGTATTTGGCGATCTTCTCGTTGTATTTTGGCCTTAGGTTGTTGTTGTTAGGTACAGCAATGTCGATTAGTGTAGTTGGCCTAGAAATTTTGTCTATTAGTATAATGTCTGGTCTATTATGAGCTACTGTCTGATCCGTCAGAACCGTTCGGTCCCAATATAACTTGAACTGGTTGTTTTCAAGAATAGGCTCCGGATTGTACTTCTAATAAGGCACTTTTCTTACCTGTAATAGGTTTAACTTTTCTGCTAACTCTTGATGGAGTATCTTAGCGGCCGAGTCGTGTCTTTCCTTTTACTCGGTTGCGGCAAACGCTTGGCATTCTCCAGTTATGTGCTGGATTGTCTCCGATGTTCGACAGCCATATCTGCATTGGTCATTTTCTATTTAGGGATCTCTAATGAGGAACTTCCGATAGTTCTTCGTCGGAATAACCTGGTCTTGAATAGCTAACAAGAAGCCATACGTTTTCGGAAACATCTGTCCTGAAATCAGCCAGTAGTTCGACGCTGAGTTGTCGACATTGCCCTGATTGACCTCATTTGGATGCCGTCCATGAAGGCGCTTCTGTAGTCAGGTTTGTAACTTCTCTGTCTGTTTGGTGGTGAGAAGTAATATCCTGTTCCCTCAACTGTAGCGGCGTTGAGTCGTCTGCCTCGCATATTGCTCGATGTAGTGTGGAAGAGTCCGCTAACCTGTGGAAATATGAACGTAAGTTTATTATTTGTTGGTAGAGCTGCTTATCAATATCCACCAATTCTCTTCCTCCTTGATGTCTTGGAACCATTGGACGTTCAATAGCACTCCGAGGGTGATGTTTTTGTGCTTTTGTTAGGAGTGTCATTATTTTTCTTTGCAGGTTTTGGATGTCCGTCTTGCTCCATTTTACAATTCTAAAAGAGTAGCTTAGCGCAGAGCAAGCATATGTGTTGAGAACCTTAAACAAATGTCTACTGTTTAAGTTAGTTCGTAATACCCGCCTTACCCTCCTGACAAATTCGGTTGTCAATTCGGCTTTCATAACGCCATGGTGCCATTTTTGTTATTAATATTTTATTATTGTTGTTCAAATTTTGCTATTATAATATCGTATTTATTTCTTAGTCCATGTTGGTTAAAACAAATGTAAATGAAAATAAATAACAACAAATACATTATGATTTTTTATTTATGAATTTTCTTTTTTTTTGTTCAAAAACTATTGACTATTAGAGGAAAACTTAAGAAATAAAAAAGTTTCACAATAAGATGGACATACTAACTGAGTAATCAAATCGAGTTAGTGGGGCTCGAAAAAAAAGAGAGGGTAAATTTTTACAGACCCGTAAAAAAGTACCACTCTGAATATTATTTCACATAATAATATTTTTTATGAGAACTGTAAAAAACGTGTAAAATTAAAAAAAAAATAATAAATTTTAACACCCTGGATCCTAAAATCTAAGCATTATCAGACATATGTTTATATGATTTTTTTTATTCTTAAAATTAGCTCAAGAATAACTCAAGAATAAAATTTTTATTTATTTAGAAACACCCTGTATTTTGTAGCCCATTCCTGGTCTATAAGATCAAAAATCGAAGGAAAAAAAAAAACTACTTTCAGTAACAAAATGAAAACACATACCGATGTAGAAAAATAAATTTTCTGAAAATACCTCGATATTTACACAATAAATAACTAAAACAAAACTAAAAATAATTTTTTTAAGACCACTAATGGCAAACAAAAGAAACATGAACATTAAAATAAAAAACTAATGTCACTAATCCAGTAACAAGTGTATTCTTTATTCGATTTATTTAATAACAGTTCAGTTATTTAGCGCTTGGCAAATATTTCGTCCCTGCAGTATCGAGAAAATATTAATACATAGTTCCATATTTCCTGCTTAAATATAAATTCCGTTTGATCTTTATTTTTCTACTGTGCCATATGAATAAATGGCAAAATCCTATATAGATAAAATCTGCTCCTTTTAAGCTGTTGCTCTATTGCCAGACGCCCATGTTATTCATATGGAGAGGGAAAAAGTAATCGGTTAAATTTAAGGTATAAATAACTAAAAAGTATATATTTAGGAAATATTAAGTAGTGCCATGGCATTGCGGCAGTTCGAGCTTTAATATTCCTTTACCTATTAATCCCCTATCTTTAAGTTTTGGGTTTATACATTAGCTTGTCTGTAGTTCGTCAAGCCTTCAGAGTACACCACAAAATGATAAATGTTGAAATTATTGCAAATTGGCTTTATATATTTTTCAAAGTTTTATTTAAAAAAAAAACAATGTTACAGATCCAATAAGCTCAAAGAAATTATTTAATTTAATTGCGCAAGGTTTAATATCTCTAAAAATCTCACATTTCTATTACAATTGTTACTGCTGGATTTTCAGAGATACAGACTTAAAGGGATATCCGATCCCATTCAAACTGATCACAAGCGTTTACTACACTGATTCATTTTACACCCTACTCTCAAGTAAGTAGCTGCTTAAAATCCGACCCTACTTAGTTTAAATAGGCACGGCGAGATAATTTTTGAAAGCCCTGAAATTTTGAATAAAATTTAAGCACAGAGTGCTTGTCACACGAAGATCGCCTCGATGTTAATCGGTTAGTAGATTTCCGGTACAAATAATTTAGTATTATTACAATCAGGCTTTTCTTTATATATTTTTTAGTTCCTTAGATCCAAGTAATGCAGGCCGTAGCATAAAGGGAGTAAAAGGTCACCAAACCTAAATCGTACAAAAAAAGGTTGGAGGGAAAGCTAATAGAATTCGTTCATAAAGGAGACGCTAAAATTTCCAATAAATTTTCAGTAAGGTAGAGTAATTTAAAAGGAGTATACATCAAAGCTTTGCTAGAACATTCAACATTGACATCGTAAGAAATGTTGGAGATAGGCGATAAAGTTAGATGTTTACATTATTTTTTAAAGATCTTTAGCTAGCTAGAAATTATTATAGTTCAATCATGTCTCTATATCACAGCTTTATAACTTCGTCAGTTTTTCATGTTTTGCAATAAAATTTTACAGACTCGAGGCAAACTTATGAAAAGCAATGTTAGGGTACTCTGGGCGGAAAGTAGACATGAAAAAATTTCGAGCGCATTATCATTAGGTAGGAGTTAAAAAATGCATTTAAATTTGCTTGATTTATTTAGTCGCTTCATTCGCGAAATATGAACCTCTAAAGTAGCTTTTAAAATACGTCAGCATAAAAATGAGTTTATCAACTAGAAATGTTATTTCATTTGTAAGGGTTCCAGATCGTGTTTGCGTTAAAACGTGCGAAGTTATCTCTGCTGTAATACTGGAAATCCGAATTTTTCGACTATTATTTGCTTACCCACTATTTTCGGGTCATAGAGTATGAAGTTTTTTTGGGAGTTGCTACTAGTTTTTCAACAAATTTTTTCACTGTTATACATGTAAGTCGTGTTATCCGATCCCCACCTTCAAATGTTGTCAGTTCTAGTAAAATATGCGATAAATATTTATATTTACATTATTGTACAGCAATGGAAAATCTAGGAAAACGTCTTTTTTTCGAAAAAATTTCAATGCTCACTCCCTATTTTGAGTTCGTAGAACACTATTTTGGTCTTAGTTTTTACGTCATCGATCTTTAAACTGGTAAACGCGACAAATATTCCATGTAACGTTGCCTGATGTACAAACTATAAAATTTGTCAGTTTTAGTTAACAACTTAGTTCAATTTTTCTAATATATAAAAAAGGGCAAAATTAATCTTAACCATCCATAATATTTAGTTAGTTTTGGTTAGTTTGGAAAATTGAAACTAGCCTGAACAAACTTAAACTGACCTAAATTTATACTTTTGTGTTATAAACTATAAAATTTATCCATTTCATTCAACGACATAATTTAATTTTTTCAATGTGGAAAAAAGGGTAAAATTAATCTTAATCACCAAAAAATTTTGGTTAGTTTAGGTTAAGGTTGATTTGAGGTAGTTTGAAAAACTGAAACACATCGGAACTAACCTAAACTGACTTAGATTTATTATTAAAAAAATGTTATTCTCCCGCAAAGACTACGTGGGGGCTGGACGTCAGAAAGGAAAAATGCTTTTGGGTCGTTTTCTTTTTAGTTTCCAGAAAAAAGAATATATGTAAATTTCACAGTAATCGTATTTGTAATCTGGCAACACCGCTTTTTGGAACAAGTTGCGTTATTATTGAATTTTAGGAGTCATTTTGTTTTTATTTGTTTTGATTTGTCTTTTTGATAATTTTCTTGATTTTTCCGATAAAAAAGTGAACATTTATGGATGTTTATATAATATAGAAGCTTCTATTGATGTGGAATTTGCGGTTGTAACAAAGTTTTAACGAGTTAGTGCAAAAAATTTTACCCGAAGTAAAAAGTGATTTTCCTTGATTTTCGCAAAATTGTACAAAAATTAAGGAAAACAGGGATCAGAATCTTATTCTACAGAAGGGGTAAGTATCGAAATTTTCTCAAAAAAACTTCATTTTCTTATATTTTCTATTGACGTATATTAATATAAATATTTACTAAATACGTAAACGCGACAAAACAGGTAAATATTTTTTTAACAAAATGAACATTATAATTGCAGAAAAATGTGAATTTTCAGTAAAAACTAAGAAAAATTGTTAGTTTGTTGATTTGCCTTCTATTTTGAAAAAAAAAAACATTTGTTACGATCTGTTACCAAATGCCACGTTGTCACGGGGATAAATTTTCTAAATTTGATTTGGATGAAAAACGTAGTCTTAATGACTTTTGTGAAAAATTGTATTCATTCAAATATTGTAGCATTAATGTAACAAATAAAGTTGGTAATGGTATTATCAGAGAAATACCAACATAAAATTTGATAATAAGAATGTTAATTGTATTTAAATAAAAATATAATTTCGCCGTGAAACGGTAGTTTTTATAATAAAAATCCTTAAAATCAAAATATTTTTCTTTGTTTTTAAGGAATTTAATTTTTGTTTAATAATTAAAGTGTAATATAACATGAAAACGAACATCAATCAAGGTGCATGACGTCACTTCCTAGCAAACATCATTGCTGTTATTAGGTTAACATTATTTTATAGTGATTTTCATGCAATTTCTTCGAAACTTGCTTACTACTCCCTTTGAAAATGTCTCTAAGAAGTTTTACCATGATGGAAAGTGGATTTATTAAGGCAAATAGTTCGAATTTACTGAGAATTGATTGTTTTACGGTGATCAATTTCTTTGCAACAAACAATAATTTCTACTCTGCTGAATTTAGGAAAGTGAAGACCTCCGTGTAAGTAATATGCCAAGAATTGTTATTTTCGCAATTGATAATGAATACAAAACGGTAATCATAAGTATTTGTAAAACTAAAATAAAAAAAGTACAACATATTGTTACCCAATTTTGATTACTTTGTTTCTAACCTCGAAATTTCAATTGTCATCTTTGAAAATTTGAAAAGTTATAATTTTGATGATCTTCACACAAATACATTTTAGATTGTGAAGATACCAGTGCCGAATTCCTGGGGGCTACTTGAAGTCACACTTCCCTAATATTTTCCGAACGTGTAACGTAAATAAATAACTTTTTAGGTATTTTAATTGTGACACTTGTACATTGAGGTATCGCACAACACTTATAAAACTTAGAACTCATCATTTATTAAAAAAATTTGGAACAAAATTTTGATCAAACAAAGTTTCGCACGCTTGAATTTGCAAATTAATACTTAAACGATTCAAATATCCGAAAATTATTCTTAACTGATTTTTTACATCACATAAAATATGTAACTATTAATTTCGGTTTAGACCTCGTTTTATACGAACCATATAAATTAAATTATGCAAAATTTTAGTCAATTTCACCTAAATCAATGTTCTCGGTCAATTAGTATGTCATATAACACAATATTGTGTGTCATGCATTTAATAACGCAAAATTGGGTTTTGATGTAATAGTTTAAAATTCCATGAAATTATGATTTATGCGTGCTTTATTATAAAAGGTGGTGTACCAAAAATTAATATTTATATCCAATTATTAATTAAATTTTTAATTACTTGAGTGCTTAAAATAGGAATTTTTAGAAATAATATTTTTGATCAGGATCATAGAAAACTCAATATTACAGAATTATGTCAAAGATTAGTTTTTTAGTTCCCTGCTGGCTGTTAATGTTACCAATTTATTAATCGAAATTTTTCTGCCTAAAATTAAAAAAATTGTATTGGGAAAGTCATGCTATATGGTATTTTATGATAACTAAATTAATTGGTGAATATATGGGCCACCTATATTTTCTATTTTTAGAAATTTATTTAAAACTAATGCGTATAATTTATAAAAGATATAATTAAGACCACAAGTAAAAGAAAAATATTTAACAATTGACAGTTCATGAATTCATGGATCCTATATCAATCGGAAATTGTTTTTCGCATGTAAAATACCATTATTGTTTAGTTTAGTTATTATTTATATCTTTTCTCTTTGTTCTAGAAACTTTGCTTGTAAATTTAAAAAATAAATTAATTTTAATACACTAATATTTTTAGTAGCAATTACGAAAATCTCTCTAAATATATCTATAAAATATACCTTAATAGCTTTTCTTGGTTATAAAATCATAGATTATGTCGTAAAATAATATCGAAAATTTTATTACTTTTATAATAATGGATTTTCTAAATTTTTTTTTGTATGGTACATCCAGTAGCGTAGCTAGAGGAATGCGGAAGGCGCAGTTCACATCGGGTTCCTGGAAAGCGATAGACCTATGTGGGATCATAGGAAAAAACCTGAAAAATTAAAAGCTTCAATTTTTCAAGTCTTCAAGATATTGTCAAAGCTGGAGAAACTCACAGGGACATTGGATCCTGACGTTTAGTGATCACTGACTTTTTGGTAATATACCTGGTTGAATGAGAATTCGATGTGGCGCAAAACCTCAATCGATCGTTCGAAAATGCAGTTCACATCCACTTCAGTGAAGAGGCTAAAGGAATAACGAAATATTTCAAGCAGTAATGATTCTATCGCAAGAATGGAGAAAATATTTTAATATCCCGGATGTGCTACTTGCTAGCGAAAAGAGCACTCTTTTGCTCTGTTGCATGTTGTTTGATTCGAAATAGGATGAGGTCACTAAATCTGGATTCAGTTCAACTAATGGTTTAAGCTGCTGGTGGAAACTAGAGGTGGGTCAGACTTGAAAAATCCGTTCTTTTTACCCTGATCAGTTTACAGTCTGAAGGATCCGGATCACTAAAATTTAAAATATCGGACTCGGACAGTACGAAAGTTCGCCCTCCGACTGGTCATACGTTACATCGGACTTATAATGAGCCGAGATCTGTTGAACCATTTTAATCGAACGGTGTTGGTTGTGTCTTTTATGGGTCTTTGTATCTTTCGAACATTCGGCTCGGTATAGAACGATGGGTCACTGATGTTTCGGGTCCGCTGGCGAACCTCATTTCGTTCGATTAATAATTGCAAGAACAGTAAATACGTTAAAGGCAATGGCCGTGGAATACCAGGATTTAGGATTGCTCTAGTTTAGATTATATTTCTTTAGGACGTTTGTGAAATATATATTTACGAATCTAGTATTTCGGTGGTTAAAATATGAATTAGGAAAGTGATTAAATTTTTTTTTGCCCTATATACCGATTCTCGCTTATTTTAAATTTAATTGGGTATGACAGGGATATTTAATTGCAATTTTGGGGAAAGAGGATGTAATTTAAAATGTAATAATAATATAAAAGTTTTATTTCATTATCGAATTATGTTGTTACGATTGTTAAAGTAGGTACATATATTATTTTGCTGAAAATGATAATTTAGTAGTATGATGTAGGCATATAGAGAAAGAAGCCTGTTTTTCCGTATATTTTTTGTTCTGGCTCTTAAAACAGTGACTGAAATTGTAAAATCATAAAAATGTTGATCAATTATAATTTTGGGTTTTTAATCCTGGAACAAAAAAGGTTGGTTTTTAATTAAAAATTATTAACAAAAAATAGAGAATATGTTTAAAACCGATTTTTTTAAACATAAATTAAGTTTCTTGGAAAAGTGACAGTAATAAAAACATAATTTTAATTTTTGTTATTAAACAAAAAATTAAAGTTATGACTGCTTTACAATTTTGCAATACTTGTCGACGATTGTTCTGATCGGTCCATTTTAGTATCAGGCAAACTGATTTCTAAATTTAGTTGATTTTCTGGTGCTGCGTTAGAGTACGTTATTTCTTGTGGCTCAAGTAAAGTCACTAATGGATGCCTACTTTAAAGATGTCTAGCCAAATTTTCGGTAGTCACCTATATTCCTTAAAACATAATTCACACTTGACTCAGTTTTTTCCAATGGCCGTAAAATTATGCCAAACACCGTTTTTTTTTCGATAATTCATATGAGATGGTGAATGCGTAAATATTAATATATGCAGTTAAATGAGAGAGCCGCAATATTACTATTTGTTTAAAATGTAGCTTAAATGTTCCATTCGCTTTTTTATTTTATGTCCTAAATTGTAATAGAAGTTAAATTTAAGCTTAAAATATTTTTTTTTGAAAAAAAAAATTAATGAGGCTTATAATTGGATTTTATAAAAAAAAAGGATCGAAATGTAATTAACTGTGGTGTACTATTTCCTAAAATTGTATGTTAAAAATATGAAATGGGAAAGTCGTTCGAACTTTGGAATTTTTGACGGGAAACGGACAATTGAACCGGTTTTTTGACCCGGATCTTTAAATTTAGTGATCCGGACGGTCCGAATCACCAAAAAGTCCGTTTTGCCCACCTCAAGTGGAAACTTCACCCAAGATTTCCAATCACGAGTTAGAGCAAACGTCATAGTAAATGCATCAAGGCATCGAAATAGCTCGGAATCAGATATAAAAGCGCAACAACAGACATGCAACTGAAGCAGTTGATCAAGAATGTGCAAGTCAAATGGAAGGAAATTCTAACAAAAATACTTGATATTATCAGATTTCTTGCCAACCAAAACTTTGTGGTACGAGGCCACTGAGACAATGAAAACAATGACAACAAGAGGAACATTGTGGATCATATGCTGCTGTTATCAAAATATGATCCAGTGTTTAGAAGACATGTTCTGATTGAGGTCTACACCTAAGCAAACGACGTATCTATCGCCTGAAATTCAATTATTCAGCTTCTGGGCAGCCATGTCAAGAATAAGATCATCGCAAAAGTGAAGAAAGCAAAGTATTTTGTTATCATAATTTCTGACAACATTCCCAACTTGTCCCACAGTGATCAAACCTCGCAAGTTTTGAGGTACTTCGTATTTGAAGGTACTTTAAATATTTTATCATCATAGAAATGATTCTGAATAAGCTGAAGGAAAATGAACTGGATATTATGGATCGTAAGGGTCAAGGCTATGATGGTAATGAGCGGAAATCGTGTTGGCTCCCAAACGCGCATGTTGGAAATTAATCCAAACGCCAAGTTTATTGCTTCCGCAAAACACAGCCTGAATTTGGCCGGTTTCCATGGAGCTCCTACTGAAGTTAATTCAGTAACTTTCTGCAGTTCACTTGAAGATTTATATGCATTCTTTTTTACCTCAACGCATCGCTGGGAAAAACTAATTGCCGTAACGAGAACAGCACTGAAAGGAATCGTCGATACGCATTAGAGTGCTTCGGTGAGATATTGGATGTTTTAAAATAATGTCGGTCGCTCACATTATTTTGTTTCTTGGTTTTTGGAAGGCAATTTTGGTTGAAATCAACGATACTTGCAGAAAAAGAGACTAAATGTACGAGATCGTGCTCAAAAGCTGAGGGCGATAAACAAGTTTCTGACAGATAATTGGGACGAAGCCGTCGATAGTGGTCTAAAGTTTGTGGAAAAGAAGTATACTGACCTAGAAATTGATTATAAACTTTAAAAGTCTGTTTGTCGGAAGAAAAGGATGCCAGGTCTAGATAAAAAAGCCCCAAACGCTGGACTCTGCTTCAACTGCAAGGATTAGTTGAGACGAGAAATGGTTCCTTCAGTTGATAGAATTATTCAGGAAATTGGCATACAATTTCAACAAATTCAAGACAGCAAAACGATATGTCTTCTTAACGCCAGCAATTTTGCTGGATCCTGTATCGGAAGTGGAACTTGAAAACGACAAAAAAAATTGCTCTTGAACGAAAACGGTTTCAAGACTTCGTTGCTGTATCTTCGGAATTTAACATGGTTTGTTAAGATAGACCAATATGCATCTGGATACAAAGTTATTAGAGCAGGAATGAGATCACTTTGAAGAAACTCCAAATATTTCGCACCACTGAGGGTACTAACCCAGGACTCTTCCGTCAAATATATCGCACCACACGTTAATTTTTTGAGGTTTTGGTTGTTAACTATTGTAAACCAGTGAGGATTTTTAGTTGCGTGATAGCGACAATTTTATCTGTTGACATCCTAATTTAAAGTGAATGTTTTCTCGTAAGAAAATATAATTCTTTTTTCAAAATTGCTACTATTGCATAATTGTTGCATTTGCTAGCAAAAGTGATCATCTTCCGACAAATTCTGAACTAAGCACATCTTGTAGGGGTGGTATTCGCCTTTTTCAGAATTTTATGCAGGTCAAAATGTGCTACATTAAAAGTTGAGACTGATTCCATTAGTGTGGATCCAGGATTATTTTGAGATGTCCATAGAATATTAAGCTGATTTTTTTCTGTTATTCAAGCTTCTTGAACTTGGCCTCAACTTGGCTTAGCATGTTTTGGTTTATAGGTTGCCGATCAGTGTGAATTGCATTGAATAACTCAATCACATCTGTTTGTGTGCGCGTTCTGTCTCCAAAACCAATCATGTATAATTCAATTGTTTCATGTTCCGTTAATTTTGTTAATTTACCACACAATCACAATAAATTTAAATAACTTATTTCGCCTACCAAGAAGATTTGTTTATATACAAAGTGCTAATATCTAATCTCAAAACTAACTTTTTGTGACATTAGAAATAAAAAACTTCTTAAACAAATTTAATATCGTTAATGTTATTACAGGTGGACAATGAGTGAGAAATAAAGACATTTTTCTTGAGAATTTCCTTAGGTAACCAATATGACGATGACGTCTTAGCTTTTTCTTGAGTTATCCTGTATATTTTAGTATATTTCAGTATCACGCAAAAAGCATGCAAAGGTGCGGAAACTAAAACCGTATCTGACAGAACTCTATAGACAATGATGTCTTTAAATGACTTTAACTTTTCGTAGGCTTCTTCTTTTTTATTTACCAGTTCCCATTTCATTATGTTTTCTGTGACACGAAAAAATTTTGGTTTGCTGGATCTTTTTTTACTTAGTTCCTTTAGAGCTAAACTACAATTTTGTGACCCAATGAGAATTAATTTAATTTTTAAATATTTCCAGATCTTTTAAAGTCTGTCCGGCACTTTCTACAAATAACGATATTTTTTTCACAAAATTATTTTCGATGCCACATTACAAAGAGCTATTAAGCTGATTCTGAAATACTTTAATACTAACGATGTTATTCGAACGGCAGCAAGAGTGTAATTAAAATGTTCTGGCCTAATATTGAAATTATTTTACTATGGCAGTTAATTTTTTTTTTTCATTTCCAATATAAAATTGCCACACTCTCCTAATTTATTTAAAATATGCTGCATTCTTCGCTTCATTTGGCTTTTTCAATCAAATCATCGCCAAACTAAGCTACCATTACCTCTTGAATAGCCTCCAAGGTAATTTCATCTGATCCTATCTTACAGAAAATGTTCTTATTAACATTTAATTCATGTATATATTATTCGTATTTCTTTTGACAGACAGAAAAAATCAAGTAGTAGACGAGGGACAGTATACTAAAATTTCATTATTAAAATAAAATGCTACTTACATTCTTTTTCTAATAATGCAAACTTTGCTATTCATCTCTCGCTCTTTCACACATAATAAATAAAAAATATCAAGCTTAGAACTTGGGTGTTAATAACATAATAATTTGCACATAAAAATTGGCATATAACAAATTAAATACCGAGAGAATAATTATTGCTGATCAGCATTTTGTGGTTTCTACTGAGAAATTAAGTATCAACCGATAACATCTCGACGATGTTGCCTGATCTTCGGTGCTATAAGAAGTTAGCGTCAAAAAAATTTCAGGTAATAATTATATAATAATTTAGACGTGTATATTGCAGAGCGACATCTATACCCAAATGAATGAATTAAACTCTATATTTCACAAGAAGAGGAGTAGAAGTAGCACCCATCCTATTTTTAGGCAATCAACTTGGACTTTTTCAATCCTATAGCAAGTTAAAATACGCAAAATGGCTCCCGAATGCTGGTGCCTCTTAGTTTAATTGGGGGTCATATTATCAAAAAAATGTTAATATGGTGTCACAAAGACAATTATCTTCATATGTTCTTCAAAAATTTGAAGTGCGTGCTCATGCAATGTTGCCAACCATTTTGACTCCATTTTGATGTAGGGTAAGCTAAATATTTTATTGCAAAAAAAGAAATTATGTTTCAAAAAGCTTATTTAAAATTTTTTTCAACCCCATCTTTTCTACAAAAAATATTATAATTCAAAGAAAAGTGCCAAGATCCTAATCTTCCATAAATACCTGCACAAATTCACAAATTTACAAGGTCAAGTTAATCAGTATTCCGTATTAGTATGGATGAATGAATGAAGAGGTGGTGATAATAGATCATCGATGCCTAGGCCTCCATTGGACCCTTTACATACCACCATATCTGCAGATTATTCGAGGCCGATCGCCTTTGCGAATCCAAGCAGCCTCGTTGGTCGAACTTGCCTAACTACTTCCGGTAACAAAACTGTATCTTTGAAATATCTATCTTAGTCCGTTGAGTGCTAGGCACTCTCTGAAAACATGGTCAACAGTGTCATCCTCCTACAAACACCATCTGCATATCGGGTCGCCTTCGACACCGATTCTATGAAGATGGCCCCTGATGTGACAATGTCCTGTCAGCAATCCCACCACAATTCGCAGCTCTTTCCTTTCCAAGGAGAGAAGCTCCTTGGTACGTCATGCGCTAGGCCCAGTTATACTACTACTACTAGCACACCTCATTCCAGGAGGTGTTAGTATAGATTACGACTGAAAAATTGATTTTCATTATATGGTAATATTTCTTAAAATGAGCAGCGCGATTGGACCCCCTTAAAGCAGCCTAATCGTAACCTAATTTAAAGGGACGACCGTGGTGTGGTGGTTAACATGTCAGCGTTGTACCCAGATGATCCAAGTTCGTATCTCGGCTCAAATATCGAAGTTTACTCATACCCTTGTCGCCCCATAGAAAGCAATGACAAACTACTAGGTAGTATTATTTAGAGTAAAACCTCTCACATATGCTTCAGAGGATTCGTAAAGCTGGTGGTTCCACATATCTGTGTACAACATATTCGACAGACAACACAATATGTGCAAAAGGTTGCCTACGCTCTGTAAAAACCGTGGCATTTGAAATAGAAAAATCTAATTTGAACGTAAATAATCCAGATAAATGTAAGATTTTGAGAATAAAAATAAAGTGCTATATTTTTGTGTGGAGTGTTGCGAACCATGGAGGCTTCATTATTCAGCTCGTTAATAAAACACAGTATAATTCATAATTTTCATATAGAATATTTACCTTTTAAATTATAAAATATTTGATTTATATAAATTAGCCCTCCTACATTTTACTGAACTGTTTAAAGTTTATACAAATTATACTCATATATTAAATTTACTCACCACTTAAAAGGCTGTCAAGCAAATAAAATTGTTTTTAAGCTTTAACCATTTTAGTTGGTTATATTTGAAAGGGAAACTCGAACTACAAACAGAACTTTGCCTTTAATAAATTTAGACGAAGTAAATATAGCGTATTCATTCCAGTTAATCCTGGAGCTCTAATGCCGTAATATTATTAAAAAAAATAATAAAATAAAATACAATGTTTTTAACATGTTTCGAATGCAAATCGCGAAATGAAGATTCAAAGTGCAGGAGTAGATATTACCGAATTTGAAATTTCAGTTTTTTAATTTGAGATGTTTTTTCATGTTAGGTTCCATATATATTGCCGCAGCCTCAGACCATTTTATATGGTGTTGTTTATCCCAGGCGCGTTCTGCAATACTAACCTGAACTAACCTGATCTCGACGTTTCCCCTTTTTGTGTATGAGTTTAATGTTCCTTAATTTTAACTTCTAGTGGTCGTTTGGTTTCTCCAATATACATTTCAACACACTTACATGGAACTTTGTAAACACATTCTTTCGTATCGGTACTTTTTGGTTTTGTTTTTGTTAAATGAGCTCAAAGTGTATTTCATGATTTAAAGGCTGTTTTTATATTATAACTACTGGCAATTCATCTTATTTTTTCCGACGTTCCCTTAATGTACGGAATTGTGAAGAAGAAATGTGTTTCTTGCTGTCCAGTGTTCGTTGTTCTAAAGTTATTTATAACATCGTCAATTAGTTTCACAGGATATCCATTCTGTTGTAAATCGGATTTAATATTTGCTACCTCTTTTTCCAATGAATCGGCATTATTGCTTTCTGTATACTGAAGTTTTAATAGTCTCGTTTGAGCGATTCATCATGACATCTAGGAAAGGCAATTGATCATTTACCTCTTTTCAGTCACTTTATTGACATTTAAGATACTATTTAATCAAATCTAATGTACAATGAATTGATATTTGGATGAATTGCTTTAAATTCAAAGTATGCCACGTCACGTGAGAGAAAAAGAATTAAAATGAAAAAGAATGAATGAAAATTAAATATTTAATGCTTCTGTACAGGTGGTTATTTTTTTAGTGTTGATCGCTCCTTCTTTTAGGGCAGTGCCTAGGCTAGTATGCCGGAGATTAGGGGGGGTTATTTAAATTTAAAGCGCCACCTGTTTTAGGCCCGTCGGTAAGAAGAAGCGATGATCTTATCGAAAACAGGAAACAACTGGATCCAAAAATAAAACACACCGATTCCAAAAACAATTAAAATATATATTTAACAATAAAAAAACAGTGATTTTGAATTACAGTTTTAAACTAAAGAAATATGTGACTATTTGCTAAATGGATCATAACAAAAAAAACAAAGAAACAATGAATAACCCTACTACAAGTATGACGTCATCTGCGCCATACGACAAGTCGGTTTAGATGTAGGTCCAGCTTTAATTTTTACTATCGGCTGAACTGAATTACCTTACTTTTTCTAGTAAGCCGATTAAGTCTAAAATTATGTTTACTTAAGCCTAATTAAAAGTGTTGGACTATTAATATGTGAAGTGATGTTTTAAATTACCTAGTGTATACGTATACCTTCGGTTTACAAGGTATTTTAAATGAAATTTAAAAATAAAGTGTCCTGTAATTGCTCGCATAAAGTCTTATTAGTTCCCAATCACAGGCGAAAAAGGAAAGTATACATTAAAACCGGTAATTTCACTGTTTATTACGAAGTTCAAATACCTGAAAGGCAGTTTTGTCATTAAATCCAAACACTTTCGGCAAGCTGGATAGCCGATGGCCTCTATGGAGCAGTGGTGTGTAATATGTTGGCTATGGTAGGCAAATCTAATTTTAGACAGGATGGCAACGTTTCAGTATAATAAGAACTGTTTGTGGCATGTACCTGATTGTCTTGAAAGGTGCACCAAGTAGTCACAACGATGGTGTGTTAGCTTTTTAGGTGAGATCACTTTCACTAAACTGTACTTAACGAAAAACGAATACAATAAAACTTTGTTTATCCTCAATATCTGGCAAATGATGCCTTAACGCACTAAACTATGATTTTAGCAGCAAACAGGAATAAAAGTAGTATTATACTCTGAGACAATCAGCAAAAAATCTGCTTTCTGGGTTTATGCCAGTTTTCACAACCAAGGCTTGGCCCCCGACTCTCTCTCTACTGACACTCAAGAGCGCCAAGAAAAAAACAAAAGATTAACTAACTACACCCTTGATGAAAGTGGTAAAAGTGGAGTGTGAGATACATTTCTAGGCACACTTGATTTTTTCTTATATGTATTAAAGAGACTACTTGATGAAAATAAGAGTCGAATTTATAGTGAATATTGGCTTGATTGTTGGTATTTTGGTAAAATTATTTATAGTTCTGTTCATGAAATAACAAAACTGTAACAAGTAGATGTAAATAAATCAAGATTTTTGGTATAAAATAATAAAATTTAATGTAAAGTCGATATTAAATTTGCATTAAACTTAAGATTGTTTTTAACAGTGTATAGAAATCAACGAAAATATTTTTTAGTTTTAACTACAAAAAATCGTAAAAAAGTAGCAACCATTAAAACTGGTATGGAAATTCGGATGACAAATGCTAGAGGGTTGATACCTGATAATTTATGCTAAAAATATAAAGTTGAATTATCATTCTATTTGCAAGTGCGTACATCACTGGAATTTCGGTATTCGTGTCATTCAAACTTAGTTCATTTCATGGTGTAGGAAATCAATAGTCTGAAATCAAATAACATAAGAGAATAAAATTCCGAAATAAATCCAGATTGCCTATATCGGTACTTCTGAATAAAGAAAACAGCAATATGTTTTCTTTTGAGTAAAATAGGAAGATAAACGAGTTTTTTTTTATCTGTTTTTCTTAGAGAATAAATTTAATGTTTTTAAAGACAATTTTAAAGTGGAAAGTATATTGACATGATAGTGTGGCATTTCCTTCAATTAAGGCAATAATAAAAAAGTTAAAATCATTGATATTTAAGTTAAAAATGAAGGGGGATAAGTGCTTTATTCTTGTTAAACAATTAAAAATGCATTATTTATATGTTTCCCCTTGTAGAACTATTTCAATTACTTTCTTATCGGTATGATTTTTGAAAATTAAGATGTAGTATAAAAAATAACTTGTCTACATTAAGCCCTACATTGTTAAAGATAACCTTAAACTTAATGCAAATTTAATGTCCATTTTATATTAAATTTAATGATTTTGTGCCTAAAATCGTGAATAATTTACATTTACTATAAATTTAAAGCAATATATTCAAATATCAGTTCGTTGCACATTCAATTTCATTAACTGGTATATTAAATTTCAATAAAGTAATTGACAACATATTTTAACTTTCTGTATATTACAATTAATTCATATGTACCTTAACGTTAAAGGAATTTACATTAATATTCATGATACATTGAATGAGATTCCGGGAGATGATGCCATTTGTATCGAACTTTTTATTTAGTATGAAAAAAGTTGCTAAAAGCACTCAATTGTCTTATGATGAGGTGTACAAATCTGTCGGTATTGACGGAAATCAATGAGTTCGAAACCGATCTAAAGATGACAGTACACTACCTATGGAAAAAAGTTCCTCCCTTTTCTGGTAGCAGAATTTTTTGACCTCATAGTTATGTTGGTGCATCAAATATGTGATAAAATATCTTAAATTCAATGAATCCTGGCTGTTACCTTAAAAAGTAATGATCAAAACTTTAAATTTAATATATGATTAAATTAGATTTAGTGGAATAAATTAATTTCGATTAATGTAAATTATTAACTTTAATGCATTACATTAAATGCATTTAATAAACATTTATGAAATTTGCTTCCAGCACATTTACCTTAAATTTAGTGCATTCCCTTTTTACGGCGTACTTTCGGCTTGGGTAATGTAGAGGTCTAACGATTTGCAGAAAGAACTCTTACACTGTAAAAAGGAAATGCATTAAACTTAAGGTAAATGTGCTGGAAGCAAATTTCACAATAGGCTTCTTAAATTCAATTAATGTAATGCGTTGAATTTAATAATTCTAACATTAATCTAAATTAATGTATTCCATTAAATTGAATGTAATCATTCATAAAATTTAAAGTTTGATCATAACTTTTTAAGGTAACTATGTAAATTAAATATACAGCAAGTGTTCATTGAATCTGATATATATATATATATATATATATATATATATATATATATATATATATATATATATATATATATATATATATATATATATTACCACATATTTAATGCACCAACTTTAATATGAGTTCAAAAAACTATGAAATTACAAGGAAAAGGTGGATATTTTCCCACAAGTAGTGTACCGCCACCTAGACTGGTTTCGAACTCATTGGTTTCCGTCAATACCGGCAGATATGTACACCTCATCATAAGAAAATTGAACTTTTTAAGCAACTTATATCATACTAGATAAAAAGTTCAATACAAGTTGCGCCATCTCTCGGAGTCTCATGCAATCTAAACAGAAATATTATTGTAAATTCCTTTAATGTTAAGGTATATGTGAATTAATGTACAGAAAGTTGAGATAGCTTTTCAGTTACTTTATTGAAATTTAAGGTAACATTCAATGAAATTTAATGTGCATCGAATTAACATTTCAATGAATTTACTTTAAATTCGAAGTAAATATAAATTATTCACGATTTAAAGTACAAAATTATTAAATCTAATGTAGAGAAGAAACTATATTTGCATTAAATTAAAGGTTATTTTTAACAGTGTAATTACAACAAGATTTTGATAGGGAATCCGATTGTAATATATTAAACTATTAATAATCGTGTATTTAAATAACATTTGATCAAGTAAAAAAAGGAAAAACTAATGTTAATTAATGTTTTCTCGCTAATAATACATTTGGTGCTATCTGTCAAAACTATTTGAGCGCCCCATAGATAATTGCGTTGATATTGAATCTTGACTAAGCTTACCTCTTTTTTATTCCTTAATAATATGTTTGTTTACACTATTATTTTTCTCTTTTTAGACTTTCAATTTTAACTTTTAAACTATCTTAAGTTTTTAGATTAGACCTCTTAATTGAATTGAAAAAACTTGAAACAATAATAGGCACTAATAGACTACCTTTGAAAGTCAATTTAGAAAATATATTTTATTTTGAAAACTTAATAAATGTAGACTGTTTTATACTAAATAATAAAATTACATTTTTATTAAAAATAGCAGTTGTTAAAACAACAAATTTTGAATATTTTCATTTGTACTACCAGTTTTACAGCAGAGTCTGTTCAAGGTTGTTATCCCTCGCGATAAGTATTTAATCAAAAATCAATTGTACTACGCTTATCGAAGAACCCCTTGTAAAGAAGTATTGCCAAACAATTATCTATGCGATAAAGAAGACTTGCAAGAAATTGAAGCGTTCTTTGCTTATCATGTACTTGAACGACTCAAAAAATTATATCCATTGCATTCAATAATCACATCTTATATTGAATTATTGTATATTTAAAGGTATTTGAAACCAAATAAAATGTTTGAAGTCTAGAATTATGTGCATAAAGTTTGCTACAATGTAATTTTTCCATCTTTGGCTGTTCCGTCAAGTGACAAAAGATGCAAATCTATCTTGATAAGTACTCGTTATATGTATGCTTCTATCAGTGATGATAAAGAAATCCAGTACTCCTCCACGTGATTGACGGTAGGCTACGAAATTATACCTTAATCCGGCAGAGACCCTGGATAACGGCGTTCATGCCGTCATGTCAAATACCCAGTATCGAAGGCTTCTTAGGGAGAACAAGTACCACAGCTCTGTAAAAGTGTGTACCTTGGCCTCTACAGAGTTTGCAGCTTCAAAACGTAACACAGCCAAAGGAACTCATAGGCAACATGAACGTGACGATTACAACAAACAGGAACAATTTTGTTATATTTGTGGTACGTATGCACCACCAAACATTCAGAAAAACATCACTGATGTTGCTTCTACTGCATACAGCTGTTTTAATTACGATAAAAACTATGTTTCACATATTATGTGTGCAAACTGCTATAATATGATAACTTTATGTTATAAAAAAGGACCTTTCTAATTTGAAATACTCCTCATCGGTCGTGTGGCATATGCTGGACTCAAAAGAGAATTCTTTGTCTTCGTTGGCTGTCACATTCAGCAAACGTACAACTATATGCAGCTCCGTATATGAATGAAGTAAAATGCGAACAGTAAATGCAAACTTCGTTCCAACCATATCCTTTACGTGTTAGAGGTGGCACAGTTGGAACAAATTGCTAAGGAACACAATTTATCCTATTCCACCACCATCGAGATGATGGACTACCTGTACCACCATACCGAGTGGTGAATGTGATTTCAGCACTACAACGGCATAATGTAGATATATCCACTGCTATTGCATCTCACACGGAGGAATCTGTGAAAGCCGCATAAACATGTATACGCCATCCGGCGGGAGGTCGGCGAAGCCACGTTCAGTATTTGCATGCTTCCTTCCGATCTGTCCTTTGCACAGCCAGGTGCATGTCAGTACCCTGATGAGTCTAGTAGAGATCAGATATGTACATTTGCTGTATCACTGTGGCGGTGAGGGTAAGTTTTGACTTTCTTCTCGTTATGGTGGTACAGGCCATCATCTCCATGGTGATGGAATAGGATAAATTGTGTTCTTTAGCAATTTGTTCCAACTGTGCAACCTCTAACACGGAAAGGATATGGTTCGAACGAAGTTTGCATTTACTGTTCGCATTTTACTTCATATATATATATATATATATATATATATATATATATATATATATATATATATATATATATATATATATATATATATATATAGACGTTCAATGATTCCAGGTATTTTGATTCGTGCAGCAGATAAATTAGATGTAGCTATAAAGATTACTGAGGAAGAAAAAGAAGTACAGGTAGAGCAAATGGATAGCGAAATGGAATGGGAAGAATCAAGTACAAGCGACGAGAAGTAGGAGCAGGACAAGAAAAATGCTTTAAAAATTTACACAAGCTGAATTGAATGACCTTGGATGAGAGTTAGGGTTATCACAAGAAGCCCACGTACTTCTAGCTTCAAGGTTAAAGGAGAAGAATCTCTTGGAAAAAGGAACACAAATTACAGTGTACAGAAATGGAGAGAAAGAGTTCCCACCATGGAGCTGTGTAATTATCAGTTATGAGTTTCTTTATTTTCTCGCTGTCTAAAGCAACATATCAAAGAATTGAAGATGATCCTTTCAACCCAACAGGGGCGAATCCGGGCCCTCTTTTTTTAGAAGGGTAATGATATCACAAAAGTACAGTATAACAAGCAAAAACAACTTGTCGATGGAGGAAGGGGTTCAACGACATTCACGTACTTAATACAGCAGGCAAGGGCGAGTCTATTTTTCCGAATGCGAAGGTCTTGGGGGATCACTCCCCTCCTTTTGTTGGGTCCGCCCTGTATTCTGAATTACACCAAAATTTAATATGATATTTTATATTCTTTTCAAGATATATATTTTAAAAAAACGTGATTGACTTCTTATGTTTCAAAAAGGAAGTATTTGTGAACCCACAATTATATGAAATTTTTTCTTATTTTGATTTCCAGAAGACATGCTTTATATATTTATCTCTCCCTTTCCCGAAACACCCTATATAAATAGCAATTGGAAGATTCCGTTTTTTTTTTTAGTATGTGAATTAGTAGTTTTTCGTTAACTTACTATGTTTTTGCCAGATTTGAGTTTTTTTACATTATATTATATTTGCATTTGCATTGTTCTAAATATTAGAATGTCGAAAAAATGGCAAAAGTAGAGAATGTTTTCTTTTAAAAATCTGCTCTATTGCCAGAAGTTAACTCAGCTATAAAAAAATATCGAATTTCTTTTCAGTGAGGCTTACTTATATCGCTTCAACCTGCTGTCTTTCTCGAGATAAAACAAAGAAAAAACGAAAAGAGAGTAGAGTAAAATATCAATCTTTTCTTGCACTTATCCTTAAACGGCTTTGATTTCTCTGTTTCATACCCACTGAGTTATCTAAAATCAAATCCTGGCAGAAAGCTATAAACGGCAGTAAAGATAATTTTTAAGTCGTATCTTTATCCTTATGAAATTTTATATATGACTAGTAGCTAGAACTTTATTGCATTATTTTTTTTATGGCCAATTACGAAGGTACAATAGTCGTTGTAAAAATAAGGGTCTAACTAAATGACTACGAAGGAAAGCAATATTAATCTTACTGAAATAAAAAAGTCATTTTATTGATCATAAAATTTAAGGCTTTTATATTATATTTAAAAAGCACATTTCTTAATATTGAAGGTAGTTATACTAAATGTTTACGATGTTTATACCTGCATATACTTTTAAAGAAAGTTAACATCAAAATTATGAATACGCGTCACATTACGTACTATAAATCTGTTCAAACTGTAACCAACTTTCAAACCAAAAACCATATAATATAAAAATGGTTATTTGAAGCGATCGGAAAAAAGAAAATTGTAAAAAATTGAAATTTCAGAAAGATAAAATAATTAATAGATATTATTTCACATAAAGCAATATGCTTACATCATGACTTAAAGCATAGTCCATAAATGACTAAAACACAAAACCAACTCCAATTTTAAACAATAAAAACTGTAAAAAGTGTGACTTTTTTGGTGTTTTGTTTATATTATGGAAAATACTAAATAAATCGTATTACTTTTAATAGACCATCTGTAGATAATTAAACAATCTACAAAAGGGGTCTTGTATGAATTTCATTCGAAATCATGAGGTGAAAATAGTTAAAAAATAGAACGCTTTCTCGATGAAATATATTATTCTAGAACCTAAAAAAGTATAGAAGTATTTTACCATTTTGCGAAAAAATTATTGGTTGCTTAAAACACATACACAGACACCTCCGAATTGAAATACATGGGCAGAATTTTATCGCAATCGAGATTTTGGGTGTTTTTATGGAAATTTGGATTTTCAACAATATTTACAATTTCTCTTACACCATATCAGATTGTTGTTAGTGATTTTTGTTTTGTACAACTTTTGTTCTGAACATTTTTTATTAAGACGATGTTTAATTTTTATTTCCTTTCTAATGTTTGACCTTCAAGGCTCAAAGATCTCATGATCATATTTGAAGGTAAAATTTGCCGCTCTTTCCATTTTCAGGTTCAAATATATGTGTTCTCATTTTAAATAAAATTTTTCTAAAAAAATTGAACTGACTTCCAAAAGTGCGCTAAAAGTGAAAAATAACAATAAATTTTTATATGACATTGAAATTTTTGAAGTCGGCGCCAAACTAATACCTGACAAAATGTGATTCGCATAAACAGATTAAAAACGCTTTATAATTTGTATATATTAGTAGTTATTTATTTCATTTAGAAACAATTTGGCGCCGCCTTCAAAAATTTCAGTTTCATATTAAAATTTATAGTTATTTTTCACTTTTTAGCGCACTTTTAGAAGTCGGTTCAATTTTTTTATAAAAATTTTATTTTTCGATTTTTAGTTTTGAATTCATTATGATATTCATAAATTATTTGAACAAAATAATAATCGAAATTAATGTACCCTGCAATGAGATGGCAAAAAAGTAATCGCACTAAAATGAATTACTAAAAATTCTTTAATTCTTAGAGTTCTCCAAATACCAGTGAAATTGTGTCAAACAAATAATTAGTCTGTCATAGTAAATCCGTTATCTTAAATTTCAAGTTAATTTAAGATTGGTAATATAGGCCCCAAAACCTATCAATATCGATATTTAAAGAACTTGAAACGTAAACCCCGTAATATCAGATCTGAAAAAATGGGCATAAGATAAAATTTTCAACCCACTATATTGGATCCTCCATACTGAATTTCATAAAAGTAAATTTAACATTTTAATCTAATCTAAATTCAAAGCCGTCTATTAACAATTTTGGATGAAATCCGGAAATTTTAAAATTTCTAGACCATCATATTCCATCTGACATTTTAGATTTTCTTAAAATAATTATATATTCGGTATTTACATCCTTAAAAACGATTCAGTCCTACTTTTGAACAAAATCGAAAAATGTGAAATTTTTATTCCCCTATATTGGATTCGCTATATTGAATCTTGAAAAAATACTTTTAAATTCATAACTTACACCCTCAAGACCCCCTATATCAGTTTTGGAGAAAATCGAAAAATGTAAAATTTTTAGAACGCCATATTGAATCCGTGAGATTGAGTTTTTCAAAAAATATTTTAAATTCGCAATTACCACTAACAAAAATCTCCCAATATTGATTTTAGACAAAATCGAGAGATGTAGAATCTTTAAACCGCCATCTTGGATCCATATTATTTTTTTTAAAATAATTTCAGATTCGTTATGTGCGACCCAGAAAACTCCCCCATATCAATTTTGAAAAAAATCGGACAAAATTGATTTTTTCGTCCGCCATATTAGATCCACCATATTGAATTTTTTAAAAATAATTTTATATTCGTTATGTGTGACCCAGAAAACTCCCCCGCACCAATTTTGGAGAAAATCTGACAAAATTGATTTTTTTGTCCGCCATATTGGATCCGCCATATTGAATTTTTAAAACATATTTTGGATTCGTTATGTGCGATCCTGAAAACTCCCCCATACCAATTTTGAAGAAAATCGGACAAAATTAATTTTTTTGGCCGCCATTTTGTTAGCGCTATCTTGGATTTTACTGTACCAATTTCGTCCAAAAAAATATGGGACCACCACAGCAACTTCCTTTACATAACGCAAAAATGTTATTCAAATCGTTGCGGCGTTCCGAAGTAATCGGTGTACATACATAAAAAAAAACATACATACTCCTCGCATTGAGAATTTCCTTCTTTTAGAAGTCGGTTAAAAATCAACTTGATCTCGAAATTACTTTGAAGGTCATAATCAAGGTCAATTTCAAGATTACCACCAGGTAGCCAGGGAGCGAATTCAACTTTTATGTACAATATTTTCTTCGAAAATTTACTCCTGGCCAGCTTTTCTGCTGGTCTGATGTTTCACCTTGATGCGACATTCAGAGATTCCAGTTGCTCAAGGTCAAATCTGAAGATTAAATCAACTGTAAAAAATTACCATTTGCTTTCCAGTTTTCGGCTGATTTTACATCAATTCATGAAAAAAGGAAATTTGACCTCAAACGACTTTAAATATATCTTAATCCCATATGTTTATTTATATTATTGGATAGGAAATTTACCCCGCTATCCATTTCTGCAATAAAAATGGGAGTGTCCATTTTTAATAATTAAAGGGAATATCCAAAATCTTAAAATTAAAATATTAACAACTGTTTTCATAGTTTAAACATTTTAAAAAACCTATTCCTCACGACAAACCCAGAAGAAAACAAGAAGCAGTAAGCAAAAAACATTTACTTATGCTGAACATTTAGAAAATGTTTTTAGACAAAATGAAACTCAAAAAAAAAAGGAAAACTAACTCTAAGTGGAGTCCTAGCAGTAAAAAAGATTAGTTTGGTTACCCCAGATAAAGTCAAAATTGAAATTAATTAATGGAATCATAAAAGAAAGAATAACGAGACAAGCCATGGTCTTCTTCTTGCGGTGCCTATTCGTTCCGAATGTTGGCGACTAGCATGGCTATTCTTACTTTGTTGGCAGCTGCGCGGAACAGTCCAGTCGTGCTAATGTTGAACCATTTTCTTAAGTTTTGGAGCCAAGAGATTCGTCTTCGTCCTGGCCCCCTCTTGCCGTACACCTTCCCTTGCAGAATCAATTGGAGGAGGTTATATCGCTGTTCATTTCTCATAATATGTCCTAAGTATTCCAATTTGCCTTTTTTAATTGTTTTGATCACTTCGCACTCCTTTCCCATTCTGCGCAGGACTTCATTATTTGTGACTCGGTCGACCCAGGAGATTCTTAAGATGCGCCTATAGCACCACATCTCGAACGCTTCAAGCTTTTTAATGGACGCTTCAGAGAGTGTCCAAGCCTGTGTTCCGTAGAGCAGAACTGGAAAAACATAGCACTGCAGTATGAAGACCTTGGTTTTCAGCGGCAGATCACGGCCCTTGAAGACGGTGCTCATTTTTGTAAACGCTGCTTTGGCTTTTGCTATACGTTGTTTTATTTCCAACGAGTGATCCCATTGACCGTTTACATTGGTGCCAAGGTATGTATAGCTTTCAACCCTTTCAATTGTTTGTTGGTTGATGGTCAGTTGTGTGTTTAGGATTGGGCGTTTGCTGATGACCATATATTTTGCCTTCTTTGTATTTAAATCTAACCCATAGTGCTTACTTACTTCAGTTATGCTTGTCATCAACATCTGCAATCCCTCCAGACTGTCTGCGAAAACCACTTTGTCGTCTGCGTATCTGATGTTGTTCAGACGTTCACCGTTGATTAGTATTCCCTCATCACATTCTTCCAAGGCTAGTTTGAAGATATGCTCAGAATAAACATTAAATAGCATCGGGGACAGTATACATCCCTGCCGTACTCCGCGTTCTATTGAGATTACTTCTGTCAACTGGTTGTCTACTCTTATGTTAGCAGTTTGGTTGTAGTAAATATTTTTGTTTATTCTCGGATCTTTATCATCTATGCTGATCTCTTCAAGTATTGATATAAGCTCGTCGTGTTTTACCCTATCGAATGCCTTCTGGTAATCCACAAAGCATGCATATATATCGCAGTTGACATCTCTGCATCTTTGGAACAAGACCTGGACAGCAAAAAGTGCCTCCCGTGTACCCAGAGCATCGCGAAACCCAAATTGTGTGCATGTTAGTTGTTCTTCGCATTTTTTGTATAATCTCTTGTGGATTACTTTTAGGAAAGTCTTAAGTAGGTGGCTCATAAGGCTTATAATTCTATAATCATCACACCTTTTTGCATTTCGTTTTTTTGGTAAGGTCACAAATGTTGATTTCAACCAACTCTGGGAAACTTTTCCAGTATTATAAATATTATTAAACACTTTTGTGAGCCATATTGTCCCGTTGTCATCCATTAACTTTAAAAATTATGAATAAAAGTTGTAGTTGTCAGGTCCTGTAGTTTTACCATCCTTGGTTTCTCTTATAGCAGTTCTTACTTCCTCGATCGTAAATGGAGGCCCAGTTATACAATCTGTGTTTTTTGTGTCATTGTGTCGTTCATCTCTAAAGGTTTCCTCTACATATCTCATCCAAGTGTTTCTTCTCCGCTCTGCTTCTATTATTAAGTTTCCTTGAGTGTCAGTTAGGCGTCCAACTTGTTTAGGCTTATATAGGCCTGCCGCTTCTTTGACTTTTTTGTGGAGGTTAAACGAGTCATGCTTTTATTGTAGTAATTGTATTTCGGTGCATTTTTTCGTTAACCATTCATTTTTTGCATTTCTAATAGCATTTTTTATTTCTTTGTCTACTCTTTTATATGTTGCTATGTCACTGTTCTTAACCTTTCGTCTATCTTCCATCAGATCCAGAATCTCTTCCGTCATCCACCCCTTCTTCTTTACTCTTGTTGGTTTTAGGTGCTTGTCAAGTATGTTCTGAGTTATTGTATGTAGTTTTCCGAGTTCTTCTTCTGTATTACTAGTGTCTTCCTCAGTATTTAGCTGTTCCTTCATATACTGTTGTGCGCTCTGTTTTATGTGTTCATTTTTTAGTTGTCTGATGTCGTGTTTGTTGGTCTTTGTTCGTTGCATTTTCTTTAACTTAAGTTCTATTATGCCTAGAAGTAAATTGTGATCAGACTTGATGTCGGCTCCTGGATGTGTCTTGACTGATGTTATCGAGTTCCGGAATCTTTTGTTGATCATAATGTAATCAATCTGGTTTCTCACTATGTGGTCTGAGGTGTCCTGAGGGGATTTCCAGGTATACAGTCTCCTGGGGGAAGTTTGAAAAAAGTGTTGGTGACCACAAACTGTTCCTCCATCACGAAATCAATAAGCCGCTCTCCACGCTCATTACGCTCTCCGAGTCCGAAAGGTCCCACGAATCTTCAATTTGGCCGTTGCCAACTTTGGCGTTAAAATCTCCCATAATTATTATCTCGTTTTTGGGGAGTCTTCTTAAGGTGTTCGTTAAATCGTTGTAGAATGCTTCGATTATTTCGTCCGCTTTGTCGGCTGTGGGGGCATATATCTGTATGATGTTACACTTTATGGGGATAGTATTAAGCTGAATGAGTAACAGTCTCTCTGATATTGGGATAAAGTTTGTAACGCATTCAGCAGTTTGTTTATTTAAAATCATGCCCACTCCATTCATATGTTCTCCGTTGGAATTTCCTGAATAATATATTTGATGGTTATTGATAGCACACTGATCAGAGTCTATCCACCGCATCTCGCTTACCCCCATTATTCCTATTGATAGTCTTTCCATTTCTTTTATAGCGTTATGGATTTTGCCAGCTTCATACATTGTTTTGACGTTCCAGGTTCCAATCTTAATGTTAAGGCCCCAGGTTCTCTTTCTATCTGCGTTATAGTGTTGGCAAGGGTTTCGCAGGCTGACGACCGAGGAGGCCCTGCCGTCTCGAGATTGTCCTCCCCTGCCGGATCTTGGTATCCGAAGTCCATGATCAGTAACATTTTCTATTTGGTTTGTAACAGCCATGTTAATATACTAGGGATCGATAATGAGGTGGTTTCCCGTTGCCTTCCTCATCGCAGTGTGGAAACCACTTAGACTGCTTCAGTCATGCCTTCCAGTATTCATTTTTGAACCAATCCTGGATCATTTCCATTATGCTTCAATATGATACTGAGAGTGCTGCTTTCCACTCTCAGGCTAGTTTTGGTTCGCCCCGAGTATTTAATTTCCTCGGTACCATCCATATCTGGGAGGCGTTCCCCTATCCACCACCTGGGGAGGCGCCCGATGGGGGATTCTAGCAACCCCGCACGGGAAGCCATGGTGAAATTGACAAATTTAGTCATTATATTGCTCACATTAGAAGATGTTTCCAGATTACTGAAAATTGTAAAAGTAACAATGTTCTCGAACGTAGGTTAACCACTTTGCTACCACTCATATCATAACGTTTTGAAAATCTTTATCTAAATATAAAGCCTAGAATTGTGAATAAAAATTTAATGCCAAGTTATTTATTAAGACTATCGAACAGGTCTTTTTATTAACTATTTTAATAAAGAATATGATTCAAGAAGAAACAATTTGTATCTCTTTATTCCTTGACATAGTGTAGACTTTTAATAGACTTTGGCCTCAAGGACATAAAATTGAACAACATATTATCAAGACAACATAATCATCTTTGTTCCCTTTAAAACGTTTGGGTTAAGAGAGGATAATTGGTATTTATGTTTGAAACACATAAGAATTGTGATACCATAGGGAAGTGTAATAAGACTAATAATGCACATATGCTACCCAAATAATATTTCTGAAGCTGCTGAATCAGTAAATATAACTTTTATAGACAATTAGATCATATTATCTACAGTTAAAACTGAAAAAGCTGAAGCTTCAAACAACAGTTACAGATATTTAAGAATAGTCTAAAAAATGCAGAGCTAAGTTAAACGAAAACCGATCAGTCCTAATAGACGTTATAAATAAAGCTACTGAGCATAGATTGTTATCAGAGGTTAATGGTAATATTGTTTTATATTGCAAAACAGCCAAGTATCTGAATAAGAAACTATGCTGGGACACGCATGTTAAAACCAATTATCAAGAGCTCAAAATGAAAAAAATATATACTAGAAGCTGGGATATTAATTTAAACATTCAGTATAAAATAAATTTACAATTATATAAGAGAAACTTAGCTCTCAACCAACTGAAAAAAAACCTTATACTATAAGGGCAAACGTGCTCTGTTCTAACACAGTTAGAGACAAAGCACAATCTCAGATTGCAAGAATACCAGGAAAGGGTGGAAGCCTTTCTAATGGTAGTGCACCGCCATCTGTAGACCGGTTTCGAACTTGTTATTTCTCGTCAGTACAGAATAGGCTAGCGCACTTCAGCATCGGAAAAGTAAATCCTTTAAGTAACTTATATTAGACAAAATATGAAATCTAATACAAGCGGCGCTTAAAAGATTTACTTTTCCGATGCTGAATTGCGCTAGCCTATTCTGTACTGACGAGAACTAACAAGTTCGAAACCGGTCTACAGATGGCCCTCCATTACCATAGGAAACGCTTCCACCTTTTCCTGGTATTCTTGCAATCTAAGATTGTGCTTTGTCTCTAACTGTGTTAGAACAGAGCACGTTTGCCCTTATAGTATAAGGGTTTTTTTTTCAGTTGGTTGAGAGCTAAGTTTCTCTTAAATAATTGTATTTTTACACACCCAACTGCAAGTATATTATCCACTTTTGGTTTATATATACAGATCTCTACGAGATTTTATATTCAAATTGCGTGGAATGCTGGGAGATGGCGCCGCTTGTATGAGATTTCATATTTTGTCTAATATAAGTTGCTTAAAGGGTTTACTTTTCCGGTGCTGAAGTGCGCTAGCCTATTCTGTACTGACGAGAACTAACAAGTTCGAAACTGGTCTACAGATGGCGGTGCACTACCATAGGAAAGGCTTCCACCCTTTCCTGGTATTCTTGCAATCTGAGATTGTGCTTTGTCTCTAACTGTGTCGAAAGAGAACACGTTTGCCCTTATAGTATAAGGTTTTTTTTTCAGTTGGTTGAGAACTAGGTTTCTCTTATATAACTGTATTTTTATACACCCAACTGCAAGTATATTATCCACTTTTGGTTTATAAAATAAATTGCTTATCCATAAGCAAGTATTTAAACTCAAATGAACTTACGGTATTGAGCCCTGGGGAAGTGATGCAGATATTTTAAAACCGAGTATTGGGGACACACTCTCAATGCTCTTTGGTACTCATGAATAATGATATCCGTTATGATCTCAAAAAGGAAAAAGTTGTGTTAACAATTCAGCGTTTTATCTAAAAACGAGAATCTAAGTTGCTGAGCCATATCAATGTAGAAACTATCGTTTCTGGATGACCAAAATGTGATTAGAAGAATAAAAATGATAAAATGACAAGATTCAGTGTGTCGTGAAGAAGAAATAAATGACAAAAGCCTCAATTAGTTGGAACAGAATAATAAATAAATAGTGGGTAAACACACAACTAGTACTATAAGTTTAATATAAGCTGCTAGGTATGCTTTGATATAAATTGTATTATACGCGTTTTCCTCCTTTCGTATTCCTCAGCCAATCTCGTATAATTGTCAGTCCATATATTCGAGCTCCAACTTCCGATGTGATATTTTTTTTTGAACAATGGCTTGGTAACATATTCATTCATATCTATATCTTACACCTAAATTTTTCGAAAAAAAGTGCACATGGGAGTGTAGAAAATGGCGTTCCAATGACATAATACTACCTATAGCTTTGTAGAATAAGAGTCCTTCAATGTAAAATTTGTAATTTTCAACTTCCTTGTTCTTTAGGAAATTACCAAAAAAATACTAAAAAATTTATAGTTGTTCCAAAGAATGCATCATAAAAAATTCCGTTATTTGAGGTGCGATTCATTTTTATCTTGTCGTGACTTAAACGTGGAAATTTTTCCTTTGTACAGCTTTAACAAAAATCTTCAAAAGGTTTATTTTAAGCAGTGTTGCTACATCCTATCCATATTCTTCGATATAGGGGAAACTAAGTAACTTCGCATTGTGTGGGCTTTTTGAAAGCCGGTGCGGAATGCATTCATTTCAGGTTCAATTTTGGGAGATAAAAATCACATAAAATATTTGTAGATCTATTAATTTAAAATGACCCTCGTTCGCTTTTGTGTGATCAGACATTACACTAAATAGAAACTAGAGCTGACTGTCAAGTTCAATGTTAAAAATATCACAAAAAAATTGCAATAAACATTTTAAAGTAAAATTTTAAATGTGTATCTTGTGCCAAATTTCAAGTTCCTGTATATATTTTTTCCTGCCTTATTTGTAGAAGCTCATTGTGAAAATTTGGCTGGTGTATTACGTTGTGTCTAGATTGTAAAGCATAATCTGTAGAACAATAGAATAAAACTTTAGAAGCTTGTAGAATCCTGTATGTAGATTTTTTATGAGCATCCCGTAGGTATAGTGTTATTACATTTATAACAAAACTTTAAAACACTTAAAAAACTATTTAAATTGAAACTTTACTTCACTTGTTGCACACATTTCAAATTTTATCCATACCAATACTAATACACTTAAAAATTCTGTTCTTTTTACATTAAAGTTATGAAATATTAAAAATATTTTTCTTTTCTATTTCAGATAGTTGCCGGCGCTTCGGTATTCTTTATATGCATCTCAGTTTTCTCGTTTTGCCTGAAAACCCATTCAGGAATGCGAGTGGAGTGCGAAAACATTAAAGAAGTAAATTGCACGGAACCGCATCCGTACTTTCTAACAGTCGACCATGTATGTAATGCTTGGTTCACTTTTGAGCTCTCAGTGAGATTAATCGTAAGTATAATGAAACATAAATTATATTTATGCATAGTTGCGAGTATTTCGACCAAAAATGAGATGAACAAAAAGCTTACTTAAAATACGCGTGGGTAAATTTATTTTTTCAATAATTGAATTACAAAATAAGGAGTGACGAGCCCAGTTTTTAATATAATTAATCCGAACCGCCAGATGAATATGTAATTAGCAATATGTTAAAGTATTCAAGAGTAAATACTTGCCATATTTCTATTTTGTGTTCAAATCATATACTCATTTTAAAACGCCACTTTCAGTAT
Organism: Diaprepes abbreviatus; assembly: GCA_034092305.1. Lineage (NCBI taxonomy): Eukaryota > Metazoa > Arthropoda > Insecta > Coleoptera > Curculionidae > Diaprepes > Diaprepes abbreviatus. Next base: position 9,976,116 of record JASJET010000200.1, read on the forward strand.
TACAATTTCAGTTAATAAGTGCTAAATTAAAGCTAGCTTTTCAAATTTGCTTGAAAATATGTCCGCAAGTGCAAATTGACTCTAAAAATTGAATTAAAATTAATAATGTAATAATATAAATTTCACATGGTTCTATAGAGTGTCCGGAAAATACGTGGACACCGTTTTATGACAGACTCTTGACGTTAGTTATAAGTATATGAGTTATAAGTAAGTGTCGCTTCAAGGAACAGTTTTTGAGATGACCGTAAATAAATGTTTTATTACATACTGAGACTCATCGTAGCCTGCCTTCATATTTAATCCAGACTAACAACAATTTATATTGTAACGAGCTAACAACGATGGTATTGTAAGAATGAACTGACAAAGAATGATAAGAATAACACACAAAATTAATAACAAATAAAAACAGAAAAATTCAATTTTCTTTATTGTTTAATTAAATTCTAAATAAATGTTCAAATATACGAAGACTAATTTTCTGGGTAAGATGAATTATACCCTTTCCAGCACATCTGCAGGTAAGCATAAACTGTGGTGAATTTTGTATTCGTACCCAAAATTCTTCTTTGGTGTTTAGTGGTCTACAATATACAATTAGTTTAAAAGTTTTCCCAAAAAAGTAATACATAGGCGTTAAATATTGGTGAGCAAGGTGACCAGTTTGTAGGGACATTATTTCCTTTGCAGATCCATCAATTGTGAAAATTCCCATTTAAACGATTTCTTACATTTAATGTGAAAAGTGGGGATGTGCAAGGGAACAAAAGTCCATTGTGATTTTTAATTATTTTAATATTTATTAACCATTAACATACTTAAACTTAAGCTCAGTTTTATTACTTTTGGGTAGTTAATTTTTTCTAAAAAACAACATAAACTCAGTCAATTTATATCACATAAAATCTACCTTCTCGGAGATTTTAATATAAATCTGTCAAAGTAACTTAATAGTCTTAACATTCAATTCATTAGGGGTCTAAGGTTAAGCGCTAAAGTGATATCCACATGTGGCCGACAGTGAAGGAGCTTTCTTTTATTTAAACTGAGCAAATTTTCCCATCATAAGAAAACAAAAGAATATTTAAATAAAATCAATAAAATGCAATATTAATATTTGTTATAATGTACAAAGTTCGGGTTTTTTACCCACTTTTTTCCCAATTGACGAAAATAAGAATAAGAAAATGTGGAAATGGCTAAAACCTAGAGGTTTTTTCTATGGGTTCTTACACGATCTTTTAGTATAAATGTAGAATAGTTAGCGATTACATTTGTGTAAAATAAGTATTAGTTTTGAGCTCTGGTCAGTTTTAATATTAATTTAAATTAAATTCGACGCATGGATGACTTATGTCATCTGTGAACCAGGGGATCGAAACTTTGGAACTTTAAGGGAATGAAATTGACGGTTACAAGTGGTACAATTGAAAAGGTACTAAACAGAGGGGGTACAGGGGTAAGATTTGGGAACGCTCTTTTAAAAAATACTAAACTTCAGCTCCAATCTGGAACTCGTTAGAATCGGTATTGCCGTCCAGTGCCGTGCCAAAATTACGTGATGGGAATAATCGTCGGGAAAGAAGGTTATCTTTGTTTTGATTGTATTCAGTTAATTTGGGAAATTAAGGGAATATCATGTGTTATTTTTAGACGGGCATTTCGCAATTTCCATACGGTCTGATTAAGTAATATTAATAGCTGTTTTTCGCGTTTTATTTATTTTTCTGTTTAATATTTTAGTAAGCTATTTATACGTGTTTTTTTTTTTTAATTGGGTTATACGTTTTTGGTTAAAAGAACGGCCGAGAGGAGCAATTATATTAGTTTTTTTTTTCGTAATTGTTGCTATTTTATAGTGTTTTAAAAATGGTATTTAAGGTAAGTTAAGTTCTTTATTAAATCATGCTACTTTGTAAGTACCTACCAATCAGTAAAAACTCGATACAAATTTTGTAATAGCTTTTTATATTTTTAAGCCTGTTTTATTTAAATTTGAAATTTCGCAAAAGGTTGTATGCGTTTCGCTATCTATCGGTATCGTTTTTAAATAGAGTCGCGATTTTGCCGGATATCTATATCGGTATCCTTTGTCGATTTTCGTGTCCGAGAATGGCCTATCTGTTTCTGTTACAGTTTTGGGTGGATAACATTGAATTTTGGGAATACGTCTCTCGAGTATTTTTTCATTAATTAGGACATGGCTTTAAAAATCTTTTGAAATATACATTATTTTTACACTTTGGCAAATTCGGTCATTTTCTTTGTAACTGCCTTTCTGGTAGATGTATAGAATTGTTAAAGAACAAAATCGGTTATCTTCTGTGTGCTATTTTATTTGATTTGATTAATCTGTACCAAAATCAGGAAACTAAATTCTATATTTTTCGTTTTGATCACCAAGTTCAATAAATTAAGTTATTCTCATTTTGTACACACTATAACCTCACAAATTACATTACTGATCCCGATGTTACCCTTCTATTTCAAGGGCCAATATGTAGGTACTTTAAAGTTGTTATCTAGCATTTAAGGAATCTAAGTAATTCCAAGTTTTTACCAAGCCTTTAAAATCATACCCCAGCTTCTTAAATTATATTGCAGCATCTATAATATTTACTGCTTTTATAACAATTTCTCAAGACATTATTGCAGTCAATTGTATTCACTTCAATTTCTTCAAGGTTTGGCTTGAATTTTTTTTCGTCCTGAAGAGAAATACTACATATTTCTTCGAAACCAACTACTTCTGCTGACGAATGTGTTGCGTTTGATTCCCTTTTGGCCACAGATACCAAACTAGAAGGGGATAATAAAACATCCGAGAGTTGTGCTGTTTCCAAGTATTTCATTGACCGAGACCATCTTTTGGTGACCGCAGCCCGATACTGAGTACTTATAAACAGATAAGTAGCTGTACTGTTTACATTTGTAACATAAAGAAACATAATATAGTATTGTAAAGGAAAATCCAATTTTCATCGTTCATATGTTTTTATTAAAAAAAAATCATAGTTTAGTAAAAGTATCTTTTATCTGGATAACCTGTAAGAGTCTAAGAAATTAAATATTTCCGGAATTACCATTTTACCAGTTTTAAGGTACAGATCGCGTCTTAAATTTTAGTAATAGAGGAAGTGCTGTTTTTGCATTTTGTGAGTAATCAAAATCCCCCCATATATAACTGCTACGACAATAGAAGTCAGCTGATCAAGAATAACTGTAAACGATTAGAGATACAACCTAATCGAAACGTCGGAAAAAGAAATAAAAATAAAGACAATGCAAGTTCGGCAACCACATTTTAATCAATCTTTAACATTGTCTACAACCTTCAAATAACAGTATTCAGGTTATTTCACAAGAACGGATGATCGCAGTCTTATTGGTGAAAAAAAAAACAAAATTATTTGGTGCGTTCAGACTACTTTGTACCCATGAAAAATACATTTCTTAGTACATTTTAAAACGTTTAGGAAATGACATCCATTTCCAGAAGTATAAATATTTGCAGCAACTAGTGGGAAATATAAATCGTGCACGATGCTTCACATTTACTAACGAATCAATAGTTCGTAATATATACATTTTACTCGAGTCGCAGAAATTTTGCATGATGGAAAAAATTATTCGTAATATTTTAAAAAGATGGTAAAAGGTAAAAGCGTATCCAGAAATTCGGAAGAAAAATATTTTTCTCCCTATGGTATTAAAGATGTTATAAATCTTTTATTTTATTTCGTATCAAAGTTATTTGATACGTGTGGCCCCAGAGATAACTTTTGAATATAATAAAGATTTATTTTTCATTACTTGAAAGTATTTTATGGTACTGAATATTTTGATGTATCTATTGATTTAAACATTCTAATAAATTTTAATAATATTTATATATATATATATATATATATATATATATATATATATATATATATATATATATATATATATATGTTGTAATATAGATTTTCACGGAAGTTAGAATGTGTACTGGTATTTTTTCGGTTTTCAATCCGTTCGTCAATAGAAAAATCTTCATGACGTTTCGCCAACATCTCAGATGGAATTTTCAAGTGATGCTTCCTCGACGAGCAGTCTGTCCTGAAATCAACCAGTAGTTTGACGTCAAGTTGTCTATATTGTCCTGATTGACCTCATTTGGATGCCGTCCATGAAGTGACTTCCGTAGCCAGACTTGTAACTTCTCTTGGTCTGTTTAGTGGTGAGAAGCAATATCCTGTTCCAACAACTGTAGCGGCGTTGAATCGTCTGTCTCGCATATTGCTCGATGTAGAGTGGAAGAGCCCGCTAACCTGTTGAAATAAGAACGTATAAGTTTATTATTTTTGGGCAAGCTGCTTACCTATATCCACCAATCCTCTTCCTCCTTAATATCTTTGACGCATTGTACGTTTAATAGGGTGGTGTTTGTGTGCTTTTGTTAAGACTGTTCTTATTTTCCTTTGTAGGTTTTGGATGTCCGTCCTGCTTCATTTTATAATTCCAAAAGAGTAGCTGAGAGCAGGTATTTATTATTATTTTCTGCTTCGTCTGCTCATGAAGCGTGCCTAATTGATTCATGTCTCTCTTTAATAAACGCTGCAGTATTTTTAATATGTCGAATTAGTGCATCCTGAGTGTCGAGTTTTATCCCGAACAAAAGTCTAGTGGTGTGAGGTCTGAAAATCTTGAACGTCAACTAACAAAAATCACCGCGACCAATCCAAAGCCTTGAAAACTTTTCGTTCAAATGTTGCCTGATCTAAAGAGTGAAATGTGCAGGAGCTCCATCATGCCGATTATACCGTTGCATTCTGATATTTAAAGGAAAATTTTCTAGTTGTCTTGTGAAGACATATGTAAAAAATTTAAATAGTTCTCTCCTGTGACGCGATCTTCTAAAATCTAAGAGCCAATTAGCATGGATCATACCACACCCCACGTTTATCGAAAACTTGTGTTGAAAATTAGTTTCTACTTTTGCGTGGGGATTCTCGTCTGTCCATACATGGAAGTTGTGAATATGATTAATGCTGTCCTGGGTCAATGTTGCTTCATCGGTAAACAGTATCTGCGATACAACACGTTGATTATTATTTATCCAACAACAAAATTAGACATGCCTAACATAATTAAAAATTTAGATTTACTGGTGAGATTATTTAATACAATTTACATGACAGGAACTATCCCCCGAGAAAAGTTAACAACCACATTCATATGTTTACCAAAGAAAGCAAATTCAAAATAATGCAGTGACTATCGAACAATCAGTCTCATGTCACATACTTTGAAAACCCTTTTAAAAATTGTACACGCTAGAATACATTCCAAATTGGAGCTGGATATTAGTGACACACAGTTTCGCTTCCGGAACGGGGTAGGTACAAGAGAAACATTATTTGCTTTTAATGTGCTTACTCAAACATGCTTAGATATCAATCAGGACCTCTATGTCTGCTTCATAGATTACAACAAAGCTTTTGATAGGGTCAAACATGACAAACTAATACAGATTCTCAGAAGCAAAAATTTGGATAAAGGGATTTAAGGTTGATATCAAATCTGTATTCATATTGGAAAGTCTTGAATCTGAAACAGCAGGGATAAAAGTAAACGGAGTTTTAATCAACAATATTAGGTATGCAGATGACACCGTAATAATAGATGATAGTTTGAAAGACCTAGAAAAGATAATAAATAAAATATTAAAAGTTAGTGGAGAATATGGACTCTCTCTTAACACAAAAAAGATTAAATTCATGATAATTAGTAAAAACAACACCATTAATAATGAAACTCTAATGGTAGGAGGTCAGCACATAGAAAGAGGTAAGAAGTACACTTACTTGGGAACCCTAATAACAGAAAATAATGACTATATCGTCGAAATAAAAACCAGAATCGAGAAAGCACGTGCCAACTTTATTAGAATGAAAAAGGTTATCTGCAGCAAAGATCTAACGTTAGCCCTGAAAATACGACTGACTAAATGTTATGTGTTCTATATTATGGAATGGAAGCATCGACACTGAATTGAGAGGCAATGAAAAGACTTAACTCTTTTGAAATGTGGACCTATAGAAGAATTCAGAGGAAATCGTGGGTGGATCGAGTTACGAACGCCGAAGTGTTGAGAAGAATGGGGAAAGAAAAGGAAGTCGAGATAACAGTAAAACAGAGAAAACTGCAATATTTCGGACACATTATGCGAGGAGAAAAGTACAGTATCTTACGGCTCATAATCCAGGGCAAAATAAGTGGCAGAAGAGGCGTGGGACGACGACGAATTTCATGGCTAAAAACCTAAGGGAATGGTTTGGATGCAGTTCAATACAACTATTTAGAGCAACTGCCTCAAAAATTAAAATAGCTATTATGATTGCCAACCTCCGCAATGGAGAAGGCACTTAAAGAAGAAGAAGAACATAATCTTCTGGTTGTAGGTGCTGTACAAGCTGTACTTGTACGAATATAGGCCTTGCTTGTGAATTGTGTTAACTCTGACCGTTTACAAAATTAAAATCTGACTTGAAACAAAATAATTTAATAGAGATTAAGTGTGAAGTCGGCAGTTTTAGAGCATTTTGATGTCAAGATTCCGGATTATATTTTTGAGGTACAGAAATAATAATAAGAAGCTGTGAAAATTGTATTTACATAAGAGATGAATAAATTGAAAGTAACATTTTCGATTATTCAATAAAGTTTATTGTAATTTGATTATTTCAGGATATTTTATTGCTTCTTAGTAAAAACACCTTATGAAACTGTATCAAAACAATCTTCTAAGTGGAATTGCGAATTCTCTCGAAATATTAGCATTTAATACCCTAGAAGGTTTGAATCGTTTATATCAAATTTTTTTTTGGAATATTTTTGTAGTAATTATTCTAAATAAAACTATTTTAGAGTATTTCTTAATTAAAAACCTTTTAAAATAATTTTATCGCCTAGTACAATAATTATGTCAGTTATACACTAAACAGGTTTTCCAAATTTAACTAAAATATGATATTCAGCAGAAGAATGGAAAAGTTTTATAATAATATGAGTCTCTAATCATTTCGTTTCAGTTATATAAGAGTTAAAATATATATTTTTGATACTCAAAATACTGGGTGTCAACGAATCTATTAGACAAGTCATAATTTATAGAGTATTATGTGTATCAAAATGAGAATTGGTACAGGTAAATGGTATGTGAAGGGGAGAGTTTTCGCATATTTTCCACTTTCTGGTCACTTCCGGTTTCACCGGAAATGGCCCCGGTTTTGAATTTTTAAATGGAACACCCTATATATTTTAACATTTTTGGTTCTTTGGAAAACAAAGCACTCACTTTAGTAGATAATGACAGTGACATACGCTCTAAGAACAGACGTAAAAGTTTCTTAATTTTCGTTAATTTTAGTTTAAATTTTCGTTAAAATAATGTATACTCAAAGTGAAAAAGTGGATATGTTATTAATATTTGGAGAGTGTCATAGAAATTCAAGGAATGCTGCCGAGTTGTATGCTCATAGATATCCGAATCGGCAACATCCAGCCGATTAGTATTTTCCGTATGTCGAGACTCGTTTTAGGCAAATAGGAAATCAAGAGGCGGAACAGAGGTTTATCATAAATGAAGAGACTGATATTAACGTACTTGCTATGGTTGAGGTTGATAAAACAGTTTCGTTAAGAAAAATTAGTCAAGAACTGCAGATAAGTTATGAATCAGCAAGAAAAAGCATGGATATCGAGCATTTAAATATCAGTTACATCAACATTTGTATACTGAGGATGGCGATAGACGGGTAGTGTTTTGTGATTGGCTGCTTCAAAATCATACATTTAACCCAAATTTTATCGATTTTTTTCTATTTTTCGACGAATCCCGATTTACAAATAATGGTATGTTCAATAAGCAAAATACTCGGTACTGGGCTCAACAAAATCAACATGAAATGAGAGAGGGCAATTTTCAAGAAAGATTTGGAGTCAATGTCTGGGCTGGTATCGTTGGAAATAGAATAATTGTGCCAATATTGTTTCAAAGTCAGTTAACAGGGGTTAGATACTTAGGTTTTCTTCAAAATGAAATCGAAAATCATCTCAATGATATAGCTTTAGCAGTTTTACGGCGAATTTACTTTCAACAAGATGGAGCACTGCCTCACAATACTAGAGAAGTTCTTAATTATTTAATAGAGCATTTTAATAATCGAATTATTGCAACCAATGGTCCGGTACGGTGGCCGGCCCGCTCACTGTATCTTACTGTGCTGGATTTCTTTGTCTGGGGATACGTTAAAGAAAGGGTTTACTATGGAGCAGCCCCAGCTACTCTTGAAATATCAGAAGAAAGAATTTTACGGGCATTTAGAAGTATAACGCCCCAAATGCTACAAAACGTGTTGAGAGAAATAATTGAACGAGCTGAAATGTGTCGTGAAAAAGAAGGAATGCACTTTGAACATTTACTACACTAAACTTTTTAACAAGTTCAGCTACTGTATTTTCAAATATTTTAAGTGCGTCGTCTAAGTTATTAGTTTATTTTGTTAGTTTTTTTGTTAATTTTGTTAAATTTTTAATCCAATTCCTGTCCTTCATACTAGTCACTAAAACTTTGCGATTGTATTTTTTTGACATCACCTAAGGCCGTCAGATTAGTTTGCGTCCGATCATGGCCACCTAGATGCAATTTTACAAGTGGCTCCAAAAAAATGAAGTAGACGTAAAAAGTTTTTAAAATGTCACATTCTGATCTAGAATTATCTTAGAAATCCAAAGATGTTAAAATATACAGGGTGTTCTATTTAAGAATTCAAAACCGGGGCCATTTCCGGTGAAACCGGAAGTGACCGGAAAGTGGAAAATATGCGAAAACTCTCCTCCTCATATAACATTTACCTGTACCAATTCTCATTTTGATACACATAATACTCTAGAAATTATGACTTGTCTAATAGATTCGTTGACACCCGGTAGGTGATTAGTTAGCAACTTTTACAAAATATGCATAGTGTCTGTATTGAAAAAGGCATTAAATGACATTTTAATCCCCATTCTGCTCCTAATATTGGTGGAATTTGGGAAACACTCATTAAGTCAGTCGAAAAAGAAATCGTCCGGGCTATAAGTATTCACACAGTGTCTTACGGAAAATTTCTGACATATTTAGTTCCCATTAAAGTTGTTTTAAAATCACGATCATGTGCCCATTTATTATTGAACTTTAAGAATTTTAGCCCCTAGCCTTTTTCTATGTTCACAATCTAAATTTAGTCCAAAAATGATCTTTGTGATAAGGGGGAATTATGATCTAAATGCACCAATTTCAGGCGTTTTCTCAAGTGCGATAAAAAAAACAAACACTATTTTTAGTATCCATTTTTTTACCAGATATTTATTGATGTATTTAAAATACACTAAAAAATTTTCAAACAAAAAGATTAAAAATTCAAAAAGTTATAGGCTGGTAAAGTAGGGGGTTTAAAATAAGTGGTTATTTTTTGGCCGGATATTTTCACTTTTCCTAATTTTTTAAAATAGTAAAGAAAAAATTTTGACATGTCATGTCAGCCGCGTTGAAAAACGTAGTTTCGAGAAAAACGTCATAAAATGGTACGTTATAGTTACATTTTCTTAATCAGCGACTCCTGATTCATACAATGAGCCTTTTTCTACTTCAAAATAAGAATTTTCAGATGTTCTCTCCGCTAAATGAGCAGTTTTAGCTTCCTTAGAATCATCAGGAGTTCGTAATTCAGAGCAGTCAATCCTGGTGTCTCCCTCTGTTCCCCGGTTTAGTTGCTGTGTCAATAAAATACCTATAACTCCTCAATTAATTGGAGTTTTGATAAATCATTTCTAAGATCATATTATTGAAATCTTGAAAATATGCAAAAAAATCGAGTTTTTCAAAATTCTAGACCGATGTTATAAAGAAACATGGAACTGTTTGAATATGAAAAAACCTCGCACCTTCAACGTCTAAAAATTTTAAACCAATCGTTAGCAGATTATCATTAGTTATTTAATTTATTACATAAGGAAAAACTGTCTCTCACCATTTTTGATGTCATTGTCATAGAAATTTATATTTATGAATAGTATTGAGGATTCATATGCGGAAAAAAATTCAGAATATTAAAAGATGTCATTGACTTATAAAATAAGTAATATGTATTAAAATATTCGTAAATAACATGTAACAAAAGTACCTGCATAAGACTTCTTTACTGGCCGTTTAATGTCTATAAAGAATCCTTACTTTACGCACAGAGTTTATCATTTTACAGATGCGACAGCTTTGGAGGTGTCAATTTTCGCGACCTTGCTTGCTTAAAGAAAAACTTTTAATCAAGAATGATTTTTCCTACACAAATCAAATATATTGGAATTTATTAGAATGCGGTAGCCCACCGTGAACACAATGTATATTCGTAAATCCTAACAAAGTTTCTTAATGATAAAATGACTACTAGAAAACACCATCAATATTTCCTTTAAGCAATGAAAAATTTGCAAACGGAATTAAGTTCCTAAGCTTAATGATTCCGACCTAAACAATAACCGGATTTGTACCTATTGTTTTAGTTTTCTAAAGACTTTCGAGAAACCTTTTTAAAGAAGATCTACAAAAGTGTAACTGTCATAAAAGGTAACGGACTGTTTTACGCTTCGGCAGTTTTGAAATAAAATTAAGAACAAACGTACTAACAATGGTTAATTTCGCCTCTTTAAGCATCTGCTATTACAAAAGTTGAAAGCGTTATTTTTTAAATGAAACAATAATAAAGACTGAATAAAGCTAAATGTCTAGTTTTAAATTTAAAGATACGTAATGAAAAAAATTGTTTTATTTTCAATTTTAAGATCTACTAGTTTGTGGACGCATTTATAGGTTATTTTTAGAATTGAAACAAAACTGAAATAAAATAAATTGTGATTGTCTTTCCTTCTAAAAATAGAGCTATATAATTGCCTTTAATTATTAATGTATCGTTAAAAACACCACAAATGAAGCTTAAAGAATTAAGGAAATGCAGACAAAAGGATTCTTTTTCGGTTATTAATATATGAGATAAATTAAATTTAATTTGTTGTTAAATGCTATAATTTGGTACAATTATTTTTGGGTAAGATTCCATATAGTATACTAATAAGGAGTATCTTAAGCTAGATAAAAATTTATGATGACGATTGTGAAGAAACCAGAATGAATGAATACAAGTGGTGATGTTTGATCTACGATGCTTCGACCCCATTGGGCCCTTTACATCCTACTATGACTATAGGTCATTTGAGACTGATTGCCTTTGAGAATTCAAGCAGTAGCGTTAACTAAACTTGTTTGATGGACCCAGGTGATAATATTATGTTTCCAAAATGTCTCTGCCTCAGTTTGTTGAATGCTAGGCATTCTCTGAAGACACGACCAATAGTTTCATTTTTCTCTAGACACTATCTTCACACAGTGTCGATCTTATAAAGATATTCTTGCAGGAGATCATATCTTGTCAATAATCCCACCATACTTCGTGGTTCTTTCCACTACAAGAGAAGAAGTTCCCTAGTAAATTCTGCGTTAGGTCCAATTATATGTTCCTTGGCACACTTTATTTCGGGAGCCTTCCTCCAGAAATTGCTGCCCAGCAACAGTTTTAATTCCCTTTCACTCACGGTAATTGGGACATCTAGAAATGGTTGGTTCAGCAGCCGATCTTTTGTTTGCAAAACGATCTGCTGCATCGATCCCATATATACCCGAATGACCCAAGACCCACACGAATATGATTGTGGACCTTCCTCGTCAAACTATCTAGTACATTCGTGCACTCACCTGTCGTGAAGCTTCGATACAAGACTTCAGTGGCAACATTGCAGTTCTACTATGTTGTAATGGAACAAATATTAATTATTTTACACCATCCAATGTGAACTATATTCTGTTAAAATGAATAATTAAATAATCACTCTGTGAATAGATTTCCCGTGGGAATAGGGTAGTTATATTTTTTTATCACTGTCCACGAAAGTCTAAAGGAAAAATAAATCAGTTATCGAACTTAACTTTTATTATCCTTGTCGTTTAAATGCTTTCTTAAAAATATATAAACTCAGTAAATTTATGAAGACATAAAATTAAAAGACCCTTTCTAAGATTTGACTATAAATCTGTCGAAATAATCCTACTCTGTTTATGTAAATAAAACCAGACGTGTTAAGGGTAGTTTTTAACATATGGTATATGAAATACTGTTAAAATGTATTAAAATATTGAACGATTTTCCCATTATTAGGAAACAAAAGAATAATTAAACTCATTATACTGGAATATAACGTTTGGTCTGTGAAAGGAGGTATATAGCGACTGTTTTTCCTGATTGCAAGAAAGAATGATTTAATTATCAGCAATGTGAATAAAAGGGCACTCAGGTTTTTTCACAGACGTTATATTATCTTATTCCTTTAGTTATAGAAAGAAATAGAATAGTTTTATTAACTGTGTTTATATAAAAATTAAGATTAAGATGCTCAGAGGCCAATTTGGGAGTCAAGCATCCGGTATAGAATGGCTAGCGCCCTCAGCGCGTAGCGATCGAAACCTTCGAACTTTAAAGGAATGAAATTGAAGACATACGACCGAAAAAGTCACTAAAAAGAGGGTGAGGTGGTGTAAGATTCGAAGACACTTTTTAAGGAATAGTAAATTTCAGTACCAATCTGAAAGTCGAATTAGGGTGATCGATACCGTTCTTTAAGTCCAGTGTCGTAGTGTATATTCGGCGGGAATGAAGGTTTTCTTTGTTTGATTTGTTTTCAATTTTTTGATTGAGTAATATAAATAGCTGTTTTTCGGGTTTTATTTCTTTTTTTGTTTAATATTTTATTAAGCTATTTATACGTGTTTTTTCAAAATTGGGTTTTATACGTTTGGTTATTAAATCGGCCAAGAAGAGCAATTATATTAGTTTTCGTAATTGTTATTAGTTTTAAGTTTCTCATTGTAAATAATTTGTTTTTCTATTTATTTTTGCTAAATAGATTTAAATGTTTTGAGAAACTTGTTTTATTCAATTTAATTAAAACCTTCACGCGAATTAACTTGCGGGCGCGCTGTTGCGAGACCTACAAAACACGAGATGTCAACTGTCCAGCTAATGAGCAGCACTGCCTGAGTCCTGAAGTTCTGAGTTGTGGTTGGTAAGCTTAAATAACCGTAGTTGTTTGGAACTAAAGCTGCAAGAGAGAAGATGAACATGAGTGTCTTTATTACTGTAAAATTTAATTATAGGTTATCAAAATAGCTACTAATTAATATGGGGCAAAATATGATTATAGATAAAATGATTAACGCTACCACAATATATCATTTGCAGGAGTCTATGATCAAATTCTGTCACAATGTGAGCATATGTTTAATATCTTCTTCCTGTTTATGTCTTTCTCACTGAGATAGTGACATTGCAGAATAGAATAAATTTCTGCTTGAAAGACTGTTGCTTGTTATTGAAGAAAGTAAATCTCCCTGACTCCTGTGCTCCTACCGAATACACCAGCTTCAGCTTTTCCATTCTGACAAAATCCGTCTGTAAATCATCAGGATCCATCTCTCGGAAGGCTTTGTTCCTCTCCTTGATTCTTTCGAAATAAGAAAGCGAATTTAGATAATAGAAGTCAAAATAGAAGAGGGTAGAAAGTACTAATAAAACATACTGATAACACCAAAGATAAACTAATATAAGCGATTGCGGAGAAGAAGAAATAATAATTTGCAAGCACAACCCATTGAATACTGGTACAATATCAAATTTGCCAGTTGTGGGTACATAGAAATTGAATAGAATTCGATCATATTTTGTCCATAGCTAGAAGACAAAGAGAGATATGAAACAAGAAGATGAAACTTGCCAAGGAAAGAGCAAAAAATATTGATCGCATAACCCCACATTTTACCATTACCATCATTCCTGGATATGTCTGGAGAGATGACCAGAATTTCTTGCTTTTTTGCTAAATTGTCTTCACTTGAATAATGTAACGAAGACCACAACAATACTACCTTGCTTTTTATAGAAATACCGTCTAGAAGCTTCTGTTACTTATTTTCTACTGAGATTCAAGACTTTTATTCTATAGGTGTATAATACCTAGGTAGGGTATGAGCTAGGCGCTAGTTATAATTTAATAGTGAAAGTGTGAACAAGTAGTTGATAAAGAATGGAAAGTAATTGGTGAACAGTGGTGTTATTATTCAAACCCAGTAAGCGAATATGAAGAGAGAGAAATCGAAACAATACTATTTTATCTATTTTTCATGAAGATATTAAAGTTTTCAATGTAATTTCCATCTACCTTGAATTTCCCCAATCAATAAAACTTTTTTTGTTAAAGATGAGTTATAATTGTCGTTTAATGAAAAATTTTTTTGACCGTGATTTTTTCCAGAAAAAAAAAATTAAATTTAATTATTAAACTTAAATTAAAAATTAATTAAAATCTTCCTTTCCCAACAGGGAAAAATATTTATGCGAACTACGACAGTTAATTATAAATTCTTCAGGTTTTCTTTTTCTATAATTTTATTTTTTCAAGTTTTAAAATAACGCAGCAAACATTTTGCCTTGCTTTTGTAGTCCCAATGGAAAATTTAGACTTCAGGGAGCGGGTAATTACTGCATTCATACAGGTAAAGGTAATTAAAAACAAACAAAAAGCTTTCCTGCTGCTTTGTACCTCTGGTTTATCATAGATGTTCTGCTTTTTAAAAATTCTACTGGTTAGTTTTAAATTTAGTGCTTTTGCGTGTTCCTTATTTTTAATTTTTTTGGTTTTGTTTACGAAGGAGCAACAGCGTGTATTATTGTTATTGCCGATACACAGTTGACAACAGCATAAAGAGTACATTTTAGTTATAGCTGCTTTGTATACTCAGAGTATTGAGGAAACTTGACGTAAAAATGGCATCGATTCTGTTCGAAATTTCCTAGATCAGGAAATTTTTTTGTGTGCCATACTAGCTCAAAGTCGCTGAATTAATTCTTTCATTATAGTGCTTAGAACTCTTTAATAATTTTGTGTGTAAATAAGTACAAAAAAGTGTTTTTTTTTTCTATAATTCAGTCTTATACGCTAACTATGTAATGTTTTTAAATGGTATACATTTTTATAGAATGAAGATGGAAATATAAAGTCGGGTATTGACGTTTATAGCAATGTGATACCAACTGAATAAAGTTAAATAATTAATGAAACAAAATTTCCTTTGTTAGACGTATCACTTTTGTTATAAAATTGGCGTGAGCGTCGTTCTTGTTACACTATTACGTTCTTAAAAGCAACATCTTAAAAACTAGGGACTACATTAGTTTATAGGACTTTTTTTACTTCGCATATATTTTATTACTACTATCTAGGTACTAAAAGCAGAACATCGAACAACAAAGAATTTCATAGGTTTTTTCGATCATTAAAAAGGTTAATTATACTGGTTTTATTGCACGTATAAATTTCTATAGCCTCTAAAATATTAAGTTTTTTTACTTTTGGGTACGGTATGCAAATTTTAAATATTGCTACCATCTGGAAAACTGTGGCCTGTTTCTGTAAAATGGTTAGTGAAATTCGAATTATTTGTTTTTAATAAAAATGCAGTTTGGTGTTGTTTAAATTTTGCATGGTAATTTCTGCCCGGTTGTCCGATGTAACAGCTGTTGCAATCCTAACATTCTAGTTTGTAAACTCCGGACTTTTGTAGAGGGAAAATTCTGTCTTTGGCGTTAAACAGGTGTAACAGTTTTTGTGATGATTTGAATGGGATTTTTAGATTTTGTTTTTTTTTAAGGCTTTAGCTATTTTATCTGAAGTAGGCTTAAAATATGTAAGGGTGGTGTAATTAGTGTTATTTTTATTTATATTGAGTGGATATATTCGGTTAAGTGTAGTTTGTGTTTGTTTTTTATTTATTAAATTGTTAATTTGTACTTCACTATAAAGCGATTTGTTTTATTGTGATAAGTTATTTTACCTTGCCTGTGTGGCCAAGAGATTGGTTCAAAATTGTCGTGGTTTGACTCCCGCAATTACTATATATATATATATATATATATATATATATATATATATATATATATTTGATTATATCTATTAAATTATGGTAGTAGCTGTAAGTGCTAGTTCGCAAAGGCAGGAGGGGGTGTTAATTATCTAATATTGGAAATTATAATATTGCTTGATGAAAAAAAACATAATCTACATGATATTTATTAAAAATTTTTTAGATAAACTAAAATTAATTTTTCCAGATTCGTATTAAAAAATATTGTTAGCTCTATATTTTGTATAATATCATTTAATCCAATCAAGTCGAGAAACGATAAAAATTGTTGTAATTTATCTTGTTATTAACTTAGTCAGTAGTAGTCAGTAATATATTTGCTTTAGATTAACAACTCACCACTAATTTAAAATAACATCTTATATACAATTTTAGCAGAATTTCTCATTGTTTAGGGTTGGTTTCAAATTGAAATGGATTAAGTAGCTCCGTCAATATTAAATATCTGTAACAGATATTTTCTTAGGATAAGAGTTTTCAGCACCCCCGCTTTCACAATCTATTTTGATTATGGAATATAGATTTATATAGGTGCTATATTATTTTGAACAAGTATTTCAATTATTCTTAATATAAATATATTCTTGATAATTAACAAATTTCGTAACCCAACATAGCCCATATTATCTATGTTTAGTCAACGATAATTTGTCTATAAGCTATATTATTAAGATATTTATACATCTTTTGTATCCAGGAAGAAAGTGCTTGAAGAGTGGTATAGAGCAATAGTAGTACTTATTTTTAAAAAAATTAAATGACATCAACCTTTAACATTACCATCCTTTAAGTCTTCTGCTTCAGTACTGCAAGCTACTTAACAGGTCGCAATTAGAAAATATTTAAGTACGTACGCTCGTTAGCTAACTATTAACACATTAATTAAAAAGGGTAAATTAACACATCTGTCATTAAGCCTAGCCTTCATAGATTTCGAAAAGGCCTTTGATAAGATCGAATACTATGCACTTCAAGGAGAACTATTATGCATGATATGATGGGAATGCGTGCATTACGACCTCCAAATTTGTTGTGTCCTCTTTCTTCTAATGGATTGTTCATAATGCCTCGCATACTAAATCAGCTCCTTCAATCCTATTTATCTTAAAAAACTTCTAATGTGGACTGCTAGACTAGAAGATAGAGGCTTCGTCTTTTCCGTAAAATCTGAATTCTTCACTTTCTGCTAATCCAGGTGACAGTGCCTTGTTAGGATCTCTGTTAGAATTTTAAGCTGGCTTTTGCTTTAGCGGATACTTTTCTAGAAATTTTTCTACTTCTCTAGAAGTATCGTCGTTTGTCCCATTCCTTCTAGGTTTGTCTCCTAATCTCTTCTTCTCATTTTATTTCTTCCAGTATTGCACCGTTGCTAATTCTGTAAAAAGATTTAGGCTTCAGAAATGGTATTAGCCCCCTTTTTTGAGATTGTTGATTGTTTCATTTTAATCTGCTTCAGTGAATCCTTGAACACACAGGATATTGATGGCTACTCGTCGATCCGAAATGAGATGATCTCTTGTCCGTGATAGTTTTTTTCCTTGCTGATCCGAACTCACTTCCTAATAGTGTAAATTTCTTTTTGGAAAATATACTGCTTTGTTGTTTTAGAATCATCTTAATACCGTTTCTGTCGAGTTTCTCAATGGTATCTCTGTTCCATTCTCTTTATGACTCAAAATTTTTCATAATATTCTTTTTCATTTTATCTGGGGATATGTTGTAGGTGAGATGAGACCTTTGTTTAATAACTATATCCCTCATCATCCTGCATGTGGTCTTCTTGTCATGCTCTCCACTAATATATGTAGAGGCATGATGTTTAGAGTTAATTCCATAGCGGCCATTGGGGATGTTTATGCATGTATAGGCTAGCCTCTGAACTTTTTAGAAATTGGCTAGTCTCTTTTTTTTTTGCTCCAGATCACACCCCATATGTACAGGATATTTGAGTTAGTGCCTTAATTATTTTCTGTGATATTTTTACCCATAATCAGGGTTTGTGTCGCCTTGTTGATTACTTGCATTTCACCCTAATTTCAAAGAAGTTTAAAATTCAGAGTAAGTTGCAGATATTCAACCATTGTCTTCCATTCAATTGTGTTCTCGAAGAAAAACAACAAAACTAAAATTGACCATTAATATTTAGCAATACTAAAGACATATACAAAAAAGCTACGTCAATAATTAAACCAAATACGGACGAAACGAGAGATAAAATATCATGTAAATTGTTTACTCTGGCCTTTGAAGGAATATTTAAGAAACTCGAATGGATCAACAAGGGGATTGAAATAATGAAGGAAGATTGATTACCTAAGATTTACGGATGATATAGCTAATTTCGCAGATAATAATGAAGACCTAAAAGAACTGATCCTGGAATTATAAAAATAAGCAAGAAAACAGAAAATTAACATAATTGAGATCAAAGTGATGTGTGAGGATGACCCAAAAAATTATTATAGGGCCAACGGCTAGAAAACAAACAAACAAAAGATCGCAAATAAGATACTATGCTGACCTAAGAAGAATTATAGGAAACAAAAGGAAATTCCTATGTCCAATTCAGGATGCATGAATGCCAGAGGAGAGAGAGAATTGTCTAATGGTACTCGGTTCAGAAATATCTTTGGTTTACATCATGACAGTAAAATAATTATTTTTTTCTTTATTTTACATGTTAATATGTGTGGAAAGTTAAAATTTTATATGCAGGTGATCTAAAATTTGACCATGAAATTTTGAAAATATCGGATTGTTTTTCACTAAGTTATACTTCAATAAAAGCAAGTATAGTGTAGTTATTTGTACGAAAAAATCATCCTACGACATGTTTAAGTATAACATAGGGAACTATAAGTTAGAAAGTAAAATAGAAATTCAAGACTCGGTTAAACGTTTTAACTCTGAACTTAATTTTGGTAAATATATTCTCATTTATGTATTTGTCAACGTTACTCTTAGTTTTGTGTTTAGAACAACTTTACCATCAGTTTCGCAATGAACTTGTTTTATAACAGTTAAGTAAAAGTGAAACTAAATATGGGAGTGTGATTTTACAAAAAAGTATAAATATAACTCTCGGTATGCAGAGTAGATTTTTAAAATGCAAGTATTATAGAGCCAATGTTATGCATATAAACTACAGTAAAGGATATTTAAACTTAGTTTATAATATATTATAATATATTATATTAGAAATTATGAACTTCATAAGCTTTTGGGTAACTGAAGAGATAATTTGAGACTTTAGTCTGATAAAGTTTCAGGTCCCTGGATTATATTCTAGACTATATAATAATAAATCATGTTATTATTTCAAATTATAAACAAATGTTTTTTTTTAATTTATTCTATGCCGAATTACATAGCCATATTATGATTTCTTTTTGAATTTAGATATTTTCCCTTAGATAAGTACTATTGAGGTCAAGTATTGTATCTGGTTGGAGAATATAGGATCCTTTCACTTCGAATTTGTATTGTGTAACATGAAAGAGGTATTTTTAGATACTGTAACGTCAAACCTTGAAAATTAAAGTGTATTTGTTGATATACCAATTTTCACATTCTTTTAAGTTTGATCTAAACTTCTGTTAAAAGTATAATATGATTTGAGATGGTAATTTACGGAATTTAATTTTTTCTAATACAAGGAACAATTGTGTTTATTCAATTACTTCAAATAATGGGTCATTAGCTAGTTGAAAATTCCGTTGTTTCAAAATGTGACCTACAAATTTTGTGTGATTCGGTGGTCATTCCATTTTAATAAATGAGATCACTGAAAACATGAAACGACGACTAATACAATCCAGTATATCACGTATTTTTGCCATTATAATGCATTTATTTGTATTCAGATTGATCATTAAATTAATTGCTTTAAAAATATTCATGACCTGTCTCAAAATAACATTGCCTCGTTGATGACGTATTTATCACAAGTTGGATATTTGGGGCACGATTAACAAATAATTAACTATTATTAATATTATTTATAAGACAACTTTAAATTATATTGAAAAATATAGAAAGATTTGCAGGTTTACATTAAATTTCAGAGATATGCATATTTCTAATAAAATTAGAAACAATATTTCTAATCACAAGACAAAGTTTCAGTGTCGTTCGTGGAAATGTTTGTGTCTACAAAAAGTTGACTTTAAAACAACAAATAACCTTAAAAAGAAATGTAAGACACTACATCAAGTATTAAAGAAAGTTTTAAAGAAGTTTAGGAAAAAGTAAAAATTTAGGCTCATAGTACAAAAAATTGTTGTTGGTAACGTACGAGTAAAACGAATTACGTAACATCGTGAAGAGAAAAATAAAACTTACTTGTTATATAAAATATTTTTTATTTTCAAAAATTTATTATATTCGCAAATTAAATACGATATAAATAAAATGATTTAGTTATGCGAATTATTTCAGAAGTAGCATGACACTAGATTCTATAGACCATCTCATGTTCAGTCATCGTAACTTAGTTACGAACTGAATTTAGTGTGATATAAAAACATTTGGGATAGTTAGGAATCCGATTAGGGCAATCAGATGATGTTGATTTTTTTACTCAGGATCTAAAAATGTATTTAAAAGTTAAAAATGAGCAGTTGATAACTTTTTTACATGAAATATTCTACCTAACTTTTTACATTTGTTAAGAAATATATTTTTAAAATGATTATTGGTTTGATTACTATAATATAAAACAATATCTAATATCTATATGCTAGCAATGCGAATGTAAGTATCGTTGTCAGTACAGAAAAGGCAGTTTTATTAATTGTTCTCGATATTTATAAAGATATGCTATACTTATGAAATAGAAATTTTAAAGGTTATTCAAAAAAAAAAATATTAGATTAGATGGTTATACGTGTTTGTTGTTTTTTTGTTGTTTTTAGAAATACCCTTTTCATTATTTTCATACATTCAGCTAATATTGCTAGGATTAGGCGAATTTTTACATATTTAGGAAGGGCGGGTGCTATGATAAATATCGGACTTCTTGCTTTTTCGACGGGCATTAGAATTCTAATTCATGACTGTAAATTTTGCATGCTTTAAATATCTCCTTCTCTTACATCCTAGTTTGGAATCTTGAATATTATATGGTCTAATAGTCCCTTATATCTGTTCAAATGTTATTTTAATATTATTTTGGTAACAAAATAAAAGTTTTTAAAATAACTAAAATTTTCATAATACTTTGTTATATGAACTACCTTTTTTATAGTCAAAGTTACAATTTTTTGATGTATGATCTTTGCATTATTGAATTTTAAAATAACAAAAAATAATAGATCTATATTAATTTATTTTGATAACAATATTCAAAAAAAAATTTTTATTAAATTTTTCTTTATTTACTATTAATTTCATTTGTTGGTATAATAAATTATGATGATAATAATCCAGAGCTAATTCAATCTGTTTTTCTTCTTTCAGGTTTCTCCGAACGTAATCGAGTTTATCAAATCTCCAGTTAATATAATTGATTTTGCTGCCACGTTAAGTTTTTATATTGACATGATCCTGATATTTGAGAAAAAGTCTCAACTTTTGGATTTCTTTAGTATAATTAGGATATTCAGGCTGTTCAAGCTAACAAGGTAAACATTTTATTTATTTGTTATAATATAGATGACATAGTTTTTAAGTTTATCGAAATATATGAACAGGAACACTAAAATACTTTAATATACAGTATTAGCAAAAATGTTGCATCATTTAGAGAATTTTTTATTGAGTATATTCAAAATATAGTTTTTGCACATCCTGCAAACAAAATGTGCATACGAACAAATTTGGACGTTCTTACCATGTACAAGGCAGAAGAAAAAACTCAAGAGTAAAGTACCGTTGTTTTAGAAAATTCAAATAAAACATTATTTAGGAAAATTTAATTTTCAAAGCCAATTGTTTAAATTTTCCCAAAAATTGGCAAGAAATATAGTCCATATCCGCCATTTTAAATACCTTTAGTCGAAGAAACTAAAACTAACATTTTCTGTTAAGAGGAAGTTTATTTACAGAATAAACTGGTTTTTGGCAACACACAATAATATCAATATTTAGGTAATTTAGCCTATAATAACAAAATAAAAGTTCTATATATAAACAATTCTATTATTTTAAAATACGGTATAAAATGTTTTGTATAATTTGTATTTTTCAACTCCTGGAAAACCGTAAAAAAAGTGTTTATAAAAAAAAACAATTTTTCATTTGAGTTATTTATTTGTAGATAAAAATTAAGTTATGCTGTTACAGTAAAAACAAACGTCTTCTTAATAAAAAATTATAGTTTTAGTTTGTTTTCTAAGAAATATTCACATTATCGGATTTCGAAAACCATACTTCTTATTAATTTTTCCACATATTTATATATTTGACTATAACAATTTTTTATTTTCTATATAATTATATTAAAAATCAATTTTATGTGTATCAATATTCTATTTGTAGATAATTTAGTAAAATCAACGTTCTTTTCTACCTAAGTGTGATTTTTTTTTTAATAATCTTGGCCCTTATTTTCTGGATTAAAACTTCTTTCATTTAGAACTAAATTAAGTTTTTTTTTCTCTCAAAGGACTATGTTTTGTCAGTAGAAAAAACAACAGCACATAATTATTTATAGAATAATATTAATAATTAAGTTTCCTGAACTTAAATAAAAAATCTCCTCTTCTGAAAAATTAAATAACTTAACAGTCATACTACATTTGTAAATCGGTACTGGATAAAGGTGAGAAATTTTGAATTAATAAAATTAAAAAATTGAACCGACTTCTAAAAGTGCGCTAAAATGTGAAAAATAACCATAAATTTCTATATGAAATTGAAATTTTTGAAGTCGGCGCCAAACTATCAACTGACAAAATGGGATTCGCATAAACAGATTAACAATACTTTGTAATTGCTTTCTTACCATATTTTGTATATATTAGGAGTTATTTGTTTCATTTAGAAATAACTTTGCGCCGACTTCAAAAATTTCAATTTCATATAGAAATGTATAGTTATTTTTCACTTTTTAGCGTACTTTTAGAAGTCGGTTCAATTTTTTTATAAAAATTTTATTTTTCGATTTTTAGTTTTGAGTTCATTTTGATATCCATAATATTATTTGAACTAAGTACTAATCGAGATTAGTGTACCTCGCAATGACTCCAAGGGGGCAAAAAAGTACCCATTTTATCCTAAGTTGTAATCACCCTAAAATGAACCACTAAAAATTCTTTGATTTTTAGAGTTCTACCAAAACCAGTGAAATTGTATCAAACAAATTTTTAGTCTGTCATAGTAAATCTACTATCTTAATTTTTAAATTAATTTTAGAATGGTAATATAGCTCCCAAACCTTCCAATATCGATATTTAAAGAGCTTGAGACGTAAATTTCTTAGCTCGATATATTTTATAGTGCATATTGAGTTTGTATACGCTCCAAGAACCCCACAATATCAATTTTAGACAAAACAGGAAAACTTAAAATTTTCACTCTCACACTTCTTTGTCAACCTAATATTGTAAAAAATTAACTTCATATTCGTAATACACGACCCCGAAAACACCCTAACACCAAATCTGATAAAATGCAAAAAGGTAAAATTATCAACTCACTATATTGGATCCGTTATACAGAATTTTAAAAAAAATATTTTAACGTCTTAATGTAATGTAAATCTAAACCCTTCAAAGTCCCCTAGTATCAATTTTAGATGAAATCTAGAAATTCAAAATTTCTAGACCGTCACATTGCCTCTGACATATTAGATTTTCCTAAAATAATTTTATATTCGCTATTTACATCCTTAAAAACGATTCAGTTCCACATTTGAACAAAATCCAAGAAGGTAAAATTTTTAGTCCGCCTTATTGAATCCTGAAAAAATACTATTATATTCGTAACTTACACCCTCAAAAATCCCCTATATCAGTTTTGAACAAAATCGAAAAATGTAAAATTTTTAAGATGCCATGTTAAATCCGCCAGATTGAGATCTTCAAAAAATATTTTAAATTCGTAGTTAACGCTAACAAAAATCCCCCAATACTGATTTTAGACAAAATCGAGAGATGTAGAACCTTTAATTCGCCATCTTGGATCAGTCCTGTTTAATTTTTTTTTTGTAAATTATGTCAGATTCATAATGTGCGATTCCAAAAACTCCCCCATATCAATTTTGAAAAAAATCGGACAAAATTTATTTTTTATCCCCCACATTGGATACGCCATACTGAATTTTTAAAAAATAATTTCAGATTCGTTATGTACGACCCCCAAAACTCCCTCGTACCAATTTTGGAGAAAATCGAATAAAATTGATGTTTTCGTCCGCCATATTGGATCCGCCATATTGATTTCTTTAAAATGATTTTAGATTCGTTATTTGCAACCCCAAAAACTGCCCAGTACCAATTTTGGAGAAAATCGGACAAAATTAAATTTTTGTTCACCATATTGGATCAGCCATATTGAATTTTTCAAAATATTTTCGTTATGTGAAACCCCGAAAACTCCCCCACACAATTTTGGAGAAAATCGGACAGAATTAAATTTTCTTGTCAGCCATATTGAATTTTTTAAAAATAATTTTAGATTCATTGGGTACAATCCCAGAAATTTCCCCATACCAATTTTGGAGAAAATCCGTCAAAATTAATTTTTTTGGCCTCCACATGGTCAGCGCCATCATGGATTTTACCGAAGCAATTTCGTCCAAAAAAATACGGGACCATCGCTGCAACTTCTTGAACATAACGTAGAAAATTTCATTCAAATCGGTGCCGCCGTTCCGGAGTAATCGGTGTACTTACATAAAAAAAACATACATAGAGATTCTCCTTCTTTTAGAACTCGGTTAAAAATAAATCAAAATATGCTAAACACAATTTCCAGAAATATGTTTAATGTGTTGCCTATACGTTAATTTTAGAAAATAATTTAATTAAATAAACAATTATTTGAAACCATTATCCTATATAGACATTTAGTGAGCCAGCAAAGTCTCTCAACTTTTAGTACTCAATTTTTCTTCTGGTCTAAGTTTATAGACACATAGTTTCAATTAACTGTAAATTTTTAAAATCTAAAAAAATTTGGTATAATAGTATTTACTAAACATATTCGTGTAAATTATTCTGGTTATATTTAATAATTTATGAAGAAAAGAAACCTTCAAATTGAATGTCGTGTTTTTCGTTTATCCCAGCGACTCTGTTATGTACAGGTTGTAACAAAAAACATGTATCAACTTTCATCTGGAGATTCACCAACCCAAACAAAACAGGAATAATTTTTCTAAACATGAGTCTGTTACACTTTCGTAATTGAGATACAGACAATATTATTTATTTGGAAACAGCACTGGTATTTTGTGGAAACAAAGGGTAAATTAATTTATGCTAGAAGGTAATTTTTTCTGAAGCTAATTTATTTTTATTCTGCCCGCTAGTTAAAGCAGTTTTGTCTTTGAACTGTCAACTTTCAAACGTTTTTTCGTTGGCTTGACGAAATCACTCTTAGAATAACTATCACTACTACTTGACTTGCTATCACTTGGGGAGTAGCCATCAAATAAGTACACATCGCCAAATTTACCACTGGTACTTTTTGTCTTCAGAAGATCATATTTTATTTCATAGCTTTTGGAGATCTTTTTACTTCTCTTCGTTGTGCGACATTATAAAAAGATAGAAGCACTAACCTCTATAACTGTACAGTACATACTGTGTGTTGCATTACATACAAGAAACATGACACCAAAAGATTTGACAAGCAAATCTATACGTGTTAAATGCGACACAACTGATGTATCGTGTGGCCTTAGAATACATATTTGGTTTTACATCCGCAACATAAAAAAAAGATCTTATAAAAAGTGGAAAAACCAAAATAATTATAGAAATTTCGAAAAAAGTCAGACCTATATATTAAGCTAATGCCAATAGGTAGCGAATTTGACAATAAAAATAAATTGGGTATTTCGAACCAGATCTTCAGATCCTTTGATGGTGTTAAAAGTGTTAAAGAAATACAAAAAATTGAAGCAAAAATACGATCCATTGCAACTAAATTTTTTTCGAAATTGTATGTAAATAATGTGTTAAAAAAACTGAAAACATAAATGCATGTATATATTGTCATAGAAATAATAAAATCTATTTGAACACACAATGCTCGAACCAGACCTGCAAAAAATATCCCCTTGGAGACCCTATCAACAATAAGTCGGAAACTAAACCGAAAAAAGCAATATTAAAATTTTTCGGCCAATACTATGCTCGTCTCCCCTTTTTATATTCCTTTGTACGTCTGTTTTATTAAGAAGTTTGCGCCTCGCTAAATCATAATAAACCCCCTTTTATTCTTAAACCTGCCAAGTGCAGGCCAATAAGAGAAGATAAAAAGCCTAATAATGCTAAAATTCCTTCTCTCTTATCATAAATTTCTAAAGGTTTTGCTAATATGCTATGTAAAAATTTCTCATGAAAGGAATAATACCTATAATATTAACAAACTCTATAATGATGTGCTTGTAGCCGAATCTAAAAGCTTGGATTAAAAATATATTTTAGTTTATTTTTCGTAATAATAATAATCTGGGAGTCCAGGGGGGTTTTGGTGGCTGATCAAGATTTTTGAATACACCAAGGCTTTTCTTGTGTATATTGACCCGTTGATTATGAATATCAAGGGTATTTTCCCCAGAAATGTGCTTATTAATACTTTAAATGTTAATAATGTCTGAAAATTATTAATAATTAAGCCATCAATCTTAAACCTATGCCAAATTTCAAATTTAATGACAAAGATTACATTGGAAAAGTTTATTAACACCAACATATTGTAGACTGCCAGTGGGTCACAATCTATAAGATCCTCTGTACTCTAGTCTGGTATAATATAAGCCCGGGATATTTAGACTCTTCATGGTACATTATTCTACTGGGGGTAAGTGCTCGGCTTCTTCCGGCGTTAAGGTGATGCCTTCCAGGAATGTACCTCCTGATCAAAAAGAACCCGGAATTTCCCATTGAAACAATCCATGCTTGGGATATTGTCAAAATCTTTTTTTCTGGGTTGATACATCTATCATCTGGTGCTCAAATATCTGTTTGAGTGTCATCTGTCAAGAATCTCTTCGTGATAGCTTTATAAATAAGTCAGTGTTTGTTGTGTTCTTCGAATTTAGCAATGTCTAATTTAGTTGAGTATAGAGTTTGTTTGAAATTTTATGTTTCTAATAAAATATTATATGCCGAAAACACAAGCGTATTAGTGGTACATAGAGTTTAAAGTTGGCCGTGCTGTGGTTGATGATTTGCCTCGTTCCGATTGTCCATGCGCCGATGTGACTGACGTACCGTGGTGTGGTCAGTAGTGAACATAACCCGATTCGCTCGATCCCCCCACTCCTCGACCTTGACCTTGACCTTGCTTCACCCCTCTTTGGCCCCGCCCACATGTCCTTGTCATTGACCTTGAAAGTGCACGTGTGCTTTGGCCCTGGCCTTGTGTTCAAGGTTGTGTGTGTGACCTTGACCTTGACCTTGGTCGAGACGACCTTGACTTTGTTGAAGGTCACCTTGGGTGTGTGACCTTGAAGATATGTTACGTGGTTGGGGGTGACCTTGAATGGTTTTATATAAGGTATGGGGCAGTTTCATTCATCAGTTGGCTCTGACTTGTATAGGTAGTACATGTGTTAATATTTGACAAATCATGGCATATGTTTGTGAAAATTGCGGTTCTAAGTTTACTAATATTTATAATATGAGACGTCATCAAAGAGAATCGTGTGCGGCGAGATTTAATGAAGTGCCTGGAGGAAAACGGCTCCGAATTGAAGAGTATACATCGACGATTCCGGTAATTAATTGCGCTACATGTAATGTAGATGTTCCAATAAATCATATGTCGGTGCATAAACGAACACAACAACATAAAAATAATTCATGTTTGCCGGTATGTCATGGTGTACAACTCGTTCAATGTGCCTTCAAGAGGAGAATTGCAACCTATCGGGTTAGCAGTGATATGGAGCATTCCGATTACGTAATGTTCTTTGCAGACATTAAATCCAAGGTGGTGGAACTTGTTAATAATTTATTGCGTGTGCATCATGCTTTAAAAGTTAACATGACAGCTGTTGGCGAGTACATGCTTCCATCACAAGAAATATTCAGTGAAAAATCGTTCAACACTGCTAATCAAATAATTAGTGTAGAAAGTGATTTGGATGCCGTTTACCATTCTTTCACCGAATTAATAAAAACGCAGGCGACAGAGTTCCAGGAGAAAGATTCAGGTATGGAAAAATCAAAACCCGATATATTAAACTGATTTTTATATATTATTTTTCTTGTTATAGGATGGGCTCTTGTGCGAATTTTATACTTGGAAGTTGGTATCAACAAGTATATGCCTATGGGTGGCTCATCATACATCAAGTTGCCGTGTTCTATTGAAAAGAAAGGAGCTGTCGTCAATGTGATTAACCAGGACGAATTTTGCTTTGCGTGGGCTGTAACATCAGCATTGTTTCCTCCAACAGCAGAGCCTTCACAGAAGACATCCTACCCCCATTTTTCTAGAGTGCTAAATGTAACAGGTATGGATTTTCCAGTAAAATTACGTGACATTAAAAAATTTGAGGAAATGAACAACATATCAATTAACGTATACGGTCTGGAATCTAAATATGAAAATAATGAAGTAATACATGAAGTTATTGGTCCACTGAGGTATGCGTCAAAAAAGTTGGATAGGCATGTAAATTTATTGTTAATTACAAAAGACTGTAGTAGTAAAGATGGCGGTGAACATTTTTGTGATACGACTTGTTCAAAGAGTCATTATTGTTGGATTCGGGATTTATCACGTTTAGTTTCAAGTCAAATTAGTTGTCAACAACATAAAATATATTTCTGTGATGGTTGCCTCATTTATTTTAGTACACCGTCAGCTTTAACTTTACATCAAAGCTACGATTGTAACCACATTTTCACGCAAACACCCTCAGTGGATTTAAAAATCGATAAATTTGGAAAGAGTGTGCCGGAAAATATTTTAAAATTCGAGGGTATAGAAAAGCAAATGCGCGTTCCATTCGTGGTTTATGCAGATTTCGAATCTGTTTTAAAACCCATTGAAACGGTACAACCAAACCCACAAAATTCTTACACTGTAAAAAGTTTTAAACATGAACCATATTCTTTTGCTTATTTAATTAAATGCTCTTTTGACGACTCACTTTCGAAATTTGAGCTATTTCGGGGGAATAATGCAGCTCAAGTCTTTGTGGATCGTATCGAGTGTGATTTAAGGGCTCTATACAACACATATTTAAAAGACATTAAGCCTATGAAACCGTTAACGCCTGAAGAAAAAAGGGAGTTTAATGATGCTAAAATATGTGGTATATGTGAAGGCCCTTTTGAAGAGGGTGAGGTTAAAGTACGAGACCACTGTCACATAACTGGTGCAAAAAGATTTGGTGCTGCACATTCCGTTTGTAATTTAAATTATAAATTACCCTCTTTTATCCCTATCATATTTCATAACTTAAGCGGCTACGACAGCCATTTATTTATAAAAGAGTTATGTAAATATGGGGATAAAATTGGTGTTTTGGCTCAAAGTAAGGAAAAGTACATATCATTTACCAAAAGCATTTATGTGCACGATTATTTTGATAGTAAATGTGGAAAAGTCAAGAGGAAATATTTAAAGTTGCGATTTATTGATAGTTTTAAATTTCTGTCAACGTCTTTGGAAAATTTAGGCAGCGGTTTAAACGACGACGATTTTATTGAAACGCGGAAACATTTTTCAAATATCAACCAATTTAATTTGATGCGTCAAAAGGGTGTTTTTCCCTATAGCTTTATTGACTCTATAGAAAAAATGGAAAATACATGTCTTCCAAGTAAAGATGAATTTTATGATAATTTACGGGAAGAACATATTAGCGATGAAAGCTATAGAAGAGCAAAAGAAGTATGGCGCTTGTTTGGGTGTAAAACTTTGGGGGACTATTCGGACGTGTATTTAAAATCAGATGTGTTGCTATTGTGTGATGTTTTTGAGCAATTTCGGAATAATTGTTTAAAATTCGATAAACTTGATCCAGCACATTACTATACCCTTCCAAGTTTATCATTTGATTGTATGCTACGTATGACTAAGGTAGAGTTAGAGCTCTTAACTGATATAGACATGATACATTTTTTTAAGAAAGGTATACGCGGCGGCATAAGCCAGTGTACAGAAAGGAAGCACATCGCTAATAATATTTTTTTACCAGACTATGACCCAACAAAACCTTCTTCATTTATAACATACCTTGATGCTACAAATCTATATGGTCATAGTATGTCACAAGCATTACCATATGGTGGTTTTCGATGGTTAAGCGAGCGCGAAATTCTGGATTTAAATATTATGGCTGTTGGTGATGATAGTTTACATGGCTACGTTTTGGAAGTGGATGTGCATTATCCGACTGAGTTGCATGATGCACATTCTGATCTTCCATTTCTAGTAGAAAATATCATACCGCCAACAGAAAACGCTAAATTACCGAAATTAATTCCTAATTTACAAGATAAAAAAAAATACATTGTACACTATAGAACTTTAAAACAAGCCATCGCCAACGGCTTAGTGGTAATGCAAACCCATCGAGTATTACAGTTTAAGCAATCAAAATGGCTAAAATCGTATATTGATTTTAATACCAATTTACGTAACAAGGCCACCACAAAATTTGCGAAGGACACTTTTAAATTAAAAAATAACGCGACATTTGGTAAAACTATGGAAAATGTGGAAAATCGAAAGGATATAAAATTAGTAACACATTGGGAGAACAGTGTAGGCAGAAATGGAGCTAGAGCACTAATATCCCGCCCCAATTTCAATAGTAGCTCGATATTTACCGAGAACTTTGTTGCTATACATATGAATAAAGTTAAAATATTGTACAATAAACCAATTTATATCGGTTTTTCCATATTAGATATATCAAAGACTGTAATATACGATTTTTATTATAATTTTATTAAATCCAAGTTTGGCGATGATGCTTCGTTACTTTACACCGATACTGACTCGCTTATATTAAAAGTGTATACGGAAAACTTTTATCAAACTATATCAGAAAACCCCGAAAAATTCGATACATCAAATTACCCCGAAATTAATAATTTCAACATAATTAAAAGTAATTCTGTAGTTGGTAGAATGAAAGATGAGTTTCCTGGTGATCCGATAATAAGTTTTTATGGTACCGGCGCGAAGGCTTATTATGTAAAGTCCATTAATAATGAATTAAAAAAAGCCAAAGGTATCAAAAAATGTGTTATCGAGAAAGACCTTCATCAGGAAGACTACCAAAGAATTGTTGAACGGGGTGGTTTGATATTAAGAAAGATGAAGACATTTAGAAGTGAATTACATAACATTTATACCAACATAATAAATAAAGTAGCATTGTCACATAGCGATGATAAACGTTATGTAATTCCCAGTTCAACCAAAACTTTACCTTGGGGGCATGCAGACATAGATTTTTACAAAACAGACCCGGAAGAAAACTTAGCAAATTTAGTCACCGTGTTGGAATCATTTCTAAGTCAGGACAGCACGTAATCTGGAAAATCCATATTTCATTATTTGTACTGTTTTTATTATTTCTATTAAACATACAACATTAATATGTAACGATAGTATTTAAATTTTTTTTTTTTTTTTTTTAAATAAAAAACATGTATTCATTACTTGATTGCTTTTTTATTGAACTGAACCTTTATTTTAAAATTATAAATATAATGAAGTGTCGACAAATAACAAACTGTAAAAGTTATTGTTGAAAAATTTGTCTAATAGTAAATTAAACGCACAGGTCTACGAGTAAATGTTTAATGTGAAACAGGTTTGCTGACAAGATCCTCCATAGTCTTTTCAATTTTCAACATTCTAGAGTTAAGTTCATCACGCAGTTCGTCTTGCCTAAGTTCATATATTGCAATAACAGTATCATCAATGTATCCTCTAAGTTCTTGACCGGTTTCAATTAATTTCTTGCGTACGTAACCTTCAAGTTGGTTTCTGAATATATCTTTAATAACAATTGTTGAGTCATGTAAAGCTTTCTGCGTATCTTGCACACACTGAGCAAGGTTATTATCAACATAATTTCGTGTGGTCGCATCGTCTCCTTCAAGAGGTTCTGCTAAATAGCACAATCTTTTGCTTCCCATGTCGTAATCTCCATTAGGTGTAAGTTTAAAACCTATTCCTGAAGGACCTCGCATAAAGTTAAAATCCTTAAATTTTCTTTTGCGACCGAACTTATCAATAGTGTTTACTTCTGACATTGTTATGTGAGACTGATTTGAAACCATTAGATTTCACCCTAATATATGGTTCTATTTCATTAATAAACGGACTCTGCAGAAAAATATGGATTGCAAAACGTATTTTAGGTGATGTTTAATAAATACACATACAGATTCATTTTACTATTGTTTTATTGAAAAAAAAATTAAAATATAACAAAAGATTGAGTTTACTTTTTATTATTAAAAAAAATAACAAACAAAAAAATTAAAAATTAAGAAATAAAATACATGTTAATTTCTTCTGTACAGGTAAGCTTCTTCTATGACCCAATTTCTTCTCTGGATGGCACGTTCATTAATGTCCTTGAACTGGTAGTAAACTAGTCCACAAAAGCCGCATTGTACAAATTTAACCCTGAAAAGGTCAATGTAGTTGAAGTCGTACGTAAGATCATTTCGCCAGCAGATACCTAGTCTTTTACAATGATGACAAGTTAAATAAAAAGCTTTTGGTATATGACTGTATGTTTTGGCTGCTTCACTAGGTTGTTCATCGGTTGGCAACATGATGTTTGAATATGTTGTACTTTTCAATCGCGGTACTCTAATTATGTATTACTTTTTAAAATAACCTTGACAGGACCAAAAAAATCCTTGAAAATTACAACCTCGAAAACGACCCTGACATTGACGGGTACTTTGACCTTGGCCTTGGCCTCGCATCTAACAAGTTTAGTACTATATTTATATGCTTCTTTAAAATAACCTTGACAGGGACAAAAAAAAAATCCATGAAAATTACAGCCCTGAAAACGACCCTGGTATTGCCGGTTACGTCGGCCTTGGCCTTGACCTTGCATCTGACAAGTTTAAATATTATACTTAATGCATCGAACAAAAGGAATAAAGGTGGTGTAGTGGGGGAAATGGGCATAAAAGCAGACTTGCTGGCTCGAGCTCTTCACAGTTCGTCAGAACAGCAAACAGTACAGTGCTAAGAAAAAGTTAATTGTGTGAGTTTGAATATCGAAAATGTCTAGTGTACGGTCTCTTTTAGATGCTCTTGACGTGAGCTGCGGTTCACAGCAAGGCATGCTGGATAACATGAGTGGTTTAGAAGTGTTAAGTCCGGGGGTGTTCGAGAACTGGAATGGCGTGGAGCATGAAGATGCCGAAGACCGAGCCCTCAACGATGGTCGCGACGAAGAGTTAGTTCAGTCGGCAGCGCAATTCCTGGAATGCTGGACGGAGGAGAAGGAGCCAAAGATAAATGTGATTAGTGATGTGGTTGTGCGAAAAGCATCGCGGCCTAGGGAATCTTCTCCGAAAGCTTCGAAACTGAAAAAGCTCTTGACTATGCGGAAGTCGGAAATCGCCGATAAAAAAACATTTTATTCGGCGATTAAAGGTGTGGGACAAGGGAAGAAGAAGAAGTTTAACTTTAAGCGTCCCTCCACCCCTGTTCCATTACCCGACTTCCTAAAAACAGCACCAAAAGAGCCATTGTCAGTAGAAGTGGAAGTCATAGAAGGCCCCGATGGACCATCACCACCAACGCCACCAACACCGGCCAGCGTAGAGAATGAAATAGTGTCGGAGGTGAAGTCTTCCCCAGCGCCAGCGCCACTGTCGCCGATATTGGGGTGCCGGAAACCCATGAAGAAGCGGTTTAAGCGTTGTTTTGAAGGCGATGAAGTTTCCGCTGCTTCGTCGTCGTCGTCGTCGTCATCGTCTTCACCAAATAAAACCGCGTCTTCTTCCAAGCCATCACAACCGGAGTGGGTCGAAGACTTCACCAACTCTCAGAAGACCAAATTGACCGACATTTATGCCATGAAAAAACGCTTAGTGAATGAAGTGAACGAGTGTGCCAGTGACATTATAGAACTTGAAAGACAATTAGAGATAAAAAAGGTGAAATCTGCGCGGTTAAAAAGACAATTAGAGGACTTTAATAAATTATGTAGTAGGTGTTAGGTAGTTGTAGAGATTAGCTTTTAATTTATAGTATTAAGTTTGTAAATATATATATATATATATATATATATATATATATATATATATATATATATATATATATATATATATATATATATATATTGTAGTTAATAAAAAAGTGTTTAATCAAATTTTTTATATTTTATAATGAGAATAAAAATGACTTGAAAATTTATTTTTGTGTGTTATTTCATATAGGCCCTGTCCCACATAATATTAGGTAATAAAAAAAAAAGTGAATAATCCACTAAAACTACGCAATAGCAATAGTTGTAAATATTTTCTGATAATATTTACAAGTATGCTAAAACATGGTTCGGTTTATGAAGTTAGGGTTCTGTCGCCAGAACTTCTAATACTTTGTATCTCAATATTGTATGTTTTTATGAAAAAAACATAAAATATTGGTTACAAAGTATTATAACCAACTAAAACTACGATCAAATTATTTTGTGGTCCTGAAAAGGACCGTTTGGTTGTAAAACATGCGACTCTTTTATTGAGTTGTGGAGTCGCACGGCCCGTCATCATCAGCGGGGGTGGCGGTGCTGTCCTCTGTGTATTCGATGATGAACCGCCAAAGTTCATCCCATCTAGGATCGTTCGGCTCCCACTCCAAACAATTCTCTGTGGTAGAATCTACCACAGGGCATTGGATGGGTTGTTGTTGTTGTTGAGTCGCAGACATGTTGAACTAAAATGATTGTAATAAGTATTGGTGGTCGTATATATAGAGACAAATTAATGGTGGGGGGTGAAAACAAATGTCGTATTACGTATTGAGACCAAAAGTTGTTTGTGGTCTCAAATACGAACGAACGATTTAGCTGGGTTCCACCAGCACTTAAAGTTTTAATACTTTGTATCTAATATTGTATATTCTATACATACAATATTAGTAACAAAGTACTAATATGTACTAAAACTACGATCAAAGTATTTTGTGGTCCTGAAAAGGACCGTTGTTGTGTGCCCTTAAAAAGGGCCAGGGAGAGTGTGGGGCTTATGGTGCCCCATCCTCGCTGGTCGACCACCAGCTTGACGAATCGCAGGGGCCTTGTGGGTCGTCGGGTGTTGGTGATGCTGGAATTTCCAGCACCGCATCTTCCGTCGAGTCCGGCTCTGGCTGCGGCGACGGAGTTTCGAGTCTTTGTAAGACCCAATCACCCGCGTCGTCTAATTCCACTAGACCCGGATCATGGTCATATACTAGCGGAATCGGCTCATCCAAGTCGTCCCAACGTAGGACGTCAATTTCAAAATCCACCTCGTCGTCGTCGTCGAAGACTTGCAGGTCTCCAACGTTGTCGGCTACGGTGTCATCACTAAAGATGGATGAGCCTCGGCTGGCGGGTCTTTCTTCCTCCATGTTTATCGTATGAGGGTTGATGAATATATGACTGTGTAACTGACCCAGTCTCATATATATAGAACTACCCCCACCCCACCAACGGATTCTAAATGTTATGTATTGGTGAGAGCTTATAGAATTATTGATATTTTCAAAAACTTTAAATAAGGAATTAGATTTGTTTAGACAATAAGACTTATTCTTAATATTTTGTGAAGAATACATTACAAAAAAAAAATAATAGAAACTTTGTTTGAACTGTTAACATTTTCATAGGTTCTCAAGCATATAACTTGGCACTTAAGCTACGAGACAAATCGTCGTTAAACGAATATCTCGCCCCATAAGTGACGATTACTTAACTACGATCAAAATATAATGTGGTCCTGAAAAGGACCGTTTTTGTGGCCCTAAAAGGGCCTGGGGGGAGGGTGGGGTGCCTACCGTGGAGTAATACCCAACGATATTAACACCGACCTAGGTGCAGCCCTTGGTCTTCTCATTGGCGGCACCGTCGTCGTCGCTGGTGGTGTCGGCGTTGCAGGCGGTGCCGAAGGTGCCGCTCCTGGTGCGGTACTCCCGCACTCCTCACACTTGCATATATTGCCGGGCACGAATGGCCTGACAATGCCAATGATCCTTTTTGGTATATCTTCCATCTTGCCGATCGAATGTGTAATGATGAAATAATTCTAATACCGGCCTCTATATACATTCAAAAAGTTGGAGGGGGTAAGGTGGAGTGCATATATGCATTATATAAGTTTGAGAATAATATGATTTTATAACTCACCGTATCTCTGGTATGGACACAAACTACCCCCCTCCACTTTTTTAGCATATAGTACTAGACTTTCTCTACATTTTTTTCAACTAAATTTTTTTGATATTTCTAACCATTACTTTGCTACATATTTACAAAAAATGCAAATTATGCATATATTTTAATTATTTTCAGGCAAGGTAAGGAAAATTTTGAAAATGTTTTGACGGAATCGTAATAAGGAAGAGTTGAAGTATATCACACTATTTTTCCCGATTCGCTAATATAAAAAAAATTTTTTCATCGCATTTTGGATGGGCTCTGGCGTCGTAACGGTTGACGATAAAAAATTGGAAAAATACATATATTGTGGGAAATTTTCTCTAGAATCCAAAAAAAAAATTTCCGAACTTCTGTCACCGCAAATAAAAAAATCGATACCTCAAAAATTGCGAGAAAATGGTGAAGGAGCCGCGCAATCGCTCTGAACCCATCAAAAATCGATTTTGGTGGTGGTAAAAAAAAAAAAAAAAAAAAAACCCTCCCCTACAACTTCCACATACTCCCGTTCGGCGGCCCTAGCCTCCTAACTCAAGAATTTCAATTTTTTCATCTAAATTTTTTGTCATTTTTAAGATTTTTCAAATTTTTTTTTCACCATTGTATTCTACTCAAAATTCTAGGTAATTAAAGTGCTTTTATTTTTCCTCTATCTTGAACGGTTCCCGAGCTAAAGCGCTTTAAAGAATTCAAATTACTAACTTTCTATAACCCTTTTTTTCAAATTTCATTTTTTCGAATTTTCAAAAATACTACAATATGTAGAAAAAAATTCTCTCTTTAATTTCCCAATACCGTTTTTCTCTAAATCTTCAACTTTAGCGCGTATTCAGCATTTTCAAAAAAAAAAAAAATTATAATTTTTTTTACACCATCGCATTCTCCTCAAAATTTTGGGCTATCAAAGTGCTTTTATTTTTTTTCTATCTTGAACGGTTCCCGAGCTACAGCGCTTTAAAAAATCCAAATTACTAACTTATTGTAACCCTTTTCTTAAAATTTCATCTTTCCGAATTTTGAAAAGTACTACCATATGTAGAAAAAAATCCTCTTTCTAATTTCCTAATATCATTTTGCTCCAAAACTTCAACTTTGGCGCGCATTCACCATTTTTCAATTTTTTTTTTGAAAAAAATTTTTTTTACTTTTTTACTATCGAGAAAAATGCTTGCTTATAGTACTCGATTTCCTCTATAATTTTTTCTTATAACTTTTTTCCCTATTCCTAACCGTTACTTTCCTACAAATTTTCTAAATCGTTGTTTTCATATTTTGCCTTAAAAATTTTTTCTTGTGTTATTTAAGCTCTTTTTTCCACTTAATAAACCACCATTTTCTAAATTCCCGTACTCTTTTCTTAAAGAGCGGGCTTTTCCGCCAGCTTTTTTTTTGGTTGGGTTTCAAATAAATATAAAACTACTACTTCACTCATTACAAATTTATTGATTCAAGAACATTATTTTGTGTTACATATAATAGATACATTAAAATATAGATTTATTGGTCACCGAACCGTTTAATACATTATAACTAAAAAATGAGTCGTGAATAACTAATGCGTACACTTTAGTGTCTTTGGGGAATTTATTCTTTCTCGTTTGGAACTCCAATTTTACATCCACTGTCGATGAGTTAATCGCCTCTGGTTGATGACTGCAATTGATAATAAAAACGGGGTTTTTCATATATTCCGCGAACGTTATCATCGGATCGTTTATCTCGCGCCCGTAGTAGCTGCTTTGGAAGTTTTCGTAATTGTAATAGGCTGCTGCGTACAGTTTCTTGGCGAAATCTAAATTCCATCTTTCGTATGGATAAACGGTTGAATTCAGATACAGTCTAATGTCGCATACGTCGGCGTGGGTAAACTGGGTTGCGTTTTTTTCTTTCTTGTCGCAATTATTGCTGTCTTGAAACCCGACGATTATATAGCGCGGTCTTTCCAGACTTGTACTCGTTCTCAAGGCCCACACGTCGGAAGATGTTTGCCTTAAAGCTGGTAATTCGTACAGATCCCATTTACGATATGCCATTTGAATACTGGCATTGTTTCCTCCTTTATTAATGCGAGACAGTATTTTCAATTTTTGCTTATCGTCTGGAATGATGTGACGAATTTTCCATTCGATTTTGTCGATACTAATTTCTGCCTCTACTTCGCCGACGTAACAATTGGTAAAAGTGCGAGCTATAATCATAATAAGCTCTTGTTTTACGTTGAAAACACCTTTTGCGTAATCTTCGGCGAATCCCATAAGATATTTTAAGGGTAATTTCCCGGAGAATACGTTACTTGCCGTGTCTACGATATCTTGGTTTGCTTCGTCGAGACCCCATCCGCACGTCATGAGAGATCTTTGTTGCAAACTTCCGAATGAAACCATGGTTTTTAATGTCGTCGTACCTCCAGGTTTACGAACCACGGCGACCTGTTCACCTCCCATCTCGTAGCGAATTTCATCGAACAAAAATGCGAGGGCATTATTTGATAAAAAACATCTTTTCGTTGCGTCTATGGGTTTAAATTTTCCTTCGATATATATGTAACTTTCGGCGATATCCTGTATAATATCTTGAAAATTAATGGGGATACGGACTTCATCCGAATTGTTGAATGATGGAGATCCGTATGGTTTATACGTATGCTCTTCTAGACTAATAATGGAATTGTCCAAGATGGGCTCGGAGAAAACCTCTATTTTATCGCTGGTGGTGGAAATCATTTTCGCACTTTAAGACCGATTGATTTTAAAAATTTATAGTCTTCGGCAGATAACTGTTGAGATGTTTGTGATCTAACGTCTGGACGACGACTAACCTTGACGTTAACTCTTCTTTTACTTTTATTATGTTTCGGCGGTTCCCCCATCTTAGTCGACAGCACACACAATTGACGATTGAAGCAAAAACCCATTTCTATGAAAGTTTCTTCAGTTCCAATTTCACGATTATTTTCTCGCCTTGAAAATTGATTAGATCACCGCTATCGTCCAAGATGCGAAGAGTAATGTTGTCGATAAACTGACGTCCTGCCGGCATTAACGGCATATAAATATTATTTTGTGGTTCTTTACTGATTTTGTAACCGGGCTCCACGTCGATATCGAATTCGAACAAGGTATGACCTTCCACCGAATTCATATATGCTCCGGAAATTATATTACAATCTACGCGTATGATGCGTACTTTCATTATTTCCACCATCTCGGTTGATTCGTGCTTTTTGTCTCTTTTTAACACTGTATGATTAAATCCTAACATTTTACCGATACTCGCCTCTCCCCGGAAATCTATAGTATATTGGGATTTCAGTTCACATTTCAGCGTATTATTATTAGCAACCAAGTAAAAGATTCCATCGTTCTTTTCTTCAGTTGAAATCCTCAAAGCCTCCAACATAGCTTTACCTATCTCATCTATTTCATAGGCCCCAGGTGGAATCTGCAATTGTATCGGCTCGGTGGTGTAACCCTCCTTCATGTAGGCAAACTTATTGTTGCTTTCGTCCACATTAAAAATTGAATTGTATGTGTAAAATCCCAGCAATGCCAGACCATATTTGTTTTCTCTATTTAATTCGACTGGTGGATAAAAATCGGCGCTTAAGACGCTCGAGTGTCCTGTTAGTGTGAACGTATAAGACATGACTAACCATTAAAACATCACACATCTCGGTTTTATTCTTAGCGGCAACATTTAAAAAGATTCATCGTCACACCTTTTCTCACTGCATTAGATAGTGATGTTTTTATGCTATTTTCTGCTTTTATGCGCACATCGCTGATTTTGCAATAACAACAAAATATTTTTCTAGCCGTAAGATCCTCATCAGTCATAACCTCGTTTAAATTGCTGCTGCTGCTGCTGAAATAATGTTTGCAACCGCACTGATATTTTAATATATCGATATCGCTTTTAAGGTGCTCCGGCAACTTTTCCCAAACGAATGGAATTTCATTTGGGGCTAATGCAATCATTACTTCCTTGGGCATGTTTTCTAACTGTTTCACGGTCATTTTCCTTAATCCACCGGCTAGATGAAATGCTTTCAGTGATTGCAACATTTTAGTATAGTTATTGCGATCCATTTGCGGTGTTAATGGTGACGATGATGATGATGACATCTTTTACGCTGATGATTCGACAAGAAACTTTAAGCACAAATGTCCACACCAGACTGTTCCAAAATCCTGCTGACGATCGTATGTATAGTAAATAATTTTTGATGGTTCCGATCCCGTTTGTAGATATCGTACCAATTCGATCGGTGGGGGTAAATCGCCGAAGCTATCATAATATGTTACTTTAGAATTATTTTTTCTATAAGCTACCCAATGAGTCCCTGCACCACGCGTACTATCCAAATTCACTATTGCTGCTTCGTAACGTCGAGGACCTTGTCTAGGTAATAAATCCCTCATATAAACGCCTCGAAAGTGTCCTATTCTTTTCTTTTTGGCATATTTTTCTATATCGATGTTAGATAGTGGTCTTCGAGGTAGGGATTCAATTAGTTTTTTGATCTACGATTTAAAAATAATCCCATACCTTTACGATATGGCTTTAGAAACAAACCATTTCCTTTCGATTTTAAATACAGGCCGGCACCGGTTTTATCTTCGCTGCTTTTTTTTACTGCTTTTATGGCGCGCACAATTCCCGCTGCCCCACCGGCTAATGAACCCAACGCTGATAACCCGGCAAAAATTGGTATTAATGGTAATATTCCACCAGTTTTAGGAATCGGTATTATTCTCGGTGTACGAACCTTCCTTTTGCCACCTGCCGCTTTTACCGATCTACGTGCTGCCGACAGAGCTATTTTAGATGCATTCATGACATTTTTTTCCAACACATTTTTACTTCCGGCTTTTAATAATTCCCTTCGAACTGCTTGTCGAATAGCTGTTCCGAAACTGGCTTTCCGAACATGTCGATTTTTATTAACACCTTTCCTTTTTGTATGACGCGTGCCTTTACTAGATGTTTTTTTTGTTGATAATGATGATGGTACACCCATACCAAAACGTTGTTTTCCTTTCATAATGTTTGTAACTAACCAAGCTGCTGTTTTTTCACCTAAACTGGAATCTTTCGATTTTACTCTATTCCAAGCACTTTGTTCGAGCTCGTAATCCGCTTGATGTCTCGCACTTATGTTGTCTTTATTATGTAAATAGGCTAAATCGTGTTTTTTGCATGCGGCATCCAAAGGATTAATGCCTGGATCACCTCTTGTTACACGTTTTATTACTTTTGTTCCGGGTCCGCAATAACCAGGAATGTGTACCTCGAATGGTAATTTATTTATTAACGAATTCACAATACCGTATCCAGTTTTGTTGGAAACGTGAGACCGTCCACTTCGTTTGACGCTCGGCATCTGAATGACAGTTTTTGTGAAAAATTGCCTATAAAATATCAAATTTTCCTAAGATGCGCGTTATCGATCTTAAACAAAAACTTCCTATTGACAATCTCGATGAAAAAGTCGGACTTGGATTTGAAAAGAAGATAATGAAGAGACACGGTCCTCTACTTCCTTCCTCTATTCGCGGCCTGTTAATTGGTCCATCCAATTGTGGAAAAACTAATGTCATGATTTCGCTGCTTACACACCCCCTTGGGCTACGTTTCGAAAATGTCTATATTTACTCGAAATCTCTGTATCAACCGAAATATGAGTATTTAAGGAAAATTTTAGCGCCCATCAAAGGTTTAGGCTACTATGCCTTTAGTGATTCCAGTAATATTGTGGTACCGTCCGATGCAAAACCAAACTCTATATTTATCTTTGATGATGTTATATGTGAAAAACAAGATGTTATAAGATCGTACTTTAGCATGGGACGTCATAAAAATATCGACTCCTTTTACCTAGCGCAAACGTATTCGCGAGTGCCTAAACAGCTTGTGCGAGACAACGCCAATTTTATTATTATGTTTAAACAAGATGAGTTGAATATGAAACACATATTTTCCGACCACGTTTCACCGGATCTAACTTTTACTCAATTTCAAGAAATGTGCTCAAAATGTTGGGATAATAAGTATGGATTTTTAGTAATTGATAAAGACAGTGATGTGAAATCGGGAAGATACCGCAAAGGATTTGATAGCTATATATTACTGTAATAATAAGAGAAAATGCTCATTTGATTGTTGAAACGTCCTTTGTTAACATCATGAATAACGCGATCGACTTAAAACGTAAACTAGTGGAAGCTACCAATGCCGTCAGAAAAAAATTTAAACAAATTAAAGCGGCTAAAGAGTTTAATGTTGTGGAATTGGAAAATTTTTACGAACCCATTTCTAAGCCGTTGACAACTATATCTGATGTGGTTAAGCAACGTCAGCAGCAGCAGCAGCAGCAGCAGCAGCAGCAGCAACAACAACAGCAACAACATTATCCAGCTACAAAGTCACATAGTCTCAGTACATCAGTGCAGTCGACTCAAATATCAGGTTTTCCCCAACCTACACATTCCTTTCAAACCTCCACACCTATTCAGCAGCAGCAGCAGCAGCATCGCATTTCAAAAGAAGATATTAGCCAATCGGTGTTTGATACACCCTCGACATCAACTAATACATCTCTCGCATCCGCTGACACCACAACTTCCGATACTTT
Organism: Diaprepes abbreviatus; assembly: GCA_034092305.1. Lineage (NCBI taxonomy): Eukaryota > Metazoa > Arthropoda > Insecta > Coleoptera > Curculionidae > Diaprepes > Diaprepes abbreviatus. Next base: position 10,019,403 of record JASJET010000200.1, read on the forward strand.
AAACGCACACCTGAAAGGATTACGTTCGAAACCATCTCTATACGATACTGTATATGGTGTACGTTTTGGTTCAAAAACAGATCATAACAAAAATTTTATTGGTAATTTAGAGGTGCGTTTTCGAAATGGAAATATTGTCTTATACAAAAAAGGGAAAAATATTGCAGAATATGGTGGATCACCGGCACTTTATGATTTGTTATTTCTTAAAACACCCCCAAGTGTAGGCAAGGAACAACAACAATTAAGTGATAATGTACTTTCAACGTACAAGGAAATTTTGGAATCAACGAATGCTGTCTACAACAATTTTAAAAAAAGTGATGGTTTACGGGAGACCAGATGGAACAAATATTTACGAATTATTAAACCTCTGATAATGGGCACAAAATTAGGTGGTACTATTACAAGAAAAAATCTCTCGGAAAAACTACAGTTACCCACAAAAAAGAAATTATCTTCGAAAAAATTTCAATATGTCTACTGGAACAAAGCTAAAGAGTTGGTGGATCGTTTACGTTTGTTGTGGAGTTCCAAAATGGCCGGTCACACTGGACACGAAAATGAAATTATGTCAATCATAGAGGAATTACGAGAAGAAGATATAATATATTAAGCTCAATATTTAATGATATTATTCAGTTCTTCCTTCGATCTGAAACCTTTAGTATTACTAATAATATGGAGCCCAGTCTAGAAAAAATCAAGATTGTTAATGAACTACATAGAACGGCTAGAAAAAATTTTGTAAGACGGCGCACGATAATAAAAGGATACAGAGATTTGTGGCAAATTGATTTGGCTGAAATGCAACAGTATGCTGATGAAAACGATGGTTATCGTTATATTTTGGTCTGTATAAATTGTTACTCGAAATTTGTCTATACCAAAGCCATAAAAAACAAGACTAGTATAGAAGTTACTAATGCGATGAAAAGCATCATTGAAGATGCATCATATACACCAACAAATCTGCAAAGTGATCAAGGAAAGGAGTTCTATAATACAAACTTTCAAGCCCTGATGAAAAAATATAATATAAATCATTATTCCACTTACAGCACAAAGAAAGCTGCAATTGTTGAGCGAGTCATAAGGACTTTAAAAAATAATTTATATAAACAGTTCTCGACAAGAGGATCTTACAAATGGATACATATATTATCGGCAGTAACAAAAACCTATAACCATTCGAAACATCGCACCATTGGAATGAAGCCTGCAGACGTGCAAGAAAAAACACATATTAAAGCATATGATTATTTAAAAATTGTACCTAAAAAATTTAAGTTTTCCATGGGTGACATTGTGCGTATTAGCAAGTACAAAAGCTTATTCGAGAAAGGATATACGCCCTCTTGGTCAACCGAATTGTTTAAAGTTGTAAAAGTTAGCGTTACAAATCCACCTACTTACTTGTTGGAATCGTTAGAAGGTCAGCCTATAAGAGGGTGTTTTTACGAATCAGAACTACAAAAAACAAGCAGTCCTGACGTTTATCTAGTAGAAAAGGTCCTTAGACAACGCAAGAAAAATCACATCGAACAATTATTTATCAAATGGCTAGGATTTCCCAACCACTTCAACTCTTGGATAGATAAAGCTAATATTGTTTAAATAACATATTGTATGACTATATTTTTTATTTAAAATGTAAAATAAATAAACAATATATTGTAAAATAAAGTTTTTTATTTCAATCTTCATTATTAAAAACAATGACAATAAAACATCATACACATAAATAACATTTCAATATTCTTGGAGGGAAGGTCCAATTCACCGACGACTACGACGTTATCTTCAAGGCTATGCCACTCGGAGTGCGTTCTCCTATTCTTTAACCTGCTTTTTTTAGATTTTTTTTGAAGTCGAGTCGTACGACAGTGCGCTTAATGAGTCATTTAAAGGCTGATGATAGAGTATTTTCTGCATAACTTCAATTTTTGTTTTAAGCTCACTATTATTTTTGTATATCATGGGGAGGACATCCTTGTTAAATATGTCACATATTACAACTGCAAAATTGTAAAACTTTCTATTAACAAAGTGTTTTGTCACAGCATCGTCATCATCTTTAGGTTCGCCTAAGTTGGTTATGATTTTTCCACCCATATCATACTGCCCATCCGCTGTAAGTTGAAAACCAATCCCTTGTGGCCCAGATAATATATGATATTTTTCATTATATTTCTGACGACCAAATTTATCAATTGTGTTGTTTCCTCGACTCATTTTCAATCTTTACTAAACTATTTTATTTTTATTTGCCCTACTTATATTAAATATTTCAGCTGAGAAAAAGAAACACTGACTATGATTTACTGGGTTGGTATGTTTATAAAAGAAATAAAATAAAACTGTGATTGTAACAGATATTTATTTACAGTTATTTAATTGCACAAATACAAAAATTATAAAAAATTAGTTTTCAATGTCTTCGTTTTCGTTGCTCAAAATTCTATCCCATCTGACACTATTTCGATCGTCAACGTCTTGGGCTGTTGCTGTTGCAGAAACCAATTCATATTTTGCTGCAAGCTCACCTGGTAAATGTGGAATATTGACGAGGTATTCTTTTAATTCTTCTTCAACCATTTCAGCACAAAATGTATCCATGTCTATGGAACCATATAAAAATTTGTCGCACAAGTGTGCCCCAGCCATAAAATTGATTGTATCCCTGATCTCGTTCTTATATTGATCTTTGGTTACATCAATATGCGACCAATCATTTACGCTATCTAACATATCGTGAGCCCTATTTCTTAATTCTCTCCCCAACCAAAATATGTATCTATCTACACATTCGTTGGCGGTCGTCGTCGTCGTCGTCGCATCAGCAGACATCTTTAACAGAAATAATGAACACGCGTAAGTATTCTGACATGTGCAACTATATTTTAAATTTAATTACATCCTTTTTTTCAAACAATTTACATACAATTTACTCCAATGAGCCAAAACGTAATAATGTTCGAGTATTGTTTCCAAAAACTCTAGTGCCCTGCCCCAAATAAGTTAGAGTGTATTTATCTTTAGTTTTACTCATAATATCTACAATATCGTCAGATAGTGTTTCGGCCACACGTTTTGGTAAAAAAGTCTCAAATGTGCTATTATCACCGTCATCGTGTGAAGCCACTAAAAGAGTTTTACCAAATCGTGTAGTCATTGAAACCATCTTTACAATTTTATACACTTTGCCTACAATCATTTCGGTAGCCTTTTTTTTCTCTAAAACCTCGAAATCTTTGCTAAACATTTCATTAATTTCATCTAGAGTTTCTTTTGCAATACTCATTATTGAAAAAAATGGTATATAAATCCAAAAATTACCGTGAATATAAAAGCACTTTCAGAACACTACACGAACACAATATTTGATGTTTATGCCACTGATATCTGCGACTGTTTGAAGTCACTTCTTCTCCCACGAACCTTTATAGCGGGGTTTCAAGGTCGAATTGTAACAATGGTGGGGGTAGCTTAACGATAGAAATAGTGGGAGGAGTATTCAAGGTCAAATGACGTCACACATTTAAATTGGTATAAGGATAACTTCAAGGACAAAATATAATGAAACAAATAACTACATTTTATGTACTTTATTCATTGATTTTTTTCTGCCATTCTTCTATGCGTTTAACATTATCACCTAAACCTAATTTCCTTAATTTGTTCAATAATAATTGTTTGTTTTTATATCAAAGAAAATTCTTACAAACTATACTAGCTAAAAGACACACTTCGGCATGGTCCATATACTTAAAAAATACACTAAAGTCCTGAGCCTCCGAATCTTGCATTTCATATGCGTAAAATTCCGAACAGGCTGCAGAAATTAGAAATTCCTCGTACATTTCTCGCACTAAACTTTCCATATTAACTACTACTACGTTAAACTTAAGTCCTACACTCTAATTTCATCTAACACAACCGGATCTGCAATGAACCTAATCAGTTTTTCCAAACAGTCACTAAACCCCAACGTTTTTATCTCACGAACAAAGTCTTGTAAATTTATTGTTTTGCTGCAATATTTCCGACATGCATTCGCAGCCTTTTCATATTCATAAGCCAAATCACAATAGCGCGACGCCCATTCTGCTCGACTTTTCATTGCATCATTGAAATAATTATTAGCCGTTTCAGTGAACTCATCGCCCAATTTTTTTACTGTCTCTTGCAAAGCACTATTCATATTATTCACTCATTTTTACATTCACGACACTTTTTTATTGCTGGTGGTGGCCCATCTATATGATGACGATATATTTGTTCATAGTGAATGTAACAGGGTAAGCTTAACTGTAGTTCCTTGTTACACCGATATGACGCTGGCAGCTTATCCCAAATTTGCCGTAAACTCAGCGTATCAACGCAAGTTTTTAAATATTCGAGAGGAAAAAATGCTAGATCCTTCTCTTCAAAATCACACAAACTTTTTAAATTACTCTGATATAAACAAATTACTCTGCCGACTTGCTCTATAATTTTTTCTTTAGATAGTTCCGTATCTGACATTTCACACTGAATGAATGCAAGTAGACTCACACAATTTATAGAACAATTTGCAAGGTCAAAATCATTTCAAGATCATCCCACACTATTACAATGCACAAATAACTACTTCAAGGTCACACACCCAAGATGACCTTCAACAAAGTCAAGGTCGTCTCGACCAAGGTCAAGGTCAAGGTCACACACACAACCTTGAACACAAGGCCAAGACCAAAGCACACGTGCATTTTCAAGGTCAATGACAAGGATATGTGGGCGGGGCCAAAGAGGGGTGAAGCAAGGTCAAGGTCAAGGTCGAGGAGTGGGGGGATCGAGCGAATCGGGTTATGTTCACTACTGTGGTCCACTACGAATGTCTTCCGTCAGGCTAGACAGTAAGTAAGGAGTATTACGTGAGCTTATTAAAGCGTTTCAAGGAAAATGTTCGTTACAAGAGGCCAGAGTTGTGGCTTTGTGGTTAGGCAGTTAGTATTTGGATGCCTTGCCTGCGTTGATGGCCGGGCGGTTCACGCCGTCTGCGTCGTTGACGTTTGTCTTGCAGTTTTCCGGGTGCCGTTTTATGCTCCCGTGTGATCTGATTCGAGGACACTGTTAGGAGGGGAGTTTGAGGGGGGCGGTAAATCTGTCAAAGAATAAGGCAGGTGTCCTAAGGCCAGCTCAGCGAGGACAGAAACCTCACGTAGAGCAAAAGGGCAAAAGCTGGCTTGATCCCAATGTTCAGTACGCATAGGGACTGCGAAGGCACAGCTTATCGATCCTTTTGGTTTCAAGAGTTTTCAGCAAGAGGAGTCAGAAAAGTTACCACAGGAGTAACTAGCTTGTGGCGACCAAGCGTTCATAGCGACGTCGCTTTTTGATCCTTCCATGTCGGCTCTTCCTATCATTGCGGTTTCTTCACCACAACAACGCACCGGCTCACACGTCTCATCTTGACATGACTATTTGACAAAAAACAACGTTCATATCGATCTGCAAGCTCCGTATTCACCCGACATGACTTCTTGTGACTTTTTCCCATTCCCACGATCCAAGTTACCACTTCGCGGAAAGCGTGTTGAGACAATTGAGGGGACAACGGAGAATACGCAGAAGGAGCTGAAGTTGATTCCAAAATCGATGTATGAAAAGTGTTTTTGAAGATTAGCGGAAGAGTTGGAATATCTTTATTGCTTGCAATGGAGATTACTTTCAGGAAAATAAAATGAATATCCATGAATAATTGAACCGTTTTCGTTCTATTGAATAATTTTGGGTATTTTTTGCTCAGAAGGTAAGTCTCTTACTAAATAGTGCCATGCATTCTCATAGCAGGTATTCTGCTTTTTCTGCTGCTTGATTACAGAAAGGCTATTATTGCTCTTAGCTTTGTCCATTTTTTAGATGGTATCTCAGACGGCAGTATTTGGTAAATATACTCAAATATCTTTTTTTGAGAAGTCGTGAAGCATTTCTGCGTTTTTGACGATGGATTTATGAATTTTTTCCGTTTTCTGAGGCCTGACATTTTATCTGTTTTTTCTCCAGCTTTAGATATCCAATTTTATGATGCTATCTGTAGTCCATAGAATAGTTGCGGGCCAAGAAAAGTAGTTTTTGCTCCTTTTTTTTTGCGAGACTGTCTACTTTCTCGTTTTCTTTGATTTCCGTGTTACCCTGTTGTTTTTTGCCAATCGCTTTAAGGCTTGCTTGCAGTCTCAAGGTATCTTGGACTTGCAGATGCTTAACCTGAGAGCTTTTGGTGCTTTTTCGCTATCAGACAATCTTAGGTTTCTATTGAGATACTCATCAGCACAGATTTGAATTGCATACATTTCTGTTTGGAAGATGGTGGGAGTGTCTCCTAGGGATTTAGCAAGTTCAAAACTTGGACTTAATACTCGCACTCCGACCCTTTCTTTCATCTTGGATCCGTCAGTTAACCATACCATTGAATCCTTCTCTAATCGAGGGAATCTCTCTCTTCTTCGCTTGGCATTAACTTGGGCCGCACTCTATGTTTCATATCTGAAAAACTAAACCTAATTTTGTATTGACCATTATGCCGAATTTGAAGGTTTTTTCATATACTGTCATTTGGTATTAGTTAAAGATCTGTGGACCGCCGTCAAATGGTTCACAGATTTTATGCGGGCCTCGGACCAATAAAGATTACTTTCAAATTTTATGACAAATACAGTGGTTTTGAAAATTAAAGGAAATGAGTTAGAAGCCGTGTTATCTCAAAACTAAAATGTAGGTAGTACGCTGAGATGAATAGAACTTTCGAAACGGTTAAGAGGATTTTATATTTTTGCACTCATTTTGCAAGTTCTTGGTTCTTAATTAACTTTTGTCAATTTTTAGAAATGTGACATCTTTCATACGAAAATACGCCTCGTCTTATTTGGCTGTGAAGTCTACACAAAAGACTTATAAACAAGAGGAATTACATTTTTATCATTATAGCACGGCAACATAGTGCTTCACATAATTTTAATAAATACCAAATTATAGCATACGAAAAAAACTTTAAAATATGTATAGTACGATACTAGGTTTCGTTGTTGGAATGTGGCAAACACTGTACTTTATCGTGGCCTGCGTAAATGCTGTAATTTTGCACTAATATTGCAATATCTGGGCTTTTAATTTTTTGGTCTCTAATTTTAAATAAAATTTATATTAAAAAAATTGAACTGACTTCTAAAAGTGTGCTAAAAAGTGAAAAATAACTATAAATTTTTATATGAAATTGAGCTTTTTGAAATCAGCGCCAAACTAATACCTGACAAAATGTGATTTGTATAAACAGGTTAAAAATACTTTATTTATAATTGCTTTCTTACCATAATTTGTATATATTAGTAGTTACTTATTTTATTTAGAAATAACTTGGCGCCGATTTCAAAAAGTTCAATTTCATATAAAAATTTAAAGTTATTTTTCATTTTTAGCGCACTTTTAGAAGTCGGTTCAATTTTTTTAATGAAAATTTTATTTTTCTATTTTTAGTTTTAGAATTCATTATGATATCTATAAATTACTTGAACTAAGTACTAATCGAGATTAGTGTACCTCGCAATGACTCCAAGGTAGCAAAAAAGTACACATTTTATCCGAAGTTGTAAATCACCGTAAAATGAATCATTAAAATTCTTTGGTCCTTAGAGTTTTCCAAATACCAGTAAAATTGTGTCAAACAAATTTTTAGTCTGTCATAGTAAATCCACTGTCTTAAATTTCAAATTAATTTTAGATTGGTCATGTAGGACCCAAAATCTTCCCATATCGATGTTTAAAGAACCTGAGATGTAAATTTCTTAGCTCGATATATTTTATTCCGCATATTGAGTTTGTATTCGCCTCACCAACCGCACAATATCAATTTTTGAATATTTAAAGAACCTGAGATGTAAATTTCTTAGCTCAATATATTTTATGCTGCATATTGAGTTTGTATACGCCTCAAGAACCCCACAATATCAATTTTAGACAAAATCGGAATATGTAAAATTTTCTGTCCCTCATATCGTATCTTATCAACCTAATAGTTGTAAAAAATTAACTTCATATTCGTAATACACGACCCCGAAAATCTTGTAATACTCTAGACTTATATTTGCTATTTACATCCTCAAAAACAATTCAGTCCTATTTTTGTACAAAATCAAGAACCACCTATATCAGTTTGGGAGAAAATCGAAAAATTTAAAATTTTTAGGACATCATATTGAATCTGCCAGATTGAATTTTTCAAAAAATATTTTGAATTCATTATTAACACTAAGAAAAATACCCTAACACTGATTTTAGACAAAATCGGGAGATGTAGAATCTTTAATCCGTCATCTTGGATCCGCCATATTGAATTTTTTTAAAATAATTTCAGATTCGTTATGTGCGACTCCGAAAACTCCCCTGTATCAATTTTGAAGAAAATCGGACAAAATTCATTTTTTTCGTCCGCCCTATTGGATCCTACATATTACATTTTTTAAAAATAATTTTAGATTAGTTATGAACGACCCTGAAAACTTCCTCGTACCAATTTTGGAGAAAATCGGACAAAATTAATTTTGGATTTTGGATCCGCCATATTGGATTTTTTAAAAATATTATGGATCCATTATGTGCGACCCTGAGAACTTCCCCACACCAATTTTGGAGAAAATCAGACAAAATGTAATTTTTTTTCCTCCATATTGGATCTGCCATATTGAATTTTTTGAAAATAATTTCAGATTCGTTGTGTACCACCCCAAAAACTCCCCCATACCAATTTTGGAAAAAATCAAACAAAATTAATTTTTTTGGTCGCCATATTGTCAGCACCATCTTGGATATTGCTGCACCAATTTCATCCAAAAAAATAGGGAACCACCGCAGCAACTTCCTAAACATAACGTAAAAAATTTCAATCAAATCGGTGCCCCCGTTCTTGAGTAATCGGTGTACATACATAAAAAGAAAACATACGTACTCGACAAATTGGGAACCTCCTTCTTTTAGAAGTCGGCTAAAAAGTGATATTATTAGGTGTTATATAAAGTAGGTAATCATAAAATATTAATTATGTGTACATAAACCCCTTAACTCACTTACCTGGTCAAACCATAAAATCGGTTTAAGTACAACAATAAGCCAAGCAAGTTTTGAACTTTAGAAATACAAGTAAAAAAATCATTTTCTTTTATTACTTAACTGGAAAATTTAATTTATTACATTTTGGCTAATAGATTATGTTAGTGTAAATAGAGACTGCATATAAACTATAAGTTCGATTTATTTTTGCATGTTTTAGATTCAGGTACCCTGATTACGTCCATTTTTTTAAAAGAACATATGTAAATTCTTTTTAAAACTGGAGTTTTACTAATTGTTGCAACTGAAACTAACTAAATCTCTGATTTCACATTTCCATGATATTAATGATGAATTTTAAAATATTTATGACTTACAAAAATTAAAAAAAAATTGTTTAATAGTTTTTCTGTCTATAAATATAAACAAATTTGTTACTAGTTTATTAAACAAATCAGTATGACAATGTAAAAAAAGTCCTGTTTATGTCTCTCTGTATGTCTTATACTATGTAGATCGAATAATTAAGTTGGATAAAAGTGCAATTAATGACTTTTCAGTAACTAGAGCTCTGGCAATAAAATGAGTATATTCCATCTAAGTCCAAGAAAATGACCTCTACCCTAAACTATATCAAGTGTATCGACGAAGGAGGTGAGGCGGAGAACGAAATTAAAGAGAAGAATCTCCACTAATGTGTATATTCCCTTCCTGAGTCCATTTATCTTGATTTATTATTTCTTTCAAATCGTTTAGCAGACTAACCTTTGACGTAGAAAAAGAATATTTCATACAGTTGTTTTTTTTTTTTGATTTGTTAAACAAGGATGAAATTTGCAGGGGTACAAGTAAAGATAGAACTCCTGTTTTTAAATGCCATTCGTTCCTGTTACATATTTTCCCGAAAAAAACAACATTATTTTTTTATAACACTCAAAGCTGCATTTCAGGGAGTTAAATTTTGAAAATTTCAGCAACCTACAATAAATTGTGGCACAACAAAATGAAATTTTACTGATACTTTAATATATTCAGTACGTTCGAAAGATCAATAACAAAAACAGTGTGTTTACTCATGCTTTTGAAAAAGTAAATTGTGATGTTTTCCATTCATATAAGCATGAATTAATTTAAATTTTACGGTTATAGTTAATATATGAAAAAGGTAATACAAATGCAAGTATGAAGATTTATTAAATTTATATTTCATTAGTGACTAAGTTATACATTTACATGCCGCAATGTAAAATCTATAGCTCCTGCTGTATCTTTCAAATAAGGGTGGGTCCACACCGTAAGAAAAATCTTGGTGTAAGTGTAGCGTAAAAAGACATATGTCAAATTTCAAGCATTGTGATTGGTTAAATTTTAAAAAAGACAAAGACCGAAGATTTCCCGCCTAAATCCGCCTTTTCAAGGTCATTACGCAAAATAATGTTTAACTTTCCACTGGAGTGCTTTAAATATGGTAGAAACTGATTATTTTTATTATATTATGTGAACATAACCTATGTTTTTTTTTCAGAAGTTTGTTGTTTTATTTATTTTTTTTTTATTTTGCGAGTTATGAGATAATGGATATTTATGAACTCTCTTAAATTGTTTTAATTTATTAAAAATGCTTGTCACGGAAGATCATTACTGCTTGGTCCTCAAAAAAAATTCTTGTTCATTTTTTTATTAATTTTATAACAATTGCAATAATAATACAGTTGTTCGTTATATAAATTAAAGCTTATGAAATAAAGGCAGTTATATAATATAATTTCTATCCAACGACGATCTCTGATATCGAGACACTAATCCACAGACATGCCCTTAGCTACGTTTACCAGATCAAAAAATGAGATTTCCTGGGAATATCACTGACTTTTCAGTAAATATCGGGACGTTTTATTTGAATATTGTATGTGGTACGTTAACGCAGTGAGATTTTCAAAATAATGGCAATCAAAGCAGTGAATGCGAATATCGAGCGATTGTTCTCATTAATGGGAGGGTAGTGGACTAAGGAGAGAAATAGGCTGCCTACATTGTTATAAGCTTTGCTGTTCGCTGCCAGCAATGTTATAACTTTGCTGGTTCTGCTTTTGGTTTATCACTGGTTTCGATGGATTCAAATAAATCTTTTAATATCACTTTCAATATTTTATTAAAATGTTCACTAAATCATGAGGTAACAACAGTTTTTTTTCTTACTTACTAATTTAATGTCACTATTGTAATTTTTTAAATTTTAGTTCCCCTCGTCTCCATATTCATGTCCTAGTTATATTCTAGTTCTGTATCTAAATTATTATTTAAGAGTCATATGCGTACTAACAAATATAACTTATAACTATTTATTTACATGATTACTGAAATGAAAAAGTGTGTATTTATGGGACGATGACAATATGAACAAAACTAATGGTCTCTGTAAAAAGTAAAGTTTTAGAGATTCGGAGATTACGGCATGCTTTTATTTGAGCCTATTAGAACATAAATTTACTTAAGATATAACTGCTTCTTAAGGGAGTATTAAATATTAGACTATAATTATCTATTAATCCATAAGAGTAACTTAAAAATATATATAGTAAATTTAATAATTAATAATTTGTAGTAATAGTTGGTTTACAATATCTTATGTTAAGGTTCTACTCTAGACACAATTTAACTTAAAGAACATATTATGTAAAGAATGTCATGACATGGTTACAAAAGACCAGCAATTGCCAAAAGAAACATCAAGCAATAAAAAAAATGAAACTAAATTTATGAATATACTAAATTAACAATTCACTCATTTTGTTAACGTTTAATTAATTTATTTTTTCTTTCTAAAATTATTAATAAATATTTTTTATTACATATATTTTCCTCTTTTAATTTCAAAACAATACTGACAATTGTTGTAGTTTTTTTCCTGTTTCCTTAACAGAGGTCTAAAATTTCAGACATGTCAAGAAATTTCCTGTCATCTGGTAACCCTATCCTTAGCAAACTTTATATAAACCTATTATAAACAATTAAAAAGTAAAAATTAACAGTGATGGAATTTTAATAACAGAAATGCAGTTAGTATCATATGTAATGTATTTCAAAAACTACAAACAATTGTAATTATTAAAATGATTGTTGAAATGATACTGTTAAATTGAAATTCTCGTCTTCGAACTCCTTGGCAATTCTTTACCAGGTAGAAGTGGTAAACTTTGGAAATAAAACTTATTTTAAAGAGTCTCATATTACAGCACAAGTAACCTGAATAAATTCAGAAACACTGTTTACCGATTTGGAATTCGCACTGTTGCTTTCACATGCTGATTTCATCAGCTAAATATCCCAACGTTATTTCCAACCTAGTAATAAGGGTATAGCTCTACACATTTCCATATCGTGATTCTTAATTATAGGTCCAACAACAGCGAAGAGCTCTTCAAATTCACCAAGAGTAACAGGAAAATATTTTAAAAAAATCAGGATCATTTTCTCACATTTCTTGAATTAAATTATTAGTATATCCAAGCTTTTCTCTAATGTTTTCCTCAAAAATAGACCAGGATCAAGTAGCGACAATTTTCCTGTTTTTTTTTTAATAAAGAATTAATTAATAATCTCCTTATATTTTGCAATTTTTTTTTCTACCTTACAATACTGCCGCAGTTAATTTTTATTTTGCTTCATCTTAATTTTTGGATAAAATATAAACAAAAATACTGATGAAAGTTAGGTTAAGACAAAAAAACACACTCCTTATTTCGGTGGAACGAAATAGCCCCTGAGGACGAGACATTTTTAACTTAAAAGTGATGAACATGGCAGGCGCTTTTACCACTGTTAACCTAGTGAAAAAAAAAAAGATAATTTGTTGCGTAGTGCAACTTATCTACTAACACGATTGTACCTAGATTGTTTTCGCCAAATAACTATTTTCCTGTGATTAAAGGAAGTCCATCTGAAAAATAATTTTAAAAATAGTTATATAACACAAACGTGAAACGTAATTGCAATTACTGTTAAGAATACGCAATAAGGGTTATAGTTCTCATAATATACTGCTGTATTGCGGCATGTGACGTATAACTTATTCACTTTTGCAATAAGTTTGTTAGTACGTCTCGTTTTATACATTAGCTATAACACCACCAACGAAATAAATATATACCTGTATGCTTAAAAGGCAACACAATTTTTTTAAAGCAAGCACAAACAAGTCTTTTTTTAAAAATCAAAATTTCAGTAAGAAATAAAGAAATCTCCTGCCGTATTTAAATAGTTTGTTATATATGTAAATTCTCCTTTCAGGCAGAGAATATGAAAAATATATATACAGTTTATTTCTTGCAAATATCGCTCTGGTTCTCTCTCCATACGCGTTTCGATCACCTAATGATCTCGTCAGTGGAGCTGTATCGGACCGAGAGCAACATTAGCAGGAAACAACTGATATTAGAAATATAAATTGCAAGGTACGTCGGCAAGATATTGCACCTGCCATCTACCGACCTCAATGTCACACTGAAAAATATCGCCAGTCGAACGACATCTGCGAATCATTGGAGTAATGTGAAATTTTAAAAAAATCAAAGTTTCAGTAAGAAATAAAGAAATCTTCTGCCGTATTTAAATAGTTTGTTATATATGTAAATTCTCCTTTCAGGCAGAGAATTTGAAAAATATATATACAAACTGTTTATTTCCTGCAAATATCGCTCTGGTCCTTTCTTCATACGCGTTTCGATCACCTCATGATCTCGTTAGTGGAGCAGTATCGGACCGAGAGCAACATTAGCAGGAAATAACTGATATAATAAATATAAATTTCAAGGTACGTCAGCAGGATATTGCACCTGCCATCTACCGACCTCAATGTCACACTGAAAAATATCGCCAGTCGAATGACATCTGTGAATCATTGGAGTAATGTGAAATTTTTAAAAAATCAAAATTTTTGTAAGAAATAAAGGACTCTTCTGCCGTATTTAAATAGTTTGTTATATATGTAAATTCTCTTTTCAGGCAGAGAATATAAAAAATATATATACAAACAGTTTATTTCCTGCAAATATCGCTCTGTTCCTCTCTCCATATGGGTTTCGATCACCTCATGATCTCGTCAGTGGAGCTGTATCGGACAGAGAGCAACATTAGCAGGAAACAACTGATATAAGAAATATAAATTTCAAGGTACATCGGCAGGGTATTGCACCTGCCATCTACCGATCTCGATGTCAGACTGAAAAATATCGCCAGTCGAACGACATCTATGAATCATTGGAGTAATGTGAAATTTTTAAAAAATCAAAATTTCTGTAAAAAATAAAGAAATCTTCTGCCGTATTTAAATAGTTTGTTATATATGTAAATTCTCTTTTCAGGCAGAGAATATGAAAAATATATAAACAAACAGTTTATTTCCTGCAAATATCGCTCTGGTCCTCTCTCCATACGAGTTTCGATCACCTCGTAATCTCGTCAGTGGAGCTGTATCGGACCGAGATCAATATTAGCAGGAAACAACTGATATAGGAAATATAATTTTCAAGGTACGTCGGCAGGATATTGCACCTGCCATCTACCGACCTCAATGTCAGACTGAAAAATATCGCCTGTCGAACGACATCTGTGAATCATTGGAGTAATGTGAAATTATTAAAAAATCAAAATTGCAGTAAGAAATAAAGAAATCTTCTGCCGAATTTAAATAGATTGTTATATATGTAAATATATATATATATATATATATATATATATATATATATATATATATATATATATATATATATATATATATATATACAAACAGTTTATTTCTAGCAAATATCGCTGTGGTACTCTCTCCATACGCATTTCGATCACCTCATGATCTCATCAGTGGAGCTGTATACAAACAAACAAGTCTGTTACTGAATACTTTTCGAAGTGCACTAATTGACGTGAAAGTAGTAAATTTGTTTTGGCAAATATTATTTGTTATGAAACGCCTCAATTATTACTTAAAATAACGCTAGAGTCCCTTGAAATTCCCTCTATCAGATTAACTTTGTTGTTAAGGAAGCCTCATTAATTGGACTTTTGTCCAGCTAGATTAGTAGATTTACATGTTGTGTGTCCCTGCTAAACTCGAAGATTACGGAATGAATTTTAATCTGGTTTTCTATATTGGTTAGGCTGTTTTCCAGGGAAGGGTGTTGTTATATAATATATCGATAAACCAATAGCCGCGCAACGATAAAGGTTTTAAATTTAGTCGAAAACAGATAATTTATTTTTGCAAAAAAAACATATCGACTTCAAAAATTGTACTGAGAAGGAAAAAATAAATTATAATTTGTTTTAAATTGCACTTAACTCATAATGTACAGTTTACATACGGGGTGTGCAAATTAAGTAACGAGGCTAATTTTCTTCCATTTTTTTTATTCGAGTAAAAATACAATCAATCTTGCCTCTCTCAAAATAACTTCTTTGAGAGGCCACATGGCGCTGAATATGATTCTTCCAGTTCTTATAGCAATGCTGGAACTAAGATACTGAAATAGCCTTCAGCTGCTCGGTTACAGCCGTTTGAATGTTGAGTGTTCCAAAATGACGTCCCTTGCGGGAGAAGAAAAAGTCACAAGAACTCAAATCAGGCGAAAAAGGAGGCTGAGGAGCCACAGAAATGTTTTTACTGATCAAAGTTTATTGAAATTACTGTGTGATAACGCACATTGTCGTGATGCAACGCTTAGTTGTTTTTGATATTTAGTCTCAGACACATCACCATTTTTCAAAGTTTTTCAAAAATCTCTCGGTAAAAGTGCTGACTGAGAAACAAATTCTTTGCTGTCGATTTTCTGATTATCGAAAAAGCAAATCAGCATCCATTTGACTTTCAAATTGCTCATTCTTGCTCTGTTCATTTCTCGGCTACTATTCCTTGTACAGACTTTAACTGGGGACCATTTTTACGGGCGTGATATTAGCTTTTTTTGAAAGGGTAATGTCTTGACCTAAATTCACTTACAAAAGTTGTGAGACCATATTTAAAAAAAAAAAATAAATTAAAATTTGCTACTCTCGAGAAATGTAGCAAAGTTTAAGACCCTATATCTCAGTTACTTTTCATCGTGTAGAGTTCTGCAGGAATTTATTTTAACGGACGTAACGTTATCTTTCTTTTCACGAAGGTAGTGAATTTGGAAAAACATTATAAGGAGAGAAAAAAATTTGGAATTTTTTTGTGCTCTTTTTTAATGTTGTTTTTGGGGTGTAATTTATTGAAAAATGACTTTTTTGGACATAATAAGAAACTATTTCGATTGGAAATTTTATTATCTATAACTTTTTTCTAGATATATCTACCGAAAATGAGTAGTTTTCGAGTAAAACGACCTTAATCTCAAAAACGCACCCCTTAATTTGGTAGCACTTTGTGATATTGTCATAGTTGGCGGTCAACTGCATGTATGAAAAAATGAAAATACTTTAACGTGTTAGTTTCTTTCTCAAATACATAGTCAGTAGCCTAGAGTCGTTTAAAAACTAATAAGAGAAATAGGTCAGAATTTTAAATACGTAGCCAGAAAGAGTTGCTACGTCCATAATAAATGTAAGTAGAAAACACGTTAAATTATGACAAACAAAGATTAAATAATTTAAATTTCACTTTGAAAATCTTTAAGAGAGAAAATAATTGTAGACTAAAAGCATGATTTTATGACTTTTTAATGTTTGGCCTAAATGCTCGGAATGTCAAAGATGTAATAATCCCAAAAACGAAAGATACTGCCTTAAATTGGACCGAATTATTGACTTTAATTTAAGTGTGTGTTTAAAGTATTAGGTTTAATTTATTTAAGTTAAAAGATTTTAATCCAGTCCCTTTTTTTATTAAGCGATTAAGGAAGGTCTGGAATTATATTGTTTTTTTTTATATAAACAATTATAACGGAATGTCTAGATTTAGCCAGAAAGTTTTATTGTTTCTTAACTTAAAAATGTTTCTGAATTATTCTAAGGCCCTCTGGAAGTTTAAGAATGTTGTATAAAGACTCCAAACACCTTTCAGTCGATTGTTGAAGTTTTTGAAGTTCACTTGCTTTGTTGATATGTGTCACTTAAAAGGATATTTTGAAAATAAAAGTTACCAAAAACATACAAGGAATGTTTACAACTTGTTAATCGGAACAACATACTCTATTTAAAAGATAAAATTTCAGCAAGATATTAAGAGACTATTTAGTATCTTGGTGAAATTTAATTTTTTAAGCTTCTCATTACTTCGTTGTATATACGAGGCTAGCCAATTCAATTTCGGAAATTGGTAAACTGGCGTTGCTGGGTGCCATCTGACATATCCATTGTAAAGTTTGGGATTTTAGATGGTATACGTACTCAGAACGTTTTGATATTCGGACACTATTTATATTGTTTAAGTATTTTCAAAATTTCGTCTTGGCCAAAAAATGGAATTAATTTTCGAGCGATTATTTTTTATAAATTTTGACATTGGTTTATTTCATCAACACTGCTTCGATGAACTTAATTTTTTATCAGGCGACGAAGCACCTACAAAAACGATTGTACATCTTTGGTTTGGTGAATTTAGTCGTAGACTTCATACGCTCTCGGACGAGTCGTGTGAAAGTTGTTCAAAATCGGCCATGTGGCGAAAAAACATCGATGCTGGGTGAAATACCTTGATATTGAGGCATCCTTGTAATTAGTAATATCAGTTTATAAAATATATTGCATAAACATTTAACTGTGAAGAAGTTATATTCCCTTTGGGTTTCTAATAACATTATTATTTATATATTAACAGTTTATTTGTTGTATCTTATATGGAAAGTGCATTTTTTTATTAAATTTGGGGCGCTGAACAGAAAAATGACAATGAAATTATCAACTTAGTTGAAATTTTCAAGAACAAGTTTTTTTTAATTTAATTTTTAACAAAATATTAAAAAATACATATTTTTACATTTGTAGAGACACTAAATGTTTTGTCCTTTTGCTTTTCTTTCGTGAATTGTTTCTGGAGCATCTCTAACAAGAGTCCAATAGTAGTCGGCAAGCATGGAGGCATTCCACTTTCCCTGGTGTCTTTTGTTCATTGTTGATATATCCTGATAGAAGCGTTCGCCGTGTTCATCACTTATAGCTCCGCAGTTGTCAGTCCAAATGTGAGTGTAGGAAATGAATCTTGAGAGACATATTGCAATCCATTATGATCACAGCATATTTTCAACAAGAGTAACATAATTGTCAGCTTTTTATTTCCGAAGAAATTAGTGACCACGAAGCGAAAGGCATTCCAAGCATTTTTTTCAATAATAGAGTGCTGTCAAAATGTTTACCTTTCAGAATATTTCGAATCTGTGGCCCAACAAAAAAACCTTCTTTAGTTTTTGCTTCACTTAGCCTTAGGAATTTTCGACGCAGGTACTGAAAAGTTGGCCCAACTCTATTCAATGCCTTAACAAATTTTTTGATTATGCAGTGGTGGCCACAAAGTCATTTTGGGGTTTACCAATGACATATGTTGTACATTATTTTCACCCGGCTCACCAGAACAATATTCTAAATTGTCTTCTACGGAGAACAAGTGTTGGAGATCTTGTTAGTGTAGACGATAGAAATAAACTGTAGATTCCTTCTCACAGAGATTCCAATATTTTAATCTTGATGCCACTAGTTCTACCAGATTTTCTGTCAAGTTTAGATCACGAAATGGATCATTGAGTTCAGACTGATTGATTAGGTTCTAAAGGCGTTTTACCAAGGTCTGGATTGTCAATTTTTTTGCAATTGTAAATTTTCTTCGCCACGATTTTCTGTACGTAAAGTCCAATTTTGAAGTATTGCTGGGATTGAAAGCTCGTTGCTGTGTTGAACAGGTCTGTTAGCTGAAGGGGAATTGGGATAATTAATGATCTTCTCCATATTGCTTGTTATCCTAATAATTTCTGTAATGCAGAAATAACAATGCGTGGAGTAGTCCTTTGCTTCCCTCCATACCATTGAAATTACAAATGGCGTATGTCTCAACTTTAAGTCAACCGCTAAGTAATGTTACACAATTCACACAGCAAATATGGGGGCCTAAGATTTGTCCTGATCACTGATTTGATACCGGAAATAAAGTTCATATGCCTTTTTGATCAAGGGAGTAATGTTCCTTTTTTGGAACTTCAAAGGTAGTTCGCCACAGAGACAACAGAAACTGTTTGGATGGTTTTCACAATTTCGTCGCCTTTTACGGAATCTGTTCATACAAAAATCAACATTTAGAAGTAAGTAACGACGACGACTAGTTCACTGTAAATTAATATAAACACCTTTCTAACTCGACAAGCTATTCTAAACTAAACTGAAATAACTCATGTAAAGGAGGTGCCAAGCCCATTAAGTTTGCTAGACTTGTTTGGACAAGTCTGGTGTATATTTGACATCTTTATTGAATATCATACAATATTAGCGATAACTTTAATGTTAAAAAACGTAAACAAATAGAGCTATATAAAAGACACCTTTTTGTCTGTAAAATATATATTTCTTTAATATACAGTGTGACCAGTAAAGTCCGCATCATATGAGATTTTTTTATTAATAGTCTTATTTGAAATTTGACTTTGGAATCAATTTCTGCTTCTATCGAAATGAAAATTAATCAAAAAAATAATAGCCTCGCATTATCTGGCAAATATTAAATTTTTTCTGAAAAAAAAATGATTACTTTTAGACACAAACTACGTTTTCAAAAATAGTTATTTTATAAAGTTCAGGGTGAAAAACAAATAAATTTTGCATCACATGTGACCAACTTTCAATAGCAATATTTGGATTTTGTAGAAAAATGCACATCTAATATCGCTCTATTTTAAACAAAATATATCTAGAATGAAGCATTGTCAAAACCAAGAAGTTTTGTATAGATTGCGTTGAGTCTTATTTTGCAACAGTGGTGCAATTTACAAAAAAAATAGGCAAAAAATCTAAATTATCTTATACAACATGGGCTAAAAATTATATTTAGAAAAACTTTTTCCAATAACTTTTTTCGATGTTTTGAGATATAACTCCACTTTTGTTTTTTTTTGGAAAAAAATTAAAATTTGACAGATAATGCAAATCACGTGACTCCTATTTTTTCGGTTAATTTTCATTTCGATCGAAGCAGTAATTGTGGCCAAAGTAAAATTTTGAATCAAGTTATTAATAAAAAAAATCCGATATAATGTGGACTTTACTGGTCACACCAGGGGCGGATCCAGTCTCTCTCTTTGGGGGGGGGGGGCGGTGACATCACAAAAGTACATTATGGCAAGCGAAAGCAAGTTGTCGACGGGGGGGGGGGGGGACCGGAGACATTCCCATTTCTAGTGTTAATGGCAGGGTCGTGCCTATTTTTCTTAATTTGAAGCTCTTTCTTCCTAGTATAAGAGGCAGAATCGGGTCTATTTTCCTGAACTCAAAGTTATTGGGGGGCAGCTATCGCAAGAAAAACAAGTTGTCAACGGGGAGGAAGTGTCAGCAGCATACACATTCCTAATATAAAAGGCAGAATCGGTTCTATTTTCCTGAACTCAGAGCTCTTGGGAGGGGGGGGGGGGGGCGATCGCAAGTATACACATTCCTATACTCTATTCAAGAACTAGAGAGAGTAATAAACCTGATACCGAAATCCCCAACGTACTTGCTCCAGTACCGCAGGTAACGGATGACTGCCGTAAATCTAATTATATTTAAATATTATAGGCTTTTATAAATTTACTGCAATAATAAAACCTTATAGTTCATTTTTATTCATGTCAGTGAGAAAAGTACACCTTACAGTGTGTCCTTAGTGATTTATCTTGTTTGTGCTTTTTTTATATATTATTTGAGATTAGTAAGATACCGAAAAAATATGGCATCCACTTATATATTTATTCCAAAATCGTTAAACCAAGGAATTTTTCCTCAATGAAAAACTTATTACGATGAATGGTTATGATTTCCTAAGATATCAATATCTAAATAATAATGTTAAAAGCTCTATTGAGATGTGTTCCAACATGACAGGAAAATCTACTATGTACCGAATACTGAATGAGAAAAAACGACTGGAATGTTTCGTACTCCCCCATTCGATCACAGGCAGATGAAAAACCTCGTTGGAAGAAGAGATGAAAACTGCAATAAAATCAGTCGTACATACATAAAATCAATGAAGATCGGGAATTACCTGCAATTAAAAGAACTGAGCTCTAGAAATTGCTCAGAGAACTTAATTTTTGATGGAAAAAACCAGATAGGAAATCTGTTCTTATAGATCGTCCGGAAACTGTCCGTTGGAGAAGGAAATATCTCTCTCAAGTAAAAGGTAGAGTTGCTAGAAATAACACAACTTACAAAATTAGTAATTTAACGGAACTTTTGAAAGATTTTTTTGAATAAAGTTACTGCGGAAAATTGGGAAAAATCCATATGATAAAAGAATAAAACAAAATGTGGAAACTCAATTAATTGAGCGACGATAACTTCACTGAATTTAATTACGAATTAGATACGTAATATTTACCAGTGAAACACAATTTGTTTTTGTTGTATTTTATTGTTTAATGTTGTTTATATATTTTTTTTATTTTTTTATATATTTTTATTTTAGTGTGTCCCATTCTTTAATTTTATATATGTTTAATTCCAATTAGCCATAATTTCTTTATTATTTTATTATTATATTTGTGTATTTTTCTTAAGCGTGTAGAATTAACACGTTTATTTTATTTTTTTAAGCCTATCGGATATTTCATATAATAAAGGAAATTAAATTAAGATGCCAGTGCAATAGAAATAAAAATAAGTAGACCTAATTTTAACTGTAACATATAAAAATTAATTTCATTTGAATCCCTTTTTAATGTTTAATTTAAGAAATAAATAAACTGAAACGTCAAATTTCCCAAAAATATTTATAATTAATAATAAAAAGACCGATAGCCCCCAAAAAAAGTTTTAATATTATATGGGCGAATTAATTTCTTTTCTTTTTGACAATGAGTATTTTGTAAGTATTTAAATTGTAACTTCGAATTTTTCGAAAGAATAAGGCTACGTTTTATTCTGAATGTGCCTAAAACGGTTTTTATGCCAAAATTAAAAATAATAAAAATACAGTTGTGATTTGCGTTAAATATGTCAAAATTATCTGTATTTTGTACTGTATGTGAATTATTAAGAAATCATAAGAAATAAAATAATAATATGAAAACTAATCTATCTAACAGATTTTGTCCAAGACACCGAACTAAAGAACACAGGTAGTTTGCGAAGGAAAAAGGGTAAAAAATGATTTATTACTCTCTCTAGTCCTTGAATTAACTATAGTATAAGAGGTAAAATCGGGTATATTTTCCTGAACTCAAAGCTCTTGGGGGGGGGGGGAGGCGATCGCCCCCACCGCCCCCCCTTGGATCCGCGCCTGGGTCACACTATATATAAATTTACAAAAAGAACTGAGCCTGATGAGCAACTTTTTTGGTTTTATTCGGCTTTAGTATAGCACGATACATAAGAAACAGCTGCAGTTATGCATTTACTGTAGACCAATGTAATTGTTTGGCTACAATTTTCCTTAGATTTCTTTAAATCTAATTAAAGCCAACTTTCCTATTTTCCAGTTGTATTTAAAAATCGGAACTTTCTGTCGACTTGCACTAGAAACAGGATCATTTTGAGGAAGAGGTAACAAAAACTTAACAAAATATGTTGGTATAAAATTATGTTACTTTAACCTGCCTTTTGGATTTATGGTTCAAAGTATAGTCCAACACAATAAAGTTGGTATGAGATAAAAGAAAATTCAACCATAAAAATAGCAACTTTACCGGCCAGGCCATAGGCGTGCGAAAAAACGTCATGTTAATTTTGTCTCTTTCTTCTTCACTTTCATTTTCTAGGCCCCCCTTTTCTGTATCTCGTCAATGTATTGATCTATCTCTGTTTCTCGCTTCTATTTTAATAACATATTCACATACATCTGACTAGATTGAATTTATAGCTTCATTTGTTAAATGAAATAATTGTTTGATAGTAAATTCTCCTTTAGTGTTGCGGTTTCCTATGTACATTTTCATTTGGTACCATATTAATTCAGTTGGATTGTAGGATGATGTGCGAAATGAAGTCTGTTCCACGCGTTTACTTAAATTATCAATTTTATAATTTTTTTTATCTGGCGAGAGTTTACGGAGAGAAATTAATTGAGAAAATTTCATTTTTTTAAACTAAGGATCATGCGAAATATCTTTTTTATTTAACCAGGAGACACTACCTTTTATGAATGAACATTTAGTTGGAGATTTGCTTGCAAGGGAATGTAAAACAATAATGTTATTTGGCGGAATATTTGGCAATAACTTTTTATTGAGCCATTTAGTAACATGTTATTGATCCATTTGACTATGTTAATTACCACTTGTTTATTCTGCTTTAAAAATTAAACTTCCATTGCAGTCGGCGTGTCATACTCATGTTGCTTTAACTCCAAAAATCTGTTCACTTTCCCATAATTTTTTTTGATCTAGACCATTATCAACTCATTTTTTACCTATACAAATTATGTGAATATATTATATATTTCTTAAATCTTAGTTGTAAAATATTAGGGTTTTCCATAAATATTTTTTTTATCTTGACCTTTCCGCCAATAAAAACCATTTGCTTCTAAAAGTCTTCGTAGCTACTCTATACTATGTGACAAACTCATTTCATCCTTAAGTTTTACTTAACGTTTTGTGTATTAGGATACAACATTAAACTTTAACTCAAATTTTCCAGTCCTTTGCTTAATTCAGCATTATACATACCTTTAAGATCTGAGAGAGATTTTTTAGGGTTAGATAATTTTTTTTTGTATATACATGTATATAGAAAAGCTTTAGCAGTTCTAGATGACACAATTAACTAAAAATATTTATTTTCAGCTTACTCATCACAAATACATATAACGTTTGCGACAATGTCTCTCGCTTGGTTTGTAATTGTCTTGCCGCATTTACATCCATTTATTTTGAATAAACCTACCCACACACTCCCACTGTTTAATCTTAATATCGACTATCCGAAGCAACGAAGTTCTCTGTAATTTAGGTACCTGAATATATTTTTCAAAATTTAATAAATTCTAGGAATGTAAATTTCTTTATAAACCCTAAATTGTGGGAAAATTCATTAAGTAATAAATAGATTTAAATAAAATTTGGAAGATATTTGCTTAAAATGTGAAAAAATATAATATAAAGGTCTTCAGGGAGATATCTGATAACAGTGTACATAGCTAGCTTACCAACTCTGCTGTGTTTAAGTACATCAAAAGTATTGAACACATAACTCAAAGTAGATCTTGAAAGTATTGAACACATAAACTTTTTCTTTAAATCTGTTAAATACATGTTATAAAAATAAAGTATTGAAATGTTTTTTAAATATTCAAATGTCAAATGTTTGCCCCTATCGTCTTGTATCTTGTTGTATATTTTTAATCTATATCTATAATTATGGTCAAAAATGAAGATGAGGCTGCTTGAAGACATCAAAGAGAAAGCTAAATTATTTGCTCTTGATCTGCACTGAGAGAACAAAAGAATGAATATAGCAGGAAAAAGATCGAGCCACCTCAGATTCGTAGACGATATAGTTGTTTTTGCCACAGACAATGTGGAACTAAGTGACATACTTAAAGCAAGGAAGTTCGGCCGAGAAATGAACGTCACAAAAACCAAATTCATTACAAACATAGAAACGATAAATATATTGTAGATGGACACTAAATAGGAAAGATTAATTCATATATTTATCCAGATCAAGAAAAAACAATGACAAATAATAACCAAGAGCTCAAAATAAACTATGGAATATGTTTGGTAAAGTGAAACGCGTTTTCAATTCCAATCTTCCACTAAAACTAAATACCAAAGTATACATAGAATGCTTTCTCTCAGTAACAGCATTTGGCAACGAAATATAGGTTCTAATAAGAAAATAAATGGAAATGGCACCAAAAATCGATCGAATGAAGAATGCTAATAATAACACTTAGATCATAAAATCAATGAGCGGATAAATAAAACTAGATTATAGCAAGACGAATATGTGCTCCAAAATGGAACCGGTCGAAGCATGTTGCTAGGAACTCAAATAACTGGAGCGGAAAAATAGTAAGATGAAGACTATGGGAAGTATAAGAAGCACCGGCAGACTACAACAATGAAGGTACGACAATATAAAAAAACACAGGACAGGGATAGCTGGAAAAATATTAGAGGAGCTTATTTTCAAAAGATTTAAAATGGGTAGGTAGAAGAAGAAGAGGTCAAAGTAATAATTTCTCTTAGTTTTACCCTTTATTACTGTATTTTTAATTATTTTAAAGTTTTATATTAAATTCAGATTATGGTGTTGGGCTAGTCACCCTCTTTTATAAAGTTTCTGTTTTTCCAGAAAGATTTTATTCTTCTGAATAAAATACATTTTCAATAGATTATTTAGGTCCATTATGATGCCTAAAGGTTTATTTCAAAGTCATCTCAAAACCTGCATAATGGAGTTTAATTTTCCATAAAATATCCACACAAATATCAGTCCCTATTAGGTAATACGAAAAACAATTTCACATCTTTATTTAAACCCTCATGTTCGACAGTCTATAGAATTATTATCAAACATCTAAAACAATAGTGCCCTTACATGTAACCATGACAAGAAGCATTTAACTGTATTTTATGTATATCTTACTAAGTATAAACTGGCTAAAACATTATTCATGTAAATTTTAGATATTTCTTGTGACTTTTCTTTCCCTATATGAATAAGATCTTCTGTTTTTTTTTCAGTCAAGTTTTACCATCTTCACTCATTATATATATGAAACAAAATAATTTATGTGTTTTGTCATACCCACACAACAACCATTCTTATCAATATATTTTTATTCAATTCGCGACAGGAGGACTGTCCCCACTTAACTCCGAATTATTTAAGAAAGTAACTCTGTTCGTAGTCATAGCGATAAACAAAACCAAGTTTAGTAAAAAAAAACATACACCACACAAAAAAAATTTGAAAATAGCTATGTAAATAAAAAATAAATAGCTAAAACTAAATTTAAAACATTTTTTTAGAACCACCAATAAAGCTATATGTGCTTTCTGGGATTGTAAACGAGCCTTTGAGTGCATAAGGGTGCTGATACTTAGACTGTTATTTTGGATATACATCGTGGGTATCCGTCCCATGATTACGTACGCCGCTATTGTATGGTGGCCTACTACAACAAGGCGCAACACCGTCTTCAACTTAACAAAGTTTAAATAATGGCTTGTGTGGGAAAAATGAGTACGATGAGGACTGTCCCCACTAGGGATCTGGAGATCCTGGTGAGCCTACCTCCTTCTCACTTATACATAGCGAACAAGGCTCTGAAGGCAACATATTGTCTCAGTTGCCTAGGACATCTCAGAACTTGAATATGTGGCTACTCAAGTATCTGGGAAAGTATGTTGAAGAAATGTCCATCACTTCCCATGGAACGATTACGTGGCGCCATTCTTGAAACTCAACCATTCTCTTGAGATACTTTTTTCATGTGGAAAGGACTAGGAGAAGGCGCAAAATCTTTCGAGAAATGGATCCTGGTAGTTTACAGATGGATCTCGACAAGCTGAAAGAGCTGGAGTTGGAGTGTTCGGTAGAAACACTGATGTCAGAGAGTTTTGTATTCTCGGATGTTTTCTACAACGTAAATTTATACTATGTATATATATATATATATATATATATATATATATATATATATATATATATATATATACAGTATGGCTATCGCTGTGAGTGGGACATAAACAGGAGTAGGGTAATAAACATATGCTCAGACAGTTGGTCTGCGCTAATGACACTGAAGTCTAGTATCGTAACTTCACGACTAGAGTGCAAAGAAGTACTGAACAGTCTGACAAGGAACGGTTACAAGATCAGATTCGTGTTGATCCCGGGTCACTTGGATATACACGGAAAAGAGGAAGCGAACCATTTGGAAAATATATACATGGATCTAGTGCACGACGTACTAGCAAGCTTCTCTTCCTAGGAACGAAAGAGGAGTGAATTGTGGTGGGACTGTTGAAAGGACATTGTCACCTGAGGAGCCATCGTCATAAGATTGGTGTCGCAGATGACACGACGTATAATGGTGTAAAAACTGTAAACCAAGTCCTCAGAGAGTGTCCAGCACTCAATGGACTGAGACTGAGACATTTCGGAGATACAATTTTGTTACCTAAGACAGTAGACAAGTTGAATTAATGAGGCTGCTTGGATCCACAAAGACGATCGGCCTCGAATGACCTGCAGCTATGGTGGGATGTAAAGGATCTCGAGGCCTAGGCATTGATGAGCAAGTATCATTACTTTTTGTTTCCTCCTTTATACATCATTTCAGTCGTTTAGAGCTTGACTCAAATTTATTTTAACTTTAAATATAGCGATATATGAATATACATGGCCTCATTTTTCTTATTCACCTTGTAATCTCTTTAGACCTTTGTCTTGTCACTATGCCGCTTATCACAAATTAGTAAAGTGGAATACAGTTAAATTAAGAATAAAGATAACATGGAAAAGAGGCAGCTTAAAGTAAAAAAAAAAAATTAACTAATGTTACGGCACATTGCACTGAGGCACTACCTTTTGAGCAGCCACTGACTAACCTTTTTTTTAAGTAAAATTTTTCGAATCTGTATAAATTTCTTATTTTTAGAATATTACTATACTTTTGTCTTTATTGAACACACTTTTCCCTGAAACTAAATATAATAAAATTTTGACTGGTTATTCGCTCCATATTTTTCACCAGCTGAATATAGGTGAACAAGGGCTTTATCAAACTGTGATTTTTCATTTTTCAGATAAAATATTTAAACCAATATATATTGTAGAAAGTAATATAAAAGCTAGGCCCCGTCGTTTTTTTCCCGTAGGATCATTTTACACTTTATTAATATATTATTTTTTCTGTTAAAAGCATTATACAAATATTTTATTACATCATGCTATTTGGCGTGTGTGTGTGTGTATTTTATGGTTTGTGCTGTTCTGCAATGCAATTAGATATTAAAATAATATTAATTTTCTATCAGAATATTAATATTTTTCTACCAAAATATTAATTATAAAGTAAGTCTGGTCTTTGCAATCACCAGAAGATGCTCAACGTAGTTATATTGTCACGGCTTAAATTATAGCTCAAGCTTACTATGGTTAATTTTATTAATTTTCCCTTTTTTTCAAGTATCTCTTATAAATTCCTTTAAATAAAAACATAACGTTTGTCGCTGAAGTTAAATTTTTTTGATTGGTTATACTATGAACACCTTAGTTCAACTTTCTTACTAATTTAACTACTAGCTCGGTTATTTTTATCATTCTGAATTTTGCCTATATTCGTACACTACAGAGTATCGTTATAAATTACATTTGATTATCAGTTTGACCATTATTTTGGTTGTTTTGCTTGGTATTTATTAAACTATGGTGGCTATTTTTATATTTAAAAAAAATTCAAAATTCAAAATTTTATTTACCCAAGAGATCAAAAAGGGATAGGGACAACTCAGGAATCAATATAAACATAAAAACATACATGTAACAAAAAAATAAACTAAGTACACAATATTCTTTTTTTATTTTATTAATTACATTCTCTTCTCAAAGTATCTGGAAGGTGATGATATAGTTTGCAACCCATATAAGTCGATTTTTTTTCATAAAGTGCAGTGCGGTGTTTGGGAACTTTCAAGAAACCTCCATTTCTGGTGCTTATTGCTGTACTGATGATAATTGTAATTCAGCTCAAATTGATTAATATGTCGTTTAATATACAAAATATATTTATATATGTATATACTAGGAAAGGAAGATCTTTATATTCCCTAAAATAGAGTCTACAGAACTGAACAACACTAAGACTAAATATAACTTTTTTTGTCCAATAATTACTTTGTAAGCATTTGTGGCTAATCCCCACAAGAAAATATTATAACTAATATGTGAATTAAAAATAGCAAAATATATATTCAACAAGTGCTTCATATCTAAAACTGATTTTAGCTGCAAAATGGCGTAGTAACCTTGATTTATTTTTTGACTTACGTAATCCACATTTGTATTCTTGAACATGTCATCAATAGATGTCCGCAAAAATTTCCTAGAAGTTGACAGTTTAACAGCATAATCTTTGACTTTAATTATAACGTTAGTTTCAATTTTTTCCATTGATAAAACTGCATGCAAACTGTTTCTTTCGGGTTTACAATAAGTCGATTTTTCGCGCACCAGTCAGCGAAATTCCTTGCTTGTTTAAACAATCTTGCAGCTCATCAGGGCTGTCAGCTTTTACCGCAAGTAAAGTTTCATCGGCATATATGCAATGTTATGCAATTGATATTAGTATGATCAGGAAGGATGTTAATAAATAAAAGATTAGTGGACCTAAGACTGACCCCTGGAGAGCCCCAAGATCAACACTGTACAAATCTGAATTAGTATCAATGATTTTTATATATATTTTCCTGCATTGAAGACTGAAAGTCATGATAGAAAATTACGTTTGAAATCTTGAGAATTCCATTGAAAGGTAGAAAAAAAGTGCGCCGACATTTTTTCCTTTATCAAGAGCTTCATACACAGAATCCATGAAGTTGCATTTCCTATCGACCTCCCAGGAAAAAAAAAAACGTTTTGTTTATTAGTGACAATGTTATATTCCTTTAATAAATGCATCATTTGATTATAAACGCATTTCTCATTAACTCTATCCAAAACCGTTGAAATAGTTGTAGGTCGGTAGTTGTCAATCATAAACGGATCATTTTCTTTTAATATTGGCGTAACTGAGCCTATATTCAATTCTTCTCTCTACAGAAAGATTTATTATATAAGTCGAAAAACAATCTACACCGACAGAGTTGGTGTGTTTCAAATTCGCGATGATTTTAATAATATCATCTACAGTGATAGGTGAAAAAAGAATGTATGGTTGAGAAGTGTGACAGCACACGAATTAACATCGCTTAAGGCGTTATTAAAGTGAAGGGATAGACTTTTACTAGCAATATTCGAAAAATATTCTGCGAATTCATTTCCTAAAATTTGTTTATTACTAATACTCCATGGAAAATAGACTTGCGTCAGTAACAAAAATGTAATATTGTATGATTTTCTCTATAATTTTTTATAAAAATTTTGTTAATAAACAAATTAATAATTAATATGACTAAACACATTGTTACTATCATATAAATTAATAAAACATCAATAATATAAATATTACTTGTGATGCATAAGTTTCCTTGGAGAGCGCCTGAATTACGGCAACCCGCCGACAGCGGCCTGCAGCAACTATTTTTGATTAGATTCGGCCTAATTTCCGAACGTTCATAGGTAAAATACAAGTATTAAAAAGCATCTTCTGCAAATTTGAGCCCTTAATATTCATTTGCCACGCCATTATGAATTTAAAAAAAAAAAGTTTTTTTCACCGAAAATGCAATGCAAACATTAAAAAATTTTTATCTCCATCCGGTAAAAAATTATAGCAATTTTTTTTTGGTGCATAAATTGGTTTTTGCAAAATTTCTCAGGACACGATTAATTTTTTTTTAATATATCTTTAAAATATAGAACAATACAAACAATTTCCATTAAAATTGAGCATTGTATCTTAATTAGGAAAGCGGAAAATTGAGGTTGAATTTTCAACTTTGACATCGAATTTCTCGGAAAATAAAAAACTCACAGATTCGGGGTTTGACATACTTTTTCAGAATGAGTATCTATATTTATGTTAAGTTTTAAATCGGTAATTTGTTAATAAATATCTTTTTTTTTAAACAAAAATTGTAAATTTTGTCGAAAAAAAAATATATCTCGATAACTAGTGGCGCCACCTATAACTTACATCATATGGATCGATAGGTTTTTTAATTCTCTACAACTTTTGCTTAAAACATTTTTCGACACAAATTTTACTTTTCGAGATAAAGTCAAAAAACCGAAAATCGTGACAATTTTTGGTCTGCCACTTTTTTGTACAGATCTTTCAGAGTTATCATCGAGATATGTTCTATAGGATGCTGAAAGAAACACATTCTAGTAAAAAAAAACCAAAGCTACATTTTTGTTAACAAAACAGCTCTTTTTTGATTTTAATTTCTATGGAGTATAACAATGGTATTGTTGTTTATTTTAAGTGTTATTTCTTCTGTCGCCCTACACTTTCCTGTTTTTTTACGCACCAAATTCCATACATCTTTTGGCTTTAGGGTAGGACTTAAGTTGTTAAGCCGATCCTGAAAATAGCTTTTTTTTTGTGTATTACAAATTTCTGTCCTATATTGCCTCTTAAAGTTTTTATATTGTTCTCTAATGGCATTATTATTTATTTTTGTACTCAGCCAAAATAAATCCTTTACCTATCTACCCATCTCTTTAATTTCATCGGAAATTTAGTTATGACTTTCTGTAGGTGATCCACAATTTCTTTGGATAATTTCAAGAAAGCGTATTTAAGAACTATACCGGGTGTCAACGAATCTATTAGACAAGTTATAATTTCTAGAGTATTATGTGTATCAAAATGAGAATTGGTACAGGTAAATGGTATGTGAAGGGGAGAGTTTTCGCATATTTTCCACTTTCCGGCCACTTCCGGTTTCACCGGAAATGGCCCAGGTTTTGAATTTTTAAATAGAATACTCTGTATATTTTAACATTTTTGGATTTTTGAGACAATTCTAGATCAGAATGTAACATTTTAAAAACTTTTTACGTCTACTTCATTTTTTTAGAGCCACTTTTGAAATTGCATCTAGGTGGCCATGATCGGACGCAAACTAATCTAAGGGCCTTACGTGATGTCAAAAAAATACAATCGCAAAGTTGATGAAAGACAGGAATAAGACAAGTTAACAAAATTACGTTTTCATTTCTAACTATTAATTTTCAAATGGCGACCCCTTTTTGACAACTACTTTTCGAAAAAAGCATTCTTTGACGAATCTAACGGTACTAATTTATTTGCCATTGGATTAGACATAAGAACAGAAATTAAATATTATTAAGCAAAATACTGGATAATTTATTTACTTATGACAAGTGAACCATGGACAGCCATGATGCATAATAATTTGCAACTGTTTTTATCAAGTCTTCTTTGGAAAACAAAGTACTCACTTAAGCAGATAATGACAGTGACATACGCTCTAAGAACAGACGTAAAAGTTTCTTAATTTTCGTTAAGTTTAGTTTAAATTTTCGTTAAAATAATGTATACTCAAAGTGAAAAAGTGGATATGTTATTAATATTTGGAGAGTGTCATAGAAATTCAAGGAATGCTGCCGAGTTGTATGTTCATAGATATCCGAATCGGCAACATCCAGCCCATCAGTATTTTCCCTATGTCGAGACTCGTTTTAGGCAAATAGAAAATCAAGAGGCGAAACAGAGGTTTATCATAAATGAAGAGACTGAGATTAACGTACTTGCTATGGTTGAGGTTGATAAAACAGTTTCGTTAAGAAAAATTAGTCAAGAACTGCAGATAAGTTATGAATCAGCAAGAAAAATCCTGAAAAAGCATGGATATCGAGCATTTAAATATCAGTTACATTAACATTTGTATACTGAGGATGGCGATAGACGGGTAGTGTTTTGTGATTGGCTGCTTCAAAATCATAGAGTTAACCCAAATTTTATCGATTTTATTCTATTTTCCGACGAATCCCGATTTACAAATAATGGTATGTTCAATAAGCAAAATACTCGGTACTGGGCCCAACAAAATCAACATGAAATGAGAGAGGGCAATTTTCAAGAAAGATTTGGAGTCAATGTCTGGGCTGGTATCGTTAGAAACAGAATAATTGGGCCAATATTGTTTCAAGGTCAGTTAACAGGGGTTAGATACTTAGGTTTTCTTCAAAATGAAATCGAAAATGATCTTAATGATATACCTTTAGCAGTTTTACGGCGAATTTACTTTTAACAAGATGGAGCACCGCCTCACACTACTAGAGAAGTTCTTAATTATTTAATAGAGCATTTTAATAATCGAATTATTGCAACCAATGGTCCGGTACGGTGGTCAGCCCGCTCACCGGATCTTACTGTGCTCGATTTCTTTGTCTGGGGATATGTTAAAGAAAGGGTTTACTATGGAGCAGCCCCAGCTACTCTTGAAATATTAGAAGAAAGAATTTTACTGGCATTTAGAAGTATAACGCCCCAAATGCTACAAAACGTGTTGAGAGAAACAATTGAACGAGCTGAAATGTATCGTGAAAAAGAAGGAATGCACTTTGAACATTTACTACACTAAACTTTTTAACAAATTCAGCTACTGTACTTTCAAATATTTTAAGTGCATCGTCTAAGTTATTAGTTTATTTTGTTAGTTTTTTGTTAATTTTGTTAAATTTTTAATCCAATTCCTGTCTTTCATACTAGTCACTAAAACTTTGCGATTGTATTTTTTTGACATCACCTAAGGCCGTTAGATTAGTTTGCGTCATGGCCACCTAGATGCAATTTTAAAAGTGGCTCTAAAAAATGAAGTAGACGCAAAAAGTTTTTAAAATGTCACATTCTGATCTAGAATTGTCTCAGAAATCCAAAGATGTTAAAATATACAGGGTGTTCTATTTAAGAATTCAAAACCGGGGCCATTTCCGGTGAAACCGGAAGTGACCGGAAAGTGGAAAATATGCGAAAACTCTCCTCCTCATATAACATTTACCTGTACCAATTCTCATTTTGATACACATAATACTCTAGAAATTATGACTTGTCTAATAGATTCGTTGACACCCGGTAGGTAAATTGTATTTATATTGTTACAATATAGAGTAAAAAAAGGTTCTTCACTTAATACATTAAGACGTTGCATTAAGAGCATCTCACTGTTATTATAGTATTTCAACACTGTTACGAAAAGTTTGAATTTACTGTTACCTTTTTTTCAGATAAATCTCGGTTTCCTACTTACTATTCGAGTAAGATTCTTCTTTTTATTCTTTCTTATGGTAGTTTTCTTGAAATTATTTTAAATAATTCCGTAGATTTTGTTTATATTATTCTTAGGTTAAGGTCATATGTTGCTTTCAAATTTATATAGACGGGTTACCTTACACCACTCATCAAAGTCTTTTTTATATTTTTTGTCTAGAATTTCGCTAAGGCAAGTTAAAATAAACTTGCGTTAGCGAAATTCTAATCTATGGGGTCCCAAACTTTCGGGGAATTCATTACTTTACTTAAAATGTATTTTTTAATTAAAAATAACTAATACTTAATGTTAATAATTAATGAATTGGCTTATTTAACAAATTTATTTCAGTATTGTAGTCCAAGATCATTTTTGAGCTTTAATTTCTTTCAAACGTGTTTAAATTTTGAACGCCTTCCAAAGAGGTAGCGCTATGTGCATGCATGGGTCTTTGGTAAAGTCGAGGCCATATGCCTTGACTTTCATTGTTCCTGTTTAATTCGGCTAAAGAAACTGTAGACTTTTTCATTTCATTCTATTTTAACTAGCCTCTGGGATTTTGGTCTGGAAAATGGTTTATTATCCTGGTAATTGAGTTTAGTTAGTTTACATCTTTCGCCGGCTTGGGGTTTTTGAATTATTTTTTAGCGATATAAACCTGGAGACAGGAATTGTAGCAGTTCTGTATATTTCAGCGAAGGAATTCTGTTGAACACCAACAACATAAGGGTCCTCCCTACTGATATCCACCTTACTAGTTTCCTTCCTGCTGAAATATTTTTACTCTTTTCGTTTATGGTTTGCATTTACCTTTTTGATAAGAACATTCAGTTATCAGTGGATGTTTCACTAGAACCTACTCATTTGACTACAATTGCAGCCTGATTTGTTCGAGACGACGCAGCTAGCAGTCTCCGATTAGATTAACAAGCAAATTTGTTTTATTTTTTTTTGTATCTTAATGATAACAATCAATTCATTTTGTAAATTGATGAATTTCATTTCTTTATTTTTTTTGCATGACGTTGTGCACTATTCCGGCGTTCTATCCCATAATCATGGGTTATGTTTTAGTGCCAGTAGATACTAGAATGTATTACAAGTTAAATTTTATTTGATCTATTTTTTTATTGTTCAACATATAGTCGTTATTATTTATTCAAATTATTTTACCTTTAATTAATTTTTCTTTTTTTTTTTCAACTCTGAATTAACTTGTAATTTTTTTTTGTTTAAAGAAGAAAATTTTGTAAAATCGTAAGATTATTTGAACATGATAATTTTATTCAATTTTATTCTTAGCATACCTAGCTTTATGCTAGGCAAACAACAATAGCTATCTAAGGATTTTTTTTTAATATTTATTTTTTAGTTTTATTTGTCCCACACGTTCACTTGCGCATATTTTTTTGTACTTACTTATCTATAGAAGTAAAGTTGAAAGCTAGTTCCTAACGACATCGCGGAAGGTTTCTGCATTCAACCTAGTTACAGATGCAGTAGCGCCCTGAATAACTCATCGGTAATCTCGTGCATAGGGGATAGTTTGGCATTTTTGCTCGTTGGCGCGGTTGCTAGTCTTCAACTGATCTCTGGTAATTTTGCTTTAGTTTTTATTAATTTATAATCGAATTTTTTTTCACTTAATTGTGATATTTTCGCATGAAATACCAGCGTAGCAATATCTATTTAGACTTATTTATTAACTCTTCGAATATCACGAAACCGTGCTTGATCCTCTTAATATATATCGTTAAGCTCAATAAATAAAGGCAAACAACCGAGTATATAGGAATTTTATAAACCGAGGAATGCAATTAAAAAGAATATGCAACCCCCTACGATGATCCAATTTATCTTGCTCGGCTTGAATTCTCCGCAAAGTTCATAAGTTTATTGACCTTTATTTTTAAAAAGAAGTACAAAGAAGAGCTGATGAATCTGAAAATATTTCAAATAGCAGTGGGTTTTAAATTACACCATTATAAAAATGATTGTGTGAGTGTGTTTGTCCTGGAGGCTTCGGGGTAAAGTATCAAATTTAAATTTAATAAAGTATTGTTACCCCCAACAATTTTGTGGTGAAGTGGAAATTGTTAAAGCTGAGCGGTATAGAATGTTATAAAAATATAGTACAGGTTTAACAGTCAGAATTCGAATAAAAAGAAAATTAAATTAATGGTCAAAAGTTATCATTCAATTCAATGGAAGAAAAAGTGAAGTGAAGATATACATTTAAAGTTTTATACAATTAAAAGTTCTAATATATTTTTAAAAATAGTTTAAAAATATTCAATCAAATCAGAAATAATATTTTGGATGATCTATTGTTCTATTTTCCATCATTTCATTTCTTACAAGTGAAACGATAAAATTAATTTATGTTTATGTTTCTTCCTCACTCGACTGTCAAAAATTAAATGCAATTAGTTTATTTCTTGTTCGTTTCATTGTATTCTCTCACTGTACTAGTTTTTAACTGTTGAAGGTCCCGTTAGTGGAGTTGTAACAAACAAAGAGCAAAATTCACAGAAAATATCGGCCTATTTAAAATAACCATTACGAGGTATGTCAACAGGATATTATACCTGCCAATATCTGTTGGCAAATTGTAAAATATCAATAATTAAATGACATCTATACATCGTGTTCAAAAATTGTGTGAAACCCTCGTGTTGATTCCGTAAATACTAAATTTAGGAAAAAATAACCTAAAAGTTGTAGGGAATTGAACGGAGACTCTAAACATGATCTTGTTAGCGACTTTGATCTTGAACTTTAAGGTTATTTGAAGGTCATTTATAGCATTTTAAATGGAAAACCCTACCGTTGATTTTGAAAATGGAAAGAAAATTTTAAAATAGAATATGACCTTGGCGATGAGGTCAAAGGCAAATTTTAAGGTTAGGACAAGGTTAAATGGAACTCCTCCCAATAATATCGTCAAATCTCAGATTTCAGGTCACAGATCTTGTCTTAATTGGCTACATATTAATACCAATTCGTACTTGTAATCTTCTTGGTTTGCTTAATTGCGGGTTTTTGAGAGCCCGTTAATGGTGATTCTTTTTATTATTATTATTGTAAGCTCCGCAGTTACTGACTGATATGTGTTTCATCTATCCATAGAACTTTAACGAAAAATGCGAGCTTTTTTAGACATGTACCAAGAAACCTTAAAAAAAAAACAACTCTCCTATCGAACTCACCGTCCTGAAGTCCTTGTACAAGTGTTGGTTTAACATGAATAGTTTTTATTGTATATATATACACATATATATATATATATATATATATATATATATATATATATATATATATATATATATATATATATATACATATCTGTCTGTCTCTAATCAAAAATTTGGTAGATGTAAGTATCTAGTGGTAGTCTACTTAATGTATAATAAAAGAGGATATTTTCATCATTTACGTTGTTTTTACATTAGATATGTTTTTTTACTATGAGAATAAACAATTTTTATTTTTAATTTCTACCATCCTAAAAAACTAACTAACTAAATCAAGTAATATCAATCTTACTTCCGATTATACATGCGTATTTAATATTCATATTGATGCCGAATCCAAATAACAGTATCGTACAGCAGTTGCAGGTCATTCGTCATCTCGCATTGCTGTCGAGTAAATAACACTACAGTGAAAAACTACCTTGAAAAATCATGACAATTCATAAATTATTATCTCTGCCTAACTAGTTATCAACAATTTGCTATATCGCCCAACTCTGCTTTAACGCAATAATTGTACTCAATCCGTGTCCAGACGAAAATTGATGGAAAGACACTCTATTCGCCCAATAAAGACATTTGGTTTTGGCGGGAACACTTTTTGTCGCAGCGTGTTAATCTGTACTCTATATAACCAAAAAAATATATATAGAGATATTCTCTCTATCCTTATTTATTTATAAAATTTGTATTTTCTTTACCATTACTGATTCATCCTATCAAATGGTTATGAAAAAATGCAATTCAAAATAAAAAGAACTATAAAATATAAATTTAGTATTTATTTTAATGCTATTTATTTAAACTTTATTTGCTGTTTATAAGTTATAAAATATATTAAGGAATTATTTGAAATCACAAAGTTAAAATACGATAAAACGAGGAGTTTTTTTAATTAAATAAAAATCAATGTTCAAACGTGTCGTTTTTCAACAAGATCAGACTTATCGCGCGATAATTAAAACCGAAATTACAGAAAAATTCTCCCTTTCTAGTGGAAAAAGTCGTAATTTTTCAATACTCTAGAAGGATGTTATGTTGGATAGTAGGGCATCATTAATTCATATATCAGAGATTTTGCCAGGATAAGTATCATCGTTTATGTTCTTCGTGTTCTTTGTGCACTTGAACTAGTTAGTTTTTAAAAAGTAAAAGACTGTAGTGGCAAAAAATATATAATATACATTTGTTTCATAAAATATTAAAGCGTCATGTTTTTTTAGAGAAACCTATAGTCGCAAATAAATATAAAATATTTAATAGTCATATTCATTAGTGTTATTTTGCTTATGACATAATTAATGAGAATCAAATGGGCGGAGGAGATATTGAGGAATTGAGTAAGGAAATCACTCAAACATTACGAATATTCCACCCAACACTGGTAGCTAACTGAAGGAAGTAAAAGTAAAATAAGACACTGCGAGAAGGGAATGCTAGACAAAATTTGATAGATTTGAAATAAATAAATAAAAATATATCTAAACTAGAGATCCTCAGAGATATAATAGAGGACAATAAAGAAATTAGAGTCTTAAGGACAAATTTAGTAATACCAGAAAGCATCTAACTCACAGATTAACAAGGTACTGTCATATTTAATAGAAATACAACGCTATGAACTTTTCATAGCACTGTTACAAAGAAAAGGTCTTTCAGAATAATTATGCGAAAATACCTGATATTCTAGATGAAGGATCTGAAGAAATAACTACATTGATGAAGCCAAAAGTCTCCAAAGCGCCAGACGAGGACCAAATAAAAACTGATGGCATTAAACTAAGTGGAAAATTCATATTGAATGAATAAATAAAAGTAGTGATACTAGGTCTTCTATGACTAGGCCTTGTTGGACCCCTTACATTTCAGCATGGCTCCAAGTAAGTCGAGGCCAAGTACCCCTCGTTAATTAAACCTGCCTGATGGCTCTAAGTGTTAATATTGTAGCCCCGAAATATCTTTGCCTCATTGTGTTGAGGATACGGCCAACAGCTTTATCTTATTTCAGACACTATCTCAACATCGGGCCAGTAATGATGCCAATCTGGTGAAGATGTTCATGCAGGTGATAATGTCCTGTCAGTAGTCTCATCATAATACCCATATTAAGTGCACTCTAAGAACTATTCAACGTTTATCACCACAAAGGAACACATTCTATCTAATAGAATAATGCCGTGATAATAATGATTCACAAAAAAAAGGATATTTTACCAATGTCGATCATGATATATCAAAATTAGATTCACATCAACACGCGGATATCCAGAGAGACTTTAGTACTTTTAACCATAAAGGTGCTTATAGAAAATTTTTTAAAATACTTTAAGCCCCTTTTGATACCAGTAATCAAATGCCATGTTATAATTGCGTTCATGAAACATATCTATGAAAATGCAACAAAATGTGTTAAACTGCATATAAACACTGACAAATTTTTAGTAGAAAGAGGGGTACAGTAGAGTTATAATGTATCACCTAAAATGTTCACAGTGCTGTTAGAGTTCACATTCAAAAAATTTCACTGCGGCAACTTGGAATTTAGCGGGAGCACTTCAACCTAACCATCATGGAGACGAACAGTAAATGCCTACACGATTCCTGCCCACAAGTGGGATGCAACATAGAATTTTCAAAATCCCACTATATGACAAATCTAGTACCAAGTGCAGATATAGATGTAGCAAATATCTATCTAAAACAAGAAACGTTAAATTAATATTTGGATCACAATACTGAAACCGGTAAAGAAGACAAAAAGTTGTTTAATATGTATGGAGACATTGATGATGAGAAAGAAAAATATGCTATTCAGGTGGCACAAAGACCTACTGAAGGATTAATATTTGGTGTAACTTTAAAAGATAATATCCCAAATGTTACATAAGGAGAACGAGAATAGACGATGCAATACAATGATCAATAAAACTGAAATGGAGCTGGGACATATCCGACAACTCATTAAAGGTGGACTAAAAAATTATTAGAATGGCTACGGAGACTAAAGCAGAGGTCGAGAGTTATCCAGATGTTGATGAATGAATGACAAAGGGGTGATGATACTAGATCATCGATGCCTAGGCTTCCATTGGGCCCTATATATCCCACCATATCTGCAGGTTATTCGAGGCCGATCGCCTTTGCGAATCCAAGCAGCCTCGTTAGTTGAACTTGCCTAACTGCTTCCGGTAATAAAACTGGATCTCCGAAATATCTCTGTCTCAGTCCGTTGAGTGCTAGGCACTCTCTGAGAACATGATCAATAGTTTCATCCTCCTTCAAACACCATTTGCATGTCGGGTTGCCTTCGACACTGATACTATGAAGATGGTCCCTAAGATGACAATGTCCTGTCAACAATCACACCACAATTCGCAGCTCTTTCCTCTCCAAGGAGAGAAGCTCCTTAGTATGCCGTGCGCTAGGCCTAATTATATGTTCCATAGCACACCTCACTCCAGGAGCTCCCCTCCAAGATTAAATAAATTTGCTTTCCAGCAACGATTTTATTTCCCTTTTGCTAATAGCAATTGGGACAGGTAATATTGGTTGGGGTCCATACGGTTCGGTCATCGAACCTAACTTTGCCAGACAGTGACTCGGGACTTACACGAGTCTGACTATGCAACCTTTACTTGTCATATCATTTAGTACATCCTTGTACTTAGACACCAGTCGCGAAGTCACGACACTGGACTTCAGTTCCAATATCGCAGCCTTACTGTTTGAGCATATATTTATTACTCTATTCCTGTCTATGTCTCTCTCACAGAGATGGGTACACTGCAGAATAGCATAAATTTCCGCTGCGAAAATTGTCGCACATTGTCTGAGAGCGTAGTACTCTCTGACTCCTGTGGTCCTGCTGAATATTCCGGCTCCAGTCCTTTCATCTTGTCGAGATCTATCAGTGTACCACCAGGATCCATTTTTCGGAAGATTTTGTTCTCTCTCCCTGTCCTCTCTACTTGGCAGAAATCTCTCCAGGGAGAGGTTGGGTTTTAAAAGCGGCGTCATGTAGTCTGTCTACATGGGGAGTGATGGACACCTTCCACCGCGCTTTCTCAGA
The DNA here is from genome assembly GCA_034092305.1 of Diaprepes abbreviatus. Taxonomy (NCBI): domain Eukaryota; kingdom Metazoa; phylum Arthropoda; class Insecta; order Coleoptera; family Curculionidae; genus Diaprepes; species Diaprepes abbreviatus. The sequence goes on from JASJET010000200.1 coordinate 10,060,862, forward strand.
CACCTGAGTCCCGTCCCAGGCAACTAAGACGATAAACAGTCTTCAGGATCTCGTTCTCTATGTATAAGTGAAAAGAACGCAGGCTCACCAGGACTTCCAGAGCCCTGATGGGAGCAGTCCTCATCGCAGTCAATATTCCCACACAAGTCATTCTCTGAACTTTGTTAAGTTGAAGAATGTGTATGCGCTTTGTTGTACTACGCCACCATACAATAGCGGCGTACGTTATCATGGGGATGAACTGATGATATAAAGAGCATTTGGGAAAACTGCATGCAGGTGACTCAGGACCACAAATATTTTAAATCTCTACGGAAGGTCTACATCCATCAGTGCACAGGTTTGGACTATTAAAGAAGAATAAAAAGATGATATATCATTATAATAATTAATATTATTCCTATATGTAAAAACTCAAACTTTTTTGGAGAAAAATTAAAGATAAAAGCTTTGAAATCGGTGAAAGCAGTAGTTGTCTCCCAATAATAAACAAAACTCTCTATTTTTAATAGTGTGGTTATAAAAAGATTCAAAACTTGGCTGCCTTGTTATTGCACTCATCAACTGAAACGCCTGTTGTCAAACTCCACTTTTCCCACTTAGACTATGTTAACAAACTAGGGATATAAGTTTTTTAAGCCATTATATTTAAAAACTGAGATACTAAATTTTAACAGATTTGTATTATGTTTGCTAAAGTTTTAGCATTAAATTAATTCAAACACAGTCGTAATTTACATTTTACTTTAATAACGATTTCATTTTGTTAGATAAAATAAAATAAATCCGTATCCACCATTTTCAGGACTAGATAATCCTGTGGTAAACAACCCCGTAAACTTACATTTCTCTACGTCTTGTCTTGCAGCTGACAGGTAGCCATTATTTAGTTGGTTTAGTTTTATTGTCTGAGGTCGCTTCTTTTTGGAACAGAGGTTTATTCAACTCGCGACAGTACAATGAAACAAATATTTCCAATTCAATTGGTCTTAAAATTTTACGAGTTGGTCAGTAAATTTAAATATTATTGCAGGATGGAGGATAAATTGTTTTTACGATTTCATTGAAAAGAGAAATGCTTTTTATAATATAATTAAATTTTGTGGAAAAATTAATGTTAAATATAATTTTTCCACAAAAAATCAAGTATACCTTATTAGGCCAGGAAGAATAAACTGATAACAGGAAAAAATGAATTTAAAATGCAAATGAAAATTTTGTTTTTAAATATTATTTTTTCTCGGAGATACAATATGACTCTCATTACAATTAATTTTGTTCGAAAAATATTTTTTAAACTATTAAGAGTGAAAAATCGGTTTTCTTAATTTAATTTGAATACTACTATTTCTACTTAAAAATATAGTAGTACAAAGTTATATGTAACAATAAATCTTTGACATACTTTTTTGCTTGTCAAAATTCGTTTGGTGGTTACCGAGATATGTGCAAAAAATTTTAAAAATTGCATTTTTATTGTTGTTAACAACTTTGTAAAAAATAACTGACAAACCCACGTACTAATACGGAATGAACTATACAAAAAAATTGGGAAAAGATGCATTTTGAGAGTTCAATAAGTTTTACACAATTGCAGTTATTTTTCCCGCTAAGCTGAGTCATTTTTTTTATGTTGTGGAAATATTTTTTGTTGAGACATATAGGAGTCATTTTGCACTAATGGCCTTTAGAAAGGATCAATCTAATTTTGTTAAATATATTGTTCAAACAAGACAATTATGGAAAAAGTTGAGTTCAATTACGTCTTAACTCTCAGTGGGAAATTCTTACATATTTAAAAAATTATGCATGCTACATATATGGCCTTAAATTTATTAACATTCGTTTTAAATTTCGCTTAAATTTCTGTATGTTTGTAATTCCTTCCCTTAGTTTATTATAAAATTGTCTATAGTTGTAATATGGGTCTTCTTTTATAATAATGACCCTTAATTGTTCATGCACGTTTTCACCAAAAACTACTTTTATTTCCTCATTTTTTAATAACCTTGAGATATTAGATAGAGAACAATTTCATTTTTAACCGACTTCTGAAAGAGGAGGTTCTCAATTCGTCGACTATGTATTTTTTTATATATGTACACTGATTACTCCGGAATGGCGGTACCGATTTGAATGAAAATTTTTACGTTATGTTCAGGAAGTTGCAGCGGTGGTCTCGTATTTTTTTGGACGAAATTGGTCCAGTAAAATCTAAGATGAGGTTGACAATATGGCTGTCAAATAAATTAATTTCGTTCGATTTTCTCCACAATTTGTATGGGGGAATTTTCGGGGTCGTACACAACGAATCTGAAATTATTTTAAAAAAATTCAATATTTTGGACAAAAATCAATTTTATCCGATTTTCTTCAAAATTGGTAAGGCGGAGTTTTCGGGGTCGCGCATAACGAATCTAAAATTATTTTTAAAAAATTCAATATGGCAAACGAAAAAAAATATTTTGTTCGATTTTCTCCAAAATGGGTGTGGGGAAGTTTTCGGGGTCGCACATAATAAATCTGAAATAATTTTTAAATAATTCAATATGGTGTATTTAATATAGAAGATAAAAAATTTATTTTGTTCGATTTTTTCAGGGAATTTTGAGATCGCACAACGAATCAGAAATTATTAAAAAAAATAAATAAATATGGCAGACCCAAGATGGCAGATTAAAGATTCTACATCTCTCGATTTTGTCTAAAATTAGTATTGGGGGATTTTTGTTAGTGTTAATTGCGAATTCAAAATATTTTTCGAAAAACTTAATCTGGCAAATTCAATATGGCGTCCTAAATATTTTACACTTTTCGATTTTTTCCAAAACTGCTATAGGGCGTTCTTGATGGTGTATATTATGAATTTAAAAATTTTTTTCAGGATTCAATATGGTGAATCCAATATAGCGAACTAAAAATTTTACATTTTTCGATTTTGTTAAAAAAATTATTTTAAGAAAATATATTATGTCAAATGTGATATGACGGTCTAAAAACTTTCATTTCATCCAAAATTGGTAACGGAGCTTTGAAAGGTTTAGATTTAGATTCGATTAAGACTTTAAAATTATTTTTTTGAAATTCAATATGACGGATCCAATATGATGGGATGAAAATTTTACCTTATTCGCATTTTTTCAGATCTGGTATTAGGGAGTTTTCGGGGTCGTGAATTACGAATATGAAGTTAATTTTTCTACAACTATTAGGTTGATAAGATACAATATGGGAGACTGAAAATTTTACATTTTCCGATTTTGTCTAAAATTGACATTACGGGGTTCTTGAGGCGTATACAAACTCAATATTCAGTATAAAATATATCGGGCTAAAAAACTTACATCTCAAGGCCTTTAAATATCGATATTGGAGGGTTTTGGGGCCTATATTATCAATCTAAAATTAATTTGAAAATTAAGATGGTGGATTTATTATGGCAGACTAAATATTTGACACAATTTCACTGGCAACTCTAAGAATCAAAGAATTTTTAGGGGCTCATTTTAGAGTGACTTATAACTTTGGCTAAAATGGGCACTTTTTGCTACCTTATAGTTATTGCGAGGTACACTAATCTCGATTAGTACTTAGTTCAAATTTTTTATTGATATTATTATGAATTCAAAACTAAAAATTGAAAAATAAAATTTTTATAAAAACAATTGAACCGACTTCTAAAAGTGTGCTAAAAAGTAAAAAATAACTATAAATTTTTATATAAAATTGAAATTTTTGAAGGCGCCGCCAAATAATTTCTAAATGAAATAAATAACTACGAATATATACAAATTATGATGATAACTACTAATATAACAAATAAAGTATTTTTAATCTGTTTATGCAAATCACATTTTGTCAGGTATTAGTTTGGCGCCGACTTCAAAAGATTCAATTTCATATAAAAATTTACAGTTATTTTTTCACTTCTTAGCACACTTTTCGAAGTCGGTTCAATTTTTTTTATAAAAATTTTATTAAAAAGTGTAATTAAGTGTATTTAGTAAAATGACGGTCATTTTGTAAGTTTGTTTAATTAGTTAGTGTTTTCAATTGCTTGAAAATATATACATGTCTTTCCAACATTTATTTTAAAAATTGTTTTATTATTGTAGTAAATTGGTGTATGCATTTAATTGAAAATATTTTTTTCCTAGCACAACCGCTCATCCAATGAAAAATTTTTAAGACGTGAAAAAGCTTCCATATACAGGGTGAGTCAACGATTGGATGAAGTAGGTTTGTGCCTTTTCGGTGAAATTAACAAAGAAACTATATTTATTGTTTGATACAGTTTATTTTTACGCAGATTTTAAAAATATTTAGGACTCTACAGGGTGAGCCAAAAAACTAGGATAGCATAAAGTTGTATTTTTTTAAATAGAACACCCTATATACGAATCATATTTTCGATTTAGCTTATAATTTTAAATCTTTTTTATTAAGGGTTTACTATAACAAAACTTTATAGTTTCTGAGATAATTAAGTTTAAAAAAAAAGTCACATTTTCAAGCATCAATTCAATCCTAAATAACGTTTTCAATTTTGTGACAAATATATTCAAATTTGGAATTTGGCAAGGCCAAAGACAAGTTAACATAATTTTTACCTAATATTTGCAATAAAAGCTACAGGGTGTTGAACACATCAGCTAAAATTTGAACAAGTTTAAATGAATAAATATCTTTTTTTTTAAATGGTACACCCTGTATATTTTCATGTTATTTAATGGAGTAATAAAAACCCTAAAAGTTTTGTTCAATATATCCTATACCTATTTATAATAGTTTTTGAGATATTTCAGTTTTTCTTATTTTCCATACTTTTTTACAGAAATAGTCTACATTATCATAGTAGCCATGGCAAAAACAATGTAAAAGAACATTTTTTGGTGTGTCAAATTTATAACCGCAATCGCTTCTTTTGGTTTTTAGGTAGTGTAGTTTGGTTTTTTTTTTGCATTCATCTTATATTGTAAAATGAATTTTCCAAAGAATGAGTTAATAGATATGATTTATACAATAGGAGAGGCTGAAAAAAATTGCCTTCTTGCTCAAAGAATTTACAAAATGAAGTATCCTGATCGACGCCAGCCTAATACTCATACTTTTCAAAACTTAATGCAAAGATTTGATTCTTCTGGTACTTTTGATTATCCAAAACGTAAAGTGGTCAACAAACCAGTAACTAATGAAGAAAAAGAACTACAAGTATTGTTAAATGTTCAGGAAAATCCTTATATTGGTAGCCGTCAGTTAGCAGCATTATGTGAAACATCACAATCCACCGCTAATCGTACTACCAAGAAATATAGGTATCATCCATATCACATGGAATTACACCAAGAATTGCATGGACAGGATTTTGAAAGTCGTGTAATCTTTTGTCGTACAATAAATGCGGAGATTCAATTAAATCCAAATTTATTATGCAAGGTAATGTTTAGTGATGAAGCTACTTTTAGAAGTAACGGTGCCGTAAATAGAAGCAACATGCATTATTATGCCACAGAAAACCCATTTTGGATTAGAGAGGTGCAACATCAAAACCACTGGTCATTAAATGTTTGGTGTGGTATTCATCATAATCGAATTATTGGACCCCACTTTTTTAATGAACCACTAAATGGCCATAGTTACCTGAACTTTCTACAAGAAGAACTACCCCAACTGCTTCAAGGTCTCGATAGGGATAAGCTCGACAGTATGTGGTTCCAGCACGATGGTGCGCCTCAGCATTACCATCGTGAAATTCGTGCGTTTTTGGACCGACGATATCCGCAAAAATGGATTGGACGTGGGGGTTTCATTGAGTGACCACCAAGGTCTTGCGACATCACCCCATTAGATTTCTTCCTATGGGATTATATTAAAAATAAGGTGTATGTTAATCCACCAACAACAGTGGAAGATATGCGAAACAGGATTAGGGATACCTGTAGAACAATCACGCCACTAATTTTGTCCAGGGTCCGAGAAAATCTGCAAAAAAGACTAAATTTGTGCATTGCACATGAGGGTCGTTTATTCGAACACTTATTAAAAAGAAATAATTAATCACATTATATTTAATTAAACTATTGCCGTTGTAATATAACGAATAATGTATTTCATCATATTTAACCACATTCTGTTTGTTTCTGTAGTTTCTTTTTAATATTTTACATGGCTACTATGATAATGAAGACTATTTCTGTAAAAAAGTATGGAAAATAAGAAAAACTGAAATATCTCAAAAACTATTATAAATAGGTATAGGATATATTGAACAAAACTTTTAGGGTTTTTATTACTCTATTAAATAACATGAAAATATGCAGGGTGTACCATTTAAAAAAAAAAGATATTTATTCATTTAAACTTGTTCAAATTTGAGCCGATGTGTTCAACACCCTGTAGCTTTTATTGCAAATATTAGGTAAAAATTATGTTAACTTGTCCTTGGCCTTGCTAAATTCAAAATCTGAATATATTTGTCACAAAATTGAAAACGTTATTTAGGATTGAATTGATGCTTGAAAATGTAACTTTTTTTCTTTAAACTTAATTATCTCAGAAACTATAAAGTTTTGTCATAGTAAACTCTTAATAAAAAAGATTTAAAATTATAAGCTAAATCGAAAATACGATTCGTATATAGGGTGTTCTATTTAAAAAAAATACAACTTTATGCTGTCCTAGTTTTTTGGCTCACCCTGTAGAGTCCTAAATATTTTTAAAATCTGCGTAAAAATAAACTGTATCAAACAATAAATATAGTTTCTTTGTTAATTTCACCGAAAAGGCACAAACCTACTTCATCCAATCGTTGACTCACCCTGTACATGCGGTTATCCGATAGAGATATTTAGGTTATCATAATGTTGATTATATAAAAAAAATCAGAAGCGGTGTTTACAAGTGACGTCACTTTTACAACACATACACTACGTTATAGCCAGTCGTTATACCACTACAAAACGTTATATATCACGTTTTCTAGAAATTTAGGAAAAATTAATATTTTCTTAAAACTTTTACGTCTTCTACCCCTTAAACGAAGCAATATCGGATATAACTAAATTGGCTTAAATCGACCGATTTTGACGTCAAAGATTTGTCATCAAACATTGTACAAGTATTTTTCGGACACTTTGTCCATAAGGCTTTTGAGGAATAGAATAATTATTGTAAGCCAACTTTCAAATGCAAGTTGAGTGAAATAAAATATATGTGCAATGGATCTGCCAGATAAAATTTCGCAAAAAAAACTATGTGTACTTCAAATAGAACTATTTTAAGCCTATAATTGTTGAAATAGATCTTACAATCGTTTTCCTACGATCAAGCTTTTCCCAGTGTAAGCATTTTTGCTCTTTCGAAAGAGAGATTCCTAACGACCGTTTTAGGCCCATTGACTTAAATTTGGACATAGCATTATTTCGTTTGCCGTGAATCGTCCCACATATATACAATTTCATTATTATTTATCGAAAAATCAAAAAAAAAAAAAAATAAATAATAAAAACCGTAAAGTGATTTTGCTTACATCCAGTATTTAAAGTTATACATCTATGTAAATTTTTGCCTTAGACATATTAATTTCGCCGATTTGCATTTTTTTTTTGGACAATTTTAACAAGCGAATAGATCTTAACCTCAAATTTTCTATGCCTTTATTGCAACATTTATTTTAGTCTATCAAAAATTAGCCTATATTGTATTTAATTTGTTATATTAAATGTATTCATATAGTAACAAAAGCGATTGAATCTTTTTCGTTTGTATTTTTTAACTTTTAAATAACTTTCTTATAAATTTCTTAAAGTAAAAAATGTGACATTTTTAGTATCTTTATTTTATCTTACTTCACTGGATTTGCTTTTAATAAGAATAATTAATTCTTAATCAAAAAGTCAAAGAAATAATCTAAAGGTCAATACTCTAAAGATCAACGTTTCATACTAATATAATTTCACTCACACTACCACTTTTAAAAAAACTGGAGTATAATTTGAGAAACCTTTGTACAAAAATACTGGTAAAGAAATATAATATAAATATTATACATAATAATACCAAAAATAGACTATTTTTTATTACTTGCCTTTTTAACACCAAGTTACAAAAAGCCCTTTTATAATTTTTATTTTCAATATATTTTATAAAGCTTTTAGGTTGTTGGCAGCTATTCGCAGCAAAATGTTATTTTCAAAAGCGTTATTTGCTCGTTCAATGCAAAATACCTCAAAGCGTTTTACTATTGACATTTGAAAAAGTCATATTGTAAAGAATCTGCAACTGTAATACAGTTTGAATTATACTTTAAATCTCCGTTTAAATCTCAAAATGGTAAAAATATACATAAAATACATTTTGTTAAATAAAATACAAAAAAGAAGTATATTATTTAAACTAGCCTTTTCAATTTTAATTTTTATACTGTATTACTTACTAAATTTTAAGATTAGAAGAGCTATCTTATTGTAAAAATTTTAAAAAATATCAGTAAGAAATAAAGAAATTGTCCATGTTTAAATATTTGCATATATATATATATATATATATATATATATATATATATATATATATAAATATATATATATATATATATATATATATATATATATATATATACATGCATAACTTTTGTTTTATTAGATATAAAAAGTGTAATTTTTCAGAAAACTTACTTATTTACTATATTTTAATATTCAATAGCTGATTACTTGAAATTCAAAACTTCGTCATTCAACTTTTGCGATAGTATGTATGGGGTGGCAGGGAGGCTAATTAGCAGTGATCTTTAAGATGACGTTTACCGTGTTCTTTAAGGTCATCCGAGGGTTAACTTTAGAATTTTAAATAGGATTCCCCTATTTTGACCTCGGGAATGAAAAGAGCAGTAAATTTTACCTTCAGATGTGACCTTGGCTTCAATTTGAAGGTCAAATATCAAGGTCATTTCATGGTCAAAACAAAAAGGTCGCAGTATTTCGTGAAATGTTTCATACAAAAGTTGTTGGATCGTACGGGGTCTAAGCGATAGTGACCTTGAAAGCAACATAGCCCTTGACCTTCAAGGTAATTTTAATCTTAATTTCAAAATTTGAAAAGGAAACCCCCAGTTTGATCATATATGATCTTGACCTCAAGATTAAGGTCATTCTAAGGTCAAATAAATATCTTAAACGTCATTGCAAAGTTGATATAATATTACCTCGATCTCGATCTTCATGAAAAAAATCATTCGAACAAAATTGTTAGCAAATAACGTACTTAGTACAACTATGTGCATGATTAATTACTTTTAGCACTACCCAGGAACAACGTGGATGTAATAGATTTTTTGTTCTCTTCGGGCTGCTTGTTTTCGGTAAGTCCCCTCGCCTCTTACCATCGAGGTAATTGTTTTCTATGAGTCCTCTCATTCCTCATCACTTTTTACGATCATGTTAAACGTTTTGTAAGAATTTATTTCAATAAGTGCTCAAAATGGTTACCAACAACCGCGGAACATTTTAGGTGTTATTTTGATACAAGCATTTCCGATTCGCTGCTTCATGTTTTCATGAGTTGTTGGCATGTCTTTATAGACTTCGCTCTTCAAATAACCTCATAAACAAAATTTGGTGACGCAAGGTTTACGCCAATTTACTGGACCTTCTCTATCAATCCACCGTTCATTGAATTCGCGATCCAACACTTGACCAGCTAATTGGGAATAATGTGTTGGACTTCCATCGTGTCGAAACCGCATTTGTTGCCTTACATCTAAGCGTACGTCTTCAAGCAAAAGTGGAAGTTAATTTTCTAAAATATCACGATATTTTGCACCGTTTAAATTAATTTTTCAAATTTTGAAATTGAGCTTCAAATGACTTTGAAGGTTAAGGTCAAGATTATTTTCAAGGTCACTACTACTTAGCCCCTGTGCCACCCAACAACCTTTGTACGAATCATTTCACGAAATACTGCGATCTTTTTTGCTTTGACCTTGAAATGACATTGATATTTGACCTTCATCTTGAGATCAAGGTCATATTCGATTGTAGATTTTCTCGCCCTTTTCATTCCCGGAGTAAAAATTGGGGGGTCCGATTTAAAATTTCTGAAGTTGACCTTCAAATAACCTTAAAAACGAGGTCGCGGTCATTTTCAAGGCCACTACTAGTTAGCCCCTCTACCACCATATAATTTTGTATAAAAATGTGATGCCACCGAGATATTCCATTGTCTCCAGATACATGCCGCACCCTGTTAAGGGTACGTTTTTTATATACGACAATGTAAAAGAATTACTCTATTTCTATTACTAAGAATCCGTGTTTATAAGCAATCAGAGTTAGAAATTTGAGCATCCTGTATTTTTTTTAAACATATGCACCCAATATTAGATAAAATGTGAATAGATATATAATTTACAAGGTTTTTATTAAATGTTATATTTTTTTTTAATAAAGTTATAAATCCTTGTATTTTGTACATACGAATATCTATTTTTTTTAAGATTTTTATAAAAATAATAATTTTCGATGTTTTAATAAAATATTATATTCTTTTAGGCATTCACCAGGGTTAAAAATCCTTATCCATACGTTCAAAGCATCAGCGAAGGAACTGGGACTTTTGGTGTTTTTTCTTGTTTTGGGAATCGTCGTTTTCGCCAGCCTCGTTTATTATGCAGAAAAATTGCAGGTAATTTTTAAATTAACAGCATAGAGTAATTTGGTTACTTCTTCTTGTCCGTATCCTTAGGAAGTAAATAAAGATCAAAACCGGATTTATTAAAATAATTTGTTAAGCGTATAAAGGCAAGGTTAAGAAGTTACACAATCAAATTACTGATTCCTATTTTGTTATGAATATCTGTACTAGTTATAAGCAAATTTTAGGCTTTTTTTTCATTAAATGTTAAATATTTCAAACGGCTTTTATACTCAAAATGTTTTGATGGTACATTAAAAATACAGATATGTATAAAAGCTGCTATAGGCACCGGTGAATAAAAAAATAAAAGTCTTTATAAATTGAATTAGTATGAAACAAAGCAGTGTATTTTAAATAATTAAACATAAAGAAGGTAGTAAATTTTAAAAATATAGCAGTCAAAACAAAATGCACGTATAATTTACTGTGTGAATTATTTATAAAGAAAATCCATACTCATATCTTTGACATTAGAAAACTTATTAATAACCCGTTGATTGAAACCAGGTATGCTTTCGATAAGTTCCCATTCTTTAGGAAGCATTGCTAAAGCAGCAATCTTTCTTTACTATTAGTATTCCGTAAAAACGTTTTTATCTATTTGATGGTAGAAAAGCACCGTTTTGCTTCCGCCGATGCCATTGGAATAATAATTATAATTCTTAAAATTTTAGAACTTCACTAAATATCTCACTTAGGTCGATGATTTACAAAAGATAGTCATAAAGTACAAGAAGTCCGAAATGGATCTAAATTCTTCAGTTTCATAAATGACGGTCCGTTCTGTACGGAGTTTTTGTTTGACAAAAAGGGGTAAATTTTAGTCGTATCCTAAAATTATTGTGCGGGAAAACATATACTACATTGAATATACTGTTGCGAAGAAAAAACTGGCAGCTACCAAGTGACCTGTAAAACTAAATCGTTCTTATGCTTGACAAATAATTATATCACAAACTTATTTGCTTCCTGAGAAAACTGTGCGGAATCGTTGACAATTTGTCTTGTTTGAAGTTCATCAAATAATAAATGACATTGAGATATTATTTAATAAAATAGGTTTAACCTCGAAAGGAAGCTCTTGCTTTTGAGAATTTTACCATACCCTGATGATTGGTTCGTGATACTGTTTCTATTATCATCTAAGATTTTTTTCATTGTCTCTAGAATACTGCCTTTGTATTCAAATACGGTACAAATAACTCTAGAATAAAAATTCCATCTCATTGGGGTCGAATGAGATAAGCGTTTTTTAACAATTTGATCTAGTATTGCTTTTCTTTGAGGACTATTTGAAAAAAAGAACAAATCCCTTGTAAATTGGAAAAAAATATGCGGACATTTGTATTGGCGGATACAGCGTTTAACATTACCAAATTTAATTGATGTGCATAATAATGCACGTAGGCAGAATGTTCATAGGTTTTTCTTATAATAGCTTGCACCTCATTCGACGAGCCGCTTATGACTAAGGCACCATCGTATGTTTGCGAAATGAATTTATTTTTATTACCTTTGATGTGCTTTTCAAGTTCTTTAAGTATAACAGAAGACAAAGGTCTTGCGTCATCTTCTACAGGTACTGAAAATCCCAAAATAGTTCACCCGGCTTTGCCATTTTAAAGATATTTGATATATCACTAGTTTTGTCAGCTTCTATAGACAAATAATAAGCTTCTTTTGTTTCTTTCGAAATTTCCTCTTGACATACAATAAACATTGCTTAAAAAATTTCATTTTGAATTAATATATTGTTAGAATTAGGGCCCGTTGTGTAGTCAGCGAATCAAGTGAAAAATATTTTTATTTCCATTTGGAAAAGTGTTGATAAATAGTGGTAGTTCTTTAATTTTTTGGTACACACACCATTATAATGCCGTTCTTTTCTAATTGTGTTATTTAAAACAAGAACCCGGGGAATAAAATATTATATTAAATTATTATGTTATTTTCATTAAGTAAATAATCATAATACTTACCGATAAAAAAATTCTTTAAATCTTCTTATGGTTTAGATTAATTATAAACTTCGCAGATTTAAAACCTGAGGGCTTATTTTTTAAGATAATTTTATTACTTCTGTTCTGCACAGAGGCGATCTCTAGTATAAACATTTGAAATAATTATGTAGGACAGATAAATTAGCAAAAATGGCGGCCTTAATGCACCCGTAAAAATATACAAAGTCGTCTCGACAAGCAAAATTAGGAAAAAATATTGATAACATCAAAACAGTTGTTCCCTCACCTACCTTAAACAACAACGAAACAAACTACTAGTACGATCGAAGCCGGCACAAATAGTGACTTCATGCACTTTGATTGGTGTTCGTTCTCAAGTGACTTGAACATGATTTAATTATATTTTGATTATTAAATAAAAATTAAGTTTTTTAAAAATGAAGAAAAATATTGGCAAAATTATATTTTTATTTGATTACATCCTTATTCGAGCTCTCACACATCGGCTTAAACAAGTGACCTTCTGAGCACTCAAAAATTGTATGATCAACGATTTTATACGTCAGAAGCGGTCAATGAGGGAAAAAAACCATGTTTTGGTAAATCACTTTCCCAGTGGCAAAAATGATTTTCGTTTTGGTTTAAACGCATGCAAAAGTATATTGATCATCGTGGAGAATGTTTTAAAAATAAGAAAAGCATTTTCAACAATAAATAATCATTATTTCCATTATTCTCTAAATATAAATGGGGGTTGCCGACGTTCGGGTAAAATACTTTTGCTTGCTTTATTTTGATGTTTCATTAAAATAGGTGTTCATAAAAGACCATTTTCCATAAAAGTTTCTTTTTTGTAATAAAGTGCCAACGACAATTACAGCGATAACCTTATTATTTTCTGAGGTACATTCATTGAGTTATAAAGTCTATTTCGTAAAGTGATGTTTTGTTTTTATCTTTTTAAATTTTTTTAATAGTACATACAACTGAATATTTAAGCATATTACTTTAACAATTCAATTAATTTCTTTTTTTATTTTGCTTTATTTCAGCAGAAAACCAATTTCACCATTTTAAAATTAATTCACAACAAATAACAAACATAACAGAAGTCAAGTAATAAATAATAAAAGTAACATATCCTAATGATGAACAGAGAGAAAAAAAAACATATATTTACGCAATGCAGAAATTAAATGCTTCTCGAAAATGAATAAACTCACACTAAATGGATCAAAACTAAAGTCATTGAGCGAGCAATCCATACGCGATAGAAGGCAATTAGAGCCATAATTGAGGCGATGCAGTGGTCCGACGCTTTTTTACAATCGGTAATCGACGGATCTACTGATCTATGGTTGCCTTGCTGTTACAGCAGCGGCACATGGGTAGATGGATATCTATCCTGCAGACAGTCATCGATAAAATGTCCAGGGTGAAGATATTCCATAATTATCCTAAATACTACTCCATGTTGGTACTCCCTCAGAGTCGAGATATTCCAATCTTCTGAAATGGCCAACGCCTTGACTGTCTGGTGATCAAGACATTCACCCGGCTGTCGGGTCTCTGGCTCCACCATTAGGATTAATGTGGTCGAGGGCCCACATTGGACTGGGCAGCTTGTTACAGTGGAGAAACGGCAAGCCAAACTACAGTTATTACCTGAAATATGAAAAATGGTATCTAGGTAATGAAATAAACGGTTTAAAACATCCTGTCTCCTGTATTCTATACTTTTACAAATATGGCTTAAAACTAACTTACAACGTAAGATGGACAACAATATAAACAAATAGGCAGTCTGAAGGGCAATAGTATGTATGGGCACTGTTCATGGTACCTCATACTTTGTCGAGTGGCAGTCGTAAACACGGTGATATCATCACGACGCTATACACGTTTCCTCGTACAAAAATTCGATACGGTATTCACGGTGACTCGTACTATATGTCTGCGACGCTATTGACGACGCCTCGTACTTAAGTTAGCGACGGTGTTCACGTCATAGATCTCGGTATCGATCGGTGATAGGTGGTAATCCTGGCCATGATGGACGGCGACAGTTGTTATGCGCGTTTCATGTCGGACAGCGGTGTGCACCTGCCAGTAAAACATGTTCCTGGCGTTGACGGGGGGGGGACAACAATACCTATGGCATGCCATGCGCGTGTATATAGGTGACGGTAGGATGGGAACCCTGCCCGTACTTGCAAGGGTCCTCGACGGTGAATGGAACGACATTGTTCATATTTATAAGGTCGACCAATAGCGGTAGGACGTAAGGAAAGCAGCGGATGGTGAAACACCATATACACACAAGTCTTTCCTCACCTACATTCAGGAAGGCGCAGTCCGGCAGGTAATACGGGCGTTCCGTTTGGACTCTGCATCCGGGTGGAAAATGTGCAATTTTCAGCAAATTACTATTTTTAGAGGAGGGAAAATCTTGCATAGATACCAACACGAGGTGTGAATATAGTGCCGGATTTTCGGCTAAATCCCCCTCCTGGACTTAAGGTCTTCACGATTCTCTTTGCGGTGACTGTAGTGAAGCTACAATCAACAGAAATTTGCAGTGAGTATCCTTTGGTTTCCGGGCTGTAGCCTTTACAAGCCGCAAGTCATCACAGTATCAGTGTCTCCGCTCCAGGTGCCGGTGCACCTATTGCTTCGCTTAGCCTTACATTTCAGATACAATGGAAGGTTGGTCTCTATCTTACTTTCCTACTTCATCTCTCTTACTTTTTGAATTGAAGTTCTAGTCCTAGGTGCTTGCGTCCCTAGTTCTAGATCTAGAAACTTGCTTCCTAGTCACCAATGATGCAACCCATTGGAGAATTGCTCCGTCTGATATTGCATCACAGTCTCGCAACTTTTTTCTTCTACTATCTTTTGGCATTTCTATTTTTTTAATAACTTCATTAGGGGACTTGCAGATTCATTGGGTAATAAATGACCTTTTATGATTCGTCTTCTCGTTTCTTTTTTCCAGGTTATATTACCTTTTGAGGTTATGTTCTCACCCTAGGAATTAACGCCACCTAATGGGAGATTACCCCATTTGAATATGCGTCACGTCGCTATTTTTTCTCTCTTCTTTCTTCTGTAATGATACTGAAGCCATTCTATCTTCGAGGCTACGCAATGTGTCCTCTTCGGTTGTTGGCATACAACTGGATGATCTTCGGTAAACTAATGGCCAGTTCGATTTTAAATAGTTTTTCCGGACAATGCCGCCGAGAGACGGAGTGGGGAAATCGCGCATACAGTACTGCGGTATATGGCTCGGTATTGCCATATACAGACGTTCTGAAAAACATTTGAAAATCTTATTGCCCGGCATGGCGCAGTAAAACTAATTAGATACCAATAACGTGAAAGTTTCATTTATTCTTTTCCCGCAAGAATTACATTTTTCAGATGTATAATAAATAAAATAAACCCCGGTAAACTACTCCTGCCCCAAAATTCAGTAACTTCGTTACAGTGGCACTATGAACATGGCCCTAATTCTGGTTCTATGTATTGTAGTAAGATTAGTACTTTGCAGTGAAGTAAAATTGTTAACAATTCCACTTAGAGAACATTATAGCATAATTAGTGAGATGTCGAGGCACTATGAAATTGGCACTATTTATAGTTCTATATACTATACTAAAATTAACACTTTGCTGTGACGAAGAACCGTTTACAATTTCGTTTCGAAGTTAAAATATGAATGACTCATCCGCGCAAAAACCATAGACTTTGTCTAAGAGATGTATACGTCGTCAGTTGATTTTGATGGCCATTCACGATGCAGATCATTTTCAAAGGCTTCATGGTCCTGAGTAAACGTCCAAAGATTCACCAAAACTATTGTACGCGACATACAATCCCCTAAAGTTTGCCTAAAGTTAATTTTATTCAAGGTAAAAAATGCATTGCAAATTTATTACGCCACAGTAAGAATCTTCACGATGCACAACCATAGTCAAACCATAACGACTGTAACTGGCTTAACGGCTTAACATTTTACATTATTATCATCTGCTGCTATATTAAATTAAAATAAATTAAAGCAAAAGGTATATCTATCAACCAGATGAGCAACATAAACACATACATAAATTTATTTAATTTTTAATTATTTTCAAGCAAAAGTGATAATTTGGCCTATTTCATGTATTTTTTAAATACTGCAAATGTTAAATAATTTTTAGTGGTATTAAATTTTCCTAAAAGCTAAAAAGTAAGTTTCTGCAATAAACCATGATTTCCCAATTGTCTTCAATGAAACATTTTACATGTCCTTTAACCGCTTCCTGTTGGTTTCAAAAATAACATAATAATTGCCTTTTTGATTATATACTTG
This sequence comes from Diaprepes abbreviatus, assembly GCA_034092305.1. Classification (NCBI taxonomy): domain Eukaryota; kingdom Metazoa; phylum Arthropoda; class Insecta; order Coleoptera; family Curculionidae; genus Diaprepes; species Diaprepes abbreviatus. The sequence continues at coordinate 10,077,869 of JASJET010000200.1, forward strand.
CTTTAATACTATGTAGTCATTGTTCAATTAATTTTTGTATTATTTGTGATGTAGAAAAAAATGCATAGTATTTTTTAATTTTAATTTTTTGTGGTTATATTCTTTGTACAGAGATTTTATTTAAAAAAACTAAGTGACCTAAAAAACTCTGAAGTATTTTTGTTCGTTAATTCTCCATCAATTTGGTATTTTATTATTTCTTGAATATATTTTTTCAAATAATAAAATCTCCTGTACACAAAACTTGGGTATATTTTAAGATTTGAAGACAAATTTATTTTCCATTATTTTTCTTTTATAGAACAAAGAAAGTTATTCATTTTGAAGTTTTTACTACATTTCAAATCAAAATGAATATGAAAATATAATTCTGTTCTTGACATCAAATCGAAGTTATTTTTCTAACTTGGGATTCTGAAAGTTAATTAAAATGTATTATTCTAATATTACATACTTTTAAACAAACGAACGAAGTTCCAATATTTCTCCTTTATTATTCTGTTCATTCAAGAAAATTACGTTTTACATTTAAATTTGGTTCAATATCATCAGAAAACTTAAAGAAAAAGAAGTTTGAGCTTTGTTCTTAAAGTTTCTTTTATTTACTAATGGCGATGAGGTTGGATAAAGGAAATAAATTCTGTTTTCTTAAATTTAATTACACTTTTATTTGACCAGAAAACTAAGTTAGCTAGGATCTGAAGTTAGGAAATAGAATCGGAAAAGTTATGTAAAATTGAAGATAATTTTATTTTCTTAAAAAGGCAAAATTTTAATTAACAATTTTGTCCATATTTTGGTGATAATGAAATAAAGAATAAACTCTGATAAACGCTGAAAGTTTTCCAATTAGCTGTTAAAGAGAGGTAGTTTGAAACATGCCTTTTCCTTTTACAAATTAAGAACACCTTAAATTACTGCCAAACAGAATTTGTACACAGTACAGATGAAATTAAACGTCAATGCCATCGAAAGGAACATAAATGTCATTAAAATATTCATAGGCAAATGATTGATAAGGTCGAGATTTCATCTTATTTTAAAGTAAAATACTGGTCAGAATAGTTTTGAGGAGTAGTGACTGATGTTTACGTTTGCACTAGATCATGAATATCGTTTTTTGAAATTGTCTGATATTGCCAAGCTTCTAATATATTTTAACCAAGTTTTTTAATAATTCTACATGATAAAGTAGGCATGCAGAAAGTTTTAGCAAGATGCGCTCCAAGCTGGTTGATTCCTATATAAAGACCAATTTGATACCAACTTTCTAAAATTAATTTGGAATCTCTGAATGCAGACCCTGACTTTTTTTCTAAAAGACTAACAGATGATGGGACCTACGTACATGATTAGTATTCAGAATTAAATTTACTATCACTGCAATGGGTTCATAGAGGTTCTCTGTCTTAAAAAGGAAAAGAACATAATTCCCAGTTGGAAAGATGAAGTTTACCATCTTTTGGTACCAAACAGGGATTATCCTTGTAGAATACATATCAACCGGCACTATAATAACGACAGTAACCTACTGCCTTACCTACTACATTATCAAATTCACGTATCAATTAAACTCGGCGTGATTTGAGTCACTAGAATGCTGAAGTTCACATAACAGCCAAAGTTCAAATCAGCCTCCGCGAGTTTATTTATTTAAGCTGAATTACCAACGATGTAGTCTAAAAACGGTTTCATCTGACTTTTTTTTATTAGGAAAATTGAAAAAGCTCCTTTGCAGATGTCATTTTACACACCATAATCAGTTAGTGGACAGGTGTTGCAAGTAAGTTGCAGTTAGGAATTATGTTTCATTGTTAGTGCCTCTTTATATAATTAGAAATTCCTCAGCTGTGATACCCATGTCTCAAAAATACTAATTCTAAGTAAAACAGAACATAACAAATTTTTAGACCGATAGAAGTTTTGGCTGAAGTTGAGGATGGCAAATTATATTAATAAAAACTTTATTCGAATAGCTCTTAATACGCCGATTACAATTTTCGATGATACATCCTCGCACTGTTATTTGTTTATAACAATTTTTTTAAATAAATTGAAAGTTTCCTAATTTCTTACCCATGGGAACTGAGAAAGTGTATATTTTATATTACCACACTAAAACCGTTACCAATAAATGAAAAAAAAAATCAATATCAAACTTAAGCATTGACTCAGTTTTATTAGTTTTGGATCATATAAATATTTTTTTAACAAAATATAAACCCAGAAAATTTATGGTGACATAAACCGAGAAGCTTGTACCCCCCATAATATTTTTAAATAAATCTGTCGAGGAAATCCTACCTTGGTGTGTGCTGAGAGTAATTTTAATATGTGGTATCGGCGAACACCAATAGAATGTGTTTATATTGAATCGTTTTCCCAATATTGGGAAACAAAAGAATAAATAAATAAAACGGAATATATTCGTTTGATTACATGTACAAAAAATCGCTATAATGATTGTTTTTTTCTGTTCAAGAAAGAACAATTTAAATACTTTCAAAATGGCTAAATGAATTATTGGAGATTTTTTTTTGGTTGTAGAGACGTAGAATAATTTAATTAACCATTTTGTATAGAACATTACTAATTTAAGATGCTCAGGCCAACTAAAGAAATAAATATCCACATAAGATAGCTAACACTCTCTACTAACGAAAGATCGTCATATTCGGGAATGAAATCAAGTCCGTGGGACGAAAATTTAGTGGTGCTTCTAGGAAGCATTCACGGCAGTTATAATTTGGAACTTGTTATAGGTAGTAGGTCTTGAAATTTGTCAGAGAAAGTTACATTTGACGCGTATAACCGTTTATTTTATTCTATAGGAGAGAAGGGCGACTTAAGCACTATTTTGTTTAAACAATTAAAGAGCTGTTTTTTATATTTTTATTCCTTTTCTTAATTAATTTTTGGAAAGCTATTCAAATATATTATTCTCAAAATTGGGTTACTTACATTAGTATTAAAATAACTATCGATAAAAGCAATTATTTTAGTTATTTCAAAATTGTTTTATAGGGTTGATTTCAAGTTTATATATTTGTTAAATAGATTTAAGTGTTTTCAGAAACTTGTTTGTTTAATTTAATTAAAATATTCGCGTGATTAACTTCGTGGGCGCACTGTAAGAATTTAAAAACAAGATAACTGATCTGACCAACTAGATAGCACCTTTTCCTGCATCATAAATTTGTGTGTGTGGTATTGGTAAGCTCCAGTAACCTCTAGATGTTTAACATTAGAATTACAAGTCCCTAAAGAGATCGATCAGACTTCGAGTGTGCTTTTATCACAGTAGATTCTATCTATAACTAATTTAATAATATAGCTACTAACTAATTTGGAACAGCAGTAAATCGTGGATAAAATGGCAGTATGTTACCAACTATTCTGTTTGCAGGAGATCACGATCAAAAATCGTCACACTAGTTTTCTATATCATAATAATTATTGTTATAGGTAAAATTAAAAAGTGTTTCTATTTCAAACATTTATTTTAGTTATTTCAAAATTGTTTTATAGGGTTGATTTCAAGTCTACACATTTGTTAAATAGATTTAAGTGCTTTCAGAAAGTTGTTTGTTTAATTTAATTAAAATATTCGCGTGATTAACCTCGTGGGCGCATTGAGGTGAGAATTTAAAAACAAAAGGACTGATCTGACCAGCTAGATAGCACCCTTTTCTGTATCATTAATTTGTGTGTGTGGTATTGGTAAGCTCCAATAACCTCTAGATGTTTTACACTAGAATTACAAGAGCCTAAAGAGATCGATCAGACTTCGAGTGTGCCTTTATCACAGTAGATTCTATCTATAACTAAGTTAATAATATAGCTACTAACCAATTTGGAACAGCAGTAAATCGTGGACGAAACGGCAGTATGCTACCAAATTATTCCGTTTGCAGGAGATCACGATCAAAAATCATCACACTAGTTTTCTATATCATAATAATTATTGTTATAGATAAAATTAAAAAGTATTTCATTTTCAAACGTGTTCCATTTTTTTTTTAATTAAATAAATAAATAATTCGAAGAAAAGTTATTGCAAAAATTGCGCGCGCACGCGCGTCGTACATCAATTTATTCTCATATCCCGCCTTCTAATTAACATATTAAGCTCTAGTATGTCTCTTTTTAGTTAAAAAGCCGGTTTTACAAGTAAGAATTTTAAGACATAAGTTTTGTTGCAAAATTTCCCAAAATTTTTATACTGATATAATCGTTACTTAGTTCTTTACTTCATATGACGTTCTACATCGATCATTATGTTGTTTTTTTTTCAATTTTTGTTGGTACAATAAAAAAAATAATGTATTTTCTAAGCCATTGAATATAGCGGTTTATAATTTAGTTGACTTTTTTGTCTCACTTGTTTTTAACTTAGATCATGTTATCAAAAACTATTATTCAATTTTAGGATAACAAAGAAAATAGTTTTAAAAGTATACCAGAAGGATTATGGTGGGCAATAGTTACCATGACAACAGTTGGTTATGGAGATATGGCACCCAAAACCTATGCTGGAATGTTTGTTGGAGCTCTGTGTGCTATAGCTGGTGTGTTAACAATTGCTCTACCTGTTCCAGTTATTGTTTCTAATTTTTCGATGTTTTATTCTCATACACAGGTAAAATTAGTTTCTTAACAATTTTATAAAATTTTTTATTCTTATCATCATATGGTTTTTTCAGACTTATTGTATAAATTAAATGTTATAATCAGATAATCCAAAAAAAGACATTTACAATATTTTTGAAGGTTATTGTTGATTGGTGAGTTATGACAGTAGAAATTATATTTGAAGTTTAAAATATCATAAAATACAAATAATAGTTGAAGAATTTAACGTACCACTTATACTTCATTAGTTATATGTTGTATGTCATTAATATGGTATATTATTTTCTTTTAATTAAAGGCTAGGGCCAAATTGCCAAAAAGAAGAAGACGAGTGTTACCCGTTGAGCAGCCTAGGAGAAAGAAACAAGAAGCCATAGGAAATAGAAGAGTAAACGCTATTAAACATCATCACCCCGCAATTATAAAGGATGCTTTTGGACCCACAAAAATAGGTATGTACTTCTACAGTGATATTTTTTGCTTAAAGATTGAATATTTTTGTTCGATTTAATGGAACCATTAAAAGTAGGGGCGACTGACCAGTTAAGAAGAAATATCTACAATTTAGTGGGATTGCAGTCTCTCGTGGCCTAAGTTAAAGTCAGTTTTTTGAGTATTTATTATGCTCTTCATTAGGACAATCTACAATTAATATATATTATTTTAGATATTTGTATACACTATAATATTTTAAAGTAGGTACCAAGGTAGATTTTGAATAAAAAGAGAAACAATATTTCTCAATAGAAAATTGTAAAACTAATTGTTAATAATTTTATGTTTACTATTTGTTAAACAAATTGGAACTCATCAATATTTGACAAGTTGTGAAATTTACCTTTTAATATCTATTTTACTCTTTCTTTAATTTTTTTATTTATTATTGTGGTACACATGTCGACCTGCATGCCCTGAAATCCAATAAGCGGATTAATTAAATATAAAATTATTCAGAAATGGTATGTATTGAAGACAGAGGAATGAGAGCTGAGTGATAGTATGTATTATAAAGGTAGATCTATTGCATGTTGTATTAGTAAAAGTGAGACTGATACATGCACATGGATAGGGAAAGTATATACTCTAAAAGAAATTTCTTAGAATGGGCTCACATAAATTTAGCGAAGTCGTAATGAAAAAAAAATTGATACCCAAAATTTGAGCTCTACTTACCATTATATATTATACCTGGAAAAAAAACATCGATCTTTGTTGGACTCTCGCGCTACTGATGATTAAGAGTATAAAAAATAAAGAGTGTTCAAAATTAATAATATTAAATCAATAATAATAATTGCGATTCCCATAATTTTATCAACAACTGGAGTGATACCAAAGAACCTCCTGCAGAACATCAAAGGACTGGGCCTTAGTGAGCATCTGTATAAACCGATTCAGAAAGCGGTTCTCCTTGCAACCGCGCGAACCGTCCGAAAGTTTGTAGGAAGTGCAGAAGACCACGCCACCTAGGACCCGATAACATGGAAAGGGTCCCCACAGAGCTTCATACTTTTGGTGTCTTTGTATACCTGGTATGAGTGACTAATCCCTGGAGGGAGTGCGAAGTCGTTTGGCTTGTAAATCAGAGATAATAATTGAATATACTGTCATTCTACCTTGTATATACGATGCCGATTTGTACATCCTGCAGTTTATCAAGATTCGGCATTTCTATATCACTCTTACTAACAGACAGAAAAGTTGTTTTTTCTTCTTTTGACTGTTAACAAAGGCACAAAGAATTTAATCTCTGCGAATTACATCCTAGTCTTCTCTCCACGCTAGTTTCAACGAACTAATGAACGCGTCAGTGGAGCTGTAATGAACCAAGAGCAAAATTCATAGAAAACAACTATATATTTAAAATACCCTGTCCATAATATGTCAGCAGAATATTATTCGCAAAACATGATGATATACTGTAATAATCCACAGCACAAACCAAATCTAAAATTTAAAAAATTCCACAGTCTATATATTTGGAAAAGTTATCTCTTCTCCCTAGGACCGTTAAGAATGGGCCCGACAGTATACTTTTTGCAAATTCCACTCTCCAAGAGCAAAATTCACAGGAAACAACAATCTATTTAAAATCTTCAGTATCAGCAGGACTGTAATTAAATTAATTAAAGTATAAACAAACATCTAAATACACCCCTTGGTGGTAGGAAATTATTATCTGGTTCTATGATTTTTCTTCTTATACATTTTATTTTCGAACTCTTTTACCAATTAATTATTAAAATCACATTTACACCTCGTCAATTTTTGTATTAGTAGTAATTCAAAACGGAAATTATCAACGACGATAAAATATTGAAAATGTTTGAACTATTTTTAGTTTACATAAAATGAAAACGAATAAATATTTATTTTATAAGGTTGTTATTACAAATATTAGCAACATTACGTTATTTTTAAAATATTAACTTTTTGCATAATTTATTAGCATATGACAAACAAAATTTTTCACGTAAAGTGTTGCTTTCAAGTTTAAATTAACATGTAAAAAATTTTTCTAGATAAACAACTAGCGCAATCTGTTGCTCAGACATGAAACCAACATGTTTGTTTTGAAACAGTTTCCGGTTATACTGGATCTGAATTGAAATTGATTTTGTCACAGCCTTCTGTAATAGAGATATATTAGTTCGGTCTTTGCATTTTGAGAGTCCGCAAAAATTACATCGTTTTCCGCTAGGGGGAGTAAGTTACCAAATCGGGGGATTGTGTAAATATGCGACGTGTATTTTTAAAACTTGTATTTATCAGATTGTTTTTTTAAATAAAATCTATTTTAATATTCCGCACTTGCGCTTTGAAAGATACAAATTATTTTCCTGAACAAAATTGATTTGTAAAGTGTGCTTTAATTACTTCTTCTTTCCTTTTTACAATCTAAGGGAATAAAACCGTAACTTGTTAGAGGAATATTTTGTTATACATGCATACATGAGTACGAATATAATCAGTAATATTAAATATAAAAAAAAAGAGACATAAAGTTGGTCCAGTGAAAAAGATAAAAAAGATAACTCATAGTAACAGAAAGAGAGAACCGACACTGCTTAAGAATGCAAAAGGCAAACTAATCTTAGATACCCAAGAGAAACTTAAAAAATGGACAGAATACATCAAAGACCTGTTTAAAGACAATAGAGTAGAGCAGATGGAGATTGAAGTAGAAGATAACGAGGCATTAACGATACTGAAAGATGACATAAAAGCAGCTATAAGAAACAACAAAAATGGAAAAGCACTAGGTCCAGATCAAATCCCAGTAGAAATCTTAAAATACATGAATGATGATACCATGTATATATTGTTAGATCTGTTCAACACAGTATATAAAACGGGGAATATACCCAGAGAATGGTTGCTCTCCACCTTTTGCGCTATTCCAAAAAACAAAAATGCAAAAGACTGCAGCGAATATAGAACAATATCTTTGATAAGCCATGTACTCAAGGTGTTTTTAAAAGTAATACACGGTCGCATTTATAAAGAACTTGAAAAGGGGATAGATGATAGTCAGTTTGGATTCAGAAATGGTATAGGCACCAGAGACGCGTTATTGCACTTACTGTGCTTTCACAGGGGTGTATGGATATAAACACCGATAAACACATTTGTTATGTTGACTTCAAGAAGGCTTTTGATAAAATTAGACATGAAAAACTAGTCGAGATTCTAAGAAGAAAAAACATAGACAACAAAGATTTAAGAATAATAACTAACCTATATTGGAATCAACCCGTACAAATAATAGTAGATAACGAAACAAGTCCGGAAATTGAAATAGGAAGAGGAGTGAGACAAGGATGCATTTTGTCACCCCTACGATTTTCGAAGAAGCACTGTTAACGAAAGGTAAGGGAATAGTAATAAACGGAAGAGCTGTAAACAACGTAAGATTTGCAAACGACACTGCTATGATAGCTAGCTCCGCTGAATAACTCTAAGAACTAGTGAACGAAACAAATAACGTTTGCGAGCAACATAGATTAAAAATGAACACCAAAAAGACTAAATATATGGTAATAACTAAAAAACAAAACATGCAAACAAGCATAAAGTTGCGAGGTGTGAAGTTAGAAAAAGTGCAAAAATACAAATACTTGGGCACATGGATAACAGCAAATAATGAACAAACAACAGAAATAAGAACGAGAATAGAAATGGCAAGAAATGCGTTTGTAAAACTGTTAATATTATAATAAAAAATACTTAATATAATAGAGTACTCCTTTTCTCTAATTTTATAATTTCGATTTAGACCAATTAAGGGAAAATTAAAATTTTTGACAAAACACGACTACAAGTTTTGTTTGCTCCAAACTTCCCTTTAAGTCTTTATTTGTAGAGGCCTATTTAACTTGTTCATGGGTTATTTTACCTGTTTAATTATTGAATTATGTTTTTTCTTTTTATCAAAAATATACTTATTAATATATTAAACGATACACGAGTTTAATACGTATAAAAAGTAAATTTAAAATTATGACTTACAAGTAATTATTGCCCACAATGACCCAATATATTGAAAATACATTGTTATTATTTTTTAGGCAATGTCAATGGCGTTCCTGTAATTAGTTTGGCCCTTCCAGAGCCAACCATCCCAAATATAACAGTATTGTCCCATAATGGACCATATAGCACACAAAATCCAGAAGGTAAATTACAAATTTTTATGTATATATATATATATATATATATATATATATATATATATATATATATATATATATATATTTCTTTTATTTTGTCTTTTCTTGGGTTTAGGTTATATATTCAATAAAAAATGCAAACAACTGACGTTTCGTCCTTTATTTAAGGCATTTTCAAAATTTTTTCTTCCTAAAAATATTTTTATATAATTAAGACACCCACATAAAAAACATATCTACAATTTCAAAAAACAAACAAGACACTTTTAAAAACAGTATTTAAATTTTAAAAATTTTTAAAAATATTTAATTTTACCGGTATACACCTTGACATTTTGCTACTCTATTACTAAATAAAATTCAAACTTTACATCGTCTACTGAGGATACATGGAATGCGAATGTGTTTTATTTTTTTTTTATATTTCTTATATTTTACAATGCATAAAAAAACAAATAAGGTATACGTTTAGTTTTATGTTTATGAGGATATTCAATTTTTGATTCTTATTTGACAGGATCGAATACTTAATATTTTTGTTTAAATTAGGCTTGTGTAAATGTGGCTCAAATTTCCCATATCCGTTTTGTCGTTAACAGTGTTTTTATCTTTTTTAATTTCTATCATTTCCTTTATCTGTAATTTTTGGTAATTCATACCTTTGTTTCTTATTATGGTACTGTTATAATCAAAAGTATGTTTTTCGTCTTGTGTGTGTTTGTTTAACGCTATTGAGGCGTTTTTCGTATATTTATGGCCATTTAATCTGTTCTTCAGCAATTGGCTCGTCATGCCTATATATTTTTTAGGACAATTTGTGCAAGCGATCGAATATATTAAATTTGATTTATTCATGAGAGGAGTTTTACTTTTCAAATTTGTGAACAATGTATTTAATTTATTATGTGACTTGTGGCATACGATAATATGATGGTTTTTTTAAATGTATTTTATTTTTTCTGACAGCTCACTAGTGTAAGGTAATGCTACATATTTTTGCTGTTTATATTCTATGTTTTTTGTTTTTACGTTATTATAAAACTTATATGTGCGTTTATCAATTATTTTGGTGATAGTTTTTTCGTTGAAATTATTATTTATTAGTGTCTTTTTTACTTTTTGCAGTATTTTTAGTCGGAATATAATATTTTTCAAACGTTTTGTCGATGATTGCATAGCAGCCGCACCACAAAATAAAATAAATGAAATTCTCCAAGAGTTTAACAGTTTCAACGAAAAATTACAGTTCACGTCCGAAACAGAAAATAATAATAAACCAAATTTTCTAGATATGACACTTATACGCAAAAAAAAACAAAATTTTAACTGAATGGTACACCAAACCCACTTGGTCAGGTAGATATCTAAACTGTTTCTCTAATCATTCAAAAACTCAAAAAAAATAGTGTTATAATCGGTCTGTCTAATTGTGCTATCTCCCTAACGTCTCTAGAATTCCGATATATACAGGGTGATTCAAAAATCGATCACGAAACTTGAGGGGGTGATTCTACTTGACAAAATAAAGGTAGAGCTTCATATAATTTTTTTCAAAATGTCATTCGTTTTCGAGTTACAAGCCGTCCAAGTTCAAGTTTTTATTTTTTGTTTTTTGAATTACTCGCTTACAGGAAAACCGATTTGACTAATATTTGAAAGATAGGCTAAGCCTTCTGCGCTTCATCATTTTAGTAACAATTCACATTGATTGTTTGCCGCTAGAGGGCACTTTACCTACATTGAAAATTGTTTTTTTGTCATAATTTTTTAGTGTTGACAGCTACAGTAGTTTTTGGCATAATTTCTGAAAGACTGATGCCAGGCCTTTAAAAAAGGTGCTCTTTATTTACATCGCTAAACCCAACGGTTTAGACGTAAATCACCCTTAAAAATTAAGTGGTAAATTTACTTTTCTCATTTCATTACCACCAGCTACCAGGTAAATAGCTATCAAAGTATACTAGAGCTGTCAGTTTAACATCAAATAAATTCGCTTTTTAAACTATTTAATTTATAATCTTAAAATAACTAATAATGGCTAATCAGTAAATATTCATATTATGGATTATTGCGATATACATTTAATTGATAAAAATTAATGAAACAGTACTAAACAAACTAAAAAAGATTCTCAAAATGTCCCCCATTTTCTTCAATACATTTCCTAACACTCTTCAAAAAATGTCGCCTAACTCGATGAAAAATTTCTGGTGTTTCTTTAATAATTTGGCACTTTTCGATTATCCTGAAGCGAAGATCCTCGACGTTGATTATTGGAATATCGTACACCAATTGTTTCAAATGACCCCAAAAGAAAAAATCCATAGGATTAAGGTCTGGTGACCTCGCTGCCCATGCCAATGGTCCACTTCGTCCTATCCATCGCTCAGGATACGTTGCATTCAAATACTGTCGGACACGTATACTAAAGTGGGGCGGAGCTCCGTCTTGGAGGATCCACATGTTGGCCCTTACTTCCAATGGCACATCTTCCAGATACAATGGGAGACGATTTTGGATAAAATCTAAGTATACGTCACCAGTTAATGGGCCATCAAAGAAATGAGGACCAATAAGGTAATCTCCTATTATCCCTGCCCACACATTTAGTGAAAATCTACGCTGATGTTTCGTTTCTACCACATTGTTTGGGTTCTCGTAAGCATATGTGTGGATGTTGTGTAGATTTGTTATGCCATCACGAGTGAAACCAGCTTCGTCAGTGAATAATATGACGCCAATTAATCGATTATCGTGTTCATACTTAGCTAGGATCTGATTGCACATTTCCAACCGTCTCGGCCGATCATCGTCATAAAGAGCCTGCACCTTTTTTGAATGAAACGGGTAGAGTTGTTCTTCTCTTAGTATCCTCCATGAACTAGCCTGACAGAGCCGCACTTCATTCCCAATTTTTCTAGTACTAATACCTGAATTATCTTCAATAATTTCAAGCACTCTTTCTTCTTGTTGCACGTTTCTAGCAGTTCTAGGTCTTCCCCTATTTCCATTATAACTTTTAAAGGAACCACATTCCGCAAGCCTCCTGTGCACACTGGAAAATGTTTGAGCATGAGGGATATTTCTTTCCGGATAACTCTCCATATAATATCTTCTTGCCAACTCTGCATTACCATTTGCTTTTCCATAACAAAAATGGATATCACAATATTCGATATTTGAATATTGGTGATTAGCCATTATTAGTTATTTTAAGATTATAAATTAAATAGTTTAAAAAGCGAATTTATTTGATGTTAAACTGACAGCTCTAGTATACTTTGATAGCTATTTACCTGGTAGCTGGTGGTAATGAAATGAGAAAAGTAAATTTACCACTTAATTTTTAAGGGTGATTTACGTCTAAACCGTTGGGTTTAGCGATGTAAATAAAGAGCACCTTTTTTAAAGGCCTGGCATCAGTCTTTCAGAAATTATGCCAAAAACTACTGTAGCTGTCAACACTAAAAAATTATGACAAAAAAACAATTTTCAATGTAGGTAAAGTGCCCTCTAGCGGCAAACAATCAATGTGAATTGTTACTAAAATGATGAAGCGCAGAAGACTTAGCCTATCTTTCAAATATTAGTCAAATCGGTTTTCCTGTAAGCGAGTAATTCAAAAAACAAAAAATAAAAACTTGAACTTGGACGGTTTGTAACTCGAAAACGAATGACATTTTGAAAAAAAATTATATGAAGCTCTACCCTTATTTTGTCAAGTAGAATCACCCCCTTAAGTTTCGTGATCGATTTTTGAATCACCCTGTATATATATATATATATATATATATATATATATATATATATATATATATATATATACATATATATATATATATATATATATATATATACATATATATATATATATATATATATATATATATATACATATATATATATATATATATATATATATATATATATATATATATATATATATATATATATATATATATATGTGTGTGTATTAATATGTTTTTATTTTGACTGCTTAATCCAAACTGTATTGAGTATTTTTTCCTTAGAGAAAGTATCAAATTGATCTGATAAAATCTAATTAGTCAAACAGTTAATGATTGTTATTTTTTTAATTGAGTAATAATTACAAGGTCTTAGACTTTTATGTAAAAAAATGAAATATTTTTCAAAAAATTGAAAATATTAAGGGTATACGAAGGTTTATAGAAAACAGAAAATAACTGTAAGTTTATTTTTCGGATCCCTTCGAATAATAATGAAGTGATAGAGAATTTTCTAAGATGAAAAAATTACACAGATTGCAGGTTTTGGCGTTTTTGGATCTTTTTCGCGGATATACACGTCTCTGCTATCTTCTAAATAAGTGAGCAGCATATATATATATATATATATATATATATATATATATATATTCTCATATGAAGTTTCTGAAAAAGGATCTTGTTCAATTTGTATGCAATTTTAGAAATACTTTTATCTTAGAAAATATAAAGACACGCTCTATAGAAGCAAAAAATATAGAATATGTGTAATTATTTTATATATATATATTTATATATATATATATATATATATATATATATATATATATATATATATATATATATATATATATATATATATATATATATAATTATATTTGATTATGCACATAAGAACTAATTAAAATTTAATGAATTCAGTTCCAGCAACTTATATTGCACTGAAATAAAAAATGGAAATTTTTTTTATATAAAAACGAATAATCCAATTTGACAAGTTAAACAGAGCTTGGTTTAATATCGCTGACATGTTTAATTTAGGTTAGCAAAAAGTACTAAAATTATACTACTATTATACTATAAATATTTAATATTTAAATGATAATTTCACAGTCGAAAAATCTGGTAGCAAATATTATATCGTTAAATAATCACCTATTGAATATTTTATAGTTTGGCTTTATGAAATTTTAATAATTACATAATTTGTCCGGCCAACCTAAATCAGAAATGAAACTCTAAGAAATATTAAAAATAGATGATTATATTTAATCAAATAATAAAAGTTTAAAGGAATATTTGAAGGATCATGTGATATTAATAAATGTGTAAAAAATTTGGATTTTAATTAAATAAAGTGAACGCCTGTTGACTGGAGGGTCATATGACCATCGATATATATCGATGACTAAAAACCAGGGGTTTGGAACATCACACTGAGTTATAATAAAAATAATATGAATGCTAACTATTACAAAAAAAGAACATAATTATGGTTAAATTCGCATCCTGTAAATTAAGCACTTTTTATTTATTATTTATTTTGCGACTACCATTATACAAATAATTTTTTACAATTATATAAGAGAAACTTAGCTCTCAACCAACTGAAAAAACCTTATACAATAAGGACAAACGTACTCTATTCCCACACAGTTAGAGACAAAGCACTATCTCAGATTGCAAGAATACCCGGAAAGGGTGGAAACCTTTCCTATGGTAGTGCACCGCCATCTGTAGACCGGTTTCGAACTTGTTAGTTCTCGTCAGTACAGAATAGGCTAGCGCACTTGAGTATCGGAAAGGTAAATCCTTTAAGCAGCTTATATTAGACAAAATATGAAATCTAATACAAGTGGCGCCATCTCCCAGCATTCCACGCAATCTGAATATATAATCTCGTAACAACTGGAAGTATATTATCCCCTTTTGATTTATATATACAGATCTCTACAAGATTATATATTTAGATTACGTGGAATGCTGGGAGATGGCGCCACTTGTATTAGATTTCATATTTTGTATAATATAAGCTGCTTAAAGGATTTATCTTTCCGATGCTCAAGTGCGCTAGCCTATTCTGTACTGACGAGAACTAACAAGTTCGAAACCGGTCTACAGATGGCGGTGCACTACCATAGGAAATGCTTCCACCCTTTCCTGGTATTCTTGTAATCTGAGATAATGCTTTGTCTCTAACTGTGTTAGAACAGAGTACGTTTGTCCTTATAGTATAAGGTTTTCTCAGTTGGTTGAGAGCTAAGTTTCTCTTATATAATTGTATTTTATACACCCAACTGCAAGTATATTATCCCCTTTTGGTTTAAATAATTTTTTCATTAAAAATATGTATTTTAGAAATATGCAGTATACATTGGCCTTTTTTGTTTTCTATGTGTTGTTAGATAGATAACGGATATCAGTACCAGGTGAATTAAAACTCGGGAGCAGCATTGTGCGAATAGAAGTCAATTTAAATGTGATTTATCGGGTAACTGTTACATGCACTGAAATGTGACAATTATCCCGATAAACTAATTAATGTCATTTTTAAAAAACAATACACCTCTTTTATAATAAGAATCAAAGACAAACAAAATCCCAAAACCCCTTACAGTATATTTCAATGCTATAGATCCCTAAATCCTAAATCCATGTGAGGAATGTAATAGGATATAATCGGACACACCAGCAAATACCTCAAAAACAGAATAAATCGCCATAAATTCAATAGAAAAAAACAAATTGCTTTAAAGAAACATAATATTGGAACGAAATATATATATATATATATATATATATATATATATATATATATATATATATATATATATATATATATAATATGTATATTTAAAAACCATACTGCAAAACGGGGTTAACAAAAACCTATACTACATAAAAGATTGCACTTTACCAAAAACCTACATACTGATACTACATAGACGTAATATGCCTAGAAAAAAATTTTATGAAATAAAACAATATACACATATATCTCTCAAGAGGGTTCAATATTCAATGTCATAGTACAGCTAGTGTTGGAGAATCTTGAACAAACTGTTATACCCAGTTTCAGCGTAAATATACCCTTTTTCGATAGATATGTAGACGATTCTATAATAGCAATTCCTAAAAATCGATATGAAGATATCTTCAATAAATTTAATGCATACCACTAAAAATTACAATTCACTATAGAAAAAGAAGAAAAAAATAAATTCGATTTCTTAGCCCTACATTTTACCACAAAAACAATGCCATCAAGACTCAATGGTATACAAAAGTAAAAACGATCCTGTAGATATTTAAATTATAATTTCCACATCGTCTGTATCAAAAAAAAATCGGTTGTGATAGGAATTGCAGACCGAGCCATAAAATTATCCGATTCAAAATACCGAAATGAAGCAATCCAAAAAGCAAAAGAAGCTTTATTATAGGACAATTATCCTCCTAAAATTATAAATATCTTCAAAAAAAAATTCACAGTAACAACCAAAACCCACAATTCCAAAAAATAAAAACATAAAACCAATAGGTCTTCATATTATATGTACCACAATTCTTAGAAAAACTTCAAAATGTCCTCAAAAACAATAATATTATTATTAGATACATAGGACACAACTTAAAAAAAGCAATCTGAGCAACTTAAAATCCGAAATACCCAAGGGCAAAAAAACACATGTAGTATATCAGATCCCGTGTAAAAATTGTGACGGAGTTTACATCGGCCAAACGAGTCAACATCTAAAAAACAGAATAAATTGACATAAATATGACAAACATAATAGGACCACATTGACGAACCACATTCCAGAAAAACAACCACACTTTTGATTTTGAAAATGTAAAAGTTCTCAAAACAGAAAACAATAAAAAAATTATGGCAATCCAAAAAAATAAGAAATATATAAATCCGAAAGCTGATACAAAACAACAAAGCAAAATATATTATAACATCCTAAAATAACTCCTCCAAATTAAATTGTACACATTAGTACCATACAAAAATCAAAAAAAAAAAAAATATATATATATATATATATATATATATATATATATATATATATATATATATATATATATATATATATGTATATATATATATATATATATATATAAATATGTAGTTACGTGTGCTCTTTGTATATAATATAGAATTAAGTTATTAATTTTATGTCATAATATACTCATAATAAAAATTTCTTGTTACAGTTAACAAAAAATTAGGTCAAGTATATATGTATATATGTATATATATATATATATATATATATATATATATATATATATATATATATATATAAATTTTGTAAATATATATATATATATATATATATATATTTATATATATATATATATATATATATATATATATATATATATATATATATATATATATCACTCATTAAAACACATTTGAATTTGTTTTCTTACAACAATGAGGCCACAAAATTTTGTGTAGCTTTATTCAAAAACTCAACATTTCATTTCGTCCTTCAGAACAATGTTATTTCCTGTTAAAGCTGCTCAATATTTTGGTAATACTCCCTTTACCTCAAACAGAAGATTCTCTTTATGTTTGGTTTCTCGACATTCTATTTTTATGTCCCAAATTACTGACCTTTTTCATTCACATTCGGAAGAGGAAGTCAGAAAATTGAAATCGATCTTTTGTTGGGGAAGCATAAAAAAGCGTTCCAAAATCCATTAAGTCGTAACTTATATGTTTATATCTATTATGAAGAAATGATTTTGACAATACAAATTTTTTTTATGGATTTGCAGGAAACAAACTGTTTGTACATATTCTTTCCTTTTCTCTGCTTGAAAGGATAATACATATAAACAACTAATAATAATTATATTACGAATTTTTAATACAAATATTTTGGTTTTATTAAAATAATATTTATTTTTAGGTGCATTGCCTGCCTTACCTGGAATAACTCCTTCGTGTATGACAGTCAGTCCGCTTCAGTCCCGCACGTCTGTAACTGGAAGCGCCGAGGTATTACCTCTTCAGCCCAAATATCTGCCAGGTATTAGTTTATATTGTACGAGAAAACCCATTTTGAGCAAAATAGCTATATTAAGTTTATTTCGCTTACCAATTCATAATTAAACTGGATGCTATATGGTAGTAAAATTTTACCATACTTCTAGCGCCATATATGGTTACCTTTTTAAGGCACCTATTACAAATTAGTTTTAGAAATAAATTTTGATGGCTCAAAATCTCGAAAGTAAAATTTGAAGCATTAAAGTTTTATTTCATTAGAATGTCTACTTTAATTAAGAATCAACTCACTTGTAAAAAAAGGAATTAAGTGTAATTTTTTTACAGGCTTTTATAGAGAATCTGCTTCGGAACCACGAGAGGTTACATCCCTTACAGTTAGTCAAGATAAGAGTAACAGTCCATCACGAAGACTGTCATTCTCCAATCGAATATACCCAATGGATAATACCAAAGAGGCCGAAGTAAATATGTCTGGCGTATCTGCCATTGCTATTGGCACTTCCACAGAAGTTTTAGTGAGCATAGTTGAAAATCAAACAGGGTTAAGAAGAAATTCCTTTCTTTCAGGTATTCATTTCCCTTACTATCAATTTTGGAGAAACTAAGCTCTCGATAATACTTAACTTACATAAAATGAAATTTTTATATATTTTTTTTACTTTTATAATAACAAGAAACCTATTTGGTTCATTTCAGTCAATTCACAATCCAGTGATATCAAATCCCCACAATCTCCCATAGAAGAAGATAAATTTTTTAAGTCTCCCAGCACAGAAATGACAACGTCATTTGAATCTACTCCTGCAGGAGAGAACAACCATATTCAAGAAGAAACTTTCATTCTAACTAATGAAAATGTTTCAGAAAATAACAACTCAGATTGTGGCATGACCAAATGTAAAACCTTAAGTCAAACCAGTATTGTTGTTTAAATGTATTTTATTATTTAATGTTTTATAAAATAAAACCTTCATGTAAAATCAGTTGTAGTCTTTTATTTACTTGTATCCATTAAGCCAGTATGTACCAAACGAGGGATCAGTTAACCCTTAACATAATATATGTTATAGATTATTAAACTTTTCACTGCCACAGTGTTCTGAATAAATACTTGGAGAGTAAAATTGTACTTCCTAGGCTTAAGAACGTATTTTTTTGACATGTTGAAAAATAAATTAAATTAAATTTTACAAATAGTGGCTCCTTTTAGTTTCTCCACGTTTGTCCGTCCGCTCGTCCATCTGTATAACTTTTCCAAAAGCTGAGAATTTATTTTGAAAATCAAAATCAAATAGATAAATTTTTTTATATAACACAACGATCTCTGTAGCCTTGTTTAAATGCGCGGGGAATCCCCTTGCAGTCCAAATGGTACCAGATCCTGGCAGATCCGATAATGTAGTTCAATTTCTGGTGAAAGTAGAAATTTTATGGTCTCATATATCACAAATAAATAAGTTTGTGAAACCTGCATTGAGCTTAAAATTTTTAATATACTGTTTAAAAGAATTGAATCCTTAATGAAAGCTTACTAATTTATTTTAAAAAATCCTACTACAGGATAGGTTACTTAAGGTCTCTTGTGATCGGGGGCCTCTGTCATTTTGCTAACCTATTGTTTAAATCTCCGCCCTATTATTTAAATTTCTTGTGCTCCAAATGGGTGTGCAATCAAAGTTTGAAGCACAAAAGTTTTAAGTACATTATCTCTCTTGTGTTCCAAAGTGCTCCAAATATTTTAGTTCTTTCATTAAGTGGACTCTTCGTATGCATGAATATCAAGGATCTCATTACTTCAAAACTCATTATGACTTTACACTAGACTCTTTCCTCATTAAATTTGCATTGTACTACCTAACTTGATTTTTATGTCACTTGTACCCCTTGCTCTCCCAGCTTCTTGTATAAAAATATCTTCTTTCGGATTGATCCGATCTAGCAAGGTTCTCCTGAAGTAGTCTTATTTGTAATGGAACAAATGTTAATTATATTTCACTGTTTAATGTGAACTATATTCTGTTAAAATAAATAATTTAAAAAATCACTCTGTGAATAGATTTCCCGTGGGAATAGGGGAATATTTTTTATCACTATCCACGAAAGACTAAAGAAAAAAATAAATCAGTTATCGAACATAACTTTTATTATCTTTGTAGTTTAAATGTTTTCTTAAAAATATATAAACTCAGTATATTTATGAACACATAAAACCAAAAGACCCTTTCTACGATTTGGCTACAAATCTGTCGAAATAATCCTACTCTGATTATGTAAATAAAACCAGACGTGATAAGGGTAGTTTTTAACATATGGTATATGAAATACCGTTAAAAGTATTAAAATATTGAACGATTTTCCCATTATTAGGAAACAAAAGAATAATCAAATAAACTCATTATACTGTAATATAACGTTTGATCTGTGAAAGGAAATTAATATATAGCGACTGTTTTTCCTGATTGCAAGAAAGAATGATTTAAATACCAGCAATATGAATAAAAGGGCACTCAGGTTTTTCCACAGACGTTATATTATCTTACTCGTTTAGTTATAGAAAGAAATAGAATAGTTTTATTAATTGTGTTTATATAAAAATTAAGATTAAGACGCTCAGAGGCCAATTCGGGAATCGAGTATCCGGTATAGAATAGCTAACGCCCTCAGCACGTAACGATCGAAACCTTCGAACTTTAAGGGAAAGAAATTGACGTTTACAGGGTTCCATCGAGTAATATGGGTACAAACGGGAAACAGAGGGGTATCGAGGGGGTGTAAGATTCGAAGACACTCTTTTAAAGAATAGTAAATCGCAGTCATAATTTGAATGTCGTTAGAACGGTACCGTGAGTACCAGTGCCGTAGAATAATAGAATAATTAGGTCACGGGTATAATTGTCGGGAAAGAAGGTTATCTTTGTTTTGATTTGTTTTTAGTTAATTTGGGAAATTAAGGGAATATCGTGTGTCATTTTAGTCGGGCATTTTGTGATCTTCATACGGTTTGATAAAGTAATATAAATAGCTGTTTTTCGCGTTTTATTTCTTTTTTTTGTTCAATATTTTAGTAAGCTATTTATACGTGTTTTTTTTCTAAATTGGGTTTTAATTTTTGGTTATTAAATCGGCCAATAAGAGCAATTTTATTAGTTTTTTTTTGAATTGTCATTAGGTTTAAGTTTCTCATTGTAAATAGTGCGTTTTTCTATTTCTTTTTGTTAAATAGATTTAAGTGTTTTGAGAAACTTGTTTTATTCAATTTAATTAAAACCTTCACGCAAATTAACTTGCGGGCGTGCTGTTGCGAGACCTACAAAACAAGAGATGCCTTCTGCCCAACTAATCAGCCACCTTTCTTGAGTCCTGAAGTTCTGAGTTGTGGTTGGTAAGCTTAAATAACCGTAGTTGTTTGGTAC
Source organism: Diaprepes abbreviatus (assembly GCA_034092305.1). Classification (NCBI taxonomy): domain Eukaryota; kingdom Metazoa; phylum Arthropoda; class Insecta; order Coleoptera; family Curculionidae; genus Diaprepes; species Diaprepes abbreviatus. The sequence continues at coordinate 10,099,359 of JASJET010000200.1, forward strand.
TAAAGCTGCAAGAGAGAAGTTGAACGACCAGACTTCCAGAGTGTCTTTATTACTGTGAAATTTAATTATAGGTTATTAAAATAGTTACAAATTAATGTGTGGTAACAATTTAGTTATAGATAGGCTGGCTAACGCTACCTCAATATGTCACTGGCAGGAGTCTATGATCAAATTCTGTCACATATTCACAAATTATAAGCCTCCAAAGTTGCTTACAATTATAGCCATATATAAGAAGTGTAATTTTTGGTGAATGCGCCAGGAAAGAATATATATATATATATATATATATATATATATATATATATATATATATATATATATATATATATATATATATATATATATATATTGCATCTTTATTAGGGGTGCTTCTTGATATGGAAGCGCGAGATTTCAACGGGTATGACCCCGTGTTTCTATAAGGTTTAATTACGCACTAATTGAATGCTTGCGCGCTAATGTAGTTTTAAATATAAAAATAGAAGCAAAAATCTAAGGCCTTCTTCTCGTTCAATTAAAAACTGTTAAGTTTGTTTACGATATCTATTGTTTGGGGATTTTGCGTAAGTTCAATCAAAATTACGAAATACAATTCTTGAACCACAGTAGTTTGCAAAACTACTACTACTATTATGATTTTTTGCTACTACTACTTCTACAACTACTATTATATTATGGATTTACTTGGGCTAAAAATAAAGTAGTAAATCTTTGAATATGTTATTAATTCAAAATAAATTTATATTTAATTAATTATTTATTATTTTGAGAAAATAAAAGAAAGTTTGATTCTAGCACAAGTCGTAATAAAATTAATGTCGTGAAAGTGAAGCCCCGTTAAAGTAGTCAGAAGTTGCGATTGTGTGACCCCCATTACAAAAATTCAATTCTAGAAAAGTTTTATTCCAGATCCTCATACAGTTACATAAATGAAAAGTTTGAGCTAGTTTAAAAACTAGAAATTACTAGTAAATCGTTATGTAAATATTTGAATTAAAAATGATTATATTAATATTAGATTACTACTATTACGACTTATTTTATTTATCGTCGAGTGTAAGTTTTCCTAAACTCTTGCTATTCTCCTCTATCATGTATCATCCTTTAACTATGCTATTAGATGTCTTCCTTTGCTCTTTCGTACCAATTAAATATATGTGGATATATCCACATTATGCCGTTGTAGTGCTGAAATCACATTCAGCAAATGTTCAACTACATGCAGCTCCGTATATGAATGAAGTAAAATGCGAACAGTAAATGCAAACTTCGTTCCAACCATATCCTTTCCATGTTAAAGATTGCACAGTTGGAACAAATTGCTAAGGAACACAATTTATCCCATTCCACCACCATCGAGATGATGGTCTACCTGTACTACCATACCGAGAAGAAAGTCAAAACTTACCCTCCCCGTCACAGTGATATGGCAGAGGTACATGTTTCGTCTCTACTAGACTCATCAGGGTACCAACATGCACCTAGGTGTGCAAAGGACAGATCGGAAGGAAGCATGCAAATACTGAACGTGGCTTCGCTGACCTCCTGCCGGATGGCGTATACATGTTTATGCGGCTTTCACGGATTCTTGTGTGTGAGATGCAATAGCAGTGGATATATCCACATTATGCCGTTGTAGTGCTGAAATCACATTCAGCAAACGTACAACTATATGTAGCTTCGTATATGAATTAAGTAAAATGCGAACAGTAAATGCAAACTTCGTTCCAACCATATCCTTTCCGTGTTTGTTCCAACTGTGCAACCTCTAACATATATATATATATATATATATATATATATATATATATGTATACATACATATATGTATACATACATATATATATATATATATATATATATATATATATATATATATATATATATACATATATATATATATATATATATATATATATATATATATATATATATATATATGTATATATATATATATATATATATATATATATATATATATATATATATATATATATAAATACGGAAAACTTAATGGAGAAGCCTTAGATCTATAAAATAACTACAGCGGTGGGTGTCGTTATTGAGACTCTTCACGCCATTCCAACTGTTACAATTATTTTGCAGTCGTGGCCTATCTATTATGTTCAAACAAAGAAAACAATAGACAAGATACTTACAGTGATATCTCGATGGATCACTCAATAACGTAAAAGCAACACCCACTAACAATATTATATAAAACCGACATGTGGTGACGGATAAGGTCACATTATTTGGCACTGGCGTCCAAACCAATCGCAGGCTTTCACAGTCAAAGTTGGAATCTCACCACGATCACACAGAGAGCGGCATATTGTTTAAGCCATTAAAAATATAAAATAAGTTAAGGCGGATTATCAGTGGACATCACTCTCGTATTAAGAAGTGCGAAGAACCACAAGATGAGAGTAATGTTCACTGACAATCTAAGTGCTCACAGCCGAATAATTTTCAATTTTATTGTTGAAATTATACTGACGTTAATTTATTTTATATTTTTTTGGCTTAAATATCACGCAGTGTTCTTAAATTGAGATCGTGGTAAAATGCCTACTTTGACCTGGAAAGCCCGCTGTTAGTTGGGATACCAGTGCCGAATAATGCGAGCTCTATATTTTGGTGCAGTATGCTTACTGTCTCGCCACCACATTGTCGTTTTATATAACATTGTTAGTGGGCATTGCTCTTGTGTTAATCAGTGATTCATCCAGATGACGCTGTTCATGTCTTGGTCGAAGGCCAAAGCAAACAGTGTGTGGGAGATTAAATCACCTGCCTCACTCCATAATTTATTTTTATTTTGTTTCGTTGTTTCTTGAGTTATTTTACTTGTTCAGTGACATTTTGTTTGATTTAGTTGGTAAGATTGTTGTATCTGCCATCGATTCTAGAATTACTCACAGACTAGTTCTCGATACAACATCGTTATCGAATATCAGAAGAGTTTTACTAAATAATTTTTCCTTTATGTTCAACAATCGTAAAGTAAATATTCTGTATTAATTTTGACATTAAAATGAATTGGTTTTCTATCCTTGAAGCACTATAAATTTTAAAATAAATAAAAATACTTTTTTGCTAAATAAATGATGTATAAGGTGTTTTTGATTTGAATTTATTTATTTTTTTAATTATTCCATTAGAAAACGTGCGCTACAAAAAATTACTATATTATAACGAGTTTAAACGTAAAATTGATTTGTTTGTTCCTAGGAACATTCCCCCGTAGAATTAGTACATCGTCAGAACTCTGGCATGGATGTTTGAATGCTGAATAACTTAATAATATTTTTATTTTTATTCCGAAAAGTGTTGATAAACAGTAGGATATTTTTATTTCTTGGTACACCCCCCCCCATTATATGCAATTCTTTTCTAATTGTATTATTTAAACTAGTACAACGTGCTAAATTATAATTACTATAATTATTACAATATTGATTGACAAAAATAAGTTTTAAATAATCTTTTTGTTGACATTAATTGTAAACTTCGCATTTGTACCATTTTTAACTTTTAAAAACACTGAAAAGAGTCACGACAAGCCAAGTAACTGAAAGCTAAATTAATAAAAATATTTACGTCTGTCAAACATCAAAAAGTTCCTTCTCCACAGACTATAAATAGCCTTCAAATAAATGTGTTGCTGTTTAAATGTACTGGCATGATCGAAGGTTCATTCTAATTTTTTGAATACATTTTAGAAGTCAATGAAGTCAAAAATCAATTTTTTCACGTAAGGACACTTTCCAAATGAGAAAAAACGATATAACAAAATTGTATCACACTGTAATTAGTGTAAGAGTAGTAAACTATTACCAACTGTATCGATTAACTTTTTGAAGCTATTATAAAGCATGTAATAAAAATTCTAAACATAAAAGAGTAATAGGGGTTATATAGGTAAAATTAAAATATTGCATGCTGTGACCTTTGAACTTTGACACTACATTATTTGTCATTTTGGGAACATGTTAGATTTTATTACCGTGTTAGAGATTGACGTGGAATCACGCTAGCTTTATGTACTCTACGCTTTAAATCTACTAAAAGTATCGTTCAATACCTAACATAAAACAAATAATAAAATATTTTTATTTTAAGGTGTAGGTACTTGAAAGTATAAAAATACGGGATGTCTCTTAAAGCCATATACAAAACTCTAGGCTAAAATATAAGTATATTTCTCAATTTACCTTAGTTTAATGATTTTCAAAATATAGGGCGTACAAGTTATAATTTTTTAAATATTTATTTAAATAATAGCTTGATTTGCAGTAAATTGATTACTTTGGGGTTTCTTGGGATCAGGAATCAAGATCTGATTACAGTTTCAATGTCTATTGCAGAAGGCGCCACCAGCAGCACTTTATCTACATCTAAAGCTTCATAACTTTTTTTTTAACTGTATATTAAATTTTTAATTAATAATTCTTATTTCCAAACATTTTTTTCCAAAAAAGTTATACCGAGCAGCCGTTCCTGAGATAATAAAATTTAAATTTTTTATTGCGTACTGAAACTCCTTTACACTTTATTCAGATGTAGCACTCAAAAAATTTGGAGTGGTTTTAAAAGCCAACAGGCCAATGACAATACAAGTGTACATAGCAATGATCTACCAATAAAAACAATGCAAGGATGAGCTGGCAAAGAACATTAACACATAAAGTTAATCAAACTCTTAGTAAAAATTGAAAATAGCCTCCTCCATTTCCATCGTCTCTGCGTCTACTAAATTTTATATTCATGCCTATAATTCTCCTTCAATGTTCACATATCTGTAGAGAACTATCTCTTTAAGAGTTCCCAATAAAAGGCAATCCATAGGCGTTAAATTCGGTGATCGGGATGGCCAATTTGCAAAAGCATAATTTCTCCGCTGATCCATCATTTTAATGATTTCTAACATTTAAAGTGAAGTGTGGGGGTGCTCTGTTGTGCATGAAATTATATATAGTAGGCAGTGGATGAACATTCAATAAATTTGCCAAATTTACTAGGTATTCTGGGTAACTCAAACCATTTAAATGAGGTAATAAGACGAGAGGAGCAATAATAATTCTGTCAATAATCTCTTCCCAAAAGTTAATTTCAAATTTATGTTGTTAATGCACAAGTGAGTTCTTGTCAGGATAAACATATGCTTTCCGTTCATTACTGGATCGACAAAAGCATAGTCTCAATTCGAAGTAGAGAGATAAAAGCTCTGAAAGTGGAATGGATGTAACAGATTTTCTTTTAAAGTCTTATTTGTTATAACTTAAAAATCTCTCATTACCACACGTAAATGTCTGGTGATTAGACTCGAATTTTCTTGAACCAGTTCTAAAATTTCTACGTTAACCTGTGGTTAACAAAATATGTTAGTAGAGTACGCCTGCTGCGCCCACGATTAACTGATGTCCCGTATTACTTAGTAGTTATACTGAAAAACCTATAAATAAATTTCACTGTGATAAAGGCCCTTTGTAAGTATGGTTGTTCCTTTTGGCTACTGCAGTTTTAACGCAACTACAGGTAATTAGAGCTTATCAATACCGCAAATAAAACTTCAAGACTTAGGAAAAACTGTCATCTCGTAGGTTAGATCTGGCTTCTAATTTTGGAGCTCTAATATCAATGTGCCCGCGAGATTAATAGCGTGAAAGTTTTCATTAAATTAAATGAAAAATTTCTCAAAACACAAAAATAAATAAAAACGAAATTATTTACAATAAGAAACTTAAAATTAACTCGAATAATAATTCCAAAGTAACTGAAATAATTGCTTCTCTTAAACGATTTTTAATAAGAAACAAACCCAGTCTTGAAGATAATATATTTAAATAATTTTCTAGAATATAAATTAAGAAAAAAAAATGAGAACGTAGAAAACAATCATTTTAGTTGTTTAAAAAAAGAGCACCAATGTCATCCTTTTCACTGGTAGAATAAAACAGATTTTCCCGTTAAATTTCTCGAAAATAAATAAAAAATGAAAAATTAAATCTTTCTTAAATACCTCGGATGTACGCGTCGCGTAACTTTCTCTGATAGATTTTAAAACACACTTTCTACCGAATCTCAAATCGTAACTGAAGATTATTACTTCTATAAAAGCACACCCGAATTTTCCTTCCCGGATTCCCCGTGACAATTACCGTTAGTACCTATTAAGCCCTGATTCATTCCCGAATATTTTTATCTTTTGTTCGCCATTCTATGTTGGATATTTAATTTCCGATTGGCTTAAATTCTTAAAAGAATAATGTTTTGTACAAAAGGGTTAATAGAACTATTCTAGGTTTTTCTATAACTAAAAGAAAGTAAAAATGCCTGACTACCTTTTTATACTTCATAAAAAAATTCTTTGTACATGTAATCAAACTAATATATTGCATTATAGCAATTTTATTTGTTTATTCTTTTTTTTACCAATAACGGGAAAATGGTACAATTTAAAAATATTTTAGGCGATTTAGGCAATTTGGTGTTGAATGAATTATCGACTACTAAATCTTCTTCGACCCAAAATTTTTTCCTGAGGTCTTGGAGTGGTAATATAAGATATATGCTGCCTCAGTTTCCTTGGTTAAAATCCATCTACAGAGTGATTATTCTCCCTTTTGGTAAAGTATATTTTATGCCAAACAATATTTAATAAGATTATTTATAATAAGTATTTGTTTCGTAACAGTTGTAACATTCTGTCTATAATAAATCTTTGGATGAGCACAGCTACTAGTTTCTTGATGTCTGGTACGCGTCTGTTGGGAAATCTTTCCCCTTATATTCTTGCCAACTCCTGACCACTTACTAAGCAATGATCGTAAATTAATATGATGTCGAACTTTTCTGCGTTAGTGTAATGTTCAGCCATAGCGAAAAATTTAAGAGTTAAATGATAAATTTTAAAATTACCCGATTAAAGTTTGCCAGATTGAATCATTTGACAATACTCATTTGTAGCTTACTAAGATACTTATCGTTGTTAGCTTGTTGCTATGTAAATCTGTAATGTTATTTGGCTGGTTGGTCCTTAAACATGCTCCAAATTTCCTTTACCTGTCTTATTCCTGGATAAAGAAAAAGAGGGCTGCGACTGAAACTATCAACTTTTGGACTATAGTAAGCTGGGTTATAATTTAGTCTTAGGAATTTGCGCTAATCTTGTGGATAGATCTTTTAGGAACATACTGTATGTTTTTTTAGATGCAACTATTAAGATTTGAAATTAGTACTTCCAGTTCGATTTTCGCGACAAAATGTGAATTTATTTCTAGGCCCCTAAAAACAAAATAAATTTTGAAAATCATCCTCATCAATAAGTATTTTATGAGAACTGGTTTTAGACGAATTAGGATTTTTTTTTAGAATGGCATATTATTTTGAGTTTAAGTGTCTATTTGATGATGACAGATCGACTCCGATGATCTCGCTAATATGGACGCTCATATAGACATGGGACCGGAAATTCTAAATAGTGAAGTTCTATCTGCCATAAGATCTGCAAAAACCAGGAAAGCCACCGGGCCTGATAATGTCCCAACCGAGCTGTTACAAATGATCCATGAGGAAATTATAGGAATCTTGGTCAAACTATTTAATACCGTTGACGCGACTGAAGATATACCGGAAGATTAGCTGAAGTCTGTATTGGTCCCAATCCCAAAAAAACAGCGAGCAAAGCGATGCAATGAGTACAGACTAATAAGTCTAATGAGCCACATTTTGAAGGTCTTTCTCAGAATCATCCACAGCAGGATAATCTCTAAATGCGAAGCAGATTTAGATGAAACCCAATTCGAATTTAGAAACGCCCTAGATACTAGAGAGGCTTTATTCGCTCTAAATATACTTCTGAAAAAATGCCGGGACCAACACAAGGATGTATTCGTATGTTTTGTCGATTATGAGAAGGCCTTCGACAGAGTACAGCACAGAAAACGCATAGACATTTTAAATAACGGAGGGGTAGACAGCAGAGACGTAAGAATTATTAAAAATCTATATTGGCGGCAGAAAGCAACAGTAAGGCTAAATGGAAAACTCACAGAAGAAAGTAAAATTCAACGAGGCGTCAGACAGGGCTGCATACTATCTCCACTGCTTTTTAATATATATTCAGATAAAATCTTTAAACGGGCTACTCAAGGACAACGAATGGGAGTACAAATCAATGGAGAATATATAAATACAATACGATATGCTGACGACACTGTTATCCTAAGCGACAAACTACAAGACCTGCAACATCTGTTAAACTGTGTTAACACTGAGGGTCAAGAAATGGGGCTCAACATAAATATCAAAAAGATATATGGTCTTTAGTAGACAACCTCATCTTAACGCTTCAATACAAATAGAAGGAAAAAGTATAGACAGGGTGACTCATTTTAAATATCTTGGATGTTATATCACCGAAAATCTAAACCCAGATAAAGAGATAAGGTGTAGAATAGAGACTGCTAGAGCAACTTTTCAAAAAAATGAAACCACTTTTCTGCAATGATAACCTCAACCTAAAACTACGACAGTGAATGATAAGATCATACGTCTGGCCAGTGTTACTATATGAGGCAGAGATGTGGCAATTAAGGCTGCCACGATGAATCGGTTGGAGGCTCTCGAAATGTGGTTACACCGGCGAATGCTGAGAATACCTTGGACAGCTAGGCAGACCAACGAAATGGTACTCAATAGGGCCGACACAACTCGTCTACTATTAAACACTGTGAAGTGTAGAAAAATCTCATATCTTGGACATATATTCAGAGGGGAGCGATATAGAATTCTTCAATTAATTATGATGGGTAAAGTACAGGGACGTAGAGGGGTAGGAAGGAGACAGGCTTCCTGGTTGAGGAATATTCGTGAATGGACGGATGTACGTAGCGCGGGGGAACTGTTCCAGCTAGCGCAGGACCGTGAAAGACTTGCCAGTGTAATTGCCAACGTCAGGGGGACCTGATATGGCACTTGAAGAAGAAGAAGTGTCTTAATTATTCAAGAACTTTATAGTAATAATTGTTTAAACCTGTTGAGTAAATTAAAGTAATAATCGTGGTGCGGGTAGGATGAGTGGAGTAAACTCTTCCACATCTAGCATCCGCTATACTATAAAAACTACCTATCTTTACTACTCTATTTTCGATAATTATATGGAATAGTGGAAACATGAAATTTTCCGAATTGTTCGTTGATATTTTACATACTTCCTATTTTTGGATGGTAGAATACGAATATGAAGTTTTTATGTCGATCTCGCACAGTTTTTCCAAAAAAGTTTTATTTGTATTTTCCGGTCACTACTATTAAATTTTGACCACTTCTAGTAAAATTCACAAACACATCACAATATTTAATTATTTTTTAACAACATTTACATAAATATGAGAACTTGAATTTTCCAAAGAAAATAAGAAAACCGTGCGCTTGTCATTGGAACTTTTTTTTGGCATGTCTACGATTTAGATCAGAACATGTGATTTACTTATTTTATTGGTAGACGTGGATTTTAAATTTCATTTAGAGGGAAGACTTGGTAGTTCAAATGCAATCAATTCTGGTAATTCCAATATTGTAGAATGAAATATTGGTAAATGAGCGAAATCGGAATGCCAAAGATAAATAGATCATTTGGTAAGCTACGTTGGTCTAAAAACCAACATCAAACTTGAACTAACCTGGGTCAACAAGAATTTCCCGTGAATATCCCTTAGAATAACTTTTCCAAACCCGGAGAACATTCTCTCTCCCCGCGGTCTCTACTAAACAGCAAAATTTTTTATGAGGGTAACAAAAAACTATTAAAAAGTCTTGTTAACTAAGATGTACAAAATATAGTTAGCTTTAATGCCAGTCAAACACAATCGGGATATCAAACATAAACTAATGTTCGTTAGAGGCTTTAAAGTTGTGTGGAAAAAGAGGACTTATACGAAATGACTTGTTGAAAATTAGTTTACTTTAATTCAGATTACTTGAGGTTAGTTCAGTTCACACATTTAATGCTAAATTACTGAAATGACCTCTCTCTTTGTCAACCTCTGTCCATCCACTCCTGGATGTAGGTCTCTCTCAATTGTTTCCATCTTTCTCTATTCTTCGCCAATCTCATCCACTGTTTGCCCGCCACTGTCCTTATGTCGTCTACCCATCTTTTTTGAGCTATTCCCGTGCTTCTTGTTGTCTCCCTCGGTCTCCATTCCAGGATTCTTCGTGTCCATCTTTTGTCCTCATATCAGGCTATGTGACCAGCCCATCGCCACTTCATCTTTGCAATCTCCTTCATGATGTCTTTGACTTTAGTTCTGCGTCTTATGTCGGTGTTTCTAATCCTGTCTCTTTAAGGTATTCCAAGCATATTTATTTCCATCGCTCTTTGGACTGTTTCTAATTTTTTAGCGGACTTTTTGGTGAGGGACATGGTCTCTAATCCATACGTACACACCGGTAATATGCATGTGTCGTATACTTTTCTTTTTAGATTTATGGGAATTGAATTATTTTTCAGGATGTATGCAAGTTTACCGAAAGCGGCCCATGTCAGCTGTGTTCTTCTTTTGATTTGACCATCCTGGTTTGATTTCCCTAGTCTGATGTCATGACCCAAGTATACATAGTGTTCGACGTTTTCGATCCTCTGGTTCTGTATTGTTATGTTTGCCTGTTCGTGACTCATTATTTTTGTTTTGTTATAGTTCATTTTAAGGCCTACAGATGCGCATACGACATTTAGCTGTTGTAGTATTTCGTTCAATTCTTGGAGATTACTTGCTATTAAGATCATGTCATCAACAAATCTGAGATAGCTTAAGTATGTTCCATCGATGTTTATACCTTTGATGTCCCATTTAAGTTCCTTAAAAATGTCCTCTAGGACTAAGGTGAACAGTTTTGGCGAGATAGTGTCCCCTTGTCTCACTCCCCTTTGTATTTTTATGGGATTCGTTTCGTATATGTTCTTTATGATGTTTAAGTATCTTGAATCGATTCTTGAGTTTTCTAAGAATTGTAATACTGCCCATATTTCGACGGAGTCGAATGCCTTCTGTAAATTTATAAAAGCCATGTGGAGCGGTCCGTTATATTCGGTGCACTTCTCAATTAGTATTCTTATGGTGTGTAGGTGATCTGTGGTGCTAAAGTGTTTTCTGAATCTAGTTGTTCGACAGGTTGGTAAAAATCGAGTTTGTTTGTTTTGCGGTTGGTTATGATTTTGGTTAACTACTTGTAGGTGTGTGATAGTAGGGATATTGCTCGGTAGTTTTCAATATTTGTATTGTCTCCCTTTTTGAATATTAAGATTACTTCGGAGTTATACCAATCCTGTGGAATTTTCCCCTCTTCAATTATTTTATTAAATAGAATCTTCAATATTTGTTCTATTTTTCTGCCGCCAATTTTCAGCATTTCTACTGTAATTTTGTCTTCCCCTGCTCATTTAATTTTCTTTAATTTATTTAGTGCCATTTTTATCTCTGAGTTTGTTACTTCTGGAATTTCCTCTGAGCCTATGTTGAATATGGTTCTTTTTGTTCGTTGTTGCTCTTGTTGTGCGTGTGACAAGTATAGCTTGGTGTAGAATTCTTCTATGGCTCCGCTTATTTCCTTTTCGTTCTGGACGGTCACGTTTTTTATTTTTATTATTCTTGTTTTGCCTCTTGAGTTTTTGTTTTTAGTACTTTCATGTTGCAGTTTTCACTTATTGTGTCTTTTATTAGTTTATTGGTGTAATTTCTATTGTCTTTTCTAATTTCCCTTTTCACTTCCTTGTTTAGAGTTTTGAAACTGTCTGTTGTTCGATCTGTCCTTTTTCGTCTTTCTTTGAGAAGTCTCAAGGTATTTGGTTGTAGTTTGAAGGTGTTGTTATTTTTTATTTTGAGCAGACTTTTTTAAGCGATGCGTTTATGGTTTCTTTTATTTTCGTGGCTAGTTCGTTTATTTGCATTTTCTTTATTGTCTCTATTAGTGTTAGTCTTTTTTTAATTCATTTTGATAGTTGATTTGTTCTTGTGTCAGGGTTTCCGTGGTTGCGTAGCGTTCTTGTTTGATGAGCTTGTTGCGTTCTGTTCTTATGTTGATCTTTGATCGTACTAATCTGTGGTCGCTTCCGATATAAAACTTATTCAGTGTTGTCACGTTGGTACATATGTTTTTCCTATTAGAGAGAATATAGTCTATTTCGTTTTTAGTTGTTTTGTCTAGGCTGGTCCAGGTCCACTTACGCTCTTTGTGTTTCTTATAAAAGGTATTGAGGCAAAATAGGTTTTCGTTGTCCAGGTAGTTGTATACCATCTCCCCTCTCTCGTTCCTATCACCCAGCCCGAAGAGGCCAATATAGTAGGTGTCTCCCTGCTCTTTCTTTCCGATTTTTGCGTTAAAATCTCCTGTAATTATTACGAATTGTGTTTTCTCTTTTCTGACCTCAGTAAATTGCATTTGAAGTTTTCCACCCTAATGAAATTTACAATCCATGTCAATACGGCAACATCGTGTAGGAAATCACATATTTCGATCTAAATCATAAACACGCTCAAAAAAACAAGAGATCAAACGACAAGCCAACGATTTTCATACCTTTAATGGAAAACTTGCATTTTTCCGCGGTTATTCATGTAAATTTCGTTAAAAAAAAGGGTTAAATATTGTGTTGTTTGTGAATTTTTACTAAAAGTGGTTAAAATTCAAAGATAGTGATCAGAAAATACATGTTATATGAGCGAAAGTGAAATTTTTTTGGAAAAACCATGTGAGATTGTCAAAAAAAAATTCATATTAGTGTTCTACGACCCAAAAATAGGAGGTATTCCACTATACCTAATAATTACTTTAACTATACTATTTTTACTAATCTCTACTTCTCGTTATACTCCTTCACTATGTAATATACCATTATTAGGTAATAGTAATTATCAGACAGTTAAGAAAGAAGTAGAAAAAGTAATGCCAAAAGTTACAAAATCTTTCTTTCGAACTTCTATTATTAGTTGCTAATTTCCCATTTTTTCGTGACCAATGTAGCTTTTATTAAATCGGATATTAACGTCTGCCCTTTCGGGCCCTTTGCCTTTTTATGGCCTTTGTGCGGCCCTTTTTTGATGACTTACCAAAGGGGAAAGCTGAAGGGTTTTTATTAAAATGCGAGATTAAAATTCTGATAGACATGACAGATTGTTGTTTTGTTTACTTTAAAAAAGTGTCGTATAATGGGTCTTATAATAAAATATTTTATTCTTGATGAAATTTCCGGCATGTTTTTTTTGTGCCAAGTTCTCACAAGAAGCTCATTTATTTTCTTATAATTTGGATTTTCTTTATAAGCGGACTACGAAACATTCAGTCTCTTTTTAAACTATACTAATAAATTCATATATATATATATATATATATATATATATATATATATACATATATATATTTCTAATATTTTCTTGGGTAGATATGATATAAGGCGAACAATTTACTAGGATCATTTTATACGAAATTAAAAAGCAAAGTTCCCACCAAAAAAAGATCTAACGTAATATATGCAATTCCATGCCTAAACTGTCCTAAGAAATACATTGGCATGACGACACAATATATTGAAAATAGAGTGAATTAGTATACTAAAAACGCATCGACATCCTTACATAAACATGAACAAATATACTAAGCATGAATTTAATTTAAAAAAAACCCATATTTTAGATACTGACATAAATTATGATAAATTAGTCATTAAAGAAATGATACACATAAAAAAAGATAGAAATGTTGTAAATGACAAGCAAGATATCAAAAACTTAAGTCAGATATACTATAATTTGATATTTGAATAAGACATACTTGAAGCGACTCTATAATAAATATGAGAAATAATGTAATGATGCTTGGAACGATTTCATACACACTCATGCAAATGAAAGAACGTTATTAAAAAATAAATAATAATCGTTTTTCCTATTTTTTGCTCTTTATAAAAAGAAATCTATCCATATCAATTGCATACAAGGATCATAATTGAATTTATTTTTAAACATACACACAAAACTACTTTCAAGGTATGTACTATTTTCTAATCTTTCACTATTTTAACCTGTTGTATTGTTTTAAATTTTAAACTTAAAGACTATTTTAAAATCTGTTTAATTTTTATTAATTTTAATTAAATTAAAAATATAAAAGTGTAATTAATGTGATTATGTTTATTATAAAAAATTTTGTAATTTTGTAGATGTAAAATTAATATACCTAGCTCTTTTGAAGAAGCTCACTATGTAGAGCGAAACGTCGGAAAAAAAATTGTTGTCCTTTGTTTCTCTAATGAGAAACCTATACCCAAGAAAATATTTAAAAAAAATATTTAACAAAAGGTATAGATACAAAATAAACAAGATACAAAAATACATTTTATATATATATATATATATATATATATATATATATATATATATATATATATATATATATATATATATATATATATATATTTATATATAAGAAAAAGCCAACTAAACCGAAAGATTTAATGCACTTTTGTGGGGCTGCAGTCAGGAGGATGGTTGGCCAGAAAAGAAAACTCTTTTGGTTAGTCTAGCTTTCAAAAAATTTTATTCTCTTCATCAGGACTTCTACAAGGGAAAATAACCTTCCCTAATTCTATTTTTCATAAGATAAAAAATAAAGAAAAAGACCTACCAAAGTGAGTGTGTATAGAAAACCAGGTTTTGTTCAACAGAAACTGTCATTATTTAACACTAAGTTCACATAATATAAAAATAAATATTTTAAAAGGTAAAAAGTGTATTTAAGAACCTAATTTGTGGACGTCGTTGAAACGCTATTTTAAATTTATGAATGAAATTGACAACTGACACGATAAACTATAAGAGATAAAAAGGTGGTTAGATGGGAAAAGTATTAGGCAATTGTGTCAATAGGTTACTGGTGCTTGTCAATAGGTTTCTTACGTTTTTGAGATATTAAAAAAAAGTAAAATTTTGCATTTTCTTAGGGCGGTTATAATTTTTTGATTTCTTTTTTTTTTAAATCTATAAACACTTTTGTGTGGCTACTTGTCATGCGGAAAACCTCTATTTAGTAAAATTTTAGTTACAACGCTTTAATTTTCTAAAACCACCATCAATTTAGTTTTCCTTACGACTGTCGTCTTAGACTTTTACCAGTCTTATGGGAGAGGCGTTGTAATTGGTTTGAGTTTATTCTTAAGTAAAATAAATATTTAAAATTTCAGTGTTGTCAAATATTCTTCTTCTTCTTCTTCTTCTTCTTCTTCTTCTTCTTCTTCTTCTTCTTCTTTCTAACACAGTTAAGCATGCTAGTAGGCTATTGCCTGTTCATTGCCATCACGTCTTCCCCGGAAGATGAGGTCTAGCATTCTCGCCATCATTTCGGTGGTCTTCCCCGTGATCTTTTTCCTACTGGGTTATTCATTTTTTGCGCTTTTAACGAGTCTACCGTTCTACATTCTCCCAATATGTTTGTTCCCGAATCTTCGCCTTTGTCTAACCTATCTTCCTATGTCCTGTATCCCGTATTGTTGTCTGATATCTTTATTCCGTATTCTGTCGTGTAGAGTTTTGCCTTGTATACTTCTTAATGTTTTCATTTCGACTGTTATCATCATTTGTAGAGTTCTGCCTGTATCCGGTCTTGTTTCTGCCGCGTGTGTTATGATGGGTCTTAGACCCGTTTTATATATATATATATATATATATATATATATATATATATATATATATATATATATATATATATATATATATATATATATTAGTTTGGCTTTCAATATTAAGAATTTGTTCTTCCAGAAAATTTCTTTTAGGCATCCCGAAATTCTAGCCACTTTCATTGTTTGCTCTCTTACTTCCTTAAAAAGGTTTCCATGGCTCGACATTTCTGCTCCCAGATATTTGAAGTGATTTACCTGTTCGACAATTTTGGAGTCGATTTCCAACTTGGTTATTTTGATGTTACTAAGCATTTGGTCTTCTCGGTGTTGATGAACATTTTTAATTCTTTCGCATTAGTGTTAAAAGAGTGCAGTAGTGGAGATTATCTTCAGAGTCCGCAATAAGAACAACATCGTCAGCAAAGTAGACGGTATAGAAGAATGTATTTCCCATTTTGTATCCAGCTGTTCTGGGGAGATTTTCTATTATTTTATCCACTATTAGATAAAATATGCAGAGCCTGAGCGAATCGCCCTGTCTAATTCCTGTGTATACATATATGTCTTTCGTTGTTATATGTCCTACTCTGATTTTTGTTGTGCACTGGATGTTAATATCGTATATTAGGATAATTAGCCTATGGTTTAGACCTTTTGTTCTCATTATTTCTAAGACGTCCTTTAAGCTTACTCTGTCAAAAGCCTTGGTCATGTCGACGAAGCACATGTACGCAGGTTTATTGAATTCTAGGGATTTTGCAGTTATTTGTTTGACAATAAATATTGCGCCAATAGTAGATCTGTTCTTTCTGAAACTTGTTGTTCTTCTCGTATACTTATGATTTTGGTGATTTCTTCCAGCATAGTTTTTGTGAATGCTTTGAGAATGCCATCAAGCAGTGTGATAGTTTTCTGGGTGCGTTTTCTGTCCTCTTTTAAAAATGGGTATTGTTACACTATTCTTCCATTCATTCGGTATTTTTTGTTCTTCTATGATATTCTTGAATAGAGTTAATATTTCATTCCATAGTTTTCCCTCCGTATTTAAGTGATCTCGTCTGGTCTAGGGCTTTTTCTATTCTTAAGGGACTTTCAGATGTTTTCTATCTTGTCATTTGTTAGTTCTGGTATAGGTACTCAAATATTCAAATTTTTATTTAAAGAATGCTTTAAGTTATTTTTAGGTTATAATGTTTTTTTTGCAGTAGTATTTCATACAGTGTTATAGAGGAAATTAGATATTTTTCGATGAGTTTAAAATCGATTATGGCGGTCATAAGAAAAAACAAAACGTTTTAACAAATATTCCACTAAATAGATGTAAAAGTGGCCATACAAAAAAATTAACAAATTTAAAAAATATTGGGAAACGAAATTTAAAATCGTTCTAAGAAAATGCAATACTTTACTTTTTTTTAATATCTCAAAAATGTTTTTTTTTATATCTCAAAAACGCAAGAAACCAGAAACGACACACAAGCACCTATTGCATTCCGATCACCTGATGATTCCGTTAGTGCAGTTACAATGAACTAAGAGAAAAACTTACAGACCACAACTATCGAATTAAAATTTTAAGTTCGAGTGTCAGAATGTTAAACCTTCAGAAATTTTCGATGCGAGGTTCTAAATATCAACAGTCAAAATACATCTATATACCGGAATAGTGTTAAACTTAAAATTTAAGAAAGATATAAGGAGACTTTTACGGTTGTAGAATTAGTTTAATAAATTACCGTTTTCCTGCTTCATGTCGTTAAAAGAAAAAAGATAGACAGTATATTTCTGCAAATTCAATTCCGGTTCTTTCTCTATAAGACGAGACTATTAGGTGGTCGAAATGCGAATGGGCTGTATAAATGTGTTTGAGCTGTTATAAAGACAATCCTATAAACTAAATTAAATTAAATATATTGTACGACCCATAGTAGGTGTTTTTCAATTTAGTACACATTTTCATTATGGATGAAACGGAAACTTTTACGCCCTTATCAGATTACTGGGATTATTCTGAAAGGTCTAAGTTTTATAGGTCTCATTATATTCTTTTTGTAAATTATACATATCGGACATAGAAGGGAAAATTCGTGTATTAATATTGCCTACAATATTTGTAAAACCATCTAACGTAATATTCTGCTAAAAATTTTTCAGAATTGAAATAATCAATTATTTCAAGTGACCGATTAGAAAAAAAAAATTGAGGGTAAGAATTTTGATCCTCCAAAATTTATAGAAAGATACTATTACAAGAACAGACGTTTCTATTTTAGGAAATGGCTACACTGTCGTTGTTAGGCCTTATCTGACATATCCATTACAACATTAATATTTAGATGGTAAACATACTCAGAAAGTTTTGATACACTGAGCTATTTGTGTTGTTAAGAGTAACGTAAAAATTTCATCTCATCGAACAAATGGAACTAACCCGTGAACAGTTGACGAGGTTTATTGCAACAAGAGTACAAGGATTAACTTAATTTTTTATATGGCGTTAAAGCACCTGTAAGAACTATTATATATCACTGGTTTAGCGAATTTTATAGTGGCCGTCATTTGCCCATGGACGAGTAGCATGAAGGTCGGCTAAAATCAGTTATAAAGCAAGAAAATTTCGGTGTTTTTCGTATATTAACTATAATGCTCAATCGGCATTGAGCATGACATTGAGGCATCCCTGGATATAAATAACACCAGAGTATATAATATATTGCTTGAATATTTGACTATGAAGAAACTATATTCATGTTGAATCCAGCATAATTTGACAATCGCTCAAAAAAAACTCTAGGATCTATGCATATGCCCATTACCTCTTAGAAACCAGAGCTACAGTGCTTAATTTTAAATGGGCAGTGACGTCAGACAATTTGGGCCGACTTTTTAATCCGTAAGAATATATTGACTAGTATCCCTTATCAGGTGAATGATATGTTACATGTAATCAGCCACATTAAACTCAATCAATACTTATCTGGCCGATTGAATAAGATATTTGATTATGGATAATTGTGTTATAGTCGGTCGCATCCTAGGACGACTTTTGCTAGTTCTTTCTTTTCTATAAAAAAGGTAGATAGAAAGAGTTAGCGATATCTGTAAAGAATTAAACGGAGAAGTTTGCTAAGAAATTCACTTATTGCGTCAAACTGTTTGTTTTTTAGGTTAGTTTTGCCCAAAATCTGGAATGCCGAACGTTAGGTTTATTTAGAATTGTGCATGTAAAAAGTGATTTTGTTTAGTTACTGAAAATTTATTATAGTGCCCAATAAGTGTTGTGCCCAGGATGTCGCGAAAATTATGAAAATAGTCTGAAAGTGCATTTTTCTGCTTTCAAATCGAAAAATATGGTTAAAAGCCGTCTCAGGAAAGGATTACAGGCCTAATAAAAATTCCAAAGTTTTCGAATTACACTTTTCTGAAGGTAACATAATTTAAACAATTTTAGTGCTGGTCCCACAGACAGGTAAAATTGTTTCATGTAGCTTGAAAGATCATCGATTGAAACAGAAATCCGTGTAGTCAAATTGTCTTAAATATTTTTCTAAAAATGTTCAGAAACGTAAAAGTAAAGAAAACAAATTAAAAGAAATCGATGAAGTGGGGTTTCTTAAAACCAGTTGAAGAAAGCAACCAGGAACAAGGCAATCATAAAAAAAGCAACATATTTTCAATATTTTGAACAGTTCTTAAATTTCTTTACCTTCTGTCATCCGAAATTGTGATATTGAGGTAATTAAAGGTGAAATGCCAGTAATAACCTATTTAAGCGGGTCCTGCAGTTTTACTATTTAAAAAAAAAATTATCGCGAATTTTCATTACAATGAGTCCTGTGTTGTCGAAGGCCATAACAGCACTGAGCAACACGAAAAATGTTTCCGAGACCAAAATAGCAAAAGCTTACATATTTTATTATACTAATTAACAATCTGTCTTGTAAAAGTCTCAGTTGGCTCCAGTTTTATAGATACGTGCTAAATATGACAATTTTACCTACCTCCCTTAATGTATGGGACAATTGCACCATAATATGAGAAGTACCTGGTTTTATTAGACAGGTGTACGTTGTAAAGGATAGTTAGTTGTATTTCAACCTCCAGTTGATCGAGAACTGTTTGTATTTGAGAGAGTAGGGAGTTTTAAGCAACATGTCGCAATTTTGTGTAAATAGGCCAGATAATTTTTGTTATATGTGTAGTGAAGTGACTTTTGTGAAACAAAAACGTACTCTTAGTCCTTTAATATAAAAAGCTTACTGCTTTTATTTTGGCTGGCTAAGTAGAAAAAGGGTAAGATGCCCTTCGTTGTTCCTATGGTCTGGCGAGAACCTAAAGACCGTGTTACCGACTGTCACTTTTGTTTGACACCTCTCATTAAAAAGTTTTTCGGAGAAAAAAAAATCTGCGGTACAGTATCCAAATTTACAATCCGCCATATGCCCGGTGCTCCATTGTGACGAGTTGCCTGTACCGAATCCACCTCAGGATACACTCTTGATTCTGATGATTATCAAACGGATTCAAACGCTAGTGTGGCGGAAAATGTTGCAAGACTCAGATTTTGTCTCTGAACTTCCCAGTAAAAAGCCTCACAAAATAAATCAAAGTGAATTGAGTAACCTAATAAGGAATTTGGAATTACCCAAGAAAAAGCGGAACTATTGGCTTCTGCAATTGCAATTTACTTCAAGATAAAAGTTTTTGTGTATCGAAGACATCAAAAAAACCTAAAACCTTTTTTTAATGTCAGAAACAATTTGGTAGCCTGTAAGGATATTAAGGGATTAATGACAGCTTTAAATCTGGACTATGATCCGAAAGAATGGAGACTTTCATTGATTCCTCAAAAGTAAGTCTTTAAGCTATGTTACTCCATAATAGAAAAAAATTGTCTTCAGTCCTACTTGGCCATGCAGTTCACATGAAAGACACTTATAGCAATTTGAAATTGTTACTGGATAACATACAATATGAAAGATATAAATGGCAAATTTGTGCGGATTTAAAAGTTGTTGCGATTTTGTTTGAAATGCAGCTAAATTATATTAAATACTGTTGCTTTCTTTGCGAATGGAACAATCGAGCACGATCGGATCACTACAGAAAGAAAATTTGGCCACCGAGAGAATCTTTTCAGTCAGGAAAGAAAAATGTAACCAGCGCTTCATTAATTCTCCAAGAAAAGGAGATTTCATATAAAATTTAGACTGATGACAAATTTTGTGAAGGCCATGAACAAGAAGAGCCGTGCTTTTAGTTATTTAAAAGAAAAGTTCCCTAGAATCAGTGACGCTAATATCAAAGGGAATATTTGTAGTTCCCCAGATTAGGAAACTTTTCGAAGATGCGCAATTCGATTCCATACTTGAAGGCAAGGAAGAAGACGCTTGGAATGCCTTTAAAATGGTTGCCACAAATTTTTTGGGAAACATAAAAGCAGAAAACAATAAAGATTAGTTGCCCAATTTCTTTCGTGTTACCAAAACTTAGGGGTAAGATGTCCTTGAAAATTTATTTCTTGGATTCTCATCTAGATTACTTGCCGGAAAATTGCGGTGTTGTAAGTGACGAGCACGTTGAGAGGTTCCACCAGGATATTTTAAACATGGAAAGAAGGTATCAGGGAAAATTGAACTGTGAGATGTTAGCCGATTTTTCTGGACTATTACGAGAGATAACCTAAAGGCTGCTTTTAAAAGGCAGGCTAAGAAGCGCAAACTTAAGATTCAATGATAAAAATGTGCTATTTAATTGCTTTTGTGCAACCAACAATATATTGTTATCTGTATTTTGTACAGGGTGAGTCAACGAAGTAGGTTTGTGCCTTTTCGGTGAAATTAACAAAGAAACTATATTTATTGTTTGATACAGTTTATTTTTACGCAGATTTTAAAAATATTTAGGACTCTACAGGGTGAGCCAAAAAACTAGGACAGCATAAAGTTGAATTTTTTTAAATAGAACACCCTATATACGAATCGTATTTTCGATTTAGCTTATAATTTTAAATCTTTTTTATTAAGGGTTTACTATAACAAAACTTTATAGTTTCTAAGATAATTAAGTTTAAAGAAAAAAAGTCACATTTTCAAGCATCAATTCGATCCTAAATAACGTTTTCAATTTTGTGACAAATATATTCAAATTTGGAATTTAGCAAGGCCAAGGACAAGTTAACATAATTTTTACCTAATATTTGCAATAAAAGCTACAGGGTGTTGAACACATCGGCTCAAATTTGAACAAGTTTAAATGAATAAATATCTTTTTTTTTTAAATGGTACACCCTGTATATTTTCATGTTATTTAATAGAGTAATAAAAACCCTAAAAGTTTTGTTTAATATATCCTATACCTATTTATAATAGTTTTTGAGATATTTCTGTTTTTCTTATTTTCCATACTTTTTTACAGAAATAGTCTTCATTATCATAGTAGCCATGTAAAATAATAAAAAGAAACTACAGAAACAAACAGAATGTGGTTAAATATGATGAAATACATTATTCGTTATATTACAACGGCAATAGTTTAATTAAACATAATATGAAAAAATTAACACAACAATAACGACAAGGCAAATACATATTTACTTTTATACTAAATTGAAACAAAAAAATTACCTATTAAATACTGAGATTAATTATTTCTTTTTAATAAGTGTTCGAATAAACGACTTTCTTATGCAATGCACATATTTAGTCTTTTTTGAAGACACCTTATTTTTAATATAACCCCATAGGAAGAAATCTAATGGGGTGATGTCGCAAGACCTTGGTGGCCACTCAATGAAACCCCCACGTCCAATCCATTTTTGCGGATATCGTTGGTCCAAAAACGCACGAACTTCACGATGGTAATGCGGAGGCGCATCATCGTGCTGGAACCATATACTGTCGAGCTCATCCCTATCGAGACCTTGAAGCAGTTGGGGTAGTTCTTCTTGTAGAAAGTTCAGGTAACTATGGCCATTTAGTGGTTCATTAAAAAAGTGGGGTCCAATAATTCGATTATGATGAATACCACACCAAACATTTAATGACCAGCGGTTTTGATGTTGCACCTCTCTAATCCAAAATGGGTTTTCTGTGGCATAATAATGCATGTTGCGTCTATTTACAGCACCGTTACTTCTAAAAGTAGCTTCATCATTAAACATTACCTTGCATAATAAATTTGGATTTAATTGAATCTCCGCATTTATTGTACAACAAAAGTTTACACGACTTTCAAAATCCTGTCCATGCAATTCTTGGTGTAATTCCATGTTATATGGATGATACCTATATTTCTTGGTAGTACGATTAGCGGTGGATTGTGATGTTTCACATAATGCTGCTAACTGACGGCTACCAACATAAGGATTTTCCTGAACATTTAACAATACTTGTAGTTCTTTTTCTTCATTAGTTAATGGTTTGTTAACCACTTTACGTTTTGGATAATAAACAGTACCAGAAGAATCAAATCTTTGCATTAAGTTTTGAAAAGTATGGGTATTAGGCTGGCGTCGATCAGGATACATCGTTTTGTAAATTCTTTGAGCAAGAAGGCAATTTTTTTGAGCCTCTCCTATTGTTTAAATCATATCTATTAATTCATTCTTTGGAAAATTCATTTTACAATATAAGATGAATGCAAAAAAAAACCAAACTACACTACATAAAAACCAAAAGAAGCGATTGCGGTTATAAATTTGACACACAGAAAAATGTTCTTTAACATTGTTTTTGCCATGGCTACTATGATAATGAAGACTTTCTGTAAAAAAGTATGGAAAATAAGAAAAACTGAAATATCTCAAAAACTATTATAAATAGATATAGGATATATTGAACAAAACTTTTAGGGTTTTTATTACTCTATTAAATAACATGAAAATATACAGGGTGTACCATTTAAAAAAAAAGATATTTATTCATTTAAACTTGTTTAAATTTGAGCCGATGTGTTCAACACCCTGTAGCTTTTATTGCAAATATTAGGTAAAAATTATGTTAACTTGTCCTTGGCCTTGCTAAATTCCAAATTTGAATATATTTGTCACAAAATTGAAAACGTTATTTAGGATTGAATTGATGCTTGAAAATCTGACTTTTTTTCTTTAAACTTAATTATCTCAGAAACTATAAAGTTTTGTTATAGTAAACCCTTAACAAAAAAGATTTAAAATTATAAGCTAAATCAAAAATACGATTCGTATATAGGGTGTTCTATTTAAAAAAATACAACTTTATGCTGTCCTAGTTTTTTGGCTCACCCTGTAGAGTCCTAAATATTTTTAAAATCTGCGTAAAAATAAACTGTATCAAACAATAAATATAGTTTCTTTGTTAATTTCACCGAAAAGGCACAAACCTACTTCATCCAATCGTTGACTCACCCTGTATGTTCATTATATATGCCTGTGAATTAAAATTCTGTAACAATTAATTGAGATATTTTTTGCGAGCCAACTATAATCTGTAATAGGTATTTTTTAGTTACTTTTGTGTAGTTGAATTCAAAAAAATTGGGTTTGTTCAGGAAACCAAAAAAAAGTTGAAAGTGTAGTTTAAATCGAGGAAGGCTCTTATATCCTCGTGAAGAAGTAGTAAATATTGTAACAACTGGGTATAGCCCTGATTGGCGCCAACTATCCGTAAGTGAAGAAAAATCTGTGTGATCAACGATTTCCTACACCAAAAAGACGCGGTTCCAGAACTATATTTTAGGGATCCCATTTTTACAACTTTTAAATTAGTGCTAACGCATACAAAATTGCACTGGTCATTGTGGAGAACATTGTGAAAAACCCTAAAACCATTTCCAATGATAAATATTTATTTTTGTTTGTTATTCCCGATATATAAACGACAACCCTATGTCGAATTTCAGTACAGTAAAATTCGCGTGTGAAAGACAAGCGGACCAACGAGCGATCCAACACGAGTTTCATTTTTCATTTTTTAGATGAGTAACCCTGAAAAGTTACATAACAATACCCTTTGTTAAATTCGAGGTAGGTCATAAAAATTCAAATTAAAATAAAAAAAGTTTCGTTACTTTGACGGTACTTATTTTAGGATTACCTTTATCCGTTTTAACGTTTTATGAATATTGAAATTTTATTGCTCTAAACCGTTTTTATTATCCCATTTTCCATGGAAACGATGACACAAAATCGCTATAAAAGGTATTGATTCCAGAAATCGATGTGACTTTAATTATGATATTCTTCAGTGGTGCGCCTTTTAATTATAAGGAATTCACAATGATTTATTGCAGCGTTTCTCAACCTATCGATATTTATAATCCGAGTTTCGATATCAGTTTTAATTGTTCTTGGGTTTCGATCAGTCTTGAATTTATCAAAGATGCACTTGAAAGTTTCAGTATGAACAGATCAGTTCATTTATAAATAAGTTATTAACAGGTTGTACACGGAAGAAATCAAGAAAAGGAGAGATATTATTGTGTATTTCAGTGAATACTTTTTAATTATCGGCCAAGTGCTTTCGGTCTTACTTAGACCGTCCTTAGGGCTCATACCCTAGAAACAAGAGAATATGGTCAGTAAATAAGCTTTCTTAGTACTGACCAACCACACTCATTCGTCAAAAGGCACACCTCAACCTTGTTATTGGGTGAACAGTCTCCAACGCCAGCGCAGCCTTTACACAGTACAAATCAAGTATATAGTTAAAACGTCAATCCCAAATTATTACTAAAATGGTTAGAACAATGTGAACATTAATACTATTATAAACAATCAACTTTTACATTAACAATTTAAAAGAAAAAAGTGAGGTTATGCCACACACGGTCATAGCATAATAAAGCAGTAAAAATTGTCTAAAAATCAAAATATATACAAGCATGTGTAAGCTTGAGTTGAAATACTCTATATGAGTTCTATAATTTCTTGTTTATTACATTTTATATCATTATTCACTAGTTATGAGAAAAAGGGGACTAGAAGTTTATTGATCTACAGCGTTATTGTTATTGGTTAGTCTGTGATATATTTCGAACACCTGGATCCAGTGGCGTGAAATAATTTCCATTTTTGTCAAAAAGTAATAAAATACACGAACATTGACGTAGTTAAAATTTGTTGAAATGTATTAAGGATTAATATATTTAGAATCAAATGTCTGAAACTGGAAAAAGTGATCAAAATTAATATACAATTGCACCCCACGGATCACAGCTCTCAGACATTTAAATGGTTTAATAATTTTAAGGAAAAAGTTTGAAAATGGGGTTGCGGTCATTTACATTGTTCCTTCTTACATTTAGGCAATGGTCGGGGTTTCTTCTTATCTCCCTGTATATTTCAAGATCCTCTCTGTAATCCAAGATTTTAGAGTTATTACCCCTGGAGTGGTATAAGATTTTACTATTATGACTTGGAGAGAAACTGTGTTTGGTAAAATTAATATGATGACCAAACACAGAGGCCTGAGGTTTGTTAATATGTTCTCTAATTCGGACTGCTAATGGTCTAATAGTTTTTCCTATGCGTTTTTCCTATGTGCAATGACTGTGTGTGGCATAACTTCACATTTATTTTTTGTTGTTAATGTAAAAGTGAATGTTTTAACTATATACTTGATTTGTATTGTGTAAAGGCTGCGCTGGAGTTGGAGACTGCTCTTCAAATAGCAAGGTTGAGGTGTGCACTTTGAGTGTGGTTGCTGAGTACTGAGAAAGTTTATTTACTGACCATATTCTCTTGTTTTTAGGTTTTGAGCCCTGAGGATGGTCTAAGTAAGACTAAAAGCGTTTGGCCAATAATTCAAAAATATACACTGAAATACACAACAATATCTCTCCTTTTCTTAAGTACACTTCTAAGACATTCAATAGTAAAAGAAAAACTAACAATAAAAAGTAATGAAAAATTAAACATAAAAGTGTTCATCCCAAACGAAGACTGAAACGGAAAATTGGAAGTCTCAAAACCACGATAATGAATCTAGTTAAAAGGGTCTTTGGATAAATATAAGATTGACGAAACAATGTCACTACAGACTACAGATGAGATAATATAACTGAGAATAAAAGAAGATTACATAAAAGTAATAATGAGAGCACATACAAAACCATAAAAAAAGAGATAATTACAATAATACAAAAACAGTGATGAATACTTAGAATTAGAAAAACTAAGAAGAAACCATCGCGACTTTTATTTACACAACAAAATTAAAGAACTTATAGGCATAGAAAATAAAGCAATACTAACAATTTGGTAAACATAGATGAAAAACAATACCAAACAGTAAAGGTAAACTAGAAAGATGGAAAGCATACAATCAAAAAATTATTTAAAGTCAAGAGACAAGCAGACATAAGAACTAAACATAAAGAATAAAGTAATGCATGCAACAAAAATTGCAAAATCTAGCCAAACTTTAGGACTGGAAAAAATTTCAATAGAAATAATCTTGTTAATCTCAGAAGATAAAGTAGATCTAGCATAGAATTATCCCTACAAAATAACTCAACATTTATTATACTGCCATAAAAGTCAGATGCAGAAATATGTAATAACAATTGAATAATCAGATTAATTATTCCTATTTTAAAATATTCCTACAGATTATACACCTAAGAATTTTTAGAAGATTGAGTTAGGATATTACTGATTCCCAGTTTGGCTTTAACAAGGCTGTGGGTACCAGAGAGACTTTGTCCGGCTTTAACATGCTTATGAAAAGATTTGTGGATATTAATCAACTATTTATACAATAAAGTTGGTGAAAAGGCTCGATATAATGCGTCATTCAACAGCTTACAGGCAAAACATAGCTATAAAGAATATTTAAATTATAACTTATTTGTAACCACGTCAACGCTAAGGTTAAGGTGAGAAAGGAATTCTCTGAAGAAATAACGATATAATGAGGA
Organism: Diaprepes abbreviatus; assembly: GCA_034092305.1. Classification (NCBI taxonomy): domain Eukaryota; kingdom Metazoa; phylum Arthropoda; class Insecta; order Coleoptera; family Curculionidae; genus Diaprepes; species Diaprepes abbreviatus. The sequence goes on from JASJET010000200.1 coordinate 10,126,942, forward strand.
GTAAGACAAGGTTACATGCTTTCACTGTTATTATTTAATATATATTCGGAAGAAATAATGTAGGAAGCACTAGAAAAAACAACGATTCGAATAATGGTTTATTAGAGGCTTATTAACAATTCTAGAAAATATACTTATCGTAGAAACGATAGAAGATTTTTCGATTAGATCGTAGAAAAAATTGAATAATGTCGTGTTACATTGAATATGAAATTTTAAAAATAAGAAGAATACCTGTAATAAAATCAGGAAATACAAATATTTAGGCACTATCGTTAATGAAAATAAACTATTAGAAGATATAAGATTATAATTGGATAAGCTTGAGCTGAGGTGTTGAAAATGACGAAAAAGGAGAAAGAAATAACATATACAATAAAAATAAAGAATTTACATTATCTGGGTCATGTGATGAAGGGAGTTGTTTTTTACAAACATGATCATTTAAAATATTACTCAAATTAAACTTATTAGTTTATTAAGTCGGGACCTACCAAAAAGAAAGTACTATGAATGGTAGGGAAGAGGACATCACGTGATCAAGAAGATTTCTGGTCAGCCATATTGTTCCTACTTTTCTGTCATCTGTATGGTAATCGTTTTCTGAGTAAAATTATTAATCAAAAGAAAATAATAAGTACATTTAAAATAAGTAATTTAAAATATCTGGGTGATGTGATGAAGGAGAGAGTTAATTGTTAAAAATTATAATACAGGGTAATATACAAGATAAAAAGGTTATCGAAAGAAGACGCATTTCCTGGTTAAAAAATTTGCGATGATACAAGTGAAGCTTCAGTGAATTGTTGAGGTGTACGATATTAAAAATAAGAATAGCGATAATGAAGAAGAAGGTTTACTAGTATAAATGTAAACTGTATTACTCCGATGCGTCCCCTCCATTTTGTCACACGTTGCCGTCCTAGAGGGGTGTGTCCCACAAGTTGATTTTCACAGACTTAGTGGTTAATTGCTATAAAAAATATTTGGGAGTGGGTATGGAAAATTATTTTTATGTTTTTATTTGCTATCACATTAACAGAATTATACTGATTTATGAGAAGTTGCCGCTAAGAAACCTAGTCTTAAGATAAGCAAAAAATATTTTATAATTAAGATGATTTTAATTTAATTAAGTTTAGAAACTTAAATGGACCAAAAAGTTATCTGTATAATGTTTTTAAGTCTCTAATTTTAACATTCTTACTACGTACTTATCAAAAACCGTAAACTTTTATAAATATCTTAAATAAAGGGTGTTTTTTATAGAGATATAGAACTTTTAAATGGAATAAAACAAAGATGAATTTTTTAAATTGACATGAAATTTACTTTATTCGCAAGATAACCTTCTGGCATTATAATTTAAATATGACTTCTGGCATATGACCGCCACGGCTGACTCGGACGTAGTCTAATCTGGATGTCCAATTTTCGATGACTTTTTCCAACATTTGTGGTCATATATCGGCAATAACGCGGCGAATGTTGTCCTCCAAGTGATCAATCGTTTCGGGCTTATCGGCGTAGACTAGCGACTTCACATATCCCCACAGAAAATAGTCTAGTGGCGTTAAGTCGCACGATCTTGGAGGCCAATTCACGGGTCCGAAACGTGAAACTATGCGGTTACCAAACATTTTCTTCAATAAATCAATTGTGGCACGAGCTGTGTGACATGTTGCGCCGTCTTGTTGAAACCACAGCTCCTGCACATCATGGTTGTTCAATTGATGAACGAAAAAGTCAGTAATCATGGCTCTATAGCGGTCACCATTGACTGTAACGTATGTATGGACCAATGATTCCACCAGCCATAAAGCACACCAAACAGTCAGTTTTTCTGGATGTAACGGTGTCTTAACATATACTTGAGGATTATCATCACTCCAAATACGGCAGTTTTGTTTATTGACGTATCAATTCAAACAATAGTGAGCTTCATCGCTAAACAAAATTCCCTTATGAAAATCGGGATCAACGGCAATATTGTTTTGGGCCCATTCACCGAATCTACGCCTTGCTAGGTGATCGCGTGGCTTCAATTCTTGCACGAGTTGGATTTTGTAAGCACGCAAACCAAGATCTTTCCGCAAAATCTTCCATAAAGTGAATGGACCCATATCCAATTCCTGTGCACGATGGCGGATAGACTGATTCGGGTCTTCCCCTACGCTACGCTCTACAGCAGCAATGACTTCTTCTGTACGCACTGTTCGACATCTCTGTGGATGCGTATTATCTTTTAGAGTAAATGTGGTGCGAAAACGTTCCATAGTTAATCGAATTATTGCTCTGATGGACGATTATGTTGACCGAAAAATGGACGTAGTGCACGATACGTATTTCGAACAGAACCATGATTTTCAAAGTAAATTTGCACAATTTGGAAGCGTTGCTCAGGCGTCAGTTTATTCATGTTGAAATGCCAAACCAAATTAAACATAAATCACTTGATAGCTAAGAAAATGGCCGCCAGTTAAAAAAGTGTTGCCAACTTAAAGTTTTATACCTCTATAAAAAACACCCTTTACAATCTAAGCCAAAAATGGACTTTTTAAAGATCAATTATTTTTTGTACATTTTTTAAAACATAACAGCGAGGGGAACAATTTAAAATATTTAAAATGCAACTTCGGTTTGCCTTGACCAAATTTATCAAATTATTGCTTATATCAAAGAGGGTTTTATTTTGGTTACATTTTATTATAAAAATCTTTAAAGATAGATTGTTCGGTAAACGGGATGCTATTCATAAAAATGACCTACTAGTCTCGATTTTTTAACAAATCTAAATGCGAGCATAGAACTATTTTCATTCCATTTCATGGCCCATTTGTTAAGAGATATAAATCTTAGAGCTAAAAGTTGATATCTCTTTTCGTTCAAAATTTATCGCAAACATAATAGAGTATTGTCAGAAAATCTGCCATTTTTTGACCCACAAAAGGTTGGTTATAAATAATGTTAGAAATCTAAAAATATTTTCCATAATTCGTTACAATCCATGATTGCAAGTATTTTTAATAACTAGATTATTTTCAATTGAATTTGGTTATTTCTTAAAAACCTATGGTATAATAAAAATACTAAATAAGTCTAGAATGTGAATACATTTGTGTATTAGTTGGTATCACTTGGATATAAACCTCAGGGCTGGAATTCGTTATTTCAGTAAAATTATTCAATTTATAGGAATTTATTAGATAGAGCAAAAGATTAAAATTTTATAAAAACACATACAATTGTTAACAAATTTAAAATACTACAATCAAATAATGATCTCGGCGCCTTTGAGCTAGTATGGCACAGAACAAAAATTTACTGACCTAAGGAAAAGAAAACGTTAGCAATGTTCAGTTTGGCTTTAGAAATGGACTTGGAACACGAGAAGCTCTATTTTCTATTCAAATTTTGATACAAAGAGCTCGGGACGTAAACTGCAATGTCTATGCATTTTTTATCGATTTCGAGAAAGCATTCGACAAAGTGCAACATCACAAACTGCTTCAAATATTAAATGAATCTGGTATCGATGACAAGGATTTACGCCTTATTAGAAACCTTTACTCAGCAAAGGGCGACTGTACGTGTAGGCAACGAAACATCACAAGAATTTACAATAAAACGGGGAGTTCGTCAGGGCTGTATTTTATCGCCGACGTTATTCAATACGTACTAGGAAATGCTGTTCAGGGAAGCTATCAGTGGAATGAGAGAGGGCATAAGAATTAATGGTGAAAGCATTAACAACTTAAGATATGCAGACGACACAGTTCTGTTGGCCGATAATGCAGAGGATTTGCAAACACTAATAGACCGCGTAGTGGAAGCCTGTGAAAGATACGGCATGAAATTAAACTGCAAAAAGACAAAAATCCTTATAGTAAGCAAAAATGACGAAATACACCACCAATTTAGAGCAAATAATGAAACTTTGGAAACTGTTGACAAAGTTACGTATCTAGGATGCAGTCTGAACAGAGAATGGGACCACTCACAGGAGATTAGATGCCGCATAGAGAAGGCGAGAGCTGTCTTCAACCGCCTCAGAAAGATCTTGTGCAATATGCACCTGAACATTGATATAAGAACACGAGTCTTTAGATGTTATGTATTTTCAACTCTTCTATATGGAGTGGAAGCCTGGACTTTGACAGAAACAACATCTAAACGACTGGAAGCCTTCGAAATGTGGTGTTACCGCCGCATGCTCAGAATTTCATACATCCATCATGTCACAAATAACACCGTGATGCAACGTATGAAAAAAGACCCAGAAATTATGTGCAATGTGAAAATCAGAAAGATATCATACATAGGGCATGTAATGCGCAATGAGAAATACCAACTAATTCAGTTAATTTTGCAAGGTAAGATAGAGGGTAAAAGAACTCAGGGTCGCCGATGAACATCATGGCTGAGGAATATCAGACAATGGACAGGATGGACGACGGTACATTTACAGCTGTCAATAAGGTCATATGGGCCAATGTGATTGCCAACATCCACAGAGGATAGGCACCAACAGAAGAAGAAGGAAATTCCAAACTCTCAAAAGCATATTACCAATGTCATTTTCATGCCATTTGTCTGTCAAATGGATGAATTCTCTCATTACTTTGTGTATAATGGTCGACTCATACTTCCAAAAATTACCAACTATCACTAAGAATTTTTTAGTCCGACTTATTATTACTGGTACAATTTCCATATCTATCAAATATTGTTCTCGGGTATACTATTCTTTAATATTATTCTGTGTGTTTTCTTTTCAATTTCTTTTTGTTACTTCTAACAACTCATATTTTGTCATTAAAGTTTATATTATTTATCTTCAAACATGAAATAATTTAAATTTTTGCAAATATAAGAACAGTACGACATGGTTCATATCTGCAAATATTAATAATGGTCCTTACAGATTAGATATTAACTTATTTTTGACCCATTTTGTAAAAATTTCACTGTTCTTGTCATTATAATATTTTTAAGTCAAACAGCAAACTTGCTTCGTGAACAAAACCTCAGGCAGACAATAATAAATCGTTTACAATCATGTCTTTCAAGTTTGTGTACACTTTTAATATTGTATTTCAATCATAGCTCCTAAAGGAGAATACCTAAATATCATTTTCCCTTTGTGGAGTTCTATGTCGTGTTAAAATCAAAACTCTAATTCAAAGAAACACTCTACTATCAGAATTTACTGCAAAATGCCCAAAAGAAGTTTACGAAATTGAATTTTGTCTAAAGTTTTGGCCCCCAAAATACATTCTAAATTAAATTTACTCTCCACTTTGGGAATGCCCTTCACACCTGATAATTGCATCAAGACAGATTTAAGTTTAACGCATATATAAAAAGTTTTTAGGTTACAAAATTTATTTATTTTATCTTTATAACTCCATTCCCTTTGCCCCAATTTATCACAACAGCTGTCAGAAGTGCCTGGTATAAGTTTCAGGCCCAAATTAGTTAGCTGATTTGAATAATGTGCCAAGTTTTAGCCTCTAAATGAATATTACGCAACAAATATCTTTCGTTCTATAATAAATTTGTAAATCAGTTATATTGGTGAGCTCTTTAATAAGATTTGGTGTTCATCAAAGTTTATTATACTTTCATCAAATTTTATTATACTATCAAGGAATTTTATTATACTAAAATTATGTTAATATACATCTTTTATCAAATGAACTCGCTCAAATATGAAATTGTAAATAATATTATTACTTTTTCGATTTACGAAGATTAATACGTCGTCACTGACAAACAGAAAGGTATATAGGTCCGTTAAAAGAACTAAGAAACAGAACCTTATAAACTCATGAAAAAACGTGACTGAAATTAGAAAGTAAAATTACTAAGAAGAAAATATTTCAAGTCAAAATACACAGTCCATTTTTTACAAACATTATGAAGTGGTTTCTTTGCAATTTAGATACTATTTTATTTTTTTGATGAATATCATCTACAATAATGCATAATTTAACCTTGTATGATCTTTTACGTTCTTTTATTAAAAATTATTTAAAATCCCACTGCATAGGTTCTTCCCTTTCCAAATGCTTCTAAAATTATAAAAATATAATACTCTGGCACGAAATTTTGAAAAAGCATAATCTGTTTTAAATTTCTGCCTTATTCCATATTTCACTGAAGTAAATTACTTCCTCGGAATGACTTTGTATGTAAAATAATACACTTTTCGTCGCAGCTTTCGAATATATAATTATAATCTATTCATGAAAAGTCTAGACAGTGAGAAAATTGCTATCTAAGAGCGAAATAAATTTTCCTCAAAAGTCTATATTGCAATTTAATAAATCAACCTAGAATTACCGTTTTATAATTTTTTATATTTTTAATAATTTTATTTTGGAGAATTGTAGATTCTTAATCTTGGGTTGTCGTAGTACAAATTTATTGTCATAATCGTTTTGTATATCAACAAAAGTACCGCCTCTATCGTTAGAAATTATTTTTATTTATAAAGATTATTTCCAAAATAGATAAGATATACGATATTTTTGAACTAGAAACTATAAATTTATTTTATATTAATAAACGAATTTAGTATTTTTCTTGCTACTACTATTAAAGAATATAACGTACCGCTCCATATGGCTTTTGTAGATTTCCAGAAGGCATTCGACTCCGTCGAAATATGGGCAGTATTGCATTCCTTAGAAAACGCAAGAATCGATTCAAGATACATAAACATCATAAAGAACATATATGAAAATGCAACCATTCAAATAAAATTAGACGACAAGACGAAAACGAACCCCATAAAACTACAAAGGGGAGTAAGACAAGGGGACACTATCTCGCCAAAACTGTTCACCCTAGTCCTAGAGGATATTTTTAAGGAACTTAGATCTCATATTTGCTGACGACATAATTTTAACAGCAAGTAATCTCCAAGAATTGAACGAAATGCTACAACAGCTTAATGACGTATGCGCATCTGTAGGCCTTAAAATGAACTACAACAAAACAAAAATAATGAGCCACGAACAGGCAAACATAACAATACAGAACCAGAGTATAGAAAACGTCGAACACTATGTATACTTGGGTAATGACATCAGACTAGGGAAATCAAACCAGGATGCTGAAATAAAAACAAGAACACAGCTGACACGGACCGCTTTCGGTAAACTTGCATACATCCTGAAAAATAATTCAATTCCCATAAATCTAAAAAGAAAAGTATACGACACATGCATATTACGGGTGTGTACGTATGGATTAGAGACCATGTCTCTCATCAAAAAGTCCGCTAAAACATTAGAAACAGTCCAAAGAGCGATGGAAAGAAACATGCTGGGAGTAAACTGAAATATTCAAATAACACTAGTCCAAACACTAACTTATTATAAATTTTTGAAATCAGGAGGAAGAGAACTTTCATTCTAAGAGAGAATATACAGGGTGTTCCATTTAAAAAACTAAGAGTTCTTTTGTTTCTTAACTTTGCGATACGTCACTGTTTTTTTAAACAAATCTAAAAGATAATATGGAAGAAATCCTAAAACTTTTGTATTTAAAGTATTTTTCCATCTCTTATAATAAAGCCTCTAGGTATGGTGCTAAATTAAAAAAAAAACCCTGTATATAAGTATAACCTAACAAATTGTTGTTGTTTCGTTTTAGGCAGTTTCATAAGAGAGATAAAAGATCCCAAAATTGTAGTTTTGTGTTCTCCACCTAATCAACCACCCTAGATATTATTCGGTCCGATAAAATGTTATTTTCATAAATATCTACTTAGAATCAGCTTTTTGGGTCAAACTCCCCAACGTGCGTGAGTAAGATTGTCGTGAAGGTCGTATACCGGGTGAAATAAAAAAGAATACCATAATTAAATAATAATCCAGTTTTATAAAGTTTTATTAGATGTTGGCTATATTAAATTCAATTTGATAAAAGAATATTAGTGACTGTATAGATTTTTTCTTCCAAGTCAAGTAAAATATGAATTGATCATTCTTGAATGGAAAATTAATTTTCGACAAAAGTTTAATTAAAATAATATTAGAATTACAAGGATAATCGTTTATATCTCGGGATGTGGCAACACTGACGTTACTAGGTATTATCTGAAAATATAACATTTTGGACAGTATACATATTCAGAATGTTCTGATTTTTGAGTTGTTTACAGTAAGATCAAAATTTTATCTCTGCGAAAAAAAAAATGGAATTAATTCATAAACAATTTTGTGCGACAATTTTTTTCAACTGACGTAATTTATCACAACCAGTGTGTATACCAGTTTTTAAATTTTCCAACTCTTTTTGTTATGCACAAAGTTTTAATATTTTGAGTTTTAATACTTTTTGTTTTGTTCAAATGAATTTCTTCCAAGCTTATTCTAAGTTTACAGTGAACTTTTTGCGTTTTTGTATGGTGTTTTGACAAACTAACAAGGAAGTTTTTAAAGAATTGCTTCTTTATCCAGTAAATACAAGCCTGTAGCCTTAAATCTTGATTTAATATTCTCCACGTTTCTAGAATCTATAGATTTCGAACAGTTATATCTATTTTTGGAAGGCCCATTCCTAGTCCATAATTTCCAAACATTTTGAGCCTTATAGATCACGTAGAGTAGTAACATATGTCCACTGGCAGAAACAGCAAACATATCCAAAAAAATCTTAAACTCTCTTTGGATATTTGCATGACCTTCTTACTAAAACTGCCACACTATCGGATCGTCTGTAAACTTTGTTCGTAATTTCCAAGGTTTTCAGAAGGGATATTCTCCAAAGATATTTTCAAGTTTTCAAAAAATTTATTTTTACTCTTGTCTTGTCTTGTTTGTTTAAATAGTCCTTTATTGTCTGACAGAAATCTCTTTTTTGTAAAGGAAATCTCAATCTGACATTATTCCAATAAACTCAGCGAACAGCTTTTCTTCTTTTAGTGTTAATGCCGTTTGTCCTATACATTTTTTCAGATTCAATTACCTGACGATACAGGGTTACTAAGGCGCCTGAATACTGCCCGAAAGATAATTTTTTACTTTTAATTGTAACCACAGCCTCCTTTAAGTTTTTTTTTCATTTTAAAGCACATAGGGACGGCCACTTAGTTTACGGTTATTAGTTCGCACCATTTTGTTTCGACTCACCATTAAAAAAAGAAGAGTACGTATAAGTACAACTTAAAATTTATTTCACTGGAAAATTACAAATCTAACCTTAAATCAATAGAAACAATATTACCTACATTTCACAGAAAATTATCCGGATTTTACATACTTTAACAATAGAAAAACTAGAAGACTTAACTAAGAATATTAAAATCACTAAAATTTCTTACCTTATTCAATTATTTTTTATCACTTAACATGTAACGGCTGAAATTGTTGACTGTTGCAAACAAACTAAGAGACGTGCTGTCTTCCAAACAAATTGTATAAAAAGTTTTAGAAGATTACTGGTAGATAGCACTGCAATTAAAAAATATTATTCTGATTTATTCTGATTTGCATTCCCTGTTTCAAATCGCCCTTGTTGACGGTATTTAACAAAATAAATATATGATATCCTTATTTTAAAATGTCCCTTACCAAAGGTTCAAAATAAACAAATTAGCATTAGTCTCCAAAATTAAATTGTATGGCCTCAAGCAGTTTGCGATTTTCTATGTCCCCAGGTATACTTTAATCTTGAATGGTATATCGCTTCCACTTCTTCCTCGTTCGCTTATTATAATATTTTTAAAAAAACTTCAATTTTAACCCTCTTTGTCCCACTCCCCTAAAATCTAATTTTTACTTCCTTTTAACAAAATATTCTTGCTAGGGTTAATTATTTTCTTGTAATATTGACTCCTGTCATAACAATTTGTTGTGTAATTATTCTGTCCAATAAGTTTTTTTTATAAGTTCAAAATGATATTGTTACAAGAGTCTAAAAGCCTTTTTTAATGGCGACGATTTTGACTTTGAAGTTTTAAGGTTTTTTGGGAGATAATAGATTGAGATTTCTTCTAACAACATTTATTGTTACCGAATGGCAAGGTATTTATTTAGAAAATAAACTTGTTGTAGTTGCCATTTTGGCATCAACTAAAATAACCATTGTTTTGAAAAGTACTAAACCAACTTCAAAAAATGGAAGTAAAAAGTAGAAAATAAATTACCAACTGTATTATATTGTAATTAATTTAATAACTATAAAATTAATGAATGAGCAAAGGTGGTAATTCACGATCATCGAGGCCGAGGACTCATTGAGCCGTCTACATCCCACCATTGCTCAGCTCTTCCAGACCAATTTCCTTTGCAAATCCAAGCAGCCTCATTAATTGAACTTGCTTAACTGCTTCCAGCAACAAAATTGTATTTCCGAAATATCTTTGTCTCAGTTCGTTGAGTGCTATGCACTCTGTGAGGACATGGTCAACAGTTTTATCCTCCTCCAGACACCATCTGCACGTCGGCTCGTCTATGACATCGATCGTATAAAGATGGTCCCTCACGTGATAATGTTCTGTCAACAATCCTATAACAATTCATACCTCTCTCCTTCCTACGGAGAGAAGCTCTTTAGTAACTGTGCGATAAGTCCAGTTATATCTTCCTTGGCACATCTCATTTCAGGAATTCTTCTTCACGATTCAATAAATTTGCTTTCCAGCAATAATTTTAATCCCCTTTTACCAACTGCAACTGGGACAGCTAGAATTTGTTGGAGTTCAGTTGCGGATCCTAAGTTTGCCAGACGATCCGCTTCCTCATTGCCGCGTATACTCGAGTGATCCAGAACCCACACGAGTCTGATTGTGCAGCCGTCCCTTGTCAGATTGTTTTAATAACACATGCCAACGATGAAAGAACTTTTTCAATAATTTTAGCTAATTCCTGTCTTATTTGATGTGCTGATTCTGAATATAATAATAAAAAAGTCGTATTACCCCCCAATTTCTCACATTTCAATATTAAATAAAAATAAATTTTATTATTCAAAACGTAAAAAAAATATTTTGATTCATTTAAATATTATTAAGTTGGTAACATATTTTAGTGTTATAAGGTTGGCAATAAAATCAAATGTTATTAGTTCGGTAGTTCTGATAAATTACACAGCTGTTTGTTTTCTTTCAGTTAATATAAACTCACATTGCAGTGTTTAACTTATGTGATTTTTATTCACACTTTAATATGGCTAGTTGTGGTTGCAAAAACCTTCCTAATGTTTTTTGTTATATATGTGGTGACTTTGTAATTAAAAACCATCAAAGAACCATTATTGACTTTGTAAAAAAAGTTTATTTTGCATATATTGGTGTAGAAATCGGTTATTAAGACAAATGTTGGGTTTTTCACAAAGTGTTAAGTTTGTGTTGAGCATCTTAGGAAATGGTATAAGAAAGAGAAGAAAGCTTTTAAACTTGCAATACCCATGATATGGAGAGAGCAAAAAAATCATTCAAATGATCGTTATTCTTGCAGTATAGATGTTTCGGGAATTATCTTTAAAAATAAGAAATTAATTGTCTATCCTATCCTTACTTCAGCTGATCAGCCGGTAGGACATGGACCGTGATATCCTATGCCACCTGAGTCTATTGATGACATTTTACAGTTCAGTTCCGAATTCAATAAAAGTGAACCGAATGCTGATGAGTTCCAATGTTCTCCAGATAATTTAATACCACAGTTGTTTACACAAGGTGAGTTAATTGATTTAGTGAGAGATTTGGGTTTTACTAAGGAGAAAGCAGAAGTGCTTGGTCCCAGACTAAAAGAAAAACATTTATTGGAATCTGGAACAAGTATTTACTATTATAGAACAGGAGATGAACAGTTTACTGAGTTTCTTTAGGCAGAAAGAGGATCTGTTTCACTGCCATGATATTGAGAGTCTAAAGAATGAATGTGGCATTGAGGATAAAAAAGAAGATTGGAGACTCTTTATAGATTTATCAAAAACTAGTTTAAAAGGTGCATTATTACATAATGGAAATACTTATGCTTCATTACCTGTTGCTCATTCAGTCCATATGAAGGAAATTTATGAAAATCTTGATAAAATTTTACAGAAAATTAACTATACAGCTCATAATTGGATGCTGTGTGGAGATTCAAAAGTTATCTCTAGGCTCCTTGGACAAGAAAAGGGATTCATAAAGTTTCAATGTGAGTGGGACAGCAGAGCAGGAAATCTACATTGATTCGAAAAACAATGATCCGTAAGTAATACTTTAATACCCGGCGAGAAGAATATTTTGCATAAAACATTAGTAGACCCCAAAAAGATTCTTTTAAATGAAATAATTTGTAAAAGCTTTGCTTGCGTAAAGGTGGTGATTGTTTTAAACATTTGTGTAGAAGATTTCCTCATTTATCAGAAGCTAAACTGAAAGAAGATATTTTCGTTGGGCCTGATATTCGTAAATTGAAGTTCGATTCCAACTTCGAAGTAACGATGAGAACACAGGAAAAGGAGGCTTGGATATCATTTAAAGAAGTAACGATGAGTATAAAGGAAAAGGAGGCTTGGATACCATTTAAAGAAGTTGTGACTAAATTTTTGGTAAATGTCACCTTAAGGAACGTCATTTTTAGTACTTAAAATTATTTAAATGGCTTTTACCAGCTGAAGGCACTGCTTTGAAGATTGAAGATTTCTAGCGCTGCGTGACTTCCCAAGGAAGTTATTTTGAGGGAAACAATATTAAATTGTAATTCTATTCAAATAAAAAAATTGGCAAAAAAAAAACACTTTCATTACTTAATTTACATACCTCGTGTGTACATGTTGAACTGATAACTTTCTTGTTCGGAAGCCGGTTAAAAATGGGAGAAACACTGCTTTCCTTTCCTTTAGAGGAAAGCAGTATTTATAATACAATAATTTCTGTAGTAGTTGGGTAATTGTATTAATCGTTTTGTTAAAATCGGTCTGAATTATTCACAGAAACTAATGACAAATAATTTTTTATCGTTTCAAATTTATACAAAACTTCTATCGTGAGAAGCACATTGTAGAATAAAAAAGCTTTCAAAATTTTAAGTTAATATTTCATTATAACAGGTAAATAAAATTACTTATGTCAGCTACTCCAGGATCGTAAAGAAAGCCCTCTTCATGCTGATAAAACTTTTGAAGCTCAAAATTTCACTTTCGTTACCACTTGTGGAACTTGGTTAACTTTAAAATAAACCTTTTATATATTTTTTGTAAAATATTGGGGTAAAATAATGGGAAGAAAATGTAAATACCTCCAAGTCTGTGTCTAACATGTCAAGGTTAATAAAAAATTTCATTTCGAAATAAATTTAATTTTTATTAAATACATTTTTTTAAGTTCTTTTAGAAACTTTATTCTTAATAACGAAAATGATCTTCAGTGACATGGGAGAAAGAGATTAAATAAAATAAATAAAAGTTTTATTTTAAATGATTTCATGGGAGTTTGATAATTTATTTTGGTTATAAAATCGTGTGTGCACTTGCTTTGTATTATTCAAATTGTGCTACTCACTGTTAACTGAATTTCAATCTGAAAGCCACATGAGAGTGAGAGATTCTCAAATTGAAAATTACATACATTAATCACTTTTTAGTCATTTGTCATTAAATTAAAGCGCTCACTAACCTAAATAAATTACACTAAACAACAAATACAAACAAAAAATTGGGACTGTTGTTATAATGACTGTCCGTGGGAGTTTAAAGCATTCCGATTGCGAATTCAGCAACAAAAATTTTCCACCATTTATAGATTTTGAGTTATAGAATATATCAGTTATTTTTATCTGATACAAACATTTTTGACTAAAATGTGGTTGTCGGACTTACATTGTTGTTATTTTTATTTATTTTTACGACGTTTCGATTAGGTTGTATCTCTGATCGTTATCAAGTATAAACTGAATGTTTTGCCACACTGTACACATCTTAAAGATTTGATGTTACAAAGTAGTGGTTGCCAAAGATTAGGTATCTCAACACTCGGTTTACTGAAGATTCCATTATTGTTTTTAATGTAAGCTGCTTCCATAAATTTTCTTTTTTTTTCATGTTGGGTTCCATATATATTGCCGCAGCCTCAGACCATTTTATATGGTATTGTTTATCCCAGGCGTGTTCTGCAATACCTGATCTCGACGTTTCCCCTTTTTGTGTATGAGTTTTATATTTCTTAATTCTAACTTCTAGTGGTCGTTTGGTTTCTCCAATATACGTTTCACCACACTTACATGGAACTTTGCAAACACATTCTTTCTTTTCGGTACTTTTTGGTATTGTTTTTATTAAATGAGCTTTAAGTGTATTTCCTGATTTAAAGGCTGTTTTTATATTATAACTACTGGCAATTCATCCATTAGGGAAATCACTAGACATAATCAAAACTAGACTTTCAAATGATACTACTTTATCAGATCGAACGACGTTACCACTGGACGGGGTGATGGATCTTTTGGAATGTAGCTTGCGTAGTGCTTACTTTCAAGTAAAGGACAGGTTCTACGTTCAGGACGACGGACTTCGTATGGGTTCTTTACTCTCACATATTTGCCACTTATACGTATCATAGACTATTGCATTTAGAATAAGTGACATATTTTGGTATGTTTCCTTTATGTCAACTGCATGTTCAAGAGGAATAGAATGTCTTTTGTTGCCATTATGAAGCAGAACTGCTTTTAACCTAATTTTAGAAGAACCTATAAATAAGCGCCATTCGTCCGGGTTATGTGCAAATTCTAATTTTCCCATAACACTAATTGGATTAACATAAATACATATTTTATCCTGCAGAGTAAAAAACGAGGTAAGCTGCTGGTTACGGTTCCTAATATTGTAACTTTGGTTCTAGTGGCTAGTAAATTCCTTTGTTATAATTTAGACCATAACTGTCCACTACTCGTGCTAAACCAGTTCTGATGATACGACTGCCGGTCAGCTGCTTTTATAGCCGTTCATTACTTCTGGTATTTTTTAGGAACATCACGTATATGAAGTTCAAAAACCGACGGCGTACTTCTCGCATGCAGGGTCCATCTATAATCTATATGGGTTTAAATGGATACTACCGTTACTTTAACTCCTCAGAGGTTGAGACTTCGTAGTTGGCTTGTTATCCATAGATATCACCACGTGATGTTGTCAGATTCTGTTCATTTTTTCTAACTTATAGAAAACGTAAATTCTGCAATGTCGCAATTACAAATTACTTTTATAAATAATGTGATTAAAATACTCATTCATTTTTGCTGAAAAAATCATAACTCAAAAATCTTAGGCGTTAAGAGGTTTTTACCATCATTTTCGCATTTAGAAAACAAAAATTAACCAACTATTGCCTTTTACGTAACAGTTGCAAATATATATATATATATATATATATATATATATATATATATAAATTTATTGTATATCCCTATTTTTTTCCAAATTTTTATATAGAAAGTTATTTGATTTAATTTAATATACAATGTTCTTGAAAGGACCTGGAAATATAAGTCCAAGGTCAGTTTGAAAGTCATAAACATTAGGTCTTTTCTACATAACGAAATTTACAGTTGGCTTAGTAAGAGAATAGCCATGCGTCACCAATCTATGAACATATCAAAGTCAGTTATGAGACATGTTCATCTTAATTTATATAAATACTAAAAGGACAGAAAACAAAACATAATTCTTCCAACTCACAACATACGTCGCATAAAATCTGATATTATTGGTAAAGCAAGATAGAAAGAGAAAATCGAGACAAACGAAAAACAATTTCTTTGTATGAGTACAAATTTTCTTGTCACTTGATACAGTCAAAACACCATTTTATTCACAGTCATCCTTCAAAGTTTTATTTACTTTGTGTTTTTGGGAAATTTTAGTTATTTAAGAAAATTTAAAACAGAAGATCTTTTTATATAAAGCTATTAATTATTGTTTTATCATTTATTTCCGGTAAGTATGAATTCTTCTTTTTCTTCTTCTTTCTCTAGTTTACGCTTAAGATGCCTGTTTTTTTCTTCGTCCTCTCCACCTATTCGACGCTTAAATTGTCGCCACATCCTTTTCGATGTCGCCCTGTACTTCTGCAGAGTGATTTGTCACAAGATACCCTAACTATTCTCGAATCGTCCATGTGACTGATGCGGTTGTTCCATTCCATCTTTCTCTTCAATATCCAGTCGTTTACATTATCCACTTTAAACAGTTCTCTGATGTTCTCGCTTTGCTCTCTGTTCATTAGCGTTTCTCGAGCTATCTTCCGTAGTACCTTCATTACCTTCAATTTTTGTTGTGTCAAGTCGTATTTCTGCAGTGTATTGGCCTAATAGTGGTCTCATAGATTCTGGCCTTCGTTTCCACTCTGATATATTTATTTTGCCAAATGGTGTTATATATGCATGCTGCTATCCTAGCTACTTTGTTAGTTTGTTCTCGAACCTCTGCTTCCACACCTCCATAGTCAGATATTTCTATTCCCAAATACTTAAATTTCATCTCCTTTTGAATGATCTTCCCGTGGACTACGAGCCTACATCTTATCAGTGACTTTGATGTGATCATGCATTTTATCCTGGAAGCAGATATGATCATATTAAGAGATTTTGATGTTCGGTTAAATGTTTGTAGTAGTCTTTGTACGTCATCTTCATTTTCTACCACCAGTACAGCGTCATCGGCGTAACATAGGATCTTAATCTCGCGATCACCCATTCTGTATCCTCTTATGAGAGGATATGTTGCGTACTCTCATTATTATCTGATTCACGATGATATTCAAGAGAAGCGGGTAAATTCTCTGTTGATCCTGGCGTGAACTCGGTTATCAGAATAAATATTTTTCGATAATTTTAATTAGCTTGCATGGGATCTTAAAGAAGATGCAATATATCTCTAAACTGAACGCGGTTGGAGGCTTTTCCAAGTCTATAAAACATATATATGCTGGCTTCTTGTATTCGATTGATTTCTCCATTATTTGTCTTAACACAAAAACCTCATCGGTGCATGACTTACCCGGTCTGAACCCTTGTTGTTTATCTCATAAAGTGACTAAGCTATTAATTTTATTTGTTATGATCTTCGTTGCTAGTTTTGGGGGTAAATTTATTCCTCTGTAGTTCGTTGTCAGTTTTTTTGTCGTCCTTTTTAAACATAAGGATTGCATTTCTGGTTCGCCACTCATCTGAGATCTTCTGATGGAAAAAAATTTACGAATTAGAATTGTTAGTTGTATTGTAAGGCTCTGTCTACCATATTTGTGCAGTTAATTTGTAATGTCGTCTGGACCAGGGCTTTTTCTGTTTTTAGCTTGAAGAGTGATAGTCGTACGTCCAGTGCTTCTATTTCTATAATCTTGAAGGTCGTTATTGCAAGCGAGTTACTTTCAATTATATTATTGTCTGCTTTATATAAATCTGTGAGATATTCAACCCATTTTTCAAATTTCAAATCGTTGCAATAGACCTCTCGAAAGTTGACTTAGTAATGGTTCACGTAGAGAGCCTCCGACAGCCATGCACCTACGTAAGCATAGCCCCTTGCCTAGATAAGCGCAGGTGCAAACTGCAGTTCATTTTACTTAGAATTTTGTGGGGTCACCAATGACTAAGCAACTGCACTACACTAAAGACCTGAATAGAAACTTTATTTTGCTTACCTCGTCACAATTTTCCATATGCAGGCACCACTGTGCGACGACGCGAAATGCACTTGGTGCATCCCAACTGTTAACTGTATTTGATAAAGAAAAAAGAAAAATCGTGTTCATATAAATCCGAGGCGGCTAAAGATATGAAAAAATTTTTACTTACTGTAATGGTGTTCCAATTTTAATAACAGAATTTTTAAAAAGTAAAAATTTGTTGGTAAATTTTCTTCACCCTATCACCGCAATTATTAAAAATTAAAACATATTACACATAAATAAATTTATCTTCTTACCAGGCAGATAAGCTGCAAGTAAACGTAATTACTTGCGAAACAAATTAGTTTACCTCTTTTTACAAGCCTATAAGAGCCTACTGTTATTACGGTACTTAAATTTTAAAAGTAATCCAGCCGGTAAGGGTAAATTTTATCAGCTCTTGTTTTACTGAAAATCAAAATTTATGAGCATAATTTAACAAAATATATTTGGATCATTTTTATCGTAACATAAATATAATAAAAGTTGTTGTTTATCAGTAAAGCAGATAAACAATAAGAAGTATATAACTTTTATTTTTTAACCGACTTCTAAAAGAAGGAGATTCTCAATTCGTCGGGTGTATTTTTTTGAAAAATTATTTTTTGGACTTCTTGAGGTATCATTTGGATAGGAAATTTCGTTGTCTATTTTTCTATAGATATGTACCTACGAAATATGCATAGTTTTCGAGTAAAACTCAAAAAAATTAAAAGTGGATAAATATACTTTAATCTCAAAAACATACCCCTTAATTTGGTAGCACTTTGTGATCTTTTTATATTTGGAGGTTAATTAAATATTTGAAACAATGAAGTCACTTTAACGCTTTCCTTCCTTTTATACCTCTTTTTTTCGACATAGTCAATAGCCTAGTGAGTAAGATTCAGCTGTCGCCGCCCAGGCATCCAAACTTAAACCCTTTTGACTTCTTTTAATGAGGGTTATCTTAAAGGTAAAATTTTCGAAACTTTGCCCTTCAAAAAATACTGCTAATTACAACAAAAATAGTCATAGATGTTAATAAAAGGATAAATTAATTGTTGCTACTACTTCATTTCGAGTTTTAACTGTCGACAAATCGAAAACAGTTACATTTAGATATAAGAAATGTAATAGAAAAAATTGTTTAGAAATTTGCAGAGTCTAAAAGTGTACAAAAAATTTTGAGTAACTATTTAACAAATTCAAGTTAATTATAGCATAGCTTCTTTCGAGTCACCCTGTATGATTTAATATACCAAAAAAGCAAATTTGACGTATCAGAAAGATTTTTCAAAAAACTCATTTTTAAATAAAGAATTTATTCCACACTTTAAGTCCTCATTGTATATAAATTTATATAGTTTATAATTTAAAAGTACAGTTGGTCCAGTCAATCTAGGAATATATCAAAGACAATTTTGAGACCTGTTGGTCTTAATTTGTATAGAAATAATAAAGGGACACAAAATAAAACACTATTTTTCCAATCTAAGCCATATGTCACCAAAAAACATGACATTATGGGTAGAACAAGATAGTAAGAGAAAAGCGAGACAAACGAGTTATTTCGTTTTATGAATACAAACTTTCTTTTGATTTCAATCGAAACATACCTTTTTTGACAGTCGTCGTCCAGTTTTATTTATATTAGGCTTTTGAGAAATTTTGATCAATTAAATGAATTTAAAGCATTTTTTCATACAAAAGTTATTGATTGCTTTTTTTATAATTTATTACCGGTAAGTATGTATCATCTTTATTAAAAAATTAAATCTCGACCTATAAATATTTCTAACCTTTATATCTGTCATCGGTATCTAAATGCCCAACACACGTATATAATTTTAAAATGTTTATCGCACTACTTCAATCAGTTGTAATAATGAAGCATTAAAAGTTAACATAAAGTAATGAGATTCAATTTATGCTTTTCGAAAATACGTGGTGAAACTATTAAGAGAGAAGCACAACAGCTTGCACTTAATTTGTGCGAGTATTTTGAGATCTGCTTCATCTGTCCAAGAGGTAAAAAAATATTTTTTTTTTGGAAATAAACATTTTCAATTGGGTATCATTATGTTTAAAGAGTAAATACTACCCTTAAAATTTCAATTAAACCCTATATATCACTAGAAAAAGAAAAGAAAACAATCCCATTATTTTTTCTCTTGGAAAAACAGAGCTCGTAGAAAAGAAACCCACAGATCTTCCTAAGAGAATGAAAATAAAAGTGAGAAATTCACTCTACAATATATACATTTACTAATAATACAATCTCTGATATAAGCTAACCATAAAAGTCGTATCATTGGTCTACATTTAATAATCTTAAAATCTTTTTATTTTCAGAAAAACATGTTGCTTTGAATTGCTTAAATACTGAACTTGCCAACAGAAAGATTATGTGTCTGGATAAATCGCCGTTAAGCATTCTGCTTAAGGAGTTGAGATTCAAATTAGAAGAAATTTTACTTTTTGTCAATTACGAAAACTGTTAAAGTTTAAACACAAAGACGATTTTAGAATCATGTGGCCTGGACCACCTAAAAGATATCTTAAAATGAACAATTTTTCTATCATAAGGAAACAAAAGAATATTTCAATAAATCGCTACAATGTAATATATTTGTTTGACTTTATGTACAAAAAATTACTATAATGATTGTTTTTGTCTGTTCAACAAAAGTTA
Organism: Diaprepes abbreviatus; assembly: GCA_034092305.1. Taxonomy (NCBI): domain Eukaryota; kingdom Metazoa; phylum Arthropoda; class Insecta; order Coleoptera; family Curculionidae; genus Diaprepes; species Diaprepes abbreviatus. The sequence continues at coordinate 10,147,287 of JASJET010000200.1, forward strand.
ACAATTAAAAATTATCTCTAAAATGGCTAAAATTAAGAGCAGGCTTTTTCTATAATCATTTCAGATACTTTTAGTTATAGAAGAAAGTAAAACAATTTTTTAAAATTTTTCGTAGAAAAAATTATTTATTTTAGCATGTTTAGGACTGATAAGAGAAGAGCATTAATTGAAAGAACATGCATTACTTCTGCAAAAGCTCGTTTTCTTCGAAAGTATATATGGATTGATATGTTATTTCTATATTCAAGGCTTGATTAGTGCAGGGTTTTTAAATTTTTATTACATATGTTTGTTTATTGTAATTTGATAATCTTTTGGATTTCCTGATGCATTTCTTGTTCACTGTACCATTTGGGCATTAGCCTGTTATATACTTAGATAATAAATAAATAAATAAATATTTTTTTATGCTTTTTTAAGAATTATTATTTTATTCACACTTTTTTTTTAAATTTTATATGATTATTATTGCTGTCGTTTTCAACCTTAAAAGTATATTTTATAAATATTGCGCTCAAAAAAGCCATAGAGAAAATTATATATAACTTTCCATAGTTTTTACCATTAAAAAAATGCTTATTTCTATTGTTTGCAGGTCAACCTTTTTATGTTGTATTTAATGTTTTTTCAGTTAAGAGAGGAACACTAAAGCAGCGCGCCCACTGGTTCCGCTCGGTTCAGACCGCTCGGCTCCGCGCAATCGGCCCGTTTTGGTTTACACGTAAATAAATGAGAGCCCGCTCACTGGTTCCGATCGGCCAGAACGCTTCCGCGCTTTCAGCATCGGCGTCTTCGACTATTCTCAAGAGGGCAAAAATTGCCGAAAGGTCTGAAAGCCTTCGACTATTTTAAAAATAGAAAGAGGTAGTATAATCTGTGGTATAGACGTAGTGTTTGTATTGTTACTATGTCGGACGAAGAATTGATGGAAGACGTGAGAGCATACAGAATATATAATAATAATAATAATATTCTCTATACATAGTTGTTGCCTAATAAACTTGAAGTAAATTGTCTAGGCGTTCACGTCACAGTCAAAAAACATTAATGTCACAAAAATATGTGATGTAAACGTCAAATTTAATTAATTCGACTATATAATACACTTAGAGCCATTTTACACACACAAGAATTATTCCGAAAATTATAACAAAAATTTTCAGCAAATTTTTGCCGAAAATTCTTTGAAGAAATCTGAATATAATTTTGGTGATAATTTTGTCGGTGCTCATGCACATTTTCATAATATGTGACGTTTCAGCAGTTAAAAAGGAATATATAATCTGGGCATAACCTTAAAATGTCACAAATATGAAAGTTTTCAAACATATATAATCAAGAAACCACCAAATTAAGGGATATTTCGTGCAAGAAACAATGAGTAAATATTGAGATTAGGTTGATTACCAAACGCGCACTTTCTGCATTTTAGTCATAAAAATATAGAACACGTTCTATATTTTTATGCCGAAAATTTTCACCAAAATTTTGACAATAATTCTTTGATGTGTAAAACAGAAAATTAGTTTTATGAAAATTTTCAACATAATTATGAGATAAATTTTGGCTATAATTCTTGTGTGTGTAAAACGGCTCTTACTTTAAAGTAACTGCTAAACGTTCCTCGAATCGATTTTCGAAGGTTAGTGTCTTGTTTCCTGAGCGGAAACATATTTAAAATTTCATAAAATTTTATACTAGACATTCTAAAATATTTGAAAAAGTTTTCATTGTCGGTCATCAACTCTGGAAATAAATGGTAAAATTCCCCGTGAACTTTTCTTTTAAGGTAAATATCATGAACCCAATATCTTCTTCTCCGCTTTTCCTCCACTTCCGCTTCAACACAGGCTAGACCAGCCACAACAATATCATCCTCTGAGTCGGAAGAACTACTCATTTTATTCACTTTTCATCAAAAATAACAGCTCTAGAAACTGTAATGCTTAAAGCAGTTTTAATCACTGTTTAGTCTGAATTGTGCGGAGCCAGTGAGCGGGGGACATCGGCGTTCTGACTGAAGTGGAAGGAACGGACGGAGCCGAGCCGATTCAGTGGGCGCGCTGCTTAATTACGCATGTTTGCGTTTTATGATAATTTTTTTTTCAATAAAACTAATTATTATTATTTCACTGACATTTTTACTTACCTAAAAAGTAAGATTATAATCCCTGTAATAATCCGAAAATATAATGAAATTTGCAATATAGTATTTAGTACCATTCGTCGTTGCAATAGACGCATCTTGATGAATATAAATGTTGTATTGCCTAATTAATTTTATTTGAGTTTAGAGGAATATTATTAATGATCCATGGGTATTCTGTCGCTGGCCCAACTGTACATACGCACCTAACTATTGATTCTCAAAAAAAAACAGCACTCAAAATTCCCGCTATATAGACAATAAACTACGCACAAAAAAGGCAGCGATAAAATACTTGTCATTGAACTTAAATAATGTGCCTGTAAGCTGACATCTAACCTGTGTAAATTTTTCTACACGTCTTATACAAAAAAGAAGTCTTCCCCTTCGGCTAAACGTGCGTCGTGCCGATAAGCGAAAGAAGCAAAAATATCTTATCAAACAACTATTATTGATGAATGGCATTGTTGCCAGAAATTGGCTACAACTTGCAGAGTAAAGCTAAAATTAACATTAACGAAAATTAATGGAAAGTTTTAACATATCCAACTGTCATTAACATGTCGCATATATTAACGGGAGACACGCTTATTTGTGTAATATATTTTTATAGAGGGGAATTGTTGATATTTCAGGAACTGGCAATGCTGGCGTTACTAGGTGCCATCTGATATACTCATTGTAAAGTTTGTCATTTTAGACGGTATACGTACTCCGAACGTCTTGATATACGAACCCTACTTGTGTTGTTTAGAGTTACTTCAAAATTTCATCCCCGCTACAAAATAGAATTACCTCGAAATATTTTCTTGTGATTATTTTTATATCTTTCGACTACGCTTATCTCAACAAGAGTACATCGATGAATTTAATTCCTTTGTATGGCAATAAGGTACCAATAAAAACGATTGTATAAAGGTAGTTTAGTAAATTTAATCTTGGCCGCTGTTTGTTTGCGGACCAGTCACATGAAGGTCATTTAAAATCGGCTGTAGTGCAAGAAAACACTAATTCTGTACGTGAACTAAAAATGCTAGATCGATATGTGACATGCGTAAGATTAAGACATCTTTGGTATTAGTTACATTAGCGCAAGGGTTCCCAAACTTTTTTAGTAAGCGGCGCACATACAGGTTTAGTATTTTGTCACGGCGTCCTAATCGAAATATGTGTACAGTCGTGTTCAGTAAATTGTTGTACGAGGTTTATGCTTTACAACCTACCTACTACATAGTAACAAACCCACAATACTTCATTGAACAGGACTGTACATTGACACCAATAACCAAATATGGAAATGTAAACAACCAGAATCTGGAGCTCATATATAGGTATGTCTTGAAATGATACATAAAATATATTATTATAAGAACATAACTGGAGGATGCCAAGCGTTTGCCGCAACCGAGTATAAGGAAAGATACGACCCACCCACTAAGGTACTCCACCAAGAGATATCAGATAAGTTAAACCTATTGCAGGTAGGAAAAATGTCTTATTACAAATACAATCCGGTTCTTATTCTTGAGAACAACCAGTTCAAGTTATATTGGGACCGAACAGTTCTGACGGATCAGACAGTTGCTCATAATAGACCAGACATTATACTAACAGGTAAAATTTCTAGGCGAACTACATTAATGACATTGCTGTACCTAAGAACAACAACCTAAGGCCAAAATACAACTAGAAGATCGTCAAATACAGAGATCTGGAGGCGCAAATTCGAAGAAAATGGGCAATGAACAGCGTCCAAAGGATTCCTATAATTTTATTAACAATTGGAGTGATACCAAAGAACCTTCTGCAGAACATCAAGGGACTGGGTTTTAGTGAGCATCTGTATAAGCCGATTCAGAGAGTTCCGAAAGTACGTAGGCAATAGAGCGGACCACGTCACCTAGGACCTGATAACATGGAAAGGGTTCCCACAGAGCTTTACACTTTTGGTATCTTGGTATAACTGGTATGAGTCAATATTCCCTGGAGGAAGTGCGAAGCCATTTGGCTTGAAATTATAATAAAAATTAAAAAAATTAATAAGACGGGTGCGCTTGGTGATCTCTATACATTTTTTCAAAGTGAGGGATAAGGCTCGACACTGCCACTCTCATTTCTTGTTCTACGTTGATTTTTGAGCAATATTTGCCGTTTATTACAGCTCTAGCGGAAAATTGCATAAAAAGAATGTCGCAAACGGAATAAGAACCCTTATAGCTTTCAAATTTAGAGCTGGATATTCATTTCTGACGGTTACCCAAAATACTACTAAAAACGAAGAAGCGAAATTTGTTATAAGGCTGGGTTCAATGACACTCTCTTCTTTTTATGAAGTGAATTCTGGTGGAGCTTGAGCATGGAAAGGATCTTTGATTCACGAAAATTTCTCGACATTTTCTTCCGTAAAGTATTAGGCAAACTATTGAGAGAGCTTTGAAAGATGTTCCGTGAAAAGGGACCGCAACTGTAATTTTCTCCTAAACAACGCAATCTTCTCCAACAGTTTCAAGATGTGCATGTTATTGCCTTGCAAAACAGATTCAAGACATTTAGTTTGTCAAATATATTGCACATACATGCCAGTTTTAGTAAAAAGTCTGATCGACATAATATCTGGAGTTTACATGACCTTCCTCTTCTAGAAAAATGTGAATTTCTTGATGTAACTCGAATACATGGGATAAGACATTTCCACGTGAAAACCATCTTGAATTGCAGTAATATAACTGGGCTGTGTGTTCACCTCTCATGTCCAGCAAACAGCTCAAAAAAAGCGTTCACAGGTGGCAATCCTGAACCTCCTTCCGTGTATATAGCTGTGATGAGGGCAGCAATAACAAATGCTCTAAAACTATTGTAAATAAAAAACCTCAACTCTGGAAACTTTACTGGAAATATAAAGATTTTAGACACAGCTCTTATAGAATATTATCCAGCTCAACTTCATGTCTTCTATTCGAGTAATTACGAACCTTTGCACAGGACAGAGCATTCTAAAATCTAAAAAAAAATTGACAAAACTGAGGATAGATTCGCTGTTTCTGCAACCGTAAATTAGTGGAATACCTGCTATGCAAACGCATGTTACTGAATGAAATCATCATACCCGCCTCATATCTCCTCCGGGAAAAGTCTAGTTATTCCGGGCTTATATTAGATTAAGATAATGCATAAAATATATTATAGGTTAAACTACTGTGGAGGGGCAAGAAGGGTCTTTGCAATCTACCCATAAGCTAACATCTACAGATATCTAAAATATACATGTAAGGACTGTAACAGTTATAATTTAAAATTAAGCTGGTTCGCAAGAAGCCCAAATGAATTTTCTAATTGCAACGATTAACTTATCTTGCATCTTTGGCATTAAAATATTAAAATATAAAGTGCATTTACCATAAAATGAAAATTATTTAATTATTACAACATAATTAAAAGCTAGAGCACGTTTCTAAACGGTGCCTTGGAGTAATAGGCCACATGCACTAAACATTGGCCTCATTTAGACACACTAAAGATATTAAATTACTGCAGTAAATTCTTTATCTAATTTAATTTTACTTACGTTAGTAAATTTTTGAATGTGTAAGCCATTAATGTCTCCGGGATAACTAGTCTTTCATTAATTTTTGAGTAATGACTGCTCTAATATGCTGTAGTCAGCATGTTAATAAACATTAAGCACCAAAAAACATTACATTTTCAAGAACCTACACAGAATTTTATGTTCTTAAGGGTCGAAACTATTTAACAAATCATGGTTCTTAGGTTTGGACCGTGTCAAATTGGAATTATTATCCGGCGTTTCGGAATTTTTACTCCACGAGATTAGAAAACTGAACGACTATCGAGCATTTTTTTTAGAGGAGGGGAAATCTTGCATAGACACCTACACGAAGTGTGTAGGTAGTGCCGGATTTCTATCGGCTAAAACCCTCCTGGACACGATCTCCTTCTCTTCGCTATAATGAGGCTATAGTCTACAGAAGTGACCTGTGAGTGTCCCATTGGTTTCCGGGCCGAAGCCTTGAAAACCTCTGGTCATCACTCTTTGGTGTTTCTGCTCTAGATACCGTTACATCTATTGTTTCTCACCGCCGCACATTTTGCATTCAATGTAAGGTTGGTCTCGCTCCCATTCGCTCGTCTTTCTAACATTACCTGAAATATTGATCTGACCTGGGCTTCGTGCACCCTTATTCTTCGGTGCTATCCTTGCGATTCCTCCACGGGATCTGCTTATCGTTCGATCTTGCTTTTTTTTTCTGCGCGGTTCTTTCTTCACTCGTCTACTTCTTTCTTCCTCTTCTTTCTTCTCTTCTTTCTTTTACCTGATATTCTGGATTCTTCGTAGATTCTTTATCTAGAGTTGCATTCTAGATCTTTTATGTTTTCTTGCAGCCACGTCTGAGTCGTAGTCCACTGCTTGTCTTATCAGTGGATTCTCATGCTCTTCGACTTTTTGAAAGAATTTTGCAGTTTTAGGAGCTCCCGTAGAGGGGTCCATCTCATTTCTCTATTTATCTGTTCGTTCCTGACGAACCACTGAGCGTTTAAGGCCATTCTTAATACTATATTCTCCTGGGCTTCAAGCCTTTCAATATGTTATTCTGCAGCGTAGCCCCACGCTGCTAATACGTAGATCAATACTGTCCTAAGCATTCTTTTTATTATCGTAAGTTTATTTCTCAAACCCATTTTGCTTCTTCTATTCAGCAGTGGGTAGAATTGTTTTGTCGTCATTTTGAATATCTTGATTGCGTAAATGGTGTGCTTTTTCCAGCACAATCCTCTGTCCAATGTCACTCTAAGATATTTGGCTTCGTTAGTCCACTCGACTTGTTCGCCATCTCTATCTATCATCTCGCCCGGTGGTCTCCTACTCTTCGTCAGGAGGAGCGCTTTACTTTTTTCAGCATTCACTGCGATTTTCCAAGAGATAAACCAGTCATTGGCTAAGTCCATCTCTTCTTGTAGGTATCTACTGATCATCATCGGATGAGTAGATCTAGCCATGATTGTTGTGTCATCTGCGGACAGCGCCATGTTCGTATTTCTAGTCTTGGGGACGTTGTGAATAAATATGTTACATTGGTGCGGAGAGAGTACGGACCCCTGTGGTACGCAATCGATTTTCACGTGTGATGTAGAGAGGTATTTTGTACACGCCTTCTGTTTGATTTTCGGAGCAACTTGGCAATCTTGTCGGTGGTTCCTTGTATGTAAGGTAAGACAACATTGTCCACAGAAGGTACATTTATGACATTTTGTTGAGGAGTTGGGTTTTTATATTTGTTAATAGAACTTCTTATCTTCAGTGCCTTTCAGAACATTAGTCAGTTTTTCTGTTTCTGATTTCAGTGATTGTTCATCACATATTGAAAGTGCTCTATATACCAAACAGTTTATGACTGATTATTTTTGAGAAGGATGATGGTATGACGTTGCATTGAGATATCGATTTGTATGTGTTGGTTTCGTGTATACATAATTGTCTAGGCTTAAGGAACATAAAAGATGTATAAAAAAGACACAAATTGTATAACTAAAATTGTAAATATCCAAATAATATCAATAGAGATGCAGGTTATAGTCTACATCACACGTGGAAATTGATTGTAACACTGGATCAAGGTTCGCTGAGCACCAGTTGAGTATAAATACTGAGCTGTTGCTCTTCGATAGTCATTCAGTGTTCTAATCTCGTGGAGTAAAGATCCCTGAAGATGCCTCGTCAAACGTCGGATAATTCGAATGTGACACGGTCTAAATCCAAGAATCATGATTTTCAACTTAACCAAAGCCGTAAAAGCTTTCGTTCTTTATTACCTCAAAGATTTGTTGAAATCTTACTGAAAATTTAATTTTTATATCCATTACTGTAAACAAAATTTGTTCGTTTCAAAATCTTTAGGATTGCATTACCTTGAAGTAGATAAGAATAAAAGTAAATGATTTTAGTCAATACTTTAAAAATTGAAATGCTTGTCCAGGTTTTATTTTTGCTAACTGTAGACCGATTATTTTCAAAAAACTTGTTCATTATATTATTACCGAATTATTACAGCTATTAAAATGTAGCACATGAAACGAGTAGGATTAAAAATGTGCACGAAATAAATCAGTTTAATGCAACTCTCGCGATCTATCTTTTGCGATAAAGTATTAGAAAGAAAATAAATCCTGCTTAGTTTATTTCTTACATCGTTCTCGGGTTTATGGTCACTTTTATATTTATTATGTTGCCGGGTAAACGAAATCTCGGAAAAAATGTGTAAATTTGTCAATGTAAACTTAAATTTATTGCACACTTATATATACTTACTCGGTCATAAAATAAATGTTAATGTAGGTATGAATTTTTTTAAGAAGGTTCTGAAAGGCCGTATATATTTTTATTTATTACTTATTGTAGCGACCCGTTGTGCCAGTTTCGTACGGGCTAGATTAGGGTCCTAAGTGGTAATTACACGTATGTAATAGTAATGTTTTTGTATGCGTGAAACTATGTAATATGGAAACTTCTGGATCCGAAGGGGTTGTCCAGTTATTTTTTTATAAACATAAAACGATTAGTTTGATGAGACCTAATGTTTTATAACTCAAAAAGTTTTTGAAGCTTCTAATTTTCCATATATATATATATATATATATATATATATATATATATATATATTTATTTTCTTGATTCTTGAACCATAGATTATATCATTTTTCTTAATTTTGTATTTTCTTGGGTTGAGGTTCTAGAACCTAAACCCAAGAAAATACAAAATTAAGAAAAATGATATATATGTATATATATATATATATATATATATATATATATATATATATAAATATATATATATATATATATATATATATATATATATATATATATAAATATATATATATATATATATATATATATATATATATATATATATACATATATATATATATATATATATATATATATATATATATATACATATATATATATATATATATATACATATATATATATATATATATATATATATATATATATATATATATATATATATATATATATATATATATATATATATATATATACACATACGAGAGGCAATTTAACATATATCTATCTAGCCGTAATACACAAATAATCAGTTGCTGGGCAACCTATGGTCTCGCGTGATCGAATAACACTGGTGTTTTTGTCAAATTTAATTTCAATTCGATAATTATTTCGCATTGTATGAAGTGTTTTGCAATAAAAAAAGAGTTTTATGATAAGTCATTAAATTTTTAACAAAGGAGCATAATTGTCCTTAAAATATTGAAGAAAGTGATTGGTCAAAATAGTTTGAGTATTCTTGAGGTTGTTCCGCACGAACGAAGTATTTAGAAGCCGTTAAAAATTTGACTTGATTGAAAACTTTTAAATTTAAATCAAGAAAGTTTTTTTTATGTTTTTTTTACTGATTTTTCACACTTAAATTTTTACAAGCTTGATTTGCCTAAAACGGAACACGTAAGTCGTTAAATTAGTAGGAAATTTTTCGCGAAATCCAATGAAATGGGTCTTGAGGCTTCATGACGTCACTCGTGACGGTATAATTTTAAAATATTAAAACTGCTACAATTTAAAGTGGACTAAAATAGACTAAACGTTTTCAAATAAAATACTTGTATTTGTCACTATTTAGTTGTTGACATCGAAAATTGGAGGTAGAAAAGAGGAAAGAGAATTTTGATTTATTAAAATAATAAACAGTATTTGATTGAGTATAACAATTATATTTTTAATGGTAATTATTTGAGTAAAGTTTTTAATGAATAATTTGTATGATCTCTAATAGGGTTTGATAAATGTTTGAATAAGTGATAAGTTATCACAAAAACAATTATTTATTAATCATAAGAATTATTAGTAAAGTATTAAGTAATGGTTAATCAGTGTTCTGTTCCTTATGAGTTGAAATGAATTTTTTTTTTAAAAATTAACGCTATAAATCATTATTAAATTTTTGATGTCAAATGAATTGAATCTTGGATTAAATCTTTGATCTGAAAAATTAAATAAATTAAATCTAACGTAAAAAATATCTAAAGATAATTCCTACTGTTAAATTATAACAGTAGTAAAATATAAAAATTAAAAACATTAAACATATTATCAAATCTTTGATATTAACAATGAATAACTGTCAAAAACGAGTCTAAAATGAGACTTTTCCAAGATAAACACAGAATTCATCATTAAATTTTTGCTAATGAAAATAAAGAATGAAACTAATGTTGAAATGTTAAAATAGAACAATATAAGAATTTTAAAAAATTAAACATCTAATTCGTTGCTACATCTTTAACGTTGAATAATTGATAAAAACTAGTTTGAAAGGAAATTAACATGATTAAATAAAAATTTTATCCAGTTATTTTTTTGGACTACGATGAAAATTTTTCTATCAGAACTAAACCATTCTACGAGACTTTAAACAAATGGTGGCTCATTATACCCATCATCTGTATCACGCTATTGAATCTCTGACTAAGGTGCCCTTGATATCGATGAGATCTGTTTTTGAAAAATGAAAAATTTTTACTTCATTGAAACATTTTTTGACCGAAGACAAACGTGATTTGATATTAAGAATGGCTTCTGCAGGCTTAGGGTTGAGGCTGGCACGATATGCTTCCCTTTTAAGGCATATATGAAATCAATCACTTTTGCCTTTTTCATGCACTGATGCCAAAAGAAGCCACTCAGCATAAACTACAGAATCTTTTTTGTGATTAGGCCTATTTTAATATTTCCGAATTTTACTGTCATAAGTGACGTCATCAAGCCTCGAGATACATCTCATCGGATTCTTATCGATTTGACTACTTATGTGTTCATTATTAGGCCAAATACGTTTGTGAAAATACAATTGAAATGCGAAAAATGAGTAAAAAAAATCAAAAAAACCTTTCTCGATTTATAAATTTTTAATTCAATTGAATTTTTAACAACTTCTAAACACTCGGATTGTATAGAAAAATCCTAAAAAATATTTGAGTATAAGTTCTTGATAATTTTTATTAGATGGAATAGTTACAGTACAAATTTGTATCTATTTCAAATTTATATACTAGAAAATGAGAGCATAAATTCAAATTTTCGGATTTTGCTGCTGAAAAAGCATTTTTACAAAAAAAAAATAAAAATAAAGAAGACGAAACTTGATAATTTTTTGACAAGGAATAGACTTGAAATATTTGATAAGTACTTTTATGATTCTTTCATGACAACTTTCGGCGTTTATCTTGTTTTTTTAGTTGAAAACAAAAAAAAAATCTAAAATTGGCACTCGAAATTCGAAAGTTGAGATTTGTAGCTTCAAAATGCTGATCTGCGAAGCAAACTTATGTGCGATAAAAAATGTTGGTTGATTTGAGAAAGAATGTTGAAGTTAGCTTTGCAGACTGTAATGAGCTCTTCTAGAACCCTATTTGAAACTCAAATTCTGGTAGTTCTACATAAATGATGTATTTATGATACGCAAATAAAGGCCTAATTGATTTCTGGGTTTTCCTAAGTTTATACACCCGAAGGTACAATTCATTTGAAAATTGAAGAAAACAATAATTTCTCGTCTTTCGAAAACCTAGTAATAAAGATAATAGATGGAGACCTGCAACATACAGTATATCGAAAATCTGCCAACACTGACAGACACTGACTCGTATATGTCTGATAGGAGTATGTTTGTTCGATACCAAAAAAGGTAAATCGGATTGCAAAAAAGTCGCCTTGGGTGTGCCGCAGGGGTCGGCTTTAGGGCCGCTCTTGTTTATGATTTATATTAACGACCTACCTAAATTCATCAGTAGGGGAAAGTTGGTTATGTTTGCTGATGATACTACGATAGCTATATCTGCGGATGCCCCAGAGGAACTGTACAGCGGAGGGGTATGTGAGGAGTTGGAGATTTGGTGTCAGCGTAATCAGTTAATACTTAACCCGACAAAGACTGTATATATAAATTTCAGTATTATAAAACCATTGCTTGTAGAGGATAAAGTGACATATAATATTGAAACCTCAGCTTATGCTAAATTTTTAGGTACGTGGCTTGATGAATCGCTGCATTTCTTTTCCCAAATTGAAGATGTTTGTAAAAAATTAAATTTCTGCGTTCTTTGCTATTTTGCAGATGAGGTCATCTCTAGACCGGGCTGGATTGCTGACTGTGTATTATTCTCTGGCATACAGTCATCTGTCAAGCAATGTCATGTCTTGGGGAAGAGGGTGTGAGGTGAATAGAGTGTTTCTGACTCAGAAAAGAATACTGAGGTTGATATTTGGTCTTAAGCCGACGTGTAGACCCATTTTTAAGGAAAACAGCATTTTGACTTTTTACTCCATTTATATTCTAAAATGTGTTTTATATGTAAAACAAAATTACTCAGAGTTTAAAACTCTTGGCCAGATTTACAGATATGATACACGAAATAGTGACATTCTTAGTATACCTAAACATAGAACGGCATTCTTTGAGAGATCCCCAATTTATAATTTCATTATTTTGTTTAACAAATTGCCTGCAAAATTAAAAAACATACCAAACAGTAATAGGATCATTTTATTTTTTTTTAACGAATACTTAAGCCTGTAGGATGCAGTGACTCTTTTACTGTGTACTGAGTGATTATTTCGTTGCGTCCTTCGCTGACCAGTGCGTGTTCTTATCGTTTTATTTTTTCTTTCCTGTTAATTGTTTTAGGATTTTAATCTGTGGTTTTTATTATTAAATATTAAATTAAGTTATTTTACATTTTCCATATTATAACCAGTATCTTATGATACTAACTAATATAACTGTTTCTTGTTTTTTTAGCTTTAAGGTATGTTATGTATATATTTTTTTATTTAATTGTATACTGTTGACGAAACCGATGCTGAAGTATGGCTAATAAATTATTCCATTCCATTTCATTTCATAATATCAATTCACATGACTCCACTCACAAATATAGCGCCTAGATAAAGCCAAAATGGCAAGATCCCTTCACCTAGCCGACTTACAAGGAAAAAATAAAAAACTACAACATATAAGAAAATATGTACAAACAAAATGGTAACAAAACACAAACTATAAATTCAACAACAAAACTTCAACAAAAACCTATGAAAAAATTAAAACCACCTACCAGATAGGTTACTCTAAAATCCAAAGAGCAAAATCGACTTGCATTATCAAGGAGTGTACAAGATAAGATGCGTCACCTATAGTAAAACATATATAGGCCAATAAACCAAACAGAAGAATATAGGCAAGACTAGATAACAACCATAAAATTTAATATTAACGGGTTTTGCGAGTAATTAAATTAAACAAATGAAAAGTAAATTAAATGGTGCGTCACTTTTAATGCAGCATTTAATTTAATTTATCAGATGTTTACATTTAAGCTTATTTTAACTGAATACCAATAGTTTGCGGAGTGTCATTGCAATGACTTCTTTGTTTACACAAAAGGCCATAAATGTATTGCTCTTAATTTTTGCGAAAGAACTGTTTACAAAGCTTATTCAACCAAAATTATGGTTTTATGTTAGTAAATATCACATAGTTAGGATAATTTAAATCGAAAAAGTGTTAAAATAAATGATCTAATCATTTTAACTGGAGAGGAACCATTATTTTCCAAATAACTGATTTTGTTGGAAAATATTAACATAAGAAGATAAAACACTATAAACATATGATTGAGAAAGAAACAGAAACATAACCAGAAAATAAGAAAAAAATTACATTTATCATATTTTTTTCTGATGGGCCCTACAGCAAAAGTTTGTTAAATGTATGTGGGGTTGTGAACACAATAGCAACAAAGTCAGAAGCTGTTTGATCAATATCAATATTGGTTTCACATTGTTATTTAGCATTGGATGAGGATAGAGTTGTGGTAGGTGTGACGGTAGCTAGCTGCTAAATGACAGGCTGATTTGGTGTTGCATGCATGATAAAGACGAAATTAGAAGAGGACTGATAGTAGCTGACTGCTGATTTTCTTGTTTCTGTGGTGCTACAGATGATGTGGGTAGAATCATGACTGGACCTTGGTGAAATTTGTGTAATATGCAAAAAATAGATGGACTTGTGGCAGGGCGGATATTATCTGATTGCGCAATAACCGGCTGCTGTCGTCTATCATTTGATATGGACAGGCTGCTGTTGTCTACTGTATTGTATGGATTGAATAATAATATCAGTATCTACAGAACCTACTTCCTAATTATTAGCAATGAAATCGTCATCACAAGAAACTGCAGGATTTGTAAGAAATATTCCTGTTGTTTAAAGTTTTTTTTCCTAAACATCATACTCTCATTAAACAGTCCTGTAGTCTTATATGGTATAATTTTTGTCAAATTATTTGATTTGATATGCAGGCCACACTCTTTGTTGTAAGCTCTTTTAAGGGGGGTAAAGGTAACGTCAAGGGGTTGTAGATAGTGTGATGAATGTGGTGGTATGACTGTTGTGATTATCCAACACTAACAAAACTGGTCGTTCAGTAGTCAGTCTGGTTTATTTTACAAAATGTAATAGCCATAAAATGAATATATTTTCGTTTGTCCAATCATTATAAGAATACGTGTAAACAGCTTCTGGAGGTCCATCTCTTTTCAGCTGTGATGAGTGACGTTGTAGAAAAAATGAAAGATCCTGAAGTGCTCATAGCACATATTATTGTGACGGTTTCCCATGATATAACATCTCCAGCGCGCTTCTGCCCTTTGGGAGCTATAATTTTCTCAGTTTTTTTGAACAGTGATCGCACCAGTCTCATCTACGCTATAAATCATTTGTGGTTTAAAGTTTTATTTCTTCACTTTCTCCAAATTATCAGTGAAACGTGTCTTTTGATACTCGTAGCTTCGGGATTCCTGATATTCAGATCAGGATGTCGTAAAAAACCAGACAGCCAATCTTTGCGAGCAGTTTTATCGATTTAATTAAACCTTTCTTCCACATCAACTGAGGCGTAGCATGCATTACAAAATTGTTCTTTCCTAAGACCATAAAATTTATTTGACATTGTACTAAGATGACTAGCCAGAACCTTTTCCTGCTCAAAAGTGAAAACAGAATTTGTTACAAATATTAGAGAACATTTGTAACTAGCATCATTAGCTTTAACTAAATTCTATCGCTTCTTCAAGGTGCTGTAAGGTATACCAGTTTCCTGAGATACTTTGTATACCGAAATGTCTCCTTTTCTAAGAGTTGATTGCATTTTCTAACGAATTTACTGTCCAAGAAGCTTTTGTAGTTATACGGTCTCTATTATGCGGCATCTGATACAAAAATGAAAATATCTAAACCTAAAAATCTACTAAAAATATATCTTGAACTGTCATGCGACAATAGGTGCTATGTCGGGTAATAAGAACCATGTGGGCTCCCTTTACTCACAAACCATCATATTGAAAAATAATAACACAAATATTTTATTCGACTTTCACTTGATAGAACACAGATTTAGGTTTGTAATTGGCATATATATCTTCATATTTATTTGGAGGCTGACAATCCGCAACTTTTTCTAAGCACGGAGTGGAAAACCAACAATCATCCATAGTGATTCAATGCGGTGCACTGACGATTCGGGCGCATTAGGTGAACTTTCCCGAAGGTTGACAAACAAGCCGTGTGCGATAGAAAGCATAGGTTCCGTCCAACTACCAACGCTCTCATTACCCGAGAGCGCTTTCATCACCTTCCACTCCCCTTCTATTATTAAACGTATAGTAACATACACCCCTGAAGTCTGGAAATTAAACGAAACCTCCGAGAGAATGCTATTAGCCATTGAAATGGATTTCTGGAGGCGAGCGGCTAGAGAGTCCAGAAGAAACAGGCAAACGAATGATCGTATCAGAGAAATAATGGAATCACTTACACGATAGTTGAAAATATAAGAACAAAACAATTAGTATGGTATGGCCACTATCTAAACAAGTCCTAAGCTGGATATCGGAAGACGACATAGAACATTATAAACCGATTTATATACATTTTTAGCCAGGAGGGGGAACCTACTCTAAATTTTTAGTTTGGTTTTGTTTCAGGTCTGCTTTGAGTTAATTAAAAGCATGTGCCGCAAAATTTCACTACAATATAGAAATAGTTGATGAACCTATAAGGCTACGACATACAGACGGACGGACGGACGGACTGGACGAAACTATAAGGTAAAAATGAGTCCAAAGTTATTTTTTAGGATCATAAAATTTTCTTTCAATTAGCAATGAACCTGAACTTAAGAGGCAATTTCTATTAACACGAATATATTGCAGGTATAGCAAAGTCATATCTCATTGCTGATTCACTATTTCGAACTTGAAAGTGATTACTACAATCATAATTTTTGATGTTGACTTCGTATCGTTATGTTCGATATATAGAACTGGAATCCTAAAAAAAAATTGGAAGCAAACAGCGAAGAAAAATTGAGAAGCCATTTTTACAGGTATTTTAGTCAAAAGTTATTAATATATTCTGCTTAAAACAATGCAGACTAAAAGTACGTAAGAAGCTATAATGGCTCATCGGTACAAGGTTCATTTAAACACTTTCATATTATCCTCTTAACACTGAAAAGGCAATCATATTTTAGATGGCTTTAAGGCTACTTATACGTCTCAGAGAGGAATACTACATTATCATGTGTACGACAAAATTAATGGATTTTTTACTAGCCTATAGTTTGTTTTTTTTAAATAGTGTAGGTATTAATAAAACAAACAAAATAGTAATTTATCAAATATATTAAGATATTTGAAAGTTAGAATATAAATCTTAAAGGCCTCTGAGAAATCAACAAAAAAATTAATATCTTCGTCCATACGAAAAATTTATATGGGCTAACAGTCTATTTATATTTTTTATATTTGTAAATGCTAATCAGTCCTTTTACAGGAAATTAACATAATCTTTTACATATAAGACACATAACACAAAACGCATATCGTATTTATGTTTACTGCATATACATTCTTGCTCTGCGTGATTTTATAGATTGACTTGAATTGATAAAAGACACTTCTGGAGATGGGCAATTTGAAACATCGACAATTTTATCAGCAAATTCATCTTTTTTGTCATTCCACATCACCTTCCGGAAGGTGGACTTCCACAGGACACTCCTGAGATATACTTACCTCTAGTCTCACGGTAGCTTTATCTAACGGCGAAGACAGCCAGCGCCCTCTATATTATAGTTAGCCAACTTGTACGTCTTGCAGACGTATGTGGTCTTTCTAGAGTTAAAAATTTAATTTACTCAGAATAATCTTCTTATGGACATATTTCCGAACAAATAAAATCTTCAGTGATATGAAAATTACATAAATTCTCTTTTCACACTTTTTAAGAATATTTCCGCAAGACTAATTCTAATTTATAGTATTAAAACATCCCTAATAATGAAATAATTTAATGGCATAATACATCATAAAATCAAATTGGACGTTTATATTTTTAGTTCTCCAGAGATTTTTATACTCCACAGGATAATCTATCACTTTCATAAGCCTTGTACTTCTTATAGTCATGTTGGCATTTAATAAACTCAATTAAAGATGGCTATACTCTCCAGGATTACTTGGTATTGTCAGAACGATGATGATGATAATGATGATAAATTGGTCAGTTTTATTTGCCGTATATAAAAAGAGAATCTGTATATCTCAAAAATCATACTTTTATTCTCTCTTGTTTACCCGTTAACCAGTTTTATTTTATTTCCCCATCAGTTTATATTACTCAGATAATTTAGCCTAATATTCTGATTTGAGCTGCTGATATTAAACCTTAAAAAGACAATCTTGAGATAAAGATAATAGTAAAAATGAAAACTGGAAGATCCTTTACAAAAAATATAATTTATTTTTATTTATTAGATACAATTCAATTTAAAATTTGAAAATATAAATATGTGAGCTTTTTGGGTGAAATATGGAATATTGTAATATAGCGGGTCGCGAAGTAAGCAAGGTCACTAAATTTTGTTTTGATGAAAATACGTTTTATCGCACCTACGAGATGAATGAAAAAGTATAAATTCTACAATTAATATCAATGAGATATAATTTGAATAAATAAGAATCATTTTCTTAGATCTTTAATATTTTATCGTCGTTGGACCCTGTATATACATATCATTATCAATGCTTTCTCTCCTCTTTCTTGGTCTTTCTCCTTCTTGGTGTCCAGATGAATATTTGTTTAAAAAGTCAGTGTTTCAAAATTCTTTGGACGTGCCCGTAGCATTTAAGTTGCTTGGTTATCATTTCATCGATTATTGTGCGATCTACTTTAATATTTGCGAAAATTGTTTTATTTGAGATTTTTTTGATTCTCGATTTTCCTGATGCTCTTCTTCGGAAGTCCATTTTCACTAACTCAAGAGTTCTTACGATATTTTCGTTTAGTTGCCAAACTTAACAACTGTATGTAAATAAGCTTCTTATGATTGTAACATATACTAGAGGTTTGTAATTTTTGATTCCATAAGATATGGTTTAGCATAGCTATAGCTTTTCTCTCTTCTGTGTCCCTGTTTTTAATGACATAATATAGTGTCACACTGTGTGATATATTCATTCTCTCTTTCAGGTATTTGTAAATTTAGCAGGATTTGATAACCTGTTCGTTCTCTTGGAGAATATCTGGTTGTACTCTACCAACGCACATTTTGAGGGGAATGACCATCACCCTTCTATTTAATATCTTCAGTGCTTGTTTCAGGTATATCTTAAATAAAGTGAGCTATAGGGCATATTCTTTTTAGAGGTATTTGTTGGGGTGAAACCAATGGTTGACTTTGACTTTGGTGTGATAATCTCCCTAAGCTACGATCGACCCTTACACCGCACTACAGTAAGCCACCTTATCTTTACGAACTACCTAAAATTCACAAAACCAACTCACGATTGAGACAAATAATCAGATCCAGCGAATCCCCAGCGATGTTTCTCCTAAAAATTATACAGCCGTTAGCATATAAACCGAACATATACGTTAAAAATTCCACACATTTTATGGATATTCGTGTGGCATTAATCTAGAGTATAACAATAAACTTATTAATTTTTGATGTGGAAGGTCTTTATACTAATATGCCGTCATTAAACATAATCAAAAGAAGATTTTCAAATGATGTTGTCACTGAAGGGGGTAATGAAACTGATAATGAATTGTTGCCTCCATAGTGTTTACTAAAGGTAAAGTTCTACGCTCAGGATGATGAACTTTCAATGGGTTTATATATATATATATATATATATATATATATATATATATATATATATATATATATATATATAT
Organism: Diaprepes abbreviatus; assembly: GCA_034092305.1. Classification (NCBI taxonomy): domain Eukaryota; kingdom Metazoa; phylum Arthropoda; class Insecta; order Coleoptera; family Curculionidae; genus Diaprepes; species Diaprepes abbreviatus. The sequence goes on from JASJET010000200.1 coordinate 10,166,787, forward strand.
ATATATATATATGAAAATGGTGAATGAGATTTCACTGAAACGGCAGCTGCCTTACAGTCCTGAGAGGGACTCAGCATATACACGGGTTACCCAAAAATCTTCGATTACACGTCATACCCTTGAAAATATCTGACATAACATATATATATATATATATATATATATATATATATATATATATATATATATATATATATATATATATATATACAGTGAAACTGAAAGTCTAGTGGAGATATCTCAATGATACCTTCATCGTATGAAAGGGTCATGATCAAGAACTAAATAATTTTTTTTGGCACATCTAAACTATATTCAGCCAACAATTAAGCTTGCCATAAAAATAGAGGTAAATAATCAATTGTCCTTCCTGGATGTTGTAGTTAGAAGAAAGTTAAAATCAAGGAATATAAAAATCATACCCAAAAAGGGGAAACATCAAAATCTGGTATTGCAAAACATCACTGGGAGAAATAACATCTAAAAAAATGATCTTAAGCTACGGCAATAAATATGGAACGAAACATAAAAAAGAGAAATTTCTTAGAAGCATCCTACATTAAAAATAATAATAGAATCTTCTGTAACATTAGATCATTGCGGCATGTATAATGAAGTGAAACGTCATGCTTCAATGGACACAGTCGTTATATAAGCTCGTAGTCTTAACGCAAAATATTCAGGATATACTTAATAACGATTAGAGAAACAACTTATTTAAAACGTCTTATAAATAAATAAAAATAAAGATAACCATATTTTAGTCAACCTTCAAACAAATCTCCCTAAAGTTCCTTCACTGACTTTATTAATTAATATTTTACGCTTAAATTTTTCCGGTTTAATGATTTTCAAAGTTTTGATTATGGTATGCTCTTATAAGCCTTTTAAATCTACGAATAGACGATGTATTTCTCAATTAACAGCTGACATGTTTTCGACCAATTGAGTGACACAGAAAAGGTGATCGACAGAAAATCATCTTGCGCAAAAACCTGCTAGTTCTTTTTCTTCACTTTCTGCATATTTCCGCTTTATTCTGGCTTTTAGAATTTTTCTGTAAATCTGACTTAATCTGCTCATTACCAATACTCTCCATAATTTCCTTTGGTATGCCTTTTGTGGATATGTGTAAAGAAGAATAATTTCCATTCTTCCCAATATAAGTTCGTACACATAACGAAACTAATATTTTTGTTTGTAAAGGTTCATTAATTAGTGAACAAATTCAGCCTGAAATAATAGTTATGATGGGAAACTAAGAAAAACCACTAGTAGGAATTATTTAATAAATAAACTACAAAAGCAATCACTATACTCACTCGGTGTTACAGACCCTCTCCTATCGTGGATTTCTAATTATCTCACAAAACGAACACAATCAGTTAAATTCAATAATACTTTATTTAAACTGATAAATGTAACATCCAGTGTACCTCAAAGGTCGTATCTTCTTTCTCATCTTTATATGATCTTAGCAGTGTATTTGTAAACTGCCAATTTCTCTTCTACGCTGACGACTTGAAGGTATTTAAGATAGAAAATAATACTGATGATTACCTGCTTCTACAATCTGAAATTAACAAATTAATGGATTGGTGTGGGGCAATCCAGATGCAACTCCATAAATTAAAATGTCAGATCATTTAATTTTCTAAGAAGAAATCTCTAATTTTACATCATTACATCTTCTCCAATGTCTTTCTGACCAGAGTTTCCTTAATCGATAACCTAGGCGTTAGTTTTGACACCGAGTTACGATTTAACGACCACATTAATTATATTTTAGCAAAGCCCTACAAAATGGTAGATGTATAATGAGACACAGCAGGGATTGTTCAAGTATCGAAGTTTTAAAGTCTTTATATTGTTTACTTGTGCGTAGCCACTTAGAATATTGCTGCGTTGTTTGGGGCCGTTGTTACATAACACATATTAAGGGTATTAAACGCATACAGTTAAAGTTTGTGAGTTTTATGCTCTATATACTCGGCGGCGACAGAAATCTTCTTTCCCATTCTAAGAGATTGCAATTAATAGGTATGAAAAGCCTGCAATTGCGTAGAACTTATTTAACTATTCTATTTGAAATTAATATAATTAGGAATATCATTGACTGTTCTGGTTTTTTGAACTGATTAACTTACGTGGTCCTTCACACGACACTCGCCTTTTCCACATGTTTTCGGTTAAGAGAAGCCGGATTGGTAGAAATAATATAATGAATCGTGTTATACAACCTTTCAACACATATATTTCCCCTCATTTCGATCTTGAATGTTCCCTGCCTACGCTCAACAAGAAATTAATATCACTCTTATATAATACTTGAATATTCGTGTGTTGCAATTTCGACGATTCATTTATTCTATTTAGAGTTTATTACTACATAACTTATTTTTTGTTTTGTTTTATATATTGTCCTTTTTTCTTCTTTATGATTGTGTATCCTTTATTTAAAGTTTGTATCACCATTAGGTATTAGATGAGTTATTTTATTTTTTTATGTAACATGCGATAAGAAATGTATTATATTTTTCAACTCGGGGTTGAGGTAATTTTTTTAAAAACAACTTTATTACTAGAATAGGATACAAGCTGTATAAGACTAACTATCGTTATGCATATTGGTTATATTTATAACTTCAAATTTGCTGATCCTGCATGGGAACAGACGCTTTAAGAATCTGAGAATTGCTTATGTAAGGTTGCGCAATATTGCGACATAAACTGTCCTCACGAGAATGTAACTCCTCCGCGCTGAACTTGAAAAATTATACTTCGTATATGTTTTCAAAATATCTCATTATTATCTTGTTCGTGACTTATCCCGTTTTTTAAAGCACTCTTTGATTCTTTTACAATTTCATAATAGATAATATATGTTATAATTCCAAAAATGATATATAATAATATTGTCCAAATGCTAGACTTATCGGTATAAATTGGTATATTGATTTCTTCTATTTTTCTTCTTTCTTCTTCCAGTTTGGTCTTGATGTCCTTGGTTGCCTTGAGGTTTATGAAATTGAGGTCCATCGTGGGTGGCTCGTATATTATTGATTCTTGCTGATTGATACGGCTCCAATTCAATACTGGTAGATTGACTTTAGATAAATCCAATTGACTCGTTTTATAGGTTTCAAATATTATTGATTTTATTCGAACTTTACATTCGGCTGTGGATTCTAGTAGATAGGATCCAAATAAGGGTTTGTTATTTTCTGTCTTTCGGCAATTTACTGTGCCAATTAAATTAGTGGGTATTGTGATTAGCCATTTTCTATCAATAATTTTTGTCACTTGAATTTCGTGTAGCTGAACTTCAAAGGAGTGACAAGACGTAATGTTCTTTTCATGTTTGATTAGTTGAACAGCACAGGAAGGGTTGTTTTCTATATGAGACGTGTGGACTTCCTTGCAAAGGTAACTTTCTGGCTGGATTTCGTAACAACTTTGGACCATATAAGCGTATTTTTCAGTACTAAGTGCCAGCTTTATAGGGGATGTTTACAAAGAATGATTTATTATTGGGGACAGGTACTGGGAACAGTTTGAAATATTGATATATTTTTTCTTCGACAAGTGGAAGTTCTATAATAAAAATTATATTGAATTCCTCTAGAAAACTTGTAATTGTTAAGATTTTTTCAAAACTTAATAAATTTTCAGAAGTACCGTCTAAGGGTAGTTTATCTGTGCTTAGATAGTTATTAAAATTTTGTATTCCTTTTAGTAGTTCTTCTTGTTTAATAATTGAGTTATGAAGAACGTTAATTTTTGCAAAAGTTATTGAAATTTCGATTTTTTCGAAAATATCGTAAATAGATTGATAGAGTAATGTGATTTGGTTTATTACATTATATATTAAATAATCTTGTTCAAACTTGGCTTGTTGAAGTTCAACTTTTTTTATTATTGTTTCTGTTTGCAAAATGTGCGATTTTAACACATATTCGTTATGCGTAATATTTGCTATCATTGTTTTCTAATTTGCCGATTGTAGAGTCTAAAATTGTAATTTGGTTACTGATACTTGTTTTTAATTTATTTTGGTTTTCCTGTAGATTTTTAATTTTTGCATTAATTTGTTCCGCGTCATTTTAATCTAGATTTCCCGTAATACTTTTCAGAAATGTTCCCAATGGGTTATATAGGCCTCTTTTATTTCTGTGTGTATATTTAAACGGAATTATTTGTTCAATTAAATTTACTATTCTTCGTCCGAATGTCTTTAAGGAGATAAGGAATTAAAATATGTCTCGTGGTAATTTGTGTTGTTTTGAATATTAGTGATAACAATTTTCGCATGATTTTTTAAAGTTTCAAATTTTGTGATTAAAGGAGAAAGATTAATTTTTTGAATGAAAGTCCAATGGTTAGACTTGATTTGCACCGTTCCTAATCTATAGGGTAGTATCCCTGGGTCATCATCCAGGTTGTGGAATTTTACTGCGTTTGTGTTGGTCCAGCTCCACAGTGTAATTTCGATGAGGGTGATGATTATTGGTTTCATTTGATTCTTCTCTTGTCTTCCTAGCCTAAGTTCCAATAGGTTGAGCGATGCTTGTCTCCTCCCTGGAGTCTATTTATGAGAAGTAGGACGATGCTTATTCCTCTTTTCTCGCACTAATAGGACATAGAACTTCGTCTTCTCCCTGGTCAGTGAGCCACACAATCTTGTACACACTCTGTTAATTTGGGGTTGACACAAGCCACTTTCTCTTGCTCGATGCAGTTTACTAATGGATTGATTATTTTTCTTCCCAGGTTGTTTTCCTTGATCCGTTCATTAGTTAATTGTTGAGACAAATACTTTTCTTCGATTTTCGTTCGATGAGACGCCTAGTGAATTCTACCGACTGCGCCACTTTTCTACTCGGGGTTGATGTAATTTTTTTTAAAAAACAACTTTATTACTAGAATGGGATACAAGCTGTATAAGACTAACTATCGTTATGCATATTGGTTATATTTATAACTTCAAATTTGCTGATCCTGCATGGGAACAGACGCTTTAAGAATCTGAGAATTGCTTATGCAAGGTTGCGCAATATTGCGACATAAACTGTTCTCACGGGAATGTAACTCTATTTGGATTTACTCTGTGATGTAGTGTTTGAGAAAAATAAATAAATAAACAAAGAGTATAATTAGGATTTTTGAACTTTTTTGTATTTGGTACATCATAAAACAACTTTTTCTCTTTTTTCCATCATCGTCGTTACATTTTTCAACTTTAAGCAATTTTCCTTGGTAATAATAATGGTGAAAAATAATGTATATTCCACTTTCATTTAGAAAGTTATACTTGTAAATTTGATTATTCTGTAAGCATTTCTATCCCCAGGACTAAATAAAAATTAGTAAATATAATTAAAAATAAATTTATTAAAATTGAAACGAAAGAGTTACCCCAAAGCTATACTCTCCTTTTGTTCATTTCACGCAAAGCTAAAAAGGGGTGTTTCTCCATTCTCCTTTGCCTCTGCGTCAACTCTCGAACCTTCAGTCTATTTCAGGCCGTAGCTGAAACGACTCGCGTTTCAGCACTGAAAACACCGGTCGATTGCCGAAATATTATGATTTATTACCCGCCATAAAACAACCTGTTTCCTTAACTTTTTTTTAAATATTTTAAATCTATTTTCTGGACGCAAAATATTTAACACCTTGAAATAGACGAATTAAAACGTTTTTAAATAAGTATTTTTTCGTGGTTGTGAACTAAAAATAATGAAAAAAACTTATGAATAGTTGTTGCCTGGGGTAGAAAAATAATCAATATTTTGCCTTGTATGTATACTGAAAATCAGGTCAAGTGAAACAGTGTCTGAAAGGAGAACATAAATAAGTTATGATTTTGCCGTTTGGGAATTTTCAAGGTAAGGCTTATTAGCCCTTTCATTAAGTTCATATAATAGATTTGAACTGTGAAGAAAATTGGACAGCAATAAAATCCTTAGTATCATTATTGCTACCATTATTTGTAATCAGATTCATCGTTGCCAATGTATTTGAAAAAAAAAATGACGAGGAGTAAGACTTTTTAGGTTATAAACCGTTACGTGTGATAAATAGGAGAACTTTTTGATAAAACAAGCTAATTGTAGAAGCGCATCTATAATGTAGTATAGATATCAAGATTCTAAGCTTTTTTAGGATCACAAAACAAAATAAAACAGAATTAAAGGATTTATACATTCCTCCTACTGTTTAGCTACGAATTACTTATTATTTTTTGAATCTTAATTAATTTTAAGCATTTTCAATTTATTTTTTTATTTAATATCCATTTATACTACAATTAGGATTTGCTTTACATTTAAGGTTTTATACTCTAACTCAAACTAAGTAACCAATATTCTCTATATATCAAATGTTTTAAATCATAGTTTTTGACTTGGTAATTATTACCCGAATTAAGTAGAATAAAAAAAGATTTTGTGCAAAAGTTATATTGCTCCGAAAAATTTACACTGATCGTAGTATGAGCTGTGCAAGTTTTAGGTTACTGAAATTAATTATTTTTATTTTGAATACTTGATTACCTATGTCATATGATATATTTAGATTTCTAGATCTGCTTTAATTAATTAAAATAAAGATATCTTTCATTATAATTAATTTAATATCGGAAATATCTTCTTTTACGTGTGATCGGTGGCAGTTTCGCGAGATGACAGTTACAAGCAACCTGTAGTCGTTGAAAACATAAAAATTGTATCAGACATTTGTGTACAGCTTAATAGAAATCTCGATAATAATGTTATCTTAGATCTGCAACCATTCAAATAAAAATAGACGACGAGACGAAAACGAACCCCATAAAACTACAAAGGGGAGCGAGACAAGGGGACACTATCTCGCCAAAACTGTTCACCCTAGTCCTAGAGGACATTTTTAAGGAACTTAAATGGGACATCAAAAGTATAGATATCGACGGAATATACTTGAACCATCTCAGATTTGTTGATGACATAATCTTAATAGCAAGTAATCTCCAAGAATTGAACGAAATGCTACAACAGCTAAATGACGTATTCGCATCTGTAGGCCTTAAAATGAATTACAACAAAACAAAAATAATGAGCCACGAATAGGCAAACATAACAATACAGAACCAGAGGATAGAAAAGGTCCAACACTATGTATACTTGGGTCATGACATCAGACTAGGGAAATCAAACCAGGATGCTGAAATACAAAGAAGAACACAGCTGACATGGGCCGTTTTCGGTAAACTTGCATACATCCTGAAAAATAATTCAATTCCCATAAATTTAAAAAGAAAAGTATACGACACATGCATATTACCGGTGTGTACGTATGGATTAGGGACCATATCCCTTACCAAAAAGTCCGCTAAAAAATTAGAAACACACCAAAGAGCGATGGAAAGAAACATGCTTGGAATATCATTAAGAGACAGGATTAGAGACACCGAGATAAGACGCAGAATGAAAGTCAAAGACATCGTGAAGGAGGTTGAAAAAATGAAGTGGCGATGGGCTAGTCACATAGCCTGATATGAGGACATCAGATGGACACGAAGAATCCTGGAATGGAGACCGAGGGAGACAACAGAAAGCACAGGAAGACCTCAAAAAAGATGGGTAGACAACATAAGGACAGTGGCGGGCAAACAGTGGATGAGATTGGCGAAGAATAGAGAAAGATGGAAACAATTGAGAGAGACCTACATCCAGGAGTGGATGTACAGAGGTTGACAAAGAGAGAGAGAGAGAGAGAGAGAGAGAGAGAGAGAGATCTTAGATCTAGTATTTAGCCATAGAAGACTTGTCGTTAACCCACCTGATCTGTTGGTGCATAAGGATCTTTATGTTTTGATTTTAGCACGTCCGGAGAACTACTTGATGCCAGTAACCAGGGAAATGAGTTTTACTATGATTTTAAATCAGTTCTGGTCTTAAGGATCACTTGTCTTCTTATTGCTGGGACAGTATTCTTTAAGGTCGGTGTGTTGGTGATATGGTAAATCCCTTTTACGACATATTGTCTAGTGCTCTGCGCATTTTTGTTCCTATCAAGAAGGTAGTGAATGGGAAGTTTCCGCATTGGTTTGTCGCGACTTGATAGATCTCACCATCCAGAAAAAGATTGCACATAGAAATTATAAAATGTGTAAGTCTCATTAACATTATCAAGCATTCTCCAATTTGCGTGCACAGTGTAGCGATCTCTCGAGAGAATGCTACAATAACTACATTGAAAATGTGGAGTATTTTCTTCAAAAAGATGTTAAATATTTTTGGGACTCTGTCAACCCAAAGCGTAGGATTAACGTATCAGTGTCTTTTTAGATACTTCACGGTGGACATGGGTCCTGCAACTGCTGATCTGCTAGCCCGTTATTTTAATTCTGTCTATAATTTAGACAATCCTCAGTGTGCAGAGGAAGTTTCCGCCAATCATGTTAACGTTTTTTCTTATTTAATTCAAATTTCTGATATCTAGGAGGAGGTAAACAAATTAAACGTACATAAAGGCCCTGGGTATGATCCTTTTCATCCGATTATGCTTAAAAATTGTTCTTTTATACTTGCTAGGCCAATATTTAATGCATCGTTATAATACTATTATGTTCCAAATTTTTGGAAGGCCCGTTATGTTGTTCCTATACACAAGTCTGGTGACAGGGCAGACGTGACGAATTATAGGCTTATTAGTATTATAGGTGTCATTCCGAAAGTTTTTGAAAAGCTAGTAACTAATCATTTATCGTCTGTGTTGTCATGGCTTGGAAGTTCATTCCATTAACACTTACCTTTTAAAGGCGTTTGATAAGGTTCCCCACACGTATTGTTGAGCAAACTTAAAAACTTGGGAGTGTCTGGTTTGTTGCTTGAATGAATCGAGAGTTATCTTGATGGTCGAACTAACAATTTTGTCTCAAGGGAGATTCCAGTCTCATCGGGGGTGCCCTAGGGGTCTCACGTTGGACCCTATCTGTTTAATATTTTTATCAGTGGTGTTAAAATGAGTTTTAAAAACACCATCTTTCTCTTGTTTGCTGACGATTTAAAATTATTTAGGGGCATTAACAGTTTAAATGATTGCTGGTTGCTTCAGGCTGCCCTTGACCGGTTTTCTGCATGGTGTGACAGAAATAAGATGCATTTAAACACTACCAAATGCAAATTCATGAGATTCTCTCGTCAATGAACTTCGGGGGGTGATTTTTGAAAACCAAATCGAGAGAGATATTGTGTTGTCTGCTGCTTGGTTAGGGATCTCGAAGTTACTTTGGACCCGGAGCTCTCATTTACTGAGCATATAGCAAATATTTCCACTAATGCCCTTAAGATACTGGAGCTCTAGAGATTTTTCGCATCTACAGTCCTTAAAACTTCTTTACTGCTCTCTGGTTAGGTTCTCCCTTGAGTTCGCTTCGTCTCTGTGGAACCCATATTACACAACTCACAGAAAGACGGTGGGGGGCTGTTTAAAGAAAGTTTATGCATTACATTCACTATAAATTTTATAGCAATATTGAATTTCATTATGTGTAATTTGACAGGCCTTCCTCAACTTTCTGTCAGAAGAGCCCATCATTACCTGCGTTTATTGTACAAGGTCGTCGACTCCCTTGTTGACTGTCCAGTCTTGCTTGCCAGTGTTGGGTTGCGTGCCCCCATCAGGCCAACTCGTTACCGCCAAATTTGTAACGTTCCTTACCATCACAATAATTATAGAGTGAACATTTTCATCTCGCGTGCCTCTTCTCTGGCTAACACTCATCCTGAGCTCGATTTTTTTGTACCTATAAGAAATTTTTATCCCAATTTAAATATCTAACCTTATGATGTTAAGTAGTTATTTATTGTTATAGTTATTTGTAGATATTAAGTTCTATTGATTTTGTATTTTAATTTATATTCTTTGTATGAGTATTAGCATTTGGTGTTTGTAAATTTTTAATGGACATCGTCCGTGAATGAATAAATAAATAAATAAATTACCTGCCTCGCGCGGAGTAGTCTCTTAAACACTACAGAAAATTTTTAATGATAATCTTGAACGCTGACTCTTCATTGATATGAGCTTTCTATTTATCCCACAAAATTAAACTGAATATGATTTAGATCAGTGTTTCCCAAGCGGTGTTTCCTCCTCCAGGGGTTCCCCAACTTATAAAAGGGGTTGCGAAAAAAATATCGTAATGGCGGAATTTTAAATTAAATATCGCCACAGACAACGATCTCTAACGCGCGAGTCGGCAACTTCCACTTCGGCGAACCAGGACTTTTTCCGAATGCACACGAAAGAACGAGAATAACGTCTACCGATACAAAAACGCCGCAGTCACACATAAGGAAGTGTAGAGTCGAACTGAATCGTACGATAAGCTTAAGAACATAAATGAGTTAATAGTTAATTCATAGTGTGTAAATAAATATTAGCAGTATAAACCAGTTTAGTGATTTCCTCTTGTTTAAATAAATTTAATTTACCAAAGCTTTAGATATCGCACGTGCGCACGTCGAACGTTAAAGTAAATAATTATTGCTTGGTAAATGTATGAAGCTGGACGAGCAATCAGTTGTTTCTTTTACTTCAGTCTCTGATTTGGAACCAAAACTGGATGGCAGTTGTAGTGAGCTACCATCTCGCAAGACTGAAAGCATAGAAAAAATATGCGAACAGAGTAAATTTGACAGTGACTATTTACAAATGGATTTTTATTTTACTGGGGAGGAGTCAGAACCTAAACTGCTTTGTGTAATCTGTCATGAAATCCTGTCCAACAGTAGTTTAAAACTGTTTCTTTTTCGTAGATACCTGGACACAAGACCTCCGGATCCCAAGGATAAATCTGTTAAGCTTTTAAACGAAAATTGGCAGGTAACAAACAGTCTAGTGTTTATTTTTTTCTAACAGATTTAAACGACGATAGTAAAATGGCTCTCTTGGCATCATTTCGAGTTAGTAACAGAATTGCAAGATCTGGACAAGCAGATACAGTGGCAGTAAGTTTGAATTGACCGTATGCTTGGAGAAAAAGCGACAAAGAAAATTGACCTTGTTCCCTTATCAAACAACACAGTGTCAAGGAGAACTAATAATTAGAAATGTGAAAACTGAACTTTTAAAAAGAATTTAGCTTGACGAGTCGACCAATGTAGGAAACGCTGCAGTATTGTTTATCTATGTTAGATACATTTTTAAGAATTCCATTCAAGAAGATATGTTATTTGCAAAACCACTGAAAACCTAGAGTACAGGTACGGCAATTTTCGATATTATCAATGACTATTTTGAAAAAAAAATTAAATAAAGATACACTTACCTGAAAGATAAGTAGAGAAACACGTTACATGAAGAACTTGATCTAAAACTCAAACTTTCAGACATCAAACCAAATTTTGAATTTCTTCATTCGACCAAACAGCCACCAAATTCCCATTAAGGGCATTTTTCAAGTTCTGTATTATAGTCTTCATTTTGTATTACATAGAGAGAGAGGACCGGAGTTGTATTTGATGGAAACAAACTGTATGTATTCTTTCTTTTTCGCTGCCTGAAAGGATAACACATATAAACAATCAGAGACCTACTTATATTTCATAATAAATTGACCTATTCTAGATACATTGATCAAATATAATTAAGGTCCTAACCTGAAATAGCACATTCATGTGTTCATCTTATTATCAATGTCAAACGGGCCGATTTGGAAGAATACAAAATATATTTTTACATTTTATTGGGTATAAAACGATATTCCATAGAAAAAGTTTTAATTATGACTTTGTGCGGAATGTGCTAAATCAGTAACTGCAAACCCAGGGATGTATAGATTTTGATAAAATAATCATATAAAAGTGTATTAACAATAACATAGCTTATAGCCATATTTTGCATTTGATGAATTTCTATATTCCTTCAAGACAATTAAGAGAGATTAATACTTTCCAACTGCAACATTAATAAAGAGATATTTTCTGCGATGATCACGATCATTTTTCATGGAAATGAGTTGGGAGTGGATGTATTCAGAACTTCATTGCACTTTCTGAAGAGGTTCTTATAATAAACTATTTGTAAACCTCATTTAAATTTTGATTTGTGTATAACGACTCTAGCTGTTCCTAGGTCGGATTTTTATTTTATAAGTTTCATGAAATTTCCAAAGGTTGTTTATATTTACTTAATTGTAATGTTTTTTTTGTTATATTTCTATTGCACAAATATCAAAATATTTATAAAGTTGTGTTGTACCCGTTGATATATAATTAAGTGTTCATATAAAGTCCAAGACTTATTATATAAATAATATTTTTGCGCAAAAATTTGTGTATAGATATCGAAAAATACTGTTTAAAAAAATTTTTCATTCAAATTATAAAAACAGATTAAAAATTTAACAAACGCTTCAACCTCATAAAGATGTTAAATATTATCCCGTCAACTCCGTAATTGTTTGCCAAAAATATTTGCTGTAAAATATTCAGAAAATGCCCATCCTATGCGGAATCAAAATTCAAAGGAATAACCTTAATATTTCCAGTTTTCAGTTTTCGTACTGTAATTTTCTATTTTTTGGCCCATTTCCTTCTCAACAAACACAAACAAATTAAGTTTATCAAAAATGATTAATTAGCGCTTCCTCACGCAAATTGGACTTTAATCATTTTTAGGATATTTTGCATTAAGATTTATTATTTAGCTCGGTTCACCACAATAAAATTAACCTAATTTTTGCATTTTAATTCTGGTTTAAATATTCAGTTGACACAATTTACGTCTACCATTTGCATAAAAAATTTTAACAAAAATTATACAACAACAGATATCGTTATTAATTAAAATTTCAGTAAGATAACAAGAAATATTTTGCGATCGTAGAATTGGTTTAATAAACTACCGCTTTTCTTCTCCTTCTGATTGTTTAAAGAACAAAAACGATAGACAGACAGTTTATATCCTGAGAATTCAGCTCAAATTCTCCCTCGATACGCGTTTTAAGCATTTAATTATCTCATGATTTCAACGTAAACGTTGGTAGCAGGACTGAGGAAGGTGTAATAGGTGCATTTGGGTTAGGTGACAGAAACGAACGAGGTGAAACGCTAGTCCAATTCTATCGTGATGAAAATTTGGTTATTAAGAACGCTTTCTATAAAAACACCCTAGAAGACTCTACACCTGGAAGTCTCCTCAAAATGGACAGGATAATATTGTACGCAATCACATTGACTTCATTCTGATCAATAAAAGATATCAGAATATCATTACACGTGTTGTTACCTACCCAGGAGCAGATTATAACCCTCTTGTTGCCAACTTCTATTTTCGATGTAAACTACTATCAAAATGGCCCAGACCCCGAAAATACGATATTCAGGCATTAAAACAACCCGTAGTGCAGAGGAGCATAAAGACTGCATTGGACAAGCTATGGCAAGAAAATAATCCTAGTCAACAAGTTGCAGCTGATAAGATCTGGATTACGCTAAAAACAAACATCCAATCAGCTACTGAAACTGTTCTTGGTCGATCCAAACAAGAAAAAAATCAAGCCATGGATGATCGATGAAATATTGAACTTGATGGCTGGACGTCGGCTTGTTAAAAACCAGCATAATAAATATAAGGAACCGAATCGCATTATCAAAAGAAAAATAAGGGAAGCTAGAGAAAAATGAACCCAAGAACAATGCGATGAGGCTGATAGACTTCATCAGCTGCATGACTCCTTTATTTCTATAAAAAAGTCAAAGAAGTAACTGGAACAAATAGACAAACAGCATTGCCGTCAATAAGAAATAGACAAGGAAACCGATATTAGGTACTGACGTATTAAAAGAAAATTGGAAGAATTATGCGGAGACTTTGTTCGGTAGTTAACGAACAGATGCCCTGACAAATGACACTGAAAACATGAGTGGTCTAAAAATTCTTGAATCTGATGTCAGGTACCCAATAAACTGTATGAAGAATGGTGAAAGTGCAGGTCACGACGATATATATGCAGAAGTTTTAAAGCAAGTCGATATTAAGCAACTTATATATCTCTTTAACGTGATATATGACTTTGGACAAATCCCGGTGGATTGGTTAAAGTCTATGTTTATTGCTATCCCAAAGAAAACAAACTCCAAGAACTGCGAAGACTACAAACTCATAAGCTTGATGAGCCATGACGTTCCTTCGAGTAATTCATTCAAGAATATATAGAAAGTGTGAGGATATGAGTAGCGACACACAGTTTGGCTTTGGCACACAGGGACTTGGCACTAGAGAAGCTCTCTTCTCAATGAAATTACTTATGCAAAACTGCTATGGCAAGATGTTTTCATCTGCTTTATTGACTATCAGAAAGCTTTTGACAACGTAAAGCTAGAGCCGCTGTTGGAAAGAGGAGATGGGTATAGATGGTAAAGATTTAGAATAATAAAATGATTTTATTGGCAACAGTTAGCTAAAATTCGTATAGATGGCTGTCTCTGTCAACAGAGACCTTTAATATACTGAAGAGAGTTCGACAGAGATGTGTACTGTCGTCTGTTCTATTTAATATTTACGTTGAGAAAATATTTTAGTTAGCATTAGAGAATGAAACGCGAGGTATCAAAGTCAATGGCATCTTAATAAACAAAATTCGCAATGCAGATGATACTGCAGTCTTAGCTAACAACTTTGATGACCCCCAGTCAATATTAAAACTAAACGAGTGTGGTGAACAGTTCGGGCTGTATATTAATGTTGCCAAAACAAAAATGATGATGATTAGCAGGCATCCGTACATCACTCATTACGTATCTTGTCGCTACTCTGAATGAAAAGTGGGAATGTGACGAAGTGAAGGAAAGAATTGGCCGTGCAAAAACAACTTTCTTTAAATTTAAGAATCTTCTTCTTCACAGAAATATGCCACTACATACCTAAATACGTATAGTTCAGTGTATTGGTCTATTGTACTATATGGTGCTGAAACTTGGTAACTTAAGGCTGAGACGCTGAATCGGATCATAGGTTTTGAATTGTGGACACTCCGCCGACTACTGCGTATCCCCTGGACTGCTCACATAACGAATGATGAAGTTCTACGAGGAGCTGGCGTAGAAAGACAACTAATGGACACTATAAAACAACGAAAAGTTCATATCTAAGGCATACACTAAGAGGACCTCGCTACTCCATACCAAAGCTAATACTACAGGGAAAAATTTAAGGCAGGCGGAGGCCAGGTCGAAAACAACACTCTTGGCTCCTCAATATAAGAAACTGTTGTGGTATATTAGACGCCGCAACCATATTTAGACAGGCTGAGGAAGGCATTCTAGTTATAATGTGACCATGAGATGGATAAATTATCGCCGATGTTTGGTATAGCACATGACACCCGAAGAAAAAGAAGAATGATCTCATACCTGGAGCTCCACTGATGAAAGCATTATCTTACTGATATTTTAATTTTTAAGTTTTCCACTACTTCAGTGTATGTGTACATGTCGTTTGATTGTTGATATTTTAGACTCTGACATCAAGATTAACATCCTGCCTACATGTCTCGGAATTTAGATTTTATGAACAGTTGTTTTTTGGGAGATTTGCTCTTGGTTTGTTACAGTTCCACTGATTGATTAGATTTGCAGGAAATATACTGTTCGTTTTTTTTTCTTTAAACCACATGATGGAGAAGGAAAGCGGTATTTTATTAAACCATATATTGCTAGTACTATAAAACATATAAATTTAATTTCATTCCAGCATTTTTAGCGTGTTATAAATAAATAAATAAAATTAATTTATTGTAACAACCCGTAATAGTTATAGTTTACAATTTATATCATAAATATTTATTAGTTGATAAATGAACCTTAAGAGAGTGCATACCTCCGGCCTTAAATAAAATCGAATACTGTTGAAGCCTTAACTTAAACTATACAACTAATATTAATTAATGAAAGGATAAAGATGATGATAAATTTTAATGATGAACGCGAAAGCTACATAAACAAATTGAAGCTGTTGCTAAATAACATATCAAGATTGAGGCAAGCAAAGGATGTGACGCTAAGCAGAGAAAACCGAGACATCAGAGGCGAGAAGAGAAGAGACTACTGAGAATCAAAGAGAAACTTAAACTGTGTTTAAAAATTAATGAGGAATAAATAAATCAATATTATTTAATTTATTAAATTAGGTTGGTACATAATAAGCAAATGGTCTCTTCAACAGCTCTTTTTATGTTGTCTGGTTACTATCTACAAACCACTGTCCTGTATGCTTACTATTTACTACAAGCTATTGCTTTATCAGTTCTTTTTTAATTTCATTAACTTATTTTATTGTACTTACTTGCATATTTTGGTACACTTATTTTATGGACTTCGCTGAGAAACAGTTGAAATCTCAACAGAGTTAATAAAATTAATTAAGAATGATAGACAATACGACGATTTTACATTTCTGTAACTGGCAACATTGGCACTGACATGTTCGTTATCAAGTTTGATATTTTAGATGGCATCTGTACTCATAACTTTTTGACATTCGGTCGCTATTTCTGTTGTTTACAGTAATTTCAAAATTTCATCTTATTCAAAAAATGACATTAACTCTTTAACACCTTTGTGTGATTATTTTTTACAATTTTAGTTGTGGTTTAATTAAACAAGAGTACATTGATGGACTTAATTCTATATATGGTGAAGAGGCACCTTAAAAAGTCATTGTATCACTATTTTAGTGAATCTAATCGTGGCCGTAGTATCCCGATAGACGAATCATGTGAAAGTCGTGCAAGGAAACATCGATGATGTATAATAATAATAATAATAATAAATTCATGGGAAATGCAGCAGACAGCGTCACTTAGGATCCGATAACATGGAAAGGGTTCCCACAGAGCTTCTTACTTTTGTTGTCTTTGTATGCCTGGTATGAGTGAATAATCCCTGGAGGGAGTGCGAAGCCGTTTGGCTTGTAAATCAAAATAATAATAGTATATTAACGGATCAAATAAATACAATCCATTTCAAAAATAAAAAATACAAACACTATTTAAAACAGTCAGAATTAAAAAACTTACAAATATCATTATTTAAAATAGTCAGAAATAAAAAAAAAACCTACAAATCTAAACATACATCAAAGTACTTCAAAAGACTAGTATTGACAATTGACAATATTAACTAGTTTTCAAGAACTGTAAAATTTTTAATTTAAAGACATTAATTGACAAATGAAAAATATCAATCTCGGTAGGACCTGAATTCATTTCCCTACACATTCGAGAAATAGGACTGTTAATGCCATAATTCGTTCGGTGATATATCACATCAAACAAATTGTGCGCTCTAAAAGCTCTTCGAGGAACTAATAATCCAATATTATTGAATAGTTCGGGAGAATCAATACAAGAGTTAACAACCTTATAAAGTAGAACGAGGTCAAGGTATATGCGTCTCACACACAATGGTAACAACCTCAAAGCATCGGCAGTATCATCATATACAGACCGCTCCTGTTGCATTCCCTGTTTAAAGGCAATGAAACTGAAAAACTTTCTTCGTATTCTTTCTACTTTTTCTTTGTATGTAAAATAATGAGGTGACCAAACTTGGGACGCATATTCTAAGATTGATCGAATTACAGAGCAGTATATCACTTTAAAACAGTCTACACTTTTAAAATCTGTAAGCATTCTCTTCACAAACCCGAGCAACTTCAAACCCCTGTTTACAATATTATCAATATGTGTGTCGAAGCAAAGGGCCCGATCAAATGTAACACCCAGATCCTTCACACATTCAACGCGATTAATCATGTTATTATCAAGAAAGTAATCAAAAGTTATCCAATCTCTTTTACGATAAAAACTTATAATGGAGCATTTATTAACATTGAGGTGCATAAAATTTAACTTACACCATTCAGAGAACCGAGCTAGATCCTGTTGAATGCCTTCGTAATCGTTGCTACTCCTGGCAACCCGAAATATCTTTAAACCATCTGCATAAAGTAGACATCTACTGAAAGTTATGTTGTCCTCAATTTCGTTAATAAAGCAGTTAAAAAGGAGCGGAGCGAGGTGAGCACCCTGAGGAACACCAGAGGTAACAAATATATCAGATGATTCACAGTTATTAATTTTTACTCGCTGTACTCTACCAGACAGGTAACTATTTATTCATTGTAGAAATGATCCATGGATGTCCAAGCCTTCCATGTCCAAAGCCTTGGAGAAGTCAGTGTAAATAGTATCCACTTGACACCTCCCCTCCAAAGCCTCCACCAAATACTGCTCATAGACAAGCATATTAGTAGTAGTCGAATGACCTGCCATAAAGCCATGCTGTGAAGTGGCTAACACATTCCTAAAAAGAGGACACATCTTTTGGTAAACAATACCCTCAAAAATCTTACTAAATAGTGAAAATTTCGAAATTCCACGATAATTTTCGACTCTAGCTCTGTCTCCATTCTTATGGATTGGCGTAATGTAATTAGTTTTCCATACTTTTGGGAAAATAACCGTTCATAAGGAAATATTAAAAAAAAAATCTAAACTGATAACGCAAAAGCATCATGTGATATACCGTGAAATTGAGGAATGTTTCGGAACTAGTAACATCAGAGTATATAATATACTGCGTAAGCATTTGACAGTGAAGAAGTTGTGTTCGCTTTGGATTTCGATAAATTTACAATCTCCTAAAAAATGTCTTGCTTCGATTGGTGTAAGGAGATGCTCAAAAAATATAGTCACAGTGCTTCAAACAATCTTAATAAGGATGTGACAGAAAGTAAACAGTAGTTTTCCATGATAAGCCAATACTAACAATAGTTGCTCGAAAAACTCGCCATATCACAACCATGCCTTCAGAAAATTGTAGATCAGTCAATTCTGAATGGAATAAAATTATTTGTTGTTCAAAAGCCATAATTGAATTAATGAAAACAAACCGGATACAACAGGTCATTCTACACCGTGAGAATGCTAGGTCTCACACATAGGCTCAAACAAGTGAATTTTTGGAGGACTTGAAATGTGGAATTGATGAGTTATCCACCTTACAGCTCTGACCTGGTATTTCATTCTTCACCAGAAAATATAGCTGGTGGTTTCAAAAATAATATTTAGAGGATACCATCTTCACAGTGACTAAAATGCTTTACCCAGTAGTTCAAACGCCTGCAAAAGTGTATTAATTATAGTGGAGAACATTTTGAAAACAATAAAACTATTTTCAGTAATAAATATTCGTTTTTATTTCTTATTTTAGAAATATAAACCATTACCCTGGTATGTGACAAATATAATTACACAATTTAATTTTAACAAGACCCAAAATATTACTAAATAAGTATGTGGGGTACAATAAGTTAAAACAGCAAACCTCTTGGTAATTTCTAAAGTATTATGACCTTTAGTAAAAGTTTGGGGATCATGGGTAGCCACTAGAAACAGGGTAAGTGACAAAATATGTTTCGGGTTAAGTTAATGAAGCGTAAACTAACAAAGAGTAATTTCTATATAGTTTACAATACGAAGACTTTTTTAGTTTCTTATTCTTAGAAAATTCCTTTGGAATATATTGTCATGAAACTGCTAAAATAAATTATATTTACAGATTTTATTTCAACTTTTATTGTTACTATGGTAGTGCTAAATTCTGATTTAATACAATTAATCGTGTATGTATTTTAAGTTTAATGTTTCGTAGAATTCAAATCAATATGGGTTGATGGTTTAACGAGTCGTTAAATTTAGCTATCAACCAAAAATAATCAATCAATTGATAGCTGAAGTTTAATCAATTTTTTAGCTGTCAACAATGTCAACTATTACATTAGGTTGCTGATAAGATCCCTTTTAAGCACATGTGACGACTTAACGACCTGGAGACCGTGTTCCTTTTAAAATGAGTGATGATGTTTATAATTTTCCCCATTTAGTTCGCCTTTATAAGACCACTTAGCTGTATTTGAGGTCACAGTTTTTAAAAGTCTTTAAACTTAAACGACGTATAAATATATAAAAATTATTATGTAATAATAATACAAAAGTTTCACTTTATTTAGTCGATATAGGACCTTTGCTAAATAAATTTGTGTAGTATCTTAGTTTAAACCAAATACACAAGGTGTTCAGAAAATACGTACATAATGGTACTCTATGTATTTTTGTTGACAAAAAGCAGATTTTGTTTGTTTAGTTTTAAACCTAATATAAACTTTACTTCAGATGTCAAAACTTGTGACGCGTTTTCGTAGGCGGGGAGCGGGGGAGCAAGGTCGTGCTCTACGGCTCTTCTTCGTTCACGGCAGCGGAACATCGGTCAGTGGATATTTCTCGTGCAGACAGTCATCGGTCAAATGCTCAGCGCAGGGGTATCAGGTCAGCGGCAGCTACGTAAATTCGGGATATCCCTGCTCTCTCAACTGATCAACGGTCTGACTGCCTGAAGGTCAAAACATCCACTCGGGGTCGGTTCTCGGGCGCCACCCTCGGGATTTAATGTGGTCGAGGGCCCACTTTTTGCACCGGGCAGCTTGTTACAGTGGAGAAACGGCAAGCCAGGGGTCAATTGCGTGTATTAGTGCTGGCTGCCGGCTGCCAATTGTTACATGTAATGGTAAAAATGGGACTAGGTAAGAAAACAAACGGTTATAAAACATCCTGTATCCTGTATTCCATTCTCTTATACAAAGACATGGCCTAAAACTAACTTAAAATCTAAGATATACAACAATGTAAACAAATAAACGGGCTGGAGGGCAAGAGTATGTTTTAGAGCAGTTCACGGTAGCTCATTCTGTTCGGTTGCGCTGATGACGGTAACCCGGCGGCATCATTCGCGACGCCATTCACGTATCTCGTACTATTCGGTCGCGACGCTACTCACGACGGCTTGTACGCAAATTATCGCGCCTCGTATCTAAAATCCGCGTTCCCGGTTCACGGCGCTTCGTATAAAACTCGACCCACGGCGGTATACGCGGTATGTAACATTAACACGGCGTCGATCGGCGATAGGCGGCGTCTCTACACGGCGACGATCTTTACACGCGGCGGCGGCGATAGGCGTCGGGGCGGCAGTTGTTCAGCGCCCTTGTCAACGGACATCGGAGGGCACCTGGCGGTAAACACATTCCTGGTCAATACGGAAACAATAACAAACTTACGGCATCAGTGCGTGTGTGCATCGGCGACGGTAGGAAGGAACGAAAGGAACTGACGCTGCCCGTTCTTACAAGGGTCCTCGACAGCGTCAGCAGGATGGAGCGACATTGCCCGTTCTTATAAGGGTCCTCGACAATGTCGACCAATAGCGGTAGGAAATTAGGAAAGGAACCGTCACTGCCCGTTCTTATAAGGGTCCTCGACAGTGACGGTGGGATGACGCAACATTGCCCGTTCTTATAAGGGTCCTCGGCAATGCTGGCCATTAGAGGGGTAGGACGTAAGGAAGGAAGTGTATGGTAAACACCATATACACACAAGCCTAGCCTCACCTACATCACTAGACCAGGAAGGCGCGGCCCAGCAGGCGACCCAGTCCAGTCCGTTTGGACTGTTGACCCGGGTGGAGACCGTTTGGTTCTCAGCGAAATAATGGTCTGCTGGGACTTAAATAGACGGCCCGAGCTCCCACTACGCTGACGTGTGACGGTGTGCAGTGATCGCGCATACGATACTGCTGTATGCGGCGCGCGATTACTATGATCGGACGCTCTGAAAAATCTCGGAAAATGATATTTCCCGGCATAGCGCGGTCAATCTAATTATATTCCGGTAATCTTGAAGTCTTTAACATTGTTTTCCCGCATGAATCAGATTTTTCGGATGTAAATTAAATAAATTAAACCCCGGCGAACATACACTTGCCCAAAAAATTAGTAACTTCGTTACACACCCCCCCTTCTTCGGAAAATATTTATTACATAAATATTTACAATAAAAACCTAACCAGATACAATTCTAAACTTAACCTAATCTTCTCGTCTTCTTCGGCGGCTGGTGGAATGGATTCCTCATGGCTGGTAGTGGTGGTTCCATGACGGTCTAGTAGCGGTGGCTCCTCATGCTACGCATGGTACCTCACCGTTTCCCATGTTGAGCCTAAGGCTGACGGCGGCCAAAAGGGTGGCCGGTTTGGCGGATCTTTCGGCTTAGAGGTCGTGAGCCGGTTTAAGATCCTTAATATGTATATGCCGTATCTTTTTACCATCCAAACCCTTTAAGTCGTACACCACCGGCGACACAACTTTAATAACGGTGTAGGGTCCGGAATACTTCGGTGCTAGTTTTGCGGCAAAGCCCTTGGCGGCGGACGAGAGAGGATTCTCACGCTTAAACACTTTATCGCCCACGTGGCATCTCCATTCTCGGTGACGCAGATTATAATGGTGGCTCTGCGTAGTAAAAGCTCTTCCTAGATTTACTCTAACCAGCTCGTAGGTTTCCTTCAGCTTCTGTAATTTTTCGGAATGGCGTGTCACTTGAGCTGTGTCGGGTTCAGCGGTCGGTATTTGACTTTGTCCCTCGGCACCATTGTTTAGTAAGCGTCGGTTCAATGAATTCGGCGGATCAAGTTCACGGCCGAAGTTAAGGAAAGCTGGAGAAAATCCGGTAGAATCATGCCGAGCGGTATTTATTGCAAACATAAGCTCGGGTAAGTGGACATCCCATTTTCTATGATCGGATTCGCAGAATTGAGCGAT
Source organism: Diaprepes abbreviatus (assembly GCA_034092305.1). Taxonomy (NCBI): domain Eukaryota; kingdom Metazoa; phylum Arthropoda; class Insecta; order Coleoptera; family Curculionidae; genus Diaprepes; species Diaprepes abbreviatus. The sequence continues at coordinate 10,189,488 of JASJET010000200.1, forward strand.
CATAGTCTTCATGGTCCTATTGGTCCTTTCTACGGGATTAGCTTGTGGAGAATACGGTGGAGTAAGTCGGTGAGTGATTCCCATCTCCCGAAGCAGGCTTTTAAAAGTTTGGCCGGTATATTGAGTCCCATTGTCTGAAATGACGAACCTTGGGCATCCAAATCGCGTGATGATTCCTTCGTAGAATGCTTGGCTCACTGCTTTGGCGGTAGCTTTACGAAGGGGGCGGCATTCTACCCATTTGGTGAATCTATCCTGAAAAACAACCATGTAATTGTTTCCTTTTGCGGAGCGTGGTAACGGTCCTACTAAATCGGTACTGATGGTTTCCCATGGTTGAATGTTCTTCGACTGTTGCATCATGCCTGGCGGTTGTTGTTGTGATACTTTGAATCGCTGACAGGTGGAACAACTTTTCACATACTGAGCGATTTCTCGGAACATCCCTGGCCAGTAGTATCGTCGGGCGATTCGAGCTGCAGTTTTGGCAATTCCCAGATGTCCGGCAGTGGGTTGGTCATGATTTTCTTCTAGAACGGCTTTTCGAGCTGAACGGGGAACGCATATCTTCCACGGATCAGTCATTTCAGTTTCGGTCAGATCGGTTTTATCCCAGAAGTGGCGGTAAAGTAGACCATCCTTGATGCAGTAGTCGGGAAAAGCGGACGGGTTACCTTCGACGGCGACTTTCTTAGCTTTATACCAATTACACGGTGGGAATTCTTCGAGTGTGAGTATCGGATCTGATGGTTCCTCTTGGTTTTCCACATCAACTGGATCCCGGGATAAGGCATCGGCTACTCGGTTTAAAATCCCCTTTCGGTATTTTATCTCAAAATCGAACTGCTGCAGATACATACTCCATCGGGCCAATCTTCCAGACGGACTTTTGATCGAGTGGAGCCATCGAAGGGACTGATGGTCGGTGACGACGGTAAAGTGATAGCCTTCCAGGTAGGGCCTCATTTTCTCAATGCCCCAAACAATAGCCAGGCACTCTTTTTCGGTGACCGAAAATTTCTTCTCGTTCGGACTCAAACTGCGGCTTGCATAAGCAATCACATGGTCGCCTTCGGGGCCATGCTGAATCAAAGCCGATCCTAGGCCAGTGTCGGAAGCGTCGGTTTGAAGGACAAACGGTCGGGAAAAATCAGGACAAGCTAATACGGGAGCATTTGTCAGGCAGGTCTTCAAATGTTCAAAGGCGGCTTGTTGTTCGGTAGACCAAGACCATCGCACTCCTTTCTTTAATAACCGGTTTAAAGGAGCCGCAATCTGTGAAAAATTCTGCACGAAACGGCGGTACCAAGACGCTACACCCAAAAAGCGTCGGAGGCCACGAACGCTGGTCGGTTCTGGAAGGCGCTGGATAGCAGAAACTTTTTCGGGATCGGTTCGAATACCCTCGGCGGTAACTAAGTGTCCCAAGTAACGTAGAGATCTTCTTCCAAATTGACATTTTTCCGGATTCAGCTTCAAGTTGGCTTCTCGTAGTCGGCGGAACACTTCTTTCAGGTTTTGGAGGTGCCCTTCAAAAGTCTCTCCCAGGATAATTATGTCATCCAGATAGGCAAAGCAGAACGGGTCCAACTCCGGTCCTATGATGCGATCCATTAGACGTTGAAAAGTGGCCGGAGCGGAATGCAATCCAAATGGCATCACTCGGAATTGAAATAACCCCATTCCTGGTACAGTAAAAGCGGTAATCGGTTTACTTTCTTCTGAGAGCGGTACCTGCCAGTATCCTTGTTTAAGATCAATGCTGGAGATATATCGGGCCCTTCGGAGTTTATCCAGTATAGCATTGATGTACGGCAACGGATAGGCGTCCTTCTTGGTAATACTGTTTACTTTCTGAAAGTCTATGCAAAATCGGTTTTTACCATCTTTCTTGCGCACTATCACTACAGGAGAGCTCCAGGGACTATCCGATGGTTCGATTATTCCATCCTTCAGCATACTTCTCACTTCTGTATTAATAATCTCCTGCATCCTCGGATTTTGTGGTCGGTATCGCTGTTTGATCGGTTCCGGCTCCAAAAGTCTTATCGTATGTTGAATCAGCGGGGTCGTACCTTGTATGTTCTCAAACTTCGGTAGTTCTTCATTGAGAAACTGTTGCAAACGGACTTCCTCTTGGCTGTTGAGAATTAGATTCGCTCCAGAGCTGACTTGTCCTATTGGGCTACAAAAGTTAGGCGATTGTAATACTTCATTATTAAGGTACAATCGGCCAGAGCCAAGGTCAAGACGGAACCGGCGACGAGCCAATATGTCCATTCCCAGTACGATCTCGGATGTCAAATGCGGTAAGTAGCTTAGTTCTTCGGTTAGCGTCGTACGCTCAAACTGCAACGGAATACGGTAGGCTTCGGTAACCTCCACGATGCCACCATGTGCCACTCTTGCATGCTGAACCATCGGTCGTACTCTTCTACATTGTCGCTGACGACATAGTTCCACGGCTAGGTCTCCCATGTAGGAATTCGCGGCACCGGTATCGATGAGGGCGGTAAACGGGGTATCGTAGATAAATACACAAGCATGGGGGCGGTTGTCAATCACTGCAACAGGACTCTGGCTTGACGGTCGCGAGGTTTTACTACGGCGGGGCTGTACTGACCTCGTAGCGGGACAGCGCCGATCTAGTTTTCCGGACACGGACAATCACGGGACATCACACCTCTCCTCCGGCATCTTGAACAGAACAACTGGAATCTTCCCTTGCACTGATCTCGGATATGTCCGGTTTCTCCACATCGCCAACATAATGTAGATGATCTATCTTGAGACGGGGACGGCCTGTGGGGCTGTCGTGATATGCCATCGTTTGGCCCAGTCTCTCGGGATTGCTGAGGGTGTGCTCGTTGTGGGTTCAACTGCCAAAGCAATAATTCCGTCTCTCGGACGACCTTAGTGAAAGTAGCGACATCGGTAAAATCTGTCTTCCGGATATATTGACGGTAGTCGGGAAGTAGATTACGGTACAACCACTGAAGCTCTTGCGTCGGATCAATATTTCCATGCCTGCGAATGAGGGTCTGCATGTCGGTAATATAGCGGCTGGCTGGCTCATTCTTTCTTTGCAGGCGTCGACTGATTTCTGCCTCCAGGTCATCGGCATAATTCAACGGAAAGTAGTAGATACGGAAATCGGCGAGAAAGTCGTCCCAAGTAGTCCAATTGCTACGGTTATTGCGGAACCATAAGGAGGCCTTCCCTTGCAGAAGCTCTGGCATTTGTGGCAATAAGCGGTCCGTCCTGACACTGTGTGACGTACATATCTCCTCTAAACGTTCGATGAAAGTTATCGGATCGTTGTCACCATTGAAGTAGACATTCCATTTATGGACTTTCAGTGGCGGCAGCGGACTATTTGAAGCATACCCCGGAGGTGTGACGTTGGCGGCGGTAGTAACGGTCGGCAATGGAGCAGTAATACTAATAGTCGGTCCGGTCAAGCTTGATGAAGGTGCGGTGGCACTGGTAGCAGGCGGAAAACTAAACGGACTGGGCTGCGGCAGTGGTGTGGTCCTACCATCTCTGATGAAACTAATCAGACGTTTCTTCAAGATCTCGGTTGTTCCGGTGATGTTGAGTCCAAACTTGGTCAGCTCGTGTATGACGTCTTCTTTCTTCAACTGGTACACCCAACTTACCCTTGTATCACTTGGATCGGTTTGTGTCGAGCGGCTGGCGGCACTTGTAGTCGGTGGCGGGTCTTCAGTCATCTTGTTCGGTACTGCTTCTTCTGTCGGTGCTTGGAGCTGGCGATGCTTCTGGTTGAGCGGTCGGCTTCGAACTGCTACTATTTCGGACGGTTCTTAAATTAATAGTACTCTCGGTGGTATGCGTTAGGTGGGGGTATATACTATCGGTGCGCGCATACTCTCCCTCCAGTTTACTCTCCGGTTCACATGCGCGACGCAAGCGCGTTCAACATCCATATTTTAACATAAGTCGGTAAAACAGGCCGTATCTCGCGGTACACTAAAAATTAACCTTTCTACGGTCGAAAAATGGAATCTACGACCCAAAATTAGTCGAAAAAGACCTACGGCTCACATTTCTGCCTCGCGCATGCGCAGAACAAATTTTTGTAAAAAGTCGGTATTCTTACAGTTTTAGGCCCTAATTACCTACTATAACAAAATTTACCTAAATCGGTTCATATACATTGCTACGGTCGATGGTCACAGAATGGAATACTCGGATTACCTATTATCACGACTATTTTAACTAAACGGACTTGATCGGCGGTGGAAAAACATTCCCTCAACGTCGGTACTCCTTCAACAAAATACTCTCAACGGTGACGGTAAAAAAAAACAGCAATACTCCTTCGGTAACATGGTCCACCACAGTCACGCCCAACTGTCCCCCGGTGTCGGCCAATCTCGGTATTACCTCAGTATTGCTCTTCTTTCCGGTCCTATGCTCTTCCGGTTGTACTCTTTTCAAGAGTTATGCGCTTTTCAAGTCAAGCGTTTTTATAGTCCCTGTTCTTCCTATCTAACTTTTGAAAGTCCCTGCTCTTCCAAACATATTTAGTCCCTGCTCGGGCGCCAAATTTGTGACGCGTTTTCGTAGGCGGGGAGCGGGGGAGCAAGGTCGTGCTCTACGGCTCTTCTTCGTTCACGGCAGCGGAACATCGGTCAGTGGATATTTCTCGTGCAGACAGTCATCGGTCAAATGCTCAGCGCAGGGGTATCAGGTCAGCGGCAGCTACGTAAATTCGGGATATCCCTGCTCTCTCAACTGATCAACGGTCTGACTGCCTGAAGGTCAAAACATCCACTCGGGGTCGGTTCTCGGGCGCCACCCTCGGGATTTAATGTGGTCGAGGGCCCACTTTTTGCACCGGGCAGCTTGTTACAGTGGAGAAACGGCAAGCCAGGGGTCAATTGCGTGTATTAGTGCTGGCTGCCGGCTGCCAATTGTTACATGTAATGGTAAAAATGGGACTAGGTAAGAAAACAAACGGTTATAAAACATCCTGTATCCTGTATTCCATTCTCTTATACAAAGACATGGCCTAAAACTAACTTAAAATCTAAGATATACAACAATGTAAACAAATAAACGGGCTGGAGGGCAAGAGTATGTTTTAGAGCAGTTCACGGTAGCTCATTCTGTTCGGTTGCGCTGATGACGGTAACCCGGCGGCATCATTCGCGACGCCATTCACGTATCTCGTACTATTCGGTCGCGACGCTACTCACGACGGCTTGTACGCAAATTATCGCGCCTCGTATCTAAAATCCGCGTTCCCGGTTCACGGCGCTTCGTATAAAACTCGACCCACGGCGGTATACGCGGTATGTAACATTAACACGGCGTCGATCGGCGATAGGCGGCGTCTCTACACGGCGACGATCTTTACACGCGGCGGCGGCGATAGGCGTCGGGGCGGCAGTTGTTCAGCGCCCTTGTCAACGGACATCGGAGGGCACCTGGCGGTAAACACATTCCTGGTCAATACGGAAACAATAACAAACTTACGGCATCAGTGCGTGTGTGCATCGGCGACGGTAGGAAGGAACGAAAGGAACTGACGCTGCCCGTTCTTACAAGGGTCCTCGACAGCGTCAGCAGGATGGAGCGACATTGCCCGTTCTTATAAGGGTCCTCGACAATGTCGACCAATAGCGGTAGGAAATTAGGAAAGGAACCGTCACTGCCCGTTCTTATAAGGGTCCTCGACAGTGACGGTGGGATGACGCAACATTGCCCGTTCTTATAAGGGTCCTCGGCAATGCTGGCCATTAGAGGGGTAGGACGTAAGGAAGGAAGTGTATGGTAAACACCATATACACACAAGCCTAGCCTCACCTACATCACTAGACCAGGAAGGCGCGGCCCAGCAGGCGACCCAGTCCAGTCCGTTTGGACTGTTGACCCGGGTGGAGACCGTTTGGTTCTCAGCGAAATAATGGTCTGCTGGGACTTAAATAGACGGCCCGAGCTCCCACTACGCTGACGTGTGACGGTGTGCAGTGATCGCGCATACGATACTGCTGTATGCGGCGCGCGATTACTATGATCGGACGCTCTGAAAAATCTCGGAAAATGATATTTCCCGGCATAGCGCGGTCAATCTAATTATATTCCGGTAATCTTGAAGTCTTTAACATTGTTTTCCCGCATGAATCAGATTTTTCGGATGTAAATTAAATAAATTAAACCCCGGCGAACATACACTTGCCCAAAAAATTAGTAACTTCGTTACAAACTATACTACGAAAAGACGATTGTTACCATTTTGATCACCAGAAAAAACAACTTGCCGACAGGGGGGATGCCAGCAGCAGACACATTTCTAATATAAAAACCAGAATCGGTTCTATTTTTCTGAACACAAAGCTCTTGGGAGAAGGGAAGGCGATCGCAAGCATACACATTCTATACTCTATTCAAGAACTAACTACTGCAACAATAAAATTTCTGATTTTTTTTTTGTTTAATTTCTGTAAGTGAGCAAAGTACACTTTAAAGTGGGTCCTTAGTGATTGTTTTTATATATTATTTCAGATTAGTGAGATACCCAAAAGATATGGCTTTCGACTCTATATTTATTCCAAAATCGTTAAAACAGGGCATTTTTTCCTCAACAAAAAACTTATTAGGATAAATGTTTATGATCCCATAAGATATCAATATCTGGACAATAACGTTAAAAGCTCTGTTGGGATGTATTTCAACATGACAAGAGTTGGAAAATCTACTATGTACCCAATATTGAAGGAGAAAAAAACGACTGGAATTGTTAGTACTCCCAAGCCATATTCGATCAGAGGCAGACGAAAAACCTCATTGAAAGAAGAGATGAAACCTGTAATAAAAAGAGTTGTACATACATTTTATTATGAGAAGAAGATCCCAACCGTCGACAAAATTCTAACTAAAATCAATGAAGATCTAGATTTACCTGAAAGTGAAAGAACTGAATTTTGGGAAATACTCAGAGAACTTAATTTTTGCTGGAAAAAACCAGGAAGAAAATCTGTTGTTATAGATCGTCCGAAAACTGTCCGTTGGAGAAGGAAATATCTCTCTCAAGTAAAACGTAGAGTTGCTAGAAATAACACAACTTACAAAATTAGTTACTTAACTAAACTTTTGAAAGATGTTTTTGAATAAAGTTACTGCGAAAAGTTGGGAAAAATCCATGTGGAAACTCGATCTCATGATCGGTGAGATAAAGGAACCAATTATAATTAATGTTTACCAGTGTAAACACAATTTATTATTTAAATTTTTGTTTTTGTTGTATTTCATATTTTATTTTTATTGTTTAATGTTGTTTATATATTTTTATTTTAGTGTGTCCCACTCTTTAATTATATATATATATATATATATATATATATATATATATATATATATATATATATATATATATATTTAATTCCAATTATCTGTAAGTTTTTATTATTTTATTATTGTAATTGTGTCTTTTCCTTAAGCGTGTAGAATTAACATGTTTATTTTACTTTGTTGGGGCTATCGGATTTCCATATAATAAAGTAAATTAAATTAAGATATCAGTACAATAGAAATAAAAATAAGTAGGTCTAATTTTAACTGTAACATATAAAAACTAATTACATTTGAATGAAACGTCAAATGTCCTAAAAATGTTTTTAATTGATAATAAAATGACCTTTTTGTATTTTTGACAATGGGTATTTTGTAAGTATTTAAACTATAACTTAAAATTTTTTGAGAGAATAAGGCTACGTTTTAGTTTGAATGTGCCTAAAACGGTTTCAATGACAAAATTAAAAATAATAAAAATAGAGTTGTGATTTGTGTCAAATATGTTAAAATTATGTACATTTTGTAATGTATGTGAATTATTAAGAAATCATAAGAAATAAAATAATATTATAAAAACTTTTTATTTTAAGTTTATTAGCGAAATAATATTCTATGCCATAAATACTTAGTGATAAAATAAACCACCTTCCGACGCCTATGACAAGGATTAAAATCCTTTTTAAAATTTCACACTTCCAAATATCTATTGTTATCTAACCCAGATAGTTCATTATTATAGACCGGCATTTTTGATTATAAAATTTCTAACCCATTCCTATGAAAAATATATATGTCTAACAGATGTTGACCGGACTAAAGAACACAGGTAGTTTGCGAAGAAAAAAAATGGTAAAAAATGATTTACTACTCTCTCTAGTTCTTGAATAAACGATAGTATAAGAGGCAAAATCGGGTCTATTTTCCTGAACTCAAAGCTCTTGGGGGGGGGGGGGGGGGGGAGCGGTCGCCCCCACCCCCCTGGACTCGCGTTTGATTGCCATCATAATACAATAAATCTTTTGGATTTTTTAACGGTTTTGTAATAAATCTGTTTTCATAATTACAAATTTTACTATTTTTCATTTTGGGTTTGGAAATTGAAATGAAATTAAAAAAAAACTGCTTTTTCTGTACCGCATAACGATGCAGCAAAACAGTAATAAACCAGAATTCTGTTTTCGTTTGTAAAATAAAATTCGATCTATTGTGTACGCAAATTTAAATACATGAGTTTGCTTTGATACTATATGAATTATTTCGTCACACAATGGGTATTTATAGTTCATTAAAAAACAAACAGGGTTCAGTAATAAAAAGTAACGGTCCTAAATAAAAAAAATATTTTATTCTCAAAAAATTAGCCAATATATAAATTTGACGTGACCGTAATGGCCCCCCTAATACCAACATTTAAATTGTTTATATAGAGTGTCTCTAAAAGGTCTGCGCAACACAATAGCGTAAATTCCTGAAGTCAAATTGTAAGTAGTATCTAATCTAATTTTCTGTTGATAGGTTCTGAAATAAAGGGTGACAAAGTTTCAATTTTTTGTAAAAACCTATTTTAATAATAGCATGATTGCACTAAATATAGCACTTTAAATTTTTTAGGATGAGGAATTAAGATTTCATTATAGTTTCGATGTTCATTGCAGAGGTCGCCACTAGTAGCACTTCGTTTATATCTAGTTGTGTCTCGGTATATTAAATTTCTAAAAAGAAAATTCCTATTCCATGATATGTTTTATCTAAGAAAGTTGTAAGTAATAGGTATCGCTTTTAGCAGCTGTTTCTGATATAATCGAATTTAAATGTTTTATTGCTTATTGAAATTCGGGGTAGCTCCCTAAATATTTTATGTAGGTTTAGTGTCGATTCAAGAAATTTGGTGCGTGTTTAAAAGCCAACAAAACAACAACAAATATTTACATAGCAACGAACTAACAATGATAAATATTGTTATTAGTTACGAAAAAGTACCGTATTTAAAACTAAAATTTATCATTTGATTGTTAAATTGTTCTCTATGTCCGAACATTACATTGACACAGAATGGACCGATATGATATTAGTCTACGGTTATTACCAAGGAAATGGTAGGAAATCCGAGAGGTATACAGAAATAGATTTTCAACTAGACGCGTACCAAACCACAAAACATTTCACATTGTTGAAATGCGTCTTCGAGGAACCTGTGATGTTGCTCCTGCAACGATTAATTATGGACAGAATCTTACGACTAGGGCACAGGAGGTTAAGAAAGAAAATTTAGAACGAGATGAAGAAAGTCTCAGTTTGAGCATCACAACCAAATATTTAGGTTTGAAACTTAGAGTTTCTCTGGACTCCCCCCTTAAGTCATGAGCGACCTCCTTTGGGGCTGCTGAGGTCTCACCAAAATTACTCGAGGAGCTTGGAAAGACACCTGCCTCATTGGACTAGGTGGGATGAATGGACTTGAAGAAATAAGCCATATTTAGAATGATTTGTCTGAATTAGTTTTCTTTTTTTTATTAACTTAATTGTTGGGAAACACGAAGTTTTAGAGTTTGGAGATTAATTAGTCGTAGAAAACTTGCCCCATTTTTTTTTATTAATGAGAATAAATAATTTTTATAGGGGGTTTTAAGTAATTTACGTTAAATTAACTTGTATTGTGGCTTTTTATTATTTCTTGAAGAAATATTATGTATTGAGGTTCTTAAGGATTTTTAAGAAATTTTAATATTATTAGTTCGCTTAACCTTACCTCATTTTTTAATTCTAGGATTCTATTCATGGAGGGCTAGCTAGATTCGGTCGATAATAAAAATTTGCTTACATTTTTATCCAAGGTTTCTTCACAAAATCTTGCTGAATCTGGTCACGTTTGAGCATGTTCTATTCGTATAAATTTGCTACATACTGCGGTTCGTTATGCAGAATTTTGTGATATTCGATAATGGCGTTTAGAATGCATCATCCCATTTTTCCGGCGCACGTTTAGTAAGAGCGATGACTTTGAAAATTTAACTCGTAGGGTAATCTGGTCTATGAGTACGCTCCCGATAAGAGTACGCAATCCCAATAACCCTTACGTTGTTTACGACACGCTGCTAACTTCAGTGCTATTTTGAAATGCAAGTGAGTTGAATGTGCTGTGCAAAAAATAATAAAGATCCAGCAAAAACACAGGAATTACGTAAGTTTAAATTTTAACTTATTTTCTTAAATATTTTTAGCATTTTCGAAGAATATTTGTGATAAAACTATAGATATATAAAAAAGACGATTATGTGGTTCGATCGACAAGACACTCATGTAGGAGTCAAATTGAGAGCGATTCCGGTCGATGCTAATAGACAGTGTTGTACCTCTCTGGATTAGAAAGTCTTAAATGTGTGTAAGAGTACGCGCGTACTCTTACACACGATATTTTTTTAATAGTTCTTACATGCGTGATAATTTTTTTACTGTTTGCAGGATATCTAGGTGAAACAGAAGTACCGAGAGAACACTTTGTATTCCAGAATAATGGCTTGATGCAAAAACACTCATCGAGGTAGGAGAAAATAAGAGAATGGTAGCCCGAAGTCTTGGCAGATACTCTCAAACCTTTTCTCCGGAAATGGAATTAGAAGTATGCGAGTATATCATAAAAGTAGATGGCATGATGTATGTACTAACCACTAAAAAAATACGAGTGTTGGCTTATACTTTTGCAAAGAATAATAGATTAGAACATCGCTATAATAAGAAAAAAAATTGCCGGTACAGAGTGGCTTCGGTTATTTCTGAAACGGCATCCACAATTGTCGTTAGTATGCCGACCTTAACAAGTGTTGCTCGAGCAATCGCTACTTTGTAAACCTGATGAAATTGTTGGATACCTACAAGCTTCCTCCTCACGCAATTTACAATATGGACAAGACTGGGATATATACAGTACCAAACAAACCACTAAAAGAAATTTCAACAGAGGGAAAGCGCTGCGTCAACAAGATTTCCAGTGCTGAACGTGGCATCAATGTAACAATGGTAAATGCAGTCAATGCCGCTGGGAATTTTATTCCCCCAGCATTTATATTTCCTCGCAAGCGTATGAAGACTGAACTCCTGGATGGGGCTCCACCTTCTTCAATAGTAATGGTGTCAGACACAAGCTACATCAACAGTGTTTTGTTGATAGACTGGTTATCTCATCTTAAGTATCATGCAAGGTCTAGCATAGATAATCCAATTCTATTGATATTAGATAACCACACATGACACTGCACTTTGGAAGCAATTAATTTCTTCCTTATCGAACCACATTCGTGCCTCACAGCAGCCACATAACTCAGTCACTTGATCACAATAGCCTCAAGATTTTTTACGTATCGGAATGTGAAAAGTGGATGCGTAATTGTCCAGGTCGAGTGATAACAGCTCATCAAATAGCACAAATTTTGACTTAAAGCAGTTACGCCCGCAAATGTTGTACGGAGTTTCAAGATATCAGGAATACAGCCAATAAACCTAGACATTTTTAAAGAAGAAGACTTCTTCGCAAGCAGAGTGAAGAAAAGACCTTTGCAGGAAACTCGTGATGGACCAAATCCCCAATCTTTTCATGACCCAGTTCACCCAGTACAAAACCTTGATTATGAGGAAAACACAACACCTGTAATCGTCATGGCTGGCGTCGTTCGCGATAAAAATGAGGGTCGGACTAATGAGGTGGTGGAGCAACATCAGCCTTGCAACTTCGGGGGTACTGAGAGGTTCAACCAGGAACAAAACAATGCCATCGATGTAACTTCAAAGGAAAATACTGTTTCGGATATTAATGACAATGTGCCCGGGAATTCAACACTGTCCTCATGCTCGACAGTTGAAATATCGGACAAATCACAGGATGTGAATATGTCTTTTACAGAGAATCAAAATATTTTTAGAGTAGGAGTATGTACACCACTTACTTCCGTGAATGTTAAATCGCCTCACGTTCCGCTTAAAGATATAGTCCCACTACCATGAGTTGAAGTAATCTTATGATCGAACCGCAAAGGAGCAAAACCAGACATTTTGAGTGGGTCTTCTTATAAGTTAGCTCTCGAAGAGGGTTCAGTTTCAAAACAATTACCAAAGAAAAACCCAAAACTAAATACTAAACGGTCTAAAAACTATTTTCAAGTTCCAAAGAAAGCACCCAAAAAGAACATGTGGAAATGTCTGCCATGTAGTGAAGTATACATAGACCCACCTAGAGAAGAGTAGATTGGCTGTCCCAATGCAAGGAGTGGTGGCATGAAGCCTGTACTAGCTATGAAGGTCAAAATATCTTCATTTGTGACAACTGAAAGTAATGTAAACACGAATTTGGAGATAATTTTTCCTGCGTACTCTTACAGACTCACTTGCGTACTCTTGTCCAATAGCTATAGTAAGAGTACTCAATTCTCACTTTTGTTATTTTTTATTTTTGCAAAGATGTGGCATATTTTTATTACAATTTATGTTACTTTATGAAAGATGTGATTATATAGTACAAAATAAAGTTTAAGCTGATTATCTACACTTGCATATTTTTATTTTAGAACAATTTGAATCTTAAGTGCGTACTCCTAGACTAGCCTAGCCTATTACCGACGTGGTCTTTCAGATGTGAAACCGCGAACTTTAATTGAACAGAAGAGTTGAGGTACCGTTTTCTCTCTTATACTGAACAATATCGGATCCAGAATTCGATACTTATGGATTTACACTTAACAGAAGAGTTTTCCTGGCTTTTCACGACGAAACATTTTGGAAGTTCTATCTTCTTGAATTTTTCTTTGATTTCGGGAATCAGCGCGCTAATATTCAAACCGCTAAGCTTTTTGAGTTTGAAAGAGGCGATCCAAGAAAAGCTCTAGCTTATCAGCACTTCCCAGCGCACGTGTTGATTCAATTTCAAGTTCTTCTAGAATAGTATTCGACAAGACAATTTCTCTCGAGATTACCTAAGTCGAAATTTCACCGACTAAAATGTCTCCGTAACTTACTTTACCCTGGTGTAATTAGTAAACTACTAAGTAACTTTTCGATCTCGAGAAATGACTGGCAAAGTTACGGCTATTGGTCAGGCAATAGTGTTTAGCATATCAAAATCTGACTGATTTCTGCTTGAATTCATGTCATTATATAGTTTTGCTAAGCCACGTCCAGTCTCTTAGCATAGAACCCATCCAGGCTTTGTATGATTTAACGAAAGGATTTCAGTTTTTGTCCCTTCTACAATACATCAATCTCAAAAATATTTTTACAGAACCACCATTGAGAATCCTTTAAAATATACTGAAAGTTTAATCAAAAGATTTGCTTTTCATGAACAATTATGCGTGGAAAAATATAAAATAACTTTAAACTTGAAATTTATGGTTCATATATCAGTTATTTCCTGCTAATGTTGCTCTCGGTCTGATACAGCTCCACTGACGAGATCATGAGGTGATCGAAATGCGTATGGAGAGAGGACCAGAGCGATATTTGCAGGAAATAAACTGTTTGTACATTAATTTTTCATATTCTCTGCCTGAAAGAAGAATTACATATATAACAAACTATAAAATAACTTTTATACACGTCGAATTAACAACCTTCGTTTTTTGAGGTCTGTTCTAAATTAAATTTACAAATCAAAAGATGAAACAATAGAATCGGTAAAAGGGATAATTTTCTGTCGGAAATAATCAAAATTCTACATTTTTTTTATTCCTGCATTTTTTGGTTCAAAACTCAACCCTCTTATTGCCAATTTAAACCCTTTACTGTCAACATAGACCAGTTTTAAATTTATATCATGGTAGTTCAGGTAAATGTAATAATCAACAAACTTTTACTTTAATTTAGTTTTTGATGAAAAAGTAAATTTATTCGATTACTATAATTACCTATATTTCAGAAGACATTATGCGCGTCCTTTCTCTTGATATCTATCAGATGTCACCCTTGACGGAAATAAATTGTTTTTGCATCGCACAGGCCCTACCTCTTTTGTATTCTTCAACCATAATGATTTTTTTTTAAATGCTCATTTAAATATAAAGGATATTACGTGATTGTATTTACGACTTAAAAAAGCTTTCAAAAATTTAATTAAAATTCAGGTATGTATTAAAAAAATCTGCTCAGACGCGTATTCGGGGTAGTTTTTTTAACTAAGGGTGTTATGATCTGATGAACAAAATTCTCTTTTGTGTGGTCACTCCTAATATTATTGGAAGAAATCAGTTGTAGTCATGCTCATAACGTGGGCCTCTATCGCTGATATAAGCTCGAGCCCTTCTACTTACTTCCATACTTATTATAACTTACACCTTTGCTCTCACACAAATCATAAAAGGTATTGTTTTTTTTTTTTCAGGAATTAAGTTTATTTTCAACTTGACGTGTTTCGGGACTTTCGAAAATAAACTAGTAAAAAAGGCTGAGCCACTCCCAAATACGCTTTTTTATTATCTCTAGTTCTAATTAAGATATCTATATAAACCAAAATTAAAATTACTTGTTATTCGAAATAATGTTAAACTATGGTATTTTCACTCCCAAGGACATTATTCCTTATTTTTTTTTATATAAGTAAACCGTTATTTCTTACATATATTATTATTCTTAAAATTGTCAGAACGGTACAGAATTAGAAATTACTATTTGTCAAGAACTATAATAATTTACAAATATGAATGCTTAACCAATGAAATAAGTTTATATTTTCTTATTAATTAAAAGAAAATAAATCAGTAAATCTATTACGTTCATATCAACTGAAATTTGGCAATTTGAAGAATAATTATATACGTATGAAATGACATCCTTCAAATGTTATCCTTGAGGGGGAAAATACGATGGTTTTACTTCATTTGAAATAAATAGTAATTTACAATTTGTTTCGTAAAGTTATCTCAATTAGAACTTGAGATGTAAAAAAAGTATTGGGGGTTGACTCATCCTCTTTTACTAATTTATTTTTGGAAATCCTGAAAGATGCCAACTTAAGTTAATTATGGTATTCGTGAAAAAAATATTTTCAGACAATTTTATAACATTTTGCAATTTTTAGAATTAAATTACATGAGCGAATGGATGGTTTACCCTTATAAAAGATAAGGTATGATATTCCTGGAAATGAAGATACCATCATTTCAAATAGCAAATAATTTCCATTTTGTTTTGTAAAGATATCTCAATTAGAACTTGAGATTTAGGAAAAAAAATACTTGCGGGTGGCTCACCCTTTTTACTAGTTATTTTTAGAAACCTTGAAACCCGTCAACTTAAGTTAATTATGGTATTCATGAAAGAAATATTTTTAAACAATTATATTAAATTTCGTAATTTTTAGAATTAAATTACGTGCACGAACACATGATTTATCCATATAAAAAATAAAGAATTATATCCTGGGGGTAAAAATACCATAGTCTAACATCTTTTCGAACAACAAGTAATTTTCATTTTGTTTTGTAAAGATATCTTACTTAGAACCTGAGATATTTCAAAAATACTGTTTTTAGAAGCGGTTTTCACCCCGTTAAAGTGAAGCTGCGCAGATAAAAAAAAATGTATGTCTCTTATCTTTGTACCCTCTACAACATATTCAAGTTTCATTAAAATCGGATATTTCAGGTACCTTCCTTGTAAGTCTTAAATTTTCTTTGTAAATTTTCAACCCTAGTCTTTACGTGTTGTGACGCGTTTTTCGTAGGCGGGGAGCGGGGAGCAAGGTCGTGCTCTGCGGCTCTTCTTCGTTCACGGCAGCGGAACATCGGTCAGTGGATATTTCTCGTGCAGACAGTCATCGGTCAAATGCTCAGCGCAGGGGTATCAGGTCAGCGGCTGCTACGTAAATTCGGGATATCCCTGCTCTCTCAACTGATCAACGGTCTGACTGCCTGAAGGTCAAAACATCCACTCGGGGGTCGGTTCTCGGGCGCCACCCTCGGGATTTAATGTGGTCGAGGGCCCACTTTTTGCACCGGGCAGCTTGTTACAGTGGAGAAACGGCAAGCCAGGGGTCAATTGCGTGTATTAGTGCTGGCTGCCGGCTGCCAATTGTTACATGTAATGGTAAAAATGGGACTAGGTAATAAAACAAACGGTTATAAAACATCCTGTATCCTGTATTCCATTCTTTCATACAAAAGACATGGCCTAAAACTAACTTACAATCTAAAATGTACAATAATATAAACAAACAACCGGTCTGGAGGGCAAGAGTATGTTTTAGAGCAGTTCTCGGTAGCTCATTCTGTTCGGTTGCGCTGAAAACGGAAACCCGGTGGTATCATTCGCGACGCCATCCACATATCTCGTACTATTCGGTCGCGACGAGGCTACTCACGACGGCTTGTACGCAAATTATCGCGCCTCGTATCTAAAATCCGCGTTCCCGGTTCACGGCGCTTCGTATTAAAACTCGACCGACGGCGGTATACGCGGTTGGTAACAACAACACGGCGTCGATCGGCGGCGTCTCTACACGGCGACGGTCTTTATACGTGGCGGCGGCGATAGGCGTCGGGGCGGCAGTTGTTTAGCGCCCTTGTCAGCGGACATCGGAGGGCACCTGGCGGTAAACACATTCCTGGTCAATACGGAAACAATAACAAACTTACGGCATCAGTGCGTGTGTGCATCGGTGACGGTAGGAAGGAACGAAAGGAACTGACGCTGCCCGTTCTTATAAGGGTCCTCGACAGCGGCAGCAGGATGGAGCGACATTGCCCGTTCTTATAAGGGTCCTCGACAATGTCGACCAATAGCGGTAGGAAATTAGGAAAGGAACCGTCACTGCCCGTTCTTATAAGGGTCCTCGACAATGACGGTAGGATGACACAACATTGCCCGTTCTTATAAGGGTCCTCGGCAATGCTGGCCATTAGAGGGGTAGGACGTAAGGAAGGAAGTGTATGGTAAACACCATATACACACAAGCCTAGCCTCACCTACATCACTAGACCAGGAAGGCGCGGCCCAGCAGGCGACCCAGTCCAGTCCGTTTGGACTGTTGACCCGGGTGGAGACCGTTTGGTTCTCAGCGAAATAATGGTCTGCTGGGACTTAAATAGACGGCCCGAGCTCCCACTACGCTGACGTGTGACGGTGTGCAGTGATCGCGCATACGACACTGCTGTATGCGGCGCGCGATTACTATTGTCGGACGCTCTGAAAATCTCGGAAAATGATATTTCCCGGCATAGCGCGGTCAATCTAATTATATTCCGGTAATCTTGAAATCATTAACATTGTTTTCCCGCAAGAATCAGATTTTTCGGATGTTAAATAAAGAAATAAAACCCCGGCGAACATACACTTGCCCAAAAAATTAGTAACTTCGTTACACACCCCCCCTTCTTCGGAAAATATTTATTACATAAATATTTACAATAAAAACCTAACCAGATACAATTCTAAACTTAACCTAATCTTCTCGTCTTCTTCGGCGGCTGGTGGAATGGATTCCTCATGGCTGGTAGTGGTGGTTCCATGACGGTCTAGTAGCGGTGGCTCCTCATGCTACGCATGGTACCTCACCGTTTCCCATGTTGATCCTAAGGCTGACGGCGGCCAAAAGGGCAAGGCTGGTATCAAACAGTTTGGCAGCATCACTGACCTCTGACATTTCTGGCGGCCCGATATAGTAGCACTTGACAAGGCTGGAAACTGGTCCATTTCGTCATCCTAGGCGTCATCACCTGTAACCGGCGGCCTTACGGCAACTTGGCGGCAGCTTGGTGACAATTCGGCAGCAACTTGGCGGCAGCTTGGCTAGGAATCAAAACTGGCTGGCAGAACAGAACCTTGCAATTGAATGGCGGGTTCAGATACTGTCCTTCGTCCGGCAGGCGGTCCACAATCTGAAAACAAAAATACTATAGACCAGAAATACAATTTGTTACCCTTCAGCGGAGTAATCATGGGCGGTGTCGGCAGAACAAACAAATCCATCAGTGCTTGCGGTGACAGTAGCGGCTCACTTCTTTCTGCGGCTGGTACTCCTAACTCACCCTTGTGTCGCTTGGATCGGTTTGCGTCGAAGACTTGGCGGTACTTGTAGTCAGAATTGCTTCTTCGGTCATCTCCCTCGGTACTTCTTCTTCTATCGGTGCTTGGAACTGGAGATGCTTCTTGGTGAGCGGTCGGCTTGAAACTGATACTATTTCGGACGGTTCTTAAATTAATACTACTCTCGGTATGGTGCGGTCGGTGGGGATGTATACTATCGATGCGCGCATACTCTGCCTCCAATTTACTCTTCGGTTCGCATGCGCGACGCAAGCGCGTTCAACATCAATATTTTAACATAAGTCGGTAAAATTGGCCGTATCTCGCGTTACACAAAGAATTAACCTTTCTACGGTTGAAAAATGGAATCTACGACCCAAAATTAGCCGGAAAAGACATACGGCTCACATTTCTGCCTCGCGCATGCGCAGAACAAATTTTTGTAAAAAGTCGGTATTCTTGCAGTTTTAGGCCCTAATTACCTCCTACAACAAAATTTACCTAAATCGGTTCATATACACTGCTACGGTCGATGGACGCAGAATGGAATACTCGGATTACCTATTATCACGACTATTTTAACTAAACGGACTTGATCGGCGGTGGAAAAACATTTCCTCAACGTCGGTACTCCTTCAACAAAATACTCTCAACGGTGACGGTAAAAAAAACAGCAATACTCCTTCGGTAACATGGTCCACCACAGTCACGCCTAACTGTCTCCCGGTGTCGGCCAATCTCGGTACTACCTCAGTATTGCTCTTCTTTCCGGTCCTATGCTCTTCCGGTTCGACTCTTTTCAAGAGTTATGCGCTTTTCAAGTCGTTTTCCTAGTCCCTATCTTTCGAATCAAACGTTTTGAGAGTCCCCGCTCTTCCTGTCAACGTTTTGGAGTCCCTGCTCGGGCGCCAAATTTGTGACGCGTTTTTCGTAGGCGGGGAGCGGGGAGCAAGGTCGTGCTCTGCGGCTCTTCTTCGTTCACGGCAGCGGAACATCGGTCAGTGGATATTTCTCGTGCAGACAGTCATCGGTCAAATGCTCAGCGCAGGGGTATCAGGTCAGCGGCTGCTACGTAAATTCGGGATATCCCTGCTCTCTCAACTGATCAACGGTCTGACTGCCTGAAGGTCAAAACATCCACTCGGGGGTCGGTTCTCGGGCGCCACCCTCGGGATTTAATGTGGTCGAGGGCCCACTTTTTGCACCGGGCAGCTTGTTACAGTGGAGAAACGGCAAGCCAGGGGTCAATTGCGTGTATTAGTGCTGGCTGCCGGCTGCCAATTGTTACATGTAATGGTAAAAATGGGACTAGGTAATAAAACAAACGGTTATAAAACATCCTGTATCCTGTATTCCATTCTTTCATACAAAAGACATGGCCTAAAACTAACTTACAATCTAAAATGTACAATAATATAAACAAACAACCGGTCTGGAGGGCAAGAGTATGTTTTAGAGCAGTTCTCGGTAGCTCATTCTGTTCGGTTGCGCTGAAAACGGAAACCCGGTGGTATCATTCGCGACGCCAACCACATATCTCGTACTATTCGGTCGCGACGAGGCTACTCACGACGGCTTGTACGCAAATTATCGCGCCTCGTATCTAAAATCCGCGTTCCCGGTTTACGGCGCTTCGTATTAAAACTCGACCGACGGCGGTATACGCGGTTGGTAACAACAACACGGCGTCGATCGGCGGCGTCTCTACACGGCGACGGTCTTTATACGTGGCGGCGGCGATAGGCGTCGGGGCGGCAGTTGTTTAGCGCCCTTGTCAACGGACATCGGAGGGCACCTGGCGGTAAACACATTCCTGGTCAATACGGAAACAATAACAAACTTACGGCATCAGTGCGTGTGTGCATCGGTGACGGTAGGAAGGAACGAAAGGAACTGACGCTGCCCGTTCTTATAAGGGTCCTCGACAGCGGCAGCAAGATGGAGCGACATTGCCCGTTCTTATAAGGGTCCTCGACAATGTCGACCAATAGCGGTAGGAAATTAGGAAAGGAACCGTCACTGCCCGTTCTTATAAGGGTCCTCGACAATGACGGTAGGATGACACAACATTGCCCGTTCTTATAAGGGTCCTCGGCAATGCTGGCCATTAGAGGGGTAGGACGTAAGGAAGGAAGTGTATGGTAAACACCATATACACACAAGCCTAGCCTCACCTACATCACTAGACCAGGAAGGCGCGGCCCAGCAGGCGACCCAGTCCAGTCCGTTTGGACTGTTGACCCGGGTGGAGACCGTTTGGTTCTCAGCGAAATAATGGTCTGCTGGGACTTAAATAGACGGCCCGAGCTCCCACTACGCTGACGTGTGACGGTGTGCAGTGATCGCGCATACGACACTGCTGTATGCGGCGCGCGATTACTATTGTCGGACGCTCTGAAAATCTCGGAAAATGATATTTCCCGGCATAGCGCGGTCAATCTAATTATATTCCGGTAATCTTGAAATCTTTAACATTGTTTTCCCGCAAGAATCAGATTTTTCGGATGTTAAATAAAGAAATAAAACCCCGGCGAACATACACTTGCCCAAAAAATTAGTAACTTCGTTACAGTGTTACACCAAAGACAGGAATGTGAGAATATACTGTTTTTTGCGCCACAATAGCTGGTTCTTTTCCAAATAATTTTGCTTCTAAATAATATCTTTTAATTATTGTTTTTGTTTAAGTAGAATATTCTTAGGTTCAAAATATTTACCCCTCTATACAATATAAATATGACAGAAAATTGTAACGATATTATATAAATTCTTTGACGGACTTCATTTCTATAGCCCATCTATTTGTAATGTTGTAATTTTAGCAGGATAAATTGTTCCAAAATAAAATTTTAACTAATAAGCAAATATAGCTAATTTTAAATAACTCATAAAATATATGCAGTCATATTTTTCATTATTTATTTAATTCTAATTACCGTTAACCCAAATTTTCGACAAATTATTGTATTTTTAAATCATGGCATTTTGAAATAAATCTAACAGTATCTAATAAATTTGTTAATGTCGGATATTTTCCATAAAACATATTTCTGTTCGTGTATTGAGAAATTTTTATTTCTATTTTCATATTGCAGTAGTAATGAAATGAGTGAGAAAAGAACATACATAGAGGTTCCTTTCATTTTATAAACTCTGTGAATATCAATGAACTATTTAATACATTAATACTATTTTATTAAACGATAACAGAATGATATCATGACTTATTTCAATTATTTGAGTAGGTCATAATGACTGGTTTCGAGATTATGGTAAAAAATCACAGAAAACTTTACTCTAAATGTATCTTCTTCTGTCAGCCTCTCTCAAGGCTTTAAATTCATACAGTTCGGTCCAATGCAGTTTGTTAGGCAACCACGATAGTTTCTTTCGACAAATTCCCCTTTTGTCCTAATTCTTGCCTTCATTGAAGTATATGTCTAAGATGTACAACCTTTCATTTCTGGGGGTAGTCGACGAAGAATCCACATTTTAAAGGATTCCAACATATTTACTGATGATGCTTTAAATTTCCATGACTCCCTGCTATAACTTAAAACAGTCCAACATTCAATCGTTCTATATCTAAGGTTAAGGTCAAACCTGCGGCCATTTGAAAACTGGAAGATGGTCTTAGCATGATCTGTTCTACTCTTGATCTCTAATTTGGGCACCATTTAACGTGAATAAGGCTTCCTAAATATTTAAATTTATTTGCTCTCTCTATTTTTTTGTTATTGTAAATGAATAAATAGTAGAGTACTGGGAAATTTTTCTGTGTTGACGATCTTTAGTTTGGAATTGTTAATGTTTATTGTTGGCGTTTTTTACAACGTTTAGCAGAATATGAAGATCCTCGTTGTTATCAGCAATAATTACCATATCATTAGCATACCTTCTATTATTTACTAGCACTCCATTATATCCAAAGTGATATCTGTAGTGGTAATAACAAGAGCTTCCTCAACGAAAAGAATGAATAGCATTGACGAAAGGATACCTTCTTGCCTTACTATCTTTTTGATTTAAAACACCTCAGTGATGCTGGAATTTTGAATTCACATATCTCCCATATGGTTTCTGTATAATTTACTGATGATATGGATATCTTTATTATCAAGATTCAAAACTTGAAGGGATCTCAATTAAAGATCATGCTGGAAATTCTCGAATGCTTTTTCATAATCGATACAATACTTGGAAACATTCTTTCGTTGGTCAGAGCAATATGTACTAGAATTGTTTCACTGGTACCAGAGCTGATCTTAAATCCAAATTGACTCTGGCCTCTGATCTTTTTACGTCGCACATATAGCTGTATGTGCAAAATAAGTTAAACTAACGTCACGAAAATGCTCATAATGCTTATTAAGAGGAAACCTGTCTTTTTTCTCCGAAAGTACACTCAAAAACCTTCTGGAATATTCACTATAAGGTGTAGAATAAATGGTGCTCCTAAAAAATGCTTAACCTTTGATAATTAATGTATCTGATACATAAAGATAAATATTAAGAATAAACCTTGCATTGAACGAATGTGAGGGTATTGTAGGACGGGTAGTGTATGGTAGAGTGTAGCACAGGCAATCACAACACGAAACACCATGTGCAAATACTACTATGATCAGGATATGCTATCAAAGCTTGGATTTTTATAGTTAGGAATTTGATTATAAAGAGATTTAGTCAAGGTTTTGAGATTTCTAACCAGAGTGACGCCCTAGTGACTTTCGGTCCCTTTAGTCATATCTGATCTAATGACGTTCCCATAACAACCTAATTTTTTTATATTTTCTTTGTGGCATTAAGACTAGGAGGAAATAGAGTTTCTTTTAAACCCATTATTCAACAAAATCAGTCGACAAAAAGGTTAGCAATTTCGTTCAGTAGCGTGCTCTATATCAACTTTATTCTCGTTGTTAAAATAAATCAACGAAATATAAATTGGTAATTTTGTTTATTTTTTAAGTGTAATTGTGCTTGGCAAAACAATAAATTATATCCAAATGAATGTTATTAATCATTTGCCAGATGACATAATTTAATTTAATAATTTTTACAGAAAAAATCTAGGACATATCAATAAATCATGATTTGATTAGTGTATTTGAGGACTAATATCATATTAATGACCAGAAACTTTAAATCATTTTTATTGAAAAATAGAATAAAAACTATTATTTCACTTGATGAATACAATTTTACTGACGTATTTAATGATATGTTAGTGTTTTTTAAAAAAACATATTTGTATCGATTTTTGAATATACAGGGTGTCCGGAAAATACCTGAACAGCGTTTGATGACAGACTTTTGAAGTCAAAGTAGGTCGATTTAAGCTAATTTAGTTATAACCGACACTGCTTCGTCTAGGCGGTAGAAGACGTCAAAGTTTTAAGAAATTTCTTGGAAAAGTCCCCGTCCTTTGAGATGAATATATCATTGAGCGAGTTTTTTTTTTGCAATTTTAGAAATCAGTGCATTTTTTTTTTCATTTTTTGAATTACTAGCATTCTTAATTAATTACTCATGCTGCTCTTGCTAACCTGAACTGAAATAGAATCAAAGGTTATATCAGTTTAACGACCGTCAAATTGTTCTTAATGAATATTTAATTAATGGTATAAAACAAATTACCTTTCTTATAATCTGATAAAGTTATTTGTTGATAATTCATTATGAAAGCACAAGGTAAAAAGGTACTGATACACTAATTGTTACATGTGTAAGCTCGCATTCCAATTATCGTTAATATACCTAATATTAAATAATTAATCACATTATTACAAAAAATATATGGTAATGGGTTGATTTTTATTTAATATGTATATAATTTTACAGCAATATATATACATTGGATCACCTTTGTGTTGCGGAGTCAGGTATCTACCTATAGACTCATATGTCGTAAATTATGGATCTGAGAACTATATTGGGCTTTCAAGCCAGTTGATTTTGACAAGAAGAGCGACCCAGCTTAATGGTCAAGTAGCCAATCTCTGACATACCGGTAGCGTTGCCGTGGTGTCATACTGAGGTTGTATGATTGTGTTATTAGTTGGCTGGTAGAGTGAGTAACACGGTCCATATATTTGGTATAGTCTCGCGAATAAAGGTGCTAAAAGTATCGCATCCGAAATTTCTATGTATTATCGTGTTCCTCACAAAGTATGAGGCTCCACAAATCATTCTTAAGACTTTGTTTTGAAAGCCCTCTAATCTAAACCTGCCTGTGGTGATCCAGGTTGGAGCACCAAAGGACAGTATCGATCGTATGAAAAGCTTGTAGATGGTCAGCTTATTCCTCAGGTTTAGTTTAATATTTCGATGTAGAAGCGAATAGAGAGCCAACCATGACGTCTTAACCTTGGATAGAATGTAATTCGTATTTAATAATGAGCTAAGTCTTCGGTCGAAGACTAGCCCCAAGTACTGCGCATTGTCCCGCCAAGGAATGTGAACATTCGAGATGATTGTTCGGAATTGGAAAACGTGATTCAATTTTATTTTCCAATTGGCCATCCATTCCTCCAGTTTGTTGATGTGGTGTTGGAGTCTCAATACTATCTAGTTTAAAGAGCCTGAAAAGGTCGCAAACGCAGTATCGTCAGCTGTTGATAGGGGTGATTCCTGCGGAACTCCAGCTCTGATAAGTTTAACTTGTGACATTGCATCATCCGACGATACTACAAATGTTCTCCCTTCAAGAAAACTTGAGACTAGTCTTACTATCTAATTTGGAGTTCCCAATCTTATCATTTTTACAACTAGCTCATTGTGCTATACCTTATCAAAAGCCTTGCTAATGTCGAAGAAGATTGCACCCATATGGAATCTTCTATTGAATCCTTGAGTTAACATTGACGCCAGCCGGGTGGTTTTCTCCTGAAGTCAAACTGCTCCGGAGGCAGAATATCCCAGTCTGTTATAAAATCAGTGATATGGTTTAGTATTACTCGGTCTATTATTTTCCCCAGATTAGAAAGTAGGCTAATATGCCTGTAACTGTCTATATTAGTGGCCCTTTTGCCTTTCTTTTTGATTAGAATTACCTTAGCCACCTTCTAATCTGAGGGACAATGCCCTGATTGAATAGCCGCGTTGGCTTTTTTAGTGATAGCCGAGAGGGTTCTGTGCGGGGCGCGCCTCAAGGCCGCCTTCGGCAGATCATCCAGACCCGGCGCTTTTTTGACAATCAGTCCCGCGAAAATTTCCTTGACTCCATCAAGGCTAATGATAGGTATGTCCAGGTGAGTGAAGTGAACTGATTTGAACAGTTGAATAGTTTGGTCGATTCGCTGCTCTTTTGTACGATCAATGCTGGGATTTGGACTAAACTGTTTAAAAGGTTTATCTGAAAATCCATTGGCTTTGTGTTGAGAGTCTATCAGTGTCACACCTCCGTTAATAATGTGCGGTAATTGTTTTTTTGAACCCTTTGGGAGGCTGGGGGTCATTTAAAAGATACTACCATCTTGGATTTGCAGAGTTTCTAATTTGGATTGCCAGCATCCCTTGTAAAAATTGACGAGCTCCCTCTTTATTTGCTCAGATGCACGGTTCGCCAATCTTTTAATTGCAGGATCACCAGATCTGTAGGCTCTATTTTTAAGTCTTTTCCTGGATACGCTCTCTTGGGTCCGGTGGAAGTTCCCCGTATTTTGAGTGTCTAAAAACCTTCGTGGCAGAGGAGAGCATCAGTAATCAAAAATGTAATATTGCGTGTAGAGTCCTCCAAAGGCCCAATACTCGGAGCAATGTCCGGATAATCAGTCCCCTCGAGAATCTCTTTGAATTTTGCCCAATTCGTGAAAGTTTTTAAGTTGTTTAGTTCTCGGATCACTATACTCAATAACTACCGGAGCATGATCAGATGTCATCCTGTGGTAAACCTAGGGCCTTGATAATATGTCAATATTCTTCGTCACAAAGATGTTTAGTTTTTCAGGTAAACCGTACGAGCCTAAATGTGTCCAAAGGGGCGTTTTCAAAAACTAAACCTCTCGCATTGAAAATGGATGCTTGTATTTAAGAATATTCAGCTTTTTAAACAGAACAACACTGAGCTATTCAGATTTACCCCTTTTTAACTTATTTTTCTCATTTTTAACTAAACCATTTATGAAAAAACAACATGCAGAAGAGTATTATTTATTCTTTATTGTTATTTTGCGAAAATATTTGAAAACTTGAGATTTTGAATTCCTCAAAGAGCTCTCCGCTGATTTTTTTTGTATTTGTTTTTTTTTCAGGATGTTAGAATGTTATAAATTCGGAATACGAAAGAAATTTTGAACCTTTGATTAAATTTTAATTCAAGAATGAAACCGAAGGATAATTTTATATTTTTTAATAAAAATTACTAACTCGCATTTTAACCAGAAGGAACAAATTATTGACGTTTAGTCACTTTTAATATAATAATATTAAATATATTAAAATGCTGTAACGAAAATTCTGGTCAATGAATGTTGAAAGGTTGCCTTAACTGTCAAAAATACGAGTTTACGTTCAGTAAGTGGGGCGATGACAAAATTTAATTTAATTTGGTTTTGTCTTGCAATCTAAAAATAATTGAAAAATAAATTCTAAAAAGAACAGGTTATAATCCTGATATCTAAACTCACCGTCCTCAAAAATCTAAAAATTATAATTAGAACAAAGTTAAAGAATCTCATCACATTCTTGGTTCGAACCTATAAACAATAAAATATAACGCATTTAATATAAGAAGATTATGTGGCCGTTCTTTAAGAAATTAACACTTTCCTGTTTCTTAAACTCAAAAAAGGACATTCTAAAATTAGGAGACTTAATGCCCTCCGATTATGTGCATCAAGGAGTTAAAGAGTTTGCGATTAGGTGGTTTGAGGTTGAATTTTCGTCATGTGGAACTCAGTGTTCCTGTTTATATGCTTCAGGGTCTTTAAGATATAGTGCTCGCATTGCTCTTATTTGCAACCTTGGTTATGTTTGTTTGGGATTTAGCGCTTGCGGTCTTGGTCACATAGAACTCCAGTTATATAGGTTAGAGAGCTAATCACATCCCAGCTGTCTGATCTCATGACGCGCGTTCTTCCGGGATTATGCGCTTTTCATCCCAAACCTTTGCTCGCAGACTGAATTTTGAGAAACCCTTGTTTAAGGAGGTCCAATTAGTGTTTTCTCTTTTAATGAATGGTAGCACGTTCTAAAAGCCAAATGAGTTTTTTCCATTATTTAGTCGGCTATTAGGAGACATTTATTTTTTTTTTGTTTTTTTTTTCAAGTATGAGTTTATATGGCTGTCGCAACTGAGACAGTTTAGCCCGCTCAGCCCGGGAACGATAAAAGAGAAAAGAAGATACTTGCATCATCCAACCACGATTGTTGGTCACGTGTGCGACAGACTATAACAAAGAAAGTCACTTGGCACGTGACAGACATTTATAAATTTCAAAAAAATTTTTTTGCACAAACTGTCGAATGCAGAGTTAACCGTCCGCCACAGGTATATTCGTTTACTTTCGCTGCACAAAGGAACGATTTTCGGGGGAAAATTGCCATGCTCTCCATAGACCACGCATCCACGCACAAACTTTCTCTTAAACACTTTAGGACTCATCCCGCAACAAAATTTCCCCTCTTTTACTGTAAATGCAGCTCGGACCCTCACCTTCGTTTTTAAATAATAAACGTTTTTTTTTTTTTTGTTTTTTGCAATAGCATATCGGCTACATGTTGACTGTTTAATGACCAAAACCGATTTTTTTTTTAGATTAGATTTTAGTATGTTTTGTATTATTGCTCTTAGTGCAGTATTTAGACAATTCGCCGATATTTTTGAGGTTAGAAATCGGGAAGGCAAACCGTTCTTTTGGAAATTTATTATCCAATTATTCGGCAACCTCTATCCCTTGAGTAGCATGCTTCGTGTATCGAGTTTTTATTTATTTATATTTTTATTTTACCATCACGCCATCACATGGCGGTTTTATACAACATTGTTGGTTTGTATTACTCTTGTGTTATTAAGTGATCTGTCCAGATGTCGCAATTCGTGTATTTTTTACTGTTTTTTATTTTAAAAATAGTTGATAGGGCACAAGTGCGAGATGACGAGTTGTATCAGAAGCAATGGCCTAATGGGTTCCATATGAAAACGAAACGGCGTTGTCGTCATTTTTCGGACCCAGACCCTTTCCATTTTCTTAGAGTTCTCTGCACTTTTTAATACGAGAGTAGGGTTTACCAACAGACTGTTCGCTCAGCCGGGAATTTCCCATTATTTTAAAACTACACGGACGACACTTACTTCATCATGTATATATATATATATATATATATATATATATATATATATATATATATATATATATATATATATAGTATAGGAATTAATTTTTCTTGAATCATTAAATATATTTTTAGTTGGTTATTTTCTTGGGAATATGGTTCATTTTTATATGGAAACTACATATATAAAGTAGTCATACTTATTGCATATGTATATTTTTATTTTTCAGGACGTTTCGATCCTTTCGAATCTTTTTCAACTGAGAGTTTCGGCGGATGCTACAAAAATGTACATTTTTAATAATATTATATATGGAATAAGAGGTTAAAAACTTACCATTAAGAATAGAGATTTTTGTTTTAAACAAAAATTACATCACAAACCAATTATAATCACTCACTTTTTTGTATATTCACTTTTCAAAAGTATTTTTAAAAGTCCAGTTAGAAGAATGGACACTACATTTTTAACTCTATAACTGCCTTGACTGAATGTGGAACCCAGATGGTGTATGTTTTAGGTACTTTAAGTAGCGTAAAAAGTTTAGGTCTTTTAATTGAAGTGATATCTTTCTAAAAAAATATCATGATTCAATTTAGAAGAATTGAAAGCGGAGAATTATTCTTATTTATTGTTTTATTTATTTTAGAAATTCCCTTATATTGGTTTATTTTAATATATTGAAATAAATTTGATTTAGATTATTGATGTCTATTTTATCATTTACGGCGTTCGGATTTTTTTTTATTGTAATCATCAACGAGAATCATCATCAACGAGAATTTTACGAAATGACTGCAATAAAAAAAAAATCCGAACGCCGTAAACGATAAAACAGACATCAATAATCTGAATCAACTTTATTTCAACATATTAAAATAAACCAAGGGAATTTCTAAAATAAATAAAACAATAAATAAGAATAATTCTCCGCTTTCAATTCTTCTAAATTGAATCACAATATTTTTTAAGAAAGATATCACTTCAATTAAAAGACCCAAACTTTTTACGCCACTTAAAGTACCTAAAACATACACCATCTGGGTTCCACATTCAATCAAGTCAAGGTAGTTATAGGGTTAAAAATGTAGTGTCCATTCTTCTAACTTGACTTTTAAAAATACTTTTTAAAAGTGAATATACAAAAGAGTGAGTGATTATAATTGGTTTGTGATGTAATTAATTTTTGTTTAAAACAAAAATCTCTGTTCTTAATGGTAAGTTTTTAACCTCTTATTCCATATATAATAATATTAAAAATGTACATTTTTGTAGCATCCGCCGAAACCCTCAGTTGAAAAAGTTCGAAAGAATCGAAACGTCCTGAAAAATAAAAATATATATATACAATAAGTATGACTATTTTATATATGTAGTTTCAATATAAAAATGAACCATATTCCCAAGAAAATAACCAACTAATATATATATATATATATATATATATATATATATATATATATATATATATATATATATATATATATATATATATATATATATATATACTGTTTAAAACCTACGGCTGAATATTTTTAACAAAGATTTTTCATAAAAAAAGACTCCAATAAAAGGTGCTGGATTTGTAGAGGGATATTCAACGGTGACATTGAATTTAACCTCGAGGGTGATCTAAAAGGTTATGTCAAGAGTAAGTGCTTTTTTTAAATAATGCCCCAAGCCCTTTTTCAACGCAAAAACAGAAAGCAGGGAAAACTGGGACTCTTATTGTATAAATAACTTACAGATTTCTATTTCATTTAAAGGTCATTTGAAGCTCAAATGAATTAAATCTGTTGTGTAATTAAACAGATTTAAGAACCTAATTTATTCGGCTGAAAGTTGATGCTTATCAATCAACTATGGACTCCTAGTTCCCAAAATTCGTGAAAACTATCTCTTCAGAAGGTCGAATTATTGGTACGGAATATTATTCCTCACATGGCTAAAAGTACGAAATTCATCATTTGATTATTACGCGATTTGGAACTAATTTAGATATAACGGAAATATTCATGGCAGTGCCCGCATTTAGTCATCAATATAATAAAACGATTCCCTGGACCCACGGCGTGGATGGATTTTCTGGCTCCATTTCGGTCCAGCCGATAAAAGCGAGACTCTGAATAATACTGCCAATGAGGGTAAGATAAACATCAATCTGGATAGTTTTGGTCCTCAATCCTGCTTACAAGAATAAATATATTCGATATCTATACATATCTATCATTTCTCTTCACCTATCATTTACTAATTTGATATATTGCGTCCAAGATTATATTTTCATGCAAAATTATTGCATTTGTGCTTAATTTTCCTATTTATTTTTCTGCATATCAGCCATAATTTGATTACGTACTGAAAATATAAACTAATTATATGCTTGCTAAGCCTACTTTATTGATGAATGCAGGTTCAATAATTATTCACACTTTTATTTGCAGCATAATATCAAACTGGATAGAAGACTAGAAGTGTATAAACTTTTGACCAAATCAGAGTTGCAAAAGATATTGGGAATCAAGATGTATATTCAGATATTTTGGTCATTAACATATGAAACTAAAAATATTAACGTTGTATTTGAAAATCAAAATTTTAATTTGGGCCAAATTACAAGTATGTTTGACTTTTACATTAAAAATGCTTGGGTATTTTTAGTATTAAAAATTCCTGTTTTTCTAATAACGCATGTGTATGTATAAATTACATACTTCAAAGTAAAACAGTCTATTAGAATTTAAAAATATTATACAGGGTGTCCAATAAGTACTTTCTAATTTCTCGGGAGCATACAAGGGTGGTTAAAATAACTTAAAATTCCTAAAGTGCTTCTTAATGGTGATACAGAGCCCTTAAGGGTTACCCAGAGATTTATCTTATCGGCTCAACTAGCCATACTACAGTAGATGTTCTAGATCATTAGAGAAGTTAGGAACCATTTTGCAGTAACACTCGTTCGGCCTTATTTTTGAAAGGTGTTATTTTTCAGTGCTGAAAATTGATTTTTTAAATATTTTGGTTCTTCCTTTTCAAAAAAGGTACTTTATTTCCATAAAATAAATCTGGAGGTTTTCAAGATAAATCGATTTTTATGTGAAACACTCAAAAGTTACCATTGCTAACCACAAACAGGTAAAATATATACCTACATAATGAATTACTATTGATGAAACTTGTCAAAACCGACTTCAAGTAAAAATAATTTAAAAAAAATGGAAGAATGTTCTTACGCAGAGTATGCTGATATGCATTTAATTTATGGTGAAGCGCTGTCAAATTCTTCGTAGGCAAGAACACTTTATGCTGCAGGATTTCCAGCTCGAACATTGCCAAGTCCAAAAACCTTGGGGTTGATCGAAGTCAAAGGAAAACAGGTAAAAACTAATTAGAAAATAATTATTAGTGTTAAAGGATTAATTTTCTACATGTTATATTCAGAGTCATTTTTGCTGCGACGTGGCGGTGAGGGCTTTCCCAGGAGAGCAGGAGACTCTCACGCAGAGGAACAAATTTTGTAACATAATGCTGACAATTCTTCAAATAGCGTAAGAAAGCTGGCGATACAAAACAATGTTACAAAATGGATTGTATATCCAACTTTAACAGAAGAGTTACTTCACCCGTATCACGTTTGAAAAGGACACGCTATGTCTCCGGATGATTATTCCGCAAGATTTCAATACCCCCACCGGTTTATACAGCAACATAATCTAAATCTATTTTTTTTAACCGTATTTTGTTTACCGATGGAGCCGGTGAGATTTATTTACAGCTTTTGCAACAAAATTTAAATAATTTATTGGAACATGTACTTCTTGATAAAAGAATGCAACCGTGGGAGGTGCATGATGGTGCACCATCTAATTTTAACCGTATAGTACATCAATACTTAACAAATATTTTTGGCCCTGTATGGATGGGTTGAAATGGGCCAGACCTAAATTCCTTAGACTTTCACTTCTGGGGCCATCTAAAAGAACTAGTTTATCCAACATCAGTAAATACTAGAGAAGAGTTACTAACGAAAATAGTACAGCATTCTAACGAAGTCCGTAATAATGCCGGATTATTATTTGCAGTGCCGTGAGAAAATATTCGAAGAATAAGAAAATGTGTTGAAGTACGGGAGCCCATATTGAACATGTGTCAAAAAACCGTTTAAACTTTTTCAGTGTTTTTGCATTTTAATAATATTGTAAATTAATTAAGCGACCAACCCTTCGAAAAGTTTCTGGACTTGACAATCCCTGAGTTGGAAATGTTTCAGCATAACATCTTCTTACCATCGAAGAGTTAGACAGCATTTCCCCGTATCTCGAAAACTGTAAGTTTTATCAAAATAAATTAAGAGTACCTTTTTTGAAGAGCAATTATCAAAGTATTTAAAAAATCAGTTTTCAAGTCTGTAAAATGACACCTGTCAAAAATTAGAACCAACGAGTGTGGTTGCAAGTCCGTGACTTCTCTGATGATCTAAAACATTTACTGTAGTATGTTTTAATGAGTATTTATGGCCTCCATAAAATATTAAAATTCATTAAATTATACAAGTTCTTTTCAAAACTTAAAGCCGATAAGATAAATCCCTGAGTACCCTTTAGGGCTCCGTATTTCCGTTAAGGGGAATTTTTTTCTATGACAAAGTAAGGATATTTTGACCTCTCCTGTAAGCTAGCGCGAAATTAGGAGGTACTTACTGGACACCCTGTATAAACGGCACTACACATAAACTCTCTTAAATACCCTTTGGCACAAGTAATACCGACTTAAGCATTTCCAGACACTGCCTGCCAAAGTCGGTTGCGCTACGACTTATTTCGAAAACAACGTTGACTCAAGAAGGAACGTTTGCATTATTTCATAAAGTTTAGGAAATGTAAAATTTGTTCCCCATAAATAATAAACTACATTAACACTGAACTCAATATATAAGAATATAAGTTATGAGGAAGTTATAAATAATAAATAAACTTTATTGATTTCGAAAGTTTTGACAACTTATAGGGACGAAAATAATGAAGATTGACATCATTATTATTTTGTAAGTTCATTCCAATAATTTTATTATTGAAGATAAATTCTATCTAGAGAAAAGTATAATTTCTAAAAATTGGATATTCAATAAGAATAATTTTTTTAGTAGTGTATTAATGTTAGTTCGAAAATACGCAATAGTTTGGAATAATTAGGGGAAGATTCTTAAGCTGACCTGAGCCATAATTGGCATTTGTTAGACCTTCAGAAATAAAATTTGACGTTGCGACGAGTCTTCGTAGGAGGGGAGGAGGTCATGCTCTACGGATCTACTGTGTTTACGGCAGCGGAACATCGGTCAGTGGATATTTCTCTTCCAGACAGTAATCGATCAAATGCTCAGCGCAGGGGTATCGGTTTGACGGTATCTACTTATATTCGGGATATCCCTACTCTCTGAACTGTTCGACAGTTTGACTGCCCGATGGTCAAAACATCCACTCGGTGGTCGGTTCTCGGCCGCCACCTTCGGGATTGCTGTGGTCGAGGGCCCACTTAGGCGCACCAGGCAGGTTGTTACAGTGGAGAAACGGCAAGCCAGAGGTCAATTGCGCGTATTAGTGCTGGCTGCCGGCTGCCAATTGTTACCTGTAATGTTAAAAATGGGACTAGGGAATGAAACAAACGGTTTTAAAACATCCTGTTTCCTGTATTTCATATTTTTATTGAAAGACATGGCCTAAAACTAACTTATGACCTAAGATGGACAATAATATAACAGATAAATGGTCTGGAGGTCAAGAGTATGTTATGAGAGCTGTTCGCGGTAGCTCGTACTGGTCGGTGGCGCTGAAGACGGTAACCAGGCGGGATCATTCACGACGCTATCTACGTTACCTCGTACTACACGGTTGCGACGCTGTTCACGACGGCCCGTACTCAAATTATCGCGCTTCGTGTTTAAAATCCGCGTTCACGGTTCACGGCGCTTCGTATTAAAATTCGACCGACAGCGCCAATAACCCGGCATCCATCGGCGATAGGCGGCGTCTCTACACGCGGCGGCGGCGATAAACGTCGGGACGACAGTTATTAAGCGTCCTTATCAACTGACATCGGAGGGCATCCGGCGGTAAAAGACATTCCTGGTCAACACGGAAACAAAACACTTCTTACGACATTCAGTGCGTGTGTGTATAGGTGACGGTAGAAAAGAACAAAAGGAACTGACGCTGCCCGTACTTTTAAGGGTTCTCGACAGCGTCAGCAGGATGGAACGACATTTCCCGTTTTCACAAGGGTCCTCGACAATGTCGACCTATAGCGGTAGGAAATTAGGAAAGGAACCGACACTGCCCGTACTTATAAGGGTCCTTGGCAGTGACGGTAGCATGACACAACATTGCCCGTTCTTACAAGGGTCCTCGGCAATACTTGCCATTAGCGGGGTAGGATGTAAGGAAGGTAGTATATGGTGAAACACCATATTCACACAAACCTAGCCTTACCTACATTGCTAGACCAGGCAGGCGACCCACTAAGTCCGTTTGGACTGTTGACCCGGGTGGAGAACTGCAGTTCTCAGCGAAATAATGGTCTGCTTGAGCTTAAGTAGTCGGCTTGGGCTCCCACTACGATAACGAGTGACGGTATGCGGTGATCATGCATCCGATACTGCTGTATACGGCGCCCAATAACTATGGTCGGACGTTCTGAAAATCATCGGTAAATCGTTTTTCCCGTCATGGCGCGGCAAATCTAATTATAAACCGGTAATATTGCAATTTTAAGCAGTCTTTTCCCGCAAGAATCAGATTTTTCGGATATAAAATAAGTAAATTAAATCCCGGTGAACATACTCATGCCCAAAAATATAGTAACTTCGTTACAACGTATACCATTTTTCTTTAGTTCCATCACTTGTAAAATTTGTGCCTCCAAAATCGGTTTCAAAATATTATACGTCATTTTTTATTGACTGTTTTTAAAAATTTGAAAAGAATTGGCATAATCGTAGGCACTAAATACTGGGTGTCCGGTCAGTATATATCAAACTCTCAGTAGTTTACAGGTAACTAGGTAGTGTTACATATAATTTTTTTCTTAAGGTGCCCCAATATAAGGGGTCCAAATGGGTGTCCAGTAATTTATCTTGACTCACGAATTCAGGTTATGAACAACCTTTTAATATTACGAAGCAAGGAAACTTGTAGTCTCAAAATTTTACCAGGTGTCAGTTGACCGAACTAAAACTCAATTTTTTTTAGATATTTTTGTCTTCATTTGTTTTGACGATAAAATAGTACAGAAATTAACATCTTTCTTTCCTTTATAATATGTGATTTAGCCCAAAAAAACATACGAAAATTGAACACCTGTACATTTTCATTCCAAGATTATTTTCCAAAAATTGATTGATTGATTAAACCAACCTAACTTTATGCTGTGATTGTGTAAGTCGTAATATATTGCTGTAAATTTTACAGTGCATAAATTTAAATCGTAATGTAAAATCTTGAGTTACAGCAAGGGCCATAATTGGCATTCTCAAAGATTTGATGTTAATTATATAGCTGCAGCACTTAATTTATTTCGTGGATATGTTCAGAGTCCTTAATATAACCTAGAAAATAGTTTAGGTTGGAAAAATACTATATATTTAAAAGTGGGTCTATAGATTTTACTCTGGGGTCAGATTATTTAGAAAAAAAATGGATTAATTGATTTTAACACTAAATTTAGTTGGAAGGGGCCCAATATCAAGAAAACAAAGTTGTCAGAAAGTAAGATTTTATTAGTTTAAAATTCATATGTATTTCTGTACTAGTTTTCCAACTACTAGTCTATAAAATTCTCGAATTTTGTTGCTAAAAATAGAAAAATTATTGAGTGCAGTGGAATAAGTGAGGTGAAAAATGAATTTACTTCTGGTGCAGATAGGTTGATTAAGTGTCATATCAGGCCAGGGTGAGGAAGATCTAAATTGCAGTCTTAAGACTTATTGTGTCGTCTGTTATATCGGTTTTAGGTTTCCATGACCAGGTTTAGCAGCCTCTTCACTAGTTTGTCTTCAGGGTATAGAGCTTCAGGACTAATCGATCTCTGAAAGTGTCTCCAGTAGGTTAAAACTTCGCATTCGAAGTTTGCCGGATGGTCTAGTCAGCAATAGTTTACGATGGGTCTGGTGTTGTTGATTTACCCACAAGCCAATCAAGTCAAGGCAGTTATAGGGTTAAAAATGTAGTGTCCATTTTTCTAGCTGGACTTTTAAAAATACCAGTGAAAAGTTAATATACAAGAGAGTGTGTGATTATAATTGGTTTGTGATGTAATTAATTTTTATTTAAAACAAAAATCTCTGTTCTTAATGGTAAGTTTTTGACCCGTTATTCCGTTATTTGTAGAATCCACCGAAACCTTCAGTTGAAAAAGATTCGAAAGAATCGAAACGTCCTGAAATATAAAATATATATACAATAAGTATGACTTCTTTATATATTTAGTTTCAATATAAAAATGAACCATATTCCCAAGAAAATAACCAACTAAATATATATATATATATATATATATATATATATATATATATATATATATATATATATATATATATATATATATATATATATAATAGACATGCTTTGCATGAGGAGAGTTTCCCGCGGAGATGCCTCAATCAAATATCTTACAACAAATATATTTTTGGTTAATTTTCTACATATCATTTCGACGTGACTTTCCTAAGTTAGCATGGGATCCAAACTAAAACCAAGAAACTGATTTTTCTTTTCTCACTTTCTGATGACTCAGTTTGAAGCTTTTTATCGGAAAATAATGTAATTTGAGTTTTTTAGAATTCATGACTAATAAGGGGAGGTCGGGATCTTGTCGATTTTGATGAGATTTAAGAATTATGTCGACTAAGATCATCTAAAGAAATCCCCAAAAACGTTCGTGCCATTTGATTGTTGTGAAAAATCGCTGACAAGTAGGATACTCTTTTTGAACCTCTCTCACATCAGGACCGTGGCGCAACCGGGTAAGCGCTTTACCTGTGCTCTGTGAGCTGAGGTTTCGATACTCGCTCCATTTTTTATAATTTCAGAAAATAATAATCTTCAATTATTAATTATTCTATGTAGTTTTTACACACGTTTAAATACATACATAATAATATAATAATAATAAGTTACGACAGAAGATTTCTTTAAACTTTTAAATGTTTTTTTTATCGACTAAAAACATTTGATTTTGCGATTTTTCGATTACAACTTTTAGTATGTTTGTTTCTCAAAAATTAACACAATCTGTTTTAAAAAATTTTACCACAACTGTAAACCTGAAAATGGAGGTCATGTGGGAACTATTTAAAAAAAGCACATTAAATATGTATTTAAATCTGTGTAAAAACTACACGGAATAATTAATAATTGGAAAAACTAATGATAATTATTTTTTGAAATGATAAAAAGAATTGGTATTGAGTAGAATCGAACCCTCAGCTCTCGAAGCACTGGTACTAGATACACACAATAAATTTATTAACGATATGAATTAAGGCATCGGTAGTCCACCACAGTGATTCAAAACCAAATTCATTGAAATGAAATATGTTGTTATTTTCAAAGTGGGCCATTATTTGTTTATTTAATATCGTTTTATAGACTTTTGATTTTATGGAAAATAACGTAGGTCATCTAGAAATCAAACAAATCGGAAAAGGAATTTACCACTTAACAGCTTTCTATATTCTATAGTCTTTCCGAAAATAATCTATTATAGAATTTATTATTATCATGTCAATTTTCAAAAAATTAATAATATCTGCTTATAAATTTTATTTATAGGAGAGAAATATGTCGTTTTTAACTTTAAAACTTAGTGTACCGTCGCTTTTCGTGCAGTAAATTTACAGCAACGGTAAGCTTATTTTCTAACGCAATGTAAGTTGGAGAGTCTCAAGTTAGTTAAGTGTCTTACATCAGCTCAAAGTTACATCGATACCGTGCTTACAGGGCCTTAAATATCATATACAATCGCACCCTTAGTCAATAGAGATTATTCGAAAGTAACATCAGAGTTGGTAAAAATATATCAATTCTATTACAAAATTTAATGGTCTACCATTAATAATGATTACGTCTTTGCACTAGAGACACCGTTATAATATTGACAGTAATTAAAGATACGGAATAGCCTTATAAATGAATAAGCACAGGTTAAAAGGGTTGAAAGCGTAAGTCCAGGTTAAAATTAATAACAGGTAGTGACTTTAAGTTCAAACTGGGATTAAATTGAGATAAAGTTGTTAATATATTTCAGTCATTTCCGACATTTTAGTAACGAAAGGTCACAAATCTGACATTTAATAACGGTTAATTAATTCACTGGGAGGAATGCTGTGAGTTGGAAAATGCCACATATGGTAATAAATTGATCGTATTCCGAGGGCAGCAATTTCGTGGTCATGAGCTTATTAAAAGATAAAAAGTTACGTAGCAAATAAATCTGAAGCGAGATTTCAGATTTAATTTTAAATACTTTTAGCTGGTGTAAGTAGTAGAATACCAAACAAAATGGCTTAATAATTTATTATCACAATCATAGATCTAAGAGAAATTAATATTACTTAATATAGACTGCTGATCCTAAGGATGAAACTTGGCTCGCTCTTAAAAAGAGACGTCTCGAGAAGTAGTACCTCTCTATTCCTGTCACCCGTCTGAAATTAGAAAGAGAGGTACTATTATATTTTATGATCCAATGAATAAGTATATAATTTATGTATTGTGTATGAAGTGAAGGTACTTACAGAAATGAACTGTGGCTGGTGGTAGGCTGAGCAACTCGGAGCTCTATTTTCGTGTGGTGGTATTATGATATCAGAACTTCAAATTAGAGCGCGTTGTAAAATTAGAACCGTAGAAAATCGAGACATGCTAGAAAATTGACATATATATATATATATATATATATATATATATATATATATATATATATATATATATATATATATATATTCAATTTAATGATTTTTATTTGACAGGATCGAATACTTAATATTTTTGTTTAAATTAGGCTTGTGTAAATGTGGCTCAAATTTCCCATATCTGTTCTATCATTAACAGTGTTTTTATCTTTTTTAATTTCAATCATTTCCTATATCTGTAATTTTTGGTAATTCATATCTTTGTTTTTTATTTTGGTACTGTTATAATCAAAAGTATGTTGTTCGTCCTGTTTGTGTTTGTTTAATGCTGTTGAGCCGTTTTTCGTATATTTATGGCCATTTAATCTGTTCTTTAGCAATTGGCTTTTGTATTTTTTATTAAATATAGAACCTAAACCCAAGAAATGACTACTAAAGAAAAATTATATATATATATATATATATATATATATATATATATATATATATATATATATATATATATATATATATATATATATATATATATTAAAAATAAACGATTTAACGGTCGATGTATTGGGAAAAATTATTTTCCGTTAAAAAAAGGGATAGATAGTAAATTTTCTGCGAATTCCACTCTGGTTTTCTCTCCATGCTAGTTTCGACCACCTAATGGTTTCATCAGTAGAGCTGCAACGAACCGAGAGCATCTCACAAAATATCGCCAGGATATTACTCGCCGAAATTTGATGCAGGACTGTTATCTTAAACAGTTCAAACGAACATCTTAATTTCACGGTCTATGTATTTGCTGATATTTTTGTATATGGGGATTTTAAGTAGACAGTTGTTTTCTGAACTATTTAATGTTGGTCGTAAAGATGTATTAAAATGTCAATAAAAATAAATCACTCTCGATCTAGGAGATAGATGATGAAATCTACTAGATAACTTCTAGAACCTAACCTGAAAAAAAAACAAGAATCGTTCTCCCAAAGCCACAAAACGAACTCAACGACAGTACAATAGAGTTTTTGGGGTGGTTGAATTCAAATATGGTGTCTGTTTTCAGAAATTCTAAATCGCAGCTCTAAAATAGCGGATATGCGAGTGAAAATTATCAAATAATATACACAAGTACATAAGCTCTTAAACACTAAACTCTTTAACCCCTAAGCCATTGGTCCTTAATTATTGGCCCTGAAATCCTTAAGCCTTTGAAACTTAATTCAATACTCCTAAAACGTATAACTCTAATCTCTTAAACTGTAAAACCCTAAGACCTTGAACTGTAAACCCTTTAATCATAAGCATTTGAACCCAAAATTCCTTTAACTTTATAGTCTTAAAGCCTAAATAATACCTACGATATTAAATCGTAAGCCCTTGATTCCTAAATCCTTAAACCATAATCCCAGGTTCTAATTTGACAGGGCAAGTTTTAAACCCAAAAAATACAAGTATAAAAATTTTTTTTTTCTGTTATTCCTGAATCGGCAAAAATGAAGAATTTTCTTTTTCGGGATACAACTATCTTTTTTACATATTTCAAGGCTTTATCGATTGGTTCTTATCCTTAATATCCTTAATATCCTTATTTAAGCGTTTGTTGATATATGTAATATAAATTATGACATTATCATAGCCAAACAAAACTGGCATAATAGAAGATACATTCTTCATGATAACTAGATCGAGTTTAAGTCTTAAACCTTCTTAGTGAATCTGGCTGTTAAAGTCTTGAACCCATAAACCACGAAATATTAAATCCTTAAACCATAAGGCTAATATTCAAGAGCTCAAGAGTTTAGGATTGTAAGGTTAAAGGAACGGTTAGGTCTAGCGGTTTTTGGGTTTTAGAGTCTGTGGTTCAAGTGTTGAATTATTTAGAGGTTAAAAGCTAAAGATTTAAAAGTTTTGGGTTGAATGCTTTAAAGATCATGGGTTAAGGTTACAGGATTGAAGAGATATTAGACGACTTGAGGGTACGAGTTAATGGCTTAAGGTTTAAGAGTTTTGGGTTTCGGCTTTGAGCGGTTAGTGTTAGAAGGTTTGGATTTAATGGGTTAAGTCCAAAGATTATACTGTAATACTTATATGGGACCCACCAAATTTCTGTCTATAGGTTGTTGATTGTTGTTGAGAGGGCGACGTATAGGCGATAAGCACATAGATCTTTAAAATTATAGAACTTACGTCTATAGACCTTTATTCTGTACACTCTAAACACGTAGACATTATATTTATTGATTTTTCATTTATAAACTCATTGACCTTAATCCCATAGGTCCTAGGACCGGATTCTTGAGTTCGTCCACTAAAAGTTCTTAAATCCTGTGTTGGTAGGCCATAGAACTGGTAGAGCCTAGACCCACAAATAATAGGTCCTAGTGCTATTTTGCAATTTTCACCCGC
The DNA here is from genome assembly GCA_034092305.1 of Diaprepes abbreviatus. Classification (NCBI taxonomy): domain Eukaryota; kingdom Metazoa; phylum Arthropoda; class Insecta; order Coleoptera; family Curculionidae; genus Diaprepes; species Diaprepes abbreviatus. The sequence goes on from JASJET010000200.1 coordinate 10,231,394, forward strand.
ATAGCCTCCATTTTGGAGCTGGAACTTCTGAAAACAGACACCGCATTTGAATTTAGCTACCTCAAAAACTCTTTCATACAGTATATAGTGTTGTTGACTTCGTTTTATTCCTGTGGGAGAACAGTTTTTGTTTTTTTAGGCTAGGTTCTAGCAGTTATTTTCTAAATTACATCACAAAACCCCTAGGTTGAAACAGATTGATTTTTATTGACATTTTAATATATTTTTGTGACTAAGATTTAACAATTTTTATGTACCCAATCTCAATTTGCGATCCGCCATCTTGAATTTCTGAAAAGAGACATCAAATTTGAATTCAGTGACCCTAAAAACCTCTTAGTAGGGTATATAGAATCCTTGTCATTATTTCATGTCACTGAAATCATGATTTTTAGCCTTTTGAAGTTAGGTACAACAGAAAATCCTCCGCTATGCTTATTTAAACAATACGGTCTTTAGTTTTCTATCAATTGCCAACTTTGGAGGGGGGCGCGCACAACAAACACCTCCAGGAAATTTTCGACACAGCCTATTATATATATATATATATATATATATATATATATATATATATATATATATATATATATATATATATATATATATATATATATATATATATATATATATCTTCCTTTTGATTATTGTGCTGATATAACTAGTTTGAAATTTTATGTTTTTATGCGGTCCAATCTGGGTATACAGTGTGATACGTGTTGTAACATGTATTATATATTATAGTAGTTCATTGATTTGAGAAAAAAATATCGTCAAAAATTCGGTATCAAAACTTGTTCGTTAAAGAATCTGTTATTTCAGATTCAGGTCTTCTCTGAATATAATCTGGTATTTCCTAATCCTTATTATAGATAATGTTATATTTCTAAATGGAACTCTGTAAATACATGAATTCCTAATAGTAATTTTGTTTTTATTATTTGGCTTCTGAGGGTATTTCCTGGTTTGAAAGCAATTTTTTTGTTGCAAGTTTGACCCGTTCGCAATTTCTTTAAAATTTTATTTTATATATGGCGTTTAAACTTATTCGAAGAATCTGGTGCTGCATATGTTATATCACCCTTGATGCCACCATTCTGATGATGGTTTCCCTCTTCCATCCTTTCTTCAGTGGCACTATCAACAACCACTCATCGTACTGTTTCCGCTTTTTGGAGGACACCACCTCGGACTCGATCTCTGAATCAGTATGATTAGAATCAGTTAAATTATTAGAATCAGAAGCATCTACCGTACTACTATCCTGTTTCTCCTCATCCCAACACTAAGTAATATTATTTCAAATAATCTACAAATATTTTTAACATTCCAGATATATTGGTATAACTGCTAAGATGAAAATAACAGAAATGATCATTTCGTGAGGCTCAAATTATTTTAGCCTCGTTTATTTACCTTGACACGTTATTATTATCGTATAGAAAAAAATATTATAGCGATTAAGTTCTAATAAATTTATCCGGCTCGAATGTATTCAGTAATTTATTTAGGTTCGTGTTTCGATAGAATAATTAGAAGTTCCATTCCGAAAATAAAGCGATGATAATACCAAATAAAATTGGTGGGAAAATAAATTATTGTTTGTTTGGCTTTTTCATTGGTAATTTAATATATCAAATAAAAATTACTCGAATAAAAGTTATCTATTTTTTTCCTCGAGGTGTATTATTAGAAAGTTTTTGATTTCAATAATAAAAATGTAAAAATAAATCATTAAATGTGTTGACATGAACCAATGAACAACTTCATTATAATAATGATTGTGAATCAATTAAAGTAGTATTAATCCGTCTGATTTATTCATATATATTTTTATGTGGTTAGAACTTTAGGTTTTATAAATATCGTAATTCGTGTGAGGGGGATAATTGAATACTGATTATTTGAATTTTTGTATTATCGATAAAGCGCAATTTTTCATCAGCTACAGTGATTAACAATCAATAGTTTTTGAATGTGTACAAAAATTCTCTGTTTTTGTTTGACGGCCTGATCAGAATAAAACCAAAACAACGAATATCCTGAGTTACAATTTCTGTAACTTTCTCTATAATAAATAGGTTTTAGTAATAATTACTACTGCACCATAGGCGTGCGTTCGTTCTCAAGCATTGTTGGACAATGTTAATATAATTATGTCAACATTTTTATTTATTTAAAATAACCACTTTGATAACGTTAAATGTTATTTTGAATTTAAGGAAATTATCATTTTTTAACATAAGGTGAGAAATTTATAAACGCACAATAAGTTTTCAACTCTAATAATACTAGCATACAAAATAATTTCCTTTTATTACTGAAAGGCAAAATTATTTATTATCGGGATATAACTTTTTTTTTGCATATTTCAAAGCATTACCGCTAGGTGCTTATCCTTAATATCCCTATATAAGCGTTTATTTGTTGACATATATAATACAAATTATGACCATCTCATAATAAAAGCAAATCTGGCCGACTAGAAGATCTATTCTTAATGACAACTAGATCGGGTTTAAGTCTTAAACCTACTTAATGAATCTGGCTGTGATTGTTTTTAAACTTCTTCTTCTTCAAGTGCCTTCTCCATTGCGGAGGTTGGCAATCATAATAGCTATTTTAATTTTTGAGGCAGTTGCTCTAAATAGTTGTTTTGAACTGCATCCAAACCATTCCCTGAGCTTTTTTAGACATGAAATTCGACGTCGTCCCACGCCTCTTCTGCCTCTCTAAACTTCACTAATTGGAATTCTGATTTAGAAACAATTGAAATTAAACTTAAGTAAAATTATATTAAAGACAGTCATGTCAAAAAACAAAGATCCTTAAAGATTTGGGCAATGGTGTATTTAGTAATTGTTTGCCTAAAACTTAATATTGATTATCGCCTAATAGTTAACGTACTTCCCTAAAAAGTTTTTCAGATTCCAAAGTAAAAGGCTGATTTTTACAGTAAAATTTTTATCAATAAAATGGTTGAACATAACATCAAAGAACGAAAATTGGCGAATAAAGCATCGATACTTAACCGGAAATTAGGAATATTTAAAAACTAGATATTTCGGGGAAATTTTGTTTTCATTGGATCTACTAAATAAATGATTAATTCTGGCAAGGTGTAATATAATTGTGTAATTACTGTAAATTTATATAAAATATTGTTGAAACAAAGTTTAAGGGATATACGAAAATTGTGACGAGTTCCTTTCTTGATTTGTGAGGAAGTTTTATGACATCAAACTGGCAAATTGTCTGTAAATTTCGCTCCTTGTGCAATACAGCTTTAATTAATGAGACCATGAGATATCATTTGTATGCATAACAATCTGATGAACTTCACTAGCCAAATTCAGAATTGTAAAGTTTAAGGCTCTGGACGGCTTGTTTAATATGTTATCAATATTTGGATTAGGAAATCTATCCTGTAAAGTTTTATTATTGAGTTCTCTATTATCCACCGCTATTCTTAATTTCTGTTCATTAACTGTATCTGATTTGTAAGGTACAATATATATTAAACTAGATCATGGAAGAAGTGTAATTTTTAGCCCTGGCTTCTGTTGGTAAGTAAATGTATCACATCACGAAGTTCGCATTACAAGACCGGGAATTTTGTAGCTTTAAATAAAAAAAAATATATCTTTGGTATTTTTTAAGACGACTTCGAAAGAAAGAAGTGAATGCTGGGTGAAACTTTACTATAGGAGGCTGTAAATAGCTGCAAACCAAGAGTTGTATCATAATTTTTTTGTTTAGCACCATTTATTATATAATTTAATTAAAATTTCCCTCTAAAAGCGCATTGTCTGCTGTTTCAGTAGAGAAACTTAGCAAGTTTCTTCGAAGTATTGCGGAAATTCTAGTACTGGCGAGAACCGATGTGTTCGAAACGGGTTCGCAGGTGTCAGTGCACTGTTATGAGAGAGGTTTCCATCTTTTCTTTTCAATCTTTATAATCTCGAATGGTGTTTTATCTTTAACCGTATTAGGACAGCGTACGTCGGCCCTTATGGCATAGGATTTTTTAAAGATTAATGAGAACTATATAATTTTTATAAGTAACGCTGATTATTAGGAGAATATAATTTATTTTTTCATAATTTTATTCAGATTTTTTTTTCGATTGCTTTTAAAAAGCATTTCCACTTGCTTTTAAAAAGTATTTCCAATTGGTGAATTTTAAAAACAACTGAATTTTAATTTAGACGCTAGAAACAGCTCAGCTAACAAACTAAGGTTGTTCAGATGATCTCAAACTCCCAATTATTTTTTCAACATCTTTAATGTTACGAAATGGAAGACGGCTGATATTTTTATGATTTTAGTAAAAAATGGACAAATGTAACATTAAAGATAATAAAGCATTGACAATTTAACCTTTGAAGCAGATACATTTCAATAAATCTCACAATGCCGAAATACGTTCAGTTTGAAAAAATGACTAATTATAGCGTAAATAATTACCGAAAGTACTAAATATTTATTGTTTTTAAAATACATAAAAATAGTCACATAATTATGGTCGCTTCATCCAATAACTTTAACAATTACCGTTAAGACACATTTATTATTGCGTTAGACAAGGCCACAGAAATCTTAAGGAATTCATAAATGATTTTCTTGTATAAATAGCCTCTAGTCATTAAACTTTGTTGTTCCATTTGAAAAAATAAATACAAATTGGTTTTGTAAAACAAACTAGTGATTCTGCATTATTGTTGTTTATACCGAATAAAATAAATTAGAAACGCCACATTCAATTAAATTGTTAATTAAATTTAAATTGAAAAATTTATTTGCATTAAAAAATATTCTTTTAATTGACCAATTTGAGTTCTATTAAAATAAAACGTATTCTGTTTATTTAATAAAATAATAAATTTTTGAAGTGACCACACTCACTTATTGTCGATAACAATGCTTTTTACTAGACGTTGTTTGTCTTTCGTGGTGAATTTTACCATGGCGAAATCAATTCGAACCATTTGCATTACACTTTGTATGTTAAATAAAATTTACTTCACACAAATATTGGATATATAAAATAAGGCCTATCAAGATGACTTTATATGTGGTAAAATAATTTTTTATAGACATACGCGTTTACTGAAAACCTTAATGACGTCGAAGATTATCCGCATTTTGGACTTACATCAACATCAACAATCATGTCGTTATGGTGCCTCTTGTCTGCAACGAAGCGTGTTGGACCAATCATTTGGAATATAAATGAAAAGAAAGAATTCTTGTAAACAGCTTCCATGTGTGTCTTGATTTTCGTCGATGTTAAGACTTCGTTAGATTATTACGTCTTAATATTCAATTGGTGCCACAATTTTGTTCTGCATTTTAGTTTGTATGGTATATGTTAAGACTTATTGCAACTTTATATACAAGAAAGTGTCAAGATTGGGCTGTTATTATTATTATATGAGGTTAAAAATACTACGAGAGTGGAAAAGACTTTGAACTATAACATACATGAAGCATGTATATATGGAATGAGGATTCCTTATTAACGTATACTATTAAAAAAAATAATAAATTGTTTTGAAATCTTTAGGAACATAGACAATTGTAAATTAAAACATCTTGTATTTGATTATAAGAATTTTTGTACTATTACAATATATTGACTCCTGATATTAATCATGGTTATGATAAAACCCAATATAACAATACAAATCCAATGCGATTTATTAGGGCTTTTTTTCTGACACCAAACTTATTGAATACTGAAAGCAGCCAACTTCAGAAAAGAATTAAAAATCATGGAAAGAATATTGACGGGATATTATTACTTGTAGTAGCATTTTCATAAGATTGTCATCACAAATCATGATGGGATACAAAGGGTCTATACCCTTATTATTCTAGTTTAAAGATCACCATTTTTACTTATTTAGTCATTCAGTCTGTCTTTTGGAATTTTTGACATTTTTATGCCAATTTTAGGTCGTTCTATAAATCCTCACAAAAAAAATTGATTTACCAGCTAGTAGGACGAAAACTAAAACAGACAATTTTTTTGGAATAAGCGAATTTTTTGTCTTTAGGAACTCTTTTTCCTCTCTATTTCACAAATCATCAATATAATTAATTACACTAGTCTTGTTTACGAAAAGTAAATTTATCAATTTAATTTGATACAGTTAAAGTTGTTAATGACAGGACAAAGCAATGTGGGGTTTTGTTAAATTAAATTTATGTTTTTGTGAAACTAGTTGAGAAACAATTGTATGGAAATGTCATAGGAAAATTGTTTGGGATGATGCAAATTTATTTAATATGAATACGATGTGTGAATACATATACTTAAGTATTATCATTTATAAAAGACTTCATAAATTGTACGGCTTTATGGTCGAGACATATACGTTATAATGAAAACCCCGGAAATTTCTAGTAGGTAAAGTGCAACCAATTATATGAACTATTCGCACAAGGAAAGTAATAGTACAAAAGGAACAATTTTCGTGGATGGTGAATAGCTGCAAATTTGCTTTAGTTGGTAAAGACGCCTTTAGCATTGATAAATCATATTGGCTCGTTTTGTATTAACATATATATATATATATATATATATATATATATATATATATATATATATATATATATATATATATATTTATTTATTTATTTATTTATTCATTGTATCAATAACTTTATAAAGCCAATTACAGATACAACTACACTTAATATACCAAGACTATAATCTAAATTAGAATCTAAATAAAAAAGCACTACAATTGCCTACATAACTCATTTCTCACTTGCCTTCTAAATATTTTACAACTTAGGTTAAAAATGGCAATGGCACCACAATACCAATTAAAATATGAACATAATCTTATTAATGGGGAATTTTTATACAGGTTAGTCCTAGGTATGGGTTGATATAAAATAAATTTCTGGATCTGGTGTTGCCTCGGCCTATTTTAAATGGAAGTTGTTCTAAACACTCTTTTTTATTAATAGTATTCCCAATCAATTTCAACAAAAACACAACATCCGCTTCAATACGCATGTGCTTTAAACTGGGAAAGTTGAATAAAGAACACAAAAGCTTCTGATCAGTTCCTCTTTGAGAGTATACCGAGAATGCCTTGTAATATAAAAACTTTAAAAATATTCTCTGAACCACCTTCAAGCTGTAAATTTGATTTTCATACTTATTATTACACAAGCATATTGAAGCTTAGTAAGCACCAATGACTTATACAAGGCAATCATTGTATTGATATTATTGAAACATTTACAGTTCCTAATAATAAAACCAAGAATTTTTACTGCATGTGCAGTTACACAAAATTCAACTTCGTATCAAAATAATCACCAAGATCCCAATGTAAATCTGTTCTTTTTAAGGACGTGTTATTTACACAATAACTAAAATAATTTATTTGCTTTTTACATGTAAAAAACGTTACTATACATTTATTTATATTTACATTTAAATCATGTTCTTTGCACCATCTCACAACCGCATTAAAATCTTCTTGGAGAACCCTCGCATCTGATTCATCTCTAATAGCACGAAAAATTTTATAATCATCCGTAAAGATAAGACCCTTGGCGAATTTTATAATCACATCTATGTTATTAATATCAAGTAAAAACAGAAGTGGCCCAAGATTTGAATCCTGAGGCACTTCTGAGGTGGGTACATAGCTTTGAGACTTATTCCCCTTAAGTTCAACAAAATAAAGTTCTATCATGCAAATAAGATATTAGTAATGAAATAATGTTGGGATCTACAGAAAAATCTTGGAAGGCAAGTACCATTTCACCCAAATTCACTCTATCACATGCCTTCTCTAAATCAATAAAAATTACATCAACCTGATATCCTTCTTGAATTGATTCCTGAACAAAATGAACAAAGTTTACTAAATTTGTAATGGTTGATCGGCGTGGCAAGAAACCATGTTATCGGTCTGAGATTCTACGTCTACAATCATTATATACTCTATTACAAAGAATTGTATCCAAAATTTTTGAGTAGTTTGAGACCGTACTATCCATTTTGAGGGATAAATACTTTGTATTTGTACTTTCGCTTCGGTAATTTTTAGAAAGCAAAATTTTCCATAGTTATTAAAAATTGTTTTATTAAACTGAATGCCGCCAATGTATATGGAACTAAAATATTCCCCAAAGACATTTACTAGGCTTTGAACATCACTATTTAAAAACATATTGTCGGGAATATCGGAAATATTTTTCTGAATATTTATAAAATCCTAAAAGGTTATATATATATATATATATATATATATATATATATATATATATATATATATATATATATATATATATAATAAAATGAGTTAACGTCTGTATAATTTTAAAAATATAAATAGAATATTTTAGGCTTTGCGGTCACTGACAGTCGGTGAAAATTATCCTCGTATTAAACTAAAACAATAGAGAGGCTCCTGGTTCTGACGACAGCACTGTTTCATCCTCATTGGAACTCATCAGGCCATTTCATTCGGTACAATCCATCATCTCGCGGCCATGCGCGCTATGTTTTAGCCGAGAAATCAGCAGACAAGACATGGACAGCGACATCTCGACGTGTCACTCACTAATACAAGAGCAATGCCCACTAAAAAGGTTGTATAAATAAGTGGCTCGTTTTACTTTAACTAGTAGATACCCACTACGACCGCATATACACACATGTGGTATTCAAAATTCTCTGAAATTGCAAACCTATTCCCATATGAGAATGGAACATCTAGTAAAGCGTATTTTACTCTGGAAAAATATTTTTAAGATGGTAGATGAAGCCCAGTGTTTCATTAAATAAAAAAAAAGTTGTGTGTCAAATTTTTCCCTATTATTACCGTTTTATAAAATATCTATAAAAAAATAAAACAAGGATAAATATGTCCTTATAAAATATTTTTCGTTAATCTTTAACAGAATCGCATAAAAAATACCAATAAATTACATTATATTAACAACATAATTATTGGTATATTATTACCTCTCATAACATAAGTGGTCCATTGTCACCAAGTAACATTTAACTGCAATTAAGAGACTTTACCCATTACTGTTCATCAGCCACTTCAGTATAAATTGAAGCTATTAGAAGGTGAATTGTAATTGCCTATATATTGGTAGTACAGTCCAATACATATTAAGTGGTAATTCGTTATATAATTGTATTTTTAAATTGACGTATTTGAAAATATTAATTGGTCACTCAAGTTTTTAAGGATAATGTAAAAACTGCATCGATTTTTCGTCATTCGACAGAAATATATGGGTAATAAAATGACCCTGTCGTGGAAAAAAATTTATGACCATACCCAGGCAATAAACAATGGTACATTTTATTTCAAGAATATGAAAAACCATTATTTGAATTTATTTTTAGGTACAAATAAATCTCTATAAAAGAATTGGCTGAGCTTACTACATTAATTGAAAGAGTGATAAAACAGAATAAAATAATTTCAGTCAGTTAAATTATATGATAATGCTATAAATAAGTGAGTTCTCATTTAATATATCAAGTAGAAAATGCCATTGGACGGCCGTCTGTCATCAAATCCATTCTGTCGCGAAGGTGTGAACTATACTATATTGTGGGCACACTCCCTTCAATACTCCTAACAGGTAAATCGATTGATGAACGAAGTTTGAAAGAATACCACTGAATTGGTGAATGTCATAATTCGCGGGGAAGGGGATAGGGTAGAGTTGTAAAAATTTCATGACCTAGATTTTATGTTTTATTTCGATTTTTTCCTCCAAAGCAGTAAGAATACCCCGTTGAAATCTCTTTTTTTTTGGTAGGCCGATGCCCTTTCAGGGGTGAGTTTTATTTTATAAAATTGGTAGATTATCCTGATATTATTTTCTGATTTTTTAAGGTTGTTTTGTTTTATAAATACCTGTATTATCTTGTCTTGCTGTGCTATTTTCTCATGGTTGATTTTTGGCCTTTTCCATTTCCCTTATGTAGTTGGGATTAACTAGTAGATCCAGAAGAAATTTTCATGGTCTTGTATTAGGGTGACTTTATAGTTTCAGTTCTTGTTTTATGTGGCAATCATTACTTGAATAAGCAGAATTTTTGTGATTAACGTGAAGTTCTCTCTCTCTCTTTGTCAGTCTCTGTCCATCCATTCCGGGATGTAGGTCTCTCTTAATTGTTTCCATCTTTCTTTATTCTTCGCCAATCTCATCCACTGTTTGCCCGCCACTGTCCTTATGTCGTCTACCCATCTTTTTTGAGGTCTTCCCGTGCTTCTTGTTGTCTCCCTCGGTCTCCATTCCAGGATTCTTCGTGTCCATCTGTTGTCCTCATATCGGGCTATGTGACCAGCCCATCGCCACTTCATCTTTGCAACCTCCTTTACGATGTCCTTGACTTTCGTTTTGCGTCTTATCTCGGTGTTTCTAATCCTGTCTCTTAGTGATATTCCAAGCATGTTTCTTTCCATCGCTCTTTGGACTGTTTCTAATTTTTTAGCGGACTTTTTGGTGAGGGACATGGTCTCTAATCCATACGTACACACCGGTAATATGCATGTGTCGTATACTTTTCTTTTTAGATTTATGGGGATTGAATTATTTTTCAGGATGTATGCAAGTTTACCGAAAGCGACCCATGTCAGCTGTGTTTTTCTTTTTATTTCAGCATACAGGTTTGATTTCCCTAGTCTGATGTCATGACCCAAGTATACATAGTGTTCGACGTTTTCTATCCTCTGGTTCTATATTGTTATGTTTGCCTGTTCGTGGCTCATTATTTTTGTTTTATTGTAGTTCATTTTAAGGCCTACAGATGCGGATACGTCATTTAGGTGTTGAGGTGAAGTTAGGTTTCAGTAACAACAAGCTTAAAAAGGGCAACGACTAACAATTAAGCTGTATCGATGGACAAGTGTGGATAACATTTATTAACATCAAAATCAACAAAAAGCAAAAATAAATGTGAGGCTAATTTGGTTTAGAGAAGCTCTAATACTATTCTAATCTACTACATATCGCATTAAATTCATTAAATATCAAAAAAAAATTTCCAGAATCAATATAGTTTTAGTTACATAGCAGAAATTCTTGTGCTTTATTAAAGCTTCCAACATATGGCTACTGGATAATTTTTTTTCTATTTTTAACCTTGCTAAAATGAATAGCGCCCTCTATTAGAATTTAAAAGATAGTTTTAATTATATCTACTAAGCTCGTGATCTTTTAGCCTAAACAAAAAATGAGCTTCTTATGCACTGTGGCACTTGATTGTCAACAATCGTTACCAAATGTAAAAGTCTCAATTTTTGTTTCGTGAACTGCAGAAGTGGTGTTAACAACAATCTATCATAATATGTCAGATGACTCGACGACATCATCATTTTAAATAACTAGTTTTTTTTTGGCTTATTTTCTACTCTTCTTGTTCTTCTTAGGCTTATTGTATCCATTATCTGATAAATATTTCCCTTAATTCACTACTGTTATGGTTTTCGGTCGTATATTTTTCTCATCTAGCTATAGCTCAGTTAATCTCTTTATGCCATTTGACCTCGTAGCCTCCATTCTATAATTGTAAGAGATACGTTGTCGTCCATATAATTTCAAAATAAAATGAAATATTCTCGGCTGTGCGGACGTGAATTTTTGATAAATATTACCCTCGTATTCAAAAGTGCGGAAAATTTCAAGACAATGGACATGCTACGGTTCTGGAAAATGATGACTCAGCTGTTTCGTCCTAATTTGAGACTAATCAGGCTATTGCATTCTGCATATTTCATCATCTCGTAGTCATGCCCTATATACTGTTTTTAAAGTGAAAAAACAGCAGACAGGATACAAATAGCGTCATCTCGATGGATTACTCAATAATACAAGTATAACACACATCAACAATGGTGTATAAAATCTTCATGCAGTGGCGCGACTGTAACATAAGATGAAAATATATCAATACTCAATACACGAAGTATGCTACCCAGAGGATAGGGGTCGTATCATTCAGCATCGGTAGCCAAACTAACCACCGGCTTTGGCAGTTCAACCAGCTATCGCACCAACAATCTCTCTCTGGGATCGCTGCGTGTTTTCTAAGTCAACAATTATAAAAAAAATTGAACTAATTTATCGTCGGTATAATTTTAAAATAAAATAGGGACTTCTCGGCTGTGCGGATGTAGATTGATGGTAAATAATATACTCTTATTAAAAACTGCAGAGAACTCTAAGACAATAAAAAAGCTGCGGATCGAAAAAATGACGATAGGACTGTTTTGTCCTCATTTGGGATTCATCAGGGTATTTCATTCGGTATAATCCATCACATCCCTGTCGTACTCTATATACTGTTTTTAAAATGAAAAGACAGAAATATATATATATATATATATATATATATATATATATATATATATATATATATATATATATATATATATATATATATATATATATATATATATATATATATATATTAGATATTGGTTTTATTCTGTATCGTTGTTTTTATTCTTATAATCCATAATCAGATTTTATCTTGTAAACTAGCGATAACTCTTACAAAAATAATCCGTATGGCCCTTCTTTCTATTAACCTTTATAATTTTCCATTGATAGAATTCGAAGGTTAATCCAAAGTCTTTTTTCAAATGACTCTATGGTCTGATGTTTAATTGATAGTTGGAAATAGATTTATGACAGCAATGTTTATTTATGTTAATGTAATGGTTATTTATCGTAAACGTCGACATTTTGGTATATAATTTATTTAATAAAACAAAATAAATTTCAATAAAATATATATTTTGCTTTATCATGATATAAATAAATAATTTTCAGTAATGAGACAAAACTACATCTAATAAAAATGCTGGTGGGTTAAGTTTTTACATCAAAAATAAATGCTAATCTACATTTCATAATATTTAATTTCCCGACAGATGATAACTGATATTCATAGAGAAGTTGGGCCAATTTTTCAAAAGCCCGAAATAGGAAATACTGCAAGTTTCAACCTCCTAACTCTATTTTTGGGAGTTTAGTGAGTATTTTAAATTTTATGAATATTTTTTCAAACATCACCACGAATTTATCTACTCAAAATAAAAATTCTAAAATCGCATTATCTAAATTTATAAATAATTGCTATAAAGGTCTTGAATGAACCGAGTTGTGTCTTCTTCTTCTTCTTCTTCTAGGTAGAACCAAGTTCTGTTATCTATACAATGCCTCATCGATCCTCGTTTGAGGTCGAAATCCAGCTGTCTCTCCATCTTTTGGGGGGCCGTCCAGGCGGCCGTTTGGTGTTTGGTTTCTCTCTCATCACGGTTTTTGCTAGTCTGTCATCGTCCATTCGTTCCACGTGATCTCTCCACTGCCTACGACGCTCTCGAACCCACTTCACAACATCCCCCACTCCGCTGTCCTCGCGTATTTTTGCGTATCTTATTCTATCTCTTAAACTTGTTCCCGTGATCATTCTCAGCGTTTTCATTTCTGTGGTTCTCATAATTTGTTTTGTCTTTGTGGTTTCATTTCTTGTTTCGGCGCCGTAGGTCAGTATCGGTCTTACACAGACCTTGTAAATTTTTGCTTTGCTCTCAACCGTCATATGTTTATTTTTCCAGATTATGTCTCTTAGTTGGCCTGATATCATGGCTGCTTTGTTGGCTTGTGTGCGTACTTCTTCCGTTACTGCCCTGTTACTTGTTATATGTGCTCCTAGGTATTTAAACTTCTAAACCTGTTCGATATGTTTGTCATCAACCATTAGTTTGCATCTTACCGGTTCTTTTGCTATTACCATTGCTTTGGTTTTCTCCACAGATATCCTCATATTATACTGTTTGGCTGTTCGATTGAGATGGAAAAGCATTCTTTGTAAGTTGTCCTCGTTATCTTCTGTCAAGGCAACATCGTCTGCAAAGCATATAATCTGAACGGTGTTGTATCCCATTGGGTACCCAATATTTGTGCTTTTTACCTCATCAATGATTTCGTCCATGATGACATTGAAAAGTATTGGACTTAGGCTATCAACCTGTCTTATTCCTATGGATAGTGGGATTTCCTCTGTTAGAGTGATATTTGTTTTAATTACCATGGTGTTTTTGGAATTCAGTTCGTATATTGTGCGTATGATTGCTTCGTCTACTTGTTTTCTTCGCAGTAATTCTGTTATGTGTTCCAGTTTGACTCGGTCGAACGCTTGTGTAAAGTCCACAAAACAAATGAACAGCGGTTTATCGTATTCGATAGATTTTTCAACCAGCTGTCTGATAATAAATATACCGTCGATAGTAGAGCGGTTATTACGGAAGCCCTGCTGTTCTTCGCACGCCCCTTACTTGTCTACGATCCGTTGTGACAGTATTTTGGTTAACAATTTGGCTGAACTATTCAGTAGGCTGATTCCCCTGTAGTTTTCGGGTTGTTACTTTAATCCTCTTTTGTGGATCGGAATTGTGATGCTTTTCCGCCATTCGTTGGGTACTGACGTTGTGCGGAGTATTTTTTGAAATAGAACAGTGAGCTCTGTGACAAGGCTGGGGCCTCCGTACTTTGGCATCTCATTCGTAATTTGGTCGGTACTAGGTGAGAGTTATGAGAGATACCGAGTTATGTGATTTATGCTATTCATTATTTAATAATTTGATTTTATCTAGAACGCCACGGCATATCCGCATAGAAAGATCAACATTCAGGGTGTTCAGGAAACCTTTCGCAAGAGTCTATCTATTCACTTCACTGTTCCACTGCTAAAAAGTTATAACTTTTGTGAATAGAAATTTGCAGACCAAATATAAAAAGGATTATCTGGATATGTTGAATCATTTTATATAATGCATTTCTTTCAATGCAGATGATAGGGTTTTACGTGGTAAATATTTGAACCCTTGTGTGTGGTAGAATTGGGGTCTGTACACTGCAACCTGATAGGCCTATTTTGCCCCCTTACTTCTGCCAAGTCATAAGACATATCTTATCGGCAAAAGAAGGTCTTATAGTCCTATTTCCCTCAGGAACCTTAGGATATTGGACGGCTTCAAGGTGGGTAGCTCCCCGTCTTCTATTTGGTGTGCTCCCAAGAACTGCATCCTAGAGTTTTCTACAGCACTGCACAAGAAGAGAGGTTTCGTCCTCCTCTCTGCAAAATCTGCACTCTCCTCCTTCTACCAATCCGAGTTTCTTGAGGTGTCCCTTCAGATGGCAATGCCCAGTCAGGATTTCTGTTAGAATGCTCAGTTGATTCTTCCTTAGGCTTATGGATTCCTTGAATCTCTTCTGGTCATAGTTCTCAAGAAGTATCTTCGCTTGTCTCAATCCTTGCATCTCCTGCTTTCTTCTTCTATTTTTAGTGTTTCCAGCATTACCTTGCTACTGATTTCACAGAAAGGCTCTGACCTCGGAAATGGTGTCTCAGCCCCGTTTCTCGCGAACCTGTCTACTATTTCATTTCTCTCAACTCCGTTATGTCCCGGTACCGACATGAGGGAGACCTTATTATTCTTACTCAATTCATTTAATTCCTCTAGGCATTCCCAGACCATCTTGGAGCTGATTACTTTAGAATTCAACTCACTGTAGCTGCTTGACTATCCGACATGATGATAATCTCTTGGCTGCGATAGAATTTCTGTCTGGAAAATGCTTGGCGACTTACCCAAGCTTTCGTAGTGTCTGGTTCCGGGTCCATATACTCCTACTCCAGTTCTCTCCGTTGTTTTGCAACCATCTGTATAACATTTAATGGATTTCTTGTTGAATTTTTCAATAACGTTTCTGTCTTAATCGCTTTTGTGCTAAAGTTTCTCACAGAGTTGAATTTCTTTTTCATTTCATCTTGGGGCATGTTCCAGATTTGTTGATTTCTAGATTAGATTTAAATCCTTACTAGTCGCATGTATCCATATGTTTCTATTTTGTTAGCAATGAAAGTTATTAAAATAGAGTATGTAATTGTTCTTTTTAAAATTATTTATTTAATCGTAATTTTGGATCGTGTTAAAAGTTTAGATAACGATCCAAGTACCTTTTCCAAGCATATTAATATCGATTACGTAGTAGTGTCATTCTAGAAAGCTGAACTGCTTGTTTTCTGGACTTTTTCTTTCCACGCATGCAATAGAAATTTTAATTTGTCCAGTTATGGTTTTTGTTTTGATATTAATACCATTCCCATATTTCTAACAGACATTTTCAACTAGATTATTAATCTCAAAACGTAAATATTCTTAAGGCTTTTATGAAATCCTTAGCATAGTTTTAAAAGTTTATATATTTTCCGTCAGCAAATTATTGCTCATAGATATATTGGGGAATGCTGGTGTAGATGGCAAGGAGGGCAGTGGTTCGAATTAATGGCAAGCTTACCAAAGAATGTCAAATTCAACGAGGCGTTAGACAGTAAGCCTTACATAATAAAGTATTTGGAATTAAAATCAACGGCGAGCTAATAAACACGATTCGTTATGTCGATGATACGACCGTCATAAGTGATAGCCTTCAGGGTCTACAATAACTCTTAGATTCTGTCAATAGGGTTGGGAAAGAAATGAGACTCAACATAAATGTTGCTAAAACTAAATTTATGGTTTTCACTCGCTTACCATATCCAGACCCTTGACTACTAATAAATAGACAAATCGTTGAAAGTTTTCCACTTCAAGTACCTTGGATGTTATATTACTGAACAGCTTGACCCAGATAAAAAAAGTTAAATGCAGAATCGAATCAGCCCACACAGCTTTTCTAAAAATGAGATCGCTTGTATACAATGACAATCTAAATTTAAAACTTCGCCAAAGATGGTTAAATGTTAGATATGGTCAGTGTTGTTCTATGGATCGGAGTTTTGGACATTGAAGGCTGCCACGATCAACCGTTTAGATGTATTTGAGATGTGGTTGCATAGGCGAATACTTCGAATACCCTGAGTAGCTGTGCAGACTAATATGGCAGTTTTAGATCGAACAGAACTCACTCGTAAATTGCTGACATCCGTAAAGTGCAGAAAACTAGCATATCATGGCCATGTTTTCAGAGGGGATCGGTACAGAATTCTGCAACTGATAATAAAGGGTAAGATCGAGGGCCATAGGGGTGTTGGAAGGAAGTATCTCTTGGCTTAGGAACATTCCAGGCTGGACAGGAATACACAGTGCTAAACAGCTATTTAGAATAGCATAGAACCGTGATCAACTTGCCATTGTAATTGCCAACGTTAGGGGGATCTAACACGGCACAGGAAGAAGAAAAACACACTATTGCATTATGTTTACGAGGGTACATTTGTTCAGTCAACAATGCCTTTTTATAAATATATATCACATCAGATCAATCGGCAGTTATGTCAATTATTACACAATATTTACGTCGCAATATTTTAATACATGTGTTCAACAATATCGATGCTAAAAAACATACTTAAACTACTAATTACTACGAAACGCAAAATAATATGTTCCGTTGTATCTTTTCTAAACATAGCGTGCTATCTTGATTATATTTTGTAGCTAACTTACGGAATAATAACAAAGATCTCGCAAAGATAACCCCTTGGCATGTCTGACGGAGATCTACATTTAATGTTGTGATTACGTGTAAAACTACATTTAAAATAGAACGTGGATTTGCTTGGTCATTTGCTAAATGAAATGCGGTTATTTAAGTGCAAAACGAATAAATCGATGCATATACAAGGTGGAGTATAAACATAATTTTAATTATTTTTAACTTATGTTTTCTATTTGATTTAATATATTAGCATGGGCCAAAAAAGTTAAGCTCATGTTTCGATATTATTGTAACGAAGGACTAAAATAACTTTTTGACACGCACTTGTATTACAAATAATATTTCGATGCGATGAGTCACCTTAATTTTAATGTTCTCAACTTTTATGCTAGTATATTTCTTGTTATTTCTAGGAGGTATAGAAATAGAGATTGGATATGAGTTTTAAGATAGTTGTATAGTTGTATTTCAATAGTGACGATGTTAAAAAGTAATAATTCGATAGTTGTGATTTAGCTGTGTTAAGCAGTAATTAATATAGTGTGAAAGTACGTTAGCGAAAAGTGTTGTGTTTTATTGTGCGGATCCGGTGAACGATTATAAAGAGATGAAATCGTACTACTGAAGTGGTTCTATACTGTGACAACATTTCATCGTAAAGTTCTGCAAATGATATACTTTGGAAGCGTAAGGCCGGTAAGCCTACAATCTCCTGCTATGAAATATTAATTTGTAGCTATTTTAAAATCCTATAAATAATTAAGACAAAGGCTCCTTGGAAGTATGGTCGTTCCTCTTGGTTTCTTTTAGATTTAGTACCAAAGAACTAGAGGTTATTTAGGGCTTACCACTATCAAAACTCAGGACTTCAGGACTCGGGTAGGGCTGCTATCTAGCTGGTCAAATCTCGCCTCTTGTATTGAAGATCTCATAAAAGTTTTTATAAATTTTTATAAATTAAATAAAACAAGTTTCTCAAAACACTTAAATCTACTAACAAAATAAGTAGAAAATAAAGTTATTTACAATGAAAAACCTATAGTTAATAAGGTATAATAATATCAAAATACTAAAATAATTGCTTTTGATTGTCGTTCTATTAAGAAGAACATATAAGAAACCCAATTTAGAAGATAAAACTTATAAATAGCTTTTTAAAATATGAATTGAGAAAAGATTAAAAACACGAAAATTAGCTATTCAAATTGTTTAAGCAAATGGTACTTTACCAAGAGAAATAAAAGAGGATAATCCCTTAAATTCCCAGAAACAGGTGAAAAAATAAAACAAAACAAAACCTTCATTAGCAGCGGTTGAACACGACACGTACTTTTCTAAGAAACTATTCTCAAAACCGACTACCGGCTCTAATGAATCACAGATTGTAACTATCGATTAATAATTTGTGGAGACAAAACCTAACTTTACAACCCTCGGAAGCATCCCCAGTTTAGTTGTGCAGGTACCGCCTTGCGTTCGGAAACTGAATGTACTTTCGCGATGCACCCCCCCCCCTGCGAAGAATCGTTTACGTTTCCTAGCATCGGAAGGTTTCAGCTCCCCTTTCATAGACCTTTCATAGATGGTTTGGTCATCCATGTGTCGAATTTTTAATATTTAATTAGATCTGAGCTTAATCTAATAATTATTTTATACAAATGTAAATTGTAACTGTTCTATGCTTAAAGTAAAAGTTCGAGTCGTGTCCATGAAATAAACCTTTTCGTTTTAGCCATTTCCACATTTTTTTGTTCTTATTTTCGCCAAATAGAGGAAAAAATGAGCAACAAACGTTAGGTTTGTACATAATAACAAATAATAATGTTGCATTTCAGTGATTTTATTTAAATATTTTTTTTTCTTATGATGGGAAAATTTGCTCAGTTTAAGAAAAAGAAAGCTCTCCTACGGGTCGCTCACATATTGGATATATATTTAGCGCTTAACCTTATAGCCCTAATGAAGTGGATGATGAGAATATTAAGTCTCTGTGAAAGATTTATATTAAAATCTTCAAGAAGGTAGAACCGTTTAGATATTACGTCACATCTTTTTTTTTTTTTTTAAATGAACTATCCCAAAAGTAATAAAACTAAGTTTAAGTTTAAGTATGTTAACGGATTTATATTTCCCTAATATATCACTATTTTTAGATAGACATAAAATATACATTGCAACGGTCCAAATCCATATATAGAGTGGCTCAAGTAAACTCCTCAATTTAAAAATTTATTTAAAGATAATAAATGTTATATATATATATATATATATATATATATATATATATATATATATATATATATATATATATATATATATATATCCGGTTTCATAGCGTTCTACGCCTTCCGGTTCCCAGTCTCCATTGTTTTCGGTCTTCCGAATCCTTCGGAAGGTAACTTTTGGTCTTCCTCTTTTTATTTTTTCATTTAGTGTCCATTTTAGGATATGCTTTGGTAGAAGTGCGTCCGCCAATCTCTCCACATGTCCATACCATACCAGCTGACGTTGTTCGATTTCATCGAGAATAGTTTTCTTTACGCCCATAATATCTCTAATTCTCTCGTTGGTTATCCGTTCGATCCTTGACTTTCCGGCAGATCTTCGCCAAAAGTCCATTTCAAGAGCCAGCAGTTCTAAAGTTTTATTTATCTGCCATGTTTTACATCCATACAATAAAACGCTTTTAAATTGTGCATTGTATAAAAGATGTTTTCTTTCCTTGGAGATGTTTGTTGACCAATAGTGAGTTTAGGCATCCGATTTTTTTTTCGCTTTAGTTATTCGCTTCAATATTTCTTCTTCAGTTCATCCACTTTTATTGATCTTTGTTCCAAGATAGGTATAATCAGAACAAGATTTCACTATAACATTGTCATTGCCCATGAATGTTAAATAATTAAAAATCATAACTAACTTTTGCTCCCTTACAATACGGATCTATAACAGGTGTTAAAAAATAGAATGACTGAATTGCAAATCATTCCCTAACAACAAAAGCATCGATAACGCTTGTTCCATATATTAGTAGGCTTACAAGGTTTAAGGTTTTGAAGAAATTTATAAATACATTTTTAAAAGTTGAAAATAATTATTCTTGTGTTTAGACCGTGTCAAATAAGAATTATTATGCGACGTTTCGTCTACGATTGCACGAGGCATATTTAGGGATCTTTATTCCAAGAAATTAGAACACTGAGTGACTATCGAGGATCAACAGCCCGGTATTTCTTCCCGACTGGTGATGTAGGCTATAACCTGCATCTCTATTAATATTATTTGGATATTTACAAATTTCGATTGATTCTCTAATTTTACGTTTAAAGGAATCAGACACTGATGCCTAGCACCTTAGTTTCTTTTACATTAAAAGTGTGACCTGAACAATGCTGGTGTTCAGCTACTGCAGATTGCACAATTTGTTTTTTAATGAATCTTTCATGTTTTTTAAGCCAGTGGAGATAGACCGCACTGTTTCACTCACATATACTTTACCACAAGAGCAAGGGATCTTACAAACGTCTTCTGTTTGTCCTTTGGTAACTTTAAATATTATCCAATTTACTTACATTTGTTAAAAATTGTCTGAATGTTTGATTTTCGGAGCAATTTGGAAAGCTTGTCGGTGGTTGCGTGTATATAAGTCTAGACAACACTGTCCATAGGTGGTATAATTATGACGTTTTCTTGAGCAGTTGGATTTTTATATCTATTAATAGAACGTCTGATATCTCCAGCGTAATATCCGTTGCCTCTCAGAGCATTAGTCAGCTTTAAAGTCTTTGATTTCAGTGATTGTTCGTCATATATTGAAAGAGCTCTATGTATCAAAGAGTTAATGACTTTAATGATTTTTTTTGAGAAGAATGATGGTGTGACGTTGCATTGAGATATCGATTTGTATGTGTTGGTTTTCTGTACACCGAATATCCTAATGTGTGATTATCTTTCCTTTGTACTAGTACAACGAGAAAGGGAAGGGTACCCGTTGATTCAGTTCCCATAGTGAATTTTATGCTAGGGTGTTTTTGGTTTAGATGATCCAGGAAATTATGGAGGTTATCTGCGCCATGCGGCCAAACTACAAACGTATCATCTACGTATTTGCATCAAAATTCAGGTTTTAGAGGAACAGAAGACAAGGCAGTTTCATCGAAAGCTTCTATGAAGATGTTCGCTATCACAGGTGACAGCGGAGATCTCATGGCCACTCCCAAAGTCTGTTGGTAGAAAGTTCCTTAAAATGTAAAATAAGTGAAAATCAGACATGCTTTAATTAATTCTAATAGGATGGAATCCATGTTGTTGTTTCTTAATATGTCTGATATTATGGAAACTGAATCATCTATAATAACATTTCTGTGCAGGGATTCTATTTCAGAACTGACCAATATGTCTCCGGGCTCTAAATGGGTTTTTTTTTAATCTTCGGACAAAGTGTACAGATATTTGAACAAAGGATTCGGTTTCTCCTGTAAAGGGATGTAAAGGCTTGGCCAGATATTTATCTATTTTGTAGGTTGATGAGTCTTACATACACGAAACCATCGATAAGATTGCTAGATTGCTTTCAAAATCAAGCATTTAGGCAATTTTGCAGACATATCAGTTAGACATAGTTAGACAATTTTTAAAATCTCTAAAGGACGCATATTAATTAAAGACACAACAGCCTCTTGGGCTTTTTAGTGTCTATATTGAGATTTGTATATTATGTATTTAAATCTGATTTATAAGTCCAGTCGTTTCTCGAAATTTGGCCATGTTTGAAGCGTTTGAGTAAGCTAGTTTATTTTGTAATGATCCTGTCAAGTTTAATGTTGTAAGGATAGGTTCGTATTGTGAACAGAAACAGAGAATATGTTTAATAGTCAGTGTTGTAGAACATCTCTGGCATATAGGTGGATCAGTTTTCTCTATGAGGTAACCATGTGTTAGTTTCGAATGGCCAATTCTCATCCTTATCATGAGGTTTAGATGTTTTCTGATAACCTGTGAGATATCATCTTTGCCGTAAAATACCTCCATGACCTCATGCAGCATATTTTCTTCCTCTAGTAAGTCCCACTCAAGCTGTATTGTGTATTTAATTAATTTGTCCGTAAAATTATTTATGTCACATAGTGAAAAAATGTAGTTCAAAGTTAGATTATTTGAGTTACATGCTTGTTTGGTCAGTAAATCTGCCTTCTCATTGCCCGCTATTCCAACATGGCTAGGTATCCATATAAAAGATACTCTTTTGTTTTGAATTAAAGTGCGTTCAATATTATATAGTATTAAGCTAAGTAGAGGTGATCTTGGTTGTTTAGAATTAATGAGATTGAGGGAGCTGAGAGATTCCGATGCTATCAGCCAGTTTGATAGGTTGTTGGTAAGGATCAAAGCGGTGGATCTATGTATAACAAAGGGTTGTGCAGACATTATGTTTGTGGAATTATGGAGTGAAAATGATTTTAACTTTATTTGGCAATAAAATGCCGCTCTAGTGCTTTGTGATGTTTTCGATCCATCCGTATAAAAAATTGTACAATCTGCAGTAGCTGAACACCAGCATTGCTCAGGTCACACATTTAATGTAAAAAAAAAACTAAGGTGCTCTAGCATCAGTGTCTGGTTCTTTAAACGTAAAATTAGAGAATCAATCAAAATTTGTAAATATTCAAATAATATTAATAAAGATACAGGTTACAGTCTACATTACACGTGGAAATCAATTGTAACGCTGGATCACGGTTCGCTGAGCACCAGTTGGGTATAAATACCGGACTGTTGCTCCTCGATAGTCATTCAGTGTTCTAATCTCGTGAAGTAAAGATCCCTGAAGATGCCGTCGGATAATAATTCCAATATGACACGGTCTAAACCCAAGAACCATGATTTTCAACTTGACCAGTGCCGTGAAAGCTTTCATTCTCTACATTTTTTAAAATTTTCTTTAATATTTCTGAAATCATACCAAAACTAATACAATTTTGCCAACTTATAGCAAATAGTCACTTTTAATTTTACCAATTGTGCTCTTAACATTTAACACCCTTTACACAAACTGCAAAGTTCACATTTTTGCCTATCAATCAACTTTTAAATATAAAATATAATCGCTACCTAGCGAATAACGCCAAATTTCATTCCCTACAATTTTAAATATTCTATTAAATTTTTAATGCCTTTACAGTCAGGTAGGTTTCACAAATACCCTCAACATATTCATTTTACGAACTTATTCGTGTTTCAGTGAATATGAAATTTTTATATTTCAGTAAATTTTTATTAAGTTTGAAGATTATAATAATGTGCAGTGCAACCATAAAAGTAGAATTATTTTTAGAATTCGGTTATAACATTTTTATTTCCTGAAAATAGATTATACAAAATTCTATGAGACCATAATTTTTCATTAAGGGTTTATTATCTTGAAAAATCTTTTTATCTAATGATATTATTTAGAATATTGCATTTCCTTGTTTTAGAGTTCGGTATCTCAAAAATAATTTCAAAATCCTTATAGGATCACTAAGTGTCTGTATGTCTGTTATAGTCCTGTTTTAAAAGACGTTTACTAAAGAATGCTTAAATCTAGTATACAGGCTGTCCGAGAAAATGGGGAAATTTCCCGGATATGAAAAAACACGTGAAAGGAATACAAGTTCATGTAAACTTTTTTCGTATAGGCCTTTTTTTCGGAGATATAGCCTGCCAAAGAGCTGCAATGGAATGAAGTTTTTTACACATAGTTATTCAACCACCAGGTATATTTAGTTTTTTTTTAATGTGAGGTATACCAGGTAAGACCCTTTAAATTACTATCCAAGAAACTGTGGTGAATTACTCACAGCTGCAGGTACGGACTAGCTGTGACATTTATGACTTCATTTTTTAGGCCCGCTATGATAAGAAATTTAAACGTTTTTTAAATACTTTTACTGTCGACTCAAAATTAAGTTCATTCATATCGCTAATCCTAACCGTTTTTGAAGAAACGTCATGTATTTGGCGTACTTCGATAAAAAGATAAATCTTTGTTTCTATCAAATGTTCAACCTTCAACTGTACGATAAAAAAAATCGATCCAAAATTAGAGTTTACCTCTTTAGTTAAAAACGTCTAATTCTGTGAATTGCAGATCGAATTAGGTTCGCAAAAAATATGCGTGTTGCTAAATATCCTGCATCTTACAACTTGTCGACTTTCACATATTGATTCTTTACTTGGATATGAATTTGCTAATTTTTGGATTTCGTGGGTAAATTAATTGTGAAATAATTCGAAATATGGAATACACCTTTATTGATGTATCTGATGTATGATCTTACATCCTGCAATGCGTTGGAAGCCAGGAGGTTATATCATAACAGATATCCTACCCGTAGTCTTCTAAATCAGAAAACATTTCAACGAGTTGACCAACATCTAAGGGAGAATGAATGAATGAATTTTGTATTTATTTTTTTATTTATCAATTTGTTTACATAACCAGTAAAATTATTACATCCACACAGTAATCCTACAATATCACAATAAACAATATTGCACCTAGATGCTGCAGCACCTGTATGTGCAAAAGAATGAATGAAAAAGGACTGTTGATACTAGATCATCAATTCCTAGGCCTCCATTTGGCTCTTTACATCCCATCCCAAGGTTTTAATAAAAGATTTCATATGGGTGCAATCTTTTTCGACACAAGTAAGGCTTTTGATAAGGTATGGCACGACGGGCTAATTGTAAAGATGATAAGATTGGGAACTCCAAGTTACATAGTCAGCTTAGTCTCAAGTTTTCTTGAAGGGAGAACATTCGCAGTGTCATCAGATGACGCTATGTCGGAAATAAAACACATCAGAGCTGGAGCGCCGCAGAAGTCACCCTAATCACCCACTCTATTTTATTTATATACAGACATTCCGACTGATAACTTCAGCAAATTATTTCTGTTTGCTGATTCTTAAACTACGTAGCCTTGAGACTTCAACGTCACATAAACAAACTAGAAAGATAGATGGCTGACAATCAGCTAACCACCTTAAATGTTCGCATTCCTTGGCGGGACAATGCACAGTACTTGGGGCTAGTCTTTGACTGAACACTAAATTGGTTATTAAATACGATCTACATTTTATCCAAGGCTAAAAGGTCATAGTTGACTCTATATTCGCTTCTGCATCGAAACAGCAAACTCAACTTGAGGAACAAGCAGACTATTTTCAAACTCTTCATATGATCTATTCTGTCTTTTGGTGCTCCGACCTGGATGACCACAGACAGATCCAGATTCAGGCGAATAGAGAGCTTTCAAAATAAATTCTTAAAATGATCTGTGGAGCCCTATACTTTGTGAGGAGCACAATAATACGCAGAGATCTCCAATGTGATACTTTTACTACCTTTATTCCTGAAACCATAACCAAATACATGGATCGTGCTACTCATTCTACAAACCAGCTCAGTACATAGGCTTATAACTTCGCCAGGAGACCACTGCAACGCTATCGCTACGTCAGAGATTGGCTACTTGACCATTAAGCTGGGTCCTTTTTCTTTTCAAAATTAGCTGACCTAAAAGCCCAATATAAGTTCTCAGACCCATACTGTTTAAAGTTCATAGTTATAGCATATGAGTCTATAGGTTGTACCTGACACAAAGAAGATCCGATATAAAGCCTATTAAGTTTGATCGCCCATGTATTATTAAACATATTAATTATTTAATTTTTAAATAGAAGGCAGCAAATTTG
Source organism: Diaprepes abbreviatus (assembly GCA_034092305.1). Classification (NCBI taxonomy): domain Eukaryota; kingdom Metazoa; phylum Arthropoda; class Insecta; order Coleoptera; family Curculionidae; genus Diaprepes; species Diaprepes abbreviatus. The sequence continues at coordinate 10,257,643 of JASJET010000200.1, forward strand.
AAATAGTAAACATTTTAATATAGTTTGTAAAGATTGTAATCAAAAAGACCCCATCAATATCCATTCACACGTGTATTCTGAGAGTTTAGAATTTTACACGCTTCAGGTCCTGTACTATTTCTTAATGTATTTCTAAGGATGCGAAAAGCGATTTTTAGTTAAAAAAAATGTATTTACATTTAAAACTGCAGAATATTGTTCAAGTAATCTATCTCTCCAATTATTTCACAATAGTTGACATAAATGGCAAAATGTTTTCTTGTGTCTGTAAATTTATCACCGTCAACAAAAGAACGTATAGCGTATACTTTTGTGGCTGAACGTCCTCTGAGAATCTTAATAAAAAAATATTATTTTACTAAAAATGGCATCGAAAAAACGAAAAACCAGTACGTCAAACTGCCCCAAAGAAACCCTCGATCTTGCTTGAAAATAAATGTATAAGAAAAGCAAGAATACATAGAGATATATAGCCGAGTCCAGTTTAAGGAAAAGACTCAAAAGAGACGACTTTAGGTAAATCATTTAACAAAAGTAAGAGATCTGAAGTTATAATGGCAGAGTAATAAAAAAGCAATTGGAAAACGAAGAAGAAAATAAAAGAAAAGTTGCAAAAAAGTCAGTCAATCGTTATAAAGATACGAAAAAAATGTCATCTTAAATCCAACGAAAAATTTAAAGAACAGCAAACTAGTGGTAAGATAGATATTTTCTGTATATTGATCTTGGATATACATTTGTATCAATACAATGCTATGTGTGCCTTAATATATGACGCGTATTTTGCGGTTTTTGTATGCACTTTTGAAAAACTGGTATGCCAAGTGTAGGGAAATCTTCGAATTAGCGAGATTAATACTATTAATTAATCTTCTTTTTGCTGATTAAATAGCACGAAGCGAAGTTTGTAAATAAAATTAGAATAACCATTTCTTGTACATTTTGGGTCGCTGAATTTGAATCCAGAATTGCTCCATCATATCAGGCTTTCTAAATATCCTATCCTAAAACTGCAAAAAACGCTATTTCGGTCTGAGGTTATGTATCATCCCGACACTTTTTTTCTCAAAAAACTATGAATAGCATCTTAAATTATAAGCCTTATTCTTTTAAATGCCGCTAAGTTTGCCCAGATATCCTTCTTTTTCTTCGAAATATTCAATTTTGAAAATTTGAAATTGCATGAATTTTTCAAGTTTTGAAACCCTGTCACGGTTCAATTTTTCGCTTAAGTTTACTATGGCTTAGTCAGTTAATTTAACCTTATTTTCGTAAACACCCTGTATGTTATGAGTAACATAGTATTTCCCAGGGATTTTTTGAAGAAAAGCATTTCATAAAGTACAGTTCTAATCAATTTTATTTTTCAAGTTGACGGTTAAGGCAGATTTCCATTTCAATTTTTATTTGCCAATTTATTTGAATTTTGAGATGGAAAGTCTTTTATTATCCTGGTAATTTTGTTCAGTTTTAGGAATACTGTACCTTTTGACTGGTTGGCAGTTATGTTCTTTTTACTGGGATAAACCTGGAGACAGAGATTTGGGGCAGCTTGGATGTGTCAACGAAGGAATTTTGTTAGACCTCAAAAACATCAGGGTCTACCGCACTGGTTATCTTATTACGTAATCCTCCCTACGGGTTAGAACATTGCTGTTGCCTAACCTACAGACAACCACCCTGCGGGTTTGAACTTCACAACTATCATTCAGCGGGAAATAAATAACTGGCAGACAAAGGCAAACTAGTTGTATTTAATTGCTTTTTCTATGTCTATTTAATCTAGTTTGATGTTATTTTATATTTGGTAAAATCTAGCTTACACTATAGTTGGATCTTTTGTTCGAAGATTTTTATTTTAAATATTAGAATTTTAAGTACAGATTTTTATTACAACTATCTACTTTGAGTTTTATTTAACCCACATGCTACTTGCGTTTGGTGTGTCTTTTGTTTTGTTGATAGCTAATTTTAAAGGGTAAAGTTGAAAGCTAGTTCCAGACAACATCGTGGAAGTTCTACATTCCACCTGGCTCTGATGCAGTGGCACCCTTAATTTCACACCCCTACTCTCCGGCATCGGGTTTAGTTTGGTATTCTTCAACAATACTCTAGTGATTAACTGTTCTACCCATTTTACCTTCCTTTTATTCAATTAAATTAAATCTTTCAATTTATTTGTGCCTCTCGCGCCTTTAAAAACCAGTGTAGCATCTCTTCACCATTCGTGACCGATAAGCTTTTAAGCTAAAATTATGTTAAACCATGGGTGTTTTAAGGCTTTTAAAGGAGATATTAATCTAAATTTATCATTAGTGTTGAAAAAAATTCTTTACACAAATTATTGAAAAATTCATTATTTTTTAAATAGATGCTTCCATTGAATTTTATAAAAATAAATATGTAGAATATGGTTTTGTGAAGTCTGGATATACATTCTTAATTATTTTCTAATGATCATTTGTGAGTTTCTAAATTGCAAAATTAACTGTTTATGATGTTGTGTACAACAAAATATATCGTAACACCGATAACGATTTCTTTAAATGTATTTATTTTTGTAAAATTCAGCGGAAGCATTTATTAAAAAATTATTAATTTTGCAATAATTTGTTCAAATAAATTTTTTAAACCAATTTATTTTGAAAACTAATAATAAATCTGAATTTAGCCTTAAAACATCCATGATTTATTGGCTGGAAATGCTTATCTGTAAGGTGAAGATTTCCAAAATTTGAAAAATTCATGCAATTTCAAATATCTCAAAGAAAAAAAAAGATATTTGAATAAATTCAACGGCATTTGAAAGGGTAATAACTACACTTTAAAATGCTATATATTTTTTTTTGAGAAAAAAACGTCGCATTGATATATATCCTCAAATATAACCCAAAATAGCGTTTTTTGCATTTTTTGGTTAGGTTATTTAAAAAAATGTGATGAAGCAATTCTGAGACTGAAGACCGAATTTAGCGTATGTATGTTAAAGACAGAATTAGTGCATATCTAAAAGTTCTCGTCAATAGCTGTTCAATCTAAGAGGTGAAGTGGATAGACTAAATCGATTTAAACCCTCAAACTTAACAACTAAATTGTAAATAATTCTGAGTTATTTAATTAACTTAAGACGTTAGCATTTATAAATTATATGGTTGCTCTGTAATACAGAAACTTCCACTGGTAATGTTCCCAATATGTCAGGTTTTAATTATCATTACGCACCGTTCCCTCTCAGAAGAACACATTGTTAAATAAATAATTTGAAGATAATATATATATATATATATATATATATATATATATATATATATATATATATATATATATATATATATATATATATATATATATGAAAGAACACAGTGTTTCTCTCCCACTGTCTAATAATTCATCTCGAAGTGTTATCAATAAAAATGTTACACATAAAACTTTTAGAGTTAAAATAGGGTATTTTATGGCAACTTTAGACAACTGAGAAATTTTAAATTAGAACTCTTATTTTAAACTCTAAAAATCGAAATTTTTAAAAAATACGTTCTGACATATGGTCAAGTAGGTAGTTAGTATCTCGTCTCTATTTCTGATTTTCTACCCCTCGCTTTTTTTATTGCAATGATTTCTTGTTTTCCATCTCTTCTCCTCAAACATTTCATATTATTGTTTTTCTAAATAACTTTCATTACTTCTTGTTCAAGATGTTTTTCTAAATCTTTGGGTACCATCAGTCTTACTTCGTTTCTAGTTTCTCGATATTCTTGTATAGCCAAATTTGTCCTCTCTATATGAAAATCTTATATTCTCTATTTTTAGTCCTATTCCTTGCGTTATTTTTCTGATTTGATTAAGAACCAATTTCGCACTTTTTAAGCCAGCTTTGGTAATTGATGATATAAGATTGCGGAAAGAGTTGTTTCCCACATTATTTTTATTTTCCTTTTATTACAATTTTTCTAAAAGTTTTCAATCATATTTGCCGTTTTTTTTTTTATAATTTTTCTGTATTAATGAAATTGATTTGTTTCTGGTAGTATTTATTTTTTTCAATCTTCATTAAAACTACATTTTTTGTAAGTATCTGATGATCGCTTTCTGTATGAAAAACTACGACTGCAGTATGGTGAATAATCGATATTATAAATGCAAAGTGATTTTTATTTGATTATCCATATCTATGTCCATGCCTATTATTTTTTTTTGTTAAAGTCTGTGTAGATTACGTACGGGTTTCGGTTTTCTAAATGAAACTTGCAAACATATTTCCTCTATAATCTGTGTTACCTAATCCATATAGTTTTAGTTTCCAGCGAAGGCTTTAAATCCTTCTGACATATCTAAAATGATATCTGTTAACAGGAGATCTAGGTCTTTGTTTCCTTATCCATTATATCACTTTGTCAGCTTTCAGGACGAGTATCTTTTTTTCGCAAGGACACGGCTATCTTAAGTCCGCATACTAATAATCCTACCATGAAATTAGAGTAAAACCGGTATTATTTATCATTCTTTAAACCATATTTTCAAAGTTCTTGAGAAGTATCAGCCTATACCTTACCACTGTGGTAGTAAAATTTTTAATGTACAGTAAAAAATTGCATTACTCAAATTGCGTGTCGCCTCAGACCGATAGCTGAAAGAGTATGCTGCTTAATAACATTTTGATAAGTCTTTATATTTTTTGTAATGGATCATATATAGATGAAATATATATACAGGGTTTGTAAAAAGTACGAAAGGTGTAATCACTTTTCGGAATATATTATCGAGTAAAATGTTATTGAATTAGTGGTTAAATTTAGTGTTTTTTTCTAAGGTTAATTTGTAAAAACCTTATTTCTGGTCCTAGATTCTGACAAAACTGAAAATTTTACATTTAAATATATGATCAAGGAAACGTATATAGATGATCTGATAGTCAAATGACTCATTGACACAAATATATAGAAATGTAAACTGGTTATTATGGAAAATTGCCCTTGAAAAGATTTTAAGGATATAAAGAGATAATTACGTGTTGGTCTGTGATCTGCCTAGATGTATGTTTTGGAGATCATCTGAATATCAACTTAAAATTTTTTAATTTCGGGTTCGGGTTAGTACTTTCTCGATCGGATTAAAGAGACCCCTAGGGTCGTAAAGATGTCATAATATTCTTAATGTAGGATCGATAATACCACTCTAGATTAAATAAAGGAAGCGACGTGCCAAAGGATTCCCGCATCTTTTGTGATTCAACATCACAATTATGATATTAGATCGGTTTTTGTCAAGTCTAAATGGTAGTTAACTCTGATTTGGCATTCTCTTTCCAATTCCTACTAGATTTTACTGATTTCATTGGTAATATATATCCTTATTTTGACTCTGTAAATTACGATTTACTTTATTTGATTCAGAGGGGTTAATACGATTCCTATGAGGTATATATTTGATCGTGAAGTATATTAATATTTTTTAATCCGCTGTCAAAAATAGAAGTTCGCCTGGAAAAATTTTAGCTGCTCTCCAAATGACCTCTAACTAAAAGTCAAAGGTCATCAAGTTTTTCCGATTCATACAACTTTCACTTCGTGATAATCACTTTCAATCATTTATTTGCGTCACTGCGTCATTTGACCTTCAATTGACCCCTGAAGGTTGCCTTGACCACATATCACAACGTAAAATTTCTTAATTTTTTCAAATCCGGAGTTAAAAAATAAGAATTTCAGTGTTATTCCAAGTTGTCTCGCTACTTCGAGAGGAGTTCCATACTCCAAAAGTGAGTACAAGATGCCTCAAAAGTGCGTCAATAGCGCACAATAATACAATCTCTGAAAAATTGTTCAAATGTTTTTCAGATATTGATTATAGACAAAAAAGTTTATTCACAAGGATTATAACTAACAAATTATAAGCAAAATTAGTCCAAGCCATAGATAAATATAGTGACCTAACAGAAAAAATAGGTTGAGTTGTTGGCTAAAACAGGTTTTTTCAATCTACAAGCAAAGGAACACATTTTGAAAAAAAAAATTAAAGTAAAACTTGTAGCGATTTTAAAAACCTATAACTTGAGCTTTTGTGCGATTATTGTTGTTAATTTGTTATTGCAAAAAGGTCAAAAAACCCTCAAAATTGGGCATTTTGTCATACCAATTATTTATTGCAAAATTAACTTTTTTTGTACTCTCTTGCTTTTAAAGGGAGGCCCGCGCCTTTCTAAACAAAATTATATTCCATAATAGTAAATCAGATCATTTGTTGCTGAGATATTGGTAATTGTTTATCCCGAGACTCAAAATGTTGATTGCAATAACTTTTTTTTGAGTAACTATTTTGACCTCCACAAAGGTTGAATCTCTTCATAAAGGCCTAAATTTTTATATCTTGTTAGGGGCAAATAAAAAAAAAATATTTTCAATATCTTAAATATTGCTTTAGAGAAAGGGGTGTTTTTTTTAAATAGCAGGAAAACTGAACTCACAGCTTCAAATCAGCAGCGCTTGAAAAAATTCGCCCTATTTCAACAACGAATAGACCAATTTCGTTTTTTTTTTTATCTGAGGTAGCTTGAAAAGTTATGAATATGGCACAACCCCTTTTCTAGAGCGTTATTTAAGGGGTTAAAAATTAATTTTTTCGTTTGCCCCTTACAAGACATGAAAATTTATTCCTTCACGAAGAGATTGCCTTTGTGGAGGTCAAAATGTCGACGCGAAAAAAAGTTATGACATCAACATTTTGCGTCTTGGGATAAACAAATATCAATATTTCAGCACCAAATTATCCGATTTACTATTATAAAATATCATTTTGTTCAGAATGACGAGGACTTCCCTTTAAAATCAACAAAGTGCAAAAAAGTTAATCATGCAATAAATAATGGATATGCAAAAAATTGCCGATTTTAAGGTTTTTTTGGCATTTTTGTAATAACAAAGTTATGAAATTGATCACAAAACAGCTCAAATTATAGGTTTTTAAAATTTCTACAACTTTATTTAAAACTTTTTTCACCAAAATGCGTTCTATGACTTGTAGATTCAAAAAATCTGTTTTAGCCAAATTTGATCCTCCCCTCTTCGCTCTAACCTATTTTTTGCTGTTACATTTTATGTAGGGTTTGTTCTTACATTGCCCCCAACATCCCTGGATAGGTCTCATCCATCTCGAAATTTACGTCTAATCATTTGTTACCAATAAAAATATTAACAATGAACTCAACCGAAAACAATTTAATCTTACATATGACTTTTGTTGATAATAAGAAGGCGATGGAGTCGATCGGAAAATTGACAATAATAAGAGAAAAACTGAGAATAGTATCAAAAACATGCGTCGATTTTCAAATTTTACTTTGACTTTGGGAAAATTAGTTTTGAAAATAAAGGAATAAATATCAATGGAGAATAATTAAGACATATGAAATATGGTGGTGACGTCGCTCAATTTTTTGATAATACAGCAGATCTGAAAATGTTGCTACTAGAAACAAATGATGCCACTAAGAGAATAGGATTACAGATGGATAAGTAAGACCAGAAAATCCGAATATCACGTTCGGGATTTGTCAAGATCGGTATTCATAACTTTATAGCCAACACGAAGTTGATTATTAGTCGCAGTGTCAATATCAGGTTTTCTCCATTTGGTCATGTTCTGGTAATTATGTTTAAAAGTCAGGACGTGTCGGTACCTCGTATTTTTATCGACGGTGTCAATTTCAGGAATTAAGATACGTGCACGGTCTTTATTGTCTGTAGAATGATTTGTTGTCAAAGACAACCTACTTTAAGAACCACGAGCTGCCTAGAAAATAGAATAGTCAACGTGGCCCCCGAGAGCTAAGTTCGATCGGAAAAAGGACAAGTTGACTCTAAAAGTGCAACTCGTAATGTCCTTAATTACGCCGCTGCCTTCTCGCTTTTATAATAGTGGTGACGTCACATTCTGAATTAGGGGAAGTACCGAATCAAACCGCCACCGGTTATTTTCTGGGTTTCCCCATTTCGGCAGAAGAATTGTAGTTTTAGCACTGTATACCGTATTATTTAGATTATTTTATTTAGGGAGTTTTGGGGCAATATTAAATCTAAAATTTAATATTTTGTTGTAAAATAAGCGTGTATTCACAACACCCCTCCTCTTAGACGTGATACTGCCTGAATTTTCTTTCAAAAAAGATTAATCAGGAAGATTGACGCTAAGTGATTTTTCGTTAATCCTTTAGCTAGAAAGGACATGATGGAATTATCACGTAAGAGCTTATTTTATCCAATCTTTTATGAAAAAGCTTTCACAACTTAATTCATCAATTTGGTCTATGTTTAAGATCCATATCTACAACGATTTTAAAGGTTCAGTTCTTAGAACCAAGAACTTGCGTCATCTGGGCAATTCTGTCCCGACTCTGCAATTTTATTTAATTTTGGGACCTCACCAAACTCCCCATTTCAGCAAAGTCCCTGCTCGGGCGCCATGTCGTATTAACAATATCCCTGGTGGTAGGGATATGTAGCTAGCGATCTATTTTCGACCACCGTAGTAAATGTATGGATGTTTCGTCCCGATACCGGTGGTGGACTCATCAGTGGGATCCACCGGTATCTTTCCCAGACATCCTTGTACTTTCCACAAACTTGGACCTCTATTTAAGTCCAGTTTTGCCGGAAAGCGGTGGTGAGATGTTATGTTCCACAACAAGGTCTTCAGATATGAACAGTTTAATCCTTTTTGTTAATATATCATTTGTATTAACATATAGAGACATGCGTGCTACAACAGTCATGGGTGCTATATTCTATTGAAATTGAACTATCAAATATTTATACTTTCCGGAATGTATTCTTTTTGCTTTTGACAGAATTTATGATTAAAATATGTATTTTTCGTGTATTTAAACGTATTTTTTTTTTTAAATTTTACGTTAGGTTCTTATTAGATATAATAATTTGGAAATAGTTTTATCGTTCGTTTGGCCGAAGATACTGTTTTAAGCTTAAAACTTCGTCATTCCGTCCGGATTAAGAACTGTTATAATACAAATTCTCAAACCATAAGAAAGTTCGTCGTGTTAACGTCGGATTTTAAAACTGGAAACGGCTTAAATGTAAATAAAACAAAAGTGGCCCGACAAATCCTAAGAGGTAAGCTCTAAATGTCTTTTGTTTATGTACTTTATGAGCTTGGGGCATTTTAACGATGAAAAGCCGAGAGGCGAAAAGTCGACAATAGAGGCGAAAATAGCACGAGTGTTAGCTTTGTATTTATTCTTGCGAAATAATTAGGTAAGAAGTCGTCAAGAACTACAATTATTTTTATTTAGTAAACAAATTTTCTGCTACATATCCGAAGAAACTTTTGCAAGGTGTAAAATTCGTGAGATAAACAATTTTAAACCTTATTAAATTAGGGCAGTTGAGCGGTTTTTGGCGGAATATACACAGTGTAAAAATTTAGGTTTCTCTTATACGTTTTTAATAAATAATTATTTGCAAAAATAGGTATCTGATTTTAAAACTAGTGTTAATAACTTTGGACAAATAAAGGGTGTTTTTTTTATAGAGGTATAGAAATTTAAGTTGGCAACACTTTTTTAACTGGCGGCCATTTTGTCAGCTATTAAGTGATTTATGTTTAGTTTGGTTTGGCATTTCAACATGAATAGACTGACGCCTGAACAACGCTTTCAAATTGTGCAAATTTATTTTGAAAATCATGGTTCTGTTCGAAATACGTATCGCGCACTACGTCCATTTTACGGTCAACATAATCGTCCATCAGAGCAATTAATTCGATTAACTATGGAACGTTTTCGCACCACATTTACTCTAAATGATAATACGCATCCACAGAGACGTCATACAGTGCATACAGAAGAAGTAATTGCTGCTGTAGAGCGTAGCGTAGAAGAAGACCCGAATCAGTCTATCCGCCATCGTGCACAGGAATTGGATATGTGTCCATTCACTTTATGGAAGATTTTGCGGAAAGATCTTGGTTTACGTGCTTACAAAATCCAACTCGTGCAAGAATTGAAGCCACACGATCACCTAGCAAGGCGTAGATTCGGTGAATGGGCCCAAAACAAGATTGCCGTTGATCCCGATTTTCATAAGCGAATTTTGTTTAGCGATGAAGCTCACTTTTGTTTGAATAGATACGTCAATAAACAAAACTGCCATATTTGGAGTGATGATAATCCTCAAGTGTATGTTGAGACACCGTTACATCCAGAAAAACTGACTGTTTGGTGTGCTTTATGGGCTGGTGGAATCATTGGTCCGTACTTCTTTAAAAACGATGCTGGTCAGAACGTTACAGTCAATGGTGACCGCTATAGAGCCATGATTACTGACTTTTTCGTTTATCAGTTGAACAACCATGATGTGCAGGAGCTGTGGTTTCAACAAGACGGCGCAACATGTCACACAGCTCGTGCCACAATTGATTTATTGAAGGAAACGTTTGGTCACCGCATAGTTTCACGTTACGGACCCGTGAATTGGCCTCCAAGATCGTGCGACTTAACGCCGCTAGACTATTTTCTGTGGGGATATGTGAAGTCGCTAGTCTATCCCGATAAGCCCGAAACGATTGATCACTTGGAGGACAACATTAACCGCGTTATTGCCGATATACGGCCACAAATGTTGGTAAAAGTCATCGAAAATTAGACCTCCAGATTAGATTACATCCGAGCCAGCCGTGGCGGTCATATGCCAGAAGTCATATTTAAATTATAATGCCAGAAGGTTATCTTTCGAATAAAGTAAATTTCATGTCAATTTAAAAAATTCATCTTTGTTTTATTCCATTTAAAAGTTCTATACCTCTATAAAAAACACCCTTTAGTTAATATAAATCCAGTATTGAATTAGAATCCAAAGCGCAAAACCGAGAAAGAGATTTATTATTTCTGCAAGAGACAACGAGATACCTGCTGAGCAAATGCACGATACTATGCTGCAAGAGTTGTATGGGTATCAGGATACAAGGGCATCCTAGGCAATAAAAAACAGACCAGCTTGTAAGACAAGGATCTACTACCATATTTATTTAACCGGAACCAATATTTGGCATCAATAAGGTTGCTTTTCATGGATCATTGTTCTGATGGGTAAACCATCAACACCAGACCTACTGGAACTATATTGCAGACCACAGGCACAATAAATTATTGCTAAGTAAACCGTTTGGAAAATTAAGCCGCGAAACTTTGCGTTTAAGCAAATTATATTAATGAAGGGATCGATAACTGGCCCCTGCAACTTAAGACAAAACCACATACAATGGGCATCTATAATGAAGATTCAACATGTAGGTTACGTGACATAGAGGACGAAACAGCCTCAAATATCAACTTACAAGGATCAATCAGTCCTGAAGACTTATACTCAGAAGACAAAGTAGTGAACAGGTAGCTAAACCTGATTAAGGCATTCAAACTGTTCATATAGAAATTGTTCGATAAAACTAGAAAGACTGAGATTAGGATGTGTCTTCTCCAATTATCAATTTTCATTCTTAGAACGCTTTGTCCTGTCAAAGTTTGTACATATCATTTCTCAGACATAAATATTTCGAAAATTATTTTATCTTTTATAGTGTTTCATATAAAATAATTTTACCATATTAAATTAAAACCAAAATAATATAATTTATATTGTACATAGCTTTTAAAAAGGCATACTTGATTTGTAAAACATTTTTGATTTAATTCTTAACAATATTTTTAAATTGTCTCATCGATAATGTATTATCCTATATGAACGAAAATATATTAAAATATTCTATGTATTAGTTTTGCGAAATAAAAACGCAGTTGTCTTTAAAATTTTTGATCACTATGCTGTATACCATATAATACTATTGCTAGGCTGAAAAGACTCTTTAGTAAAATATATGAGATTTTAACTATGTCGCTTTCTATGAAGACGAACTTTGAGCCCTCTGAAATGCCTTTTTCTTGTCCAAAAAACTATTTTTTAAGTTACTAATTATTTTTGACATAATTGAAAGCAGGCAAAATATATAAGTGTCAAAGAAATGCTCTTTCATCAAATATAATTCAAAATCCAAATTAATTTGCAAAATAAAATTCTCTTTGAATAGGCTTTTTTAAGAAAAGTCTCTAAGGCGTCGTTTTTGAATGATCGTCCTGAAGGTATAAGAAACTTATTAAAAACATATTTTATTTCTTTAAAAAAAGCACAATAACTTACTTTCCAATTTTATTTCCAAAGCAAATACACGATAGAGAAGTAAAGAAGTGATTTTAAGTCGATTTCAGTAATTTTTTACCTAATTTAAATTCAAAATAAATAATGTTATTTTTGTATAATGACTTATTAAAAATAATAATGATAAAATATTATAATCTACCTTAAAATACAGAATTTTATGTTATCATTTTCTGTTAGTATCTGGGTGTTGGTGTATTCGACACGTCAACCGATGCTCCTCCTCCTGGCCGGTAAATACCAACTTGATAGTGACAAATTTGAAAACTTGGCACGCAGAGCATATGATGTACAATAATATTTGGTTTTTTGGCAATGATCATAAGTGCACTTAGAGATATTGATAATAGAATGGGAAATTATATGTGTGACAAAAATTATGTTTCTGGTCTCATAGGAATCCAGAAGCACAAGAAACAATGAATAATTAATACATTTTATATCATTGATTTGAAGGTAAAGAGTAAACAAATAATGAAGTGATTTTCTTACAGATTATCTTAACCTCAAATATAATTGGATAAAATTTTAACTGTCCACAATAAAAAGGGTGCTGTTATAACAACTTACTATCCATAAATCCTTCCAACTGAGAATAAGAATTTACGTACAAATTCAACGAACAACACGTCTCAATATCAAAGAAGCCGTGAGAATTACACTGATTAGAGCAATGGAGGTAATCCTAAAACTCACTTCTGTTGAGATTTGTGTCAAAGCGGCTTTGATGACTATGATGTGTCTGTGCACTATAAGAGCTGAACTAAGTGTACCGGTGAGGTCCGACGTTGCTTGTGGGGACAAAGGCTGGATTTTCATCTGGCAGATGAAATTACCATATATAAATTGGTCTCAAAAAAGGATGGAACAATATGTGAATTTATTTTAAATTCTCTATCATCAATATTGGCTGGGCAATGTTTAAATATGCCAGTGTAACACAAATAGAGTTCACTGGCATTATCATAGCAGCAAACGAAATTACCAATATAAATATTCCTAGAAAATAGTAAAAAGATATACATATAGCAGATACGTACTACTAATAGTAATTGTTTAGCGTAGTGTTGGAATGCCTTGAGGTTTTTACCTTTCAGTGAAACATTTGGTCACTGTATGCTGGATCAAAGAACACGATTTGTCCTATGAAAACTACATTGCTGATTTGCTAGTCAAACAGGCAGCTGAGACAAAGATGCTGGAGCCAGATCCGCTAGCAGCTCTGACTAAATCAGCAATGACAAAACTATTCGAAGATCACTCCATTATCTCTTTACAATACGAAAGGATAAAACCATAAACTGAGGACTCTCTGGGCAGTTATTAAACTATCCGTAGGTGCACACAAATAAAAGATATCTCCAAAAGATATGTTCCGAGGAAAATTTTGATTAATCACAGAGATTCTTACAGGCCGCTACTAACCAAAACAATACTTACATATTCTGAAAATATTTGACAATCTCGTATGCCGGGGTTGTGAAATAAAGAATCGGATTTTATAACGTGTTTTCTGTTACTGTCTCGTTCTTTCACTAAAAAGGGGCTTCATATTGGGTAAGTACTGGTCCACTTTAACAGATATAAAATCATTGCCGCTTCGCAACGTCGTCACCTATTTAAATTCTGTACGTTCGATGAGGGGCTAAGCCAGGCAAACCCCTATAGGAGGATGCTCAAGAGGGTGAGACCTTAGTGCTGTGGAGCCTTACCTACTACCCTCCGTACTTTCCAGATTAGATTGAGAACGTATTATAATATTTATAGTTGAATCTCGAGAGAACTTCAAAAAAACTCAATGCAGTTGCAAAGCTGGACTACCAGTATCTGATCCAGTAAACATGTTGTTGCCAAGAATGGGGAAAACTAAACGATCTAGACGTATATCAAGGTGAAGTAAGAATGGAGCAACATAATTCTAGAACAATTTGTTGTAACAAGACAATTGACAATTTTTAGTAGAATATTTGATTCTTATTGCTCATTCCCCACTGCCGATGATGTTATAGGTTAAAAATTTCTCAGAAAGTGAAAAGTGTGTCTCTTATCATTTAGAATTAATATTTTTGATGACCTTTTTTGTAAAGTGTACAAAAAAAGATTACCTTATAATTAGTTCAATTATTTATTTATTGGAAAAAAATTGAGGTTAATATAATCTGAAGATTATAAAGCAATTACTTCATTATTTATAGCTAATCATACAATAATTATTTACCTGTAAAATAACGACGTAATGCGGATTATTTATAGAGGTTTGTTGTTTTATCTTGTTTGATATTTTGCCTATGAATCTCTTTCATCTCAGCAAATGATTTGCATCACTCAAATTATTTCCCTTTATATTTTTACTACTTCTTAGTATGCTCTTCACCAAATTTTATTTTTTCATTTATGCGATATTTGAGCTTCGTGTGTAAATTTTTCACGATCAAGTTACTAGGCGACGCTTGGTCTAGGTGCAACCAGCCAGTTACAATTTTTGGCATCTGCAATTACCAGAACACATTTTTAATTTTATGAAATATACAGGGTGTTCTCAAAGTTGAGTCATTTATTTTAACAGCTAGTAGAACTTTTAAAGAGAAATCGCTTTACCAAAAATCGTTTATATAAAAGTTGGCAAAGAAAGAAATTATTAACAATTATATAAAAAATTTAAAAACTGTAATATAAACCTTCTTTCATGATATTTTCAACCACTGCATTGTAAAAACTTTGTTTACTACTGATACTGGGTATGCCTATTTTTGTATGTAATTGTTATACGGTTTTGAGAGCGATTTTTGATTTCACCAGGGCTAAATAATTTGTACAGTAATACGTGATATTATTTTTCATTTGTGGATATTTTGTGCAATAAAAATGGCGCACGTTCATGAAAACAATGAACTAGTGGACGTAATATTAACTTACAGGGAGTACTAACAAAATGTAGTTGCAGCATGTTGTTTGTAAGCGGAGAGATTTTCTTGATGAGACCATCCTTCTCCGCGGATGTTTGTAAATCTAATTATAAGATTTAGCGACACACGACATTTAAAAGAACAACGAGAAGGTCACACTGGAAGTTCTCCTTCACGCGAAATGGTGGAGATTGAGGAAGAAATGTAGGATATTGTCGAAAACGAACCAACAACGAGCACTAGGTCCATAGCATGTCAAGTAGAAGTTGCTCATAGTAACGTATGGAAAACTTTACAAGAACAACTTTCCGTAACATTATCAACGGATACCAGCGTTGCAACTAGAAGATTATCCTAGAAGAGTTGAATTTTGTCACTGGCTCTTACCTCAGTACCACACAAATTACAACTTTATCAAATTTATTTTAGCAACCTATGAGGTCACGTAAACAATAAATGGAGTGAATGATTTCCACAAAAACCACCCTTGGAGAGTAGAAAATCCACATGCAGTGAAAAGAAATAATTTTCAGTACATATTTTCAGTAAATGTTTGGGCTGGCGTAATAAATGCCTTACTTTTTTCGAAATCGACTGACAGGTAAAAATTATTTAGACTTTCTACAGAACATTCTGCCACAATTATTAGAAGATCTTCCTGTAAAAATGAGACAGAATATATAGCTTCTTCACGATGGAGCTCCGCCATATTGTAAACGAGAAGTTCACAAACATTTAAATAATGTGTTTCCTAATAGATGGATAGGGCAAAATGGCCCTATTTCTTGGCCTTCACGTTTACCGCATCTAAATCCCCGCAAATTTTTTCTACGAGGCTATTTAAAACCGTTAGTTTATTACGATGGGGAAGTGAATACTGTGGAAAAGTGATGTTATCCGTGGAAACTGGGATTTTATTTTTGACACGTGTGGTCACTCATGGATACGTCGAGCAAAACGTTGACTAAAAAAAGAATGACAATTTGTAAAACAAAATGTAATCTGATCAGTGTAGTAAATAAAGTTTGTACAATGCAGAAGTTGAAAATATCACCAAATAAGGTTAGTATTAAAGTTTTTAAATTTTTTAAATAATTGTTAATAATTTCTTAATTTTTCAACTTTTATATAAATAATTTTTGGTAAATCGATTTCTCTTCACGAGTTCTACAAACTGTCAAAATAAAAGACTCAACTTTGAGAACCCCCGGTATAAATATATCAATTAGGTTGAATCTTATGTACTTTATAAACGATACAGGCATGATATTTAATAAATATTATTACTTTATTTAAGTTGCGTTAAAGTTAAAAAAAAATACCTTTTTGAAAATAAATAACCTTATCCAGCCTCTCTTTGGGGGGCGGTGATATCACAAAATTACAATGTGGCAAGCGAAAGCAAGTTGTCGACGGAGGGGGGGGGGGAGACACCAGCAACATTCCCATTTCTAGTGTAAAAGACAGGGTCGGGTTTATTTTTATGAATTTGAAAATCTTGGAGAGGGGAAGGGGCGTCACAAGAAAAAACAAGTTGCCGACAGGGCGGAGGATGCGAGCAGCATACACATTCCTAGTATAAGAGGCAGAATCGGGTCTATTTTCCTGAAGCTCTTGGGGGAGGGGCTGTAGCAAGAAAACCAAGTTATCAACGGGAGGGAAGTGCCAGCAGCATACACATTCCTAATATATAAGGCAGAATCGGTTCTATTTTCCTGAACTCAAAGCTCTTGGGAAGGAGAGAGCGATCGCAAGCATACACATTCCTATACTCTACCCAAGAACTAGAGAGAGTAATAAAACTGATACCGAAACCTCCAACGTACCTGCTCCAGTACCACAGGTAACTGCCGTAAATCTAGCTATATTTAAATATTATAAGCTTTTCTAAATTTACTGCAACAATAAAATTTCTGATAGTTCAATTTAATTTCTGTCAGTGAGCAAAGTACACCTTACAGTGTGTCCTTAGTGATTTATCTTGTTTGTGCTTGTTTTTATATATTATTTGACATTAGTGAGATTCCCAAAAGAAATTGCTTCCACATCTATATTTATTCCAAAATCGTTAAACCAGGACATTTTTTCCTGAACGAAAAACTTATTACGTAAAATGTTTATGATGCCTTAAGATATCAATATCTAGATAATAATGTTAAAAGCTCTGTTGAGATGTGTTCCAACATGACAGGAGTTGGAAAATCAACTATGTACTGAATACTGAAGGAGAAAAAAACGACTGGAATTGTTAGAACTCCCAAGCTACATCCGATTACAGGCAGTCGAAAAACCTCGTTGGAAGAAGAGATGTAAACTGCAATAAAAGGAGTTGTACATATATTTTATTATGAGAAGCAGATCCCAACCGTCGACAAAATTCTAACTAAAATCAATGAAGATCGGGATTTACCTGAAATTAAAAGAACTGAGCTCTGAAAATTGCTCAGAGAAGTTAATTTTTGCTAGGAAAAACCAGATAGGAAATCTGTTCTTATAGATCGTCCAGAAAATGTCCCATGGAGAAGAAAATATCTCTCTAAAGTAAAAGGCAGAGTTGTTAGAAATAACAACTTACAAAATTAGTAATTAACTGAACTTTTGAAAGTTTTTTTTGAATAAAGTTACTGCACAAAATTGGGAAAAATTCATATGATAAAAGAATAAAAGAAAATGTGGAAACTCGATCTCACAATCAGTGAGATAGCTTCACTGACTTTGATTACGATTTAGATACGTAATGTTTATCGGCGTAAACACAACTGGTTATTTAAATTTTCTATAACATATAAAAATTAATTATATTTGAATCCCTTTTTAGTATTTAATTGTAATTTTTCAGATGGTTTATGAAATAAATAAATTGAAACGTCAAAGGTCCTAAGAATATTTTTAATTAATAATAAAATGATCGATAGCCCCAAAAAAATTTTAATATTATACGGACTAATTTATTTTTTACATATGTTTAACTTATTGTATTTTTGACAAATGTGTATTTTGTAAGTATTTAAATTATAACTTAGAATTTTTTGAGAGAGAAAGGCTACGTTTTAATCTGATTGTGCCTAAAACGGTTTCTATGCTAAAATTAAAAATAATAAAAATACAGTTGTGATTTGTGTTAAATATGTCAAAATTATTTATATTTTCTAATGTATGTGAATTATTAAAAAATCATAAGAAATATTATTAAAAAATGATTTATTACTCTTTCTAGTTCTTGAATAAACTATAGTATAAAACGCAAACTCGGGTCTATTTTCCTGAAGTCAAAGCTCTTGGGGGATCCGCGCCTGATTAATATATATATATATATATATATATATATATATATATATATATATATATATATATATATATATATATTAATTAGAAATTTTCTTTAAGTTAAATTATTTGAAGGGTTGGAGAGTCGCGATTTTTGAAAATTAAAATTTTACTCCAACCTTATTTTATTAGTATTGAATACGGAGAATAAAATTATTGACACTTAAAGAAATTTAAAATATTGTTGCCTTTTTGAAGTTATATAATTGTTCCTGAAATTGGGTAGTAGTTCTTAACGAAGTGGTACAGAATTTTTTATTAATAATTGTATATAGCAAACTAACCAATTCGTCTTTAAGGACAATTAATTACAGGAATTCTGATCTAACGAATCTACTTATACATAGTTTCTTTAATTAAAACAACCAGCAAAATAAAGTTGTATTTTAACAGTAACAGCAAAAGTAATTTAGGTGATAAAACGAGATTTCCTAGCTCAAGAATCGATTTGATTCCTTTTTTAGATACGATCATTATCTTTACTTAATGCCGCAGTAGTGTGGACAGTTAGATACAAATCTAAATGACTCTTAATTGTTCTACTCAAGTAGGATAACGTTTTATAGATAACATTTTGTACTTTTATGAATTTTTCGATAAACTAAATGGATTATTTTAAAATAATTCCGGAGGATTTATTATAGCAAACAATTTAAATAATCAATTAATGGATTAAAGAAATTTAGAGAATATATTATAGAACAGTAATAGTATCTGTCGCATATTTTGTAATCAATTGATTTTAGATTTGGACTTTGTAAAGGAATCTAAGTTAAACGTCACACTTGTACAATTACATATTTGTAAGTTATCATTTGTAAAAGTGTTTATTTCGGATCTAGTTCAATTTTTCTAAAAGAAAGTTATTAAGGATGATTTTACTGAATAATTAAAAAATCCTTGGATTCACTAACATGGTTGAATTTTAAAACTAGTCTAAGTTGACATTTTAAAGTATAAATTGACAAGTGAGTTAATCGTTATCTATAGCATTTTGAGGATATTTTGACATTGATTCTCGAGGGAAACTATATTCCATGTGTTTGCAATTTGCGTCTCTAAAGTACCGTTGCTCGTTTCACGACAACTATACAGGATGTTTCTCCGAGAAATTTATCGATCGATTGTGGGAAAACTATAATTATGAAAAATTTGAAAATTTAACAGTGTACTAACGTGCATTGGGGACAGCCGCCTAAAATATTTTCAACATGGCGGCACTTTCGGTTATACCGGAACTAGATGTCAACTTGTTTATTTTAAATAAAACACAACAATATTGCACTTTTGATTTTTCAGTAAAATTCTAGACATATTTTATGTATAATGTTCTATACTTAAGTCTTGCTATTTTGGATATATTTCAATTTTTATATCAAAAGTGACGTTTGCGTACCCAAACTTAACTATAAATTTTTCCTATAAGAAAGTCTTTATTGTCAAATTTGGATTAGTTTTCTTGTAGGCAAAGATCGACTTTAGTAGCTTTTTTATGATACTTTGAAAATTATTAGTACGGAGTGGTCAAAAAAGAAGAATAAAAATTATATTTAAAAAATCGCCAAAAGTCATTTTTTTCAAATAGAAAGCACCTATTTTTATAATTTTATCATATTAAGCATTAAAAATAAGGGTAACTTTGTATAAGATTGTTTATTTCAAAAATATTTAGTTTTCAAAATATTGTCAATATACCATTTTTCTATTGTAAAAATGCTATACAGTTTTAAGTTTTGTTGTTAGTTGGCCGTGACGTCGAGGCGTGGCGAAAATAAAAGAATCGAACCCTACAGAATTGTCACTATTTCTTGCAATTTGACATTCATTAATAATAATCATGCCGGGGCGATTAAATTACACACATGGAAATTATTTAAACATATGTATTATTTATGGGGAATGTGATAAAGCAATTTCAAGAACATTCGCGATCCGATATCTGCAGAAACGGAAACCAACACCACCAACTGTTAAAAGGATTATACAGAACTTCAAAAACTTTGAATCTATAAAAGCAAAAAGAAATAGAAATAAACCAGTTGTTAATAACGAAAATATTGACACTACAATTTTAGAATATTTCACCGCACATCCGACAATATCTACAAGACAAGTCGCATTAGAGTCTGGATTATCTCAAACATCAGGTTTAAGGATTTTATTTAAAAGACACTTGTTTTTCACGAACAATAGAGTTCTGTTAATTTATTTTACTTCGGTTACAAGAAAATGCTGGTTTTTTGGATAATATTATTAGGTCGGATGAAGCCAAAATCACAAAATTGACATATTTCCCACTATTGGAGCAACTCAAAGGTACATCCCTTTAGAGAATTAAATTTTCAAGAGTCTTGGCAGTTTCGCGTGAACTGTGCTATAAGAAAGGACGGCGTCGTCGCCCTAGAATTTTACGAGGATAATCTGACTGTTAAATTAGCCATTTTTGAAAACTTCTAGATACAAAATACGTTTTTTAACTTATAGGTGAGCGCTACTTCGACATCTTAAGAAATTTGGAAGTGAATTATATAGATAACTTGTTGCTGACTAATCATAGAAATCTATTTTATCAATATAATGGGGCGCTTCCACATAATAGTCATTTAGTTAACAATCATCTGCAAAACTTCTTTTCTGATCAATGGATAGCCAAGATTGAGCCATATCTTTGGCCAACACGCTCCCCCGACCTAACAGTACTAGATTTTTTTATCCGAGGTGCAATTAAAAATAAAAAATACAGCACAGCATTAACCACTATGGAAGATTGCATGCAGCGCATCAAAATAGCATCTGAAGAATTTAATCCTCAGTCAATAAGAAGTGCCAAACATGAAGAGTTCCTGTTTAGGTACGAAAAATGTTTGAAAGTTCAAGGGCGTCAATTTGAACATTTACTGAAATACTTTTGTAACTTTATTTTATTAACAACTGGTTTATTTGTATTTCTTTTAGCTTTTATAGATCCAAAGTTGAAGTTTTTTTATAACCTTTTTGACAGTTGGTAGTATTAGTTTCTGTTTCTTTGGATATCGGATCGCAAATGTATCGCATGTTCTTGAAATAACTCTATCACATTATCTATAAATAATAAATCAGTTTAAATAATCTTCGTGTGTGTAATTTAATCGCCTCGGCATAATTATTATTAATGGGTGTCAAATGGCAAGAAATAGTGACGATTTTGTAGGGTTCGATTGTTTTATTTTCGCTACGTCTCGCCGTCATGGCCAACTAATAACAAAACTTAAAAGCCGTATAGCATTTTTACAATAGAAAAATGTTGACTTACCAATATTTTGAAAACTACAAATTTTTGGAATAGACAACCTTATACAAAGTTACCCTTATTTTCAATACTTAATATGATAAAATTATAAAAATATTTGCTTTTTATTTGAAAAAATTGACTTTTGACGATTTTTTAAATATAGTTTTTATTCATTTTTTTGTCCCCTCTGTACTAATATTTTTCAAAATTTCAAAATATAATAAAAAGACTACTAAAGTCAATCTTGGTCTAGAAGAAAACTAAGCCAAATTAAATAATAAAAACTTCCTTATACGAAACATTTATAGTTAAGTTTTGGTCAGCAAACGTCATTTTTGACAACTATTGTATAACGTTGATAGTTTTTTTTTAAATGCGTTCAAATTAGGTGATTTGGTGAAGTTTTAATAACATTTAAAAAACTGTTAAGTAAGTTTTTCTGCACTACCAGCTAAATGTTGCCAAACTGTATCAAAATTCATAAACTTTTTCATGTTATATTCAATAAAATGTTTATTAGAGATATCGGTACTCACCATACATCTCCACAACATGCCACTATTCTCGCCATGCTTCACCATTTTCTCGATATTTTTTTGTCTTTGGCCTCCTTCCCAAAATACTTTTTTTCCATGAGCAATGATTATTGACCTCCGAAATTCTATGTTTTTATTTAGGTATTCTACAACATATAACAATTTTTTCTTGCTTGCTTTTTCCTGTTCAATGTTCATTATTCTTCTCATGTGTTGGTTCAAATGTGAATTTTGGTCAACTTTTTAGGGTTATTCTGAATTTATATTAGAATCTGTTTTTCTTTGATATGATGCAGAGTGGACACACATTCATTAACCATTTTGGCAATATATTGACTAAAACCATTTATAAAATTAGTAATTACCGAACCTTGTTTTTCGGTTGTAGTTCGATGGTCCAATATTATATGGTTATGCAGTAACTTGCAAAAAAATAGTAAAATTCTAATTGTTTTAATCGTTATTCTGATTGCTTCATTCATAACCAGTATAACTGCGTCATTTAATTTGTACTGTAAATATATTGATCTTTCACATTTTTAATATTTAATAGATTTTCTTTTAAATAAACATATTAGATTTTAACAAAGATGAGTTGTTCTATTTTTAGTAATTTACATCCGTTAAAAATGCATTTCGATATCAGATTGATATTTAAATTGTTTTAAATAAAACTGCATGGTCTAAACTGCAAATCACTGGATATAATATAAATAATAAAAATATTATCAGCAAAACAACTTGCTAACCATGCAAACAGTTTAAACCTGAAACATTTTTCTCTCCTTACAGAATTTTTATTCCGATTTAAAAATCCTCTTCTTTTCACATTCCCTTAGATACATAACATAATAGCGTAGCTCTTCTACATATCCACCTTTCCTGATCTAAAATTCAATTCAAACTATCTCGTGCAAAATGAAGGTGTAAAGAGGTCAATCGTTCCTTTAATAGAGAGTAAAGTTTCGGACCGGTGTCATTCACTTGGGAGCGCATGCAACGAGAAGTTTAATATACCTCTTATAGCTGTGACAACCTTTGTAGCACGAGGCGCAATGAACTAACACTGCGGGTCATATTGATTTTGTCACGCCTCTTTTTTGTCATGAATTAGGAATGACATCTTAGATATGATGTTTATGTTTAAATAATACGTACCTTTGGAAGGGGTTTTAAGAGATAAAATAAACCAATAACATTTAAAGGTTTATTTAATAAATTAAAAGATGTCATGACTGAATAAAATATGACACACTTTTTATTACCTTTTCTTAATTTCATGTTATATGGTACACCGTAAAGCGTTTCAGGTTTTTCAATTTATTTTCATTCTTGAATTGTAAATATTGCTTTATTTACCTACCTTTTCACTTATTGGATTTGTTTTCAAATAATTTTAATACGAAATATCTTAATTAACATTATACAGGGAAGTGAAAAGTAATAAACAATTTCAATATCTGCAATTCTATTTTATTTAAAAAAAAATTTATCGGTCCGTAAGTCGATATACTTTACATAACCGGGTGTCAACGAATCTATTAGACAAGTCATAATTTCTAGAGTATTATGTGTATCAAAATGAGAATTGGTACAGGTAAATGGTATGTGAAGGGAAGAGTTTTCGCATATTTTCCACTTTCTGGCTACATCCGGTTTCACCGGAAATGGCCTCATTTTTGAATTTTTAAATAGAACACCCTGTATATTTTAACATTTTTGGATTTCTGAGACAATTCTAGATCAGAATGTGACCTTTTAAAAACTTTTACATCTACTTCATTTTTTTAGAGCCACTTTTAAAATTGCATCTAGGTGGCCATGATCTGACGCAAACTAATCTAAGGGCCTTAGGTGATGTCAAAAAAATACAATCGCAAAGTTTTAGTTACTAGTATGAAAGACAGGAATAAGACAAGTTGACAAAATTACGTTTTCATTTCTAACTATTAATTTTCAAATGGTGACCCCTTTTTGACAACTACTTTTCGAAAAAAGCATTCTTTGACGAATCTAACGGTACTAATTTATTTGCGATTGGATTAGACATAAGAACAGAAATTAAATATTATTAAGCAAAATACTGGATAATTTATTTACTTTGGCAAGTGCGCCATGAACAGCCATGATGCATAATAATTTGCAACTGTTTTTATCAAGTCTTCTTTGGAAAACAAAGCACTCACTTAAGTAGATAATGACAGTGACATACGCTCTAAGAACAGACGTAAAAGTTTCTTAATTTTCGTTATGTTTAGTTTAAATTTTCGTTAAAATAATGTATACTCAAAGTCAAAATTGTAGATATGTTATTAATATTTGGAGAGTGTCATAGAAATTCAAGGAATGCTGCCGAGTTGTATGCTCATAGATATCCGAATCGGCAACATCCAGCCCATCAGTAAATCAAGAGGCGGAACAGAGGTTTATCATAAATGAAGAGACTGAGATTAACGTACTTGCTATCGTTGAGGTTGATAAAACAGTTTCGTTAAGAAAAATGAGTCAAGAACTGCAGATAAGTTATGAATCAGCAAGAAAAATACTGAAAAAGCATGGATATCGAGCATTTAAATATCAGTTACATCAACATTTGTATACTGAGGATGGCGATAGACGGGTAGTGTTTTGTGATTGGCTGCTTCAAAATCATAGAGTTAACCCAAATTTTATCGATTTTATTCTATTTTCCGACGAATCCCAATGTACAAATAATGGTATGTTCAATAAGCAAAATACTCGGTACTGGGCCCAACAAAATCAACATGAAATGAGAGAGGGCAATTTTCAAGAAAGATTTGGCGTCAATGCCTGGGCTGGTATCGTTGGAAACAGAATAATTGGGCCAATATTGTTTCAAGGTCAGTTAACAGGGGTTAAATACTTCGGTTTTCTTCAAAATGAAATCGAAAATCATCTCAATGATATACCTTTAGCAGTTTTACGGCGAATTTACTTTCAACAAGATGGAGCACCGCCTCACAATACTAGAGAAGTTCTTAATTATTTAATAGAGCATTTTAATAATCGAATTATTGCAACCAATGGTCCGGTACGGTGGCCGGTCTGCTCACCGGATCTTACTGTGCTCGATTTCTTTGTCTGGGGATATGTTAAAGAAAGGGTTTACTATGGAGCAGCCCTAGCTACTCTTGAAATATTAGAAGAAAGAATTTTACGGGCATTTAGAAGTATAACGCCCCAAATGCTACAAAACGTGTTGAGAGAAACAATTGAACGAGCTGAAATGTGTCGTGAAAAAGAAGGAATGCACTTTGAACATTTACTACACTAAAGTTTTCAACAAATTGAGCTACTGTACTTTCAAATATTTTAAGTGCGTCGTCTAAGTTATTAGTTTATTTTGTTAGTTTTTTGTTAAATTTTTAATCCAATTCCTGTCTTTCATACTAGTCACTAAAACTTTGCGATTGTATTTTTTTGACATCACCTAAGGCCGTTAGATTAGTTTGCGTCCGATCAAGGCCACCTAGATGCAATTTTAAAAGTGGCTCTAAAAAAATGAAGTAGACTTAAAAAGTTTTTAAATGTCACATTCTGATCTAGAATTGTCTCAGAAATCCAAAGATGTTAAAATATACAGGGTGTTCTATTTAAGAATTCAAAACCGGGGCCATTTCCGGTAAAACCGGAAGTGACCGGAAAGTGGAAAATATGCGAAAACTCTCCTCTTCACATAACATTTACCTGTACCAATTCTCATTTTGATACACATAATACTCTAGAAATTATGACTTGTCTAATAGATTCGTTGACACCCGATATACCGGTCGGTTCCGCTAATAATAATCCTTTCAGCCGATGTATCGATATCCGTCGATCAGATCGATAGTTTTTATGGCATTCTTTGTTCTTTGGGGTTAAAATTAATCTTTTTTATTATTTTTGTTTTATAATACAATTACGTGTTTATATATTAAACAATTATAATTGATAGTTATTCATAACTGTGCAGTAAGTTTGATAACGTTTTATTAGTGAATTATTTATTTTATTATTATTAAGTGACAAAAATTCACTCGAATGGTCACTAGAATAAGAAAAATAAAAATATGTGTGACACTGTATATAAAACATGATGCAATTTAAATTTTTTGCACTTTTAAAAATAAACTTACATAAAATAAAAACTGATAGAAATTTTGGTAAAAATTTGCAAAGCGTGAAAAGCATGGAAATTATGTTTTTTTGAAAAAATTTCGATACTCACTCCCTATTTCGAAGTCCTAGAATACGATTCTGACCTTGATTTTTCACTATTTTTCCTCACTTTTCCGGAAAAGAAAAGCGTCACTTCACAAAGCACTTTCTTTTTTTTTTTTAGCAAACCAATTAGGAAAAACTTATATTTTCAGCGAAAAATCAAAAATACGTCTCGGAAACGTCATCAACGGTTAGACTATCTAAACTGGCCGCCGAATCACGTAAAAAGTGCAACGTTGCCAGATGTAAAATTTCTTCATAATATAAAGTATAAGATTTGTCCTTCTCGGTCAACAACATAGTTAATTTTTTTTTTAATATTCAGAACAGTTTCTAAGTAAAAATAATCTTAACCCTTCAAAATTTTTGGTTGGTTTTGGTTAAGATAGGTTGGTTCAGGTTTAGCTTGATTTTGGTTAATTTGGAAAACAGAAACTAACCTGAACTAATATAAATTAACCTAGATTTAAAGTTTCCTGGTATAAACTTTAAAATTTACCTATTACAGTTAACAACATAGTTTAATGTTTGTAACGTATAAAAAGGGGTAAAATGAGTCTTAACCTTCCAAAATTTTTGGTTAGTTCTGGTAAGTACAGGTTAACATTAGTCTTGGTTACTTTAAAAAACTAAAATTAACCTGAACTAACCTAAATTGAACTAACCTGAACTAACCTGAACTAACCTGAACTAACCTGAACTAACCTGAACTAACCTAAACTAACCTGAACTAACCTGAACTAACCTAAATTGACCTAGATTTATTAATTAAAAAATGTCATTGTCCAGCAGAGACCACGTGGAGGCGGGACAAACTCCGCCACTCGACACTTTCTGCTAATGGACATAAGCAATATGATCAATTCATATTATCCGTTTAAAACTACTATTTGGAGGGAAACAAACAAAAGCAACGATAATCCTTAAAACCTTTAATATTCAGAGTCAAAATCGCACATCAAAGTACTGGTATTTGGAGAGATACAAACAAAAGCAACTATAATCCTTAAAACCTTTATTATTTAGAGTCAAAATGACACATTGAAGGCATAGACATAAGAGTAATTAATAGTATCTCAATAATCAAAGGAAAGGAAAAAATTCTTTTTAGAACCTTTTCTTTCCAATTCAAACAGAAAGAAAAGAATATTTAAAGAAATCGTTTTTGCAATCTGGCAACATCGCCGACTTCAACAGTACGCCATCTTTAGCGAACTGTGTAAACTATTATTTGTTGGTGCCGGCCATTTTCTTTTGATTTTGTTGTGATTTTTGTCATGATAATTTTTCGGATTTTTTCGATAAAAAAGTGCATATTTTTGAATTTTTGTACAATGCAGAAGCTTCGATCACTGTTGAATTCGTTGTTATAACAAAAGTTTAACGACTTAGTGAAAAAAATTGAACCTAAAGTGAAAAGTTATTTTCCCTGTTTGCAAAATTGAGGAAAAATTATGGAAAACCGAGGTCAGAATCATGTTCTACGACCTCGAAATAGGGGATAAGTATCAAAATTTTTTCAAAAAAACGTCATTTTCCTATCATTTCACTCTTTACGATTTTTTTCCGAGATTTTAATGCTCTCATGGCCCATATTTGATTTATTTTGTGCCGTCTTCCCTATATAAGACAAAGAAGAGGTAGCTCCAATCTAGCCTCAATAATAATAACATGATGATATTAAGAAGGAAATATCCTACAACTTACTACTGTTGTTATATTATGACTAAAAGTTGAGGAAATATGTAATTTTTTTTTTCGATTGCAAGTGGATATTGTTGTTGGTTTATTTCGTCTTTTAAAAAATTATTAAGGTTTTCGTTTTATCTTTTAGAGAACTTTATTTTAAAAATCACTGCTGTTTGTAATAAGTACTACTATTACTACTATCTACCGAACGGAAAGAGATTAGCTCGACTAGAAAAGGATTTAATAATACCGTTTACCAACGAATCCAAGACGGAAGAGGGCTTGAAATGGGAATATAAGGCCCAAGCATAGGACTTACTAAATTCTTACGAAACGTTTTCACTGTCTTCTAAGCAGAAATGTAGTAATAGTAGTAGTTATTAATAAAGACAAATTAATCCATAGGATTTTTTAGTGACCGAACCAACAGTTTCCATTCTTTGTCAGTTTTCGTATCTACCGACTGTTGGCTACAGCACTCAGCGTCTCCAAGCGGCCACCCATTTAAGTACTAACCGAGTCCAACGTAGTTTAACTTCGGTAATCTGACGAGAATCGGAACTTAATACGTGTCAAGGCCATAGCCCCAAGCAGAAATGCATGGAAGTCAAATCTGTGCTGACGAATACCTGAATAAAAACATTAAGATGGCCAAAATAAACGTATTGTCAGAAAGCCAAGCTGTCTTAAAGGCTGTCAGATCAAACATCTGCGAGTCTAAGTTTTGTTGGAAAGACAAGCTCTAAAGCAATTAACATGGAACAACAAGGTAACCTTGATATGGGTACCAGAGCATAAGGGAATCAAAGAAAATCATTGAATGGATTGTCTCACAAAAGAAGGAACAAAATCCCATTTGGATTACCAAAAGAGCCAGTCCGGGGCGAATCATAATACTAGATAAAAATCAAGTGAAAATTTATAAGCCCATCATCAAAAAAAGCAAGAATGTCCTCTCTAAAAGGGATATGCGAGTAATAACGCATCTTTTCAGATGGGCAAAACTGAGTACGTGATTTGCCATTTCTGTCATCGTTCGATTAAAATAGTTGAACATCTGTTCCGCGAAAGACTGAAATTCCTAAAAGGCGTTATCTTAATGCCAGAAAAATAAGGCACTCATTCTAAAGAAATAACAGCCTTCATGAAAAGAAATTTTAAAATCCGTCACTGTAACTTTAAGCACCGCTGAGTATTTTTCGGTCACAGCGTCCTCTATAAATAGTGTTAAAGTGATTGTTGGTTAGTGAGTTTGTTTGGGCTATTTTTGCATATGCGGACTGTGAGTCCGCATGTGAGCGTTTGCTATATAATATTTGGTTTCTATTTGGAAGAAGATAATGTGGAACCAGTTATTCAGTAGAAAGGCAGACTTCAAGTAGTGACACAAAACAAGAAATTTCGGACTTAGATGCTGATATGGAAAAACAACCTATGTTTGTTGGAAAAGATGGCAGAACAGAATGGAAGAAACATGTTCCAAACAGAAATGACAAAAGTAGTGCAACAAATTTAATGAAACATCTACCAGGAGTAAAACGAGGTGCACAATATTTGAAAATAGAAATTGAAATATGGAAGTGTTTTTTCCAAATGAATGAATATTTTTAATATTGATGTTGTTTTATTAATTTATATGATAGTAACAATTTTTTAAGCCATATTAATTATTAATTTGTTTATTAACAAAATTTTTACAAAAAATTATAGAGAAAATCATACAAATATTCAATTATATATTACATATTCTACTGTTTTTTCCTTTATATTATTATTATCTAACAGTTTATTAACAAAATTTTTACAAAAATTATAGAGAAAATCATACAAATATTCAATTATATATTACATATTATAATATTTTTTTCCTTTATATTATTATTCCCTAATACTTTATTAACAAAATTTTTACGAAAATTTCTATAAGCAAATCATATAAATATTTGTATTATGATACAATGAAATTGAGAATAATGACGAAAATGGTATGTGCGATTTAAGTGAGAGTAATAATTGCGATGATGAAATGGACGCCGATTGCATAGAAGTAATAGAAAAAAAAAAGAAAGATGAATGTATAATTGACATATTCTATTTGTATGATTTTCGCACGTAATTTTAATTTATTATTAAATATTTATATGACGTATTATATATTAATATTATATTTTTAATGATTTGTTTATAGCAATTTTCGTAAAAATTTTGTTAATAAACAATTAGGTAATAATAATATAAAGGAAAAAAAAAACAGTATAATATGTAATATATAATTGAATATTTGTATGATTTTCTCTATAATTTTTTGTAAAGATTTTGTTAATAAACTGTTGGATAATAATAATATAAAAGGGAAAAGAGTAGAATATGTAATATATAATTGAATATTTGTAGGATTTTCTCTATAATTTTTTGTAAAAATTTTGTTAATAAACAAATTAATTATTAATATGACTAAACAAATTGTTACTATCATATAAATTAATAAAACAACATCGATATTAAAAATATTACTTATGATGCATAAGTTTCCTTGAAGCGCCAATGAATAATGCGCCTGAACTATGGCAACATGCCGACAGAGGCCTGCAGCATCTATTTTCGATTAGATTCCTCCCAATTTTCGAAGGTTCACAGATTGTATGGAAGTGTATTTCTTGAATCCAAAAAATTCACAGGTAAAGTACAAGTATTAAAAACATCTTCTGCAAATTTGAGCCCTTAAGATTCATTTGTCACGCCATTATGATTTTTTGAAAAAAAAAACGTTTTTTTCATCCAAAATTAATTTTTTTTTTTGAGATCGAAAATAATACATTCAAATTTAATGCATGCATTAAAAAATTTTATCTCCATCCGGTGAAAAGTTATTGTAATTTTTTAGGCGCAAAAATTGGTTTTTTCAAAATTTCTCGGCCCACGATTGAAATTTTTTTTTAAACTTCAAAATCTAAAACAATACAAACAGTTTCCGTTAAAATTGAGCATTCTATATTAATTAGGAAAGTGGAAAATTGAAGATGAATTTTCAACTTTGACAGCGAATTTCTCGGAAAATAAAAAACTCACAGATTCCGTGTTTGACATACTTTTTTAGAATGATAATACCTATATTTATGTTAAATTTTAAATCGGTAAATTGTTAATAAATGTCTTTTTTTTTTAAACAAAAACCGTAAATTTTGTCGAAAAAAAAATATATGTCGATAACTAGTGGTGCCACCTATAACTTGTATTATATGAATCGATAGGTTTTTAAATTCTTTTCAACTTTTGTTTGAAATAATTTGAGATAAACTCAAAAAACCAAAATCGTGACCATGTTTGGTCTGCCATTTTTTTGTTCAGGTCTTTCAGAGTTACCATCGAAATATGTTTTATAAGATACCGAAATGAACACATTCCAGCAAAAAAAATAATGTTACATTTTTGTTACTGACAAAAGTCTATTTTCCATGGAGTAACAACCCATTGAAATAAAGAGAGATTATTGAAAAAATAGGAAAAAAAACAAGAATACATACAAAAAGAACCAATTATCATGTTACCCCAAGAATCTATACAAATTTTCGAAAGTGTACCGTGCCTTCGATTAATACTCAAATTTTTTCAACGAATTTTATAAAAGAAAACAAACAAAAAAGGCAGTTTATTTAATATATGGTCTTGGGTTTATAAATGTTAAGATTTATATTCTAATAAAAAGTCGAAATTTGAGACCTAAATAAAATTTATAGCTAAGTAATATTTTTATATATTTTTGACCGTTTTATTTTTCCTTTGATATTTTAACGTTCAGTGAGGCATTTCTTTCTAAATTGAATTTTATAATAAAAAAGGAATAAGGAGGAAATTACTACGCATTCATAACAAAAAACAGTATAAATTCGAAATTCCTTATAATGGTGGCTTATTTTTATTAAAAACATAAAAACCCGAAAAAAAAACTTAAAGCTTTTGAAATAGCTAATAATGTAATATTTAATTGTATTTGTTAATGAAATATTACCCAAATTTATTACATTAGACTATAGGTTTCTTTTTTTGTCCAAAGGAAAAAAAAACAGTATATTTCAACTTTTCAATAGTTGTAGCTAAAATGGTCCAATAATTAAAATGTATGCGTGAAATATATTATTCTACAATCCAAAAAAGTGTATACGTATTGTACTGTTTTACGAAAAAATCATTTTTAAGGAAGTTGTCGAGATTTTAAAGTTGAGTTAAGATCTTTTGCAGTGAAGAAAAATAACAGTCATTTTTAATTCAAAATTGTATACTTTTATGACTGATCGATGTAATTTAGTTTAGTCTTTTGATAAAGGTGGAAAATGTTGAAGCGAAATTTAAAAAGAACCCCAATTCGTTCTGATCCTACATCAATCTTAGGAAGTCTAATGGTACTCTGCCATTTGCTATGACTTATCAAGGTCAGGAAGTAACTAATCCAGCTGATATCGTAAATTCATTTGCGAAATTATTCAAAGAGTCCTCTATTGCTTTTACTCTGTATGTACCTACTTCTAGTCATGGTTGCAACTCTAACCCTATCTCATTAGCTTAAATAATGCCTAAAGACGTTGAAAAAGCCTGTAAAAAATTGAAGACCAAATTCACAGCGGGTCCTCATTCCATTCCTTCGTTTGTCGTAAGGGATTGTGTTAGGGCGTTTTCTGAGCCATTGTCTATAATTTTTATTTTATGCATTCAGAAATGTATTTTTTCTGATCTATGGAAGGAATAAAAAATCAGTCCGTTTTTTAAAAAGGTTGATAGAATCAGGATCGAAAATTATCGCCCCTTAGCGATAATATACAAATTTGCAAAGGTATTTGAGCGGGTTCTTCAGGAATAAATATCCTTTTACATAGCATCTCTTATCATCGATTAACAGCATAGTTTTGCTTCTGGAAAGTCAACTGTGATCAACTGTACTATTGCGTAATATGTCTCAGAGCCTATTAATTCTGGCACTCAGGTTGATGTAGTTAACTCAGATTTTTCCGAAACATTTCATCGACTAGATCACGGTATCTTACTTTACAAATTGTCGAACTTTGGTTTTAATGACAATCTTATTAGATTTTTCGAAAGTTACCTATTAAACCGCTCTTACTATGTTGAATACTGTGGTCATAGATCTAGTAATTTTGTAATAACGTTGGGTGTTCCTCAAGGGTCCCTTACTTCTCAACGTTTTTATTAACGACATCACAAGTGTATTGAATAACCGCTGCCTACTTTATGCAGACGATTTAAAGATATTTCGGGACATACGGCATCCAGGCGATTGCTTGAGCCTTGAACTAGATCTCATGAAATTAAACGCTTTGTGTCTAAAAACGAAACTGCCTCAGAACATAGTCAAGTGAATGTTATGTCATTCTCAAGAAGTATAATGCATGTGCTGTATGATTATGGGATCAACGGTGCTTTTCTAAGACGAGTTAACTATATTAAGAACCTGGGAGTCACGTTTAAGTGTAGATTCATATTTGTCAATCATATTAATGATACAGTATCGAAATCTTACTGAAGGCTGGGGTTTCTAGCATGTTATATTATTCTCTTGTATGAAGCAGATTAAAATATGCATGTAATACCATGTACACTCTGATAAATTAGAAAAAATTCAGTATCGTTTCTTAAGATTCTTAAGCTTTAAATCGGATGGATTTTATCTACTGTCTACTACACCTCGCGAAAGCCTATTGACAAGATTTAATTTCACAACTCTAGAGAAGCGTAAAAACGCAGCTCGTGTACTTTTTTTTTTGTATAAACTGGTTAATAACAAGATTTTGGTAACTTATTTGTTCTAGAGAGTTCATTTTCATGTTCCAGGGATAACTAGGTCTTCAGTATTTTTCTATTTGCCGAAACCAAGAACTAATGTATTACAATTCTCCCTATTATACTCGATGTGTTCCCTTTATGATCGCCTGAAAGACAAATTTGATATATTTTGCAATTATCTGTGCTATGTTATACTTATTATAATGTCTGTATTATGTATATAACTTTAGGATTTATGTAACCCTGTTCTTTTCCTGCCTAATAATAGGGAGTCTGGCCCTGTACGACAGTGTAAATAAATAAATAAATAAATAAATAAATAAAATGGCGGCCGTTCCTCGAAACAAAATCAAAGATTTTTTGTTACAGTTGCCTGAACTAACGAATGCAGTGGAGATCAAGCGAGGGGTGAGACAAGGATGTGTTTTCTCACCACTCCTTTTTAACCTCTACTCAGAGGAAATCTTCGCCAAAACCCTCGAAAATGACACCGGTGGAATACGAGTTAACGGCATTTCATTGAACAATTTGCGCTACGCAGACGACACAGTACTTCTCGCCGAAAACATGCAAGACCTTCAGAATATGTTGAATAATGTCACCACAATTAGTCGAGAATATGGTCTGACACTTAATGTTAAGAAGAGCAAATACATGATTGTCACCAAAACTGAATTACCCAATGAACATCTGTATGTCGAAGGCGAAAGGTTGGAAAGAGTCGAGAGATATGACTATTTGGGTACAAGTGTCAATTGTTCCGTGGACTGTTGTTCAGAAATAAAGATTCGCATTGAGAAGGCCCGTGCATCCTTTGTGAAGATCAAGAAACTGCTCTGTAGTCGCGATCTGAGCCTGGACCTAAGAATTCGGATGCTTAAATGTTATGTATTCCTAGTCCTATTGTATGGTGTAGAAGCTTGGACCCTCAACTTACATTGCGAGCAGAAACTAGAAGCCTTCGAGATGTGGACCTACCGTAGGATGCTGCGAATATCATGGACAGAACATGTGACCAACTTGGAGGTTCTGAGAAGAATAAAGAAGGACGTAGAGATCCTATATGAAGTAAAAAAGAGGAAATTACAATATCTCGGCCACATCATGAGAGGTCCAAGGTATAAGATTCTGCAACTCATAATCCAGGGAAAGATTGTGGGAAAAAGATCTGTTGGAAGAAGAAGAAGAATATCCTGGCTTAGGAATTTGCGAGAATGGTTCAACGTCAAGTCATCTGATCTATTCAAGGCCGCAGCTTCCAAGGTCAGAATAGCAATGATGATAGCCAACCTCCGAAATGGAGAAGGTACATGAAGAAGAAGAAGTTATATGCTTAATTATATAATTATAATATTTTAAATTTTTTATATAATTTAACCAAAAGGTTACTTACCACTAATGTTCTTCATCGTTGCCTTGCGCTTCTAACCTGTTGTTACCTGCTTTCTACGGGTAACACTTTCTGCGACTTTTAACAAGTTCTTGATATACTGTGAACGATTCTCTTCACTCTTCTAGTCATTTATAGATGTGACAATTCAGTTTATCTTAGACTCAAACTCAGTCTACTATAAAGATTTTGTACATCTCAAAATTATAGGTCAGCAAAACAAATTGCATTCCAGCAAAACAAATCACTAGAGAACTGTAAAGTAAGCAATGATGTACCTTCAAGATATAATTCAAAAATGAAAAATACTGTGCTGATAAAGCTGATATTTTAATATTTGATTTTCCCGATCATCACTGGTTTACGATTTTTTTAAATAGGCTTTGTTACTTTGTTATTTTTATAAACCGTAAAATAAACAATAAAAAAATATTGCATATAAACTCTTAAAATCAAACAATAAATAAAATATTTTTACAATTTGTGATTTATTTTAAACATATTTTAGTGTCTTTCAATAATTAACACTACAAAGTTACCACATGTTAGAAATTTAGTGCTCTAAATGCATCACATTTATGACTTTCATTTCATCAATTTTACATTTTTCTAGAGCATAGCTACGAATATAGTGTTTACTGTATATTGTTTAGTGACCTGGTAAATAATATTGAATTTAATGAATAAATTTAAACATGGGATTATATTTTTCTATACATACAAAGTAAACTTTATGTCGATAATAGAATTTGTTAAAGAGTACTTCACCTCATTTCTCATAAAATATTACAATAACCACATATCTGTAAACTCGGCATTATCTTAACATTGTGGGTATTTTTAGTCCTTTGTTTACCCTGACACTCCCGAAATACATAATGGATAACTACACGATTTTAAAACGTTGAATATATAACAATAAGGGTGATAGTGTATTGATTGCAAACTCTCTTAAGAACATATTTGGATCATTGTACAGTGCAATATAGCGTTCCTATTATGAAAATAGTTTTTTTATGCTTTAAGAGATAACTTCCATTGGCCAAATAAATATAAATACGTTTCGCTATAAAGTTCATAATACTGAATGTGCAAGTATCGAGAGGTACAAATATGAGTAAGATATGTTTAAATATAAAAGTTGTAAATAATTTTGGATGGAAGCCTAGTTCAAATTGACAAACAACTTGTATGTTTTAATTCCATCCAATATTCCATAGCACAGAATTAAAAAAAATGAAAAATAAAGAATTGGAAATAAAAAGCGGAGCATGCAGGAGGGTAAACCTACTATGACCAAAGAATTTTCGAAAATTTAATATTTTAAGAAATGCTGTTACCATGTTAAATAGTTTGGAAGTATAATACGTAATATATCTAGGATAGAAAGAAAATTGAAACATAAAAATACAAATGTCATCACTAAGATTTGTTCGGGTTTGGTAACTGTATGATGCCAGGAAGTAAAGGTGGTTTATTTTAATTATCTAGGCTAGATGTGTTAATGTATAAAGCTTTAGAATATTTAATATGTTCAATATACACAAAAGATATAGTATGTATATATGGTTTTTTAAGCCTTTAAGTCTTTTGACAAATTGTAAAGATTTTTAAGTTTGAATTATATAAAACTTACCAGGTAACGATAAAGTATCTCAAAACAGATTCTCTTAATATGTTATATAGTAACAATATATTAAGCTACTATTAAGGATTTCTCTTAAGAGAGAATATATGAAACATATTTCTTTTTTTTACTCAAATATAAAGGGTGTTTTTTTATAGAGGTATAGAACTTTAAGTTGGCAACACTTTTTTAACTGGCGGCTATTTTGTCAGCTGTCAAGTGATTTATGTTTAGTTTGGTTTGGCATTTCAACATGAATAGACTGACGTCTGAACAATGCTTCCAAATTGTGCAAATTTATTTTGAAAATCTTGGTTCTATTCGAAATACGTATCGCGCACTACGTCCATTTTACGGTCAACATAATCGTCCATCAGAGCAATTAATTCGATTAACTATGGAACGTCTTCCCACCACGTTTACTCTAAATGATAATACGCATCCACAGAGACGTCGTACAGTGCGTACAGAAGAAGTCATTGCTGCTGTAGAGCGTAGCGTAGAGGAAACCCCGTATCAGTCTATCCGCCATCGTGCACAGGAGTTGGATATGTGTCCATTCACTTTATGGAAGATTTTGCAGAAAGATCTTCGTTTGCATGCTTACAAAATCCAAGTCATGCAAGAGTTGAAGCCACACTATCACCTAGCAAGGCGTAGATTCAGTGAATGGGCCCTAAACAAGATTGCCGTTGATCCCGATTTTCATAAGCGAATTTTGTTTAGCGATGAAGCTCACTTTTGTTTGAATGGATACGTCAATAAACAAAACTGCCGTATTTGGAGTGATAATAATCCTCAAGTGTATGTTGAGACACCGTTACATCCAGAAAAACTGACTCTTTGGTGTGCTTTATGGACTGGTGGAATCATTGGTCCGTACTTCTTTAAAAACGATGCTGGTCAGAATGTTACAGTCAATGGTGACCGCTATAGAGCCATGATTACTGACTTTTTCGTTCATCAATTGAACAACCATGATGTGCAGGAGTTGTGGTTTCAACAAGACGGGGCAACATGTCCCACAGGTCGTGCCACAATTGATTTATTGAAGGAAACGTTTGGTAACCGCATAGTTTCACATTTCCGACCCGTGAATTGGTTTCCAAGATAGTGCGACTTATCGCCGCTACACTATTTTCTGTGGGGATATGTGAAGTCGCTAGTCTACGCCGATAAACCCGAAACGATTGATCACTTGGAGAACAACATTCGCCGCGTTATTGCCGATATACGGCCACAACTGTTGGAAAAAGTCAAAATGTTATCTTTCGAATAAAGTAAATTTCATGTCAATTTAAAAAATTCATCTTTGTTTTATTCCATTTAAAAGTTCTATACCTTTATAAAAAAACACCCTTTACTATGTGGTCAACGCATCTAAAGTGTTGATTAATTATTACC
Source organism: Diaprepes abbreviatus (assembly GCA_034092305.1). NCBI lineage: Eukaryota > Metazoa > Arthropoda > Insecta > Coleoptera > Curculionidae > Diaprepes > Diaprepes abbreviatus. Next base: position 10,296,034 of record JASJET010000200.1, read on the forward strand.
ACCAAATATCTAATTTTTGCCATTCTTTTAGTTTTAAAACAGTTTCAATTGAAAACTCTGTTGACACAATGTATGCTATGCATTATAAGTGAATCGTTTGCTGGCTGATCTACAATTTTTGCTGAAAATGCTATAGAATAGGTCTTATGGATATGTACACACAATTTACTAGGGTTAAGCCACTGATACAATGTACTCAATCCCATCTCCGCCTACCTATTTACCTCGCTCCGTGATTCTCAGGAAAATTACAGTGTATCATCAGCGTACGAAACAGCACTGCTATCATATTTGATTTATGTACGTCAAGAAGGGTATAGGGCATTTACTAGGGTTAAGCCACTGATGCAATGTACTTAATCCCATCTCCGCCCACGTATTTACCTCACTCCGTGATTCTCAGGAAAATGACAGTGTATTATCAACGTACGAAACAGCACTGCTATCCTATTTGATTTATATACATCAAGAAGGATATGAGACCCAGCTCCGTATCCTGTGGCACACTAGCAACAATAGTAGAACACTCATTGTATTATTGATTTTAACTTCTAGTTTTTCAAAAATAGCAGAGCACCACCACGTGAACCAATATTTACTTACTAAAAAAAATGCCATTTGTCACTGTGTTAAAAGCTAAGAAAACTGTTAGAGCCTTTTTGTTCTTTAGATTTTGATTATAAATATGATTGCCAGTTTAAAAATAGCATCCTCAGCATTTTTTCCAAATCTAAAATCAAATTGCTTTGAATGTAATAATTTTTCATGTTCTAAAAATTCCACCAAGCTTTTTGTTACATATTTTTTGAATATTTTAGCAAAATTAGTTTATTAGATATTTTCACATATATATATATATATATATATATATATATATATATATATATATATATATATATATATATATAAATATATTTGTTCCACCACTATCGAAATGATTACCTACCTATACCATCATATCAAGAAGAAAGTTAGAACTTACCCTCCTGGCTACAGTGATCGGCAGAGGTACATGTTTCGTCTCTTACTAGACTCATTAGGATACCCACATGCACCTTTTCGTACAAAGGACAGATCGGAACAAAGCATGCACATTGAACGCAGCTTCGCTGATGTTCAGTCAGATGGCGTATTTATTTTTATACGACTTTCACGGATTCATCCGTGTGAGATGCAGTAGCAGTGGTTATATCGACATTATGCTGTTGTAGTGCTGAAATCGCATTTAGCAAACGTACAACTATATGGAACTTCGTGTGTTAATGAAATGAAATGCTAACACTACATTAAAACCTTCTTCCATCATATCCTCTCCGTGTTAGCGGAGGTATACGTGAAATATATATATATATATATATATATATATATATATATATATATATATATATATAAAGGGTGTTTTTTATAGAGGTATAGAACTTTTAAATGGAATAAAACAAAGATGAATTTTTTGAATTGACATGAAATTTACTTTATTCGAACGATAACCTTCTGGCATTATAATTTAAATATGACTTCTGGCATATGACCGCCATGGCTGGCTCGGACGTAGTCTAATCTGGAGATCCAATTTTCGATGACTTTTTCCAACATTTGTGGTCGTATATCGGCAATAACGCGACGAATGTTGTCCTTCAAGTGATCAATCGTTTCGGGCTTATCGGCGTAGGCTAGCAACTTCAGATATTCCTACAGAAAATAGTCTAGGGGCGTTAAGTCGCACGATCTTGGAGGCCAATTCACGGATCCGAAACGTGAAAATATGCGGTTACCAAACGTTTCCTTCAATAAATCAATTGTGGTACGAGCTGTGTGACATATTGCGCTGTCTTGTTGAAACCACAGCTCCTGCACATCATGGTTGTTCAATCGATGAACGAAAAAGTCAGTAATCATGGCTCTATAGCGGTCACCATTGACTGTAACGTTCTGACCAGCATCGTTTTTAAAGAAGTACGGACCAGTGGTTCCACCAGCCCATAAAGCACACCAAAGAGTCAGTTTTTCTGGATGTAACGGTGTCTCAACATACACTTGAGGATTATCGTCACTCCAAATACAGCAGTTTTGTTTATTGACGTATCCATTCAAACAAAAGTGAGCTTCATCGCTAAACAAAATTCGCTTTATAAAAATCGGGATCAACGGCAATCTTGTTTTGGGCTCATTCACCGAATCTACGTCTTGCTAGGTGATCGTGTGGCTTCAATTCTTGCACGAGTTGGATTTTGTAAGCACGAAAACCAAGATCTTTCCACAAAATCTTCCATAAAGTGAATGGACACATATCCAATTCCTGTGCACGATGGCGGATAGACTGATTCGGGTCTTCCTCTACGCTACGCTCTACAGCAGCAATGACTTCTTCTATACGCACTGTACGACGTCTCTGTGGATGCGTATTATCATTTAGAGTAAACGTGGTGCGAAAACGTTCCATAGTTAATCGAATTAATTGCTCTGATGGACGATTATGTTGACCGTAAAATGGACGTAGTGCGCGATACGTATTTCGAACAGAACCATGATTTTCAAAATAAATTTGCACAATTTGGAAGCGTTGTTCACGCGTCAGTCTATTCATGTTGAAATGCCAAACCAAACTAAACATAAATCACTTGACAGCTGACAAAATGGCCGCCAGTTAAAAAAGCGTTGCCAACTTAAAGTTCTATACCTCTATAAAAAACACCCTTTGTATATATATATATATATATATATATATATATATATATATATATATATATATATATATATATATATATATATATATAGATTAATTTGATTTTATTGAATTATTGATAAATTTCATGAGGTAATAGCGATGCTAACTGTATTCATGTAAAAAAAATAAAAATATATTTTCGCGGAGAAATGGTAGTTTCCATAAAAGAAATCCTAAAAAATACAATATTTTGCTTTATTTTTAAGAAATTTAATTGTTATTTAATGATCAAAATGTAACTATATCACTCGCAAATCACGTGACAACGAACACCAATTAAAGTGCATGACGTCACTTGCTCGCAAACATCATCGCTATCAAAGGTTACGTTATTTGGTTGGCATTATTATATACTGATTTCCGTGCAGTTTTTTTGACATTTACTGACTACTTCCTGTGGGAAGGATTCTAAGAAGTTTTTCATGATGAAGAGTAGATTTATTAAGGCAAATAGTTCATATTTATCGAGAATTTATTGTTTTACTGTAGCCAATTCCTTCGCAACAAACAGTAACTTTTGCTCTGCTAAATTTAGAAATATGAAGACCTCCATGTAAGTAGTATACCAAGTATTATTATTTCCGCAACTGATGATGAATACATAATAGCAATCATAGGTATTTATAAGATCAAAACTAAAATAAAACAAGTAGAAAACATTATTACCCAACTTGATTACTTTATTTCTAACCTCAAAATTCTAGTAAACAAATATCTAAACTTAAATCAAAAATATCTTCAAAAAATAGATTTTAGATTGTGTAAACACAAGTGCCCGATCCCTGCGAGCTAGCTGAACTCACATGTTCCTATTATTTTCTGAACGTGGAACGTGAATAAATAACTTTTTACATGTTTTAATGACAATACTTGTACACTGTGGCACCCCACAACACTTATGAAACTTATAACTTATCTTTTATTACAAAAATTACTGAAAAACTTTATATCTTCTTGTCAGTTTACCAGTCTTTGGCAACATGTGACGTCACAGCGGTCAAGTGACAAGCATTGGCTTTTTGAAGCCACATTTTAAATGGAATTTTTAAGTATTAGTTGTAAAGGGTATTTTTTATAGAGGTATAAAACTTTAAGTTGGCAACACTTTTTTAACTAGCGGCTATTTTGTTAGCTGTCAAGTGATTTATGTTTAGTTTGGTTTGGCATTTCAACATGAATAGACTGACGCCTGAACGATGCTTCAAAATTGTGCAAATTTATTTTGAAAATCATGGTTCTGTTCGAAATAAGTATCGCGCGCTACGTCCATTTTACGGTCAACATAATCGTCCATCAGAGCAATTAATTCGATTAACTATGGAAGGTTTTCGCACCACGTTTACTCTAAATGATAATACGCATCCACAGAGACGTCGTACAGTGCGTACAGAAGAAGTCATTGCTGCCATAGAGCGTAGCGTAGAGGAAGACCCGAATCAGTCTATCTGCCATCGTGCACAAAATTTGGATATGTCCATTCACTTTATGGAAGATTTTGCGAAAAGATCTTGGTTTGGGTGCTTATAAAATCCAACTTGTGCAAGAATTGAAGCCACACGATCACCTAGCAAGGCGTAGATTCGGTGAATGGGCCCAAAACAAGATTGCCGTTGATCCCGATTTTCATAAGCGAATTTTGTTTAGCGATTAAGCTCATTTTTATTTGAATGGATACGTCAGTAAACAAAACTGCCGTATTTGGAGTGATGATAATCCTCAAGTGTATGTTGAGACACCGTTACATCCAGAAAAACTGACTGTTTGGTGTACTTTATGGGCTGGTGGAATCATTGGTCCGTACTTCTTTAAAAACGATGCTGGTCAGAACGTTACAGTCAATGATGACCGCTATAGAGCCATGATTACTGACTTTCTCGTTCATCAATTGAACAACCATGATGTGCAGGAGCTGTAGTTTCAACAAGACGGCGCAACATGTCACACAGCTCGTGCCACAATTGATTTATTGAAGGAAACGTTTGGTAACCGCATAGTTTCACGTTTCGTACCCGTGAATTAGCCTCCAAAACCGTGCGACTTAACGCCGCTAGACTATTTTCTGTGGGGATATGTAAAGTCGCTAATCTACGCCGATAAGCCCGAAACGATTGATCACTTGGAGAACAAATGTTGGAAAAAGTCATCGAAAAATGGACCTCCAGATTAGACTACGTCCGAGCCAGCCGTGGCGGTCATATGCCAGAAGTCATATTTAAATTATAATGCCAGAAGGTTATCTTTCGAATAAAGTAAATTTCATGTCAATTTAAAAAATTCATCTTTGTTTTATTCCATTTAAACTTTCTATACCTCTATAAAAAAACACCCTTTATTAAAAAAACAATATTAAATATTTTCGGCTACATTAAGTACCTATGCAGGGTTTTAAACACTTTCCCAAAAATAGTCAACATGTCTATTAACTATAGCTGACCTCTTTGCGCTGTGGTTATTAAAGTAAGAGTATTTCACTAGAACGTATTTACGAAAAGGCACGTAAGAATGGAGTTTAATAAAATTTCATCTACCTTCTTTCTTAAAATTATCGAGGTTTTGAACGCGGGCGAAACCGTGATTAACTGCTAGGAAACTCATAAGTATAAATATTACTTCACGATGTAGATGTTGCTTGACGGTTGGTATCGTAGATATCTATAAATATAACATCCTGTAGATCTGTCCAGGAATGGAGATTTTATATGTACAGTTATTTCGTTACAGCTTCACTGATTAGATAATTAGGTGGTCGAGACGCAAAACGTCTACCTTTTCCTTTAACAGTCTGAATAAGAAAGATGCTAACTTATTAAACCTAATTAAATTTTATTGTATAAAATTTCGCAGTTTAAAAGAGCACCGAAAAACGGTTTAAAGAAAGCAAATTCAGTTCGTAAGAAAGAGAAAGGAATTACACAAAAATTCAGTTATTCTCACTTGCAAAAAATGTGAAATAAAACTTTTCTTATTAATAAATTTAATAAATCTTAGAATTAGATAATTTGTAACAAAGATAGTAAGGTTCTCTTTGTAAACCTTTCTACGAAAATAAATATCGCTTTGTCAAAGGTGTAAAACCTTCAGCAAACTTGCCACTTTTGTAATTACGTAGCTAGTTAGGTTTCTCATGGGTATCAAAATACTTCGTAAATTTTCTCATGCCATGCATATTTATAGCCGGCCTGTTTGCTTATGAAAATCTACCTTTAAACTTCAATTAACAAGGGATTTGTTTACTTTAAAACAAATTAAAGTGAGCTGGTTTAAAATTGGCTAATTTTGCTCAACGTTTGGTCTTGTTTATTTTCGCCGTTAAAGCACAATGAAAAAAGTTTTCGGATTTTAAAGAATATCTGAATACTTTTTAACAACTGCAAATGAATTTTTAAGATAAATATATTTTAACGAATTTTATAGCGTTATATATTTTATAGTATTAGTTTGTGTTTGTAGTTTATAAAGTTGGAAGTTTATTTTCTACGAACTCATAATTTAATTAATTTTACCTTTTGTTAATTTCCATCAGCTTTGGAGAGTACTTCGTTAAAATAAGCAATCACTTTCTCTTGACCATTTTGTATCTAGGACAAAATTACACCTATAGAGGAGTTACTGGCGTCAGTATTCACAATAAACATCTGATCAGGATCAAGATATGACAATATTGGAGGATTACAAAGTACCTTCTTTAGTTCCTTAAAAGCGGTTTCGTAGTCTGCGGACCATTCATAGTTGTTGCTATTTTCAGTCAGTCGATGTAAAGGTCTTGCAATATCAGCGAATCCTTTTATGAATCTTCTACAGTAAGTACAGAGACCCAGGAATCTTCTTAGTTCATGCTTGTTTTCTGTACTGGCTAACCTTGAATGGCTTCCGTCTTCTCTGGATCGGTTTCGGTGATTATATGTCCTAGGTATTTCACTTCTTTCTGAAAAAATTGACATTTCTTCGGACTGAGCTTCAATTGTGCATTTCTACAGTTTTTGAAATACTTTTTCCACATTTTTGAGGTGATCGTTACATGTTTTTTTCAGAATCATGATGTCATCTAGGTAGACTCGGCATGTGTTCCAAGTTAGTCCAGGTAAGATACGTTCCATTAAAAATTCAAAAGTGGCTAGGGCATTGCATAAACCAAAAGGCATAACATTAAATTGCCATAGTCCCATTCCAGTAGAAATGCCGGATTCTCCTTTACCTCGTACTGATGATACTCTAGACACTTTAACGGGGTCAAAATGGTTTTCCACACAGGACTTAAAAAGGGGTATCAGCAGGTATAGCTACAACCACAGGATAAAGATAAGTTCGCCGTTTCTACTGGAATAGAGCTATGGCAATTTAATGTTATGCTATTTGGCCCCAGTTACTTTTGAACGTATAATGGAACGAATCTTACATGGGCTAACTTGGAAAATAAAAAAAAAACATTTGACGATCACTTGAAAAATGTCAAAGATGTATTTTTAAAACTGAGAAGTGCACAATTGATGTTCAGTCCGAATAAATTAAATTTTTTCAGAAAGAAGTTAAATACCTGGGGCATATAGTCATCGGAGCTGCTGTACGAACCGATCCAGAGAAGACGTAAGCCATTCAAGGTTAGCCAGTACCAAAAAACAATCATGAATTAAAAAATTTCCTGCTCTCTGTACTTACTATAGAAGATTCGTAAAGATTCGTTGATACTGTAAGACCTTGACATCGACTGAATGAAAATAGCTACAACTATAAATAGTCCGCAGACTGCGAGACCGCTTTTAAGGAATTGAAGAAGGTACTTTGTAATTATCCAATACTGTCATATCCTGATCCTGATCAGATGATTATTGTGGATATCAACGCTAGTAACTCCTCTATAGGCTGAATTTTGACACAGATACAAAATGGTCAAGAGAAAGAGATTATTTTAGCAAAGTATTCTCCAAAGCTGAGCCAAATTCTACAGAAATGTAACAAGAAAAGAACTACTCGCCATTATAAAGACATTGGAACACTTTCACAAATATCTACATAACCAAAAATTTCTCCTACGAACAGATGACGCATCATTAAAGTGGCTTTTACAATTTAAAAATCCTGAAGGTCAAATGGCATAATAGTTACGACGCTTGTAAAAGTACGATTTTAAAATGGAACATAGAAAAGACTTGAACCACAAGAATGTAGACGCTTTGTCAAGCAGACCATATCCAGAGAAATCGAAGCACTATAACAGACACGAAGAGCGAGAAAATCCTGACGATTTCCATTGCTGAATGACACAACTACAATGCTCTTTGGATTGGGATCTCAAAATTATCTCCAAGGAACAACAAAAAGTTCCAGATTTTAACATGATCATCAAATTAAAGAATAATAAGTAAAATCTACCCACTTTTCAAGAAATCTTATCGAAATATCAAAAAGTAAAAGGTTACTGGGGCTTATGGGATCCCTTAATTATGCAAGAGTTTGGGAGAGCGGTGCGGCAAAGACTACAAATACCATATTATTTTACCCACCAAAAAGTAGTGCAAGCTTTACATAATGGTGTAGGGGCGGACACTTAGAGGTTATGAAAATTCTTGAAAAAGTTCGAGAGAGGTTCTATTGGCTGGGAAGCCGCACAGATGTAAAATATTGGTGCAAAACCCGTACCGACTATGCTGCAAGTAAAGAACCAAGGACCCATAGCCATGGTAAATTGAAGCAGTACAATGTAGGAGTACCTTTTGAAAGAATTGCAATGGACATAGCAGGACCATTTCCTATTAGCAAATCCCGGAATCGTTATATTTTGGTAGCTATGGATTTCTTCATTAAATGACCAGAAGTCTATGCAATATCAAATTAGGAAGCCACCACCGTTGCTGAAATATTGTTTGAAGAGCGGATTTTTAGACATGTGGTGCCAGAAGAGATACACTCCGATCAAGGCAGAAACTTTGAATCTGACGTTTTTAGGAACCTTTGCAAGCTTCTCAAAATCCACAAGACTAGAACAAGACCCCTACATCCATAATCAGAAGGAATGGTTGAGAGATTTAACAGAATGCTGGAGAATTATATCAGAATACAAATATATGAATAACATAATAACTGGGATAAATTTATTCAGCCATTTTTACTAGCCTTTCATTTAGCCATTCACGAAACCACTGGAAAAATAAGGGCTAGCATAATTTTTGGAAAAGAATTATATCTTCCAGTCGATTTGCTTACTGGACGTCCACCTGATTCTGAAGCAACTTGGGAAAGCTACACTTACCAACTTAGTCAGCAGCTTCAGGTCTTAAACGAAGAAGTCTGTTAAGGATTACAAATAGAAAGCGACAAAATGAAGACCCGCTGTGATCTCCAGGTCAGTACTGGTGGATTCAAGGCTAGTGAAAAAGTTTTTTTGTTCAAACCGAAAAGAACCAAAGGGCATTCACCAAAACTTCAGAAGTCATGGGAAGGTCCGTACAATGTAGTGACCCTACTAAACGATCTGGTATACTGAATTCAGAAAAGCCCAGAATTTTATAGCGTTATACATTTTATAGTATTAGTTTTTGTTTGAGTTTTAGATTTATTTTCTATGTATTTATAATTTATTTAATTAATTTTACCTTTGTTAATTTCCTTAAGAGACGTCGATGAAAGAAAGTCTGGAACTTTTTAGAGAATTCTCTTTCCATATTTTAACATGGAATGCCTATAACAGAAGGTCTAGAAATATTCAGATTACTCCTTTTCTTATTTTTTATTACGCTCTGTAGTATCGAAATCCTTCTAGAAAGTTAGGGAATCTTCTGATATCGGCCCAAAAAGTATATAAAGGGTCAAGATCGGCTTTTGTGGACAGTGTCAGAAGTGAAGTTTTAATTAAGGATTTTAAAGCAATAATAATCATATATATATATATATATATATATATATATATATATATATATATATATATATATATATATATATATTTACTATAAAGTTTTAAAATTTAGTCCACATCATGGAAGAGCTCATATTTCAAAAGTTTTTATATTTTGTATAGCACAAACTCTAACATTGGTAATTAGGGTCAAAACTTCATTATGGGAACTGAAAGTTATTAAGAAAGATCGTTAAAATACTTCGACAGAGAAGCAATTTTATTTTAAAACCAATAGGCAGAGCAGATGAAAAACATACAAAAAAAAACACCAAAATGTTTCCTAAAGTTTGTTAGATGGAGAAAAATATTCAATACATAAGATGTCGGATTAGAAGACGGAACATTCAATAGTGACCTAGAAATAAACTTAAAGGTCGATCTGAAGGTTGTCAAGTTGTTTGTTTTTTAAATGACACACCCATTTTTTTATTACACACGTACGGAAAGCTTCATGTTGAATCATATAATTACTCGTATCCGAGCGTTTAGGATGATTTTTGAAAATATGCCTTTTATCATACAAAATTAGACATATATCGTGTTCTAATGCTCTACTTTATCATCACTATCATGATGGCTGATTTTACACGTATCCATAGAAAAAAGAATATGTGACCTTTAAATCACCTCCAGATGACATTTGAACCCCATAATATTTATATGCTTGATCGTGATATTTTCCGTCTTTTTCATTTCTGGAATAAAAAAGAGAATTTTCATTCAAAAAAAAAAACAATGTGACCTTGAAAATCCACTTAAAGGTCAGATACAAAGTTATTATAATTTAGCTCTCTTAACGTAAAGAAAAGGTCGGCTGGGTTATTTTCTAAAAGTACTTGGTTTTCGATGTATTTAGGAGTGAAAGTTACATTTAAAAAAAAAAAAGTTTTTTTTTTTAAAAAAAAGGGTAACTTAAAAAAGACGAGCAGCACTTGGATATGATATGTTGCGTAATTTCCTTTTCTGGAGTAAAAAATGTGAGTTAAAAAAACTTGACCTTAAGGGTCAGCCTCGAGGACATAAGTAAAGGTCCGCATCATATCGGATTTTTTGCCCATATACAAAAGTTTAGCTGTATAAGATAATTTAGATATTTTTCTGTAAATTGCACCACTTTTTCTTTCTTCTTTAGTAGCCCTACAACCCGGGGTGGGTCTTGGCTGACTGCACAACTTGCTTCCATCTCACACGGTCGTCCATGATAGTTGGGTCAGTGGATAACCCCAATGTTCTTAAATCTGACCATATGTTATCTCTCCATCGCATTCTTGGACGTCCTAAGAGTCTTTTCCCTGTCGGGACCTCCTCCCAAATGAACTTGGTAAGGCGGTTATTAGGGAACCTATGGACATGGCCAGCTCATCTTAGGTGTTGGGATTTAATTTCTTGTACGATGTCGCTAGCGTTATATATCTGTTTGACCTCGGCATTTGTTCTTATTCGGTATGGATTAGTATTGGGGTCGTGATAGGGTCCGAAAATCCTTCTAAGGGTTTTCCTCTCAAAATATTTTCATTTCCATTGCTTTTGTCAGCGTCCACGTCTCACAGCCATACATGAGCACTGGTCTAATCACTGTTCTATATATTCGGATTTTTGAGGTTCGTCTTAGGTTCTTGGATTTGATGGTGTTGTTGAGACTATACATACATCTGTTTGCTGCCTGAATTCTCCCTTTTATCTCCTCTGTGATATCGTTATCTGCGGTGATTGAAGCTCCGAGATAATTAAAACGCTCCACTCTTTCAAAGTTATATGTGTCTATTGTTACATTTTGTCCTATTCTATCTCGATTCTTTTGTCTGTTTATGCACATGTATTTGGTTTTCTCTTCATTGACCATTAGACCGGTTTTTCTTGCCTCTATCTCTATTTTGTTGAAAGTTTCCTTTACATTGGTGACGGTGTTTCCAATAATATCAATGTCGTTCGCGTATGCTAGTGGTAATTTTGGTCCATTTACTATTATTAGTTCTGTTCTAAATTGTGTTGTTCTCACTACTTATTCCAGGAGGGGTGACAGTGCATCTCCTTGTTTTAGGCCACTGTTTATTTCAAACGATTCTGAGAGTTGGTTACCTATTCGTACCCTGGATCTACAGCGATTTACGCATACTTTGGCGAAGTGGATCAGTTTTTTTGGAATCGAAAGTTCTGCCATTGCATTCCACAGTTGACCCCTTTTAATGCTGTCGTATGCTTGTCGCAAGTCGATGAAAAGATTGTGGATAGTTCTATTGAATTTCCATCCTTTTTCAAGTAGCTGCCTTATAGTAAAGATCTGATCTATAGTCGATCTATTTTTCCTGAATCCAGCTTGGTATTCCCCTAGGAAATTTTCTACAAAAGGGGTTATCTACTTAATAGGATATTCGATAAAATTTTGTATGCAGTGTTAAGTAGGGAGATTCCTCTATAGTTGGAGCACTTGGTTTGGTTTCCCTTTTTATGGATAGGGATTATTATGTTTTTGTGCCATTTTGCTGGCATTTTCCCTTCTTTCCATATAAGTGTGATTAGTGTGTGTAATTGTCTATGTAAAACCTCCCCTCCGTATTTGAGAAATTCGGCCGGTATATTGTCGGAGCCTGGGGAATTGCACCACTGTTGCAAAATAAGACTTAACGCAACCTACATAAAACTTCTAAGTTTTGACAATGCTTCATTCCAGATATAACTTGTTTAAAGTAGCGCCATATTAAATGTGTATTTTTCTACAAAACTCAAATAGGACTATCAAAAGTTGGTCATATGTGATGCAAAGATTATATCTTTTTGTCTCTGTATAAGGTAACTTCATAAAATAACTATTTTTGAAAAAATAATTTGTATCAAAAAGTTATAAACATTAATATTATGAAAATAGGTTTAATGAAAAACTCAAATTTTCTAATAAAAAAAATGATAATATGAAAATTAAACGTGTTTAAAATTTATATTCCAACTAATGCAGACTTTACTGATGACATTGTGTACTTGTCTGTCTTAATTATAATGTGTATTACTTTTAAACAGAAACTACGTTTTCGAAAATAGTTATGACTCTTTTTTGTTTTGTAATTTTGCATAAATAGTCATAAAATACAAAAGATCCGAAAACTAGACATAAATATTAAATCTAAGCACCAGTTCAAGTTGACAAGAATGAAAAATCAACGTAATTTTATAAAAGAAGTAAAAAAATGAATATTTTAATTTATTTGACGTTATAATCCCCGATGATTAAAGTTACCACTAATTTAGATTCCCTATATAAATGTTGGGATTTACGTTAAATGTAAGCGGTTGAATTTAGCGGGATGGTTAATTGGTACAAAGTTTCCTAATTGATGTTTGTTTACATTTAAACTTATCCACAAACCAAAATCCCAACTTATAAATATTTAATATGTATGGATGTAGAATTATATGTACAATACGTTAAACCAACTAGAAAGTTTTTAGTTTAGGTTCCGTTTGTTACTCACGCCCATTTATTTATTTTCACTGCTCTATATTTTAGTTAAATAAAGTAGAAACTAATGTTTTTGATGTAATATTTAATACTATTGATTAAATTTGATGAATGGTAAAGTTAAATTTTTGTATCGCAGTTGTATCAGTAACTATTTTATTTGGTAAATCAACTAAAGTTTAACGTGCGCTTAAAATGAAGTCCTCGGCCCATAAATTCTTTTATTCCTGTAGAGCAGTGGTGGCTGGTGTATTAAAAATGCAGGGGTTGCAATTTAAATAATACATTAAAAACAAAGATATGTATAAAACCCACCATAGGCACTGGTTGATGAAAAAATGAAAGTCTTTAAAAACTGAGTTAGTTTGAAACAAACCAGTGTATTTTAGATAACTAAATATAAAGACGTTAGCAAATTTTAAAAATATAGCAGTCAAAATTAAATATACGTATAACTTACTGTGTGAATTATTTATAAAGAAAATCCATACACCAATCTTTGGCATTAACAAACTTTGAATAACCCGCTTACTGAAATTAGATATATTTTCGATAAGATCCCTTTCTTTAGAAAGCATTGTTAAAACAGAAACTCTTTCTTGGCTCATAGTATTCCTTAAAGACGTTTTTATCCTTTTGAGGACAGAAGAGCACCGTTCTGCTTCAGCCGGTGTCATCCGAATAGTAATTAAAAGTTTTAGAACTTCACTAAATGTCTCACTTAGCTCGATGTTTTGCACAAGATAGTCATAAAGTACAATAAGTCCCGAAATTGATCTAAATTCAAGACAAGGCAAACAAATAAAATTTTTATAAAAAAATTGAACAGACTTCTAAAAGTGCGCTAAAAAGTGAAAAATAACTAAAAATTTTTATATGAAATTGAAATTTTTGAAGTCGGCGCCAAACTAATACCTGACAAAATGTGATTCGCATAAACAGATTAAAAATATTTTATTTGTAATTGCTTTCTTACCATAATTTGTATATATTAGTAGTTATTTATTTCATTTAGAAATAATTTGGCGCCTACTTCAAAAATTTCAATTTCTTATAAAGATTTCTAGTTATTTTTCACTTTTTAGCGTTCTCGAAATACCAATAAAATTGTGTCAAACAAATATTTAGTCTGTCATAGTAAATCCACTATCTTAAATTTCAAATTAATTTTAGGTTGGTAACATAGGCCCAAAACCTTCCAATATCGATATTTAAAGAACTAGAAACGTAGAATTCTTAGCCTGATATATTTTATATTGCATATTGAGTTTGTATACGCCCCAAGAACCCCGCAATATCAATTTTAGATAAAACCGAAAAATGTAAAATTTTTAGTTCCCATATTGTATCTTATCTACCTAATAGTTGTAAAAAATTAACTTCATATTCGTAATACACCAAAATTTTCAATCCGCCCTATTGGATCTGCCATATTGAATTTCAAAAAAATAATTTTAACGTCTTAATTTAATCTAAATCTAAACCCTTCAAAGCCCCCTAGTACCAATTTTGGATGAAATCCAGAAATTTAAAATTTTGAAACGGTCATATTGCATCTGATATATTAGATTTTCTTAAAATAATTTTATATTCGCTATTTACATCTTCAAAAACGATTTAGTTCCACATTTGAACTAAATCGAAAAATGTAAAGTTGTTAGTCAACTATATTGCGTTCGTCATATTGAATCCAGAAAAAATACTATTAAATTCATAATTTACACCCTCAAGAACCCTCTATATCAGTTTTGGAGAAAATCGAAAAATGTAAAATTTTTAGGACACCATTTTGAATCTGCCAGATTGAGTTTTTCAAAAAATATATTTAAATTTATAATTAACACTAATAAAAATACCCCAATACTGGCTTTAGACAAAAGCGAAAGATGTAGAATATTTAATCCTCCATCTTAGATCCGCCATGTTTAATTTTTTTTAATAATATCAAACTCGTAATGTGCTATCATATCAATTTTGAAAAAATCGGACAAAATTTATTTTTTATTTACCATATTGCATACGCTATATTGAATTTTTTAAAAATAATTTTAGATTCATTATGTGTGACCCCGGAAATTCTCCCGTACCAATTTTGGTGAAGATCGGACAAAATTGATTTTTTTTGTTCGCCATATTGGATCCGCCATATTGAATTTTTAAAAAATAATTTCAGATTCGTTATGTGAGGCCCCGAAACTCCTCCGTGCCAATTTTGGAGAAAATCGTACAAAATTAATTTTTTCGTCTACCATATTGGATCCGCCATATTGATTTTTTTAAAATTATTTTAGATTCGTTATGTGCGACCCCGAAAACTACCCCATATGATTTTTGGAGAAAATCGGAAAAATGAAATTTTTTGTCCGCCATATTGGATTCGCCATTTTGATTTTTTTAAAAATAATTTCAGATTCGATGTGTATGGCTCCAAAAATTCCCCCATACCAATTTTGGAGAAAATCGGACAAAATTAATTTTTTTGGCCGCCATATTGTAAACGCCATCTTGGATTTTACTGCACCAATTTCGTGTAAAAAAATATGGAACCACCGCAGCAACTTCCTGAATAATATAACGTAAGGAATTTCATTCAAATCGGTGCATCCGTTCCGGAGTAATCGGTGTGCATACATAAAAAAAATACATAGTCGACGAATTGAGAACCTCCTTCTTTTAGAAGTCGGTTAAATAGAGCATTTTTAATTTCACAATCACAAAGCCACGTATGTTTATTATAAAAGTCCGGATTACATATCCTAGTAGGGCAGTGGAAATAAATAAAAGTAAAAAAAATATTTTTTGAAAAATTCTTATTTACTTATTGAAGTCATGCATTTATTGCTGGCGACCAATTCTTTTATTTTATATGGTCAGCCATAACTTTAAAGCCCTGAAACATTTTTATGCAAATCACTAAACCCTTTCAATGACGCAGTAAAAACTCTATAAAATTCGCTCTGTTTGTAAAAGGCAAGGATTTCTTTTCAAGAACCTTTCCGTTTTTGTTTGAGCACAAGTGTGTATACACAAGTTAAAAAAGAACCTCTTTAAAAGGATTTTCAGACTAGACAATGCGTTGGTTGTCAGATGACACGGACAAATTAGAAAGCACGATGGGAATAGCGGGAGATGAATAGCAGTGTCGTATTACATCAAAACATAGAATTGTAATATTCAAGTACGGAAAGTTTTAGTTATATTTTAAACATTAATAAAATTTCTGATAAAAAATAAGGATTTTTTAAGGGCATGGTTACACTTAAATATATTTATGGTAGAAAACCAATTCATTTTTTATTTAATTGCACAGAGCTTAAAAGTCAGTTGTTGCTGTTCATATTTATTGAAATAAATTATAATATCTAAATTTATTCACAGAAATATAGATCATGCATCCAATATAAAGAAAAATGTATGAATACTTATGAATCCGGAAAAAATTGACCCAATGTATCTCAGATATTTTTGGGTTGGACTATTGGAGGTTACAAGGGTTTTTATTTTATTTTAGAAGCTCAAATATTGATTGTAGATCTTCTTCTTCAGGTGCCATCTCCTATCGGAGGTTGGATATCATCATTGCCACTCTCACTCTATTTGCCGCTACTCGAAAAAGGTCTAATGAGCTACAATTGAACCAGTCTTTCAAATTTCTCAACCATGAAATTCTTCTACTTTCGATATTTATTCTTCCTTTTTTTTATCCTGCATGATCGATCAATCTAAGCAACTCGTATCGCTGGCCTCTCATTATATGTACAAGATATTGCAGTTTCCTTATTTTTATGTTGTTAATTATTTCATAGTTTTTGTCCATCGCTAGCAATACTTCTACGTTTATTTTTCTCTCCGTCCAAGATATTCTCAGCATCCTTCTGTAACACCACATTTCAAACGCTTGCAGTTTATTTGTGTGTTCTTGTTTTAGTGTCCAGCCTTCCAACCCATACTGCAGCACTGAAAATATATAACATCTTAAAATTTTCATTCTTAGTTCTAGAGTGATGTCTCTGCTGCACAGAATGGTTTTCAGTTTTACAAACGCACATCTTGCCATTTCTATTCTCGTTCTTATTTCTATTGTTTGTTCATTATTTGCTGTTATCCATGTGCCCAAGTATTTGTATTTTTGCACTTTTTCCAAATTCATACCTCGCAACTTTATGCTTGTTTGCATGTTTTGTTTTTTAGTTATTACCATATATTTAGTCTTTTTGGTGTTCATTTTTAATCCGTGTTGCTCGCAAACGTTATTTGTTTCATTCACTAGTTCTTGGAGTGCTTCAGCGGAGCTAGTTATGATAGTAGTGTCGTCTGCAAGTCTTATGTTGTTTACAGCTTTTCCGTTTATTATTATTCCCTTACTTTTCGTTAACAGTGCTTCTTCAAAAATCGATTCACTGTACACATTGAATAGTAGGGGTGACAAAATGCATTCTTGTCTCACTCCTCTCTCTATTTCAATTTCCGGACTTGTTTCGTTATCTACTATTATTTGTGTGCGTTGATTCCAATATAGGTTAGTTATTATTCTTAAATCTTTGTTGTCTATATTTTTTCTTCTTAGAATCTCGACTAGTTTTTCATGTCTAATTTTATCAAAAGCCTTCTAGAAGTCAACATAACAAATGTGTATATCGGTGTTCATATCCATACACCTATGTGAAAGCACATTAAGTGCAAACAACGCGTCTCTGGTGCCTATACCATTTCTGAATCCAAACTGACTATCATTTTCAAGTTCTTTATAAATGCGTCCGTGTATTATTTTTAAAAACACCTTGAGTACATGGCTTATCAAAGATATTGTTCTATATTCGCTGCAGTCTTTTGCATTTTTGTTTTTTGGAATAGCGCAAAAGGTGGAGAGTAATCATTCTCTGGGTATATTCCCCGTTTTATATACTGTGTTGAACAGATCTAACAATGTATCCATGGTATCATCATTCATGCATTTTAAAATTTCTACTGGGATTTGATCTGGACCTAGTGCTTTTCCATTTTTGTTGTTTCTTACAGCTGCTTTTATTTCATCTTTCACTATCGTTAATGCCTCGTTATCTTCTACTTCAATATTCCAATGAGATGAGTCATCTTTATTATAAGGAATGATATTTCTAGATAGTTTTCAACTTTTTTGTTCTAGATTTGTATAGAAAATTCTATAGGTATATAAATAGGAATTGGATAGGAGATTTAATATAGTTGTATAGTTTTATTTGAATAATAAAGATATTAAGTAGTTATAAGATAGTTGTGTTTTAGTTGTATTCAGAGGTATTTAATATACGTATTGGAAGTATTAGGGAAAGGTTTTGAGTTTTATTATGCAGACCCAGTAAGTGATTTTAAAGAGAGAAAAGCACAACAGTATATTATGATCACATAATTGTCAAATACTCTAAGTAATAAAAATCGACTAAATCCAATTTAGTGTAGATAAAAATTGAGAAATAATTGGACAAACATATTCAACTTAGATTTTAAAGTAGCAGTTTTGCATTACTATATGAATATCACTAAAAACATTTAAAGATAATTTATAACTCTAAAATTCATTATTTTAAACAATTTGGCTTCACTCTAGCACGATCTATAAACCATAAAGCTTAAGTTCAGTCATAAAATCATCATCTTTTTTAAACAAACCGTGTGAAAACAACTTTGCCGACACAAATTTCGGTATAACAAAATTTTCCAGGCAAATGCATTTTATTAAAAGCTGTGTAATTTTACTGTGTATATGGAAAGACCGAACATGAGTTTCGGTATCTATTAAAACATATATACTATGATGTTTAACTTGATGTTAAAACAGTTTCGGGAGTTTAAATTGCTGAATAATTTTATTTAATTGTACAATATTTGGAAAGTTTATGCATAGTTTCTCGAAAAAAGAATTTTATTTTAAAAGATAAAAGTTAATGGTGTTTTATATATATATATATATATATATATATATATATATATATATGTAATATAGGAATTAATTTTTCTTGAACCATTATTATATTTTTAGTTGGTTATTTTCTTGGGAATATGGTTCATTTTTATATTGAAACTACATATATACAGTAGTCATACTTATTGTATATATATATATATATATATATATATATATATATATATATATATATATATATATATATATTTATTTCTCAGGACGTTTCGATTCTTTCGAATCTTTTTCAACTGATGCGGATGCTACAAAAATGTACATTTTTAATATTATTATATATGGACAAAGAGGCTAAAAACTTACCATTAAGAACAGAGATTTTTGTTTTAAACAATAGTTAATTACATCACAAACCAATTGTAGTCACTCACTCTTTTGTATATTCACTTTTTAAAAGTATTTTTAAAAGGCCAGTTAGAAGGATGGACACTACATTTTTAACCCTATAACTGTCTTGACTTGACTGAATGTGGAACCCAGATGGTGTATGTTTTAGGCACTTTAAGTGGCGTAAAAAGTTTGGGTCTTTTAATTGAAGTGATATTTTTCTGAAAAAATATCGTGATTTAATTTAGAAGAATTGGAAGCGGAGAATTATTCTTATTTATTGTTTTATTTATTTTAGAAATTCCCTTATATTGGTTTATTTTAATATGTTGAAATAGATTTGATTTAAATTATTGATGTCTGTTTTATCGTTTATGGCATTCGGATTTTTTTTTATTGCAATCATTTCGTAAAATTCTCGTTTTCCTTTGTTAGTTTCAGTTTTCAAGATTTTTGTATTTTCATAATCAAAGGTGTGTTTGTGTTTCATTTCGTGTTTTTTTAGGGCTGTAATATTTTTTTTGTCATATTCATGTCTATTTAGACGATTTTGCAGATACTGACTAGTTTGGCCGATGTAATTCGATGGACAATCCTTGCAGGGCATTTGGTAGACAATATTTGATTTTCTGTTTTTTGGAATGTCACTTTTTAATTTGCTGAAATTGCTTTTAAGTAAATTATGGCCCTTATGACTAGTGGTTATATTATGTTTTTTAAAAAAGTTTGAAAGTTTTCGGAAAGTTTTGGTATGTATGGCAAGGAAAGATATTATTTTTTGGTTTTATTGTGTTCTAAATTTTCTGTTTTAGTGTTTCCATGTTTGTATTTTTCTAGCCTTTCTTTAAAAATTTTATTAATTAGTTTGTTTGGGTAAGAGTTTGTCATAAGGACCTCTTTTGCTTTTTTGATGCAGTTGTTTCTATAATCGGGACTGCTAAGGATGATGGCTCTATCGGCTATTCCAATTATTACTGATTTTTTTTGCGCCATGTGGTGTTGGGAATTGTAGTTGAGATAGCGACCAGACCATGTGGATTTTGTGTACCATTCAGTTAATATTGTATTATTTTTGTGATGCAACGCCATATCTAGGAAATTTATGTGATTGTTATTTTCAAATTCTATGGTAAATTGCAATTTTTCATGGTAGCTATTACATTTGTTTAAGATATATGAATTTAGATTTTTTGGTATAGCCGTTATGCAGTCATCTACATATCTGTAAAAGAATGCTAGTTTGAATTTTAAGCTGTTGATAACTTCAGTTTCTAGGTCTTCTAACACTAATTGAGCAATAACGCTTGATATGGATGCACCCATTGCGCAACCCTCAATTTATATATATATATATATATATATATATATATATATATATATATATATATATATATATATATATCACAGTTTTAGGTAGAAAAAATATTGAAATTGATGTGAATCTTCAGTAAAACTGGAAAAATTCAGAAACCCTCAAAAGATTTTTTTTCTTTCTACAGAATCATTTTCAGACTCATTTTATCATATTTTTTAAAAGGGAATTAAACATTAAGCTTATGAAAAACAATATCTTCGAAGGGCAGGAAAATAAAAACTTGTTTTTGATGATCGACATTAAATAATGTCTAGTTGCATCTCGTCATTTTATATTTATTTAGCGAGATTTTTTTTTGCTCAGCAGGAGTTTGATTAGGTTTCAAAATGAAAGCTATCCTTATATAAGTGCAGATATGATGTGAAATCTACAGTCGTGTCATATATTGTTTAATGAATCTTAAATAGTTTTTCAAGGTAAATCAGGAAATCATCCAGATTTCTATTTTGTTTCTAAATTTGAAACTAAGGCTTGGTGACTTTACACTAAGTATCGATGTATTACGAAGGGGGTTTCAGAAATTCATGTACAACCTTTGATAGATTCTTACTGCTTCGTTTAGGTGGTAGAAGATGTCAAAGTTTTAAGGAAACATCGATTTTTCTAAAATTTTTTGGTAACGATGTAACTAAATGATTTTTGTTGTTTGATCTGACACTATAATTTGACGTTTATTAGTAGTACGACGGGTATCGTAGCGGCTAAGTTGTGTCTTTCTTTATACTCGGTTGCGGAAAATGCTTGGCATCCTCCAGCTATGTGCTAATTTGTCTCTGATGTTCGACAGCCATATCCACATTGGTCATTTTAAGCTGAGGGATCTCTGATGGTAAGCTTTCGATAGTCCTTCGTCGGAATAACTTGGCCTTGGATAGCTAACAAGAAGCTCTCCGTTTCCGGAAACATTTGTCCTGAAATCAACCAGTTGTCGACATTGTCCTAGATAACCTCATTTGGATGTCGTCCATGAAGTGGTTTCTGTAGCCAGGTTTGTAACTTCTCTTGGTATGTTCGGTGGTGAGAAGCAATATCCTGTTCTCTCAGCTGTAGTGACGCATATTGCTCGATGTAGTGTGGAAGAGTCCGCTAACCTGTGGAAATTAGAACGTAAGTTTATTATTTGTTGATCGGGCTGATTACCAATATCCACCAATCTTCTTCCACCTTGGTGTCTTGGAAGCGTTGTACGTTCAATAGCACTCCGAGGGTGGTGTTAGTGTGCTTTTTTTAAGAGTGTTCTCATTTTCCTTTGCAAGTTTTCGATGTCCTTTCTGCTCTATTTTACAGTTCCAAAAGAGTAGCTAAGTGCAGAGCATGCGTACGTATTGAGCGGCTTAAACAAATTTCTACTATTTAGACTAGTTCGTAACACCTACCTTAGCCTCCCGATAAATTAAGTTGTCAATTCGTTTAGCCTGTTTCATACCTAGGTATTTGTATGTTGGTTCTGCTTCATTCCAGCTATAGTTTCACAGTTTTAAATCTCAATTGCTCCCGGTTGTATCATTTCTTTAATGATGTTCAAAATACGACACTTATCAAGTCCAAACTGCGTTTCGATATCCCCGGAGAACTCCTCCACAATTTTGAGCATTTGCTCCAGCTGATTTTTGGTAGTAGCCATCAGTTCAAGATTATCCATGTATAGAAGATGATTTAATCTTACTACCTCTTCGTTGTTATTTCTAATACTAAAGCCCTATCTGGTAGAGTTCAAACGGCGTGTCCGTGGGGGGTTCATTGCAAGGCAGAACCACAATGGGCTTAATGAATCGCCCTGAAATGTTCCCCTTCGTATGGGGATTGTACTCGTTTCGTGTAGTATTGTTCGATGGCACTTGCAATTGGATGCTAGTTTTCCAGGTTGACATGATGCGTTCTAAATAGCAAACAAGATGAATATTAACCTTATCCATTCTCAATATTGTTGTGAGCTACTCATGTGGTACTGAGTCGAAGACCTTATTATAAGGTTACAGGTATTTTTTATTATTACATTTAATTGGCGTGTACATGTAATTAAAAATGTTTTTTTCTCGGAGAAACCGCTAATCTAATAAAAAATTTTAAGAAATGAAAAAGCTTCAAAATATATGCGATTATCAGATAGAAATATTTAGGTTGTGGTAACGTTGATGATATAAAAATCAGAAGCGATATTTTTAAGTGACGCCACTTTTATAACACAATACTTTATAGTCAGTCGCTATACCACTAGAAAACGTCATATTATGGTGTTCTAACACACACCAAAAATCATTAAATTCAGTGTTCACGTCTTCAAGAAATCTGGGAAAAATCAATATTTTCTTAAAATTTTGACGTCTTCTACTGCCTAAAGGAAGCAGTATCAGATATAATTAAGTTGGCTTAAATTGACCTATTTTAGCGTCAAACGTTGTACACGTATTTTACGGACACCCTGTATAATAAAATTTTCCATGGAAAACGATCAATGATAAAAACTCTATTACTATTCATTTTGTAGTTGAGGAGTTTTCTTTTATACTAGAGTGTAATATTTTAAAGCAACTTTTTGGGGATGGATCTGTAAAATCGAAGAAAAAGGAAAACATTTTGCCTATTTCAATTTAACCAAAGTAATATCAAAGTTTTTATATATTTGGTTTTAAACGCTAAAACCCTGAAGTTCTTTTCATTCATGTATTTTTATATGCAAAAGTATAAACACTTGAAAGTTCACATTTTCTTAAAATTAAATGCTAATGTTTGGAATGCGGCCAAATGCCTATTTTATACAATTTTACCTCACCTTTATCCGACCTGGAGCACCAATAAAGCTCTTGTTTAAGCACGAAACCGGCACTTTTTTATACAAAACGCGCAAAAAATCACTCCGCAAAACATGCAAATTTTAGTACAACGAAATTTTCCAGACGGTTGCATTTTATTAAAAGCTCTGTAATTTTACAATGAAAATGCCGTATGTTGTGTCGTTTTAACAACTAAAACATACACCACACGATGTTTAATGCGATTTTGTTAAATTATTTACATAACACTAATATGTGTGTTTAATAATAAATATGCAGTATGAAAAGTAAGGGATTAATAGTTAATTATATAACTAGGCTATGACGGAAATTTTTTCTTTTGAGCAACGCGTGGAATATTTGAAGAACGACCGAAGCGTATTTCTGCAAAATCAAACAAGTTAATCAAAATTATATTTTCTAACGTATTTCGCATTTTTTTTTCTAATTTTGACAAAATATTTAGCAAAGAGATAAAAATAACCTAGAGAATTTCAGATCAATAAATATATTGGGTCATATTGACAAATCACTCACCAGAATCGTTGCATTAAGATAAGAAAGGAAGTTGGGTTTTTACCAATTGGAGGAACAAGCTGATTTTGGCTTTGGTTACGGAACAATTATCTGCAAACTCTCAAAATACTAACTGAAAAGTCTTTAGAATATAATAGACTACTAAGTCTTGCTTTTTTGACTTTCATAAAGCGTTTGATACAGTCAAATTAAAAAATGTTATAGAAGCTTTAAAGGAATTCGGGATCGACTATAGATATTGCAAATTAATATATAATATAATACATGAAAACATTAACTTTAGACAAGGTGTACGGCACCGTTTCACTTAAACTTTTTATTGCAGTTTGAGAGCATACATTCAAAAAACTTGGTTGGGAAAAAAGAGGCATAAACATAGATGGACAACAACCTTACTCTCCTCAGATTTGTAGCTGATATAGTACTTACATCGGACAATCTCGTAGAAGTAAGAACAATGCTGCAGGAGAGTTCCAAATTGTCTGCTCCAGTGTTAGTTTGAACATCAATGCTTCCAAAGTAAAATTTATGACCTAATACGTAATGGGCACATTAATGACCAATCTGAACTATATATACATAGATTATGAATTGAGAATAGCCAGAGACAATTTGCGAGTTGAATAGAAGAATCACTTATCGTAAATTAGCTGATGTGTTTGAGACTTTGGATCATTTATCTTTCAGGAATGCTAGGACAGTTGTAAAAATCTTATCCGTACGTCTTACAGTAGTTATCTGTGCGAAATTTAAAAAGAACCCCCAATCATTCTAGTCCTACATCAATCTTAGGAAGTCTAAGGGTACTCTGTCATCTGATATGTCTTATCAAGGTCAGGAAGTAACTAATCCCACTGATATAGTAAATTCATTGGCGAAATTATTCAAAGAGTCTTCTACTGTTTCTACTCCTTATGTACGTTGTTCTAGTCATGGTTGCAATTCTTACCCTATCTCATTATCTAAAACGTTGAGAAAGCCTGTTAAAAATTGAATACCAAATTCACAGCGGGTACTGATTCCATTCCTTCGTTTGTTGTAAGGGATTGTGCTTGGGCGTTTGCTGAACCTTTGTCTGTAATTTTTAATTTATGCATTCAAAAATGCATTTTTCCTGAAGGAATCAAAAATCTCTCCGTTTTTTAAAAGGATGATAGAACCAGGATCGAAAATTATCGCTCTATAGCGATAATGTGCAATTTGGCAAAGGTATTTGAGCGGGTTCTTCAGGAACAAATATCACATAGCGCATCTTATGATCGATCAGCAGCATGGTCTTGCTTCTGGAAAGAGGGTTTTGTACTACTGTTCAGCATGTCTTAGAGCGTATTGATTCTGGCACTCAGGTCGATGTCGTTTACATAAATTTTTGCGTTTTATCGACTTGATTACGGTATTTTAATTTCCAAATTGTTGAACTTTCATTGTAATGATTTTTAGATTTTTTGAAAGCTACCTATTAAACCACTCTCACTATGTTGAATACCGTGGTCATAAATCTAGTAATTTTGTAGTAACGTCGTATGTTCCACAAGGATCTATTTTGGATCCCTTACTTTTTAACGTTTTTATTAACGATATCATATGAGGGTTGAATAACAGCTGCCTAATTTATACAGACGATTTAAAGATATTCCGGGACATACGGAATCCTGGCGATTGCTTGAGCCTTGAACTGGATCTCATGAAATTAAATGCTGGGTGTCTAAAAAACAATTTCTAAGACGAATTAACTGAATTGAGCACCTAGGAGTCACGTTTGATTGCAGACTCACATTTGTCAATCAAATTATTGATACAGTATCGAGATCTTACTGAATGCTGAGATCAAGTCATGAAGTTCAGTCGCTCCGGGTTATAAGCATGTTATATTGTTCTCTTGTACAAAGCAAATTGGAATATGCCCTAGTTATCTGGCATCTGTTTTACCTTGTACACTCTGAAAAATTAGGAAAAATCAGTAACGTTTCTTAAGATTCTGAAGCTTTAAATCGGATGGATTTTATCCATTGCCTACTACACCTCGGGAAAGCCATTACACAACTCTGGAAATGCGTAGTAACGGAGCTCGTGCACTTTTTTGTATACACTGCTTCATAACAATATTGTGGCAAGTGATTTGCTCGCGAGAGTGCAATAGTAATCGCCCGTAAATTAACCATTGCTCTTACAGAAGAATGGAAACATCAACGTTGGATATCTCCCGAAGATTATATCAGAAATGAAGACCTAAGACTATAAATAAATGCGGTTGACATTATAAAGGGGATAGGTTATTCGAAATGGATTTTGGCAGGTCACAACAGACAAACAAAGGGGTTGCTTAAGCGGCGTCCAAGAGCAGACAAATGAAGCAGAGGAAGACCACCTGCTCGATGGTATGATCATAATAAGAGAGTTGCTAATAACTGAATTCAAAAAGCAGTGAACCGAAAGTTTCGTGTGATGATGAAGTGGAGATTTATTAGGAATAATAAGCTTTTCCTTGGTTGTTAGTTTGACGTTTTATTTAAAGAGAAGCGCTAGTGTAACCCGTTGAGCTTTACTGTAATGGGCGGAGACGTTGCAGTAAATAATTTGATTTGAGTTTATTTATTAGAGAATCATATTTCTAGAATTAATAGTATTCATTAAAGTTGTCGTTGCTCATCTATGTTGTCATACGTTAACTTGATTCGAGGGCATGGGAAAAAGTATGAAGCGTGGAAATCAGATACGGTAGCTAAAGGATAGGTACAAAAATCACTGGAAATAAAAAAAAAGACTGCTGGTATCCTGGGTGAAACTAATGGTGTTTCTCAGATTTAGATTTCAACAAGTTCCGGTACAACAACTTTCACATCCTTTTCATTGGAAATCAACTTAAGTAACTACAAAAACAGTATTATAAACATTTATAAATAGGAATTTTATATGTATTTTGTTTAAATTAATTGGAAACTGATATAAACTGTATATATTGTATTTTTACCGTTTAAAAGTCATACTATAATAAATATTCGTTATTTCGTAATTTATTTTTTACTTAATTAGTGACGAGGGAAATATTTTACATAATGAATATCCATTATTTGATCATTTATTTCTACTTAAATAGTAATGAGGGAAATATTTCATAACTAGTTGCAAAATATTTTCTATTTTCCAACTAGTTAGGGAAAGTAAAGCGTTTCAAAATTCCCATCAGTTTTATATTACTCCATGACTTTTGTCGCGAAAAGGATTTAATCTGCAATTTTATTATTATAGAGAGTATATATTTTAGCATTCTAAATAATATACTTCTATGTTAACATTGACAACCCTGTGTTGACAAAATGGCAGACCAAAAATTGTCACTTTTTTCGGTTTTTCCAGTTTATCTCGGAAACTGAAGGTTGTATGAAAAAAAGTTGCAAACAAGAGTTGTGCATAATTATCTATCGATTTGTTTATCTAAAATTATAGTTGGCACCACTACTTATCCAGATATAAATTTTTTTCGCAAAAAATTCACGGTATATATAAATATTACCTATCTAAAAAAGTGTGCTAAATCCAAATCTTCGTGACTAATATTTTATGAGAAAATTGATTTTAAATTTGAAAGCTTGACCTTGATTTTCCGCATTCCTAATTAAGATACGGCAGTCATTCTTACAGAAAATTGTTAAAAGTGACATATATTTTTAAAATCTGTTTTAAAGATAATTAATTTTTAATTGTGAGACGAGAAATTTTGAAAAAAAAATATTTTTGGACCACAAAAATTGTTATACTTTTTTCCCTGGTGGACATTATATTTTTCCAATGTTTTCATTAGATTTAGATGCATCATTTTCGATCTCCGATAAAAAATAATTTGATTTTTTAATTTTAAACGTCGGGTTAAGGGATGAAACTTAGGGAAGATATTGTTAAATACTTGTACTTTATCTGGAAAATTTTATGTTGCATGAGCGACACCCCTTTAAGATACGGAGACTACCGAAAAATGTCCAGAATCTATCCAACTATGGTATCCGAGATCACGAGTACAAGCAGCGAGTGTGTTGCCCCTCTGCAGGCGCAGAGGCTACATGCACTTACCGCTTTGCGTTGCACTGTGCCATTTCGGTTATATAATACACTTTACGATCAAACACGTACTCATATTTTATTTTCACTTTGTTAACTTTATGTAGAACATAATGTAATTATAGCTTCTGAAAGCAAAATAACACAATATTTATTTACCTATGGTATGCGAAAAATTATTATTATATGTACTAAAAACCTCTATATATATATATATATATATATATATATATATATATATATATATATATATATATATAATTGACAAAGCATGCTCCAAAATCACTACGTATGTTAGAACATCTCCTCCGAAATGAGGATGCTGTGCCGAGCGGCGGAGACAATGGCATGTAAATAAATATGGTTTTAAAAATGTCCAAAACATAACCGGACATATTTTACTTGAAACTCAAGTTATTTTCACTCAATAATACCTAGATGCACATATCTTCTTCAAAATATTGTGCTAAAAAGGTAACGGAAGTCTAAAAACTCAATTTTAAATATTTTTGATAAATTTTAGTTTCAAATCTATTTGACAAAAATTGCTGGAATGTAGAAAGAATTTAAAGATTTTCAGTCATAGTCGTCTTATGTCATGATTGACACTATTCACAGTTATTACATTATTTAGTTGGGAACTTTGACATGGGACGGATTATGAGGCCTATAGGGCTTTATGTGCCAAAACATGCCCTAAATTATGATTTTAACTAATTTGAGCAGAGCTATTTATCAATGTCTTCACAATTTGAATTTCAATATTTTGCACATTACAGGAAAATGGGTGGATTCCAAGTACATAAGAATTATTTTTAATATTAACTACATTTAAAATTTATTAAAACAATTAAGGGAAAATTAAAAGCATTTCAGTATTCTTGAAACAAAAGTTAGCATTCAATTAAATGATAAATTAACTCTTGTTGCTTCTTAATTTCAAATTTTAACTGTCGATAAATCGAAGACGGTTACATATTGGTACAGGATATGTAATAGAATCTTGATTATAGCGCAGCTTCTTTGAAGTGACCCTTTTGTTACGCTCACTTTATATTTTTATAATTTAAGTAACCAACGTGTTATTATTAACTCCAACATTATAAAGTTTAAAATCCTGTGGAGCATATTATTTTAAAATTTGCATCCATTACAGATTATTGAAGGTAAAACTCAGGGGGATCAAATCTAAATTTAGAAAATATAGGATTAGAAAGTAACAAAGTTTGTGCAACATAAACGTCAGAAAGAACTATAAACGATTTGTTAACAATAAATGTAGAAAATGATTATACACACAAAAAAAATAAAATGACATACCAAAAGGTTAGTACCCTTACTTGAAAACTATGATTCAGTGTGTGTTGTCAAAATTAAAATTTTTTAATGAATATAAAAACAAAAGATTTTTTTTGTACCCACTCTGTAGCTCATCAAAAAGGGAAATAAATTGACTTTCTTAAAATTAATAAGATATTTGGAAACTAAAGTTTACAATAGTAACATAACAAGGGAGTTAAGTTACAATAGTAATACAACAGGAGAAGAAATTTAGGAAAGTTGTTCAAATATTAGCCAACGACCACGACCAGTGGCACGTTTATAATACAAAACCTGTTAATAAAAGAAGTAATTAGACACAACTTGTTACTTCAAGGTGCTCTGTGCTAAGGTATTTTCTGCAGAGACATGAGAAGATATGAAAGAGAGTTGAGCTCCTTGAACTTGGAACAAACTAACAGATGGAGTCAAAATTCTACAGATAAGCTTCGAATAAGCCAAAGATAAAACATCTAGACTCACCTGTAGTCCTCCTGACGAAGTAGGTTGGAATTCGAATCTCCTTCCTCCTATGGTTTGGCCCCAATGTGCTTCAAAGAGTATTTGCTGTGCTCCCTCAGCTGAACATTCTGTCAGTTTAGAAATTTTAGATGGTACAATGGTAAGTATCCTTTAGGTACATTTTACCCGGAAATCAGTGCTAAAAAACATAAAACTAAGTAGTAATACTCTTAGCACAATATTAGGTTGCCGAAAGGCTTTAACAACAGGTAATGTAGGTGAAGAAAATAGGTAATTTAAATCAGCAATCGGTCTTTTAAGATAGCTTCATGGATTCGTGTCAAGATCGCCGACCATTAATTAAGAGAAATTTTGCTGTAAAGTGCATATTAGCGTAATAATCCAAATAAAAGTATGCTCTGCAGATACATTGAAACATGCTTAAGCAAAACAAGAGGTAATATGTAAATTATTGACATTTTATATCTGACAAGACAATGTGTTAATTTTTGAAAAAATCTTAAGAGGACAAATAAACATACTTTGTCCTTTCGCTGTCGGCAAGCGAAGACCTGGAGTTCACGATTCCGGTCTCCTATGTTTGAAGGATTTTTTAAAATTTGATAGGACGACCTAACGGAATCAAAAAGGTGACTAAACAACAAAAATAATTCAAATCTCTTCCAAATTAAATAAGTTACGATATATATAAAAAAATTAATTCTTTTCTAATCACAAAAACACTCTTTTAAAAACAAAATACAGACAAATGTGAAAAGTGGTTAAGACTGGACGTCTACTTGGTATCGATGACATCAGCTGATTAGAGCAAAATGGACGGGGTAGTACGATGGTGTTACGGAATTAGAAAATTTTCGGAACACTATAATGTAATATACTGGAAAAAATTCGTACCAATAAAACCAACTCGACGCATTCGACCTATTTTTCAAATAACCTAGTGTTTTCTAAATAATAAATTTATGCCTGGCTTGGTGTCTTCATTGTAGCGTTTAGATAAAAAAAAACATGTTGAGTTTGAAAAAAAAAATTGAAAATTAAACAAAATATAGGTTTAATTTGGTTTTGGTATGCTAGAATTTTTTACAGTTTCCTGTATGTTAATTGTGATTTTCTAAAAAGTCATTTTAATTAACAATTTTATATCTTTCATTAAAATTATGTTTGATCAAAAAGATCCATGTAAAAGTTAGCAATAGAATCTTGGATTGAATAATTCTTCGGGCCCTTATTTTATAGGCATTCTGAACACCAACGTACCATTACGAGTTGTAATTGTTTTGAAGAACTTCTGTCAATGTTATGGTTTATTCCTTCTGACATTTGATATCAGTAATATTTAGGCTACTGTAGAAGTAACTTGTGCTTTGTCTATTGGTGTTAGTTTAAGATTAATTTTAACATGGAGTGCAGAAACAAATATTTTCGATGTAATTTCCTTTTTTATCTATGTAAAGGGAAGAAAACTACCGAGGCTCACAAAGAGATATTTGAAGTTTATGGTATCGATTGCGTAAGAGGACACTTGTGTCAGAATTGGTTTGAAGAATTCTATTCTTGATTTTTTTAACTTAAGGAGGAACTACGTTCTGGTCGACTTATTAAAATTAATGATAATCAAATCAAAGCCAAAATTGAATAGAATCATCATATACCTGTTAAAAAGATTGTAGAGAGGTTAAACATATCGCACACAACAATTGGAAATCATTTAAAATATCTTGAACTCTTCTTGAAGCTTGATATTTAGATTCCAAATAAACTGAAAGAGATTCACTTAAAACAACGATTCAGTATTGGCCATATGCATATCTTGTTCAATGAAACCGAATTTTTTTTTAAACAGAAATATCACTAATGAAAATTAAAACTGTCTATGTAAATTAACTTGAAGAAATAAAATTATATGGGAAATACGAAAATATCTCTAAGATTATTAGATTTATTTTCTATAATATTTTTAAAATTCTAGATTTTCGATACTTTTGTTATAACTTCTTTAGGAAAACGAGAATATTATATCACTAAACACAAATTGAACATTGTATTTTGAAACTTTGTTCTTATTTCGACCCAATTAGCTTACATTTCTTGGTTTTTGTGGTAGATTATCATAAGATTCTGAAATAAATTACAGATCACAGTAGTATAAGTAACACGGTTCTGGGAACTGTATTTGTTTTTGAGGGGAAGTACAAGATTTTGAGTTTATCTGAGAGACAAAGAGTCGTAAATGGTCTGTTTATATTAATCTTCTTTCGGAAATCCGATTTTAAGGGAAATACGAAACTATATCTGTCTTCCAGACATAGCAGGGGTCCCAGAATCCCGTTATCTCTACAACTGTGGTCTATAAGTTTATTTCAAAATCTTATGATCAAATGAATTAAATCTAAATTGGGTCGAAAAATGAACTAACTACAGTAACATCATTCAATAACAAGTATTGTCCAAGGGTGATAAACCAGCACAAACCACATCTAAAGCTGAATTGCACACAAAATGTGGTATGCTGTCAACTTGGTAGAACTATAAAGGTTTTGCGTATTTTGAGCTGCTTTCCAGAAAGAAAATTCTGATGTTGATTGGATGAAGTAATCGAAGACAAGCAACTTCAGTTGGCATATCGCAAGGGAATTGTGTTTCGTCATGATAATATAAAGACTCATTCATCTTTAGAAACTTTTTGGGAATTATTGGAACTTTGTTGGGAAGTGACGTCGCATCCCCCTTGCAGCCCTGACCTGGCGTCATCTGATTATCATTTATTAGGAAGTTTGCAAAACTCTTTGAATGACAATACTTTCACAAATGATAATGACCCTAAATCACACTTGGTTCACTTTTTAAATGATAAGGATCAACATTTATATGAGCGTGGAATAATGCACCAGCAAATATGGCAAAAGATCTTTGATTAAAATGGAAAATATATAATTGATTAAAGTTTATTCTTTCTATAAAAAATTATTTTTATTTGACTCTACAAACCGAAATTACATTCTTACGTACCTGATAAAATAAGAAAAAACTTTACCAATTAATACACATACACACATCATTCATTCCTATAATTATCAAATAAACCTGGATTATATCATTTGCTGAACGCTCGTTGTATTAACTTTATGTCTCTTTTATTAGTATTTAAACAAAGGACCTATTTAAGTAATTGACTAGTAATCCTTAAACTAATTTTCTGTATTTTATTGTCTTACCTAACAACATTAATTAGCGAATTTGTGGTAACATCGGAGAGCCTTTTTTACGTTAAGGGGGAATATATGGTTTTAAGGGTATAAAAAATATATGGTTTTAAGCGTATAAAAAATTTATATATGTGGCTTTATTGTTTTAAAAACGGATTTTGGAATTATGTTTGTCACTGATAAGTTAGTGTGAAGCCTTATATAATATCTTCTTTTACGTTCCTTTATAAGAATTTGGCTGCCATTTAATGTGACTGTCGGGTGCTGTGACTCATCTTAGCCTCCGCTAGAGCCGAAACTGTTCGAGGCCCTTGAAAAGTAAATTGTTAGTTACAGGTTGGTTTAGGTTCCTCATTAAATAAATTAACATTGAGTCACTGGAAAAGTATTTTAATATTGGGGCCAACACTACAAGTAATATATTTTATTTTGCCTACCTAAATGCAGCGTTTAAAATATTTTCGATTTTGGAAAAATCATGGTATACATTTAATTAATCTAACTTGTGGGGAATAATTATTGTTTCGTTGCTGTTCGTCCATATGACACAGCCTAGTAAATTCGTCTGGTTTTCATATTTTGCAATGCAATTTTGCATGCACATTACTACAATTAATCTTAGACCTTAGCTTAAATTGGTGAAAAAATAGGGTATTTCTCTTCTTATGTTGAAAGTAGTTGGATAAGTCTTCAAAAAGGGTGTTTATTAAACATACGGCAAAATTCAAGAGGTTATTCCCGGGACTATTCTAAGCATATTTTGTCCTTTGATGATTTCTGAAAAGGCGCTTTATTTCGAAGATATAGGATGAAACAAATTTTCGATAAATCTAATTTTGGTATTTTTAAAATTATGAATGTATCCGAAATAAAAGTATGGCGTACTACACTGGACTTACCAAGTAATAAAGAATTAATAAAAATGCGTTGTTGTTTAGCAACATTCCGATTGCTGCGAACGACTGTAGATAATGAATTTGAATAGGTGATTGATCATTTTGTGTGTGATGTCGAATTTTTTGACACTGATTAACGTTTGGCTATTTGACGTGTATTTTCTGTCTTGATACTGAAACTATTGTTAGTGAAGTCCTCTGTCATGAATCTTTATACGAACGCCGAGGTAGCTGACACGCATTTCATTTATGGACTTGCTGATGACAATTCATTAGAAGCTAGGCGGCTGTATATGTAATAATGTTCCTGATAGAAAACTTTTCAAATTATTCATCAAGTCTTCGTGAAACAGGAATATTGAAGCAAAGTTGAGGACTAGGAAGGCCAATGATAGTAGAAGTAGAAAAGAATGTTCTAGACATGATAGAAGAAAATCCAGGTACTTCTACTCAAAAAATTGCGAATAATTTAAATGTAAGTAATGAGACTGTTTGGAATATTCTTTAAACTATTTATTGTATCTATACCATATACAACTCGTTCAGGTAATTATTCTTGCTGATTTTCCTCCCTATATTGCATTCTGTTAATGGCTTTTACATACATTGGTTCAATCCTTCAACTACTGATACTGATTCTTTTTACCAGTTTCTCCAGAAATACAGTAAGGAATTTCACAGTAAATATGTGTTGGCTGAAGATCATTCTCAACATCAGTTCTCGTTAAACGTTTGGGTTGGAATTTAACCGTAACATATGGAAATCCCTGGATGGTCGTGGTGGACCTCACTTATGGCTTGCTCGATCCCAGGACTTAAATCCCTTGGATTATTTCGTATGGGATCATCTAAAGTCATTAGTTTACACTACTCTAGTGGAAGATGTGGAAGATTTATGAAATCGGATAATTGCTGGGTGTAACTCAATAAGAAACGAACCTGGTGTTTTTGAAAGAGTTCTGCAGTCACTTAGAAGAAGTTTGGATCAGAGCTGGAGGTAGTAATTTTGAACAGTTCTTATAGATTCAAAAACGTTAAATGTAATTTTTGTAATAAATCATTTTTTTGTCGAAAATTTGTTTCGCCCTGTATCTTTAAAACAAAGCACCCTTTTAAAAATAATTAAAGGACAAAATATCTTTAGAATAGTCCACCTTGAATATTAGATGTATGTTAATCCTATATAATTTTTTTTATTTAGTTGCCGCATTCGCTAAATTTGAGTCTTCAAATCTACATTTAAAATTCCCCTACCTATCTAATTTTCCAATGGGAAATTCTAAAATTTAAAAAAATTAGCACTGAATTTATTCAACAAAACTTATTATGGTTAAGTTATTTCCATTAGTTTATAAGGTATATAAAAACCTATTTAAAATTGCTTACAATTGTCGCCCTAAATTTGTTTCTGTTGTAAGGACTTATAATTAATGGTTAAAATTTTACTCGAAGTTAACTTTGGGGCCAAATTTACCGGTGGGCGATTCTATAGTTACTTGCTTAACCAAAAAAAAACATAACCTCAATATTTTATTGGTGCGATTTGTTTGTTCAAAGTTTGAATGTAAGAAAGAAAAATCATTTGAATTTTTGTTTTAAAAATACTATATGTATAACCTAAAAAAAAGATCATTACTTGCGAGTTTAGAGGTTATAGTTTGACATTGACCTTTAAATTAAAAATAATATTCAGATACAAATAATAAGGGTTGAAAAACAGTGTTCTGAGGTACAGTGTGAGTAACCATACGAAATGAACTATACTACTTCTTAATTTTAGTACTTCTCTATGGGATAAATAGTCTTGTAGTAAATTATAACAATTTCCTCTAATACAATAATGAAACAGTTTTTCAAAAAGATTTGTATGACAAAGAGTACCAAAAGCTTTTTTTAAGTCTAGGAAAACTGCTATAACTTTTTCTT
The DNA here is from genome assembly GCA_034092305.1 of Diaprepes abbreviatus. Taxonomy (NCBI): domain Eukaryota; kingdom Metazoa; phylum Arthropoda; class Insecta; order Coleoptera; family Curculionidae; genus Diaprepes; species Diaprepes abbreviatus. The sequence continues at coordinate 10,331,967 of JASJET010000200.1, forward strand.
TTCATTTACATTTTTAAATCCAAAAAATTGGTAACATCATCGCTTGTACTCATACCCTTAACAAAGCCAAACTGTGCTTTACTGACAACATTATTATTTTGTCGGAAATATTGTGATCTTTTTGTAATTTTGCAAAAGGTGATGAAAGAGAAATTCCTCTATAATTATTAATATCAGATTTATCTTCTAATTCATGTATAAAAACAATTACCATTTTTTTAAGTTGTTATGGATAATTACCTTTTTTTGAAGCAAATATTGAAAACGTGGCATAAAGGTTTCAAAATTGACTTTTTCATGGATTTTATTATTTTAATTGTTATTTTGTCATAACCTACCTAGGTTTTATTTTTGAATCTACTGATGAGCTTTTCTAATTCTGCTTGTAGGTACTTATAACTCTTATCAGTATTTTGTTAGAATTCCTGAGTGCTAGTAATTCTCAAAAGTGTTTGGTGAATTGTTAAATTGAAAATATGGTACACAGATTTGATATGAAGGTGTTCATGTCTGTTAAACAAATTTTTCCCTATTAGATTATGGCCTTGTGAACTTTTTCTAGGTAGCTAGGACTCTTTTCAGTATTTTACTAAAATTTCTAAGCGCTAGGTCTTCTTAAAAGTGTTTGGTGAATTTTCTAATTTATAATGTGAAACTTAGATTTGATACAAAGGTGTTCATGTCTGCAAAACGAATTTTTCCCTATTAGATTATGGCCTTATGAATTTTTTGCTGGTTCTTATTACTTTTGTCAGTATTTTGTTAGAATTCCTGAGTGATACGTCTTCTTAAAAGTGTTTGGTGAATTGTTAAATTGATAAGATGACACAGCCGACTTGATATGAAGGTGTTCATGTCTGTTATACAAATTTTTCCCTATTAGACTATGGCCTTATGAATTTTTTCTAGATAGCTAGGACTCTTTCCAGTATTTTATTAATATTGCTAAGCGCTAGATCCTCTTGGAAGTGCTTAACAGAGTAAAAAAATTCTATTGGTTGGCTGAATTTAGTGTCAATTTACTTTCTAAAGTTTGTATTATTTGTTTTGCCAAACTATTCCTAGTACCTGATTAAATTTAAAAATCCCACCAACGAAATCACCTCTCTGAATATTTTCAGTACTTATTTTTAATGAAAAGTTCATAGCTTATTTTTTAATATTATTATTTCTTATCTATTTTGCATCACCCCCTTGTTGTCTACTAACTTTTATAGTATCTGGATTTCTGTCCTTTAATTAACTTATTTAAAAAAATTCTGTATCTCGTATAGATCTATTTTAGCTGAAGATTATTAGGATATTTCTTTACTTTCTTGGCCAGTACATTCCTATATCGAATTCTATTTAAAACTCTTTGAGAAATCCATGTGCAAGATAATATATTTTCTTGAACCAGGGATATGAATTTATTATAGGCTTCGTTAACATTTCTATCAGAGTAAACAATACCTCAATCTACCTCATTTATAGTTTGCTCAAGTTTATCATAATTTATGGCATTTTTTTCTTAACAAATACTCCCTTTTTTTATGAAGAGTACAATTTTTTAAACCATATGCTATCGGAAAATTATCACTTATGTATGTTTCTCAGATTTTAAAAAAACAAGATTTAATTCCATACTTTGGTGATGTATCCTAGCGATGTATGTGCGTCGAACTGGGGTCCATAAACTGCGACCTGATAGATTTATTGTGCTCCCCTACTGCTGCCAAGTCGTAAAAATACCTTATGGAGTAAAGTAGGCCCCCTACTCCTATTTCCTTCAAGAACCTTAGGATATTGAACGGCTTCAAGGTCCCCTTTTTCTCTTTGGTGTGCTTCCAAGAACCGCATCCTAGAGTCTTTTAAGGCACTGCACTCTGAAAGGATATAAATAGAGGTTTTGTCGTCCTCTTAGCAGAATTTGCGCTCTTCTTCTTCTACCAATTCAAGTTTCTTGAGGTGTTTTTTCAGGCGGCAATGCCTCGTCAAGATCCTTATCAGTATTTCGAGTTAGTTTTACTAAGGCTTATGCATTTCTTGGATTTCTTCGGGTCGTAGTTCCCAAGAAGTATCTTCGCTTGTCTCAATCCTTGCAGCTTCGTCAATAATTGGACCTTGCTTACTTCTTCTATTTCTAGTTCTTCCAGCATTACGCTACTAATAATTCCACAGGAAGGTTTTGGTTAAAGAAATGGTATCTCAGCCCCTTTTTTCACGAGCCTGGCTACTATTTAATTCCCTTCAACCCCGGTGTGTCTTCATTGTTCTTACTTAATTAATTCAGTTCCTCTAGGTATTCCCAGATCATCTTAGAACTGATTACTTGAGAGCTCAGCACACTGATGACTGAGCTTCTAGGGATAGTTCAATATATTTAAGAAGTCAACTTTTTTTGTTTTCTCATTGTATTTTCAACTAGTTTATTTCTCATCACCACTCATTTCATTGTGCACATATTATATGTCTCATTTTTAAAACCTATTTTTTCCACTATTTTGTATTTTATTTGTCAGTTTAATATTTACCAACAGACAATATTGATGTATACTTGAAAAACCAACATGAATCAGTTTTTTTTTTCTGAAGAAATAAACTTTTGATGGGACAGATAGCACAAGTCGTAGTCATAGATAGATCGTAAATTCATTTCCATTATTAATGAGAAAACTTTTCTATTTCCCTTTGTAGCTTAACGGTTCACTTTTTGAAGGGAAAAAAGCTTCCTTGATACAAAAAAATTCATTATATCAAAAGCTGTACAGTACAAAACCTATATTGAAAGAGCGAGGTCACAATGGATAACCATACTTTTATGTGTTAAAATTTAAACTAATCACTAAAGTTTATTAATATATTTAAAGACCCCAGTATTAGTATCTCTAATAACCAAATTATTTAATATCAAAATTACGGTAGGATTAGATACAAAAAAAATAACCAGCAACCTAAACTAGGTCATTTGTAATGGGTTTTACACCCTACAAAATTTACATGCTCTAAATGGAATTTTAACGAGAACACACAAGCTTGTTTAATCTTTCTAAAATCTATCGGTTGACCCATGTGTGTTTGATGTAATTACGGCGATATATTGTTTGATGTTTATAACATATACCCCCCTTTTACCAAATACTAGAAATATAAAATGGTTACAAATATTTTCTGTTAGTATTTGCCTTTATTAAACATTAAACATCATTATTTTGGATGCGTAGGGTATTTATTATTTGTAATTTTCTTGAATTTGACTCATTTTTTTGAAATAGACATTTTCACTTTATATCCTGTTATATACCAGGTGTACCAAATTAAGTACACATTATTGCTAACTCTTTTATTATCCTAGATACAAAGTCGGTCAAATTAGCAATGTAGTAGCATTTTTTCTGCTAATTAAGACGGCGAAAGCATAAAAACAATCAGACATAGTGTTTATGCATTTGTTATAAACGGATTACGCTCAATATTTTTTACCGTTACGTTTGCAAATCAACATCAACAAAAAAGTTTATAGGTATCCTTCTTCTTCTTCATCAACCGTGTTGCACCCAATATTGAGCATAGGTCTCCCTTAGATTCCTCTATCTATATTTGTCTTATGCTGTTCTAATTTGCGGCAATTCTGCCACTTTTTTGATGTCGTCTAAACCATTGTAGATCCCCCTCGACTCCTCTTTTCAATACCTGGCCCTCATTAATGATTTTGGTATTTCATGTTCATTCTTGCTACATATCCGTCCCATTTTTTCCTCTCTTTCCCTGAATGTTATGCTTATCATCAATCATACCATTGATCTTTGTATGACCTTCAGTTTTGTCACTATTTGCTTTCTAAGAGTCCAAGTTCGAGTTCCCTTCGTCGAAAGGAGGACACCCTTGTCAAACATCCGAGGTCTTTAATATTACGGAGTTTCCTTGTCTTCGTCGTTCTATTTCTATGTCTTGGTTTTTCTTCCCTAGAGTAACTGTTTTGACCTAAGTATATAGTATATATACTCGGTAACATAACCTATTTAGATTCCATTTATCTCTGTATATAGGTCTTCCAAGCACATTACTTTGATCTTTTTTAATAGTAATTTTTAGACCATCTTTTTTGATGCTTCTTCTAGTTCGGTCATTATAACCTGTAGATCAACATCACTGTCAAATCTTAGTAGTTCAGATTCTCTCCGTTAATATTGGTTGATTAGTTCAATTTTTAGAGGTCCCTTCAAGTGCTAGACTAAATAATTTTTGGGATAGCATATCAACTAATGTCTTGTACCTTCTCATAATCTATGCATACCATGTAGAGGGGACCATTATGTTCAGTGGCTTTTTCAATTAGAACCTTGACCGTAAGAACTTGGTCACATGCGCTGAATCCCTTTTGAAATGTTGCCTGTTCGATTGGTTCATATAGTTTTTTAATTTTATAATCAACAATAAACTTATTGGACGATAGTTCTCTAGTAAAGTTGTATCCCTTTTTAAATGAAATAATATGTGTCAAATTATTCCACTTGACTGGTATGTTTCCTTATTCCAAACATAGTTGAAAGAGAATTTCAGTTTTGGAATTAGTATTTCCTTTACTTCCTTATCATTTCTATAATATCATATCCCGGTGCCTTTTTGCTCTTCATTGATCCTAGGACATAAAGGAATTTCATTTTCATTAACTTCGGGCATGTCTTTCGATCCCGTATTTATCACTCTCGGTCTTTTTCTGACAATACTTGGTTATTTGACGTGTGAATTTTGCACTGATTTGTAAAAGTTTTTGATTATTTTTAGTGTTTCTTCTGTATTTCTGATCACATTTCATCTTATGTCCCTTATACTTTTAATTTCCTTTTTTTCATGGTTCTTTCTCAAGCATCTAATATTTTTGTTGTTCTCGATAACATGTTCATGCGTCGGGTTTCTTTTTGAACTTCTCTATAGGTATCAGTAGTTTATTTACCTTCTCTGGATAATGTCCGAGCAATGTACAATATAAGTTTGTGATTTCTAGCTAACTGTAATGAAATGTAATCTTCTCAATTTTAGTAACATTTTACAACATTTTGGTAAACTTTAAGCAAAACCTGGGGTTTTTAATAATTATAATTATAAAAATCGAAAACAACATGTGCGTCCAAAATAAAGAAAAAAAATTATTCAACAGTATTTTATTTTACATATCAATAAACACATTTAAGACTTACAGAGTTGGTTATAAGAAATATGTTAACTGTTACTGTTAAAATTGTATAGTCCTTTAGTGCTCTCCATATTTAGCCATTACTTAATGTAAATATCTTACTGCTGTAGACAAATATAGAATTCAGCTTATGAAATATTCCTGCTTTAGGCTTATTCATGGAGTGATAAATTACAACATATCTTGCATAAATGGATAGAGTCTGACTGGTTGAGTATGAAGCAGAGAAGAGATTTGCATCTTAGGCATATTTTCTTTTACAGAATTATTTATTTCAAATATCCTACATATACGAGTGTTGATTTGAAGACCATATTCATAATTTTGATATTAGATGTAGAGGTATAATTAAACCACTGTATCATTTGATTGCAATATTTGAGGGTACCTTTCCATAGAAAATTGCTAAATTTAATAATTTTGTCCAATAATTTAAAAAATCTTTTTTATTTTGCCTTCGAAAGAACTTATTGCAATATATAATAAACAAGCCCTGATCACTTCTTACTATGTCTATTTTATTTTATTTAAAAAAAATTCTATTTTAATATTCTGATGATCTTAATCTAACATTACTCATACAACATAAAATAAAAGTAACAAGTCATACAAGGAGAAAGTATCTGAAATACATAATCAGAGATCTCTCGATCCAGAACGACCAATAAGAGGTAGACACGACTCAGCCGCAAAGATCATCCATCAAGACAAATTCAAATTGTAGTTACAGAAAGTGCTATTTTATTTTTATAACTAGGAACATATACTGAAGAACACCGAGTTTAAGCTGTACTGGGATCAAACTGTGGTTATTATGGTTATTTTAGACTTGGCCAATTAGCTCTTTCACACTCCCTCTAGAAAAACATTCACTTATACCAGATATACTGAAATATCATAAGAATGAAGCTCTGTGGGATCCCTTCCCATATGTTAGGCCTTAGGTGTTATTATAGTTATCTGCATTTACTATAAAATTTTGGACAGTTAGAGCTGTCATACTGTCTTTTGAATAGTCTTATACAGGTGTTTGCTAAAGTCCAATTCCTTGATATTAAACAAAAGGTTCTTCTATACTACTCCGGTTATTGATAAAATTATGGAGATTATCCGTACTCTATTCATTCCCTATTACTCGAATAATTGTACCCTCAGATGTCTGTATTTGGCTATCTTCTCATTATGTTTGTTCGTAAGATCATTATTGTTAGGGATGGCGACTTTTACTAGTACTAGTGTTGCTTGCTTGGATGTTATATCTACTAAAATGAGATCAAGTCTGTTATGTGCAATTGTAAGATAGTAAACACAGTGTAATCCCAGTACAGCTTGAACTTGTCATTCTCCACTATAAGGTTCGGGCTGTATACATAGCATGGTACTCTCTTTACCTGTAACAGTTTGAATTTCCTTGCCAACTCTTGATGGAAAATCTTTACAGATGAATCGTGTCACTCTTTGTGCGCCGATGCTCAACCAGTCAGACTCTATTCATTTATGCTGGATTGTCGGCATAGTCGTTTTGGTTATTGAGGAATCTCTACCTTATATTTTAGATAGCTTTTCATTGGAATGACCTAATCTTGGATAGCTAATCTAATAGGAAGCTTTCGGATTCAGGAAACATTTGCCTGGACGTCAACTAGTAGTTTGACGCTAATTGATTTACATTTTCTTGGTTGTCCCCATTTGGGTGTCATCCATGAAGAAGCTTATGTAGCCAGACTTGAAGCTTCTCTTAGTATGGTTGGTGATGGGAAGTTAGTTCCTCAACCGCAGCGGTGTTAAGTCTTCTGCATCGCATAATGCCTGGTTTGCATACATTCACCAATCCTCTTCCTTCGCTGTTTCTTGGTATTATTGTCCATTCAGTGGCATTACTAGGATAATGTTTATGTGACTCAGGAGTGCTCTAAGTTTCCTCTGCAGATTTTCTATGTCCATCCTGCTCCATTTCACAGCTTCAAAAGAGTAGCTCAATGTAGAGCACGCATAGGTGTTGAGTTAGATTTTTACTGTTTCGATTAAATCTCTGTATTTGTCTCAGCCTTCTTATGAACTCGTTGGTTAATTCGGACTTCAAAATTCGTTGATCAATTCTTTGAGCTTATTTCATGTCTATGTATTTATATGTCTGTTCTGGCGCCATTGCCGCCATGTTTTGACTGTTATACATCTCAAATGATTCCGGTTGTATCTTTCCTCTAGTTGTGTATAAAATGCGGCATTTATCAAGACCGAACAGAATTCTAATATCCCCAAAGAGCTTCACCACAATTTCGAGTATCAGTTCCAGTGGTAGCTAGTAATTTAAGATAACCCATATCCAGAAGGTGATTTAGTTTTACCATTTCTTCATGATTGTTCATGATACTCAAGCCGCATCTGGTGGAATTTAATAGGCGTGATAGTGGGTTTCCGGCAAGGCAGAACCACAATAAGTTCAATGAATCTTTCTGCAATATTCCCCTCAATTTTTTTCTGTCTCTATGTTATTACTAGAAGGTATTTGCATTTGGACCTAAAGTTGACATGGGGTACATAGACTTTATATGTTCTCAGTATATCTGCTAACCAGTTATTTGTTACTGTGGGGAAGGCTTTTTGGTAGTCCACATAGGTGGTGAACAGGTTCCTTTATTCCCATTGCACCTCTAAAACATTACAATGACGTTGTTTTGCGCGAAGTGTGCATGTGTAGGTTAGGTAAGATGTGTTCATCTTGTCCAGCGTGGAAAGCAGATGGTTGATAGATATTTGGCTGGATTTTGAATATTATGCTGATCCTTTGGCAAGGAATACGTAACTTCTGTAATAAATAATGACATTTACTGTGGATCAAGCAAAACATCGTTTATCAAAGCCGTTAATGGTTAGTACTTTTGAAACTAGTACTTTTGGACATGATCAAGCTTCCCCCTCTCTCCAACTATGCAGAAAATTGCTCCTGATTGTAATCTTGGCTTTCTGTATTTAACCATTACTTAATGTAAATATCTTATTGCTCTTTTACTCTTCATTGATCCAGCTAGCGTTGATGTTGCAGGGGGTAGTTATAGATAGTTGATTTTTTAGAACTCTTTGACTTTTTTTTTATTCGGAGCGTTATGACACGTTTGGTAAAGAGTCCTTTCTGATCGCTCAAAAAGGGCGTTGCAAAGTTATGATTAAATCTTGTATTGATTCTCTGCCTCATACTGTTCACTTTATCAACATGTTTGATCGCTAAAAAGAACTTTTTTCCGTTGACCTCCTTGTCCAGATAATAATCATTGTACAAGTGCAAGCCTTGCAATACTATTTCATTCGGAAATTAGAATAAATTGAAATACATTTTGGCAATAATGGAAGTTTTTAAAATGTTGCTCTAGTTTCATCGAATGTATATTAAATTGCGGAAATTTACAATAAATAGAAAAATTTATCTAATGCAACAAAATTGGGTAAAATTTAAAATTGTCATATATTATTTTCATAATTTAATTAAAATTATATATTTGTGAAGCTTTCAACTTTCAAGTAGGCCCCTAAAAATAAATTAATTTAACAATATGTATATATATATATATATATATATATATATATATATATATATATATATATATATATATATATATATATATATCAAAATTTTGTTTAGCTATCAAATAATACCCGTATAACAGGTATTTTATATAAGCTTTTCCTTTTGGCGTTTGACCTAATTTTGTTCTGAATTGCTTATGTGAAGAAGCCATTCTGGTTCAAAAGGGCGAAAAAATTCATACGTTTTGGGCACAGTTGCAATTTTCTCGTAGCAGTTACCACCAGTTGAAGGTTATCTTTATGTTATTTTAAATTGCTGAAGGAACTCGAATTGCGTTGTGTTTTCTCTACAGAGAGTAATTCCAATTTTTTATATTACTTACATTTATTTTTCAGTTCATATGATAACACTGAAAAAGCTGCTCTTGCTTTTCTTTTTAGAAAAAAATAGCTTCAAATACAAAAAAAATAAAAGCTGAAATCAGAACAATCTAATCTTTTACGACTTTCTTTTTTGCTCTGAAAGATCTATTATCGTTTTGTTATTTAATTGCTATACTCTAAAACGAAATGATTATGTTGTTGTGGTGGGTGTGATGCCAAACAGTTAGAAAACACTTAAAATACCAGAAGCAAGAAAGCAAAATTACAGGGCGTAAAGACGGGCCTTCCCTTGAGAACCATTAGACCGATATCAGGAAATTAGCTCTCTTGACACCTTTTTTCCAAACGCTGTAAAATAATTAGAATCTAGAGGGTATAATATAATAGAGAAACATGTAAACAAAAATTGTTTTTCGGATTTTTTTCTCTATTATGTTTGGCATATTTAAAAATAATACATTTCGTAACATTTAAATATATAGTTAGCAAGAATAACAAATAAAATATGCAATATAAATATTATAACATATATTGCTGTTATAATTTTTACATTAAACCATCTCCCATTAAATAAATATATTATTTTAAGTTAAGGGGTTACGTTACCTTGGTGCTTGAAAAAATAGATATAAAAATAAGAATTTTTTTGTGAATTAGTTATTAAATATATATATATATATATATATATATATATATATATATATATATATATATATATACTCTTATAAATAATTTGAAGAAAAAAATGGAAAAGATAATTTAAAAAATGAAGTAAGTAAGACCGATACTGACCTACGGCGCAGAAACAAGAAATGAAACAACAAAGACAAAACAAATTATGAGAACCACAGAAATGAAATGCTGAGAATGATCACGGGAATAAGTTTAAGAGATAGAATAAGAAACACAAAAATACGCGAGGACAGCGGAGTGGGGGATATTATGAAGTGGGTTCGAAACCGTCGTACGCAGTGGAGAGATCACGTGGAATGAATGGACGATGACAGACTAGCAAAAAACCGTGATGAGAGAGAAACCAAACACCAAACAGCCGCCTGGACGGCCCCCAAACACATAAAGAGACAGCTGGATTTCGACCTCAAACGAGGATCGATGAGGCATTGTGTAGATAACAGAACTTGGTTTTACCTAGAAGAAGAAAAAATGAAGCAGATATGAGCCGTCAAGTAAGACCCTCTTTTGAATATCCGTGCTGATGGTGAAATTTTTTTCTCTGTCAGGTATCGTTTAAAAAAATAATAATATTTATAAAGGTAATAGCTAAGAGACAGCTTAACGAAAATTTAGTAATTTCTTTTGCAGAAATGACAGCTTTTTGAAAAAAAAAAACAGATTTTATTGGAATTTTGGGTTTGAAAAATTTATTAATGCGGCATTCAGTTACATCATAAAATTATCTCTCTATAAACAATTTTGTAAAAAATATGTGATTTAAATTTTATCGAAGCCAGTTAAGTAGATCTTGAGATATCTTATCCACCAGTTGGAAAAACGAAATTTCGAGAAAAAAACGCAAAAGAAAAAAGGGTACAGCGTTAGCATCTCAAATTCAAATATTAACACGAGGTATTTTATTGTTACCGCAATATCCTCCGGCTCCTTTTGAGCAACTCTTCTGAACTGATTCTATGATGCTGAATATTCAAAGAGTCTAAACTACTTCCAAATTTAGTCATTTAAGTTATTTTCACCTTCTGAAATTCCTCAAAGTAATGCTTATTTTAATATATAATATAAAAGAACGTTCAACAATATCCTTTTTTAAACGTCTGACCGGTCAGCTCATTAAGTTTCGTTCACTTCTAATTGCTATAACTTCGGAAATAATTTGAATTTTGAAAAGGAAATCCTGAAAATATTGTGAAAAGTATAAACAATATATATAGCCAAAAAAATCGATTTTTGGGGAATCTCAAGGAGGTGTAATCCTTTTATATGGAACTTGCCAGATTATGTATATCAAATTTTACATTAAAAATGTTCTTACTTTAAAAGAAAAATTCTTTGAAGACCTTATTTTGTTCGTTATTAGACGTAAAACTAAACAATATTGATGGCAACAGATTTTATTTTCAAAAAAACAAAAAAATAATAAAATTATTATTTGGATGTTAAATAGTAAGAAATAGTCCCAGTTAGCTACTCGACACTATAAATAGGTTGCATTGCTTTTACCGAGAAAGCTTTGACTTATTATGAACTTTAATATAATGTGATTTTAACGAATTAATTTTACCAGTGACGTATATTTTTGCTCTTTGATTTTCTTTTATTATTTAGGCCAAATTTGCTACCGCTTTTTACATTGAGGAAAAAATTATTATATAACATATTTAAGCTTTATTTTTGGCTGACATCAAAAAAGAGGTTACCAATTCTATATATATATATATATATATATATATATATATATATATATATATATATATATATATATATATATGGCTTTCAGAAAGTAGCGGATAAATTCAATATAAAGTAAATTAGTATTTGTTTGGAAAAACGCTCGGACCCGTCGAATATTATTTTTAGTTTAGAGTTTTTTTTTGCGTGATACTGAAGTGTAGAGGATAACTCAAGAAGGAGCTAAGACGTCATCGATATATTTTTTTCAATTATAAGCATCGTTTTTTATTTCAGAATCAGATAGGGCACTTTTTTTTTAATTTTCAAAATCTTCCGCCTGCCCACTTTTATTAATATTAACGATATTAAATTTGTTTACATAGTTTTTTATTTCTAATGTTATTAAAAGTCAGTTTTTACATTAGATATTATCATTTTGTATCTTAAATAATTGTTTAACGTTCTTGTAATACGAAACAAGTATATATGAACATTTACTTAACTTTATGGCTATTTTTTTAAATTAATAAAATTAACAAATCGTGAAAGAATTGAAATATTATGCATGATTAATTTTAGAGATAGAACGCACACACAGAGGTCGTTCAGTTACTCAATGCAATTCAGCCTATTCGGCAACGTATAAGTCAAAACATGGTAAGCCAAGTTCAGGCAAAGTTTACGGAATATGGTCATGGTAGGGATATCAAGAAACCTCGTCGACCTTCAATAGCACAAAAAGATCAGCTTAATAGTCTGTTGCCAGCTCAAGAAAAGCCTCTATCCACACTTATGGAAAGAGCAACAACTTTTAATGTAACACATTGTAGTGTGCATAAATTACTGAAAACGCAAAATATTACACCTACCAGATATGTTTAGTTGAGGAGTTATTTGAAGATGATTTTGATCTCCGAAATCAATTTTACGAGCAAATACAACAATTATGCAATAGTAATAATAATTTTTAAAAAGTATTTATTTTTTCTGACGAAACAACATTTACTTTAAACGGCTATGTTAATACACTAAATTGTCGCTATTAGGCAACTAAAAATCCTCATTAGTTCACAGCAGTTAACAACCAAAACCCTCAAAAAATAAACGTGTTGTGTGGTATGGTTGACGGAAGAGTCCTAGGTCCTTATTTCTTTGATAGCACCCTCGCTGGAGGGAGATATTTAAAGTTTCTTCAAAATAACCTCATTCCTGCAATAACAACTTTGTATCCAGACCCACAAGAACCCGATATTACCATTTTTTTCATATTTTAAGGTTTTACAGTAATTTTTGTTGACAATTTCCTTATGTAATCAATAACGACATTCACCTTGTTGTATGTAAGAAATGTACCTTTTCTGATTCTGAAATAAAAAATGAGGCTTACAATGGAAGAAAGTATCGATGACATCACAGCTCCTTCTTAAGTTACCCTATATATTTCAGTATTCTACATTAAATTTAATGATTTTTTACCAAAAATCGTGAATAATTTACATTTACTTTGAGTTTATCAGTTCGATGTACATTAAATTTGATTAAATGGTATCTTAAATTTCAATAAAGTTTCTCTACATTTAAATTAGTTCACATATATTCTAATACTAAAGCAATTTACATTATTATTCAATATACATTGCATGAGATCAGTTCGATGTACATTAACTTTGATTAAATGGTATCTTAAATTTCAATAAAGCAACCAAAAATATATTTCAGTTTCTCTACATAAAAATTAATTCACATATATTTTAATATTAAAGCAATTTACATTATTATTCAATATACATTGCATGAGATTCCGGAAGATGGCGCAATTTGTATTGAACTTTTTGTTTAGTATGATATAAGTTGCTTAAAGGATTCAAGTTTTTCATGCTGAGGTGTATATGTCTGCCCCGTGCTGACGGGAACCAATGAGTTCCAAGCCGGCAAGATGGCAGACACTACCTATGGAAAAATGTCCACATTTTCCTGCAGTTTCAGAATTTTTGGAATTCATAAAATGTTGGTGCATTAAATATGTGATAACATATCTCCAATTCAATAAAGACTGAACATAGTCACCTTAAAAAGTAATCAAACTCTAAATTTAATGTATGATTACATAAAATTTAATGGAATGAATTAATTTAGATTAATGTAAATTATTAAATTTATTGCATTACATTAAATTTATTTAATAAAAGTTTGTGAAATTTTCTTCCAGCCCATTTACACTAAATTTAAAGCATTTCCTTTTTACAGTGTTGTCAGAATTTAACTATCAAACGAGAAGGTATTTTGAAATATTAATTTTTATTCAGATCAATTTAACATATATTTTTAATTTTGGTACGTGTGGATACAGATAATTGTAATTTTAAGAATTGCGACTTAAAGTTGACGAGTCGAAAAAATGTTTATTTCTATTTATTTATCATTAATTATATAATTCATTTCAAACACGATGGTAAAAAATGATTATAACTAAAAAACAAAAATGTTTGCATTATTGCAGATAACCGGTGAAAACCATAAAATGGTCGAAACGTTTTATAAATAAATTTTAATAATACAGTAAAGATGTTTTAACATTATATAAAACCTAATACCAAGAACCGATTCACGTATAAATATATATATATATATATATATATATATATATATATATATATATAAATATATATATATATATATATATATATATATATATATATATATATATATATATATATATATATATATTGTGACGATTTTGGGTGGTATTGCACCCGCACAAAGTATTTGCCCGAAAATAAAATTTAGGAAACTTTGTTATTATTTTATTTCTGAATTTATATTTTCAACTTTCAAAATCCTGGCAAAATTGAATTAAAAATTAGTGTTTATTTGTTGAGCGCCAGGTAAAAAATAATTATAATAAATTATAACTATTCTTTACCAATTTGAAGAATATTCAATTTTCAAATTTTCTATACAGATTGTCTTTTAACAACATGGATCACAAATTGGCAACGTTTAAGTTTCGTAATCGTCTACTAGATGGCTATAGTGCAGTTTTATATGGAAAACGTCGTTTATTTCTTAAAAATAATATTATTTTAAACAAATTATCGTGTGCTGTGTTGTGATACAAGTAGTTAATATAGTTTCACACCTAATATTTATGATGATAAATATTATTATTATTCTAACAGGTTAGTATAGCAAACAATAATTTTTTAATTTAATTATTTTTATTTTAAGAAAAGTTAGGTTATTATTAGATGCTAGTTTTCAATATCTACGAAAAATTGAAGCATTTTACTGCCTTATTTAATATAAATACCTTCTCATGTTTTTATTATTTGGTCCTAATATATTATAAAACACAAGACCAGTAATTTTATGTATTTTCTTCTTTAAAAATCCTCCAAATCTCCAAAAATATTTTAGTTGCCTTTTGCTATAAAGTAAGGAATTGACAAAATATTATCCAAAGTCTCGTTCAGCTATGTTCTTCTTAGTTCAATTCAATTAATTTTTTTCTATATTCTTCTTATCACAATATTATCATATTTGTTGTTGTCTGAGAGCCGAACAATTATTTTACAGGACAAACTTATAAACTTTTACTATTTACTTTAAATAAATTATTAAATTCTTTTTTTTTGTCTTGACAACAACAAAATCACATAACCTCATTTAAAATCAAAATATTTAGCTTCTGTTTTCTTGTAACGTAGGAAAACTTCTGTTTCTTTTTTTAAACAATTGAAAATTTGAGGTTATGTACATTTTCGGGAGCTCGAGAAACTCAGTGCTTTCGGCAAACTGATAAATTCAACTCTTTCGAAATTCCTACGCCTTGGCTTTTAATAGTCGACCAAAACATCAGAAATTTCTGCATTATGATTGGTCAGATTTTTAGACATCTGGTAACTTGATATATCTTAATACCTTGAAAAATTGAATTTTTATGATGGCTTTTTTAATTTTACCAATTTTGACTGGAATTTTAATGTTTTTATTAAAACTACGTTTAGTCAGTACAAGATAGGCAACCCTATATTTCCAATTTAAATGTTCAAATTCTACGAAATTAGTAAATTGGGAAGGGGAATTAGAGTTTCATTTATACCAGATATTACCATTCCAAAATTAATTACACTACAGACACACTTTCCTAATTTTAATATTATTTTTATTACAATTACAATTATATTATGAACAAAATCATTTTTTCCCTTGTAATTTAATAGATTATTGATAAGTTTCTGTTGACATTATGTCATTAGATAACAATCATCTGACATGTACATGGATTTAATTACCTACCTTGTACAACAAATATTAATCTATTTACGTCAGGACCATACTTAACATATATAGTAGTCGACGACTTTGAATTGTAAAAACTATTGTTTTCGTGGCTTTAATAATAAGTCTCAAGCACGCAGTCTGTATGTTTGAGGACACAAAATGGCGTTTTGAAAGCCTTTGTTGCAAGTTATAATTTTCCCGACCTTTGGAAACAAAAAGGGAAAAAACGGAATAAATAATAAATATTCAAGGTAAATCTAATATTTCTGTATTAAGAAAATATATTGTTTTCAGAAACAATATCATTCTATTTATTATTTATGTTTTTTCAAGGAAGAAGACGTATCATAAATATATATAATCTTTGTTTTAAATTTGACTCTATAATGTTGTATACATTTTTCTGTGTAAACCAACGCAAGAAAGAAAGTAGAGATTAATTATTAAGTGACAAAAATTCCTTTGGAAAGATTTAAGTACAGGCAGCTCAATATATTCAGCCCAATTCACTAAAAAGGTTTACATTTTCTAGTTAGACTAGTTTTAAAACTAGACTATGAAAAGTTTCATTTTTGCCCTAAATTTATGGACATATTTGGGTATGCAAGTACTTAAATTTTAATGGAAATAATACATGTATAATCATTCTCTTCATCTAAACATTTATGTCTATATATCTATGCAGATTATAGAAGGAATTTAAGTCTTTTTCAGAACATTGCTATGCGTTTACATGGCAGATGTTCTTCTGTTTTGGCTGCATGTTCGCCAAAACGGTAAATATCACTCTCAGTGTTGCCCATTTTTTTGAGATATTATCAGAAGCATTTTTGTCTTCTTTGGTGATGGATTTAAGAAATTTTGCTTGTCTGAGACCAAGCATCTTATTTCAGCTAAATTTCATCTACTCTTATTTGCAGCTTCAGGGCTCCTCCTTTATGTGGCTTTTTAGTAGTCCACAAAAAGAGTTTTGTGAGACTGTCTACTTCCTCCTATCCCTTGATTCCTTGTTGTTCCTTGCCTTGTTGTTACTTTAGTGTTTGCCTACAGTTTCATGTATTGACACGTCAGGCTGAGGACACTATTTTTCTTTAGGTCTTAATGCAAGAAACTCGAAGTGGTTTTATGGCTCTTCCCATGTCATCGGCACTCCAAATAGAAACTCTTCCTTTCCTCTTTGGCACCAATAGCGAAGTAACTCAACGCAAATTTAACAAACTTTGAGAGGCACCCAATATTTGTCTTGTCCTGTCAGTTTTTTCCAAAATATGCTGAGCTTAACAATGTAACTGTTAAAGCACTGTCAAGTACGGGCTCTCCACAGGTAGAAGTGCTATCGCTATTGCTGTGGATCCTTGTAGTGGACTTCCTGTTGAGTGAACTGAATGATACAGGTTTGAATACACAGGCCTATGCTGATGACTTGGTCCTTTTCTGCCCTGGTCGCGATATCCGGGACCTGGAGGAGCCAGTGATGCGAGCTCTTCAGATCGCGGAACGACGGAGTCACAGGGAAGGGTTCGGAATAAACCCGGACAAGGCCAAGCTGGTACTTTTTATAGAAAAGAGAAAAATGTGGAGACTTTCCACAATTACGTTAATTTAAGGGGACAGTTAAATACCTGAGAGTAATCCTGGACTCACGACTAAAGTGGAATGATCATATTGAGGCTCGAATCAAGAAAGCTATATGTGCTTTCTGGGCTTATAAGCTAGCCTTTGGGTGCACATGGGGACTGGCACTTAAAGTACTATTTTGGATATACACCATGGTGACCCGCCCCATGATAACGTACGCCGCTATTGTGTGGTGGCGTAGTACAACAAAGCGCAAACACATTTTTCAACTTGACAAAGTTCAAAGAAAGGCTTGTGTGGTAATATTGAGTACGATGAGGACTGCTCCCAACAGGGCTCTTGAAGTCATGGTGAACCTGTCTCTTCTTCACTTATATATAGAAAACGAGGCCATGAAGACAGTTTATCGCCTCAGTTGCCTAGAACATTTTGGAATTGGAACGGACAGGTACTCAGGTGTCTGGTAAAGTACGGTAGAGGGGTGTCCATCATTCCCCATGCGGACAGATTACATGACGGCGCTTTTAAAACCCAACCTCTTCCTGCCAAGTAGAGAGGATTGGGAGAGAGAGCAAAATCTTCCGCAAACTGGATTCTGGTGATATACTGATGGATCTTGACAAGATGAAAGAGCTGGAGTCAGAGTATTCGACAAGAGCACAGAAGTCCGAGAATACTACCCTCTCGGATAATGAAATTTTTACTATTCTGCAGTGTGGTCATCTCTGTGAGAGGAATATAGACAGGAATAGGATAATAAACGTATGTTCAGACAGTAGGGCTGCGATATTGGCACTGAAGTTCAGTGTCGTAACTTCGCGACTGGCGTTTGAGTGCAAGGACATATTGAATGGTATGACAAGGAACGGCTGCACAGTCAGACTCGTATGGGTCCCGGGTCACTTGGGCATACGCGGAAATGAGAAAGCAGACCGTCTCGCAAAGTCGGGTTCGGCAATTGAACCGTATGGACCTCAACCAATATTACCTGACCCAATTGCCATTGCCAAAAGAGAATTAAAATTGTTGCTGGAAAGCAAATTTATTGAATTATGGAGGAGAGCTCCTGGAATGAGATGTGCTAAAGAACATATAACTGGGCCAACCACACGGCGTACTAAGAAGCTTCTCTCCTTGGGAAGGAAACAGCTGCGAATGGTGAGAGGATTGTTGACAGAACATTATCACCTCAGGGGCCATCTTCACAGAATCGGTGTCGAAGACGACCCGACATGCAGATGGTGTTTGAAGGAAGATGAAACTATTGACCATATCCTCAGAGAGTGCCCGGCACTTAACGGACTGAGACATTGATATTTCGGAGATACAATTTTGTTACCAGAAGCAGTTAGGTAAGTTCAACTAACGAGGCTGCTTGATTCGTAAAGGCGATCGGCCTCGAATGACTTACAACAGAGGCCTAGGCATCGATGATCTAGTATCACCACTCCTTATTCATTCATTCATTCATGCTTGGTAGGCTTCTTTTATAAAATCGTTTATATTTCTTCTTTATTTTTCTTGACGAAATTTACCCTATATATAACAGAAATTGTCGAGATTATTAATAAAAGTCTTCCATGAAGAACTCATCCTTTTTTTGCAATAATAAGACTCAACAGGATAAATTAATTAACTATTTTAACCAATTAAATGCTATAAATAAAATACTCTTAAAATAAAACATGTCAATGAGAGTAGGTGGGTAAAAATTGATAGTTCAGTTTATCTTGACAATTAGAATCAATTAAAATAAATATATTCAGAATACTAACCTGCCCAGAAATTTTTTTTTCGTGCTCTTGTGTTATTTAACAGCCATAGAAAAAATATTTTCCTTGATGTAATTTAAAAATACACTACAATAGTCAAGTCGAGGTTTCCGCTTTTGGCAAACCTACATAAAACTCATATTATCATAAATAAAAAAATCTAATCCTATATTTGTAATCCGCGCACAAATTAAATAGATTTTTTTTCCGAGTACCCAGTTTTATTTTGGAAATTCCGTAAACGCATTTTCATTTAAAGCTCAAAATCCAAATATCTAGCAACACTTTAAATTTTATTTTAGTTTCCAGATTAAAAGGGTTACATTTTAATTAATTGCTGTTACTCTGCATTGCTTTGTAAATCTGGAAGAATTATAATTAATACAAACCGGAGTATAAAACGTACCGCAAAAGGTCCCTAACGAGAAATTTAATTGAGTGAATACTAAAGAAGGTGGAGAATTTCGAAGTAACAATTTGTTTTATAACTTGGATGATATGCCATAAATTCGCAAGTAAAATGAATCTAAAAATATTTTATTAAAAAAAGATTATTCGCAATTATTTTACTCTGAGGTATTTATGTTTTTTTACGAAAACGCAATGATATTTTCTGTCAGCTGTCTAATCTTCTTAAAGCCTTTTTCTGATTTTCTCGAGAGTTGTGAGAACTTGACAAATATTGTTTATTTTTGAAGTTGTTTTAAAAAAAGTAGTGGATGTATGGCTAACCCGTGAAGTTATATATTTGTTTTATTTTTTTAGTGGTGTGTAAAGATGTTACAGTTTGTTATTTGTAGTGTTGTTTCCTCTCGTTCATTTAATAGCACTTTAGTGTAGAGCAGCGTTTCACAAGCGGTAATTCGTGATCCCCCAGGGGTTCGTAGGTTTTATAAAGGTGGTTTGAAGGTTGTAAACAATGTTGAAGAATGACTAAAATGTGGTCGGACTTGCATTGTCTTTATTTTTATATTTACGACGTTTCGATTAGGTTGTATCTCTAATCATTATTAAATATAAACTGAATGTTTTGTCTTAGACTACGAGCTTATATAGAGACTGTGTTCATTGAAGTGCAACGTTTCGCTTCACTGTATACACCTCAATGATTTGATGTTACAAAGTAGTGGTTGCCAAAGATTAGATATCTCAACACTCGATTTACTGAAGATTCCATTATTGTTTTTAATGTATGCTGCTTCTATAAATTTTCTGTTTTTCATATTGGGTTCCATATATATTGCCGCAGCCTCAGACCATTTTATATGGTGTTGTTTATCCCAGGAATGTTCTGCAATATCTGATCTCGACGTTTCCCTTTTTTGTGTATTAGTTTTATGTTCCTTAATTCTAACTTCTAGCGTTCGTTTGGTTTCTCCAATATACATTTCACCACACTCACATGGAACTTTGTAAACACATTCTTTCTTATCGGTAGTTTTAGGTTTTGTTTTTGTTAAATGAGCTCTAAGGGTATTTCCTGATTTAAAGGCAGTTTTTAAATTATAATTACTGGCAATTCATCTTATTTTCTCCGACGTTCCCTTAATGTACGGAATTGTGAAGAAGAAATGTGTTTCTTGCTGTCCAGTGTTCGTTGTTCTAAAATTATTTATAACATCGTCAATTAGTTTTAATGGATAACCATTCTGTTCTAAATCAGATTTAATATTTGCTACCTCTTTTTCCAATGATTCGGCATTATTGCATATAGATATAGCGCATTTATAGAGGTTGCGTATAATTCCTCGTTTTGTTACAACAAAATGATTAGAACTATGATTAAGATATTGTCCAGTATGTGTTGGCTTTCTGTATACTGAAGTTTTAATAGTTTCGTTTGAACGGTTCATCATGACATCTAGGAAGGGCAATTGATCATTTACCTCTTTTTCCATGGTAAACTTAATTGTAGGTCGAATGGTATTTAGATGTTTCAGGAAATTATTAAGTTCTTGATCACTGCCCTTCCATACGATGAAAGTATCATCGACATATTACAACCAGACTTTCGGTTTTACTGTTGCTGTTTCTATGGCATGAGTTTCGAACCATTCCATATATATATTGGCGATGACTGGAGAGAGTGAAGAATCCATCGGAAGCCCGTCATTCCGAACGTAAAACTTGTCCTTTACTTGAAAGTAAGCACTACGCAGGCAACACTCCAAAAGGTCCAGTGGTAACGTGGTTCGATCTGATAAATTAGTATCATTTGAAAGTCTAGTTTTGATTATGTCTTGTGATTCCCCTAATGGTACATTAGTATACAAACTTTCCAAATCAAAGCTTATTAGTCTGTCGTCTGGCTCTAGATTGATGCTACTAATAATGTTCACGAAATGTGTAGAATTTTTAACATGTGTGTTTGTCTTACCTTCTAAAGGTTGTATGATTTTTAAGAGAAACTTCGTCAGTGCATTTGTTGGGTATCCTCTGGAGCTGGTTATTGGCCTCAATGGTATGTTCGTTTTATGAATTTTTGGAAGTCCGTAAAGATGTGGTGGCTTACTGTAGTGTGGTGTGAGCGCCGATCGTAGGTTGTCAGGTATATTGTCTATATTTTCCCTTTTCTAGGATATCTCCGATTTTTTGGTCGTACGTTACGATGTCCATTATCATTGTTGCATTTCCCTTGTCCGCTGGTAAAATCTTTATGGATTCATCCTTACGAAGTTCCATGTGAGTGTGATGAAATGTATATTGGAGAAACCAAACGACAGCTAGAAGTGAGAATTAAGGAACATAAAACTCATACACAAAAAGGGGAAACGTCGAGATCAGGTATTGCAGAACACTCCTGGGATAAACAACACCATATAAAATGGTCTGAGGCTGCGGCAATATATATGGAACCCAATATGAAGAAAAGAAAATTTATAGAAGCAGCATACATTAAAAACAATAATGGAATCTTCAGTAAACCGAGTGTTGAGATACCTAATCTTTGGCAACCACTACTTTGTAACATCAAATCATTGAGGTGTGTACAGTGAAGCCAAACGTTGCGCTTCAATGGACACAGTCCCAATATAAGCTCGTAGTGTTCAGACACAACATTCAGTTCCAATATCGAACCAAATTTTGAATTTTTTGTTCCACCGAACTGGCACTAATATCCCATTAAGTATTTGCGAGTTTTGTATTATTATATTATATTCATTTTGTATTAATTCTTTTTGTAGTGATAGCTTATCACTTTAGTTTTAATAATGTTTGTCTGTAAGTAAAATTATTTGGAAAATAACAGTATTTTTAAATTGCAACATAAATATGTTGAAAATAAATTCTTTAAAAATTTTTTTTAGCAAAACCCAATAGCCACTTCATACAAGTTACAAGTAAGATACCTGAAGTGTCTGGCTCCGATTTTAATGAAACTTCAACATGTTGTATAGGGCACAAAGACAAGAGACAAGTATTTTTTCTATTTGCGGAGATTCATTATAACGGGGTGAAAACTACCCCTAAAAACAGGATTTTTGAAATATCTCAGGTGCTAAGTGATTTTTTTTTACAAAACAAAATCTAAGTTACTTGTTATTCGAAATGATGTTCCCCAAAAATATCATCCCTTATTTTTTATTAGGGTAAACCATATATTTACGCACGTAATTTAATTCTAAAAATTACGAAATTTAACGGAATTGTTGAAAAATATTTTTTTTCACGAATATGGTAACTTATGTTGACGGATTTCGGGGTTTCTAAAAATAAACTAGTAAAAGTGGGTGAGCCACCCCCAAATCTTTTTTTTTTTAATTTCAAGTTATAATTGAAATATCTTTACAAAACAAATTAGAAATTACTTTTTATTTGAAATGATGTTGAATTATGATATTTTCACTCCCAAAGACATCACCTCTTATTTTTTATAACGGTAAACCATCTATTAGGGCACGTAACTTAATTCTAAAAATTACGAAATTTAATGAATTAGTTTCAAAGTATTTTTTTCACGAATACCATAATTCACTCAAGTTAACATGTTTTGGGCTGTCAAATAATGAGTAGTAAAAGAGGGTGAGCCACCCCCAAATACATTTTTTTCGACTGTCAAAGTCTCATTGAGATATCTTTACGAAACAAAGTTGAAATTACTGGTTAGTTGAAGTAAGATTATTCATTACTCTTTATGCGGGTTAATCTTGTAACTCATTTACATAATTTAATTCTGCACATTACAAAATTAAACCAAATTTGTTGATAACATTTTTTTATGAATACAATTAGTAACTTAAGTTACCGTGTTTCGGGGTTTTCGAAAATAAACTGGTAAAAAAGTGAGCCACCCCCAAATACGTTTTTTCAATATCTCCAGTTCTAATTAAGATAAATCTATAAAACAAAATTAAAATTACTTGTTATTCGAAATGATGATAAATTATGACATTTTCAATCCCAAGGATATTATTTCTTATATTTTGTAAAGGTAAACTGTCATTTCATACTTTATTATTCTTAAAATTGTCAAATTTTAATTTAAATGAATGCTACAGAATTTGAAATCACTATTTGTCATAAATTATAAAAATTTACTGACATGAATGCTTAACCAATGAAATAGGTTTATATTTTCTTATTAATTAAAAGAAAAAATTTCAATAATTTCTGTAATGTTCATATCAACTCAAATTTGGCAATTTTAAGGATAATTATACATGTATGAAATGACATCCTTTAAATGATATCCTTGAGGGTAAAAATACTATAGTGTTACCTCATTTCAAATAATAAGTAATTTCCAATTTGTTTGGTAAAGTTCAATTCGAACTTGAAAGGTAAGAAAATATATTTGGGGGTAACTCGTCCTCTTTTACTAGTTTATTTTTTGAAACTATAAAAAATAAGGGATGATATTCTTGGGGATGAAAATATCTTAGCTCAACATCACTTCAAATAACAAGTAATTTTCAATTTGTTTTGTGAAGATATCTCAATTAGAGCTTGAGATTTTAAAAAAAATATTTGGGGGTAGTTCACTCTCTTTTACTAGTTATTTTTAGAAACCCCGAAACTTAAGTTACTATGGTATTGGCGAAAATAAATATTTTCAAACAATTGTATTAAACTATGTAATTTTTAGAATTAAATTACGGGTGCGAATAGATGGTTCATCCTTACAAAATATTAGAGATGATGTTCTTGGGGGGCAAAAAACCATAGTTTAACATAGTTTCGAACAACAAGTAATTTTCATTTTGTCTTGTAAATATCTCACTTAAAACCTGAGATATTTCAAAAATACTGTTTTTAGGGGTGAACTTTTGAGGTGGTTTTCACCCCGTTAGAATGAATCTCCGCAGATAAAAAAAATACGTGTCTCTTATTTTTGTACCCTCTACAACATATTGAAGTTTCATTAAAATTTGAGCCGGACACTTCAAGTACCTTCCTTGTTAGAGCAGGTCATGAAATTGAAACAAAAAAGCTAATTTTGATAAACGAAACAATTGGAATATCAGAAAAACTATTGCCATTTCAAAAACAGGGGATTTATACAAAATAATTTATTAAAATAACTAAAAATATGAATAAATCTTATTATCGTTTAAATTTTTAATGAAAAATATTGAGTTTACCTGAATCAATATTTATAATAAATAGTTTTCACAGTTTCGTTTCGACTAAAGTATTTCCATGCAATATTAAACAGTACAACTTAAAAGAAAACCAGTGACACTTTGACATTTTCTCAGCTGCTGACGTTAACTTATTAAAATTATTCTTGTATGGTTGATCCAAGTCGGTTGACATTGATTAATTTGCTGCTTTAAAACTTTTGATATAACTTAAAGCAATGGGAATAGTTGGATTATTTAGTAATGTATTTTATTGGTAAAATATTAGGCTAGTGCGCGTTTTCTCGTATTTTCATTTAGTTACAGCGTTATTTCATATGTTGGATAGGAGTCGCTGAGAACAATCCCAGAAATGAAATAAAATTACTTTTAACACATGTCCCATAAATTACTTTTCTATTGTGTATATTTAGATAAATAAAACGGGTAAATTATTTGGAATAGTGAAAATACCGAATTTTCTGAATTTTTTGATAATTTTATACATACCTTCTATTCAGATCGTAAAATACGAATGTGAAGTATTTTTTCTCGCATGATTTTTCAAAAAAAATTGACTTTAAATTTTGCCCCCGCCTCTAGCAAAATTTGCGAACACGATACAACTCATAAAAACCATGAAAAAACGTGAATTTTCCATAAAAATAATTAGAACATGGGCTTGTAGTTTAACTTTTTTTTTATATATCCACAATTTATATCGAAACATATGATTTCATAAGCCGGAAATTTGCTGTTATTTACTACACGTTCACGTAAACTTTTTTCATTAGGACGGAAAACTTGAAAGGATATAGGTGACCAAGAGATTACTGTTCTCTGCTACGCCGATGACGCCGTACCGGTGGCCGAGACAATTATATATTGATTTAACTGCACTGCAAAATCATTTAATATGATGATGTCGGCCCAAAAAACTAAATGCATGACAACGTCAAAAACACCATTAAGGTGCAAACTGGATGTTGAAGTCAAAGTTATCCAGCGAGAAATGAAATTTAAATATTTTGGCATAGAAACTTCAGGTTGTGGTGATGTTGAGGAGGAGGTAAGAGAACAGACAACTAGGGCAACAAGACTAACAGGATGTTTAAATGACACAATATGGAGGAATAAAAATATTAAAATAGAAACCAAATCAAGAATCTACAAGGAAATGGTGAGACCAACTATGACATATACTGCTAAACTCGACCTGAGATAGCGAAAACTGAACAACTACTAGAGACAACCTAAATGAGTGTACTTCATAGAATAACTGGACAAATGCTTTTGGACAGAGAGAGAAGTGAAAATATAAGAACATGCAAGGTAGGAAACAATATTGAGTGGGTACTGGGTAGAAAAAGGGAATGAAACGAGCGCATCAGTAGAATGGACGACAGAAGAATAGTTAGAATTGCACGCAATAAATCACCGTTAGGTCGCAGGAGTTTAAGATGCCCCCGAAAATGATGGAGTGACAACTTAGCATTGCAATACGCAAAGAGACGACGAAGGGAAACAGGCGGTTCGCTTATATTAAAGAAGGAAGAAGAAGAAGAAAAAGAAGAAGAAGGACAAGGAGAAGGAAAACTTGGTAGTTCAAATAAAATTAACTGTGCCAGTATTGTTGATTAAAATGTGAGTAAATGTGCAGAATCGAAATAACAATTATAAATGAATTTTTCGCAAGCTACGTTGTCCTAAAAATGCAGATCAAACCTAAACTAACCTGCTTTGTGAACTGTAAGGGTCTATATCACTATATGGACACATAAAGCGATAACTTGGTTTCTTTAAAATTTAAGTTTTAGAGTAGTAGAAGGCAAGGCGTTTCCTTCGAAAGTTTCCATGAAGATATTCACTCCCATGGATGATTCCATGGCCGTTCATAGAAAGTTCCTTGAAATGTAAAATAAGAGGAAATCGAACATGTTATAATTAATTCTAGGAACATTTTTATACAGGAATTCTACATTAAAACTGAGCAATATATCTACTGGCTCAAATTGGATAGTTTTTAAACTCTGGACAAAGTGTCCAGAGTTTTTAATAAAGGATTCAGTTTTTTCTATAAATGGGTGTAAAAGTTTGGCCATATATTTACCTGTTTTGAAAGTTAGTGACTCTATTGCGCTGACGATTGGACGTAGAGGTATATTTTATTTATGTATTGTAGGCAGTCCGTAGAGGCGTGGAATCTTGAAGCTTAGTTTACCGGCTTTCTTTTCTTCTGGAGTGAGTCTGGAGGATTTGATTCGAGATGTAAGGTTTCTTTTAATTTTGTTTGGATCCGTCCTTTGGAAGTATTATCGTCGAAAATCTGGTTTATTTTTTCAGTATATTTGTCCTTATCCATAACAACAGTTCTTTTGTCAACTGGGAGAACTGAGATGGTTACACACAGAAAGCGTTTATAAGATTCCTTGCTCGTGTGGTAAAGTACATGTGGATAAAACAGAATGGTCTATATACACTAGACGTAAGGAATATGAAAAATGTATTAAAAATTTCCAATCTGCAATAACTGAACACCAGAACTGCACGGGTGATACATTTAATGTAATAGAAACTAAGGTGCTAGCATCAATATCTGGTTTCTTTAAACGTAAAATTAGAGAATCAATCGAAATTTGTAAATATCTAAATAATATTAATAGAGATACAGGTTACAGTCTACGTCACACGTGGAAATCGATTATATTGCTGGATCACGGTTCGCTGAGCACCAATCGGGTATAAACACCGGGCTGTTGCTCCTCGATGGTCGTTCAGTGTTCTAATCTCGTGAAGTAAAGATTCCTGAAGATGCTTCGTGCAATCGTAGGCCAAACGTCGGATAATAATTTTAATTTGATACGTTTTAAACACAAAAACCGTGATTTTCAACTTGATCGAAGCCGTGCAAGCTTTTGTTCTTTATTATCATACTGATGCTTCGTAGAATAGTGCAATAGTAGAAATGTTTGCTAGCATTAAGAGCCTAAAATTTCAAATTGACGAATTTTTAAAGATTTTATAATTTGAGAGTTTAGTTACAATTGCTGATGTCAATATTCAATAAAAAAGGAAATATAAATTGGTCTCATAATTTTTTTTAATAAAATATTATTCGAAAAAGATAGATAATTATTTAAAATATTATTGATAAATAATTAATTTTAAAAACTACTTAAAAAAAATGGTACTTTTAATGTTATAATGTTAGAATGACACATTGAAAAGCTTAATTTTGATAGTGTTTAGAGAAAATAACTCGTTCATAGTAAAGAATTTCATGTGGTGTAAAAAATTTTGATGCAGTTTTTTGGCTGGTTTTAGAAAAATTATAATCAAAAATTGATTATTTCTTGAATTTCTGATAACTTATTGTTATATTGGGTGATTGTGAAAAGGTTTATAAATATATTGATACAGTGCACCTTCCTAACCTGGTTAGTGCTTTCCAATTACCATTGAATAACTTAACTTAAAATAATTTTTTATCTATTCACTATATTTTTTAAAACATCCAATGCTGCTTTAAATATATAAAATAATAACTAAGGATATTCTTTTTACATAGCCAGTGTCATTTTCTACTTAATTTGGTACTTTAAATCCAAATTAATTTACCAAAATTTGCTAGATTTATTTCCAGTACGCTGCTCTGCAATTAACTACTCTTTTGTAATTGTAAAATGGAGCAGGATGGACATCCAGAATCTGCAAAAAAAAATAAAAACACTACTAACACTACTATTGAACGTATAATTCTTCCAAGACATCAAAGAGGAAGAAGATTGGTGGATATTAGTAAGTAGCTCGACCAACAAATAATAAACTTACGAACATATTTCCACAGGTTAGCGGACTCTTCCACACTACATCGAGCAATATGCGAGGAAACAAGATATTGTTTCTCGCCACCAAACAGACCAAGAGAAGTTACAAACCTGGCTACAGGAACCACTCCATGGACGGCACCCAAGTAACGTCAATCAGGAAAATGTCGACAACTCCGCGTCGAACAACTGGTTGATTTCAAGATAGATGTTTCCAGAAACGGGGGGCTTCTTGTTAGCTATTCAAGACCAGGTTATTCCGATGAAAAACTATCGGAAGTTTATTACCAGAGATCCCTGTATAGAAAATGATCAATGTCAATATGGCTGTCGAACATCAGAGACAATCCAGCACATAACTGTAGGATACCAAGCGTTTGCCACAACCGAGTATAAGGAAAAACACGACTCAGCCGCTAAGATACTCCACCAAGAGTTAGCAGATAAGTTAAACCTATTGCAGTTAGGAAAAGTGCCTTATTACAAATCCAATCCGGAGCCTATTCTTGACAACAACTAGTTCACGTTATACTGGGAGGTTCTGACGGATCAGACAGTTGCTCATAATAGACCAGACATTATGCTAACAAATAAAATTTCTAGGTGAACTACACTAATCGACATGAACAGTGTCCATATGATTTCCATAATACTATCAACAACTGGAGTGATACCAAAGATCCTCCTGCAGAACATCAAGTGACTGGACCTTAGTGAGCATCTATATAAGTCAATTCAGAAAGCAATTCTCCTTGCAACCGCGCCAACCGTCTAAAAGTTCGTAGGAAATACAGCAGACCACGTCACCCGATAACATGGAAAGGGTTCCCACATACTTTTGGCATCTTTGTATACCTGATATGAGTCAATATTCCCTGGAGGAAGTGCGAAGCTGTTTGGCTTGAAATGATATAATAGTAATAATATCCTTTATTTGCCAATTGCAATAGTAGATTGAATTTCTTCTCAGCGAAAAAATGGAATTAACCTGAGAATATTTTCGCGCGATTCTTTTTCAATACTTTCGACGGGGTTTATCTCAATAAGAGTGAATCGATGAGCTTAGTCTTTTATATGGCGATAAAGTACTACCAAAAATTACTGTATATTGTTGGTTTAGTGAATTCAATCTTGTAGTCAAGTAAATAGATCGATGCTCTGCATACACTGATAATGGAAAATTGTCTCGTAACTTACCGTGACAACGAAATGGCTCTGGGCATTAGTAACCCCAGAATATATCACATATTGCTTGAACGTTTGGCCGTGAGTAAGCTATGTTCATATTGGATTCAGCATAATTTAACAATCGTTCAGAAAATGCTCATATCGATAGGTGTAAAAAAATGCTCGAAAAATATGATCGCGCTGCTTCAAAAAACTTTTATAAGATCGCGACAGATAACGTCTTAGATCTATGCTTATGAGACGAAAAAAACAGCATTTGACCTTATGCGTCCTCTATGATGAGCCAAAACCAACAAATGTTGCTCAGGCCCGAAGCGCTACGAAGCAAATGTCGGCCTGTTTTTTTGAAAAAAACTGACCATGGCGCAACTATGCCTTTAGAGAATCGTAGAACGGTTAATTTTGATTGATACACAATCATTTGTTTATCAGAAGTTTTTGGTGAATTGAGGAAAATACACTGGAAATGAAGGAGCCTTGAAAATATTGACAAAATTGTTTCCGTATATAAAGAAAAAACTACGTAGTTGATAATTTTCTGCGGTTGATGTTTTGGATACACCATTTTTATAAAAATATGATTTTAACTTTTTTGTGAGTGAAACTATTGTTTTTATGACAATAAATGACAATATTAACTATGAAGGAATTTAATATGTATTTCTCGCTTCTTAGCAAAACAACTAGAGTGAGAATTGGTAAACAATTTGTTCAAAATATTTTATCTTGGTTTAAATTTCTGATTCAAACATTTCGTATATAGACAAAACAGAAAGCGATAACTTAGCGGAGCAACCACGGTCGATTTTCTCGCCATACTTGAAAGACCTTTTCCCGTCTTTTACAACGTTGCGTGGCATGAAATATATATTGTTTTAAAGATTATATTTTATGCTGTACGTAATGCCCAGTATGTATTTCGTTGACGAAAATATGAACTATAGAACTTACATACGAGGGAACTATTTGCATCATCGTTAAATTTACATCAAAGAAAGTCAACTTTTCATAGAAAAATTTGGTCTTAATAAGATGTTGTTAAGTATTAACAAATTTTGTCAAAATAATATACATAATTTTGGTATTGATCCTGAATACGCTTGAAATATCAATAATAAGTATGTCATCAATCAACTTTATATTTTGACATAATTTCATAAGCCTTAAGAATATTGACAAGCTTCTAATTTAAACCCAAAGCAAATGGAGCTTAATCCCATTTCTCTATAAGATACAAGAAAAAACTGTCACGATATCCTTTTTTTGCTTAAAGGGCAATAAAGAAAAAACCACAGAGCAAAAAATAGAAAAATATATTACTGGAACTTGGTTTCTTGTGTGACTACTGGCAAAGTATAATGATTGATTTCAGCTGCTCGAAATGGGATCTTTGGGGTAAAAAATGCCGTTGTTGTTTAAATTTACTTTTTAAGCAAGTCATTCTTTACATTAAAAAACATCGTATACAAAGTTTTGTAGTGAACAGAGTTTCAGGGAAAACAGACCTTTTCCTGGACAATGTCTTGTCTTTCTGTTTGAAGGAATTTTTTATTTACATTGTTAAAAATAAATCATGCCTTTATATTTAAAAATATTTGTGTTAGTATTATAATTATTTTTACTTTTTTTTTTAATTTCCAAAGCATAGCTCAGTCTAACTTTAATAGCTGTTCTACTCAACGATGTCATGGCAAAAAAAAGTTATAACAATAATTATTGTTAGTGTCCATTGGAAAATTTGAAGAGTGATTAAAATAATGTTAAATTTAATAATGAACTCTATTAAACTGATTTTCCTATTAAAATCGGGGTTAAATTAATTCTTGTTAGAAAAAAAGGCGAAGTTGCTGCTAGTATAAACAGCTATAGGTCTATTAGTTTATTTCTAGTCTACAAAAAATAATAGAAAGAGTCATTTTAAATTACTTATCCGACTTTTAGAGCAATTCGGTTTAAGGAGGAATCATAGTAGCGTTTAGCAGACTTCCAGGCTGGCATCGCTCATAACAATTAGTTTCATACAGTGGTAATATTCTTTAATATCAGCAAAGCCTTTGACAAAGTATGCACAATGGACTTTTGATTAAGTTTATAAAGCTAGAAATCCCGAAATATTTTTTAAGATTGGTTTCTTGGAAGGCAGAATATTTATAGTATCTTCAGACAATGTTATCTACCGTCAGATCGAATAGAGCAGGGGTTCCTAAGAGTTCTCCTATGTCCTCGACTTTATTCCACCTTTATACATCAGATATTTCTCGAAACCATCCTAGCAAGATATTTTTATTCACTGACAACACTATTTTTGCGACGCCCTCAGGATCATTCCGATTAATAATATTGAGACTATAATGGCAAATAAATGAGCTGGGAAGATGGATAGCCTAATGAAGCATAAAATTTAACTCTGCCGAAACTCAGGGAGTGATATTTAGTAAAGCTAGATTTACAATCCCAGATGATCAGTTATCCATCTGTATCACTTCCAGGAGAGATCACGCGAAGTACTTAGGGTTAGTCTTCGACAGGAGACTTAACTGGTTTCTCAACACGAATTACTTTCTAAATAAAGCCAAAGCTTCTTCAAGAGATCTATTGTCATCTGAATCACAATAGCAAGCTAAATTTAAAGCTTGAACTCATCATTTATATACTTTTATCCGTTCGACTCTTCCCTTTAGTGCTCCCACATGGATCACCATGGGGAGATCAAAATTCAGTAGACTACAGAACTTTTAAAATAAAGTCCTACGGAAGTTCTGCGGAGCATGCACAGCACTCTGTTAATGACCTGATCTTCACGTCACATAGTCACACCAAAACAGCACCAAAGATTTGTCCGAAATTGATTATTTGCTCATTAAACTCAGGTATTTCTAAATTTGCATTAACTAGCTTAAAAACTGAAGATAAATTATTCTCAAACCTTAAGTGGAATGCCAAATTCGACAGAAGTCCATGGACTCAGTCCGACTTGTGTATACAAATAGCTCCTAAATTTAATAATCAACTTCATAAAATTGATTTTCCTAACAAAATATGTAAACTGACTGAACTAATCTATCAGAAAGAAAACGTAAGTTGTCTACACCCAGTGTAGCATTAAACCTAATCAAGATAGCTGTAGCGTTTAAATTCAATTCACTTTTTGTTGCTTATAACACTTTTTGATATCAAACTGATGAAATATATATTTTAACGAAGAACTAGGATAACTTTCTGATGCGTTCTTATAGAAATATTATATGGACGAGCCATCATAATTTGTTATGTTTCTAGTAGAGTTCTAGACTTATATTCTTATGTATTCTAGAAGATTCTATGGATATATAAATAGGGATAGGATAATCGTGGTTAGTTTAATTGTATTTAAAAAGTGAAGGTGTTAAGAAGTAATTAAACAGTTGTTATTTATTAGTGAAAATTGTTGTGTTTTATTTGGACCCAGATAGCGATTCTAAGGAGAGGAAATCGTAACGATATATTTTAAAACATTTTTCAATGGAAAAGTAAAGGATTGAATGTATCTTATTTGAAATAAATTTTAATGTTATGTGCTATATCAATCCGATTTTGAAATTTGAAAATTGGTTATGAAGTTAGAACATCAAAATTATCTGTATATAAAATTTAAATTATTTGCAAACCGAATACCAGAATTTCGAAAGCAAATTGGTGTTAGATAAGACTTTGATTATTAAAATACCTTGAAAATTAGGTGACCAAAAATTTTAAGTCAGTGGTATTTTCACTCCCTCATAAAAAAGAGACGAATCAGTTAACCTACTCGCTAAGAGGGGGTTGAACGAAAAATTAGGTGGAATATAGTCGGTTCTAGGGATAGTTTGCAAAACCGGCAAGTAGTCGCTATTATACTGGATTCAGAGTAAAATGCTTTAACACTTGTTACATGATTATATCGTTTTACTTCCTTTATTTAAATCCTCTCCAGAATAGATATTTGCCACAGGTAGCTCTAATTTATTTAAAATTAATAAGAAAAATTTTGTTTGTAACTAACCTACATCTCAATAAGAAGAAACTAGAAATCCGAGTTTTTGAATTAACTTTAATCTTATGTACATATGTTCTAAATAAATAGCTTGACGGACACTTTAACAATATTTAATTCAAATCGGTGATTAGTTAATGAAATACATTTGTTAACAAAACAAATATTCAGTGATTTAACACTTTATTGAAATTTTCTACCTTACAGAATAAATCTTAGGTTGATATACAGGGTGTCCGGAAAGTACGTGTACAACGTTTGATGACAGACTCTTGATATCAATCTAGGTTGATTTAAGCCAACTTAGTTATATCCGATTCTGCTTCGTTTGAGCGTTAGAAAACGTTAAAGGTTTAAGAAAATATTGATTTTTGCCAAATTTTTTGAAACCGTGGTAACTGAATTTAATGATTTTTGTGTCTGTAGTCTAACATTGTAATATGACATTTCTACTGGTATGGCGACCAGATATAAAGTAGTGTTAGTGTTATAAAAGTGACGTCACTTGTAAACATCACCTCTGATGTTTTATGTCATCAATGACATTCTAGATGCTTCTATGGGATAACGGTATGTATTTGGAAGCTTTATTTATCACTTGAAAAATTTTAATTTGAAGAGTGGCTTTATAGAAAAATATATTTGTAATTACATGCTTACACCTGTAAAAACTGTTTTTAAAATAAATGTGTATTTCATGTATTTTAAATTCTAACACTACATATATAAATTTTGGGTATAATTATTTTCAACTGTATTTATCCTTCACGATTACATTAGGCTGAATTTATTTGATACTGTAATTCTGCTTGGCAACCGGAAATGCTTCGTCCGACAATTGATGCTTATTCCTACGCATATTCAGGGGTGTTCAGTTAGCTTTCTGTTAAATTTTATAGTGTTAACCGTGGATTTATAAACGAGCTAAAAATCAACCTACAACAAATTGTAGATTAGTTTAAAAAGTTTAATGGAGATTTGAAATAATATATTCTTTATAAGGATAGTTATCTGGCAGTTTGGCTATTTTGAAACATGTTATTTAGCTAAAAATATTTATTGTGAAAAAATGACCTTATTTGGATAATTTGGCATTTGTCAACTCCATAGATAATAGATGTCACAGATTTGTCAGCGTAGTAGCATAGTAACGTATGGTTATTCAGCTTGTTCACATTCAAAGTTATGAAAATAGAGCAAGCTTGCAGAACATTTTTGGCTAAGCGTGGTTTTTTGTCATCGAGATGTCACCGTCTTATTTTGTCTCACAGTACTAAGTATTCATATTTATCACATTATTATATGGTGTAGAAGTGCGGAAGTTCACGATAGCCATGTCCAAGGAATTGGATATATAGAAGAATATTGAGCTGATCAAATTAGCATGACAGCTATACTAGAGGCACTTAAGAAGCAATGTGAAATATTATTTACCATTAAAAAATTAAAGTTGCAGTGTTTCGAACATATTATAGTCAGTAGCAAATACCTTCTTATTTACTCTTACCAAATGTTCAAATTTAAGGTGTCATCTGTAGCTTAAAATGGAAAAAATGGTAACTCCGTTACAGATAAATTCTTCAGATTAACCGGATAAAACTCAAGGTACTTGTACTAAAAAATTAAATTTATTTTAATAAAATAACTGTCAGCTATAGTTAAAAATATTGAGCAGTAACATAGTACGTTAGCTGTAGCTATAAATAATAAAGTAAAAATTACATAGTTTGTCAATGAAAATTGCAATTTCCTTTACCATGTTATGTTATGCTACTTTTGGTTATAAATTCAAACAATGTAGCTACTTATCTGGTTGTGAGTACTTGTCATATCGGGCTACAGTCACTAAAATATGGTTTCGGCTAAGCAAATTCTGGACAGTTCTTGGATGCTTTACTATCCCCTTGTGAATAATTTGATATATGCGAGGGAAATTAAATGCAACAGATTTATTAGCTGAAATAGTTGGTTTCGAAGAAATATGTATTATTTCTGTTAAAGGTGGCAAAGCTTCAGGAACATTATATAATCCATGCATAAAAATAACGAGTAAAAAAACTCCGGGTCAGTTTATGAGGTTATAGCTGACGTAAAATGGAAATAATTTACTTTATTGAACTCAACGATTATAACGAAAAATATAGGATGTAGGTATCTGATATTGGCGTAGTTCGATCAAATCAAATAATCCCTGATTTTACTTTTTAACAATTCTATACTCTTCTCGTACGGCCAGTTACATAGAAAGTGACAAAATGACAAAACTTCCAACTAAGCTTCTTAAGGTGTATATTTCAAGTTTTTCAAGAGGTTAACTGCCAAAGAAACCGATAGGCAATTTGCAGACACCTAAGAATGGTAAAAATACTTATACAGAAAACCCGTTTGAAAGCGTGACTTCAGTTAAAACCGATGCCTATAGATTGTGAGAGACATACGATATATATATATATATATATATATATATATATATATATATATATATATATATATATATATATATATATATATATATATCGTATATCTCTCACCATCTATAGGCATATATATATATATATATATATATATATATATATATATATATATATATATATATATATATTTATATGTTCTATTTAACTTTGTTGTAGGCATAAAATAAAAAGAGAAACAACGACATGTGAAAAGTAAAAAGAGATAGTAGAGACAACAGTTTAGGGATGGGGAGTCTTATCGATTTTTATTGCTACTAATGTAATATATATATATGTGTGTGTATGCGGATTTCACGGACTCCTCCGTGTGAGTTGCAATAGCAGTGGATATATCCACATTATGCCGTTGTAGTGCTGAAATCACATTCAGCAAACGTACAACTATATGCAGCTCCGCGTATGAATGAAGTAAAATGCGAACAGTAAATGCAAACTTCTCTCCATCATATCCTTTCTGTGTTAGAGGTTGCACAGTTGGAACAAATTGTTTTAAAACGCAATTTATTCTATTCCACCACCATCGAGATAATGGCCTACCTGTACCACCATACCGAGAAGAAAGTCAACACTTACCCTCCCCGCCACAGTGATACGGCAGAGGTACATATTTCGTCTCTACTAGACTCGTCAGGGTACGGACATGCACCTGGCTGTGCAAAGGACAGATCGGAAGGAAGCATGCAAATACTGAACGCGGCTTCTCCGACCTCCCGCCGGATGGCGTATATATGTGTATGCGGATTTCACGGACTCCTCCGTGTGAGTTGCAATAGCAGTGGATATATCCACATTATGCCGTTGTAGTGCTGAAATCACATTCAGCAAACGTACAACTATATGCAGCTCCGCGTATGAATGAAGTAAAATGCGAACAGTAAATGCAAACTTCTCTCCATCATATCCTTTCTGTGTTAGAGGTTGCACAGTTAGAACAAATTGTTATAAAACGCAATTTATTCTATTCCACCACCATCGAGATGATGGCCTACCTGTACCACCATACCGACAAGAAAGGAAGGAAGCTTCCTTCCGATCTGTCCTTTGCACAGCCAGGTGCATGTCGGTACCCTGATGAGTCTAGTAGAGACGAAACATGTACCTCTGCCGTATCACTGTGGCGGGGAGGGTAAGTGTTGACTTTCTTCTCGGTATGGTGGTACAGGTAGGCCATCATCTCGATGGTGGTGGAATAGAATAAATTGCGTTTTATAACAATTTGTTCTAACTGTGCAACCTCTAACACAGAAAGGATATGATGGAGAGAAGTTTGCATTTACTGTTCGCATTTTACTTCATATATATATATATATATATATATATATATATATATATATATATATATATATATATATATATATATTACATGTATATTTCAAGTTTTTCAAGAGGTTAACTGCCAAAGAAACCGATAGACAATTTGCAGACACCTAAGAATGGTAAAAATACATATACAGAAAACCCGTTTTAAAGCGTGACTTCAGTTAAAACCGATGCCTATAGATGGTGAGAGACATACCATATATATATATATATATATATATATATATATATATATATATACATATTATATATGTATATTTTTATATATATATATATATATATATATATATATATATATATATATATATATATATATATATATATATATATATTTATATGCTCTCTTTAACTCTGTTGTAGGCATAAAATAAAAAAAGAGACAACGACATGTGAAAAGTAAAAAGAGATAGTAGAGACAACAGTTTAGGGATGGGGAGTCTTATCGATTTTTATTGCTACCCGTTTTTAGATAGAACGCGTTTTCCCTAGTTTTTCCTCGTTTTTACTAAATGCCTTTGTTAAAACTAAAAATACCTAGTCAAAACCAGAACTAACGACTGATCTATTTGATTTTCAGATAAAACTAGTTGTCACTCCAAGCTTTAGTTAAAACTAGCACTAGAGAAACTAATTTGGGGTTGAAAACAAAATATCCTTTTAAAATTTTTTATTAAAAACATCTAGGACACAGAGTCATGTTCCTAGTAAAAATAATAATCTTACACTAAAGGAACATTTTAGGGAACATTGATATAAAGTAGTTGCCAAGGTGACAATACTAATTAAAAGTAAATAAAATAATCAAACAAGTCAACAGAACACAACCATAAAATTGTTAAGGAACATGAAGCCAACATTTTCTCTATGTCTTGGTTAGCCCTTTCAACAGATCCTTGGCTTTGACTGTGTCTTAGCTTTCTATGGATCAGTTTACACTCGGACCAAAATGAAACTAGCTCATTTATGAGAGAATTTACAAATTCTCTGCCGTTATCGGAATGTAAGATGAAAGAAGCATCAAATGTCAAAAATATATCAGTCAACTGATACTCCACCTCCATGGCTCTCTTAGTTTTCAGTGCACGCAACAAAACAAATTTTATCAAATGATCCTGATACACCATTATAAACCTAAATCCCCGGTCTTCTTGAGTTTGCATGTCTATAAGATCAACTTGGCAACGACTGTTCATGTCAGAATGTAGTATGGGTTTTGAAACAAGTCCTTTTTTCTTCACACTCTTTTTACGCTGACAAGTTTCGCACATAGAGAGAAAAATATTTAACATTTCTAAAGTTATATTCGCATATTTTCGTGAAATTTCATTTTTAAGTTTATCCCGACCACCATGACCAACGGCCACATGAGCTGCTTCAATTATATCAAAAATTTCATCTACATACAAGTAGTATCTCATGGGCTCCTGTCTAGTCACTAATTTTCGTATTCCATAAATATTAATTACCTTAAATCGCTTCAGTCTCCTGTACTGTTTCTGAAATTTCTGAACAGCTAATTGTGCTTCTTCAATTTCGTCCACTAAATTGTCATAGGTTTCTTTTGTCATAATATAAAAGTGGTCCTCTTTTTTTCATGATCGCGGATCGCTAATAACCGGTTCAAAACCTCCTCTTTCCATTGCATTCCATCATTTAAGTTTGCCATGACAATTGCGCTCGAATCAATCTATACGTGTTTATCAGAATAAAAACAAAGCGAGAATGAACGGAGTTTAAGTACATCAAATTATGCAAATTATATATTCTTTTAGACATTCGAGTCATGAGCTTGAACGGTTTTTGA
This sequence comes from Diaprepes abbreviatus, assembly GCA_034092305.1. NCBI lineage: Eukaryota > Metazoa > Arthropoda > Insecta > Coleoptera > Curculionidae > Diaprepes > Diaprepes abbreviatus. Next base: position 10,371,239 of record JASJET010000200.1, read on the forward strand.
GATATTGACCAGTATTTGTTTTTCTTAACTAAATACTTCCAAAGAAAGCATATCTTGACATATATATGATCAGAGAACTTTTTTTTTGTAGTCAGTTAATTTTTTTTTCAGCTTCCCGAAACACCTTCTATATCCGTGTAGATTTTTGTTCGAATCCAATTCGAAATTTAATTAAACCGAATTGAATCCAGAGAAATCGATAGTCGTAATAAATTCCGTACCTTCTATTCTAGCGGAAAATTTTCGTGTAAGATTAACTAGTAAAATATAAAGGCGAGATATCGAGAGCTTCGACATTTCACCGGCCGGGTGTTGGTAAAATCATTTCTATGTAAAGTGGTGTGTCGTAAAATAATACAAAAGCCCCGTTTCTCTCTTTCAAAATTAAACAAAAGGTTGTAATCACGAACGTTGTTACTTATTGACATTGGTGGGAAAATACTCTTTTGTATTGTAAACTATAAATAAAATTATTCAGGTAGATGTCCTGATAAAAGGGTATAATAGCTCCACCACAAACAAATGCCTTATAATTAAACAGTTTGATAAATAGCACAGTCTAAAAGTAGTCCCGATTGCTGTAGCGGGAAATAATTTTACTTTATGGATAAATTATTACTAAAAAAGTATCAAATATAGATAGACAATTTTCTTACCCTTTTTTTCCATCACATGTTAATTTATCCCAAAAATTTTCTACGTATATAAGATGGCTCAAGCTTCAAAACTAAATTAGATTTTTTTATACCTAACAATTACAAAAACTTATGGAAACTTTTTTTAGCTTTCAAACAATTGGATTGACTGAAAGTTTATTTGGTAAATCTCAATTAGTTATTATTTAACTAATAAATATTAAATAAACTAATTAACATTGTTAAAAACAGGTTTCCTGTAACCACGCTATTCATGAATCAAAAAGGTGTGACAACGTTGCGAGAACTTCTTAGCGAAAATAAACTGTCTTTATTTAAAATTTTTTCTTATTTCACTTCTTTTGAAATCATCGATAGATCAAAGGATATCTAAAATTATAGTATGATAGCGTCGGTCAGTATCTGTATGTAGTTTCGATTTAAAATCAAAAACATGTTCTGTTGAAAATATCATGACATGCTTCTTATTCATGGAAAAATTTTCTAAAATTCTAAAGAGGATATGTGTATCTCCGGACAAACGTAGTCTAATCTGGAGGTCCAATTTTTGATGACTTTTTTTGAACATTTGTGGCCGTATATCGGCAATAACGCGGCGAATGTTGTCCTCCAAGTGATCAATCGTTTCGGGCTTATCGGCGTAGACTAGCGACTTCACATATCCCCACAGAAAATAGTCTAGCGGCGTTAAGTCGCACGATCTTGGAGGCCAATTCACGGGTCCGAAACGTGAAACTATGCGATTATCAAACGTTTCCTTCAATAAATCAATTGTGGCACAAGCTGTGTGACATGTTGCGTCGTCTTGTTGAAACCACAGCTCCTGCACATCATGGTTGTTCAATTGATAAACGAAAAAGTCCGTAATCATGGCTCTATAGCGGTCACCATTGACTGTAACGTTCTAACCAGCATCGTTTTTAAAGAAGTACGGACCAATGATTCCACCAGCCCATAAAGCACACCAAACAGTCAGTTTTTCTGGATGTAACGGTGTCTCAATATACACTTAAGGATTATCATCACTCCAAATATGGCAGTTTGTTTATTGACGTATCCATTCAAACAAAAGTAAGCTTCATCGCTAAACAAAATTCGCTTATGAAAATCGGGATCAACGGCAATCTTGTTTTGGGCCCATGCACCGAATCTACGCCTTGCTAGGTGATCGTGTGGCTTCAATTCTTGCACGAGTTGGATTTTGTAAGCACGCAAACCAAGATCTTTCCACAAAATCTTCCATAAAGTGAATGGACACATATCCAATTCCTGTGCACGATGGCGGATAGACTGATTCGGGTCTTCCTCTACGCTACGCTCGACAGAAGCAATGACTTCTTCTGTACGCACTGTACGACGTCTCTGTGGATGCGTATTATCATTTAGAGTAAACGTGGTGCGAAAACGTTCCATAGTTAATCGAATTAATTGCTCTGATGGACGATTATGTTGACCGTAAAATGGACGTAGTGCACGAGACGTGTTTCGAACAGAACCATGATTTTCAAAATAAATTTGCACAATTTGGAAGCGTTGTTCAGGCGTCAGTCTATTCATGTTGAAATGCCAAACCAAACTAAACATAAATCACTTGACAGCTGACAAAATGGCCGCCAGTTAAAAAAGTGTTGCCAACTTAAAGTTTTATACCTTTATAAAAAACACCCTTTACATATAAACCCTAAAAGAGTAATTACTTTACCCTTATCATATAAAAAGGGTACAGGCAGAATTTTCCGCCGAACTTCAGCCAGATTACAATATTGTGAATGGTCTCAAAAACCTAAAAAATTAAAATTTTTTGCTCAATACTTTATTAATGAGCGAATCTTCTTACGCGAGGAAGAGGATTGGAAATCTTCATAACTTCCATGACTTAACAGATGAAAATCTCCATTTAGATGCAGCAAATAATTGCAAAATGAAATGAAATAGTCATAGATCAGTTTATGAGATAATTTGTATTGCTACTTCAATTTTTTACTAAAAGAGTTGTTAAATTTGTTAGAAAATGTACTCTTTCAATTGCGCTTGAATATGTGGTATTGATGTAATGACGTTCCAATACACATAAGTCATCCAATAATTGTGACAACAAGTGGACAGGAAGGAGTGTACCCCATCATTTGCCTGCAAGATCTCCTGATTTGATTCTTTTCATTTTTTCCTATGAGTTTATATGAGAAATTAAGGTATGATTATCATTTGCGACAACGTAATTTTACTGCTGCCGACCATATTAGAAACGTTAGAAGTTTTTACCGTATTTAGGAAAATTGGTGAAGATGGTACCACACTTACTGAAATTTAACTGGTGAATATTTTAAGCAGTTCATTTAATAAAAGGAATAATCATGTGTTTCTTTTTGTAACGTGAATCGTTTAAAAATGGAAAAATTAGTGCTGATAATTTTAATATTTTTTTGAGTTTGGTATTATTTTTTTTAACGAAACAAATCAAATTTATGTGAAGGGCATAGAGTAAATACTTGAAAATAAACAAAAACATTTTACTTGCGAAAACATATCATAGCAAACCAATTAGACAAGTACATTTTTTTCGATATGCGCCGTGTCAACTAGTTTTTGAAATAAACACATTGCAATGTTGTCAATACATCAATAAATTTAAAATATTTTGTTTGGAAATAATTGCAATTGGTATACATGTTCTCACGAACTTTTTATATATATTATAGAAAGTACACCTTAATATCTTTTAAGGAAAAACATCTTACAAATAGTGCGGAAACAATAATAAATCATTGTGTTAAATGATTTAATACTTGTAAAAGAAAAAGAAATAGCCTGGAAAAGGTATGAAGATAAATGATACCTTTGTAACCAAATGACGTTTTTAAAATACCGACCATTTTTTTTATTAAAAAACATATTTTCCAACGTAAAGATGTAATAGTGATAAACGACATCGTTTATTTAGGTATCTAAAGATACATTAAATAAATTCGCAGTTTTCTTAAGAAACCCGGCTTACTATAGAATTTTATGAAATTTTAAAATGGTTTTGATTTCGAAATGACGTGACGTGGCAAAAGTCACTGTCATTACAAAATACAAAGAATTGTATGAAAACCTCACTGTTAAATAAAAAATTTTATACAAATTTAATGTCATTCTACATTAAATTTAATGATTTCGTACTAAAAATGGTGAATAATTTACATTTACTTTGAATTTAAAGCAATTTATTCAAATATCAGTTCGTTTTACATTAAATTCGATTAAATGGTATCTTAAATTTCAATAAAGTAATTGCTCTAACTTCTGTCCATTAAAATTAATTGACATAAATCCTGATACTAAAGGAATTTACAATATTATTCAATATACATTGCATAAGATTCCGGGAGATGGCGCAATTTGTATTGAACTTTCTGTTTAGTATGATAAAAGTTGTTTAAAGGATTCAATATGATGTACATGTCTGTTCCGTACCGAACTGAACTAATGAGTTCGAAACCCATATATATGGCGGATACTACCTATGGAAAAAATATCCACCTTCCTTTGGTTTCTTCAGAATGTTGGTGCATTAAATATGTAATAAAATACCTCAAATTCAATAAATACTGGCTGTATATTTAATGTACATAGTCACCTTAAAAAATAATGATCAAACTTTAAATTTAATGTATAATTACATTAAATTTAACGGAATAAAGTAATTTAGATTAATGAAAATTATTTAATTTAATGCATTACATTAAACGCATTTAATAAACGTTTGTGAAAAAAGTTGATGCTGGTAGCCGTTACTATGTGGTAGTTAATCATCTTCGGGAAATGTTTAAAATGACCTACTATATTTGATACCATTAAATTTATTAAGAAAACAGTGACTGCAGTTTCAACTCACAGAGTCATTTTCAAACTGAATTACAAAGGTAGTAAGTATGTTTATATATTTCTAAAGATTCAAGAATATTTAACTTTTGGCCCTTTGTTGAATAATGTAATATGTCGCTTAATAATCAATATGAACCCACAAGCACCAAAACTCTATGGCCTTATAAAAAATCACAAACCAGGAAATCCCATTCGCCCAGTCATTTCATACATAAATAGCCCCACGAGAGAACTCAGTATGAAACTAAATTCATTCTTCAAACAAATAAGCAACTTTAAACCAAGTCACAGTTTAAATAATTCAGTAGATCTCGTCCAAAAACTAAAAAACATAAAAACCCTAGATAACTCCATACTAGTTCCTTTTGACATAAAAAGCATGTTTTCTAATATTCCAACAGATGAATGTTTTATACTTATCCAAGAAATTTTACAGGAACGAAATATAAATCTAATAGTTACTATTGAAATCTTGTCCTCTTTTGAACTTTGCCTATCACAAACCTATTTCCAGTTTAATAACAAATTTTATTTACAAAATTCAGATCTACCAATGCGTTCTCCTCTTAGCCCTCTCCTAGCAGACATTTTCATGTCAAACATAGAAAACAAAATTCTTAATTCCCCTTTAAGCAAAAACCATGTTCAATTTTGGTACAGATATGTGGATGATGTTCTAGCATACTACAGACATATCTCACCTTAATAATCAGTGTAATTTTAAAATTTTTAGAAAACCAACCTTTACAGATAATACTATATCTAATGACTCTTTTCACCCCTTACAACACAAAATGGCTGCATACAATTCAATGATATATAGAGCATTCTCTTTGCCTCTCTCTGAAGAAGATCTTCAAGAGGAACTAAATATCATTGAAAGGATTGCAATATCAAACAATTTTTCCCAACAAACCATAAAAAAATTAATAACTAAAAAACAAAAACAACTTGCTTTTAATTCAATATATCCCAAAATAAAAAATGATAAAGATAGTTCATCTTATATATCTTTGTCATACTGTGGTACCCTATCAGAAAACATAGCTAATACTCTTTCCAAACATAACATAAAAGTAGCCTTTAAATCTCAACACAATCTGTCCACTATTGTTTACAATGCTAAAGATAAAATTAATAAATTTGATAAATCAGGAGTTTATAAGTTAAAATGTTCAGAGTGTGATAGCTTGTATATTGGACAAAGTGGTAGAAGCTTTAAAACTCGCTTTTCAGAACACCACCGATCATATAGACTATAAAAAACAGACTCGAGCTTTGCCAACCATTGCTTAGAACACAGCCACAGTTTTTCTGATTTAAGCAACACTGACATATTACATTATTCAACAAAGGGCCAAAAGTTAAATATTCTTGAATCTTTAGAAATATATAAAGATAGTAAAAATAAAAATGTAAATTTGCTTAATGATCAGACAGAACTTGGATTTTCCCCGTTATTTGTTGTCGCCAAATAATATTTAGTTCCCAAAATTTAGTACCTCCCCTTTGTAAAAATGTAATTTTTCAGGTAGCTTTTTATTTATTGTTAAATTTTCTCATGTTTCTGTATTGAATACTTAGTCTACCTTTGTAATTCAGTTTGAAAAGGACTCTGTGAGTTGAAACTGCAGTCACTGTTTTCTTAATAAATTTAGTGGTATAAAACATAGTAGTTTCTTTTAAACATTTTCCGAAAACGTTTGTGAAATTTGCTTCCAGTACATTTATATTAAATTTAATGCATTTCTTTTTACAGTGTAATTAACAAATTTTCATTCTCGAGGAAATATTTGGTATTTGATACATCGATATATAGCAGCCAAGTAAATTATGTCACAGACCAGTTACATGTGTCTTTGTTATGCTTAAATCTGTTTGTTCAGGTTAGTTCAGGTTAGAATAAAGAAATTTTGCAAAAAAAATTATTTACACAGCATGTATTTTCATGCAGAAAACTTATTATTAGGAAGTTAATAACTATCGTTCTTTCCGATTTCAAAATTCCACCTTTTCCATATATAGAATGGTTATAACTTTTTCCTTTAGTACGATCTCAACAAAATACAGTAATTTTTCAAGCAAAATTTTTTTGGAAATCTCAATGGAAACCATAATATACTCATTTAAAATAATATCTTTTAGTTAATGTTGTGTCTGGATCTGCCTATAAAAGATGTTTAAACATGACATAATTAAGATCATTTTCACGAACAAGCTGTTTCTCGATCAAATCACAATTCTGTGCAGGTTGCTAGAAGCGAGCGTTTTTCCCGAATTATTACACCAAACATTTCTCGTAACCCTGTAGAAAAAGTAAATAACATATATGAAAATTTAAATAATAAAAATAATTGCTTGGATCTCAACAAGGCTTTTGACCATGTTGACCACACTGTTCTACTCGAGAAGCTTTTTACATGCGGTTTGAGGGGCAAAGTTCACAAATGATTGTAGTCGTATTTATATAATCGTTATCATCGTTGTTGATAACCTATGGAGTGCCCAGGGACTCGCCTAGATCCTCCATGGCCTGTAACATTTACTAATGATTTGTCTGATATTTACGATAATAAAAATGTAACTTTGCTTGCGGATGTTATCTAGTGACGAATAACAGTATAGGGATAATTACTCGGATGGCTCAAGAAATGCTTAACAAATTTCTCATCTGGTATAAAGTAAAGAGATTAAACATAAATGTGGATAAAACCAATTTTGTATGCTTTACCCCTCAAAGTCGTATTCGCAATGAGTCAAATCTGCTTAAAATTAATAGTAGATCAGTACAACAAGTATAGTGTGTAAAATTTTCAAGCATTCACCTGGATAACAGATTTTGCTGGAACAAGCATTTTAATAAGCTTTGCAAAAAAATAACCACCACATCCTATGCAATATATTGCTTAAAACAACTTTCAACAATAGATGTTGTTATTTTCAATTACTATACTCAGTTTTTTGACAATATAAAATGTGATTTTGCATTGTAGGTTAACTCATCTCTCTTAATCTGTGTATTTAAAATAAAAAACGTGTATTTCGAAAAATTCCTGGAGCACGTAGATTGGCTACATGTGGACCACTATTTCAGCAGTACAGGATCCTCAAGTTACCGTCCTTATTAATTTTTGTAGTAATTACCTTGGTCAGAGAAAATTTTAAACAATTTAATGAAAATCATCACTTCATAATCTGCGACGCGTGATCGTCTGGATCTGGTGTTAGCTTACTGTTGGAAATAATATTTATTATATTGGTGCCAAAATAAACAACAAACTGTCAGATAGTTTCAAAGGGATATGAAATGAGAATGCCTTTAAAAGAATTGTGAAGGAATGTTTAATATCGCAAGGCTTTACACATTTCAAGAGTATTTAGACAGTTGTGTGCGATAAAGTCTTAAGCATTATATTGTTTTGATTATATTTAGAATTAATTACAAATTTACTCTTTCTCTGCTTATGCTCTGCAAGAATTAAAAAAAACAGTTCATTTAATTTCATAAAAATCGGGTGGGTCTTGCTAGAGCACATCTGATGTAATTTAAAAAATGTTGTTTTTATTTGAAGATCTCGTTTCTATTAAATTACTTTTTAATATTTTTGTAAAAGATATAATCTTCAAGTAATAAATATCTGACACTCCTCCTTCAATATCGATATGTAAATAGTATTTTTTTAAAATTAACAATCAATTATCTTTTGCTTATTTGGTTGTAATTTTCACAAAGCGATGAGATATGATGAGGGATATTTAAAGTGAAAATATTGAGAAAAGCCTATAAATTATATATGGCTGCGTTTCGGGCAACAAGTTAGTAGATAACAAATAAGAAACCCCTCATGTGCACGCGCAGCAGCGATGACCTTGACAACACAATTATGCGTGCGCAAGGACAAGGTCAAGGCCAAATTTTCCATAGACAAATTTTTTCAAGGTAAAATTTTTAAGTTAAAATTTTACTAAAATCAAATTTTTCCAAGGCAAAATGCCTGAAAGGTGAAACGATTTTTAAGGTCAACGTTTTCCAAGGTCTAAATTTTTGCCAGGATCAAGGATATTTTATAGGCCAAATGCTTTTTAATGATCTTGGCAAATATACTGCTTCAAGTTATGTACCTGAAATTTGTTTTATGGTATTCTACTATCAGTATATTGTGAATGATCTTTTAAAAAATAAATTGTATTTAGAAAACGGACTTGAAAATGCTTAACACAATGAGGGAAACGTTGTCTTAAAAGCAAAATTATTTATAATAATAAAGAAAAAAAACTCTACTTTTTATTACCAAACAGTCAAAAATATAAATCTTCGGGAATCAGGTATTCCTCTCACGGATTTCCAAGCTCTATTTTTAAGTTTTCGATCCTTAGTTTCTTTATATAATTGTTTATTTGTTGAATATATATATATATATATATATATATATATATATATATATATATATATATATATATATATATATATTTCCAAATTCACTAAGAAATTTTAAAACTTAGACCGGATCTAATTGCCATGAAAATTAGATGTTGTAATTGGTCAATTTTGTTTTTCTTATAGCATTGTTATGATTTAGGTCAAATGTATCAACAAACACTTATATAAGGAAATTAAGGGTTGAAAACTTAGAAATAAAATTTTGGAATCGGCGAGAGTAATAATTGACTCTCGAAGATTTCTACTTTTGATGATTTGGTAACAAAAACAAACAACTTTTCATTGTTATATTTTTATGGTTCGAAACGTGCATGACTTGTTGCAATTTAAACTCTCTACTGTCAATTTAGACCGGTAGGTATATTTGATAAAAATTTTGGCGAATGCGCCGGACTAGACAGTTAAAGTCAAATTTTGTTCCTTCTATGAAGTCGTAAAAGTAGTTAAATAATTTTGAGATGTTGCAGTTAGTCTTTATTTTATTGGCTTTAATTGCTCTAAAGACAAATGTGAAATGAAATTGGAGAAAAGCAACAACGCTAATAACTTCTAAGAAACCCCAATATAATGGGTGTCCGATAAGTATTTAACAAGTTTTTTATATTTTTATGCATACATTTTCATAAAACCAACTATATATTTATTGGGTTTTGAATTATATACACTTTATCCTTGAATATGAATCATGAGTCCCTATGCATAAATGTTTCGGTTATAGTTAGATTATGTATTTATGTATGCATAGTTTTTCCTTGTTTCGTGTATAAACGTGTAATTTATAAGGGTAAAGCATTAAGATAAAAGTAAACTTATTAACATGGTAACTGACGACCTAAACTTAAACATATTTTTCCAAAAATTAAATCAGATTTGCAACAAAAAATAAAAAGGAAACAAAGCAAGATAATGTTTGATATACAACAGATACAATTTTTCCCTTTTTTTATATTTCAAAAAAATTAAAAAAAAAATCTTTTTAACTGACTTCAAAGAAAGGTGGTTATCATTTGAAAGTAAAATTAATTAATTTTTTTATATTTAGTTCATACTGCGTCGAGATATAATATAGATTGTTTGACTATTGATGATTTATAGTTCGGCGACTTGTCTATGGATATAATATCCTGCCGGCCCATTACGAAATATGTATTTTAAATAGACCGTTGTTTCTTGCGAATTTCGCTCTAGATTCGCTAAAGCTTTATTGATGGAATCATTAATTAAGTAATCGAAATGTATGAAGAGAGAGCAACTGGATTAGAATTTGTATCAAACAAATTGTCGGCGTTTTCTTAAACGGCAGTAGGGAGAAAAAGGTACGGTAAAATAAAACTATATTAAAACTCGATGAATGGATAGAGGTCGCATCATTCAGCGTCGGCCCAAACTAAACGCGGACTTTCACTGTTGAAGTAGATATCGCACCTCTCTCTGAAAGCTCTGCGTGTTTTTTAAGCGTCAACAAATATAAAAATAGAGATAAGTTATCGTTCGCATAGATTTAAAGTAAAATAGAAAATTCTCGGCTGTGCGGACATCGATCCAGTTTTGAAATATTTACATTTTTATTTTACCGTCGCGCCATCACATGGCGGTTTTATACAACATTGTTGGTGTATATTGCTCTTGTGTTATTGAATGATCCGTCGAGATGTCGCTATTCTTGTCCTATTAACTATTTTTTCATGTTAGAAATAGTTTTAGGGCATGGCTGCGAGATGATGAATATTACCGGATGCAATGATAACAATGAAACCCTAATAGTAGGAGGTCAGCACATAGAAAGAGTTAAGAAGTACACTTACTTGGGAACCCTAATAACAGAAAATAATGACTATACCGTCGAAATAAAAACCAGAACCGAGAAAGCACGTGCCAACTTTATTAGAATGAAAAAGGTTATCTGCAGCAAAGATCTAACGTTAGCCCTGAAAATACGACTGACTAAATGTTACGTATATAGTGTTCTATATTATGGAATGGAAGCATGGACACTGAATCGAGAGGCAATGAGAAGACTTAACTCTTTTGAGATGTGGACCTATAGAAGAATTCAGAGGATTTCGTGGGTGGATCGAGTTACGAACGCCGAAGTGTTGAGAAGAATGGGGAAAGAAAAGGAAGTCGAGATAACAGTAAAACAGAGAAAACTGCAATATTTCGGACACATTATGCGAGGAGAAAGGTACATCATTTTACGGCTCATAATCCATTGCAAAATAAGTGGCAGAAGAGGCGTGGGACGACGACGAAATTCATGGCTAAAAAACCTAAGGGAATGGTTTGGATGCAGTTCAAAACAACTATTTAGAGCAACTGCCTCAAAAATTAAAATATCTATTATGATTGCTAACCTCTGCAATGGAGAAGATACTTGAAGAAGAATGATCTCAAATGTCCTAAATGTGACAAAGCAGCGTTGTCGTCGTTTTCCGAACCCGGAGCTTCTCCATTGTCTTGGAGTTCCACGCACCAACAAACTGTGTTTATTTCATTGAGATTACATCTTGGTCTACAAAAGTGCTTGAAATTGTCACCATTTGTTCGGTTCACTCAAAGTCTTGTTAGACGTATCAATGAGTGACTACACGCGTCAAAAACTAAATTCCGGTCTCCACGCATAACATTTTGAATGCGCTGTTGTAGTTCTACATTTCCCCGTCGTGATAAACTAACTGTTTTAAATAGCTTAACAGAAAACCATCGTAGGGATGTAGATACGGAGACCACGCAGGCCAAGAAATGGGTCCATTTCGCCCTATCCATCTATTAAGAAACACATTATTTAAATGTTCGTGAACTTCTCGTCTGAAATGTGGAGAAGCTTTAACATAAAGAAGCCACATATTCTGTCTCACATTTAAAGGAACATCTCCTAATAATTATAGCAGATTGTTTTGAAGCAAGTCTAAATAAGTTTCACCAATCAATCGATTTGGAAAAAAGTAAGACCCTATAAGCATACGATTTACTACGCCAGTCTAAACATTTACTGAAAATCTGTGCTAAAAATGACTTATTTTCACTGCATGCAGATTTTCTACCGCCCAAATATGGCTGTTGTGGAAATTTCTCCATTTCTAGCAAACCTAGCCGAACTAAATTTATTAAAATTGCTACTTATATTATACTGATGTAACAGCCGGTGATAAAATTCAATTCTTGTAGGATAATCTTTTGGTTACAACGCTTGTACCCATTGACAATGATACGGATAAAGTTGTTCTTGTCGTAAAGTTTTCCACACTTTACTATTAGTAACTTCTACTTGACCTGCTATAGACTTAATGCTCGTTGTTGGGTCATTTTCGACAATTTCTAACATTTCTTCCTCGATCTCTACCATTTCGCGCGGAGGAGGTCTTCCAGCGTGACCTCCTCGTTGTTCCTTTAAATACCCGGTGTCGCGAAGTCTTACAACTAAATTTACAAACATCCGCGGAGACGGATGGTTTTGTAAAGGAAATTTCTCCGCGTACAAACGATATGCTCCGTCTGCATTTTGTTGGCACTCCCCGTAAGTTAATATTACGTCCACTAGGTCATTGTTTTCATAAACGTGTGCAATTTTTATTGCACACTACTGTACGAATTATTTATAACTGGTCTAATTGAAAATCGTACTCCCAACAGTGTAACAATTAGATACAAAAATAACCATACACAATATCAGTAGTGAAAGAATGAATGAATGAAAAAAGGGTGGTGATACTAGATCATCGATGTCCAGGCCTCCATTGGGCCCTTTACATCCCACCATATCTGCAGGTTATTCGAGGCCGATCGCCTTTGCGAATCTAAGTAGCCTCGTTAGATGAACTTGCTTAACTGCTTCCGGTAATAAAATTGTATCTCCGAAATATCTCTGTCTCAGTCCGTTGAGTGCTGGGCACTCTCTGAGGATATGGTCAACAATTTCGTCCTCCTCCAAACACCATCTGCATGCCGGGTCGACTTCGACACCGAATCTATGCGGATGGCCTCTGAGGTGACAATGTCCTGTCAATAATCTCACCATAATTCGCAGCTCGTTCCTTCCCAAGGAGAGAAGCTCCTTAATACGCCGTGCATTAGGCCCAATTATATGTTCCTTAGCACTCCTCATTCCAGGAGCTCCCCTCCACGATTCAATAAATTTGCTTTCCAGCAACGATTTTAATTCCCTTTTGCTAATAGCAGTTGGAACAGGTAATATTGGTTGGGGTCCATACAGTTCAGTAGCCGAACCCAACTTTGCCAGATGGTCTGCTTCCTCATTCCCGCGTATGCCCGAATGACCCGGGATCCATACGAGTCTGACTGAACAGCTTTTTCTTGTTATACTATTTAGTACATCCTTGCACTCAGACACCAGTCGCGAAGTCACAGAACTGGACTTCAATGCCAATATCCCAGCCTTACTCTCTGAGCATATATTTATTACTGTATTCCTGTTTATGTCCCTCTCACAAAGATGGGCACACTGCAGAATAGCATAAGTTTCCGCTGTGAAAATTGTTGCACATTGTCCGAGAGGGTAGTACTCTCTGATTCCTGTGCTCCTGCCGAATACTCCGGCTTCAGCTCTTTCATCTTGTCGAGATCCATCAGTATACCACCAAGATCCATTTTTCAGAACATTTTATTCTCCCTCCAAATCTTCTCTACTTGGCAGAAATGTCTCCAGGGAGAGGTTGGGTTTTAAAAGAGGCGTTATGTAATCTGTCAGCATGGGGAATGATGGACACCTCTTCACCGCGCTTTCCCAGACACCTGAGTAGCCGCCCGTTATAATTTGAAGATGTCCTAGGCAACTAAGGTGATGAAGAGTCTTCAGGGCCTCGTTCCTTATGTATAAGTGAAGAGGAAGCAGGTTCACCAGGAATTCCAGAGCCCTGGAGGAAGCAGTCCTTATCGCACCCAATATTCCCATAAAGGCCATTCTCTGAACTTTGTTAAGTTGAAAAGTGGGTTTGCGTTTTGTTGTACTACGCCACCATAGAATAGCTGCGCACGTTTTCGTGTATATATCCAGAATAACACTTTAGGTATTAGTCGCCATATTCACCCAAGCCCAGAAAGCACAAATGACTTTCTTGGTTCGAGCCTCAATATGATCATTCCAGCTCAGTCATGAGTCCAGAATAACTCCCAGGTATTTAACTGTCCCTTTAAGTTGAAGAGACCCTTCCCACCAATGTAATTGTGGGAGGTCTCCCCATTTTCCTCTTTTTTGTAAAGAGTACCATCTCGGCCTTTTCCGGATTTATTCCGAGGCCTTCCCTGCGGCATCGTTCCGTGATCTGCATCATTGCCAATCCATGTCCCAGATATGGCAACAAGGGCGCAAATATCAGTAGTTAACAAATTTTTTACAATGCAGTGGTTAAAGATATCATAAAATAAGGTTTGTAAGACAGTTTTTAAATTTTTTAAATAAATGTTAATAATTTCTATATAATATATATATATATATATATATATATATATATATATATATATATATATTTATAATTACATTATATTCTACTGAACTTAGTTTCGATGTCTGACTTTTAAAATTCCAGATGGAGGCTAGAACATCACGAGGAATGAAAAAATGATTGCTAAAATTTGTCACTGTAACATAGGTAATATTGAATCACGTTATTAAAACAACTAATTGATCATATTTACAATTATTCACTTATAAAATCTCTACGAAATTTACAGAGAGATGTACGTTTTCCAGAGTACAAAAAATAAAATTTTTGCAACTATTTAGAGTGTTTGATATAATTTTATAACGATACAATAAAACTATAAAACCCTTTAATTTTCTGATAGAACCTACAAAAAAAACTTTTATTTTCTTTCCATTACATTATATTAAAACGATATTCGCTCCCTTTGGCAGAAGTAATATCCGTTTCTCATATCAAATGGCATATTATATCCATAGATTATAAAATTCTCTATGCCTGACGGCAATATCATGAAAACGCTTACCCTGTGTAACTTGATTTAGATGATTACGTGATCGAGGATGAAATACAATTTTTTCCTATTGATCCCATTTTATTTTTAGTTCGGGTTTTCGTTATTTTTTGTTTACGTTTTTCAAAAGTAAGATTTGTATAATGCGTGTGCATTAAGAAAATTTTGTATACATTTGCAGAAATATATATAAGTAAAAGTATTTTCAACAAATCTTATGGAAATTTCATATATTCAATGCTTTAAACGAAAGATAATATTGGCATAAATTTCAATAACACTCAGTTGGAAGACAAGCAAGCCGGCTTTCGACGTGGATTTAGTACGATAGATCATATCCAAGCCTTACGCACAGTCCTAGAAAAAACCGAGGAATATAACATTCCTATACACCTGGCATTTGTAGATTTTCACAAGGCCTCTGACTCTATAGAAACATGGGCGATCTTGAAATCACCTAATAATTCTAGAATTAACTCCAGGTATACCACTGTCATACAAAACATATATAAAAACGCAACTATACAGGTTAAAATCGACGAAGACACAAAAACCGAAAAAATAATCGTTATGAGAGGTGTGCGTCAGGGAGACGTCATCTCTCCGAAACTATTTACGCTAGCTTTGGAAGATGTCTTTAAAAAACTAAATTACGATGAGAAAGGTTTGAGAGTCGACGGTTCTTATCTTAGTCATCTTCGTTTCGCCGACGATGTTGTTGTCATGTCTAGCAACCCAGAAGAGCTAAAACAAATGCTTCAAGATTTCAATGAAGAAGCGAGAAAAGTGGGACTTAAGATGAACTTGGGGAAAACTAAGTTAATGAGCCCTGACCCAAATGTACAAATAAAGATTCAAAATGAAATCATAGAGAATGTCCAAGAGTACATATATTTAGGCCACGTCATGAAACTGGGCAAAGAACATCAAACGGCCGAAATAACATGGAGAATAGGGCTGGCATGGGCTGCCTTTGGAAAGTTGTAGTACGTATTAAGAGATAGAAACACACCAATCAACCTTAAACGGAAAGTGTATAACACGTGTGTCTTGCGTGTTGCTACTTACAGCATGGAAACGATAACACCAACCAAATAAAACGCAAATAGGCTCCAAATCACTCAACGCTCCATGGAGAGACAAATGTTAGGAATCTCGTTACGGGATAAAATACGAAATCAAGTAATAAGATCAAGAACCAAAGTAGTTGACGTTATTGAATGCATATCACGACTAAAGTGGCAATGAGCGGGGCACATAGCTAGACAACAGCCTGATAGGTGGACGAGTGGACTGCAATGGTGACCGCGAGAAACGAACCGAAATCGTGGCAGGCCACAACGCAGATGGGTAGATGATGTAAGACAGTTTGCTGGAAAAGACTGGCTCCAGAAGGCGAGAGACAGATCCCAGTGGAGGACCATCGGAGAGGCTTATGTCCAGGAGTGGACGTCAATGTGCTGAGAAAGAAGAAGAAGAAGAAGAAGAAGAAGAAGAAGAAGAAGAAGAAGAAGAAGGAAGACCAGAGTATTGTCTTTTGGATAAGAATTATTGAATAAAACGAACTCTTGACGACACAATGCTTGTTCTCTCAATTAATGCTCTTCTGTCGTCATCCTTTTTTATTTGAATCTCAGATCTTAAACAGAACACCTAAAGACCATTTTCCCTTATATACAATCTCCTTCTTGGTAAGTCCAGGTTTTTTAGAGTAACATGCTTTTCTAAAAATAAAAAAAGCATTACTATACCAACATCATTATATTATAACAAAAATGATATTTTCACTATTTTTTACATATTGTAGAGTATGTTTTGAAATTTAATTTTGGCTCCTTCTATAGGATTTGTGGTTTCCTTTCTCGCGACGTTTTTTTTTGGAGAGGAAATAGTTAGATTATCTTCTTTTCTTTTTCTATTAGCACAAAAGGTTTTTCTTCAAATTTTAAGGCAACAGTTACTCCCTAGAAGCAGTTATCCTAATTGAAAATATTTATTTCCAAAAATATTTTTGTTTACCTCTCAGACTGATGAAATAGGACCACTGTTTCTCTTTTTCAACTCGAAACACAGACACAAAATTAAGCATAAGCTACTGTGTTTGCTTCTTAAGAGTTGGATCCTGCATTTTCTAAAAAGAAATATCGAATTTCGTTAGTTTATTCTAATTTTTAATATCTGATTATTATAATTGATCAACATGATGCTAAAAACGTTTTAAAATGACATAATGAGTGACTAAATTTTAGATACCTACAACAGATTTGAAGGTTATAAGTGCTAATGTGTGTATATATAGGTTTTTAATACACAACATACATATTTACCTGTACTAAACTATAAAACAATAATTAATAGCTTTTATATAAAATAATCTTCTGTTTTAAATTCATTTAAATTCCGTGATAGCTGTAATAATCATGCAATGCTATTATTCGCTTTTTAGCTCGTCTCTGTTGTCGTTTTCTATCTTGCTTTACTGCTAATGTCAGATTCTTTGCGACGTATGGTTTGGATAAAAATAACTATGTATTATATTTTGTTCTTGTTTATTCATGGACAAATGGACAAAAATGAACGTCATCAAATTGTTTTTGATATGCTCGTAGATTGATGGCATTTGGGTATTCATTTACTGGACCAACTGCAGCTATATTTTTTGTGTATTTTTTAAAAAGTAGTTCTGTTAGAGTGAGATAGTTTCATCAGTAGTATTTCGTATCCATTTGTATTTTTATTATTTGATCAGTTTAATAATTCAAATAGTACTGTATAGCAACACATATATCACTTTGCAGAACAAGCCAACAAGATTCAAGTAACAGACACTCTAGTATACTCTCCCGAAGGATTTTGGTCGCTGAGTACGAATCTGGCTCCATCACGTCAGGTTTTTGTGATATGCTAATCTTAAATTGCAAAAGACACTGTTTCTCGCCATATCTGAGGTTGTGTAAAATCACAACATAATTATTTTTTCACTATTAGAACTACCTCAAAGTATGATCATTCCTAATAAAGAACGGAAGCTTTCACGGCTTTGGTCAAGTTGAAAATCATGGTTCTTTGATTTAGACAGTGTCAAATTAGATTTATAATCCGACATTTCGCCTACTATTGCACGAGGCATCTTCAGGGATCCTTAATCCACGAGATTAGAACATAGTGTTCCTTGTAGTTTTGTACCGGTTCTATTTCTTTCATTTTCTCGAAATCGATGGTATTTCAACATCACCAAACAACCCGACATACCATCGATTTCGAAAAATCAAAATAAATAGTACCGGTACAGAACTACAAGATACGCATCATAAGAGACGCCCTAGAAATCAAAAAAGCGGGACAGCTAAATAAACGAGACGATGCTATACATTTCAAAACTATATGGAAAACATTGAAAACAAAATCAAGAAAGAAAACAACAAAAATCAGTTAGTACACGAGAGACCAGCATACACGAACAAAATAAATCGCACTCAGCAGAGGGCAGGAGCCTACGAAGCCGCTCGTCCAATCAGGAAGCGGGCCAGCTAAACAAAACTCGAAATTCATCAGAGCACTTGAAAATGCCAAATGAGATTTTGGCGAAACGTCGTAAAAACGATTTTTTGAACGAACGAATTGAAACCCGGAATAATCAATCATATATACATATATATCATATATACATATATATCATATATAAATATATATATATATATATATATATATATATATATATATATATATATATATATATATATATATATATATGATATTGATTAAGTATAATTTAGGCTTTTCAAAAATTTATAGTGTGTTTTTCTATTTTGTAAAACAAGGTCAGAATTCGATATTTTCAATAATTTAGTTTATTTGTAACAGTAGGACATGACCAATTTATAAGAAACAAATGCAAAATTTTGACAATAATAATTATACCAAAAATACTTTAAAAGTTAATTTTAATGTTTTTTTTTATTTTCAATTTTAAACACTTAATAATTATTACATTTTTTTACTTTAAACAACACTATTTTTATAAAACCGTAATATGAAATTTGGTTGCAAAGAAACGAGAACAACATTATTTCATAAAACTAAGTAACAAAAAGAAATACTGAAATTAAAAGCAACCAAGAGTTTTTTTAAAGATGTGCAATATCAGTACAGTTTTGTTATTCGTCTAAGTGCCTTTGAACGAATCATAGGTCTATTATGAGAAGTTTGGAAGGCCAAACCAATTCAATTCAATACATTTGATTTCGCATAAAATTAAACAAAAAAAAAAAACAAAACGGGAAAATCGGGAGATTATGGGGGCCATCTCACTGGCTCAATGAAACCTATTCATCTTTAACAAAAGCTATTGTCCATAAATAGTCTTAACAATCCCAAATTGTGGCTCAGGGCACCGTCTGGTTGAAGATAAATAGAATTGAAATGGGCCAATGGAACATTTTGAAGCAATTCCCAAATAATTTCGTTAAGAGTTTCTAGGTATCTACGTGCTGTGAAACCTTTATACATCCTGTAGGTTCTGTGTCGGCCCAAAATAAAACGCAAGACACCAACCCCGGAGCGCTCTTGTTATGCCAGTGTTCTGCAGACTAATGCCATATGACGATTAAAAATTTTCATACTTGAAAAGTAATATGCGTCAGGCCAGGTAACAAATCTGCCAGAAGACTCGTTGGTATGGATTTGTTCTAAATACCACTGACGAAACTTGCACTATTTTAAATTTATGTGGATGGTATTTATACTTTTTTAAAATTCAGTCACATTTTGCTACACCAACTTCTTCCTCTATTCTTCTACAGGATGATGAAGTTGTTGCTGCTGCGTAAAATAACACATATGTTTCTTTTTTCTCGCTGTTCTCTTTGACTTATGTTTTCGGACGCGGCTGAATAAAAGATACGTATTCGACTAGATTTATTTTTAAACGAGCATATATGTCTGGAAAGGGTTGCCTTTTTTCTGGATACCTAACATGAATAAAAACGATTGCCAGATATGATAAGTTATCTTAATGATAAGGCTTTAAATACTTTACCTATGGAAAGATAATTCAGAAGCTTCTTGGGGACTTTCATTGCTCTGTATAAAACGTTCTAACAAATCATACTTTTTATAATTATCATAAACGTTCATTGTTAATCCAAAATAAGTAAAATAAAAATAACGATGTAATAAAAATATTTCATAAAAAAATAAGAATCTGACAAAACTGCGAATTTTTAAACATCTGCCTTTTGTTTCTTATAAATTGGCCATAGAGCCTACTGTTACAAAGAAAGTAAATTATTGAAAATATCGAATTTAGAGCTTGTTTTCAAAATAAAATAAACACATTAAATATTTTTGGAAAGCCTAAATTATACTTAAACAATATTTAAAATAACATACAGGGTGTCCTGTTTAAAAAATTATAAGTTTGGTTAATATCTCAAAAACTAAATTTTCTAGAAAAAAAAACTGGTGCTGGCCTTTGCTGCTGATATCGATACAGTGGCTCATTCAACAAGAGACGTGCGAGAGGTATTTTCACAACTCGAGGAAGAAGCAGGTAATATGGGTCTTCGAGGAAATGAAGAAAAAACTAAATACATGGTAGTAACCAAGAATCCAAGACATCGAATCGGGCAGGATATATCACTGAATGAACACAACTTCGAAGTGGTTAAGAAATTCAAGTACCTAGGAGCGGTAATCACAGACGCCAATCGAGTTGAAAAAGACGTCTCAGCAAGAATAGCGACAGCAAATAGGGCGTTATACTCCCTCACAACATTATTGAGAGCTAAACTGTTAAAAAAACAATCCAAACTAACTCTGTACAGGTCAATTATTCGTTCGGTAGTTACTTATGGTAGCGAAATTTGGACCCTCAATCAACGGGAAATAAATAAATTACTCATATTTGAACGAAAGGTTCTTAGAATGAGATTTGGTCCCCAAAGAGATGAAACAACAGGAAATTGGAGAAGACGCTGAATTGGCACTGTATGGCAGTGAAAACATAGTCCGTTGTATAAAAGCCAATAGAATAAGATGGGCAGGCCATGTGGTAAGATCAGGGGACCACAGATTATTGAAAACAGTATTCTTTGAGAGACCAGATGGTAGAAGATCCGTCCCAGGAAAAGATGGAAGGATGCCCTCGAAGCTGATTTGTATAGGATTGGAGTCCAGCAGTGGGAAATGGAAGCACAAGACCGTAGGAGATGGAGGGCGATAGTGGATGCGGCTAAGACTCACCCAGAGTTGTAAGACCAGGAAAGAAGAAGAAGAAGAAGAAAATACTAGATATGTCTAAAAAGCGAAGATTTTTAAAATCACCCTGTAGATTAATTACTAAGAGAGCATGACAAATTTGACATCGGAATCTTTCGTTTCGTTAAAAAGTAGGAGACTAAAGTGAAAACCGCAACACTCTATCTTTGATAATAACTCCAATACCTTTCAAAAGTGTCGAAAATGGGACCCCGTACACTCAACGAGGTAGCTTGTACTATGTTTTTGGCTTGCATTTGAGTATACTGATGAGACACAAATTTCAAATTAGCATATCTCGGTGAAAAAAGAAGACATCTGGACATTTCAATTGATTCTAAAGAGAAAGGATCATACTTTTAGGTGCTTTTGTATGTAGAGAACAGTGTTTCTTGCACTTTTAGGTTAGGATATCTCAAAAACTGACGCAATGGAGCAATTCTGAAACCAGATTCAGATTTAGCACAACAAAATGTTTCGAAAAAGTATACTAGAGTTTCTCTTACTAAAAATCAGTCAAATTTTATTTACCTGTGGTTGAATAGACATAAAAATCTTGTTTATTGATACAAACTTTGAAATATATTCTTGTTTTTTTCTATTTCAGGTATCAACATGTAAAGCTTACAAAACTTAAAGATAAGAAAAGAGCATCGTACACAGTATCTATATATGAAGATATATGCCACAGCTGGTAAAGTAGAAAAATTGTTAATTGATCATTTTAGTTTTAAGGATATATCTAATACTTACAGATCTTGCACAATTGTTGATAGAAGCAACAATATTTAATTTGAATCCAGTTAGCTAGTTGAAAACTGTTCAACATAATAATTCCTTTATATTTGCTATTATTTGAACCTCAGATTAAAAGCCGAAGTTGAATTTTACGTTTTATTTATGAGAAACACCTAATGAAGAAGAGGTAGAAAAGTTTTTGAGAAATTAATTGACCATGTTAAATCACTTTGAAGTCACTTTTAACTGGGTCATTGAAGAACAGCTAAGGTGACGATCAGATACAATTAAAACTAATAATCCCTGAAAAAATCCCTGGAACTAGAAAGAAATTCCATAGCTGGACAACCCAAAATCTTGATCGAGTCCAGGTCTTCTGACTTAAAAATTTTAGGTGAATGCCACATCTCCTTCTTAGCTTTGCTCATCAGAGGACAGGGTCCGGTGAAAAGATTCGTTATTATTCGAATATACCTTTTTTTAAATTGAGAAATATTGTTGTATTCTTTGAGGATGGATTTATGAGTTTTATTCTTTGTTTAAGACCAGACATATTGTTCCACTGTCATTCTGTCTGATATAGTTAACAGCTCGGGAGTTCCTCTTTGTGTATTTTTTTGGTAATCTTCAGAAAGATTCCGGGCCAAGAAAAAATATATTTACGAGCTTCCTTATTTCTTTTAATTTTCTTGTAACCTAGCACCCAAATCAGGGTGACCATTTCGTTTCTTGCCAATTGGTTTAGGGCTTGCCTATAATCCCTAGTCAACTTAGACTCGCAGTTATTTTACCTAAGAACTTTTAGTGTTACTTGACCATTCGACAATATGTATATTTTCGTCTTCCTAGTGTTTCTATTCAAACATTCATCGGACCAGATTTGAATTGCATGCATTTATGCTTGATAGACGGGATTTAGCAAGCCCGGAGCCTGGGACCGGTACTCACACTGCTCTCTTACATCTTGAATGCATCAGTAAAGCCACTGAATTTTTCTCCAGTCGAAGTTACTCCTCTTCGTTCACTGGGTAGTAGTCAGCTCCCACTTATTATTGACATGAGAATCATGACTTATATAAATAAAATCTGCCAGTTTCAATAGGGATGTTGGAATTCTATCCAGAATCTTTATATGTTCCAAAAATATCGACGTTTGACTAAAACTAAAGTTGATATATAACTATATCTATATATAACTATTTTTCATTGAAAGAGAATATTTTTCTTCTTCAGAAATTTGAAATAATGCATGTAAATCTTATGAACATGTTAAAAAGTTTTAAGTTTACTAGGAAAAAAGTTAATGTAATTTTTTTGATCCGAAAATTAGTTTTATCAAAATTTCTCGGCTCCAAATTAAAAATAATTTGTTTTAAAAATACTTTTGAAAACGTACGCCATTTTGAATAATTTTTCGTAAAACTAGTCGCTGTATCTTAATTAGGAGAGCGAATAATCGAGGTTAAACTTTTAACTTTGAAGTCCATTTTCTCAGAACTATTTCATGTAAAGATTACGGGTTTAGCACACTTTTTGGGTTCATAATGTCTATATTTTTCCTAAATTTCAAGGCGATAATTCTTTAAAATATAAAAAAATTATATCCCGATAAATAATGGCGCCACTTATATCTTTACTTACACAAATAGAGGCTGTTCAATTATTTACAATTTTGTCACTGAATATTTTTTCAAGTAACCTTTAGTTTTCGAGATAAATTAGAGAAACCAAAAAAAGTGATCATTTTTGGGCCTCCATTTTGTTAGCAAGAGGTTATGAATCCTACCATCGATGTATGTTTTAAAGAATGTCAAAATGAATACTTTACAATAAAAAAATTGCAGGTTGCATTTTTTTCCAAAAATGTCTAATTTCCATCGGTTAATATGTTAAAAAATCAACGTTGATGCAGGGAAATTGTAAAATTAAGGATAAATATTTGATGCTGAAAATTTGAAATCTGTAAGAGGAATAGTTGTCTCTTGAAAATAAACGAAATTTTCCAATTTCCTATCCAACGAATCGATAATAAATACAAATGTTTTTTTACTTTTTAACATTCAAAACCTGTTTGTATTATTCTTGTTCTTGTCAATTTAAACACTCTACTATCAAATTAGACCGGTTCGAAGGTGAGATCATGCTAGTTTATTAGGGGATGTAAGAAAAAACGTTTCACAATTTGTCTCGCAATTTTAAATCCTCTCTCTTTCTAAAAAAGCTGATCTGAATTTTAAATTAAAATAAATTATTTTAAAGACTTCTTTGTGTTAATTAAAAATACATTATACTCATAACTTGTGTGTTCTTGAAACGCAAATGGGGTGGATAATAAACCCCGAAAAAAAGCAAGGAAAATAAGCCAGATCAAAATAAAAACCTTTCTTCCCAACAACGTAATAATTTGAATCAAATTTAAACGAGTTAGCTTCTTGCTAATAAATAATTCAGATATAAGAGTTTATATTCTAAAATACTTGGATAAATTATCCATTTAGAAAGAAACGCAACAGCTTTTATCAAAAGCAAATATCAATATAGTATAATAGGCGGTTTTATTTTCGTCAAATTTGAATTTTTATGACATATAGAGTTTCATTCGATTTCAAAAAATATTTCGACATTTCAATAGGTCTGTTTGGTGGAGAATATACAACAGTTAAAAAATAAAACAAGCAAAAGGAATAGTTTACATTTTATAAAGCAAATCAAATAAAGAACGAAAGCTTTAAAGGCTTTCGTGAAGATTTCCAGTATTTGTCGGGAGGAGAAAAAAGAATGATGAAAAAAGCCTTATGATTATAAAAATGAGGGGCTTACATTTAAAAAAATTGACTTTTAACGATTTTTTCCAGTTATTATTTAATATTAGTTTTTGATTTCCCTCTATTTATTTATTATTAAAATATCAACAAAATTCTCTAAAGTAGACCCTCTTTCATCTTCACTTATGTGGAGCTTAATTGTAGACTACTCCTCTGTGATTAGTCAGTCGGCATATCTTGTCAGGGCTATGCCGATGACGTGGTCGTAACCGCAAGAGAAACATTCGAAAATAACCTCTGTGAAATAGTTCAAAGAGAACTTGAATATACTAGAGAATGGTGCCAGATGATGGGGCTAAACATCAACTGCATCAGAACTACCCTAGTAGCCTTCACAAGGAAAAGAAACCTCAATCTGAAAACCATCAAAAATGGATTGAGTGGATGTCAGAGGTTAAATATCTGGGACTGACTCTAGATAATAAACTCCTCTGGAACAAGCAGGAAAAAGACATAATTAACAAGGCTACAAAAGCCTTGATGGTCTGCAGAAACTATGCTGGAAATAGATGAGGTATAAACCCAAAAATCCTACAATGGATGTACACTGCATTAGTAAGACCAATTGTTACATATGGGGCAGTAATCTGGAGCAAAAGAACCAGTCTAGCTAATACGAGAGCTAACCTCTCGAAAGGTCTGTGCATGTATAAGCGGGGCAATGAAAACCCGCCCAACAGTCGCCATGGAAGTAATCCTAAACCTTACACCTCTACATATATTTCTAGAAAACATGGCGAAGAGAACGATTTATAGGATGAGGTCATAAAACGAGGGTCAATCTCTTATCCAGAAATCAACAAATCTGGGACATGCCCCAAGACGAAATGAGAAGAACTTTGTGAAAAACTTCAGGACAAAGTTGAGTTACAAGACCGAATGGGACAGAAACACCATTGAAAAACTCCAAATCCATTATATGGTATACGGATGGCTCCAGGCAGAAATATATGCCATTAGAATATGTATTTAATTTATCAAGGAAAAAACTATCACGGTCAAGAGATTGTCATCTTGTCGGATAGTCAAGCAGCCATCAGTGCGCTGAGCTCTCAAATGATCAGTTCCAAGATGGTCTGGGAATGCCTAGAGGAACTAAATGATTTGAGTAGGAATAATTAAGTCACCCTCATATGGGTACCGGAACATAACGGGGTAGAGGGAAATGAAATAGTAGACATGCTCGCGAGGAAAGGGGCTTGGTACCATTTCTGGGGCCAGAGCCTTTCTATGGAATCACTAGCAGTGTAATGTTGAAAGAACTAAAGATAGAAAAAGATAGCAGGAGATCCAATTATTAGACGGAGCTACGACCAGAAGAGATTTAAGAATACATAAACTCAGAGTTCTCACAGGGATTCCGATGGATCATTGCTACCTGAAGGGACATCTCAAGAAACTTGGACTAATGGAAAGAAAAGAGTGCAAATTCTGTGTGGAGGAGGACGAAACCTGTATTCATATCCTTTCAAAGTGCAGCGCTCTAGAAAACCCTAGGATGCGGTTCTTGGGAATACGCCAAATCGAAGGGGAGGAACTACCGACATTGAATCCATCCAGCATCCTTACATTCTTGAGGGAAATAGGACTGGAGAACCTGCTCTAGTCGATAAAGTATCTCTCATGACTGAGTAGCAATAAGGAGGCACAATAGATCTACCAGATCGTAGTGTACAGATCCCTAACTCTATGCACATACATACATAGAAGGAAAGCAACTCTAGGTAGATAATTGAGACTTTCATATAGGACAAATTGATAGTTATATTTAGGCCTGTAGCGCTATTTTTGACATAAAATTTAAAATATGTCAAAAACAGTTAGACTTAGGTATAGGATATTCTACATGAAATATGTCTATAACTTTGCGTAGAATCTAAAAATAAAATAACGTATAAGGTGTTCTATATAAAATAAGCAAGAATGCATTAACTCTCTGTATAACTGGAAGTGTCACCATCTTGAAAATATTTTGGCCGAATTGCCCCACCGACTTCGGTGAATTAAAAAATTTTAAAAAATTTCCAAAGTATATTTTCTCAGAAATCGATCGCGGCAGTTCATCGTTGGTATGTAAGTTTCACTTAAAAAGAGTCAAACAGCATACGTGTGCTTCAAGTTTTATATACAACAAAACAAATATTAAATATATAATCTTCAACTTGGGTTAGACTAAAAGGAAACACGAAGGAAGTAATTTTTAGAAGACACCTACTTATGTACACTGTAAAAACACTTCACATTAATTTTAATGTAATGTGCTGGAAGTAAATTTCATAAACCGTTTATTAAATGCATTTAATGTTATTGCATTGAATTTAGTAATTTTTACAATAAATCAAATTTAATTATTTATTAAATTTGGTGTGTTTTCAGTTAATTTAATATACAAAGCTCTAATTTCAAAGTACTTATTACAAGTAACTTATTCACGATTTAAAGCACAAAATCATTAAGTTTGGAACGTACATTAAATTTTTAAAGGTTATTTTTAACATACTATTTTGTATTGTACTATAGCGACATTTAGAGTGCGGTGTCCCCAGACTTTCAGGAAATCGATAATGTTTGAAAGAGAGAAATTTTTTTCGTTTGATTTAGCAGGAACTTTTTTATCATCAATTCCACGTTTGTGATGGCTAGCGGGAAATACGAACGATGAAAGAAGCTGTAGTTTTACATCTCAGTTTTTATTGCCCATTCTTTAGGATTTTGAGTTGTAAAATAGTTCAAAATATTCCGGTAATTAAGTTTAGTTAATTAGTTACCTTTTCTTTTACCTGTTTGATGTTTTTAACTTATTTTTATCGGAATAAACCTGGAAACAGGGATTTAAGTAGTTCTGCATGTTTTAATGCAGGAATTCCTTTAATCTTAAGTACCAACGGAGGGTAAGATCCATTAACTGTAATTTATTAAGACAATTTTTCATAAATTCTTGAATTTATTCAAGTTTGAGCTCAAAATTAATCCTTACCGAGTGAATTAAATTTCTAATTTTAATATGGCTATAATATGCTGTTTTAAGTCCCATTAATAACTAAATTGCTTGCGTTAGTCTACTATTAAGTATTATATTCGGTTTTTGGGGTTGTTTGTTGAATTGTTTTCTTGAATTTTCTAGGCTTTTAATAGCTGTTACTTTGGAAATGCTTTAATTATTCATTTTATATAAGTATGAATTAATTTTGAGACTACCTTTGTTATTTAGTGTTAAATTTATTATATTTTGGTACGCATATGTTTTCGGCATGTATTACGATCCTCTCAATTTTTGGAGGAATTAATTTATTTTATATATTTTAATGTAATTCTGAATGGTATTTAATCTTCTGGTCCCATTTTGCATTTTAAAGTTGATGAGAATAGAATAATATAACGTCGTAAGACCGTTGGTGACTTGATTACTTTCAGTTTGACTTCAGTGCGGTTTTTTTTTGGGTTCGATTATAATATTTGGGTATTTAAGACGGGCCAAATTAAATTATAAGTTAACAGTCAGATTCATTTAGAAGGCTTCAGAATTAGATCTGGTCTAGTTGTCTTGGAAGGATGAAATTGTCATAATGTATAATACATATGTCAACAAATACTTATAGAGAAATATTAAGGAAAATAGCGTTTCAATCAACCATTTAAGGGCTGTATCACTAAAATAAATAAAATGAATCAGTTTTACCTGTTCAATAATAAGGCGAAATCATTTTTTTTCTTGTATTTTCATGATTTAAAACTTGCTTACAAATTTTATAATGCTGTTTTCTTTAAAATTTATAGATTTTCTCATTAATTTGAGAACGCTGCAAAAAATTGTAAAACTAACTTTGGAATTGTATAGAGAATTATATATGTAATTCGAATATATAAAAATATATAGAGTGTCCTGTTTAAATAAAAATTCTTAGACCTCCTATTTTTTTCATATTACCCTGTATAAAACAAAAATTTTTGTAAAATATAGGCATATTAATCTTCTATAACTTTTATATGAAATATTTTTTTCTTACCTTCGTAATAACGGAACTTTGCCGAACCATTAGTTCACATTGTATGTAAAATACATTTAAAATATTTTACTAATTTAATATCACACTTGGGTTATTTTTAATAATATTTATTAAAATTAATGATATAAGGTTAAGTTACTTAACAAGGTTTTTTGCTAGCAAAATGTTCTTATCTAAATAAAGGGAAGCAAGAAAAATGGTTCGTCCGGAATCCTACTTTTTGCGGAATGATTAATTATGTGATACTACGAAAAACATCTTATACTTTGAATAATCTTTTAATAATATCCAGATGAAAATGGATTAAAATAAAATTAATGACATACTAAGGGAGAAAATTAAGAATGTGGAACGAGAAATATTGTTAGATTTTATAGGTTGAAAAATTTTCCCTTTTTTAAGATTTTTAACATTATGATAAATCGCTATTCCAGGCTAATATCTCAGTATGGAGTATGGTAAATTTTTATTTCGATAGGCTACAATATTTCAAAGTTACTGTCAGGATAAATAGTATATTGTTTCATATATTCATCTATTGTAAATACTTACCCTGTGTTCTAGGTGAGCGTTTGATGCGGTGAATGCGTCTCTGGCACTTTGCTGCTAAAGTGTTCTTTAGGAGCGGCAACCCCAGTTAAGACCTACAGTACAAGGCATCAGTGGTTACATGTGACGTCATCACATTTGGGACATTCATTTTTACCGGTTATATATCAGAGTATTCTAGACATTTTTAGAAAAATATTTAGGAAAATTTTAAAAATAAGAGGGAACGGAGCCATCTTATAATCGATGATTTTTTGAACTACATGGAACAATTTTATTAGTTTGTGAGTCCTGTTCTAAAATTGTTCGAATTATGTTACCTTCAGAAAAGTGTAAGTCGTAAACTTATATACGTATTTTTTTTTGCAAAACCCTATCATTTGAAAAGCTAAAAACATGCAATCTCGGATCGTTCTTACAATTTCAGTGACACTCCGGGACACAATTCTTATTGGGTATTGTTATAAATTGACAGTAATTATACAAAATCACTTTTTAAATCTACAGTTGTGCATCAACTTAGCATTCGGAAGTTCAGATTTCAGGCATACACATAAATCTTAAACATATAGACTGCGGATCCTACAGAAGCAAGGTGGCTCACGCTTAGAAAGAGACAGAGCGTCTTCCAGAAGTAGTATCTCTCTAACGGTGGTTAGATTGCAAGGGTATCTAATTATGTTTGGGGTATCCTGCTCCGCCATTTTATAAATATAGATACTACTCTCGAAATTGCTCTGTTTCCTTCTAAACGTGGGCCAACTTCCATAGGGTCGGCAGTCTATATACCTAACTTTTATATTTAGAATTTGGGGGAACATTAAACTAACCTTACATTAATTAATTGCTTAATCAATTATTCTGTTCCATTGTTTACTGGTATTAGTTCAGATAATGTGGGTTAAGAAACTTGGGGGTTGCTTCAAGTCTTGGTTACTTGTTATGAACACTATTCTATTTTTTAGACTAATCTGCAAGTGTACCAAAAATAAAAGAAATATTCAGAAAACTTAAAAATTCGTGTAGGTATAGAAATGGCAAGTTTTGTTTATAAACATTGAACATTTTCAAAAGCGCAGTTTTTCTGGATCTTTCAAACTTCAAATGTCTGTGGAATCGTCAGTTTGGTGCTTTTTAAACGTGCTCAAAATGGAAATTATGCGTTTTGGAAAGAACATTCTTCTAAAAATTTTAGGAGTTGCGTTTTTAGAAATAGTTAAAAATTTCAAATGTCGGAATTCGTTTTCTTAGGAACTTTAAATGTAAAACAGTTTTGAAGCATTTGAGTCTTTTTAAATGAAGAAATTATGTATCTTTAATGGACCTTTCTTTCTTAGTATGCCCAAAAAGCCTTTTAACTTGATATAGTTAAGATTTAAAAAAAAAAGATTTTTTTTCCTAATTATAAACATGGCAGAATGTCGAGTTTTGAAGCAGAAGATTTCAGCATAGGTTCTCTAAATTCTAAATCATTTTCCCTTTTTCAAATGCTTCCAGGCTTACCTTTGTAGCTTTTTACCCGACTTCTAAAAGAAGGAGGTTCTCAATTCGTCGACTATGTATGTTTTTTCTTTTATGTATGTACACCGATTACTCCGGAACGGTGGCACCGATTTGGATGAAACTTTTAACATTATGTTCAGAAAGTTGCTGCGGTGGTCCCGTATTTTTTTGGACGAAATTGGTGCAGTAATATCCAAGATGGCGCTGACAATATGGCGGCCAAAAAAACTAATTTTGTTTTTCTCCAAAATTGGTATGGGGGAATTTTTGAGGTCGTACACATCGAATCTGAAATTATTTTTTAAAAATTCAATATGGCGGATCCAATATTTTGGATTAAAGATACTATATCTCCCGATTTTGTCTACAATCAGTATTGGGGTATTTTTGTTAATGTTAATTACGAATTTAAAATATTTTTTGAAAAACTCAATCTGGCAGATTCAATATGATGTCCTAAAAATTTTACATTTTTCGATTTTTTCCCAAAATAATATAGGGGGTTCTTAAGGGTGTAAATTATGAATTTAAAAGTATTAAAATGGTAATCCAAGATAGTGGACAAAAAATTTTACATTTTTCGATTTTGTTCAAAGGTGGGACTGAATCGTTTTTGAGGATGTAAATAGCGAGTATAAGTCTAGAAATTTTAAATTTCCAAAGTTGGTACTAGGGAGCTTTGAAGGGTTTAGATAAGAATAACACTTAAAATAATTTTTTGGAAATTGAACATAGCGGATGCCATATGGTGGGTTGAAAATTTTACCTTATTCGCATTTTTTCAGGTTTGGTATTAGAGGGTTTTCGGGGTCGTGTATTGCGAATATGAAGTTAATTTTTTACAACTATTAGGTTAATAAGATACAATATGAGGGGCAGAAAATTCTACATATTCCGATTTTGTCTAAAATTGATATTGTGGGGTTCTTGAGGCGTATACAAACTCAATATGCAGTATAAAATATATCGAGCTAAGAAATTTATATCTGAGGTTTATTAAACAATGATATTGGAAGGTTTTGGGGTCTATATTACCAATCTAAAATTAATTTGAAATTTAAGAGAGTGGATTTACTATGACAGACTAAATATTTGTTTGACACAATTTTACTGATATTTGGAAAACTCTAAAAACCAAATAATTTTTAGTGGTTCATTTTAGGGTGATTTACAACTTTGGATAAAATGGGTACTCTTTTGCCACCTTGGAGTCATTGCGAGGTACACTATTCTCGATTAGTACTTAGTTCAAATAATGTATGGATATTCATTATGATGAATTTTAAAACTAAAAATAAAAAAATAAAATTCTTATAAAAAAATTTAACCGACTTCTAAAACTGCGCTAAGAAGTGAAAAAGAACTATAAATTTTTATATGAAATTGACCTTTTTGAAGTCAGCGCCAAATTATTTGTAAATGAAATAAATAACTGCTAATATATACAAATTATGATAAGAAAGCAACTACAAATAAAGTATTTTTAAACCTGTTTATGCAAATCACATTTTGTCACGTATTAGTTTGGCGCCGACTTCAAAAAGTTCAGTTTCATATAAAAATGTATAGTTATTTTTCACTTTTTAGCGCACTTTTAGAAGTCGGTTCAATTTTTTTTATAAAAATTTTATTTCTTTCAAGATAAATTAGATTTTTCCAAAAAACTCATTAAATTAGTTCATTGTATAGTGGGTGGTTCAGCTTAAAGAAGTTTAACTTTGACAGCATTTTGAACTTGAGGATTATCGTGAAGAGGAGGACATTCTTGTGACATGAATTAGAATATGTATTATCAATAGCCGTACATAATTTTGTTAATGTATTTAGTAGGTAATTGCTGTTATTATAGTGCCTTTTGGCATATATTCAACAAGAATAAGTCACGCTTTTGCATGCGGATCTCAGTGATGTACTTAAGTTTTAATTTCTGCCACTATCATAAAGAAAAATCACAAAATCGATAATAATATAACATGTTAATGGCAGTGAGATTAATGTAAGTGAAAATTTAATTAAATTTCGCACCATAATTTTTTAAAATTGATGAAGTCTCCAGACTTTTGACATTAGAAAATGTTGGTAACATTAAATATATAAAGAAACTATTTTTATATACATCATTTTTCATTTAAAATTTACAGTTGTTAGCAATAAATCATACTTGATATAAATATTTTCTTCGTCTTTTCTACAACAAAATTTAGCATAAAGTTGCACCTATGTGTTACGCATGGAAAATTAGCCACAGTAGGCTACTGGCTATAAATGGGACGTTTCGTGTGTCATGCAATGTTATGATATGATTTTCATAGTGATTTAACTTTACATTAATAGGGATGAAACATAAACTGGAATACTGAAAGAACAATTTACTATTGTAAATAAAAGTATTAGAGAATAAAAATATGCTCTACTGAACAACTTTGTAAGAGCGCTTATAAGATTTTTGTTTCTGTTTTGGCTATTGTAGTTTCTCTTAAATCTTTCGCATGTAATTTTAAAAATTTTTCCTTGTTCACTGAGAATTATACAAAAAGGACACATACGATGACTACGCTATGTATACAGGGTATCGCAAAAATACGTGTACAATGTTTGATGATAGACTCTTGATGTCAAAACAGATCGATTTAAGCCGTAGCCGATTTAGTTATATCCGATATTACTTTGTTTAGGCAATAGAAGTCAAAGTTTTAAGAAAATATTGAAAACGTGGTAATTGAATTTAATTGTTCATTTGTAAACATAGCTTCTGATCTTTTATGGCATCAACGTTACGATTACCTAGGTATTTCTATCGGATAACCGCATGTAATTGGAAGTTTTTTATCTCCTGAAAATTTTTCGTTGGATGAGTGGTTTCGCCAGGAAAAACATATATTGAATTACATGCACACAAATTAACTGTAATAATAAAAAATACCTGTAACAATAATTTTTCGATTGACTTTGTTGTTATGGCATTTAATAATTTGACTGTTGAAAAATTGCCGTCATTGTCTAAGAAATCGATTAAAGTACGATCAACATTCTAAATTAGATTGGAAGCCCGTCTTTCTCTGCGAGAACTTGTTCTTTACTTAAAAGTAAGCAGTACTCCAAAAGATCCATCACATTGCCCGGTACTAACGTGGTTGGATCTGATAATATTGCATTATTTTAAAGTCTAGTTTAAATTATGTCTAGTTATTCCTCTAATGGCACATTAGTATAGAGACTTTCCATATCAAGACTTATTAGTCTGTCGTCTCGTTCCAGATTAATGATATTTATAATATTCACAAAATGTGTAAAATTTTTATTATGTATCTTCATTTTACCTTCTAAAGATTTTTATAAAAAACTTCGCCAGGGCACTTATTAAGAATACTTTGGAGCTGGTTATTTATCTCAATGGTATGCTGGTTTTGTGAATTTTCGGTAGTTCGTGACCGTATGGTGACTTATTGTACTGTGATGTGAGCACCGATTGTAGGTTGTCATTTATATGGTTTTTGTATTTCTTTAATGTTCGATAGATTTTTAACTCTATAAATATAGTTGAGTCACGAGCTAGGTGTCTATATTTTACTTTCTCCAAAATATCCCCGATTTTTTGGTTTTTTTCCAAGATTACCTTTAAATTTTCTTTGTCAGCTGGTAGAATTGAAGTTCTTTTAAGGCTAATGTTCCTATCTTGGAGAAATTTTGAAAGGAATTTTCCTTGTATCTCAAGGTTGATTTTATTTTCCACCTAAACTCGTCGAAATGGTTTTCATCGACTTTATTGATTATACGGATATCTAAAACAGGTAAGATGTGTTGTGAGTATTCTTGAAGATAAGTTAATGATGGTTTCTTTTGGAGTTGTTTCAGGTGTTTCCTCACCATATTTTCTTTCAATTTATTGTCTATTTTGAATATATTTCGAAAATTAGCTTATGGTCGTCTGATAAAGTTTCGACTTTGATTTCTTCGTTGGGCATTTCGTCATCGGTGATAATTTGCTTGTGATCGTAGTAGTGCTTTGCTAGCGTCGTCCAGAATACGACGTTCTTTATGATAACATGGTATTGATGATTTTAGTCTAAAGCTGATAAGAATGACGTCGCTGTCGCGAGCTTGTAATAAAAATTATGAGTGAGGTTCCTCTGGCAAGTTTGATCCTGATTTGCTCGTAAGCTTTGGTCATATCGCTGATACTGGATTTGTACCCGGTTTCCAAAGTTTGTTTGAAAGTTGTAAACAATGTTGAAGATTGACTAAACTGTGATTGTCGGACAGCAGTTACAATATGAAAAACAGCATTCAAATCAGGAAATACACTCAGAGTTTATTTGACATAAACAAAATCAAAAACTACCAATAATGTGTTTAGAGTTCCATGTGAGTGTGGTAACATGAATATTGGAGAAGATTTTTTGGTTGTACGTTACGATGTCCATTATCACCGTTGCCTTTCCCTTATCGGCTGGTAAAATCTTTATGGATTCATCCTTACGAAGTTCTTTTAAGGCTGATGCATCTAGCTTGGGGAGAGTTTGAAAAAAAAAATCGGAGATACCCTGGAAAAAAGAAAATATAGACAATTACCTCGTGATCCCACTAAATCTATAGAGTAAAAAATCTACAGAACACTAAGGAAATACCAAGACCATATACCTGACAACCTACATTCGGCACTCATACCACACTACAGTAAGCCACCACATCTTTACGGACTACCAAAAATTCATAAAACAAACATACCATTGAGGCCAATAACCAGCTCCAGAGGATCCCCAACAAATGCACTGACGAAGTTTCTTTTAAAAATCATACAACCTTTAGAAGGTAAGACGAACACATATGTTAAAAATTCTACACATTTCGTGAACATTATTAGTAGCATCAATCTAGAGCCAGACGACAGTCTAATAAGCTTAAATGTGGAAAGTCTCTATACTAATGTACCATTAGGGGAATCATTAGACATAATCAAAACTAGACTTTCAAATACTACTTTATCAGATCGAACCACGTTACCACTGAACGG
Organism: Diaprepes abbreviatus; assembly: GCA_034092305.1. NCBI lineage: Eukaryota > Metazoa > Arthropoda > Insecta > Coleoptera > Curculionidae > Diaprepes > Diaprepes abbreviatus. The sequence continues at coordinate 10,407,052 of JASJET010000200.1, forward strand.
GGTGATGGATCTTTTGGAGTGTTGCCTGCGTAGTACTTACTTTCAAGTAAAGGACAGGTTCTACGCTCAGGACAACGGACTTCCGATGGGTTCTTCACTCTCTCCAGTCGTCACAAATATATATATGGAATAGTTCGAAACTCATGCCATAGAAACGGCAACAGTAAAACCGAAAGTCTGGTTGAGATTTATCGATGATACCTTCATCTTATAGAAGGGCAATGATCAAAAACTTAATGATTTTTTGAAACATCTGAATACCATTCGACCTACAATCAAGTTTACCATGGAAAAAGAGATAAATGATTAATTGCCTTTCCTAGATGCCATGGTGAATCGCTCAAATGAAACTATTAAAACTTCAGTATACAGGAAACCGACACATTCTGGACGATACCTTAATCATTCTGTTGTAACAAAACGGGGAATTATATGCAAACTCTATAGTCGCGCTATATCTATATGCAATAATGCCGATTCATTGGAAAAAGAGGTGGCAAATATTAAATCCAATTTACAACAGAATGGTTATCCTTTGTTGTGTGATGTTATAAATAACTTTAGAACAACGAATACTGGATAGCAAGAAACACATTCTTTCTTCATAATTCCGTACATTCGGAAAAAATAAGAGGAATTGCCAATAGTTATAATATAAAAACAGCCTTTAAATCAGGAAATACACTTAGAGCTCATTTAACAAAAACAAAACCAAAAAGTACCGATAAGAAAGAATGTGTTTACAAAGTTCCATGTGAGTGTGGTGAAATGTATATTGGAGAAACCAAACGACCAGTAAAAGTAAGAATTAAGGAACATAAAACTCATACACATAAACAACACCATATAAAATGGTCTAAGGCTGCGGCAATATATATGGAACCCAACATGAAAAAAAGAAAATTCATAGAAGCAGTATACATCAAAAACAATAATGGAATCTTCAGTAAACCGAGTGTTGAGATACCTAATCCTTAGCAACCACTACTTTGTAACATCAAATCATTGTGGTGTATACAGTGAAGCGAAACTTTGCGCTCCAGTAGACATAGTTCCTATATAAGCTTGTAGTCTTAAGACAAAAACTTCAGTTTATATTTGATAACGATTAGAGATACAATCTAATCGAAACGTCGTAAAAATAAATAAAAATAAAGACAATGCACGTTCGACAATCACATTTTAGTCATTCCAGTTTATACTTGATAACGATTAGAGGTATAATCTAATCGAAACGTCCTAGCAATAAAAAAAAATACAGACAATGTAAGTTCGATAAACACAATTCAGCCAATCTTGAGTATTGTTTTGGACTTGTTCATAAAAAAAAACAGGGAGATTCTGTATACTGACTATTTTCAATATTTTTTTTTCGTACTCTCTTATCATTAACTTTCAAAACTCCTTAAAACAAATCTAAAGTAAACTTTGAACAGTCTTTTCATTAAATCTAATATCCGATAACATGCCATTCATCAAATTCAAAATTTAAGTAAATTTAAAGGTTTAGTCGCAGCACGATGTAAGATTTTGAGGAAGTTTAATAAATCCCTTGCTCAGAGCGCGTGGGAAATCGGAGTTCCGATTATGCTAAAACAAATTTGTGAGAAAATAGAGGTTAAAATAAATTAATGAAAGTTCGGATGTTGTTAGATATTTGGGTAAAAGAAGGGGTTGAAATTCGTTATGACTATAAATTAGTTTTAAATTAAATATAATGAATGTCACAGCACATCGACCTACACGGTAAAGTTTCTGTATTCTGAATATTATTATGGTACTTTAAATTATTTAACTAAGAATCGTGATTTGATGGAAGTAAAATTAATTTAAAAAAGCAAGGTTTGTTAAAAGTGGGAGTAGACTTATATCTAAAATATTCCATGGAAATTAGACTTGTGTTTCGAAAAAATTGTTACCTGCGATTTTATTATTGGAAAGTGTATATTTCGGTGTTCTAAATAACATGTCTCAATGTTAACATTGCTGACCAAAAATGGTCACTTTTTTCGGTTTTTCCAATTTATTTCGAAAAGTTAAGGCTGTGTGAAGAAAATTCCAAACAAAAGTTGTAGATAACTGAATTGCCTATCGATTGGTATATAAAAAGTTATAGGTACCATCACTAGTAACGGAGATATATTTTTTTTGCCAAAAATGACATTTGTCTTTGTTTAAAATAAAACTATATTTATTTACAAACTATTGGTTCGAAATTCACGGTATACATAGATATTATCTATCAAATTTGAAAGTTTGACCTTGATTTTCCGCTCTTCTAATTAAGATACAGCAACCATTCTTACTGAAAATTGTTACCAATAACGTATATTTTTAAGATCTATACTGCAAAAAGAAAATGCATTAAATTTAAGGTAAATGGTCTGGAAACAAATTTCATAAACGGTCATTAAATATGTTTAATTTAATGCATTAAATTAACTTATTCCATTATATCTAATGTAATCCTACATTAAATTTAAAGTTTTGATCATTATTTTTAAGGTGCCTATATACATTAAATATACAGCCAGCGCACTAACGAGCATTTGGCCTCAAAAACCGGACAAAATTAATAACGTCGTTGTTTTTGACTCTAGACGTGTCAAAATCAGTATTCCTGGATTTTTGAAGGCGCTAAGTTGATTTATGGTATTATTTTACTAATTGGATGAAGGGGCGCTGACTGATCTATCTCAAGATAAAAATAAAGTCTCTTTACTGTGTGATCAAGTAGGTCCTGAAACACAACTTCAACACTCGTCTCCGTAACTCGGATTGACTCTGGTTTATTATATACCCTTATTGGAATCGTATAACAACTCCCATTGCCTCCTTGTAAAATCACCTTCAACAAAGATTTGCAAAGCTTGTTCAGGTGTGTAGTTTTTTATTTTGGGTTTCTGAGCAGTATTTATTATCTTCCCGTAAAGTTTGGCTCTTGTTGGTGTTGCAGTTGCATCTATTATAAGTTTAGAGGCCGCGGCATTTCCAGACATTCGTTGACGTACGCTGGCTGCATAGGTAAGCTTCTCAACAGGTACCTGTTCGCGAAGTTCGTTTTTATTTCGTCGTTTACTACGATCATGTAATTCAAGGAAATGCTTCCTTGGGAGTCCCGTAGAATTCGTGGCCCAGTTATGTACTGGTATTGATGTATTAAGCCATTTCTCGTTTTTTTTTTAATCTTTCTTCAATATAGTTAGATGATATCCATATTTTCTTCAAATCATTATTAAAATGTTTTAAATCGTGACTTAAGGTATGGTACTCGTTTTGGAGACATTTCATCATTTCTCCAAGCTTTTGTTCCATAAATGATACCTTATCTTCAAGGGTGTTGGATGTGCTTTGTTTAAAAGCATGTATATTATTTTACGATATACCTCAATAACATTTGATGTAAAATTTGTACCTATAGGAAAAAATATGTATGAAAGGAAAAAATAACCAAAATTATTGCAAAAAAACCCGTGGAACTCAAAGCGGTTTTTTGAAGAGGTGGAAACATGTGGAAAATGTTTTGACTGTTATGATATGGCTAATGTCTATAGTTTATTATAAAAAAAGAATTATAGCCCGACCTAGCTCGGAACATTTTCAGTAACACTAATTAGTTAAAAATAAAAACAAAAAAATAGAAAATTTTCTTGCATATTGTTTTAGGTCCATAAAAATACTAAACAGTCATTATATTTTTAAATAATATATATTAAAATTAAATCCATACCTTGTTCTTCAGATTCCATCACAAAAAATTTTTTTTTTAATATTCACTTTACAAAATACCAAACATCAAACACAAGTCTAAAAAAATCTATCAAGAACGAATGCGTGCGTATTGAACGAAGCTTAGATTGCAGTTAACTGTGCGGAGCGTAGCTACGTGGAGGGACCACTTTATCATATTTTTATGATAGTACGGTTACTCAGGTATACAAAAAAATACTTTCGATGATTACTTGTCTAGTTTGCATTTCTCCTTTTTGTCCGGTTTTTGAGGCCAAATGCTCGTGCGTTAAGTCACGGCAGACATGTACACCCCATTATAAAAAAATTGAGTCCTTTAAGCAACTTATATCACACTAAACAAAAAGTTCATAACAAGTTGCGCCATCTCCCAGAATCTCATACAATGTACCATGAATATTAATGTAAATTCCTGTAATGTTAAGGTACGTGTGAATTAATTTTAATGTACAGAAAGTTGAAATATCTTGTCAGTTACTTTATTGAAAATTGAGATACCATTTAATCAAATTTAATGTACAACGAACTGATATTTGAAAGAATTGCTTTAGATTTAAAGTTAATGCAAATTATTCACGATTTTAGGTACAAAATAATTAAATTTAAGTTTATTTTCAACAGTTTACTTAAAAAATATTTGAATTCTGGGCCGAGAAATTTTGAAAAAAACAATTTTTAGACCTCAAAAATTACAGTAACTTTTTCCCTAGTGAATTTAAAAAATTGTTTTAATGTTCTTATTAGATTTACATGCGTCATTTCCGATCTCTGGAAAAGAAAAATTGTACGATAAAAATCATTTTTTTTTAATTCGAAACGTCGCGGCTAACAAATATTAAGGGATAGAAGTTAGAAAAGATATTGTTGAATACTTTACCTGGGAACTCCTTCAAGATCTGTGGGCCACCGAAAGGCGTCCAGAATCTATCCCTCTATGCACTTACCGCTTTGTTCTGCAGCGGCGTCATTTCCGAGTAAATATGTTTTTCATAATGTTCAAATTATATTAAATAATAATAAATCATTTATTGTTGTATTTTTCATTCATTATTTTATTAAAATCAATGTATTTAGAAAAAGTTACATGTATAAAAAATATAATGGACATACATTGATCATTCTGTCTTTTTTGCAACCATTTCGTCATTATCGTCGTTCATTTCAACATCGCTTTGATCATTTACATTATTATAATTAACCTCACTGTCATTGCGTCATCACTAGGTATGTAGGAACATCTGATCTGAAATTAGGATGAGGAGGTTTGTAAATAAATATGGTTTTATTTTGAGCAAAAGGAAATGTCAATCTTTGCGAAAAAAAAAATTATATCTCGATATCTAATAACGCCACCTATATTTTTATTTATACAGATCGATAGGTAATTCAGTTATCTTCAACTTTAATTTGAAACTTTTTTATACAACTTTTAGTTTTCAAAATAACTGAAAAAATCGAAAAAAGTAACAATTTTTGATCCGCCATTTTGTTAGCACAGAGTTGCCAATGTTAACATCGAGATATGTTTTTTAGGATGCCAAAATAAACACTTCTCAATAATAAAATCTCAGGTTCCATTTTTCATGGGCTAAGGTAGTTTTCTATGGTTCTGTACAGGGGCCTTTCTTATCTATCATATACCCTAATGATTTTATTCCTCTTTTGTCGAATTCTTGTGTGAGAGCTATATGCTATGCTAATGATACAAATATATTAATTACAAGAACCAACCATTTGCAACTACAAGCTGAGTGTGAGAGTACTTTTAGGAGTGTTATTAAGTGGGCATCTAAGAATGTGTTAAAGTGATAATAAAGAAAAAACTGTGTTGCTTTTTTTTTCTCTTTTTAGAAATCTTGACTTGGCTAGTAATAGTTTAACCCTGTGAGTGTTCAAGTGGATTAAAATTCGCATTGCAGATAGATACGCTTTGTGTGCGATCGTTCCGCTATAATCCAAACTTTGTTGCTGGACTGCACAGTTCTAGTGTGTTGGTCATCCAAACTTCTACAGCCATTTTTATGCTGAGGAAATTGCAGTCAACCTTCCAGGTTTTTCTGCTACAAAAAAGTGATGTGATTTTTATTTTCAAATTAGAGCGCTGTTAATCCTGCAGAGAGGTCTTGTTGGGATGACCTGGTCATGGATAGCTAGTGGGAAGCTTTTGGTTTTATGAAATAATTACTCTCATATCAACCAGTAAGGTTCCTGGTTAACCTAATTAATTTGTCACCCATGAAGGGGCTTCTGTAGCTAGACTTGAAGTTTCGTATTTTATTATTATTATTATCAGATGCAGTTTAAGCTACGAAGCTGTCAGTATTTTCCGTTGTATTTGTTCAGCTTCTGTCTTATAATTTGTTTAAGTTAATCTCATTTTCAGAAGAGTGTTACTTCTTAAATATTATTTGCGATTTGAAGAGAGGCGTATACATTTATAGAATCGTTTTAAGCAACCTGGATTCATTTGTTTGTTTGTTTCAGTTCCTTTTAACTTTGTTGCATAAAAGATGTTGTCTATAATATTTTTTAAGCGTTCTCGAATAAGTTTGTATTGTCTTTGGCCTGTATTGAGGATAAAGAAATTTTAGTCTACAAAGTATTATCCAGTGGCGATCTTAAACGTTGTGTTGCAGGGGCTGATCTGGGATGAGTTGATTTAAATACATAGCATATATATGTGTAACGAGTTGAGGATCGCTTACAAGATTATTGTTTGTACCTTTTCCTAAAATAAGGATCTTAACTAATGTAGTCTCCGCAGTTTTAAGGGCATCTTCTTAATGTTAAAGCTCGTGTTCGGCTTGAACCACATCTCTCTAAATCATTCCTGGTACTGTTTTCCATCAGACATCTCTAAAAAATACTCCTGTTCAGTTTCAGCCAAATTTTCTTAATCATACAAAATGGCGATTTTAAAATTAATCCAATTTTGCAATATGGATCATATGTTTCAAAAAGATAATTGACAACCTATTCAGAAACTTGGATATCTTATATCAATGACTACGGTAATGAATCGATATTAGGGCAAATCTACTCTTTAATTATTGATATGAACCGAGGCCAGGATAGAGACAAAGACGACAAAAAAGCAAATTTGCTTAGGAAACTGTTTCCCATGTAGTTTTAGCCAGGAAAACGTAATGGCGGACAATATTTAATTGGTATAAAATATGACAACTATCTAACTTAACAAATACTTAATTAAACGGTGGGGAATAAACAAATTAATACGAGACATGGAAAAAGGGTCTAGGTCAGAAGCCAATTAGTCTATTATATGTAAATGGAGTAATTTAATTAAGAACAGTGGGTAATTAGGGTAGAGTAATAAAAGTTTAAGTTTAAAATTACAGGGTGAGTCAAAGATTTAATAAAATAACTTCTGATATTTTTACCCAAACAAGATACATACAAATGTAAGGCATCACAATATTATGTACAGTTTTTTATTTTAGTACCATACGTAGAAGATTTATAATAAAACAAGATGACGTGAAAAAGAAATTCAACTTTGCGAAAAACTTTAGCAAAAAGTAGAGTGGCAGGAGCCAATTGGACAGAAACACCATTGAAAAACTCAGCAAGAAATTCTTTATATGTTATACCACGGAGGGAACTGGAACAAGAGTGTATGGACCCGGCACCAGACACTACGAAAGCTTAGGAGGTGTATTCAATTTAACAAGGAGAACAACTATCACGGCCAAGAGATTATCATCTTGTCAGATGGTGAAGCAGCCATCAGTGCACTGAGATTTCAAGTTATCCGTTCCAAGATGGTATGAGAACGCCTAGAAGAACTAAGTGATTTAAGTAAGACTAATAAAGTCACTCTCATGTGGGTACCCGGATATACCGGGATAGAGGGGAATTAAATAGTAGTCTCGCGAAGAAAGGGACTGAGATCCCATTTCTGGGTAACGCTGGAAGACCTAAAGATAGAAAAAAGCAGGAGATCCAATTATTGTACAGAGCTGCCAGGATTACGATAAGCGAAGATACTTATGGGGAACTACTACTAAAATTAACTCAGAGTTCTGACATTGGTCCTAACAGGGCAATGCCACCTGAAGTGACACCTCAAGAAATCCGGATTGGTAGAAAAATAATAGTGTAGATTCTGGGAGAAGGAGGACGAAACCTCTTTTCATATCCTTTCAGAGTGCAGCGTTCTAAAAAACCCTAGGATGAGGTTCTTGGGAATACACCAAATCGAAGAAGGGGAGCTATCCACCTTAAAGCCACCCAATATCCTAAGGTTCTGAAGGAAATAGGACTGAAGGACCTACTCTAGCCGATAAGGTAACACGACTGGGCAACAGTAGGGGGCACAATAGATCTACGAAGTCGCAGTGTATAGACCTCCAACTCTACGCACATACATACATGGTAGTTTCAAAATGTGTGATAAGTTCTAGAAATGGATCGCCTCATATTCGTTCTTTAAACTTATCTTTACTATAAAAATAATATGTAGCTATATTCGGCCGTTCGGTTATGAGAATATTCAGACATAATATAATTCAGTCAATTTATGTAATACAAATCTTCAATATAGTTTTCTGTTCTATATCAAACAAAAATCATAAAATCATATATTGTTATAAAATAAAAGCACTATATGTAATTGAATTCGCCCTTTTTGCTCTAACGACTCAATGAATTATGTAAACTGCTGTACTTAGTAAATGATATTGCCAAAGTTTTATCGCTAAGGTCGAAAACCAATTTAATCCATGTAGATTGAATTCATATTATATTTCAGGAAAATCTTTAAAGAATGTGTACCCATTAAACGTATAAAGTTTCACAGTTATTTTAAAATAGATTAATATATTTTACCTTTTTTTGTGAAATAAAAAAAATTTCATTTGTTCAATTTTCATAAAAGCTTATGGGTTGAGGTTCAGAGTTTCATTACATAATGTTCAGAATAAATTTCCCAAAAATATATAATAGAATTAAGGTCTAATCCTTTTCTGTGAAATAAACAAAAGCCTATTTAAATGTATGTATATGTAAAAAAAAGTTTTATTGTTTTAGATACAGGAGGTAAAACAAAATGAAGGATAATTTCTGTAAGAATTGCTACTGGACAAACTACGCAATAATAAAAAATAAAACGACCGATCATAAATACGACGAGAAAAACAAATCACAATTTAGTCAAAAGATTAAAGTTTTGATATCAGCTCAAATAAGCAATCTTGCTCTTAATGCTTAGACATATTTTCTTCTTCTTCTTCTTGTTAGTCCTCACTTACCCATTTTTAGACAAAGGCCTCCCCATTCTCTTCCAATCCTATCCCTTTTCTCCCATCCTTCTCCACCCCAGTTCTGTCGATTTTTTTTATATCGGCTCACTATCTGAGCAGCGATCTTCCCCTACTTTGCTTTACAGTTCATGGTCTTCAGAGAGTTATTCTTTTATTCCAACGGTTGTTTAGTTGTCTCATTGTATTTACACAGAATTTTCATTTCAATTAAATTAATGAACATGTCTTCAATGTTCTTAAGGTTATCTGAAATCAGAACTCTGTCATCGGCAAACCTCAAGTTATTAAGATATTCACCGTTACTCCTCCTTTTCTTCTTAAAAATGTCCTCTATTACCGGTGAAAAAAGTTTTGGACCGATGGTATCGTTCTGTCTTATACCTCTTTAAATTCTGATTCGATTTGTTTTCATATATGTTGGGAAATATATCTAGATTCAATTCGACAATTTAGAAGAGCTCTGCCAATTGCCCAATGTTACACTGTATCGAACGCCTTCTCAAAATCAAAAAATATTAAAGATAGGGGTGGATTATACTCACTTCACTTTTCCATTAAAGACCTGATAGTCGTCAATAGATGATCACAAGTTGAGTACTCCTTCAAGAAGCCTGTCTGCTCTACTGGCTGGTAGTAGCCTAGTTTCTGGACAATTCTGGTTATTAGTATTTTGAATGGTAATTTATTTAAATGAAATAAAAGAGTTATCGATCTATAGTTTTTTAGTAGTCTTCTCTTCCCTTTATTAAATAGCAGAATTAACTTTGCCATATCCCAGTCTGTTGGCATTGCGGCATATACTTATTAATAGCATTATGAGGGATGTGGTAAGCTGTTTTCCCCTTTTTCAATAGCTCATTTATGATGTGGTCTGTAGCCGGAGTTCTTCCATTTCTACTGTTGTCGAATGTGTTCTCCGAATTTACTTTGATAATTTTACGTTTAAATTTTTGTCTCGTTTCCGATGTTGGGTTGTATTTAGATGTACATAGTTTTGTAGTATAAATTATTTCTTTTCTATCTTTTATCTCCCTTTTCTCTTTCTCTAAATACGTTCCTTGTAGTCGACTATTACCATTTCTTAGACTATTTAGTCCTCTATTTTTCTTGATAAATTATATAATTCTTGTTTCTGTTAGTATATTGTTATCTTTTTTTAATTTATTTTATATTAGTTTGTCTATCACTTTTTAGTTTATTTATATAATGTACCTCGTTTGTTTTCTCTGAACATCTCATTTTTCCATTCAAACATGTTTCTTGCGTCGGTTGTAATCCAATCGTAGATTTTTCCTTCTTGGCAACTTTTTCGCCTACCACTGTTATTGTTGTTGTGACGGCATTTTTGATCTCATCCATATCCATGTTTTCCAGTATGCTTTTCTGTAGTAAATTTTCGAAAATTATTTGTTAATATTCATTTCTTTTTCTAAACTGGTGGTGTCTATTTGCACTCTTTTTCTTTATCATTTTGGTTCTCTCCATCCTTTTAATCATTTGGACATGACCTATGACGACTCTATGATCATTCCAGTTGAGAATTTGTTAATTACGGACACATTATTTGTTTTGTACTTATGTAAGGAAATAAGGTAGTCAATTTAGTTTTTACTTTCCCATTTGGAGACATTTAAGTCTATTTACTTTTCGGTTCTTTATAGAAGAACATATTCATGGTATACAGATTATTGAAGGCCTATTTTTCTTCACTATAGTGTATTTACATTTGTCTTTCTTTATTGTATCTGTTAATTGGTCGTAGAACATCACACCTTCCTCGCCTTCATGGTCCATTGTAGCAACATATACCTAAACAATTTTTAGTTTCTGTTCTTGTTAGGTATGCTACTCTATTTCATATGCCCACGTACTTTTTCCCAGAATGAAACCAATTCCTCCCTGTATTGTGATATTATCTCCCTGTAAATACATTGTAATTCCATTCAATTAGACATATGCGAATCAACTTATGCCGTATATCCATTAATATCGGAATCCTCAAATAACTTCACAGGATCGAGTTTTCATAAAAAACTTTAAATACAGCAGTTGTAGGATTTTCCCTGGACTTGGTTACCTTCACATTGATCTTGGCAGTGACTTTGAAGGTTATCATTTTAGTCAAGTTGATTTTTTTTTTAGTGGAAAACCGTATTTTTTATTACAGAAATGAAAACTGCGGAAAATTTTACTATCAGCAATATAATATACATGCGGACTTTTGTTTCATCATGTCATTTGAAGATCAAATGACTACTGTCGGTCTTAGAAAATAGAAAATTAGACATATACTAACTAACTTATGCCGGATGTCCATTAATATCGGAATCCCCAAATAACTTCACGGCGTCGATCTTTCATGAAAAACTTTGACTACAGAAGTTGTAGGATTTTTCTTGGTTATGTCTTGGTTACCTTTACTATGACCTTGAAAGTGACCTTGAAGGGCATTTTAGAGTCAAATTGTTTTCTTTTAGTGGGAAGCCGTATTTTTTTATTACAGAAATGAAAAGTACGGAAAATTATATATACATGTAGGCTTTTGTTTTATCTAGAGGTCATTTGAAGATCAAATAACTACTATCGGTCTTAGAAAACGAAAAATGCTTAACACCTCAGACAACAAAGCGTTTCAGAAAAAACCTAAAATATAGAAGTTGTAGAATTTTTCCCTTGGGTGAATTGGGTGAATTGGTCCATGGTATTGAACTTCAGAATTATTTCAAGGTTTAGCTGGTTTTTTCATTTGAAAACCTCTATTTTCTATTATAGAAAAGAAAACCACGGAAAATATTATGTTCAGTAATATAATGCTCATATCTAATTATAACTATGAAACCAAAGGATCTAGTTGGATAAAATGGCCGAATCTTCTTTAGGCTCCTCGTCACCGGACTACCTTTGAGAGTATAATGAAAAAATGTTCTAGCTAAAATTTTAGTCCCTAACTTACACAACTTCTCTAGCCATAATATTGAGTTAAAACTGCAATTTCAAACATCTTGGCTTCTAAGATACCTAAAGAGCAAGTTTGGCAGCAAAAAAATCATCTGTTTTTTACTTAGAAAAAAATTATTATGAACATTTTCTGGCGGGAAATTTGATTTTTTTTTTAGAAATTGTCAATGTTCAAAAATCGTTTAAAAAATAAAAATACACCTCAAGATGGAAAAAAATTGTGAAATATATTTTGTGTCAATATATCTTCCTATTTATTTTTAAATTTTTCGTAGTGTAAAAAAATTAAAAACCATTTTTGACGATTTTTTCCTTTTTTTTTTTGTATTATAACCATCAATTTCTGACCAGAGAAGAGATAGTATGCGTTTCAAGCCCGCATGCCTCTCAGAATTTTTCTGTAATTTTTTTAACAAGTGAAACCAAAAAAGACCTTTCTGCATTTTTTTACATTTTTCGGCAACTAATTAATGAAAAAATTCAAATAGACCTTTTTTTTTATATATTATTAAGTACAGGGTTACACTGAACAAGAGGGAATGTATTATTATTTTCAAATATATTAAAAAAGAATAGAGAACTTTGGCCAAAATTTACAGATTCTAGTTATCGAGCTATTCACATTACTAAAGAAAAGGACATATTTTGTTGTGTATTTCAGTGAATATTTTGAATTATTGGCCAAGCGCTTTTGGTCTTACTTAGACCATCCTTAGGTCTCAGACCCTAGAAACAAAAGAATATGATCAGTAAGTAAGCTTTCTCAGTACTGATCAACCACTTTCACTCGTTAAAGGGCACACCTCAACCTTGCTATTTGGAGAACAGTCCTCAACGCCAGCGCAGCCTTTATACAGAACAAATCATGTATACAGTTAAGTCGTCGATTCCAAATTAAAATTAAAACTGTTAGAACAATTAATACTATTATATACAATCAACTTTTACATTAACAACTTAAAAAATAAAAGTGAGGTTATGCCACATACAGTCATAGCACAATAAAGCATTAGAAATAGTCTAAAAACCAAAGTATATGCAAGTATGTGTGAGCTTGAGTAAAAATTCTCTGTATTATTTCTTTAATTTCTTGTTCATTACATTTCATATTACTATTCATTTCATGTGTTGACGTCGGAGATTCTTCTCCAAGTGGCAAGGTTGAGGTGTGCTCTTTGACCAGTAAATGTGTTTGATGAGTACTGAGAAAGATTACGTACTGACCATATTCTCTATTTTCTAGGGCCTGAGTTCTGAGGATGGTCTAATTAACACCGAAAGCACTTGGCCGATAATTCAAAATACACTCTGAAATACACAACATTATCTCACCTTTTCTTGATTTCTTCGGTGTACAACCTGTTCATAACTTATTTATTCACATTACTAGGATTCAAATTGTCTGTGGTTTTCATTGATCCAATAAATAACTAGGTGTTCATTTTAAGCAAAACCAGCTTTACCTTGAAATGATTCTGAATATCAATATCATGGGCAAATTTAAGGTCACTAGTAGATAACGAGGGAAAAATTATAAAACTTTCATATTTAAAATTTTTCCTAAACCCTTTAGTTTCTAAGTTATTAACCCATTTTCATTTTTTTTGGCCTGCAATGGTTATTGAATCTTCAAACAATCTCTAGATAAGATTGCTGAATTTAAAATTTTCCGTAGTTTTCATAATGGTTGTCATTAAAAAAATCAACTTGACCATGAAACAACCTTCAGGGACACCCTTAAGATCGACGTAAAGGTCAGCAAGAAATAACAATGAATAAATATTATAACTTTTCTATTTAAGTTTTTGATGAAAACTCGACCCTACAAAGTTATTTGGGGTTCCAATATTTATTGGACACCCGATATATTCAAGAGTATTGTAAAATAATAAAAAATTAAAAATATAAACCAAAGTGCAAAATACCGGGCCACTTCAGTTAAGTTCCAACAATTTTTTTTACTTCCTACAAAATAAAGCTACTTTTTTTAAATTTAGAATAATTTAAAATGTTGAGTTCCACTTTGTTTGATCAAGACAAATATTTTAACCCTTTTACACGGGAGTTTGTTTTTGGTATTTATGGAGTTCATATCGCAGCCGACAATCCTCTTTTAATTAGCGTGATTAAGCGTGTGATTTGTAAATATAGGAAGGAAATTCTTGTTCAAGTAGATTGAGTAAATCTAAGGGAGTAAGTTTTTTCTTCAGGAAGAGCATGAAAGACTATATTTTGAGAGTTAGTGCGGAAGTGTAACTAAAAAAAGGTTTTGTAAACAATCTCTACCAGGGATGGGTAATTTTGCAACGACAGATATGTCATTATAATTTATATTTTTAAAATTTTTAATTTTATTATTAAAAGTTTTATTTGTTGTACTTCAGAGAGATATGTTTGATTACCGAGAATCACATGAATGCATCCTTATATCCGGAGAAGGTGTACAAATCTGTGAGGGTCATCGGAAAAGAAGGTATAAGCTCGGCATGGGGGAGGATCTAGCGTACAGAGTCCAGAATAAAAGTTAAAAACGGAGCAACGTTTTTACTAGAAATTAAAAATTATACGTTTTTAGCAACTATAAGTGTTTAAAGTAAGCTTTATAATAAGTTATCTAAATGGAAATATGGAAGAAATGTAACATTCCACTTGTACTTTTTTAATATATTTGATCCCAAGAGAAGCAAAAATGCAAATAATAACTAAAACGCCAAGAAAATTTTAAAAAAATATTGATAGAGAAGTTAAAGAACTATAAGCTGTTACATATTAAAATGATGACAGAAAAATAATATTAATAATAATAAAAATAAAGGTCGGCTGCCACCAGAAACCAGCTGGAACAAATACTTAAAATTGTAGAGGAGTTTTCCGATGATATCGGAATGCAATTTGGATTTGACAAGAGCCGTATTTTGAACATCGTTAAAGGTAAGATACAGCAAGGAGCATTTGAAATGCAGAATAGTGAAACTGTAGCTGCAATGGAAGCAGAACAAACATATAAATACATAAGTATGAAACAGGCTAAAAGAATTGGCCATCGCACTATGAAAGTCGAATTGACAACATAATTTGTCAGGAGGTTAAGGCGGGTATTACGAACTAACCTGAATGGTAGAAATTTGTTTAAGGCGCTCAACGCGTACGCTTGGTCTGTACTTAGCTACTCTTTTGGAATTGTAAAATAGAGCAGGACGGATATCCAAAACCTGCAAAGAAAATAGGAACACTCCTAACAAAAGCATCAAAATACCATCTTCAGAGTGCTACTGAACGTACAATTCTTCCAAGTCATTAAGGAGGAAGAGGATTGTGAATATTGGTAAGCAGCTCGACCAACAAATAATAAAGTTACGTTCATGTTTCCACAGGTTAGCGGACTCTTCCATACGTTATCGAGCAATATACGAGGCAGATAATTCAACACCGCTACAGCTGAGGGAACAGGATATTGCCTCTCACCACCAAGAAGAAGAAGTTACAAACCTGGCTACTGAAACTACTTTATGAACCGCATCCAACTGAGGTCAGTCAAGAAAATGTCGACAACTCAGCGTCGAACTACACTAGAAAATGACCAATGTCTGGCTGGCGAACATCAGAGATAATTCAACACATAACTGGAGGATACCGGGCGTTTACCGCAACCGGCTTGCTCATAATATACCAGACACTGTACTAAGAAAAAAAATTTTTAGGAAAAATACACTAATCGACATTGCTGTACCTAATAACAACAACTTAAGGCCAAAAGGTAACGAGAATATCGCCAAATACAGAGATCTGGAGGTGCAAATCCTAAGGCAATGGGCAATGAACAGCGTCCAACGATTCCCATAATTTTATCAACATCGGAGTGATATCAAAGAACCTCCAGCACATCAAAGGACTGGGCCTTAGTGAGCATCTGTGCAAGCTGATTATGAAAGCACTTCTTTTTGCAACCGCGCAAACCGTCCGAAAGTTCGTAGGAAATACAACAGACCACGTCACCTAGTTCCCGCACAGAGCCCTATACTTTTGGTATCTTTTTATACCTGATATGAGTCAATATTCCCTGGAGGGAGTGCGAAGCCGATTGGCTTGAAATCAAAAATTAAGACCATGTGTATTCAGGAAGATCGAAGAAACTTTTTCTCTAGAATGATCAATGCCGATATGGATGTCGGACATCAGGAACAATCCAGCATATAACAGGAGGTGGTCAAGCATTCCCCGCTTTAAGGTACAAGTAGAGACATTATTCAGCCACGAAGTTTATCCATCAAGAGTTGACAGAGGAATACAAACTGTTGCAGATAGGAAAAGTACCACACCAGAATCTATACTTGAGAAGAACGATTTCAAGCTTTACTGAAATTAAATGATTCTTACAGATCATACAGTTAGATTTAACAGATCGGATCTAATTTTAGTAGACAAAATATCGAAGTTGAACTAGATGTATTTCTAGTTCTACCACCTAATATATATATATATATATATATATATATATGATATTGATTAAGTATAATTTAAGCTTTTCAAAAATATATAATAATATTTGAAACTTTTTTCCAATTTTATTTGGATAGTTTAATGTCTTAACTTATTTAAAACATTTACAATCTGGTAACTAAAACTACTCATTTTCCAAGTATTCCCCTTCACTTCTGTTAATTCAGTTATTTCTGTCTTTGGGAATATCTAGAAATAATATTATTGTTTTTCTAGACAAAGTGACATCTTAGGAAAGGATTTACGACGTTCTAAAAGAAATATAGATAAATGTTTCGAAATTTGTAATGTCTTCTCTAAAAATGTTTCTTCCTTGAATATCGGGTTATTACAACTTAATTTTATGTTTCCCTTTTCTCTGAGATGGATATTGATTTCTAATGCGAGATCATTTTTCTTTACTTCGAAAAAGAAAAGTTACTGTTTCTCATAAGAAATTTTGTATATTTTCTTCTTTAGTCATTTAGCGGGAAAAGAGACATTACTCAGTGTGGCAAACTTGCTTTTATAAATACGTAGGTGGTTCAAATATAAATCAGAATTTAAAAACATTTTTTGCTTTTAAGATGCTTATACACTGTTTTTCTACTATAATAAGTTTATTCCTGTGTTAGTGAAGCTTCTTTATTCTAGAATTGAATTATTTAATATATTCTTGCGTCCTGGTACTATTCCGGTAGAATTTATTTCTCGACATTCATTAAGGGGGCCACATAGTATAATGGCACTAAATCGGGAATACATGGAGTTTTCGGTAATATACCTGATGTTTCGTAACACTTCCGTGGTTAAAGCGACCTTTCATTGATCGAATAATATAGCAGGACAGGATTGAAAATACCTTACACTGCAGCCGTAGCCCTTTTTAGCAACATGTTCACTAGTTTGTTTTCTAGGTATACACTTTCTTGAGTGATCGATCATTTAATGATATGTTTGGCATCCATGAATAGCAACCTTATTAATGTCAAATATTGGTTCCAGTTCAATAATTGTGATCTTGGGACGGAGGCAAAAAGATGGCATGTCATTTATAAAATGTTATACTCGAATCCATGAAAGTTTTCTCAAGGACGCGTTATCTAGACTATCTGTTGTTAAAGCGTTTTGGCAATATAACATTGTGTTAAGAGTTGTACTGTCTAGTTGTATATTTTTTTAGCACTATCACTAGGTCAGCCGTATCTAAAAGATATTTGCCAGTGTATAATCTACAAATTCATTAGCTAATAGAATGATTGTCTGAGGAAACTTGGTTGCGAAACACATTGAAATCCCAACCATATAGGAAACAATACTCGATTTCCAACCCACTTCGTCAGGAGGACTACCTGTGAGTCTTAATTTTATATCTTTTATCATTGGCTTATCTAAATCTTTTCTGTGGAATTTTGACTCCACCCATTAGTCTGTTACAAGTTTAAGGAGCTCGAACATTCTTTCTATTTTATCGTGTTTTAGTAGAAGACAACTTATCTTGTAATACATTTAGCAACGTATATCCTGAAGTAACAGGTTTTATCTTAATTACCTAAACATACCTTTATTTTCATCTTTAGGTATATATCTGATATAACTAGAAAATGGCAGACCGAAATTTATTTTAAACTTACTATTGTTCTTTGTATTCGGCTAACGTTTAACAAACTTTCTTATCTTATTTAATTACATTGTAACTTTTAGTATCTGAATATATTTATTAATTTTAAAAGGTGAAATAGTCACATACTTTTAATAATAGATTGTTTCTAAACTGTGTTGTTAAACTTTGTGTAAATCGAAAGAAAACTTATTTATGTTTTTATATAATGCAAGGTTAGTGCAAAAGGAGTCTTGTTTTTGTTGATGACTTTTAAAATGATATAAATCTTTTTATACAGTTTATGTTATAAATTTTGCACTATTTGTTGATAAACTTAACTTGCATTTTTTTAATTATTGTATATTAATTATTAATAAATCGTTTATTATCCTTTTTGACTTTTATTTTGCATCCCAAACTGTTTTTTCCCTACCTAAAACTTCTAAAATTGAAACCCCGACTGAGCTTTATCATCAATAATTTGAATGCAAAAAGTGACAATAAAATCAGCCTGTTTCGTAGACCTCGTATTTGAAACCAAAATGTTTGCTAATTGAAAGTTTATATTAAGATAATGTTTTAACAAAAGTTACAAGATAAGCATTTGTTTCAATTTCTAGAAGTCAATTATCAAAACTGACGAAATTGAGTAGGATTATGTGTTTCAGTTGAATAAAAGTTTTGACATTAAAAATCTAATATCTCCATAACAAGAGAAGATAAACAAGTTTTTCTTATCTCATTTTTAAGCTTAGATCACATAAAATCCAGAAAAAAAAACATGAGTGACAAAAAAATTGTTGAATTCACCTCTTAGACAGGGTAAAACTACCCCATGCAGGAAAAATGGGAATAAATTATAAAATATCTGAAAATAATTGTGTTTATGAGTCATAATTTAAATCATACAGTCAAGAGAGCCAAAAAATATAAAAATAAAAAAAATTATGCATGATGTAGATTACGAGAAATATGAAAGAGATATGTGCATCAGTACCAATACAAATACACCTTATAAAGAGAGCAAACTACCTCCAAACTACCCTCAATTCCGAAAAATAGTAATAAATTATACAGTATAGGTAAATATGAAGATTTTGAAAAAAGAAAAGTTTTTTTGGATCAATAGGAGCCGAGTAAGAAACAAATATAATGTCATTTAATATATAAAGAGTTATGTTTTCAAAATCCATGATCAGATTTTACCAAGTATGCGTAGAGAATAGATGTATATGGAGAAGTGGAAGAAGACGTGCAAAAAAGATTGATTACGATAGTGGTGCCCTTAGACAAAAATAATTTTAATATTACTTTATTCAAAAAAATCGTGTTTTTAACAAGATAGGTGTACAATAGATTTTCGTTGTAACTAAAATATTAAATTTTTAACCGGTTTAGTGGTACGGTTTTATTCAATGTTCGTGTCAAAATTGGCAGCCTTGAATAATGCACGGAATTTGGTGTATAGAGGTTTTTGAGCCGCTCAATAGATTTCCGTAGTTATTCTAATGATTTCACATCTCCAAAGGGTAAAAAATAGGGGTTGAAAATCATTTACTTCAATTTTTACCACTTTTCCAAATTTTGTACACCTCTCATTCGGTGGCGGTGAAATTTCCAGTTTTTTCAGTTTTTTATCAACCTTTTTAAAATTTTATTTACAAGAATTCTTTTACATATATGATACAATAGTCAACCTGTTAATACAATTAGTGAAAGAAGAATGATTTCTTGATGTTCTTGAAGTTGAGATCAACTTCCTGTCAATATTTAATACTCAGCTTTCCACCAAATTGTCTTATTAAAGGAGCATCGAAAATAATAATATTTTAAAACATTTTTGATGACAATGAAGAAGTAAAAAGTTTACCGGAAACAAAAAAAAATGGAAAATTATACAAATAGCTTACATTATTGAAAATTTGCTACATAATTAAAAATTTACATTTTTCACATTTTAATAGGAAAAGTTTGATTAATTATTTACTAGGTATAATAGATTAAAATTGAAATTAAGCTTGTCCACAAATCCCAAATTTTATAAATACTCCAAATAACACATTACATATAGCTTATTCGTCAAAACTAATTGCACCAATATTCCTAATTCTTCGAGCTACCCAAAAAAAAACACCGAAATTAGTTCATTCGTTGCTGAAATGCAGTGATATTTTCCGACTGTCACTTATTTGAAGCTGCAAGTTCAGTTTTCTCAAGAGCGCCAAAGCTCGGCCGCGGGTTCCCCCACCACCTTAGTCGGTCAGTCGCTTTTCGGAAGCTTTATTTTCCATATGATTTTTAGTAAGAAAAAGACGCACTTTGTCAAATCTGATGAATTTTGAAAATATAAATCACTAGGTATCAAACTCCGTTGGATTTGTTTCTTAATTGTTATAAACAAAAACACTGCGATTTTTTGAAAAAAAATCCTAACTCGGCTCCTATTGGTTCAAAAAAGTTTTTCTTATTTTCAAAATCTCCGCCTTGAGCTCAGCTATTTGAATTTTTAAAGTATAAATATATAATATTTAAGGAGGAGGCTCAAACTCGTATTTCTTTATTAAATAAAAACACTTCCTTTTTTAGAGCGATATTTAAAAAGTTAGAAATTAATTTTGTCATTTGTCCCTAATAAGACATGAAAATCAAGGCCTTTAAGGAGAGATTGAACTATTGTAGAGGTCAAAATATTCACTCAATAAAAACTTATAGCAATCAACGTTTTGCGTCTTTGGATAAACAATTAGCAATATCTCAGCAACAAATTATCCGACTTACTATTATAAAGTATCATTGTTCAGGTTAATTCAGATTAGACGGCAAGCTTCTTTTTAAAAGCAAAATAGTGCAAAAAAAGTTAATTTTACAATAAATAATTGATATGGAAAAAATGGTCTATTTTGAGGGGTTTTTGGCTAAAAATGGTACAATAACTCAAATTGTAGGTTTTTAATATCTTTACAGCTTTTTTTTTGTAAAATATTTCCTTGGATTGTAGATTCAAAAAACCTTTTTTAGCCAACTTTAACCCCCCCCCCCCCTCTTAGCCCCAACCAATTTTTTGCTGTTATATTTTATTTAGGGATTATTCTTACATTGCCACCAACACTCCTAGGTAGGTCTCATTCGTTTCGGAATTTACGTCACTATATTCATCTATGACTTAGACTATTACCTTATTATAAACGTTTAATTAACACATATTTTGGTATCAAATACAACGTCCACAGATTTTTAATTATTTTTTCTGTCACCCTTTAAATATAATGTCCTTCATATAATTCTAAACTTTATTGTGTTAGAAATAAAGTTGGAATTAAAAGCAATAAATTTGTTATCCAAATTGTAATTGGAGATAATAAATTATTTATCGTTTTTAATGAATTAATAAATTCATTACATGATAAAATAATCATCTGTTATTTTTTTCCATAGCCTATAAATGTCTTAATGGTCGAAAATAAAGTAAAAATTTCCTTTTTTCAAATATCCTCCATCAAACTGCTCGTTTCTCTCTACCAATAAGGTAATTTTGTCATTACTCTATTTAGGCTCCTCTTAGGACTTATAAACGTTATAAAATATGTAATATAAAACGAAAGTCCTCGCATAATATCTTGGTTATACAAAAAAGTTTTGGACCTTTTCGTGTAATAAAAACCGAATGTCTTTCAGCGGACTCGGGCACAAATAAAACGTCCAAATACGAGTACATCAGCTAAAAAAGCCACTTGTAGAGCACGGCGGAGAAAATCGACGACCCTTCTCATTCATATTTAAACAACTCTAAGAGAAGGGTGAAAATAAAGGAAAAATTTATCGAAATCATTGTTTCCTTACTCTCGATGAAAAATTAGATGATTAATTTTAACATGGAATTTTATTTTTTAACCGGAGAGAACTTATAACGTTGCTGATTTTTTTTTCACTTTGAAACTTGAAAACTTTGAATAATGCCTTAACGAGCTTTGTAGAATATTAAAATTTTCTCAATAACTGTGTAGGATACAGTACACGAAGAAAGGAGACACAATGAAAAATCGATAAGCAATATGTCATCTGATAACGAAAAATACATCTAGTTAGGGGGACAAGTACAACATTTTTTTGTGAGTATAAAAGTTTAAGGAGAACTGTCATCAATATATAGAAAAATACAAGGTCTCATGTCGTGCCCGTCTGCCATTATCCAAAATTTTTGAGATAAATCGGTTTTTATGCGAAAAACTCAAAACCTACACGCTTAACCCAAAGAGATAAAAATAAATACGCAGGGTGTGTTGATATGGAGAAGCGCTGCTTAGCTCTTCGAAGGCAAGAAGATATTATGCTGAAAGGTTTTCAGATCAGTTATTGTCAAATCCAGAAACCTTTGAAAGGGCTGATCGGGGCTCAATTAATTTACGTTATTAAAATGCAAAAGTAGTGAAAACGTTTAAATGTTATTTTGCCAAATGTTCAATATGGGCTCCACGTACTTCAATACATTTCCTTATTCTTCGAATATTTCCTCGCTGCACTGCAAATAATATTCCAGGATCAATACGGACTTCGTTAGAATACTGTGCTACTCTCGCTAGTAGTTCTCTAGTATTTACTGGTGATGAATAAACTAGTTCTTTTAGCTGTTCCCAGAAGTAAAAGTCTAAGAGATTTAGGTCTGGAGACTTTGATGGCCAGAAAACACGCCCACCTCAATCTATCCTTCAAGGGCAAAAACATTGTTAAGTGTTGACATACTATATGGTTAAAATTAGATGAAAAACCATCATGCATGTACCACATTTGCATTCTTCTATGAAGAGGTACGTCTCCCAATAAATTATTTAAATTTTTCTGTAAAAATTGTATATAAATCTCACCATTGCATCTTCCTTCCAAAACAATGAGGTTATTTTCATTAATGCCAGCTCACATATTTACAATAAAGCTTTGTTGGTGATTATTTTGAATTATAGTGTGCGGGTCTTCATCAGCCCAAAAATTTAAATTGTCTGAGTTTATCACTTCATCGGTAAACAAAATAAGGTTAGAAAAATTTAGATTTAAATTATATTACTGTCTAAACCAGCTGGAGTATTGAGGTCTTGAGGGGAAATCATCCGGAGACAGCATCTTCTTTTTCAACGTGGTACGGGTGAAATAATTGTTCTGTTAGAGTTTCATGTAAAATCCATTTTGTAACATAGTTGTGTCGCGAGCTTTATTATGCTGTTTGAAGGGTTGTCAGCAATATCTGTTCCTCTACGTGAGGACTTCGTGCTCTCCTGGGAGGACCCTCACTGCCACCTCGCCGCAAAAATGACCCTGAATAAAACGTATAAAAAATTAATTCGCTATAATAATTATTTTCTAATCCTCTTTTACCTGTTTTTTTTAGGCTTCAATCAACCCTATGAAAAATTTTTGGACTTGGAAATGTTTAGGCTGGAAATCTTTCAGCATAAAGTCTTCTTGCCTTCGAAGAACAGCACTTCAGCATAAATTAAATGGATATCAGCATACTCTGCGTTAGAATATTCTTCCATATTTTAAAATTATTTTTACTTCAAGGCGGTTTTGACAAGTTTCGTCAATAGTAATTCATTATGTAGGTATTACCAATAACTATCTAATTTTTACCTGTTTGTATTTAGCATTAGTAACTTTTAAGTTTTTCACATAAAAACTAATTTATCTGGAGAACCGCCATTTTTATAAATTAAGAGTATCGTTTTTGAAGAGGAATGAACAAAGTATATAAAAAAATAGTTTTGGGCAATGTAAAATGAAACCTGTCAAAAATTAGGCCCAATGAATGTGGATACAAGTCCGTTCCTGACTTCTCTGATGATGTAAAATATCTATTATAGTATGGTTTAATGAGTCTTTATGGTATCTAAAAAATATTAAAATTTCATTAAATTATACAAGTCGGTTCAAAACTTAGAGCCGATAAGGTAAATCGCTGGGTACCCCTTTACGGTTCCGTATATTCGTTAAGGGGCCCTTTAAAAAATTTTCAAAGTTGGGTTATTTTGATCTCCCTTGTGTGCTTTCGAGGATTTACTTTGCTACTACTACATATACATATATATATATATATATATATATATATATATATATATATATATATATATATATATTGCATAGTTGAAACCTTTACTTAAAACAGTTTTTTCTGTTTCAGTCAGTTGGTGTTTGAATATATTGTACACTGTTCTGTTGTTGTTGGTTGTCGCTTGTTTGTTCTCTTGTTTGTAGTGGTGTTTCATTATATTATCAAATTTCTTTAAATGCGTTTCTGTTTTTGTGTGTTTTTTTTTAGTATCTGTTCGCCAATGGCAGAGAGTTTCTAAGCGGTTCCATAGGACGGGATGCATTAAGTTACTCAGAGACAAGTGAAGTTGGTAGAGTGCCTGATCCGTTATGCTTAGTTGTATCCTTTTCTGTCGTATTTCTTCTCTAAGTAGAGCATTTCGAGATTTTTCCAATATTGAAACTGTTCTCCTTGTTATGGTGTGGTAATTTATCCTTGTAAAAGCTGGCTGCACGTGTTGTGTGAATCATATGTTCCCATCCGTGAAATACTACGCAACAACATTATACACCTCTACGGGGAGGATATGTTCAAACAAATCAAAGGATATGAAAAACTGAGAGAGAAAGTCTGCATACCATCTCACCTTCCTAATAAGATGCAGAGACAATAGAACTGAATGTCAAATAGAAACTAATACCACGGGAAAAATCCAGCAGGTCTCCTAGACTATACGAACTTCCAAATATCCACAAGCCAAATGTTCCTCTAAGACCCATCGTTAGCACCTACAACTCTGCCACTCAAAAACTAGAAAAATACCTTGCTGGCTTCATGCAACCACGTGTTGAGAATGCCGCCTCTTACGTCAAAAACTCAGAGCACTTCTTAACTATTCTACACTCCGTAAAAATTGACAAGGACGACGTCATTGCAAGTTTCGACGTAAAATTCCTGTATCCAATGGGTGAAGCACTGGATCAGATTGCCCAAAGAGAGGATTTCCCAACTTATATCATGGATCTCACCAGACACTGTCTTAAAAATGCATATTTTCTGTTTGATGCTCAGATATACAGGCAGAGAGATGGCGCTGCCATGGGCTCTTCACTATCTCCAGCCGTGGCAAATCTTTTCATGACCTATTTCGAAACGAAAGCTCTTGAAAAATTCCACCTCAAACCCAAACTCTGGTGTCGTCGATGACGTATTTGTAATATGGCCTCATGACGAACAACAGCACAAATGCTTCCATGAGTTTCTTAATTCTATTCACACAAAGATATAGTTTCCTCTGGAACTTGAGAAAAATAATCAGCTTCCGTTTCTACACGTCCTCATAACCAAAACAATGGATGGTGATCCACGACACACAGTATATCGAAAACCAACACACACTGATAGATACCTGAATGCTGATTCTCACCACCACCCCTCACAAATACAAGCCGTAGCCAATACCCTAATATCAAGATCCCTTCGCCTAACTGAAAACCAAGGAAAAGAAAAGGAACTCTCACACATAAAAAGGGCCCTCCAACAAAACAGCTACAATACACCAACAATAAATAAAGCAGAAAAATTACAACAAAAACGAACGCAAGGAGCAAGGTCACCTGCCGAGGATAGACAAATTACCGTACTTCCTTACATAAAAGGCACACCAGACAGAATCGGCAGATTACTCCGGAAACACAACATACATACAGCCTACAAACCATATAAAACCATAGACTCTTCTTTAAGAAATCCAAAAGACAAAATTAATCTGGAAAATCAAGGCGTATATAAAATCGCATGTGACACCTGCAATAAAACATACATAGGCCAGACCAACACAAGAATATCAGCTAGACTAGAACACAAACTCAGTATAAGAAACAAGCAGACATCATCGGCGTTTTTTCAACACCAGCATGAGACAGGACACAAAATTTATTGTGACACCGGCCAGCAAATCGCTAATATAGAACACTACAAGGCAAGATTGATCCGTGAATCCATCGAAATTGAAAAGAACGGTAATCTTAATAAGAGAGACGATGCACTCAATCTCCCTTCTACTTGGAAAACTCTCTTTAAGCGGGACCATTTTACCGACACGAAGGCCACGCTTAACCTGACACCAACGGTGGCGCTCGAGAGGGAGGCGGAGCCAACGCCAACTCTACTATCTGCGACCGCGTTTAAAGCACGCTGCACGTTGAATTTCTTTCAGTTGATCTACAACCATTAAGCACAGAAGATGCCAAATGAGATTTTGGCGAAACGTCCGCAAACTTCCACACCAAACGAAAGAACGGATGTATTCCCGGATTAACACTGAATCACATCCGTGAAACATATATATATATATATATATATATATATATATATATATATATATATATATATATATATATATATATTAGCTAAAACTACCCTTATGCCAAAACAATAAAGTTTGTTGATGAATATATTGAACCATTAATATTATTTTAAGAATTAATGAAATTACTTGTGTTGAGCAGAACTGAACACCATCCATTTCTATTACGTTTTATCGTGTATTGTGGACATTGATGATGAGAAGTTCGACTCGAAAGTAGGCGGTATTACCACCACCCCACGAGAATGTATTCTGCAGTGTTACGATTTTATTTTCATTTCATTAAATACAATTTTTTGTAGAATTGATAAAAACATTATTACTGCATGTAATAAAATAGTTGCAAATAAATGATGTCTTATAGAAAACAGCATGTTTTCTTTCGAAAAGCTGTAATGCTTCAGTAAAATTTGACATAAAGATACAGACGTCGTTCTATCCCAGAAATTTTATCGAAATACAAAATTCATAATTTAAAAGAATTTTTGTCAGATAAGTAAATAAAGAATGGTTTCAAGTTTTAATCAATTAAAAATCTTGTTTAAAAGTTAACTGAATAGCAAAAATACGAAAGTGTGATTTATATAATAAAATTTAAACTAAAAAAAAATATAAAAATCCTCTCAAAGTTAGGAAACATTTTACTGTTACTTTTTATTTCCTTTTCACTAAAATTTTACCAGTTGTAACTTTGTAAACATTCAATCGATATTAAAAGCTTTCTGGTGTCGTGAAGGTTTGTTGGGCTTCAGACTTTGTATAATTAAAGGAGAACCAGAGACTAAAAAAATTAAAATTATCATGAACTTTCTTTAGAAACGATATATTTTTTTATGTAGATAGTGTTTTTTTTCAAATAATTCGACAAGAAATATTGTTTTAATTTTTAATTTTAAGTTTTTCAAAAAACTGCGCGGTACCCAAATCTGACCATTACCATTTTTAGGGTTCCTTAGCCAGCTAGGAACCATTATAGTTTCGTCACGTAGGCCGCTATTACCTGAAAAGTTACAAAAAATAGAAGCGGGCGTCTCAAAATGAACTACCGCCATCGGTTTCTTGGAAAAAAGACCATGAAAAATTTTTAAAATTCAGCAGTTCACTACTGATGGGAGCAATTTGGCTAAAATATTTTCAAGAGAGTGGCCCTTCTGGTTATACCGAAAGCTAATGCCTTCTTGCTTACTGTAAACGAAACACATTATATATAAATTTCACTCTCTATTTGTTGTCTGTACTTCCGGTCTATTAGCAGCCCTACTCCTGAACGTGCCTTTTGCTCTCGGGGTACTCCACTGTATATCAAGATATATCTGTCTATTTCACATTTGCCCTTCCCTTTTTTCTTTGTTTCACTGACAGAGCATATTTCTAAATTATTTGCTTTTAGCTCTTCTACCATTTCCTGGTTCTTTGCGCTCCAGGACATGATGTTCCAGGTGGCGATTCTGAGCTTATTTTGTTTTTTCCAAATCTTAGTCCGTTTTCTTGCCGTTGTCGTCGTCATTCCTTCAATCAGATTCCGAGGCTGACTTGCGGTTCTGTGAGCCGTACTGGGTTTTTTGGGCAGCAGTCGGTATTAGACTATATTATCACTAACAGAGAAGTCTCCTCTCAAACAATACTAAACGTAAGAACTTTAAATGGCACCAACTCTGGAAGCGATCATAAGATGGCACTTTGCAAAATGAGACTAAAAATGCCCAAGGCCTCAAAATCAAAACTGCAAATGATTAGCAAATTCAAAGTTGAATCGCTAGAAGACAAAAGTATACAATCCCTATACGAAGACCGATTAAACCAAAAAATAGTACAAAGGCCAGTTAATATCACATACAACATAGACCAACAATGGAAAACAATAAAAAAAATAACATATTAGACGCCGCCATGGAAGCAGTAGGAAAGAGGCAGGTAAATGTCAATACAATCAGTAGCACACCTTGGTTTACGCTGGAAGTAAAGGAACTAGCTAAACAAAAGAAAAATGCAGACCTTCAATATATACGAAATAAAACGCCTGAAAACTGGAACAACTACCGAAGGGAACGGAACGAGGTAAACGCAAGAATAAAAGAACTAAAAGAAAACTATTGGGAAAGGTTCACAAAAGGGATGGAGAGAGACATATATGGAAGCCAGAGAAAAATATGAGGAATCTTAAGAAGAAACAAGCTTGAAGTCAAAGATACCGTGAGAACTAATAAAATCACATTAGAGCAGTGGGAAACATACTTTTAAAATCTATATAAAGAAGATACAAAATGAATATGAGGAGGACGATAGAATAGAACTAACAAGTGACAAGATAGAAAACACCTTAAAGTGCTTAAATACAGAGGGAAAAAGCTATGGAATGAAATATTAACCCTATTCAAGAATATCATAGACGAACAAAAAATACCGAATGAATGGAAAAATAGTGTAGCAATACCCATTTTTAAAAAAGGGCAGAAAACTAACACCCAGAAAACTATCGAGGAATAACACTACTTGATAGCATTCTCAAAGCATTCGCAAAAACTATACTGGAAGAAATCACCAAAATCATAAGTATACGAGAAGAACAACAAGGTTTCAGGAAGAACAGATCCACTATTGACGCAATATTCATTGTCAAACAAATAACTGAAAAATCCCTAGAATTCAATAAACCTGCGTACATGTGCTTCGTCGATATGACCAAGGCTTTTGACAGAGTACGCTTAAATAACGTCTTAGAAATAATGAGAACGAAAAGTCTAAACCTTAGGCTAATTAACCTAGTATACGATATTAACATCCAGTGCAAAACAAAAATCAGAGTAGGACCTATAACAACGAAAGACATATATGTATACACAGGAATTAGACAGGGCGATTCGCTCAGGCCCTGCATATTTTATCTAATAGTGGATAAAATAATAGAAAATCTCCCCAGAACAGCTGGATACAAAATGGGAAATACATTCTTCTATACCGTGTACTTTGCTGACGATGTTGTTCTTATTGCGGACTCTGAAGATCATCTCCAAAGACTACTGCACTCTTTTAACACTAATGCGAAAAAATTAAAAATGTTCATCAACACCGAGAAGACCAAATGCTTAGTAACATCAAAATAACCAAGTTGGAAATCGACTCCAAAATTGTCGAACAGGTAAATCACTTCAAATATCTGGGAGCAGAAATGTCGAGCCATGGAAACCTTTTTAAGGAAGTAAGAGAGCAAACAATGAAAGTGGCTAGAATTTCGGGATGCCTAAAAGAAATTTTCTGGAAGAACAAATACCTTAATACTGAAAGCCAAACTAATATATATAAAACGGGTCTAAGACCCCTCATAACACACGCGGCAGAAACAAGACCGGAACCTGCGTACATGTGCTTCGTCGATATGACCAAGGCTTTTGACAGAGTACGTTTAAAGAACGTCTTAGAAATAATGAGAACGAAAAGTCTAAACCTTAGGCTAATTAACCTAATATACGATATTAACATCCAGTGCAAAACAAAAATTAGAGTAGGACATATAACAACGGAAGACATATATGTAAATACAGGAATTAGACAGGGCGATTCGCTCAACCCCTTCATATTTAATCTAATAATGGATAAAATAATAGAAAATCTCCCCAGAACAGCTGGATATAAAATGGGAAACACATTCTTTCATACCGTCTGCTATGAGGACGATGCTGTTCTTATTGCAAACTCTGAAGATAACCTCCAAAGACTACTGCACTTTTTTAACACTAAAGCGAAAGAATTAAATATGCTCATCAACACCGAGAAGACCAAATGCTTAGTAAGATCCAAAGAACCAATATGGTGCAAGTTGGAAATCGACTCCAAAATTGTCGAACAGATAAATCACTTCAAATATCTGGGAGCAGAAATAACAAGCCATGGAAACCTTTTTAACGAAGTAAGAGAGCAAACGATGAAAGCGGCTAGAATTTTGGGATACCTAGAAGAAATTGTGTGGAAGAACAAATACCTTAATACGGAAAGCAAAACTAAAATATACAAAACGGCTCTAAGACCCATCATAACACACGCGGCAGAAACAAGACCAGATACAGGCAGAACTCTACACGACAGAATACGGAGGAAGATATCAGACAACAATGCTGGATACAGGACATAGGAAGCTGGGTTAGACAAAGGCGAAGATTCTGGAACAAACATATAGAGAAAAGCTCAAAAATAAATAACCCAGTAGGAAAAAGATCACAGGGAAGACTACCAAAACGATGGCGAAAATGCTGGACCTTATCTTCCGGGGAAGACGTGATGACAATGAACAGGCAATAGCCTACTAGCATGGCTAACTATGTTAGAAAGAAGAAGAAGACATTATATGTGATTTCATACCTAAGTCTAAAAAATCTTTTTGACATATTTTAAATTTGATGTCAAAAATGGCTCTTGCAAGGCCTACACATAACTCTCAATATATCCTATGCGAAAGTCTTTATTTTTTAATTGGGGTTGATTTTCTTCTAGAACGGGCTCTACTTTAGTGGACTGTTTTGATATTTTGATAGTAAATAAATACATGGTGATCAAAAATTAACTTGAAAAAAATCGTTATAGGTAAATTTTTTTAAATGTACACTCCCTATTTTTATAATGTTATCTTATTTAGCATTCAAAATAAAGGTGACTTTGTATAAAGTTTTCGATTCCAAAAAATTTCAGTTTTTGAAATGTTGGTAATTTAACATTTTTGTAATGTAAAAATGCTAAACGACTTACCTACACCGGGAGACAACTTATTTTAATAAATGTATATAATTTCCAGTTAATTTAGAGTGAGTGACTGCTCTAATTAAATCTGGAGATAAACTTTCGAATGGTTCCCTTACCCTTGCCATACAGTCCTCCATTGTTGTCACTGAAATAAAATAAACGACGTTTTTTTTTTTGTTTCTCATATAAAATCCTGTTGGAGATGTGAGCGCTGTAACTTCATTTATTGGTCAGCGGTGTCCATTTGAAATAGACGTGTTTTAACCACTGCGTCATAATTTTTGCTATGTAGCAATCCGCCGCAATCAAATTTTGTTTCAAATTGGGAAAAGTGGTTCACCAACATTCGAATTATTGAAAACCGCAGATGATGAGGATTGTTTGAGTCGCAGTAAGGTTTTTAACTGCGCGGTTTAAGAACAACCGACAGTCGCTGGAAGACGATCCATGGGAGGGACGCCCTTTAACCTCGACTACCCCGAATTACGGTTGAAATGTTTTCAGAGGAACTCAACATCAGTATAAGAAGCATGCATTTTGCACGATGTTCTTGGGAAAAAAAAGTGTGTGCGAAGTTCGTACTAGTTAACGGAAAAGCTGAAAGAGCGCCGTGTGAAACTTCACGCGATTTGGTTAAATGGGCATACACGTATGCAAATTTTTTAGATGAAACTGTAGCAGGATATGAATCATGGCGTTTTCGACACAATCCATCGACTAAATGCCAAACCTCTGAGTGACGAGGCCCAGTAAAGTTCGAGCGACAAAGTAGAAAATCAAAGCTATGCTAATTTCATTTTTCGATTCTCGCGGAATTATCCATAGCGAATTTGGGCCCCTGCGCGTACAATTCTACACAAGTGTCCTGGATCGAATTTTGAAGCGGTGATACCGGAATTGTACCGCACCAGCCCATTCTTGATCACTTATCATCACACATTTTTTGGCCCAAAACTCGATCTCTATGATTTATCACCTACCTTATTTGCCAAATCTGGCCCCGACAGACTTTTTTTTATTCCCTAAATTAAAAATGACGATGAAGGGAGAAAGTTTTGAAGACGTAGATGCGATTCAAAGGAAGGTGAGCAGGGCAATTCCAGCAGTTTCCAGGTCATTCCAGCAGCTATACGAAGAAGGGAATTATGTTTGAAACTAAATAATATCTCTTTTCTAAACTCTAGTTTTCATTCTTAAATAAATTAGTCCTGGAACTATAATTTAAAACAATTGTATGTAATGCTGTTTTCAAAACATACGATTTTCTGTTTAACTGTTGATAAAATGCCAAATTCTGAAATGTGCGTTCTTAAAAGACTTCTCCTTTAATGGAAGGGATACCACAACTTTGTTTCGTGTTCTCCCTTTTCACTGAGAATGATATTTATTTCTAATATTGGATCAGATTTCTTTCTTTGTGAAAAGGAAAAATCAACTCGTAAGAAAACTTGAATTTTCTTTATTTTATCCACTTGTTAGAATAAAATATTCAACGATTAAAAGTGCAATCATCAATGCAATGATAAAGGAAGTTATTTATTTTTAAGTTGGCCGGCATGTAAGCCGATTCTTAATACTATTCAGTGTATAAGGTCTGTATTAAGACAAGGTTGTTGGAAAATAGAATTATTAAATATTTTGAACTAGACTGGTGTTTAGACAAAAATAATATCTGTAAAAATCTTATTCCTCATTAGAGCTTTAGTTCATTGATTCATAATGATAACTAATATTGATTTAGTAATAATGTATTAGTAAGGGAGTAAACTTTCCACAGCCGCTAATTGTAACATAGCAGCTGGCTGGATCAATAAAGAACAGATGCAGTTTGAGCCCTTTACCACCGAGAAAATTTCAGGAATAATCAAGGTATCCTCTATTTTTGTTCTGTATTTTTTTTAAATTTTCTAATCATATTATCTCACAGTTGTAGTGAAAAGAGAATGATGTATAAAAGTATTAGTGCACTGAGGACTATCTAAGATATTTGTAGAAATTAGCATAGCAAATACGCAGAGTAGTGGTGAAATGGTCAATTTCATAATAGATTGGACCGAATTATTTTAAGGATATTTGTCAATAAATCTTTGTGCATATATGGGTCATAAATTCCATAAGGATTACTTTTTCCTTCTGAGTCACGAAGAAAATATCCTTGATTTCTATAAAAAAAGGAAAATGTCCCGTCTTCTTTTTTGACGAGGGTTAGTCACGTTTCGCAATCAATCCGTTTTAGTTTGATCGACCATTTGTTTTATAATAAGGGAAGAGTTTTTAGGCTTTTTACTTGTAAGATGGTTTTTGTCTTTATATTTATTGCTTTTTACGCTCAATTTTATCTTATATTAATTTATAGGTAAAGTATGTTTCAAGATCTATCGTTTGGCTCTTGCTTTCAATAATGAGAGTCGCTACCTGGGATGTTAAAACTCTTCTGTGGTACCCAGTATGGTGCCATATTTAAATATTAACAACAGGCCAGGAGTATTTTTAAAAATCAAATTTAGGGAATTTTTATAAAATAATTGTTCTTTAAACCAGTTAATTAATAAACAGATTATTCAAATTAATATAATAATGTTACGATTTTGTCTCTTTAAAATCATTCCCTGGGTTCGCAGAATAAAACACATCTTTTACTAATATTTCCAATACTTATATTAACTACTTTTTAAGACAGCTAAAACACAACTACCTTATTTTTTAATATATTCCCCACTCAAATACAACTATACAACTAACTTAACACTTTTATTTAGAGGAGCGGAATCTTGCATAGACACCAACAGGAAGTGTGAAAGTAGTACCGGATTCCTACCGGCTAAAGCACCTTCTGAATTTAGGGTCCCCACGAATCTACTTCGGCTAAGTGTAGTGAAGCTGCAGTCAGCAGAAGTACGTAGTGAGTGTCCTCCGGTTTCTGGGCCGTAGCCTTTACAAACTTCCAGACATCACAACATTAGTGTTTCCGCTCCATGTGCCTGTGCACCCATTCCATCGCACTCTCTTACATTTTGCATACAATGTAAGGTTGGTCTCTCCTAATCTGTGTATTCCATATTTCGTTCTTACCTTGTTTATAATATACAGTCCTAGGTCCTTACGCTTCCTAGTATTCCTGATGCTGTCCTTTTGGATTGCTCGGTCGCATCTATCTTCTTTCTTCGGATTTCCTCTCTCTTCTTTCTTCTGTCTTCTTGCTTCTTTCTTTAGAGTTTCTTCTAAATCTCCATACCTAGAGCTGATGCCTAGATCTTTTATATCTTCTTCCATCTATTTCGGGATCATAATCCACTGCTTGTCAGTGGATTATCGTGAGTCCCTGCTTTTAAGAAGACTCTTGTAGCCTTTTGTCTGAGGATCTCCCTTAGAGGAGTCCAATTTGTGTCTCTCTGTATCTGTTCATTCTTGACGAACCATAAGGTATTTAAGGTCATTCTCTGTACTACATTTTGCTGAGATTCGAGTCTCTTAATATTTGACACAATAGCGTATCCCCACGCCGCTGATCCGTAGGTTAGCACATGCTTTGGCATTGTTTTGATAATCGTCACCTTGTTCTTCAGACTCATTTTACTATTTCTATTTAGTAGTAGATATAGTAGTCCTCTTACTGTTTTAAACTTCTGGACCGTGGCTGAGATATGCTTCTCCCAACACAGTCCTTTGTCGATTATTACTTCAAGATATTTAGCTTAGTCAGACCACCTGAAGTCTTCGCCATCAGTATCTATAATCTCTCTCGGTGGCTCCTTCTCTTCGTTAGGAAAAGCACTTGACTTATTTCGGCATTGACTCTTATAATCCAGAAATTGAACCAGTCATTGACTTGATCCATCTTCTCCTGTAGGTATCTACTAATCATTCTTGGATGTGTCGATTTTGCCATTATGGCAGTGTCGTCTGCTTATAGGGCAATATCTTCGTGTTTTTCGTCATGGGGATATCTTGAGTGAATTTAATATAGAGGAGACTACGGTCTCCTGTGGTACTCCTGTCTCTGATCTTCTTGGTTGCGATATTTCCTTTTCAATTTTGACTGTGAACTCACGTGCTTGTAGGTATGAATCTACAATTTTGCAAACTTAAAACTCTTATCCTAACTCTATTTATATCCCTATAGAATTTCATGTATAAATCCAGAATATAAAAGTTCCGATCAATCTAAAATAATAAAGATGACTCATCGCATCGGAATATTTGTATACGAGGGCATATCAATAAGTTTCTCTTAGTCGTTCGTAACAATACGTAAAAAATATTTCAATTTAGACAACAAATTAAATATAATAACTAATAGTAATTACGTAATACATACATAAATTTAATACGACACTTAATTAGAATGTGGAAATTTATAATAGAGAAAGGATACAAATTACTTAAAAACTAAAAATCCAACTCAGTTTCACTGTCGCTGTCTTCACGCAACTTAATGATAATATCATGTAAATATATATATAAGGATTTTCATTCTTAATAATTTGGGTAACTAAATTTTTCCAGCATAATCTATGATATTTCTTCTAATCAACTCAACGACGCTAGAGCTTAGTGTAGGAGTGGTGTTTGTGTACCCTAGATTTTAATTGATGCCACAAATGCTCTATAGGATTAAAAATACTATAGTATAGGGGAAGATGCAGAACCGTATGTCCTATATTTTTGCCACAGTGTCATACACGTATTCTTTTTTAAGGTTAAATGCTTTCAGCACGTCTAAAAGATCATTTTTTATAAGGATATTAAAAAAATATGTCATATGCATGTATTTTGAATATCTGGTTAGCAGTCACTTGAATTAGGCACTTTCTTTAGTTGGCGACTATAGTAACTAGCGTTATCCTTCATTAACACACTATTAGAAGTAATATTTGGTGTGGTGGTAATTTTCAAAAAGGTCGGCAGTTTTATTTTCATGATAATCTAAAAAAGAATTGTTAATGTTTTTTGAAGGAAGTTTTGGTATTTCGATAGTTGCAAAGAACCACCTTATTTTGTAGATATCAAAGGAAACTTATCACACGAAAATCGACAGTTATCTACAATGGTAATAAATAATGCACTTACTCACGGCTTATTTGAGTTAGCTTCTGCCGGCCGGCATTCTAAGATCTCCCTCGATGATTCTAGTTCACAATAGTGCACGTTTAAAATAGTTCTAAGGTGTTGAGGCCACACGATGCACATAAAAACTTCTATGTAAAGCACCGCTTGTCTCACAAGTTCACTCGTTCACGGTCTCACACTGTCTCTCGATTCACAGCTGCGCGCATTCAGGGTCAAGTGCACAGGTACCAACTGAGAATTGCAAAAATAAAAATAACTAAATGCTAATTATGGCGCGGAATCGAAAAAGTATAACTTTAATACCAAACAGAGCTTTTATTTGATATCTGCTAGACTAATTGAACCATTCTTTCGATGGCGTATATATATGATTGATCGAGGTTGTGACACATACTCTTTTACAGTTCTGAGGTATTCATATTGCCATTGTCGCAGTCGCTGCGATTCCATTAACACGTGCCTTCTATTGATTTTGCGGTATTTATAACGCATTTTTGATACAATTCTCCAAAGGGTTGCTACTGAACAGAAAATATCTGTGTCATCTGCAATAAGTCGTGCATTTAGAGATCTTACAATGGATTTTCCCCGTACATGAGTAATTTTTTTTTCGAATCAAGTTTTTGTCACCTTCGTCAATTTTTTTGGAAACCCCCTTTTCACGACGTTTTTTTTCACATTAAAGATCTTTAAAACAATGTCCCTTACTGTGGAAAGAGGTATTTTGGTCAAATCATATGTTTCTCTTAAAGTATCACACGTAAGCTAGCCTCTGTTGGGTAGAACATTTTTTTCTATTTACAGTTAAACATTCTCTTTTGGGCATTTTACTACCAGACGCAGTGAACACACCAAGTTTAACTTTTTCCCATGGATGGAACACATTTCGAAAAATTAAACAACTGAAATGTACTCTTCACTAGACGAAAACAAATTGAATGACTTAAATTTAATCACCGCCATTTTTAGTTTCTTGTTCAGGTGGTTTAGGTTGGATAAAATAAGGACTAAACTAAAATATTTAGAAGTTTTATCTACCTAAAAAAAGAATTTTTTTTCTGCTTAATCAAAAGAAGACAAAGCGGTAGTTAACGTTTTGTAATCAAAATATGTAAATATACTGTTACAAAAACCGTTGAATTCAGACCTGACTGCAAAATATTACCCCGAATGAGCCCCAGGTATAAAACTATTAATTGGCGTCAAAAAGGAAAACGATAGAAATTGAGACACAATTTAGATATACTTTGTCGAAAATAGAAATTAGAAATAATGAAAAGTTATATTAAGTCTCTGCTTTGTTTTCTTCCTACGTCTCTATATTAATCATTTATGCGGAAATCCATGTTCTATCAATATACTATTTACCTGTTACAAGAACTTTGGATCCAGCTCTGAATACAATATATCACTCCGAACGAGCCCCAAGTATAAAACTATTAACTGGCGTCAAAAAGGAAAACGATAGAAGTTGAAACATATTTTAGATAGATACACATTGTCGAAAATAAAAATTAGAAATAACGAAAAGTGATAGTATGTCTCTGCTTTCTTATCTTCCTACATCTCCATACTAATAATTTTTACGGAGCTCTAATTTCCATCAATACACTATATACCTGTACAAAAACAGCTGAATTTAGCCCTGGCTACAATATATCATCCCG
This sequence comes from Diaprepes abbreviatus, assembly GCA_034092305.1. NCBI lineage: Eukaryota > Metazoa > Arthropoda > Insecta > Coleoptera > Curculionidae > Diaprepes > Diaprepes abbreviatus. The sequence goes on from JASJET010000200.1 coordinate 10,444,982, forward strand.
AATGAGCCTTAGGTATAAAATTATTAACTGGCGTCAAAAAGGAAAACGATAGAAGTTAAAACACACTTTAGATAGATTTGCTTTGTCGAAAATAGAAATTAGAAATAATTAGAAATGATATTATGTCTCTGCTTTGTTACCTTCCTACGTCTCTATACTAATTATTTATACAGAAATCCAATTTCCATAAAAAAAATTCATCATATAACACCGAAGCGTGTGATGTAATATGCTGTTGTATAAATTCAACATTCAATATGAACTCCCGACGCCCGAGCGACGTTCCTCAATTTAACCATATTTTGTTATTGTTCGATGTACAGAATTCTCACAGCCTGGTAACGAAAATACCGTCTAATCGATGAGCCGCAGATTGAATATCAGTAAAAAACTTTCTATCGTATAATTTTAAGTGAAAGAAATTTTGTTTACGCTTATATTGTCTGGCTTAATTTTAATTTAAAAAATAATTATTTTAGGAAATTTTTCTGAACAAAAAAGAAACGAAGGTCGAACGTAAAAATTAACTTTCAAATATTTGTAAAAAATCAATTGAAAATTGTTATATATAACCCAAATTTTCATAAAAAAAAATCTAAAATTTAAAAATTTTAATGAGAGTTGTAATAATAATGTCACCGTATGCATAAAAGAATCAAGGAACTGTTACAATCTTTATGCAAACTCTTGCAGTTCACTACATCTTAATCCTAACAAAAGAGTCTTCTTGTCATTTATAAGGAGATGAAGGTAGACATTAACCTTTAAAGTTGGAAAGACCGACAGTTAACGTGTGGTTATATGAAACAGTCATCAAACCTGTGGTCAGATATGCCTCCCTATTATGGTGGCCCAAGATACAACAAGTAGCAGCTCAAAAAAAGCGCAAAAGATACAGAGATTAGTATGTGTTATCTCATTATGCCCCACTGCAGTAATAGAGGCTATGCTAAATCTCCCTCCACTGTATATAACCGTGATGGGACCGGCAACAACAAATGCCTTCAAGCTGTTCCAAACTGAAAGCCTCAAACCTGGAACTTGGATAGATATATGAAGAGTCTGGATGCAAGTCAAACAGAATTCATATCGAAACCAACAAATATCAATTGGGTACGACGTTGAAATGAATTACTTCAAATATAAATAATTCCATGGTATGATTTACTGACGCATCCAAGATGAAAGAAAGAGTTGGAATGGGAATATCAGACACAAGTTCTGGGCTTGGCAAATCCTCACCGTGTTTCAAGGAGAAATATAAGCAATCCAAATCTGATTGACGAGTGTCTGAATAGAAACACTAAGAGGGCCAAAATATACATATTATGAAATAGCCAAGCAGCGCTAAAAACTTTCAAGTCAAACATCTACGAATCTAAATTGACTTAAGACTGCAGGCAGGCTCTAAAGTAATTGGCAAAAAACAACAGGGTAATCCGATGTGGATGTCAGAACACAATGAAATGAAGGCAAATTTCAAAGCGGACAACCTCATAAGAAAAAGGTAAAAACTCTTTTTGTTGTCCCGGAGCCTCTGTAAACTACTAAAAACCGCATAAATTAGAAGCACAGAAGCTGAGAACAAGATCAGGTAAAATAAAGGAAGAATCTGATGTTTGATCCCAGACAAGCGAAAAACTTCATAAATCCATCACCAAAGATGGCAAAAATGGTTTTCGATGTCCCAGAAAGGGATATTCGAGTAAAAATAAAAATTATTACAGGACACTCTCCCACCTCAAGAAAATTGACATAGCTGAGGGCGATATTTCCCATTTCTGCAATAGATCAGCAGAAACAGCAGAACCCTGCAACCCTGGTTTTTAAATAAGGCGCAATACCTCACAATAAAGTGAAAAAAAGACAAAAGTTAATTTATTTCATCAAATCACCACAGTATAGTGAAAAGGTAGAAGCAGCACTAGCGAGAAAATGCCAAGCTAACTCCTATGCCGGAGAGTAGGAGTGAGTTATTCAGGGCGCCGCTGCATCGAAAGCTAGGCTAATTGCAAAAATCTTCCGCGATGTTATTAGGACTAGCTTCCTACTTTATTCCCTAAAGATTGCCAAGTACAACAAAATATAAACGCAAATAACATGTGGGACAAATAAAAATCAGGGGAGATAATTATAATTGGAATTTAAATTAGAACGATCCACCTTTTCCGAAGAGGTTCAATTAGCGAGTCACTATTACATAATTCTTTACAGCACGACTATGAATGAATTTAATAAAACACTTGATCAACATTATGCTCTAGATAATGTAAACTTCTTAAACTACGAGGTTGATAAAATATTTAAGATTTTCTGGGAACATTTTTCCTATCCATTTATGGCGGCATTTTCTAAAAGGTCAGTTCATTTTAAGAAGTGGTAAAATAAAAAATGTCAGCTTAGCGATACCCTCATTAACGAGTCTAAACAATTGTCCGAATATTACAACCAAAATGAAAAAGTAGTTCTTTTTTACATGACACACCATATTAACACGATCTTGGTAAAAATCACTCTACAGAAACTGCTACTGCCGATTTTGTTCAGCAAGTGTACCGAAATCTAGACTAGCGTAAATTCACAGCTGAGGTATTCTTCGACCTAACGCGTGCCTTTGACATGTTAAATGTAGACTTACTTGTTAATAAAATTAGATCTCTCAGAATTAGAGATCTTTTGAGTGACTAGATAAAGTTATATTTATCAAACCGAAAGTTTGTTGTTAAGATATCAAATTAAATTTCTCAAGATAGTCGAACATCAGCACATCTCAAGGTGGTGTGTAGGGTTCACTTTTTTTTCTGTTGTATATTAATAATCTGCCGGCTTATTTACTTAAAAGAATGCTCCCATTTTTCTTTTTGTGGACGACACGTGTTGCATGTTTCCTGCCGCTAGTTTTGATGATCTCTTACACAATATAAATCTTCTTTCCTTTCAGTTTTCTAATTACTGCAAACAGAACAATTTAATAATTAATTATGATAAATCTGAAGTAATATATTTTAGAAATAATACAGGAAATGAGCCCGTTAGCTAAAATTCGAATTTTAACGTTATGTCGCTACTGTGCCTTCGGCAAAATTCCTAGGAATCTTTATAGATGCTCAGTTAAATTGAGCAGTGAATATAGATTCAATTTGTCAGAAACTTAATTAATGTGTCAAAAGCGCATTTTCAGAATCACGTTTCAGCTACAACACCTTCAGTCGTGTAGAGCATAAACTGCTCAAGGTGGTGAGGGTGTGCCTCTTGAAAGTGCTGTGGTATATTTATGCGAACAAATAAAGTTTGTTGAATAATTGTGATTATCATGTGTACAAAACTAGAAATCCGCTTCATTTTGAATAATTCCGTAATGTCTACCTAAGAAATCAACCATATACGCAGGATCTATGTTTCTTCTTTATTTATTTTTTAAATATTTCTTTATTTATTTTTTAAATATCAATTATTTTAAAGCCAATGGCCAATTTCTATTTTAAATTTTGCTGCATCGCCAGACTTTCAGCTTTACTGCAGAGTTGAGAAAGGCCCCATTTTGAATAAGTATAGTCAATTAACTCCATTATTGCAATGATCTCTAATCAGGGGTGGATTCAGCCTCTATCTTTCAGGAGGGCGGCAATATCATAAGGGAAAAGAAAAGACCGGTCCCATTTGACAGACAGTATAGTACGACAAACAAAAGCGGGTTGTCTGCGGGGGGTCGGGGGCTCAGTGACATTCACGTTCACAATACAGCAAGCAGACTATTTTTATGAATTTCGAAGCTAGATCCGCGCCTGTTTCTAATTGCAATCATGTGGCTGACCGGCTGCCCCTTTAGAAAAACTCCCTAGCTACGCCAGTGAGTGCAGGGCACAAAAAATTGTATAATATACTACAATATATCACAGAATGAGAGGAATTGGAGTCGGTCAACTAAGAACGTTTGCTTATACTTATAAAAATGTTGACCTAAATTAATTCAATACAAAATTAGATTTTTAATATGACTAAACCCATGTTCCTTAATGTAATTCATAATCCATCAGCAAAGATCACACCGTTAGATTATACACTCCTGTGTTCGCTTAATCCCAATAATCGTAGTTTATAATTATTAATAACTAAGCAACAGATTGGACTTGATTCGCATGAGCCAATACCCTATCAAGGAGGCTGAAATTAACCGGCTTTCAGTACGTATTATAAGATAGAATATGTTTGATCCCTACATGGATACGGCCAGCTTTACTTAATTGGTTTAGCTAGATGAACAATTATAATCGCATTGAAGCTTAGAAATTATCATGTATAACTATCAGTGCATCAAAATGCATCATTAAATGTTAATGCATATATACGAACTGAATGAATTAATCACTTTTATTTGAATAAAAGGAAAAATAAAAGATTATAAAATAGTAGTTCAAGGAGTATTAATTTCTGTTCACCAGCTATCCTATTTTTAAGCACTAATATATTTTACTGCCTTAACTATTTCCCTTTTTTCGCACTTTGGAATTTTATTAGTAGTCCAAGCCATATAGTGACGTAAATTCCGAGGTGGATAAGACCTACCGAGGAATGTTAGATGCAATGTAAAATAAACTCTACATAAAATATAACAGGAAATAGAGGACATAAGGGGGGTCAAAGTTGGTCAAAATAGGTTTTTTGAATTTACAAGCCGATAAACATATTTTGGAAAAAGTTTGAAATAAAAGTTGTAAAGATTTAAAAATCTACAATGTGAGCTTTCATGCCATCATTTTTGTTAATTTATTATTGCGAAAAGGTCAAGAACCTCAAAATCTGCCATTTTTTTGCATATTAGTTATTAATTGCAAAATTAATTTTTTTTATACTTTTTTGATCTTAAAGAAAAGTCCTCATCATTCTGAAGAAAACGATATTTTATAATAGAAAATCGGATATTTTGCTGCTGAGGTGTTGCTATTTGTTTATTCCAAGGCGCAAAATATTGATTGTTGTAACTTTTTCTGTGGGGTTGATCTCCACAAAGGTTCACTGTCTTCGTGAAGTTCTAATTTTCCACTCCCTCCTAGGGGCAAATGAAAAAAATTATTTTTATCCCCTTAAGTATCGTTCTAAAAAGGGGGTGTTTTTTTATAAACATAGCTGGAGCTTCCTCCTTACATGTTAGGTATTTTTAATTTGAAAATACGAATAGCTGCGTTTGAGACGAAGATCTGGAAAAAAAAAATCTTTTTTGAACCTACAATTGCAAAAAGTTGAGTCGCAAAAATGAATGGAACACAAACATCATTGAGAAACTTCCATAAAATTTTATACAGAGGGAACTGAAATAGAAGTGTATGGACCCCGAATCAGACACCATGAAAGGTTGGGTAAGTCACCATATATCTTCCAGGCGGAAATACTCGCCATCAGGAAATGCATTCAATTAAGCAAAGAGAAAAACTATAGCGGACAGGAGATTATTTTCATGTCGAATAGTTAAGCTGCCATCAGTGAGCTGAGTTCTCAAGTCATCAGCTCTTTGATGGTCTGAGAATGCCTAACCTGAACTACACGAAACAAGTAAGAATAATAAAAGTTGATAATATACTTGCCGTTGGGTGTATAAAGTACAATTATATAAGAGAAGCTTAATGTTCAACCAACTGAAAAAACCTTATATAATAGGGACAAACGTACTATGTTCTAAAACAGTAAGAGACAAAGCACTATCTCAGGTTGCAAGGATACCATAAAATGGTGGAAGTCTTTCCCATGGTGGTGCATCGCCATCTGTCGACCGGTTTCAAACTTGTTGGTTTTCGTCAGTACAGAATATGCCAGTGCACCTCAGCATCAGAACAGTAAAGTCTTTAAGCAGCTTATGTTAGACAAAATATGAAATCTAATACAAACAGCGCCATCTCCCAGCATTCCACGCAATCTAAATATATATTATCTCGTAGAGATCTGTGTGTATACTAAAAATGGGTAATATACTCACAGTTGGGCCTATAAAATACAATTATATAAGGGAAGCTTAGTTCTCAACCAACTGAAAAGACTTGATACAATAAAAACAAACGTACTCTAGTCTAACACAGTTAGAGACAAAGCACTATCTCAGATTGCAATAATACCAGGAAAGAGTGGAAGCCTTTCCCGTGGTGGTGCACTATCATCTGTAGACCGGTTTCCAACTTGTTGATTAGTTCTTTGATGTTGAGGTGCGCTGGCCTACCCTGAACTGACGAGAACGAACAAGTTCAAAACCGGTCTGTAGATTGCGGTGCACAACCATGGGAGAGGCTTCCACCCTTTCCTGGTATTCTTGCAATCTGAGATAGTGCTTTGTCTCTAACTGTGTTAGAACATATTACGTTTGTCTTTATTGTATAATGTTTTTCAGTTGGTTGAGAACTATGCTTTTCTTATATAATTGTAAGAATAATGTCATCCTCCTGTGGGTACCGGGACACACCGTGTTAGAAGGGTATCAAATAGTAGACAAGTTCGCGAGAAACGGGACTGGGACACTATATTTTTGGGACTAAACCTTTCCGTGGAGTCAGTAGCAGTGTAATGCTGAAGAAACTAAAAAAGAGGAAGAAAGCAGGAGACTCAATTACTGGACTGATCTGCAAAGAATGAGACAAGCGAATATACTTCTTGGGAATTACGATCAGGAAAGATTTAAGGAATGCATGAGCCCACACAAAAATCAACTTAGTGTTCTGACAGAAATCCTGACGGGTCATTGCTACTAAAATGGATATTTCAAGAAACTCGGATTGGCAGGAAAAGAAAAGAGCAGATTTTGCGGAGAAGACGATGAAGCATCTATTCACATCCTGTCAGAGTGCAGCGCTTTAGAAAACCCTAGAATGCAGTTTCTTGAGAGCACATCAAAAAGAAGGAGGAGAATTTGTCACTTTAGAGCCGTCAAACTTTCTAAGGTTACCATGGCAAATGGGACTGGAGGACCTGCTCTAGTGAGCAAGGTATTGCTAACGATTTAGCAGCAGGAGGAAAACATCTATGAGATAGCAGTATTCTAATCCTTAATTCCACACACATACTCATACATCTTGTATATTCTTGAATATTTCTCCACCGTGTTTAATTGACTTATTGTCAAATAAGTGGGTATATTTGTGAAAAGGTATACAACATATAAAAAAAAGTTTATTTTCGGTTACTGTAAGCATTATTATGTATTTCGAAGATTTAAATGATTCACGAATAGAGTTCTAGTACCTGTCAAAAGCGTTTTCTAAAAATTGTGAAATCCATTTCGATTTAGTATAAAAGCATGCATCGTAGCTAAATTTGGAGTTTTAATTATAAATTTAAAATTTGTTTATGAAGTAAATTAAGATCAGTTTAAAGAAGAGTGGTTTTAAGGACATAAAGAAAAGGTTTCCACTTCACAGTATGTCACAAACTGCTGGCAACCTAATGTACGATGAAATGAACAGCCAATGTGTATGCATATAATTTTTACATCAAATTGAAGTTTTACTTTTCCTTTGCATAATGAAAAATAGTTGACTGTATAAAACCTAACGCGCGTGATAATTGCACGCATTTCAATTAGATGATATCCACTGCGCGAGCGGAAGCGAGAAAGAAGGAACTCTTGGTTGCACTATTCAATAGAAATAACGCAGTGTGGAACGTGCCAAAAATTTTATCTCGACTAAAAATTATTTCACTATAATAAATTAATTAATCTCAATATTAAAATTAATTGATTGAATGCAAAAATATACTTTGATTATAAATATTGAATTCTCATTTATATATTCAACTTCCTCCAATATCATTATTTAAGAATACTTCATATATGTATACATGTTTTTCGGAACACCAGACCTTTCGGAATATTTTGGCGTCCTTTTTAGACGTAATAGATGTTTTTCAACACAACAAAGTTCAAGTTTTCCAGGAGTTTACCGTTCCTTTGTATGGCGCCAAAAGTTGTAAAAGCGCGAATGCCGCCATATATCAAACATTCGACAAAATGTATGAGAGGATGAAAGGCTGCGAATATTTAAAAAAAAAGTGAAAATCCTCGATTCGAGTCAGATTCTATCGTGATGGACATTGTTGATTCAGAATTTTTTTTCAGCAATTTTTGTAAATTAGATGTGTTAAAATTACTCCTTAAGTGGCCTTTTGAAACCAATGTAGTTCAAGTGAAGGATGTGTTACGCTTATCAATCGAAAGATCTGATACCGCGAATGATAAGTAGTAAAGGAACATCAGATCATTTTTATTTTGCAATTACCGTTCAATAAATGTTTTACAATCTCAGCATATGTGATATAATTTGCAATGTGTTATCAAGTCGATAATGAATCATTCAAATGCTGGTAATTTGAAGTTGTTGCAGCTTTTTCGCGGGCAAAAATGTTTCTTCTTGTAGACAAAATCTGTGGCTTCAATTTTGTTAATTTTCTTCATTGCACCTGTAGGTTCACTCAGCTCTACCCTAACTGTACTACCGGCATAGACATATAAAGAATATACAGTGAATCCCAGTGTATCGACCTATACTTGGTGTGAGAGAGATCCAAACATTCAAGAATATAGTCTGTCTCTCACTAAGGAAGCGGTGTTAAACGTTGCGCATAGATGCCGACGACCCTCTGCGTTAAGACCAGTCTTCAGCACCTATACTAGAGCACTTTATATATTTGAATATCTTGAAAATGATACTCTCAATGATATTTGTTTTAGGGTTAAAATTAAACAAAGAAGTATCATCCAAATTTTTTATGAAGCTATAATTCTCCAGATCCCCCTAGTTGGATCGATTTGATTACAACATAAATATAAAATTTTATATTTTTCATCGTTTATACTTACGAAGAAAAGAATGAATATATTTTAAATAAAGTTATTCATATTTCTATTTAAATATAAATTTTATCAAGTTTTTGGCATATAGCTGAGTTAACTTTGGAAATTATGCTATTATCATAATAGTAAAAATTTATATCTCATATTTTACAGAACTTTTATAATATATTTATGGTTGTACTTGAATTTTGATACCAAATATTTACTTGTAAATATTATATACCGTACACTCTCCGTCTGACACCGATAACGGCTACCGTATCACAATTTAGTATTTCTTGGACTTGTATTTTATATATATATATATATATATATATATATATATATATATATATATATATATATATATATATATATAAAGGAAAATTCTAATGTCTTGGGATGGCGGTCCTAGAGTGAATGAGACTCTGTTTTTTACAAACGCCGAGTTAACGTCACAATAGAAATATCCGCCTTCACAATACCAGTACGTTCTTACGTAGAAAATAACACCAATCAAAGCACCACTAATATCTTCCCTGAAATTTCAGCTTTTTTAGAAGAAAACCAACCCACATATTATTTCTCATTATCTTATATCAACCAAATTGAATAAAATTGTTTCTATACACAACAATATAAAATATGTGACAAACACATATTAACGGTTGACTAAACCTTTTCCAGACTGAAAGCCACGGATATTAACCCCAAGAAATTAGGGGTTTTATACCGTTTAAAATGTATAGACTGTAACAAACATTATATCGGTCAAACATCAACTGTTTTGAACGATAGAATCACCAGATACAAGAGTGATTGTAGATTGCAAAAGAGGACATGCACCTTGTCGGAGCATGTTACCGATGAGGATCAAATGTTTGGTTTTGTCAGTGTTGCAGGGATTTACAAAGAACAAAACAACAGTAAAAGACATTTTCTTGAGATGGTAGAAGTTTATTTGGATGATAACTCTATTAGCAAGAAAAAATATATACAAAATCTTAGTGTAGTCTACTCTCATCTCTTGTCGACCTTAAATAATAAAAATACACGACAGGAGGTGTCCTAACCTCTTGACTTCACAAATTCTCCATAGTTTTCTACAAGTTACATAAGTACATCGTTGTCACTTTCCTATCCACATCGCACGTAGATATTCACTCAACTCTGAATGTTGAGAAAGAGAGAAGTTAGGAATAATAAAATGTAAAATTTTGAAAGAATCAATAATGCTCGCATGGATTTTCTGTTTTATTGTCTCAAAGCCATAAATGCACTCATTTTGCACGTAAGTTTTTGAATTTAGAATCATTTTTATTAAACATCTTACACTGTATAGTTAAAATGATAATTAACATAACTGTTCTATATTGTAGCCCTGAAGAAGTAAATAATAAATTTCTTCTCATTCAGCTCTAGGACCGCTATCCCAAGACTTTAGAATTTTCCTTTCTAACTAGTCGGTCAAGAACTTTGAAAATTTTTAAAAATTTGGACATTTTCTAAAGTTGTCTCGCCTAAAATATGTTCAAGATGGCGGCATTTCCGGTTTTACAGGAAGCTGATGCCTTCTTGCTTACTTTGAATGGAATATCCCATATATTTCATTTTTAGATTATACGCAAAGTTATTGACATATTTCGTGTATAATATCATATACCTAAGTTTAACTAATTTTGACATATTTTAAATTTTATGTCAAAAATGGCGTTTACAGGCCTAAACATAACTATCAATTTCGCCTACCGGAAAGCTTTTATTATTTAGTTGGACTCTAGTGCACTGTGTTGAGATTTTGATAATAAATAAATACAGGGTGACCAAAAACTAACATTAAATATTAACTTGAAAAAATCGTTACAAATCAATTTTGATACAAGGCGACCCTCGATTTTTGGACAACATAATTTGGACTGATGGATACAAATTCTCAAAAAATGGTCTTTTTAACAGATACAATTCTCATTTTTGAAGTGATTTAACTTATTTTGTGCTGTAAGAAATGATGGAATAGTAAACCTACATTTTTATGAAGAAAACTTAAGTGGTATTTCATTAAAAATACGAAGCAAATTATGTCCCATTTTAAATTATTTATTAACTTTTGTAGGAGAAAGTTATTTAACTATTCTAGAAGAGTTAGATAATTAATAATTAAGCAAGTTACTTCTGAAGGAATACAGGACAATTTTCTACCAACACGAAGGTGCACCACCATACAGAACCGTTCCAGTTATAAACTTCTTATAAGCAACATTTTATGACAAATGGATTGCCAATAATGGACCTAATCTGTGGCCTCCTCATTCTCCTTATTTGACAGCCTTAGATTATTTTATATGGGGAACGATAAAAAACACATTGGAAAGTTTATCTTCAGATTCAAATAGAACGGTGGAAATCTTGAACATTTATTAAAATATGTTCTTTTCCTGTGTAGCTAAGCAGTTTAGTATTTTAACAATACAAAAATGTTAAATTGCCAATATTATAGAAACCGCAAGTTTTTGGAATAATCAATCCTAAACAAAGTTACCCTTATTTTTAATACTAAATAACACAACGGGTTTTACATCTAAAAAAATTGACTTCTAACGATTTTTTCAAGTTATTATTTAATGTTAGTTTTTGATCACCCTCTATTTATTTATTATCAAAATATCAACACAGTCCCTTAAAATAGACACCCTTCTAGAAGAAAACCATCCCCTGATAAATAATAAATGCTTTCATGTAAGAGAAATTGATAGTTGTTTACGCCTTGAAACTACATTTTTGACATACCGGATGTTGCAACATCTTGAAAATATTGATTTTAATAACCTAAGTTCCCAAATATTTTTCACCATACAGAAAAGTACTTAAAACATTTTAAATAGAATGACCTGCAATAAATTGTCATGATGAGAAAATGAGATTTTATAAAGGACCGAAAAATTTCCACTTTAACAACTGAATTCGACAAGCAACTTATACAACGAACAACTGCCTTTTATATTATTTTCCCGCTCTGTCAATAGCAAATAATTTTGAGAGTCCACAACTTACCTAAAAGGAAATGATAAAAGCAATGGACTTGGACCCTTTTACAGACACATTCCAGCCTTCTGCTTTTAAGCTATTTTTTCTTTATTTACTTACTTGTAGTAACTTTAATTCTTATTTTATTTTGGGTCAACAACTTTCAAAAACGATAAAAAATAAAATAAGGTGAAAATAAAATTATTTAAGTAAAGTATAAACAGTTGTAAGAATGAGGCAGCTTTTATAAAGCAATAAATTTTTTCCACACCTTTCAATTCTTTTGTCAATTTCAATTTCAATTTAAAAAAAAATCAAAATTTCAGTAAGAAATAAAGAAATCTTTCTGCTGTATTTAAATAGTTTGTTATATATATATATATATATATATATATATATATATATATATATATATATATATATATATATATATAGTTCTCCTTTCAGACAGAGAATATGAAAAATATATACACAAACAGTTTATTTCCTGTAAATATCGCTCTGGTCCTCTCTCCATTCACGTTTCGATTACCTCATGATCTCGTCAGTGGAGCTGTATCGGACCGAGAGCAACATGAGCAGAAAATAATTGATATATGGACCATAAATTTCAAGGTTGTCGGTAGGATATTGCACCTGCTATCTACCAACTTCGATGTCAGACTGAAAAATATCGCGAGTCGAACGACATCTATAAATCATCGGAGTAACGTGAAATTTCCACTGACGAGATCATGAGGTGATCGAAACGCGTAGGGAGAGAGGACAAGAGCGATATTTCCAGGAAATAAACTGTTTATATATATATTTTTCATATTCTCTGCCTGAAAGGAGAACTACATATATAACAAACTCTTTTAATATGGCAGAAAGATTTCTTTATTTCTTACTGAAATTTTGATTTTTTTTTTAATTTCATGTTACTCCGATGATTCATAGATGTTATTCGACTGGCGATATTTTTCAGACATCGAAGTTGGTAGATTGCTGATGCATACCTCGAAATTTATGGTCCATATATCAGTTATTTCCTACTAATGTTGCTCTCGGTCCGATACAGCTCCACTGACGAGAACATGAGGTGTTCGAAACGCGTATGGAGAGAGGACCAAAGCGATATTTGCAGGAAATGAACTGTTTGTATATATATTTTTCATATTCTCTACCTGAAAGGAGAACTACATGTATAACAAACAAAAAATACTCGTATATTATATAATTTTTCTCGTAAAATGTATATTTTATAAATTGAATTTAAATGCAAAAGCATGTGTATGTGCATGATTTATCACAAAATAAGAAAAAAATTTAAATTCAGACTAAGGATTAGCTTGAAAGTAAAAATTCAACCTCATGGAATATAAATTCAAAAAAATGGCATATTTCGGATCTTATATGATAATTTTCCTTTCAGATTTTTTGGGTTGTTTTGATAACTTGGCAATTTTCAATAATCTATGATTTACACTTACTAGTAAAAGTGCTTAATTCCTTAATACTACGGATTTCTATTGACAAAGTGTCGTAGTATTGGCAGCTTCAAAGTCAGTAAACTTACCAAATTGAATAATAATGATTAATGAAATGCTACAATTCTGATTCTAGTACAATCTGATTTAAGGTAATGCAATATAAGCATGTGTTCTTATCATACAGGGTGTACACAAAATACGTGTACAACGTTTGATGACAGACTTTTGACATAACGTTTTCAGAAAATATTGATCTTCACAAATTTCTTGAAAACATGGTAGATGAATTTAATAATTGAAAATCATGGTTTTAGGGTTTAGACCGTGTCAAATTGAAATTATTATCCGACGTTCCACCTACGATTGCACGAGGCATCTTCAAGGATCTTTACTCTACGAGATCATCATCCAATTAGAGCCCGGAAACATATTGGTCAGTTTTGATGCAGAATCTCTGTACCCAAGTGTTCCTATAGATGATATAATTTCCATAATATCGGACATATTACGAAATAACAAAAGGGCGGCTACTAGAATTAATTAAAGCATAACTGATTTCCACTTATTTTACTTTTCAAGGAACTTTCTACGGGCAGACTTCGGGAGCGGCCATGGGATTTGCGCTAGCAGCTATGGTAGCTAATATTTTCGCAGCTTTCGAAAATAACGCCTTGTCTTCTGCTTCTGAAAAACCTAAATTATGGTGCAGATATGTGGATAATATGTTCGTAGTTTGGCCGCATGGCGGAGATAACCTACATAATTTCCTGGATCATCTAAATCAACAACACCCTAGCATAAAATTTATTATGGAAACTGGATCAAATGGTGCCCTTCCTCTTCTTGATGTACTAGTACAAAGGAAAGAAAATAGCAAATTAGAACATCTTGTGCACATAAAACCAACACATACAAATCGATATCTCAATGCAACTTCACCCCATCATCCTTCTCAAAAATAATCCGTCATAAACTCTTTGGTACATGGAGCACTTTCAAAATGTGACGAACAATCACTGAAATCAGAAACAGAAAAACTGACTAATGCTCTGAGAGGCAATAGATATTGCACTGAAGATATAAGATGTTTTATTAATAAATATAAAAACCCAATTCCTCAACGAAATGTCATAAATGTACCTCCTGTGGATAGTGTTGTCTTACCTTACATACACGGAATCACCGACAAGATTGCCGGATTGCTCCGAAAATCAAACATTCGGACAATTTTCAACACATGTAAGAAAGTTGGATAATGTCTGAAGTCTCCAAAGGACGCAATTCCATTTCAAACAGAAGACGTTTACACGATACCTTGCTCTTGTGGTAAAGTGTATGTAGGTGAAACAGGATGGTCTATATCCGCTAAGCTTAAGGAACATGAAAGATGTATAATAAAGAAACAAATTGTACAGTCCGCATTAGCTGTACACCAGCACTGCTAACGTCACACTTTTAATGCAAAAGAGAGTAAGATTAGACAATCAATCAAAATTTTTGAACATCCAAATAACATTAATAGAAATACAGGTAACAGTCTACATCACAAGTGGATATAAATACCAGGCTGTTGCTCCTCGATATTCATACAGTGTTCTAATCTCGTGGAGTAAAGATCCCTAAAGATATGCAATCGTAGGCGAAATGTCGGATAATAATTCCAATTTGAAACGGTCTAAACTTGACCAAAGCCGTGAAAGCTTTTGTTCTTTGAATTTAATAATTTTTGGTGTGTTTCTAACACTATAATATGACATTTTCTAATGGTACAACGACCAGCTATCAGGTAATGTATAAAAATAACGTCACTTGTAAACATTGCTTCTGATTTTTTATGTGACCAACGTTATGACAACCTAGATATTTCTGTCGAAGCGCCCCAGAGCATAGTGTACTGGAAGTTCACAAAAAAGTAAAACTTTTCTCTTAATATATGTATCTGCACTTTCCTCCATCCACCCGAAAAAATTCAATTTAAATAAAATTATCCAATAAATTATATTGATATTTTTAATATTCATTTTTTTTCTGAAAAATGAATTTAAGGGAAACTTTATTATTTTTACGTGCTTTATTCCTAATGATACCATAATGATATAAAAATATAGGTAAAAAAACCATTTAACCTTTACTTTCGTTGGTAAATATATTTTCCTTACTTTAACGATATGAAAAAAGTTATTGCACTGGGCGATTCAGAAATCAGTGGTCAATACGTTTCGTTAAATTATGGGAAGCTAACTTAAAAATTTGTATAGTTAACAGGTTATAAATAATATACATTCCGATATGTGAAATAATTAAAAATTACTTTTAATCGAACCGTTAGTATTAGTTTTTTTGAATTTTTGATGTAATGTATTTTTTTTCTTTCCTTATAATCACCCACTCGATCCAACACTTTTCAGTAAATTACTTCCAATACTGTATTAACTATTTCTTAACACTTTTATAGCTAAATCACAACGAACCTCTAATTACACTACGTAACAAATTTTAGTTCATTTGTTTTATCTTATATGAAAAGTGCATTTTTTTGTTAATTTTGGGGCGCTGAACACAAAAATGACAATGAAATTAAAAACTTAATTGCATTGTTTTTTACTTTTAACAAAATAATAAATAATACATATTTTTACACTTGTAGAGACACTAAAATCCTATCTTTTTGCTTTCCTTTTGTGAATTGTTTCTGGAACATCTCTCAAGAGTCCAAGATTAGTCGACAAGCATGGAAGCATTCCACTTTCCCCGGTACCTTTTCTCCATTATTGATATATACTGATGGAAGCTTTCGCGATATTCATCGCTTACAGGTTCGTAATTGTTATGCAAAAGTCCAGATATGAGTGTAGGAAATGAGTCTTTAGAGACATGTTGCAACCCATTTTTTGATACGATGACAGCATATTTTCATCAAGAGTGACGTAATTGTCAACTTTTTTATTTCCATTGTAATTAGCGGCTACGAGCCGATAGTCATTTCAAGCATTTTTTCAATATCTGATGCTATCAAAATGTTTGCCAGTCAGAATATTTCGAATCTGTGGCCCAACAAAAATACCTTCTTTAATTTTTGCTTCGCTTAACCGTGAGAATTTCTGACGCAGGTACTGAAAAGCGGGCCCATCAGTATTCAGTACTTTAACATAATTTTTTATTAGGCCCAGTTTAATATGCAGCAATGGCAAAACCTTTTTGGGATCTACCAAAGGCATATATATGTTGTACAGTCTATTCACCTAGCTCTTGATTGTCGAACGGACCAGTCTTTTCTCTTGAGATGAAGTACTTTTGCCCGACAGTCCCATTCACACAAAAAACAGCAAAACTTGATGTAGCCTAGCTGCAACCCAAGTAAAAGTACAATCACCCTTGAGTCGCTTCAGATTTGTCATTGTTGCTCATCGTATTTTAATCTTGTCAATAGACACTTCATATTGTTGTATGATTCTATCATGTGAACTGCATATTCAACACGAATAGACGGTAGAATTTTTCCCGTATGCAATAGTACTACTTTTAAGCTCAATATTGAACTGTCTGTAAATAATTTAAATTATTCTGACTTGTAATGTTAAAAAGTGGTGCTAGGCCTTTATGGCATTGACAAAAAACACATACTGAAACATCGTCTTCTGATAAGTTCCACTGCTGCAATCTTGATCCCAGAAAATTTGCTTTACTTTTTAGAAATTCTAAGTCTCTCAAAAGATCGTTTAATTCTGATTGAGTTATTTTGTGCAGTTGGCAGTATAAAGTGCTGGCTATGCAATTAGGATCTCTTGATGTGGATGACATATCTTCTTTTTGAGAAATCATTGTATCGTTATTATCTGATTCGCAAGTGAATATTTCTGGGGGTTCTGGAAGAGGAAGTTCGTCACTATGAGGCACGAGTCTCATGGTAGATGGTATATTTGGATCGTTAATAACCGACTTTTTCTTCTTGGGTATTCCTGTGCCTTGCCCAACAAATAGCAGCCATTAATATGATTTGAAGGTTCTCTCCAGATCATTGAGACATCAAACCCTATAGATGATTTTTTTAACTATTTAACCAGTTTCTCAGACTTGAAGCGCATGTGTTACAGCATATATGTGGCACGCACTGTTTGTTTTGATCCCCAATATTGTAGCCGAAATATATGCCTGACACGCCTTTTTTAGCAATGGCATAATAGACCGCTTCTGAGATGCAAAAGTCATCTCACCACAAACAAGTGATTTGAAATGTTTACACATTTTAGAGACATCTTACAATCTCAACTATTCGATTCGACTTACTAACTTCGACTGACTAACCCGTCCGCTTCGTAGCTGCTTATATACCCAAATACGGCACCCACATTTTCCAAGAATATTCGAGAATTTTCTATTCAATTCCGTAATATTCACAATATTGACATTTATTATTTGTTTGTATTCAGGGGCTCTTCAGTACAAAGTAGATATAAAAGTCGATTTACATGGGTTTAAATGGGTATCTCCCTTATTTTAAGCCCTGGGGTTTGGGCTTTGTATATTGGGGGTTATCCCTGGAGATTCCCATGAACTGTGTTGCCATGTTGTGCAAAATTTCCTTAACTAGGGGAAAAGGTATATTTGGCAAAGTCGCACCCCTCTAATGTTATAACAATACAAATATACCACATGCTTCTTGCGATTACATTGTTAATATATAGAAAGTCATTACATCACATATCTCTAAAGCTTGAACTAATTTTAAAAAGATAATATAGATAGATAATATAGATAGAGAGTTTTACCACACCAAAAATGGTAAGATTTAATCGATTTTATTTTAGATACGTTCTGGCTCTTGTCCAGTGTTATTATTTCTTAACCCTTTCACTGTTTAAGTACAACTAACTAAATGACGCTTATCCTATCCCTATTTATATGCCTATAGAACCTACTAGAATATATGAGGATACAAGTCTAGAAATAATAAGAAATATGTCTAACTAATGATGAATCATCGATATAATATTTCTTTCGTTACATTATAATAAAGATGATTCATCGCATAAAGATATATTTTTATACAAGGGCATATCAAAAAGTTCTCCTAGTCCTTTGTTACAATATTATATATCTAATTTAATTGCTAATAATATTCCACACCTTACCTTTGAACAACTAAATGAACCATTTCGTAAATATGACAGATCAGAGCTATAGAAATATCATTTCTATAACATGAAAGGGTATCTTGTAACCGGTAAAAACAAGCGTTCATTTTTTGATGACTGATACAGAAGGAAATTACTTTGTCACAAACCAGGAAGCGTTTTCTCAATAGCCTTACATAATGTCTTTAAGTAGGCTATTTTAGTACCATTCGGCATGATGAAGTATGCATAAATCTCAAAATCTATAACTTTTTACAACTTTGCACAGGGTAATGGAATTAAACATTTATAATGTTGCATATGAACCTTCTTAGTTATTTATTGCTAGTATCTATTTAATGTCTAAAAATAAATAAAACTTGTTTATCTGTTTATGTGTGTAATTGGGGATTGGTACACTGATACCTATTAGATCTATTGTGTTCCCCTTCTGTTGCCAAGTCGTTAGGGGCACCCTGCAGACCAGAGAATGTCTTCCAGTCCTATTTCCCGTAGATACCTTTGAATATTGGACGGCTTTTTCTATTTGGTGTGGTCCCAAGAATCGCATTCTAGGGTTTTCTGAAACGCTGCCTTCTGAAAGGATGTGAATAGATATCTTGTCCTCTTCCTCGCAGAATCTACACTCTTCTTTTTCTGCCAACCCGAGTTTTTTGCGCCGTCCCTTTAGGTGGTAAGACCCCATTAGGTTTCCTGTCAAAATTCTAAGTTGGTTTTTACTTAGGCTTATGCGTTCTTTGAGTTTTTTCTGTCGTAGTTCTTAAAAAGTATCTTCGCTTGTCTCATTTCTTAATTCGTCCAGTAATTGGATCTCCTGTTCTCTAACTCTCTTTATAGTTCTTCCAGCAGTACACTGCTACTGAGTCCACCGAAAGGCTCGAGTCCCAGAAATGGCGTTTTAGACCCTTTTCTTGCGAGCTTTTCTACTATTTCAGTCCCCTTTACCCTGGTGTGTCACGGTACCCACAGGAGGTGACCTTATTATTCTTAGTTAATTCATTTTTCGAGATATTTGTAGACCATCTTGGAGTTGATTACATGAGAACTTAGAGCACTGATGGTTGCTTGACTATCCAACATGATAATAATCTCCTGTCCGCAATAGTTTCTCTGTTTGCTGAGTTGAATGAATTTCCTGATGGAGTGTGTCTCCGCTTGGAAGATGTTTGGTGACATACCCAAGCTTTCGTGGTGTATGATTCTGGCTATTCCAGTTCCTTTCGTTGCTTTGGAGTCCTCTCTATATCATTTAATAGAATTGTTGTTAAGTTTTTCAATGTTGTTTCTGTCCCATTCACTTTTGCGATTCGATTTGTGTTGAAGTTTTAACAAAGTTACCCTTTTTTCATTTTATCTTGGATCATGTCTTAGATTGGTTGATTTTTAGATAAGAGATTGGGCCTACATTTTATGACTTGGTCTCTCACCATCCTGTAAAATACACATTTAATATACAACACTAAAGACCTAATTTTAGGTAGAAATAGTTAAACCATATTAAATATTGTTATCCTTTTAGGCACATAATGCTTTTAAGAATTGTTTATAGCATTACAAATTAAAGTAGTTTTCAGAGAGAAGAGGAAGTTGATTCCATTAGAAGTCGTATATGTCTTCTTTAAGGTTATACTCCCAGGAGCTTTACATTCATGGATATTTAAATTTTACATACTAGTATTTTCATGAATATGTTAAGACTGGAGGGAGCTACGGTTGAATTAATAATGAGGGATAGACAGCTTTGTTGGGAGGTATCTTAAGTGAATATTAATTAAATACAAATTATTGTCATAATAATAAACACACACAAGGGAATTATTTTCACTACTATGATGTTTCATTTTTAATCTTTAATGTATTATTTTATAAACGAAAGCTATATTAAAGAAAGTCAAGGGGACAAGTAAGTTGTAAGACCTTAGCCCTTATTTCAAAGATGTTCTCTCTTTTTCTGAAATAATCTTAAATAGCGACACCATCTTTACTTTAAAACCTTCTCACTTCAGAAGTTTATGCTGGCTATTTTAAGAGGTGATACTATTGGGATTTCTGAAATCACAGGAGGATAGAGTCGATTAAATTAGAATAAAGAATCAGTTTTTAGTGTCTTTTCAAAAAATGATGAATAAGATAAAATCTGAAAACTCGGCTAAAATAATTTCTTGAATAAATCAAAAACAAACAAATTTAAAAGAAAAATTCCAATAAATAAATCCTATTTCTTAATACCTACAAAATGACACTATTTTCTATATTCTACGAGGTGAGAAAATGAAGTAATTATCTGACAATTTTTCATGAATACGCCCTCGATATTTGTAATCGGAGTCTCAAAATCCATACAAGAAATTCTGGGTGAGTCATGTCTCTCCATCGGCTACAAAAACTCACTTCCGGAGTATAAGCCATACTAAGAAAATATTTCTTTTGGTGAATATATCAAGCCATATCGTTAAAAATTTGGGTTTAATGATAAGTTGAAGTCGTAGCATGAACAGTTTTTGAGGTATAGTTTCTCGTCAGCTTTATTTATTCACTCTGTACAGTTGTAAATTTCACTGCAATCTAGTACAAATTGTATAATATATTTGCCAATTATCATTTATATAATTCTTATTGATATACCAGTTTTAGTAAGTATTGAATTTTTAAAGTAGATTAAATGAAGCCTTCTTTAATTAATTTTAATTTAGTCTTAAATTTAATAATATTGTCTATCCAAAAATAGCTTTATGCTCAACGAAAACAATTTATCTCACTTACGGAAACTGCAGCTATTATTTTAAAGAGTTACAGTTGACAGTTTAAAGTTAAAATACGGCCAAGTAGTTAATTAAAATTAACGTAATAAATAGTTTAGCTAAAAAACTAAGCAGCTCTATCTACAGAATAATAATCTTTTATAAAGTGACGAAGGTTAATGCACAAATCTTTCTCAAAGTTAGTGAGATAGAGAAAAATGTTCAATATAAAAGTTGTAGGGAGGACTTTAAAATCAAGTTTTTTTTTAAATGTGACCCCTTTTTTTATTAGAGAAATGGAAAGTACACAGGTTTTGGTGCTTTTTTATACCAAACTGGTCTTATGCCGTTTTCGAATGTTCAAACTAAACATCTATACGATGAGATTTTTACGACTTTTATAGTTAATATTTTTCTCTAACGCCTTTCGTTCTCGAGTTATACTTGGTCTGATATTAAACTTTACCTGTTCCGGTTACCGTTACTAAAGAGGAAATGAAATTGTTGCTGGAAAGTGAATCGATTGAATCATGGATAGACGCTTCTGGAATAAGTGTGCTAATGTAAGGCTTATTAGGGTACTTTTCTTCTTAGGAAGGGAAGAACTGAGAATCATGGTGAGACTGTTTGACATGATATTATCACCTAAGGGGCCATCTCCATAAGATTGATGTATATGACCCGATGTGCAGATGATGTCTGAAGGAGGATGAAATTGTTGACCATGTCATGCGAAGTAGTAGATATCTCTTGGACTTCCATTGTCTTTATTTTTGTTGAATATCACGACGTTTCGGCTAGTAGTTATCTCTAGCCGTTCTCAAGTGAAACTAAATGAATCCCTTAGCTACATGACTATTTATATTAAAAGTAAATGCAGTGAAGTGTGACTGAGATGGGTGCACTCATGCCTGCTACGGCAAAAACTTTTTATGCTGAATTTAATTTTAGTTTACAATTATTAAGAAGTGGTTTCCACACTTCTCTTATATCTAAAGATGGTTTACTAAAACAACTCGGGTTCTGACATATAATCGCGGCTTCTTTGAATTTCCGTTTTCTCCAATGTTGTTCTCGGTGTAGTATTTTAGTTTCAGACCATTTTTTGTGGTGTCCATGAGTCCAGGCATGGTTGGCGGCACCAGATTTTTCTATTTCTCTTCGAGATGTGCATTTTTGGTGTTCTTTGATCCTTACGTCAAGAGGTCTCTTTGTTTCGCCAACGTAGGAATTGCCACATTCACATGGTATCTGATATACACAGTTTTTCATGTCCCTTTGAGTTGTTGGTTTGACCCTAGCGAGCCGACTTCTCAGAGAGTTATTGGAATTGAAAACAACGTTGATTTTATATTGTTTTCCTATCCTTCTAACATTTTCTGAAATGCCTTTAACATAGGGGAAATTCAGTACTAGTTTTCGTTCTTCATTCGTTGTCGATATTGTCCTATTTCTGCGTTGTTCTAGAAATTTATCCACTAGATATACTGGGTATCTGTTGGCTGTCAGATCATTTTTAATGTAATCTATCTATTTCATCAAGCTCTCGTCAGAGTTGCAGAGAGTTAAAGCTCTATCTACGAGATTTCTTATAATTCTTTGTTTGGTGTTGTTGGAGAGATTAGATGAATAATTAAGGTATTGTCCTGTGAGCGTGGATTTTCTGTAAACCGTAGTTTGAATTTGTCTGCCATTTCTTTCAACCAAGACATCTAAGAATGGTAATTTATTTTCTACTTCTTTCTCCATGGTAAGTTTAATAATTAGGCTGATATTGTTGAGATCAAAAAGGAAGTTTCGAAGTTCTTCGTCGTTTCCAGTCCAAATAATAAAAGTATCGTCTACGTATCTGAGCCATAGCTTTGATTTCTTAGTTGTGGATTCAAATGTAAACGTTTCGAACCATTCCATGAAAATATTTGCGACCACCCGTGAGAGTGAAGATCCCATCGGTAGTCCATCATCCTGGATGTAGAATTTTTCCTTTTCTTGAAAATAGGAATTAGTCAAACAACTTTCCAACAAGTCCATAATGGCGTGCGATGGTAAAGATGTTCTTTCTGCTAAGGTCTGGTCTACTTCAAGTTTCTTTCTTATGATTTTTAGTGACTCCTTAACTGGAACATTGGTGTATAGGTTTTCCACATCAAAGCTAATAAAATGGTCTTCCGGTTGTACTTCTATTTCACGTATAATTTCTAGGAAATGTTGCGAGTTCTTAACCCAGGACGATGTATTTCCTTGTAATGGTCTCAGGATTGGAAGAAGATCCAGGATGATGGATTACCGATGGGATCTTCACTCTCACCGGTGGTCGCAAATAATTTCATGGAATGGTTCGAGACGTTTCCAATTGAATCCACAACTAAGAAACCAAAGTTATGGCTCAGATACCTAAATGAGACTTTTATTATTTGGAGTGAAAACGACGAAGAACTTTGAAACTTCCTTTTTCATCTCAACAATATCAGCCTAACTATTAAACTTACCATGGAGAAAGAAGTCGAAAATAAATTACCATTCTTAGATGTCTTGGTTGAAAGAAACGACAGACAAATTCAAACTTCGATTTACAGAAAAGCCACGCACACAGGACAATACCTTAATTATTCATCTAATCACTCCAACAACATCAAACAAATGAGAAATCTCGTAGATAGAGCTTTAACTCTCTGCAATTCTAACGAGAGCTTGATGAAAGAGATAGATTACATTAAAAATGATCTGACAGCCAACGGATACCAAGTATATTTAGTGGATAAATTTCTAGAACAACGCAGAAATAGGACAATATCGACAACGAATGAAGAACGAAAACCAGTATTGAACATCCCCTATGTTAAAGGAATTTCAGAAAAAGTTAGAAGGATAGGAAAGCGATATAAAATCAACTTTGTTTTCAATTCTAATAACTCTTTGAGAAGTCGGCTCACTAGGGTTAAACCAACAAGTCAAAGGGATATAAAGAACTGTGTATATCAGATACCATCTGAATGTGGCAATTCCTACGTTGGCGAAACAAAGAGACCTCTTGACGTAAGGATCAAAGAACACCAAAAATGCACATCTCGAGGAGAAACAGAAAAATCTGGTGCCGCCAACCATGCCTGGACTCATGGACGCCACATAAAATGGTCTGAAGCTAAAATAATACACCGAGAACAAAATTGGAGAAAACGGAAATTTAAAGAAGCCGCGGTTGTATATTAGGACCCGAGTTATTTTAGTAAACCATCTTTAGATATAAGAGAAGTGTGGAAACCACTTCTTAATAATTGTAAACTAGAACTAAATGCAGCATAAAAAATGGGATTTTCCGTAGCAGGCATGACTGCACCCATCTCAGTCACACTCCACTGTATTTACTTTTAGTATAAATAGTTATGTAGCTAAGGGATTTACTTAGTTTCACTTGAAAACGGCTAGAGATAACTACTAGCCGAAACGTCGAGATATTCAACAGAAATAAAGACAATGGAAGTACAACAGATATCTACTACTTTGCAAGAAACATCGTTGTCTATGACCTTCAAATAAACACTGTTGACTATGTCGTCAGAGAGTGAGAAACCATTTTGTTACTGGAAGTCGTTAGAGAAGTTTGATCAACGAGGCTTTTTGGATTCGCAAAGGCGATCGATCTTGAATGACCTGCAGCCATGATGGAATGCAAAGGGCCCACCTTTTATTCATTCATTCATTCATTCAAATTTTTTTAGTACACACAAATAGAGAAAATATGTATTTTGAAAAAAGATCTTGTTTTTGAAGTAAAAGAAACTGTTAGGTATCCTCCGTTCTATTATTTTTATATTGAACATTTTTCTCTCTCGCGAACTCTGGAAAATAGATGGATTTTTTTTTAATAGAGACCCTGTATAATAATATTGTATGGGCTTAATTTGTTTACCAATATTATGGTAAATTTGATAAATTACAAGACATCTCCAAGATGCAAAATATTAGGCGAAGTGTCTTGATATATGGTCAACGATTTCATTGACTGATGTAATGTAACATCGTCCCCTATTACTTCTCTATTAATCAAGATAATTCCATACAGTTTGCAAATTTGTATATTCTAATTACAAGAATTGTTTTAATATCAAAAACAAATTAATATTTTCTCCAAACCAAAAGAAAATATAAAATCCTTTCTTCCTACGAGTTTCTCATGCATGGAAATTTAAATTTTACCAACTCTACTGCTATTGTGTTTTAAATTACCTTGAATAAGCCTCCACATCCAAAAAAGTTGTTTCCTGCGATTTTTCTATAGGGTTTATGAAAGCCTATTGTTACTACATGCTAATTAGAGGGTTCATTTGTGAGTATTTTCTAGGTTTAAATAATATGTTTTGTATTACTGGTGAAAATGGAAATTAGATAAACACAATTTTGCTTTTCAACTAACCTTTGGCATAAAACATATATAGGGTAAACGAAATATTTGGTAAAACAAAAACTATAGGTGATTGTATTTATTTTTATTGATGTTTAATTTACTGTTACGTTTTTTCCAAATAAATCGCGGTTTGTTTGCTTACTACTCGAGTAAAATATTTCCTTTAATTCTAGACATTGCTTTGTTCATATTTTTAGGTTAGGTTTCTGTCACTGATGCATTTGTATTGAAAAGTTATTTTTTGTATTATCTCATTTTGGGCTGTTTCGATCTTATTATTTGAATTCATTGTGTTGTAAACATCATATCTTAATTAGTTTATTAGTTTCCTCTATGTTCAAGTTTAATTTTAATCACCTATCTGTTTCGTAATGTAACTTGTCAGCTTGGGGCGATATCTAGTCCGCGGGGTCCCTTAACTTTCAGGAAATCGATATTTTTTGAAAGGAAAGTTTTGGCAGGTAACTTACTCTGTGTCAGTAATAGCTAAAGGAGAATATATTTGTTTAATTTAAATAGAAATAACTTAGTAACTGATTAAAATTTCTTGTCTACTGGGCATAGGTTTATTACAGAATTAATTTGCTTTTTAAGTTAATATTTATAAGTTGCTTTAGATGCTTTTTTTGTTGAATTATTTTTACGGGTTTCTTTCCCACGGTTTTTTTCTTTTTTACGCTTACGTTGGTTTATCTTTTACGTTAACTTTTTAGTAAGAACCTACAGTTATTATTTAATGAGCACAGATGTTTAATTAGTATCTATACAGTATTGTAGGCTGATTTGTTCGAGACCATTCATCTAGTAGTCATAACATCGAAATCTTCTCTTCTTCTTCTTGTTCTTCATCCAGCCCTTTGCGTCCACTGCTGGACATAGGCCTCCCTCATTCTTATCCATCGTGCTCTATCATGAGCGATTTGCATCCAATTTGCTCCAATTCTCTTGAGATGGTCAGTCCAACGAGTAGGGGTTCTCCTCTACTTCTTCTAATCTCGGCCTCCACTCGAGTAATCTCTTCGTCCACCTTCCATCACTGATTCGGGCGACATGTCCGACCCAGTTCCATTTGAGTGTAGCAATTCGGGAAATTACGTCGGTAACTCCTGTCTTTCGTCTCAGGGCTTCATTTTTAACTCGGTCACGCAGCGATATACCTAGCATTGACCTTTCCATCTTTGCAGCGTTTTAGAAGTTGCTGTTGTCAATGTCAAATTTTCGGCACCGTAGGTCATAACCGGTAACACACATTGGTCAAATGCTTTACGTTTTAAAGAAATTGGTATATTATTTTTAAAGATGTCTTTAAGTTTTCCATAGGCTGCCCATGCGAGATTTACTCTTCTCCGTGGCTCGCATGTTTGATTATCTGTTGTGATCTTTATTTCGTGTCCAAGGTATATGTATTTTTCCACAAGCTCCACTTCGTTGTCCAATATTGATATTTCTGCTGGGTACCAGATTGGTCATAAATTTTGTTTTTGATATGTTTATTTTGGCGCATACTTGCTGAAGTTCATGTAACATTTTATATATCTCCTTGAGATTATCGGAAAACGAAACTATGTCGTCCGCGAACCGCAAATTTGTTAATCTTTGGCCATCTACATTCAGGTCTCTTTTTTCCCAGTTAAGTTTTTTACAGGCGTATTCTAGTACTGCCGTAAACAGTTTAGGCGATAGGGTATCACCCTGTCGGACTCCTTTGCCAATTGCAATATGATTCGTGTTTCTGTGTAATTTCACCGACATAGTTGCATTCCTGTATATATTGTAAATTAACTTTGTATATCGATAGTCAATGCGGCATGCTTGTAATGCTTCCATAATTTTGTCAAGCTCTACAGTATCAAAGGCCTTATGGAAATCCACACATGCCACAACGAGTGGGCGATTGTATTCGATAGTTTTTTTTTATATATCGGAATAACATACAAGTATAGTATTATTTTATTTTATTGTATTTTAAATGGAAACACAATTAATCCTGTAAATTTAACTTTATGCCCCTTTCTTTTTTTTTTGTAATGCGTTTTCGAATTCTTACGTTTTCTATTCCATAATCATAGAACACACAGGGTTTAGGTTTTTTGGTGCCAGAAGGTACTAGAGTTTGTTACGTATTAAATTTTATTTGATGCTTTTTTTTTGTAGTGTAACACATCTTTATTAATATTGATTAAAATTATTTTACCTTGGTCTATTTCAATTTATTTTCTTTCTAGCTTCAATTTCGCAGTTTAATAGTTATGAAGTATTCTTGACTAATTGTATTTTTTTTAGATAAAAATGGACAATTTTATTTATAGCCTATCTAGCTTTGTACTAGAGTAACATCGTTAGACATTGAATTAAAGATTTTTATTATTATTTTTTATTAACGATTTTCATTTGACCCACACGTCCACTTATGTATGAACTTTTTTATACTTGCTTATCTATAGGAGTGAAATTGAAAGCTAGTTTCTGACGACATCGCGGAAGGTTTCTACATTCAACCTAGCTATAGATGCAGTGACGCCCTGAATAACCCACCTTTACTCTCTGACAAAGGGGTTAGCTTGGCATATTTGTTCGCTGGCCTGGCTATTAACTGAATTCTGGTGATTTTATTTTATTATTTTATTTTCGCTATACTCTGTTATGGACTTTCTTCTCAGTTATCTTTGAGGTTTCACAGTGCAGTGCCTTAGAAAACCTTAGAATGTGATTTTTGGGAGCACGCTAAATAGAAGAATGGGAAGTTGATGCTGGTAGACGTTACTATGTGGTAGTTAATCATCTTCGGGAAATATTTAAAAAGGAATTACTATGTTTTATGCCACTAAATTTATTAAGAAAACAGTAACTGCAGTTTCAACTCACAGAGTCATTTTCAAACTGAATTACAAAGGTAGACTAGGTATTCAATACAGAAACATGAGAAAATTTAAAAATAAATAACAACTACCTGAGAAATTACATTATTACAAAGGGGAGGCACTAAATTTTGGGAACTAATTATTATTTGGCGACAAAAAATAACGGGGAAGACCCAAGTTCTGTCTGGTCATTAAGCAAATTTACATTTTTATTTTTACTATGTTTATATATTTCTAAAGATTCAAGAATATTTAATTTTTGGTCCTTTGTTGAATAATGTAATATGTCAGTGTTGTTTAAATCAGGAAAACTGTGGCTGTGTTCTAAGCAATGGTTGGCAAAGCTCGAGTCTGTTTTTTGTAGTCTATATGATCGGTGGTGTTCTGAAAAGCGAGTTTTAAAGCTTCTACCAATTTGTCCAATATACAAGCTATCACACTCTGAACATTTTAACTTATAAACTCCTAAATTTTATCTTTAGCATTGTAAAGGATAGTGGACAGGTTGTGTTGAGATTTAAAGGCTACTTTTATGTTATGTTTGAAAAGAGTATAAGCTATGTTTTCTGATAGGGTACCACAGTATGACAAAGACAGGTAAGATGAACTATCTTTATCATTTTTTATTTTGGGATATATTAAATTAAAAGCTAGTTGTTTTTGTTTTTTAGTTATTAATTTTTTATGGTTTGTTGGGAGAAATTGTTTGATATTGCAATCTTTTCAATGATATTTAGTTCCTTTTGAAGATCTTCTTCAGAGAGAGGTAAAGAGAATGCGCCATGTATCATTGAATTGTATGCTGCGATTTTGTGTTGTAAGATGTGAAAAGAGTTATTAGATATAATATTACCTGTAAACGTTGGTTTTCTAAAAATTTTAAAATTACACTGATTATTGAGGTGAGATATGGTGAGATCTAGAAATTTTAATTTATGGTTATTTTCAGTTTCCAGAGTAAATTGAATTTTTGGATGGCAATTAATAATGTATTGTAAGAATTTTTGAAGCTGTCTAATAGTGCTTATAAAACATGCTAGAACATCATCCATATATCTGTACCAAAATTGAACATGGTTTTTGCTTAAAGAGAAATTAAGAATTTTGTTTTCTATGTTTGACATGAAAATGTCTGCTAGGAGAGGGCTAAGAGGAGAACCCATTGGTAGGCCCGAATTTTGTAAATAAAATTTGTTTTTAAACTGTAAATAAGTTTGTGATAGGCAAAGTTCAAAAGAGGACAAGATTTCAGTAGTAACTATTTGATTTATATTTCATTCCTGTAACATTTCTTGGATAAGTATAAAACATTCATCTGTTGGAATATTAGGAAACATGCTTTTTATGTCAAAAGGAACTAGTATGGAGTTATCTGGGGTTTTTATGCTTTTTAGTTTTTGGACGAGATCTACTGAATTATTTAAACTGTGACTTGGTTTAAAGTTGCTTATTTGTTTGAAGACTGAATTTAGTTTCATACTGAGTTCTCTCATGGGGCTATTTATGTATGAAACGACTGGGCGAATGGGGTTTCCTGGTTTGTGATTTTTTATAAGGCCATAGAGTTTTGGTGCTTGTGGGTTCATATTGATTATTCTTTTTTATCGAATTTTGAAAAAATGGCTGTTATGTTTGACAGGGTTTGTTTCAAATTTGTTTGAAAAACTTTTGTAGGATCGCTTTTAATTTCTGTAATATTTTCGGATTGAATAAATGCTTCTATTTATTGACTGCAGTCACTATTTTCTTATTAAATTTAGTGGTATAAAACATAGTAGTTCCTTTTTAAACATTTCCAGAAGAATGGGAATTACCACCCACTTTAAAGCAGTTCAACGTTCTAAAGTTCCTAAGGGAAATAGGACTGGAGTACCTGCTCTAGTCGGCAAGGTATTCTTAACGATTTGGCAGTAGAAGGGGAACACAATAGATCCATTAGGTCGCGGTATACTGATCCTCAATTTCACAAACATACAAAACATATAGTACATTTTTGTTAAAATGACTAATAATAATTTTTTTCTTAGTAAATAAGCCCATTAACTAAAAAAATGAACGGTTCCAAAATAAGGACTGAGAATAATGTTCTTGTGTTGGGAAATACCATTTAACACATTTCCTAAAAGGCTTTCTGTCTTGATAATTTAACTTAATTTTCAGGAAAAAAACAATTCTTTAACTCGGTTAGCTCAAAAGGCAAACATCTGCCTTTTTTCTTTTTAGGTTGGCAAAGTGTATATTTATTGTTTTATTTCAGGCTGTTTAAGCATAAAAAAAAGTTATGAAGAGGTATAAAATGAAATGTAATTTTAAATTACACAAAAGACGAACTGATTGAGTTAAAATGTGTATAAATATATAAGGTTATTCACCTTATACGGCACGGGATATTACGGTCAAAATATGTGACTTTTAAAAAGTTTTACTTTTGAGATATATGGGGGTGTAATATAGTTCATTTTTTAAATTATTTATACAGGGTGTCCCAAAAGCTCTGAAAGTATCAAAGTTGTGTTTTTTCAATGGAACCCCATATATATTATGTCATTTTTGGATTTTCCGATCAAAATAAGTGCCTATTTTAGTAAGGTTTATAATACCTAAACCTTTTTTTTTAAATAATTTGAATTTTGACGAAATCTACCCTAATTTTCATGTTTCAAATACTTAAGAAGCATTTCAGTTATGTACTCGAAATTTACAGTGAAGTGTAACAATAAATCATATTTTATAGCCCAATTATAATAAACGTCCTATATTATACAGGATGTTCAAAAATTAAAACTAATCAAATAGGAATTTTAAGTGACTAACGTTTTCACAGAATACGCCAAATAATCTTTTTTATGCACCATTATGTGTTTTCTGAATAGATGTTCTAATGTATCTAATTACCTATGGCATTTGGAAATGACAGGTAATTTACAATTATAAGAATCTTAATCAGGAATATCTTTACAAATGTTTAGAAACTCGGAACGCGATTAATAGTCGTCCAACAGGCTATAACGGTAATAGTGGTAATAGTATATTGACGATAGTACAAAACAGAAGCAAAATATTTATAGTAGATGTTCATAAATGTGGACTATCCATTTCGAAACACTTATATGTTCTTTTTTCGAAACCACTGCTAACTCTGGACAACACTTGTGGGATTACAATTTGAAAGCGTGTCTTATGCGTATTTTCATATCTTGTGGTGTTATCGGGGGAGAATTGTAGACAATTTCTTTTATGTATCCCCATAAAAAGAAATCTGATGGAGTTAAGTCTGGATATCTCGGGGGGAAATTTTAAAATTCGTCTCCCAATCCACCTGTTTCGAAAGTTGACATTTAAAAATTGTCGAACTTCGCGATGATAATGAGGTGGTCCCATTCAGTTGAAGCCACATAGTTGCTCTAACATTTAAAAGGACATCTTCTAATAACACTCGAAGTTGGTGTCAAAGAAAATCGAGAAACATCAAACCATTTAAAAGTCTTTCAAAAAAACTTGGGTCTAACGAAGTATGGACCCAGTATTCCTCCCCACACATTAACCTGGTTTCTCATAACTCTGTATTCATGCAGATTTGATTTAGAATAGTAATGAAAGTTGTGTTTATTCACGAAACCATTATTATGAACAGTATATTCATCACTAAATAACATATTGTCAAAAAAGTGTTAATTTTCTGCCACTTTATCTAACACCCACAAGCAGAATTCAGTTCGGTTGTCAAAATGATTTCCGTAAAGCTCTTGACAAACCTGGATTTTATGAAGATGAAATCTGTATTTGTTAAGAATCCTTGAAACATTTACTTGGCTGATGTTAGTATTCTCGGATATATGCCACTTCCACTTTTTTACAATGGCCTACTTAGGTCACTAATGTTTATTCGGTATATCAATACTAGATGGAAATAGTTGGGAAAAAAACAGAAGGGATGAAAATTTGACGACTGTACCTTATTAATAAGTTTTGTTATATATTTTTTTGCATTTAAATCTCTTTTTTAAAGATTAAAAATTTTTTACGATATATAACACATTGTTTACATATTTCTCGTTTCGTGAAATGAAAACTGTAAATGCATGACACAGCATTTTACAACCGATATGTCGGAACTTCTGATAAATTATTCCAGTCATGTATCTGACAGGCGGTGTGTTGCAGGATTACAAAATACCAGCTTTGTAGTGTGCAAAATGCAACTATTTCTAATATAAAGACAAATCCGTTTTTGAAATCAAATTGAAATAGAAGCACTTTCTTTCAAATAATAAAGAGAAGATCTTTGTTTCGATTTATATGTAAAATTTTCTTTTTTTTATTAACTAAAAACGGCTTTGCATAATAATGCGAAAGAAAAATATTTCTTTTTCAGCACAAATTTTAGGAAAATTGAGGACAAAACTGCTGTGTACAATAAAAAATTAAAAAAGCAATAGCGTAAATGTAAAATTTTTGTCACATCATTCTTTTTCTTAAGTCCCTTTTTAAGTTCCTTTTGAACATCTTCTGTGGTGCTTAATTTTAATAACAAAGCCACCTAAAAGCTTTTTCTTCATATAAGCGACATGAAGGTTCATATTTTATATCGTATTTTTTTAAACGTCTTTTGTTTCTCCAACAATATATTTTCTTGCGTTATATTGTGAATGTTATGAAAAAAAAATGTTCGAAACAAAACTGGATGTGTTGATCGTGGATTCTAAAGACAATTTCTTGAAACCCACATAGTGTCACGTTGTTTAATCCTACAAATTTATCAGCATACAATTTTCGTGAAAATAGGAACAATAATCCGAAATACGAGAGACACCAGAAAAGATGCCTTTTTATAAATACTTAAAATTTAATTGATAATTTTATCTTTCAACATAATCACCCTTAATTTGATTACACTTACTAGCTGTCTTACAGCGACATCAGAAAAAATATTTTTTTTTTTTCAAAATCACATTTTCTTGTAACTCATTGTTTGCAAAATGAGGTCCTCTAGGATGCTTCCTTAAATTCCTGAATAGAAGGAATTCAGACAGAACGAAACCTGTCGTGTATTATTGCGAAGAGGGAGGGCATTCTTGTGCACACAAATCACCTAAAGTAATTTTTTTAATGTATTACAATAGATATTCTCCGGAAACTATCGATCGATTGTGAAAAAAACTATAATTAGAAAGAATCTGAAAATTTGACAGTGTAATAATGTGCATGGGACCTAAAATATTTTCAAGATGTCGGCACTTCCGGCTATACCGGAAGTAGATGTTAACATGCTTATTTTAAATAGAACACCCTAAATATTATTACATTTTTGATTTCTACGTAAAATTGTAGACATATTTTATGTATAATATTCTATACTTAAGTCTCACCGTTTTGGACATATTTAAATTTTTATGTCGTTTGCGGACCAAACTTAACTATACATTTTTCCTATAAGAAAGTCTCTATTATTTAATTTGGGTTAGTTTCCTTGTAGACGAAGATCAACTTCAGTAGTCAAAAAAGAAGAATAAAAATTATATTTAAAAAAACGTCAAAAGCCAATTTTTTTCAAATAGAAAGCATCTATTTTTAAAATTTTATCATATTAAGCATAAAAAATAAGGGTATATTTGTATAAAGTTATCTATTCTAAAAATTTGTAGTTTTCAAAATATTGGCAATTCAACATTTTTATATTGAAAAAATGCTATACGGCTTTTAAGTTTTGTTATTAGTTGGCTATGAGGGTGAGGCGTAGCGAAAATAAAACAATCGAACCCTACAGAATTGTCACTATTTCTTGCCATTTGACATTCATTAATAAAAATTATGCCGGGGTTATTAAATTACATGCACGAAGATTATTTAACGAAAGGAGACACACTTTTTGAGTATACAATATATGATATGAAACTACAGTAGGTAGTTTATTACTTCTGGTATTTCACAGTTATTATTTTTATATTTTTTTTTTCTAAATTTTTATCTCAACAGTAGTTTCATTTGCACTAAATTTAGTACGTGAGGATTTTTTTAGGATGATAAATTAAGATTTGTAGCATTTCCTCTAAATTTAATGCTTCAAAAGACACCAAAAAGTTTCGATATAATAAATATTAATTAAAAATTCTTATTCCTGGACATATTTATCCTAGTAGGTGTCGTTTCGAACAGACATTCCTGAGATAATCAAATTTTAATGTTTTATTGCGAACTAAAACTCGTCATAGTGCCCTCTATACTTTATCCAGGCTTAAGACTAATTCAGGAAATTTAAAACGTGTTTAAAGGCAAACAGATCAACAACAATAAAAATTTGCATATCAATGAGCTACCAATAATAAGTATCGTCATTTGACAAATCTGTATCGTTTGATTTTAAAATTTATGAATTAATTCTTGAATTTCTCGCTATGACCGACCATTACCTTGACATAGGAATGACCAACGTGATAGTAGTTTATAGATATTGCCAAGAAAATGGTCGAGAGTCGGTGATAGAGAAAGATTTCCAAATAGACAAGTAACAAACTACAGAATATTTACCGCTGTTAAAAGGCATCTTCAAGAAATATATAGTTCTGCTCCTCTAACGATTGATTATGAACTAAATCTTATAACTAGGACACCGAAAGTTATGGTTAAAGAAAATCCAAGTCTCACTACCAGACACTTTGGAAATTAGAGTTTTCAAAAATACAGGAAAGAGAATTTTAAGAGAACAACTGTTGTATCCATACCACTGCCAGACAGTACAAGAAATTTTAGTCCTCGACTTCGAATTAAGACTAGGAATAGGTCGATTTCTTAATGAAAGATTTAAATCTTCAAAAAAAAACCTTTATTTGCCGATGAATGTTATGTTGCAAGAAGAGGTATGACAATATAACGTAATGAAATGGGTATGCTGATAAGAACACGCATGTTGACAAATCAACGGTATCTAAAATTAACGGTGCAAATTGTGATACTATACACATAGGCCAATGTAGTAGAAGTATAAAAACCATATTTAAAAAAAACACAACTGCAATTTTAAACAATATGAAAAGTTCAGAGAAATCTTCTTAAGCTATAAAACGATTATAACCAATTCATAGACTTAAATAGCATTAAATTACTCTAGCTGCTAATATGTATTCTTCTTTCAAGTAAAGAAGAAGGAAAGACTATATAGAAACAGTTTATTTTCTGCAAATACAACTCTAGTTCAGACGTATGGAGAGAAGACCAGAGCTGTATTTGCAGAAAATAAAATGTTTCTATATATATTCTTTCCTTTT
This sequence comes from Diaprepes abbreviatus, assembly GCA_034092305.1. NCBI lineage: Eukaryota > Metazoa > Arthropoda > Insecta > Coleoptera > Curculionidae > Diaprepes > Diaprepes abbreviatus. Next base: position 10,480,697 of record JASJET010000200.1, read on the forward strand.
TCCCTGCTTGAAAGGAAAATACATATAGGCAACTATTTAAACTCGACAGATAGATTTATTTTACTTCTTACTGCAATTTAGAGTTTTACAGTAAGATTCACTAAAGATTTAGGATTTAAGCCCAATCTAGTTGCCATGAAATTTAAATCTTGTAGTCGGCCAGTTTTGTTTTGCTTATGATATGGTCATAATTTATATTACATATGCTAACAAAGAAACGCTTGTACAGGGATATTAAGGATTAGAACCTTGCGATAAAGCCTTGAAATATGTAAGAGAAAGAGTTGTACCTCGAAAATAATTAAAGTTGTTAATTTTTGCCTGTTCAATAATAAAACACAATGATTTCTTTATTCTAGTATTTTTGGGCTTGAAGACTTGCTTGACTTATTGTTGCTCTTATCAGTTTAGGACCTCTGCTGGTAATTTAGGATGATTTTAAATTTAAATCACGTTAGCGAATCCAGCTGTTAAATTTAATTACTTTATTCCAAAAATAAGAGCAAAGAAATAAATTTATTAGAGAAGCCTCGGATTTTAAGAAATCCTTAAAAAGTAACGCACATCTGGCCACCACTGACCAAAAAACTTTCCCTAAACCACAATTATATATAGATATGTGCGTCCTTATAATTCGTACCTTCCTAGATATACAGTAATAAAAAAATTATATTTCTTAAAGTAAACAGTAAAACATTTGTTATATGTAAATAGTGGAAAAGATATATTCATCTTTAACATTAAAAATACTTTTCAAAAAGTCCGTACAAGGCGAAACATGAAAAGTTTAACTCTGGTAAATCACTGAAATATTAAAACATAGTGTTTTATTTACAAATATCTAAAAATGTTTAGCAAGACGTCTATAGCAGATTCAACACAGCGTATTTTTATTATGATTTACAAGCCAAACGGCTTCGCACTCCCTCCAGGGATTATTCACTCATACCAGGTACACAAAGATACCAAAAGTATTAAGCTCTGTGCAAACCCTTTCCATGTAGTCTACGAACTTTTGGTCGGTTTGCGCGATTGCAAGGGGAACTGCTTTCTGAATCGACTTATACAGATGCTCACTAAAGCCCAGCTCCTTGATGTTCTGCAGGAGGTTCTTTGGTATCACTCCAGTTGTTGATAAAATTGTAGAAATCTTTTGGACGCTGTTCATTGCCCATCTGCACTTCCAAATCTCTATATTTGGCAATCTTCTCGCTGTATTTTGCTACAGTAAGGTCGATTAGTGTAGTTCGCCTAGAAATTTTATCTGTTAGTATAATGTATAATATGAGCAACTGTCTGATCTGTCAGAACCGTTCGGTCCCAATATAACTTCAACTGGTTTTTTTCAAGAATAGGCTCCAGATTTTATTTGTAATAAGGCAATTTTCCTACCTGTAATAGGTTTAACTTACCTGCTAACTCTTGGTAGAGTTTCTTAGCGGCTGAGTCGTGTCTTTCCTTATACTCTATTGCGACAAGCGCTTGGTTATGTGCTGGATTGTCTCTGATGTTTGATCGCCATATCTGAATTAGTCATTTTCTATTAAGGGATCTCTAATAATGAACTTCCGATAGTTCTTCATCGGAATAACCTGGTCTTGGACAGCTAACAAGAAGCTTTCCTTTTCCGGAAATATCTATCCTGAAATCGACCAGTAGTTTGAGGCTGAGTTGTCGACATTGTCCTGATTGACCTCATTTGGATGCCGTCCATGAAGTGACTTCTGTGGATATATGAACGTAAGTTTATTATTTGTTGGTCGAGCTGCTTACAAATATCCACCAATCCTCTTCTTGCTTGGTGTCTTGCAAGCATTGTACGTTTAATAGCACTCCGAGGGTGATGTTCTTGTGCTTTGGTTAGGAGTGTCCTTATTTTTCTTTGCAGGTTTTGGATGTCCGTCCTGCTCCATTTTATAATTCCAAAAGAGTAGCTAAGTGCAGAGCAAGCATACGTGTTGAGCTCCTTAAGCAAATTTCTACTATTTAAGTTAGTTCGTAATACCGGCCTTACTCTCCTGACAAATTCGGTTGTCAATTCGGGTTTCATAGTGCGATGGTCAATTCTTTTAGTCTGTTTCATATCTAGATATTTGTATGTTTGGTCTGCTTCCATTGCAGCTATAGTTTCACTGTCCTGCATTTCAAATGCTCGTGGTTAACACAGCGTATTAATTATTAAGTTATTATTTTTCCTACCAAATTTCAGTTTTTATTTTTTATCATTTTTATATCTGTCTTTATAGGGCTTTAATAGTGTAAAATATAAGTAGCTTATTGATTACGACCCTTGCATTAAATTGTATTCATTTTAAATATTTCTAAAACAACTTTAAGTAAATAATATTCATTTTATGAAGTGGTAATTCTGCTAAACTTGCAAATATTTCCTGTTTTACAACAGAATGAATTGAAAATCCTTGCTGCAACACAAAATGTTATAAAGCGGAATGACACTGTACTTTAGTGTCGGAAAGCATTAAATTCAATCTCGCTGTTAATTTATACGAGTTATTCTTTTCATTTGACAGTCAGTATGTGGAAAAATTATATGTTAGTAATGTAGTTACGCATAATTGAAATTGAATTTACTTATTTTATGTTTGTTAGTAGATGTTTTTCCGACATCCTAGCATAATAGCTCTGTATATGATATACAAATTTTACCTCAATTGCTTGGCTGTATAATAATTTTTTTTATGATATATTATTTTTAGAGGAATTGTGTTAATATTCTGATAAAAATAAAAATTGGCTTCTAGAATTTTCAGGTTTAAACCCTGTATTTTTAACTTCAAAAGATTTTGGTTTGATATAGCTCGTTGTGGCTCCTGTCAAAGTTGATTTTGACATTACTGTTATATTTCTTTCTGTTGGTGCTCATCTTAGTATTAAAACTAGGAAGTTATCCATCATTATGGAATTAATTTTATAGTATCTTATTTTCACCAGGAATATTTTATTTTATTTAATATATAATTATTATTTTAATTCCTTATTTTGTTTTTATTACAGGGCAGTTCTTAATTAAAAATAATAATAATAATATTCGGTAGGGCACGTTTGAATACACTGGAATACACACAAAAAACGATATAGGCCAAATATTAGTAGGATTTGCTGAATGCGCAACATATGAACACACATTTCAAGAAAAGGAAAGCAGAAAGTGGACAAATGGCAAAGTCAAGAACAAAAAGACCTCATAATACCATCGTGCAGACAAATAGTAGCAGACACTAGCGATCTCATTAACCGAATTAATATACAAGAAAAATAAAGGAAACCTGAACTAATACAAATTAAAAATAAAGATATTGATCGAGATCTACATAAAAGAAAATCATAAAATTATCAAAGCTGGCTACAAAAGAATTAAGGGTATCACAGAATAAAAGGAAATGACAAGTGAACGAAAAGATAACAAAGGAAGTAAACACGCGCAATAAATCCACTACGAAATCCAAGAACTTACCATAAAAAGACATAAACTAGCGAATGGAGGCAAAAAGACGAACATATAATTGAACAGAATTATACGAAAACAAATAAGAAAAAAAACGCAGAGGAACTAGTAAAGAGAACAATTGAGGAAAACCAAAGTTTACAGGTACTGGAAAGGATATTAAATACACATAAAAACATGGTAAACTTACTAAAATGGTACAATGGAAAAACAACAAACGACAGAAAAGAAATACTAGAAATTAAAAAGGAGTACTATGAAAAACTGTATAAGTCTACAAAAAAAAGCAGTCACAACAAGAAGAATATTAATAATCAATATCGGATCAGAAGAAATACCCTCAATAGAAATATATGATAGAAAGAAAATAACAGAGGAGATGAAGTTAAATCGAGCTCCGGGAGAGGATAACATAATACTTGTATTAATGAAATATGGAAAAGCTTCAAAAATTGTTAAATAAATACCTCGAAGAACGGAAAATATCACAAAAATGGGGCAATGTCATACCAATATTTCTACATAACAATTACGACAAATCAGAACTAAAAAGTTACCAACCAATAAGTCTTCTCTGTCGTGTATACAGAATTTTCATGAAAACAATAAACATACTGTTTACAAACAGATTCAATCTATATCGTGAAACAAAAAAATTAGGCTTCAGAACACACTGTTGCATATTCAGACACTTCATGACATTATAGAGAAAACACTGAATCTATCTATACCAGGCTTTTATCGACTATAAGAAAGTCTTCGATTCGTTTGGTATATGAGCTTTAGTAAAAGCAAAAATAAATTATTGAATTCGAAAGGAATTTGAAACTCGAAAGGTATAAAATGTATTAAAAATATTTACAAAAAGCAACGAGTACCATAAAGTTACACACAAACTCAGAATGTATTAAACAAAAAATAACCTCAGACATACAGACGATATAGTAGTTATAACGGAGGATCCAAGGACAAAAGATTTAAAGCCTATATGAAGGTGAAAATATAGAAGCCATGTAAAATGATATATGATGATATATGTCGCGCATCCAGAAGACTATTAACAAGCTCGAAGCCACCCAACGAAGAGCCATATTAAATATTAGATTAATAGATTATAAATCGATTGAAAAAATGAGAAAACACATACAAATAAGAGACGTAAAACAAACAATACTGGAAGCAAAGTATCGTTAGGCAAGTTACATCTCAATAATGGAGAAAACAACCTAATTGCAATACTATTAATTTTTGGATTAAGGTAATTTGACTAAATCACAAGATTTTTGCCAAAATAATATGCTGTTGCTCTATTTACGTACGAGTCACACTCTATATAACCTGAATTCTTGTACTTCTCCCTAATTTGATTCAAAAAAGTAAATCGCAAGCAGTCTTTTAATAAAGTTAGTGCGATCAACCGCGGAGGAAAAATGAATCGGAAAGAAAAGGATGAAACAAAAAGAAATCGACTTGAAAATTCTTTGTCCTAAATCTAGATGATGTAAAAACTTTAAATAAGTTTAGGTATAATGTAGAAAACTTTCTGAAATTGATGAGATTTACTTACATTGGATTTTAATTCCAATTTTTTTCTGGATACAAATTTGAGCTTTGTGACTGATAAATTGGTGTCTACTAAGATGAAATCTTGGTTTAATGTAAATTTTATAAATTTATTCTCTAGTTATTTTTTTAGCAACTACTTGATGTGTTTACACCATGGAATAGAGAACAATATTCAAGGTCTGGTTCTGTACAAAAATGTCACTTTTTTTAGACATTTCGGATATTTCAATATCATAAATTATTTTTTAATAGAGATAGAGTAGTCCTAATAGTGAAATGTTTATACAAGGTAAAGATTTAAAAGTTCTACAAAGCGATGGTAGAAAAACGGTTTGAAATTTCTATTACAGTAAGCTTTGATTTATTAGGAGCTATTATAGAATATACTTAACTGAATTTTTGCATATGTCGGAGATGCAATTTTTTAAGCTTACCATCAGAAAATTTCAATTAAGGAGATTACTTGCATTCGCAAAAGCCATCGATTTCAAATGATTTACCACTTTGGTGGTATATAAAGAATCCAGCGAGGTCTAGGTATAGAAGATCAAGTATCACCTCTTTTTATTTATTCATTCACTTAATTCAGAGCATTTTTTGAAATCAAATGTAGTAATTCCAGTCTCGTTTTTTATTTGTATTAGAAACATGAATGAATTATGTCTACATTAAAGTATTACTAACTATTCAATACTAAACATTTCGTCACTATATAATTCAACAGTTTGTGGCGGAAATAAATATTTAATTTATTAACAATAAATTAATTTTCAGCAAGACAAACATCATATAATTTAAAAAATTAGTCAAAACTGGAAGAACGTGACTCTAGTGATAATAACTGTGATATTTAGGTAGACCATAACATTAAGTTTTTATAAATGTATAATTAATTAAGTTGTCTTGAAATTATTACATTCAATTCATTATACAAAAACTAAATTCTGTGTGTTACATCCTTAAGGTTTGAAGTGAATATTTTAGGAAAATGCTACATTCTGCAGACTTTGAATCTAGAATACGTTATGGAATAATATTATTTGAAAATTGCAGAGATAAATTAAGCGTTTTTATTTGCCGGAAAAGTACATTAAGAACAATCTAAATTTTGGAGACATGTATAGAAGGACATTTAAGAAAAAATAGAAACAGATTTTGACTGCGTCAAAAGTTCACATATAGAAGTGCGTATGCTTTTTCTTTAAGAAAAATATCTTAACCAAACAGTTTTCGTATTCCCTCCAATATTCACTCATCTCAGATACACTCAAATATCATAAGAATTGAGCTGTGGGGGAACCCTTTATGTATTGTCAGGTCCTACATGATGTTATGATTCTCTGCATTTCCTGTAAACTTTCCTGCGTTCAAGCGGTCTCAAGTAGCACTGCCTTTTGTATAGCCTTTCCTAGGTTTATGATTGTAGACTTCTTTAAATGATATATTGTGGTAATGTAAGGCCGTTCTGTCTAAAATCATACCGCTGTCTCATATTGTAGCTATTTTAAATACTTATAAATAATTATTATAAAGACAATTGTTCGAAGTCTGGACGTTCCTTTTCTCTCCTGCAGCTTTAGTTCCAAACCACTACGGATTATTCACACTTACCAAACGCATAACTCAGGACTTCAAGACACAGGCAATTTTGCTTTAAGGCTTTCACAAATGCGCAACCGCAAGTAAATTGGCGTGAAGGTTTTTAATTCAATCAAACAAAACAAGTTTCTCAAAACACTTAATCTATTAATAAAAATAAATACAAAAATGAATTATTTACAATGAGAAACTTAAACCAATAACAAATAACAATATCGAAGTAACTACCATAACTGCTTTTAATAGACGTTCTATTAGTAAAAAGGTAAAACTCAATTTAGAAGATAAAACGTATAAACAGCTTACTAAAGCATTAAACAAAGAAAAGAATAAAAACGCGGAGAAAACAGCTATATATATTACTTAAACAAATCGCAATAAAATCGCTAAATTCTCAAGTACAATAACACAAGATATTTCCTTAGGTTCCCAAATTAAATGAAAAATAAAACAAAACAAAGAAAAGCTTCATTCCCGACGAATATACACGTCACGTACTTTACTGCGACACTGATCTTAGAATGGTACCGACCATAACGAATTCCAGATTGTAACTGAAGCTTATTGTTTCTTAAAATGCCAAACTCGCATTCCCCGGTATCCCACGGGGCCTCTGAACATCTTAATCTTAATTTTTATATAAAAACAGTTAAACTAATCTACGTCTTTCTATAACTATAAGAATAACGATTTTAATGACTATTTAAAAAAAAAAACTATTCACTCTCTTAGATATTTAACTCCTTCTTTCTTGTGAATAGAAAAAAACGGTCATCGTAAGAATACATTTACAATTTCAAATCATATATTAAATTATATTGAGATTATTTGATTAATCTTTTGTTTCTTAATAATGAGAAAATAGTTCAATATTTTAACATATTTTAACGGTATTTGCATATACCATATGTGAGACCTCCATCGACATTTATCTCTTCGGTTTTATTTACATAACCAGAATAGGATTTCTTCGACAGATTTATAGACAAATCTTAAAGAGAGTCTTTTACTTTATGTCCTCATAAATTGTGAGTTCATATATTTAAAAACAAACATTTAAACGACTGAAAGATAATAAAGTTGAGATTTTGCTTAAGTACGATAATTGATTTATCTGTCTTGGGTGGTAATAAAAAAAAATACTATCCCGTTCTCACGGGTAAAATCTATCCATAAAGTGATATTTACTTACTCATTTTAGCAGAGTATACTTCACGTTAAACAGTATAAAATAATTAATATTTCTTCTATTACAGCCTGATATCTTGATATTATGCAGAAAACTTTTCGGAATTAAGCCGATTGTCGATAGAATTATGGGGATCGTTCGGATGCTATTCATTCCCCATTGCCTTCGCATTTGTACCTCTAGGTTTCATCATTTGGCAATCTTCTTATCTTGCTTATCTCTGATATTGTTATTGTTGAGGATGGCTACTTCTATTAGTGTTGCCCGCTTGGGTGTTTTATCCACTAAAATGAGTTTTGATCTGTTAAGTGCAACTGTATGATCCATCAGCACAGTTCAATCCTAGTACAACTTGAACTCGTTATTCTCTAGTATAAGTTTCGAGCTGTACTTTCTCTACCTGCAACAGGATTTTTCTACGAACTCTTAATGGGTGATAATGGATCATGTTTCTTCTTGTATTCCGATGGTGCCTATGCTTGGCTTTCTTCTGTTATGTGCTGCATTGCATCTGATGTTCGATATCCTAACCGGCTTTGGTCGTTCAGGATCTCAGAGTATGACACTTTGTCATCGGGATTGCATGATCTTCAATAGCTAATAGAAAGTCTTCGGTTTCAGAAAAAAATTGCCCTGACATGAACCAGTATTCCGATGTTAATTTGTTCATATTTTCCTGGTAGACTTCATTTGGTTGTCGTCCATGAAGGGACTTCTGTAGTCAGACTTGAAGGTTCTCTTGGTCTTGTTGGCGATGAGATGTCAGTTCATGTTCCGTCAACCGAAGCAGTGTTATGTCGTCTGTCTTGCATATTGCTCGGGGTAGCACAGAACATTCTGCTAAAGTGCTAGTGAAAATATGAGGGTAAGTTTGTTGGCCGGTGATCCAATTGCTTACCAATATCCCCAATACTATTCCTCCGTGGTATCTTGGTAGCATTGTCAGTTCAGCAGCACTACTAAGACGATGTTTATGTGCCTTTGTCATGAGTGTTGTGATTGTCCTATGTCCATTCTATTCCATTTCACGATCCCAAAGAAGTAACTGGGTGCAAAGTATGCTTAGGAGTTGAATGTCTTAAATGTATTTTTACTGTTTAGGTTGGTTCTCAGTACCTGCCTCAATCGTCTTATCAACTCATTGGTTAATTCTCTCTTCAGAGTTTGTTGATCAATTCTTTGCGCTTGATAGTATACTTCCTTTGTAGGTAATTTTAGTCATTAAGCGCTATTTAATCAGCATTCGGTGAGTAATAAAATATTACGTGCGTCCTGTAAATAATAAATGATAGTACTAAATGGAAAGGAAATACACTATAAAGGAATTATTAAATACTCCTGGAACAATTTTTTTATTACTCATTGAATAATATACTGTCGTATTAATGCGTTTCCAGAGAACTTTTACAATCCTGTAAATAACTACTGTTTTATATTTTATTTGTAATACTGCTATGTTTGGTAATAAATATTGGTTGTTTCGCAGCAAAAAGATAAAATCAATGTCAACAACACGAAATTTTATGATGTGAAATAATGTTGGGTTTTACTATCAAAAGGCTGTAAACTCTTATCGACCGATAATTTGTTCGAGCAACTGAATGCATTTGGCACGCGCTGTGTTTTGAAAACACAGAATTTAAAAGAGCTGGCAATAAGATTTCAACAAAATTTTCGATTAGATTGGCAAAATCTTATATTTTAATTAAAGTAATTTAACTAGTTTTTCCTCTTTCGTTCAGTTTACAGTAATTATTTTCAATAAAAATAAGTTTTATACTTTAAAAATCTATATAGAAGTAGTTCAGCTTTAAGTTTTAATCCTAATTATATAGGAGGCATGATCAAAACAACTGAGACCTGATAATATATAATTAGGATGTTGACTGTATTCAAATAAAAATTATAATTTTGCCGCAAAACGGTAGTTTCCACAACAGAAATGCTAAAAACATAATATTTGTTGAAGGAATTTTATTTTTATCTAATAATCAAAAAGTAATTAAATCTCCTTCAAGTCACGTGACAACGAACACCAATCAAAGTGAATGATGTCACGCCATATTAACGTCATCGCTGGCCCTCCATCCTTCCTCCAATTTCTCTCTTTGGGCAACAGAAAGATCTTCTATGTATTTTTTTCACCTTTTTAGTTACCCTTTTGTGTCAGGCATCAAGTGATCCTTTCTATCTAAAAAGATATTGTACCTATTTATACTTTTAAAACCAGCTAATTCTTTAAGATGTTTGATAGCGTGATGTTATTCGTATCATATTGTATTTAATCCATTATACCTGTAGTTATACCGAATATTGATTCTTTACATCAAACGATCTCTAGAAATAAACACCTTGACATATTTTATTTTTCTCATTTTATCAAAGAACACGAAATAATCTATTTTCTTTAAAATAAATATATCTTCCTATTTTATACTAAAGTTACATGGAAAATCTTATATAGTTTTTATAATGTCAATAAAAATACCTTTATACAATATTATCGGGTACGAGAGTGAAAAATTAAATATTAAATAGCTATTTTCTCACAAGCTCTAACAAAATATGGCAGGAATCTGTGAATCATATAAAAAACTTGGTTTATTCATAAAAACAAGTATTTTTTACAGCTACAACCAACATATGGGAGTAAAATGAAATTCTCGAAAAGTAATAAAGACAAAGTGTTTCCATTTCCCGAAATAAACTGGAAAAAGACGACCTGCAAATTCCCCATTTAAGAAGAAAAATATATTTCATCTTTTTTAAGATTCTACAAACAAGAAATGAAAAAAAAAGTCTGACAAATATAAATATGTAATTTTTAATTTACATTACGAGAATAGCGATTTTAAGTATTAAAATTGCTACAAATGCGAAGTTAATAATTAATCTTAACAAAAGTAATTTATAATATATATGTACACTATTCAAAATACCAGAGGACACAAATCTATGATTGACTTTATACTTAGTAACCGAGTTATACATCCCACCCAGATATTGGATATTAGAACATTGAACTCTGTTAATGCAGGAAACGATCATAAATTGGTTCTATCAAAGATTCGAATAAAGATTACACAAAAGAAAAAGCAGTTGGAAAAGGTTAGGATACAAAAAAAGAACATAGACTCTCTGTGGCATACGTCAGCGAAAGAATTATATCAAAAAAGATTGATGGAAAAAATTGAAAGAAAACCAATAAATGAAGAGGAAGATATAAATCATAGCTGGGAAAAAATTAAGGAAATATAGAAGATGCTTCAAATGAGTCATTGGGCACACATACAATTACAATCAACAACAAAAATCCTAATAAAACTCTATGGTTCCGTAAAGAAGTTAAAGATAAGTGTAACGAAAAAGAAAAGCATATTGAGCATATAGAACGTCAAAAACGCCGGAAGCATACAATAAGTACAAACTAATTCGTAACGAAACTAATCTACTAGTCAGGCAACTAAAAAGTGAACATTGGGAGCAGTTCTCTAGAAGAATGGAAGGAGACTTCTATAGTGTACAAAAACAAATGTGGCGACTGATAAGACAACAGCGCAAAGAAGTATCTGAACTCTCCGAAACAAACAAAATATCAGAGGAGAAATGGATAGACTACCTAACAAAATTATTTGAGGGAGATGCTAACATTGGAAAAAACAACATACCAGCAATAAGGAATAATGTGGAAGTCACCATTCAAGAAGTAGAGAAAGCTATAAAATCCTTAAAAAATAGAAAGTCTCCCGGACAAGACGGAATTCATAACGAATTGTTGAATTACGGAGGACAGCGACTAACACAGGAACTCAAAAGCTTCATTCAAAAAATCCTGACACAATGCAAAGTACCAGATAGGTGGAGTACCAGCACAATGATGCTTATGTTTAAGAAAGGTGACAAACAAGAACCAGGGAACTACAGGGGTATTAATCTACTGGACACAACTCTGAAACTCGTTACGAAAGTAATCAAAAATAAAATTAATTCGGCTATAACACTGGAAGACGAACAGAAGGGATTTAGATCAGGAAGGTCTTGCGTGGATGCAGTATTTATTCTACGACAGATAGTCGAAAAATCTATAGAACACAATAAACCAACATTTTTATGCTTTATGGATCTAACAAAAGCATTCGATCGCATAAAGCTAGATGACGTAATCCACCTGTTATATAAGAGAAATATTCCTATCAATTTAATTCAGACCATCGAAAACATATACGCAAACAATAAAGTTCAGATTCGCACTAACGGTAAATTATCAACACCCATACCAGTCAACAGCGGTATTAGACAGGGAGACTCGCTTAGTCCTTTGTTGTTTAACAGGATAATGGACGAAATAATAAAGGAGGTGTGACTTGGTAGAGGATATAAAATGGGTGATACAGAAATAAAAATTCTCTGTTACGCTGATGACGCTGTGATATGTGCCGAAAATGAAGACGACCTCCAGAGATTGTTAAATACCTTTAACCTTACGGGAAGAAAATATAATATGATTATCTCAGCCGAAAAAACTAAATGCATGACAACCTCAAAAGAACCCCTCCGATGCAAACTACAACTAGACGGTCAAATAATACAACAAGAAATGAGTTTCAAATATCTAGGAATCGACATAATTAGTTATGGCAACATCGAAGATGAAGTAAGAGGGCAGGTGGCCAAAGCAAATAAAGTGGCGGGTTGTCTCAACGACGTGATCTGGCGAAACAAACACTTACAACAAGAAACAAAGGTTCGGATCTACAAAACCACAATTAGACCTATTATGACATACACCTCAGAAACACGGCCAGAGACGACAAAAACGAAACAACTATTGGAGACCACAGAAATGAGAATACTTCGACGAATAACAGAAAAAACGCTACTAGACAGAGAAAGAAGCGATAACATTAGGCAATCATGCAACACAGACGGCATTAATGAGTGGGTCCTACAGCGTAAGACACAATGGAACAAACACATAAGCCGAATGATAGATAATAGACTGGTAAGGATCGCACGAGATAAATCGCCTAGTGGTACACGCAGTAGAGGTCGACCACGGAAAAGGTGGAGCGATAATTTAAATCCAGAATGAGGAAAATCAAAGAAGGAACAGGTCAGGGACCTATTATAGAAGGTAGAAGAAGAAGAAGAAAAGTAATTTATAACTTATTTTTATCAGTATATATTGTTAGATATTAGTTATAACTTAAAAGTAGGGGGAATCTCCCTAGCGCCGAATAGCACGAAACACTGGATATAACACGTTCTAGCCTAACACGACGAGTTCGTGTATAGAAAGACGTTGTACGAGTGCCATAGATCCGTTTATTCCCCTATTTCTCATATTTCCTTATCAAAGAATAAATGAGCGTTCAATGAATAATTCACTGCCATTAAATGAAGCTGTAGCTTAATCTCAAAGATGGATGAATAATGAAATATTTTTAAAATGGTTGATATATTTTGTGAAATTTACTAGATGCACAAAGAAATCGCCAATTTTAATGGTTGATGAGCATAGCAGGACAAGACTTCAAATATTATTAATTTCTGCAGAGACAAACACATATATTTGATTAGCACCCCACCTCATGAAATCAATCAAAAATTCGTACAACGAACGTGGTGGTATATGAATGTGGGCCATTGCTGGTCCTAGAATTACTGAATATGACATTGTGAGTCTGTAACAGAAGCATTTAGAAAAGCTGCAAGCTATATAATTGCAAAGGCAGGATTTAGGTGTGCTGAAATTCATCCATCTGACAAAACTATATTCACAGATCTGGAATATTTACCCACTGATCTCACTAATATTCCTCTTGACAGTAATGAACCAATAAATAAGTCAGAACGTCTTCTATTCAAATGCTTGAGATTCTATGAAATATACCAAGTTCCAGCCACTGATAGTGATATATCTCACGCTATTCAATTAACGCCTATTTTGCAGTGAGATATCACGCAAGGTTCGCAATTGGAAGTTACCACTTCAAAATTACCGCACTTTGTACCAGCAAAGCAGCTCTACAAGTTAAAAATCTCAGTAAAATGTCAAGTTCACATTTAGTCAACATTACAAAAGTAAGGAAAACCATTCTTGATGTTTTAACTTTACCAGATCGTGCTAAAAAAGAACACAGCCAAGAAAATATCGAGCTGAAAAAAATGAAATTTCGATTCTTCATTCAAAGAACGTTTAGAAGAAAACGAAAATGGAAAAAAGAATAAAAAGAAGGTAATTGTAAATACAAAAAGGAAAATGACATGGGGAAAATAAGTAAACAAAAGCTAAACCAACTGAAAAGCAACTGGAAAAGTACTACTGTGTGATTTGTTGCGAGGACTGAGACAAAGATTGAATGGGGCTTATGAAGCCTGTGCTGAGGGTTCCGATCTCTATGTCTGTGATCGTTTTAATTTTTCTAAAGGTATCTTTAGATTGTTAGTATTCCTATATTTAATTATTGATTAAGTTGATTTATTTATCTGAATTAATAAAGTTATATTTATTTTTTCACATATAGTCTTGTAGCATAAAAGATATCATGAGTTATTAGTACGTCACTAGAGAGTCCACTCGCAATTCATTAATTGTAAAAAAAATGTTGTAAACTTCTGGGGCATGTTTTAAACAGAAAAAAAACTGACTTACTCTGTTTCGATTGTAATTTTATTGGGAAGTGAATTATTATGACTTCAAATAGCTAGATTTCTCTGAAGAACTGAGTTGGTATTCTGTTTAGGATTATTAAACAATTTTTTTAATAAGTAAAATTTATTTTTTTGTATAAGCTTGTTAAAATTTGAAATTAAAAAAAACAATTTATTTAAAAATTATTAAAATCCCCCTGACAAGAAATGAAACAAATTAAATCAAATTTACAAATACGGAAGAAATTGATTTATTCAAACTGAAAAATAACCTTTTATTTTAGGATGCTTAGGGAATTGAAAAATGATTCAAATTTATACAAAAGATAAAGTGTGTAGGAAGTCATTCTAATATTAAATTATTTTAAAAAAACGGGCCAAAAATAGGATTATTAAAATATTATTTTCTTTAAACCAGCTTGAAATAAATTGAAGCTGTCTATTGGTAAATTAACATTAAATATTTTGCCAATATTCGCAACAATTTTAATTTAAATTTTAATTAGTCAGTTATGAGCATATACAGTGATACACACTAAAAGATTTTTAATATTCAAATAGAAAATATATTTTTTCACCAATCGTCCTTATCTATTTAATATTTTAAAAATTATTTCATTTTTCCGCAGCCTAATACTACAGGTTTTAAGTGGCTAAGTCTAACAGTTCAAGTTGAGAGTAGTTTCTAATACTACAAGCTGTAACAGTTTATTTAATTAGTTTCTGTAATATTTGATTCTTTTACACCATGTTGTACGGAGTGTCTCTAAAAGGCCAAATTCTGAAACTAAAATAGCAGAATCTAGGCAATCTACCTGTGTCTGAAAGCTGATAGTTTTCGAAATGTAGTGTGTCAAATTTCTGATATTTTTATACCCTTTTGAAATTTTTATCTTAATAATAGCTTGATTTGCACCAAATTTGATGGTGATTTTTGAGGACGAGAAATCAAGATCTGATTACAATTTTGAAGTAAGCTGTAGAGGGCGCTACCACTAGCACTTTGCCGACATCTAAAGCTTCATAACTTCCTTGTGCCTTGATATAATAAATTTTTGATTAAAATTCTCATTTCTGGTCATCTTCTATCTAAAACATGTATACAAGTAGGTATCGTTTTGAGATTCCATTTCTCAGATAATCGAATTTAATCATTTTATTGCATACTCGGACTCATTGCCTCCCTTCCCACATTATCTATGCTTAGAACTCTACCGAGAAAGTTGGGCTGCATCCTTTCCATTTTCTGGATCTGAGCATAAAACTTACCTAATTTCGTATTTGTGCCCACAATTCTTCTTTGGTGTTTTCAGGTCTGCAGTGGATAATCTGTTTAAGAGTTTCCACTGCAGTTTCCCATAAAAAGTAATCTATAGGTATTAAATCCGGTGATTAAGATGGCCAATTTGCAGGAACATCATTTTTTCCGAAGATTAATTTTGAAAATTTTCATTTAATTAACTTCTAACATCTAACAAAATTAGAAAGGATGTCAGGAAATACAATACAGAACATATTTCCCGGGTTATAGAGAATAATAAGAGCCTAAAAGTTCCAGGTTATTCAAACCATTTAAATGAGGTGGTAAGATGACAGGACCAAAAATGAATCTGTTAGTGATTCTTGCCCATACGTTAATTTTAAATTCATGTTAATTATGTAAAATTTTTCATAGTCGTTCCTGTAAAGCAATTTGCATCTTATGGTCTTCTTTCGACAGAAGCTTAGTCTCAATTCGAGGTCGAGGGCTACCTTTATTTAATAACATTTTTTAAAATAAAAAGCACCTATGCCCTAGATGGTTGATTGTAGATTTCAAGTGGGTCGCTAACGCTCTATTTGCTTCTCTATAGAACTTTTTATCTTACCTTGATCTAGTAGAAAACTAGGATATTTAGACTTTTTATAAAATATGAAGCTTCTGCTGTTTTGGCTGCCCGATCGCAGAAAAGGCAAACATCATGCACAGCTTTGTCTATTTTTTTGAGATAGTATCTCAGAGGACAGTGTCCTGTGAAGATATTTGTTATTACTCTCATATTTTTTTTTGGGAGATCAAGATATATTCTTGCGTTTTTTGGCGATTTATTTTCAATTTTTTCGCTTGTTTGAGACCAGGCGACTTATCTCAACTTTTCTTTTGTTATTATTTTCAGCTTCGAAGTTCCTCATTTATCTGGTTTTTGACAGTACAGGGTCTTCCATTTTCAACAATTTTAGGGGATATTGGAGTTATTATTAAAGATAGAGTGTTGTGAATTTCACTATAGTGTACTACTATTTAAAGAAACGAAAGATTTCGGTGTCAAATTTGTCATGGCTCTCTTATTAGGATGATTTTGAAAATTTTCGTTTTTTAGGTACATCTAGTATTATGCGTCAATTTATCAAATAGGCAAAAAAAGTTTAATTTTTGGGATATTAACCAAACTTATGATTTTAGATATTGAATCAATATAATGTGTTTATTTTATTTTGGAAAACAATGTCAGAATTCCACATTTTCAATAATTTACTTTATTTATAGCCGTAGGCCATGGCCAATTTATAAGAAATAAAAGTCAGATGTCAAAAACTTCACAGTTTTGTCAGATTGTTATTATTTTTGAAATATTTTTGATACGTAGGTATTTTTAATTTACTTTATATTTATTTTGCATTTACAATGGCCGTTTATGATAATTTTGAAAAGTATGATGTGTTAGTATGTTTTATACAAATAAATGAAAGTCCCCAAGAAGCTTTTGAATTATATTGCAATATGTAATATATTTAAAGCGTTATCATTGAGATAACTTCTCATATCTGACAATCTTTTTGTTCATGTTCAGTATCCAGAAAGGAGGCAACCCTTTCCAGACACATTTGCTTGTAAAAAAGCAGTCGAGTTGAACACGAATCTTTTATTCAGCTGCATCCCAAAACATAGGTCAAAGAAGACAGAGAGAAAAAAGAAACAAATGTGTTATTTTACGCAGCAGCAACAACTTCATCATACTGTAGAAAAATGGAGAAAGAAATGGCTGTAGCAACATCTGACACTGAAAGAAATTTGAAAAACTTTAAATACCATCCATATAAATTTAAAATAGTGCAACATTTACACCACTGAGATGATAAGTGCCGAGTAATGTTTTCTCAATGTTATTTAGAACAAATACGAACCAACGAATCTTTTGATATATTTGTCATCTGCTCTGACGAATGTTATTTATCAAGATCAGGTATTTTTAATCGTCACAACACGAGGCATTGGTCTGCAGAAAATCACCTTTTAATTTTCGATAAGGCACAACAAGAACGCCTCGGAGTTGGTGTCTCGTCTTTTATTTTGAGCCGACACATAGCCTACAGCATGTATGAAAGGGTCTCACAGCACGTAGATACCTAGAAATCTTTGAGGAAATTATTCCAGATTGCTTGAAAATATTCCATTGGCTAATTTAAATTCCATTTATCTTCAACAAGATGATGCTCCGAGCCACAACTCTGGCCAGTTAAGGCCATTTCTGAACAATAACTTTCCTCAAAGATGGATAGGTACCAATGAGTCAGTAAGATAGCCCTCACGATCTCCCGATCTTCCGTTTTGGAATTTTCGGTAAAATCAAGTGTATAAAACACAACATGAATCTATAGGGGAACTTGGTGAGGTATTGGTTTTGGCATTTTGCATTGGAAAAGTCAACCGTTATTTTGAAAACCATTTTTTAAAACCTCTTGGTTGCTTTTAGTTTCATTGTTTCTTTTTGTTTTTGTTACTTTAGTTTTATGAAATAATGTTGTTCTTTTTTTTTGCAATCAAATTTCAATATTCTGGTTTTATAATAACACTGTTGTTTAAGGTAAAAATGTAAAAAAAATTAAGTATTTACAATTGAAAATATTGAAAAACATTAGAATTAACTTTTAAAGTAGTATAATTATTATTGTCAAAATTTTGCATTTATTTCTTATAAATTGGCCATGAATTACTGTTACAAATAAAGTAAATTATTGAGAATATCGAATGCTGACCTTGTTTTTTAAAATAAAATAAACGCATTATATATTTTCAAAAAGCCTGAATTATACTTAATCAATATCAAAACTAATATATAGGGTGTCCTATTTAAAAAATCATAAGTTTGGTTAATATCTCAAAAACTAAATTTTTTAGAAAAAAACTGACTCCGCGTAAAAAACTCTATAAAAATCAGTTTTTTTTCTTTTTGATAAATTAACACGTAACGGCAATACGAGATGTGCTTAAAAAATGAAGACTTTCAAAATCACTCTGTAGATTAAAAACTAAGAGAGCCACGACAAATGTGACACTGAAATCTTTCGTTTCGTTAAAAAATAGGATACTAAAGTGGAAACCGTAACATTCTATCCTTAATAACACCTTTAATACTCCCCAAAAGTATCGAAAATGGGACACCATGTACATGTTCAGAATATTTATTATTATATTATTATATGTAGTACGATTAACGAGCTAATCACCTTAGGATACTGATGAGATTATCTGAATAAAGAAAATCCATAATATAATTAGAAACAGTAATATTACGTTTATTTTATCAAAATTACTTTATTACCAATTTACTATAAAAGGTCTTCTAAGGGTATCGACCTGAGATACACTTGCTAAGCATAACGAGCTTCAGCCCCTGGAATTACGTAGGTGTTCTTTAAACAATACCAATTTATGTTTTACCTCTTAACATTATTACATTTATTTAGGAAAAAAATGCGATGATAAGTTCATTAATATCCATCAAATTTCTGAATATTAAAAATTCTTCAGACCCCTTAATTACTTTTTGAAGATATTGTTAAGAATAAGATATTTTATACTTAAATTGACATAAGAGTATTGACAATATTAACTGGTCGCTTATATAAAATAATATATTTCCAAGTTGGTATTGTATAAACTACTTCAGAAATATAAAAACTGGTGACCTCTAGTTTTTGGTCAGTAAGTATTTCAATTTTTATTTTTATAATTTTTTTTTCCTTTAGGACCTAATTTTTGGGGTTTCTGCACTGTTATTGTTGGAGTCTCATCAGGATTGTCCATCCTGGTACCATCAGTGAATAAAGAATGTCTTTTGCAAACTTCTTGTTTGCATTCTTCATTTAAAGCAGTTGCTTTAGCCAGATTGCATGCTTTAGGTTTAATTAAAGAAAGTTCATCATAACACTGGCAAAAAATTTAAACCAAACAAGGTTTGCCATTTGGTTTTTAATACAAGGTTGTGGAATTTTAATTTTATCTAAAGCAGCCATTTCTTTACGACTCTTCGACAATTTTACTATTAAACCGTGAAACAGAGGAACGCAATTTTTAGAGTACTTAATAAGTAATAATTTCTGATCGTTCGTGAAAGCCTTGTTAATGTCATAGTGTGGAAAATGGAATTTTATTTGCTCTTGTTTTTCTTTTCTGCTTTCACTTCTCAGAAAATAGCTTTCATGTCTTCTTTGGTATGCTTACCTATTTTATTTATTTATTTATTTATTCAATACAAACTCTACAGATACACTAAATACCTAAATATAGAGTTACACGTTCACACATACATACACACAAACACACACAAAAGAAAAAAGAAATTACATTATTTCCATTAACTTACGTTTTAGCTGTTTATAACTTATTTTAAAAATATCCACTTCAGTTTGAACATCATTAGCTAACTTACAAATCATATTGACTGGAGCGTTAGTATAATAATTGAAACTAGTTTTTTTTTAAGTAAAATGTCAATGTACTTCTTGTCCTATATGTAGGGATATTAAAATTTACCTGAGTGAGAAGATTCATATCGTCATTTCTATTGTGAATTATTTTATACAAAAAAACTACAGAGGCTATATTCTTACGCTTTTCCAAACTTAACAAATTATATTTACATATAAACTCATCGTTGCTTACAGTTGAGTCATATACACCTGTGTCCCTGTAATAAAGATACCTTAAACATTTATTTTGTAATCTTTGCATAGCGTATTATAGTACGGAATCCAAATTAAATTAGCATGCTCTAAAATGCTCCTAACATAAGATATATACAGTTGTCTTATGCAGTGCACATCACTGAAATCTCAGATTCTGACTATAAATCCATAATACTAGTTGCTGTTTTTGTTTTTATTAAAAAATGTTACTTAAAAAAGTTGAGAATCAAATGTGACTCCAAGATCCCGCATTTCTCCAACCCGTTTTAAAATTGAATTCTCCATTACCTAATTAAAATGTAATATGTTCTTTTTTCTACTAAAGCTAAGTACAAAACATTTCGAAAAGTTTATTTACATAAAACCATTCAACAATTCTCTTTAAATCTTCCTGAAGTTGTATACAATTATTTATGTTCCTTTCCACGAAATATAGGTTTAGGTCATCAGCAAACAGAAGAACATTATTGTTATTAATTATTTTTGGTAAACTATCAATAAAAATAATAAAAAGGAGCGGATCGAGGTTGGAGCCCAGTGGTATCCCAGAGGTAGCTATAAAGGATTCTGAAGTATAACCTCTTATTTCTACTGTCTGCTTTCTACAATGCAAGTATGATTGAAAGAATTTAATTAATTCAAGATGAAGACCAAATTCACAACGGGCGTTTTTGCCCGCTTTAAAAATGTCCACTGTTTACGACACTCGCCATTTTTATTTTATTACGCAATAAATCAAGCCTTAACTTTGATCGCTTTCTTTAATTTACTGTCAAATAGTATACTTAATAGGTAAAAACAGTAACTAGGTCAATAAAATTAGTAGATATGGGAGGAGGAAACAATAAAACTTTCGTGATTATTTTACTTCTGCTGCCTCAAAAGATAAATTATTTTTTTTATGGTCCAATTCACTTTCGAGCAGCTCACTGCTGGTGAATCTACTGTGAAAATGACGCAACTTGACCCACTATTGCTATTATGTTGCAAGAAAAGTGGATCCTTAAAGCAACATATATCGAATTAAATAAAAATACATTTGCAAACAGCTCCAATTCTTAGGATTCCATGCAATCTGAATAGAGTAATCTCTTACGAGGTCTATATATCAGTAGGGAATACAAAACGTGGTTTGTCCCAAAAATATTGAGCCTACTTTCTTATCTCCGCATTGGTATTATTCTTTATCATCCGGTAAGTGACATCCTTCAACGTAATCCCCATTTAATTGAATCACTCTTCCTGAAGCAGTCCTGGAAGACAGTTTTCGGAATTGCCTTCAGTGCATTCATCGCATTAGTTTCAACCCTCTCTTTATGATCGCTAGGAGCTACGTCGGAACTGTATGTAGGCTGGCGAAGCTGTACGACTTAGTGCTTTGTTAAATATTGCTGCTCAAGTTTCGATGAAGGCGCTGGCGCCTTGTCGTGGTGAAGCAGTCAATCACCGCTTGTCCAAAGCTGTGGCTGTTTTCTTCTGACTGCGTTATGCAATCTTTTCAATACTTCAATGTAGTATTTTTTAGTGATCGTGTGACTCGGAGCATATTCGTGATGCACAACACCTTCATAATCAAAGAAAACAGTCGGCCAGAGCGAGAATCACTGTCAATTGATGTGCGGCCATCTTTAAACCGCTTGTACGACTCTTTTATTCTTGCTTTACTCACACACTCCTCTCTAAATGCCTTATTCATCATATTAATTGTTTCGGAGCAAGTTTTTCCAAGATTAAAGCTAATCTTGATGCAAATTCGTTGATCTAATTTTTCCGTCATTTTTTACAATAACAAAATGCGACGAACGAAAAAAAGACACTGTAAACAAACGCACACCGTTCACGAACTAACACGTCCAGTCGGTAACTGCGCACACCAACGAGTTCGTGAAGACTTACTGGTGACGCCCATGCCCCACAGAGGTCGCTCGGAAGTTTTGACGCGGAGATATGAATGCAGGCTCGATACTTTTGGGACAAACCTCGTGTACTCGCAATTGTTATGTATAAAGACATGTTAAAATAATCAATAAAGGCAGAAGTGCTCTGCTTTAGTTGGGAATCAAAATTATCCCTTTAGATTGCAATGAACTGCTAAAAAATTATGGAAACCTCTTCCATTGGCAATGCACTGCCCCCTGCAGACAGGTTACAAACTTATTTCTTCTCGTCGGTATAGCAAGCATACCTAACCACAAGAAAGGCGAGTTCTTTAAGCAGGTAATATCGAACTAATTAAAAAGTCCATTACAATCAGCGTCATAATGTAGTATATTCCACTTATTGTGAGATCTAACTGTAATTTCAATTATCATACTCATGAATGCACACTGAATACAGAATTTTCTGAAAACATTTTTAAAAAAATTTAGATTCAGTAAAATGTAACAATTGTTAAAGAGACGTTTTAAATCATACGAATAAATTTGGTACATTTCATAAGCCAAATAAGTTAAAATCGAAATGCTGATTGCTGAAAAAACAACGGGGTTTATAGACTCCAAATATTACTTACTACTGTTTCATTATTATTAAAATGACAGCAGACAGAACACTACTAACTTTAAACAGGCCAAGTATTTTATCTGGTATAGGCTGGAGTGCCTTGCTGCAGCTCAAAATGACTACATTTTGAGCTGGATCAAAGAATATAATTCGACCGATGAAAACTTCATTACTGATTTGCTAGTCAAATAGGAAGCTGAGATAAACGCAAGACCTACTAGCAGCTCGCTAAATCAGCAATGCAAAAACTAATTAAAGATTATTCCTAACGTCTTTTTAAAATACGATGGGTTCGAACCATCAATTGCGAGTCCTCCATAAAATTAAAAAACTACAATAAAAGATATTTGGCGATTGGTAGAGGCAAACTGCGATTAGATTTTCCACACACATAATATAAAAATATACGATACTCCTGTTTTTGGAAAACAGAAAATGAGACTGTAGAACATGTTCTATGATTATGTCTCGCTCTTTCACTAAAAAAAGGATCCATGTTAGGCAAATATTGGCCCACTTTGGCCGACTTAAATGCAATGCCGCTTGGCAACGTCGTCGTCTACTTTAATTCTGTAGACTGGGCTATGGAGGATGCACAACTAGTCTGATGACGTCTATGGGCAGGATTTAAACTATCCTCCATATTTTTCAGATCCAGAAAGGCCACATTTTACCAATATATGAAATATATATATATATATATATATATATATATATATATATATATATATATATATATATATATATATATATATATATATATACATAATATATATAAAATTATTTTTATTGAAACAGTACTGAAGTACTTTTATTTCTAGACGGTTAAGATTAGTTTGTATGCAAGGTATTGATTGGAGTTGTTAAATATTGTTAAGGTTAGCTTTCTCCTTGAATTTAATTTTTTGGTCAGATTAACATCTGTCTTCATTTCAAAAGGGGTGCTTACAACAAGCTATTATTCTTTCTACTTTAAAGGATGAATACGCTTCGTCTTGATTACTTTTACAAGTTTCATTTTCCCCGCGCAACAACGGTTGTAAAATTTTTATTTTGTCTTATAAATAAACCACGCTACTCGGAGACTTCGAACACAAAACGACACGGGTTCACTTTATTGTGTTAGTTTTATGCCGCAGACATAAATTATTCTGTTTTTTTCTGGATGTTTTTCTATATACTAAAAGTGGAGTGGAAACTTTGTTTAACGTAATTAAAATTAACGTGTAGCGAGGAAAACGTGATATAACTACTATTAATTCTGGGATCTACATACATTCCTTTTTATTTTTGATAAACATATAGTTTAAAAACGCAAAGACTGGCTGAGAAAACAATTAAATATAAACTACCCTTTAAAACTAGATAAAATAAAATATAGAATTTCTTTAAATATACTTACAAATAATATATTAATAGTAAAACACTTTTTTCCAATAACTTTCCACTATATTGAACAAATTTACTTCGCTTTACTTTATTTTTTTAGATAAAGCTGATTTTTCGAAAATAAAAGATTTATTTTCGCTAACCTCACATAATTATTCAACAAGAATAAATATGAAGGAACAAATATTTTTACCCAGGTGAACTTTTTCTCTGGCTCTGGAGAGCTTCCAACCATATAGTCACGTACCATGTCACGTTGGAGGTGATCTCAGCGCACAAGTTGAATATCAATATGTTGCGGATCTCTTCCCTCAGGTTTAAGATACAAGAAAATACTTAATGTTTAAAATATATATTTTATTATTATACCTATGAGCAAAAGAAGTATTATATATATATATATATATATATATATATATATATATATATATATATATATATATATATATATATATAAATAAAAGAAATTTACTAAATATTTTCAGGAGAGAATAACTCCCAAATTTATAAATCACGTCAGAAGAGTATAGAAAAATGAATAAACTGCGTTTATTGTGTCGCAGATTGCTGAAATAAAAGCAAAAACTAGAGCTACTCTACTAAAAAATGGTAACTCAAAAACTTGTTTAACTTGTACGTACTTTTGCATATCTTGATTATAGGCTATTGACTATGTCGAAAAAAAGAGGGTTAAAAGGAACTAAAACGTAAAAGTATTTTCATTGTTTCACACGTGAAATTGTCCTCCAAATGTTGAAAAATCACAAGATGCTACCAAATTTAAAAGTGCGTTTTTGAGATTAAGGTAGACTACTGTCCAAAGAAACAAACTTATTAAACTCCAACGCTTTCAGATATCGGAGGAATTAAAACAAATAATGATACATATCACGAGCATATCAAGAAAAAATTTTCATCATTGGATAAACTTAATACATTGACTTTAAATGAACTGGAAAATAAAATCCAAAAAGATAATCAAACTGTAGTAAAGAAAATTTGCACTGTTAGAAGACAAAAAAATAGTAAATTATCACAACAGACCAAGAACCTGATAAATAAACGAAGAAACATAGAAAAAAGGCACAGCAGACTACGTACAACTAAACAAACAAATCAGAAAAAAATTAGACACGATATCAGGAAGCATATTATGGAAAGTATTACAACGATCATAGAAAACAACAAAAATATGAAGGTATTAAAACCCATAAACTGAATTGGTGAACGCAATATAAACTAACTTAAAGATAAAGAATCAGAAACAAAAAATAGACGAAGCGAAGTGGCTAACATCATAAAAAAGTTCATCAAGCTCCCCAATATTACAAATGTTGGTTTAGAAGAAATACCCGACATCATAATCGAAGAGTTGAAACATGCTTTGTCACAAATGAAATCTGATCGTACTCCAGGTGAAAATGATATATATAAATAAATGTTGGAGCTCGGAGGATCTACAATGCTACAATCAATGATTATTCTTTTGAATAAATATCTTCAAAACGGTAAAATCTCTGATAATTGGCAAAATGCCCGAATTACTCTTCTGTATAAAAAAAGGCGACAAATTAGACATCGAAAATTATCACCCCATAAGCCTTCTGTTACATTCATACAAATTGCTTACAGAGATTATAACTAATAGACTTACAAACAAAATTGATTCCTATCAACCTACAAACTGAGTTTCGAAAGGGCTTTTGTGCCACTAAGCCATCAAATAACTAATTGAAAAATGCACCGAATATAATAAGCAAATTCATCTAACATTTGTTGATTGTATGGGCCATATTTCAAGCAATAGATAATCAAGGATTGACTCTAGATACAGAAATCTTCTGATATATGTTTACGAGAGGGCCACACTGTAAGTAAAGATAACAGAATATCTAGAAATACAGAAGATAAATATTGGTCTAGGGGTGCGGCAAGGAGATACGATTTTCCCTAAACTCTTTACTTTAACACTAGGTGTCTATAAGCAATTAAAGTGGGCGTTAGAATCGATGGTAGATATCTCAACCATTTATGTTTCACGGATGACGTGGTATGTGGTAATAAGTGAAGATTTAGAAAAGTTACAGGAAATGCTCTCTAAGTTGAAAAATGCTTCAGAGAAAGTTGAATTAAGCATGAACCTAGCAAAAATCAAAATAATATCTCCAGAAGATACGCGATTTTATGTAGTAAACAACTATATACAAAGAGTCGAGGCATATGTGTATTTAGGCCATCTAATTAAACTTTAGAGAGAAAACCAAGAAGCAAAAATAAATAGAAGAATTAGAATGTCATGGGCAGCCAGTAGTGGGAATAGGGGGCTTCTAGTTGACCCCCCCACCACTTTTTTGATTGGTCAGCCAAGAATGACCTTGTTTCTGATTGGCTGCCCAAGTTCGCCCCCTATTCCGATTGGTTTCATAAACTCCGCCTCTTTTTGCTCCACCTCCTACCTCCTTCCTAACCACCACAGTAGTTGGAGGGGAGCTGGTAGCAGTTGGAGGGGAGCTGGTATTTTAAACGATCGAATCTGAGCGAACTTCAGTCATTCGTGCGCGATGTCAAATAGCGACCAACAACAACAACAACAGCAACTCATTGAACGTGTAGGCCAAGTAATAATTTCCTACCAAAATAACGGAAAAAATCTTACCGATTTTGAAGATCAAGACTTGGCCTTCTTTCCCATCAACTACTTGAAAACATTCGTCGATTCACTTAGTTTACAACAAATTTGGAACAGGTTGCCGGAAAATTATAGAAGTGACGAAGAATTGCAGCTAAATTTGCCGTGTTTTAAACACTATCCACTATATCAACACCACATAGACGGCCCACCATTATCAATAAAAAAGTGTTGTAAAATTAAAAAATAGTGTGAACAAGTGAATCGAGTTTCATCGGACAGTCTTCGAAATGGATCAGACACATGTATATTTAGATTCTGCTTGCGATGAAACGATCCAGTCAATGTACAAAGATGAAACAACTCATTTTAACTTGGCTGGAAGAGGAAAGTTTCACGCAAGACAGGATTCTCTGATCACTATTGATCGAAATAATTTCGAAGACGACGATGAAGATGAAGAAGATGATGGGATAGAGGATAATGGCGTTCCAAACGGGTGTGGAGAAGAGGGGCTCGTGAAAGTGGCAAAAATAAATGCAAGTGATACATTGACACCAAATTATCTTACGCGAGAAGTGTGCGTTTTTCAATCTTATGTCGTAATTATTTCATCTTCTGGTGGTGCATATAATTTATGTTGTGAATGTTACTATATACATGCTCTAAATTGCCCAAATGGGAAAAATAATTTTGTTAATAGCCACTATAAACGATCCTTTATATGTTGCGAAAAAGATCTGCAATACAACACGTGTGAAAACGATTTATTCATAACAACTCCTTCACAAGCATGTATAATATGTAACAAACCAGAACTAAAGAATATGCAAAACCATCTAATCGAAAAATCAAATTTTAAATAAATTTATTTCACTTGCACTTATTCATGCACTATGGACTATATTAAGTTTAAGTTTAAGTTTAAGTTTAAAATATTTTATAAGAATTTAGATTTTGTTCTGCTAAGTTAAATAAATGTAAAAAACTATGTAAATAAATATAAGGGAATGATGTGAATAGATAAGAATTTGTATTTATTCCCATTGAAAGAATTTATAATTTTGTACTTTCAGTATAGAATAATTCTTTTCAAATAATATGCATAAATTCAAATAAATGAATTTGATACTCCACTTGAATTTATTCCTAGTAGTTTTTATATTAAGTTTAAAATGCCAACTAATTTAAATAAAATTTTATATAAAATATAAGTTGTAAGATATAAGTTATAAGATATAAGGTATAAGTTATAAGATATATATTAAGTTTAAGTTAAATAAATATAAGGGTACCATGTAAATAAATAGAAATTTGTCTATATTTAGATTCCAAGAATTAATGATTTTGTTCTTTCAGTGTAGAATAATTTTTTCTACATAATATGCACCATCAATCCTATTGATAAATTGAATTTTAAATAAATAAATTTGATACTTCACTTGAATTTATTCATGCACCCTAGTAGTTTGTAATATTAAGTTTAAAATGTCAACTAAGATATTTAAATAAGAATTAATATATAAGATAAAGAACAATTAGGTTTGATTAAATAAGATTCTCTGAAAATCGAGCTTATGATTTATTCTTCCATGTAGAATAATTCTGCCAAGTTAAAAAAAAAACTAGTTTTCGTTACTATGCTTGTAAAAAAATAAAAATATATATTATCATCCTATTAATAATAATTCTTTAAAGTTGAAGAAACTTGGTTATTAGGTGTGAAATAGAAAAAAATTTTTCCTCAACGATTTTGTTTTTTATTATTCCTAAATTAAAATACAAATATACATATATACATAAATAGATAAATACATATATACATATATAAATCATAATACCAAGTACCATTTTGGGATGGATCTCTGTTCCAGCTCTGCCATAGGTTGCTGCTGCTGCTCTGCCATAGGTTGCTGCTGCTGCTCTGCCATAGGTTGCTGCTGCTTTACCATCTGTTGCTGCTGACCACTAGAAGCTGCTGCTGCTGCTGCTGCTCTGCCATAGGTTGCTGCGGCTCTGCCATAGGTTGCTGCTGTCCGCCATAGGTTGCTGCTGCTGCTGCTTTGCCATAGGTTGCTACTGCTTTGCCATCGGTTGCTGCTGATGCACCAGAGATTGTGGCTGCCCACCAGAGATGTTGTTGCCCACCAGAGATGTTGTTGCCCACCAGAGATTGCCGTAAATTATAAATTATAATTTATAATTTATCGGCCTCTTGCATTTTCGATCGTATCTCTGTCTTTTCATTGCCAAAGGTTGCTCCGGCTCTGCCATAGCTTGCTGCTGCTCTGGTATCGGCCTCTTGCATTTTCGATCGTATCTCTGTCTTTTCGTTGCCAAAGGTTGCTCCGGCTCTGCCATAGCTTGCTGCTGCTCTGGTATCGGCCTCTTGCATTTTCGATCGTATCTCTGTCTTCTCTCCGGTATCGGCCTCTTGCATTTTCGATCGTATCTCTGTTTTGGGGTTGCCAGAAGTTGCTCCGGCTCTGCCATAGCTTGCTGCTGCTCCGGCTCTGCCATAGCTTGCTGCTGCTCCGGCTCTGCCATAGCTTGCTGCTGCTCCGGCTCTGCCATAGCTTGCTGCTGCTCCGGCTCTGCCATAGCTTGCTGTTGCTGCTCTGCCATAGGTTGTGGCCGATCTTCTTCCATAGGCTGTTGTTGCTCCATCATCAAAGGTTGAAGATCCATTGCTCGGTCTGGATCCCACTCAAAGGCGATAGGCTCGGGATCCAAGTCTGGCTCAAACATGTTGATAAATTCTTCGTCTAAATAGTCAGCCTCTGATGGTGGCGGCCACATCACCGTGTTCTCGGAATTTGGACTCTGACGATCCATCAGATTAATCTGATTTTCCAAGAATCCCAGAAAGTCTTGTAGTGTTATAATTATGAACGTACTCATTTTGAGACTTTAAACTTAATGAATGCTAAGTCAAGACGCTGTAAATCCTTATATACAATACTGAAATACCACTTTTCCTACCTCCAGCGGCAAAACCAGTCCGAAGAATGAGAAGAAGAAGAAGGCAAAGATAGCGTGAACTCGAGAGAGGTCGTTCAACGGTCGTAAGTTGTTTTGTTCTTAAGAAAAAGACGAATAAAGAGGAGAAGAAGAAAAAAAAGTTGTTTTTTGGAATAATATAAAAAACGAAAAAAAAAAAAAAAAAAAAAAATTAAAAAAAAAAAAATGTTTTTTATATTATTCCAAAAAACAACTTTTTTTTTTTCTTCTTCTCCTCTTTACTCGTCATTTTCTTAAGAACAAAACAACTTACGACCGTTTAACGACCTCTCTCGAGTTCACGGTCTCACGGTTCCCGTCGTACCATGCAGTGCCACGCCGTACCAGCCGGTACCAGGCTCTTGGCTGCTTTAAAAGGCGGCTGGGTACGAAGCGTCTCTTCAGTTTACATCTCGCTATTAGCGTACGCTTGTAAAATTTTCGAATCGATTTTAATATATCTTGATAGTCGGATTTATTTCGTGTGACGTAGTGACATATTATTAATTTTCATTTGGTTTGTATTGTTGATTTCATATTTTTGATTTAATATTTTTGACTTAATACTTTGGATTTTTAATTCATTTTTATTTCATCTTTTAAAAGCCAATTTTTGATTGATTTTTTCATTTTTGTGGATTTTTTTTATTGATTTTTTATTGATTTTTTGATTTTTTTATTGATTCATAATTTTTTTATTTTTTAATTTATAATTTAAAATGTCATTTTTAAATGTAAAAATTGAAAACATCGACTTAACAGCCTTCGATTTAAACGACGCTTGCCTTGTGCATGATTTGATTGATTGTTCATTTTGTGGGCTAAGCGACGAGGAGCTAGATATTAAATTTAGGGAAATTGATATTAATACATTTAACAATTCATCTGAATCTGGCGATTCTTCCGAAATTGGTGAAAGCGATATTTTGACACAGCTCTTAAAAGTTTTGGATGAATCTATTATCCCTGATATTCCTCAAGAACCTCTTGAAACAATTAATTTCGATGATTTAAATAATGATATATTAAGGAAAAATTTAATTAACAATTCTGAAATAAATGAGGGATATAATTTGGAACAACTTTTAGATATATTAGAAGGGGGTGAAACTTGTGAAAATAGCTCAGGGCAAAATTTAATTAAGGGTGATGTGGAATATCAGGAGACTTTTGAGAGCTGTGAGGAACAAAATAATAAGGGGGTTTTAAACAATAATAATAATGGGGTTGGTAACGAGGGAGCTTTAAATAATGATAAGAGGATTGGCATTGGGGGTTTTTCGAAAAATAATATGGAAGAGGTTTATCGCCCCCACTATTCGCCAATTTCAGATGCATCGTCAGATTCATCAGAGGATTCCAACGACAGCGTTGAGACTGTTATAAACGTCTCAGCCAAAGCTCAGCATAATTTTATTAAAGTGTTGGATCAAAATTTAATTGAAGGGTTGGATCAAAATTTTATTCAGGGGTTTGAACAACCATCCAAATTTGGCTATACCAGAAATTCAGTAAATTCGGTAGATGTTTTTGATTTGAGTTGTGGCGAAATTGTGGGGGACATTGAGGTATATACTTATACTGAAAATTTTGAAGATGAGCAGCCTCAATGTCCCTTAATTTCTTCCTGTAATCAAAATCAATTTTTGAAAAATCCTTCTGGCCTAAATTTAGAACAAAGTTCTGAAAATTTAATTGAAAAAAATTTACCCAAAAAACGTTCTTTATCAGAAACAAATGATTGTTCAGATTTAAAAAAGTCAAAATTGGACGGTGATATTTCTAGTTCCCAAACTTTAGGGGCACAAATTTCAAAAAATTCTTTACCAGTCGCTGTAACAACAGCTCCGAAAATCAATCCAACAAATAAAGTCGCTATTGGAGAATTAGATAAGTTTCTACATAAGAAAACTAAGCCGAGCTTAAATAGGAATGAAACAAGGTGTGCCACATCTAGATTTAAGTCAATGGTTTATTCCTATTTAAACTTAGATAATATATGTAATAATTTATCTAATTCGACTTTAAAAGACGTTAAAAATTGTATTCAACGACAAGGCGATCTTCTTTTAAATTTGGGAAATATATTTTTTAAAAAAAATCCATGTTTTTCTTCAAATTAAAAAGTGAATCCAAAAGTTAATTCAAAAGTAAATCCAAAAGTTTTCTAAATTGCGCGAGCTGAAAAAATTGCTAATTATTCTATGTCATTGGGTCTTGATAGATCGAAATTGTATTTATTTAAAAGCGACACGGCCCTAACCGATTCCATTTTAAAATGACTCTCCTTTGCACACACTGCTTAAGAGAATTTAAAAGAAAATCACATATTGTACGCCACCTTCGAGAAAATGTTGTTAATAACGAAAACACCTTTAACTTGGAAGATTATATAATTAATCGTAAGTATTTTTTTATAACATATTTAGCTATAATTTTCCTTTTAATTTTTCTTTTTATTATTAATAAAGGTTTACAGAGGAATTAAAAAATAATAATTGTTTCAGTTGATGAACTACTTTCAAGACCTCCAATGCGATTTTGCCAAGATTGTGAAGTAAATGTCAAATCTAATTCCTGGAGCACACACTTGAGGACAAATATTCATAAAAACAGGAGCTGCATAAAATATGGAAATGGAATTGACATTATCAGGAGTGCATTTAAATGTCGAATAGCTTCCTACAGAATATATTCGCAGAATTATCACATCGACATCAAAAAGTTTCAGCAAGATGGTGGTAATAAAGTGCAAACATTAATACGCCAGCGTCAACAAGAATTTACATGTGCTAAAGTAAATTTGGAATTATTTGGAATATATTATTCTCCAACTTTAACCTCTACTTCAATTAAGTCATTTAATACACCGTTCTTCATTGTAACCCATACAACTGATCTACAACAGCTTTACGATGATTTATTCAAGATTATTGAAAC
This sequence comes from Diaprepes abbreviatus, assembly GCA_034092305.1. Classification (NCBI taxonomy): domain Eukaryota; kingdom Metazoa; phylum Arthropoda; class Insecta; order Coleoptera; family Curculionidae; genus Diaprepes; species Diaprepes abbreviatus. Next base: position 10,513,580 of record JASJET010000200.1, read on the forward strand.
CAAAGCAGATGAATTGCCGGAAAGAGACTCAGGTAATTATTATTTAATCTCAAGAGCTAAGTTTTCTTAATCTCAAGAGCTAAGTTTTCTTAATATCACTTGTACATCTCTAACAAATATTATTCAGAATTAATTTTTTAATTCCTATTACAGGGTGGGCTCTACAAAGAATTCTGCATTTGGAAGTCAACATCAATAAGTACAACCCATTGAATGCCTCCTCCTACATTAAGATGCATCACTTTTCTAAATCAATAGTGAATGTGATGAATGAGGACAATTGCTGTTTCGCCTGGGCAGTGGTTTCAGCAGCATACCAGCCAACCGGTAATCCTCGAAAGACCTCATCATATCCAGACTTCAGAGACGCTTTCGATTTTACAGGTATTGAATTTCCAGTAAAATTATTAGATATAAAAAAGTTTGAGGAAAAAAATAATTTGTCCATAAATGTATATGGAGTTGAAAAATTTTTAAGGGATAATAAAAAGGTATATGAGATTGTCGGTCCTTTACATTATAATAATGAAAAGAAAAAATTACATATTAATTTGCTTTTAATAAGTTCTGATGATGGAAATAACCACTACTGTTGGATAAAGGATTTAGGTTGCTTGGTATCCAAACAATTATCAAAAAAGAAAATAAAAAAATACTTATGTGATGGATGCCTTCAATATTTTGGAACATATGAAAAACTTAACACACATTTAGAACGTGATTGTAGTTTTGTTCGAATTGAGCTTCCTTCAGATAATTTGATTTTGGATAAATTTGGCAATTATATTCCTGCAAATATATTAAAGTTTCAAAATATTCAGAAACAGTATAAAGCTCCTTTTGTTATTTATGCCGATTTTGAATGTTATTTGAAAAACATTGAGTGCCAACAATCTACACCTGATTCGACAACCTCATATACTATTAAAACTGCTGAACATATACTCTATTCATTTGCTTATTATATTAAATCATCATTTGATGAGAATGTTGTGTGTCTTAAACTTTTTAGAGGTACAGATTGTGCTATAAAATTTATTGAATACATTGAAAATGATGTAAAAGAAATTTATAAAAAATATTTAAAATATCAAGTACCATTGAAAGATTTATCATCTGTGGAACAGATTGAATATGAAAATTCTAGCATTTGTTATGTATGTGAAAAACCTTTTTCAAAAGGAAATTTCATAAAGTGTAGGGATCATTGTCATATTACAGGTAAATATCGAGGAGCCGCCCACTCAATATGTAATTTGCATTTTAAACCTCCAAAATATATACCAATAGTATTGCATAATTTAAAAAACTATGATTCTCACCTATTTATTAAATCGCTTTGCTATAATAAAGAAAATATTAGTGTTATAGCTCAAAATAAAGAAAAGTATATTTCTTTTAGTAAGGAAATTTTCGTTGATGTGTCAGAAAAGCGGAAACCAGTTGCTTTGCGACTACGCTTTATAGATTCTTTTCAATTTCTCCCAGAGTCTTTAGAGTCACTATCACAAACTCTACAAGATTCACAATGTTTTGAAATTAAGAAGTTTTTCTCAAATGCTGATGAATTTCGATACATTAGACAAAAAGGGGTATTTCCATACTCTTACATAGATTCCAACGAAAAATTAAATGAGAAATCTCTACCATTGATTGATAAATTTTATAATAACTTAACCGATGAAAATATCTCTCCTCAAGACTACAATCGCGCTGTAGAAGTGTGGAATCTATTTAAGTGTTCTACAATAGGGGCTTATTCCGATATTTACTTAAAATCAGATGTTTTACTTTTGGCTGATGTTTTTGAAAATTATAGATCCACATGTATTAAAACCTATAAGTTAGATCCTGTTAATTATGTCACTAGCCCTTCTATGTGCTGGGATGCAATGATGAAATTAACTAATGTAGAATTAGAATTATTAACGGAACCAGATATGCTTCATTTTTTCAAAAAAGGTGTTCGTGGTGGGGTTAGCACTTGTTCCAAACGCAAATCTGAAGCAAATAATCCATTCTTAGAAAATTTTAATCCTGAAAGACCTACAACATATATCGCTTACTTAGACGCCACAAATTTGTATGGTTATGCTATGAAACAATATTTGCCTGAAAAAAATTTTGCTTGGGTACCTAAGCTCGAAATAGAAACTTTAAATATATCCGAACTTTCAGATACATCATCTATAGGATACATATTTGAAGTTGATTTAGAATATCCAAATTATTTACATGATAGTCATAATGATTTCCCATTTTGTCCTGAACAATATACACCACCAATTTCAAACCACTCAAAATTAATTCCAAACTTACATAATAAATATAACTATATCATTCACTACCGATATCTGAAACAATGTCTACAATTTGGACTCAAAATCATAAAAATACACAGAGCAGTTAAGTTTACACAATCACCATGGTTAGCGGAATATATAGATTTAAATACAAATTTACGAAATTTATCTAAAAATAAATTTGATAAAAATTGTTATAAATTGGCAAATAATTCAATTTTCGGTAAAACCATGGAAAATGTTGATAGGCGAGCAGATATTAAATTAGTATCTCAATGGGAAAGACAGGGTAATAAATTTAGTGCCGAAAAACTTATTTCTAAACCTCAATTAAAGGATTTTAAAATTTTCTCTGAAAATCTAGTTGCTCTTCAACTTCAACAGGTTTGCATTGAATACAATAAACCAATTTATGTTGGGATGAGTATTCTGGATATTGCAAAAACTGTAATGTATAATTTTTATTATGGGTATTTAAAAGTAAAATATGGTAATAATTTAAATTTATTATATACGGATACTGATTCCTTAATTCTTGAAGTTCAGACCCAAAACTTTTATGAAGATATGAAGCTAAATCTGGATAAATTTGATACTTCTAATTTTTCTGAACAAAATATTCATTGCATGCCTATTACAACATCAGTTGTTGGTAAATTTAAAGATGAGTACAAAGGGATTCCCATTGAAAGTTTTTATGGAACTGGTGCTAAAGCATATTGTATAAAATCCAAAAATAGTGTAGATAAAAAAGCAAAAGGCGTTAGTAGATCATGTATAAAAAATCAATTAACATTATCAGATTATAAAGATGTTGTTGAGAAAGGTGACAAAATATTCTGCACCATGTATGTATTCAAGTCAGATATGCATAATATATACACTAATTTGTTAAATAAATTGGCATTAACAACTCATGATGATAAAAGATATTGTATACCAAATTCCACAAAAACTCTTGCATGGGGACATAAGGATATTTTGGAAACAGATTTTTTTGATAAAGATATGAAAATGATGTATGATACTCTAACTTTTTTAAGTTCTGGAAACGAAAATGGATCTAAAAATAAAAAACCGCGATTAGAATTAACTACTCCTAGTAATTTTTCATCTTTATAAAGACATCATTTTATATGATGATAAATTATGTAAGTCGTTTTTGAAGCTTTAAAAGTTGGAGGGGGAACTGAATCCAAAAACATATATATTGTATAGAAACACCATTATTTGTTAGTAATATTACAACAATGACTGCTGCATCTTTAATAGTTTTAGTTTCCCTTGTTGGAAATGTGATATATGTAAATTACATTCCTAATACAGTTAGGGCTGATATATGTATAAATGCCCTCAAAAATGAAACCGACTGCTACAAACACATGAAAATGACATATCTTGTTGGAAATTCACACTTTTTTACCTATAATGTAAATGATTCTGCTTTGTGTGAAAATACATACATAAAAATTAAATATTCCATGACAAACAAACCATTACAATATTCAGATTGGATTCCTTTCAATAATAAAAAAGAAGAATCTTGTCATTGTGTCTGTTGTTATATATTTGTTATTATATTTACAGCAGCAATATTTATTTGTACATGTTTAATTTTATTGTATTTCATGAAAAAATATCTATAAAAATATTTAATAAATGTTAAAAAAATAATATAAATTTTGTTTTTTATTGATTCTCGTTAGTATAAAGACATTTAAAGTTTATCCCCTCCTCTTAAATGGAGAGGGAAAATAAGTTTACCCCTCCACTTGAGAGGAGAGGGAAAATGTATAAAATTTAGGAGCAAACGGATTGATAGTTAGTTTTTTGAGAGCAAGCAGATAGCCAGTTAGTTTTTGAAATACATCATTTAAAATGTTCAGTAATCAGAGTAAAAATATATTTGAAAATTCACCATTAAAAAAGAAAATAAAAAAAACAATTATAAATTCTACAAAATATAATTTAAACAATTCTAACTCTAAATATGCTGTGATTGGTTTGTGGGTGGAAAGTGATTTTCTACCATGCATTGAACTTGGTGGTAAAAATGGTCAGTCTGTGATATTAAATGAAGATGATTGGAAGAACTTATTGCAATATCAAGGAGTTATAACAAATTATATGTTTTCACCAAATGTTTTCAATGAACCGATATATTTGCAAAATTTATCTATTCATTTTGAAAAGATTGGTGAATTACCAATAGTGAAGATTGTGAAAAGCTGTGATTTTATTTACTATGGAAATGAAACTGTGTGCAGACTATGGGAACAAATTCCACTTATAGAATATAGACTAAATGTTTTACAAAAACAAAACTTTCGACGTTATTTCAACGTTTTTAGAAATAACAATTTTTACGACGGAGATTCTTTTGACAAAATATATAATGTCCTTTCTCCAAAACAAAATCTAAATAGTGAAAATGTGTGCTCCATGCTGGAACTGCTGTTGAATCATCCCGAAGAACTAGAACAAAAATTAAAGTCTAAGCACTATTATGAAGAAGACAGTATCTATTGATGAATCAAGAAACCAAATTCATCTGATGGTTGCTTGGAACTTCGCCTACAGAAAAGCTCGTATGACTTCTGAAGAGTTTATAAATCAAAAACATTTTAGAAGAAGGATTAAATTGACTGAAGAAATTTTAAATCCCATATTAGACTCTGATTATAGGAATATTGTATTTAAAAAAATGTTTATGTAATAAGCTTATTTTTAAATAAAACAAATATATATAAAAAATCATTTTTTTTTTATTACAAACATCAATTATTATTACAGCATTAATTACTATTACATCACATCTCTCTTGAAGATCCAAGAGTTATAAGATTTATCTAATCCTAACCATTTTACAAATACTTTGTTTCCTTTCTTTCTTAACACTTTTTCCACCAGATATACATTTGGGTGTCTTACTTTTTGAAGTTCTTCTTCATAGAAACCTCCTTGAATATCTATCCCATTTCCATCTTGAATCAAATACGTTGTTGGATTAGTAAGCTGGATTTTTTTTATTTGAAAAATTTCGTTTGACCAGTTGGGCGTGTAACCTTTAGAAAATTGTTCGCGAATCTTGCTTATTCGTACTCTATCACTGACACGAAATTTTGGTGATCTGGGATCCACAGTTTTCCTATGAGTATAAGCTGATTTCAAGATTTCCATTTCATTCTTTTTGTTAACTTCGTTTGGTTTTTTTCCGATTGTTGAATGCTTAGTATTATTGTATTCTGTAATTATTTCTTTAAGAAAGCTGATCCATTTATAATTACCTAGTAAACTAAACTTTTTCCACATTTTGTTTTTTATCGTTCTATTTACTCTCTCTACAATACTAGCTTTCATATTAGAAAATGTGTTGTAATGATTAATTTTGAACTGCTCCATAAGTTTCTGAAAGTCTTGATTAAAGAATTCTTTACCCTGATCAGTATTCAGATTTGTTGGGGGAGTTTTTAAAGTTAATAGAATTTTTTTCATTGCAGCTGCTACATCTTTACCAGTTTTGGATTTTACAGGTTCTGCCCATACAAATTTAGAAAACACATTTATTACCATTAAAATATATCTTAAACCCCTATTAAATTTCGCATATGGCTGCATTTCTATCAGATCAGCTTGAAATAGATCATTAAGCCCTTTTACAATTGTTCGTCTCCTTCTATATCGCCTTCTCGCCGGTTTATGTAATTCATTTACAACGTCTTGCTTAATTTTACTCATTATTAATTTATACCTTACTCTCGAAAATAAATCCCACAAATAACTTTACCTCCTTCTAAACCGTTTATAAAAGCCCTTTATCGCTGATGTTGTAAAATATAAAAAAAATCATCTCAGTTTTTTTTAGTAAGTTCTTTAATTTTATTTTCCATTGCTTCAAATGATTTTTTATTTTCATTTATAATTTCTTTTATTGACGAATTTATTTGGGTGATGTTGTTAGTAAGATCAGAAATTTTTACATTAAATTTATTTTCCATTGTTTCAAATGATTTGTTATTTTCATTTCTAATTTCTTTTATTGACGAATTTATTTGGGTGATGTTGTTATTAAGATCAGACATTTTTACATTAAATTTAGTTTCCAAAAGAACATTTGATAACGTATAATCTTTTTTGAAACCACCTAATGTTGAATTCATTTCTTCTCTTGCATAATTCATTGTATCATTAAATTCTTTTCTAGAAACTTCAGCAGCTCTTTGAACTAATTCGTTTAAAGATTTTATTTCTTTTGTTAATTTATCTTCTAGATTTTTTATATCTTTTCCTAATTGAAATTCTGCATTTGTAATATCTAATGTCATTTTCACAATTTTTTTTTCTATATTTTTTATGTCTGACGCTGTCTTTTCAGCTTTGTGTAGTATATCTGTATAAGATGTTTCAAGTTCTTTTATGAGTAAAGAAGTCTCCTCGATTTTTGAACTATTATTTTTAATTTTAATTAATACATCCTTTTTAGAAACTTCTATTATAGCTTGCACTACTTCTAGTAAGGATTCTAATTCTTTTTGTAATTTCTCATCGATTGCCTTTGTAAAATTTCCCTCGTCAAAAGACGTTTCAGATTTGGTTTTCAGATTGTTTAATTGCTTTAGTATATCCTCGATTTTTTCATTATCTTTTGTAATTTGATCTTTGAATTTTGTTTCAATTTTTTCATTTTCGTTTTGAAAATCCTCCTTCAATTTGTCTTCTAAATATTGTAAATTTGATTTATATGCATTGATTTTAATTTCAAATTCTTTAATTTGTTCTTTAAATTCATTAACTTTGTCGGTATCTTTTTTGTGAATTAGGAAATGAGTGTTCATTGATTTTTCAAGATTTTGTGTATTTTTATCCATAACGTCATGTATTTTTTTAAAATTCCTTACTTCTTCTGCTACTCTATCATTAAGCAAATTAGTAAAATTTTGAAACTTTGATGTAATTTCCTTGGAAATACTGTTCTTGACATTGTCAATTGCTGAAGTATCCTTAATTATTGATTTAATTGATGTAATTTCATTTTTTATTTCATTTTCAAAATCATCAACTTTATCATATTTTAACTTCACTACGTCAAAGTCATTTGCATATTTAGAAACTTTCTGAGAAAATTTTTCTACTACCTCATCATTTCCATCAACAGTATTTTTCAAATTAATTATCTTGTCATTATATTCAGGAATAACTTTATCTTCAAATAACTTAATCTTTTTTGCAATATTTTGTATATTGTTATCATATTCATTTATTCTCTTATTTAAATTATTAACATCGCTTTTCAACCCAGGATCTAAATTTTGAATTAATTTGTTTTCAATATATTTGACATCGCTTTTAAAAATTTTTATTATTTTCTCTTCAACATTTGATAATATTTTATTTTCTAGTGATAATAATGTGTTTAGAGCAGATTTTTTTGAAATATGACGACCAAATTTATCGATGGTCATTTTAGAAATGTTTAAAAGTATCTATTATGTCCTTTTATATAATAATATTCGCTTCTCTTAGTTCTTCAATAATGGAAATAATTTCATTGTTATGACCAGTGTGTCCCGCAAGCATGGATGCTACCAATAGTCGAAGTCTCTCAACAAGTTCGTTTACATTATCCCAATATATGTAATCTGTATTAGGTTTATTAACTTTTAAAGTTATACCAAATCCGTTTTTTTTTGAAGACACTCGACTTTCTCTATATGGAGCTTTGCGTCTTTCAAAAAATCCCTGGACTGCTTGTTGAGATTCGGGATTTAGAGTTTTAGTTTTTGTAATTCCTTTGCTTTGCAAATAAGGTCCTATTATAGAAATATATTTATGTGATCCATTCCCCTGCACCTGCTCATTTGGATCATTATTTCTACGGTATGCATTGGTTCTTTTTAAAATATCCATATAATTTTCCAAATCTTGTTTTTTATACCCTATTGGTTCTTTTTTAAATAATAACTCATATAAACCTGGTGTACCTGTATAGGTTATTCCTTCAATTTTGATGTTTTTACCAATAATTTCGACAGGTTTTTGAGTTAAACCCAAAAAGAATTTCTCGGTTTCCAAATCATGAACTATTCCATATTGGTGATCAAACTCATGTTCAACATCTTTTACACCGCTATCAATATATTGGCGAGGTAATTCATCAAATCCTAATAAATATTCTTTATATAAATCTGTATCAACAAATGTTCTAACTGTTTGCCGTGTTTGTTCCAGTATATCTGAAAGATTTCCTATTGTGGAGTGTGAACCTGAAGAAGGGTTTGTTTCTGCAATAATACTTGTTTGTTGTATAGATGGCATTTGACTTGCTGAAGCTAAACTCGCGTCCCAGTCAATAATCGATGGTATTTCTGTAGGAAGGAGTGGAGTTTTTCCCGTCTTTCTTTTTTCTGGTGTTGATGTTCCATATTGTAATTTTCTCTTTGGTGTTAGTGTTTGAATTGATCTTTTCTGTGGTGTTTCATAAATTTTTTTAATTGGTGTGTGTAGCTCTTCCTTTATTTCAACAGGTTCAATTTTACCAATCGTTGAAATTAATTCTTGTAAGGGTTGAGTTATCGGTTTATATGTTTCCTCCAATTTAGTTTGCGCCTCAAATTCCGCATTTTTTAAACTCTGATATTTTTGTTTAACAGCTTTTCTTGATTTAACTAGCTCTCTTGCTAAACGTTCATCCATGATTGGTATAATTTACCATCAAACGTTTATTTTTATAAGTAAATATATGAATCAAATCCTTTTCGATATCGGCCAGATTTCACATTAGAGTCTTTGTCTATTACTAAAAATCCAAATTTATCTTTCCAACATATTAAGCACAACTCATTAAATTGGTTTAATGACATATCAACATTAACATGATCATCATAAATATGTTTTAAGTTTGTTCGATCTTGTTGAAATATAACAATTAAATTTGCATTGTCACGAATTAATTGTTTCGGAATAGAAGAATATGTTTGACATAAATAAAAACAATCAGTATTTTTGTGTCTTCCGAAACAAAAATAGTCCTTTACAACATTCTGATTACAACACACTATATCATCAAATATTATTATAGAGTTTGGTTTAACTTGTTTTGGTGAAACAATTGTTTCTTCATTTTCAGATTCATAGTATCCAATTTTTTTCAAAGGTTTAAAAAGTGTTTTCAAATATTTATACTTTGGTTGATATAAGGATTTTGAATAAACATACAGATTTTCAAATCGCAAACCATTCGGATCTTCAATCAAACTAATAATAACATTGGTTTTGCCACAGCCTGACGGGCCAATAATTAGCCCTCTTTTACTATTTCCCTCAAACAGTTTTCCATGTTTTCTAAAACCATTCACTGAACTTTCATGATCCTTAATTGTTATAGAGTATGGTTGTTTCTCAACTCTCATTTTATATATAAAACAAACTATTAATATTCAGTATTGTGATGTAACTGGTTAGTTATCACTAGGATTGCAACTATATATAATGTTTCCATCACATAATAAACGAATCATTTACAAGACAAACAGCAAAAGGAAAGGAAGTGGTTTAGTAAACTCATTAATAAATAAATTACCCTTTGAATTGCATATTCCTGGTTATAATTTTTGTGGACCTGGAACAAAATTGGAAAAACGATTGTCAAGAGGTGATAAAGGTATAAATTTATTGGATGAGGCTTGTAAAGAACACGATATTGCTTACTCACAATCAAATGATATAAAAAGAAGGCATTTAGCTGATAAAGTATTAGCTGACAAAGCTTTATCAAGGTTCAAAGCTAAAGATTCTAGTTTTGGGGAAAAAACTGCTGCACTAGGAATTACTGGTGCTATGAAAATTAAAAGAAAATTAGGTATGGGACTTCGAACGAGAAGAAAGTTCAAGCGAAAAACTCGAAAAGGACGAGGACTATCATTATCTCAGGTAATTTCAAAAGCTAGAAAAGGAATTAAGGGGAAACGTTTTAAAGACCTAAATGAAAGTATTCAAACTGCTTTAAAAGCTATTAAAAAAACTGGTAAAGTGTTACCTCCAAAGAAAAGAGTAATTCCAATCCCAAAGACTGGCGGATTTCTTCCACTTATACCTTTATTTGCTGGTTTGTCTGCTCTTGGTGCTCTTGGAGGAGGGGCTGCAGGTATTGCTAAAGCAGTAAATGATGCAAAAGCAGCCAAAGCGAAATTAGAAGAATCTAAACGACACAATCAAATGATGGAGTCCATTGCGGTAGGAAAAAAAGGAAGTGGACTTTATTTAAAACCCTATAAAACAGGATGTGGATTATACTTGAAACCTTATTCAAAAAACTGCTAAAACATATACCTCGAAAAGCACTTACAAATTACGATTTACTTAAATACGCTAAATATTTACAAATTCCCAACTTTCGTGGTATTTTTATGAGGGATAAATTACCAAAAAAGATAAAGTTAATTGAAAGTGCAATTGTCAATCTAGATAATCACAGTGGTGTTGGTACTCACTGGATAGCATATACAAAAAAAGGAAAAAACATAATATATTTTGATAGTTATGGTAATTTGCGACCCCCTTCTGAATTAATTAAATATTTTTATAGCGACAAAAATAATAATATTGTTAATTATAATTATAACAGTTATCAAAACTTTAACAAAACAAATTGTGGTCAATTGTGTCTAAAATTTCTTTATAACCATATGTAACACCTAATTTTAGTTTATTATTAAACATATTTTTAAAGTAAAATGTCATATAGTTTTGTTCTTAGCGGCAATTCCGCTATTTTAACATCAGAGTTACATCCTCCAATATATTTAGATGAAGATGTTGAATATGTTATCGGTCTTGTAAATTTCGAAACATTTAATGCAATTCCCAATATTGATGTTGGGAATAATGTATTAATTCATGATGAAAATTTAGAAATAGCCATACCCCCAGGTAGCTACGAATTAGAAGACATAACAGATTTTTTAAAAAAACACTTGGATGAGGATAAAATTAGTTTTAGTCTTTATGCAAATAATAATACTTTACGTACACATCTTAAATGTTCAGCCCCCATAACTTTTCGTGAAGGAACTATTGGTAAATTATTAGGGTTTAAAAATGGGCGATTGGAAGCCAACATTGAACATATATCAGATTTTCCCGCGGAAATAATTAAAGTAAATTCAATAAATATAGACTGCAGTATTGCAGAGGGATCATATTTAAACGGGAAACCTGTTCATATAATACACCAATTTTTCCCGAGCGTTGCTCCAGGGTTCAAAATAATTGAGTCACCTCAAAACGTCATATATTTCCCAGTCACCGTTAAAGTAATTGATAAAATAGCCATTAAAATAATAGATCAGGAAGGTGATTTGGTTAATTTTAGAGAAGAAACCATAACCATCAGACTACATCTTAAAAAAGTAGATTAAAGATGGTAATATTATATAACAATAAATCTGCAAACTTTACTAGAAAATTTAATAATAAAAACATTAATAAGACAAGAAAGAAACCAACTTCCTTTAGTAGGAAATCAAACTTCCAAAGGTTAACACCTTCTAATAGAAAATTTCTTCAAAGTTTGGGTTTTAAACTTAAATAAAAATGGATTATTTAAATGTAAGAGAAAATGTATTGGTTGATGAATCAATATTAAGCTGGGAAATTCTTTCTTTCGATCCTTTTAATCCTACAAAACTCGGACCAAATGATGAAATCAGAATTGCTTTGCAACAAACAGGAAAATATCCTTTACCTTGCAAAAGTGAAATTTATGTGGAATTGCAAGTAACTAAAGAAGATGATTCCCCTTTAGCTAATACTGTTTTAATTAATAATGCTCCGGCATTTTTATTTAAAGAATTACGCTATATTTTAAATGGTGTTACTATTGACTCCGTTCGGGATATTGGTATAACTTCAACTCTTAAGGGATATATTTCATTTAATCAAAATGAAAGTGCTAAATTGGAAAATGCCGGTTGGTATCCGAAAACAAAATCTAAAGAAAAAATTATGACTGATGACAAAGGTAATGTTTCATTATGTATACCATTAAAGATGTATTCAGGATTTTTTGAAGATTATAATAAGATTATTCTTAATTCACAACAAGAACTTATTCTAATAAGAAGTAATGATGATACAAATGCATTATTATCCAGTAATGAAGATGAAAAACCCAAAGTTAAAATTACCAAGTTGTGTTGGAGAGTTCCTCATCTTACTGTAGCGATTCCGCAAGAATTAGCACTTACCAAAATTATTGACAAAAATAGTGATATACTAATAACCTTCCGAAGCTGGGAATTAGTTGAATATCCAGAGTTATTGGAAACTACGAGGCACAACTGGCCCGTAAAAACATCTACAAAAGTCGAAACGCCACGTCATGTTCCAATTGCTTTTCAGAAAAATAGACGTGGTAATCTAAAAATGGATATGAGTAAATTTGATCATTGTAATTTAAGAAATATGAATGTCTTTTTAAATTCAGAAAGATATCCTTACAATGATCTTCAACTTGACTTTGAAAATAATAAATTTGCTACTCTGTATGAAATGTTTACAGACTTTCGTCAAGGGTATTATAACTCTCCAGTGGAACCAATTTTTAATCCGAAAGAATTTAAAGAAAATGCTCCTATAGTTTACATTAATTGTTCACATCAAAGAGATTTACTACAAACAGGTCCAGTAACCATGAGAATTGAATTTGAAACCAAGGAAAAAATTCCCCCTAAAACAGCGGCATATTGTGTTATAATTCATGATAAAGTTTTCAGTTACAATCCATTAACAAAAATTGTGAAACAGTTGTAATACAATTTCCTTAAGATAAAATACTCTTTTTAAACAAACCGCTACTTACGCTTAAGAGCGCACGCGTCAATTTTGATATTTATTAACGTAGCCAAACCAGAATTCTTCATTTATATAATGTCTTACGAGATTTCAGTTCGAGTATTAGATTTTCAACTTCAGTTGCAGAAATTAAAAAAACAAATAAGTGAATATCAATTAAAAGTAGAAATGATCAAGAAATTCAAATATTTGAAAATATGAAACTTATTCTAGATCTTCAAGGATTCAAAATTGAAAATAATAAATTTATTGTAAAGGAATTAGCAGCGTACGATGGGCAAAAGACAAGTCATTTTATTTTCAAAGCTCCATTTCCGATGGGTCATTTACCATCCTATTTACACAAACAAGCTCTGTGGTTAATAAAAAATTACCATTGCATTGAATGGTGTGAAGGATTTACACCATTACACAAATGTGGAGATATCATAAGAGATTTAAGCGCTAAGGTGGACTATGTTTATGTAAAAGGGGAAGAAAAGGCAGATTTCGTAAAGAAGTATTCCATGAAACCAGTTATCGAGATTGATGAACAACCCACCCTAAAGAAAATGGATCCTTGCTGCTTTTATCATCAAAAAATACCATGTGTATGTGCATTATCAAATGTTTATTACCTTTACAACAATTTTTTTATGTAATAAAAGACTTGATTACAAATTATGTGTTTTATTTTCTAACATTGTTTTAATACATGAAATATTATTATTTAATCCTAGTTCTTGAAGTTTACATATTAAAATATCTATATTTTTATTTTTTAAATATTCGCTACAACATTTAGCTGCTAGTAAACATAATTCCGCATGTTCCATATAATTTAAAAACAATATAATATTCTGCGCTTCACTTTCTTGACCTTCATATGCATAAAACTCGGAACAGGCTGCGGACATCAAAAACTCTTCATACATTTCTCTTATTAATAATTCCATAATAAATCCTACACTAAAACCTCCCTGTTTCTCAATATCTCTTTATCTCTCTCTTCCTCTTCCACGATTTCTTTTAATATATCAGGATCTTTTATATAATCCTTCAATATCCTTAAAAAGTAACTGAATCCTATTTTCTTTATTTCATGAAAGAACTTCGGCAAATTTTGGGTTTTTCTATAATTTAAACAGGCTTCTGCAGCTAATTGGTATTGGAAGGCAGTCTCATAATATACCTGTGCCCACTCGGGGTGTGTTTTCCTTAGCATTGCATTCTTTAATTCGGAATTTTGAAGTTTAGTAAACTGTTTACCTAATTTGATTATTTCATTTTGCAAATCACTGTTCATAACTACCACTTATTTTTAATTTAACACTGTTCTTTATTAGTGGTGAATCTTCTATATAAGCTTAAGACTAGTTGTAAATGAATGTAGCTCGCTCAGATTCAGTCCTTTAAAATACCAGCTCCCCTCCAACTGCTACCAGCTCCCCTCCAACTACTGTGGTGGTTAGGAAGGAGGTAGGAGGTGGAGCAAAAAGAGGCGGAGTTTATGAAACCAATCGGAATAGGGGGCGAACTTGGGCAGCCAATCAGAAACAAGGTCATTCTTGGCTGACCAATCAAAAAAGTGGTGGGGGGGTCAACTAGAAGCCCCCTATTCCCACTACTGCAGCCATTGGAAGAGCATTTGACCTGTGCGTTCTTCCAGCAATGACCTATGGAATGAAGACAACCACATTAATAGTTAAAGCAGCCAAATAAACTGCGTACTACATAGCGAGCAATAGAAAGAATCTTGCTGGGAATATCACAACGTAACGAATAAGGAACGAAGAAGTAAGAAGACGTACGAAAGTGGAGGATGTGATAAAACGAATTGCTGTTTTGAAATGGACCTGGGTGGGACATGTCGCTAGGCAAGACTACAAAGTGGACAAAACACATATGTCAATGGAGACCTAGGTCGTCAAAAAGAAGTAACGGAAGACCCCCAAAAAGATGATTAGACGACATAAAAGGAAATCAAATAGAAACTCGTACCGGATTGCAGAAAATAGGATGGAATGCAAGAGACTAGAGGAGGCCTATGTTCAGAAGTGGACTAAATTGGACTGCTAGAGAGAGTTTGTCTAAAATATCTAAACATTTTGGAGAAACATTATATTCCGTTAAAATCATAATCCTTAAAACATAACATGTCTGTTCTTCGCTAGATTGCGCGCGGTACAGTGCAGCGGCTATCCACAACACATTTTTCACAGTTAGAGCATGCTTGTTACAAACTTAGTTTTTTAACAACAGTTATATTCTATATTCTATTGAATTGATTGGCGAAACATAATATTTGTAAAAAGACTAGAGCCGCAAGGAAAATGTCTACACTACATTTACGTGTGACTATAGAAGACCTATAGGCTCGACTTACTCAAATGATATCTTTCACGTCGAAATTCTGACAAACCTGGCATTATTGTATAAAGAATTGCCATTAGTGAATGAAAAAAAAAATTGCTTCCCATGATATATTTTTAGTTAGTAAGTACTATATCACTATTATATAAATACGATATTTATATTTGTATATTCGCAAATATCTAAAAAATTGCCAAATACTCAAATATTAATTGTAGCTTTATTATGAAATTCGAGGGGTCATAGGGTATATAAAGATAAAAAATGACTTCTCACTCTATTCGCTTGGTGGAGGGGGGGGGCACTAAAATCTCATGGTCCCTCTTTATGGGAAGTCGCTCCCACGATTCGGTGAGCTTTTGTAGGTCTTTAATTTCGGTCAATTATGCAGGCACAAAGGGAGTTCGAGCTTCAAAATGTCAAAATCCTTGTAGAAAAAGACAATTTTTTATGGGTTAAGATGGGTACAAATAAACAATATGTATGATAGTGCTTGCATTTTTATAACAGATTTAGGAAACTAATACAGGTCATCCATCTTATTCTATATCAAAAGGAATTTCTCGCTTAAAATCACAACGAATTTATGAACCATTTTCCTTTCGATACATCGGAATATCTTTCCATTTTTGTAATCGCAACCGTGTTGTAAATTGTAAAAATATGAGCCAAAACAGTGTAAATTTTCTAAATTTCCAGTAGCAAAATGAAAATTATATCAAAGAAAGAAGTGGATACAGTGTATATCACATCTTAGAAGTTCTGATGTAAAGTCGTATTTTAAGTAATAAAATACACAGTTCCATAGTTATCTTTATTTAAATGGCCATCCATGGTGATCACACAGCAATATAAAATAAATTTTATTCTACATTATTATATATATATATATATATATATATATATATATATATATATATATATATATGTATATATATATATATATATATATATATATATATATATATATGTATATATATATATATATATATATATATATATAAATTAACGCCAGATAAGAAATTAGAATAGCTGATGTCTCAAATTTTCCTAATTTTTAGGTTTGTTCCCTTGTATCAATTTGTATAATATTGTGTTAGGTTCACTTTAAATTCATTATCTCGAACTCATTGTTTATGCCAATCAGCCTATATTAAAATATACTTGAGAAATAAGATGTTTACAAGCTCCTAACTTTAAAATTAAATTTCACTTCAATAAAACCAAAATTCTTAATTACCTTTCCTTCAAGTGTAACAAACTTTTAATTGATTCTCCTATAGCAACAACTTTTATTCTATTGTCTGGCATGTCTGGCAACTCAAAGGTGGCGCTTAATTACCAAAAAGTCACGTTGAAATGTAATCCTTATTTGGCACTTATTCAATAAGAAAAAAAATGTTAATTTAATATTATAATTAGCAATACTAGTGGAGAAAGGAACAGTAAGATTTATTTTAACTAAAAAAAACTATTAAAAACGCACACAAAAGAAAAATAAATAAATTAAAAGAACTATAATAAATTAATATAAAAAAAGTCAATTTCAATTGTCAAGGTCGAAATATCTACACTGTCTTGTGTTTGTTTTTAAGGAGAACTGATAGTCATTTGGTTTGAACCATTACAACTCAACACACACATATATTTAAATTTAATAAGAAAAAAAAGCTGAATATTATTTAAAATATTTTTGCTCCTAATTTCTTTCATAAATCGTATAAAGATTACATTAAAATTTCTTGCAAAAATTGTCCAATTTACGAAGAAACAGTATTATATATTTTCAGAAAAACAGAGCTCGTTAAAAACAGAACATTATTTTCATTTATCACTCTCTTGTAATTATTTTTTGTTAAACTTGGCAGATTGAAAATACGAATTTTTAATGGCCGTGTTTGTTAACTAAACAGCGATGTCGGAAAAGATAAGTAAATATAACATAAAATTCTAGATCTAATTACCAACGAATTATTGAAATACGGAGACCAAATGCTTACCGAGGAGTTACAAAAGCTTTTTAATAAAATTATTAAAGAAGAGCAAGTATCGCAAAAATGGAAAACCAGCTATACAATTCCCGTATACAAAAAAGGTGGCCACAAAACCCGGACAACTAGAGAGGAATTACACTTCTTAACTCTGTCACCAAACCATTTACAGCAATTATTCGTGACAAACTTGAAGAGAAAATAGAGATCTCGGAGGAACAACAGGGTTTTCGAAAAAACAGGGGAACCACAGATGCCTTATTTATAGTGAGACAAATAATCGAAAAATCAATAGAATTTAACCACCCTGCATACTTTGTTGACCTAACAAAAGCATTTGACCGCATCAAGAAGCAGCACATAACGGACATCCTAAAACAGAAAAATGTTTCAGCGGAGATCATAAACATAATTGATGACTTGAAGACATCAAGATAAACGAAGGGATAAGGCAGGGAGACTCGCTAAGCCCCTTCTTATTCAGTTTGATAATGGACCGCATAATAGAGGACATCAGACCGAAACGCGGATACCAGATGGGCGGACACAATATCAATATAATATGCTAAGCGGATGATGCGGTCCTACTCGCAGATAACGAAGACGACTTCCAGAGATTGATACACCTATTTAACGTATCAACTATGAAGTACAATATGTAGATATCAACGAATAAAACAAAGTGTATGGTAATTTCCAACGAACCAAAAAGATGTAAGCTACAGATAGAAAATGCCATAATTGAACAAGTCATGAACTTTAAATACCTAGGCATTGACACAACAAGCTGTCGTAACCTTACTGGAGAAGTACTGTCACAAAATACAAGAGCCCTACAAGTGACAGGATGCTTAAGAGATGTTATATTTCGAAACAGATACATGAGAATAGAGAGAAAAACAAAAATATATAAGACCATGATACGACCAATTCTAACTTATGCCACGGAAACAAGAGCAGACACTAAGAAAACAAAGCAGAAAATGAGAACCACCGAAATGAAAGTACTGAGATCAATGCTGAACGTGTCAATCAGAGATAGACTGACAAATACCTTAATCAGAGAAAAATGTAATGTGCATGACGTGGTCAAATAGACTAAAGAAAGAAAAAGAAGTTGGAAAGAACACGTTGAGAGAATGAGTGAAGAGAGACTAGCCAAAGTTTGTATGTATGGACGACCAAGAGGAAGAAGATTACTAGGACGACCACCAAAGAGATGGGCCCAGAGCTGGTTCTCTTCATCAGCAGAATAATGTGGGTGTAAATAGAATGACAAACAGGAATATCCCTAGTCAACGTAGAAGAAGAAAAAGAATATAAAATTCATATATTTGGAATCCATAAGGTTTTTATAAAATATATTTTCTGTCTTTAGAAGATGAAGAAGAAAATTTAAATAAAATTATTAAAAAAAATAGTAATAAAGCAAGAAAGGTTTTTTTTTGTACCTGAAAGCATCAAATTGTTTACTCTGTAGAAATGTTGGATATGCAAACAAAAAATTTATATATTCATTTCTTACCGTATTTTTTGTACTACTATGTATAATATCATATACATCGAAGACAAAAATCCAAAAATTATTACAGTAAAATAAAAAAATATATATTAAAGTTGGCGAAAGGATTTGTTCTAATTTAACTATAAGGTACGCTATATTCAATTATTTTTCTCGGTAAAAATTGAAATTAAAAAGTTTGCATTTTTTTTTTGTAAAAAAAAATAAATTATAGTAAAAGGTTGTTAAACTACAAAATGTAACGTTTTATGATTTAAAATTTCAGTTTCAAAATTTTTAATATTTTGCTTGATAATCACACAGTTCGATGAAAAACCTATGTTTTGACTCTGCGGTTGGAGGTATTACTTAAGATTTAATTTTTATTATCTTGGTACTTCTTTATCTTACTAATTATTAGGGAAAGTACTCTTTCGCTTAAATATATATATCGCTACATAATGAGTCATAAGTACTTAATATGATACAACTATAATAGTTTCTTACTTCTTTTAACAACTGCACTAATAAGGATTAAAACCTGAAACGAATATTCTCGATAAAGTAATCGCCTTGTGGCTTCAGTCGTTTGTTTAAATTTTCCTGGGTTTTGTAATAATTCCGACAATATGGGTATACAATAACTCCTACAATATTTCATAGAAGCGGCATTGTCAGATTATCTCAAATTTCTAAGAATGGAAGAGCTTGAACATAAGCTTTCTTTGGTTAAATCTAATGTTTTAAAATATAAAGACGATATAAGACTTATTGTTATTATTGTACTTTTTTTTCTATGAATTTTTCAGTAAATACATACTGAACATGAATAAATTATTTTATCTTATTTATATTAGGACTTACCTCAACATATTTATATAAAAAAACTACCATAAAACCTTTCAGAAAATGTAGCGTTTATTTGGATCATTATAATATTCTCACCCATACTGCTAACAATTAGTTTACTTAAATATAATAAGTAATCCAATAAAAAGCATATAATTACTTGACAAAACATCGTCCTGGTGTCAGAGGAGTTGTTGGATGAATACATTTTGTTCTGTTAGTTAATAAAATGTTTCATTTCAATTCAGCATCCTCAGGATGGATAGAAAAAAATTGTATGCAACCAAATTGACTTTATTTCTATCAATAAAAGATATTTGAGTAGCATTTCACGAGTTGTCACCTATCCAAGAACAGAAATCGGCTCGGATCATAACCCTCTTGTCGCGGACTTTTGTTTGCGATGTAAACTACTACAATTATTATAAGTATTTTTATCTTTTCACTAACGTTTCTGTTTATTTTCATTAAATCATCTTCAGAGTAATTTTTATAACAAGAAACAATCATATTATTGATGGATTTTCTTTTAAATTTAGATATAATTTTCTTACCTTAAGGATATTTACTTAGACACAAACTTATTTATCAAAACTAACTATTTAAATTAATTATTGACCCTAGTTATTATAAATTTAAGGAAAGCAGAGTTACTCCTAGCGGCTAGTCGCGCATTCTCACCCGGTATGAAAAACTTCCAATTTTATTAATCTCAATATGCAGCTATTGAATTGGATGAATTTTCGTTACAATATTGTTACATAATTACATGAATGTATATATATAAATATATATATATATATATATATATATATATATATATATATATATATATATATATATATATATATATATATATATATTCATTTCGCGCTTCAGAATGTACAAAAAGAAAATGTACATATAGCTATTTTAATTTTTGTGGCAGTTGCTCTAAATAATTTTTTTGGACTGCATCCAAACCATCCCCTTAGATTTTTTAGCCATGAAATTCGTCGTCGTCCTACCCCTCTTCTGCCATTTATTTTGCCTTGGATTATGAGCCGTAAGATGCTGTACTTTTCTCTCCGCATAATGTGTCTGAAATATTGCAGTTTTCTCTGTTTTACTTTTATCTCGACTTCCTTTTCTTTCCCCATTCTTTTCAATATCTCGGCATTCGTAACTCGATCCATCAACGAAATCCTTTGAATTCTTCTATAGGTCCACATTTCAAAAGAGTTAAGTCTTCTCATTGCCTCTCGATTCAGTGTCCATGCTTCTATTCCATAATATAGAACACTGTATACGTAACATTTAGTCAGTCGTATTTTCAGGGCTAACGTTAGATCTTTTCTGCAGAAAACCTTTTTCATTCTAATAAAGTTGGCACGTGCTTTCTCGATTCTGGTTTTTATTTCGACGGTATTGTCATTATTTTCTGTTATTAGGGTTCCCAAGTAAGTATGCTTCTTAACTCTTTCTATGTGCTGGCCTCCTACCATTAAGGTTTCATTATTATAGGTGTTGTTCTTACTAATTATCATGAACTTGGTCTTTTTCGTGTTAAGAGAGAGTCCATATTCTCCACTAACTCTTAATATTTTATTCATTATTTTTTTTAGGTCTTTTAAACGATCAGCCATTATTACGGTGTCATCTGCATACCTAATATTGTTGATTAAAACTCCGTTTACGTTTATCCCTGCTGTCTCAGATTCAGGACTTTCCAATATGACCTCTTCAGAATAAGCGTTTAATAGTAAAGGTGACAATATACACCCTTGTCTGACTCCCCATTGTATTTCCACATCTCCGGATATTTCCTGTCCAATTTTTACTACCGCCTCGCTGATTGTAATACAGATTTGATATCAACCTTAAATCTCTTTCATCCAAATTTTTGCTTCTGAGAATCTCTATCAGTTTGTCATGTTTGACCCTATCAAAAGCTTTGTTGTAATCTATGAAGCAGACATAGAGGTCCTGATTGATATCTAAGCATTTTTGAGTAAGCACATTAAAAGCAAATAATGCTTCTCTTGCACCCACCCCGTTCCGGAAGCCAAAATACGTGTCACTAATATCTAGCGCTAATTAGGAATGTATTCTAGCGTGTACAATTTTTAAAAGGGTTTTCAAAGTATGTGACATGAGACTGATTGTTCGATAGTCACTGCATTTTTTTGAACTTGCTTTCTTTGGTAAACATATGAATGTTGATGTTAACATTTCTCGGGGATAGTTCCTGCCGTGTAAATTGTATTAATTGCTATTACAATCTAACTAGTATATTTCAATAAAAGTTGTAAATTTGCCAATAATATTATGATTTTATTTGCCAGTATTTGGCGATATGCTGATGGATTTACATCACAAACATATTTATTGAAACAGGTAAAACTTTAACAATTTAAACCTGAATAAATAATGAAATATAATAACGTTAAGGAATACAAAACAAAACACTCAATGGATACACTAAACAAATTTGCAAAGAAAAAACCTCACAATTTCCAAATAATACATGGACTAAATATATCTTTTGCGACGTATACATTTAATCCTTCTATTTAAATTGTACCTCAGTTACAAATTAGCTTCATAATGTAATTCTTTTTGTGGATTAAGGGAGCTCATGTGTCACATCTAGCAGACACAGTAGACAATGGCCTACAAGATGCCATTATTGCCAAGTTAATGTTTGTTAGACTTTTAAGGAAACTTAATGTTAAGCTATATATTTTATGTAATAAAGTTTTCGAAAGTTGCAAGTTCTATATTTCAAAAAAATGTACACTCATGCAGGGGTGGATCCAGCCTCTAGGGGGCGGTGATATCACAAAAGTACAGTATGGCAAGAAAAACAAGTTGTCAACGGGGGGGGGCGGCATGCAGGCAGCATACATTCCTAATATAAAAGGCAGAATCGATTCTATTTTCCTGAAATCAAAGCTCTTGGGAGGGGGGAGGCGACTGCAAGTATACACATTCCTATACTCTATTCGAGAACTAGAGAGAGTAATAAAACTATTACCGAAACCTCCAACGTACCTGCTCCAGCGCCGCAGGTAACTGAGAGCTGCCGTAAATTTAATTATATTTTATTATATTTAAATATATTTTATAAATTTACTGCAACATAAAAATTCTGATAGTTTAATTTAATTTCTGTCAGTGAGCAAAGCAAACCTTACAGTTTGTCCTTAGTTATTCATCTTGTTTGCGCTTGTGTTATATATTATTTGAGATACCCAAAAGATATGGCTTTCCCCTCTATATTTATTCCAAAATCGTTAAACCAGTGCATTTTTCCTCATGAAAAACTTATTACGATGAATGTTTATGATGCCTTAAAATATCAATATCTAGATAATAACGTTAAAAGTTCTGTTGAGATGTATTCCAACATGACAGGAGTTGGAAAATCTATTATGTACCGAATACTGAAGGAGAAAAAACGACTGAAATTGTTAGTACTCCCGAGCCACATTCGATCACAGGCAGATGAAAAACCTCGTTAGAAGAAGAGATGAAAACTGCAATTAAAGGGGTTGTATATACATTTTATTATGAGAAGCAGATCCCAACCGTTTAAAAAAATTCTAACTAAAATTAAAAGAACTGATATCTAGAAATCACTCAGAGAACTTAATTTTTGCTGAGAAAAACCAGATAGAAAATCTGTTCCTATAGATCGTCCGGGAACTGTCCGTTGGAGAATTAAATATCTCTCTCAAGTAAAAAAGTAGAGTTGCTAGAAATAATACAATTGACAAAATTAGTAATTTAATTAAAATTTGAAAGATTTTTTTGAATAAAGTTACTGCGAAAAATTAGGAAAAATCCATATAATAAAAAAATAAAACAAAATATGAGAACTCGATCTCATGATGATTAATTTGAGCGAAGATAGTTTCACTGACTTTGATTAGGAATTAGATACATAATGTTTACTAGTGTAAACACAATTTATTATTTAAATTTTTGTTTTTGTTTTATTTTGTTTAATGTTGTTTATATGTTTTTTTTTATTTATATATATATATATATATATATATATATATATATATATATATATATATATATATATATATATATATATATATATATATGTTTATGCGGCTTTCACGGATTCACCCGTGTGAGATGCAATAGCAGTGGATTTATCCACATTATGCCGTTATAGTGCTGAAATTACATTCAGCAAACGTACAACTATATGCAGCTCCGTGTATAGAATGAAGTAAAATACGAACAGTAAATGCAAACTTCTCCCCATCCTATCCTTTCTGTGTTAGAGGTTGCACAGTTAGAATAAATTGGTATAAAACGCAAATTTATCCTATTCCACCACCATCGAGATGATGGCCTACCTGTACCACCATACCGAGAAGAAAGTCAAAACTTACCCCCCCGCCACAGTGATACGGCAGAGATACATGTTTCGTCTCTACTAGACTCATCAGGGTACCGACATGCACCTGGTTGTGCAAAAGGACAGATCGGAAGGAAGCATGCAAGTACTGAACGCGGCTTCGCCGACCTCCCGCCGGACGGCGTATACATGTCTATGCGGCTTTCACGGATTCACCCGTGTGAGATGCAATAGCAGTGGATTTATCCACATTATGCCGTTGTAGTGCTGAAATCACATTCAGCAAACGTACAACTATATGCAGCTCCGTGTATAGAATGAAGTAAAATACGAACAGTAAATGCAAACTTCTCCCCATCCTATCCTTTCTGTGTTAGAGGTTGCACAGTTAGAATAAATTGGTATAAAACGCAAATTTATCCTATTCCACCACCATCGAGATGATGGCCTACCTGTACCACCATACCGAGAAGAAAGTCAAAACTTACCCTCCCGCCACAGTGATACGGCAGAGATACATGTTTCGTCTCTACTAGACTCATCAGGGTACCGACATGCACCTGGCTGTGCAAAAGGACAAATCGGAAGGAAACATGCAAGTACTGAACGCGGCTTCGCCGACCTCCCGCCGGACGGCGTATACATGTTTATGCGGCTTTCACGGATTCACCCGTGTGAGATGCAATAGCAGTGGATTTATCCACATTATGCCTTTGTAGTGCTGAAATCACATTCATTCCTTCCGATCTGTCCTTTGCACAGCCAGGTGCATGTCGGTACCCTGATGAGTCTAGTAGAGACGAAACATGTACCTCTGCCGTATCACTGTGGCGGGGAGGATAAGTTTTGACTTTCTTCTCGGTATGGTGGTACAGGTAGGCCATCATCTCGATGGTGGTGGAATAGGATAAATTTGCGTTTTACACCAATTTATTCTAACTGTGCAACCTCTAACACAGAAAGGATAGGATGGGGAGAAGTTTGCATTTACTGTTCGTATTTTACTTCATTCTATACACGGAGCTGCATATAGTTGTACGTTTGCTGAATGTGATTTCAGCACTACAACGGCATAATGTGGATAAATCCACTGCTATTGCATCTCACACGGGTGAATCCGTGAAAGCCGCATAAACATGTATACGCCGTCCGGCGGGAGGTCGGCGAAGCCGCGTTCAGTACTTGCATGCTTCCTTCCGATCTGTCCTTTTGCACAGCCAGGTGCATGTCGGTACCCTGATGAGTCTAGTAGAGACGAAACATGTATCTCTGCCGTATCACTGTGGCGAGGAGGGTAAGTTTTGACTTTCTTCTCGGTATGGTGGTACAGGTAGGCCATCATCTCGATGGTGGTGGAATAGGATAAATTTGCGTTTTATACCAATTTATTCTAACTGTGCAACCTCTAACACAGAAAGGATAGGATGGGGAGAAGTTTGCATTTACTGTTCGTATTTTACTTCATATATATATATATATATATATATATATATATATATATATATATATATATATATATATATATATATATATATTTTAGTGTGTTCCATTCTTTAATTTTATATATATTTAATTCTAATTAGCCGTAAGTTTTTTATTATTTTATTATTGTATTTGTGTCTTTTTCTTAAGCGTGTAGGCTTAACATGTTTATCTTATTTTTTTGGAGCTATCGTATTTCCATATAATAAAGTAAACTCAATTAAGATATCAGTACAATGGAAATAAAAATAAGTAGGTCCAATTTTAATTACAACATAAAAAAAAGTAATTACATTTGAATCCCTTTTTAGTGTTTAATTGTAATTCTGCAGATGGTTTAAGAAATTAATAAACTGAAACGTCAAATACCCTAAAAATGTTTTTAATTATTAATAAAATGACCGATAGCCCCAAAAATATTTTAATATTATATGGACGAATTTATTTTTTTATATATGTTTAACTTTTTGTATTTTTGACAATGGATATTTTGTAAGTATTTAAATTATACCTTCGAATTTTTTGAGAGAATAAGGCTACGTTTTAGTCCATTATTATAGACCGGTATTTTTGATTATAAAATTTCTAACCCATTCCTATGAAAAATATATCTGTCTAACAGATTTTGCTAAAGACACCGGACTAAAGAACACAGGTAGTTTGCTAAGAGAAAATAGGTAAAAAATGATTTATTACTCTCTCTAGTTCTTAAATAAACTATAGTATAAGAGGAAAAATCGGGTACATTTTCCTAAACTCAAAGCTTTTGGGAGGGAGTCGCCCCCACCGCCCCCCTCCTGGATCCGCGCCTGCACTCATGGCCATTCCTGGTACAGGATAAATATTCAAAATCTTATATTCAAATGAATAAAAGTAGGACTATAATACAATATTTTGCAAAAAATTTTGCTGTAGGCATACTAAGGGAATATAGTTCAAACAGGTGTTATTCTAGTCACATGTTCGGTGTTTTCGTTACATCGAATTCGCCGCACATTACAAATAATAGTTACGTCCGATCCCATTCAAAATCATGCAATGAAAATAGTCAAAAAACAAATTCTTTCTCCATGAAATATATTACCTCAGAACCCAAAAAGTGTACACGTATTTGTCGTTTAAAAAAAAAACATTTTTAAGGAAGTTATCCAGATTTTAAAGTTGAGCTTAGAGACCTTGCAGTGAAGAAAAATGAAAATAATTTTTATTCAGAATTGTATATTTTTATGACTAAGATATGTAATTCAGTTTTCTTTTTTGACTAAGATCACTTGAGTAATAAACTTTAAAAAAAAATTTAAACACCGAAAAATTTTCAAAATTAACAAAATGGCTGTTTCTCGAAAAAAAAAAAACAAACGCGTTTTTCTCAAAAACTACATTTGTTTTGATGATTTTTTTTTCAAGGGTTCTATGTTATATGCTTCTTCAGTAACAACTGTCTGCATGGGTGCTAAAACGCAGGGGGAAAGACAATATTTTTTTTTTTTTTTCAATGACCGATTCCATTTCAAATCATGCAATGAAATTTAGGAAAAAGGAAAGCTTTCTCCGTGAAATATATCACTTAAGAATTTAAAAAAGTGTACACGTATTATGTTGTTTTGCAAGAAACTATTTTCAAAAAAGTTATTGAGATTGCTTCACTGTTTATTTAAAAAAATAGAGGCGTGATATCTCACAATGGAGGCAAGAGGCAAAGTTAATTAAATTCAAAAATAAAAGAACTAGAATAAAGTTGAATGCTAGTAGCAGCACCAGCGAGCAAAAATGCCGAGCTAATCCCTATGGTGGAGAGTAAGAGCGAGTTATTCAGAGCGCCACTGCATCGAAAGCTAGGCTGAATGCAAAAACCTTACACGATATTGTTAGGAACTAGCTTTCAACTTTATTCCTCAGCAAGCAGAACAAAACCAAAGAAATACAAACGCAAGTAGCATGTGGTCAAATGAAACTCGTAGTAGATCGATACAATAAAATCTTTAATTAAATTAGGTCGTTATAATAAAATCTTCAATCAAAATTTAAACTATAGGGTAATTTAAATGTATGACACATTTGAAACATAAACTGAACTCGAATAAATTTGCGAAAAAAAAAGGAGGAAATAAATCGAATTGGTTAACAATTAACCACAGAATATATAGCGTAAAATCATAAAATTAACCCGATATTTTTCTTTATGATAATAAATGCGAAATTATTGCGCAACACGTAACAATAATAGAGTATAATTATGGTTAATTAAATTATTACTAGATTATTAATAAAAATAAGTTGGTATGAAGGTTTACCTGTGCTTGCCAGTTGTTTTGTTTCTCAGCCTAACGGCATAGGCTCTGCCGTACCAACCACATTCAGGATGCAGCAGTAACAATAAAGAGAGTCCAAAATTACAAAGCCTTTGTAGAAAAAGATATACTGTATACGTTGTACCGTTGGACTTTAAAAATATTGAGATTATGTATAAAACAGTGCACAAAAAATGAGACATTGTCAAAATTTAATTTAAATATTCAAGATATTTCCAGTTCGCTAGAAATATATTTTTTCATTATATAATATTGAATTTAATTTTTTTAAACAAGATTAAATTAAAATCAGCCTACGCGTTCTAGACTTAATAAGAATAATTAAAGAAAACTCGCTTAACATTATCATCTTAATTTTTATCCAAAATATTCATTTAAATAATTTTTATTTTATTTTTCATCGAAAATTATATTGAAAGATCAGATTAAAATATTGAACAATCTTTTATTTTATAACATATTCGGCTGAGACTTCGCCTATAACATTTGGCAGATTATCAGGTGATTATTTCCTAAGATATGCGTATATTGACAGTATAATATAATGGATACTCGCAAATAAAAATTATACTTTCAGTTTTAATAAAATTATGTGGGTTTATAAGACGACGGAAAAGATTAATTTATCAGATTTACAAGCCAAACGGCTTCGCACTCCCTTCATAGATTATTGACTAATACCAGGTATACAAAGACACCAAAAACATGAATCTTTGTGGGGACTCTTTCAATGTTATCGGACCCTAGGTGACGTGGTCTAATGTACTTCCTACAAACTTTCAGATGGTTCGAGCGGTTGCAAGAAGAACTGCTTGTTAAATCGGTTTGTACAGATGCTTACTAAGGCTCAGTCTTTGGTACCACTCTAGTTGTTGATAGTATTATGGGAATTGTGTGGACGTTGTTCATTGTCCACTGTCTGCGGATTTGCACCTCCAGATCTCTGTATTTGGCGATCTTCTCATTGTATTTTGGTCATAGGTGGTTGTTATTAAATATATTAATGTCAGTTAGTGTAGTTCGTATAGAAATGTTATCTGTTAGTATAATGTTAGGCCTATTATGAGCCACTGCTTGATATGTTAGAAGCGTTCGGTCCTAATAAAATTTAAACTCATTGTTTTCAAGAATAGGCTCCAGATTGCTTTTGTAGTAAGGCACTTTTCCCACCTGCAATAGTTTCAACTTATCTGCTAACTCTTTGTGGAGTATCTGAGTCGTGTCTTTCCTTATACTTGATTGCAGCAAACGCTTGACGTCCTCTAGTTATATTTACATTGGTCATTTTATATTGAGAGATCTCTGATGATGAAGTTCCGATAGTTCTTCATCGGAATAACCTGATCTTGGATAGCTAACAAGAAGCCCTCTATTTCCGGAAACAGTAGTTCGACGCTGAGTTGTCTACATTGTTCAGGATGATCTCAATTCGATGCCGTCCATGAAGTGGTGTCAGTAGCCAGGCTTGTAACTTCTCTTGCTCTGTTCGGTGGTAAGAAGCAATATCCCGTTCCCTCTGCTGTAGCGGCGTTGAATCGTCAGCCCCACATATTGCTTGATGTAGTTTGGAAGAGTCCACTAATCTGTGAAAATAAGAAAGTAAGTTTATTATTTGTTTATGGAGCTGTTTACCAATATCGACCAATCCTCTTCCTCCTTGGTGTCTTGGAAGCATTGTATGTTCAATAGCACTCCGAGGGTGTTTTATTATTATATATTTTTAGTAAAATTTAGTAATTTATTATTATTATTATTATATATTTTTTTTATATCAGCTTAAAGAAGTAAATATAATCAATAAGGAAATCTTATTAAAATTTAGCTTAAGGAATGCCAAAATAAAAAAACTACTAATAAATATTAAGGTGGAATAAAAAAAAATTATTATATATGGCTGTGTACTTACTCCGGATGGCCATTAAAATAAAGAAAATTATTGAACTACGTATTTTGTTACTTAAAATACGACTTAATATCGAAAATTCTAAAAAGTGATACACGGAAAACCATGGTTCTTGGGTTTAAACCATGTAAAATTAGAATTATTATCCAATTTTGCATTCAGGGATCTTTACTCAACGAGATTAGAAACTGAATGACCATCGAGGAGAACAGCCCGGTATTTATACTTGACTGGTTCTCAGCGAACTGTCATCCAGCGTTATAATTGAATTCCACGTGTGAAGAAGACTGTAATCTGTATCTTTATTAATATTATTTGGATATTTACAAATTTCGATTGATTCTCTAATTTTACGTTTAAAGAAACCACTCCAAGATGTGATCTAAGCAAAGCTGGAGTTCATCTACTGCAAATTATACAATTTGTTCCTTTTTAATGCATCTTTCATGTTCCTTAAGCCTAGCGGATCCTGTTTCACCCACATACACTTTACCACTCCAGCAAGGTATCTTAAAAACGCCTTCTGTTTGTAATGGTATTGTGTTCTTTGGGGACCTCAAACATTGTCCAGTTTTCTTACATGTGGCGAATTTTCTCCAAATGTTTGATTTTCGGAGTAAATTGGCAATCCTGTTGGTGGTTCCGTATATGTAAGGCAAGACAACAGTGTCTATGGGTGTTACATTTATGACACTTTGTTAAGTAGTTGGGTTTTTATATTTATTAATAGAACTTCTAAAATCTTCAGCACAATATCCGTTGCCTGAGCATTGGTGACTTTTTCTGTTTCTGATTTCAATGATTGTTCGTCACATACTGAAGGAGCTCTATATACCAAATAGTTAATGATGGATTGTTTCTGAGAAGGATGGTTGTGTGACGTTGCATTGAGATATCGATTTCTATGTGTTGGTTTTCTGTATATGGAATGTCCTAATTTATTATTATCTTTCCTTTTTTGAACTAGTACATCAAGAAAGGGAAGAGCATCCTTTGATTCAGTTTCTATAGTGAATTTTATGCTAGAGTGTTGTTGGTTTAGATGATCCAGGAAATTATGTGACGTTGCATTGAGATATCGATTTCTATGTGTTGGTTTTCTGTATATGGAATGTCCTAATTTGTTATTATCTTTTCTTTTTTGAACTAGTACATCAAGAAAGGGAAGAGCATTCTTTGATTCAGTTTCTATAGTGAATTTTATGCTAGAGTGTTGTTGGTTTAGATGATCCAGGAAATTATTTGCGCCATGCGGCTAAACTACCAACGTATCGTCTATATATCTGCATCAAAATTTAGGTTTTATAGGACCAGAAGACACGGTCTAAACCCAAGAATCATGATTTTCAACTTGACCAAAGCAGTGAAAGCTTTCGTTCTTTATAGGTGATATATAATCTTTCTTAACCTGTTCCATTTATTTCTTTAATTTAATTTCCATTTTGCTACTGGATATTTATAAAATTTACACCATTTTTTGCTAGTATTTCTACAATTTACAACACAACAATTCCGCATTTTCATTATATTGTTTTCAATTATTTAGAAACAAATAAAATTTAACCGTGTATCTGATACGTTAAAAGTATAAATTATCATCCCGAAGTACTTGAATTATCCATAGCTCAAACTAGTATTGCTTTCGTTTCCTCTTCCATGGCTTCGCACTGAGCGAATATATGGGCATTGGAGGAGTTACTAGGGATATATTCCTAGATGGTGGAAGAGTAATAACCTCATAAGAAAAATGCGTTGATCTTGAAAAATAAATATCAGAGGATTAATTAAAAGACAAATCGAGGTAAGAATCACAAACGGAAAAAAATGAATTTTCCCTCAATTCTCTATTATCGTCAAAAAATGTTTCGAAACAACAAAAAAGAAACCTTTATGACGTCGTTATTAATAGCGTCATCCTCTTTGATTGCAAATCCTGGTAATTATTCAAATAGTTGATATTAGAAATGAATTTTTAAAAAAGATCAATAGGAATATCCAGAATACGGACATTCAGAAATTAGAGAAATTGGAAAATAATGGACCTAAAATTAACTCTGAGGAAAGCGATTTAATAAAAGCAATTAATTTTATATAGACATTTAAAAAAATACTAAAACACATATTAAATCGGGTATCCGCTGAGAGAACAAAAAGGGAAGATAACCAAAAATACCAAAGATTAAGGATATAGAGAAAACAACGTCCAAGAGAGACCTGCGTTCGGGAGATTGGTAGTAACTAAAATATTGGCGATTGAGAACCGAAGAGCTGAGAAAAAAATATTTTCTGTTATACTAACTTTGTCTTCTAGAATTTTTACGCTTTATTTTCTGACGTAATAATAGATAAATATAATTGTGGCTGTGTTCGTGACCCAAAATATAAAAAATATTATCTAAAGACAATTTTCTTAACATAAACCACAACTAAACTGACGATAATATTAAGTTAACGAATACCAAAAGAAGAAAATATTATCCCACCACAAATCTATTCGATTAATTTGAGTAATATTCTAGTAGTTACCGCAGCTTTTGTAAAAGTGAGTTTCATCTGGTCAAAGCAAAGTAAGGTATAATAATGTAAACATTTACCATACTAAATTCAAAGCTTTTGATCAAATTCTCTGAAGATAAAACAAACTTATATTGAATGGTTATTACAAGCAATTTGTACCCTTCTAGACAGCAGTTACGAGTTCGTCAATTTACACGCCATTATCTACTATCTAGTAAACTTTGTTAAAACATTAATTTACAAAATAGTTTCGCAAATATTTGAGATTTAATTGGAAGGTATGTTACGTCAAGGGCTTTCCATTTAATAGATACTGTACAGATAATATATAACTTGAGGTAATGAAATTAGATTCTATAATATGTTTATCATCCGAAAAAGATAACATCGGTAAGGTTTACTCTTGTATCAGAAATAAGGAGAGTTCATATTACAACGGAGAACCATGGGTTGATTAACTAAAATATGTTTCACATGTATTATAGCTCATCAGTTAGTAGAATGCTAACAAACCGTGATTAACTTAGGCGCACAATAATTTTATTATATCCCAAGACGTATTTAGGATTTCTAAACCAATATTCCTGATTGTTAATATTTGGGCAATATAAATTTGACCTAAAAATCAAATATTTCCTCCTTTAAAAGATATGTTTTTTTGAAAAAAGTTCTATTTCGTAGCAATATCAATACCTACAATAATTTTACTTACAGTTGAGGTTTAAATGTAATCTAAATCATTAGAGGTACATATTTTATAGCTAATATGTTCCCAATATTATGTATTAGTTGAACACTAGTTTACATATTTGGTTGGTTACATTACAGAATTGGGAAACAATAACAAAATTGTTCGTAATATTCCCTATAATTACGTTTTCAAGTCGACACCCTGCCATTCAGATTCAAAATAAAAAATATTTTGAAAAATACCACCATAAGACAATGTATTTATTATAAAAATGACAATGTAAAAATCTACTTAATAGATAAAGCAAGAATATCTAATTAATTAACAAGTATAATTTATCGTCTGTTTATTTTATTCTCTACTTCGTTTTACACTTTAAAGTCGCTTATTGTAGTCATAAAAAGGAAGGTATAATTTAACCGAATTTAATTGGCCCTTAATTTTGTTTAATTATATTCAAAATACATTGTTATAAAATTGACTTACACTTTTCTATTTAACACATTAAAAAAATATTAAGGCCACTTCTCATGAGTTTTTTAGTCTAGGTTTTTGATCCTTGACACATCAGCTGATGTCAGGGGTTTTGACCCATGGTGTCAAGAACTTGACGCATAAAACTAGGCTGCTCATGTACAGGGTGTCCGGCAAAATATGGGAAATCTCCCGAACATGAAAAAACACTTGAAAAGAATACTACAAGTTCATGTAAACTTTTTTCGTATAGGTCTTCTCTTCGGTGATATGGACCCCCAAAAAGCTGCATGAAATCATATATTTAACACATAATTATTCAACCACCAGATATATTTCAATTTTTTTTAATATGATGTATACCAGGTAAGATCCTTCAAATTACTATCCAGGACAGTGTTGTAAATTACTCGCAGCTGCAGGAACGGACTAGCTGTGACACTCATTTTTTACATTTTGTATGATAAGAACTTTGGACAACGTTTTTTACATACCTTTATCTATTGAAGGTCAGAGATAACGATGTATCTTGCGAAATAGTAGATATCTGTTAGACTTCCATTGTCTTTATTATTTGTTGAATATCACGACGTTTCGGCTAGTAGTTATCTCTAGCCGTTTTCAAGTGAAACTAAATAAATCTATTAGCTACATGACTATTTATACTAAAAGTAAATACAGTGGAGTGTGACTAAGATGGGTGCAGTCATGCCTGCTATGGCAAAATCCCATTTTTTATGCTGCATTTAGTTTTAGTTTACAATTGTTAAGAAGTGGTTTCCACACTACTCTTATATCTAAAGATGGTTTACTAAAACAACTCGGGTTCTGATGTATAACCGCGGCTTCTTTGAATTTCCGTTTTCTCCAATGTTGTTCTCGGTGTAGTATTTTAGCTTTAGATCATTTTATGTGGTGTTCATGAGTCCAGGCATGGTTGGCGGCACCAGATTGTTCTATTTCTCCTCGAGATGTGCATTTTTGGTGTTCTTTGATCCTTACTTCCAGAGGTCTCTTTGTTTCACCAACGTAGGAATTGCCACATTCACCTGGTATTTTTGATAGATGTGAAATATTTTGATTAAACCTTGAGTAGTAAGGAATTCTTTTAATCAATTTAGGAATTTTAACATTTTAATAATTTGTATTTGTAATCGGTATCCTCAACGAAACCTAACAATTAAAAAACATAATGGTTATTGTAACAAAAGGTTTATATTATACCAATCGAAATGAGCCTAGCCCATAACTGAAAATATTACTATAAATTATTACTTTTGTTAAATACAGACTTTTCCATCGACTTAGCCAAACGATTCTCGCAATCTCTCCAGGGGGATATTCACTCATCCTAAATATATTCAGATATTATGTAGATAAAACTCTGTGGGGGCTCTTTCCTTCTTATCAAGCTCTACGTGATGTTACGGTCCTCTGCATTTTCCATTAACTTCCAGATAGTTCGAGCGATCCTAAGTATCACTGCCATCTGCATAGTATTATATAGGTGTTGTTTAAGGCCGAGTCTTGATATTCGTTGGTTCTTTATAGAATTATGGGGATCGTCCAGATGCTACTTATTCCCCACTGTCTGTATAGTTATACCTCCAGGTATTAGTAAAACTTGAAATCGTTCTACAATATAGGTTCCGGGCGCTATTCATAGTATAGCACTTTCTCTATCTGTAACAATTTAAATTTCACTTCGAACTCTGGATAATCTTGGTAGATAAGTTGTATCTCTCTCTGTACTCTGATGTGGTAAATGCTTGGCCTCCTCATTCTATATGCCAGATTGTCTCGGATGTTCAACACCCATATCGGCATTGTTTGTTTTGGATCGAAAGGTATCTGATTATGTATATCAGATAGTTTCTCGTTAGAATGACCTGATCTTCTATAGCATGCAGGAAGGCCTCGGTTTCAGGAAAAATTCCCGCGGACCTCAACCAGTAGTTCCATGAAGAGATTTTGCATCTTAATTTGAAGCTTCTTCAGGTCCGATTTGTGAGGAGACTGCAATGGGGTTAAGTCGTCTGCCTCGCTTAAATAAATAAATAATGTCCTTTGTTATTATTCTTGTTATAATTACATTTAAGTAAATTTAGACTTTTTATTAATCATTACTATTCTAAAATAATTAAAGGCCACCTGTTACATTCCCTAAAATGTTTTCTGTTCAAACCGTATTAAACTCGACACAAAATTCTCGATTAACTTTTCTCCCAAGCACAATAAACCTTTAATTGTACCCTTATCGGCTACAACTTATCGTCTATTGTCTGCATTATCTGAGATCGAAAACTAAATTATTAGATCTCCAAAAAGTTTGAACAGAAAGCGATTTAATCAACTTTTGATGTAAACGGTATTTGTTTTATTGATGGTATTTGTTTAAAAGCCTTATTAAAAGTACCTTTGTTTAATTTATTATAACTAGTAAAGATCTATAAATCATTTGCAGGTTAATAATGTAGCATACTAACTTTTCTAAATATTCTTTTCTTTTTATAAAAATTGTTTTTGAAGTTTGAGTTTTTCATTTGACAAGTCATAGAGTAAAGTTAAGGATTCTTTTTCAATTTTTTTTTACAAGTCTTAATGGTAACCGAAAAAGTGTTATATTTAGTTGGAGCCTTCTAAAAAAATAATGAATACACTTATTGAATAATATGTAAGAAACAAAACACTCAAACAGAAAAAGCTTCATGAAAACAGTTTATATCTCAAATATACTGATGGCAAAAGAAATTTCATTTAATACCTTCATTCATATAGAGGAAGCTTTTGATAACTTTAAGTATGTATTCATAGTAAGAACCTCAGACAGATAGAACTTCATCTAACAAGATGGATTCAATTATATCGCCAAAATGACCTGACAAAGCACCAATGGTTACTCAAAATAGGAATAATTTATGTGACCTCATGAAGACATGTTGTCTTACACAAGCCAACCTCCAATATCCTGAATTTTTCAGGCCAAGTTGCACTTTTATGTCATTCAGGCCACCACGCCTCGAAATCAGGTAATGTTCCCAATCGGAACGGTGATGTTTGATGTAGAATTTCCGAAGTCAGATTTTACCATGAAGTTTCGAGTAATTTATTTTAATTGATGTTTTTCGGTTTATTTAGGGAATTGGGGATTATAATAAACTGAATCTTAATGTTGTCTTATTGTCAAGACAAGCGTGCATTTACAACAGTATAGTTTTTCTTGGATTTTTCAAGGGTGAATGTGTTCCTGAAACTCTCCGAATGCGAACTATTATGTATTATGCTGAATTTGAAAATTCAGTATTTAAAATGGGGATACTTTTATCTAGGAAGTGAGAAATCAGAAGATCAGAAAATTTGATAATTGAATAGGGCCTTGGTCATGAGGTGAAAACAGAATTTTAAGGTTAGGATAGTATCAAATGAAACTCCCTCAACAATATCATGAACAATTACTTTAAGAAAAAAATGAGCGATACTTAAGTAGGGCTTCTAAAAGACGTCTATGGAAATCATCCTCCGATAATTCTTGATGTAGACTCATATCTATGCCACCTATATAATTTCATAACCTTAACAACTGATAAAATTGAAATATCTTCTTCTATAGAAACACTACGTAAATAAATGTGCGGGTCTTCAAGAAAGAATCGCAAAATTTTTGATCTAATAAATTTTGAATGATTCTTATTAGAGCTACTTTAACGGAAACGTTGAACTGCTTTAACAACTCTCCTTTTTCTAATTTTATTACGTTCATTATTCAATGAATAATTGAGCTAATTTTTTATAACTGATTTATCGATCATCCCATCCTCTAATCATAGCCCATTACTTACAAAAAGTAAATATGAAAATCGGAAGTCAATAAAGTTTCTCGTTGAAAATTTATTGTGAAACTAGAAACAGATTGTCGGAGTGTCTGCTTTTATATTTTACTTAAAAAGTTTGTCGTAAATAAGATCCAAAAGTAATTATCGATAATTGGCTATTTGTCATGATTTTAAAATGTTTTATTAATTAGAGTGTTCTTTTACTTAATTTTATTATTTAATTGGAACACGCAATAAAAGCTTATTTTAACAGGTATTGAAAAAAATGTCATAATTGATGTTAAGTGAGTTTTCTTTCGAAACTTTACATAAATGTTACTTCTTTCTCATTTTAATTGGATTAATAAAATATTTTTTGCTTGATCGGAAATTTTGCTGACTTTAAAATTATTGAAAAACAGAACATTTGAACTTTATACAGCGTTGGCAGCAATGTGATTATTATTTTGATAAAAATCAATCGCTCCCCAAAAAAAAAACATGGAGAGTATTTTCAGGAGCACATAAACAATCTTTGAACTCTTAACTAGAAACGTTTTTTTCCCAGAAGTTTGATGTGATAAAAAATAGTATA
Source organism: Diaprepes abbreviatus (assembly GCA_034092305.1). NCBI lineage: Eukaryota > Metazoa > Arthropoda > Insecta > Coleoptera > Curculionidae > Diaprepes > Diaprepes abbreviatus. The sequence continues at coordinate 10,551,570 of JASJET010000200.1, forward strand.
TTTTAAAAATTTCTAAGAGAAAATGATGTTTATTATGTAAATAATAAAAAATTTATGTCTTGAATAGATTGATTCATGAGATGGCTTATAAAAATTGAAAGCTTGAGAGGGTAACAACAATAACATTGCTTGCACGAATTAAACAATTTTTTTTAACTGAAATTGCTTTAACAATAATATTAATTTTTCGAAACCAGTGTTGTGTTCCTACATATTTTAATATTTCTGTTAATTTAAAAATAGTGGATTGTATACAACAACAAAATAAAAATATTTTTTTTAGAAAATAAAAATTTACTGCTACAATATGTATTTTTTTACATTGCTTACCCTTCAATTCATTTCTACATCAAACATGATTTTCTTTCCTAAAGTAATTTTTTTGTTACATTTTATAATTTTTTTTGTTATACGTTCCTATTAAAGTTATAATATGAAAGTGAATTTCCAATTTGTTAATGATAAATTTCGCAGAAATTTGTTATTTAAAATAATTAGATTAAATTATGTAATAATATGATTAACAAATATTTATGCTCCATGAAATCCAAAAAAGGATTATAAGTAGTTACTAAATTATATACGAAAAAAGAAAATTAATTTTATTCCATTAAAAGACAAGAAATACAAAAGCTTATCTAATTTTATTGAAACAACTTATTAAAAATTCGTAAATCTAATTGTTTTAGATAATCAAACAAAATGATTAATTATTTTAATTCAACGTGGAGATATAAAGAAAACGTTTTTTAAAATATAATGATGCATGCTTCGCTATAATAAATTGATGATATATAAGATAATACGGGTATAATAACATTTTATTACACACTTCAAGAGGAAAAGGAGACTCATAAAGTGAAGAATTGTGTACGAATTATTAATACGTCTGTCATTATTTAATATGTTGTGTTATAAAATAAGATAAATGAACCTACATAAGAGTATTAGTCTTAGAGTATCCTCTTAGGGATATGAATATATATATATATATATATATATATATATATATATATATATATATATATATATATATATATATATATATGATGAAACAAGATGATATGAAACATGAATTAAACACAAGCCAAGACGATATGAAACATGAATTAAAGACAAGCCAAGATGATATGAAACAAGAATTGATGTCACTGAAAATAAGCCAAGACGATATGAAACTGGAATTAAAGACAAGTCAAGAATGGATGAAAGAAGAATTAAAGACAAGCCAAGATGATATAAAACATGAACTAATAATAAGCCTGGAGGACATGAGGCAGGAACTTAAGAGAAGTCAAGAAGACATGAAACAAGAACTGAAGGAAGGCATAAAAAATCAAGACTATATGAAGTGTATAGAACAAGAAATGCAACAGGAATTTAAGAGAAGTCAAGAAGATTAGAAACGCATAGAACAAGAAATACAACAGAAGATTAACAAAACAAAGACTTACTTGGTAAAGTACAACATGAAGTGACAGGAATCTACAAATAGGTGCAACAATTACATTTGCAAATTGAAAAGGTAGCCAGTACAGGTCGAATAAAGGTAAATGGTGTTCCTGCCACTAGTGTGATAAAGCCACCTATCTTCGACGGCAAGGTACCTTGACTTACCTATGTTCGTCAGTTCGAAGCCGCCGCCACCGGCAATAATTGAAGTCCACCGGCAAAGGCACGTGCTCTTATTTTTGCACTATGAGGTGAAGCAATGGAGGTTTTACGTAACAAGTTTATTGTTACAATTCTGGAGATGAGTTATAGTGAAGCCTACGTCCAAGAAGTTTATAAGGCCCAACTCCAAGGAAGAGGCAGATATAATGAGGCTAATAAATTTGACTTACCCAACATATCCGGAAGAAATAAAGCAAGAGTTAACAGTAAATAATTTTATCGAAGGTTTACGTGACCTAGATACAAGTCAGACTCTAAGAATGGCCCGATTGGAGAAAATTTCCGAGGCAAATATATATATATATATATATATATATATATATATATATATATATATATATGCAGGGTGTTAAAGATATATCAGTAACTTAATTTATAATTAAACTAACCTCACTTTCTAAATAAGTTTTCACGTAATTCTATTACAAATAATCTTTTTTATGTTTCATATATTTTTCTCTTTGCTGGCAAAGTAATTTATATCATGATTACACTCGATTGAAGGGAAATACCGTTACCGTTTCATTCGGTACCGCGACAAAGCATTAAGATGTCTGTCATATTTCTATCAGCTAATATCTCCACGAGGTCGCGATTTATATGCGCTACAACAAAGGAAAAAAACTGTAATCCCTTATTGATAGTTTTTCTTATTCAAAATAAGATATAGATAAAATTTATGCCACAGTTGTTAAACCGCTAATCAACCGAAACTATTTTCTGTCACAACCTGGATCTAGCTAAAATTAACCGTGCCTTACCATAAATTTAACTCCAACATACACAATTTAAATCTCGATATACAAGTAATAGGACGTAAATGATTACCTTTCAGCTAAGTCACATCAAATCGTGATCATGGTGGATTCGATCAATTTGTTCTGTAGCCACGACTCTTGAAAGTACCTATATACCATTTTTAATTCCACGGCAGAAATTAATTACATTTACGTTGTGGATAGTGATGGGGCGATATTGGAAAATATCATCAAAAAGTATCAGTTCAGGAATATTTCTTGACCGCGATAATTTCGAAAACTGCTAATGAAATTGAATACTATTAGTTCGGCCGTTACTTAAGGGAGATTGTTGATAATAATAAATTGATGCAGGTGCGGATTCAAGGGGGGGCGGTGGTGGCGATCGCCCATAACCTTCTTCTCTCAAAAAATTCTAAATTATAATTTAAGTACTTAAAAAATACCCGTTGTCAAGAAGTTAAACACATATAAAAAAATAAACTCGTCCATATAATATTAAAATTTTTTGAGGCTATCGGTCATTTTATTATTAATTATAAACATTTTAGGACATTTGACGTTTCAGTTTATTTATTTTTTAAACCATCTGCAGAATTACAATTAAATACTAAAAAGGGATTCAAATGTAATTAATTTTTATATGTTACAGAAAATTTATATAATAAATTGTGTTTACGCTGGTAACCATTACCTATCTAATTCGTAGTCAAAGTCAGTGAAGCTATCTTCGCTCAAATTAATTATAAGTGGTTCCTCTATCTCACCGATCATGAGATCGAATTTCCATATTTTCTTTTATTATATGGATTTTTCCCAATTTTTTGCAGTAACGTTATTCAAAAAAACGTTCAAAATTTCAGTTAAATTACTAGTTTCGTAAGTTGTGTTATTTCTAGCAACTCTACCTTTTACTTGAGAGAGATATTTCCTTCTTCAACGGACATTTTCCGGACGATCTATAAGAACAGATTCCCTATCTGGTTTTTCCCAGTAAAAATTAAGTTCTCTGAGCAATTTCCAGAGCTCAGTTCTTTTAATTTCAGGTAAATTCCAATTTTTGTTGATTTTAGTTAAAATTTTGTCGACGGTTGAGATCTGCTTCTCATAATAAAATGTATGTACAACTTCTTTTATTGCAGTTTACATCTCTTACTTCAACGAGCTTTTTCGTCTGCCTGTGATTGAATGTGGCTTGGGAGTACTAACAATTCCAGTAATTTTTTTCTCCTTCAGTATTCGGTATATAGTAGATTCTCCAACTTCTGTCATGTTGGAACACATCTCAACAGAGCTTCTAACATTATTATCTAGATATTGATATCTTAATGCATCATAAACATTCATCGCAATAAGTTTTTAGTTGAGGAAAATATGCCCTTGTTTAACGATTTTGGAATAAATATAGATGTGGAAGCCATATCTTTTGGGTATCTCACTAATCTCAAATAAAATATAAAAACAAGTCCAAACAAAATAAATCACTAAGGACACACTGTAAGGTGTACTTTGCTCACTGACAGAAATTAAATTGAACTATCAGAAATTTTATTGTTACAGTAAATTTGTAAAAGTTTATAATATTTAAATATAATTAGATTTACGGCTGTCCTTAGTTACCTGCGGCACTGAAGCAGGTACGTCGGAGGTTTCGGTAACTGTTTTATTACCTTCTTTAGTTCTTGAATAGAGTATAGAAATATGTATGCTTGCGTTCCCCTTTGAGTTCAGGAAAATAGAACCGATTCTGTCTTTTATATTAGGAATGTGTATGCTGCTTGCACTCCCCTCCGTTGACAACTTATTTTTCTTGCGATAGCCCCCTCCAAAGAGCTTTGAGTTCAGGAAAATAGACCCGATTCTGCCTCTTATATTATTAGAGTATATGCTGCTCGCATCCTTCCCCCTGTCGGCAATTTGTTTTTTCTTGTGATCGCCCCCCCCCCCTCTCCAAGAGCTTTAAATTCAGCAAAATAGACCTTACCCTGCCTTATACAATAGAAATGAGAGTGTTGCTGGTGTCTCCCCGCCCTCGTCGACAACCTGCTTTCGCTTGCCATACTGTACTTTTGTGATATCACCCCCCCCAAACAGGGAGGTTGGATCCGCCCCTGCATCAATGTCTAATAAAACGTAATCAAGCAGCGTGGACGGTTTCAAATTATTTCAGAGACAAAAGACTCATCTTAGCGTTTTCTTAGCCTATGAATTTAAGATCAGCGGCAGCTGGTGACTGTTTAGACAAATAGTGTTAATAGGTGAAACAAAATATAGAACTATTATAAAACATGTAAAGCAACAATTCTGTACCTATCGTTAGGGTAAGAATAATTTAATTGCTTATCTTAGCAAGCATAGAAAAGCTAGTCATTTGAAACTGAGATATTTTGTATATAAACATGATGATCTGTTGCTTTTTTTCTAGTTTCAACACCTCCGTTGAATGCACATACAAAACGAAACTGTATATGTATTTTCTTATACTCGCACAGCTATTTATTTTTATCAGAACTATATACCTTCATTAATAATGTGACATTGGGACTTTTGTCTATTACCACTTTGTTTTTTAATTTTGTATTAGGCAATGAATGTCCTCAGTGTTTTATTCTTAGTTTTTTTCTCTAAAAAGCCTAAGAAAATAAAACTATTTTTTTTTAAGAAAGCAAAAAAAATACTGATGTACAAAAAATATTATGTAAATTTCTTGGTAAATACATAATAAATAACTAAATCAAAATTTGAAATTTTATTTAGAATCGCCAAGTGCGAACGAAATAAATACGGGTTGTTCCATTACCATATATTCAAATAATAAATGTAATAATAGTAAAAAATATGCTTTAAATTAAAAAAAAATTAAGTAGTGCATTGTGGCACTATACTACGAGACGTTTATGTTTGACATGCGTCTAAACAATACATGACGTTAGCATAGAATTCAAGAAGTTCTCAAGTAAATTTGAGAAAGCATATTGCTATTTTTTAACAATAGTCCACAATAACTGTATTAAGCTTTCAAAAATATAGAAGAATCATACCCGTTCGCTAGTGCTTAATATTCTGCTTTACAACTATGTATTTCCATCAATTTAAACGATCGTATTAGAAAACGTTGGACAAATTGGTAACATATTTAAGAAATTTTTATGATATTCAAGAAATAAATCATTTAATACGAAATTTTCCAAATTTTTTCAATACATAGATAATTTTGCCAGACTTAACACTTTACAATATTTTATTATAATAAATTCCCTTAACGGTTTTTGGATAAGATAGAGCTTTTGTAATCTTTAAGCCACGCCACAAGTTTTGATACTTTATGCTCTTTGTGACGAGTCTGCATCAAGATAAGCTTTAGGTTTTGAATATGATAGAGCAGGTTAACGCTTGTAGTATAAATTAGAGATTCAGTTTCGTGCTTTTGTTAAAAGGTTTCTGTTTAACTTGTTTAGCAGAATTTTGTAATTATATAGTGTAAAGCTTTGTGAGAAACAAGTTTATTTGAAACTTTAGACTTTTAGTAAGGTGATAAAACATTCTTTGGTTATTTATTAAGCTTACGTTTCTTATAGAAGCATAATGCAATAGAAGATTTTAGAGACATCAAGAGAAACGTTAGCTATTTTACAAAATTCAAAACGCCCTAATTTTTTTCATAGCAGATGTTTCTTTCATCAAAATTTGTAATAACATTTTCGAATTACTACGACAATTTAATCACAATTTTGGAGTGTAATACCATTATTTGGAATCTATTAATATCCTTTTTTAATATATATTGCCTTAAAACTGAGATCAAAATCTTTTACAATTTTTGAGTTTTTACTCTGGAAAAGAGCTTTTAATAAATTTATCATTTTAAAATAAAATTTAATTCGTATATTTTTTTCTACTTAGCTAACAAATTTATGTTTCTAGGCATAAATTTTTAAATTTGATTTTAAGATGTTTTTAATTGAAATAATATAAATTTATAATTAAATATAGCACTAAAATTAGAACTCCACAACTTAAATACCCCCAAAAGTCACTACAGACCCGGTTTCAATGAAATAATATCATTTTGGAGAGAATATATTATTATTTAATTTTTTCAGTAGAAACCTATATCAAATCCAGAGATTTTTTTTTATGAATGGCACACCTAAGAACTGGTATATGAAAATTATAAGTAGTCATTAAAATAATGACATATAATAATAATAGTTACGGAATATTCCAGATCCAGTAAAAATAACTAACTGCCATTATGAAGTAATTAATTGAAGATTGTAGATATTGTTAAAGATTGATTGAAATGTAGTTGTCAGACTTGCATTATGTTTATTTTTATTTGTTTGTAGGCCGTTTCGATTAGGTTGTATAAATTGATTCACTTTACAGTTGATAACGATTACGCCGCATGTTGGGCGCTACACTCTTCCTGTGTTTAAAAGCAGAGGGTAGATTAAAAGGTACTGTAATATAAAGCAGAAAAAAGCAGTTTGGTCCAGTGAGCAAACCACCGGCTGCTCAGGAGAGGAGGTTTGGATTAGAGCGCCAGCAGCTCCAAATCTGCTGAGCTGCAAGCTGCCAAAGGTAGTCGTGGTACTTTTCCTGCAGTCTCCACTCACAAAAAAAAACAAGAAGGAAAATAAATAAATAAAAAAAGATCAACATTCAATATTTAATGTTAACAGTAAAATTCAAGAGCACAAAATAAGAACTAAGACGCTGAAGATGTAGGCAAATAATGAATAGACTGATAAGAGTAGTTAATAATAGTTAAAACCCACAGACTTAAGTCTTAATTACTAGTTATGACTGTTATAGAATGTAACTCTTAGTATTAATTCTAATGTAAATGTGTTTACCTTAAGTATATTAGCCTGATTCAAGATTAAATAAATAAATAAATAAGTAATCGAGGTAAAAATAAATAAATCAAAAGCAAACAATCAGTTGGCTTAAATAAGTAATCTAGGTAAAAATAAATAAATCAAAAGCAAATAAACAGTTAGCTTATCTGTGTTCCAGGTACTTGAGCTGTCGTGGCTATAGGTAGCAGCTAGTAATAGAGGAACGCCATGACGTAATCTGTAGGAAATGTAAATATAAAATGTCGTAGGGGAAAAGGGAGAAAGTTGATCTCCGCGGGAGAAAAGGACTCTTGAAGTGAAAAAGAAGGATAGATGAATAAGAATATGAAGAAGAAGAATCCTTAAGGTTTGCAGATGGCCGGTAAATTTAAGGGAAAGACAAATGAGAGCCTTGATATGGTTCTTGACGACCCTAAATCCTCGAAAGTCGTCTTAACAGTTTTTGTGGATAAATCCTTCCAAGAGGATGTTGTTTAACACAATAAAGACAAAAGGCAAGGTAATCAAACAAAATAATAAAAATTAATGAACAATGTGCAACTTTGGCCGAATATCCCAAAAATTTGTTTAAAAATCTCGAACTCATGTTGCTTCCACACTTCGGCCGTTTAAAATTAAAATTGATGAGGAAAACGACTTTTTCTTTCCAGGTAAAATATTTACTTCAAAAAAAAAAACAGAAAACAAAGACAGGAAAAAAAACACTCATAATGGAATTGACCAGTCTGACAACGATTGTACGTCCTACAATATTCAAGTACGATTGAAACTGTCAAAGTAACTTTATTAACCAAAAAAAAAATAAATAAATAAAATCAAGCTGTCGGCGTATCTCCCGAAACCAATGTGAAGTCCAGATGAACAGAACACAGTTAACATCATCCTGTTGTAGATCAAAGTTAGAAAAATTTTTATACGATTACATTTCGGTACAATTCAATAAAACTTCGTATATTAACCCATAAAGAAAGAAACCGTAGTCGATAAAACAGACTTCTATACGATAGGCCATTTCGAGCAAAGCATAAGCTAAGTACGAAACATCCAGAGCAGAACCTACGCACAGCATTACTCACTATGACCCAAAAGAATACTCTTTAGAAGGTGTACAAATTCCGAACGATGCAAAAAAAAGACAATGATCCATAACCTATTAAAAAAAAAAAGAATGTAAATAGAATTTGCGAAATTAATTAAAATAATTCCCGGAAAGATGTTAAACCGAAATCTAGAAAAAAGGAAGGTACGGTAAATAGACAATGTAACAGGATATTAACGTAGTTAAAATTGTATTTGTAGTGTAAGAAAGTAGGATAAAATCAGAGCTGTTAAGAAACCAAACAGGAAATGGGGCTACCAGGGTTCAAAATACAGTAAAGCTAAAAGTACAATAAATGGATTGCTTTTATACAAGGGATTAATGAGAAATTCTAATGAAAAATATCACTGCGATTGCGCATACGACAAGTATTTGCATAAACAAGGTAAAATTAACCCAACTCGTTATAATGAACCTAAACGGAATTTTGAACTGTGACAATGTAATCAAAACGTTATAGGCAAAAAAATAAAGACAATACAAATCCAGTAATCACATTTTTGTCGACCATTAATGCTAAATTGCCGACTAGACAAATATATTTTTATTCTGTTGGTTATGTTTTATCTAAACTATTAAGCTCTTAGAATGTTTAAATTTGAATGAGTTGAATAAAATATGACATTTTCAGTATTATTATTTGATGCAAATCTAAAACTTTGTTGCTCTGCAAACCGACGCTATGTAATGGTCCATAAAACTGTTTAAAGAGCTACCTTTAAAAAGGACATTTTATTTTTAATGTTTTGCTAAAATAAATTGAATAAATCTAGGTAAGGTAGGAGTAAAGTGATTTGATTTTGGGAGCGTAACTACTTCTGAAATATTGAATTTAAATGTTGTATCATTAAAAATGTTTAGGAGGTAGATTTAAATATATCGTTAAAAATTTATCTTTGGGACAATCTGGGGATATTTTGATCCACGATTCAGTAGGTTAAAAAATAGGCCAATAGTCACAATTTTTCAACACGACTGCATGGTCTGCTATGACATATTTTTTCTGCTTGATAAAGTTGACGAGCGTATTTGGTTATTAATATTTCAGATTAGATAGTGGTAAGAAACTATTGCCAAATATCCTCCAAATGCTGAGCAAGCGTACATTCATGATCTCCAAACTATAACTCTGAACTGTCTATCTTGTTTACAGCACGTTTTCCACGGCAATATCTTGATCCATCTACAATCCCTAAGCCTGTATATATCTTGCAAATTTCCATTATGAAGGTGATATTTTCTTTGTAATATTCGTTGTGTCCTGCTTTTTGCATATTTCTGAACTTCTCATATAATCAAAAAGTTTAAACTTTATGATTTTGCTTTACAAATTTTGGTAAAATAACACACACATTTAAAAAAAATTTTGGGGTCGACTATAATTCTCTACCCCCCCCCCCCATGTAATTTGACGGATTGAATCTAAATCCTAGGTCCAAATAATCGCATCTGGTTAGAGTTTGCCATATTTGTGTACCATCAAGAAGAGATGTAAATAATCTGGTTCGCGCGAGGGTAATGAACAGACGACAACAAGAGTTTTGACATTTAAAAAACACTCAAAGTGTGATATTGAGGGAAGTTCGTCTATTTATTGAAACTTCTATTTGCCGAATAATAAATGATAAGAATAGGAAAAAAAGAAAGATCTTTCAAAGAAGCATAATTACTTTTTAGGCTTGTCTGAAAAACTCCAAACCTTGCAGTGCTATTAGCACTATAAATAGCAAGCTCACGTTCTATTTTAATTTCTAAAACTTGAACTGATTTTTTTTTGTCACAATCTGAGAAACGGCTAATTTCAGCGTTTTGGCAACATTTTGGTGATTTACTAAAAGTATTCGGATTCTGTGCATCTAACTAAGTAGAAGTAGAGGAGGGTAGAGCAGGCATAAAGTTACTTCGATAGAAATAATTTAAGTTGTCAGAATCGCTATTCCTGGTATAGAAATTCTCTGCTTTTTCGATATTTTGAAGTCGCCTCTGTAGCAATTGGAATTTAGAAATTTAGTAAATTAGAATTACTCAAAAAATTACGCGAATGTATATTAATAAGAAACTATATAGAAATGTAGTATTATTTTTGTTATTTATGAAAACAAAGTAGTTACTTTTCCGTCTAGTTATATTAATATATTAATTTTTTCTAAATATGATACAATTACCTAATTTACTTCATATTATGCATCTCCATTTCGTTGATGTTATCCAGAATCTAATTATATGTAAAATGCTTTAGTGGTAAGCTAATATTGATAATAAAATTTACATTTATATGTGTAAAACGGTTAATAAACACTTTTATTAAATTTTAATTTCTTTATTTAATATACTATAATTTTTTAATTTTTGTTACAGAAAAAATGGTTGTTCTTCGTGGTTTTCACAATCGTCAAGTAAGTACAAAGTTTATTTTTAATCCATTAATTAATTACGTTTTGCATAAGTAAAAACAGAACAAAATATACTAAATGACAGAGAAAGTAACACCGGGAAATGATGATGTAATATTCAAAAATAATGCATAGATTTACTGGTATTGGTATTATTAATTAGGTCGAAATTATTGAGAGTTTGGCAGCCACAGCTGGTGGACTGACTCCTTTTTCTAAGCAGTCTCGATACGTCTAAGCATGATTCTAATTAGGTTGTCATTATTTGATGTATGACATATACATATTCTATTGGAGAAAGACCTGGTGTTCTTGGCGTCCAAGGCAGTATATTAACTTGATCTTGTGGCTTGAATTCTTCATACTTCTTCACAGTATAATACATGTATCTTGCCATGAAAAACTTTTTACGCCAGCAAAACCATTACATAAGCCTAGTTACTAAAACTCTTTTTATCGTTCTAATCGTTAACATCGAAGCTCTGCACTTAAAGGTAATACAAAGGCCTGACTAGGTACTTCCTACTTTTTTATAGTGAGCTATTCCCGTATTTCTTTGTTTTCGACTTTTTTTGAACCACACTGACAAGTGAAGTAATGTACACGTTTTATTTGCTCTTCTACAAATTTCTTGAAGTGACAAACGCAACCTCTGTTAGTTAGCGAAAATGTGCACGTTTTTGAACTCTAAACATGATAACTTTGTAAACAATATAAACCGCCAATAGACAAAATACTAAAGAATTTTACATACAGATACTTTTATTAAGTACTCTATTTTTATATTACTTATAGATCACTCAATTTGGTCAGTATTACTTAAATGGATCAGTACAAATACACAACCAAGGAGAGAAATCATATCGGAAAGTTAATTTCATATATATTAAATTCTCTAACATCTTGAAAATAGAAAGCACCTATTTTTATAATTTTATAATATTAAGCATTAACAATAAGGGTAACTTTGTCTAAGGTTCTCTATTCCAAAAATTTGTAGGTTTTAAAATATTGGCACTTCAACATTTTTCTATTGTAAAAATGCTATACGGCATTTAAGTTTCGTTATTAGTTGGCCATGACAGCGAGACAGCGAAAATAAAACAATCGAACCCTACATAATTGTCACTATTTCTTATACCATATGACATAATAATCATGCCGGGCGATTAAATTACACGCACGAAGTTTTTTTTAAACTTATTTATTATTTATAGAGAAGAGGGATTTTTAAACTTATTTAATATTTATGGAGAAACAGAAACCAACACCACCAACTGTTAAAAGGATTATAAGAAACTGCAAGAACTTTGGATCTATAAAAGGCAAAAACAATAGAAATAAACCAGTTGTTAATAATGAAAATATGGAAACTACAATTTTAGAATATTTCGCCGCATATCCGACAATATCTACAATGCATGTATGATTAGAAACTGGATTATCTCAAAAATAAGTTTTGATGATTTTATGGAACCACAATTTTCATCCCGATGTATATTGTACAACATTTAAAAGGCACTGATTTTCTACAAAGAGTAGAGTTCTATCAATTTATTTTACTTTGGTCACAAAAAAATGCTGTTTTTTTTTTGAGATAATATTATTTGATCAGACGAAGACAAATTCACAAAAAATGGATTGTAAAACCGATGATGGAAGACGAAAACATAAAAATAGAAGACGTACACGAAATGCTGACTAAACTGAAAAATAGAAAAGCTCCGGGAACCGACGATATTTCCAATGAAATACTTAAATATGGGAGCCTGGAACTAGAAAAAGCACTAACAATACTATTCGACAAAATTCTATCAACCTGCAGTATTCCAGAATAGTGGAGGAACAGCCCCACTATACCCATCTTCAAAAAGGGAAATAAGAATGACCCAACAATTATAGACCAATAACACTACTAAACAGTACAAGCAAATTATTAACAAAAATCATGACTTCAAAACTAACGAGTAAAATTGCAATAAGTGAAGAACAACACGGGTTTAGACGGAACAGATCGACAGTTGATGCGATTTTCATTATCCGACAGACTATTGAAAAATCGATAGAATACAATAAACCTCTTTTCATCTGCCTAGTGGATCTTAAAAAAACATTTGAGAGAGTTCGACTTAAAGACGTCTTGCAAATACTTCAGGAAAATGGCGTTAACCACAACTATATTACGATAATTGAAGAGCTAAATAGAAACAATAAGACACGCATAAAGACACAACAAGGAGTAACAGAGGAAATACCCATCATGACGGGAATACGACAAGGCGACAGTATGAGTCCATTTTTCTCTAATTTAATTATGGACAAGATAATTCAAAATGTAAAAGAAGTCAATGGGGGATACAAAATGGGACGATCATCTTTAAAAATCTCATGTTTTGCCGACGACGCCTTACTGTTAGCAGAAAATGAAGACGATCTGCAACGACTACTATACCGATTCCAGACCACATCAAAAAATTTAAATATGGAAATATCCACAGAAAAGACCGAAACGATGGTAATTTTAAAAGATCCTGTCAGATGCAAATTGGTGGTGAAGAACCATCCTATCAGACAAAGCATGTCTTGCTGATACTTGGGAGTTGATGTATCAAGCAATAAAAATCTATACCAGGAAGTCAGTGAACAGGCTAACAAGGCCTCAAGGATATTAGGATGCCTGAGGGACATAATCTGGAAAAATAAGTATATGTCCACAGAGACCAAAGTACGCATCTATAGAACTGTGATAAGATCAGTACTAACTTATGCATCGGAAACTCGAGCCTAAACATCTAAAACAAAAAGTATTCTACGAACGGCTGAAATGAACACAAATAAGAAGTTCCGAAATAAGGGGTGCCTGATGTGGTACGGTTCATAAGGTCAAGGCGCAGATATTGGAGGGACCATGTGGACAGAATGGGCGACGCTCGATGGGCAAAGTGGGCTAAGAACGAGATACCAAACACTAGAAGACCCACTGGTCGACCTCCAAAACGATGGCACGAATGTTGGACATCAACATCACAGAAGGCTTAATAGAGCAGAAAAACAAGACGTCGTCTTAAATAAAAGAGGAAGAAGAAGAAGAAGGACCGACTCAAACGTACATCCATATAGAGAATTAAATTTTCAAGTTTTGGCAGTTTACCGTGTATTATACTATAAGAAATGACGGCGTCGTCGCCCTAGAAATCTACCAAGATAATATGAATGGTAAGTTAGCCATTTTTGAAGACTTCTAGATACGAAATATGTATTTTAACTTATACGTAAACGCTACTTCGACATCTTGAGAAATTTGGAAGTGAACTATTTAGATAACTTGCCGCTGGCCGATTTTCGAAATATATTTTATCAACATGCTGGGACGCCTCCACATAATAGTCATTTAGTTAACAATCATCTGCAAAACTTGTTTTATGATCAATGGATAGCTAAGAATGGGCTACATCTTTGGCCACCTCGCTCCCTCGACCTAACAATTATTCTTTTTTTTATTCGGGGGACAATCAAAAATAAAGTATACAACACCGCATTAACCACTAGAGAAGATTGCATGCAGCGCATCAGAATAGCATTTGTAGAACTTAATCCTCAGTGAATAAGAAGAGCCCACCCATGAAGAGTTCCTGCTTAGGTGCGAAAAATGTTTGGAAGTTCAAGGACGTCGATTTGAATATTTATACTCAAATAATTTTTGTAACTTAATTTTATTAACAACTGGTTTATATCTATTTCTTTTAGCTTTTATAGATCCAAAGTTCTTGAAGCTTTTTATAATCTTTTTAACATTTGGTAGTGTTGGTTTCTGTGTCTTCGAATAACGCATCGCGAATGTATCGATGTTCTTGAAATAACTCTCTCATATTCTGCATAAATAATAAATAAGTTTAAATAATTTTCGTGAGTATAATTTATTCGCCCCGGAATGATTATTATTAATGAATATCAAATGGCAAGAAATAGTGATAATTCTGTAGGGTTCGATTGTTTCATTTTCGCCGCGTCATGTCGTCATGGCCAACAAATAACAAAACTTAAATGCCGTAGAACATTTTTCAACAGAAAAATGTTGAATTGCCAATATTTTGAAAACTACAAATTTTTGAAATATACAATTTTATACAAAATTCCCCTTATTTTTAATGCTTATTATAACGAAATTATAAAAATAGATGCTTTCTATTTGAAAAAAATTGACTTTTGACGATTTTTTAAATATAATTTTTATGCTCCTTTTTTAGACCATTCTCTACTAATAATTTTCAAAATATCATAAAAAGACTACTAAAGTCGATATTTGTTAACAAGAAAACTAACCCAAATTAAATAATAATATTTTCTTATGGGAAAAATTTATAGCTAAGTTTTGGTTCGCAAACGTCAGTTTGAGATAAAAATTTAAATATATCCAAAACGGTGAGACTTAAGTATAGAACATTATATATGAAATATGTTTAGAATTTTACGTATAAATCAAAAATGCAATAATATATAAGGTATTCTATTTAAAGTAAGCAAGTTGACATCTACTTCCGATATAACCGGAAGTGCTGCCGTCTTGAAAATATTTTAGCCGGCTGTCCCCCATACACGTTAGTACACTATCATATTTTCAGATTTTTTCTACTTATAGTTTTTCCACAATCGATTGATAAAATTTCCGGAAAATCACAATGTATATCAGAAAGCAATAAATAAAGTAAGTAGGTAAGAAAAAAGTAGAAATAATATATTAAATTACAACGCTAGATGGATAACTTACCTTTCAACGGTGGTATAAAAATATTTCGGACGTCAGGTTACTGGGCTTTAACAATATAAGAGACTGAGCGCAGTGAAAACATTCAACTTCGATAATAAAATTACTCTCATAGTTCTTGATACCTATGATGTAGTAATTTTTTCCAAAGGTAAGTTTTCAATTTTATTAATTTTGCAATCTCTACAGTTATTCGGGAAAGGTATCACTTTACAATTAACCGCCCACGTCTCAAACACTTCGACCCGAATTAGTTATTTGATGAATTTAAATTTTCATTAACTTCAGACAAAGAGGCGGGCAAAAGGCTTTATTAAATTGTTCGTTGAGCAAAATTAAAACATAATTAAAATAAAGTTAAACGTTTTTGGGCATGATATATAATTTTTTTGATTTGTTTTTATGGATTATTAGCGACTGACCTAGGCTTCGCTTGTGTGCAAGCATGGAAGTTAAGCTTTTATCAGAAATATTTGTCAGTTACAGTTGGAGCTCCTCCATTTTTATTTAGTTGCAGAGTAAAGATCTCTGAACATTACATGCGATCCTTAGCGAAAAATTTAATTCCAAGATTAGACGATTGAAACCCTATAAAAATGATTCCTTATTAGGCCAGATTGTTCTTTTTGAAACTAAATGTTCCGAAAACAGTTATTAATATTGACACTAGAAACTGTAACAAAATCTCTGGCTAAATAAATATTCAAAAATATAAAGAGGGTCCATTACAACTTTGTAACTAATTTTTATAAATATACATTACATAGTTATGGGTTATGATCTGTTACATCAAATAATCACACTTAGAAATAAGAATTTAGGCTATGCCTCTCTAAGTTTATGTAAGTGTTCTTGTAGAATAAAAAATCCTACTAGCCAGCCGAAATGTATCTAAAATAAAATTGACTAAATCTTACAGTTTTTAATGTACTAAAACTAAACTTATTTTTTAATATTAGTTCAAGTTTAAGGGATACGTTATATCATATTTCCCTATATATTAACAATGAAACCACAAAAATGCACGTGGTATATTTGTATTGTTATAATAATAGAGGGGTGCAATATTGTCAAATATACGCTTACCCCGAGTTAAGAAAATTTTGCAAACTTGGCAACACTGCATGGGGGATCTCCAGGGATGACCCCATATGCGAAGTCCCAAATCCTCAGGGCTGAAAATAAGAGAGATAGCTATTTTAACCCGTATAAATTGACTTTTATGTTTGCTTTGTACTGAACAGCCCATGTGTACAAACAAATGATAAATGCCACTATTGCGAATATTACGGAATTGAATAGAAAATTCTCGAATATTCTCTAAAAATGTAGAAGCCGTATTTGGGTATATAAGCAGCTACAAAGCGGAAGGGTTAGTCGAAGTTAGTGAGTCGAATGGTTGAGATTGTAAGATGTTTCGAAAGTGTGTAAACAATCCAGATTACTTCTGTTATGTTTTTGGTGAGATGATTTTTGCGCCTCATAAGTGTTGCCCAATTGATAAAAACGCATATAAGCTTTATTTTGGTTGAAATATTTGGGATCAAGACAAACAGTGGGCGAGAGAGTCTTCAAACCATTTTAAGGATTGCTCTTTCTGTATTATACCTCGTGCTGAGCAAGGCGCAGGTATACCCAAGAAGAAAAAGTCGATTATTAACCATCCAAATATACCATCTGCTATGAAATCTATGCCGCATAGTGATGAACTGACTATTTCAGGACCCCCAGAAACATTCATTTACGAATCAAGTAATAATGATACAATGATTTCTCAAGAAGAAGATATGTCATAAACATCAAGGGATCCCGATTTCACACCCAGTTATACCATCAACCGCACAAAATAACTTAATCTGAATTAAACGATTTTTGTGAGAGATTTAGAACTTCCAAAAAGTAAAGCAGAGTTGCAGAAGATTGCCGCAGTGGAACTTATTTGAAGACGATATTTTAGTAGGTGTTTTTCATAAACGCCTTAAAGTTCTAGCACCATTTTTTAATGTGGAAAAGAACTTGGTTTTCTGCAATGACATTAGTGATTTATTGGCGGCTTTAAATATAAACTACAAGCTAAAGGAATAAAGATTGTTTAGAGACAGTTCAACATTGAATTTAAAAGAAGTACTATTGCATATTGGAAATATTTTAGCGTTTATTTCTGTTGGATATGCGGTTCATATGAAAGAATTATACTATAATATGAAGTACCCATTAACAAGTATAAAAAATGATGAGCACCAATGGTAGATCTGTGGAGACTTAAAAGTGATTGCACTTTTTCTTGTGTTGCAGCTAGGCTACATCTAGTTTTGCTGTTTTCTGCCTGAATAAGACAGTCGAACAATGGCATTTCATGACAAGAGAAAAGCCTGGCTCTTACGATAATCATTAGAGCCAAGTTAAAAGAATGTACAACAGATGCCATTGGTAGACCCCAAAAAGATTTTGTTGTCACCACTGCATATCAAATTGAGCCTAATGAAAAAATATGCTGTCACTGAATACAGATAGGCCAACTTTTCAGTACCTACGTCAGAATTTCCCAAGGTTAAGCGAAGCAAAAATCGAAGAAAGTATTTTTGTTAGGCAACAGATTCGAATTATTCTAAAACACAAACATTTTGACAGAACTCTATCAGATATGGAAAAAAATGCCTGGAATGACTTTCGCCTCATGGTCACTAATTTCTTCGGAAATAAAAAAAGCTGACAATTACATTATTCTTAAAATATTCTGTCATCGTTGCAATATGTCTCTAAAGATCCATTTCCGACATTCATATTTAGACTTTTTTCTGACAACTGTGGATCTGTAAGTGATGAACATCGCGAACCCTTCCATCAGGATATATCAACATTGGAGAAAATATATCAGGGAAAGCGGAATACTTCTATGCTTGCCGACTACTGTTGGAGTCTTGTTAGAGTTGCTCAGAAATAATTCACAAAAGAAAAGAGAAAAGAGAGGATATTTAGTGTCTCTGAAAGTGAAAAAATATTTATTTTTTATTATTTTGTTAAAAATAAAATAAAAAAAAACTTTGGTTTTGAAAATTGCAACTAAGTTTTTATTGTCATTGTCATTTTTGAGTTCAGCGCCCTAAAATTAATGATGATTTCTCACTATGACAGATTGTTACTTTTAACACCACGAAGAAAATCATCACTAATGACACTACAAATTGTGATAAAACTTATAACTAAATAACTTAAGGTAAAAAGATGTCCCATCAAAATATTTTGACTACATTTTTGTAAAGATACAACATCTCGAAGGTAACGGTTGGGATCTACATCACATAAGAAATATTTATCTTATATCCCTCATCATTATCATCATCATTAGCTCAACGCCATCTACTCCTAGATGAAGACCTCTTCCAAGTTCTTCCATGTCCATCTAGGCTTTCTCTTTCTCAGCCAATCTTTACCATCAACTTTACAAATGTCATCGTGTCATCGCATAAGGGTCTCCTTGAATGCCTTCTACTAATTCTGTTTTTGTGCTATATTAATCCGATAGGTCATCTATCTGGAATTTGTCTACTTACGTGACTTGTTCAATATTATTTCATCGATAAAATACGGTCTGCTACATTAGTCATCTTAGCTCTCTTTACGGTAACTTTATTGGGTACTCTGTCTCTCAAATGAATACCTAGCACGAGTCTCTTCTTTGATAACTTGTTAGACAGGTTAGTTTTTTTTTAATTCCATACTTTAATGCATGAATTATGCACGATTCGAATATTTTCTTTTTTAAATTTATAGAAATCAGCTCGAACTTTATATTTAGGTCTCCCATTTTGAGTTAAATCTTGCATTAAAAATTACTCTTAAATTAGCATAAAGAATTTTTGGTTTTGTTGCGATAGAATTGTAGAAACTCTCAATCATTTTTAACAAGACGCGATTTTAGTGACCGTATCAATCGACATATGCGAATACTTATAATTTTTTAAATTAAAAATTTACTACCCAGCAGGAGTAAAACTGCATGCTTTCAACATTTGAAACCTCATCAAAAATTTGTTACCTGTGTTTATTAAATTAGTATTCGAATTCCTTTACTACCCTGACCCTCTACCTACGAACATATAAATTTTATTAAAGTGTTAATAATAAATACGTTATCCAACTGTATTGTCTTTTACTTTTATGAGATAATAAAAGAAAATTACAACTCTGTAATAAAAGTTTTAAACGCTTTTTTCTACATTAAAAAGAGAACTCATTTTTTATATCCTGTTTATATACAAAATTTTTAAATTACCACCAAAGAAAAGTGGTTAAAAAGTTTTGATGAAATATCTTGCTAACTGTGGGTTATTAATTAGTTATAGATTTTACCATATTTTCCAGTGCCAAAGTGATGACTTTATTGTAACAATCTGACATTGTGAACAATCGTATTCCTATGGTGTAGATCGCGTAATTTTGGATTTTTTCATATATTTTGCTGAGAGAATAAACTTGGTTAACTCGAAATATTTGTAATTTTAATTTCGGTTAATATATTCTGGAGATGTTTTAATTATTTGATACAGTTAATTATCACTTACAAGATTTACAGAAATTATAATTATTTTGCATAAGGTCTAGATATCTATTGGCTATTTTAAATACTGAAACCACTGTTTACATTGCAATTTTCAATAAAATTTATCCATACAAATATTTGACTTGTAAGATTTGCTTGTTATATTTTATATAAAATTCAATTTTTAAAAAACGTAACCAAAAGTCAGCAAATTTAAATTTTATGTAAATCAGTTGAAGTTTGGGGAAACTGTTTTTATTTCGCTAATAAAAGTATATATTGATAATGCCAGAAAAAAAAAACGTTATTAAATTTTCATGAGAAAAGTTGTTCCTTATTGTGGTTTTAAAATTTCCTACAAAATGGCCTTTAGAGAAAATTTTAGCATTAAATTATCAGAAAGTTCATTAAAAAGTATCTTTATCTTAGGATTTTTTAAATTCCCCCTTTTTTTGTGAAGGCTAAAACTTCTTTTAAAAGTACTTATGTTTTATTTTTAAAAAGTTTATTTCTCGGTGTGGTTAGAAATAAAATATATTAAGAAATATTTATTTCCAATTAACAAGTAATATTCTTTATGTTTTTATAACAAAATGGACTTGATTACTAAGGCTTATTTTATAATTATTTTAGATAAGTAAGTAGCTATTTTAGATAATTAAGAAGCTACAAAAAATTACGTATACTGTTTAGCGGTATGTTGTTTAACTATTACTGATTATTTTCACATTGAGGAAGAAGCGCATCAAAAATATATTTGCAAATTATGAGATTATCAGGAAAGTATTGATGGTTAACAAAAAATTTGATATTTTCGGAAAAGGAAAGATCTAGGATTTACACATGTCAGGTATGTAGGTATGGAATGGAAGCTCTCAGTGAGAAAAAAATCAAGATTTCAATTTAATCAAAATATGAAAAATAACGCAATTTTTGATTAAAACAAACAAATCATATATTAATAATAAGATTAGATAAGATTTTATTGACAAGTAGATATAATTACCAGCAATGTATGAACAAAAATACAATGAAGCCAAAACAATAATATAATAACAATATTCGTTCTAAATACTAAACAAAAATTACAATAATCATATTAAATATATCAAACATAAGCGACGACGACATCATTGCAAGCTTCGACGTAAAATTCCTGTATCCGAGCATACCAATAGATGAAGCACCGAATCAGATCGCTCAAAGAGAGGATTTCCGAACTCATATCATGGATCTTACCTGACACTGTCTTAAAAACGCATATTTTCTGTTTGATGGTCAGGCATACAGGCAGATAGATGGCGCAGTCATCGACTCTTCACTATCTCTAGCTGTGGCAAATTTATTCATGACCTATTTCGAAACGAAAGCTCTTGAAAAATTCCACCTCAAACCCAAACTCTGGTGTCGCCACGTTGATGATTTGTAATATGGCCTCATGGCAAACAACAGCTCAACTGCTTCCATGAGTTTCTTAATTCTATCCACACAAAATACAGTTTACTCTGGAACTTGAGGAAAATAATAAGCTTCCATTTTTAGACGCCCTCGTGACCAAAACAATGGATGGAGATCTGCGACACACAGGATATAGAAAACCAACACACACGGTCAGATACCTGAATGCTGATTCTCACCATCACCCTTCACAAATACAGGGCGTAGCCAATACCCTAATATCAAGATTCCTTCGTCTAACTGATGACTAAGGAAAAGAAAAGGAACTGTCACACATAAAAAGGGCCCTCCAAAAAACAGCTACAAGACACAAACCATAAATAAGGCAATAAAATTGCAACAAAAACCAACGCAAGAAACAAGGTCACCTGCCGAGGATAGATATATCACCATACTTCCTTACATAAAGGGTACAACAGACAGAATCGGCAGACTACTCCAGAAACACAACGTATCTGCAGACTACAAACCACATAAAACAATAGGCTCTTCTTTAAGAAATCCAAAAGACAAAATCAATCTAGAAAATCAAGGTGTAAGTAAAATCGCATGTGGCACCTGCAATAAAACATACATAGGCCAGACTAACAAAAGAATATTATCGTGACTAGAAAAACATAAACTCAGTATAAGGAACAAACAGACAACATCGGCACTTTTTCAACACCAGCACGAGACAATATATATATATATATATATATATATATATATATAAATATATATATATATATATATATATATATATATATATATATATATATATATATATATATATATATATATATATATATATATGGCGTAGTGTTTCACGGATATGAACATGTCAGTATTAATACGGGAATACATCTTCTGTACTTGCTGGTTGTAGACCTCCAACCAGCAAGCAGAGAAGATGCCAAATTGGATTTTGGCGAAATATGTGCAAATTTCTATAAAAAACCAAAGGAACGAATGGATGTATTCCTGCATTAATATATAGGATATATATTATATATAATACGCCTAAAATGAGCTACAGGTGGATAGCAAAACATGTGTAGAAATCTGTTAGAAATTAAAATCGAAAAAAGACGGGGACGGACAAGGGGAAACTACTTGTCTAAAAATACGAGGCCTTTTAACCACAGCAATAAATTTGTTGGATAAAATTACTAAAATAAATTGACTTTTTTTTACTCAATTTGTAAATTCAATTTTTTATCTGTGTTATATATAAAAATATCAGCAAGGTATCCTACTTTATTTGAGTTATCATTTTGACGTAAAATCAGTGTCGATAAATTCAATGGGCTGTAAAATAACATGTATTTACTATGATATCATTACTAGATGAAAATAGAAACAAGTAATATATTTAGTTTATACCTTCAGTACACGTGTTGTTAACTAAAGTAACTAATATACTGTCGTAAGCAAGTTATAACAGGGGTTCTGAAATCAATATACTAACGTGAATAACAAGACCTGAAAATTGCATGAGTTCCACTCGGAGGTCATAAACACCCTGTTGTTTCAATGTTTGCACAATATCCTTAATACGAATTATTTTTAGTTTACACTTTCAAGTTTCTTGAGGTCCTTATAGTGTATATATTTTTCAGCGACCCCACCGTAGACCCCACGAAACAAGCATGCTCCTCGGTTCCATATTAATGTTTAAGAATGCTGGGTTCACTAAAATTACATTGGGTCTAATATTTTTCCTTAGAACCCAATTTCCAATTTAACTCCGTTTAGAATTTTTAGAAACTCATCGTTGATGTTTCTCACTAAAATGATGATCTAGCTACTATTACTGATGTGTCTGATGCGGCTATGATACTGAAAAGTCTGATTTAAAAGCACTTTATATTTTTCTTTGTCTCATGTCTACCATTATAAACGAATATTTGGGGAAGGCATAAAATAGCCTAGAAGGAAATGATTCATAAGTATAAATAACCACACCAGATTGAAACAGGGACCCGAACCAGATGTAAAGCACATCGCTGAGGTGTACTACACTACTGAGTTGTTGAATATTAATTAACTGATATCTATTATTAAGAAAAATTATTTTCCATAAAGTAATATTTAACAACCTTTAACAAAATGATTTATTGCCTAAAAACTTTTTTTTCGAGGTGAAAACATAATTTACTAAACTTTCCAAACTGTAAAATATAAACCAAACTTTAACAACTTAAAAGTCTGACACTTCATACTTACACAAACCTAAAAAATAAAAATTTTCACGTTTTATTTTTAAATACTTTTTGAGATCGTAACTATTTCAGATATAATTTGAAAATAAATATGTTACCTAACTACGTAATTTTTTGGATAATATTTTTGTTAAATATATAGCGAGATTTTTTATTAAGAGATACAACGAAATTACTAATTTTTGGGCATGAACATGTTCAACAGAAAGTATGTTATTTAATATATATATATATATATATATATATATATATATATATATATATATATATATATATATATATATATATATATATATGTATATATATATAGGAAAAATCTAGTTTTTACTTAAAAAGGATATTAAAAGCTTTCTTAGTACCGTTCTCTAATTAATTTTTGCATGCCATACCGGGAAATAAGACCTTCCGATGTTTTTCGGATAGTTCATATATGGTAGAACCGTGCCATATACTGCAGTGCTCTATGTGCGATTTCTCCATGCTGTCACTCGCCAGCGTAGTGGTAACACGAAAGCGACCAATCGACAATCGGAAACTATTTAAGGCAACGCTTGCCATTAGTTTTATGGAGAACTTTACATTCTCCACTCGGATCAATAAGTCAAACAGACTGCCTGGGCACCTCTCAGACCATGCCTCCCTAGTCTAGCATTGTAAGTAAGGCAATGTTTGTGTATATATGGTTTTCCGCTACCAACTGCTCTCCTTACATCATTCCACTAGTGGCTAACACTGTCGAAGACACCTGTAAGAAGGGCTGTGTCAGTTCCTCTTTTTCTATCCTACAGTCACCTATACAAACATGGATTATTTGCCGTTAGCTTTTTTGGTTAGTTCCGTAATGGACAGGAATGTGTTTTACCGCCAGGTGCTCACCGATGTCTGTCATTAAGGGTGAATAACAATTGTTGCTATCTGTCATTAAGGGCAAATAAAAACTGTCGCTGTCCGTCACGGCTAGGGTTATCATCGCTGCGTTGAAGACCAAGGCGTACCAATTAATCACCGCCGATCGACGCCGGGTTATAACTAAGTTATAACGTACCGCCGCCGGTCGACTAGTACGAGACGCTGGTAATAACGTCTGAAATTTAGTACGAACCATAGTGAATAGCGTCGTGGAACGAATCGCCGTGTAAGTGGGTTCTCTACCACGTTAATCCAGAGGGTGGCGCCCGAGATCAATAATCGGTGGATGTCAAGATCATCGGACAGTCAAACTCTTGAATAGTTCAGAAGATAGTGGCGCCGATAGGGATATCTCGATCGAGAATATTTAGTGTAATTATAGGATATCCTTAACCTAGATATCGCTTGACCGTCGAATGTTTGACCGATGGTCTGCGTGATGGATATTCACCTACCGATGCTTTGCTGTCTTCACAGAAAGACATCTGTATATGCTACGTTTAAAAAATTCGTCTTAGGAGTGTCTTAAAACACAACTATAGAGGTGATCCGGTTTTCAGCAATGATTAAGCGATGCCACAAAAAAAAATTAGGTTAAAACAGAGAGAGGCACAGAAAAAATAAACTTCGTCCAAAATTATTCATCCACGTAATATTTAAAGTCTCACGAGTAATTACGTAGCCATGATAAGCGTGCTATGATTGTTAAAAAATATGCGGTTCTTATGATTTAAGAAAATTACATTTTTGATTAATATTTTATAATTATTTAAATAACATAATATATTATAAATAACGCAAATTCTGGAATGTATAGCATTTTTTAACCTATCAAAATTATTTTTACCTCAAAGTCCTTGGCTTGCAACCCGGTTATGTTGCATTAGCCATTGTGATGTAATTTGTGACAATTGACACTTCTTTTTCTTACATTCCTGATTTCATTTTGATTATTATCTATTTTCAGTTCTATTTTAAAGATATTTATTTGACTTTCTGAATCAAAATTAATTAAATGTAAACAATAGTAAAATACTGTGTAACTTCCAAGAATAACTTAATGAGCGAAGTACACGCATCTCTAACAAAAAGGAGAGGTTCATGTTAAAGTACCAGACTTTATCATGACACATAATACGGTATGGTTTTTTCTTCACATATCCGCCGTATACAGTTGTATGATTTGGTTTCATGGTCTCTATTATTCTAAAATCTCTTTTCCGTTCCTAGGATTAGGTCTTAATAGATGATGCATCGACATATAATATAAAATAGCCGAGAGATGACGATGGTTTCAAACCTAGTCATGAGCAATAAAAGCAAATGTGAAGTCAACATAAAGAACACACATTTCGAGTTTAGAAGTAGAATCGGAACACATGAAGCTCTTTTGAAAGTGTATTCGTCCAAACTTGCCGAAATGTTCAATAAGGCGTCTTTCATTATTGTGTTGATCATAAAAAGCCTTTGACAGAGTTCTGCATAAAAAACTAATTGATATCTTGGAAAAATAGATGTGTATGATAAGGATATCTTCTGTATTCAGAGCAAACGATTTCACAACCTAGGATATTGAAATATTCAAAAGTGTCAGACAGGGATGTATCTTGTCTATACTCTTGTCCAACTTTCACTCGGAAGCCATTCTTAATGAAGCAGTTGAAAACTAAAAATTCGGTATTAAAGTAAATTGTGTATTCATTAATAATATCAAGTACGCTGATGACTGATTTAATAGCAGATTACATCGAAGACCTGCAGCAATTGATTAACCCGTTAAACGGTTTAAGCTACGACCTTAAAATAAATAAAAGAGAGGGAGAACACAGGGCTGTTGGTGGACGGAGTAACGTTAGAGCGAGTAACACGTTATAAATATTTGGGAAGTTGCTTACAGGATGACCGGGAAGACGATAAGGGCATTAAATGCAAAATTGAAATGACTCGTTGCTATTTTTTAACCGACTTCTAAAAGAAAGAGGTTCTCAATTCGTCGACTATGTATTTTTTCATGTATGTACACCGATTACTCCGGAATGGCGGCACCGAGTTGAATGAAATTTTTTACGTTATCTTCAGTTGTTGCGGTGGTCCCTTTTTTTTGAACAAAATTGATGCAGTAAATTCCAAGATGGCGCTGACAATATGGCGGCCAAAAAAATTAATTTTGTCCGATTTTCAACAAAATTGGTGCGGGGGAGTTTTGGGGGTCGCACATAATGGATCCAAAATATTTTTAAAAAAATTCAATATGGCGTATCTAATATGGTGGTTAAAAGTTTAATTTTGCCCGATTTTTACAAAATTGATATGGGGGAGCTTTTGGGAATTTACGAATTACGAATCTGATATTATTAAAAAAAAATAAATATGGCGGGATCTAAGATAGTGGATTAAAGATTCTTCATCTCTCGAGTTTGTCTAAGATCAGCATTGGGGAATTTTTCTTCTTCTTCTTCTTCCTCTTGTTATAGGCTTACAGCCTGTTTTTTCCAACTCAATCATTCATCTCATTTGATATTGAAATCCAGGACTCTCTCCATCTTTTAGGTGGTCTACCTATTGGTCTTCTGGTTTCCGGTGTTCCATCTCGGGCGGGGGATTTTTGCTAGTGTTAATTACGAATTTAAAATATTTTTTGAAAAACTCAATCTGGAGGATACAATATGGCATCATAAAAATTTTACATCTTTCGATTTTCTCCAAAAGTGATATAGGAGATTCTTGAGGGTGTAAATTACGAATTTAATAGTATGGCGGACTAAAAATTTTACATTTTTCGATTTTGATCAAATGAGGGATTGAATCGTTTTTGAGGATGTAAATAGCGAATATAAACTTATTTTAAGAAATCTAATATATCAGAGGCAATATGACGGTTTGGAAATTTTGAATTTCTGGATTTCATCTAAAATTAGTACTTGGCGGCTTGGAAGGGTTTAGATTATTTTTTATCAGATTTGATATTAGAGTGTTTTCGGGGTCGTGTATTAGAATTATGAAATTAAGTTTTTACAACTATTAGGTTGACAAGATGCAATATGAGGGACTGAAAATTTTACATTTTCCGACTTTGCCTAAAATTGATATTGCAGGGTTCTTGGAGCCTATACAAACTTATTGAGTTTTTGAAGTCGGCGCCAAAATATTTCTAAATGAAACAAATGACTACTAATATTTACAAATTATGGTAAGAAAGCAATTAAAAATAGTAAGTATTAGTTTGGCGCCGACAAGAATTTCAATTTCATATAGAAATTTATAGTTATTTTTCACTTTTCAGCGCACTTTTAGAAGTCGGTTCAATTTTTTTTATAAAAATTTTATATGAGGTAAGTTTCATTAATAAATAAACAAGAAGCATTTGAAATGTAGATATATCGTAGATTGCTGAGTGACAAACGATGACATACTCAAAAGAATGAGAAAAGGTTGGGGAATATCACTGAATATGAAGATTAAAAATAGCTAGACATTTACTAAGAAATCTGAAACATCAACTCCTTCAATTAATTATAGAGGGAAAATAATATGCAGACCTTAAGTAGGCTGAAAACTAATGTCCTGGTTGAGAAAAATAAGGGAATGGATGAGAGTAAGGTACATTAGAAGAGACTTGGTACGTATGGCTGGAGATCGAAAAGCCTATGGAAATCTAATCACCAATATCCAATAGTAGTGGATTGGCAGTTAAAGACTTAATAATGCTTGTTTGTTAAAAACTTGATAATCCAATTTAATTTTTTATCGTGAAACACTTTCCAAAATACAAAACAATCATCACATTTAAACCAAATTTGATACACAAGTAGAAATAATTGTCACTATTAAACATTACTAGGAAATGAAGAATGAGTTGTTCTTATCATAATCGGATAGATATTTTTTCCATTGTCCCTCGTAATATAATTATTTACAATTTTTTATGTAGCGGTTTAACGAGCCTTCTATGTATTATACTTATACAGTATAGTCTAGTCTACTTAATTACTGGTGAAAATTTATTGTGGCGTGGTTTTAATAAACACATCGGTGCTGACGGATATTACAGCAGTGCTATGAATATGCAGATATAATAGCAATAACAACAGTGTTTGATGATGAGTGAACTGTTAAATCCCTAGAGGACATTTTCTAGGCTTTACGCTGAATAATATCTATCTACAATAGGTTCTAAACAAAGCTTTAGCCAATAATGTGACCATAAATCATTGCGTGGAAAACCTATGTAATGATGTTGTTAATTATGAACACTCAAAGAGAGTTCGGTGCAGCAAAATTGTTATTTTAAGGTAATTAAGGGAACGTATAAACAAGACCAATGCAAAAACTGGCACGAACTGGAATAAAATAAATTTTTATTTATTAATGTATTAAAAACAGCTGAAAAAAGGTTGCCACCACAAAATGTTACTACGCCATGCTTTGTGATGAAGAGGTGGATATTTTTTCTAATATTCCTAACATTTTTGTAAAGAGACAATTTGTTTATAATAGACCGATTACATTCAAAATTATGCAGTGAAAATAGTCAAAAAACAATATGGCATCTCCATGAAATATATTATTTTAGAACACAAAAGAGTATTCGCGTATTTTGTCATTTGGCGAAGAATTCATTTTTAAGGAAGTTATCACGATTGTAAAGTTGTGCCTAGAGTTTTTGCAGTGAAGAATAATTAATGTAATTTTTTATTCAAAATTATATATTTTTATGACTAATCGACTTAATTCAGTTTTCTTTTTTGACTAAAATCACGTGAGTTATAAACTTTCAGAAAAAAATTTGGAGACTTAAAAATTTTCAATATTGAGTAAATGGCGATCGTTTCTTTTGATGCATTTCTTTTCGAGAGTTCCTTGTTATATACTTCTTCTTCTTCTTCCATGGGCATTGAATTAAGTCCATGCAGGTATTTGTGATACAGGAATCATCCAGACTGCGATCTCTCATCCCTCGAAGACATGAAGAAATTGTACAATAAATCGACTGTGACGCGTTTTTTTTTTCAATCTTTCGTAGTAATCTATGGATCTACGGATGCCTTCTTGTTACGGCAGTGGAACATCGATAGGTGGATATTTATCGTACAGACACTCATCAGTCAAATGCTCAGCGCAGGGGTATGTAATTACGCACAACGGTATCTACCTACAATGAGGATATCTCTGCTGTCTGAACTGTTCAACGGTTTGACTGTCCGGTGGTCAAAACATCCACCTGGTAGTCGGTTCTCGGGCGCCACCCTCAGAATTAATCTGATCGAGGGACCACTTATGCACTAGGCAGCTTGTTACACTGAAGAAGCGCCAAGCCAGGGATCAATAACGAGTATTAGTTCTGACTGCCGGCTGCCAGTTGTTACCCGAAATTTCAAGAATCGGAACTAGGTAATGAAACAAACGATTTGAAAACATCCTAAATCCTGTATTCCATACTTTCTACAAAGATATGGCCTAAAACGAACTTACAACATAAGATGAACAATAATATAAACAAATAAACGATCGGGAGAGCAAGAGTATGTTATCTGCGCTCTTCACGGTTGCTCGTACTTGTCCGTAGCGATAGACGGTAACTCGGCGGTATCGTTTACGCTAGTTACATTACCTCGCACTACGCATTTGCGATGCGTACTTAAATTCACGACGCTGTTTACGACGCCTCGTGCTAAAAAATTCAACCGGCGGTAGTACCTGCGATATATCCAACAGTAACCCGACATCGATCGGCGGTATGCGGCGTCTCTAGACACGGCGGCGGTGATAAACGTCGGGGCGGCAGTTGCTAAGCGCCCTTATCAACGGACATCGGAGTGAATGGTAAAGCTCATTCCAGGTCAATAC
The DNA here is from genome assembly GCA_034092305.1 of Diaprepes abbreviatus. NCBI lineage: Eukaryota > Metazoa > Arthropoda > Insecta > Coleoptera > Curculionidae > Diaprepes > Diaprepes abbreviatus. The sequence goes on from JASJET010000200.1 coordinate 10,582,085, forward strand.
GGAAACAAAACAAAACTGACGGCATGGAGTGCGAGTGTGTATAGGTGATGGTGATAAGGAAAGAAAGGAACTGACGCTGCCCATACTTGTAAGAGTCCTCGACAGCGTCCATAGGATGGAACGACATTGCCTGTACTTGGAAATTAGGAAAGGAACCGACACTGTCAGTGCTTATAAGGGTCCTCTATGGTGTCGGTAGGATGACACAACATTGCCCGTATTTACAAGGGTCCTCGACAATGTTGGCCATTAGCGGGGTAGGACGTAAGGATGATGAAACACCATATACACACAATCCTAGCCTCATCTACACTGCTAGACCAGAAAGGCGAGGTCTGGCGGGCGACCCAGGCAGTCCGCGTAGCGCGGCAAATTTAATTACATACCGCCAATATGGAAACCTTAACCATTCTTTTCCCACAAGAATCAAATTTTTCGGATGTATAATAAATAAATTAGATCCGGGCGAACATACTCATGTCCAAAAATTTAATAACTTCGTTACACGACTTCGTAAACAACTTGCTACTTGAAAATATTTGCTCATATTATTCTTTCTTGTCTGATAATCGTACGAGACTTTTTTGGCAAATAAAAAATATAAAAAATTTCAAAAATTATAATTATATAAGGAAGCAGTTTCGAGGAACGGCCGCCATTTTGTTAATTTAGAAAATTTTTCGGCTTTCAAGATTTTTTCTTGAAGATTTCGATTCATGTAACCTCAATAAAAAGAGAAAATTAAATTAGATCTATTAGTCATAAAAATATAAAATTTCGAATATAATTACTGTATTTCTCTTCACTGCAAAAACACCAATCTCAACTTTAAAATCTCGATAACTTCGTTGAAAATGATTTTTTCGCGAAACGACAAAATACGTTTACACTCTCATGCATGATTTGAAATGGAATGGGTTACTGAGACAAGGAAAAAAAAATATTGTGTCTCCCACTGCATTTTAGCACCCTTGAAAAGAATTGTAAATCAAGAAGGAACCCTCGGAAAAAATATCATAAAAAAATGTAGTTTTTGAGAAAAGCTCGTTTTTTTTTTTTTTTGAGCAACGCCTGCTATTTTGTTAATTTTGAAAATATTTCGATTTTTAAATTTTTTTCTAAAATTTTATCACTCACGTGACTTTAATTAAAAGGGAAAACTGAATTACGTCCATTAATCATAGAAATATATAATTTTGAATAAAAAATGACTTTTCATTTTTCTACACTGTAAAAGCTCTGACAAGGAAGGTACCTGAATTGTCTGGCTCAGATTTTAATGAACCTTCGATATGTTGTAGAGGGTACAAAAGTATGAGGCACGTATTTTTTTTATCTCCGGAGATTCATTTTAATGGGGTGAAAACCGCCCCTAAATTCCACCCCTTAAAACAGTATTTTTGAAATATTTCAGGTTCTAAGTGAGACATTTTTACGAAATAAAATGAATATTACTTGTTGTTCTTGTTTTTATAGGGGTAAACCATTTATTCGCGCACGTAATTTAATTTTAAAAATTACGAAATTTAATATAATTGTTTCAAAATATTTTTTCATGAATACTATAAGTAATTTAAGTTGATGGGTTTCTAAAAATAACCGGTAAAAAAGGATGAGCCACATCCAAATATTTTTTTCTTAAATCTCAAGTTTCTATTAAAATATATTTTTAAAATAAAATGGAAATTACTTATTATTTGAAATTATGTTGAACAAAGATATTTTCATCCCCAAGAATATCATCTCTTATTTTTTATAAAGGTAAACCATGTATTCGCGCACGTAATTTAATTATAAAAATTAGAAAATTTAATAGGATTGTTTGTAAATATTTTTTTGACGAATACCATAATTAACTCAAGTTGGCTTCTTTCAGGGTTTACAAAAATATATTTTTTTAATATCTCAAGTTCTAATTAAGATAATTCTACAAAACGAAATGAAAATTATTTTTTATGCGAAGTGATATTAAATTCTGGTATTTTCACCCCCAAAGGTATCACCCCTTATTTTTAACTAGGATAAACCATATATTTGCACACGTAATTTAAATGTAAAAATTACGAAATTTCATGGAATTGTTTGAAAATATTTTTTTCGCGAATACCATAAATCACTTAAGTTGACGGGTTTCGGAGTTCCTAAAAATAAACTAGTAAAAGAGGGTGAGCCACCCCCGAATACTTTTTTTACGTCTCAAGTTCTAATTGGGATAACTTTAGGAAACATTGAAAGTTACTTGTTATTTGAAATGAGGTTTAACTCCAGTATTTTCACCCTTGAACAATAGTGATTTCTAATTCTATAGCGTCCATTTAAATTACTATTTGACAGTTTTTAGAATAATAATATATGTATAAAATGACGATTTACTTTTATAAAAAATAAGAAATTATATTCTTGGGAGTGAAAATACTATAGTTTAACATCATTTCGAATAACAAGTAATTTTAATTTTGTTTTGTAGAGATATCTTAATTAGAACTGGAGATATTAAAAAACTTACTCTCTTTTACTAATTTATTTTCGGAAACCCCAAAACACGTCTGTTAAGTTATTTATTGTATTCTTTAAACAAATATTGTCAACAAATTTGGTTTAATTTCGTAACGCCCAGAAATAAATTATGCAATTAAATTAAAAGATTAAAACATTTAAAGTTAAATAATGGATGATATCCTTGGAATGAAAATACCATCGTTTAGCATCATTTCGAATAATAAGTAACTTTCATTTTGTTTTGTAAAAATATCTCACTTAGAACCTGAGATATTTCAAAAATACTGTTTTTAGGGGAGAATATTAGAGCGGTTTTCACCCCATTATAATAAATCTCCGCAAATATTAAAAATAGGTGTCACTTATTTTTGTACTCTCTACAACATACTGAAGATTCATTAAAATCGAAGCTGGACACTTCAGGTATCTTTCTTGTAAATTTAACTTCAAAATCTCGATAACTTCTCAGAAAATATTTTTTTGCAAAATGGCAAAATATATGTAAACTTTTTTGGATTCTAGAATAATATTTTTCGCTGAGAAAGAATTTAATTTTTTGACTATTTTCACATAATAATGATTTCTAACGGACTTCGTTCAAATAAACTATAAATAATATATCTCTGAAGAAAACATTTAATATTGTCTTTTCAGAATCAAATGATACTGTATTAAATAGAATTACAAACACAATATCTGAAATTAACAGACAAAAAGATATTTTCTTAAATAAAATGAAATACAGAAGAAAATAAGAGATTCTTGAGAAATTAATTAAAGTTTTAATTACGATCGTGCCTTTACAATTTTTTGTGGCGATAATTGATACTTATTTCTCGCTATTTGGGAAAAAAATTAATTTATATTTTCTTTTTACATAGCGCATTTTAAATCTGATGTTTTGAAAGAGAAGATAAATTTATACTATATGACGATTATTTGTTCTTTTTACTGTAAGTTGCATTAATGTAGAAATCCTCTTCTACTAATTTTGTATTATAAATTTATATAAATAGACATCTATGTGCATATCTGGGCTAATATGAATTTTATTCTAATTTTTACTTTGAGATTCTTGACCTCATAAAGTTATAAAATAAATCACCGACAGCTTATCTTCATATTTTAAAGATCGTTCACAGCAACTGTATTTGCTGTGTAAAAGCTGATAAAAAATAGAGGTTAAACTTCAAAAACATATTAACTAATGAAACATTAAATTTTAGCTCAATTAATAAAGCAAAAAAATGTTAATTTTGCAAAAGAAAACTTACGGTAAGTTGTGTGCACCATGACTTGAAGTGGTTCAATAAAAACCTAAAAAAGGCTTAAAAATGTTTTTTTTTTAAATTCATGTCTCTGGTAATTTAAAATACTAAACGAAGATTTTTAGAAAAGTTAGAGTTTATTATGTGTAGTTTACACAGGCGAGAGATCAATTTTGTCACATTGGCAGTTTTTGCCTAATTACAATATAAATAATTTAGAGCATTTTTTCTCAATGGAACCATATTAATTTAATATGTCCGAGTTGAATTTACTAATCGGATTCTTTAAACAGAGATTACGAACTACAAACTCATATTTTCGTAAAAATTCGCTCATAGATGCAAAAAAGGCTAAAAAGGGAACATATCGTGATAGGAGTAAACCTGCGTTCGAAGCTGAACGAAGGAGATGTAGTGGGAGGTTACAAACAGCGGAGAAAAAAACGCAAGTTTCACATGTCAGGCGTTACGACTATATAAACAGATTAATGTATGTAAAGGGAGGTTTATAAATGGCAATAATGAAAAATTTTTGGTTATTAAAATTCGAATAAATTTCAATTATTTTAAGGTTGCTTATTTTTTAATAAAACATTGATAATTTATTGTATATCTGATATATAGCGTAACCCTATTATTTGGATTAAAATTACTTCTACTGTCCACCAGATTAAAACTCTAAACATTGTACAACGAAATATCCTGAAGTTGTCAAGTTAAAAACTAAAATAATCCATAGTATCCTGCATTTCATTTAAAAATACTTTAGTTTCATCTAAATTCTTTTTCAGACTTCTAATGTTATGAAAAATTTTTATATTTTCATTTTTTTTGTTGTAATTAAAAATGTTATTTATTCTTAAACTATTCCTAATTATATGTGATTCTACTGTCTTTACTTGAAAATCTTGCTTATATCTATCCATTTTTTAACAACTGATGCGAAAGAAAAATTAATTAATTACAATATGCTGAAAAAGAATTTATTACAATATATGAATGCCAATAAAAAAATATGTAAATTATTACAGTAATAATCCAAAACAATTAATAAAATTTTAATTTTTTTTATATTATTATTATTATTTTCGAACTCTGCTTCCTGTACGTTTCTTCTTTTCAACGTGGCATTTTTTCACTTGAATAGATTTTTCCTTCAGCTTTTTCCAGGTATATTGTTCTTCTCCCACAAATATACAGCTTTTCCTAATTATGACTTTAGGAAATTCTACTTTAAATATTGCTGCTGGTACAAAAATTTTCTATTTTGCTATTTTTCGCCATACATTATATCTCTCTGTGACTCTTACAACCCAGGGTGGGTCTGGGCTGACTCAACGACTCGTCTCCATTTGACTCTGTTCTGGTGAAAGAAAAATACCCGTTGATTTAATATTTTAGGTGGATCAGTATTATCATTAAATAATTATGAAACTCAATCAACAATGAACTTTTTTTTCAATACCTGGCTTACGTAGTCAGTAAATATCACTTATTTATTCCGAACTGCAATTTATTTCATTTTCATTTCATATCTTCAGTACTACTAGTTTAATTTTAGTTTCCTCATTGCTTTGAACACCATATCCTTATTTAGAATAAATCGATCTGAACTAACGTATGTATATAAAAAAAATCCATAAAATTTTGAAAAATGTTATGTTGATAACCCATTTTTAAATTAGGACCATTGCTTTTTTCCCATACGCATATAAAAATAATTTAATGATAATTTTGAAACTTTAAATTGATTTCAAAATTAATGAAGAGCTTTACTCATCCCATTCATTCCCGACGAAAAGATGACAGGTGAGGCGGATATGAATTTCAACACAGTCGGAAGGTTTGGCGGGACCTCACTACAACTCCGTAATTTGTCTTAAATAGTTAAATTAACATACAAAATTAATAACTTTGATGAAAAAAGCAACAATGGGTTATTTACAACTAAAGTAATTAATGAATTTAAAAAAAAAAAGATTCAAATTTTGGATGTGATGCGCATGAATAAAATCGGCAAGGCTAGTGCGTGATTAAAACACCAAAATTTAGCTTATGTCGTTCGTTATTCAACACTGAATGCAAAATTCTCTTAGTTTAGCTCCAATTGCAAACACGAAGAGACACAATGTCTGCCAGTTTGAACTAGAAACCAAACTAACTAACGAACTGACTTCCCAATTAATAAAAAGCCCATGCAAACAAATAAAAATAAAACAATAGAAGACTGGCCAATATTTTTTACTTTAGTATGATTATTAAAAGTAATTATTACTAACGACCAAAAAATTCTAATAAAACTTAAATCAATTTCCAATGTGAAAAAACTCAATCACAGATTGACTAAGTTGTAATGGCACAAACGTCGAGATCAGGTATTGCTGAACACGCCTGGGATAAACAACACCATATAAAAGAGGCTAGGCAATATATATTGAACCCAAAATAAAAAAAAAAATTTATAGAAGCAGCTTAAATTAAAAATAGATATAGAATCTTCAGTAAACCCAGTGTCCAGATACCTTATCTTTGGCAACCACTACTTCGTAACATCAAATCATTGAGGTGTATACAATGAAGCGAAACTTTGCGGTTCAATGAACACAGTCCCTATATAAGCTCGTAGTGTTAAGAAAATGCAAGTCCGACAATCACATTTTAATCAATCTTCAACATTGTCTACAACCTTCAAACAAACCTTCAATCACAGATTAAACGGACATCCTGTGTATTTTCTTTTTTTTAAGCTAATATGTATCTTTGTTGTCCTTTCAAAACAGCAATATTAATCTCCCAATCAAATTATTTTTTAATTTTATTAAAATTATAATTTTCATTAATTTAAATGAAATTAGTAGAAACAAAAACCCCAAAAGCGCAATTTATGTGACCGGTAGCTTTATTAATAAAAACGCGGGGTGAAAGGTATACCTCATTTTAATTAAAACTGCTGTTGTTTGACGTGGGATGAAAAAACGAGATATTAAACAAACGGGTAGAAAATTTGGCCAGGTTTCGCAGACCGATAAGTCATCTTAATAGCCGAAAAAATACAAAATTTATGAGGTTTTTCCCTAGGGAAAGGTATTTTCTAGGGTTTTTTTAAAGAAATAATTTTGCGGGTATAATAATTTCCGACTAATAGGGTTTTATATATTTAAAGATTGATATAAAGACCTGAAAAAAAGAATAGTGTTCTGTGAGATTTTACTTGATAAAGGTAATTAAATTGGGATAATAGAGTCCAGCAACCGAATGCAAAAAAAGACGTGTAATATCAAAAATAATGTTGTAATAATTTTTGTATATTTGTTCTTCATAATTTACCAAAGTCATAAAATAATAATAACTAATAAAACAGCTTTTTAAAATTAAGAAATAAATAAATCTATTACTATGTGTCTATGTTTACTTTCAAGTAAAGGACAAGTTCTACGTTCAGGACGACGGGTTTCCGATGGGTTCTTCACTCTCTCCAGTCGTCGCCAATATATATGGAATGGCTCGAAACTCATGTCATAGAAACAGCAACAGTAAAACCGAAAGTCTGGTTGAGATATGTCGATGATACCTTCATCGTATTGAAGGACAATGATCAAGAACTTAATGATTTCTTGAAACATCTAAATATCATTCGACCTACAATTAAGTTTACCATGGGAAAAGAGGCAAATGATCAATTGCCCTTCCTAGATATCATGGTGAACCGTTCAAACGAAACCATTATAACTTCAGTATACAGAAATCCAACACATGAGCAATATCTTAATCATAGTTCTAATCAATCTGTTGTAGCCAAGCGGGGAATTACACGTAACCTCTATAACCGCGCTGTATCTATATGCAATAATGCCAATTCATTGGAAAAAGAGGTAGCATATATTAAATCCGATTTACAACAGAATGGTTATCCTTTAAAATTAATTGATGATGTTATAAATAACTCTAGAACAACGAACACTGGACGGCAAGAAACACATTCCTTCTTCACAATTCCGTACATTAAGGGAACTTTGGAGAAAATAAGATGAATTGCCAGTAGTTATAATATAAAAACAGCGTTTACATTAGGAAATACACTTAGAGGTCATTTAACAAAAACAACACCAAATACTACCGATAAGAAAGAATGTGTTTACTTAATTCCACTTTTTAAACACAACCACTCTCTTCAGATATTTTTGCTAGGTAGAGAGGATTGGGAAGCGAAGCAAAATCCTCTGAGAAATAGATCCTGGTGGATTACAGATGTATCTCGATATGATGAAACAGCTGGAGCCGAAGTGATCAGCAGGAGCATGCGAGTCAGAGAGTTCTACTCTTCACAGCGGAAATTTATATTATTGTGCAGTATGGCCGTCTCTGTGAGAGGGACACAACCAAGAATAGGATAATAAACATATGGTCAGAGAATAGAGCTGAGATAATGGCACTGAAGTAAACTGTCTTACTTCGCAACTGGTGTCTGAGTCTAATATACTGAACAGTCTGACAAGGGATGGCCATACAATCAATCTAATATGGATCCCAAGTCATTCAGGTATAAACGGGAATGAGGAAGCGGACAGTCTGGCAAAGATGGGGTCCGCGATTGAACCATATATACCCCAACCAATTCTAACTGTCTCAATTGTGGTTGGTAAAAAAGAATTAAAATTTTTACTGGAAAGTAATTTTAACGTGGAGAGGAGCTCCTGGAATAAGATGTGCCAAGGAACATATAATTTGGGATAGCGCATGGCTTACTAGAGAACTTATCTCTTCAGGAAAGAATAAGCTGTAAATTACCCGTGGTTGAACTGTTGACAGAACATTGTCACCTGAAGGGTCATCTTCATAAAATTGGTGTCGTAAATGGCTCGATGTGCAGATGGGGTTTAGAAGAGGGTGAAACTCTTGACCAAGCTATCAGAAGTTACTTAGCATTCAACGGACCGAGGCAGGAATATTTCGGAGATACAATTTTGTTAGGCAAGTTCAATAAACGAGACTGCTTGGGTTCGCCAAGGCCATCAACCTTAAAAAACATGCAGTCGTGGGAGGACGTAAAGAGCCCAATGAAGCGTGGGTATCGATCATCAAGTATCACCACCTCTTTTTCATTTATTCATTTATTCAAGTATCATACTACAAATATGGCTCAAAACCTATACTCGGAAATAACAAATTCAAGCTATGTAGAGATCGAACTGTCCTTTGTGACCAGCGGTCACAAAAGAGTAGATAAACAAATATGCAGTGGGGAATGAATAGATGATTTCCGTTATTGTATAAAGAACTGGTACAATACAAAAGAGTTTTTTAGTTAACATAGAGGTATTATTCTTTACTGAAAGCCTGCATAAAGATATATAAAAAGCAGTACTACTTGCGATCGCTTAAACTGTCCTAAAGTTTGGTAGACCACCTAGAAAAAAAATAACATAAATTGAGCCCCCAATAAAGCTTGATTCTTTTACTATCAAAGTATATTTAGAATGAGTGAATATTCCCTGGAGGGACTGCGAAAGCCGTTTCGTAAAGTCGATATAAATAAAGCCGTATATATGTATTTGAAATAATAAAAGTGATCAATCAAAAACTCTTTATAGTATCAGGTATAGGGATTAGGTTTTCCATGTATCTTGAAAGAATATATTGTATTAGACTTTGATATTTGGAACATTCCTATGTTATTTCGCCAAGAAACTGAATTAATTCAAAGACGTGCCAAAACTTTCTTACTTGTGAGTTTTCCGATAATTCCTATACGTTTTTGTTTATATTTTTTAAAATTTATAATCATTAAATAATTAATAAAGTATTAATTTTAAGATCATCTATGACAATTTTTTGATGGATCAAAAGTTGTAGGTGATGACAGTTCTCTAACATATTGACTTTTGTATTTCTATTACGATACTTCCCCTGACATGGTCCTTCAATCATTAGTAAGTATAAACTAAAGTGTAATTTTTAAACTGTAAAGTGACAGGAGTGAGCACTGAAGGATGGTAGTCCAGTTTCATTCCATTGTCAGAAATTTGATTATCAAACTAAAAAATAAAGATTGCCACAGATTCATTATCCTAATTCCAGGTTTGTTTAAATTTCTTTAATATTATCGATATAAGCTGAATTGATAAATATTTTCGTTGTATTCCATGTTAACGATTGTATACAACGTAGATTATCTTAAAAATGTTCTGCGATATTTGATACATAGATATTTCCTCTTTGAAAATATATTTTATATTTTCTAATCACAAAATTGTCCGGGCCAATGTGTTCATCGTTCGCAAGTGGAATTTTTTCTTTGTTAATTGGCCTCTGAGACTGTCCCTTGTCTGTAAAACTCCTTGTATTTTAGAACGTCAAGTAATATACCTTTCTTATTATTTTGAGAAAAATATATATGTTTTGTTGCCTCATGTTTCAACTTATATGATGATTTGCTGTGACTTCCTTAACTAATTCTAAAGCTTAACTATTCTGTCTCAGAGCTCCTTGTTCAAAACGATTACACATAGTTATTTTCTAGTCAGCTTTTTTATTCTCGTCAGAAAAATTCATTTTCTCAACAACGATGAAGGTGAATATGATTTTTTAAAATTTATTAGAAATACTTTTATGAAACTTAAATGTTAATTCTAAAATCATGATAAAAAGTGACTTTAATATCAGTTATAATGCTACCAATTCAGGAGAGATCCAGGGTTTAAAGAATCAATTAATATCTTCCTCATGCTCATTAGAAATTATAAATTTACAAATATCACACGTATGGGCTGATGAAAATCCTCATGCAACCCTTGTTTCGCATCATCAACATCAGTTTCAATCAGTTAATGTCAGAAACCATTGGCAATTTTTTGATTGGACCATTCGTAATGCCGGCACGACTGAAGAGAATTTTATTTGGAGTTTCTTCAGAACATTTTTTACGATTTAGTAACACACTTACCACTTGAAACCCGTCAAAACATGTATTATATGCACGATGGGACACCACCTCTTTTCAGCGTTACTGTGTGGGAGCACCTGAATAACGTCTATCCAAACCGTTGGATAGGAAGAGTATGACCTATTGCCTGACCTCCTCGATCTCCCGACCTAACATCGTTGGATTTTTACCTATGGGGACACCTCAAAATCTTGATGTATTCTACTACGATTGATAGTAGGAAGGAACTTCTACGGAAAATCACTTTTCATTGTGATCAAATAAGGAACAATGCTGAGTTAATGTGGCGGGTACAGCAGTACTCTTATAAAGTATTTATTTAAGCAGCCAGTTGAAATTTTTATTGAAACTATGGTGACAGGGGAAAATTCTTCTTTTTCATATTCAACCCGACAGAAGTTAGGGGTCTAACAGTGTAAATAATATGACGTTTTTTCAATTGTTATATTTTTGTTGATTTTTATATCACCATTACAAATATTTCATTAATGTATATTTTATTGATTTTATAAAATTTTTCTATGTTTTCGTAACGTAGTTTCAATTGACCTGTATTTTTAGTTTACAGATGTAGTTTTTAAGATGAATGCTTTGTATATAAGATTACTCTTTGAACATTAAAGCAGATTTTGACTTTGACTTTATTTTTACGACAGATGTTGCCAACGAAGCATTAAGAAAGTTTGACGATATAGAGTAATCATAACTATCACTGTTTATTTTTTCAAAAGTAAGAAAATAGTAACATAGTTTTAAGATGTCGTTTTAATTTTATTGTAACAACTGTCTATAAAATGGATTTTCAAAGTTAGATTAGGATTGTACAAGACAATAAATTTTTATTCAATATTACTCGCGCTTAAACACAAAAGACAACTTTGCCGAAATTTTTTAGTTATTAATTTTGCCCAAGTTTTATTAAATTTATAAAAAACAAACTCAGTAAAGTAATATAAAAGATGACGAGAAATCTCAAACAAAAGGCCTGATTAAATTGCACTTTTAAACTTAACGCGCTGAATTTGAGGTAAAAAGTTTTAATGCTTTTTAAAATGACAGCAAAATATTGAGAACTTGTATTCTTTTCAGCAAATATTTAAAAATCAACATTTAAGGTAAAATAAGAGAATTATGCACTAAATATTATATTATTTTAAGCAATAATGACAAAAGAGAACAAAATTTTTAACATCTAGCCATTATTGCAGATAGAATATTATTTAACTATTCCTATTCCTACTATTCCTAAGTAAAATGTTACTGATTTTAAATTTTCAGTGATATAAACTTAATGTTTCATACATAGATAGATAGATAGATAGGTAAAAAAAAAACAATGTGAAAAATCTTTTTTGCCCTTCCAAAGAATGGATAAAACCTCTCCTGTTCTATTTCTAGATTACCATAGAATGGAAAAATACAAATTTTTTTATCAGGAAATTCTGAGAAAAAATTTTATGCACGAGTGAAAATACCAAAATCGTGCTCCAAATGGGCTTTTCTAAAAATATCAATGTCGCAAATAACTTGAAAATAATCAGACTAACGAAAAATATCCACCATATCATTATAACGAAAAGAAGAGGTCTCAAATTCGAGCCTTGAGGCACTCCTCACTTCACCTTTTTGTCTCGGAAAGCCTTCCACCATATGCGAGTTCACTTTGACAAGAATGATGAAAATAAATCGAGGAGAAGTCTTTTATACCGTATCTATAAAGCTTTCTAATCAAACGAGCATACGGAACACAATCAAAGCCACGACTAAAGTCACATAGTAGAATCATCAGGCGCTCTCCTCCTTCCAGCTCCTAAATCATGATGCCCACAACCGCAGCAACCGCCTGAATGGGCAAGAAACAGTGATATTGAAAATAATGGCGTAAGTTGCTTTTCAATATTACAGTAGAGCGTCGATTATCCGAACTAATTGGAGGACATGGGTGTTCGGAAAACCGGCTTTTTCGGATAATCGAACTGTATTGATTCGCTATACTACATATTCATTCACAGATGAATGAAAACCATATTCACATATATTAATATTTTTAATGAGAAATAGCAATTAAACAAAAACTGCAGTCTTGTAACAAAATATATACTAGGAATAATTAACACTTAAAGAAAACTTTTATTTCCGTCTGCCGAAGCAAGCCTACCCTTTTACGAGCGGCTAGATTACGTATTTTTTTAAGGACAGATATTTGATACTGGTCGCTCTCAGCTTGTGTTACAAACCAACGCCAGGCAATATCTTAGCAAGTAAACGCTTTAGAAACACTAATTATGTTTTCATCTTCAGTATCGGAACTTGCAGTGGAGGTACTAGCGGTGTCAGTTTTATTACTCATCTGCATAATTTGTACCCGGGATCACTCTCGTCGAAATCCATCCATTGTTGAACCTTTTCTTCGTCACATTCGTCGCAATTGAGTATTTTTAGCATATTTCTTTTCTTGGTTTTACCAATGACAAGCATGGGCAATCGGTGCCTGCCAGTAGCATTAGCGCAAACTAGTCCCTGTTTAGATTTTATCTGATGATATGTAAACATTTTTAGCGCTTCCTGGTGAAGAGGATGGGGATGGTCCCGTTCCTGTACTCTCTTCTCAGGTTCTCTCGGAGACAGGTATCAATAGCATTTATTTATGTCTGGAATACAGTATCATGTAGCTCTGGTGAGAATATTAGCGCTATGTATTCCTGCTTGTGGCCTGTAGTCCGTTTTGGACTCGTCTACAGACTAGTGGAGTGTTCCTGGCCGACCTTAGATTAAATGTTGCCTTCCTGTTAGTCTGAATTGTGTAGGGTCTGTTCAGGTTGAAGATTTTTGGAATGGCATCACTGCCATTTCCAATAACTCTGCTCATCTACAATAAGCAGTTGGTGGTTATGTCTTTGATGTTGGTATGTACAAGGGCATGTCTAATCCACGATATCTTGTTTTGTTCCTCGCATCAACCTTGATTATTAAATTAAGGGGAAGATTTAGCAGAACATTCAAGGCTGCCATTAAGGAGCTTCTCATAGCTTATGTTATGCACAGGCAAGTCAGCTCTGGAGTCTAAAAAGCTCTAGATGAACCAGTTTCTGAGTTGTTTTTGTCTACCATGAAACGGAACAACTGGTAAATATAGGTCTTTCTTCTGCTGTGTACAACCAGTGTACGATGTGTGAATTTATTCTCTAAATGCTTTTTATTACTATGATAGTCATTTTACCTTTGGTTATAATTTTCTGCATGTGGGTTTCAGACAAGCTTGATATCCAGAATAAATCCTGGATCCCTCATTTCCTGACTTGTCTACATTTGTGTCTCACAAAAACTTGGTCACTATAACTGCCAGTAGCGTTAAAATTTGTTCTATTTATTATTTTTTCACTATCTGAATGAAAATTTATATGAAAATTTTTCTAAATATAACATCACAGAAGTAATTATTGATTCTAGACATAAACTAAACATTCGCTAAAAATTTTTTTGGAGTCAATGAAAAATAAATGCTAAAAAGAGGTCCTTTTTTTAGGCTTAATAGCCATATTAACAAGATTTCTGATCTACTAAAGATTTCCTACTCCGTAAAAAATAACACTAAATTTAATGCAAGTTTAATATCCATTCTACATTAAATTTAATGATTATGTACAAAAATCCTGAATAATTTACATTTACTTTGAATTTAAAGCAATTCATTCAAATATCAGTTCGATGTACATTAAATTTTGTTAAACGGTATCTTAAATTTCAATAAAAGAGCTGAAAAGATATTTTAACTTTTGTACATTAAAATTAATTCACATATACCCTAATACTAAAGGAATTTTTACTATTATTCTATATACATTGCATGATATTCCGGGAACCGGGAAGAACTTTTTGTTTAGTATGATATAAATTGCCCAAAGGACTCAATTTTCTTATGGTGGGGTGTACACGTCTGTACCGTACTGACGGGAACCAATGAGTTCGAAACCGGTCTATATGGCGAACACTATATAAGAAAAAAATGTTCACCTTTTCCTGGTAGTTTCAGAATTTTTTGAACTCGTATGAATGCTGGTGCCTTAAATATGTGATAAAATATCTCAAACTCAATTAATACTGATTCTATATTTAATGTATACAGTCACCTTAAGAAGTAATGATCAAACTTTAAATTTAATGTAAGATTACATTAAATTTAATGTAATAAATTAATTTAGGTTAATGTGTAGTACTAAATATAATGCATTAAATTATATGGATTTAATAAATGTTTGTGAAATTTGTTCCCAGCACATTTACGTTAAACGTAATGCATTTCCTTTTTACACACTGATAAAAGTAACCTTAAATTTAATGTACGTTCCTTAATCAAACTTTTTTATTTTGTACATTAAATCGTTTGATATACTTCAAAATTAAAGCTTGGTACATTTTAATTGAATGCTACCTTAAATTTCAATAAAGTAACTGAAAACATACCAAATTTAATATATAATTACATAAGATTTAATGTAAAAATAATTAATTTAATGTACTAAAATTAAATGAATTTATTAAACGGTTTATGAAATTTGCTTCCAGCACATTACCTTAAAATTAATGTGAAGTTTTTTTACAGTACAATATAGATTGCTCAGTTTTTAGTTTTAAATGTTTGATTAATGCTTTACATTTCGTATTTATCATTCACTTTATGTTATTTATGAGATTGGTTCTCTTGTGATTCTAACATTTTTTAACGCAGTGGGTAAGCGAAATAAATTTTAAATATTAAGATTTAAGAACTTCACCATTTTTTGTAGGAAAAAGAATTGCCCCAGAGTACAAAATTTGAAAATGCAAAATATTCCCATAGCCAATAACCTTTCGACTAAATTTTTGGGCATAATATTCGATAGCAGGCTAAATTGGATAGAACACATCAAAGACATCAAAACAAAGTGTCTTAAAAATATAGCTTTACTGAGAATGCTATCAGGAACAACATGGGGCACAGACTCTTTTTCGTTGCTATCCCTATACAAATCTCTTATTAGATCTAAAATGGATTATGGTAGACATATATATATATATATATATATATATATATATATATATATATATATATATATATATATATATATATATATATATATATATATATATATATATGTAAAACTGCACGAATATCTTATATAAATATGTTGAATACTATCCAAAATACATCGATTAGACTGACATTAGGCGCATTTCGCACAAGTCCCATACCAAGCCTTAAATGCATCAGCAGAATTCCTCCTCTTCACTACAGCAGACTAACCTTACTTCTTCGTTATTCCACAAGACTATGGAGTAAGCCTGAGCATCCTCTCCACGATAAATTCTTCAATCTGCATAATATTCGACTTTATCCTGCCAGCATCTCAATGCCAAATTCACCGAACAGGCTATTTCATAATATATTGTTAGATCATAACACAATTCCTTCCATTCCTGACAACTCATCCAACCTTTCCGCCATAGACAAAACCTCCACACAGAATTAACTATTCTCTTCTATCCCTTGACAAAAAATCTGCTAATCCTATAATATTAAGAAACGAATACAATAATATCATTACTAATGAATTTTATAACTATAAAATTATATACACAGATGGCTCAAAATCCCCTACGTCTGTTGGTGCGGCTTTTCATCATTCTTTGCATTCAGAATCATTTAGGCTTAGCGATACATCAAGCATTCTCTCTGCTGAGTTGTTTGCCATAGAAAGGGCAATTGCATTCATTCACAAATCCCCAATTGTCAGATGGTTAATAGCATCCGATTCTCTCAACTCTCTTATAAAAATAGAATCCTTTTCGTGGGATCATCCTTCCGTAGACAGAATTAATTACCTGTTTTATAAATGTCATAGATTAGGACACACTATCAAATTTACGTGGATACCTAGCCACATCGGTATCAGGGGCAATGAAGAAGCAGATCATCTCGCTAAAAATGTTAGTGGCCCTTTATTTAATTTTACTCTCCATATTAAAGATTTGCACCCGGGCATTCATAAATTTATATCTAATCCCATAGAGTCTGAATGGGATATTTTGGAAGAAAGCAACAAATTACGCGAAATTCTCAGCTTTACTCACAATACTTTCATAAAACTCGATTTAAATAGAAAGGAACAATCAAAGATTTGTCGACTCCTCATAGGACATACCAAGCTTACCTATTCGTATCTACTGCAGGGAGATGATCCCCCTGAATGTCCTCACTGCAACACAACACTAACGATCAAGCACATATTTAAAGAATGCGAGGAATATTCTATGACTCTTCATAGACATAACATACCTACTGAGTCTATTAATCATTCTTTGTCCATTAATCCAGTCAACATAATCAAAGTAATCGATTTCTTAAAAGAAACACAACTATTTGATAAAATAGAAAAGTTAACATGTATTAGGTGGCATTCATGATGTAACAGTTTAATCTTCCAATTAGTGACGTAAACCAAAGAAGTGACGTTAAATGACCTCGTTGTCGATGCGTCATTAATTAAAATTCTCTCTCTCTCTCTCTCTCTCTCTCTCTCTCTCTCTCTCCACCATTTCATCAACATGGTTTCGTGATATTGAAGTCAATTAAAAAATCAACAAAAATTAGAGAAATCTTTTATAAAGTAGTTTCAGTTTTTCTTTATTTTATTTTTCCTAAAAACATATGGAGTTTTCAGCTAAAATATCAGCACAAGTGCTTACAATTTATATTCAAAATTGTGGTTGAAGTGTTAGTAACCATTTAGTAATCCTGCTAAATTCGTTAATATATTGTTTTGAAACATGTCACTCAAAAAGTTTAAAATGTAATATAACCATTGTTATTGGCTAACATAGTTTAATCAGTGTTAAAATCTCCACTAAATATGAAAGATTCAGAGTTAACTATATTTCCTAGACACCACCAAACCTGTAAGTTTCTAAATTGGTTAGAGCTATTCATATTCTATGAAGCAAACCATTAAGGTAACTTAAAGAATAGAGTACTTTACAAGTTTTAAAGCCATGTTTTACCAAAGTTTTAAAAGTGTATTACTTGACTACAACATAATAAAAACTGGCAAGAACTATTTCAAACAAAAACCAAGATTAAATTGTACTTGTAAACTTGTTGGGAGCTATTTCCTGAAATTGTTTATATAAAGTAGTTCTAAAACTTTTAAAGCCAGAATAATAAAAATTGGCCACACATACTTTTAGTATGTTTTGCTCTGTTACGGAAAGGAGCGGGTATTGCAGTTTGATTAAAGTTTTTTATTAAAAAAGTATGTTTTGCTAAGTGCTCAAATGGAACTGTTAACGGTAAACTAATATTTTATAGTTTGGTTTTGGTAAAAGCCAAAATGGCAGGAAGTGCATAATAGAGTTTCAGCAACATATTTTTTAGTTAGCAGAAGTTTTTTTTTGAAAAAGATCAGCCAATTTGTAAAAAATTAGCTATTTATTTCAACTACAGTTGAATTGAAATAAGCAGCTTATGAATATGAACTTATCATCTACATATTTGCATCAAAATTTAGGCTTTAGAGGAGTAGAAGACAAGGCGTTTTCTTCGAAAGCTTCCATGAAGATGCGGGGATTCAATGGCCGCTCCCGAAATCTGCTCTTTGAAAGTTCCTTGAAAAATAAAATAGGTGGAAATGAGACATGATTTAATTAATTCTAGAAGAATGAAGTCCATGTTGTTGTTTCGTAATATGTCAGATATTATGGAAACTGAATCATCTATAGGAACATGTGCACAGGGATTCTACATCAAAACTGACGACTGACGTTCATAGTTTGGCCGCATGGTGCAGATAACCTCCATAATCTCCTGGATCATCTAAATCAACAACACCCTAGCGTAAAATTCACTGTAGAAACTGAATTAAATGGTGCCCTTCCCTTTCTCGATGTACTAGTTGAAAGGAAAGAGAATGGCAAATTAGGATATTCTGTGTACAGAAAACCAACACATAAAAATCGATGTTTCAATGCAACGTCACACTATCTTAAACACAATCCGTCATAAACTCTTTGGTACATAGAGCACTTTCAATATGTGATGAACAATCACTGAAATCAGAAACAGAAAAACTAACTAATGCTGTGAGAGGCAACGGATATTGCGCTGAGGATATAAGTTCTATTAATAAATATAAAACCCAACTCCTAAAGAATATGTCATAAATGAACCTTCTATGAACTGTGTTGTCTTACCTTACATACACGGAACTACCGACAAGTTTGCCAAATTGCTTCGAAAATCAAACATTCGGACAATTTTCAATATATGTAAGAAAGTTAGACACTGTCTGAAGTCTCCAAAGGACGCAATTCCATTTCAAACAGAAGGCGTCTACAAGATCCTTGTTCTTGTGGTAAAGTGTATGTAGGTGAAAGAGAACGGTCTATATCCATTAGGCTTAAGGAACATAAAATATGTATAAAAAAGAAATAAATTGTACAATCTGCAGTAGCTGAACACCAGCATTGCTCAGGTCACACTTTTAATGTAAAAGAAACTAAGGTGCTAGCATCAGTGCCTGGTTTCTTTAAATGTAAAATTAGAGAATCAATCGGAATTTGTAAATATCCAAATAATATTATTAAGAGAGGCAGGTTACAGTCTACATCACACGTGGAATTCGACTGTAACGCTGGATCACGGTTCGCTGAGCACCAGTCATGTATAAATACCAGGCTGTTGCTATTCGATAGTCATTCTGTGTTCTAATCTGATGAAGTAAAGATCCCTGAAGATACCTCGTGCAATCCTAGACGAAACGTCGGATAATAATTTCTATTTGACACGGTCTAAAACCAAGAACCATGATTTTCAACACAGTTCAGTATAGTTGTAAAAGCGGCCGTAGCGGATTCAAGTATCGCATAATCATATTTATGTGAGTTTTGTTTGCCAAAATTAACTCTTTTTTTTCCGAACACACAAACTATGAAAATAAAATTTTTCTACTAAAATACTTTATTTCCATTTTATATCAATAATATTACATTTACCGATTTTTTTTTTTTTGATAAAATCATAAATAACACAGCATGACGTAAAATTTGTACATTGAATAAGGATAGTCATTTCAGTCAGGTATATTTTTGGTTGCTGAATTCGAATCCAACCTTAGAATTGCTCTATTATATCAAGTTTTTTAAATATCTGAACCCATATTTGAGGTTATTTTGCATCGTGATATTTTTTCCTCGAAAAACTATATGGGACATATTAAAGAATAAGTCTTACACTTTCAAATGCCGTTGAGCTGGATCAAATATCTTTCTTGCTATTCGAGATATCCAATTTTGAAAATTTCCAATTGCACAAATTTTTTATGTTCTGGAAATCTTCCTTTTCGTGACCGATAAGCTTTTAAGGGGCAATTCTGATAAACCGCGAATTTTTTTAAAGCTATCAAAGCATCACTCAATCCAAATTTATCATTAGTATTGCAAAATAAACTTGTTTAAACAATTTCTTTAAATAAATTATTGGAAAATTAACTATTTTTTAAATAAATTCTTCCATTGAATTTTACAAAAATAAATACATTTAATGGAGTCGTTCTATAAATACAAAGTCTACAAATGTATATTGTTAAAGTGTTTGAATTTAAATTGTAAAATTTATTATTTAATAATTTATTTATAGCAAAATAGATCGTACTAACGATAACGTTTATAATAGACATCTGTTTACAAACGATATAAGATAGACCAGGGGCGGATCCAGCCTCTCTGGGGGGGGGGGGGCGGTGATATCACAAAAGTACAGTATGGCAAGCGAAAACAAGTTGTCAAAGGGGGGGGGGGAGAGACACCGGAAACATTCCCATTTCTGGTGTAAAAGGCAGGGGCGGGTCTATTTTTCTGAATTTGAAGCTCTTAGAGAGGGGGGGGGTGCCAGCAGCATACACATTCCTAGTATAAGAGGCAGAATTCTCCTGAACTCAAAGCTCTTGGGAGGGGACAATCGCAAGCATACACATTCCTATACTCTATTCAAGAACTAGAGAGAGTAATAAAACTGTTACCGAAACCTCCAATGTACCTGCTCCAGCACCGCAGGTAACTGAGGTCTGCCGTAAATTTAATTATATTTATTTATATTCAAATATTATAAGCTGTTACAAATCTACTGCAACAATAAAATCTCTGATAGTTCAATTTAATTTCAGTGAGCAAAGTACACCTTACAGTGTGTCCTTAGTGATTTATCTTGTTTGCGCTTGTTTTTATATATTATTTGAGATTAGTGAGATTTCTAAAAGATATGGCTTTCACTTCTACATTTATACCAACATCGTTAAACCAGGGCATTTTTCCCTCAACGAAAACTTTTTACGATGAATGTTTATGATGCATTAAGATATCAATATCTAGATAATAATTTTAAAAGTTCTATTTAGATGTGTTCCAACATGACAGGAGTTGGAATATCTACTATGTATCGAATACTAAAGAAGAAAAAACAACTGAAATTGTTATTACTCCCAAGTCACATTCGATCATAGGCAGACGAAAAACCTCGTTGCAGGAAGAGATGAAAACTGCAATATAAGGAGTTGTACATACATTTTATTATGAGAAGCAGGTCCCAACCTTCGACTAACCGTAACTAACCTGAACTACAATCAACAAAGATCGGGATTTACCTGAAATTAAAAAAATGAGCTCTGGAAATTGCTCAGAGAACTTAATTTTTGCTGGGAAAAACCAGATAGGAAATCTGTTCTTATAGATCGTCCGGAAACTGTCCGTTGGAGAAGGAAATATCTCTTTCAAGTAAAAGGTAGAGTTGCTAGAAATAACACAATAAAGCTACTGCGGAGAATTGGGAAAAATCTGTATAATAAAAGAATAAAACAAAATGTGGAAACTTGAGCTCATGATCGGTGAGATAGAGGAATCAATTGTAATTAATTTGAGCGAAGATAGCTTCATTGACTTTGATTACGAATTAGATACGTAATGTTTACCAGTGTAAAAATAATTTAGTATTTAAATTTTTGTTTTTGTTGTATTTTATTGTTTAATGTTGTTAATATTTTTTTTATATATTTTTATTTTAGTGTCTACCACTCTTTAATTTTATATATTTAATTAGCCGTAATTTTTTTATTATTTTATTATTGTATTTGTATCTTTTTCTTAAGCGTGTAGAATTAACACGTTTATTTTAAAAAATAAGTAGGTCTAATTTTAACTGTAACATATAAAAAATAATTACAATTGAATCGATTTTTAGTGTTTAATCGTAATTCTGCAGATGGTTTAAGAAATAAATAAACTGTAACGTCAATTGGTTTTAATTAATAATAAAATAACCGATAGCCTCAAAAAAATTTTGATATTTTATGGACGAAAAAATGATTTATTACTCTCACTAGTTCTTGAATAAACTATAGTAAAAGAGGCAAGATCGGGTCTATTTTCCTGAACTCAAAGCTCTTGGGGTAGGGGGCGATCGCCTCCACCGCCCCTTCTTGGATCCGTGCCTGAGATAGAGCCTGTTGTTTCAAGGTACTCTGCACTAAGGTATGTTAGGAGAATTTATCTTCTGTAAAGATACGGTAAGATATAAAAAGGATTTGTCTTCTGCAAAGATACGATAAGATAAGACGATAATTTGTTTTGTGCAAAGACGCAATAAGAAAAGAAGAGAATTTATCTTCTGCAAAGATACGACAAGAAAGATAGTCGGGCTATTTGAATTTGGAATAGACTACCAAGTGGAGCCAGAATTCTACATATCAACTAAAGAATAAAATTTTACCACTCACCTGTAGTCCTTCTGACAAAGTACATTGGAACTCGAGTATCTTTCTTCTTATGCTTTGGTTTCAATGTGTTTCGTGGAAAATTTGTTTCCCAGTTCGTTCAGATAAGCATTATATTAGCTTAAGGGTATTAGATGGTACAATGACAAGTACCCTTTAGGTACATAATATCCTGGTGATAGTGCTTGGACTTTCGCAGTCAGCAAGCAAAAAAACCCATGTTTATGCTTCTAGTTTCCTACAAGAGGAAAAACCTTAAAAACAACAAACGCTTGACAGTTTTTTTTTTAAATTGTCAGCATAAATCAACCGAATCAAAAGGATGATTAAACAACAAAAATAATTCAAGAATCTTCCAAACTAAATAAGTTACCTTATATATAAAAAAATAATTTCCTTTTTTCTTTCACTAAAACACTCTTTTGGAAATAAAACACTGACAAATATAAAGAAATGGTTCAATGAACGACGTTTACTTGTGATCGATAATCCCATTATTATAACAGAGGCGATAGAGTATTTTTACATCTGTAAGAGAGTGTTAAAAAAATAGAGTGACGGAATTACAACAACTCCGTAACAAGCCCTGGATTTTTAGTGGTAAAATCTCATAATCTATAAAATCGAAAGCCTTACTCATATACCCAAAGATTTATCTTTTTCCTTGGCATGCCAAAAACGGGTCTAAAATTACAAACATCTTCAGTATAATATTTTTTGTGCAACCATGATACTTTTAAAATTCCTTATAAATTACAGATTTATTAGAAAAATTATAGACTTCATCCGAAGGTCTATCTTTAAGGAATAAAATAATATTTAGTAATTCTCGTTCCGCGACCTCGTCCAAAAACATTGTTGATATCATTTTTTACTGATATATTTGCCTCCGTTTGCTCTGCCAAAAAATTCCCGTAGTTTTCCTGGCAGATCGATGAAATATTTATTGATATAATAAGCAAACTCAATATCCCTCTCTATCATTTCATGTTTAGTATGGTTTCCGTATTTCAATTCTTCCTTTTTGTTTTCTTATATATTCATGTTTATGACATTTCAAACTGTTTTACATTTGTTGCCGGAGAGTAAACACATCTTATCATAGTATACCATTCTGGCTGCGCCAATTGCCTTTTTATATATTTTTTAAATATTTCTAGGGCAATACTCTATCTAGTGGACTAAAACTGTCGATTTTGTTACGATAAAGCGTTTTCAATATTGTTAATAATTATTTTAAACCCAGGTGTTGTAGTAGACCTGTGTCTTTTAAATAGGTCCACTTTTTCATTATCGAATTTAGCCTGCTTACGAGAGAGTAAAGTGTTAAGGATACTTTCAGACCTTGGATTTTGTCTGATGACATGCAAAGTCTTTTCGCATTGTCTGATTGGCGATGAACATGAGAACTGCCTTGCCTCTGTAACCTCTTCTTCGGATTTTCTCAAAAGCATGTATCAGTTGCATGTTATTTATGTCAAAAATATAGGGCCCTAGAGTCTCACTTATACTCAGACTCGGAATGGTTCCATATGTTCTGGTTCTTGTTTCATTGTCAGTTTTGGACCCGTGTGTAAGGCAGACGAGTTTATTTGTCTGATTTAGTGAATAATCAAATCCTGTCTTCTAGTCAGTATGAGTAGTATGGATTATGTTAACCTTATAGATTTTTAGCATGTTATCATTGCTCATATTCCACACTGAGTACGCTATCACGCTTCTAATGCTGAGAGGTACAAAGGCAGATCGAGTATACCAGTTAGCTCCTAATTTCGTCTTAGCTTTGATAATTTGTGGGGGAAGGGAGGAGTTTCAGTTACTCAGAGTACTTTTTATAGCATCCGTGATGCATAAGCAGGCAAGTCTATAGAGTTTATAATGTTCTAGGGTAGGGATATTTTTTTGTAATATTATCGTATAATTTAAACTGCAAATGTATTTAAAATTCTTTCACAGAAAAATTTGAAGTTAACATTATTAAGATTCCGTAGCTACTAGGAAATCTTATAGTATTATAATGTTCATATGTTGCATGCAATCTTTTTTAACGCTGTTATTTTTCCTTCTTTTGCAATAAAATTATGGAAGCGTACATAAAGGAAAAAAATAATATAGGTAAAATGAAAAAGAAAAAATTGCTACGGAAATCTAAAGTAATGCGTGAGCTACACGCAACTCATTCTTCTTCTTCTTCTTCTTTTTTAATTTAAAATAAGTAAAAATAACTGAATTTTTAAAATTAGTAGACTAACCTTTCTGTCTTCAAAATATATGGTATGCTATAACTTAAATATCAATCATAAACCCTTATTTTCTACCCATATCTATTTATCTTTGAGACTGTTACACATAATATATGCTTCCATGTGTCCTAAAAAAATGACGATATTTCTATTCTGAACGACTAAAGATTTTACACGAAGCTGAACAACATTTTGGGAAATAATATTTTTCCGCAAAATGATATTTTTTTTGTAAATTTCAAGCAATTAGATGTTAACTATATTTAATAATATCAAATAAAAGACTACATGTGATTCGAAATGCATATTATGTTTTTTAAATTCGGGAAAAATAATATTCTAGTTTTAATACATTCAGGGAAAAAGAATCCGAAAAAAAATTCATATATAACATTTTAATTGAATTGGACATAAGAATAGTTTGAAAAATTAAGGTTGCAAAATTCGATTAGACGCAGGTATATAAACGCATAATATTGTATTGTTATCAGTACTACATAAACATGTAAAATGCAAAAAATACATAAGCAGGTGAGAATATGGTTAAATAAAACTGGTAATTAAAATAGCAATAATAAAAAAAAATCTTTAACTGAATAGCTATTATATTATTGTTTGTTCAGCATAAAACTAGATATGCTATAAATAAAATCTTCAGTTAAAAAAAATCACACAATTTTCAACTTCAAATGATTTCAAAATTTTCATCTTAAAGAATAATTTCAAATTAGTTTAGAGATGCAACTTAATACTTTATAATTATTAAACGGAGAAATGATTTAATGCAAAAAAAGAATAATAAACTGAAGTTTTCGAAGGTAAAATAATTTTAATGAATGTAGAGATGTTTCACTAAAAAGAAAGAGATAAAATAAACTTTAACATGTAACACATTCTAGTACCTACTAGCGCTCAAATATAATGCAAAACCTGTGTACTCCATGATCATGGGATAGAACGCCGGAGTGTTGCACAACGGCTTATAAAAAAAATTGGAATGAACTTAATTTACAAAATTAATTGGTTTCTTTCAATAAAATACAAAAAATAATAATACTATAATTTTGTCTGTTAATCCGATGGTGAAACTGCTAGATGTGTGGTCTCGAACAAATCAGGCTGCTTGACAGCGTAATATATGTATATATGTATGTATATATGTAGGTATGTATGCACATTGGTGGTTATGAAATATGAAAAGTAAAAGCGAAAATAAACCGAAAACAAAACCGTAGAAAGTAACCAGTAAGCAAAATACCAGCAAGTGGGAAGAACCGGTAAGAAAAATCTGACAAAAAGAGACTTCTTATAAAAATTATATCAAAAAAAGGATATGAATTTGTTAAGTAACTTCCGCCAAAATGTCAAGAAATATTTTAATTTAAAATTTAAAACTTCCTGCATATTCGAAAAAAAATATCGAAACTAATATTTAAGTTAAACTAACATAAGAAAATTAAATATTAATCAATACCTTCTTCTTCTTCTTCCTCTTGTTATAGGCTTACAGCCTGTTTTTTCCAACTCTATCATTCATCTCATTTGATGTTGAAATCCAAGACTCTCTCCATCTTTTAGGTGGTCTACCTATTGGTCTTCTGGTTTCCGGTGTTCCATCTCGGGCGATTCTCGCTATCCTATTTTGCGCCATTCTTCCTACGTGCTCATTCCAGGCTCTTCTGCGCTTCCGTCCCCATCTTACTATATCCTGCATTCCATGTTCCTCGCGTATTGTTGAATTGCGTATGTGATCTCTTAATGTGTATCCCGATATTCTTCTTAGTACTTTCATTTCGGCAGTTCTTAGAATTGATTTCGTTTTTGTGTTGTCAGCTCTCGTCTCTATTGCGTACGTCATTATCGGTCGAATACAGTTCTTGTAGATTTTTGTTTTTGCGTCCTTGCTCATGTATGTGTTGTGCCATATTATATCCGCCAGGCTTTCTGAGATTCTATTTGCCTTGTTTACTTGGTTCCTTACTTCTCTTGTTCTGTCTTGGTTTGCAGATATCTCAACTCCTAAGTAATTAAAGGTCATGAGTTGTTCTATTGGTTTGCCATCCACTACTAGTTTGCATCTTAGGGGCACTTTGCCTATTACAATTGACTTAGTTTTATCGATGGATATTTTCATGTTGAATTGCTTGCTTATGGTGTGGAATGCAAATAGAAGTCTTTGGAGGTCGTCTTCATTTTCCGTGACTATGACGGCGTCATCAGCGTAATATATTATTATTATATATCAACACCTAATAAGTAATATTTAAACAAATAATTAATTTAAAGTAATAATTGCTAAGAAAATTAAAGAAAAATTAATCAATATCCATAAAAAACTAGCAAAAAATGGCCTTAAAACCCAATATATAACTTAATAATAGAACACTGCAGTCAATTTACGCGGTAAAAATCAATTTTGAGCTTAAATCTAAATAAATCAAAAATCTATGAAATATTGTTTTAATAAATTGAAATTAATGGATCTTATCAAAAGTTATTATTAGGGTTTAAAATAATTCCTTAGTTGAAATGTGCAGAACTGCTTAAGTCCCTGTCTTTAGATTTATGATGGCAAGAATAACTCAAAAACACCAAATAAATAACTAGTTACCGCGAAAATTTAAACGACTTTCCAGCCCCAAATCTTAAAGGATGATTTACATAAATTGAGATGGAAAAAGCTACAGTTTTTTTCTGCCGAATCTTACCTAGACCCAAAATTTTGACAAGTCTGAAAGAAATGAAAGCTCAAAAATGATCCTGGAAAACAACAGTCGGCTGAAATAAATTTATTTCATAAGCCAATTCATTATTTATTAACGTTTTTGGTTTAAAATTAAATATTTAATTTAATTAGTTATTTTTAAATTCGATACGTACATTTCAAGTAAAAGGATAAACTTCCTGAAAGTTTAGGGGCCCTATAGACTAGGACTTCGCTAAGGCAAACCATAAAACAGAAATTTATGAAACCTAAAACTTATTTAAATAAATAAGTGGTGTAAAACAACCAAATCAAAGCAATTTTGCTAGTAATATAACTAGCCTGAAAATAATATAAATAAATCAAAGTTTACGGAATTACTCAACAAAACTTCAAGGAAACAATCGTACGAAAGCATGAAAGAAAGAATTTCACTCAAATAGTAGGCAGGAGAATCGAGATTAATCTGAAAAAAAAATATAATAGAAAATGCAGCATCAAAAAAATAACCACCAGAGTCTAGTGAATGCCAAGCAAAACAACAAAAATAGTGGTCAAACTGATAATTAAATGTTACTTAAAACCGTACTTTGTAGTGTAAGAATGTAGGCAAAAATTCAGAAAGAAACTGAAATGGAAAAGAAAATAGATTGTTTTTGAAGTGGTTAGTGCAGTATCGATCCCATTTTTTGTCTAACAGATCTTATTATATATTGCGAATAGCCTTTTTAAATTAACCTCGGTATATTTAACGATTTTAAAACATATTTGCTGAAAACTCTCTCAAGGACCGAATAAAACTTTTTTTCAGTTTAAAGGCTTTACATATACTTTTCTACATGTCATAAAAAGCGACGGTTTTTAGATCTTGAAAGCTCAAACGTCCCGCTGGGCCAAATTTAAGGATATAGTGTTTTTTTTTCTATAAATCGAGGGATATTTGGTTTTCGTGAGGGCTTCTGGATCTGACAAAGGAAGTTATTTGTTATTTGCAAATATAATACTATTTATATATTCAAAATTTCAAATATAAGAAATATTTTATTTATTCAACCGTCTGAAATGGCACCCGGATATTATTTAAATATATGGAAATAATTCAGATTATGTGAGATTTTTTTCAAAATGTTACTGTGAAGTCTATAAAACGAATGTATTTTTTAGTTTAATCGTAGTATTACAGTTCGCGTTATTATTACAAGCACCACAAATTCTAGAGAATCTAGATGCGATAATCAAATGTTTTATATTTCAAACTCTACCTTAACTCTGACATTATTGATATCTTGAAACATAACGAAATGGCGCACTTGCTAATAATTCATATATTAATATTTTATGAAAGCTTTATAATTTTTGAGAAAATATTTTTATTCTCTATAAAATAGGAATGGTTTTCTCTTAGTTTCTAACAAATATAACAAATTATAATACATAATTATAGGCGGAATTGTCCAGAGTGACCGACATATCAACATAGTTAGATTTGCGAAATCTTGTGAAAACGTTGAAAAGAAAACGTAGGCATCCACTAAAAAAGAATGAACAATCATACGCCGAAGGGGTAAAAGAGGGTAAATTATCCTTTTATAAAATTACCGACCTTTTTTTGATCTTAGATAGATATAAAACTCATTTTTGTTCTGAGAGATAGCTTAAAACGGTATCTAAAAACTGATTTTTGGACCTTGCAATATTTCATTCTTAAAAAGATGAAAAAGTTAATACATATTCAAATTATAAACTTTTCCAAAAGGCAGCCGACGCCGCAATAGGTAACTGCTACTTTTGACGGAAAAAATGTCCTTATCATATTTTAATTTTGACATATAAGAAACCATACCCAAGCTAGTCAAAACTTGTGAAAAAGCATCGCAATTTTAAGGAAAAAATAGAGGGATTTTATTATTACGATTAATAATTTGACATGTCACAAAAAGCAACGGTTTTCCGATGTTCAAAGCAAAATCCCACAACGGCACAAGATGAAATTTTCTTTTCCAACAAATTAAACGCTTTTCAGTTTTCCTTTGGGCTTTGCGATCTCATAACAAACATTATTTCAGTACGTCTAAATACGAAAATGTAAAGTTTTTTTCATTAAAAGCAAAATTTTTATATTCTTATTGCGTTTGTAGATGTCAGTAAAAGCAA
The DNA here is from genome assembly GCA_034092305.1 of Diaprepes abbreviatus. Lineage (NCBI taxonomy): Eukaryota > Metazoa > Arthropoda > Insecta > Coleoptera > Curculionidae > Diaprepes > Diaprepes abbreviatus. Next base: position 10,611,694 of record JASJET010000200.1, read on the forward strand.
AAGTAAAATGTTTACTTGATATAAGGTAATATATTTTATTTTAATAAGCTCATTGATTTGTTTTCGTTTCTAATCTAAAGAATGGTAATAAAATTTTTATATAAAAATTGAACCAACTTCTAAATGTGCGCTAAAAGATGAAAAATAATTATAAATTTTTATATGAAATTGAACTTTTAAAAGTCGGCACCAAACTAATATCTGACAAAATGTGAATTGCATAAACAGATTAAAAATAATTTCTTTGTAATTGCTTTTTTACCATAATTTGTATATATTAGTAGTTATTTATTTCATTTACAAATAATTTGGCGCCGATTTTTTGTCTATTTTTAGTTTTAGAATTCATTATGATATCCATAAGTTATTTGAACTAAGTACTAACAGAGATTAGTGTACCTCGCAATGACTCGAAGGTGGCAAAAAAGTACAAAATTCTTTGGTCCTTAGAGTTTTCCAAATACCAGTAAAATTATGTCAAACAAATATTTAGTCTGTCATAGTAAATCCACTATCTTAAATTTCAAATTAATTTTAGATTGGTAATATAGGCCACAAAACCTTCCAATATCGATGTTTAAAAAACCTGAGATGTAAATTTCTTAGCTCGATATAATTTATACTGCATATTGAGTTTGTATTCGCCTCAAGAACCCTACAATATCAATGTCAATTTCTTAGCTCGATATATTTTATACTGCATATCTGCATATTGAGTTTGTATACGCCTCAAGAACACCACAATATCAATTTTAAACAAAATCGGAATATGTAAAATTTTCTGTCCCTCATATTGTATCTTATCAATCTAATAGTTGTAAAAAATTTACTTCATATTCGTAATACACTACCCCGAAAACCCTCTAATACCAAATCTGAAAAAATGTAAGTAAGGTAAAATTTTCAACCCACCATATTGTATCCGCTATATTGAATTTCAAAAAAATTATTTTAAATCTTAATCTAATCTAAATCTAGACCCTTCAAAGCCCCCTGGAACCAATTTTCGATGAAATCAGGAAATTTAAAATTTTTAGACTTATATTCGTTACTTACTTCCTCAAACAAAAAACCTTTGAACAAAATCGAAAAAATGTAAAATTTTTAGTCCGCTATCTTGGATTTGCCATATTGATTCCTGAAAAAATACTTTTAAATTCATAATGTACACCCTCAAGAACCCTCTATATCAGTTTGAAAGAAAATCGAAAAATGTAAGATTTTTAGGACACCATATTGAATCTGCCACATTGAGTTTTTCAAAAAATATATTAAATTCATAATTAACACTAACAAAATACCCCAATGCTGATTTTAGACAAAACCGGGAGATGTAGAATCTTTAATTCGCCAGCTTGGATCCGCCATATTGAATTTTTTAAAAATAATTTCAGATTCGTTATGTGCGACTCCGAAAACTCCCCCGTACCAATTTGGAAGAAAATCGGACAAAACTGATTTTTTCGTCCGCCATATTGGACCCGCCATATTGAATTTTTTAAAAATAATTTTATATTAGTTATGTACCATCCTGAAAACTCCCTCGTGCCAATCTTGGAGAAAGTCGGACAAAATTATTTTTTTTTGGCCATATTGAATTTTTTAAAAATATTTTGGATCCATTATGTGCGACCCCGAAAACTCCCCCACACCAATTTTGGAGAAAATCAGACGAAATTTAATTTTTTTGTCCGCCATATTGATTTTTTAAAAAATATTTTCAGATTCTCTGTGTACGACCCCAAAAAATAAAATCGTTGCCATAAAGTAAATGAGGTCAGTACACTATCATTTCATATATTCTCCGTTCGACACCTAAATCATTATACCATCACTTTTCAAACTTTCTATAGAAAATAATGCATTGAACATGAAAGTCGAGTTTACAAATTAATAATATCTTAACAAGTTGATTATCTCGAAGTTCATAAATATGCAGATTTTAGAGTTTGGTGTTATTGCCACATCTGACGAGTTTACACGGTCTTGTTTTAATCTGACTATATATTAAAAAATTTATTCTCCAAGAAATTTTAAATTAAAATGGAAATCGTAAAGCTCATTCCAAATCATTCAATTGTTTACAGACAAAATTTCCATGAATACGTGAAGGCAAATCTATACCATTTGAGACTCTTCAGCAAAGTCTGGTACTCCATTACACACTTTTTCTTTTTTTAAAATATTCATGTAGCTCACCCATTTATCTATTTATTATTGAAAATTAGACAGCATTTTACCATTGTTCATATTGATTTTACTTCGTTACAGAAAGGCATACCAATATCTATGAACTAGCAGTAAAAATCGATTAAAATCAAAGTGAAATCACAGTGAAGGAAAAAGTAGTGTCAGTTATCACAAACTACTACACTATAACTGATGATAGGCAACATTGCCAGATCACACATTTAATTCTCAGAAGCTATGGTGTTACAAATACTAATTATTTGTTGGAAAAGCTAATTTCTTCAGAAATAAATGAGCTGACAACTACGTTATTCCTGTTGAAAATATGCTGTTGTCGTTTCAAAAAGTAGGTTGTCTCTAAAGATACATTGCCTACATTCACATCTGGACTTGTTTCCTGACTGAACTTCAGAGCTGTAAGTGATAAGCATGCCGAACGCTTCCATCAGGATATATCAACAATGGAGAAAAGATACCAGGGAAAGTGGAATGCTTTCATGCATAACGACTACTGTTGGACTCTTGTTAGAGATGCTCCAGTAACAATACACAAAAGAAAAGCAAAAAGACAGGATATTCAGTGTGTTTACAAGTGTAAAAAAGTTATTTTATATATATATATATATATATATATATATATATATATATATATATATATATATATATATATATATATATATATATATATATAAATATATATTAATCCGGTTTCATAGCGTTCTATGCCTTCCGGTTCCCAGTCTCCATTGTTTTCGGTCTTCCCAATCCCCTGGAAGTAAGTTTCTTTCGGACATGGCTCGGTTAATGCCCTTAATCCAGGTAACTTTTGGTCTTCCTCTTTTTATTTTTTCATTTGATGTCCATTTTAGGATTTGCTTTGCTAGACATTAGTCCGTCATTCTCTCCACATGTCCATACCATACCAGCTGACGTTGTTCGATTTCATCGAGAATAGTTTTCTTTACGCCCATAATCTCCCTAATTCTCTCGTTGGTTATCCGTTCGATCCTTGACTTTCCGGCAGATTTTCACCAAAAGTCCATTTCAAGAGCCAGCAGTTTACATTCTAAAGTTTTATTTATCTGCCATGTTTCACATCCTTACAATACAACGCTTTTAAATATTGCATTGTATAAAAGATGTTTTCTTTCCTTCGAGATGTTTGTTCACCATAATAGTGAGTTTAGGCATCCGATAGCTTTTTCCTGTAGTTATTCGCTCCAATATTTCTTCTTCAGTTCGTTCACTTTGACTGATCTTTGTTAAAAGGTAGGTATAATCAGAACAAGATTTTACTATGATATTGTCATCCACTTCCAAATCTGTTTCTTCTCCACCGATACATATATATTTAATTTTACTGCAGTTGACAGTTAATCTCCACTCTGTGTATTCTTTAAATAGTTTCCTCGTCATAAATTCGAGGTCTTCTTTATCTTGGGTCACTACCACTTGGTCATCTGCAAAATGAAGCGTATATAAATGGGTGTCATTATTTAATTCTATTCTCATTCTACTGCATGATCTTCTCCAATTCTTTAAAGCTTCATTGAGGTAAATTTTAAAGAGAGTTGGTGATAGACAACATCCTGGCGAAGGCCTTTGGTCACATGAAAGCTTTTTGATAAGTTATTGCTGATATTAATTCTGGAGAATGCTTGGTCGTATAGCTGTTTGATGTCTTGGATCGCTGTATTGTTAATTGGAGACTTCTCCATCACGTGCCATAATTTTCGGATTGGCACCGTATCATATGCTTTTGTGAAGTCAACAAAAAGCAAATGAACCTTTCTATTTCTTGTCACCTTCTTTTCATTAAGTTGGGTTAAACTAAATATATGATCTACGCACGATCGGCCAGCTCTAAAACCTGCTTGTTCTTCAATTTCTTGAGGGCTATATTCTGTTTCTACTATGTTTCTGAGCAGTTTTCCGTATACTCTACTCATTGTACTGGTTACAGTTATACATCTATTGTTTGAGCATTCGTCGCGTCTTCCTTTTTTGTGGATTGATGTTATCCAGCCTTCTTTCCATATAGTTGGGATAGGATCATCATTTTTTTAGGAGTTTGTTAAATAGTTCTTGAAGAAAGGACGTTAGTTTTTCAGTACCGTTCTTTAACAGGTCAGCAGGTAGTATTTTTTTATTATTTTGTTAAAAATAAAATGAAAGAAACTTGTTCTTGAAAATTTCATCTAAGTTTTTACTTTCGTTGTAATTTTTGTTTTCAGTGGCCTAAAATTAACAAAAAATGCACTTTTTATATAAGATATACCAAATAAATCAAAATTTTTTGCATAGTGTAATTAATGTATGATCAAAAATAACGAATTTTGACCAAAATCTCATTAATCAATATATTATTTAGTAGTTAGAGAAAAATATGTAATAACCTGAACTGAACTAAAACAAACATGGGCTCTTAAGTTCATCAACTTACCTACTTTTTCGTGTATCAACGTACACTGCTACTTTATGGTTAAAATGTTAACCTTCGCTATCAATTCTGTTTTCAATATGTTACATCTTCCTTCCGAAATACCGCATCGCCCTTCGCCATGTAGTTTCAGTTATAATCTCAAAGCTTGCGGATAAAATTACATTTTTGAATGTACTTTTATATTCCAGTACAATAAAGTTGAAGTTTTACTGTTTTGAATTTATTTACATTTAAAATTACTCGTATCCGAATATTTGAAATGGGTGGAAGGAAAAATTAGAGCAGCAACATTTTAACGTTTGGCATACAGGAATAAAATATTTTCAACTAAAAAAACTTTTTTGAATATAAAGAGGTAAAGTTTGTTCGATTGTTTGCTCGGGGTAGTCTTAGGAACTACCCAACCGATATTAAAAGTTTTTTCACTGTTGAGAAGATAACGTTTACCTTTTGAATATAGGCTACAGTTTATCCGGTTTTAAGAAAAGGAAGTAGGGTTTAAATTAATCATATTTCATTAAATAAAAACTTATAAAAGGCATTTTTCTTCTTTTCAGTTTTCATCTATCCATTTCTGGATATCTTCCCAATTTCCCCATGTCTCTCTCCTAGTTTTTACCAAGTTTTTCCCGCTATCTGTTTAACATCATCCACCATTTTTTTTTGTAATTCTTTGCTTCCATTGCAACATTTTAAGGGCTAGTTTTGTGACCTATTCACCTCAATATCATCTAGGCTACCGTTGAGATCATATCTAGAACTCTTGTTTTTTTTATAATTTCTTCGTCTCGTACTTTATGTGTGCATTTCTTAATTTATTGATACTTCCTTGCGTTAAAGTTATTGTTTTCATTCCATATATCATCACGGGCATGACGCATGTTAGGTATAGTTTTATTTTTAGATTATTTGGGCTATTTACCTTACGGAAGATATGTTTTAGGTTTCCATATGCCGCCTAATACAAGTTAACCCTGTTTGTAATTTCTGCAGTTTAGTTGTCCTTTTTAATCATGATCCTATATCCCAGATACTTATTTACTTCTTCGAGACTATTAATATCAATAGTGATGGTCGTTTCTATTGTGCTCATACTTTTTGTCTTATTCATGTTCATTTTTATTCTGATTCTTAATAATGCTTTTTGTAATTCTGTTAACATTCTTCTCACTTCTATATATATGATAAGTATATATATATACTTATCAGAAATATTTTGTCCATAAACCACAAATGATTCAAGTACAAACCATCGAAACATATACCCCTTCTTGAAAATCATGGTTCTTAGGTTTCAACCGTGTCAAATTAGAACTATTATCCGCCATTTCGCCTACAATTGCAAGAGGCATCTTTCTTTTAGGATGTGATGAAAATATAATACCAAAATCGTTGCGGATACAATACCATATAACCTCCAGAAGTACCAAGAATGTCTACAAGCACGGGGCCTCGTCAGAGAAAGGATCAAAGCAATTCGTCCTGATTCGGATACAAATACCCGTAATATATATAAATAACATCTAAAATTATCATGTCTAGTGGAACAAGACAAATTTGCAACGCTGGATAAAATTATTTATACCCAAGCAGAAAGAAGTCGTCAATAAGTCGCTATGAAGTAAAAAAGAAAATTCGAACAATTTCTGAACAATAATAGTATATCAAGCACACCAGTAAACACAGTCGTCAATTTATCAAGTATACAACTTGTTGAAGCAGAGAAAACTATCTTATCCAAAGGACAGAACGTCGCCATCACTTCAAGGTGCATATCAGGGGACGAAATAGCTTCTAGTGTTGAAGCCTCTATTAGAAAATTACATTCAGAGCAAGCAATCACGATTCAATACGAAACAACGAAGATCATAAAACACTCACAGCAACCTAAATCAAATATTACATCAGAGGAAAGGAAGGCTATGAACGAGAACAACACCATCTTATTTCTCCCGGCTGATAAAGAAAATACAACTGATGTTATGGATAATGACAAATATACTGAAAAAATAAACCAGCTCTAGCATTACAATACGTACAAAGTCATTCGGACGGATCCACCAAACAAAAATGAAAGGAATCTCACATCTCTAATTAACGCATCTAGTCTCACTCCAGAAGAACAGAAAGCCGTTCAACCAAGCAGCTCCAAGATTACGCGTCTCTTCGGATTGCTTAAAATACATAAAGAAAATTCACCTCTATCGTCAGCGCAATAGACTAACCAACATACAAAATAGGTAAATATCTTGCCCAACTTTATCATCCGTTTAGAAGAAAAACTGAATGCTTTGTTAAAAACTCTAGACACTTGGTCCAAAGATTAAAAATCATCCATTTAGAGCCCGGAGATATATTGGTCAGTTTTGATACAGAACCACTGTATCTGAATGTTCTTATAAATGATTCAGTTTCCATAATATCGGACATATTACGACTCCACCCTACTGGAACTAATTAAAGAATGTATGATTTCCACTTATTTTACTTTTCAAGGAACTTTCTACGATTAGACTTCGGGAGCAACCATGAGATCTCCGCTATCACCCGTGGTAGCTAACATTTTCATTGAAGCTTTCTAAGAAAACGTCTTATCTCTTATTGCTCTAAAACCTAAATTGTGAATATGTAGAGGATACGTTCGCAGTCAGGACGCATGGCGCAGATAACCTCTTTAATTTCCTGGATCATCTAAACCAACAACGCCCTAGCATAAAATTCACTATGGAAACTGAATCAACGGATGTCCTTCCCTTTCTTGATGTACTAGTACAAAGGAAAGATAATGGTAAATTAGAACGTTCTGTCCAAAACATACAAATCGATATCTCAATGCAACGTCACACTATCATCCTTCTCAAAAACAATATATTATAAACTCTTTGGTACATAGAGCCCTTTCAGTATATGACGAACAATCAATGAAATCTGAAACAGAAAAACTGATCAATGCTCTGAGAGGCAACAGATATTTCGCTGAAGATATAAGACGTTCTATTAATAAATATAAAAACCCAGCTCCTCAACAAGATGTCATAAATGTACCTCCTATGGACAGTGTTGTCTTACATACACGGAACCATCGACAAGATTCACAGGTTGCTCCGAAAATCAAGCATTAGTATAATTTTCAACACTTGTCAGAAAGCTGGACAATATTTGAAATCGCTAAAGGACGCAATACCATTTCAAACAGACGGCGTTTACAAGATACAATGCTCTTGTGGTAAAGTGTATGTAGGTAAAACCAGACGGTCTATATCCATTAAGCTTAAAGAACATGAAAGATGTATAAAAAGAAACAAACTGTACAATCTGCAGTAGCCGAACACCAGCATTGCAAAGGTCACACTTTTAATGTAAAAGAAGCTAAGGTGCCAGCATCAGTGTCTGGTTTTTTTAAACGTAAAATTAGAGAATCAATCGAAATTTGTAAATATTTAAATAATATTAATTGAGATACAGGTTACAGGTTAAATCACACATGAATTGTTAAACTGGATCACGGTTCTCTTAGCATCAGTCGAGTATAAATACCGGGTTGTTACTCCTTAACAGTCATTCGGTGTACTAATCTCGTAGAATAAATATCCCTGAAGATGCATTGTACAATCGTAGGCGAAACGTCGGATAATGATTCCAATTTGACGTGATCTAAACTCAAGATCTATGAATTTTAAGCTCTGAAAGGCTTCGTTCTGTATAAACTCCTTCTGTTCTAATTTATCGCTCGAAATATAATTTGAGGGAAATTGTACTTACTTGTGAAGCACTTTACAAATATGTCTCCTATTTGTTTTTATATTTTTGATTATTGTTACCTGTAGAGTTTCAACTTAGTCAAAGGTCTTATAATAATCAACAAAAGCTAGATAAACTGAAATATATCTCGTAGTTTTTTCAATAAGAGAAAAAATAGTTTGCAAGTAAACTAATGATTCTAGAGTTTTCTAGGTTTTTGTTATCTTCACTCTGAAAGTGTAAAATTACCTCTGCATTTTACTAGGAGTTTGGAATTTTACCTTCAATAAAACACTTACTTAGTAGGTTTAATAATGCGTCAATTAAAACATTTCCTTCCATTCTCAGCATTTACTAGTAATTCAATAGTATTGTTACGATGTTCTCTCTTTAAATATCGCTAACTGAGTCCAAAATAAAACACAACACTTTTCACTAAATTACTTCCACTACTATATTAACTACTTCTTAAAACTTTTACAGCTAAATCACAACTAACTAACCTCTGCTTATCTTATCCCTATTTATATACCTATAGAGTTTACTAGAATATGTGAGAATACAAGTTCCAGAATTTAACCAGAAACATAAATTATGATGACTCATCGCAGCAAAATAATATTTTTCCACCAGGGCGCATCAAAAAGTTCTGTTAGTCCTTCATTACAGTAACTTCTCAGGAAGGTCTCCTATTTTAATCTTCTTTAAGGCGTTTAGGAGTTTTTTATGATTTCAGGCCACTATTCTGGAACGACGATAATAATATGTCTTGTTTTAATTTGTAAATTTGAATGTGTCCATGGCGTTTGTGATAGAAATTTTCAACGGCTTTAATAACTTGTGCTCTGTCTGTCACAATAACTTCTTCAGACTTCTAAATTTTGTAAATGTTTCTTTCACTACTTGATAAAATTTTTTGGAGTTTGAATTATCTTCTATTATGTCTTAAATCATTTTTATATTATTATCTTTCTGAATATATTTATTAGCATTTCTGTTCAGTTTCTTATATTCCAGTGTAATTCTGCCTATATTTTGCCTTTGTTCCATCAGTCTGGTTGTCACTGAACTTAATTTTCTTGATTCTTTCTTGTTTTGTGTACCTATTTTTTTTCTAGCTATTTGTTCTTAAACCATTCAATTCAACTAAAATCTATTTTATTCTATAAAAAAAATATTGTCAACTTCTTCATTGACTTCATGAGGTATTCAAGTAATTCAGACTGATTATTTCCCTTATATAAAGATTGATATTTAATATTTTCGACCTTAACGTGACATAACCTTGGACTTTCGTCCATCACATGTACTATCCCTTATAGCCATATTACAAATCTTTGCTTTGAAGCCGAGCTTTCTATGCGATAAATGCGCTTTATGCAGTCAAGAATTCGTTTGATACAATTTTCGCTTTGAGCAATACATGTCAGAGCCTTAAATTACACGGACGTAATTTAACAAACTGAGGCAGATACAAAATATCTTAATGAATGGTATTAATTTAACTAGTAATATAATCCTTAGAATTGCATGACATAGAAAACAGAATGCAGCAAAATAAATTGTTAGTCAAACATTTTTATTGAAAAATGTATTAGTGTATTATACATTTATTGAATTTTGGGGAATATTTTATGAAAATACAGGGTGTCAGGTAAGTACGTCCTAATTTCTAGAAAGCATACAGAGGAAGTCAAAATGACCCTACTTTGTCATTGAAAAAAAAATAGAAACTCCTTAAGCGTCCCTTAACGAAGATACAGAGCCCTTAAAGGATACCCAGCGATTTACCTTATTGGCTTTAAGTTTTAAACCGACTTGTATAATTTAATGAAATTTTAATATTTTATTGAGGCCATATAGGCTCAATCAACCATACTACAGTAGATGTTTTAGATCTTCAGAGATGTCAGGAACGCACTTGCAGCCACACTTATTGATCCTAATGTTTGACAGGTGTCATTTTATAGAGCTGAAAACTGATTTTTTAAATACTTCGGTCATTCCTCTTAAAAAAAGGTTCTCTTAATTTATTTCGATAAAACCGACGGTTTTCGAGATCAATCGGTTTTTATGCGAAACACACAGTTGCTAATGTTAAACACAAACAGGTAAAAATCAGATTGTTATTGTTAATATTTACATAATGAATTAATATTGACGGAACTTGTCAAAACCGCCTTCAAGTAAAAATAATTTACAAAAATGGAAGAATATTCTTACGAAGAGTATGCTGATATAATTTAAGATGAAGTGTTGTGAAATTCTTCGAAGGTAAGAATACTTTGAAAGATTTCCTGGTCGAACACTGCCAAGTCCAAATATCGTCCTAAGGGTTGATCGAAATCTAAGGAAAACATGTAAAAGATGATTAGAAAATAATTATTAGAGTTAATGAATTAATTTTTTACATGTTTTATTCAGGGTAATTTTTGCCACGACTTGGCGATAAGGGCACTCCCAGGAGAGCATAAGACCCTCACATAGAGAAACAAATTTTGCAGGTTTTTGATGACAACCCTTCAAACAGTATAAGAAAGCTTGTTACAAAATAAATTGAACATGAAACTCTAACAGAATAGTTACTTCACTCGTACTACGTTGAAAAAGTCCACGCTATGTCTCTGGATGATCATTCCGCAAGATTTTTATACTCCAACTGGTTTATACAGCAACGCAACCTAAATCTAAATTTTAATTACCGATGGGGCCGGGGCATAATAAACTCATACAATTTACATTTTTGGGCTGATGAAAACCCGCACGCTATAATTCAAAACAAACACCAATAAAGGTTTATTATAAATATGTGGGCTAACATCATCGGAAATAACTCTAAAGGTTCATTTGTTTTAGAAGGAATACTCAATGGTGAGAATTATTTACAATTTTTGCAGCAAAATTTAAATAAATACGTACTTCTTGATAGAAGAATATAAATGTGGTAAATGCATGTTGGTGCTCCACCTCATTTTAACCTTATAGTACGTCAACACTTAACTAGTGTTTTTGGCCCTCGATGGTTAGGTCCAGGTAAGCCTGTTTTATGGCCACCAAAATCTCCATACTTAAATCCCTTATACTTTTACTCCTGAGGACATCTAAAAGAACTAGTTTACTCAACACCAGTAAATGCTAAAGAAGAACCACTAGCGAAAATAGCACAGCATTCTAACGAAGTTCATAATAATTCCGGAATATTATTTGTAGTGTAGCGGGAAAATATTCGAAGAATAAGAAAATATATTGAAGTACGAGGAGCCCCAATTGAACATTTGCTAAAATAACATTTGAACGTTTTAACTATTTTTGTATTTTAATAACATTGTAAATTAATTGAGACCCGATCAATCCTTTGAAATGTTTCTGGACTTGACAATGTCTGAGCTGAAAATCTTTCAGCATAACTTCTTCTTGACTTCGAAGAGTGAGACAGCGCTTTCTCATAAATTAAAACACATCAGCACACAATGCGTATTTTGTTTATCCTGTTTGCCTTTAGCATTAGTAACTTTTGAGTTTTTCGTATAAAAACAGATTTATTTCGAAAATCGCCAGTTTTATCGAGATAAGTAAGTATATTTTTTGAAGAAGAATGACAAATATATTTAAAGAATCAGTTTTTAGCTCTGTAAAATGACACCTGTCAAAAACTAGTCTCAACGAGTGTACTGCAAGCCGTTCCTGACTTCTCTGATGATATAAAACATCTACTGTATTATAGTTTAATGAGTCTTTATGACCTCTATCAAATATTAAAATTTTATTAAATTATACAAGGCGATTCAAAACTTAGAACCGATAAGGTAAATTGCAATTCCCTTTACAATACGATCCTATGTTCATTTTGGTCATAAATTCAAACAATACAGCTACTTATCCGGTTGTGAGTTCTTTCTATCGGACTGCAGTCACTAAAAGTTGATCTCGGCTAAATGAATATTTGCAAACTGGACTACTCTCGGATGTTTTAATATCCCCTTGTGAGTAGTTTGATATATGTGACCAAAAGGAAATCAAACTCAACACATTCGCCAGGAGAAGTAGTTGGTTTCAATTAAATATGTAGTACTTTTATTAAAGACGGCAGAGCTTGAGGAACATGCATATAAACAGGGAACAAAAAACTAAATAAATTTTCAAAAACTGGATAATAACTTGCAGCAACTGAAGTAAAGCTTTACGGCTCTGTGTCTCCGTTAAGGGGCACTTTAGGAATTTTTTTTTCTATGACAAAGTAGGATTATTTTGACTTTTCCTGTATGTTCTAGAGAAATTAGGAGGTACTTACCAGATACCCTGTATGTTCAGGGTGTCCAATTTTTTACAATTTTGCTGGTTATTGCTATTATTATTTCAGATTTTCTCGAACTTGTCCTACTTTCGTGTTAAACGAAAAATGCAGCAAACAAAATTTTTCAAGCACTGTTATTATCATATAGAGTGAAATAAAAAAAACTTCCAGCTCTCCTAATATGTTTGTTAATATATATAAGTTAATGAAAAAGTAAAAACAAGTTATTGTAGGGTATTTTACTTAAAATCCACCAGCGTACATAGTTTTTTCTTTCCCAAAAGCATCAGATTTTAAGGTATTGGCCAAACTTAAGCTTTTTATATAAAAACCCTGTATATTTTTTAACAACAATTTTCTGAAACTTAAAAAAAATGCATAATTGTGCATATCTGATTTCACAAACAAATCTAAAATATTGATTTTTTTGAAGAGTCAAAATTTAACTCGCAGTAAGATATAAATAATAAATACATCTTATTAATAATAATACTTTTGGCACAACGTCTTGGATCTCATTTATACCTTTAGTTTCAAAGTTTCTGAAATCCTCTAATTATATTGGTTTGTAAGAAAGATAATTTTTATTACTGCTGTAAATCTGGATTATTTAATATAAAGAAAAACAACGAAAAAAACTGTGAAAAACAAAAGCTAACATAACACTCATGACCCAGCTAAGTCTAGGCCAATCACCAGCCTTCCCATACTGTAAAAGGTAATCACCTCCTGCTTGACCCAACGCATCTATGCACATTGTGAAGAAAATAATAGCATCGCAACTCAACAGAGAAGATGCACCAGAGGAGCAATGGAATGCAAGGAATAATTGTTGACTCTATCATATGTAACCAAGCCTGTACCAACCGAAGAAACCCCTTTGCTGCCTACGTGGATTATAAGGAGGCCTTCGACTCAATACCACATGAGTGGCTCAAAACTATATTGAGAATATATAGTGTCGATAATGAATTTGTTTCCTTTTTAGAAAGCATCATGTCAACCTGGAGATCTAGGATCCAATTGCAAGTGTCATCCAGCGATAACATTAAAACTTGTACAATCCCAATACGAATTGAAATATTTCAAGGCGATTCACTAAGCCTATTGTGGTTGTATCTTGCAATGAACTCACTGTCATGCCATTTGAAGTCCACCAGATACGGCTTTAGTATTAGAAATTACAACGAAGAGGTAGTCAGATTAAATCATCTTTTATACATGATTGATCTTAAACTGCTACCAAAAACCAGCTGGAGCAAATGCTCAAAATTGTGGTGGAGTTCTCCAGGGATATCGAAATGCAGTTTAGACTTGACAAGTGCTGTATTTTGAACAGCGTTAAAGGAAAAATACAACTGGGAGTTAAGATGCAGAACAGTGAATCTATGTCTGTCGAACATTAGAGACAATCCAGCAGATAACTGGAGTATACCAAGGGTTTGCAACAAGTATAAAAAAAGACACGACTCAGCCTTTAATATATTCCATCAAGAAATAGCAGATAAGTTAAAACTATTGCAGGTAGGAAAAGTGCCTTACTACAAATACAATCCGGAGCTTATTCTTGAAAACAATGCGTTCAAGTTATATTGGGATCGAACTGTTCTAACAGATTAAACAGTTGCTCATTATAGGCCAGACATTATACCAAGAGATAAAATTTCTAGGCGAACTACACTGATTGACATTGCTATACCTGATAACAACAACCTAAGACAAAAATACAATGAGAAGATCGTCAAGTACAGAGATCTGGAGGTGCAAATCCGCAGACAGTGGGCAATGAACAGCGTTCATACGATTCCCATAATACTATCAACAATTGGAGTGATACTAAAGAACCTCCTGCTGAACATCAAGGGACTGGGCCTTAGTGAGCATCTATATAGACCGATTCAGAAAGCAGTTTTTCTTGCAACCGCGTGGACCGTCCGAAAGTTTGTAGGAAGTACAGAGGATCACGCCACTTACTAACCGATAACATGAAAAGAGTCCCCACAGAGCTTCTTACTTTGGTGTCTTTGTATACCTGATATGAGTCAACATTCCCTGGTGGGAGTGCGAAATCGTTTGGCTTGAAATTAGATAATACTTTTAGTACGTCTTGAATCTCGTTTAGAACTTTAGTTTTAAAGTTTCTGGGATCCTCTATATATATTGTAATTTAAGAGAGATAATTTTTAATACAGCTCTAAATCTGGATTACTGAATATAAAGAAAAACAACGAAAAAAACTCTGAAAAACATAAGCTTTATAATTTTCATCACAATTTAAGTATTTTTTTTTAATTTTAATTATCGACGGCTGTCCAAAATTATGAAAATTATGAGAAGTATTACATGCCAGTGTGTATTATCCAATAGAATTCGATATCTCATGGGCCTCTGAATTATATTTTAACATCTTATTTTACTTTAGATTTGTGGAATAAGCATTTATTTATAAAAAATATTTTTACATGACACCGCTTGTTAAAATCGTAACAGAAAAACTCCTGGATAAAATATATTGTAGAAAAAAGTAATATTTGTAACAGGTAAGGAAATTTAATCAGTTATCCTTATTGGTAAAATTTGCATTATACCTAATATCTTAAAATAATACCGAAAAAAATTGGAACAGGCTTACGCTTAGCTCAAAAGACATATTGATTTACTTTTTTTTTAGGTTTTATCAGGGGAAACCTAAAAGCTCGAACACCAAGTTTTTATATATATATAATGCTTTAATAAACAGCATTATTTCTTGATCAATTTTTTTAACCAATTTTTCTCCTGAGAAGGGAATTGTTCAGCAGCTCTGTTCAGTATAATTAATAAAAAATAAAGTTTAAATAATTTTGCTTTTTATTATTACATAACTTTTTGCTTAGTAAAAATTAAACCTAGTTCTACTTCTACAGACCTATTGCTATTTGTTAAAATATACAGTAATTATAGAAAATACCTATATACAGTAATCATAGAAAATACCTAAAAAACAATTGGTTTGCAAAAAATTGAATTACTTTTACTCATAGTAAAATTTCTCTTTTCAGGAATCCGCCAAATCAAACTTTATTTTATACGGCCATGAAACTGAGAAAAATAATAAGAATAGATAATAGTTGTCAAAAATTTGTTTTAAGCCAATACATATCTCAAAATATCGTCGTTAGTTTTTTATTACTAATTATACACATATGACAGGAATCACTCGTGAACGTTACCTCTCAAACCACATCTAGAAGAAAAATATGTTGGACAAGGTCAAAAGTTTTACTAAAATGGCCGATGGCCATATTTTTTATATTTAAGTTTATATATATATATTGTTCCGGACGGCTGGTCTTTATACACACTTTATTATTTTATAACCTTTTCTTCAACTTCAGTTCTGACAACTTGTCAAACAACTCAAGTTACATTAACGACTTCTCAAAACTAATTATCTCCGAAAGCCGATATAGAACTTTTATATATCCTTTTTCTAGATACTAGAAAATTGCGGATCTTTCTTGATGGATTTTTATACTACATGGTGTAATAAAAGTAGTAAAAAGGAATGATCTGGCAATTTGTAGATCTTCTGTCATAGGCGTGTGTGACATGTCGAAAATAAGGAAATGTAATTTTTTAAAAATTTCCAGACCTTCTTTCATAGAGGCCTCATGAGGAAATTATAGAACGTAAAATTAATTAATTAAATAAATTATGAACTAAATCCGTACAAACTAGAAACCCAAACTAATACTATGAAGTGTATACTGCTATAAAATCCGTTACATTGCCCCCTTCCAAGTATTGATCGTCTCGATCAACCTTCTTAATCTTGATAATGGGCCAATATATTAAGATCAAGACTTTCACACGAGGACTTTTCTGAATTCGGTATACCAGATCGTTTAGTTAAGTCACTAAGTTATATGGACCTTCCCATGACTCTTGAAGCTTTGGTGAATGTCCTTTGGTTATTTTCGGATTGTATAACTACACTTTGTCACCAACCATGCGGGGTCGTAGTCCTTCTCGACGCACCTTCTCGAGAACGACCTGTAGCAGGTTCTTCTACCATAGCCCCTTTCGAGGTCACGGTTCCTCTCGTCTCGTTCTCCACGGTAGCCGCAATTACTCCTTCTTTCTCTTTCATAATGTTTCTTTCCTGTATGACCTTCACCAGCAGTAATTTCCAAGCAAATAACCATTGTATTCATACTGGAACAACGCATGTTATTCGAATAGTATCGACAACTCGGGCTCCTTCTTCTTGGTCTGGCATAAGTCACTCTAGTGCGACAACTGCATAATTCAACTCCATCGCAAACCTTAACGGCAACTGCAGCTCTTTTTTTTATCTTTGTAAACAGCAAATGCAAAACAGGGGTTACTGTTACTTAACCAGGCTTCTTCAAGTTCACCTTAAGATACTAAGACTTTCTCCAAGTCACTCCTTCGAACTTCATCACCTATATCAGCAATGTGAAGCCGATATCCATGTAGATCATTGACAGGAGCAGTACTGCTAGTACAGTGGTTTTGTACATGCCCCTCTTGACCACACTTCCAACAACGAAATGTATTTCTACTATGGAAGGTAGTGTTTTTGTTGTCATGTGTTTTTCGTTTGTTTAAAAATTCTTGCAACTTCCTTATTAGCCACATGAAAATTTCCTAGTTGGTCTTGCGATAATGCTGAGAAACGTTGGCTATTCTTATGATTATTCCTTGATTCCTTTAGGTCTCGCTGTTTCAAACCGGAGGGCATAAACAGAGTCTCGGAAATTTTCTGCAGTCGGGCCATTCTTAGAGTTTGATCTGTTCTGGGTCGCACAAACCTTCGATAAAATCATTTACTGCTAACTCTTGCTTAACTTCTTCTGGATATATTGGGTAAGTCAAATTTATTAGTGTCGTTATATCTGCTTCAAATTCTTCAAGACTTCGTCTTCTCTAATTTGCAAATGTAATTTTCTGTTTCTGGATCCCATCACCTCATGTTGTACTTCGCCATCTACGTTTTCTCTAATTTTGCTAATCTTTTGTTACATTTCTTGTTCTATGCTCTTCATATCTTCTTGTTTCATATCTTCTTGACTTGTTTGGATTCCTGTCTCGTGTCGTCCAGCTTTGTTTTTAGTTCTTGTTTTTACTTCATTTTTCTTAATGTCTTTTTGGTTTGTTGTTTAGTATCTTTCTTGTTTCATATCGTCTGGATTTTTCGTTACATCTTCTTTAAATTTTTTTTCATGTTTTCTTGGTTTATCTTCAGTGCCATCAAGCCTTGTTTCATATCATCTTAGTTTGTTTTTAATTCTTGTTGCATATCGTTTTAGCTTGTTCTTAATTCTTGGTTCATATCGCCTTGATTTTTTGTCATATCTCTTTTCAGTTGTTGTTCCATCTCTTCTTGGCTTTCCAACATATCTTGTAGTATCTGATTTAAACAATTTTAAAGTTGTTCTTCTATTTTTGCTTTCTGTTTTCTAGTTTGAACTGGCATACAGTTTCTGCTTGCTGATAATCTTTAACAATGTTGATTATAACATAAAGCTCGTGGCAGTTCATCATTTTGCAGAGGCTAGAAACTCTTGGTCTTATTACTAACAATTCAAATTATCTTTTTTTATATAGAGGGTGCCACTTCATTTTACACAAGTAAAAACTGAGAAAAACTTACCGAATATTCACTGCTTAGAAACTTCTATAAGACATAAATGTACTGTTAGTAATCATATTTATTTTGAGAGAAACTCCGAGAGAAATTATAATTTGGAATTAGAAATTATACTGGTGCTTCTCTAGATAATAGATTTAGAAGTCCTTTGTCGAATTTGTCTCACAGCTACCAACAAATTACGTTTTGCATCTTTATACAAACTATATTTAATATCTGATGGATATAAAGAAAACGTTGTTTATTATTTCTGGTGTTTTAAAATTATTAAAAATGTTTATGTTGACCTGTCTACATGTAGAGGTTCGTTTCTGGACTGCAATTTTTCTAAAATCGCATAGCAAGTCCATCATATTAAAAACTATCCTTTGCGCTCAGGAACACAAGAATACTATCATAGAATAAGAAAAGGAAGCCCAAACGTCGGGATGTCAATGCAAATTTTTTCGAACTCAACTCTGAAAAGGTGTTAGTTTCTGAAAAAGAGAAAACTCAAAGGACTTTCTGATGGTTGTAAAAGAAAATATTAAAATATTGAAAATAATTTTTACCATCAACCCCTCCACCCTTCCTCTAATAATTATGACATTTTACATCTTTCACACTCCATCGTTTATCAATCCAGTATCTGATTGTACACCGTAACTATATATCAACAGTAAAGAAGTATTCACACTGACTTATCCCTAAAATCGTACTTGAATATTACTTGAATTTTTTATCGTCATTATAAATTCAACACTTGGAACCTATTTACTATGCTGCTATCAAAAGACATTAATTTCTCTAAATGTTTTAGAGGCAATGTAGATTGGTAATGATAGGAATAGTTCTACACATTTTGTTGGTAGGAGCTTCGCGAGAAGTATTAATTTAAAATACCACTACTCATAACTTCGGCTTGTTTTCTTCTTCTTCTTTAGGTGCCATCCTCGTTCCGAAGTTTGGTTAGCATCAAAGTTATGCGTATCATTGATACTGCAGATCTAAAAGGTTGGCAGTTGTTGCAATTGTACCATTCTCTTAAGTTCTTTAACCATGAATGCCTTCTTCTTCCTATGGATGTTTTGCCTAATATTTTTCCCTGGATAATTAGTTGCAGAAACTGGTATTTATCTCCTCTCATAACGTGTCTCAAGTATTGCAGTTTGCGTTCTTTAATACTAAGTACTAATTCTTTCTCTTTCCGCATCCTTCGCAAAACCTCCACATTTATTACTCTCTCTCTGTCCACGATATTCTTAATATTCTACGGTACATCCACATCTCAAATGCTTCCATCCTCTTGGTATCAATCTTTTTCAATGTCCACGCTTCCATTCCGTAGTAAAGAACTGACGGCACGTAACATCTCACAAGGCGAATTTTAAGTTTAAGGCTTAAATCTCGTCCGCAAAACATCTTCTTCATTTTAATAAACGTAGCTCTAGCTTTTTCCACTCTAATTCTGATTTCTTCACAGCTATCGTTATTTTCGTTGATAGAAGTTCCCAGGTAATTATATTGTCTCACACGTTCAATTCTTTGATCATGCACGGTTATGTCAGGGAAGTTTTGTGGTGATTTAGATATCACCATTATTTTTGTTTTACTGATATTAAGTGATAATCCATATTCTTCACTGCATTCTACTATTCTGTTAATTAGTATCTGAAGATCCTCCGAAGTTTCTGCAATTACAACCGTGTCATCGGCATGTCTCAAGTTGTTTATTGGGATGCCATTTATTTTAATACCTATATTTTGCTCTGAAAATGCTCGGTTTACGATGTCCTCTGAGTATAGGTTGAATAAGACTGGTGAAAGTATATATCCCTGTCTTACGCCTTTCTTAATCCTGAGTTCCTCCATTGTCTCTCGGCTTGCTTTAACCAACTATAATAAACTGCAGCCATTTTAAATTTATTTTCTGTCAAATATAGGGGGCGCTATTCAAAAAGTAAAATGCTAGTCTAGATTTAAAAAATATTTTTATATAACCATCGAGTTGGAAAAAATAATTGTTAAAAACGGAAGTCAAAATCCTTTTACTCTCAAAATTAATTGCAAAAATTTTAAGGTATTATGAGAAAGTCAGCCTTTATTTTTCATTTGAAAAAAGTTTGCTGTAAATAACAGTAAAAATTTCAAAAATTTTGTCCATAATTGGCCACTGATTTTGCTGACTAGGCTGTTTTTGTTAGAAAAGTATTAATCTTAAAACTACCCTTTCTGAAACTTTACTCATTCCTATTTTAATATATAGAATTATAAAAACGTTTTGTCTGATATATTTAGTGATTTAGCAATACTAGATACCTTCCAATCATGATTTTAGAGAATCATTGTCACTATTTTCCTTCAAGCATCAGTAATGTATGGCCTTCCACTCCCTGGGTTTTCTTAAATAGATTCAGAACCCCATTGATTTTGATCAATATTTTTCTTCAAAATATTATTTTGCCTCATCACCCTCATTTATCAGCATCATCATCATCATTTGATTAGACGGTGATATTTCAATTTAAAAAAAAAACACCTTTTTGATTGCAAAACACTTTATAAATCGAATTAAATTTAAATTTGATACGCAAATAGAAAATGTCATTATTGACCAAAACTTGTTTTTTTTTTACATTGCTGTATGGAGAGCTGTGCAAACTATCCCTTTCCCAATCTCTAATATCTGCTGATATAGATAAAGTAATAGCTCTTGTATTTATTGGGGCTAACCAAAAAAAAATTGGGATCGGCCTTAGAACTTTACAGGCTGATGTAACACAGAGTTAAGTATATCCATTACCGGTTTTTATGACTATTATGTTTTATGGGTTTCGTATCAAAACGGTGATAAAACTTCCTGCAGCAACGTACATTTTCTAAATATAAATCATCTACTTTCATCGCGATTATAACTGACCTAGAAATATTTTGCACGTTATTTTAATGGGCACAGCAAGAAGTGCAGACGACGAGGTAAGAAACCAAATATATTTGAAAGAAAATTCAATTTATTTTTTAAAGAGTTGTACGTTTCTCTAGTAACAAATAGTTTGCCTGCTATTCTCTAATTATGATACGTTTGTCGTCAACAGGAAATGTTAATATTAATTGAAAGATATTTAAAAAAGTGGATATTAATAAATTTGTGAGAAAATGTTGAGGGAACTTCGGCAATAAAAACACGAGTTGGCTCGAAAAATGTGCAAACCTTTCTCCATCAAAGTTACCACCATAGAAGTATGCAGTGATACACTGAAAAATTCTGAAGTTTTAACAACTAGGATTAATCCAATTTTAACTTTCTGTATCCAATAGTCGACCAGAATTTGGGTTATTATAGACAAAAGCATGAAGGATTCTATGTCACCTGTTTTCTGTTAGATTTTTGTCCTCAAATCTTATAGAAAGATTATTTTAACATTAAGTGTTGATTCATTTTCTTGTTTTATAAATAATTTTACCATTTTTGAAGAAATATTTTTCGAATTTTTGGTGATTGTGGTTTTAAGAACTCATTATATATATTGGTGTACAGGGTATCCAAAATTCGATCCTTTCATGAGGTTTCTAGTTAACTGTCAATGTTAGCTAAACACTAATATAGCATATACAAGCCGTTTTTGGGAAAACAAATATGCTGTGAACAGAATTTAAAAATTTCATATTTGGAAAGGTATTATTACATTTTAAACAATTTAGTTTTATAATATTTTAAGCGTAATCTAACGGTATAATCGTAACTTTAATACGAGGTGTGGGTAAAAAGTTATTCATTCCAGTTTGATTATTTCAAATAGAACATCCTATATATTTTCAGATTATAAGGTAGAGTTTCTAATTATATTTATAACAATATGTCACACTCTATGTCAAAATTAAAAAGCAAGCTGGATATTCCATTTTTTTCATTAAAAATCGTAATAGGCCATAAATAAAAACAAAAGAAAGTGTGATACTTATGTATAAACAACGATATATTTTCAGATAATATGACTTTGTCATGAAAAACAAAAAAAATAAAATTGGAATGTTGCCTAATTTTGGGAAAATGTTTAAAACCATGCATAAGTACTTAATGTACCCGAAAACATTTAAGATTATTTTTTTAATACAATTAGTACTTTACAAACCATAAATTTGCCAATACTTGTCACTTGATCGATGTGACGTCACACTGGTAAACTGATAAGGACATTTTTTTGTAATTTTTGTGATAAAAGATGAGTTCTAAGTTATTTTAGGTGTTGTGCGGTGCCACAGTGTACAAGTACTACAATTAAAACACCTGGACAGTTATTTATTCACGTTCCATGTTCGGAAAATAAAAAGAAAACGTGGCTTCAGCGAGCCTGGCACTACTCGTTTTTTTTTCAGTTTTGAGCTTATAAATACCGATTATTACTATTATGTATTCATTATCGGTTGTGGAAATAACAATTCTTGATAAATTACTTACATGTAGGCCTTCATATTTCTAAATTCAGCGGAGCAGAAGTTACTGTTTTTTGCGAAGAAATTGGCCACCATAAAACAATCCATTCTTGGCCATTTTGAACTACTTGCCTTAATAAATCCACTCTAATTCATGAGAAAATTTTTTAAAATCGTTTTCAAAAGGTAAAAGTAAGCAAATTTCAAAGAAATTACATGAAAATAACTATAAAATGTGAACTAGGTAACATAGCCCTTGACCGCAATCACGAATGTAATAGAAAACCAAAAAATTTATATGTCAAGTTCGTGACAGCAATGACGTTGGGTGTAATCTTTAAAGTCATTATCAAATGATCAAAGTGAAAAATGTGAAACTGAATCATTTTCTTTTAAGGTCGAAGTGATCATGATTACTTCAAGTGATAGAACTGAAAGTAATAATGAGTCAAAATAATAATCGTATCAGGACGGAGTGCCAGCAATGACGTTAGCTTGAAGTGCCATCATTCATTTTGATTGGTATTCATTGCCACGTGACGCGAAGGAAATTTAATTTAATTACATTTTTATTATTAAATAAAAATAAATAAAAATATTGTGTTTTTTAGGATTTCTACTGTGGAAGCTATCGTTCCGCGGCAAAATTTTATTTTTTGTTTAAATTAATTACAACATTTTCGTGAAGTTTTACTTCCATTATAATTATAAAAATTACGAGAAGTATGATATGATATATATATATATATATATATATATATATATATATATATATATATATATATATATATATATATATATATATATGTATACGAAAACAAAGAAAAACCGAACATATGCCCTTACTCTATATTTTAAACGTTTTCCAGATGCCTGAGGAATGGAATGGAAGTGTCATAATACCTATACATAAGAAAGGAAACAAGGAACAATTTCGAAATTATAGAAGTATATCTCTTATCAACAAAACATACAAAATCCTGGCAATTACTCTACCAAGTCAAACTGACGCCTTCTGAGGAAGATATTATCGGCGATTACCAATGCGGTTTTCATGCTGGAAGGTCAACAATAGACCAGATATTTACGATCAGACAAATATTGGAAAAAAACTGGGAATTTAACCGAGATGTCCACCATAACTAAAAACTCTACATAATCATTCTTCAATTTGAAAGTACCAAATTGGGATGATTAACTTTTTAACCACATCTCCTATTAATGTCGCGATTACACTGTTAGATTACACTTAAAATATTATAAATACAAGTCGTTTAAAATGTTTTAATACTTTTTTAAATAAGAATGTTACATGACATAATAAAAATTGTGAACTTTTGAATTTTACCCTGTATTTTTAAAACAAAAGAAAGTTTTTAAGTTCTGTTTTGCGGCATTTTTAGTTTTCCTAAAAAACAGCTCGTAAATGCTACATTAGTTTCTTACTAACTTTAATAGATAATGAGAAATCCTATAAAAGTATCGAATTTGGGATACCCTGTACAATATCTAATTAATTTTTATAATACACACGTTTTTTTTTTTGACGAGTATAAAAATCGAAATAGAAATCAGTAAAAAAAAGGTTGTTTCAACCTGTATAAGTACAAAACTTTCCAGACACGTCAAAAAAAACCCTTAGAAAGTTAAAATGAACTAAAAATAATAAGACCTCCTAGACAAGCACTAAAAATTTCACCAGACAATTTGTCTTCATTAATAACTAGCTTTTTCAAGACAATGATCGAATTTCCTTTCTGCATGCGGCCAAAGTAATTTGCTAGAAATAA
This sequence comes from Diaprepes abbreviatus, assembly GCA_034092305.1. NCBI lineage: Eukaryota > Metazoa > Arthropoda > Insecta > Coleoptera > Curculionidae > Diaprepes > Diaprepes abbreviatus. The sequence goes on from JASJET010000200.1 coordinate 10,636,221, forward strand.
ATTATCTTCCTGCGGGCTAAAATTAGGATAATAATTGCCGTTAAAATACACTTAGGGGAAATCTGATAAAATTATCAAATTTACATAAAAAATAAAAAGGCAAATTTCTTGGAATTATTTATATGTACGTTCTTTTATGACAAGCTGAACTTGTAACAAAATTATATACACCGCTGAAGAAAATTATCTCATTTTATTAAAAGTGTCTATATCTTGATTATTTTATAGAGGAAAGCCACACAAGCTTAATTTATTAATATAATTTAGTATAACAAAAAAATTAATATTTTTTTGTACAAATGTAGAAAAATAAAAATTTATTTTTTTAAAAAGTTAATGCTGGTAGCCGTTACTATGTGGTAGTTAATCATCTTCAGGAAATGTTTAAAAAGAAACCACTATGTTTTATACCACTAAATTTATTAAGAAAACAGTGACTGCAGTTTCAACTCACAGAGTCATTTTCAAACTGAATTACAAACGTAGACTAAGTATTCAGTACAGAAACATGAGAAAATTTAACAATAAATAAAAACTACCTGAGAAATTACATCATTACAAAGGGGAGGTACTAAATTTTGGGAACTAATTATTATTTGGCGACAACAAATAACGGGGAAAACTCAATTTCTGTCTGGTCATTAAGCAAATTTACATTTTTATTTTTACTATGTTTATATATTTCTAAAGATTCAAGAATATTTAACTTTTGGCCCTTTGTTGAATAATGTAATATGTCAGTGTTGCTTAAATTAGGAAAACTGGCTGTGTTCTAAGCAATGGTTGGCAAAGCTCGAGTCTGTTTTTTGTAGTCTATATGATCGGTGGTGTTCTGAAAAGCGAGTTTTAAAGCTTCTATTACACTCTGAACATTTTAACTTATAAACTTCTGATTTATCAAACTTATTAATTTTATCTTTAGCATTATAAAAGATAGTGGACAGATTGTGTTGAGATTTAAAGGCTACTTTTATGTTATTATTGGAAAGAGTATTAGCTATGTTTTCTGATAAGGTACTACAGTATAACAAAGATATATAAGATGAACTATCTTTATCATTTTTGTATTTTGGGATATATTGAATTAAAAGCTAGTTGTTTTTGTTTTTTAGTTATTAATTTCTTTATGGTTTGTTGGGAGAAATTGTTTGATATTGCAATCCTTTCAATGATATTTAGTTCCTCTTGAAGATCTTCTTCAGAGAGAGGCAAAGAGAATGCTCTATGTATCATTAAATTGTATGCAGCCATTTTGTGTTGTAAGGGATGAAAAGAGTCATTAGATATAGTATTACCTGTAAACGTTGGTTTTCTAAAAATTTAAAAATTACACTGATTATTGAGGTGAGATATGGTGAGATTAAGAAAATTTATATTATGGTTATTTTCAGTTTCAAGAGTAAATTGAATTTTTGGATGGCAATTATTAATGTATTGTAAGAATTTAACTAAAAACCATGTTCAATTTTGGTACAGATATGTGGATGATGTTCTAGTATGTTTTAAAGGCACTACTAGACGCTTCAAAAATTAATAATTAAAAAACAAAAACAACTAGCTTTTAATTCAATATATCCCAAAATAAAAAAGATAAAGATAGTTCATCTTATATATCTTTGTCATACTGTGGTACCCTATCAGAAAACAAAGCTAATACTCTTTCCAAACATAACATAAAAGTAGCCTTTAAATCTCAACACAATCTGTCCACTATCCTTTACAATGCTAAAGATAAAATTAATAAGTTTGATAAATCAGGAGTTTATAAGTTAAAATGTTCAGAGTGTGGTAGCTTGTATATTGGACAAAGTGGTAGAAGCTTTAAAACTCGCTTTTCAGAACACCACCGATCATATAGACTACAAAAAACAGACTCGAGCTTTGCAAACCATTGCTTAGAACACAGCCACAGTTTTCTCAATTTAAGCTACACTGACACATTACATACATTATTCAACAAAGGGCCAAAAGTTAAATATTCTTGAACCTTTAGAAATATATAAACATAGTAAAAATAAAAATGTAAATTTGCTTAATGACCAGACAGAACTTGAATTTTCCCCGTTATTTGTTGTCGCCAAATAATAATTAGTTCTCAAAATTTATTACCTCCCCTTTGTGATGATGTAATTTCTCAGGTAGTTTTTATTTATTGTTAAATTTTCTCATGTTTCTGTATTGAATACTTAGTCTACCTTTGTAATTCAGTTTGAAAATGACTCTGTGAGTTGAAACTGCAGTCACTGTTTTCTTAATAAATTTAGTTGTATAAAACATAGTAATTCCTTTTTATATTTTTTTTATATTCTTTCCAAGTATGTAAAAATTATCATATTGACATTTTTAGGTATTATATGGTAGTAAGTGTTTTGTTAATAAGTACTGCGCGCAATAATTTATTTTACCGTTTTTCTCGGAAATTTTTTATAAAATTGCACATTATGTAAATTAAAAATGAAATTATATAGACACATGTTAACCAACGAATTACGTCTCTTTGATTCTTTAAATTTATATCTTATGTGAGAAACCTTTATAACTTAGTAATAAAATGTAAACACATAAAACACATTAGATTCTGTTTTTTTATGACATAAAACGCCAAGAACATAAAGTTATTTTATAATATTTTATATATATATATATATATATATATATATATATATATATATATATGTTTATATCCACATTATGTCGTTGTAGTGCTGAAATCACATTCAGCAAACGTACAACTATATGCAGCTCCGTGTATAGAATGAAGTAAAATACGAACAGTAAATGCAAATTTCTCCTCATCTTATCTTTTCTGTGTTAGAGGTTGCACAGTTAGAATAAATTGGTATAAAACGCAAATTTATCCTATTCCACCACCATCGAGATGATGGCCTACCTTTACCACCATACCGAGAAGAAAGTCAAAACTTACCCTCCCCGCCACAGTGATACGGCAGAGATACATGTTTCGTCTCTAATAGACTCATCAGAGTACCGACATGCACCTGGCTGTGCAAAGGACAGATCGAAAGGAAGCATGCAAATACTGAACGCGGCTTCGCCGACCTTCCGCCAGATGGCATATATATGTTTATATACAACTATATGCAGCAACTGATGAGTCTAATAGAGACGAAAGATGTACCTCTGCCGTATCACTGTGACGGGGAGGCTAAGTTTTGACTTTCTTCTCGGCATGGTGGTACAGGGTGGCTATCATCTCGATGGTGCTGGAATAGGATAAATTGCGTTTTATAACAATTTATTCTAACTGTGCAACCTCTAACATAGAAAGGATATGATGGAAAGAAGGTTGCATTTACTGTTCGCGTTTAACTTCATTCATATACCGAGCTGTATATAGTTATACGTTTGCTGAATGGGATTTCAGCACTACATCGGCATAATGTGGATATATCCACTGCTATTGCATCTCACACGGGTGAATCCGTGAAAGCCGCTTAAACATGGGTAGAACACACACTAAAGTCTAGTATCATAATTTTGAGATTGATGTCTTAATGCTAGGATATACCGAACAGCAAGGAACTGCAGCACAATCAGACCCGTGTAGATGCCGGGTCACTCGAGTATACGCGGGAATGTGGAAGCGGACGTTCTAACAAAGATGGGGTTCACGATTGAACATATGGACGGCAATCAATTAAACCTGGTTAAATTACCGTTGGTAAAAGGGAATTGAAATTGTTGCTGGAAAGTAAATGTACTGAGTCGTGGAGAGAGACTCCTGGAATGAAGTGTACTAATATATAACTGTACCTAGCGTATGGCTGACTAAGGATCTTTTCTTCTTAGAAAGGAAGGATCTTAGAATCATGAAGGGACTGTTGATAAGACGTTAATATTTAGGGAGATTAATATTGTAGACGACCCGATGTGCAGATGATGTCTGAAGCAGGATGAAACGCTCTACCATGTCTTCAGAGAGTGACCAGTACTGAATGGAGTGAGGCAGAGACATTTTGGATACATAATTTTATCATTCGTAGCCGTTAGGCAAGCTCAATCAATTTGGCTGCTTGAATTCGCAAAGGCGATCAACCTCGAATGACCTGCAGCTATGTAGCGATGTAAAGGGCGCAACGAGGCTCGTACATTGATGATCAGATTTCACCATCTTTTATTCATTCATTCAATATCGAAGGAAAAGTTGGCAGACACAGGCACCAAATAACAAAACATATGTTTGATTGAAAACACCGTAATGAAATTTAAAAAAGTTGTAAGAACTATCTATGTACCTAATAAAATAAACATATTTTTTTTGATTTTAAATTATGGCATTTCTTACTTAAATTAAAAACTATTTAATAATTTTATAGTTTAAAAATAAATAGGAACGTGTCAATCAAAATATTTATTTTACCATTCGGCTAACATTAAATTAGTAAGCATGCATAACAACAAAAATATGTTAATATCTCATTGGGGACAGACGTGCCTTCCAGTGCTGTCCAAACCATTTTTTGAACTTGATTTATTTCTTATCCAGGTGCGGCAAATCCGCTTTATTTCATGGTTCTAGTTTTTGTCTATATATTTTTTTCTTCTTAATCGAAATATCGTTTTGGATATTCTAGGTCAATCATAATCTGAATTCTTTCCTAAAAGAATGATTTATGACGCGGAAATGAATAGAGACAGGAACTTCTGTCATTATCAGAAAAGGTTTATTTTCCTGTTATATTTATAAGAAAAATTGAAGTTAAATAATATAGCAGGAAATATTTGCTTGAAGTTTTTTAATATTATTTATTAACTAAATTACATAGGGAAAAATCACCCGAGCTACCGACTTAATTTATTTTGTTAAATGGGATGTTTTAGAAAGAGCTGGGGGTGAGATCAAATTAAATTTTTTAAGAGCTTTTAATACTGCATTATATGCAGTGTTAAACACATTGGACAATAAATCTTTTTATTTAGAAGACATCACAGATGATTTTTTCTCCATATCTCCATCTGACTTTCTGTAATAGTTTTAATTCCCTCTTACCGACGATAAGCTGAGGAACGAAACGATATTTTAGGACAATTAGTGAAAGATCGTATTACTTACGAGCATGACTTGATTGCTGCCTAAGCAAAATATCACAACGTTTGCTACATTAATTTTTTAAAACCACTACCATCTTCAATTAGAAAGACTTACCAAGCCGAAAACGTTGCTGAAGCTATGAAAGAAATTTTCAAGTATATACAAAAACATGAAGATTCGCAATTTACGTTGACTGAAAAAGTCCCTACAGAGTATGAACCCGATCATAAGACAATCATCACAAAGCTCCAACAAAAATATCTAACTGATATAATAATTACGATGAAGGTAGAATCGTTTACAATAATATCTTTTCGCGATGCACAGGCTAATTTATTATCCAAAGCTTGGTACGAGAATAAAAAAAGTACTCCACGAGAAGAACGGTTACGAGTAGTAGAAGCTGCTGCGGCGATTATTAGAGAAGATATTCGTTTATCTGTAGTTGAAACAAAATTTTATCCACCTCCTAGCAGAATGCTACATGATGTAAACGCTGAAATACCGGAAACATTATTACATTTCTTACAAGAAGTAATAATGAAAAAGAGAAAAGGAAAAACTGATCATTTAAAAACGAAATGCACCTCTATAAGCCACGCAATAATGGAGAACGAGGAAAGTGAGAATGTGGATGAGTCTGAAGTCGCTAGCCTACCGGAAGAAGAAAATGACGAAGAAGAAGATGAAGATTAATAATAATAAAATGTGTAAATAAAAAAATATTAAAAGCAAATATACTTGTTTTTTCTACTACAAATCCAATTATCCTTAATTAGAATAAGATTAAATTATACGATATATAAGATTAATAATAAGCTTTAAATATATTTATGATGATTTACTGTATTATGTCATTATATGTATGAAAACGGTAAGTAATATTAAATGACATCTTGATTTATAAGAAATGTTTATCAATATAAAATATTAAATAGTTAGTTAAGTAATATTTAATGAATAATTAAGTAAAAGAACCTTTTAATCGATTGAGATTCACGGTTAAACGTGCACTATGGTACGTATGACTGAGCACTCCATCTTCAGTGCTCTCTATCTCAAGAATGGTCCATGATACAAAAAAAGGTTTAAGACAAAATTTGTAAAGAATTTAGGTCTCTACAAGTTTTATAATAAACATAAATACGATTGGACGCAGAGAAAACGAGATATTCCCAAAAAACTGATTTTTCCGACATTTGATCTTGAATATTTAAGCGCCCTTAGACGTGATCAATTGTGACTTTTGGGACATTGTTTATAATACCAAAATAAAGGTTTATGCAAAAATTCAGCTTGCTTCGTTAGATTCCGAGGTGAAATCCTAAGATGATTGAACTATTAGTTTGTTTTACAAATTATTCTGTGGTATCATTTATAAGATACTTGACTTATGAAAGGTACTAAATACTGTACTTATTTAAAATTGCGAGTAAAACACAAGTATCACTCAATGTTTATTCTAGTAATCATCCAAATTTCCAATTCATAATCTTAATAATGAAGGCAGTATAAACATCAATTTCATTTCAGTTAGATGTATTTTTTCATTGCTTATTAATAACTCCAATCACCATCTATGGAAAAAAAGCAGAATAATAATTGAGCTACAAATATGTAATCGCACATTGCATAAGAAAAAACAAGATTTGAATCCCATTCCCTTTTGGATAGATTTGCAGCTTGCCAAAGCATTTCGAACACATCCATATGTACGTGTAAAGCATTATTTATGACTCATTCAAGTACATGTGCTTGTACTTCATGATTTTATTCAATAATCTTGATATTCCTCAGGTTTGTCTCTTCCTTATTCTCCTGCTACCATTTTTATTATTTTATTAAAATAAATCGCTACAGGTATACAATTCTCTATATTTGGTTGGTTTTGCGCTTTGAATACGAAATACATAATATATACATTCACTGAAGGTACAAAGAAGTGCATTTACAAATATTTTTTCTTTTTAAGTTTTTTAGATTAAAAATATAACTGAAGATATCAATCAACATAAATTGTTAATTCATCCTTTCTATTAAAACACTTCATATGAAGAAAAAAATTGTTTGTTATCATTTATTCTTAAAAAATTACATAGAATTAAAAACTATACCTCTCCAGAAAAATGTAAGTGAATACTGGATGTTTGAAGGTTGTAGACATTGTTGAAGATTGACTAAAATGTGGTTGTCGGATTTGCATTGTATTTATTTTTATTCATTTTTACGACGTTTTCATTAGGTTGTATCTCTAATCGTTATCAACTGAATGTTTTGCCTTAAGACTACGAGCTTATATAGGGACTGTGTCCATTGAAGCGCAAAGTTCCGCTTCATTGTACACACCTTAATGATCTGATGTTACAAAGTAGTGGTTGCCAAAGATTAGGTATCTCAACACTCGCTTTACTGAAGATTCCATTATTGTTTTTAATGTATGCTGCTTCTATAAATTTTCTTTTCTTTATATTGGGCTCCATACATATTGCCGCAGCCTCAGACCATTTTATATGGTGTTGTTTATCCCAGGAGTGTTCTGCAATACCTGGTCTCGACGTTTCCCCTTTTTGTGTATGAGCTTTATGTTTCTTAATTCCAACTGCTAGTGGTCGTTTGGTTACTCCAATATACATTTCACCACACTCACATGGACCTTTGTAAACACATTCTTTCTTATTGGTAGTTTTAGGTTTAGTTTTTGTTAAATTAGCTCTAAGTGTATTTCCTGATTTAAAGGCTGTTTTTATATTATAACTACTGGCAATTCGTGTTATTTTCTCCGACCTTTCTTTAATGTACGGAATTGTGAAGAAGAAATGTGTTTGTTGCTGTCCAGTGTTCATTGTTCTAAAATTATTTATGACATCCTCAATTAGTTTTAAAAGATAACCATTCTGTTGTAAATAAGATTTAACATTTGCTACCTCTTTTTCCAATGATTCGGCATTATTGCTTATTCCTCGTTTTGTTACAACAGAACGATTAGAACTATGATTAAGATATTGTCCAGAATGTGTTGGCTTTCTATATACTGAAGTTTTAATAGTTTCGTTTGAACGGTTCACCATGACATCTAGGAATGGCAATTGATCATTTACCTCTTTTCCCATGGTAAACTTAATTGTAGGTCGAATGGTATTTAGATGTTTCAGGAAATCATTAAGTTCTTGATCATTACCCTTCCATACGGTGAAAGTATCATCGACATATCTCAACCAGACTTTCGGTTTTACTGTTGCCGTTTGTGTGGCATGAGATTCGAACCATTCCATATATATATTGGCGACGACTGTAGAGAGTGAAGAACCCATCGGAAGCCCGTTATCCTGAGCGTAGAACTTGTCCTTTACTTGAAAGTAAGCACTACGCAGGTCCATCAACCCTTCCAGTGGTAACGTGGCTCGATCTTTTCAAATGATACTACTTTATCAGATCGAACCACGTTATCACTGGACGTGTGAGAGACCTAATCTTTGGCAACCACTTTGTAACATCAAATCATTGAGGTGTGTACAGTGAAGCGAAACTTTGCGCTTCAATGGACACAGTCCCTATATAAGCTCGTGGTCTTAAGACAAAACATTCAGTTTATACTTGATAACGATTACAGATACAACCTAATCGAAACGTCGTAAAAATAAATAAAAATTAAGACAATGCAAGTCCGACAACCACATTTTAGTGAACACAGGATGTCCGGTAAGTACTTCTTATTTTCTTGGGAGCATATAGATGGGGTCAAAATAACCTTACTTTGTCATTGAAAAAAATTCCTAAAATGCTCTAAATGGGTACCCAGCGATTTATCTTATCGGCTTTAAGTTTTAAACCGACTTGTATAATTTAATTAAATTTTAATATTTTATAGGAGCCATAAAGACTCACTAAACCATACTACAGTAGATGTTTGAGATCATCAGAGAAGTCAGAAATAGACTTGCAGCCACACTCGTTAGACCTAATTTTTGACAGGTATCATTTTACGGAGCTAATTTTTTAAATACTCTGGTCATTCTTCTTCAAAAAAGGTTCTCAGATACTTTTCAAGTATCTTGGCAGAGGTCTTTTGATTACACAGGTCTACAAAAAATGGAATCGTGATTGTTTTCGGCAATGGGGGTCATTTTCGTAATTTGCGACATAGAATCCACATCCGAGATTAAAATTGGCCCACATCGTCACGATTTTGAGATATTTGAGGTTATATACTCGAAAAATGGCTATTTTGAGAAACGCATAATTTTTTTGTTTTTTTTTTTCCAATTGCATCATTAAGACTACTTTCATCCTGTAAAACCATTTTGAAAATATTTTTTTTGACATAATATTCATAATCAGCAACTCCAAATATCTCCAAGTAGGATTTTTTAGATACCATAACCATTTCTTAGAAACTTTAATGCGCCATTTTGAATTCACCCTCTTGGAAATGAAAATGTCAATTTTTTTATTTCGTATTCATACTTAGCGAATTCAGTGACTTTTAAGTATATATTTTCGAGAGAAATGTATACATTAGAAAAATATATACCTCAAAGGGTTGATGTGAATACCAATGATGTTGTTCATAACTTAAAATGGCCGAAACTTTGTTAAAAAATCATAGGTGACCGCTTAATAGCTGTATTGATGGGCAAGAGTAGTATTGAAGGATGCAACAAGAAAAAAAAAGACCCAAAAAAATTTTTGCATCCTGTACATCACTTTAAATGTAGCTGAAAAAACTTTTTTTCGAAAACCTAACCTCAAATTCAAAATTCTAAAATGATGGGCCAATTTAACTTGGATTCAGATTCTACGCATCAAATTACTTCGAAAATAACCCCAGTTATCCAACAATAGAGCCGTGTAGACTTGTGTTATCAATTTTTGTTCTGTATTCAGAACCAATATTGAAATAATAGTAATTGCAAAAATTAGCCATTGAAGTGTCATTATCAAATTTTCGATTTTTACTGTCAACTATTATTAATTTAGAATTTACTTTTTATTTAGTTGTATTTATGGTACGTTCTGTAATTTTTTATATCTTTTTTTAATATTGTTATTGTTATTTTCAATTCGCTTTCTGTAATAATCAAATTATTGTTTTTTTAGTAAGTTTATTTAAATGATTTCTATTTTTTATACTCCTTTTCAAATTCTATATTGTGATTCAGTTATACTGTTTTTTATTTGTCCCTGTGTTTAATTGAAATAATCAAACCGGTTTTTATTAATTTTTTTTGTACTTCAGTTTAGTGGCGTATTTGTTTGTTATACAATCTTGTAAAATTTTCGTAAAAGTATTCACAAAAATGTTTGTTGTGAAATTTTGGCATCGTACGAATCGAATAGTGTCATTGTCTTCTTCACCTTTTTATAATTTAAAAATTTATAATATGACTTTTCTGTGTCTTTCATGAGTATTTTATTACTTATATTTATTATAATTAAAAGGTAATCTGCTAAGTCAGTACCTAGTCTGAACGAGTTTAAATTAAAATTTTTCAGTTTCAATTTTTTTCTTACAAAAATATGATCGAGACATGAGGCATTTCACGTAGGAAAGGTGATACAGACTAAAGTTTGACTGATTGTTTCTAATATTAATATTAACATCTCCTGTAAGAATTTCGATATCATCTAATACACTGTTTTTAAAATATACATTATGATCATTATTAAACACATTTTCACCTCTTGTGCTTTATAACTTTATGTGGGTAACTTATGCCCTTAGATGTGATTTAATAAACAATATAACTCTATCATTCCTGTTAAAAATTACGCCATTACAGTGAATCGTATAACCTGGAATACTATATTTTTTTTGAAACGTTAACTCAAAATAAAGATGTCACAATACAAAATTTTTATTTATGCTTCTAATTTTTATTACAACAATCTTTTCACCTAGTATATTTTCGTCTACATACTTCATAAATCTTTATCCTGCAAGTGTAGTTAGTTCGTGTTAAGTTATCCGAAGGTTGGAATTTTACACTGTTAATAACAGAATGAGATATTCGATACGCTGGCAGACCTTTTAGTCCAATCGACAACCGGTTTTGCCTTCGAATTCCGTGTAGTAAAACCGATTGAATAGAAATTTGAACAGGAGGTAAGGAATGGCTTAAGAAACAAAAGTTATGTAGTACCAATGTGTGCTTTTAACCTGAGGGTGGATGCCGATCTTTCTCGGAGGTGGAAATTGGTATCCTCAAAATAACTACACGAATCGATACAGGTATGAATTATAAACAATCTAGTTTTTCGATAAAACAATATTTTTCGAGCCATTCGCGATTGAAAATGTCGATGTTTTCCAGCATTTTTTTGCCAATAACTGGAAAACCTTACGTTTTATAAAAAAATCATAGATAGCAAAAATAATACTTTTAAAATAATGAATCGATCGATTTTTGATTTTTTTTTCTGTAGAAGCAATATTATCGGCGTTATAGCTCCTTGAAGGTGACTGTTACATCGCTGAGAACTGAATTAGAAAAATTTAACTTTAAATAACGGAAAAACGAAGAATTTTTGGAGACAAAGTTACAAAATCATTTTTAAAGTAACTAAAAAGACCTTTAAAATGAGTTTTCGAAAAGGTCTGTAGCATTGTAGCATGAATATTAACGGAATTATGATAAAATCAAAATGGTTGTCTTTTTTTTGAAAAAGAAATCAGCAATTATAGCAATAGCTTCACAACCAGAATTAAAATTGAACGCTATCTAAATGCAGTTGACTTTATTTAGGTTCTAAAAATATGTCCACGGCGTCTGACTGGTTTAAAATATTTAGCTTTGAAAAAAGTTTGATTAAGTTGTGAAATTATTTTTGAAATTTTTGAAAAAATTTCCTTTTTTTGACAGTAACAGAAAACTTTGAAAGGATATGTAAAAAATGCAGGAATCGAAGAATGAAAGTTTTTTACAAAAAACATTGATTTTTTCTTTCGTTTTTGTTGGATGAAAATTAACTGAGATATGACTGCTTGAAGTTCGTATTCGAGCCCTTTGAAATGATTAATCTCAAAAATAAAGAGTTGAAGAAAATTCAACTTCTCAGTCCTCAAAACTCTTGAAATTCCTTACAAACTGAGTTTTGCAGTCATTTTCCCCCTTACTCATTCCATATTTTTAGTTTCAAATTTTTAGTAGACAATTAGCATTAATCCAAAAAAAATTATTCACAGTGGAAGAATTTAAATTTATTATGAACGCACTATTAAAAATTTATAAGGTTTTAATAAGTTATTTTTTGTAAATTTCGTAATTTCGTACGGTATGGTTTTGCAATAAATCCAAAATAATATTATTGGAATTGGAATTTCTTATAAATGCACTATAAAACAATTTAAAGATTTGGGGTGGTTTTTATGAGATATAATATTGTACTAAATCATAACGTGAAAAAATATTTATTTTACCTATTTAAACAGTCAATCTTACTGACGTTATAATCTAGGTTTTTCTAACTTTTTCTCATGAGAGGTAGTTTTCACCCCTTTAAAACAAAGAGCACACATCACGAATATATAATTTTTGAAAAAAAATGGTAAGATAAGCTTGGTTACCAAGTTTCATCAAAATCGGTGTTTTCTCAAATAATTTGGGGCTTGAAAACTAATATTTTTGTAAATTTCGTTATAAGAGATGGTTCTTAAAGGTAGTAATGTAGCAATAAATCATATCTGATTTATTTTACATATATAAACATGGATTTAATCTCAGTATCGCTATAATTTGTTTTTATTACTTTTTTTTCATAAGAGGTAATATTCACCCCCGTAAATAAAAAACGCTCATCAGGAGCAAATAACTCTTGAAGAAGGAGATAAAATGAGCTTAATTCCCAAGTTTTATTAAAATCCGTAGTACTGCAAAGAATTCGGAGGTAAAACCCTATTTTTACCGTTGCCGACTGGACTATTTCCCCATTAACTCTTTATAAATTAATCTCTCACAATCTATCTTCAGTTCCATATAATTAGATATTATTTTGAAAAGTAGTGTGGTTTATGTAGACTTTTGAGTGACCGTCTATAGTTAATAATTATAGTAAAATTAGCTCATTTTTATCATAAAGGCATCTAACATAAATTAGATTCTATTTCATAGAAAAAAAATATTTTTTTATCTAAATTCAATTTATTACATGCACTAGATTAAAAACTATTTTTTTTTAAGTCAAAACTCATGGCAGGTTTATGCATTATCAAAGTATTTTTGGTAACTAATACTTTTGTACTTACATTTTTCGGATTTAATAAATATGATTTTAAATTGTCTTACTAAAACGTGAACTAGTAAGTATTTTTAATTTCTACCAAAAGAACTATAATACGTATTCTAGTATACACGCAAAGAGCTAAAAAATTCTAATACGAGTTTTAGAGTTAAATAAAGTAACATAAATATTTAAAGAAGAGTTCTTTCGCATGTTCCCAGGACACATTTTTTTCGATTTTCTTCTAAAGTTTATTGTCAAGACAGGAACAAAACACATTTTTGTTGCTTTTGAATAAGTAAATAACGATATTGTGTTTCACTTCTGAAAACACAAAAATTTGATACAAAGAGTATAAATTAATTAATAAATCAGCTGACTCAGAGCTATGGTGGCAATTTCGGGAACTTTTTGATCAAAGTGTTTTTATATTATTTATATTAAAATTTAAATAATTATTATTTTTGTAAAAAGAAAATTATCACATAAACATTATAAAAGTTCATAAATTTTTCACTAAATCCAGATTTTCAACTTGTTTTCAGTTTTAAAATTGGATCTTCATAAAACTTTTACAACACTATCAATGAACTTATTTCCAAGTTAAACATCCGTTACTAAAAACAGAATATTATCCTATCTTGCAACAACTTAAAACTTTGATAAAACTTTTCCGAAAGTGCGATTTAAAATTGTAAATTTACTGCCAAAGTCAACATTTTTAACTCTAAAGAAAGAATTTTACTCTTCTAGTTTTTAGATGGGTGTTTTTTTACAGCTTATATGTTAGCAAGGACCTTCCAAATCTTCCACTTAAAAAAATAGTAGAATTATGTTTATCTGATAGGAGGGAAAATCGATTCTCTTTCCCGACTTCCGTAAACAAAAACATGATTTATATTTTAATGTATTACATTATCTATGATGTGCATTTTGTGAACGTTTTAACTAGGGGAGAGTCTGGTATATTGTACTGCCTGATACATTGTACCGCCTGAAAATTTTACATTTAGTGTAACTTTTTCTCTTTCCTGGCAACACGAAACTGAGCGCTGACAGCGCCCTCTACTACTTCTCATTTTGTAATGGCGTCCGGCAAGTGCATTCATTTTTAAAGAAAAAAAAAGTTTTTGTAAGTGTTTCATATAAATTTTGACGTGTCTAGCTAAGGATATTGCTATATTTTTTATTGATTAGGTCTATAATCACCGCTTAAACCATAAAGTTGCGAACGTATTATGTTTAGAGGTTATTTTGTGACAAATATTTATTTTTCAAATCTCTTTCGGTTCTGTAAATTGTACCACCAACAGTTGTTTTATTTGTACTGGTACAATTTACCTAACTTGGTGCAATATTTATTATTTTATATTTTTCCAGATGAATGATGACCAAATAAAGTATTATAAATGGAAGGAGAAGGATTTGGAAAGGGCATTGTTGGCTCTGGAAAAGAAGGAGATGAGCTTGAACCGGATATCTGCAACTTATTCTATTTCAAAAGCAACTATTTTACGTCATGCCAGAAAGCGAAATAAGTTTGCCAATGATTTAAGTATCCATAAAGGGAAACCCACTACTTTTGATATATTCTTCTTCTTCTACCTTGTATAATAGGTCCCTGACCTGTTCCTTCTTCGATTTTCCTCATTCTGGACTTAAATTATCGCTCCACCTTTTCCGTAGTCGACCTCTACTGCGTGTACCACTAGGCGATTTATCTCGTGCGATCCTTACCAGTCTATCCTCTGTCATTCGGCTTATGTGTTTGTTCCATTGTGTCTTACGTTGTAGGACCCACTCATTAATGCAGTCTGTGATGCATGATTGCCTGATGTTATCGCTTCTTTCTCTGTCTAGTAGCGTTTTTCCTGTTATTCGTCGAAGTATTCTCATTTCTGTAGTCTCCAATAGTTGTTTCGTTTTTGTCATCTCTGGCCGTGTTTCTGAGGTGTATGTCATAATAGGTCTAATTGTGGTTTTGTAGATCCGAACTTTTGTTTCTTGTTGTAAGTGTTTGTTTCGCCAGATCACGTCGTTGAGGCAACCCGCCACTTTGTTTGCTTTGGCCACCGGCCCTCTTACTTCATCTTCGATGTTGCCATAACTAGTTATGTCGATTCCTAGATATTTGAAACTCATTTCTTGTTGTATTATTTGACCGTCTAGTTCTAGTTTGCATCGGAGGGGTTCTTTTGAGGTTGTCATACATTTAGTTTTTTCGGCTGAGATAATCATATTATATTTTCTTCTCGTAAGATTAAAGGTATTTAACAATCTCTGGAGGTCGTCTTCATTTTCGGCACATATCACAGCGTCATCAGCGTAACAGAGAATTTTTATTTCTGTATCACCCATTTTATATCCTCTACCAAGTCGCAATACTGCCAATACTTTTGATATGGAATTGGAAAATATGCTAGTCAAACACATTCTTGACTTAGAAAAGAATTTGTTTGAACTGACAATCAGTGACGTTCGAAAATTCGCATTTGATATAGCAGAAAAACATCATATCTCTCACAAATTTAATAAAAGTAGAAAAATGGCTGGCAAAGCTGGGTTTTACGCTTCTAAAGGCCGACATCCAGAACTGAGCGTAAGGCAGCCTGAGAGCACATCCATAAATAGAATAAAAGGCTTTAATAGATACAACGTTTATGGTTTCTATGATCTATTAGAAAAGATAATTGATGAAAATGGCCTAACAGCTGTAAGTATATTTAATGTAGATGAAAGAGGATTTTCCACAGTCCAAAAGAAACCGCAAAAAATAGTTGGCTTGAAACGCAAAAAGCAGGATGGCGCAATCACAAGTGGAGAAAGGGGGGTTAATACAACTGCAGTTTGCTGTGCTAGTGCCGCGGTACAATTTGTGCCACCAATGCTGATTTTCAAAAGGATTAGACAAAACCCAGAGTTGGGCAATAATACACCTGAGGTTAGTATTGTTACCATTTCAGAATCTGGCTAAATAAATTTTGCCCTATTTGTCGAATGACTTAAGCATTTTATTAGTGTAGTCAAACCATCTCCTACAAACAAAGTTTTGCTTCTGCTCGATGGTCATACAACACACTCAAAAAATCTAGAAGCGTTAACCTTGGCCAAAGATAATGGAATTATAATGCTCCAACTGCCTGGGCACACTAGTCACCGGCTTCAACCATTGGACGTTTCTTTTTTCAAGCCAATGAGTACATATTACATACAAGCCGTGGAAAAATGGCTAAGAACAAATCCTGGTCGCCAAGTGAGTCAATATCAAATAGCTAGTTTATTTGCGGAAGCTTACGAACGAGCGGCACTGATTGGTATAATTTATAACGGATTTAAGACATCTGGTGTGTGCCCAGTGAACAGAAATGTCTTCCCAGAACGCCGCTAGTTCCAAAACTCTAAGCAATGAAATTAAATCGATTTTGCAGGATTCTACGACTTTGATAGCAAATAATGATTAGGAAAAAAAGCAGTATAACTCAGACAGAAAAAAGTGTTGAAAGAACAGAAGACAACATTATCAAAAGATAGGAAAACTCCCCAGCATCATTATCCCTAAACAAACAACCATCGACTTCAGGATTGAACACTAAAAATATTAGGAAATCGTTAAACTTTTTGTGCCCTATACCCAAAAGTAAACAACATAAAAAAATACTATTCAGAAAGCAGTTGAAATTACATCAAGCCCTTATAAAAATAAATTGGAAGAATCAGCTGCAGCTAAACGAGTAAAAAACCACAGGGAAATTAAAGAAGATACTCGGAACTACTACTAATATTACATTAATAAATAAAGAAAAAGCACAAAATATTAAAAACGAATAACAAAAGAAAAAGATTATTAAAACTCAGAAGAGAAACAGATCTTCTTCGACAAGCAGTGAAGATGTTGTTTTAGAAAAAGTTAGGAAGGCATAAGTGAATGTAGGAAAAATTAAAGAAACGTACTTAAAAAGAAAAAGATAAGGAAAACTCAGAAAAGACAAAGATCTTCATCGACGAGCAGAGATGACTGTGGGGATGTAGTTCTAGAGCTGACAGGCGACAATGATAATAACGATGACGAGGAAGATGTTTGTGCAATATGTGATATGCACTACTTTGACAAAACTGGGCCAAACGTTGACTGGATACAGTGCGTTCGTTGTCATAGATGGGTTCACGAAACCTGTACATCGAATCCCGATATTTGCGATAATTGTTTAAACAAAACAGGGTAAAAGAAAATAAAGAATTTGATCTCAGTACATAAGTAGATAAATAATTGATGACTGACTAAATAATATTCTTAAGTAAAAGTGATTCATTCCATTTTCATATATCATTTAATTTTAGAAGAAAAGTATTTAAGCTTGATAAATGTTAAATTTTTTTTTAGACTTTAAAACGTTTGTTTTTTTTTTTGCATATTATGACTGATTCTATTGAAGAAATATTTAATTTTTGTTAGCACTTTTTCATTAATAATAAAAATATAATCAATACATTTTGTGTATCATTAAAACCATTTTATTTAACTTTATTATAATGTTTAGAAGTCTCTAAAGTCTTAGTGGTACAATTTACCTAACTCGTGATACAATTAAATTGTTCCAAAGGAAAGCCTTTAGGAAAACGCATATTTTGTGAAATCTGTTAAGAGTATGGTATTGATGTTGCGGTACATGTTAAATGAGATTCTAAACTATGTTACTCATGATAAAGAGCTAGTTTTAATTAATATAAAAAAAGATATTTTGCAAAAACTGAAAAATGGTACAATATATCCGACTCTCCCCTGCTAGAAAAAACTTACCTTTAATATTAACTTTGTCGATTTCGTTAATTTTTGAAATTTTTTTTCTGCGTTTAAATATTTTTATAAAACTTTAATATTAATTGAAAAAAATGTGTTTCTGGTAAACCGTTTATTAGTTATCTCGAACCATCTCCCAGGAAATTTCAAAAGTGTGTCTCGTTTGTGCTGCTTTGCTTTTGAAACTCAAATTTGAACGAAATTAGTATACTCTGAAATGTATTGAAAGATGTATTCTGATTCCTAAACACACTAAAATATTGATTAAAAAATCATTAGAGTTTTTTATTCCAAACTTTAAATTTTCTCATGCGAGGGTAGCCATAAATATATCAAGAATGGGGCAACGCTGGTCTTGTTTAGTGCCATCTGATATACCTATTGTAAAGCCTGACGGATGCTATTTGTGTTGTGTGCAGTAACTTCCACATTTCGTCTCTCCTAAAAGATTAAATTAACTTGTAAACATTTTTGTGCCATTATTTTTCATATACTTTCAACGTATTTTAACTTAACAAGCATTCATCGCTGAACAAGATTCGATAGTTGTTTGAAATACGAAAAATAACGAATTTTTCGACGAACATGATTTTTTTTGTGGTCGCAAATAGTATTTCAAAAAAAATAAATAAAAATAAGTCGTATTTTCTGATTTCCACATTTAAGTTTTGTGACTTTTAATAATATATCCAAACACAACACATTACTTAATTTTTTTTAAAACAAAATTAACATCAAAAAACAGCGGAAAAATGTGAATTTTCAAGAAAAATATAAGAAAATTGTCAGCTTGTCGATAATCTATTTGTCGATCATTTTGAATGAAATATTTGTTACGATCTGTGATGTAGCGACATTGACATGATTTTTAAATCTCATTTGAATAGAAAACGTAGTCGTTAGATTGCAAATTCACTGTATTTATTCTAATATTGTAGTATGAAATGTGACAAATAATGTTCAGAAAAGTGCCAACATTATATTTCTTAATTTTTGTTAAAGTTTTAAATAACTACATTTTGCCCAACAGTCCAGACTACTTTCTATTAATATATTATAGCTTCGTCATTATTTCATTATGTTTTTTTTTTATAATACAATTAAAAAACTATGTTTTTCTAACCTGTTTTAAACCGAAGCGCCTTCAAATCTTCTTTGTCCAAGCATTTATATCAAAGACCTTAACGTGACTTTTTGCCATTTTCGCAAAACTAAATGTCCAGGAGCCTTTTCTGTACCTAACCTCAAATAACGCTTTTTTGACATTTTGTTATTTACAAGCATATTGTTGATTATTGTTAGGGACAATTAATTCTATTCTGCATTTTACCTTTTTGTTGTGTGTTCTTCAAAATTCATAATAAATCGTAGTAATACACAGCGGACATTTGACGTATGACACAATCGTTCTAAAGTTAGAAACAAAATTAACAGCTATTTTGAAGAGTGTAATCAATTTTATTACATTTTAAAAACAGACTAAAGTTAGAATTCAAAATTATAAAAGATGATCACAAAACAGTATGAAAGAAATTTCCCCGATCGAAAAGAACTCGACAGTTACACAATCATTTTACATACAGGTTGCATATTTTCACAAATATAAAAATATTATATCTCACACTTAGAACCTTAAATATTCCCGTGCGAAGCCGAGAAGGGTCGCTAGTAATCTCCTGGGTAAACTTTTTGTCAACCTAAAATTAACCCTTAAAAGCTATTGAAAGGTAATCAGCGATGAAGAGCAAGTAAACTAAACTTGAAACTTTCTAATACCTTGGGTTAACAGCAGACCGCGATTTCAAGGGTTTAGATCTTGGCTGATGAATCCACATCTTCCTGTGTATATATTTTCCAGATAAGGAAGCCAGGGTCATAATTTTTCCAATAAATATTTTAAATAATCAAAGTGGAAGTGGGAGGTCATTGTTTAATTTTATTTTGTCTTGTAAAGGGTGTTTTTTATAGAGATATAGAACTTTTAAATGGAATAAAACAAAGATGAATTTTTTAAATTGACATGAAATTTACTTTATTTGAAAGATAACCTTCTGGCATTATAATTTAAATATGACTTCTGGCATATGACCGCCACGGCTGGCTCGGACGTAGTCTAATCTGGAGGTCCAATTTTCGATAACTTTTTCCCACATTTGTGGCCGTATATCGGCAATAATGCGGCGAATGTTGTCCTCCAAGTGATCAATCGTTTCGGGCTTATCGGCGTAGATTAGCGACTTCACATATCCCCACAGAAAATAGTCTAGCGGCGTTAAGTCGCACGATCTTGGAGGCTAATTCACGGATCCGAAACTTGAAACTATGCGGTTACCAAACGTTTCCTTCAATAAATCAATTGTGGCTCGAGCTGTGTGACATGTTGCGCCGTCTTCTTGAAAACACAGCTCCTGCACATCATGGTTGTTCAATTGATGAACGAAAAAGTCAGTAATCATGGCTCTATAGCGGTCACCATTGACTGTAACGTTCTGACCCGCATCGTTTTTAAAGAAGTACGGACCAATGATTCCACCAGCCCATAAAGCACACCAAACAGTCAGTTTTTCTGGATGTAACGGTGTCTTAACATACACTTGAGGATTATCATCACTCCAAATACAGCAGTTTTGTTTATTGACGTATCCATTCAAACAAAAGTGAGCTTCATCGCTAAACAAAATTCGCTTATGAAAATCGGGATCAACGGAAATCTTGTTTTGGGCCCATTCACCGAATCTACGCATTGCTAGGTGATCGTGTGGCTTCAATTCTTGCACGAGTTGGATTTTGTAAGCACGCAAACCAAGATCTTTCCGCAAAATCTTCCATAAAGTGAATGGACACATATCCAATTCCTGTGCACGATGGCGGGTAGACTGATTCGGGTCTTCCTCTACGCTACGCTCTACAGCAGCAATGACTTCTTCTGTACGCACTGTACGACTTCTCTGTGGATGCGTATTATCATGTAGAGTAAACGTGGTGCGAAAACGTTCCATAGTTAATCGAATTAATTGCTCTGATGGACGATTACGTTGACCGTAAAATGGACGTAGTGCGCGATACGTATTTCGAACAGAACCATAATTTTCAAAATAAATTTGCACAATTTGGAAGCGTTGTTCAGGCATCTATTCATGTTGAAATGCCAAACCAAACTAAACATAAATCACTTGACAGCTGACAAAATGGCCGCCCGTTAAAAAAGTGTTGCCAACTTAAAATTTTATGCCTCTATAAAAAACACCCTTTCCTTTTTGAGTTTCTTGTTTCAGTTTTGATAATAATAATAATATGACAAATTTGAATGATTGGTTTGAATAATAAAGGTTAGGTTTCTACCTACAGGAAAAAAATGATTGTTTATAATAACTATAAATTCTGAATAAATTGAAAATTACCTTTAAAATAAATTATCCTTTTGTAGTAAGATTTTTGTTCACAAGCAATACATTATATTCTTACTCTTGAGATATGTTGACAAATTGTAATGGTTTTTTTTTTCAATTAGTTGACAAAGTAGGAACACTGGATGTTGAATATTCTGTATCAATAATTGTTAGACGGTACGTACGAATTATCTACACGAAAAAATGCTGGCTTTTAATAACTATTAAATCTGAATATAGTGAAAATGATCTTTAAAATAAATTATTCTTTCCTTGCAAGATTTTTGTTCTCAAATACTATATTATATTTTTACTCTTGGGATTGTAAAATTGTAATAGGTAGTTTTTTTTCGATTGATTGATAAAGTAGAAATTTTGGATGTTGAATATTCTGTATCAGTAATGGTTAGATGGTATATATAAATTACCTACATGAAAAACATGTTGGTTTTTAATAACGACTAAGTCTGAATATAGTGGAAATGATCTTTAAAACAAATTATTCTTTCGTTGTAAGATATTTCTGCACAAGTATTATATTATATTCCTACTCTTGAGATATATTGCCAAGTTGTAATTTGTGTTAATATTTATTTTCTGATTAACTGACATAGTAGGTATTCTGGATGTTTATTATTCTGTATCAGTAATGGTTAGATGGTAAAATGTTGGTTTTTAATAACCATTAAGTCTGAATATAGTTAAAATGATCTTTAAAACAAGTTATTCTTTCATTGTAAGATATTTGTTCACAAGTATTATATTATATTTCTACTCTATAGATATATTGCCAAGTTGTAATTTGTAAAAATATTTTTTTTTTTGATTAACTGACATAGTAGGAATTCTGGATGTTTAATATTCTGTATCAATAATTGTTAGCCGGTACATACAAATTACTGCAGCTACGATACCAAACTTCATATATTCTATTGAAGTTGTACAAAGTAATACAATAGCTTTTCAGTTATAGAAAATTGAAAGTTGTAACAATTGAAAGGCTCTTTTGTACGAATTACTTTTAGAGAAGAACCAATTTAACAATGTCTAAAAGAGCTTTTATGTTCTGTAATATAGCCTTTCGAAACAATAGAATATAACGTTTTATTAAAGGTGTGGAACTTATCACAATTCTACTATATGTATATGTATATAGATACATATCTGTAGGTACGAAAAAGCTATAAATTTTGTATTTGTTTGAAACGACAATATTTTTTGACATAAAAAGATATGTGAAAAATGTTTTGTTTATTTTATTTCTTTATTCATAGTACTAGATCTATGATGTCGACCATGAGATCACGAAAGATAGTCTTAAAAGAGAAAAAAAGCTATATATGTAAGTGTCGGATTAACCAGTTTCATTTTAAACACTTAAATTTTGTATTTTTCAAAATTAAATGTTTACAAGGTTCCAAATTATTTTGAGATGAAAAAACTCATGTTGTATACGAAATCCTATGCATAACGCAATGGAGTATACATAGAACAAACATGACAGCATCTCCAAAACAGACTGTGATCGCATAAGTATGATAAAAAAAAACTGCTTTAACTAAACATGAGGCCCATCATAAATTTAATTGAGAAAAAACAAAAATCTTAAAAATTGACGTAAGATTTTATATGGAAACTTTGTTTAAATTTTGTTTTTTTTTTGCCATTGTACCTTTCTTGAAAAAGACACTAACTAGTGTCGAAACGTCGAATATTGGATTTGGTCAATAAAGTATTTTTTTAAAGATAACCTTATTCCTAAAAAAATAGAAACAGACAATATAAAAAAAGTTTCAGAAAATAAATTTACGACATATATATATATATATATATATATATATATATATATATATAAAGAGTGTGGATGCTTTTAAAAAAGCCAATAATGAAGTGCTATACATTGTCGTTTGTCCCATTAAAACAATCACTAATAAGATACAAAAGTGCGTGAAGTGGAAAAATTAGTATAAAGTTTAGACAAAAATGCCGTGAATAGTGATAAACAAATACTAATGTATGAAATATAAGAATGTTTTAGTTTTAAGAGTTATTGGGGAAATTATGTATAAATTAAAACCATATTAAATAAAAAACTATAGAATGTAATATAGATTTTATTAGTTTATAAGGTAAATTTAAGTTTATATATTGAGAAAATTTTGTTCAATAAAAGGATAATAATATTAAAGCAACAATAAACATTTTAGAGTTTTTATAAAAAAAATTTGATTAAAATTGTCCTAAATTTTAAAATGCAAAGTGTTAATTTTTATGGCTTTTATATATATCAAAATGTCGAGAAAACTCTAGTTTATTTACTGCAAGGTCAATTATGCTCAATAGTCAGATTTATTTTATTATATTATTAAAAACATTAAAATTCCAGTCAAAATTAGTAAAATAAAAAAGCCATCATAAAATTCAATTTTTCAAGGTGTTAAGATTTATCAAGTTGCCAGGTGTCAAAAAATCTGACCAATGATAATGCAGAAATTTCGTAAGTTTTGGCCGATTATAAAAAACCAAGGCGTAGGAATTTTGAGAGAGTTGAATTTATCAGTTTGTTGGAAGCACTGCGTTTCTCGAGCTCCCGAAAATTTACATAACCTCAAATTTTCAATTGCATAAAAAAACAGAAGTTTTCCTAAGTCACAAGAAAACAAAAGTTAAATGTTTTGGTTTTAAAAGAGGTTATGTGCTTTTGTTGTTGTCAAGTAAAAAAAACTAGTAATTCATTTAAAGTAATTAGTAAAAGTTAATAAGTTTTGTCCTGCAAAATTATTGTACTTTCAGACAACGACAAATACGATAATATTGTGTTAAGAAGAATATAGAAAAATTAATTTGAATTGAACTAAGAAGAACATAGCTGAACGAGACTTTGTAAAGTATTTTGTCAATTCCTTACTTTGTAGGAAAAGACAAATAAAATATTTTTGGAAATTTTGAGAATTTTTAAAGAAGAAAATAAATAAAAATTACTGGAATTGTGTTTATAAATATATTGGGACTAAATAAAAGAAAACATAACAAGGTATTTATATTAGATAAGGAAGTAGAAAGCTTTAATTTCTCGTAGATATTGAAGATTAGCATCCAATATTAACCTAACTTTTCTTAAAATTAAAATATTAAAATTAATAAATTATAGTTTGATATACTAACCTGTTGAAATATAATAATATTTATCATCATAAATATTAAGCGTGAAACTATATTAACTACTTGTATCACAACACAGCACACGATAATTTGTTTAAAATAATATTATTTCTAACAAATAAACGACGCTTTCCATATAAAACTGCACTATAGCCATCTAGTGAACAATTACGAAATTAAACGTTGCCAAATTGTGATCCAGGTTGTTAAAAGATAATGCATGGTAGATAAAAGTAACTAATAAGTAATATTGATTAGAAATAGTGTTGGATGAAAAATAAAAATATTGACCATTAAATTCCATCTAGTAATAATTAATAATATTGTGCCATTTTTTTTTATTTTTGAATAAAATTTACATTTTGTGTTTTAATCATTCTGTGTATTGATTGTCTGATTGATATCTTTTAAACCACTGAACTGACTTGAGAAGGAGTCACTTTACAGGTAGAAACACATCCATATCTATATAGAAAATTTGAAAATTGAAAATACTTCAAAATGGTAAAGAATAGTTAAAATTTATTATAATTATTTTTTACCTGGCACTCAAAAAATAAATATTAATATTTTAATATAACTTGTCGGGCAAGTACGTTGTGCAGGTGCAATAGCCCAAATCATCGCAATATATATATATATATATATATATATATATATATATATATATATATATATATATATATATATATATTATTCATATTTATTCATTTATGATATCTGCATAATTCGAAATAGATTAAAGAAATAACTCTAATTTCCGCACAATTTTTTAAACTACCTTTGTTTTTACAATTCTCCCCTCACTTTTAAAAAGATTTATAACTCTCACATATGCGTTTACCATCAGTCAACCAATAACTTATGGGTAAAACAATAAATAAAAAAAACCCTCGTATAAAACCTCGAAATGGACTATAAAATTTAAGTTAAGTGCTCTCAACGTCTGCTTTCCTTCTTTGGAAGTGGTTTATCAATAAAAAACACAAAGGGTATGCAAAAATATGTATTGAGTTTGATAAAAAAAAATAGTCTGTTGCTTCGGGACTTTTCAGATATAAATTTTACTATGTGTCTCTTTCTCTTTACAGTGAAGTTAAATAATTGCTTAGATATTTTTCGAAGAAATTTTTCGGAATATTGGAAACAACGAATTTTTCGATGAATTTTTGCGTATTCACCGTATTTGAGTCCTAGAATACGAAGCCGAAGTTTTTTTTTGGCGGCGGTGAGTAGTTGTCCTAAAAAGAATTCTTTCAGGTTTACACGTAAAAGTCATGTTTTTCGATCTCCATCTCCAATTTTCGACATTTCGAGTATATTTTATGAAAATTAGACTTTTGTCGCGACAAAATTATTACTTGCGATTTTATTATTCGAAAGTGTAAATTTCGGCATTTTAAATAACATATCTCAATGTTAACCCTTGTCACGTTCTCCCTTTTTACAGGGTAGAACAACACATGCGTATGTCGAAGGCTAGGTCCATATTTCTTTTAGGGATAGTTGTGCTTTGCTTTGATTACTCAATAGGCGCCATCTATTTTACATTGTCTGCGTTACTTACTTAGCGATCAAACAGGAAACACATAGGTTTCAGGAATGATTTAATTCACTGACTAATGGTGTATAGCTGCATATTAAAACGACTATTTAAAACACAATAACAATTCCATTTTATTCGCAGGAAAATATATATACATAAAGAAGAATGGTACCTACAATTTTTTATACCCATTCTTGATAACTATAGATATTGTTTTTAAAGGTTATGTAGAGAATTGGCCGCAAAACGTTCTAGAACCTTTAATTGCCAGAAGTATGGAAAGTAATCTTTATAAAGAAAGTTATATTTATATTATGTTCTATATAGATGTATTAAAAAAAATCAATGTCCACGTCCAATTCTGTAAATTAAGGTTTTCTCCAACCTTGCGTTTGCTTATGTACACGATACCTTCCACTTCTATTTATTTCTCTGGATCTTTGATGGTGATTGTGGATTAATCGTGCTTCATAAGTTTAATCCGAACTCATTAACCAAATGTAAAGTGAGCCCAGTCATAACGGTCAAAACCGTTGTGGAAATACGGGCCAGGAAAAATAAAGCCAGACTAGTCAATCAAAAAACTGGAAAAGCCAAAAAAATCAGAAAATGAAAGAAAAGAAAAGCCCTGAAACAAAACTCGATATTTTGTATAGATTAGAGGGCAAAATCTTCCCTCATTGATTAGTGGACTATTACAAAAAATCATATGGTATTCTGCCCTTTCAAATATAGTGGCAAAATTTGTCTACTGCCTTCAGCGATTCAATCGTAAAAGAAACAAAAATGAAAATTCTTATCGCAGCCTCACATAACAAATTTTAGGGATATTTGTTCTTAATTTTTGACAATCTTATTCTCAACCTGGAACACTCTCACCTAGTTCCGAACTTACACTGATACTGAACTATACCAAGAATTTTCTGGAAAAAATACCAAATTTTCAATAAATGAAAAAAAAAAGTTTTATAGGGTAATTATTGAAGAAGGTAGAAACATACAATTTTTCGAATTTTTCGATGATTTTTTACTTATTTCCTATTTTTGAGTCGTAGATCACGAATATGTCGTTATTTTTCAAAAATGTTGCTTGATTTTTCCGAAAATTTTTTTTTTATTACTATAACTTGTATTTTCCGATCAACGCCTTTAAATTTTGGCCATATCTAGTAAAATACTCAAACAATAAACAATATTTAACCATTTTTTCAACAAAATTTACATAAATAATCGCGGAAAAATGCGAATTTTCCATAAAACGTAAGAAAACCATTGTCTTGTGTTTTCATCACAAAATAGAGATTTTTTGGGTTTCATACTGTTTCTGGGCATGCATGCTTGGTTGCATAAGACTTAAATAAAAACATGTAATGCGATGTTGCCACATTGACGTGATTTTTAATTTTCATTAGGATGCAAAACTTGGTGGTCCAAATGCAATTAATTGTGTCAATCCAGTATTGCAGCGTAAAATGAGCATAAACTTGCAGAATAGGGATGCCAGATATAAACAGATCATTCGGCAAGCTATGTTGATCTAAAAACGAATACCATAACTAAACTAAACTGAAGAATTTTCCGAATTTTTCGATGATTTTTTACATACTTTCTCTTTTCAGATCGTAGAAAACGAATATGTTATTTTTTTTTACCGATCTTGCGTGGTTTTTTCATGGAATCTCGATAAGTTTAGTTCAGATTAGTTCAGATCAGTACAGGTTAGTTTAGTTATAGTTTTGGTTTTTAGATCAACGTAGCTTTTCGAAATCTGTTTATGTTTGACATCCCAATTTTGCACGTTTACCCACATTTTACGCTACAATACTGGAATGACCACCATTAATTGCATTTTAATCACCGTTTTTCACCCTCATCAAATTTACGATCCACATCAACGTGGCAACGTCGATAGTAAATCACATGTTTCGATTCAAATCGTATACAACCAACCATGCATGCCCAGAAACAGTATAAAACGACAAGACAACGTTTTTTTGTTAAAAAAAATAATTAAAAACTATTATGTAGTGTTTGTGTATTTGACTAGAAATGTCCAAAATTAAAAGATAGTGATAGGAAAATACAAGCTATAGTGAAAACATATTCGTAATCTACGTAGGAGATATGCAGAAAATCGTCGAAAAATTGTCTGTTTTCACCTTCTCCAATATTTATATTTTATAGAAATAGAAACAGACATATAAATTTATGAATATCTCTAAATAACTGTCAGGAATATAAAAAACAAAGCAGAATGAGTCAATTTTCCTCCAAAAGATCAGTCTAACACGTTTGAAACTTCAATCGTATAATAAATCTTAAAATAGCATGGTACACGTTTAGCATGTCATTTTACCATTTAGACTAAAAAAAATTACAAGAATTTTTGTTTATTCTCCTTTCTAACAAGAAATTCACCAAGTTCAAGCCTAAACTTCTGATATAAATAGCCTTATTTTTTGTCTTTAATGACCTAAAACCACGAACACAATTATTGGCCAGTTAACCCGTGTTCCTACAGCGTTATAATCAAAATAAATGGGGTAGTTTGTAATTTAGGGTCTATATGGGTAGCTAGATTGCTTGGCACAGCTGTAAAATATTTCTGAATGAAACAGTTCAGTAAATAATAAGATAACTTTGCCAATTTTAAAATATTATATTTGATCCATTATTAAAATGGTATATTTAGCGAGTATTGTCTCTTTACAGGGTGTCCCGCTCAAATTTATATATATATATATATA
Organism: Diaprepes abbreviatus; assembly: GCA_034092305.1. NCBI lineage: Eukaryota > Metazoa > Arthropoda > Insecta > Coleoptera > Curculionidae > Diaprepes > Diaprepes abbreviatus. Next base: position 10,665,133 of record JASJET010000200.1, read on the forward strand.
TATATATATATATATATATATATATATATATATTATGTCGGATATTCTCACGGGTGTGATGCGCAATCGAAGGTTTGTCCTCTTTCACTCAAATACCAATCAAAGAAGCTCTTTCTGTAATAGAAATCAAATATAGTCTGCCAAAATATATCATCGAATTAGCTAGACTCTGTCTTGATAACACCTATTTTACTTATGAAGGCCGACGATATAAACAAGTCGAGGGAGCCCCGATGGGATCGCCTCTATCTCCTTTACTCGCTAACTTATTTATGGAAGACTTTGAATCACAAGCTTTGAAGATCTCTTCGCACAAACCATCACTATGGCTGCGTTACGTAGATGACACATTCGTTATTTGGCAACATGGAGAAGAAAAGCTCAGAAGTTTCCTAAATCACATAAACAGTAAACATCCAAAAATCAAATTCACCATGGAGATAGAACAGGAAAGAAAACTACCGTTTCTAGATATCCTACTGAAAAGAAAAGAGGATGGGTTGCTTTCGCACACTGTCTACAGAAAGCCCACTCACACCAACAGATATCTCAACGCCGATTCACATCACCACCCCGCCAAACTATTTGCAGTAGTGAAATCACTTGCGTTTCGATCGCAGTCCCTTACAGATCAAGAAAATTACCACAAAGAGATGAACATACTGCAAGACGCCCTAACAAAAAACGGTTATAAAAAAGAACATATAGACAAGACTCTAAAAAACAAACAATTGGCCCCAAAAAATCGCGAAAATCAAGAGAATAGCTCCAAAGCTTTTGTTTTTTATGTAAGAGGCACCACAGACAAGATCGCAAAAATTCTCAGGAGACACAACATTGAAACCATTTCCACCACAAACCGTAAAGTAAAAGATCTCGTGCCAACACTTAAAGAAAAAATCCCTCTAGAAAACCAGGGAGTGTACGAAATTCCGTGTGGAGAATGCAGCTCATCTTACGTAGGCCAAACCAACCGTAAAATAAGCGCCAGAAGAGACGAATATATAAACGCTGTAAAGCAAAAAACAACTTCTTCTGCTCTGGCCCAACACTGGTTAAACACAGGACTTAAGATGAATTTCTCGAGCACAAAAATGCTATCGAGATGTGAAAACCTATACAAGAGTTATAAGAGAAGCCATTGAAATTGCAAAGAGGTCCAAAAACTTAATTAATAGAGATGATAGCCAGCGAGTGCCTAATACTTGGAGAAATCTGCTTAACAAACATCAACCAGTTCCACTTAGAAACGAAATAGATTACAACTCGGCAACGCAACCCCAAACACTGGCAACAGGGCCGATGACGCGCAGCAGGTCTCGCAACCTGATTGGCCAGAACCATTCGGAAAACGAATGCGTCCGACTTACATACGGGACCTACAGCACCCGAGTCACAGGCGTCATTTCGCTCGTGGACGCCATACAGTGAGCTTTGAAAATGGTGAATGAGATTTCACCGAAACGTCAGCTGCCTTACAGTCCTGAGAGATACTCAGCACATACACGGGATGCCCTAAAACCTTCGATTTTATATATATATATATATATATATATATATATATATATATATATATATATATATATATATATATATATATATATATATATATATACAGATACCGCGACCAGGGCACAAAATGACCAGGTCATCTTTGTAGGCCTGTGTATACAAAGCAGCATCGTTCAATTCACTCAGCAGGCTGTCCATCACAAAGCTTCATAGCACAGGCGATAGAACTCCTATCTGAAGACAGCTCCTACTTAATAGTGCTTTATCAGTTACATTAGTCTTTGAGTTAACATTGCTCTGATCCATGCGACTACTATCAGTTCAGAGCCTCGTCGTTGTAGAACATTGAATAGTGAGATGTATTGTCACACGCCCCCTCGATATCGATAAAGGTACCTAAGTGGATCGACCACTCAACAGAGCATTTTTAACTCTTGTGGTTAGCCGGTATAGTGTCGTGTCTGCCGATTTTCCTGCCTGATAAGCAAATTGAAAAGGATGTAAGCGACACTGCACCATTATTCCTTCTTTGATGTATCGATCCACCAATATTTCCAGTGTTTTCAATAAGGAACTGATCAGACTGGATGGAAAGACTTAGGGTTTGTGTAGTTCGTTCTTACTAGGAATAAAGACTACTTTTATTTCCCTCAATGCCATTTGGTTGTAAGAAATTAATTGTACGTACCTTATTCGTAAACCAAAAAATGCGGTGTTTCTAAGTGCTCTTGGTTGTACTTGCTTTTGTATGTATCAGATTCATCCATCATCAGTTCAACCATAAGCCACAATCCAGATCTACTCCATTACCAGGAATGAAGCTTCTAATTATTCCGGAAATTTTAACTTACCGCATTGTGCCTGAACTATATGAAATAGCTACCAAAATTTGAGTAAATTGAATATATGTATCTTCTTATTATACTAAGGCAGGTGAAGATATTTTAAACTTCCCATACCATAGTTATAGTAATTTTTAATTTTATATCTTTTTCGACTTTACTAAAGATAAACCGTGTGAATTTTATACATTTTGTAAGCAAATTTGATCCGATCTAAAACAACAGAATACTGAATAATGTTATGTCAACAACGAGCCAAAGGGGATTTTCAATGGGAACAAAATTTATATTTGCAGCCTAAGCAAAAGAGGCCACGTTTTCCGCATAAGGTATATCTTTTGCCCACTAGCAAGGATGAAATGACTATTTGATGACTTTTTTATACCGTGTTTTTCTTCTTATAAATACGTATTTTGTCCAATATTTTTTAAGAAAAAATAATTTATTTGGAGACATTATATTATAAAAATGAATTATTAAAAAATAAATTTAATTCTGAATAAAAAATATTTAAAATCGTTTGAAAAAACATATTTTGTAAAATATTTTTTTAGCAAACCCTAACTAACTAATTTTCTTCTTCGGCATGTTCACTATCTGAAAGATTTTCCAGGTATTCTTGACAAATATATTTTTTGACCTTCGATAGGAAACTCAGTTATCTACAAAAAATGCATAGGTTTTGAGTTTTTCCTGAAAAACTGAAAAAGTGACATTTTCACCCCGTTCTCAACAACGCACCCATGAATTTAGGAGCACTTTGTGATTTTATCATATTTGTGTGTCAGAGAAACGTATTCAATCATCAAAATGTTTTTACTAATTTGTTCCTTATTATCTGGCTTTTGCCTTATAGTCAATAAGCTTATTTCAAAATTTTTGAAATATTCTCCTTGAATTATGATGCAAGATCTGATATTGCTCATTGTAATCTGAGTTAACCTTAAAAGGTTCAATGAAATTCCTATCGTAAGCAGATCTAAAGTGTAAGCATGAATAAAATATGTGTTTGATGTTATTGAGGCACTGCGCAAAGTAATTCATAACCTAAATTTTCAGCATACTTTAGAGCTTTTAATTAAGAAACATAATTAAATGCTTTAAAATGAATTTAAAATATTTCAGTCCTCTCTCTACAACTCTTTTTCTAAAATAACAAAACAAAAAGTATTATTTTATGTATAAGGATAAAAAAATAAAATAAGAAGTATATGGATATAAAGCTGACTTTAATATCTTTGAAAAGATCAACAACTTGGGGAAAAGATTTCAAGTGTCTTAGTGACATAGACCTTATTTTATATTTTATGAATTCGGAAAATAGGGTAATCCAAGGGCATAAATTCCAGAAAAGCCTTAGGGATTTTTCCAGATACCTTAGTAATTGCTAAAGTATTGGATTGATTTTTTAAGAGAAATATTTGCTTAGGGAAAAAGGTACAGGTTATGTTTTCTTAATTTTTTACGTTTTATTTTTACTGGAAAATAACTTTTTTATACATTTTGTTTACATATATTTTTTAAGAAGTTAAAATATTAAATTAAAAATAACAATATAAAATCTTCGCCAAGCGAAAAATAATTTTTTAATATTTCTTTTTCTCAAAACATGACTTTTAATTAAATTTTTTTTCACTAATATTATATATTTTTAATAAACAACTCGTAATATATAGTTTAGATTCCTTCAAAAATATTTAGATATGTAGGTAAAATTATCCATAACGTGAAGTTCTGATATTTGGTATTATATGCCTTATGTACTTTTTTTCATTATCAGAGTTTTGTAAGAACCAGTGATAGGCAAAAATGGTATAATTAACCATTAATCAATTACTGGAAAATTATCAATTACTCTATAAATTAATAACCTCGAAAATAAAATTATCAGTTAATGAAGTAATTAGTAATTTTATTCCTACAATTATCAATTAACGAAGTAACTCGTAATTTCATTTATGAAATTATCAGTTATAGAAGTATATAATGCAATTTTGCTTTATCTATACATAATTTAAAACTATGCTTTTATATTCCAAATTTTATCCTTTAGTGTACATACTTTTATGGAGGTCTTGCTTGTTTGTCTAATGAAAAGACGCCCAGACAGACCACAGCGGCATGAAAAAATTGAGATATTATTAGTTGGTTTTTTGGGTGTCACTTTGAAACTGGCTGCATAGCTAATCAATCAATGCTAATACAAAGAAATTATCAGTTGGCTAAGTAATTAATAATTTTACGAATAAAATTACCCATTATCAGAGCAACTGAAAATTTCATTTTTCAAATTACCTGTTATAAAGGTAATTAAAAATAGAATTTTCGAAATTGTCGAATTATTAGTTGGTATTTTTTTCTAAATTAAATTACACAATAATTTAATGAGATTCTACGCCAATAATGTAGCATCATATAGCATTGGAACTATAATTATGTATCCTGTTTGCGCAATTATGATTATTATTCACTTTCAATGAAGAACAAAATAAGCTTAGCTTGCATTCCGATGCGTTGGTCTTAAGATATTCTAATTAAAAGGTGTGAGAAAACATTAAATTTTTGTAAAGAGTGGAAAAATTTTTCGTCACACTTCCTTTGCTTCTTTGCTGGGATTTTTGAATTAAATCGATAAATTTAATTTTTTTTTGACCATTTTGAATTCTATTGACGAGCTTAAAGCCTACCGCCATAGCCAAAAGAGGTGTCATTTTATATGTAATTATTTATTATTTGTTTTAGCCTGAACAAAAAATGTTTCAGCGAAGTAAAATATCTTTTCGTTACAATTTTTCCCGTAGAATCAAATGATGCATTTCACAAATATTTTCTAGTATCAGTTCTCCCCTACTTTATCTAAAAAGGGGAGTATTTCAATACAAAATAATTTTTTTATTTAATTCTTTTAAATTACTAATAAAAATTACAATAATTTGGAAAAATAAATTATTTATTAGTTTTCTAATGGATAATATAAAGAATTAAATTTTCAATTACTCTGGTAATCGATAATTTTATTTCAATTTTAAATTATCAATTTAAAATTTTTGATCCTCCCTCGTATACCATAAAACCTTCACCGGATTTGATGATTTGGGGATATATATATATATATATATATATATATATATATATATATATATATATATATATATATACATACTAGGGCAATGCTGAAAATTCTTGAATAAAAGAAAAGTACTAAGATAGAACAAAAATTTTTTATGTTATGTTCAATACATTTGTTCAAGCGGCGGGACCCCTTAGAGAAAGTCTCACGATACGCAATTCTCGAAATTGCCATTACTTCCTTACGAAATTCTGTTCCTGCTTATTCTGGAATAGAAAATAAGTGTCCTCGAAGTTTCTTTTTTACCTCTGGAAACAAGAAAAGTCACAGGAGGCTTAATCTGGACTGTATTGCGGATGTTCTAGTAATTTGACCCCTGTTCGATCCAAAAATTCACATTCTGGGTAAACATTGGGTAATGTACCATTCACTAGTAACGTTCTATGATCTTCTTTTTCCAGAAAAAAAAGAATCTACCATTTTTTTTCCTACAGTTCGTGCTTGTTTAATTTTCGTTGATGGGTTTTCGTTAGGAAACAACCAAACTGTCGATTGTATCTTTAACTCTGGGTCAAGTTGGTAAATCCAGGACTCATCACCAGCAATGATATCAAAAATTCGCTTGGACGATCCATTTTAATAATATTCGATCATTTTTGGCACCATTCCCCACGTGCGTCTTTTTGTGGGGCCGAGAGTAGTTTGGGGACCCAACGCGAAACAAGTTTACTCACACCTAAGAGGTCTTGTAAGATTTTATTTACTACTGCCGACCCAATATTTAAACTCGCTTGAACCGAACGACAACTAATTGATCTCTCTTGGTGCACAAGATTTCTTACCATGATTATGTTTTCCTGGGTAACCCCAGTTGATGGTCGACTGCTGTGCTCTTCATCTTTCAACGATATTCTACCACGTTTAAATTCGGCATACCAACCAAAAATTGTTGAGCGTCACGGAAAAGGATCGAGAAATGCTGTTAACAGTCTTTCTAAGCACTGCTGTTGATTTAAACATTTTTTAAAGTCATAAAAAATCATAGCACGAAAATGCTCGCGGTGCAGTTCCATTGCTAAAGCCGAAAATGCATAACTGAATCTCTTTTTAACCACAATGAACATGTGATTTTGTTATTTGTTATATATTCATCTTTTAAACATAATCATAGCTCATACCTATTATTGAAAAAATGTTTTTAAAATTAATAAATATATTTTATGTTAAATCATTTAATTACATTTAAAATACTTTACAAATTATAGATTAGACAACATAACAAAATGCTTAATATATCAAAGTAGATTTTCTACATCGTATATCGTCAATAACAGGATGTTTTTTCACCCTATTCCTTAACGTATTCCTTAATATTCTATACCTTTCTATCACATCTGCGAACTTCGAAAAAAATCCCAGCAATTTCAAATATGTCGCTGATATGAGCATAAAAATTTTCATAACTTCGTCGCGTAAGGGATAAAGGATACACAGCACATGTCACTTTCGAAATAATGTTATAACTTTTATTACTTTTTGTATCACACCATGTTGTCTTTATTAGAACGGATCATATTCCGCTTTTTAATTTATTTTTGTCTTTGCAATTCACAGTCCAAAATTTGTTTTTAATTAATAATTACATTTTTGTTTTATATGTAAACTATTTTATATACAAGGTCTGTCAAAAGTATAGAGCTGAGAAACGACTAACTGAAAGTTCTTAAGCAGGAGCAAATTGTATTTCAAGTTATGATTTCATTTAGGATCGAGTTAATTTCCAGGGGTCATTTAAGGGTCAAATCGCTCATTCAAACAAGTAGTTTTTAGAAGATAAGTAAAGCAAAATCACTCCAATAAAAGTTATTGGAATAGAAAAGGGGGCAAGCAACTAATAGCTTTTGACTTGATCTTGAGATGAATTTTAAAGATCATTTGAAGATTGATTCATTTTTTTTTAACCTCGTATGACCAACGGAAATTAGATAAATACTTGGATTAGTTTAAACAATCATTCTAGAAGTTTACTAACATATTATTGAAAGTATACACAGAGTAGCAAGGGAAGAATTAGGATACAAAGAAAGAAAAACAAACAGACAAGCCTCTGGTGGATGAGGGAGATCGAAGATCCAGCAAAAATAATGAAACTGAGCATAAAAAATCCAAGAGAAAAGTAGGCATATGATGAAATTAGAAGAGAAGTAAGAAGAACTTTAGAAAAAATGAAATGTGAGATAATAAAGAAATAGACACATACATTGACGGAAGAAAATGCTCTGAAGCGTGGAAATTGATAAAAACTATTAACAATACCGGACAGGAAACAGCATCTATCGAAATAATATCTGAAAACTAATGGATTATGTATTACCAGGAATTGCTAACTGGGTAAAGGGTTCAGTATATGGAGGAAACAGCTATAATTAACATAAAAGAAGAACACGTCGAAATGGATAGTAATGAAAAATGGAAAATCATGTAAACCTGAGGGCATCTATAAAGAAATACTAAAAAGTGGAACAATAAAGCTTTGGATGGATACTTTACAAATGTATCAATTGTCAAGAAACCCCAACACAATGGAAAGAAGGCCACATTATCTCAATCTACAAAAAAGGAAATAAGGAAAATTGCCGGGTTTACAGAGATATAACGATAACTAGCAGAATGAGTCGACTCTACGGAAAAATACTCAGATACCTCATTGAAAAAGAATACAATAAGGAAGATGAACAGGGTGTAGTTCATGCTGATACATTCTGTAATGATGACAGTTTCTGTATAATACAAATAAATAAAAAAGGAGCCGCTATAAATTAAGATGCTCTTATATTGTTTATTGATTTAACTAAGGCCTACAATAACATTCCTATAACTAAAATGCGGGAAAAGATGACGAACACAAATATAAATCATAAACTTATTAGAGCTGTACAAAATCAGTATACAGATTCAATTTCAAAAATTAAAATTGGAAACAAGCTATTGAAATCCTTTAAAATCACCAAAGAGTTAAGACAGGGATGGTGTATCACAATCCCATTATTCTAGACATATGCGAGGAAAGCTTTGTCAAAATGGAAGCACACAAAATGGGAATACAGCTAACTGACATAACTATATATACATTACAATTTGCCGATTGTATATATATATATATATATATATATATATATATATATATATATATATATGTACCAAGACCATATACCTGTCAACCTACGATTGGCACTCACACCACACTACAATAAGCCACCACATCTTTACGGACTGCCGAAGATCCACAAAATTAACATATTATTGAGACCAATAACCAGCTTGATAGAATCCCCAACAAGTGCACTGGCAGAGTTTTTTCTAAAAATTATATAACCCTTAGAAGATAAGACGAGCACATATGTTAAAAATTCCATCCATTTCGTCTAAAGTCTGATAATAGACTCATTTTGATGTGAAAAGTCTCTATACTTATATGTTATTAGGGGAATCGCTAAACATAATCAAAACTAGATTTTAAAATGATGCAACTTTATCAGATCGAACCATGTTACCACTGGACGGGGTGATGGACCTTTTAGAGTGTTTCCTACGTAGTGTTTACTTTCAAGTAAAGGACAAGTTCTACGCTCAGGGCGACAGACTTCCAATCGATTCTTAATTTTTTTCAGTCATCGCCAATATTTATATAGAATGGTTCAAAACAGTAACAGTGAAATCTTAAGTCTAGTTGAGATATGTCGATAATATTTTCATCGTGTGGAGGGTAATGATCAAAAACTAAATGATTTCTTGACACATCTAAACTCCATTTGACCTATAATTAAGTTTACCATGGAAAAAAGAGGTAAATGATCAATTTCTAGATGTCATGATTAACCGTTCAAACCAAATTATTAAAACTTTGGTATACATGAAGCCAACACATGGACAATATCTTCTAATCTAATCTTATCATTCTGTGGTAACAGAACGAGAAATTATACGCAACCCCTATAATCGTGCTGTTTATATATGTAATAATGCCGATTGATTTAAGAAACGGGTAGCAAACAATAAATTCGACAGAATGATTTTCCTATTAAATTAATGACGATGTTATAAATAACCTTAGAACAAAGACCACTGGGCAGCAAAAAACCCATTCCTTCTTTACAATTCCGTATATTAACGGAACCTCGGAAAAAATGAGATGAAATGGCAGCAGTTAAAATCTAAAAACAGCCTTTAAATCAGGAATGCATTTAGAGCTCATTTAACAAAAATAAAACCCAAAACATCCCATACGAAAGAATGTGTTTACAAAGTTTCTGGTGAGTGTGGTAAAATGTATATTGGAGAAATTAAGCGTCTACTAGAAGTTAGAATTAAGGAACATAAAACTCACACATAAAATGGAGAAATGTCAATTTCTGGTATTTCAGTATATGCCAGGGATAAACAACACTATATGAAATAGTCTGAAGCTGGGACCATATATAATGGAACCTGAAGAAAGAAAACTTATAGCAGCAGCTTACATTAAAAATAATAATGGAACCTTCAATAAACTCAGTGTTAAAATACCCAATATTTAGCAACAATTACTTTGTAACAATAAATCGTCGAGGTGAATACAGTGATGTGAAATAGCTCGTAGCCTTAAGACAAAACCTTCAATTTTTACTTAAGAACATTAGAGACACGACGAATTGAAACGTCGTACAAACATAGAAAAATAAAGACTGACAACCACATTTTACTTAACTAATATGTCAAATACGGCAATATTGGGTTTTTTAAAACGTGACTAGTAAATATTACAGAAATAATATTTCGGAAAGATTTGGTTCATCTAATAAAGAGAATAAGTATATTGAGTGAGAATATGTAATTAGGAAGTTGCAAGACGAACAAAGATGGACCTATACAAAATAGATTACGAGTCTTTGAAAGAAAATCTTGAGGAAAATCTCGGGATCAACGATAGATGAAACGACAGGACAATACAGAACAAGAACTAACAAGAAACTAGAAGAACTATTTCCAGATACAGATGTAGTAAAAGAAATAAAGGCCAGAAAACTCAAGTGGGCAGGACATATCAGAAGGCTTCCTGACAACAGAATAATAAGACTAGCTTGGGAGGACTAGACTGGGAGAAGGCTACTGGGACGACCCCGACTCCGGTGGAGAGATAATATAACAAAAGATCTCAAAACTATGGGGATCGAACACTGGATGGAGGTTGCGAGAGATCGAAATGAATGGAGGCACGTCGTAAAGTCGGAGTAAGTAAGTAAGTAAGTAAGTAAGTAACCATGATGGATACTTACTTCGTCCTTAGGTTGACATATGTCTTTACTCTAAATAATAATTGCTAAAACTTGCAGGCCAGTAAATTCTTCCTAACGAACAACGCGTAATTGACTGCTGAAGCACCAAATGTCTTAAAATTTGTAATCTTTGGAAGCAGAATCAAAGTTTTTTTTTCTAAAAGAGTAACAGACTATAAGACTTGAGTATATAATAGGAATCGAGCATAATTTTCAGCTAGAGAGCTTACCATCGTCGTCCTTGGGGACTAAAAATGGAATTACTTTTGTTGAATAAATGATAAAAGGGACTTGCAGTAATAGCAGTAATTTACGGCACAGACATAATGTTTTATGTCAAAGCTTACACAGCTGTGAAAGCTTAACCTCAGTAAATGAAGTTTCTATGAGTTGGACCACCAAGAGTCCATATTTGGTTCCGCTTGACATCTTTTTATTCAGAAATGTAAAAAAGCACCTCATAGGATAAACAGTTGAAAATAACATTGATGTCTGGTTGAAAATCATTGTTCCTTGGTTTAGACCGTGTCAAATTGAAATTATTGTTCGAACGTTTCGTCTACGATTGCACGAGACATCTTCCGGGATCTTTACTTTACGAAATTAGAACACTGAATGACCATTGAATAGCAACAGTCCGGTATTTATATCCGACTGGTGCTCAACGAACCGTGATCCAGCGTTATAATCGATTTTCACGTGTGATGTAGACTCCAGCCTACTAGAATTAATTAAAGCATGTCTGATTTCCACTTATTTTACTTTTCAAGGAATTTTATATAAGCAAACTTCGGAAGCAGTCATGAGATCTCCGCTGTCACCTGTGGTAGTGAACATCTTCATGGAAGCTTTCGAAGAAACCGCCTTGTCTTCTGCTCCTCTAACACCTAAATTTTAGTACAGATATGTAGATGATATGTTCGTAGTTTCGACACATGGCGTAGATAACCTCCATAATTTTCTGGATCAACTAAACGAACAACATCTTATGGAAATTGGATCAAGGGGTGCCTTTCCCTTTCTCAATGTACTAGTACAAAGATAATAGCATATTAGCGTATAGAAAACTAACATATTTAAGTCGATATCTCAGTGTAACGTCACACAAAGCAATCAGTCACTGATAGATAGAGCTCTCTCAACATGTGACGAACAATCACTGAAATCGGAAACAGAAAAAATTACTAATGTTATGAGAGGTGACGGATATTGAGCTGAAGATATTAGACGTTCCATTAATAAACATAAAAATCCAACTACTTAACAAAATGTCATAAGTGTACCGCCTATGGACAGTATTGTTTTGCCTAATATACTCGGAACCACCAAGATTGCCGAATTGCTCCAAAAATCAAACAATCGGACAATTTTCAATACATGTAAGAAAACTGGATAATATTCGAAGTCTCTGAAGGACATAATACCGTTACAAACAGAAGACGTTTATAAGATTCCTTGCTCTTGTGGTAAAATGTTAGTGTGTGAAACAGGACGGTCTATATCCACTAGGCTTAAGGAACATGAGAGATGTATTAAAAATAAACAAATTGTTCAATCTGCAGTAGCTGAACACCAGCATTGCACAGGTTACACCTTTAATGTAAAAGAAGCTAAGGTGATAGCATCAGTGTATGGTTTCTTTAAAGGTAAAATTAGAGAATCAACTGAAATTTATAAATATTCAAATAATATTAATAGAGATAGAGGTTACGGTCTACATCACACGAAGAAATAGATTTGAAGTCTGGATCACAGTTGGCTGAGCACGATCGGGTATGAATACCGGGATGTTGCTCCTCGATAGTCATTCAGTGTTCTAATTTCTTGAGTAAAGATCCCTAAAGATTCCTAGTGTAATCGTAGGCAAAATGTCAAATAATAATTCCAATTTGACACGGTCTAAACCCAAAAACCATTATTTTTAACTCGACTAAAACCGTGAAAGCTTTCGTTCGATATTGACGTCCGTTTGAAATTCCTACAAGAATTATTTTTTTCTGATATAACAAATTCTTTCGTTACCAGGGGGCGTGAATACGTCGATGTTAAGTTAGATAAGGTAAAAGAAAATATTATCGAAACAATCTGGCGTTTTATTTAATTTTTAGGGAGAGAAGTTTTTCAGAATCGGTCTTAATATATATTTATTAATAAATTTTAAAAAGTCGATCTAGAAAATTTCCATTAATTCCTGTTATATAATATCTCCTAATTTATTGGTTTATTCAATACCTCTAGAAATACCGTAATAAGTTATCAATAGCCAATCGAAAATGGAGACTTAACAAGATAAATAAACTTTTAATGGCTAAAGCCATAAATATTTACCATTTATAAATAGATAAAACTTGCGAAGAGTTTAACAAAGTTTTCTCCAGAGAACTAATTGTGTTTTAATATGACTCGTAAATAGTTGAGTGCAGTTTTCGAGTTTAGGGATTAAGTAATAAGCTTAAAGTTATTTAAAATTTTTAAAACTTAGCTTTGAGTACTATTAAAAATTATTGAACATAAACGTCGTCAACTATTTGAACTGCCATAAAGAAAATGTTATTTATAAGCTGGGATAGCCAAAGGTATTATTAAAAGACGTACTTAAATTTAAACTAATTCATCTTTAAGACACTTAGAGCCAAACAAACTATTTTTTGTATATTTCAAGGAAATTTCGAAAACAAATATACATAAAATAGCGGTCTCTCAATCACCAACTTCGTCATTAGTACTAGATGTGAGTTGATTCTATTTCATATGAATTGAGTTTCAGAAGGTTACCTTAAATAACATGAAGTATTTCGATCTGCCACATTGAACTAGAACTTTACCAAGTTTTAGCATGCACTGGTGTGTTTCCGGCTGTCAATCCGTTCGTCTGTAGAAAAATCTTCACGACGTCTCGCCGACATTTTTAGAGTTTGGCGCTTTCGTAGGTTATGCCTTCTGCCTGATTAGTTTCCTCGCTTCTCTGGGCCTGTGCCTTCTGTCGGCTCGCTGTCTTGTTTCTCTAATGTGTTCTTTTTGGCTTGGTTTTGAATATGGTTATCCATATATTGAGATGTTTTGTGCATCATCTCTCTTTTGATACGCGTTCTATAGTGCTTTATGGGTGCGATCTGTTTGGTTTCCTGGAAATTTACAGTGTGTACTGTCTCCTCATCATGTAGGAATAAAGCTGATGTGGTTTGCTTATTTTCTATGCTATTTTAATGTTCTTGGACCTTGGTAGAAATGTTTCTATTTGTTTGGCCAATACATTCTTTTTCACAGTCACTGCATGGGATGCTGTACACTCCCTGGTTTTCCAGTGGTATTTTGTCTTTTGGATTGCCCAATAATTTGTGTATTGCTGTATGTGACTTGTAAATTGTGCATATGTGATGCTTTCTCAGCATTTTTCCAATTACGTCTGTTACACCTTTTATGTATGGCAGTGTGGTATTTGGTTCAGATTTGTCATATTCTTCTTTTTTCTCTGCTATTGCATTTGTGTTCTGTTTTACGGCCTTTTTGATATTGTGATCTTTGTAGTTGTTTTATTTTAGAGCTGTTGTAATAGTGTTTAGTTCTTCTTTGCCGTTCGTGGATTTGGTTCGTCGCAAGAATCTGGAGATCAGTGTGTTGGGGACCGATTATAACTGTGATGGATGGTGGTAAGATTCGGCGTTTAGGTATCTATTTGTATGTGTGTGGCTTTTCTGTAGACCATATAATCGATGCTTAGGTTGTCTTATCTGGTGATTAGAAGGTCAAGGAAAGGTAGCTGATTGTTGAGCTGGAGGTTGAAGTATTATATTATATATATATATATATATATATATATATATATATTTATATATATATATATATATATACATATATATATATATATATATATATATATATATATATATATATATATATATATATGTACATATATATATATATATATATATATATATATATATATATATATATATATATATATATGTATATAAATATACAGACATACATAAGGTACAGGAATTTTGAGAAAAAAACTTCATTAAGAGAGGTGGCAAGAGAAATTTGCTGGATATAATGTTTAATTTCCTAAGCGTAATTGCTATGGTCATGTAAAAAAAAGACATTTTTTTGGAAAATATCCCCATATAAGCTAACAAAAAATTATTACACTGATAATTTTATTACAACTCCACATCTTTTTGGTTTAGCACTTTCTGTTATGAGATGTAAAGTTAGGGCAGGAGAGAAGGGGGAGAGTCTACTGATAAAAGTTACCGTAAGTTTGGTTTGACTTAACTGAATTTGATAAACATAGTTTCGTTTAAGAAAGAAAGGTTTGACAATTAAAACGAAATAGTTGCTATGTCAGAAATATTTCCGCGGCCTGTGCTAGGAGGCGTTATTTGGAACCCTTCTTTCGATTTCAATTTTACTCCGAAATTTTAAATAGAAAGACGCAAAAAAAATGTAAAAAATTAATTCGATATCCTTATTTTTTTCGGAATTATAGCCAAAAAAATAACTGAAATCACGTCGGAGGGAAAAGCAATTGTTTTCAAAGGTCCGTGGTACAGCGTGCCACGAAAAATAATAAAAATCTTTTGAAACTTTCTGCAAGTGTGCGTTTTTACACTTTTTATTAATTTTTTCACTTATTTTATTATTTTGCGGTTACAATTAATGTTTATTTGTTGTTTTGTTTCTGTGTACCTTCCTTTACACTTTATCCAGAAATAGGACTGGTTCAAATAGGCTGTCTGACTATATTAAAAATATGTTACAAATGGTTATCAACCTAATAAATTTCAGCGAAGAAAAGCTTATTTTATTAATTTTTCAAATAATATGTTTATATTCCGTGATAGATGTTCATCTAGCAACAGGGGTGGATCCAGCCTCTCTCTTTGGGGTGGCAAGCTGTCGACAGGGGGGAGGGGAGACACCGGCAATATTCTAATTTCTAGGGTAAAAGGTAAGGCCGGGTCTATTTTTCTAAATTTGAAGCTCTTGGAGAGGGGGGGTGGCGATTACAAGAAAAAACAAGTTGCCAACAGGGAGGGAGGATGCGAGCAGCATACACATTCTTAATATAAGAGGCAGAATCGGGTCTATATTCCTGAACTTAAAGCTCTTGGGGGGAGGGCTGTCGCAAGAAAAACAACTTATCAACGGGGGGGGGGGGAGTGCCAGCTGCATACACATTCCTAATATAAAAGGCAGGATCAGTTCTATTTTCCTGAACTCAAAGCTCTTGGGAAGGGGAGGGGCGGTCGCAAACATAGATATTCCTATACTCTATTCAAGAACTAGAGAGTAATAAAACTGTCACCGAAACCTCCAACGTACCTGCTCCAGTGCCGCAGGTATTTGAGGACTGCCGTAAATCTAATTATATTTAAATATTATAAGCTTTTATAAATTTACTACAACAATAAAATTTCTGATGATTCAATTTAATTTCTCAGTGTCAGTCAGTGAGCAAAGTACACCTTACAGGGTGTCCTTATTAATTTATCTTGTTTGTGCTTGTTTTTATATATTATTTGAGATTAGTGAAATACCGAAAAGATATGGCTTCCACTTCCATATTAATTCCAAAATCGTTAAACCAGGGGATTTTTTCCTCAACAAAGAACTTATTACGATGAATGTTTATGATGCCTTAAGATATCAATATCTAGATAATAATGTTAAAACCTCTGTTGAGATGTGTTCCAACGTGACAGGAGTTGGAAAATCTACTATGTCCCGAATACTGAAGGAGAAAAAAATGACTGGAATTGTTAGTACTTCTAAGCCACATTTGATCACAGGCAGACGAAAAACCTCGTTGGAAGAAGAAATGTAAACTGCAATAAAAAGAGTTGTACATACATCTTATTATGAGAAGCAGATCCCAACCGTCGACAAAATTCTAATAAAATCAATGAAGATCGGGATTTACCTGAAATTAAAAGAACTGAGCTCTGGAATTTGCTCAGAGAACTTAATTTTTGCTGGGCACAACCGGATAGGAAATTTGTTCCTATAGATCGTCCTGAAAATGTCCGTTGGAGAAGGACATATCTCTCTCAAATAAAAGGTAGAATTACTAGAAATAACACAACTTACAAAATTAGTAATTTAACTGAACTTTTGAAAGATTTTTTTGGATAACGTTACTGCAGAAAATTGGGAAAAATCCATATAATAAAAAAAATGCGGAAACTCGATCTCATGATCGATGAGATAGAGGAACCAGTTATAATTAATTTGAGCGAAGATCCCTTTTAGTATTTGATTGTAATTCTGCAAATGGTTTAAGAAATAAATAAACTGAAACGTCAAATGTTCTAAAAATTATTTTAATTAATAATAAAATGACCGATAGTCCTAAAAAAATTTTAATATTATATGGACGAATTTATTTATATATATATATATATATATATATATATATATATATATATATATATATATATATATATATATATATATATATATATTAATTTCTTATATTCTTGACAATGAGTATTTTGTCAGTATTTAAATTAAAACTTAGATTTTTTTTTAAGAGTCTGAATGTGCCTAAAAAGGTTTCTCCAACGCCTCCCCTTCTTGGATCCGCGCCTGCCCAGCAATATGTCTTAATTAACTTAAAAAGAAACAATAACTAAAGCAAAATTGTCATGTCTCCTTATATTGATTCACAAATGGAGTAAGACAGGATACCTTAAATGGCAAGACGGTGTGTGGAATAAATCTTCTATAATTCGATTTAAGGTAATAAAATTATTACTTCCTGAAACAACGTTAACTTGGTAGGTAAAACAAACAAGAATTAAAATAAGTTATTCTTATCTTGAAAATGCTGTACATCATATATCATATTAAATTAAGCGTCTTATTGACAACAATGTACAGAAAATAACGGTAGTCATTATCTGCTTCACTAAGGCGGCAACAATGACTTCATCTAAGACACCTCATATAGCTATATATAGCTCATTCACTCGTTCAAAAAATCGAGAGATAAAATCATTGCGATAAATATATTAATGAGATTATTCTTTAGGATTTCTTTTATCAATGATATGGTCAAAAAACATATATAAGTTGTTAATTTCATTTCATCATCTTATTAAAACATGAAACTCCTGCAACTAAAATTCTCTTCTGCATCTTAAAGATCAATCTCTTCCATCGCACCCACTATTAAATTGGAACCATTATCGTTGCTCTTAAATTAACGCAGACAGTCCTCTTTCTTTATCAGGTATGTATTTTACCATTTTTATTTCTTCTTGAGAGCGAATATTCGCCTTTAGATCCAAAGATACTTTTATCACTCTCATCAATTTAGTATTAGTGTTAATCAGGTTCTTCTTAAAATAAAGTATAAAATTTCGCCGCCAAATATTAATCAATTTTATGTTTCAGTGCAGCTGAAACTACTTTTTCATTTATGTTTGCTACCAACTTCCCTTCCAGTTTTATGAACATAATTTCTCATCATTCTAAAATAAAACGTAAAAATTAGATGAGGATAAGCGGTAAGATGGGATACTCCATATATCCCCTATAAACTTTTTATGATTCGGCAAAAGTGAGAATGGTCACATTCTTATACCTTTGTTTAATACTAAATAAATTTGTTAATACAACTTATTGATCCATATATACGAGGTTATCTTCATAGTGGAGATGTATATGCATTTGTCCACAAAAGCTCCAGTAAAATGATTTATAAATTTCTTATTTTATAATTTTCTTTAAAACATGATCTAAAGCTAAAATTCGATTTTTTTTTGTTAATAAAGATTTTTCATTATCTTACAGCACCTTTGTGTTTGATTGACCTTTTTAAACTAAAATTTGTTCGGTAAGGTTTTACCTCTTCAAAACTCAGCAGCACCATCTATAAAAAAGATAGTTTGAATTGTTGTTAATAGAACCAATACCTTCTAGCTTCCGTAACATGAACTGCGATAAGCTTTCACCAACCTTCACTTATTGTCACAAATATATTCACGAACAAATAATTGCCATATATACAGTCCCTGCTCAATCATATTTTAAAGTAATATATTGGTCAAAACAATTCCAATGAGGTCATGAACTCATTGAAGATGATTCGAAAAGTCGAACATTGCTTGGACTAATCATTTTAACAATTATACGTAATAAACGAGGCATTAATAAAGTTTTAGTGGGATGGAGCCAAGATTATTCTCCCACAAAACTACTAAGACATGTTTCCTTTTTTTTTAAATATAAATAGTTACGATTCGAAGTTTATCAAATTCGTTCAATCGTGAGAGTGTAAACGTTACTTGATTGTGGATGCATCCAAAATTGATAAACGAAGCTTGAGAAAGGCAGCGTATAGCCCTGTAAAAATCTTTTTGATATCAAAAACTAATAAAAAATCATATCTTTTTCCCCCTTGAGGTAAACTAATATAAATAACTTATTCATAGATGTGAGATTATCTAGATAAATGATATTTTAGATCGTTTGGTTTGGAGAAGCTCTCAAATTTAATTCATAAACGTCACAATTAATTTTTCTCTAATTCAATAGAGACATAGCTACGTAGCAATATTTCCTCTATTTTAATGAAGTTTCCAACATAAGACTATTCCGTGAATTTTTCTCAATTTTTAACCTTACTTGAGTGGCGCCCTCTATTAAAAACCAAAGAGAGTCTGGATTATTTTTATTAGAATCACGATCTTCAAGCTTCCTCAATAATGGGCAGTGTGACGCTTGTTAGCCAACAGGCTTTAAACTGTTGCAAAATTATGTTGAAAAATACAAATAACACAACAATAATTTGTTTTATTGTTAGAGAAAAAATCTTGTGCCCTTCATACCTTAATCTTTAACTTATTTTATAATGTTGCTAAAATTCTAGCAGTTATTAGTACTTGAGAGTGTGTGCCATGAAAGGAAATCATAGCAAAAATAATAGTCAAACTATCTACTGACACTAAAGCGACTGAGAAGACTGAAGATACCTCTTGTCAAAAGTAAATGTTATTCCAAGTTTTACTTCCTACTTACAATATAGCACTGGTATCTCCGCTTACCTTACCTTCCCCAAATTATCAGTTATATCAGCCATTGTACAATCTCTTATTAGTGATAAATACAAATCGAAAATTTATTTCTAAATTTATTTGGTATACATTCTTCGTTTAGAGTCAAGTTTAATTACAAAAATAATGGCCATGTTATCTTAATAAAATTTTATTAAAGTATTTTTAAAAGATTTCTCTTTCAGTTCATATAACTTCACTTACAGTCGAAATCGATTTGCTGAACACTATTAGATCCTATAATTACAGCTATATGTCTCCTTAATACAGTTATTAGTTCTATTTCTTAAAGTTAGCTTTTATCAAAAATAAAAAAAAAGGTTTGTTTCAGTTGTTTATTAGGCTTTGTTGCATTACTTTTTATCATGAAGTAGTAAAAATTTGTCTATATATATACATATATATATATATATATATATATATATATATATATATATATATATATATATATATATATATATATACAGTAAAATTTCTCATTTTGGACACCCCTCAAAAGCGGTTAACCTTCTGAATGGTCAGTTTTGGGCCTTCTTAAAATGAATCTTATAGTTTTTTCATAACAAAAGACCTGCCAATCTGGAACCCTACAAAATTTCAGGTAAATAACCTGAAATTTTCACATAAACCGCACACAATGGGTACTTTATGGTTGGAAATACCAAAGTAATAGTTGAAATTCAATTATATAAGTGATTTTTTTAGGTAGTTTGTTCAAATGTTTGTATTTATAATTTATTCAGTTAAAAGTTTAACAATAGTCAACATGTCTCTGAAACCTAAACGTTCATCTCTTAAAGAAATAGTGGAAATCATCGCGGAAAGTGAAAAATATAGTGTCAGTGTACGAAACTTAGCGAAAAAGTTTGATGTTGGTAGAACACAGGTGAATAATATTCTAAAAAGTAAAATCGAATTGAAAAAACTTATTGAAGACCGGGGATTTCATGAAGATCATAAACGAAAGTTTCCAAAAACAGAGGGAGTGACGATTGACCAAATGGTTTACAATTGGTTTTGCAAAGCTAGAAACAGAAATGTTCCTATATCCAGATCATTAATTAAGGAAAAAGCTCTGGAACTGTCAGAAAACTTGAAAATGTGTGATTTTAAGGCTTCAAATGGCAGGTTAGATAAATTCTGCAAAAGGCATGATATCACTTTTAAAGAATTTGTGGTGAGTCTGATGATGTTGCTGAAGTAAGTGTTCAAGATTGGTTAGCTAAACTTAAATCAATCGTTAAGGAATATGATTCTTAAGATATATTTAATGCAGACGAAACAGTACTTTACTATTTTGCAATGCCAAACAAAACTTTTGCCTTAAAGAGTGATAAATGCGCTGAAAGAAAATCAGCTGACCAACGAGTAACAACTCTTTTGTGTAATAGCATGAATAGTGAGGAGGAAAGCCCATTTGTTATAGAAAAAAGTAGAAATTCGCGATTTATAGAAAAATTACCATAAGTATGGGTCTCCCATAAAAAAGCTTGAATGCCAACACAGATAATGACTTTATGACTGAAAAACTTTGACAGTAAAATGAGAAAGCAGAGTAGAAAAGTTTTTTTTTTTGTTTTTGGATAATGCGATTTCTCACCCAAAAATACATCTTGAAAATGTTTGAATTGTTTTTCTGTCTCCAAACATTACATTTCACTGCCAGCCAATGGACCAAGGCGTAATACATATATTTTAAAATGAGATACAAAAAATATTTGATAAGAAGGCTTTTAACTTTTACAAACACTAAAGATTCGTCTGAGAAAGCAGAAGAAAGCGTAAATTTGTCAAGCGCTGTAATATAAATTGCTATAGCATGAAAAAACGTTTCATCTTCAACTATTAAAAAACGTCTACATAAAGCTGGATTTATGGAAACTATTCACGAGAACGAAACTTTTGATGAAGAAGACGATGTCCCACTAAGTCAGTTGTCTTCCGTTTTAGAAGGCATTCCAGGTAATCTAAACCTGGTGACATATCTTCTAATCGACTCCAATAAATCATTGATATGCAGGAAATAATTCAAGAATTCGCTAACCAAGAAAGCAAGACTGACCCTCTCGAAGATGAAAACTAATAAAGGGAAGAAGACCAACAGAGTTTTAGTTCGTGTGTGGAAAATATGAGTAAAGTTTGTGAAAACTTAAGAAACATACAAAATTTTTTGCTGAACAAAAAAAAAGGCGATTGTTGATGTTCCCAGCATTTTAATAAAATATGAAAGTGAAGTAGAAAAAATGAAATTTCTATGGAAAATTTTTTTCTCAAACTTAATGTTTCTTTTTGTACAGTATCGCTTATTTTTTAGCATATTATATACATATTATCTTTTTGCGGCTTAGTTCAGAAATATGAAAAAAAAAATTGTTTCTATATGTCTATGTATGTAATTTATATTTATATATTTGTAATCAGTTTTCTCATGCTTTAATAAACTTTCGTAAAATAAAAACATATCATAATAAATAATATTTCATTTAACCTCAAACCAAAAAACTGTAATGAAGTTACTAATTTTCAGTTCCAACGGACTGCCTTGGTCGCCTGCCAGACCGCGCCTTCCTGGTTTAACAATGTAGATGAGGCTAGGCTTGCGTGTATATGGTGTTTCACCATTCACTACCTTCCTTACGTCTTACCCCGCTAATGGCCAGCATTGTAAGTACGGGCAATGTTGTGTCATCCTACCGTCACTACCTAAGAACCTTGTAAGTACGGGCAGTGTCGGTTTCTTTCCTAATTTCCTACCGCTATTGGTCGACATTGTCGAGAACCCTTATAAGTACGGGCAATGTCGTTCCATCCTGCTGACGCTGTTGAGGATCCTTACAAATACGGGCAGCGTCAGTTCCTTTCTTTCCTTCCTACCGTCACCTATACACACACGCACTGAATGCCGTAAGAAGTGTTTTTGTTTCCGTGTTGACCAGGAATGTGTTTAGACGCGGCCTCATGTAGAGACGCCGCCTATCGCCGATCAATGCCGGGTTATTGTTACATACCGTGTATACCGCCGTCGGTCGAATTTTAACACGAAGCACCGTGAACGCGGATTTTAGATACGAAGCGCGATAATTTGAGTACTAACCGTCGTGAACAGCGTCGCAACCGTGTAGTATAAGGTAACGTAGGTAGCGTCGTGAATGATATCGCCGGATTACCATTTTCAGCGCTACCGACCAGTACGAGCTACCATGAACAGCTCCCATAACATACTCTTGCCCTCCAGATCGTCTATTGGTTTATATTATTATCCATCTTAGATTGTAAGTTAGTTTTAGGCCATGTCTTTTTATAAAAGAATGGAATACAGGATACAGGATGTTTTAAACCGTTTGTTTTATTCCCTAGTCCCACTTCTAACATTACAGGTAACAATTGCCGGAAGCCAGCACTAATACGCACAATTGACCCCTGGCTTGCCGTTTTTCCACTGTAACAAGCTGCCCGGTGCATAAGTGGGCCCTCGACCACATGAATCCCGAGGGTGGCGCTCGAGACCTGACCACCGAGTGGATGTTTTGACCTCCGGGCAGTCAAACCGTTTATCAGTTCAGAGAGCGGGGATATCTCGATTATAAGCAGATACCGGTAAACCGATACCCCTGCGCTGAGCATTTGACCGATGACTGTCTGCACGAGAAATATCCACTGACCGATGTTCCGCTGCCGGAAACAAAGTAGATCCGTAGAGCACGACTTAGCTCACCTATGTGAAAAACGCGTCACAAAACATGTGGTTAATGTGAATGTAGTTAAGAATTTACCTTTATTATTGAAGCATCTTTGTCTTATTCATAAAAATGAATGTATTTTTCCTGCTTTTTTGTAAAAGTACATATTTTATTCGGTAAGTGCTTATTTTTTTACATACGGTAAAGTACATTTCGATGTTCGTTACTTAAGGAAATTGTTAAGAAAAATTACTGTAAAACTTTAAAATGTAAAAAAAAAATTGGTAAAATTTAAGTTAGATGTTGAAACTGAACCCCTTTACAATTTGACAATAACCAGGACGATGAGTAAATTCTTCTTTAACCTTGTCGATGACATGTTCGGTTGTTTCGTACTTCTTGGCATCTTCGAACTTTTAGAACTTCTTAATTGTCGGGTTGGGTCAAGTAAAATTTAGTTTGCAAGTATCCTCACAAGAAATAATCGAGGGAAGTCAAATCTGGTGACCTATCTGGCCACTAAATTGTCCCTCTCCGATATCGCCATAATAACTTTGAAATACACAGTACATGCAAAAACTGCACGATAGTTAACTGAATGGATTTCAAAAATTCTTTTCAACTATTTGTTAATTACGAAGTTACCGTCGCATCCTTTACATTCCACTAAATTTCCGTTGCAATATAACAGCTTTTAAATTAAATTGTATCTCTCTGGTATATCGAGTTACCTATTTAAAAAGTTAAATCCATTTTGCATTTTTCCACTGCTTTTGAAGTTAAGACCAATTTAATTCCATTTCAATTATAAAAATAAACGTTGGGTACATAAAATTTTTCTGTATTTTTGTTTTGTAAGATAGTTGTACTATACTAGACTAATGATATAATAAAGAAGTTTTGTTTTCTTATTCGAGGTACATTCAGGAACTTAAAAATTCTTTTACTTTTGGGAACAATTTTTCTTTGAATAAAGGCTACAATTTATTTCTTTTTACAAAAATAAGTCAAAGAAACTAAAAGTGAAGAAAATCGGAAGAGACTTTCATACCAATAGTTTCCCATCAATGTTTATCAGAAAGTATCGAGAAATAAGGTTAAACTTGACCTGGTCAATGTAGATAAGAAAGTTTTCGCTCGCAATCTTAGCGGTGATTCTGAGGGTTAATTGGGGATTTTTGTGAAATTCGATTTATCAAACGAGCGCTTATAAAATGCGTAATTTGAATATCTGTAACAACAGTAAACTTTTTGGACAAATGAGAAATATAATGATTTACATGTAAAGTGGCAGCCCCGCTAGAAAAGACAACAGAGAGCGTGATCCATGGATACTAATAGTTAGTGACATTGTTGAAATAAATGTGCCTGTGTCTTTTAAAATTCTTGATTTAAATATTTTTTTTTTCGGCTTTGGTTTTCGATTCTTTGTTTTATTTCTTTCGATTCGCCCTATTTGATAAGTTTAATAGTTCGTGATAAAAACCAACAAAGATTTTTAATTACGTTGTTTCCAAATTTTCTGTCATTTACGACAGAATATAACAGAATAACATACAATCAGTAAAATAAAAACTAATTTCAAAAAAATTTCAAGAGATGTTAGTCTAGATTTGATATACAGATTTCAGTAAAATTCTATGAATCATTGAAAATTGTACTATTATACAGCAGCGGTTGCTGGTGCATTAAAAAAGGAGGGGTTACAATTTCAATGGTACATTAAAACATAGATAGGTATAAAACCTGTCATAGGCACCCGTGGATGAAAAAAGTCTTTAAAAATTGAGTTAGTATGAAACAAAGCAGTTTATTTTAAATAACTAAACATAAAGAAGGTAGTAAATTTTAAAAATATAGCCGTCAAAACAAAATGCACGTATAACTTACTATGTGAATTATTTATAAAGAAAATCTTTACGCCGATCTTTGGCCTTAGCAAAGTTATTCATAACCCGCTGACTAAAATCAGGTATGCTTTCGATTAGATCCCCTTCTTTGCATTGTCAAAGCTGGATGAACGGTTCGTAGTACTAACGTTTCTATTGTCATCTAAGATTTTTTCCATTGTATG
Source organism: Diaprepes abbreviatus (assembly GCA_034092305.1). Taxonomy (NCBI): domain Eukaryota; kingdom Metazoa; phylum Arthropoda; class Insecta; order Coleoptera; family Curculionidae; genus Diaprepes; species Diaprepes abbreviatus. Next base: position 10,690,688 of record JASJET010000200.1, read on the forward strand.
TAGAATGCTGTTTTCGTATTTGAATACGGTACAAATAATTCTAGAATTAAAATTGCATCTTGTTGGAGCCGAAAAAGGTAAGCGTTTGTTAACAATTTAATCTAGTATTGTGATTCTTAGAGGACTATTTGGAAAAGAAGAACAAATCTCTTGTAAATTAGAAAAAAATATGCAGACATTTTTATTCGCGGATGCAGCGTTTAACATTACCAAATTTAATTGATGTCCATAACAATGCACGTAAACATTATGTTCATAGGTTTTTTATAATTGCTTGCACCCCATTCGACGAGCCACTCATGTTTTCTAGAAAATAAAAAAGTGTTCACTTGGTTTTACTTACACATGCAGGAAGATAGAGAGCAGGAACTGCATTATATTTAACTGCTTTTCTAGAATCTCTCACAAGGGATTTTTAAAAATGTCTAACACATACACGATGGTTTTTTTAAATTCCTTCGTAACTCGAAATCCTTTGAATTCGGAAATCGAAATCTGCTACTGTATTAGCCTGCATAGTTTGGGACAGAGAACGTTATTTTGGATGTTTTTTATCGCCAAACATTTTTAATCTCTTTGAACCGTAACAAAATATCTTGATTAAAGTAAAAACATAGTCACTTTCACAAAAATTAAAATACTGGTACAGTAGACAGCACGTATAGAAATACCGGCACAGTAGACACCTCGGTTGTATTCTAATCCGAACCAAAGATTGGTTTAACTGCTGCTTGAAGAATAAACCGTTACTTGATTCTGACAGCGCCACGCGCAACTGGAAGTAAACGTTCAAATACTGCGTTGCATAAGAGAAATTTTCCTAGTAGAGGGATATTTTGTGGAGGCTAACTAAACACAGGTTTGCAAATCGACTTGCAACCTATATGAGGCTTTTGAAACCAAATTAATCTTCACTTCTTAGATAGACAACTCCATACACGCTCCAATGGAGAATATCCGTTTTGAAATGAAAAATGAGATGTCAATGTTAGAAATCATTCTAAAAGGTAGACTTCCAAATTCTATAATCTGGCAATGAACAGAAGTCACAGATGCTGTTAAAATGTAACTGGGCAAGGTATGCTGCTAGACTGATGGATGATAAATAGACTCAGAAAGTTGTAAAGACGACACGAAGACTATAGGAACAGATGCAGGGCACCTAGCCAATCGATGAATGAGATCAAAAGACCGGTAGGAAATTGGACGCAAGTTCAAGGAAGCTTTTGTTCAGCAGTGGACTGCAAATCAGAAATTATTGTAACATAATATTATATATAGGCCTTTAAATATCATTACCAACTTTCAACCTAATATCACAAATAGTTTAGGGAATACCTGTACAGGGTGTCTAGCAGAACTTTTCCATAGCAGATAAATATTAAGCAGAATATACCACTAGACTATATACCATTAGATCTAAGTTATCCTATATAAATATGAAAATTGTTTATTTAAACGTGTAAATAAGCAAAAAATAATAATAAGCTCTGGTTAAGCACTTATTTTTTCGGCCGCTAACTGGTAAGTTGTTAATACCTAAAATACGTCAGGATGGTTAGATTTTAATATTTTCTCACAATTCAGGGGCAATTAAATATTTTTGAGAAATTTTTGAGGATAATTAAAGTAAGAGGAAATTGTAGGGCTCTAAATATAATTATGGGGAAATCTTTGGGAGAAGAGCCAACAGTCCCATCTATTGAGTAAATGAGCAGATTAATCCTGTCTGTTGCCATTTTGCATAGTTATTTTAGAAAAGTGATATTTTCATTATTTGTTATTTGTACAATTTTATTGAGGATAATTATTAGAAAAAGTAGAGACGCCAAATTTTACGAGTTTTTCCATGAGTTTTTACGTATCGGGTCCCAAAACGCAAATATGAAGTTTTTTCTAATCTAGCGTGTTTTTTTAAATTAATTTTCACTGATATAACTTGTATTTTCCGATGACTACCTTTAAATTTTCGACACATCTAGTAAAATTTACAAACACAATGCAGTATCTAATCATTTTTTTGACAAAATTTAAATAAAAAAACCGCAGAGAAAGGCGAATTTTCCATAAAAAGTAAAAAGACCATTGGCTTGTCTTTTGATCCTTTTTTTTTTTGGGGGGGGGGGGGTATGTGATTTCAGAGGGCAAAAATTCATTGTGTAATTTACTATGCGATATTGCCACATTGACGTAGATTTTAAATTTCATTAGGATGGAAAACTTGGTAGCTCAAGTGCGATTAATTGTGCTCATTCCAGTATTGTAGCCTGAACTAAACTAAATTATATTTGGTTGTATACCACTATAAAGACATACAAAACAATATATTTTTTATAGATTTTTTTTTGTATTAGAAAACACTGTATTTACTTCTCCATATAAATTTCAGTTCGGAAAATGGTCACTTATTATGTAAAAACCTGTTTAAAACATAAAAATATATTCAAAAATGTAATTTTCTCTCTATTTGAATCACTATATTAAAATTTTTTACGTCAGCTGTCACATGTACAATATCAAAGTAGTGGTGTATCAAGATCAAGATTTCCTATTTGTTTTACCATATCTATCTGTAATTGATCTCCTTTTTCTATTATTCAAAGAATCAAAAATCTGGCAAAGCTGCAAAATAACCTTTCTTGTAACCTCGATAATTGGTGTTCTCAAATCCATTTTGCTAAGAAAATAGTGGAGATTCTGCAATTTTTTTTTTCTGTTAATCTCTTATTTAAAATTTATATTCTATGATAAAATTTTAAAAAACACGATATTTGTGTGTCTGCATAGTTATATAGAACCCTAAATTTCACAAAACAGGATAGTTCAGGTTTGATATTGATTTTTAGGGCAACATAGCTTGTTGAACGATTTGTTTATGATTGACAATCCAATTCTGCACCTTTATCCACATTTTAGGCTACCATACTGAAATAAGCGCAATTAATTGCATTTGAACTACCGAGTTTTTCATCCTAATGCAATTTAACATCCATGAATCCAAGTGGACGTGGCAACATCGCATAGATAACACAATAAATGTCCGGCCTACAAAATCACATGTTTCGATCTAAATTGTGGACATATCGAAAAAAAAAGAGTAAATGAGAAGCCAACGGTCTTCTTACTTTTTATGGAAAATTCAAAATTTTCCACGGTTTTTTACGTAAATTTTGTAAAAAAATTATGAAATATTGTGTTGTGTTTGTAAATTTTTCTAGAAGTGGTCAAGATTTAAAGATAGTGGTCGGAAAACATAAGTTATATGAGTGAAAGTGCAAAGTTTTTTTTGGAAAAACCATGCGAGATAGCGTAAAAACCTTCATATTTATGTTCTTCGACCTGGAAATAGAATAATAGAATAGAAAGTTCGGTATTTCCACTTTTCCGAAAAATTACCTTTATTGAGTAGAATAAATTTGTAAAATATATTGTTTAATTATGTTGCAATAGAGGGATTAAATTTAAAAACAATGGGGAGCCACGTTTGTCACTACCAATAGTTTGTTTTGAACTTATATATTATTGTACAATTCTAATTTTTGATTTCTGTCTGGAGAAAAATTTACTAGAATGATATTATTTTGGGGAAAAGTAAATATAATTTAGATAAGTTTTGAATTCCCCATCTAGTAACCCTTTGATAAGCTGCTTCCGCAGTTGAGTTGGTTTTTACAGACCTTAAATATTAACCAATCATTTTTTCAAAAATTTTTTTTAGGATTATGTTGAGAAATGTAGAGTGGGCAAATTTACGTCGAGGGATTCTAGTAAATATAATAATTAGATTATACATCTGATTAGTTTTTACCTTTGGATGTACTGAGCTAAACAAATAGGAATCTATAAAATCTACGGCATATTTAGGGTTTTCACAGGCCTTCGTTTTCTAATTTTTATCAAAATTTTTTAATTTTAATAATTAAAAAAATATATCATTTATTATATATGCTTGCTACAAATGTTAGCAGTTTAAAACACATGGTATATCTAATTAATGGTCCTAAATTTAGTCCTGCTATTCTGCGCGTATAGTGAGAAATAGAACTTTCCAAATTGCATCTAAATTTGAAACATAAATACCGGCAAACTGAAGTGTCGAAGTTTACATGAATTGAACTTTAGATGAAACTTTAACTAAGAATAATGGTTAATCCAAATACAGGTTGCTTGAAGGTCTTGACGTAATTGATGTAAGGCATTGAAGTTTCTGCGAAATTAACTTTCGCTTAAACAAAAGATTGATTATAGGATAATTTAATTAAAATATTTTTCAACAAAAAGGTTACAGCAATAGTATATGTGTTGGATAGTAAAGAAATGAGCAATCAATTTTAGTTACTATTTACTCAGTGTAAAGTCATAGAAGGGGGGCAAAAGAGATACCAGCGTAAGCTACGGATAATTCAAGTACTTGTGGGTGATATTTTGTCCTTTAGACGTATTAAATACACTTGCCAATTTTAACTTTTTTAACAATTAGAAACAATATAATGAATGAGCGAAGTTTAGGTGTTTTAAGTTGAAGGAATACTAATAAAAACAGTGTCGACTTTATAAATTTCTAATAGCAAAACTGAAATTAAATCAAAAAAATAAATGGATAAGGTTAAAAAAGCAAATATATCACGTATTACAAGTTCCGATGTAAAGTATTTTAAGTAATAAAATACAGAGTTCAAAATTGCTTTTTATTTTAGTGGCCATCCAAGGTAAGCACACAGCAATATATAATAATTTTTATTTCACGTTATTGTTTAATGGCAGTTTTACTTGACCTAAATTTAAATGAGTTTTGATTATTTATTTTTTAATTATACTTACTTTTTTAGCTGAAATAGGTAAAAAAAGTATATATTAATTAAAAATTAATCTTTTTACCTGTTTTATAGATTCAAATACTTTTAATAAAATTAAATATATAAATTTTATTTACGAATTTCTATTATCTTATAATGTCAATATACGCAAATATGGCTCTTTAGTTCATGCATTAATTGGCGCTGTTGTCGCGCATGAAGCTAATAGATGTGCTATAGTCGTGAAATATAAATTTTAATAGTATGAAAGTATTAAAATATACTAGCCAGAAATTGTGGAAAAAATTTGAAATTAATTTAAATCTTTATGAGAAAATTTGCATTCAAATTTTTCGCTCATAAAAATTTTGTAGTGCAATAATAATTTTTCATGGAATATACGTAAATAAATATTTTCTAAATTGCAGGCACTTTTCTCTAACATATACAGGATATCTATTTTTTTACTTCAAATACAATGTTGCCGAATTATTAAATATTTTTTCCCGAATCAGTATTTTAATTAAATTTTAATATTTTGTAAAAAATTTGTGTCTTAGCTGATGTCATTTTAATTCGATATATATCAAAATTGCTATTTAAATAGTGATACTTTCAATTCCATTTTAAGCCATATTTTTAAATAGAACAATCCTGTATCTAGTAGCGTGTATCGATAGAGTATTTATTTTTACAATTCCCCTATGTAGATTTTCCAGTAATAAAGTAATCATATTAATATTAATTGTGGAGGAGTTTTCCGGAGATATAGGAATACTGTTCGGGTTTGATAAATACCACATTTTAAACAAAACTAGAAGAAGTATACAGCCAGGGGGCATTTGAGATGTAAAACGGTCAAACTATTGCGGCAACGGAGGCAGAACAGACATTTTTTATTCAACACTTCATCGGATTTTTTTCAAGATTTATTCCTTTTTCTTAAGTTTTCATCCCCATCCTTTTCTACAAGATTTATTTTATTCTCATAGTTCAGTATTTTCTTCAAAGTAGTAGCTTTACTATTACTGTAATTTAGTAGGTATATATTTTTTAAATATATAGTGAACTCGTCCCTAATAGAAGAAGTACTACATTTTTTTATATTTTAATTACATTTGCAAGCGGATGGGTTCATAGAAATATTAAAATTTCCAATGTGCTGTTCTGTTTTCAAGCTTATTCTAACTAAGTAGGGTGCTGGCTTTTACTTGATGGAAATCCATATCCAACGATGAACAAAAGATGGATATTTGTCAAATTTTTACTATATTTAACTAAAAAACTTGACGAGTTTCGCTAACACTCTATCTTCATCAGAAGTTCTGTTTTAAATGACAGAATATTTGGTTACTTGAAACACTTATACTTAGATTTGCAATAATGAATCAGTGCAATACTCTAATTTACATTTTATTACCTATTATTTAAATTATTGGGAAATCCATACTGGTTTTTGTTAAAAGATATTTAGCAGGTGTGAGGTGTTAATATCTGTTTGGTCATTTAATAGATTACCTGTGTTCTTTAATCGATTTATTTCTATGGCTTCTAAGCAATTCAGTTTATAACCTTTCCTTTCTACATGGAGAATTTTAAAATTATACTGTAATTGATGATTTTGTTCTATTAAATGATTTGCGTATGAAGAACTGTTTTTCTTGTGTAAAAAATTATTTTTGTGCGATCTGCCTGTTTGGCCTATATATACTTTTGGGCAACTTCCGCATTTAAGTTTATAGACTCCAGACCTGTTATTTTTATTTGTTTTTGTTTTATAACTTTTTAAGCGTTTTCCTATTGAATTATTTGTTATGAAGGCTACCCACAATATCTTTTTTATTCAGAAACTTTTTAATTTTAATTGATGATTTACCAAAATATGTTAAAGCGGTAAAGTTGCGTTTTTTGTTTTCTTGTACTATAGGATAAACTCCTTGTGTGACTTTCTTTTTAAATTTTTTTGTTAAAAACTATGGTAATCCGCTAATTTATGTTGTTCTGGGTGAGATGAAGTTCTATGTATGGTTGTATCCGTATGTGTGGGTTTGTGAAAAATTCCAAAACAGTGTTTATTTAAAACTTTAGTAATGACTAGATCAAGAAAAATTATTGAGTTGTTTTCTTCTTTTTCCATAGTAAATTGAATATTTTGGTGGATTGAGTTAATAAAATCTAAAGGTTTATTAAGTTGTCGATCTGTGCCTGTGAAACACATTATTATGTCATCAACATATCTGTACCAGTACAAGAAATGTTGGCTTATGTGGTTATTAAATATAATTTTTTTTCTATATTGTCCATAAAAATCTCTGCTAATAGTGGGCTTAAAGGACTACCCATAATCAATCCTTCTTTGCTTTTGTAGACTTTATCATTAAACGCAAAATAATTTTGGTTACGGCAAGCCTCTAATAAGTTTAAAATATCGTTTTTTATAATCAAGTTTACTTTATTTTTGTTCTTAGGAACTTATTCCCAAGTATTCCACCAAAAGAAACGCTCTCTTTAGTAGAAAATCTATTGAACAAAAATAAAGTAAACTTGATTATAAAAAACGATATTTTAAACTTATTAGAGGCTTGCCTTAACCAAAACTATTTTGCGTTTAATGATAAAGTCTACAAAAGCAAAGAAGGATTGATTATGGGTAGCCCTTTAAGCCCACTGTTAGCAGATATATTAAATGACCAAACAGATATCAACACCTCACCCCTGCTAAATATCTTTTAACAAAAACCAGTGTGGATTTTCCAATAATTTAAATAATAGATAATAAAATGTAAATTAGGGTATTGCACTTATTCATTATTGTAAATCTAGGTATAAGTTTTTCAAGTAACCAACATTTTGTCATTTAAAATAGAACTTCTGATGAAGCTACAGTGTTAGCGAAACGCGTCAAGTTTTTAAGTGAAATATAGTGGAAGTTTGACAAATATCCGTCTTTAATCATCGTTGTCTTATTCCTTTTGCCCGAGGCCATCCCTTGATGAATGTAGCCCGAAAACGAGTAGTAAATAAGTAGATAAATTGTTTAAATTTGTAAAACAAAGATGATATTACTATAATGTAAAAGAAATTGCAATTTTTATTGACAAATAATGGCAGTTTTTCTTCATTCTATTTTTGGTACAGGTAATTGTTATTATTAAATTAAAATTTATAGTTTTATACAAGTATCTTTAGTGCTAATCTGTAGAAACTAAGTGTTTCCGTTATCTTTTTATCAATTTTAAGCTACAAGTAGGAGTGACTTCAGGACTTGCTATTTTGCGTTTTGTAGCAAACCTTGCTCATATATAATCGCCATTTAGCTGACTCAGGCACTGTGGATTTTGCATGGAATGGAAATTAACATCTTTAAAGTGTGTTTCCCCTTCTATCGTTTTTCATTTTGACGCCGGTTAATAGTTTTATACCTGGGGCTCGTTCGGGGTAATATATTGCAGGCATACAGTTCTATTTCTTCCCCCATACTATTGAATTTTCAATCCCATAGAGCATATGTGGTATCATTTAAAATCTAGGGTACCCTCCACAAACGCCATCTTTGCACTAAGCTCTAGCTTCGAAGAGTTGATTAGGAGAAATATCATAGTTCACTTAGACTCAGAGAGCTGGAAAATTTCAGTAGAACACGTTATTAAAATTGAAAATTCTTATTTATCTTTACAAGATCCGCTTTATCATTAAGTCAGCTAAAGGGTGAAGACAGTTACAGTGGAACTGAGTTGGACTTTTAGTTTCAAGTAACATGTTTTCTTCTTCTATTATAAATTACCATTTTATAATAACGTTTATTATAATATTTATGTACGTGTTATATAATTAATATAGGTAATTTTATTTAATTTATTGTCTAAATGTAAATATTTTTACTTATTATATTTGTGTTTTAATAATCTGTTTATTAGTTAATTAATTTAAAGGATGACTCTTTTTTCAGAATCTATTTTTAAAAAATACTCCTGGCCGGTTATCTATATTTAAATTTGGCACCAAATTCGGAACCACCAAAGGGGTTTTAATGCCCCAGGTATCGATTCTCATTATTGAAGTCAAGAGCCAAAACGATAGATTTTGAAACACAGTTTACCTAATCTATTTTGCTAACTTACTACTATTTAACTTTAAGTAAGTGAATTTATACAGCCCTACTTCATCTATTATTACTGTTATTATCTTTTATTATGCTTGCTTCGTACTTTATGGATTTATGTTAAATATTTTACAGCGCTTTAGCGCTTTTCAGTAATGAATTTTGATTTTGATTTAATTTGATTATATCAGAAAAGTCGGACCATATCAGGATCAGTTTATTGAAATATATTAATGTTACGAGTACTTTATTTCAAGCCCATTTATAAAATTAGTGTTTACACAAGCTATGGGTGGATTAGACCAGGATGGATCCCGTCTGTGTTTTTTATACATTTTGTCTTCAAAAGAATAAAAAGAATAACAAAAAATTTATTATTTTCTTGAAACTTTGCGATTAATAAGAAAAAAAACGAGCTTATTTTGAGAAGAGCGCCTACACGAAAGTGCTTAAACCAAAAAGTCAAATTATCAATTACTGAAACAGTAGGACTTATGAAATCGAAACAAGTTTAATTGCAAATAGATCTGATAACCAATTTCCCATTATGCCTTTTCCACATTCGCCTTTTGCAAATAGGAAACGTCGAATTGGAAATACCAATCCTGATTGCTTCTTTTTCGGTTACAGTCGAGAAAGGCAAACATGCCTTCTGGATTAGTTTGAAAATGACTAAAAGTGGTCATGTATGAAACGAGCGTATCGAAGTGCACGAACTGTTACATTCAATACATCGCCCAGATAAAGAGTCAGACAAAATTTAAATATTATACATTTTGGATTGTTATACTTAGAAATGTTGAGCGTTTCGGATAAAAAAAGTCATACTGTGTTCTATTTTTCGAAAATTCTATTATTTCTTACGTTTACGGCTTTGGGCTGAATGAAAAAACTAATTACAAACGTCAAATTTTTGGAAAGTTGTTACCTTTTTCAAAAATGATTTACATTGATATAATTATATCTTTGAATATATGATTGACATGCAATGGAAAATTTTACAAATTTAATTATTTATTAACTAATAATATCTAATTTGAATAGCGAATTTTTATTCAACGATGTAGTTCAGAAACGTAATAAATATTTTCATTATTTTGTCTTGATATATGTTGAAAACCTAGCGTAAGAGTTCGCTTTAGAATTATTAAAAACGGTTTTCAACCGAAAAAATTTTTCTAAAATAGGTAAAAAATGTATTAAAATCGTTAAAAATTCATAAAGAGAGAAAACTAGAAAAATTATGTTTTTTTTTTGAGAAAATTTCGATATTTACCCCCTATTTCGAAGTCGTAAAACATGTTTGTGACCCTGATTTTTCACTATTTTTCCTCACTTACCTGAAAAACTCAAAAAAGAAGCGTTACTTCACAAAGCACCTTTATTTCAGGTAAAATACCTAATTTACGTATTTATTTTCAATGGAACTAGTTAAACCTAGACCCTGATTTTTCACTATTTTTCCTCACTTACCTGAAAAACTCAAAAAAGAAGCATTACTTCACAAAGCACCTTTATTTCAGGTAAAATACCTAATTTACGTATTTATTTTGAATGGAACTAGTTAAAATATGTAATATATTTAATTTATTTTTGTACCATTTTTTATTAAACCAATTTCGAAAAACTTGTATTATCAACTAAAAATCAAAAATACGTCTCGGAAACGTCATCAACCGTCAGATTATCTAAACTCTGTCGGATCACGTAAAAAAGCGCAATGTTGCCAGATGTAAAAATTTTTCGTGATATAAACTATAAAATTTATCCTTCTCAGTCAACGACATACTTTAATTTTTTTAATATTTAAAACAGTTTCTGAGTAAAAATAATCTTAACCACTCAAAATTTTTGGTTGGTTTTAGTTAGGGTAATAATTCGGATAAGAGTAAATCTAGAGGTGGATGCCATTTTGATTTTGTTTCTTTCGATTTGTTTTTGATAATTTTCTCGATTTTAGAATAAATCTAGAAGTGGATGTCATTTTGGTTTTGTTTCTTTTGACTTGTTTTTGATAATTTTGTTGATATTTCCAATCAAAAAAGTGCAAATTTAATAATTTTTACATAATACAGATGCTTCTATTAGCGTGCTCTTTTTTTTTATCAGAAAAATGAAGAAAATTATCAAATACAAATCAATAGAATCTCACCTCTAGCTTTACTCTAATCCGAATTATTACCTAGGTTAGTTCAGTTTAACTTGATTTTGGTTAATTTGTAAAACATAAACTAACCTGAACTAATCTAAGTTGACCTAGATTTATACTTTCCTGATATAAACTATAAAATTTAGCCATTACAGTTAACAACATAGTTTAATCTTTGTAATGTTTAAAAAAGGGTAAAATTGATCTTAACCACCCAAAATTTTTTGTTAGTACTGGTTAGTACAGGTTTAGCTTGAATTTTGTTAGTTAGAAAAGCTGACACTAACCTAGATTTATTAATTAAAAGTGTTATTGTCCAGAAGAGACCACGTGGAAATGGAACAATTTCTGCCAGAAGAGAATATTGGGAAAGGTCATCAGTTTAAGTTGGTTCAGATTAATTTCAGTTTTTCAGATCAAACAAAATCAAGCTAAACCTGTTCTAACTAGAATTAACTAAAAACTTTGGGGGTTTAAAATTAATTTTACCCTTTTTTATACATTACAAACATTAAACCATGCTATAAGAAAAGAATATACGTAAATTTCAACGAAATCATATTTACACTCTAGCAACATCGCATATAGCAAAAAAGCACGCCATCTTTCTGTGAACTATGCAAGCTATTACTTTAGTAGCAGAGGCTTTTATTTGTTTTGATTTGTTTCTTGCAAATTTTCCTGGGTTTTCCGATAAAAATGTGCACATTTTTGAATTTTAATACAATAACGAGGCTTCTATCAGTGTGGAATTTGTGGTTGTAACAAAAGTTTAACGATTTAGTGAAAAAAACTAAATCTAAAATAAAAAGTGATTTTACCTGTTTTCCGCAAAATTGAAGAAAAATTATGGAAAACCAAGATCAGAATCGCGTTCTACGACCTCAAAATGGGGGGTGAGTATCAATTTTTTTTAAACGCAATTTTCCTAGATTTCACTCTTACCTGAAAATCAAGCAATTTTATCAGCTCTGGGGTAATATACAAATATTTTTGAAGATATTTTCAAAATGATGTCACAAGATGTTTTATCGAAAACTCTTAGCTATAAGTTTTTGATCTTTAAACGATAGTTTGTTAAATTCAATATTTTCTACACACAAATTTTATTAAATAAAACATGATTTACAAAAATAATGGCAATTTCTTTTACATTTGCAATTCAGTTACATCTTTTAATATATAAAAATGTCCGTAGCGTTTTTAACATTAAAGTCTTTTCTTGCTCTACGACTTTATGAATTATAAGCTGAAATATAGTACTTATTGAATAATTTAAAAAGCTCAGAAATCTTGAGATTGTCTAATAAAGAACCGGATAATATTCTCAATTCGCAGGTTTGTTTTAAAGCAAATAGACTTTTAAGATTGTTCTATATAAATTGACTGAATTCCGTCTTTTATGGAATAATTGATACTCATAATATGAGATTTGTTTACTCTTTAAATGTCACAGTGCCTCAGTCAACCAGGCCTTATTAACATAGCAATTATATATGGGTGGTATTTTTATGATTCACTTGCTACAAAATGCAAAAACAGCACTTCTTAAAGTTACTCTTATCGAAAGTTCAAATGTTAAGCGCTATCTGTAGCTCAAAAACTGATAAAATAGTAATTCCGGGAAAACTTAGTCTTTACAAATAGACTTTACAGATTATCCAAACCAAACTCAAGATACTTGTATTAAATTATAAAATTTACTTTCATAAAAATACTTGTTAGATATAGTTCAAAATAATGCAGCAAAAATAACATAGATATTATCTGTAGCTATAAATAATACAGCAAAAATAAAGTACTTTGTCAACCAAAATTGCAATTTGCTTTACAATATTATTCTATGTTCCTTTTTCTTACAAATTTAAATAATATAGCTACTTATCTTTTTGTGAGTATTTACTATCGGGTTTAAGTCACTAAAAGATGATCTCGGCTAATCAAATAATTGAAAACAGAGCAGTTATCGGATGTTTTAATATCTCCTTGTGAGTAGTATGATATTTGTGGTCAAAAGCGAATCAAACGCAACACATTCGCCAGCTGAAGTAGTTGGTTCTAATCTTGCATAAAGACAAGGAACAAAAACTGCAATAAAGCTTTTAAACTAGGTTAATAGCTTACAGAATTTGAAGTAAAGCTTGAATAAATGATTTCAACGCTTTAAATGCTGGACAAAACTTGAAATATTTATGGTCAAAAGCGAATCAAACGCAATACATTTGCCAGCTGAAGTAGTTGGTTCTGAAGAAATTTGTAGCATTCTTCCTAAGAATGACAAAAGCTTCAAGAATATTGAATAAATCTTGCATAAAGACAAGGAACAAAAACTGCAACAAAGCTTTTAAACTAGGTTAATAGCTTACAAAAATTGAAGTAAAGCTTGAATAAATGATTTCAACGCTTTAAATGCTGGACAAAACTTGAAATATCTTATATATGGTTTAAAAAACTGTAATATGGTTTAAAAAGACGTTGTATAGTTTCAAAGGTTGGTATTTAGCTTAAAAGGTTAGCATATGGTTTAAAAAACTAGTATATAGTTTGAAAAGTTGGTATATGGTTTAAAAATCTGTTGTATGGACTAAAATACCCTTGTTTGGTTTAAAAGCTGGTATATAGTTTAAAAAGCTAGGCCCTGAAACATAAGAGAAATGTTTATATTATTTACCTTTAATAAACCATTTTTCAATTTTTTCAATAATAAAAGAGACAGGGTAAAACAAATGTCAATAAATACTACATAACCCTAATGTAACGCCTATCAGATTTTTACTTGGTTACATTTTATTTGCTAATATTACTTTGGAGAATGAGTTTTTTCTATTTATTTTTTACTAAAAGCTCTTAATATTTCCTTGGATCGAAAAATCTATCACCAAGTGACGATATTAAATAATAATACCAATAATTTTAATGATAAAATTTTATCAAGCATAGTTAAACCGTCATCAATTGCTGCAATGGAAGATATTAAATATTATGCGCCAACGAATTTTAAACAAATGGCTTTCATAAGCGTTTCCTGCTATGTCTATTACCTATTCAATAAATTCCATACCCGCGTTTCGTTGGAATATAGGCAATTTTTAATTGGAAATTCTTAGTAGTTTTTATAGCTGTGGAAGATAGGAATGTGCCACCATAAATTGTTATACTTTTTAAAGAATATTTAAAAATAACATATATCCTGCAATAAAAACTGTTTATATCCATATGTATTGTTTGTTTTCTATCTAGGAATGTACTCTGCAATATATGGCACAGTAATATATCCGTCCAGTAACAGAAGGAAACCGACCAAATAAGTGGGATTTTAAAAATCATCATTTACGGAGCTTGATCTGCTAGTAAATAATCTTTTAGGCAGATAAAATTATCTTCTGGAAGCCATGATTTTTCTGTTTCTGAAAATTGCATTGATGACAGAAACGTTCGTCTTACGTGTGTTTGGCACTTATTTCATTCTGCTTAATTAGAATTCAAAATCAATTAAAATTTTTGAAAATCGCAGATTTATATATATTTCTTGTGACCTATGTATATAATCAAATGTGTTATATATTTATTGGAACACTAAATATTTACTAACTCAATTTATTAAACAACAAATAATAAAACTTCCGTTAACTGATACAACAAAATTGTAAAATACCATTAAATAACGAATTTTTAAATAAATTGTTTTCATAGCGTTTCCTGTTATGCTGATTATCTATTCAATAAATTCTATATATGTATTTCAATGCAATCCAGGAAATGCTCAATTGAAAATTTTTATTATTTTTTTATAACCAATATATATATATATATATATATATATATATATATATATATATATATATATACGTATATATATATGTATATATATATATATATACGTATATATATGTATATATATATATATATATATATATACGTATATATATATATATATATATATATATATATATATATATATATATATATATATATATATATATATATATTGAATAGGAATCGACACAAGATGACCTAATGACCATATTATAAATACTCGACGAGTCTAAACAATTTCAATTAAAATATCTAAGATACAACATAAATTTATTATTTAGATAGTAATAAGTAGTTAGTAGATATATTAATTAATTAGAGTCATTAATATTTACAAATAATATGGACCAAAGCATAATTAAAAGCTTACATGATTAAAAAAATCATATATAATGCTAAATTCATAATGAATTTTTAGACATAATTGTAAAATAAACAATATATAAATATTAATACAATAAGATCATATTATAAATTGATCATAAGAATAATAAGGTACAAACATTAGATGTGATAGTGAAGGTAAAGTGATAATAAAGAGTGAAAATCATCAAGTGAAAAAAAAAAACATAACGATCGGTTTTTGCAACAATAATGTTTTAAAAAGGAACAAAAGGTGAACATAGTGTGAAACCAGTTATGAAAAGTACTTTTAAATAATATATAAGGTTCATTAAATTGTTTTTAATATAAATTAGACAGTTAACAGTAGTATTAAGAAAATAATTTTAATTAAAACACATAAGAACATAGAATAAATTTAAGAAAACTTGTGATATTGACATTAAAATTAGATATTATAAATTAATTTTAAGTAATGGAGTAAAATAAGTTATATTAGAATGTAAGGAAAATTCTAATATTTAATATTTTAATATTAAGAAAACATAATTTAGCATCTTCAAACAATAATTTTCAATAATTAGTTAATTATATATTTCAATATTTTCATGTCAAGCCATTTTGTTTTATAATTTTTAATATTAAAAATTGTTTTAGGAAGGCTAAAATATGTATAATTAGATAGGTAAAATAATAGAGTTTAATTTTATAATATTTATTGTCATGCATATTATTGGATAAATCCAGGAAATGGTAAAATTGGAAAAATTTTATCAATTTTAAAATTCTTGACAGCCATTTTTGTTTGACAAGAACGCCAAGAAAAGGGTGATTTTTCATCAAGTAACCCGATGCCTTCAACTGCTGAGCCAATCAGAATGATTAATTAAGTCAGCTGGTGGCATACGATAGAAAGAAAAATCACAAAAATTCGAGAGTTGCAAAAAAGTATTGTTACAGAGAGGTGTAAAAGAAAAGTTTCTCCTCAAAACATAACCTTAAAATTCTCACGACAAGATCATAAAGCCACGTGCGAGATCTTTTGTTTTTGATAAGTAAATATTTTTTAAAGGTTATGAAAGTAAACAAATATTAAATAAAGTTTGATTAATCAATATTTTAAAAAAAAAATAATTTAAATTAAATTGAATGTCATTTAGAAATAGCAACTCCAACTAACATCAAGAAAATTTAGTAAAACCCGATTGTGTCAAATAAAAGTTCAAGAAATTATACCTGGCTGTTATAAATACCAACATTTCCTAGAAGTAGACAATTCCTGGACATTTCCAAAAATAACCAAGACAGTGTTTAATAAAGAATATCTACTTACTTGATAGTAGATATTTTTAAACAATTATCCCAATCCAATTTGATGGTAAAAGAAGACAAGAAAACACAAATATACCTTTTTAATTGTTTATACGTAAACAAACACTTAAGGATTAAGGTATTTTAAAATAATATTACCACATTTATATTAAACATTATAAAATCATTAGAACTAATTTATAATCACTTGTTAAAATTAATAATCCGCACTTTGCACATTTTTTTTTTAATTTTTAAAAATAAATAAAAGTAATACATTTCAACTGAACACGAGACCTTCATATTTGTCAAACAACTCTTGACAGTTAAGCGGAGTGACATTATAATTAACAGTAGAGATAAGGTGCAATTGATTTTTAATTTTAATAAAGATGATCTAGATAATAGGTGTATCAAAATAATTTTATAATCAGTAATAATATCATTTTGTTTTATAATAAATTTATGTTGATTGTTAATACAATTCAGTGGTTTTAATTGGCAGTAGATAAAAAGTAATTTTAACTTATGAGAATCTGAACTCACTTGGGATAGTTTCAGGGGAAGCGAGCTAGTTATATTAAGGGGAGATTAAAAAGAGAAAATAGATTTATTAAAATTTTGTTAACAATAATATATGTATTTTTAAGTTAATCCAAAGAATAAATACAGTGCTGTTATCTTATCTTTGATAGGATACAGTAACTGGGCGCTCAAGGAAAAATTAAAAATACATATCGTGGTTTAGAATATTTTTATTAGAGCAAAAGAAAACTTATTTCATTCACATTCACCAATTTTCAATTTTTTTAAAAAAACAAAATATTCAAAATTTGAGTATTCTAATTCCTCTTCGGGCAGTTGCTTGAAGCGTGTGTGGGTGACGAATATAGACCTCTGACGATAGACGTTAGGTCCCGCATCACGTTTTTCAACGCAATTGGCGCCCAACGTGGGGCATCTTTTATTTTTGGGGCATCTTTTATTTTTGGGGCATAAATATTTTCAGGGCATAAATATTTTCAGGGCTCGAATATTTTCAGGGATCATAAATATTTTCAGGGCATAAATATTTTCAGGGATCACTAAATATTTTCAGGGCAATTAACATTTTTGGATTACTAAAATATTTTCAGGGTATATAAGTCTACTGTCAATAAAAATAATTAATAGGAACTTGTAACATATAAAAAAAAACGAGTATTATTACACATCAGTTATTTAAAATTAATTACAACAAAATTGATAACAATAGTATTAAACAAAAGTTTAGTACATAAATTTTATAAAATTTTTGAATTGCATAAAACTTGAATAAATAAAATACCATGGCTGAACAAAATATAACCTTAAGATCAGGAAAACAAATTAATCAAGAAATTGGAGTACGGAAAACAAAAGAAGATACAGCTAGTACATCCACTTCTTCTACCGATCGAGAGAGTGAAGTATTTCAGCAGACTAAGCTAGAAGAGGTAGGGGAAATAACAACCCCTGAGCAAAAAGAACCAGAAAAGACAGAACAGAGTAGTAATCAAGATATAATAAAATTTTTGCAGAGTATGCAAAATAATCTGGAAAAAGGCCAAAAAGATCTGGAAAATAAAATGGAAAAAGGCCAAAAAGATCTGGAAAATAAAATGGAAAAAGGGCTTAACGATCTGGATACGAAAGTTACAAAAGGTCAGAAGGAGCTAGAAAAAAGACAGCAAGACCTAGAACATAAGATTGAACAGGGTCAAAAAGAATTAAAAAAGGAAATAACTAAAGGCCAAAAAGAATTATATGATATTAAACAGGGGCAAATAAGATTAGAAAAACAAGTGGATGAGAAAATATTAGAAATTGAAAACAGAATGTCAAAAGAGCTGTCAACATGCATTGAAGAAATGCATAAAAAAGTAACTAAAAATAACCAAGAAATATTAAATATGCTAGAAATAGAGAAAGGTGACAGGAACACAGAAATAGAGCGTCTTAATGACAAACTAGATACGACCATGCATGACATTACCTCAGAATTAGATAAGCATGGTAATGAAATAGATAAAATTGATAGGAAATGTTACAGAACTTTCCAGGAATACGATCAGATTATAGAAGAAAAACT
Organism: Diaprepes abbreviatus; assembly: GCA_034092305.1. Lineage (NCBI taxonomy): Eukaryota > Metazoa > Arthropoda > Insecta > Coleoptera > Curculionidae > Diaprepes > Diaprepes abbreviatus. The sequence goes on from JASJET010000200.1 coordinate 10,709,314, forward strand.
AAAATCCACAACTGAACTAGTTACTTGTACCGTGGATAAGAAATTGGAGACTGTAACTAGAAATAATATGGGCAATGGAAATATTTGTACCAGTACTAATGACATGGGTCTAAAGTTTAATGGCAACATTCGTATGTTACACCCGGTAGCTTTTATTAACAGTATCAAGAATAGGTTAAATAATGTAAATAATCTACAAGTAATAAAAGACTTTATTCGAGTTAATTTGATTGATCATGCAAGTATTTGGTATGGTAATATAGAATCAACGATAAATAATTTTTGTGAGTTTGAAAGGGAATTTTTGGAATATTTTTGGGGAGAAATTAAACAAGCAGAGTTTAGGGAACAATTATACTTTGGGAAATTTAATTATAATAAAAATGGAGATCTAGTTAATTATGCTTTAAAGCTAAGTACAGTAGCAAAGTATTTAAATCCACCAATGAGAGAAGACGAAATTATTCTGAACATTGCTCGTCATTATCAAGATAATATAGTACAAACAATTACAATTCAAAATATAAAAACAATGGGTCAATTTATTAATTTCTTAACAAGAGTACAAAGAGGTAATTTTAATGGGCACAATCAAAATAATAGAAAAAATAGTTATGATCAAAACTTTAAAAACCTAAATAACAATATACGTCCACAGCCGAATCAATATAGACAGAATCAAACTAATTATACAAATAATATTCCTAACAATTTTAATAGAAATAATAATAACTATAATCGTAATAATGACTTTTACCAGAAAACAAATAGAAATTTTAATAACAATAATTTTAATAATAATAATACACGATACAGACAAACAGACAATGGTATAAATAATTATAATTTAAATAATAATAATTCACAATATAGACAACAATATAACGCGAGACAAAATAATATAAACTTAAATAGAGGCGGAAATAACAATGATCGACAAATTGATAGGAACGTTCAGAACAATGAAAGACAAAATTTTAGGAATCGAACTTTTTACAATGGAAATGACAGGGAATATAGACAAACTAATAATATTAGACGAAATAGAAGTGATACAGACTTACGAGTAGACAATGAACAGACAAATAACCACATGACAGGGAGACGGAGCAACAGCCTGGAGAGAAATCGAAGGGAGGTATCTTCGGATCCTAGAAACAGACGAACAAATTTTTAAATAACAGCCTTGGATCTGAAATTAAGACGAATTTTATACATTACGAACATCCACGAGAATTAATAGACTTAAATGACAATTTATACAATGAAAAATATGAAAATAATTTAGATTTAATTTATGTAAAAGGTAAAATTGATAATACAGAAGTAAAAATATTAATAGATAGTGGTTCTGAAGCATCATTAATTGATGAAAATAAATTAGAAAATATATTGTTATTTAATAATAAAGTAATCATAAATAAAATACCAAAATTAAAATTAGTGGGGGCAAATAATAAAAAGATTTGTGAAGTAAATCGGCAATGTATGTTAAAAATAGTGCTTGGTAATAAAATTATAGAAGCATCATTAATAGTAGTGAATAATATGAATATCGATATAATTATGGGGAATGATATTTTAAGTAAATATGGGGCTAAAATAAATTACGAAGATATGATCTTAATAATTGATGAACATAGAATAGAGTTCATAAATAATTTGGTTTGTAATCATTCGAGTGAGGATTTATCATGTATAGAAATGTTAAGTGAAGAAGTTATAAGTAAAGAAAGCGCAAATAATATAATAGAAATACATAATCTTGAAAGTATTATAGATAATTGTAAGAAGGAGAATAATGCGGTAAATAATAAGGTTTTGTTAGCTGAAAGGAGCACAAAACCAAAATTTTTAGGAGATATTAGTATTGACAAAGTCAATGATAATTTTAGTAGGAGAAGTTTTTGTGATTATAATAAGTATAATAATGATGTGATTATGAATGAAAAGGAAATTATATGCGATTCAAATTTTAAAAAAGATATAGTATACATGTTAAATTCTTTTAAAAACTTAATTTCAAACGAAAACAGAGTAGCACGAGACTATATTCATTATATTAAAGTACAAAACATTGAAAATTTTAAAGCCAAAACTTACCCCATACCATATAAGTATCAAGCACAAATAAAAGATGAAATTGAAGAAATGGTTCAAAATAATATAATAGAAAGAGCCGATACTACATATATAAATCCAATAGTTGTGGTGAAGAAAAGGAATGGAGAACTTCGGTTATGTTTGGATGCACGTAACATAAACCAGTATACGGTTCCACAATACGAGGCTCCAATGACTATAGATGCTATTTTAGGAAGGATCACAAATGCTGGTGTTTTTTCAAAGATAGACCTAAAACATAGTTTCTGGTTAATATCACTACATCCAGAATGTAGAAAGTATACGGGTTTCCAAATAAATGGAATCATTTACCAATTTAAAGTAGTACCTTTTGGATTACAAAGTGCTTGTTCAGCATTGGTGAGAGCATTATATAAAGTACTAGAAAGGCACAGTGATTATGCTCTACACTATATCGATGATATATTGATATATTCAAATAATAAAGAACAGCATAAAGAGCATATAAGACTTGTATTAGAAGCATTAGATATTGCAGGCCTAAAAATAAATTTAGAAAAATGCCAATTTTATCAGGAAGAGGTAAATTACCTAGGTTACAAAATAAATCTACAAGGAGTAGAAATGGACCCTGATAGAGTTGAAGTAATACAAAATTATACACGTCCAAATAGTCTAAAAACATTAAGGGGATTTCTGGGATTGGTAAAGTATTATCATCGCCTAATACCAGATCTAAGTAGTAAGGAAATACCATTGATAGAACTACTTCGCAAAGATGTGAAATGGAAATGGGATGAAAGGAGAGAAAATGCCTTTAACCAAATTAAGAATACCTTTGCGAACAATTTGAAAATCTATCATCCTGATTATCAACAAAAATTTATATTAAGAACAGACGCATCAGATCAAAGATTTTCAGGAGTATTATTCCAATTACTTAATGATCAGGAATGTCCAATATATTTTTGCTCTCGAGTAACTAAACCATATGAAAAGAAATATTCAGTTACTGAATTAGAACTCGCTAGCATAATATATTGCATACAAAAATTAAGATTTTATTTATTAGGTAATAAATTTTTAATAGAAACAGACCATATGGCATTAACTTCGATTTTAAATAATAAATATAGAAACAATCGAGTCCACAGATGGTCACTATTATTACAAGAATATGATTTTGAAATTAAACATATCCCAGGGAAATTGAATATAGTAGCAGATACCTTAACAAGAACGGAAGGATTGGAAAAGGATAAGAAAGAGATCAAAATTGGATATAATATTTTAAAAGACAAACAAGGACTCTTTTCGAAAAGCCAAATCCTGAAAAACCAAAAGGAATTAGATGATGACATTAAAAATAAAAATTTATTAAAAAATGGAATATATTTAAAATTAATAAATGGTAATGAATTATATATAATAACATCCCCATTGGCATTAAAAATATTAAATAATTTGCATAATAAATTTGGACATATAGGATCTAGAAAATTATGGATGGTATATAGAGAAACATATTATAGTAAGAATGATTTGTCTTTAGCCAAACAAGTAACCAGAACATGTGATACATGTCAAAAGGCTAAAGACAAAAACATTACTAATAGAAACCATCCAAAGTCCATAATAGCGACAAATCCTAGAGAGATGATTGCTATCGATTTCATAAGTAATTTACCACCATCATCCCATAAATCGAAGCACATCTTAGTAATATTGGACGTATGCTCTAAATATGTAAAACTTTATCCATGTAAACGGACTAACGTCATTGAAATAACTAAAAATTTGAATAATTACATTGAGACGATAGGAAGTCCAAGATATTGTATACTGGATAATGCTACATATTTTCAAAATGAAAAGTTTAAAAGGTACAGTGCAAGGAAAAATATGATATTAAATTTTACAAGCATAAGACATCCACAAGCAAACCCAGCAGAAAGATACATAAAAGAAGTGTCAAAATTATTGCGTATCCAATGTTATGAAAAACCTCTTACTTGGGAAGAAAACCTGGAAGAGATAGAGACCTTCTTAAATACCATGCCTAATTTAGTGACAGAAGAAATCCCAAGCCAGATCATGGGATATGAAATAAGTAACAGACCCTGGATATTGAATATAGAGACCCAATATCAAAATTTAATTAAAAATATCACTAAAAGAATGAAAAGAAAGGCTCATAAATATATAAGACAACAAGAGAAAGACATTAAACGAAAAGTCAAATTTAATAAAGGAGAGTTTGTATTGATTAAAGCCCTAAAAAAGACAGATACTAAACAAGGTCAATACAGTAGATTTCAATGGCCATATGAAGGACCATTTGAAATAGAAACAGAAAACGGAGATAATAGCTATAAAATAGTATACCCTGACACAAGACAAGTCAGAGGCATATTTAATATCAAAGATATGTATAAATATAATATTAGCTGATCAAATAACGTACAAAAGTTTATGATTAAAAGGGATATTTTGTGAAAACATAAATTTCTAATAAGCTGTGAAATATATAAGGATATAAATTTTATTATCAACTAAAAGTTGTAATTAATATAAATAATAAGTACAAATAAGAATCAAAATATTCATATTTAATATTTTATTTATAATAAAATATTAAATATTCAATTTGGGGCAATTGAATAGGAATCGACACAAGATGACCTAATGACCATATTATAAATACTCGACGAGTCTAAACAATTTCAATTAAAATATCTAAGATACAACATAAATTTATTATTTAGATAGTAATAAGTAGTTAGTAGATATATTAATTAATTAGAGTCATTAATATTTACAAATAATATGGACCAAAGCATAATTAAAAGCTTACATGATTAAAAAAATCATATATAATGCTAAATTCATAATGAATTTTTAGACATAATTGTAAAATAAACAATATATAAATATTAATACAATAAGATCATATTATAAATTGATCATAAGAATAATAAGGTACAAACATTAGATGTGATAGTGAAGGTAAAGTGATAATAAAGAGTGAAAATCATCAAGTGAAAAAAAAAAACATAACGATCGGTTTTTGCAACAATAATGTTTTAAAAAGGAACAAAAGGTGAACATAGTGTGAAACCAGTTATGAAAAGTACTTTTAAATAATATATAAGGTTCATTAAATTGTTTTTAATATAAATTAGACAGTTAACAGTAGTATTAAGAAAATAATTTTAATTAAAACACATAAGAACATAGAATAAATTTAAGAAAACTTGTGATATTGACATTAAAATTAGATATTATAAATTAATTTTAAGTAATGGAGTAAAATAAGTTATATTAGAATGTAAGGAAAATTCTAATATTTAATATTTTAATATTAAGAAAACATAATTTAGCATCTTCAAACAATAATTTTCAATAATTAGTTAATTATATATTTCAATATTTTCATGTCAAGCCATTTTGTTTTATAATTTTTAATATTAAAAATTGTTTTAGGAAGGCTAAAATATGTATAATTAGATAGGTAAAATAATAGAGTTTAATTTTATAATATTTATTGTCATGCATATTATTGGATAAATCCAGGAAATGGTAAAATTGGAAAAATTTTATCAATTTTAAAATTCTTGACAGCCATTTTTGTTTGACAAGAACGCCAAGAAAAGGGTGATTTTTCATCAAGTAACCCGATGCCTTCAACTGCTGAGCCAATCAGAATGATTAATTAAGTCAGCTGGTGGCATACGATAGAAAGAAAAATCACAAAAATTCGAGAGTTGCAAAAAAGTATTGTTACAGAGAGGTGTAAAAGAAAAGTTTCTCCTCAAAACATAACCTTAAAATTCTCACGACAAGATCATAAGGCCACGTGCGAGATCTTTTGTTTTTGATAAGTAAATATTTTTTAAAGGTTATGAAAGTAAACAAATATTAAATAAAGTTTGATTAATCAATATTTTAAAAAAAAATAATTTAAATTAAATTGAATGTCATTAAGAAATAGCAACTCCAACTAACATCAAGAAAATTTAGTAAAACCCGATTGTGTCAAATAAAAGTTCAAGAAATTATACCTGGCTGTTATAAATACCAACATTTCCTAGAAGTAGACAATTCCTGGACATTTCCAAAAATAACCAAGACAGTGTTTAATAAAGAATATCTACTTACTTGATAGTAGATATTTTTAAACAATTATCCCAATCCAATTTGATGGTAAAAGAAGACAAGAAAACACAAATATACCTTTTTAATTGTTTATACGTAAACAAACAATTAAGGATTAAGGTATTTTAAAATAATATTACCACATTTATATTAAACATTATAAAATCATTAGAACTAATTTATAATCACTTGTTAAAATTAATAATCCGCACTTTGCACATTTTTTTTTTAATTTTTAAAAATAAATAAAAGTAATACATTTCAACTGAACACGAGACCTTCATATTTGTCAAACAACTCTTGACAGTTAAGCGGAGTGACATTATAATTAACAGTAGAGATAAGGTGCAATTGATTTTTAATTTTAATAAAGATGATCTAGATAATAGGTGTATCAAAATAATTTTATAATCAGTAATAATATCATTTTGTTTTATAATAAATTTATGTTGATTGTTAATACAATTCAGTGGTTTTAATTGGCAGTAGATAAAAAGTAATTTTAACTTATGAGAATCTGAACTCACTTGGGATAGTTTCAGGGGAAGCGAGCTAGTTATATTAAGGGGAGATTAAAAAGAGAAAATAGATTTATTAAAATTTTGTTAACAATAATATATGTATTTTTAAGTTAATCCAAAGAATAAATACAGTGCTGTTATCTTATCTTTGATAGGATACAGTAACTGGGCGCTCAAGGAAAAATTAAAAATACATATCGTGGTTTAGAATATTTTTATTAGAGCAAAAGAAAACTTATTTCATTCACATTCACCAATTTTCAATTTTTTTAAAAAAACAAAATATTCAAAATTTGAGTATTCTAATTCCTCTTCGGGCAGTTGCTTGAAGCGTGTGTGGGTGACGAATATAGACCTCTGACGATAGACGTTAGGTCCCGCATCACGTTTTTCAACGCAATATATATATATATATATATATATATATATATATATATATATATATATACGTATATATATATATATATATATATATATATATATATATATATATATATATATATATATATATATTATTGCGATTAGACACTATGGTAAATTCTTGAGGATAAAATAAGAGGTCTAGCCCAGTTTAGTTTAGTACAAAAGTTGACAGTTTCTGAAATACAGGGTGTTAAATTTATTACTTTTAAACTTCTTTGTAAATATGTATCTTAACCCTTACTTGCCACACTTCTGTAAAATCATGTAGTTTTCACATAGGGGTCTTTTGGACCCCAGTGACAAAAATCGTTATAGAAAAAGATTATTGACGATTTTTACTTGAAAACATTTTTAGAACTTATCAAAAGCTTGCTTTAAAATATCATGTCAGTTATATAGTACTAATTATAGTGTATTAAAAAAACCAAAAAAAATGGATAAATGACAATTTTTACGAAAAAATTCATCCAATTTTTTTGTTTGTTAATATTAAGGGCTATAATTTTAGTTACGACTTCTTCTTGATATGAGTTTTTTTTTAATTCCAGCTATGCCGATTCGCAAGTCTTTGAACAACTTATAAGTTTTGTATCTCTGCTCCAGACATGGTTTGAGATAAAGATAGAAAAATGTACACATCAAATAGCTCATCCCACACCCACCGATGTTTAAAATTATTATCATTGAGAAGTAATTTGTTTGAAAAAAATAGACGTATAATATAATGTATCAACCTTAGTCTTCACTCAGATGAAAGTTTAGTTCAGAGATTCCATTTCAAATATACTTGTCACATTATGGTCCCAACGGACTTTGAACAACTTTGGATAAGTATGTTTTAATTAGAAATTTAATATTCCAAGGTATAAAAAGTAATGAAACTTTAGATGCATGCAAAGTGCTGTTGGTGGCGCCCTCTGCAATGTACATTGAAGCTGTAATCAAATCTTGATTTCTCTTTCTGAAAAACGACAAAGCACCAAATTTACTACAAATCAAGCTGTTATTAAAAAAAATATTTACAAAAAAGTTTTAAAAAATTATAAATTTGACACCCCGTATTTCGAAAACTGTTAACTTTTGGACTAGGTTGAATTGGGCTATTCTTCATATATCAGACTCAGAAATTTGTACAGACCTTTTGGAGACACCATATACACATATTGTTGAATGAAATAACAAAGTAAAAGGCATTTTTTTAAAAATATTTAAAACATTGTACGTCTCGTAATATGATTTGTTTGTAAATCGATATTTGGTAAATATTAAAAATAAACACCAGTTTTCTGAGGTCTCCTAGTGCAGTAGTTCTTCAATCATTGACACGTCAGTGTTTTTACTAGTTTTGTCTAAAGCTGCGAGTAATTCTTACGCATTTTTGAGTGTTAGTTTTTTTTTAATATTTTTCGTATATTTTCTGCTGTAGTTAGGGCAAGTGATTCTGATGGCTGCTTCGTGACATATATCAGAAGGTTTTAGATGTATATCTTGTTGAAAATGTAACACCAATACTATATTGTCTCCCACAAAAGATAACATTAGATTTGGTAGATTATGTCTAAAAACAAAACTACTTATTACGTTAATAAACTTAGGAAATGAGCTAATCTCAAATCCTTAAAATAATCCTTTAACCATTACTGAGCCTCCGCCATGTTTGGAGTTGAACAAATGTGTTTTGGTTGTAGACAGGCGTTAGGTGGTCGTTTTATATATTAGATTTCATCTGAAGGAAACCTACCAAACTTTGATTTATAACTGAAATATACATCTTTCCATTCTGTTAGTTTCAATTTTTTATGATCTGAAACGAATTCGTTTTATCCCTTTAGATCTTTTTTGGAGAGTAGCTTCACAGGTCTCCTTAGATCTACCCTGAATTGCTTAGGAACACACAAGCTGCAATTTCTTTTCCACAATTCTAGCTTTTGTTTCACCTGATGACAAAAAAAAATCAATACAAGTATTTTTAGTAATTCTGGCAAGTTAAGGCCAAGATTTCAGTCCACAACATGCCTTTTTCTTTTGAGGAAACATATTTTCTTTCACGAAACCTTTTAGTCTCCGCAGTTATAACTGATTTTATTAGGTCTTCTGATGGATAAATTCCACGTGGCATAATGAAGTAATACATTCTGTATACAGGTGAAGATTACAACAAAGGGGAAATAAAACAAATGTATACTTTTATATTAATCTCTAACACCAAAAAATATAAAGTTAAATGGTACAATTTAGGCCATACTCTTACAGCATTTCCAATATATGTAATTTGTACTTAACATTAATATGCCAAGAGAATAAAACAAAAGAATATGCTGGTGCGGTATCAAAATCCGGACAAACTTCAACTTGAAATTCTTGCTGTTTTATACTACTCGTAAATGACACGATTGGCTTTCCAATAGCTTGATGTATCATCATGATCTCAAAAGAGTCGCAATGTTGAAAGCAGAGATGTAAGAGAAATTAATATTAGTTAATATAGACTGCGGATCTTATAAAAGAAAGTCGATCTGAAAATTGTCGTCATTTATTGGTATGCATCAGATCATCGAGGAGGACTTCCTCTATAAGTCATACAATTAAAGTAAGACAGATGCTTTCCGAAGCTGCTAGGACAAAGCGAGTTAAACGCTACAACCTACTCTTGTGTTTCTTATGAAACAATGCTGTAGGATAATTTGGATCTTTCGCTGACGAGAACATTTTTATTGTCAATGCGAAAATCAATCGAAGGAGTGACTGCTGGCTCGGCCACGATCCTGAAGATATCTTCATTCTTGCAGGAATGAAATTTCCTGCAAATGTTCACGTGCTAGGTGCTGTATCCAGTTAAAGTGATGTCATGCCACTACCTTTCTCTAACAAGGGAAAATGTCACAAATGTAGTAAAGATGAATGCAAAACTGTATCATCTACAAAGTTTTTCACCAGGTCGATACGCCCGTCCATCCTCTCAGCAGCCCAGTTTTGAATCCTTTGGACTTCTATGTATGAAACGTAGTTGAAAGGGTCACGGACAATTCCATATATCCAAAGCGTTGCATAATTAAGAGCCGCTATTGAAGCGACATTCGCAGATATATAACGTGATACATTATACCGTGCCTGCGCACGTTTCAGGCCGAAAATGAAGAAGGTCATTCTAGCAAGCGGGAGATATATTAGGTAAATGTGTTCTTTATGATCTTATTAACATTGCAAATAAACTTTTTATTTAAATTTTTTCGTTTTTGCAATAAAAATTGAAAAATGTACAATTTCTCCAGATATTGCCCCGCACTCTGTATGCGATTGATATTTTCCAGCAATATTGCAAAAAAAAAAACAAAAGGTACATTTATTAATTTGAGAGTTTTGGAAAATAAGTAACTCTCGAACAACAAATAAAATAATATATTATTGCTTTAGAAAATCATTTCCGCGTCCTATATTACAAACTTTTGAACAAAAGCGTTTTCTTCTCCATTGTATTTTGAGTTAATGAAAACTTGAATTTTCCGAACAACTAAAATGGGTCGAAGTGTTTGAAATGTGGTGAAGTGTTGTTGAGAGACACCCTTTCTGAATTGATGTAAATTAGGACATAAAGAACTGTTGGGAAACATTGATTAATTTGTGAAAACTTATTGAACTTAAGGGCTCTTTTACAACTATAAAACAACTATAAATTACATAACATTTAAAACATAAAATTGTTTAAAACAAGTACATCTGTTTTGGCATTTTAAAAGTGTGTTGTCAAATATTATTAAATAAATATTTAAAAATACGTTAGGAATACACATTCATTTACTTAGGAGATTTTTGATTATTTTTTTTTTGATAAAACTGGCGATTTTCGAGATAAGTTGGTTTTTATGCGAAACACTCAAAAATTACTAATGCTGGACACAAACAGGTGAAAATCAGGTTGTTATTGTTAATACCTATATAATAAATTACTATTGATGGAACTTGTCAAAACCGCCTCCAAGTAAAACGAATTTTAAAAATGGAAGAATATTTTTACGCAAAGTATGCTGATACGCATTTAATTTATGGTGAAGCGCAGTCAAATTCTTCGAAGACAAGAAGACCTTATGCTGAAAGATTTCCAGCTCATACATTGCCAAGTCCAAAATCCTTTTAAAGAGTTAATCGAATCCTAAGGGAAACAGATAAATGATGATTAAAAAATAATTATTAGAGTTAACGAATTAAATTTTTACATGTTTTATTCAGGGTCATTTTTGCCATGAAGTGGCGGTGAGGGCCCTCCCAGGAGAGCACAACACCCTCACATAGAGGAACACATTTTGTGAGATATTACTGACAACCCTACAAGACATGAAAACCAGCCAAGAAGATATGAAGAAAAAACAGGGAACGCTGAAACAAAAATTGAAAGGAGATATGACAAAAAATCAAGACGATATAAAACGAAAATTAAAGACAAGCCAAGACGATGTGAAACAAAATTTGATGACACTAAAAACAAGTCAAGAAACTATAAAACATGAACTAAAAACAAGCCTGGAGGACATGAGGCAGGAACTTAAAAAAAATTAAGAAGGCATGAAGCGCATCGAACAAGAAATGCAACAAAAGATTAGCAAAATTAGAGATAACGTACATGGCGAAGTACAACATGAGGTTACAGGAATCCACAAACAGATACAACAGTTACATTTGCAAAAAGAGAAGGTAGCCAGTACAGGTATAATAAAGGTAGATGGTGTTCCTGCAGTCGCCACCGGCAATAACTGGAGTTCACCGAAGAAGACACGTGATCTTATTCTAGCACTACGAGGTGAAGCTATGGAGGTTTTATTCAACATTCCCAAAGAAAAATGGAATGATTACGAGTTTATTGTTAAGGTTTACGCGACCCAGAAACTAGTCAGATTATAAGAATGGCACGATTGAAGAAAACATCTGAGGCTCTTGCTTATGCCCTTCAGTTTGAATCAGTCAAACAGACCTCAAGGAACCAAGGGATAATTATAAGAAGGGTCAACTTTTCCCGGGATGATCGCAAGATCAATGAGAAACTATTCATGAAGCTAATAAGGAGGATGCAAGAATTTTTAAACACTCAAAAACACATGACAACAAAAACGCAACTTTTCATGGCAGAAATAGAATCATTGTTGGAACTGTGGGTCCTGACAGTGATCCGAATCTGGAAGACTTCCAGTAGCTAGCTTAAAGAGACGAAAGCTGGCTAGGTGCTATCAAACCCCACCAACAATAACAATATTGTCGTATCCCGACCCTGATTAGATGTTTGTTATGGATACTGACGCTAGTAACTCCTCTAGAGGTGGAATTTTGTCCCAGACACAAAATTGCCAGGAGGAAGTGATTGCTTATTTTAGCAAAGTACTCTGCAAAGCTGATCGAAATTATTGTGTAACAAGACTATTACTATGAAATGTATAACACTATAAAGTTCGTTACAATATATATATATATATATATATATATATATATATATATATATATATATATATATTAAGTAAAATGCGAACAGTAAATGCAAACTTCTCTCCATCATATCCTTTCTGTGTTAGAGGTTGCATTTTACTTCATTCAGATACGGAGCTGCATATAGTTGTATGTTTGCTGAATGTGATTTCAGCACTACAACGGCATAATGTGGATATATCCACTGGTATTGCATCTCACACGGAGGAATCCGTGAAAGCCGCATAAACATATATACGCCATCCGGCGGGAGGTCGGCGAAGCCGTGTTCAGTATTTGCATGCTTCCTTCCGATGTGTTCTTTGCACAGCCAGGTGCATGTCGGTGCCCTGATGAGTCCAGTAGAGACGAAATATGTACCTCTGCCATATCACTGTGGCGGGGAGGGTAAGTTTTGACTTTCTTCTCGGTATGGTGGTACAAGTGGGCCATCATCTCAATGGTGGTGGAATAGGATAAATTGCATTTTATTACAATTTATTCTAACTGTGCAACCTCTAACACAGAAAGGATATGATGGAGAGAAGTTTGCATTTACTGTTTGCATTTTACTTCATTGAAACACGGAGCTGCATATAGTTGTATGTTTGCTGAATGTGATTTCAGCACTACAACGGCATCTCACACGGAGGAATCCGTGAAAGCCGCATAAACATATATATATATATATATATATATATATATATATATATATATATATATATATATATATATATATATATATATTATTTATTGTGTGTTTCTTGGGCTTATGGTTACCGAACACCCTGTATATTCACATACCATATTTCCTGAAATTTATTTTTAATAATAATTATAAAAACAGAACACGAAAATAAACTTCTTCATTAACTTAAATGGCATATCTTCAAACAATCGTTTTTTTTTTTATTTCCGCAACACACTCAAATTATTTGAAAATATATCGTGAAGTTTAAATATAAGTACCATAACACCTTCTTTTGTTTTTTATTCATGGCTTACTACGATTTTTACTGAAAAAAATCACAAAATCCAGCTTTACTTTTCACTTTGACATTAAATATGGTATACTGTTATAAATGTAATTAAGAACTCTACCTTATTATCTAAAAATATTTGTTCCATTTGAAATAACCAAATTGGGATGAATAACTTTGTAACCATACCTCGTATTAAAGTTGCGACCATTAGATTAATCTTAATATATTATAAAAATAGGTTGTCTAAAATGATGGAATAACTTTTCGATGTTTTCGATAATTTACTTTTTTGGTAACAGTAAGACATGGCCAATTTATAAGAAACAAAAGGCATACGTCCAAAATTTCACAGTTTTGTCAGATTGTTATTATTTATGAAATATTTTTGTTACGTAGGTGTTTTTATTTTCCTTTTTATTTATTTTGCGTTTACAATGGCCTTTTATGATAATTATGAAAAGAATGATATGTTAGTATGTTTTACACAAAGCAATGAAAGTCCCCAAGAAGCTTTTGAATTATATTTCAATATATAATATATTTAAAGCGTTATCATCAGAATAACTTCTCATATATGGCGATCATTTTTGTTCATGTTAGGTATCCAGAAAAAAGGCAACAATTTCCAGACATATTTGCTCGTATAAAAAGAAAACTAGTTAAACACTGATGTTGTACTCGGCCGCGTCCCAATACAAACGTCAAAGAAGACATAGATACAATAACTTTCCTCAAAGAAAGCTAGGTACCAATGGGCCAGTGAGATGGCCCCCTCTATCTCCCGATCTTTACGTTTCGGATTTTTTTGCGGCGTTTTATGCAAAATCAAGTGTATTAAACACGACATGAATCTATAGCGGAACTTCGTGAGGCAATTGGTTTGGCCTTCCAAACTCTTCATAATAAATCTATAATTATTTTAAATGCAATTAGAAGAATAACAAAACTTTATTGATATTGCATTCGAGAAAACGGCCGTCATTTTAAAAACCATCTTTAAAGAAGCTCTTGGTTGTCTTTAGTTTTAGTGTTTCTTTTTGTTTTTGTTGCTTTAGTTTTATATAATAATGTTGATCTTGTGTCTTTGAAATCGAATTTTAATATTCTGTTTTTATAGGTGTTTAAAGTAAAAAATGTAATAATAATTAAGTGTTTACAATTGCAAATATAGAAAAACGTTAAAATTAACTTTTAAAGTGTCTAATCTTTATTATAATTATAATTGTTAAAATTTTGTATTTGTTTCTTATAAATAGGCCATGGCCTACTGTTACAAATAAAGTATATTATTGAAAATATCGAGTTCTGGCCTTGATTTTCAAAATAAAATAAACACATTTTATATTTTTGAAAAGCCTAGATTATATTTAATCAATATCTAAAATAATATACACGGTGTCCTATATAAAAAATCTTAAGTTTGGTTAATATCTCAAAAACTAAACATTTTAGAAAATAACTGACTGCGCCGCTGAACTCGGCATAAAAAACTCTCTAAAAACCAGTTTTTACTTTTCTGATAAATTAAAGCATAACGTAAATATGAGATGTGCCTAAAAAACGAAGGTTTTCAAAATTACCCTGTAAAAACTATGAGAGCTATGACAAATTTGACAACGGAATCTTTCATTTCATGAAAAAGTAGGATGCGAAAGGGAAAACCGAAATGGGACACCCCGTACATGAAGACGAAGATTATTTTGAATATATTTGGAGCTTAATTAAACAGTTAAATAAATACAGTTTTTCTATCCTAGTTTGTTATTGACTTTGTGTAATTATTTCTATTACTCTTTGCCAGTTCAGTCTTATAATCACGATTAACTCGCTGCTATGTAAATTTTCATTATTGTTACTCTTAAACACGCCCCAAATTTCTTGGACCAGTCGTAAGCCTAGATAAAGTGCGAAGGAGGACTCCGACGAGTCTCAGTACGCAATAAAACATTTAAATTCGACTCTCTGCTCGAAGCGACACCTACTAGGTATAACTTTTTTTAATAAAATACTTTAAGAAAAAAGAATTTTTAGTATACTGAAGCAAAAAAAAGGTAAGAACCTTTAGATGTACTCGAAGTGTGCTGGTGGTTCCATCTGTAATGTACATCGGATCTGTAATCACATCTTGATTTATCATTCTAAAGAACCCCAAAGGACCAAATTTAATGCAAATAAAGCTTTTATTAAGATAAATATTTGCATAAAAGTTAAAAAATCATGACCTTGACATCATGTGGTTCGGAAACTATTAGCTTTTAGCCTCAAAAATATGCGCTAATATTTTATACAAATCTTTTAGAGACACCCTGCATTATTTTTAAAATAAAAAAAATTACCTAATGCCATTTAAAAAAACAAAGAACATATGTGGTGTAATAGTAATTCTCGCTTAAATTCATTTATTGCAACAGCAGCCGAGGTGGCAGAAATCATAGAATATACTCGTAAGCAAGAGTAGGTAGGGTCGAGTGCCTTACATTGAACCAGGCAGCTACATTGAGCCACCGGTATATTTTTAAAATGCGAAATGCGTGTCCTTTTGGCGTAATAGTTTGCTCGGCGATTGCGTCTGAGTGGGGAGCAATTTTATGAAAAACGAACATAAAAAGTACAGTTTGCTTTTTTTAACATTTTTTCGGTAATAAATAACAAGTATATTATTTTTATACTAAGTTGTAAAGTTATTTAGCTTTCATGTGCATTATAATTGATTTAGTAATATAACTGTTCCTTCGCTAAAATTTTGAGGTTATTTATAAAAACGTAGTGTGTCTCACATTGAACCACTCCAGGGTGGTACTCAATTAACCCTCTGGATCTCTTTTATGCAATACACAATTAAATATTGTACCTACTCCATTAGGCAATAGTTATATTTATTGGTATCTGTTACAGAATGGCACGAAATAAAGTGACTGGGAGGAATAGAGGGGGGCATATAGCTTCTAATATTTTTAGGGCGCTTAAACTGCTTAGACATGGTGAAAGTATCAAAAAACTGCAAGAACATGCGGTACTGTATACCCTATCCTGCGCCGCTATGTGTCATGAAATTTGCACGTTGCTGAAGAAGACCTTGTCAAAAACAGACTGCTAGCGAATTATAAAAATCATTTGGTTTTTAATGAAGAATCAGAACAAGTTTTCAAAGACTGCATAGAAGATTGCGCTCTAAAATCTTATGGAATGACTACAAAAGATTGCCGTAAAGTCGTATACCAAATGGTCAAAGTTAACGACATAAATATCCTAGATAGTTGGAAGTGAGAGAATATGGCAGGTAAAGAGTGGTCTCAGTTATTTTAACGATGCCACCGTGATCTTTCAATTTAAAAAAATCAGAAGTTTGCAGCTTAGCCCGCGCAACTTCTTTTAACCGGGAGACGGTAAAATGACTTTTTAATAACTTGAAGATAGCAATGAGTTGTTACAGCCACCATAACTGTCCAACGTCCTCAAAAAGTTGTAGGGCCTAATGGAAAGCATACTATTACAACGGTCACCAGTGGCGAAAGAGGGATTTTGGTCACAACTTACGCAATAATATGCGCTTCTGGTCAAAACCTGCCACCCGTATTTGTGTTCTCATGGAAAAATGGTGTTAACAGGTGCTCCGACGGGTTCTCTAGGTTTAACACATCCTTCTGGATAGATAACATCTTATTTATTCATTAAAGTGATTAAGCACTTCATCTAGCACACTGCTGCTAGCTCCTCGATTTTAGACAGCCACGAATCGCATTTGTCGATAAAAGCTTTGAATATGGCAATAAGTTCAGGAGTGACTATTCTCACACTGCACCCTCACACCACTACGAAGATGCCGCCACTAGATGTTGAGCTAGATAGCCCATTTAATGTGTACTATAACGGTGCTATCGACTCTTGGATAATGAGGCATCTAGGTCAATCTATGACAATTTATAACGTGGCGGAGCGCGTAGGAGTAGCCTATGCTAGCAATGACGTCGATAAACATATCCGCTGCTTTAAAGAAGTGAAGCATATTTCCTTTTGATCCGGACGTATTTTCTGACATTGATCATTTACCATCAGACGTAACTGATTGACCGGACCAAGAGCCTCAAGATCAAAACCTATCTCCAAATTTAGGTTAGTAAAATGCTGAAAACCAATCTTTTAAATCTCATGACACACTTTGTGAAGACGCACCAAGTCCATCATAGTTAGACACTGAAAACGTGAAAAATGCTTCATATATTGATAAACTAATGCCCACCACTTCGGAGCCACATGCTCAGAGTGTTCAAAGCTCACCCCTAGTAGAACTAAAGAGATTTCTTTGATTTCACTCAAACAGTTCATGTCAGCACTCAAAGTGAGTCCACGGACTGGAAATAGACAATCTAGAAAGAAAGGAAAGTGCAGGATAGTAACAAATACTCTGGAAAAAAATCAAATTATTGAAAAAAAAAACCATGGAAAATACAGTGAAAGTGATAAATTTAAACATGCTGTGCTTCTAGACAAAAAAAAGGAATGTCTCCAAAAAAGTAAAAAAAAAATAAGAAAGAGAGATTGATAGTGATGAATCTACCTCCGAAGAAGAGCTTGAAATAGTACTTGAACTTAGTAAGATTGAAATAAGTGAAAATGACGAGTTTGAAGATGACGAAGAGGTCCCAATGGTAAGAGGAAATTTTGAAAAATTAATTTAAAGTTAACAATCCTTACGTTTCAGTAATCTTCAATGTAAAAAATATAAAAGTTTACTAGATGCAAAGATTATTGATGTGGATGACGGAGATAACTATGGAGTTTCATCCATGCGGCTGCTAAACAAAGAAAACATGAAGTTCCGGATGCCTTTAGAACCTGATTTGGGAATTGTAAAAATAAAGTAAATTTCTTCGCCGCCGAAAATTAATAGAACCGAGAGTCGAAACTCAATTTTTTGTACCTATAACTTAGAAAATACTTGTTTCAGCTAGAAGAATAGCATTTTCTGTTAGTGTTTTTATTTGAAAAGCTTTAGTTCCAGCTAGAAAGATGGCATTTTTGTTAGTTATTTAGTTTGACGTTCTTTAAGCCTAACTTTTGCATCTTTTTTTCTATTGAATTGACTTAAAATGATAATTTCTATTTTCTATTTTGTTGATTATTCCATCTGTTTTAGAAGCATTATAATTTAATTTCAGTTACCTACTTAACTTAACATATGACTTGTTGATTATTTATATTTATTAGTATATTTTGTTGTTAGCTTACAGAGATTAAGATTTCTATGACTCTCTATAGTTGAGTGAGTTTACAATTAGTTTATGCTGATTATGAGATGGATGTGGAATTTGAGAGATCGAACCATATCTTAAAGACTGATAATTGTAATAGGAAATGTCATTCTGTAAAAATAAAGGCTGATTACATTATGAAATTGAATTTTTATTCTTCTACTAATCATATAATAAAGTGGTTTTCAGGTGGTTCAATGTGGAAAATATCCCGGTTCAATGTGCACATCTTGGTGTATACATTGAACCAAATCTAATTTTTCAAAATTTTATTTTTTTACTATAAAATTAAAAGAAGACTTAAATATCCATGTATGTACATTTGAAGCTAAATTAGTTCCCTGGCTATATACAAAATTTGAAACGCTTCAAAGCATGAACAATGGCACTATGAGTTTTCCAATTTTACATGGTTTAATTTGGGACAACTTACTCTACATACAAACTATAGATTTAAGATACGACATGCCAAGACGGCGAGCAGTTTAAAACCCATCCTAGGGTTGAAAACTTGATAAAAAATAAAATTTATATTAAAAAAATTGAACTGACTTCTAAAAGTGCGGTAAAAAGTGAAAAATAACTATAAATTTTTATATGAAATTGAACTTTTTGAAGTTGGCGCCAAACTAATACTTGACAAAATTTGATTTACATGAACAGATAAAAAATACTTTATTTGTAATTGCTTTCTTACCATAATTTGTATATATTAGTAATTTATTGCATTTACAAATAATTTGGCGTCGACTTCAAAAGGTTCACTTTCATATAAAAATTTATATTTATTTTTATCTTTTTAGCGCACTTTTTGAAGTCGGTTGAATTTTTTTATAAAAATTCTATTTTTCTATTTTTAATTTTAGAATTCATTATGATATCCATAAATTATTTGAAATAAATACTAATCGAGATTAGTGTACCTTGCAGTGACTCCAAAGTGGCAAAAAAAACCATTTTATTCAAAGTTGTAAATCACCCTCAAATGAACCACTAAAAATTCTTTGGTTCTTAGAGTTTTCCAATACCAGTAAAATTGTGTAAAACAAATATTTAATCTGTCATAGTAAATCCACTATCTTAAATTTCAAATTAATTTTAGATGGGTAATATAGGCCCCAAAACCTTCCAATATCGATGTTTAAAGAACCTGAGATATAAATTTCTTAGCTCGATATATTTTATATTGCATATTGAGTTTGTAAACGCCTCAAGAACTCCACAATATCAATTTTAAACAAAATCGGAATATGTAAAATTTTCTGTCCCTCATATTGTATCTTATCAACCTAATAGTAGTAAAAAATTAATTTTATATTCGTAATACACGACCCCGAAAACCCTCTAATACCAAATCTGAAAAAATGCGAATAAGGTAAAATTTTCAACCCACCATATTGCATCCACTATATTGAATTTCAAAAAAATTATTTTAAGGGGTCTTTTAGGTTATAATTTTTCAAAAAAGATGTTTTTTTATTCATTTTTTTTAATAGAAAGAAAAGAGATATCATTTTATAATTTTGCACATATATTTATTCGTACTATAAGTATACAAAATTTTTTTTTTTTGGATTTTTTATGGGTTTTTTTACCAATAACAATTTTTAAAAAAAACGTCAAAAAATGATGGCGGACGTAATCCAGGTGACTGAATCGTCTGAAAAAAATATATATATATATACCAAATTAATCCCTGTTCAAGTGCCTATGATCACTACGGGAATGTTTTTTTTATCAAAAAATAACAAAATGGCAGCCATTTAAAAAAAATCCATTTTTGAGGGTGAAAAATCGGGTAAAAATCGGAAAATTTGTTACCGATCAAAATGATTCCGGTTCCGACCATGGACACTCGAACAAGGATTAATTTGATATTTTTTGTTTTTTTTTCAGACGATTCAGTCACCTGAAATCACGTCCGCCGCCATTTTTTGATGTTTTTTTTTTAATTGTTACGGTTAAAAAAATCCAAAAAAAGATATTTTTGTATAGTACGAATAAATATATGTGTAAAATTATAAAATTATATCTTTTTTCTATTTATTAAAAAAAATAAAAATTTTCTTTGTTTTGTAACTAAATTGTAACCTAAAAGACCCCTTAAGTCTTAATCTAATCTAAATCTTAACCCTTCAAAGCCCCCTAGTACCACTTTTGGATGAAATCCGGAAATTTAAAATTTCTAGACTTATAATGTTACATCCTCAAAAACGATTCAGTCCCACCTTTGAACAAAATCGGAAAATGAAAAATTTTTAATCCGCTATCTTGGATTTGCCATATTGAATCCTGAAAAAATACTTTTAAATTCAAAATTTATACCCTTAAGAACCCCCCCATATCAGTTTGAGTTTCTCAAAAAATATTTTAAATTCATAATTAACACTAACAAAAATACCCCAATACTGATTTTTAGACAAAATCGGGAGATGTAGAATCTTTAATCCGCCATCTTAAATCCGCCACATTGAATTTTTTAAAAATAATTACAGATTCGTTATGTGCGACCCCGAAAACTCCCCCGCACCAATTTTAAAGAAAATCGGATAAAATTGATTTTTTCGTCCGTCATATTGAATCTTTTAAAAATAATTTTAGATTAGTTATGTGCGACCCTGAAAACTCCCTCGTACCAATTTTGGAGAAAATCGGACAAAACTAATCTTTTTGTCCGCCATCTTAAATTTTTTAAAAATATTTTTGATCTATTATGTGCGACCCTGAGAACTCTCCGACACCAATTTTGGAGAAAATCAGACAAATTAAATTTTTTTGTTCGCCATATCGAATTTTTTAAAAATAATTTCAGATTCGTTGTGTACGGCCCCGAAAATCCCCCCATACGAATTTTTGGAGAAAATCAAACAAAATTAATTTTTTTTGGCCGCTATATTGTCAGCGTCATCTTGGACATTACTGGACCAATTTCGTCCAAAAAAATATGGTAATACCGCAGCAACTTCCTGAACACAACGTAGAAAATTTCATTCAAATTGGTGCCGCCGTTCTGGAGTAATCGGTGTACATACATAAAAAAAAATACATAGTCGATGAATTGAGAACCTCCTTTTAGAAGTCGGTTAAAAAGTGTATAAGCATTAACACTTTTAATTAACTTATTATTCAAGTTTTATGTAATCAACCAGAATAGAAAATGTTTGTATTCACTCATTTAGTTTTGCGCCAATGAATAATTCGTCAAGTAATTTATTCTAGCGACACCCTATTGAAATTTATGTATATTCAGTATCAGCAATCAACGGGAACTAACAAAGGTTTAAGAAAACATTTAACGAATTTTAAGGGTTCTGTTTAAAGGCAAATCACGTAGTATAACTCGTATCTTTAAATGAGCTTTGACAAGACACTTAGGACTTTTCTGTGGCAGAGATTTTATAATTTTGAAAGGACGTGATGGAGATTTTAAATTGTCGTAATTATTTTACAACCAAAATTTAATGAATTGTTCATCCTGGTAGCTGGTTTTAAATATTAAAAATTAATATCGTATCAAGATTAAGTAGGGCTTGGAACGCAATTATACTGCATATTTATTTTAGATTTTGTTCACATTTAGGTGGAGGTAAGTATTTAAAAGCTTGGGGGATAGATAAATTTGGAGAAATCTTTTAATTTTATCATCTGGGAGGACAAATTTTATGAATAATATACCACTCCTTTAACGTCTAGGGCACCGGATTCAGCTTTTAAACTATGGATTAGTTTTGGAATTTTATTAAATCGAAAAAGGAGCTACAGGGTATTCCAAATAGCATGTCTTTTAATAATAAAGAAATTAATACTTTATCTGATATTTTAAATGCTTTTGCGGAATCCTTTAAGCAATCGCTTTCTTCGGCCAGTCCGGTATCCGTGGATGATTCATGTTCCGTAGGTTCCATCTTTCCAATTGTTCATTTATCTGATTTCACTGAATGTGAAATAGTTAATGCTATAAAGAAGCTTAAACCTAAATTTACTACTGGTCCGGATTTAATCCCAGCTTTTTTAATACGAGACTGCAGATTCGTCCTAGCCAAACCACTTAAAATACTGTATAATAGGTGTTTAAAATTAAACAGTTTTTCTTCCATATGAAAATCTTCCAAGGTTTGTCCTGTTTTTAAGAAAGGGAATAGATCTGAAGTTTGTAATTATAGACCGGTGTCTATTATATGCAATTTTTCTAAAATATTTGAATTTTTACTTCATGATTCTATTTTTTCATTAACTAAAAATTTAATTACTCCATCTCAACATGGCTTCTTTAAGGGTAGGTCGACGACAACTAATCTCATGATTATGACTCAGGATATAGCTGAGGCTATTGATCATGGTTGTCAGACGGATGTTGTTTATTTGGACTTCACAAAGGCATTTGATCGTTTGGACCACTCCATCTTACTTAAGAAATTGTCATCATTTGGATTTTCAGATTCACTAATAAAATTATTTAAATCATATCTCCATAATCGTATTCGGTATGTTGAAATTCGCGGTTCCCGCTCAGTGAAATATATTTCAAGTTCTGGTGTGCCGCAAGGATCAGTACTGGGACCTTTATTTTTTAATATTTTTATTAATGACATTGTTTCTGTTGTTGACACAAATATTTTATTATATGCCGATGATATTAAGCTATATAAGAGAATAAATTGCTTACAGGATTGTATAGAGCTTCAATCGAACCTAGAACATGTTAGCAATTGGTGTTTCGAAAATTATCTGCAGCTTAACGTGGAGAAGTGTAATGTTATGACTTTCACTTCGAAATTTTCTTCATTTTGATATGAATATTCATTGAATACCGTGCTATTCTCGCTGGCAGATCTTTTTAAAGATCTCGGAGTCACTTACGATCCCAAGCTTTCATTTTCTTTTCATATGAATAATATCGTTTCTGAGGCCTCAAGGGTTTTTGGGTTTTCTTGTGTTGTACTCGCGATTTTAATAACACTGACGTCATCAAATTACTGTATTTCTCATATGTGCGGTCTAAACTAGAATACGCATCAGTCGTGTGGTCCCCAGGCTACAATACCCACGTCAATACTTTGGAGAGGGTCCAAAGAAAGTTTTTGAAATACCTCAATCTTAAGAGTTTTGGGGTTTATCCTAAGCAAGGTTTTTCACATGAACTATTGCTTCAAAAATTCAACTTTTCATCTTTAAAGGTACGGCGGGAACTTTTCTTACTAACAATTCTTTATAAGGTACTTAACAATTTTATTGACTGTCCTAATATTTTAGCTAGGATAAACTTAAGTATCCCTCGTATAAACTGCCGATATTTTAACGTACTTTATCTCAGAACTCCTAGAACTAACTTACTCAAATTTTCGCCTCTATATTCCATGTGCGACATTTATAAGAAGAGTAATAGTTTTGATATATTCAGCTCATCTCTAGGAACTGTCTGCCGGATTTTGGCACATTGACCTTGGCATTTCTTTCTTTTTTCTCTTTCTCATCCTTTATTGATTTGAATGTTCACCTTTGTATATGAAAATAGATAGCATAGCATTGTATTATACATTTAATGTTAGAATTAATTATTTTAGTTAAATTTTTATTTGTATTTAAATTGATATTTATTTTTGTCGTTTGATGGTAATTTAAAATTGTTCGTTTACGTATTATTTGTGTAATCACTGCCTTGTAGTTGGGTCTCAAGACCTGTAGGGCAGTTATTGTAAATAAGTAAATAAATAAATAAATTAGAGCATGAAATAATTTCTGGTCTTAAAATCTTTTATATTTTGCATATTCGTTAAATTTCCTGTTATTTCCAAAATATTGTTTTTCCAAATTCAAAACCTTTAAGCCGGAATAACACATGTTAGGTTCAAGGTCAAATGGAGTAAAATTCACTAAATAAATTTGAAGAAGTAGACGTTTTTGAGGTTGCTAAATCCGAATTCGTGTTTTGTTTAATCCCCAAGGTCAACCAAAGGTCTTTTCAGGGTTATTTCAAAGTCAAATTGAGAAAAATCTGCTAAATAGATCTGTAAATTCGTGGTTTTTTAACACTTTAAGTTTAACCAGAGCCATTTCAGTCATTTCAAGGTTAAATTGAAAAAAATCCACTAAACAAATCTATAAAAAAGACAAGCGGATCGAGTTTTTGGTCCGGCCGCCTGTCTGCTGTGTAGTGGCAATCAAGCTAGCTACATGTAAGGTGTGTGGTTTTGGCAGCTTGGTTTCACCTTAAACACTCGATCCGCTCCTCTGTCTGCTGTGTAATGGATATCAATCTAATTATGCATGGGTAATGTGAGTTTGGGAGCTTAAATTTTGGATTACTATTTCATAATAACTAACTCTATTTGCATATCTGCTGTGTAACGGACATTAATCTTTTTGTGCGTGGGGTAAGAGGTTTAGGGAGCTTGAGTTTCGGCTCAAAAACTTGATCCGCTTGTTTGTCTGCTATGTAACGGATATTAATCTAGCTGCGCATTGATTTTATTTTATTATAGATTTTTTAAGTAGACTTTTTCAATTTGTACTTGAAATGTCCTTAAAATGGCCTCTGGTTAACCTTGAGGTATTAAATAAACCACAAATTCAGACTCAGTGTCCTCAAAAGTCTACCTATTTTCTTTTACAGATTTATTTAGTAGACTTTTCTTAATTTGATCTTGAAATAACACTGAAATGACCTCTGGCTGACTTTGGAGAATTATTTCCTGTGAGAATATAAGAAGAGAAAATCCTAACAATACTTTATGCAACAGTCAACTGACAGATGTTTCAGAGCGTTTGAAGGTGTAGGAACAAAACCCATATGTTTTCCATGAGGATTTCGTTAAACTAGAGCAGCGGCTCACAACCTTTTGCTGCTTGCGAACCTCTTCTAAAAATCGGAATAAATTGGCGAATCCCTTGTGTAGTCACTGGGAACAGCAAATGACACAGTAAAATTGGGTTATTAAAATTTATTTTTCATATTGAATAATAGTAAAACATTTACAAACAAACATTATTAAAACTAAAATGATAGCTTAACCTAGAAAAGAGGATTAACACTAAATTAATACAATAATACAGAACTTGTTAAATACTCTCAACGGGATATTTTTGCCTGTTTGGTGGAACAAAAAATTCAAAATTTGGTTCGACGTCTGAAAGTTTAAATCTTAGATAAGGTTCTGCATTTAATCTGTTTCTGCAATTATTTTTCAAGTAAGTGTATGTTGAAAATTATTTATCACATAGATATGTTGTACAAAAAGGCAATAAAATTGGAATGGCTTTTTCCGCCAAAACAGGACACTTATTTCTTACACTGAGCCACAAATCAATTAAAGAGGGATTTTCAAAAACAGTTTTTAGGGAATTTGTCACAAGACAACTCAGTAAACTTTTTTCCTTTCAGTAAAATTAAAGAAGTATACAAAAGTATATCTCCTTGAAATGGGTTACGTATCCATTTGTTCAATCCAGATGTAATAAGTTTATTAGTAAAATAGCCTTTGAACGTTAATTGAAGTAATTTGAGTTATTCAGTGGTAAGTCTTTTAATGTTTCCGTTAAGTTGAATTTGATTGATTTTCTAATAAAATGGTGAAGAGAATCAAAATATTCGTAGTCATTTACCTTTAGATATTGAAACCAAAAGTTGAATTTCTTTAGCATGACTATTAAAAATGGTGATATCTGGACCTTGCACAGACATATCTATTTAATTTAGAAAAAATGTCGGTTAAGAATGCAAGTTTTTGCAGCCAAAGAATAATAGATAAACAAGAGGACACAGCGGATACATGAAATGGACCATCAAGAAAAAAATGTTTGAACTTTAGGCTTCAAATCAAACAAGTGAATCAAAACCCTGCCACGAGAAAGCCACCTCATTGCTGTATGAAGCAGTAAAGAAACGAGGAGGCTTCTAAATTCCTCACAGAGCGCATGGAATAGACGAGAGTTTGTAGCAAGCGATGTTAAAAAATTTACAATTTTTACAGCGTCGCTTTTTTTTCTGGGTCCGTTCTAAAGCCGGATGCACTGCAGCCATAGTAGGCCTATTGTGCTTACCCTAGATATACAACCACTCTGTTAACCTAGCCTCCTCGATTAATTTGTACAGATATACTAAAGAGTGAGTGTGTACTTCCCTCTATTCCATGATATGTTTTAGCGTTTCCTCGGCTTGGCCACATAGTCTGCAGCCGAGGTCTCCATAATGCAGGTTCATTTTATTTAGATGTACTTTGATGTGTCCTGTCATTATACCCGTAATAGCTTTTAATTGATTTGGAGTAGTTTTTTTTTTGCTAATTTCGGGTCAGGGTTCGCAATAAATATATTTTGCCGTGATTCAATCCCTGTCTGGCTTCCCAGTGGTTTTTGTGCTCTTTTCTGATCCATCTTTCGACCATTTTCCAAGCAGCACATCGCGACATCCCAAAAGCCAGTTCTGGACCAATATATTGAGATGATGAGTCAGCTCTCGCTAGCTAGTCAGCTTTTTCGTTTCCATGTATGCCTTCGTGTCCTGGTATCCATTTTAGCATAACTCTTTTGTCCTTTGCCAGAGTTGTGAGTTCACTCTGACATTCCCATACCAACCTAGATAATAACTTTCGGCCCTTAAGGACCTTCAGGCTGCTTGGCTGTCAGAATAAATGTAAATTTTTACTTTGCAAGCTCTCCTGCGCATTGTGCAATTGCATATATAATACAGCGTCGCTTAAAGTCCTGGATAACTGTACAGGAATGTGCTTACATGCCAGTGGTTGTCTATAAATACGGCAATGAGTCCATTCAATATTCTTGTTGATCTTTAACCGCAATATAAGACGAGAAAATGTTCCAGCCACTGATTTTGCACCATCGGTTCACGCAGCCAAATAACAACATCAATTTATTTTATTTTTATCAAAACAGCCATTGATCATATTGAAAATTGCTGCATCTGTCGTAAAGGTTTTCAGTAGTTTATCAAATAATATATCTTCTACAATGGAATTATTAAAAATATATCTAAGATAGGCTAGCAATACGGTAGCGTTTACTACATCGGTTGACTCGTTAAGCTGAGAAGTAAAATAATTCAATTTTATTTTTTTTTAAAAGGTCACTTTCCACATCATTTGCCAAATCATTATTTCTCCGCGATACTGTGTTGTTTGATAAAGGAACAACGTTAATTTTCTTTGTCACTTTTTTCCAAGCACACACTTCGTGGTGTCTTTAGCACACAGCCATCCTGTGTTGGTTCCAACTCAGGGACTAAAGCAGAAGAAGCAATTGATTCTTCGTCCAGCTTTTCGTCAGATTTTACAAAACTACCCGTTTTTAACCAATGATCCATCATACATTTATGGAGTATTAATTATTTACTTTCACGTTTGACTTGCGCACGTGCAATTTGTAAAGCTTGGTTATTTATTGTAATTTATTTACACAAGAAGAAATCATTAAACTGGTTTACATTACTAATATTTTGTACACACTATGCATTGACTATTAATACGTTTATCTTTTTGAAATCACTCGAAGTTCTTAGGCTCATTGTACGATTCAGTTCCACTTTACTCTTCTTAATATGTGACTGCGGTGTTTTTATAGCGAAAAACGTTCTTTCGTGCGGATTCGGGAAAAGTCTTGGTTGGCCGAAGTAAAAGTTGTCGGACCGTTCGAGAATGCGGCGTAACGACTTGTCGCTTTACAAATTGTTACCTTGTGCGATGTTTAATTTAAAACTCTCCATGACAATATTTTTTTCGTGAACTCCTAGGAGTTAACGAGCCAACGCTTGAGTACCGCTAAACTTAATATTTCTCTATCAATAAAAGTCCGTTGCTGGGTCAAGAAAGTATTTTCTTTAGCTTTGAACCGAGTTATTCCGCAGTATCTTTCAGAAGAAGATATCTTGTCAAACCTTTTAATCTACTTTGAGAAAACAGTTCAGCTTTTTCGTTGCACTCGATTTATTCATCATCAGAGTTCAAGATACTATTGATCTTCTTGAGAGATAGAGAGGAAACGATTCAGCAGTACGGCATAACTGTGAAATATCTGGTTTTTAATGCGTAGGTATTATCACAGAACTAATATTTGAAGCCTCTACTTTCGATATGTAAAATTTTGAAATCTTGGTTATCTTAGTTTTATCCAAGATTTTAAAATTTTACTAAATGAAAGTAAGATCCAAATCAAATCTGCTTATATATATATATATATATATATATATATATATATATATATATCTTCCGATACCCAATCGCCTCATCTCTCTCCCGATTCATTGTCTCCAACTAAGACGTCTATCTCGTTTGCGTCTTCCATGGTGTGTCCATTTTAAGATCTGTTTCGGCAGTCTCTCTTATGGCATTCGCTCTACGTGTCCATACCATCTCAACTGCTGGGATCCAATTTTGTCTACGATTGAATGCTGCACTTCACAATTAGTCTGATTCTGACGTTGGTAATCCTTTCCAACCTGGATATTCCGGCCGAGCGCCTCCAGAAGTCTATTTCTGTAACTTCTAGTTTCTTTTTAGTTCGCTCTTTCAGCGTCGGTACTTCTCAAGTATAAGTAGTTATGCTTTTGACCATCGTGTGGCATAGCTAGTGTTTATTTATGTTGGAAATTGTTTGGTCCTACAGTACACTGTTGAGGAGTGCGATGGGTCTTCTTCCGTGATTGTTTCTTTCTTCTATTTCTCAGTTCATACCTCCGACTTCTATGATAGTTAGTCCTAGCAATTTGTACTTGTCGTATTACGAAACAATCAAATCTGTTTAAATAATTCACCTTTATTGAATCTATTTTAAATAAAAGTGCTTTTGTCAAAATATCTTTAGAACTTCCTATATTGTAAAAACATAAAATTTGAGCACCCAATATTTAAATATATCATAATATTATAATACATATTTTAAATAGCATGGCGCTACAATACTGTACACAGTACATGAAACACTGCCGTGCAGTAAACATGTTGTAGGGTCAAAAAATATAATGGAAATTTAAGCACTTAGTTTGCTAAGCTAGAAATTTGAAGTTAATTAGCATTAATAGAACCGAATAAAACATTTTCTTAGGAAAACTTATGTGATTCTTAAAAATATATTTCTGATAAATTAGTTCCTACTTCATCCAAAATTACTACTTACTTTTGCAAGGGAAAAATCATCGCAGGCCTGTGAATCGGTGACAGAAATAGATGTGTTCCGAAAATTACCAACATTTTCTATTTTTGCTGGTTTGATCATAAAAAATACGATTTTTGTTCTTGTATTTTATAGGTTCAAAACCTGACTGATTTATTTTTAACGCTTGTCAATTTAAACTTCTTACTGTCAACTTATACTTATACAACTAAAGTTGGACCAATGTTTAAATTCTGTCATTTTGACGCGTGGAAATGGTCATTGTTCGCATTAATAATGATGTCTACCATACAAATATCACAAGAACAATATAAGTAGTATAGTAATTTCTTTTTACCTTGAAGTTACAAATTTTTTTACCGGATTCTTGGTCTTCTATTCGTTGGCTTAGTTATCTGAAAATACCCTGTATGTATATGAACCCTTATGAAGAAAAAACTGTTTAATTCCTAAATATTAGTTACCTGCACCAAAGCAATCAATACCGCCTAAAAATCACTTCTTTTCAATTTTGCCTTTGGCTAATGGGAATTTAAAATTTCCAAATAACTAAGTTGAGTGGAAATGTGCAGGGGAGGGTCTTGAGCGACACCCTTTCCAAATAAATGTAAATTAGGTAATCAACGAGACTAAAAGGCCTGTTGGAAGACACCTAATGATCTGCGAAAGGCGATTAGTCGTCAGACACTTTGTGTGGTTACAGGTTTATAGTTTTATAAAATGATTTTGAAATTTTGTGGGAATCGGAGACTGACGTAAATTATTGTTAAATCGGTTTAACATGAGGTGCTTATTTTTAATAAAGGAGTTTTAAAACTGTAAATTAATTAGTAATACGTAAATATCCTTTGAACATTCTTGAAGGATAGAAATCAAGGGAATTAGATTTGGGAATTTGTTAAATTTTCTCTGTAAATAATAGTCTTTATTGCCAGTTTTGTGTCCTGTGTCGTGATGATGTCTAAATAAGGCCGATGTTGTCTATTTGTTTCTTATGCTGACTTTATGTTCTTCTAGTCTTGCCGATATTTTTCTGTTGGTCTGGGCTATGTGTGTTCTATTGCAGGTGCCAAATTCGATCTTATATACGCCTTGATTTTTTAGAGCGATTTTGTCTTTTGTATGGTGATTTGTCTATTTTCAGAAGGTAGTTTTATTCTTTACATGGGTTTTTGCTGCAACTTGTTTATAGCTATTTTGTTTGTTTGAGGGCCCTTTTGCTGTATCATAGTTCCTTTTCTTTTCCCTCGTTCTCGGTTAGACGAAGGGATCTTGATACTTGGGTGTTAGCTAAGCCCTATATTTGTGTGATGTGACGGTGAGAATCCGCATTGAGTTGGTTTTCGATATACTCAATGTCCATCCATTATTTTGGTCAGAAGAATGGCTAAAAATGGACGATGGTTGTTTTCCTCAAGTTCCAAAGTGAACTGTATCTTCGAGTAAATAGAATTGGGAAATTCATAGAAGCAGTTTAGCTGTTGTTTGCCATGGGGCCATATTACAAATACTTCATCAACCTAGCGATATCAGAGTTTGGGTTTGAGATGGGATTATTCAAGAGCTTTGGTTTCGAAATAGGCCATGAATAGATTTGCTATAGATGGAGATGGTGATGAGCCCATGACAGCGCCCTCTATCTATCTGTATATCTGTCTATCAAACAAGAAATAGGTGTTCTTAAGGCGATGTCTGTTGAGATCCATAACATCCTCTCTTTGAGTATCCATAACATTCTCTCTTTGGGTAATCTGGTCCAGTGTTTGATCCATCGGTATGCTCGGATACAGGGATTTTACTCCGAGTCTTGCAATAATAGCATCCTTGTTAATTCTTATGGAGTGTAAAATAGTTAAAAACTGCTTCGAAATTTTTACGTAGACTGCTACATTCTCCATACATAGTTGCATGAGGCCAGCAAGATATTTTTCTAGTTTCTGAGTGGAAGAGTTGTAAGCGTTAACGATGGGTATTAGAGGGGCATTTTGTTTATGGGTCTTTAAAAGTACGTAGAGTCTTGGGCACCTGCTGGATTCTTCCCGTCCATAATTTGGGTTGTAGTTGTTTTTTCAAGATATGTGGTAGGGTCTATTGACACAGGTTTGTAAGTAGAGTCTTTTAATGTATTTTTCATTTTTGTGATATAGTCTTCAGTAGCCATGGTGGCGATTACATTGCCTTTATCTGTGTAATATTATGGTGCTCATTTTTGTTTAGATCTCTTAAAGTTGTAAATTTTGTTGTGCTCAGATTCTATTTCGGAGAATTCGAAGTTCTGAGAATTTTTGACACATTCTGCCGTATCTGCTTACCCTCGTGATTGTGTTTAAAAGAAAGCTTAGACTTGAATTGCGCAATTATTTTCTCTGTTTTGGAGTTCCTATATTGTTAAAACCTTTGGTTGAGACTGTTTTTTCGATTTCAGACAGTGGGTGTTTGGATATGTTATGATATGTGTTGTTGTTGTTGGTTCTTACTTGTTTGTAGTGATGTTTCATGATATTTTCAAATTTCTTCAAATATCTTTCTGTTTTTGTGGTTTCTGTGGTTTTTCTTCGCCTGTAGCAGAGCTTCTATACGGTTCCATAAGACATGATGCATTTAGTTACTCAGAGACAAATAAAGTTGGTAGAGTGCCTGTTCCGTTGAGCTTAGTTGTATCCTTTTCTGTCGTATTTCCTATCTAAGAAGGACATTTCGAGATTTTCTCAATTTTAAAATGGTTCACATTGTTGTGGTGTGGTAGGTTATCTCGAATCTTGATAAGAAGATGAGGTCGCATAGGAGTATTCAGACTCTCAAATTTTCATATATTTCGGTTTGCCTGAATATCTTCTATTTGTAGGGATGTATAATATTGTAATGTAGTGTTTACCAGATGGGAACATGATTCAGTATTAATTCGGAAATACATCCGTTCGAGCGTTTGGTTTCTTGTAGAAATTTGCAGACGTTTCGCCAGAATCTCATTTGGCATCCTCTGTGCTTGTAGATTGTAGAACAACTGATAGAAATGCGTAGCATGCTTTATATGCGGTCGCAGATCGTACAGGTTAATTGGTGTTGGCTCCGCCCGTTTTTGAGCGTCATTGGTAGTGTCAATCTAGGCTCAGTAGCCGTGTCGATACAATAATTCCGGTCGAGGAGAGTTTTTTACGAAGAAGGAAGACTAAGTGCATCGTCTCTATTATTCAGAGTGCCATTTTTTTCAATTTCGGTGGATTCGCCAATCAATCTTGCCTTGTAGTGTTCTATTTTGGTGATTTGCGGGCAGTTGTTAAAATCAATGTCTTTTCTTGTTCTGATGTCTAAAAAGACCTGATGTTGTTTGTTTGTTTCTTAAGCTGGGTTTATGTTCTTCTAATTTTTTACTCCAATGCTGATTCTCACCATCACAAACAAGATAAACAAGTAAGCGAGTCCTGACAAGGATTTTTTGGCAGTAAGAGTCACTAAACCGCTAAAGACAAATTCTGACAAAGCAAAAAAAATTGAAAAATAATAGAAAAGCTATGCAGTTTACAATGCTGTTATTTACCCTAAATAATAAACAAGGAAAAAGTATTTTAAGTTTTCAATTAGAAAAATGTTTTCTAACTACCTATTGGACATGGTTATTAGTGATAATATTAACTTAAATTTTTGTTGAATGGTATCCATGAAAAATAAAGATTTAATTTTTAAAGTTTTCTTAATAAGAATAAAAATATACAGAAAATTATACGCATATATCTACTTGTAAATTATAAGTTTAGTAATGCAAATATAAATAGATAAATAATAAGAATTAAAAAAATAATATAATATTCGGTGATTAATTTCCGTGGGTATTTATACTTGATAATAAAAAATATTTGCTCCCGTTAAGTTTTTATGTGGAAATCTAACAAAAAGCAAAATATTTTTTTTTAATTAAATCAATAATTTTTCATGTAAAAAAAAATTATAATTAACCCAACACTGTCACATTCATCACGAGAATAATGGGTATGAAATTGGTATCCTTTCATTATTCTGTAATTATCTAATTTTTTCTTGGCTGATTTTTCCATTGTTTAATCTTTCTCGGCATAACTAATAAAGAAAAAGGTCAAAGATACGTATATTTCGAAAAATGTTGTTGGTTAAAGTTGGTATTTAAAGTGTTTATTTAAATGCAGAAACTATAGAATAGTAAGGTGAAAAGTATGGGAATAAAAAACATATCTAGGAATAAGTCGCTTTATTGTTTACCATAGCCTAATAGGTAGCAAATATTATTTTTTATAAATTAACATTTTAGGAACTATAATATTTAATTTAAAAATGATACGTGCTACACCTCCCTAAAGTTAAATAAAAATTCTAAATATTCAAAAATATATTATTGAAATTAATGTATTTTAGGTTTTTTATGTTCCTTGAAATAATTTTAAATCGCGAACATGCTTCATTTTAATCACCATACTTAACAAAGCCCCTCTTTAATAAAGCTATCAAGATGCCTGCCGCCCTCCCTTCTTCTAATTTTCATTAACTCATAAAATATACATTGACCTTTTCTCAAAAAAAAAATATAAAATATGTAAATTTGTTCAACCTTAGAGTATTAAACGTGACTCTGGAGCAATATAAATTGTAAAAGAGGGGTCTCAAAGTTTTAATATATTTTTAAAAAAGATTTACGAGTAAAAGTTTTAGGCCCAGTTTTAAATAGGATAACCAAGAGAATCTTTAGAATATACAAAGATTTATAAAAAATTGTTAATCTTCTTAGGTAAGTTCTAAGAGCCTTATTTTTTGGTAGAAAGAAAGGTCAATGGATTTAATCGATTTGTCGACAAAACACGATATTTTACTTAGGTTATATCGATAATTTTTGTTCTTTTAAACTTTCTATTTAAAAAATTAATTACTTGCACTTCTGAGTAATACGTATTGAATATTCAGCATGTTTATCTATCTTATCGGTTCACTGCATCTGTAACTTTCCACTGCTATATTGTCCACGATAAAAGGATAATGTTAAACTTGTTATCTCAGTGGCTGCGCGTAATAATCTGCCAATTTAGTTTGGATTTTAGGATAATTGTTTTATCTTGTGCTATCCCATTAATCTGTTTTGTTGTTGCTGCTGGAGCTTTTGTTATTCGTTTGACAGCTTTGCGAAGAAGTCCCTATGATAGAAGTAACGGTTTGTTACTGTTTCTTACTTAAATACTGATATTATTGTCGCCTTTGACACATTCTATGTACACAGAATGATTTTCTTAAGTCAAAAATCATTTTTCTTATGCCTGAAATTTACTTATCTGCTTCCGATGATGAACTACTCCCATTCTTGGATTATATAAGACTTTATCATTCAAAAGGTGTGTGTTTTAGATTAGAAATTGAAATCCTATTGAAAAAAGTGATTATCCTAGAATAACCTCTAAAACTGACTGTTATATTAAGTTTAAAATCGTAGTTAGGTATTTCTCACTAAGGCCTATTGCTTCTTTCAAAAATACTCTTGAATTCTTAAGTATGGGTGTTATATGTAGCTACATATAAGGTCCTTGCTGTATATTGAAAAATATTGACCGTTAGGTCACGTTAATGACTTTCAACCAATTCGATTGAGAAACGTGACTGTACATTTATCTGTATATGAATTTGTATTGAAAACACATCAGCTATAAGTACAAGTTTTTTTTATACTCAACATCATACCCAGAGTCTTTAATATAAGAAATGAAAAAAAATTTAAATGCAAAAATTGTGACATTTCTTCTATATTATCTTTTAGATTTATTTACAAAAACAGTGATTAATCGTAGAGTTGAGAAACAAAAGAAATTATAATTGTTTAAGTAAAACACCATGTATATTCTTTGCAGGAATGAAAGTTCTTTTTCTCCTGATTTTAAAAATGTATTGCAAGTTGGTATTTGGA
The DNA here is from genome assembly GCA_034092305.1 of Diaprepes abbreviatus. Taxonomy (NCBI): domain Eukaryota; kingdom Metazoa; phylum Arthropoda; class Insecta; order Coleoptera; family Curculionidae; genus Diaprepes; species Diaprepes abbreviatus. Next base: position 10,745,225 of record JASJET010000200.1, read on the forward strand.
CTAGCAGCTATTTAAATATCTAAGTTTAAATTATTAATAAACTGATATAAATAAAATAGGGGGGCCTGGAAAATAAATGCTTTGTTGTAATTTGATTGTGACGTTTTAATATACTTACTATATTGACATTATCTTGACTAATACACATTTTAACATCGGCTATTCGGAAGAAGAAAAACATCAGATAATTTATTCTTCTCATTAGAATAATAAAAATATATCCAGAATACAATATGAATACGGCAGTATATGTCCTGGTCGTGGAGTACCATCTACTAATACAATAACTGTAACAAATTTAATTAAATGAAAAATCAGAACAGCAGTTTGAAATAAAGAAGATGATATAAATATTTTACTCTATTTCCGAGATAATTTTTCACTTTAATATTGTAAAATGAAATTATCATTAGTTGATGTAATTTTTGCAAGATCTGGAAAGATCCATTCTTAATGCCGCATCATATTTAAATAAATCTTTTTATAAAATTTACACCACACTGCAGTTTTATAAATATCACTTTTATAAATTTATGCCAGTGCATAATTTAACTGAAGAAAATATGATGCAGCGGTTGCAATATTGCTTAGAAATCGTACACCATGTTGAACACGATGTGGAATTTCTAAATAAAATTATTTACTGAGACACAGTAACATTCACAATGTCTGGGATGGTCAATAGAAAGAAAAAACCTTATTAGGGAACTGAAAAATTCTACAAGTACAGGTCTTAAAAATACAGAGTCGGAACAGTAGTAGAATATTATTGGAAGAATATCCCAGTTCGGCAATAAAATAATCTGATTTGGATACAAGATGGCGCACTGCCGCGGAATGTCATGCCAGTTACTAAGTACATGAACAACTGATATAACTTTTGGATTGGAAGGTATACCACATTTTGGCGCCTGCCAGTAGTCCAGACTTGAATTCATTAGATGTATATTGTGGGGGTTTTTAAAATACAAAATTTATAATGAAAGACCCTAAAATATAGAAATATTAAGGAAAAAAATTAACACTATAATATTGCTTAATCAAGATCACAGAGAAATTATTTCAAACTCTATCTGTAATGAGAGAAAATATTTTTAAATGAATCTTAGAAGATTTGTTCAAAATGTATAGAGACTTTCCTTATTTATTTCCTAATCCCTAATTATCCTATTATTATGTTAATATTATTGGGTGCCCAATATTCTATTATACTGAAAAATGTTTTCTTGTTGGTCTTATTACTATTACTTATGTTATTAAAATTATTTTGAAGACAAATTATCTCATGTTTTTCTTCTTTTGAATAACACATCTTTAAATGTTTTCTATGTCAGTTTAAAAATGTATAGTAGTCAATATAATAAGTATTCAAAATCATATTAAAACGCCACAATGCTAATTATAATAAGGCGTATGAATTCCAGGCCAACTTGTTTTTCTTTTATCAGTTTATTAATAATTTAAACTTAACTATTTAAATAACGGCTAGTCCAAACACTAACTTAATATACATTAGTGAAATCAGGAGAAAAAGCTCTTATTCTTTTATCTTTACGACGCGTTACTGTTTTTGTAAACAAATCTAAAATATAATCTGGAAGAAATCTTACAATTTTCGTATTTAAAGTTTTTTTCGATTTATTATAATAAAGTCTCTAGGTATAGTGCTAAATTTAAAAACCCTATACAAAATATTTACTGCAATTTTAAATGTCAACTTCTACAAAGCTAGTGAATATTTAAAATATTCCATTTACTAAAAGTATGTTAAAAAGTGATAAAGAAAAAAAAATTCAATAATAAAATTTAAAGAACGCACGTATCCCAATGTTAATGTGCTTATTCCTGTATAAGAAAAACTTGTGTAAGGGCTTAAATAATTTATATATTTTTTCAATCTCTCTCAAATTATCCGAGTGGTTGACTCTTATAAAATTTCAGCAGTGATAACTTTAAATACCTTTATTAAATCAAGTAATTCCATTTGAAGTTCTGTGGCAAAGGTTTCTATATCGGCATTAGAAATATTCTGAAAAATATCAATATCATTTGTAATTGCATCAAAATTTGAAAAAGAAACTCAAAATTTATTTTTGAAACATCTCAAGCTTCAGTTAAGAAATGTATAGGAAATGAAGTTTCAGTTTTCTTGATAAATATTGGACATATATTAAAATTCTTGAAATTTTTGCTGAACTAAGATTGAAATAAAACTTTTTTGTCGTAAGGATTTAATATGAGTATATAAATTAAAAAGAAGATAATTTGGTCCTTGTAATTTTAAAATTAGATTATATGTTTAGTTAAATCTAAATAAAATGATAACTTCCTTAACAACTTATTATTTTGCAACTCAGCCAGAGGACCATCTTTTCATTTAAGAAAATTTCTATTACTTTTCGAAGCTAGAAAAATGCGTGAGAACTTTTCCGCAGTTAAGTCAGCGTACCACCATTTTCCCCAATCTCTCCAACTCACGGAACTGATGATGACTAAGAGCATGTGATCTAATTTAGTTAACAGCAGACATGACTGGCTTTAGAACTTCTGACAATCCAAGCAGTTGCCTCACAAAGATTAAAAATTGCGTAATTTAAAACAATAGTATGTTGGTATGAAAAGCTAGGTCCTTTTGACTCAGTGGAGGAGTCAGTGTAGCCCTTAGACTAAAAACATTTGGATTCCCTGGTTAAGAAAAAGATTTTAGGCGGTAAAAAACAGAAGACAACTTTTTGCATACATTATCAATATGTGCAGATCAATCCAAGCGATTGTCAGTATAAAGTCCTAATAATTTATCGGACTGCAAAAAATGCTTAATTTGTTTTTAAACATTCAAGACACCATAAGCCAGTAGTAGTAGTACACCATAAGTACCACCTGCATAAGGAGCACTGAAAGATCGGAAATTATCCTGTGTAATCATTGGAAAAAATAATTAATAATATCAGTCCCAGAACTGTACCCTTAGATTCATTCTTCTACACCTTCGGTATCCTAATAATGACGAAACTTCGTCTTAAATTCAATGCTTTTCATTGTAAATGCCCCTTAATGTAGTACCAAAACCATTTTAGTACAATTCTACGTATACCATATAGCAACAAATTTGAAAAGAGAACTTCGTTGTCTATAAAATCAAATCTCTTCTCAAATCATCAAATTTGGTTTACTAACAACAATAAGGCAGTATTAAGACTTCTAGTAAAATCTTGTAGCGAATTGTTTATATTCTAATATTTTTAAATTATGCGTTTAATGTATAGTTGTGACGCGTTTTTTACGTAGGCGGGGAGCGGGGGAGCAGGTCGTGCTCTACGGCTCTTCTTCGTTCACGGCAGCGGAATATCGGTCAGTGGATATTTCTCATGCAGACAGTCATCGGTCAAATGCTCAGCGCAGGGGTATCGGGTCAGCGGCAGCTACGTAAATTCGGGATATCCCTGCTCTCTCAACCGATCAACGGTTTGACTGCCTGAAGGTCAAAACATCCACTCGGGGTCGGTTCTCGGGCGCCACCCTCGGGATTTAATGTGGTCGAGGGTCCACTTTATGCCCCGGGCAGCTTGTTACAGTAGAGAAACGACAAGCCAGGGGTCAATTGCGTGTATTAGTGCTGGCTGCCGGCTGCCAGTTGTTACATGTAATGGTAAAAATGGGACTAGGTAATAAAACAAACGGTTATAAAACATCCTGTATCCTGTATTCCATTCTTTTATATAAAGAAATGGCCTAAAACTAACTTAAAATCTAAGATATACAACAATGTAAACAAATAAAGGGTCTGGAGGGCAAGAGTATGTTTCAGAGCTGTTTACGGTAGCTCATACTGGTCGGTTGCGCTAAAGACGGTAACCCGGCGACATCATTTACGACGCTATTTACGTACCTCGTACTATGTTGTTGCGACGCTATTCACGACGGCTTGTTCGCAAATTATCGCGCCTCGTATCTAAAATCCGCGTTCACGGCGCTTCGAATTAAAACTCGACCGACGGCGGTATCCGCGGTATGTAACAACAACACGTCGTCGATCGGCGATAGGCGGCGTCTCTACACGGCGACGGTCTTTACACGCGGCGGCGATAGGCGTCGGGGCGGCAGTTGTTTAGCGCCCTTGTCAACGGACCTCGGCGGGCACCTGGCAGTAAACACATTCCCGGTCATTAGAGGGGCAGGACGTAAGGAAGGAAGTGTGTGGTAAAAACCATATACACACAAGCCTAGCCTCACCTACATCACCAGACCAGGAAGGCGCGGCCCAGCAGGCGACCCCGTCCAGTCCGTTTGGACTGTTGACCCGGGTGGAGACCGTTTGGTTCTCCCCGAAATAATGGTCTGCTCGGACTTAAATAGACGGCTCGAGCTCCCACTACGCTGACGTGTGACGGTGTGCGGTGATCGCGCATACGATACTGCTGTATGCGGCGCGCGATTACTATGGTCGGACGCTCTGAAAATCTCGGAAAATTATATTTCCCGGCATAGCGCGGTCAATCTAATTATATTCCGGTAATATTTAAACTTTAATCAATCTTTTCCCGCAAGAATCAGATTTTTCGGATGTTAAATAAATAAATTAAATCCCGGCGAACATACACTTGCCCAAAAATTTAGTAACTTCGTTACATAGTTCATAACTGATTCATACAACTTTGAAATAAAAACTAACAAATTGTTCTAAAATTGGAAACCTCTGCTTGACTTTCCATCTGAAAGAAGGTTTGATTATAAAAAATTTTAATTTTTGTGACAATATCCAAGTTCAAATGAATCACTATTGAGAAAAGTTAATGGTTTACTAATACGTTTTTGTATTTTTTCTTGATACATTTTTTTATGTCCATTAGAAACGCCATCCTCTATTTTATTTAAGCAATTTCAGCCAAAATTATCTGAGAGCGTTGAAATAACTTTGTAAGCAAACATACCGAATCATTTTTTTTTCACAGATTACAGTTGCAGAAAGTACAAAAAAACATTAAAATAGTTCTAATATACTATTTTAACTAGAACTTCGTTTTGGGAAACTTTATCTCTTAAATTCAAGTTTTAAGATTATATTGTGCTTTAATATGACTACAGATTTTAACCGTCAGATTACTGAAACTTTAGACAGAATATTAAACTGGAATAACGTGATAATCACAATCTGTGAAAAGTTGTACAAAGTTGACAGCTAAATTAATGATTACTGTTGAAATTCAGCTTTGTAGAATGTGCATAATAAAGTAGATCATATCAATCGGTGTAGCTAAATTAGAAAGTATTTGAGTTTCTTTTTTAAATCATAAAAAGGCCAAATCTTTCAGGCAGAAATTAGAATACTTCTATTTCCTTTAGTTCCACTAATCTGTTACCAGATAAGTTAAAAGTAACATGCCTTTATACAATATATATATATATATATATATATATATATATATATATATATATATATATATATATATATATAAAATACATATTAAATAAAGTACAAAATTCTCGATTGTGCGGAAAAAAATTGTTGATAAACATCACTCTTTTGTTAAAAAGTGTAGAGAACTCCGAGACAATGGAATCTGAAAATTAACAACAGCGCTGTTCCGTGCTAGTATGGGACTCATCAGGCCATTGCATTCTGTAAACAGATTCTAAAATTTAAAAAAAAATAAATATGACATAGCGGCAATCTCTCGATAATACAAGAGCGACACAAACAAACAATGTTGTATAAAATCGCCATGTGATGGCGCGACGGTAAACTAAAAAAGAAATATATCAAAACTCGATACACGAAACATGTGACTCAAAGGATGGAGGTCGCATCCTTCCGCACCGGCAATCAGGATAACCACGAGTTCCTCAGTTCAAGCAAGGTGTCGAACCAAAAATCTTTCTAACGCCTAGTTCGCTCTATGCTAGTATTTTAGTCTAGTAGCGAGTAATTTAGTTACTAAACGTGTCTGAACAACAAAAATTTAGTCGAGTAGATTAGTAAGTAATTAAATCGAGTCGATCCATTGTATTCTATTTTTTTCGGGCGAGTAGCACCTCCCACCACGCGTCCGTGCTCACTGGTTCACCGGCTAAACAAGTCCGAACCTGTTGAATTAATCAAGTTCATTAGTTGCCGTAAAAATGTCGTTTCGCTGGATCGAAGAAACTACTTTAAAATTCGTTTCCAAATATTTAGAACATGAATGCTTGTAGAATAATAAGTCCCCCGCATTATAAAAACAAACAAATGAAACAATCCGCATACTTGGATTGAGAAAATACAATGAATATACCCGGATTTGGTGAAAAGGAAATTAAATTGAAAATTAAAAACATCAGGTTAGTGCATAATTTTATTATTTTATTTCAAAAGCATATTTATTAGTATGATACAATAAGCTCTTAATTATTATTACTATTATTGTTTTTAGAAGTAGTTTTACCTAACAAGATCCATTCCTTTTTAGATCGACCTACTCTCAGGAGTTAAAAAAATAAAGGACTCCAAAAATTCAGGCTCTGGGACTGACACGGTTTATATTCCTTCAGTAAAATGGTTCAGTTTATTTGATGCATCCCTGCGAAACTTAATCTCAATTCTGAGACAAAGTGAAAATAATTTGGTAAGTACCCATCTACTTATACCCATTATTACAATAATTATAATACATTCATCTGTCCGTCAGTCTGTCTATTATATTCTAGTATTGGTGGGCCGGTATTTTTCAATGTATCATTCTTGTCTGCCAAGGGACAGAGCCGCTTCCAACGAAATAATCTGCATACCTCTTCCGACAATCTGTAGACCTTTGGGATGAACGGTTACTTAAAGAAATTGGTAGCGGTTGCATTCCGAGAGACTCTGGCTCATTCCTCCAATTACCAGGAACTATAGTTCCTGCTTCATAGTTTTTTGTGTCTACTGTGTATTCATACTGTTTAATCTGTAATTTTGTTTAGCGGAGCCAATTATGTAAAGCGCAACAGGTCTTTACTATCTTAACAACTTTCTCAGGACTATAGGGCATCGGTTTCTCAAACACTCTGAATCTGGCAGCTAGTATATCGAAAGCATTTTCAACTATTCTTCTAGCCCGAGACAAACGATAATTAAAAATTTTTTGCTTTAACGTTCATCGATTTCCTGGAAAAGGTTTTAATAAATATTCTTTCAGGGGAAATGCATTGTCAGCAACTAGGACATAATCCTCTAGTAGAACACCGTTTTCTAATTCTTGGTACAAAACGAAACACGCCACCATCAGAACCCCTTCCATTACACCCCACGTCTATATAATTAAAGCAATATTTATGATCTACAATAGCCATTAAGACAATGCTGTTTGTCTCTTTGTAATTATAGTACAAATTTCCTGATTCAGGGGGTGCCTTAATAACAACATGTTTGCCGTCGATTGCTCTACAGCACCCTGGAAATTTCCACTATTTTCGAAAATCATTTTCAATTATTTTCCAGTGTGTAGTAGTAAAAATCTTAAAAAAAAATAATAATGTTCATGAATACTTTGATGCTAATCACATTTTGTTTGTTTCAAGCTTCCAATAGTTCACACACTGATGATACAGATACTGAGCAAAATGGTACGTTAGTGGATTCTTTTCGAGAACCTACACCTCCAACAAAAAAGAAGAAAATCGCCCAGCTCTCGAGCATGGTTAGCCAAGTAAAAGAGATAGCTGATACTACTAACTCTACAGTCAATGAAAATGAGTTTGAGGTCTTCGGGAAACACATCGGTCTTCAACTGAAGTCTTTGCTCTTACTATTGGCATTAGAAGCACAAGAACACATTCAACTTTACATAAATAGAATTCGACGTCAGTATCTTCAAAAAGCAACTGAACGAAACAGAATCATCAGGACGCCACAGTCATCGTATGCTGCAGAATCACCATTTAGCGATTCTTCAATATATTATAGTAACTATAATTTGGAAGAGCAAGCAATTGAGTGTATTTCCTCGACCATTTTACCTAGATATCATTCTGAACATGTTTCGGATTATCAGTTTTCCTCAAATACGTTTCCATCTGCCCATATAATCAATAATGAAACGCAGAGTAACGTTACAATTATAGCTAATGTTGATAATCAAAAGTGATGCGAGCAAACAAAACACTTATAATTAAAGTAATACCTAACAATGTTGAAAATGATAATATTAATAAATAAATGTTTCATAATAAATCTGTTATAATTATTTAATCTTACCTTGATAAATTCCATTAACGATTCATAGATTGTTTCACAAACTTCGATGATAAATTCGGAAATTGTTGAATTTTCGAGTCTAAATATATGTGTGAGTGCCCTTAAACTACATCCTGTCGCAAGAAAGTATAGAACTGTTTGTAATTTTGTAATTGCAGGAATCGCACTTCTTAAAAGGGTATCTTTCCGCTTAATTTGAGAGTGTATTTTCATTAATAGAAAATTTACACAACTTTCGGACATTTTAAAACTATCGAAGTATTCTTTGGGATCTTCCAATGTTAATTCGTTCAGAAGACAATTAGTAGCTCCTAGTGTATCTCTTCTATCGATCTATTTTCGTATTCATAGCTTCTTTTAATTAACTACACAAATTTCATCATCCACCTCTTCTAAAATAGCCGATACGATTAGCTTCTCAGTTTATTTACTTTATTGCGTTGTAGGTTCTTCATCATGCAAAACACTACTCACTTGTGAACTGTACTCGAACAAAGTGCGAACGATTTTTGGACAGCAGTGAGTATTTTAGCTGCTAAATTACTCGCTACTAGACTAAAATACTAGCATAGTGCGAACTAGGCATAAGAGAACTGTTACCTGCTTGAAGCTACTCATCAGGCTACAGTCACCAAAAGATGGTCTCGAGTAAAAAGAATATATATTGATATACATACATACATATATATATATATATATATATATATATATATATATATATATATATATATATATATATATGTGTGTGTGTTAATCGATAAGAAGCCCACAAAGTGCTGAATGAAAAATTTCTATCCAAACAAAATTGTAAAAGCAATTAAGAAAAATAAATTTTTAACCTATTTGAAGGGACCGAACTAATCATTTCCTAATAAATTTTTGGTATACATTTGGAAAGTTTAAATAAAGTTATTGGTGGTAAAACATTTCAACTGGAATATTTAAAATATAATTTCAAAACCAGAGCGAACATGTTCAATATATGTAGTGAAAATTCATTTAGTTTAATTTATTTAAAAGAAATAGTGCATTACAAAAAATGGACAGGCAAAAAGAAATCAAAAAAATTGACGTTATATTTTCCGCCGTTTTTCTTCTTTTTTGCATCAGATCTAGACCTATACAATATTAGTGGTTATAGTCGATGTATCAAATTTGAAAAACACTAATGTATTTAATTTTAAAAAAATCAGGATCGGAAGTTAGCATCTACTGAAGAGACCGAATTTAATCATAGGTTAACTTTTGTTTTTTGCTTATATTATTATTTGATAACATCAACGGATTTTTTTCCTACACAATAGTTACAGAAAATAATTTTTTCTTAAAAAATAGTCTCTTGTGTGCAAAAAACAAATAAATTTGCTGCTGTTCGCTTCTTGCTTTTGTTTTAATATTAGGCTTATTTAAGTATTTATCGTATAGACGTTCGCAGCTCCCTTTAACCCCTTAAATTATTTATCATTTGGGAAATCTACCTTTTGAATTATTGGTATTGCGGTTAAGTGGGCCAAAGAACTTGGTACATTTCGTCAGGAAACCAACTTAATTTGGGGTATATTGGCAAGCTTATTTAATTTGATTTAATGTAAGATTAGTAATAACAGATTAAAATATAAAAGGTATTGCCTCTTTGAGCAATAGTATCAAATCGATAATTTACACTTTTTAGCATATTGCCTGCAATTGCTTGATAATAATTAAAAAATTTTATTAAAATATGAAATTAAATTAAAAATCATGATTCTTGGGTTTATACCGTGCCAAATTGGAATTATTGCCCGACATTTCGGCACTAGGCATCTTCAGGGATCTTGACTCCACGAGGTTAGAACACAAATGACTATCGAGGAGCAACAGCCCGGTATTTATACCCGACTGGTGCTCAGCGAACCGTGATCCAGCGTTACCATCGATTTCCACGTGTGATGTAGACTGTAAGCTGCATCTCAGTAGTGAACATAACCCGATTCTCTCAATCCCCCCACTCCTCGACCTTGACCTTGACCTTGCTTCACCCCTCTTTGGCCCCGCCCACATGTCCTTGTCATTGACCTTGAAAGTGCACGTGTGCTTTGGCCTTGGCCTTGTGTTCAAGGTTGTGTGTGTGACCTTGACCTTGACCTTGGTCGAGACGACCTTGACTTTGTTGAAGGTCATCTTGGGTGTGTGACCTTGAAGATATGTTACGTGGTTGGGGGTGACCTTGAATGGTTTTATATAGAGTATGGGGCAGTTTCATTCATCAGTTGGCTCTGACTTGTATAGGTAGTACATGTGTTAATATTTGACAAATCATGGCATATGTTTGTGAAAATTGCGGTTCTAAGTTTACTAAGAGTTATAATATGAGACGTCATAAAAGAGAATCGTGTGCGGCGAGATTTAATGAAGTGCCTGGTGGAAAACGGCTCCGAATTGAAGAGTATACATCGACGATTCCGGTAATTAATTGCGCTACATGTAATGTAGATGTTCCAATAAATCATATGTCAGCGCATAAACGAACACAACAACATAAAAATAATTCATGTTTGCCGGTATGTCATGGTGTGCAACTCGTTCAATGTGCCTTCAAAAGAAGAATTGCAACCTATCGGGTTAGCAGTGATATGGAGCATTCCGATTACGTAATGTTCTTTGCAGACATTAAATCCAAGGTGGTGGAACTTGTTAATAATTTATTGCGTGTGCATCATGCTTTAAAAGTTAACATGACAGCTGTTGGCGAGTACATGCTTCCGTCACAAGAAATATTCAGTGAAAAATCCTTCAACACTGCTAATCAAATAATTAGTGTAGAAAGTGATTTGGATGCCGTTTACCATTCTTTCACCGAATCAATAAAAACGCAGGCGACAGAGTTCCAGGAGAAAGATTCAGGTATGGAAAAATCAAAACCCGATATATTAAACTGATTTTTATATATTATTTTTCTTGTTATAGGATGGGCTCTTGTGCGAATTTTATACTTGGAAGTTGGTATCAACAAGTATATGCCTATGGGTGGCTCATCATACATCAAGTTGCCGTGTTCTATTGAAAAGAAAGGAGCTGTCGTCAATGTGATTAACCAGGACGAATTTTGCTTTGCGTGGGCTGTAACATCAGCATTGTTTCCTCCAACAGCAGAGCCTTCACAGAAGACATCCTACCCCCATTTTTCTAGAGTGCTAAATGTAACAGGTATGGATTTTCCAGTAAAATTACGTGACATTAAAAAATTTGAGGAAATGAACAACATATCAATTAACGTATACGGTCTGGAATCTAAATATGAAAATAATGAAATAATACATGAAGTTATTGGTCCACTGAGGTATGCGTCAAAAAAGTTGGATAGGCATGTAAATTTATTGTTAATTACAAAAGACTGTAGTAGTAAAGATGGCGGTGAACATTTTTGCGATACGACTTGTTCAAAGAGTCATTATTGTTGGATTCGGGATTTATCACGTTTAGTTTCAAGTCAAATTAGTTGTCAACAACATAAAATATATTTCTGTGATGGTTGCCTCATTTATTTTAGTACACCGTCAGCTTTAACTTTACATCAAAGCTACGATTGTAACCACATTTTCACGCAAACACCCTCAGTGGATTTAAAAATCGATAAATTTGGAAAGAGTGTGCCGGAAAATATTTTAAAATTCGAGGGTATAGAAAAGCAAATGCGCGTTCCATTCGTGGTTTATGCAGATTTCGAATCTGTTTTAAAACCCATTGAAACGGTACAACCAAACCCACAAAATTCTTACACTGTAAAAAGTTTTAAACATGAACCATATTCTTTTGCTTATTTAATTAAATGCTCTTTTGACGACTCACTTTCGAAATTTGAGCTATTTCGGGGGAATAATGCAGCTCAAGTCTTTGTGGATCGTATCGAGTGTGATTTAAGGGCTCTATACAACACATATTTAAAAGACATTAAGCCTATGAAACCGTTAACGCCTGAAGAAAAAAGGGAGTTTAATGATGCTAAAATATGTGGTATATGTGAAGGCCCTTTTGAAGAGGGTGAGATTAAAGTACGAGACCACTGTCACATAACTGGTGCAAAAAGATTTGGTGCTGCACATTCCGTTTGTAATTTAAATTATAAATTACCCTCTTTTATCCCTATCATATTTCATAACTTAAGCGGCTACGACAGCCATTTATTTATAAAAGAGTTATGTAAATATGGGGATAAAATTGGTGTTTTGGCTCAAAGTAAGGAAAAGTACATATCATTTACCAAAAGCATTTATGTGCACGATTATTTTGATAGTAAATGTGGAAAAGTCAAGAGGAAATATTTAAAGTTGCGATTTATTGATAGTTTTAAATTTCTGTCAACGTCTTTGGAAAATTTAGGCAGCGGTTTAAACGACGACGATTTTATTGAAACGCGGAAACATTTTTCAAATATCAACCAATTTAATTTGATGCGTCAAAAGGGTGTTTTTCCCTATAGCTTTATTGACTCTATAGAAAAAATGGAAAATACATGTCTTCCAAGTAAAGATGAATTTTATGATAATTTACGGGAAGAACATATTAGCGATGAAAGCTATAGAAGAGCAAAAGAAGTATGGCGCTTGTTTGGGTGTAAAACTTTGGGGGACTATTCGGACGTGTATTTAAAATCAGATGTGTTGCTATTGTGTGATGTTTTTGAGCAATTTCGGAATAATTGCTTAAAATTCGATAAACTTGATCCAGCACATTACTATACCCTTCCAAGTTTATCATTTGATTGTATGCTACGTATGACTAAGGTAGAGTTAGAGCTCTTAACTGATATAGACATGATACATTTTTTTAAGAAAGGTATACGCGGCGGCATAAGCCAGTGTACAGAAAGGAAGCACATCGCTAATAATATTTTTTTACCAGACTATGACCCAACAAAACCTTCTTCATTTATAACATACCTTGATGCTACAAATCTATATGGTCATAGTATGTCACAAGCATTACCATATGGTGGTTTTCGATGGTTAAGCGAGCGCGAAATTCTGGATTTAAATATTATGGCTGTTGGTGATGATAGTTTACATGGCTACGTTTTGGAAGTGGATGTGCATTATCCGACTGAGTTGCATGATGCACATTCTGATCTTCCATTTCTAGTAGAAAATATCATACCGCCAACAGAAAACGCTAAATTACCGAAATTAATTCCCAATTTACAAGATAAAAAAAAATACATTGTACACTATAGAACTTTAAAACAAGCCATCGCCAACGGCTTAGTGGTAATGCAAACCCATCGAGTATTACAGTTTGAGCAATCAAAATGGCTAAAATCGTATATTGATTTTAATACCAATTTACGTAACAAGGCCACCACAAAATTTGCGAAGGACACTTTTAAATTAAAAAATAACGCGATATTTGGTAAAACTATGGAAAATGTGGAAAATCGAAAGGATATAAAATTAGTAACACATTGGGAGAACAGTGTAGGCAGAAATGGAGCTAGAGCACTAATATCCCGCCCCAATTTCAATAGTAGCTCGATATTTACCGAGAACTTTGTTGCTATACATATGAATAAAGTTAAAATATTGTACAATAAACCAATTTATATCGGTTTTTCCATATTAGATATATCAAAGACTGTAATATACGATTTTTATTATAATTTTATTAAATCCAAGTTTGGCGATGATGCTTCGTTACTTTACACCGATACTGACTCGCTTATATTAAAAGTGTATACGGAAAACTTTTATCAAACTATATCAGAAAACCCCGAAAAATTCGATACATCAAATTACCCCGAAATTAATAATTTCAACATAATTAAAAGTAATTCTGTAGTTGGTAGAATGAAAGATGAGTTTCCTGGTGATCCGATAATAAGTTTTTATGGTACCGGCGCGAAGGCTTATTATGTAAAGTCCATTAATAATGAATTAAAAAAAGCCAAAGGTATCAAAAAATGTGTTATCGAGAAAGACCTTCATCAGGAAGACTACCAAAGAATTGTTGAACGGGGTGGTTTGATATTAAGAAAGATGAAGACATTTAGAAGTGAATTACATAACATTTATACCAACATAATAAATAAAGTAACATTGTCACATAGCGATGATAAACGTTATGTAATTCCCAGTTCAACCAAAACTCTACCTTGGGGGCATGCAGACATAGATTTTTACAAAACAGACCCGGAAGAAAACTTAGCAAATTTAGTCACCGTGTTGGAATCATTTCTAAGTCAGGACAGCACGTAATCTGGAAAATCCATATTTCATTATTTGTATTGTTTTTATTATTTCTATTAAACATACAACATTAATATGTAACGATAGTATTGTAATTTTTTTTTTTTTTTTTTTTTTTTTAAATAAAAAACATGTATTCATTGATTGATTGCTTTTTTATTGAACCTTTATTTTAAAATTATAAATATAATGAAGTGTCGACAAATAACAAACTGTAAAAGTTATTGTTGAAAAATTTGTCTAATAGTAAATTAAACGCACAGGTCTACGAGTAAATGTTTAATGTGAAACAGGTTTGCTGACAAGATCCTCCATAGTCTTTTCAATTTTCAACATTCTAGAGTTAAGTTCATCACGCAGTTCGTCTTGCCTAAGTTCATATATTGCAATAACAGTATCATCAATGTATCCTCTAAGTTCTTGACCGGTTTCAATTAATTTCTTGCGTACGTAACCTTCAAGTTGGTTTCTGAATATATCTTTAATAACAATTGTTGAGTCATGTAAAGCTTTCTGCGTATCTTGCACACACTGAGCAAGGTTATTATCAACATAATTTCGTGTGGTCGCATCGTCTCCTTCAAGAGGTTCTGCTAAATAGCACAATCTTTTGCTTCCCATGTCGTAATCTCCATTAGGTGTAAGTTTAAAACCTATTCCTGAAGGACCTCGCATAAAGTTAAAATCCTTAAATTTTCTTTTGCGACCGAACTTATCAATAGTGTTTACTTCTGACATTGTTATGTGAGACTGATTTGAAACCATTAGATTTCACCCTAATATATGGTTCTATTTCATTAATAAACGGACTCTGCAGAAAAATATGGATTGCAAAACGTATTTTAGGTGATGTTTAATAAATACACATACAGATTCATTTTACTATTGTTTTATTGAAAAAAAAAATTAAAATATAACAAAAGATTGAGTTTACTTTTTATTATTAAAAAAAATAAAAAAAAATAACAAACAAAAAAATTAAAAATTAAGAAATAAAATACATGTTAATTTCTTCTGTACAGGTAAGCTTCTTCTGTGACCCAATTTCTTCTCTGGATGGCACGTTCATTAATGTCCTTGTTTTTAAAATAACCTTGACAGGACCAAAAAAAAAATCCTTGAAAATTACAACCTCGAAAACGACCCTGACATTGACGGGTACTTTGACCTTGGCCTTGGCCTCGCATCTAACAAGTTTAGTACTATATTTATATGCTTCTTTAAAATAACCTTGACAGGGACAAAAAAAAAAATCCATGAAAATTACAGCCCTGAAAACGACCCTGGTATTGCCGGTTACGTCGGCCTTGGCCTTGGCCTTGCATCTGACAAGTTTAAATATTATACTTAATGCATCGAACAAAAGGAATAAAGGCGGTGTAGTGGGGGAAATGGGCATAAAAGCAGACTTGCTGGCTCGAGCTCTTCACAGTTCGTCAGAACAGCAAACAGTACAGTGCTAAGAAAAAGTTAATTGTGTGAGTTGGAATATCGAAAATGTCTAGTGTACGGTCTCTTTTAGATGCTCTTGACGTGAGCTGCGGTTCACAGCAAGGCATGCTCGATAACATGAGTGGTTTAGAGGTGCTAAGTCCGGGGGTGTTCGAGAACTGGAATGGCGTGGAGCATGAAGATGCCGAAGACCGAGCCCTCAACGATGGTCGCGACGAGGAGTTGGTTCAGTCGGCAGCGCAATTCCTGGAATGCTGGACGGAGGAGAAAGAGCCAAAAATTAATGTGATTAGTGATGTGGTTGTGCGAAAAGCATCGCGGCCTAGGGAATCTTCTCCGAAAGCGTCGAAACTGCAAAAGCTCTTGACTATGCGGAAGTCGGAAATCGCCGATAAAAAAACATTTTATTCGGCGATTAAAGGTGTGGGACAAGGGAAGAAGAAAAAGTTTAACTTTAAGCGTCCCTCCACCCCTGTTCCATTACCCGACTTCCTAAAAACAGCACCGCAAGAGCCACTGTCAGTAGAAGTGGAAGTCATAGAAGGCCCCGATGGACCAACACCACCAACGCCACCAACACCGGCCAGCGTCGAGAATGTAATAGTGTCGGAGGTGAAGTCTTCCCCAGCGCCAGCACCACTGTCGCCGATATTGGGGTGCCGGAAACCCATGAAGAAGCGGTTTAAGCGGTGTTTTGAAGGCGATGAAGTTTCCGCTGCTTCGTCGTCGTCGTCGTCGTCATCGTCTTCACCAAATAAAACCGCGTCTTCTTCCGAGCCATCACAACCGGAGTGGGTCGAAGACTTCACCAACTCTCAGAAGACCAAATTGACTGACATTTATGCCATGAAAAAACGGTTAGTGAATGAAGTGAACGAGTGTGTCAGTGACATTATAGAACTTGAAAAACAATTAGAGATAAAAAAGGTGAAATCTGCGCGGTTAAAAAGACAATTAGAGGACTTTAATAAATTATGTAGTAGGTGTTAGGTAGTTGTAGATATTAGCTTTTAATTTATAGTATTAAGTTTGTAAATATATATATATATATATATATATATATATATATATATATATATATATATATATATATTGTAGTTAATAAAAAGTGTTTGATCAAATTTTTTATATTTTATAATGAGAATAAAAATGACTTGAAAATTTATTTTTGTGTGTTATTTCATATAGGCCCTGTCCCACATAATATTAGGTAATAAAAAAAAAAAAAAAAAAAAGTGAATAATCCACTAAAACTACGCAATAGCAATAGTTGTAAATATTTTCTGATAATATTTACAAGTATGCTAAAACATGGTTCGGTTTATGAAGTTAAGGTTCTGTCGCCAGAACTTCTAATACTTTGTATCTCAATATTGTATGTTTTTATGAAAAAAACATAAAATATTGGTTACAAAGTATTATAACCAACTAAAACTACGATCAAATTATTTTGTGGTCCTGAAAAGGACCGTTTGGTTTTAAAACATGCGACTCTTTTATTGAGTTGTGGAGTCGCACGGCCCGTCATCATCATCAGCGGGGGTGGCGGTGCTGTCCTCTGTGTATTCGATGATGAACCGCCAAAGTTCATCCCATCTAGGATCGTTCGGCTCCCACTCCAAACAATTCTCTGTGGTAGAATCTACCACAGGGCATTGGATGGGTTGTTGTTGTTGTTGTTGTTGTTGTTGTTGTTGAGTCCCTGACATGTTGAACTAAAATGATTGTAATAAGTATTGATGGTCGTATATATAGAGACAAATTAATGGTGGGGGGTGAAAACAAATGTCATATTACGTATTGAGACCAAAAGTTGTTTGTGGTCTCAAATACGAACGAACGATTTAGCTGGGTTCCACCAGCACTTAAAGTTTTAATACTTTGTATCTAATATTGTATATTCTATACATACAATATTAGTAACAAAGTACTAATATGTACTAAAACTACGATCAAAGTATTTTGTGGTCCTGAAAAGGACCGTTGTTGTGTGCCCTTAAAAAGGGCCAGGGAGAGTGTGGGGCTTATGGTGCCCCATCCTCGCTGGTCGACCACCAGCTTGACGAATCGCAGGGGCCTTGTGGGTCGTCGGGTGTTGGTGATGCTGGAATTTCCAGCACCGCATCTTCCGTCGAGTCCGGCTCTGGCTGCGGCGACGGAGTTTCGAGTCTTTGTAAGACCCAATCACCCGCGTCGTCTAATTCCACTAGACCCGGATCATGGTCATATACTAGCGGAATCGGCTCATCCAAGTCGTCCCAACGTAGGACGTCAATTTCAAAATCCACCTCGTCGTCGTCGTCGAAGACTTGCAGGTCTCCAACGTTGTCGGCTACGGTGTCATCACTAAAGATGGATGAGCCTCGGCTGGCGGGTCTTTCTTCCTCCATGTTTATCGTATGAGGGTTGATGAATATATGACTGTGTAACTGACCCAGTCTCATATATATAGAACTACCCCCACCCCACCAACGGATTCTAAATGTTATGTATTGGTGAGAGCTTATAGAATTATTGATTTTTTTCAAAAACTTTAAATAAGGAATTAGATTTGTTTAGACAATAAGACTTATTCTTAATATTTTGTGAAGAATACATTACAAAAAAAAAATAATAGAAACCTTGTTTGAACTGTTAACATTTTCATAGGTTCTCAAGCATATAACTTGGCACTTAAGCTACGAGACAAATCGTCGTTAAACGAATATCTCGCCCCATAAGTGACGATTACTAAACTACGATCAAAATATAATGTGGTCCTGAAAAGGACCGTTTTTGTGGCCCTAAAAGGGCCTGGGGGAGGGTGGGGTGCCTACCGTGGAGTAATACCCAACGATATTAACACCGACCTAGGTGCAGCCCTTGGTCTTCTCATTGGCGGCACCGTCGTCGTCGCTGGTGGTGTCGGCGTTGCAGGCGGTGCCGAAGGTGCCGCTCCTGGTGCGGTACCCCCGCACTCCTCACACTTGCATATCTTGCCGGGCACGAATGGCCTGACAATGCCAATGATCCTTTTTGGTATATCTTCCATCTTGCCGATCGAATGTGTGACTTAGGAAAAAAAAAAAAAAAAAAAAAAAAACCTCCCCCTACAACTTCCACATACTCCCGTTCGGCGGCCCTAGCCTCATAACTCGAGAATTTCAATTTTTTCGTCTAAATTTTTTGTCATTTTTAAGATTTTCCAAATTTTTTTTTCACCATTGTATTCTACTCAAAATTCTAGGTAATTAGAGTGCTTTTATTTTTTCTCTATCTTGAACGGTTCCCGAGCTACAGCGCTTTAAAGAATTCAAATTACTAACTTTTTATAACCCTTTTTTTCAAATTTCATTTTTTCGAATTTTCAAAAATACTACAATATGTAGAAAAAAGTTCTCTCTTTAATTTCCCAATACCGTTTTTCTCTAAATCTTCAACTTTAGCGCGTATTCAGCATTTTCAAAAAAAAAAAAAATTATAATTTTTTTTACACCATCGCATTCTCCTCAAAATTTTGGGCTATCAAAGTGCTTTTATTTTTTTTCTATCTTGAACGGTTCCCGAGCTACAGCGCTTTAAAAAATCCAAATTACTAACTTACTATAACCCTTTTCTTAAAATTTCATCTTTCCGAATTTTGAAAAGTACTACCATATGTAGAAAAAAATTCTCTTTCTAATTTCCTAATATCATTTTGCTCCAAAACTTCAACTTTGGCGCGCATTCACCATTTTTCAATTTTTTTTTGAAAAAATTTTTTTTTACGTTTTTACTATCGAGAAAAATGCTTGCTTATAGTACTCGATTTCCTCTATAATTTTTTCTTATAACTTTTTTCCCTATTCCTAACCGTCACTTTCCTACAAATTTTCTAAATCGTTGTTTTCATATTTTGCCTTAAAAATTTTTTCTTGTGTTATTTAAGCTCTTTTTTCCACTTAATAAACCACCATTTTCTAAATTCCCGTACTCTTTTCTTAAAGAGCGGGCTTTTCCGGCAGCTTTTTTTTTTTGGTTGGGTTTCAAATAAATATAAAACTACTACTTCACTCATTACAAATTTATTGATTCAAGAACATTATTTTGTGTTACATATAATAGATACATTAAAATATAGATTTATTGGTCACCGAACCGTTTAATACATTATAACTAAAAAATGAGTCGTGAATAACTAATGCGTACACTTTAGTGTCTTTGGGGAATTTATTCTTTCTCGTTTGGAACTCCAATTTTACATCCACTGTCGATGAGTTAATCGCCTCTGGTTGATGACTGCAATTGATAATAAAAACGGGGTTTTTCATATATTCCGCGAACGTTATCATCGGATCGTTTATCTCGCGCCCGTAGTAGCTGCTTTGGAAGTTTTCGTAATTGTAATAGGCTGCTGCGTACAGTTTCTTGGCGAAATCTAAATTCCATCTTTCGTATGGATAAACGGTTGAATTCAGATACAGTCTAATGTCGCATACGTCGGCGTGGGTAAACTGGGTTGCGTTTTTTTCTTTCTTGTCGCAATTATTGCTGTCTTGAAACCCGACGATTATATAGCGCGGTCTTTCCAGACTTGTACTCGTTCTCAAGGCCCACACGTCGGAAGATGTTTGCCTTAAAGCTGGTAATTCGTACAGATCCCATTTACGATATGCCATTTGAATACTGGCATTGTTTCCTCCTTTATTAATGCGAGACAGTATTTTCAATTTTTGCTTGTCGTCTGGAATGATGTGACGAATTTTCCATTCGATTTTGTCGATACTAATTTCTGCCTCTACTTCGCCGACGTAACAATTGGTAAAAGTGCGAGCTATAATCATAATAAGCTCTTGTTTTACGTTGAAAACACCTTTTGCGTAATCTTCGGCGAATCCCATAAGATATTTTAAGGGTAATTTCCCGGAGAATACGTTACTTGCCGTGTCTACGATATCTTGGTTTGCTTCGTCGAGACCCCATCCGCACGTCATGAGAGATCTTTGTTGCAAACTTCCGAATGAAACCATGGTTTTTAATGTCGTCGTAACTCCAGGTTTACGAACCACGGCGACCTGTTCACCTCCCATCTCGTAGCGAATTTCATCGAACAAAAATGCGAGGGCATTATTTGATAAAAAACATCTTTTCGTTGCGTCTATGGGTTTAAATTTTCCTTCGATATATATGTAACTTTCGGCGATATCCAGTATAATATCTTGAAAATTAATGGGGATACGGACTTCATCCGAATTGTTGAATGATGGAGATCCGTATGGTTTATACGTATGCTCTTCTAGACTAATAATGGAATTGTCCAAGATGGGCTCGGAGAAAACCTCTATTTTATCGCTGGTGGTGGAAATCATTTTCGCACTTTAAGACCGATTGATTTTAAAAATTTATAGTCTTCGGCAGATAACTGTTGAGATGTTTGTGATCTAACGTCTGGACGACGACTAACCTTGACGTTAACTCTTCTTTTACTTTTATTATGTTTCGGCGGTTCCCCCATCTTAGTCGACAGCACACACAATTGACGATTGAAGCAAAAACCCATTTCTATGAAAGTTTCTTCAGTTCCAATTTCACGATTATTTTCTCGCCTTGAAAATTGATTAGATCACCGCTATCGTCCAAGATGCGAAGAGTAATGTTGTCGATAAACTGACGTCCTGCCGGCATTAACGGCATATAAATATTATTTTGCGGTTCTTTACTGATTTTGTAACCGGGCTCCACGTCGATATCGAATTCGAACAAGGTATGACCTTCCACCGAATTCATATATGCTCCGGAAATTATATTACAATCTACGCGTATGATGCGTACTTTCATTATTTCCACCATCTCGGTTGATTCGTGCTTTTTGTCTCTTTTTAACACTGTATGATTAAATCCTAACATTTTACCGATACTCGCCTCTCCCCGGAAATCTATAGTATATTGGGATTTCAGTTCACATTTCAACGTATTATTATTAGCAACCAAGTAAAAGATTCCATCGTTCTTTTCTTCAGTTGAAATCCTCAAAGCCTCCAACATAGCTTTACCTATCTCATCTATTTCATAGGCCCCAGGTGGAATCTGCAATTGTATCGACTCGGTGGTGTAACCCTCCTTCATGTAGGCAAACTTATTGTTGCTTTCGTCCACATTAAAAATTGAATTGTATGTGTAAAATCCCAGCAATGCCAGACCATATTTGTTTTCTCTATTTAATTCGACTGGTGGATAAAAATCGGCGCTTAAGACGCTCGAGTGTCCTGTTAGTGTGAACGTATAAGACATGACTAACCATTAAACATCACACATCTCGGTTTTATTCTTAGCGGCAACATTTAAAAAGATTCATCTTCACACCTTTTCTCACTGCATTAGATAGTGATGTTTTTATGCTATTTTCTGCTTTTATGCGCACATCGCTGATTTTGCAATAACAACAAAATATTTTTCTAGCTGTAAGATCCTCATCAGACGTAACCTCGTTTAAATTGCTGCTGCTGCTGAAATAATGTTTGCAATCGCACTGATATTTTAATATATCGATATCGCTTTTAAGGTGCTCGGGCAACTTTTCCCAAACGAATGGAATTTCATTTGGGGCTAATGCAATCATCACTTCCTTGGGCATGTTTTCTAACTGTTTCACGGTCATTTTCCTTAATCCTCCGGCTAGATGAAATGCTTTCAGTGATTGCAACATTTTAGTATAGTTATTGCGATCCATTTGCGGTGTTAATGGTGACGATGATGATGATGACATCTTTTACGCTGATGATTCGACAAGAAACTTTAAGCACAAATGTCCACACCAGACTGTTCCAAAATCCTGCTGACGATCGTATGTATAGTAAATAATTTTTGATGGTTCCGATCCCGTTTGTAGATATCGTACCAATTCGATCGGTGGGGGTAAATCGCCGAAGCTGTCATAATATGTTACTTTAGAATTATTTTTTCTATAAGCTACCCAATGAGTCCCTGCACCACGCGTACTATCCAAATTCACTATTGCTGCTTCGTAACGTCGAGGACCTTGTCTAGGTAATAAATCCCTCATATAAACGCCTCGAAAGTGTCCTATTCTTTTCTTTTTGGCATATTTTTCTATATCGATGTTAGATAGTGGTCTTCGAGGTAGGGATTCAATTAGTTTTTTGATCTACGATTTAAAAATAATCCCATACCTTTACGATATGGCTTTAGAAACAAACCATTTCCTTTCGATTTTAAATACAGGCCGGCACCGGTTTTATCTTCGCTGCTTTTTTTTACTGCTTTTATGGCGCGCACAATTCCCGCTGCCCCACCGGCTAATGAACCCAAAGCTGATAACCCGGCAAAAATTGGTATTAATGGTAATATTCCACCAGTTTTAGGAATCGGTATTATTCTCGGTGTACGAACCTTCCTTTTGCCACCTGCCGCTTTTACCGATCTACGTGCTGCCGACAGAGCTATTTTAGATGCATTCATGACATTTTTTTCCAACACATTTTTACTTCCGGCTTTTAATAATTCCCTTCGAACTGCTTGTCGAATAGCTGTTCCGAAACTGGCTTTCCGAACATGTCGATTTTTATTAACACCTTTCCTTTTTGTATGACGCGTGCCTTTACTAGATGTTTTTTTTGTTGATAATGATGATGGTACACCCATACCAAAACGTTGTTTTCCTTTCATGATGTTTGTAACTAACCAAGCTGCTGTTTTTTCACCTAAACTGGAATCTTTCGATTTTACTCTATTCCAAGCACTTTGTTCGAGCTCGTAATCCGCTCGATGTCTCGCACTTATGTTGTCTTTATTATGTAAATAGGCTAAATCGTGTTTTTTGCATGCGGCATCCAAAGGATTAATGCCTGGATCACCTCTTGTTACACGTTTTATTACTTTTGTTCCGGGTCCGCAATATTGATAACCAGGAATGTGTACCTCGAATGGTAATTTATTTATTAACGAATTCACAATACCGTATCCAGTTTTGTTGGAAACGTGAGACCGTCCACTTCGTTTGACGCTCGGCATCTGAATGACAGTTTTTGTGAAAAATTGCCTATAAAATATCAAATTTTCCTAAGATGCGCGTTATCGATCTTAAACAAAAACTTCCTATTGACAATCTCGATGAAAAAGTCGGACTTGGATTTGAAAAGAAGATAATGAAGAGACACGGTCCTTTACTTCCTTCCTCTATTCGCGGCCTGTTAATTGGTCCATCCAATTGTGGAAAAACTAATGTCATGATTTCGCTGCTTACACACCCCCTTGGGCTACGTTTCGAAAATGTCTATATTTACTCGAAATCTCTGTATCAACCGAAATATGAGTATTTAAGGAAAATTTTAGCGCCCATCAAAGGTTTAGGCTACTATGCCTTTAGTGATTCCAGTAATATTGTGGAACCGTCCGATGCAAAACCAAACTCTATATTTATCTTTGATGATGTTATATGTGAAAAACAAGATGTTATAAGATCGTACTTTAGCATGGGACGTCATAAAAATATCGACTCCTTTTACCTAGCGCAAACATATTCGCGAGTGCCTAAACAGCTTGTGCGAGACAACGCCAATTTTATTATTATGTTTAAACAAGATGAGTTGAATATGAAACACATATTTTCCGACCACGTTTCACCGGATCTAACTTTTACTCAATTTCAAGAAATGTGCTCAAAATGTTGGGATAATAAGTATGGATTTTTAGTAATTGATAAAGACAGTGATGTGAAATCGGGAAGATACCGCAAAGGATTTGATAGCTATATATTACTGTAATAATAAGAGAAAACGCTCATTTGATTGTTGAAACGTCCTTTGTTAACATCATGAATAACGCGATCGACTTAAAACGTAAACTAGTGGAAGCTACCAATGCCGTCAGAGAAAAATTTAAACAAATTAAAGCGGCTAAAGAATTTAATGTTGTGGAATTGGAAAAGTTTTACGAACCCATTTCTAAGCCGTTGACAACTATATCTGATGTGGTTAAGCAACGTCAGCAGCAGCAGCAGCAGCAACAACAACAGCAACAACATTATCCAGCTACAAAGCCACATAGTCTCAGTACATCAGTGCAGTCGACTCAAATATCAGGTTTTCCCCAACCTACACATTCCTTTCAAACCTCCACACCTATTCAGCAGCAGCAGCAGCATCGCATTTCAAAAGAAGATATTAGCCAATCGGTGTTTGATACACCCTCGACATCAACTAATACATCTCTCGCATCCGCTGACACCACAACTTCCGATACTTTAAACGCACACCTGAAAGGATTACGTTTGAAACCATCTCTATACGATACTGTATATGGTGTACGTTTTGGTTCAAAAACAGATCATAACAAAAATTTTATTGGTAATTTAGAGGTGCGTTTTCGAAATGGAAATATTGTCTTATACAAAAAAGGGAAAAATATTGCAGAATATGGTGGATCACCGGCACTTTATGATTTGTTATTTCTTAAAACACCCCCAAGTGTAGGCAAGGAACAACAACAATTAAGTGATAATGTACTTTCAACGTACAAGGAAATTTTGGAATCAACGAATGCTGTCTACAACAATTTTAAAAAAAGTGATGGTTTACGGGAGACCAGATGGAACAAATATTTACGAATTATTAAACCTCTGATAATGGGCACAAAATTAGGTGGTACTATTACAAGAAAAAATCTCTCGGAAAAACTACAGTTACCCACAAAAAAGAAATTATCTTCGAAAAAATTTCAATATGTCTACTGGAACAAAGCTAAAGAGTTGGTGGATCGTTTACGCTTGTTGTGGAGTTCCAAAATGGCCGGTCACACTGGACACGAAAATGAAATTATGTCAATCATAGAGGAATTACGAGAAGAAGATATAATATATTAAGCTCAATATTTAATGATATTATTCAGTTCTTCCTTCGATCTGAAACCTTTAGTATTATTAATAATATGGAGCCCAGTCTAGAAAAAATCAAGATTGTTAATGAACTACATAGAACGGCTAGAAAAAATTTTGTAAGACGGCGCACGATAATAAAAGGATACAGAGATTTGTGGCAAATTGATTTGGCTGAAATGCAACAGTATGCTGATGAAAACGATGGTTATCGTTATATTTTGGACTGTATAAATTGTTACTCGAAATTTGTCTATACCAAAGCCATAAAAAACAAGACTGGTATAGAAGTTACTAATGCGATGAAAAGCATCATTGAAGAGGCATCATATACACCAACAAATCTGCAAAGTGATCAAGGAAAGGAGTTCTATAATACAAACTTTCAAGCCCTGATGAAAAAATATAATATAAATCATTATTCCACTTACAGCACAAAGAAAGCTGCAATTGTTGAGCGAGTCATAAGGACTTTAAAAAATAATTTATATAAACAATTCTCGACAAGAGGATCTTACAAATGGATACATATATTATCGGCAGTAACAAAAACCTATAACCATTCGAAACATCGCACCATTGGAATGAAGCCTGCAGACGTGCAAGAAAAAACACATATTAAAGCATATGATTATTTAAAAATTGTACCTAAAAAATTTAAGTTTTCCATGGGTGACATTGTGCGTATTAGCAAGTACAAAAGCTTATTCGAGAAAGGATATACGCCCTCTTGGTCAACCGAATTGTTTAAAGTTGTAAAAGTTAACGTTACAAATCCACCTACTTACTTGTTGGAATCGTTAGAAGGTCAGCCTATAAGAGGGTGTTTTTACGAATCAGAACTACAAAAAACAAGCAGTCCTGACGTTTATCTAGTAGAAAAGGTCCTTAGACAACGCAAGAAAAATCACATCGAACAATTATTTGTCAAATGGCTAGGATTTCCCAACCACTTCAACTCTTGGATAGATAAAGCTAATATTGTTTAAATAACATATTGTATGACTATATTTTTTATTTAAAATGTAAAATAAATAAACAATATATTGTAAAATAAAGTTTTTTATTTCAATCTTCATTATTAAAAACAATGACAATAAAACATCATACACATAAATAACATTTCAATATTCTTGGAGGGAAGGTCCAATTCACCGACGACTACGACGTTATCTTCAAGGCTATGCCACTCGGAGTGCGTTCTCCTATTCTTTAACCTGCTTTTTTTAGATTTTTTTTGAAGTCGAGTCGTACGACAGTGCGCTTAATGAGTCATTTAAAGGCTGATGATAGAGTATTTTCTGCATAACTTCAATTTTTGTTTTAAGCTCACTATTATTTTTGTATATCATGGGGAGGACATCCTTGTTAAATATGTCACATATTACAACTGCAAAATTGTAAAACTTTCTATTAACAAAGTGTTTTGTCACAGCATCGTCATCATCTTTAGGTTCGCCTAAGTTGGTTATGATTTTTCCACCCATATCATACTGCCCATCCGCTGTAAGTTTAAAACCAATCCCTTGTGGCCCAGATAATATATGATATTTTTCATTATATTTCTGACGACCAAATTTATCAATTGTGTTGTTTCCTCGACTCATTTTCAATCTTTACTAAACTATTTTATTTTTATTTGCCCTACTTATATTAAATATTTCAGCTGAGAAAAAGAAACACTGACTATGATCTACTGGGTTGGTATGTTTATAAAAGAAATAAAATAAAACTGTGATTGTAATAGATATTTATTTACAGTTATTTAATTGCACAAATACAAAAATTATAAAAAATTAGTTTTCCATGTCTTCGTTTTCGTTGCTCAAAATTCTATCCCATCCGACACTATTTCGATCGTCAACGTCTTGGGCTGTTGCTGTTGCAGAAACCAATTCATATTTTGCAGCAAGCTCACCTGGTAAATGTGGAATATTGACGAGGTATTCTTTTAATTCTTCTTCAACCATTTCAGCACAAAATGTATCCATGTCTATGGAACCATATAAAAATTTGTCGCACAAGTGTGCCCCAGCCATAAAATTGATTGTATCCCTGATCTCGTTCTTATATTGATCTTTGGTTACATCAATATGCGACCAATCATTTACGCTATCTAACATATCGTGAGCCCTATTTCTTAATTCTCTCCCCAACCAAAATATGTATCTATCTACACATTCGTTGGCGGTCGTCGTCGTCGTCGTCGCATCAGCAGACATCTTTAACAGAAATAATGAACACGCGTAAGTATTCTGACATGTGCAACTATATTTTAAATTTAATTACATCCTTTTTTTCAAACAATTTACATACAATTTACTCCAATGAGCCAAAACGTAATAATGTTCGAGTATTGTTTCCAAAAACTCTAGTGCCCTGCCCCAAATAAGTTAGAGTGTATTTATCTTTAGTTTTACTCATAATATCTACAATATCGTCAGGTAGTGTTTCGGCCACACGTTTTGGTAAAAAAGTCTCAAATGTGCTATTATCACCGTCATCGTGTAAAGCCACTAAAAGAGTTTTACCAAATCGTGTAGTCATTGAAACCATCTTTACAATTTTATACACTTTGCCTACAATCATTTCGGTAACCTTTTTTTTCTCTAAAACCTCGAAATCTTTGCTAAACATTTCATTAATTTCATCTAGAGTTTCTTTTGCAATACTCATTATTGAAAAAATGGTATATAAATCCAAAAATTACCGTGAATATAAAAGCACTTTCAGAACACTACACGAACACAATATTTGATGTTTATGCCACTGATATCTGCGACTGTTTGAAGTCACTTCTTCTCCCACGAACCTTTATAGCGAGGTTTCAAGGTCGAATTGTAACAATGGTGGGGGTAGCTTAACGATAGAAATAGTGGGAGGAGTATTCAAGGTCAAATGACGTCACACATTTAAATTGGTATAAGGATAACTTCAAGGACAAAATATAATGAAACAAATAACTACATTTTATGTACTTTATTCATTGATTTTTTTCTGCAATTCTTCTATGCGTTTAACATTATCACCTAAACCTAATTTCCTTAATTTGTTCAATAATAAGTGTTTGTTTTTATTTCTAAGAAAATTCTTACAAACTATACTAGCTAAAAGACACACTTCGGCATGGTCCATATACTTAAAAAATACACTAAAGTCCTGAGCCTCCGAATCTTGCATTTCATATGCGTAAAATTCCGAACCGGCTGCAGAAATTAGAAATTCCTCGTACATTTCTCGCACTAAACTTTCCATATTAACTACTACTACGTTAAACTTAAGTCCTACACTCTAATTTCATCTAACACAACCGGATCTGCAATGAACCTAATCAGTTTTTCCAAACAGTCACTAAACCCCAACTTTTTTATCTCACGAACAAAGTCTTGTAAATTTATTGTTTTGCTGCAATATTTACGACATGCATTCGCAGCCTTTTCATATTCATAAGCCAAATCACAATAGCGCGACGCCCATTCTGCTCGACTTTTCATTGCATCATTGAAATAATTATTAGCCGTTTCAGTGAACTCATCGCCCAATTTTTTTACTGTCTCTTGCAAAGCACTATTCATATTATTCACTCATTTTTACATTCACGACACTTTTTTATTGCTGGTGGTGGCCCATCTATATGATGACGATATATTTGTTCATAGTGAATGTAACAGGGTAAGCTTAACTGTAGTTCCTTGTTACACCGATATGACGCTGGCAGCTTATCCCAAATTTGCCGTAAACTCAGCGTATCAACGCAAGTTTTTAAATATTCGAGAGGAAAAAATGCTAGATCCTTCTCTTCAAAATCACACAAACTTTTTAAATTACTCTGATATAAACAAATTACTCTGCCGACTTGCTCTATAATTTTTTCTTTAGATAGTTCCGTATCTGACATTTCACACTGAATGAATGCAAGTAGACTCACACAATTTATAGAACAATTTGCAAGGTCAAAATCATTTCAAGATCATCCCACACTATTACAATGCACAAATAACTACTTCAAGGTCACACACCCAAGATGACCTTCAACAAAGTCAAGGTCGTCTCGACCAAGGTCAAGGTCAAGGTCACACACACAACCTTGAACACAAGGCCAAGGCCAAAGCACACGTGCACTTTCAAGGTCAATGACAAGGACATGTGGGCGGGGCCAAAGAGGGGTGAAGCAAGGTCAAGGTCAAGGTCGAGGAGTGGGGGGATTGAGAGAATCGGGTTATGTTCACTACTCATCTCTATTGATATTATTTGGATATTTACAAATTTCCATTGATTCTCTAATTGTACGTTTTACATCACTTGCTTTAAGTATTTCAGTATTGGTCCGTAAACTTTCATTTAGATGAATAGCTTTTTGTTTAAGAATCTCACCTGATACTGACAAATTTAATTCTCTTTTTTAAACAAACCACTTATAAAAGGAACTTTCTATTATTGGATATTGTGCGTTTTTAAGGGTGCGTTTTTTAATCTTACTTGACCTAACACTTTGGTTTACAACTTTCATTATCTTCTCCTTTTTTTAAGGATTAGGCAAACGTTTGATTTGGCAGTTTCGTATTTTTTAGATAAAATTGTTATCGTCATAGCTTTTTGATAATCTTATATGATTCTGAACTTCTCATGAATAGTTAAAAACTTCTTACTTTTTACCATTTTACACAACTACTATAAACGCACTAACAAGCTTACTAACTAATCACCATAATATAAAAATTAATAATTCAGAGATTTCCATGGTTTCTTGCGCCTCGCCTCTCCAGTAAATTCCGATAGACACGATGAGAAACACCGAATTATATAAATATAACCAATGACAAGAAATATTACTTATAGAGCAGTCAATAAGAGTTTGACAGTTGGCTAATATTGTCGAGATTCTTATTTGTTCATAATAGTGATGGAAAGTAGCGATACTAATCGTTACAAAAATAACTGTTACAAACCAATCACTAAAAGTAACGAGTCCTCTATTTAGAAAAGACTCGTACCTTGGCAATTCGTTACTATACCGAAACATCCTTAGTCCGGGACGAGAACCGAAATAACTAAAGAAATATAACTTTTATTTTTATTGTCGTGAGCTCAGGCAGGCATGGCGGTCTTCTGTATAGTTACGAAACCGCTGACTAGAGGAGTAGACGCGGAAATTCGAAGACGGCTCCGCTAGGCACTGGATTATTTTACCTGTTTATTAGGCATTTGAGGTGTCGGTGATTTCAAAGTTATACTGGTTTTCCGAGCGGCAATCCACAGGACAGAAGCGTTTTTTGAGCTTAGATGCAGGACTCGACAGATTAAAAAAATTTCGCTCAAATAAGACAAGAAATAGAAGGGATGAATCTTATTCTTTGTTAACGTTATAACCATTATCCATCTGCCCCTTTACGTTTGTTATTTACTTGCTAGTTATTTCAAGTATGGCATACATAAGTAGGTAGTAATATATTGAAATATTTCCAATTAGGTAGGTAGTAAATAATAAATATATTCTGAAATTACTAAAAATAGTAATGCCAAAAAAATTTTTAGGGTTAAGAAATGGAAACACAGAAGTGAAGTTTTTACATTATTATCTGATACCAAAATAAAGTGTAATATTTACAAATTTATATATTCCTATAGAAACGGCAATATTTCAAACTTAAGAGACCATTTTAAATCAAAACACCCAACAATGTCATTAAGTGAACGCTGAAAAACAAATCACTCTTTCAGAAGTTATTTTCGTAGTTAAAGGGCTCATGTCAACGTTGGAGGGAATTAAACTTAAAATTACAAGTCAAGTGAGAGAAGATTTGATATTTTTTTTTGGATTCACTTGCTTCTCGTTTTGGAGACCAAGGAAAATAACACAACAATGAGTAAAGCGACCTTTCTTGATCCTCGTTTCAAAAAAAGGGGTTTTGTTAAAAAAAGTTGTTTCGAACGAGTAAAACATGAACTTCAGATTTAATTAGTTACTACAATAAAAAAGAAATATGGACAAGTTACTGCAGGCTAGCGAAATGCAATAGAAATATCTGAAGAAAAGACAAAATGCGAAGAAAGTTAAGATATTATTTAGCAAGATTTTGATAATTCTACATCTTTCGAACCTGTAAGCAGTTCAACCGCTTCAGCAATTGCAGTAATACGCATGTACGCAGAAGAGCCTATTTTGTATAAAAAAGACTCTCTAGTTTGGTGGCAAGGCAGAGAAAAAGTACACGCTTGGTTACCTCAACTGGCAAGGATATATATATGTATAGTTGCCACATCCGTACACTGCGAAAGAGTTTTTTTAAAAGCTGATAAGTCATAACCGAACCAAGAAATATTTGTTTTATTTTTATCCGTTTAAATAAATCTGGTTATCCTTGAATGGTATTTGTATATGTGTTTCCATATATTTCCTTTTAACGCTTATAATTTAAACACCTTTTGACACTAATAATTAAAACCAGTACATACTTAATATTTAGTATTCAATTTCATATTTACCATGGAATATAAATTATTCAATTAAAGGCCTAAAATATATATCCTATATTACTTGCAGTATTACTTATTCAAATAAAAGTAACCAAAATAACGAGTCCTAGAGACGAAAGTAACGAGTAGTTACAAGTCCCTAAAAGTAACTAAACTTTCCATCACTAGTTCATAATACTGGATATATACAATACATTAGTTTTGACTACTGGGACCTTCACATGAGCGCGTGTTTACACCAACATAAGTCTACTGTGTTTTTAAATAAAATAATATATGGAATTATAATTCAGGAAAGACAATTTTGTGTAACATTAAACCATTAATTTTAATAACCATTTCTCGTTATTCTCATAATAAATTTATATTTACCCACAACTAAGGTGTAACACTTTCATTATTTCATTTGCACGCTGTTTCAGATGGAAATCATTTTTATGTATAGAGTTTCACAAAAGTGTAGGTAATAATAATGTCGAAATCAAAGTTAAACAGACAAAATAAATACAACAATAAAGCTGAAACTTTAGTTTAACTAATATTTCAACATTTTCTTCTTCCAAACACATTTTTCATCTTACTTTAGCCGTTCCCAACCCCCTTTTTACTTATTACAGAAGATTTCATGTTTTAGCTGTTAACTTAAATTTATGGTCCCTATTTGTTATTCAGCGAGTGTTTTATTATCATAATGAAATATAAATTGAGAAATACGATTGTAAATTATCTGTTTTGGACGTTTGCCCATGCGTATAATTAACCGTTAATGCCTGTTGCTGTAAAGAATTATACACCCTTTGTAAATTACTATTTTAAATCAAAGGGAATCTCTGAAAATAAAAATAATATTTAATTATTAAATTGGATAATATAAATTATCTGAAAACGATTAATTGTTTGGGTCTAGTGTAAAAGGTTTTCTGTTTTAATTACATTAAATATTAGGGAAATACTTTTTAGTTTCATAAGGATATACAATATGACATTTGTCGACGGGTTTTGTATTTCACTGAAATACAAAACCCGTCTATTTCTTGATTTCTTCGGTGTACAACCTGTTAATAACTTATGACATTTGTCGCCTTTTTGATGTAAATATGAGTTTGTGTTATTCGAGGAGAACATCAATTTTCTTGTGGGAATTGGCAGGCGTTGCACCAAATTCTCATTTGCCATCACCTGTGCTTACCGTTAACTATAAATTGAGGCTTAGCTCTCCTGGTTTTCTTTTTAAAGGGTTAATTGTATCAGTCTGGGGCAGGGGCGGATCCAGACTCTCTCTTTGGAGGGAGGGGGGGGGGGGGGCGCTGATATCACAAAAGTACAGTATGGCAATTGAAAGCAAGTTGTCGACGGGGAGGGGAGACAACATCAACATTCCCATTTATAGTGTAAAAGGCAGGGTCGGGTCTATTTTTCTGAATTTAAAGCTCTTGGAGAGGGAGGGCGATCACAAGAAAAAACAAATTGCCGACAGGGGGGGGAGTGCCAACAGCATATACAATCCTAATATACAAAGCAGAATCGGTTCTATTTTCTTGAACCCAAAGCTCTTGGGAAGGGAAGGGGCGATCGCAAACATACACATTCCTATACTATACTCAAGAACTACAGAGAGTAGTTCTTGAGTAGTTAATGTTACCGAAACCTTCAACCTACCTGCTCCAGTGCCGCAGGTAACTGAGGACTGCCGTTAATCTAATTATATTTAAATATTATAAGCTTTTATAAATTTACTGCAACAATAAAATTTCTGATAGCTCAATTTAATTTGTCAGTGAGCAAAGTACACCTTACGGTGTATCCTTAGGGATTTATTTTGTTTGTGCTTGTTTTTATATATTATTTGAGATTAGTGAGAAACCCAAAAGATATGGCTTCCACATCTATATTTATTCCAAAATCGTTAAAGCAGGGTATATTTTCCTCAACGAAAAACTTGTTACGATTATGCCTTAAGATATCAATATCTAGATAATAATGTTAAAAGCTCTGTTCAGATGTGTTCTAACATGACAGGAGTTGGAAAATCTACCGAATACTGAAAGAGAAAAAAACGACTGGAATTGTTAGTACTTCCAAGCCACATTCGATCACAGGCAGACGAAAAACTTCGTTGGAAGAAGAGATGTAAACTGCAATAAAAGGAGTTGTACATACATTTTATTATGAGAAGCAGATCCCAACCGTCGACAAAATTCTAACTAAAATCAATGAAGATCGGGATTTACTTGAAGTTAAAAGAACTGAGCTCTGGAAAGTGCTCAGACAACTTAATTTTTGCTGGGAAAAACCAGTTAGGAAATCTGTTGTTATAGATCCTCCAAAAATATCCGTTGGAGAAGGAAATATCTCTCTCAAGTAAAAGGTAGAGTTGCTAAAAATAACACGACATACAAAATTAGTTATTTAATTGAACTTTTGAAAGATTTCTTTGAATAAAATTACTGCAAAAAACTGGGAAAAAAGTTACTGCAGAAAACTGGGAAAAATCCATATAATAAAGGAGTAAAAAAAAATGTGGAAACTCAATCTCATGATAGGTGAGATAGAGGAACCAATTATAATTAATTTGAGCGAAGATAGCTTCACTGACTTCGATTATGAATTAGATACATAATATCTACCAGCGTAAACACAATTTATTATTTAAATTTTCTGTAACATACAAGAATTAATTACATTTGAATCCATTTTTAGTGTTTAATTGTAATTCTGCAGATGGTTTAAGAAATAAATAAACTGAAACGTCAGATGTCCTAAAAATAATAAAATGACCGATAGCCCCAAAAAAGTTTTATTATTATATGAACGGATTTATTTTTTTTTAAATATGTTTAACTTCTTGTATTTTTGACAATGGGTATTTTGTAAGTATTTAAATTATAATTTTTTAAAAGAAAAAGGCTACGTTTTAGTCTGAATGTGCCTAAAACGGTATCTATGCCAAAATTAAAAATAATAAAAATACAGTTGTGATTTGTGTTAAATATGTCAAAATTATCTATATTTTCTATTGTATGTGAAATCATAAGAAATAAAATAATATTATAAAAACTTTTTATTTTTAGTTTATTACGAAACAATATTCTCTGCCATAAATACTTAGTGATAAAATAAACCTCCTTCCTACGCCTATGACAAGAATTAAAATCCTTTTTAACACTTCACACATCCAAATATCTATTGTTATCTAACCCAAATAGTCCATTATTATAGACCGGTATTTCTGATTATAAAATTTCTAACCCATTCCTATCAAAAATATATGTGTCTACAGATTTTGCCAAAGACACCGACCTAAAGAACACAGATAGTTTGCGAGGAAAAAAAAAGGGAAAAAATGATTATTCTCCCT
This sequence comes from Diaprepes abbreviatus, assembly GCA_034092305.1. Taxonomy (NCBI): domain Eukaryota; kingdom Metazoa; phylum Arthropoda; class Insecta; order Coleoptera; family Curculionidae; genus Diaprepes; species Diaprepes abbreviatus. The sequence continues at coordinate 10,780,792 of JASJET010000200.1, forward strand.
ATTTCTTGAATAAACTATAGTATGAGAGACAAAATCGGGTCTATTTTCCAGAACTCAAAGATCTTGGGGGGGGGGGTTGCGATCGCTACCCCCCCCCTGGATCCGCGCCTGGTCTGAAGTCGAGTGTCGTATCGGCATAGTTATCTTGCTTGAGGAGGGTTTCTATATGAGGAAAAGGTTAAATGTATCATCTCTCTTATTAAAAATGTCAGTCAATTTTAATGATTTTGCTAATTATTCTAACTTTGTAGTGTTCCATGTTATCAAAATTAATTTTGAGACCTGTCTTGAGTCGATGTTGAAAAAGAGCCGATATCTGTTTGTCACTTGTGCTTAGTATAAAGAAACAAATCAGCCTTTGATAATGAACACCATTTATTTGATGAAAAATTGCTTGGACTGTCAATTTTCTTTTTTTTTCCAGGACATTTGTTTAGGGAGAAGATATTATATAGGGTGGATCAAAAAACTGTTACGTTTAAACTTAAATTTTTTAATGAAACACATTGTACATTGTTACATTTTAAATTCTAGATATTTTTTACAAATCATGTCCCACACCTATCTTTACCTTTTAGTGCTAAATTGATATCATTAAATTGCTACTCAAATTAAAATTTTCCTGTGCTGTCACTACATTCAGCGCCTAGAAATTTTGATTAGGTTGGGTTGTGAAGATAAAATTGTTAGTCAAAAAAGAACGTATAAAATTAAAATCAAATTGGCAATCCTATGAAGCGGTCTTTTTTTAAGAGCTATTGGAAGATAATCCTGACAACCGGAAATACTTTTGTAAAGTAATGATGGAGGTAACAAATAATAACTATAAGAAAAGTTTGTTCAGATAATTTGTCTTCCAGATGAAGGTTTGAATGGCCAGGTAAATATAAGAAAATAACAGGTACTGGTTACAGGAAAATTCTTACTGTATCGAAGAAAACTACACCTAATATATTAAAAGGAAAATGTCCGCAGGCATATTTAAAAATAGGGTAATAATTGAACAATTTTTTTTGATGAAAGCATCACTGGAAACAGATATCAATATTCTCTTCACAATGATTTGGTTCCAGCTCTAATAATTCTATTTATTTCCAGACCATCATGGTCTTGATTTATCAAGTTTAATCTTATAGTGTCAACTCACGCAAGGGAGTAACCAAATACATTTTTTACAGGGCGGTGGATACGTATATAACGGGCAAGAGAGTGTCCACCCAAATCATTCGATCTTAATCCGCTGAACCCTTTTTATGGGGTTATTAGTTTATTAACCAAATACGAGTAATATAAGAAATTCTTCCGCAACTAGTACAACACATGCAAGAGAAAAAACAATTGCCGGAAGAGATTTTTTTCATCTCATAAAGAATTTTTTTGTATAATTTGTTGCCAATTTTCGTTTGAAAACCAAATTGGTAAATATCTGGGCATGTGAGGCTTTTCTTAAAACAATCTAGAATTTATTGTAAAGAATAAAAATGTAATAATATACTTTGCTTTTTATTAAATAAATTTGAGTTAATATACATAAAACTGTTCTAATAACCTATTATACTATTGTTTTCCTCTAAAACAACTTATTTTAGGAACGGAAAAATTATGGTTACGAGCGATAGTTCATCAAGTAAGCGACGTTTTATATGACAAGCTAACCATTTTTTTTTTATCACAACCCTTTATATATATATATATATATATATATATATATATATATATATATATATATATATATAGGATGTCCCCTTTTTAAAAACCCATCATCCAAATTTATGCCAGAATTCGCGAGCTAAAGAAAAAAGTTCGATACAAAAGTTGTATATTTCGAAAGGGAACGAACATTCGAAGGTATCCTGGAATTTGACCTTGGGTTTATACTTCAAAGACATTTGAAGGTCAATGGATTTTAAACGGGAACTTCTATTTTTACTCCAAAAATTGAAAGCGTGAAAAAGTTCCTTTCCAACATAGGAGGCACATATCATATACAAAGGTCATTCAAACGTAAAATGTTCTTAAAGGGGAAGCCCAAGGTCAAATTTTAGGTCACGATTGGATGCACCATTTGATTCCTTAATACTCTTGTAAGAAAAGTTTTTCTCCTTTAGCCTTAATTGTCGATTTATTGCATAAATTACAACCAATCCATGCTATAAGGAATTTAAACTTGATTGGTGTAAATTATTCAATAAGTTGGCAACAGTTTTTTCTACGTGTGACTTCTCTCTTTTCCTTGATTATCTATTGGGCGAACGGATCTTGAGATTGAAATATTGGTGACTTCCTGCATTTATGCGGAGTTGTGTTGGTTGGTTTTTCGGCATAATGTTTGTTGACGTTGTCCGTCTAATGACTTTATTACTAGGACTTCTAAGAATAGAAGATAATTATTTTCTTGAAGTTTCAAAGTGAACTTGATGTTCGGATGTATAGAGTATAGGAAATCAAGGATACAGTTGAACCATGGGGCTATATCACTGTGATATAACTTGATCGTAAACTCCTGCAAATGGTATTCTTTGGTAGCGTAAGGCCGCTAACATATTAATTTGTAGCAATTTGAAAATCCTATAAATAATTATCACAAAGACAAGGGTTCTCTGTAAATCTAGTCGTTCCTCTTCTGCTCTTGCAGTTTTAACACTAAACATTTACATGTTATTTAGGGCTTACCAGTACCATCAAACAAGTTCAGGCCTCAAAAAAAGCTGCTGTCTAGCTAGTCAGATGACGTCTCTTGATTTGAAGCTCTCACTACGGCACGCCGCGAGTTCATTTGCGTTAAGGTTTTTAATAAATTTACAAAAAATGGTCCTCAAAACACTTAAATCTATTAACAAAAACAAATAGAAAACAAAATTATATACAACGAGAATCTAAAAATTAGTAAGGTTTAACAATTTAAAAATCCTGCAATATTTGGTTCTGTTGGCCGCTTTATTATTAAAGAAAATATAACAACTCAATTTAGAAGATAAAATGTATAATTAGTTTCTAGTAATATAAATTGAGAAAAGAATGAAAAAATAGTCATTTCAATTTTTTAAACAATAGTACAAAATTCGCCTTTTTACCCAGTGAAATAAAAACAGAATATTCCCTTAAATTCCCCAAAAGATATAAAAAAAAATGCCAAGAACACCTTCATTACCACCAAATATACACGACACGTAATTTTCTAAGACCTGTTCTCAATGTCGTACCGCCTTTAACGAATCCCAGATCGTAGGTGAAGTGTATTATTTCTTAAAATCCTAAACTTGAATTCCCCCGGTACACCGTGGGTTCCTTCAGTCACACCCTGTAGCGGTGAATTTTATTCCCAGAAGTTCGAGTAGTTTGTCCCAGAGGGCATCAGCTTTTTTATGCCGGGTACTTAATTCCCGAATTGATCTAGATCGGAGCATCTTAATCTTACCTTTTTTTATGCATAAGGATTAATGTAACTACTCTATGTTTTTCTGTAAATAAAAAAATAGTAAGATAGCATCTGTAAAAAAAAACTGAATGCCGTTTTATTCATCTTGCTGGTATTTAAATCATCCTTTCTTGCAATCAGGAAAAACAGTCGCTATAATAATTCTTCGTACATGTTGTCAAACAATATACTCCGTTAAAGTGATTTTACTCGATTATTCTTTTGTTTCCTAATAATGAGAAAATCATCCGATATTTTAACATATTTTAACGGTATTTGCAGATACCACATGTTAAGACCTCCCTCGGCACTTATCTCTTCGGTTTTAATTACATAACCAGGGTAGAATTTCTTCGACAGATTTATTTATAAATGTTAAAAGGTGTAGAATCTTTTTAGTTTGTGGTGTCATAAATTGTCAGGGTTTATATATTTTTAAGAAAACATTTAAACGACTCAAAAGTAATAAAATTGCTAAGGTTGTTAATGGTTTTGGATCTTAGGGTGGTAATATATGATATATACTATTATGTTTCTATGGTTAAAGTCTATCTACAGAGTTATTATTTAATTAATTATTTTAGTAGAATATACTTCTCTTCAAATAATATAACATAATTTTTATATCTCAATAAAATTTATGGTATCTTTATACAAGAACTAAGTAATTATTAATTTAATTTGAAAAAGGCGAGTATATATCTTCTGATTTTCGTCAGTTGACGGATATAAACAACGTATGCAAATAATTTATTGTTTTAATTAACTGACAAATAAAGAATTTTACATACTTTAATAAATGGAATGGGTATATTAGGTTTACATCTAGATTTTCAGATGTATTTTTTTGTAATCATTGGCTATAAAATTGCCCATATTTTTTTTACGTGAAATGTTCACTCTTCAACATCAAGAAATCTTCCTTTAATTTTTTTTCTTTTCAATTAAGCAGGTAACCTGTATATGTTTACTAAAAATTCGAAATTAAAAACAGTGAGAAAATATAGATGTGATGAATTTCCATCAAGTATCAGCTACATCTATTAGTTTTTTGATTATTGTGTTAACAATTTATATTATATTTCGTTTACGAAGATGCTTTATCAACTTTTGGTTTATGACAGTTTCTATCAAACAAATAAGAAAAAGTGTCTTTTAAAAATTATCTTATTAGAGTATATACCTTCCCGCTTCATTTATGTCCCAGCAGTAGGATTTATGTTATAATAAAGTCTAAAAAAACGACAATACATTTTATACCCCTCACAGACTTTGTTAGTATCATAAGAAAAAGGGCATAATACACTTGGGAAATTTTCTGCAAAGCTTTATTACACGCATTTATTTTAAATTTAATGTTTTCATAAAGTATGGTATTACGGAGAGAAATCATATGGAACTAATTATCTTCCAAAAGTTTTTTCTTGAAATATTTTAAGACACCAAAAAAAGCACAAGTGCTAAGAACTATTGCCTATGAAAATAAGATTTGTCTCATCAATCAAATGTAGTTTTATATCACGGATATAGGCATATGATTGTGTATTATTCAGGGTATCCGAAAAATAGGTACACAAATTTTGATGACAGACTCGTGAGGTCAAAATAGGTCGATTTAAGACAACTTAATTATATCCGATATAAAAAAAAGAAATGACATACTAAAAGTTAGTAACTTTCTTAAGAGTTACGACTCAATACGTGCCATCAAAAATTAAAAGTTAAAATTTCTTAGTGTCAAAAAAAAGAATTATTTTTATGCCGACCCTAAAGTAGGTCAAAAAAAAAGGGAAAGTTTACCTTCTGTAATATCCTAAAATTAAAAATATGTTTAAAAATTAACATTCATCGTTTTGTCAAGATACTAAGAAGAAGTTAAAAATAGTAATAGACAAGAAAAGGAAATTACAATATTACGTAATTCAACAAGAAAAGAAATTTGGTCAAATATTAGCTGAATACAAAAAAAATGGTACATTTTAACAGATAGACATTTGTATTTAATAGAGATAAGAGATAAATCAAATAAAGCCTATCACTTCAAGACAATATAGCTAAAGTTAATTTAAGATAATTTGTCTTCTGCAAAGACACGATAAGATAAGATGAGAATTTGTCTTTTGTAAAGACATGATAAGTTAAGATAAGAATTGTTGAGCTCCTTAAACTTGGAAGAGACTAGCAGATAAAGCAAAAATTCTACAGATAAGCTTCAATTAAGCAAAAGATAAAAGATAAGAATTGAGACTCACCTTCACTCTTCCTGACGAAGTAGGTTGGAACTCGAGTATTTTTTTCTACATGGCTTTCGCCCCAATGTGTTTCGTGGAATATTTCTTTGCCAAGTTCCCTCAGATAAGCGTATTTTAACATCAGGAAACTTAAATGGCGTAATGACTAGTATCCTTTAAATACATTTTACCCTGCTGATAGAGCTAAACATAAAACTAAGCAGTAGAACTCTTTACACAAGATTAGGTTACCAAATGTTTTAGCAACAGGTAGTTTTAATAAAGACAACGGGTAATTAAGACAATTTTCATGGACTTGGTGTCAAGATGGTCAATCATAAATTAAGAAAAATTGCCGTAAAGTGAACACTGTTGTTGAAATCCAAATAAACTTATACTCGGCAGATACATTTAAATATATTTAAGCAAAAACAAAAGATAATTTATATCTCAGAGAAGATAATCTGCTAAATTTGGAAAAAAATTTAAGAGAACCAATAAACGTACCTCATTCTTTCGTAGTCAGTGAGGGCACACCTGGAATTTATGATTCCGGTTCCCTACCACATAAAAAAAAATTCCCAACGAAAAACATTTGAAAGATTTTTTTTAGATTTGGTAGAAGAATACCACCGAATCAAAAAGGTGACTAAACTAACAAACATAATTCAATACTCTTTTAAATTAAATAGTTAAAAAAAATAATTACATTTTTTCTTTTCACTAATACACCCGTTTGAACATAAAATCTCGACAAATGTGAAAAAAATAGTTCATTAAAAGACTGTTATTTGCTATCGATAATCATCACGTGACCGTATGCTGAGCATAACAGAATGCATATAGTAGTTGTAAGTTTTACGAAGGTATTAAGAAAAATAGGGTGATGGGATTGCAAAAATTTAAAAAGAATAAATTATATGTAAAGCAATTTTTTCCAAATATGTGTATGCATTTGATGTTCGCACAAATAGTAATATGGTAACATACAATAATATATTTATTTGCGCTTTTATGGCCTAAATATACTAAAATTTTTGGAACAAAATTTGCATTTTTAAATCTCATGGAAAAATTCCCCAAATTATAATTAATCTTGGTAGCAAACTTTACGTTAAAATATAATTGTCAAAAAATTTGTCATTTCGTTTATACGAGAATTAAAAGTTATTCCAAAAACGTGTTATATAGGAACAAAATACAAAACAGAAGATAATACTTTTAAGCAAAAACAAGCCTTAAAATATCAACTTTATAAATATTAATGTATATTTATGATTTATGTTTGCCTTGTGGGTTTGGTGTGGGATGTTAAAACATCGCTGTAGCAAAAAAAGGACTGTTCAGTTTTTTACTGATATATAGGTTTTTCAGCATATTTGGTTGAAAGTTTTAAGTAAGGTTTAAAAATTACAATACTAAATGTTCAAACCTTTATTGTTTGGAATATCGGAGGACGAAAATCTATTATTAAAAGAATAATTTTAGACATAATTAAATCTGGATCCAAGTTAATTTTTCAGGGGATCCAATTGCGGTCCATATTAAAAAAAATATTAGATCAAAATGAAAATCAATTTGTTTATAATAATTTGAGTCGTAATATATACTATCGCTCAGTTTCGATTAGCCTTACAGTGTAAATTTTTGAGAATTTAGTTTTAAAAAATTTGTAGAGTCTTATGAAAGATTAGGGTCTTGGCACTTCTTTTGAACTTTATTACCATTTGTCGATTAGATTAAATTAGACAAAAATTAAAAATTAGCCTTTTGCAACGTACATATTTTTTTACTAATAAAATAATTAGCTTACCATGAGATTTCCTCAGACAAATTATTAATAAAATTTTTATAAAAAAAATTGAAACGCCATATTAAGTTTTTTAAAAATAATTTTAGATTCGTCATGTGCGACCCCAAAAACTCTCCTATACCAATTTTGGAGAAAATCGGACAAAATTCATTTTTGTGCGCCATATTGGATCCGCCATATTGAATTTGTTAAAAATATTTTGGATTCGCTATGTACGACTCCGAAAATTCCCCCACGTCAATTTTGAAGAAAATCGGACAAAATTAATTTTTTTTTGTCCGCCATATTGAATCTTCCATATTGAATTTTTTAAAAATGATTCGTTGAGTGCAACCCCAAAAATTCCCCCCTAACAATTTTAGAGAAAATCGGACAAAAAAAATTTTTTTGGCTGCCATATTATTACCGCCATCTTGGATTTTACTGCACCAATTTCGTCCAAAAAAAATATGAAACCTTGACAGATAATGCTAATCATGTGACTACTATTTTTTGGTTACTTTTCATCTCGATCGAAGCAGAAATTGTTGCTAAAGTCAAATTTCGAATAAAGCTATTTATATATACAGGGTGTCCAAGATAAGGATCCTAAGCATGGGGATCTCAGTACCTGTTGGAGTTACAGCTTAGGTTAAATTAGAAAAAAGTTGCGTACTTTGAAGCGTATTTACATGCCGTTGAGAAACTTTAAAAATTTTCATGGCCAGCTGAGATATTGGGGAAAAACGAAAATTTGACGAAATAGATTTTATTTTTTTGTGACTTTATTTTAAAAGATATTAAAAAACTAATAAAACTTTTTCATTGGCACTTTTTAGATAATACGTGATGGTGTTTTTAAATTTTATATCCGACGTTTTGTTTTCGAGAAACCATCATCAACTTTATTTTTTTATATGGCCCAAAAAAAAAGTATACCCTGTATCTGATTCCATTTTTTATTATAAATTCAACGATGTATCACATGTCATATTTTTTTTGTTAGACAAAAAAAAATACGATTTTTCTATTTTTTTAAACATATTTTTAAGTAGGCTTTGCAAACAAATAATGCTTTGACACTTTGACGTAAATACCTGATATTCTGTCACATATGGCTTAATTTAATGTTTATGGTAAGATAAAATAATAATTGTTAAGTTGATTTAGAGTTATTAAGTTGTTTGTAGAGTTCTTGTCGTTGTTGTTACTGTTGTTATTTGTAAATAGATATTAACTAATATGTGAGATTAATAACTCATAACAGGTATTTACGTCAAAGTGTCAAAGCATTATTTGTTTGCAAAGCCTACTTAAAAATATGTTTAAAAAAATAGAAAAATCGCATTTATTCTTTTATCTAACAGAAAAAATTTGACATGTGATACATCGTTGAATTTGTAATAAAAAAGGGAATCAGATACAGGGTATACTTTTTTTTTGGCCCTTATAAAAAAATAAAGTTGATGATGGTTTCTCGAAAACGAAACGTCGGATATAAAATTTAAAAACTCCATCACGTAGTACCTAAAAACTGCTAATGAAAAAGTTTTATTAGTTTTTTAATATCTTTTAAAATAAAGTCACAAAAAAAAAATCTATTTCATCAAATTTTCGTTTTTCCCCGATATCTCAGCTGGCCATGAAAATTTTTAAAGTTTCTCAACGGCATGTAAATACGCTTCAAAGTACGCAACTTTTTTCTAATTTAACCTAAGCTGCGACTCCTCGGTGTGAGATACAATAGCAGTGGATATGTCCACATTATGCCGTTGTAGTGCTGAAATCACATTCAGCAAACGTACAACTATATGCAGCTCCGTGTATGAATGAAGTAACATGCGAACAGTAAATGCAAGCTTCTCCCCATCATATCCTTTCTGTGTTAGAGGTTGCACAGTTAGAATAAATTGTTATTAAATGCAATTATTCCTATTCCTGTACCACCATACCGAGAAGAAAGTCAAAACTTACCCTCCCCACCACAGTGATATGGCAGAGGTACATGTTTCGTCTCTACTAGACTTATCAGGGTACCCACATGCACCTGGCTGTGCAAAGGACAGATTGGAACCTCTAACACAGAAAGGATATGATGGAGAGAAGTTTGCATTTACTGTTCGCATTTTACTTCATTCATACACGGAGCCGCGTTCAGTATTTGCATGCTTCCTTCCGATCTGTCCTTTGCACATCCAGGTGCATGTCGGTACCCTGATGAGTCTAGTAGAGACGAAATATGTACCTCTGCCGTATCACTGTGGCGGGGAGGGTAAGTTTTGACTTTCATCTCGACGGTGGTGAAATAGGATAAATTGCGTTTTATAACAATTTATTCTAACTTAACAGAACTTTATAAAATATAAATTTATAGATAAAAAGTAACAGAAAAAATTAGGAACCATATATCAATCTTATTTATTTTTTATAGCTCTCTGTTACGTTTTAAAAATATTTTTGATGCTCTCTTCTTATCTTGGTATAATTTCAAAAAACAAAGACCTGGAAAAATGTAACTACGATAAAAACAGTTATAAATTAGCGACAACGCCAACACATATTTTACCGAAGGTAGGGGAGGTGTTTCACAAGCGAAATAAAACTTCAAATCGTCCGGATAAAAAAAAACAAAATAAAGGGGAATGTCACATGCCTAATTTGGTTTGCTGATAATTTGGTGTATATTGGTCAACAAATTTGTTTTTAAATTACATTATGATACCGGATTTATTATCGGCTTATTTGCCAAACGGATTTTCATGTTTTTCTTTACCAATTTTAAATTCAATTTTCTCGGATAATGTTTTCCTTTAAATAGAAAAGTAGTTTACTAGAGGTCGAGAATGACATATGACGATAATATTTTGGATAGTCTGTTACACAATTTGTAGGCAATTGGAATATTGACTATTTTTTGGAAAGTATTTGAAAGCAACGACGTGGATTTAGTACGATAGATCATATCGTAGCCCTACGCATAGTCCTAGAAAAAAAAGGAGGAATATAACATTCCTATACACCTGGCATTTGTAGATTTTCACAAGACCTTTGACTCTATAGAAACATGGACGATCTGGAAATTACTTAATAATGCTAGAATTGAATCCAGGTATACCACTATCATACATATCATATATAAAAATGTAACTATGCAGGTTAAAATCGACGAAGACACAAAAACTGAAAAAATAAACGTTATGAGAGCTGTGCGTCAGGGAGACGTCATATCTCCGAAACTATTTACGCTAGCTTTGGAAGATATCTTTAAAAAACTAAATTGAGATGAGAAAGGTTTGAGAGTCGGCGGTTCTTATTTTAGTCATCTTCGTTTCGCCGACGATGTTGTCATCTCTAGCAACCCAGAAGAGCTAATACAAATATTTCAAGATTTCAGTGAAGAGGCGAGAAAAGTGGGACTTAAGATGAATTTGAGGAAAACTAAGTTAATAAGCCCTGACGCAAGTGTACAAATAGAGATTCAAAATGAAATCATAGAGAATGTCCAAGAGTAAATCTATTTAGGCCACGTCCTGAAACTGGGCAAAGAAAATCAAACGGCGGAAATAACAAGGAGAATAGGGCTGGCATGGGCTGCCTTTGGAAAGTTGCTGTACGTATTAAAAGATAGAAATACACCAATCAACCTTAAACGGAAAGTGTATAACACGTGTGTCTTGCCTGTTGCTACTTACAGCATGGAAACGATAACACTAACCAAACAAAACGCAAATAGGCTCCGAGTCACTCAACTCTCCATGGAGAGACAAATGTTAGGAATCTCGTTACGGGATAAAATACAAAATCAAGTAATAAGATAAAGAACCAAAGTAGTTGACGTCATTGAACGCATATCACGACTAAAGTGGCAATGGACGAGGCACATAGCTAGACAACAGCCCGATAGATGGACGAGTAAATTACTGAAATGGCGACCGCGAGAAACGAACCGAAATCGTGGCAGGCTACAACGCAGATAGGTAGATGATATAAGACAGTTTGTTGGAAAACACTGGCTCCAGAAGGCGAGAGACAGATCCCAGTGGAGGACCATCGGACAGGCTTATGTCCAGGAGTGGACGTCAATGGGCTGAGAAAGAAGAAGAATAAGAAGATTTAAAAGCATGAACAAAATCTAGCAGACAAATTTTTGAAATTTGTTTTAATTCAATTGGTACATTAAAAATCATAAATTTTAAATTCCATTTAAAATTTCCCGCCAAAATGCCAGTGCTTGTCACTTGACCAATGTGACGTCACACTAGTGAACTGACAAGGATATATAAATTTTTTTCGTAATTTTTGTGATTTTGAGTTCTAAGTTATTTTAAGTGTTGTACGGTGCCTCAGTGTACAATACTCCAGTCTTCTTATTGAATTTGTAGCGATTTCATGTAAAAATTTATTGCAGATATCTGAAAGTTTCAAGTCGCAGGGGGCTCCCAGTAGATGATAAATACGTAAAAATGTATAGCTAGATCAGCCCTGATTTTTATAAACAGCATCCAAAGTCGGAAAATTCGATTTTCTGTCCGTAAAATTTTTCGGTTACATTTTAGAGAAAACTTGTCCAAATTAAAGTTATGGGTATTGAAAAGATCTTTAATTTCATTTTTTATACGTCAAAATCGATAAATAATCTATTGAGATAATGGCGAAAAACCACCTTTTTTGCACTATTTTATAGATGTTAATAACTTTTGCAAGAAAGGCCGAAAGTGATGTATAACCCCTTGATGATAAGGCCATTATGTGCTTTTATAACTGTGCGAAAGCTGGACCAAATCGGTTTGGTAGTTTATGAATAATCTTAATTGTTTATCCCAGACACTGAATGTTCAAATAATTGTCCTTGCCCAGAGGATGATTCTACAGATACTTGCAAAAGCGAAATGGATTCTTGAAGTTCAAACTACAAGCAAGGATAAAAAAACGATGGATTAAAAAAAAATTGTTGTTAAAAAACCGTTTAAAGAAGGGGTACATTTTTTACTTATAAACAATTGCAATTACTTTGTTAATTTTAATGATACAAGTTTGTGAATAAATGAACTTGAAAGCTGGTGAAAAAACACGAATTTATAAAAAAGTTTCCTACGACCAATAGGAGCTAGGATAGCATCGTTAGTAAAGTTATAGCCCTTCGAAGTGAAGGTACTTTTGCAAGTGCGTTGTAGCGAGTGGTGGGGGAAGCTCGGCTTTCTCACGATGTGCTTTTGAAATTCAAACTTTAAATTGAAGCGCGCAACAAAATTGTACGATATCTCGGGTACCAGGTAAGGTAGAGCCTTCATTTTTTTTTGAATCGGGGTAACTCGACGAATTATAACGAACTGAATTATTTTCATTATCACAGGAAATCGGGAAATATCGCAAAATTGACGTTTCGTCCGAAAACACATTTTTTGGCAATATTAACACTAATATTGTTTCAAAAAACTTTACTAGCAACTTAATTTCATTGCAAATATTAAATATTAAACACTGTCACAATATATTTATATATATATATATATATATATATATATATATATATATATATATATATATATATATATATATATCTTCTCCGAATAAATAATTTGAAGTTTGAATTTCAGAAGCAAACCGTGAGAAAGCCGCGTTTCCCTCTCCACTTGCTACAACGAACTAGCAAAAGTACCTTTACTTCGAAGGGCTATAACTTTACTAACGATGCATGAATTTCATACTTATCAATTGCATCATAAAATGTAGGTCTTCATTTAAAAGCTATGAAAATTTCGACTCTTTTTGTTTATATACAAAAGAGATATGACTTTTTCTTTAAAAAATGCTATCTTAGCTCCTATTGGGCGTAGGAGACTTTGATTTCTTTTAAAATTCATGTTTTTCACCAGCTTTCAAATTTACTTATTCGCAGACTTGTATCATTCAAATAAACAAAGTTATTCCAATTATTTATAATTACAAAAATTACCCCCTCTTTACGGTTTTTTTTGAAAACAATTTTTTTAAAAATCAATCGTATTTTCATCTTCGTGTGTAGTTTGAACTTAAAAGAATCCATTCTGCTTTTGCAAATATCAGTAGAATCATCCCTTGGGCAATATTCATATACTAACAAACCGATTTGGTCCAGCTTTCGCACATAATGGCCTTATCATCAAAGGGTTATACATCACTTTCGGCCATTCTTGAAAAAGTTATTACATAATAGTGCAAAAAAAGAGTTTTTCGCCAGTATCTCGATAAATTATTTATCGATTTTGACGTATAAAAAATTAAATTAAAGGTCTTTTCAATATCCATAATTTTCATTTCGACAAGTTTTCTCTAAAAGGTAACCGGAAAATTCTACGGACAGAAAATCGAATTTTCCGACTTTGGATATTGTTTATAAAAATACAGGGCTGATCTAGCTGTACTTATATATATATATATATATATATATATATATATATATATATATATATATATATATATATATATATATATATATATATATATATATATATATATATATATTGATCGTCTACTGAGTCCCCCTACGACTTGAAACTTTCAGATATCTGCAATAAATTTTTTCCCCTTCTTTCATAGGAAGACTGGAGTAAAGTACTATAATTAAAACACCTGAAAAGTTATTTATTTACGTTCCATTTTTGAAAAATAATAGGAAAGTGTGGATTCAACTAGCCCGGCACTACTCGTTTTATTTTAGTTTTGAGCCTATAAAAACTGATTATTTCTATTATGTATTTATTATCAGTTAAGGAAATAATAATTTTGGATAAATTACTTACATGGAGGTCTTCATATTTCTAAATTCAGCAGAGCAGAAATTACTGTTTGTTGTGAAGAAAGTTGCCACTATAAAACAATCAATTCTCGGCAAATTCGAACTATTTGCCTTAATAAATCCACTTTCCTTTATGTGTAAATTTCTTAGATTCGTTTTCAAAGGGAAAAGTAAGCAAATTTCGAAGAAATTACATGAAAATGACTATAAAATATGAACTAAGCAACGTAGCCCTTGATAGAGATCACGAATGTGTAATAAAACCAAAAAATTTGTATGTCAAGTTCGTAACAGCGATGACGTTTGCAGTATTCTAAAATAGTGAAATTGGTAATCATGTTCTTTTGAATATGAATTTACTTGTCATTAGGTCGAAGTGATCATGATTACTTCAAGTGACAAAACTAAAAGTAATAACGACTCAAAAAAATAACGCTGGACGGAGTGCCAGCGATGACGTTAGTATAGAGTGACGTCATTCACTTCGATTGATGTTCGTTGTCGCGTGACTCGAAGGAGATTTAATTACATTTTTATTATCAAATAAATTTCCTTAAAATAAAGAAAAATATTATGTTTTTTAGGATTTCTATTGTGAAAACTACCGTTTCGCGTCAAAATTATATTTTTATTTGAATACCGTCAACATCCCAATTTGTTATCATTTTATTTATTTTTTACATATTTATTCACAGATTAAACCTATTATTTACAAACATACAACACCAATAATCAAGTAGATGCACAAGATAAATAAATAATTATTGTAGAGATATTTTATACAAAATCACAATATTTGGAAGTATATGAAACATTGGATAGGTACACGAGAGGAAATCTAATTGTTCTGAGAAATTATTAACCATTCATATATCACGGTCTTCTTCTTCTTCTGTTGGTGCCTATCCTCTGTGGATGTTGGCAATCACATTGGCCCATATGACCTTATTGACAGCTGTTCTAAATAAATGTACCGTCGTCATTCCTGTCTATTGTCTGATATTCCTCAGCCATGATGTTCGTCGGCGACCCTGAGTTCTTTTACCCTCTATCTTACCTTGCAAAATTAACTAAATTGGTTGGAATTTCTCATTGCCCATTACATGCCCTAAGTATGATATCTTTCTGATTTTCACATTGCGCATAATTTCTGGGTCTTTTTTCATACGTTGCATCACGGTGTTATTTGTGACATGATGGATGTATGAAATTCTGAGCATGCGGCGGTAACACCACATTTCGAAGGCTTCTAATCTCCTGTGAGTGGTCCCATTCTCTGTTCAGACTGCATCCTAGATACGTAACTTTGTCAACAGTTTCCGAAATTTCATTATTTGCTCTAAATTGGTGGTGTATTTCGTCATTTTTGCTTACTATAAGGATTTTTGTCTTTTTACAGTTTAATTCCATGCCGTATAGGCTTCCACTACGCGGTCTATTAGTGTTTGCAGATCCTCTGCATTATCGGCCACCAGAACTGTGTCGTCTGCATATCTTAAGTTGTTAATGCTTTCACCATTAATTCTTATGCCCTCTCTCATTCCACTGATAGCTTCCCTGAACAGCATTTCCGAGTACGTATTGAATAACGTCGGCGATAAAATACAGCCCTGACGAACTCCCCGTTTTATTGTAAATTCTTGTGATGTTTCGTTGCCTACACGTATAGTCGCCCTTTGCTGTGAGTAAAGGTTTCTAATAAGGCGTAAATCCTTGTCATCGATACCAGATTCATTTAATATTTGAAGCAGTTTGTGATGTTGCACTTCGTCGAATGCTTTCTCGAAATCGATAAAACATGCATAGACATTGCAGTTTACGTCCCGAGCTCTTTGTATCAAAATTTGAATAGAAAATAGAGCTTCTCGTGTTCCAAGTCCATTTCTAAAGCCAAACTGAACATTGCTAACGTTTTCGTCAAGTTTTCTATATATTCGAGAGTGAATTATACTGAGAAGGATTTTCAGCGCATGGCTCATTAAGCTTATAATTCTGTAATCAGAGCATCTGGTAGCAGTGGTTTTCTTAGGAAGAGGAATGAAGGTGGAAACTAGCCAATCTCCAGGCAATTCGCCAGTTTCGTAAATTTTATTAAGTAGACTTGTTAGGAGTTTAAGTTGGTAATCTTCAAATAGTTTTACTATTTCTGATTGTATATTATCCGGCCCAGGTGACTTACTGTTTTTTAGTCGTTTTATTGCATATGTTACTTCGCTGAGTGTTATTTCTGGTCCGGAAAATCCAAGGACATCTGTTTCTGTCTGCTGTTCTTCATCGAATAATTCTCCCATATATTCCTCCCATCTTTCAAGTATTTTTTCATTCTCGTACAGCAGATTGTTGTGTTTGTCCAGTACTGAATTATTGCTGCGTGAGTTGTTTCCTCTGGCTAGGATCTTGATTTTCTTATGCAAGTTAAAAATGTCATGTTTTTGTTCTAAGGATTCGATTTCTTTACATTCGTTTTGTAGCCACAACTCTTTTGCTTCCTTAATCCTATTGTTAATAACTTTGTTTATGTCTTTGTACCTTCTTTCATTTTTATTTCTGTATTTTCTTCGCTCTTCCATGAGTTCTAATATTTCTTTATATTTTTTCCTGCTTTTAGTTTATTATCCACTATTGAATTACAGACATTTTTTATCTTCTTCCACATATCATCCACATTTATGTTCTCCTTGTTAATATCCGTGGCTATGCTCGTTATTTTGTTGTTTAATTCCTCTTTGACTTCGTCTCTTGTGGTGTTATCTTTCAACCTCTGAATGTCCGGTCGTTGTTGGAATTCTCAGATCCAGATATCACGGTGCGAGGATATATAAAAGACAGAATCAAAACCAGTTATACTTAGCGAAACTTGGAAGGATATTCTGTTTAAAACGGATTCTGTAGAAAGCAATAACACGACATTTTACAATTTCACACCGAAATTTAAAATTTTTTTTAAATGGCGATAATGGAGCTTTAATTTCAAATATTGTAAAAACGTAAGCCAAAAATAACAATAAAATCTCCATTTTATTAGCCTGAAAGGTTTTACTTTTATTTATCACCCTCTTTGGTAAATGGAAATGTCGCCATTATTTAAAGCCTGCAATAAATAGGTTACTTCTATTGGTAATTTGCTTCTAAGGTTATTTTTATAATGAAAAGTCCCAGTTACTGTTTAGGAAAATGCTCTCTGAACAGCTTTGCCACTATCTGAATATGAAAATATCTGCATTGAACTCTTATATGGGATATCACTAAAGTTGTTGTCATTTTTGACATTTATTATTTAGAAGAGAATATTTTGTCTTGATTCAATTTTCAACCAGTCAAAATATTTTATAATATGCTATGAAATCACTTTGACAAGTTCAAATTCAGGTCACCTATTTTGCCCTAAAATGTGGATATTTTTTATATATAAAATTTCTAATAATATGTTTAACCTTACACATATTAATTTTTATATTTAGTCTATGGTAGTCCTAATCAAGTTTAATTTGTTTACACAATTATTAGTGAATTGAGATTTTATATATTTTTGAAAATTTGTTATATTTGCAAATGAAATAACAGAATGAAAACTAAAGAATTTAAATATTTTCATCTTATTTTTATAGAAAATACATTATTTCCAAAATATTCAAATTAAGTGTAAATCGCGATGGGTCTATCCTAGATTAGTCAGTTTTATTCTATTCATAACTAGAGTCATTCAATTAATTATTACTCTTCTGATGTGGGTACCTCAAACATTGAGTCGTCTTAAATTTTTATTTATTTATTTATTTTATGTTTCTCACAGAATAATCTTGTTAAGCAATAAAGTAATTTATTATTCAAAAATTAGCTAATAAGAGAAATATTAAAACATAAGAAAACTAACATAAACTTACATATAAACAACCAGATGAACTTGTACCAAAAAGACCAAATATCAAATAAAAAGTAAACAACTCGCCTTCAAAGATGTCAATATTCCACGACACAACTCTTATTGAGTTACTTAAAAATCCTAAATTAGATTTATTGCATTTGTCACATGTCGAATATATGGTAAAATTTTTAGTAACATTAGTGTGTAATGTTTTCAAGTAAAAAATAATGTTTTGACTTGAATGTGGATGAAGAACATGTAAGTTTAATTAATACATTACTACAACCAATTAAATTATTAGGTATTTTAAAAAGAGTAATTAAGAAGTAGTAATCACGTCGACACCTGAGTAGAGCATACTTAATCTTGTTAAATAACTTAAACAGTACAAAACCTAGCAGAGGATAAAAACAATTATTATTGTTACGAACGACTAAAACTTATTGATATGCCCTCGTATGTACAAATATTCCGACGTAATTTGTCATCTTTATTATAACTTCAAGGTAGATCTCCGCCTTTATGATCTAGATTTATTTAAGAATTTCCATAAGTATATGAATAAAGATAGAATAAGCGTAGTTAGTCGTATAGTTGTATAGTTAAGAGTTGTTTAGTGGTATTTGTATAGTGAAGAGTCGGTAATAGTAATAAGAGAGTTGTGTTAATATAAGTATCGGAAGTATTAGTGAAAGGTTATTCTGCGAACCTAGTGAATGATTCTCAAGTGGTAAAATCGTAACAATTGGTGTCAGAGGTGAGGATTATCATCGGGTGTCCAGAAAATTCTATCGGAAATTAGAGGAGATAGAGAAAAACGGATAGCAAGCTTGGATTTGTTTTCAAGTAAGAAAATATGATTAATTTTCTAGAAAGTTCTAGAACTTTCTTTTGGAAACTAAAAGAGATATTGAAAAACTGACCTCACCATCGAATTTGTCATTAATAAATAAGCTTAGAACCGAATTTGCTACAAAGTTCTAGAAAATTGTATTTGGAAACTAAAGGAGATAACGAAAAATGAACTTCACCATCCGATTTGTCATTAAAAAAGAAGTCTAGATCCACATTTTCGGCATAGTTCTAGAAAATTATATTAGGAAACTAAAAGACATAGCGAGAAATGAACATCACCATCGGATTTGTCATTAAAAATGAAGCCTAAAAGCGAATTTTCGACAACATTCTAGAAAATTCTATAGTAAATACTACACATCAAACAGACGAAATGGAGCAAACATTGGTCGATTTTATGGAACGTATAGAACAACGTCTCCTTTAAAGCAAACAAAAAAATGAAGAACGTTGACAAAAAAGAAAAACGGGAAAAAGAAGAGTGTCGCCAACAAGATGAAGATAAACTTTGCAAATGGATACATGAGGCCCTTATACAAGGACAACAACAAGTCGACCAAATTGTACAAGGACAAACACAACAGTTTAAGGAAAAGACAGGCGAAGTGCGAAAAGACGTAGGAGATGTACGCCGAGAAGTAAATAGTATAGAATCGACTGTGCGACAAGATATAGGCAATCTACGCCAAGAAATGCGGCAAGAAGTAAAGGCAATTGTAGATGGGATGGAATCAAAAGTGAATATTATAGATTCGAAAATAAAGGAACATAGAGAAGCCAATAAAATAAAGAAGCATGGTACGTCTGATAAAGTAATAACTACCGGACAGAACATTAAACCTCCAACTTACGATGGTCAAACATCCTGGATAAAGTACAAACGCCAATTTGAAGCTACTGCTACGGCAAATAACTGGAATTACGAAGAGATGGCAATTGTATTAGTGGACTAAACTAGGAGTTGTTGCAAACCTTTCCTATAACCCAACAGAAAGACTATGGAATCATTAGTGCTGCGCTGGAAATAAGATTTGGAGATCAACATCGGTGCCAGTTACCTCAATCACAGCTAAAGCCAAAATATCAAAGAAACGGAGAAAGTGATATCCGATGCCTTGTGCATCTGGCTTACCGGGAGCTACGGAAGAATTCCGAGAAGAGCTTACGAATCAATATTTTATCGATGAGATCAGGGATCAAGAAATACAGCGTATGTTGCGCATGAGCAAATTTAATTATTGTAGTGAAGCGTTAGACAGGGCTTTAAAAATTGAAGCAGCTTCTAATGTGTCAAGGCCAAAAATAAGAGGCGTTATCATAAAGGAAAATAAGGACTTATTGAACCAAACTATGGAGACAATGTTATCTGAAATTCTTAAGAAACTAGACAAGAGGGATGATACTTCACACTACAGAAGAAATAAGGCAGAACTGATCATAATCGGTGATATTCCACGTTATAACAGAAATCAGATCGAGTGCTACACGGACACACGAGACGGGACTGTCGGGTGGAATTTAGAAAGCATATAAAGTACTACAGATGTGGACGAACTGGACATATGAAAAGAGACGGGTGCAATTAAGAAGCCACATAAAGTGCTACAGATGTGGACAAACTGAACATATGAGATAGGACTGTCAAGTGCATTTAGAGTCTAGTTCACCTTCCAGAGACCGCACAGAAGAGAACAAGGGAAAATTACAATGGTACAATTTTAACATCATATATAGACCAGGAAGACTGCATAACAACGCAGATACCATTTCAAGGAGACCATTAAAGAAAGAATACAAAAACTGCAGCAAAATAAAAGCAGGAGAAGAGTTTTCTATTCGGAGAGTCACCTGTGACGTTGATTTAAAGTGGAGTACAGCTCAGATGCGAAACGATCAACTTTAACTTAAAGGAAAAATCAGTGCTACTCCTATTATTGTAACTGTTGGTACTGGTGTTGCAGTATCCCTGATAAAGTCAAGCCTTGTTGATAAATCTAGAACTCTACTATTGTCCAGAAAAGTAATGTTGAGAACTGTAACTGAAGAAGGAGCTGATGTGGTGGGAGAAGTACGAGTTAAGCTTCAACTTGGAAGTCTAAAATTAACCCATTTTGTGTTAGCTGCGAACATGAGATTATACTGGGAATGGATCTAATTCATCAACATGGATTCTCCTTGTATAACAATCTTAACATTCTAAAGCTTGACACTGAAGAATTTATTCTGTTCTAGAACCGTGATAACGAACCAATCAGAGGCATTGCAGAAGAAACAACGGGAATAAAAGGAAGCACGGAGAAAATAATTTACGAAAAGCGAGATGGCAGTTCTGGAAGCAACATCAGATTAGTTCAGCATTTCAACAAACTCTGTAAATACCTGGCATCGAAGGCATTTGTCAGTTTATATGACATCAAGGTAAACTCTACAAGGCTCCAGCAACGTGCTAGAGTTTGGTTATGGAATCTACAGAGAAAGAAGAGTAAATTGCCTACGTTAAAGCCATACCATGGAGATATGGAAGCTGATCAGGACGATCAGAATTAGGAGGCCCGCCGTGTTACGAACGACTAAAACTTATTGATACGCCCTCGCATATATAAATATTCCGACGTGATGAATCATCTTTATTATAATGTACCGAAAGGAATAGTGCCTTGATGTGTCATACTTCTGGATAGATCTCCACCTTTATGATTTAGATTTATTTAGGAATTTCTATAGGTATATAAATAAAGATAGAATAAGCGTAGTTAATTAGTAGGAAGTTAGGCGTATACTTGTATAGAGGTATTTGTATAGTGAAGGTTAAGTAATAGTAATAAGAGAGTTGTGTTAATATAAGTATTAGAAATATTAGTGGAAGGTGTGGTGTTTTATTCTGCGAACCCAGTGAACGATTTACAAGAGGCAAAATCATAACATTATCATAACAAAAGTATTTCACTAATGCCCTCTGAACTATAGAAAGTTTATTAATATTAATATTGTACTCTGGAGCCC
Organism: Diaprepes abbreviatus; assembly: GCA_034092305.1. Lineage (NCBI taxonomy): Eukaryota > Metazoa > Arthropoda > Insecta > Coleoptera > Curculionidae > Diaprepes > Diaprepes abbreviatus. The sequence continues at coordinate 10,802,734 of JASJET010000200.1, forward strand.
TACTGACTACGGCATATTTCAATTTTGATATTACAGAACGATTATATAATATTGCCTTTAATATCTCAGTGTCACAAAATGGACGCGACGAACCACAAAACGATGCGCTATTAATTTATTGACATAAAATACGAAAAAAAATGTAGTCAGGGAAAAACTCTAGGTCACCAAAAATTATTTAAGAAAGAAATGGCATTATTATTAAAACTATAGTCATTTAAAATAATTTCTTTTCACATCTATTGTTTTGCAGTGTATCTGCGAGTTAGCATAATTTCATTTGAATTTCAATTATCTTAAATTGCCATTCGAATTGGTGAAGTTTATAAATAACTGATTTCCAATTTAAATAAAATGGCATAAAAAGAAGTTCTGCCAACCAAAAAAATATTGAATAGTAATTCTTTAACATTTCGAATTTCTTTGTTTAGTTTTAAAAGCAATTGGTTAAAAAAATTAGTTTAATATTCGAAACATTTTTAATGTTGGTAAAGTAAACGAAGGGTAATTTTATAATTTTAGTAAAAAATGGACCACCGTATATGATATTTTAAATTATATATCATGAAGCAATACATTTTGGCGTCGTATTTCTATACACTTTACTAAAAAAAATATACCCAGATTTCAGTTTTAAGATTGGCTACTACAGCTTACCTGGCTTAGTTTCAATATATATCATATGATTTCTTTTAGTTTATTCTTCAATTCTACATTTTCATCTATTCATTTATATATAGATTGCGTCTTTTCTTTGCTGGTTTTCTTTTAACAAGGCAGCCTATCCCATTAATCTATATGTTACTGTAAAGGTGACAGACTTTTTATTATATATAATCACCAAAATTGCAAGTAGATTGGATGCACAATTACAAATTAATTACTTTTACTGGTGGTTTTACATAATCTTCAATGATAGTTTTTAATTAATAAAATTTACTCACTAGTATTTACTAAAAATTATTAAAACTTTCTTGTGATTTTCGTTTGTGTAAAATGAAAACTGTTACTCAAAATTAACAACTGATAGTGAGTACATTTACCTTACCCAGAAGAATATTTTATATAATCACCGGTTAATGTAATAAATCGAATATGATTTAAAAAGTTTTTATTACAGTTATCATTAGGTTCTTATATAAAATAACCTGTTAAAGGACTAAGTATCAGCAAAATTTTTAAAATTTAGTGGTAATGATGTTTAATGACCGATAATTATAAAATTTATGTTTTCCTATTTGGCAAGATTATAAGTACGTACACTTGTCTCTAAATATTAGTTAAAATAGATATAAAATTAAATAAAGTTATCAGATTTCTGCAACCTTGTTTTCCAAAAATGTAGCTGTGAGAGTTTCTTCACTTCCCAATAATCTCGACATCAAAATAGAGTAATATCGTTTTTCTTTCAATAAAATAAGTTCTCAAAATATTCAAATTAAGTGTATCACAATCACGACGAGCTTACCCTAGATTAGCGAATTTTGTTCTATCCTTATGTGACAGAATTTGATTATAGACTCCTGCTAATGACATATCGAGGTAGCGTTAGCTGATCTATCTATAACCAATTTATAGCCACACATTAATTTGTAGCTATTTTAATAACTTTCAATTAAATTTCACAGTAATAAAGACACTCTGGAAGTCTGGTCGTTCAACTTCTCTCTTGCAGCTTTAGTACCAAACAACCACGGTTATTTAAGCTTACCAAAACCATAACTCAGAACTTCAGGACTCAGGAATGGCTGCTAATTAGTTGATCAGAAGACATCTCTTGTTTTGTAGGTCTCGCAACAGCGCGCCCGCAAGTTAATTCGCGGGAAGGTTTTAATTAAATTGAATAAAACAATTTTCTCAAAATACTTAAATCTATTTAACAAAAATAAATAGAAAAACGAACTATTTACAGTGAGAAACTTAAAGCTAATAACAATTACGAAAAAGCTAACATAATTGCTCTTCTGGGCCATTATTTTAACCAAAAAATGTAAAACCTAATTTTGAAAAACACGTATAATTAGCTTAATAAAATATTAAACAAAAAAAGAAATAAAATGCAAAAAAAAATAGCTATTTATATTACTTAATCGAACCGTATGAAAATCGCGAAATGCCCCACTAAAATAACACACGATAATCCCTTAATTTCCCAAATTAAACAAAGATAACCTTCTTTCCCAACGATTATATCCGTCACGTAATTATTTTACGGCACTGGTACTCACGGTACCCTTCTAACGACATTCAAATTATGACTGGAATTTACTATTCCTTAAAAGAGTGTCTTCAAATCTTACTCCCCCTCGACACCAGTCTGATTCCCGTTTGTACCCATATTGGCCGATGGAACCCTGTAAACGTCAATTTCTTTCCCTTAAAGTTCGAAGGTTTCGATCGTTACGTGTTGAGGGCGTTGGCTATTCTATATCGGATGTTTGGTTCCCGAATTGGCCTCTGAGCGTCTAAATCCTAATTTTTATATAACCGAGTAGTAAAACAAACTAACCTATGTCTTCCTATAACGAAAAGAATATATGTTAAAGACTGTAAAAAAAAACTATTCACTTTTCTTGGCTGTTTTGGCAATAAACATCTTAACTCGTTATTTCTTGTGAAAAGAAAAAAAACGGTGATTACTCAAAATTCTTTTTACAAATGGCCAAACGATATATTTCTATTATAGTGAGTTTATTTGATCATTCTTTTGTTTCCTAATAATGAGAAAATCGTGTAATATTCTAAGACATTTTAATGGTTTGTGCATATACCATATGTTATAAACTTCCCTTATCTTTCGGTTTTATTTACATAACCAGGGCAGGATTACTTAGACAGATTTATAGGCAATTCTAAGAGAGGGTCTTATTACGTCTTCATAAATTAACTGATTTTATGTATTTTTTTTAAGAAAACATTTAAACGACAAAGATCATAAAAGTTAAGCTCGATAACTGATTTATTATTCCTTTACACTTTCTTGGATAGTGATAAAAAGTATCACTACCCTATTCCCACGGGAAATCTATTCACTGAGTGATTATTTAATTATTCATTTTAACGGAATATAGTTCATATTGAACAGTGTAAAATAAGTCGTTATACATTATTATTTATTTATTTTTGTGGCTCACAGTTTAATCTTCCATTGAAAGGCAGAGTTAAAACTCAAATTGTAAAATAATTATTATTATAAAGTATGGTAATAAGGAAATATTGATACATAACCAAACTAACCTAAACCTACACAAAGCCTACCCAATAAATTTGTCTCTTAATTACAAAAAGGGACAAAAATCAAATAATAAGTAAAAAAATCACCCTCAAAATTATATATCCCACGGCACAACCTTCTTTTAACTAATCCTATCGAGTCCCTAAGGAATTTGAAATCAGGTTTATTGTATTTGTCACAAGTTGAATATGTGGGAAATTATTTAAAACATTTGTATGTGTAGTCGGTAAATAAACAATAATATTTTTGTTTGGACTTGACTAGGAAGCATCTAAATTTAATCACTACAATCAATTGAATTATTGAAGTATTTAAAAAAGAGTAAGTGAGAAATGGTAATCACATCGACCCTTAAGTAGGACATAATTAATCTTGCTCAAAAACTGAAACAGTGGAAAACCTACCAGAGGATAAAAACCGTCATTATCATAATGAAGGTATTTCAGGAATCTCCTCTGAACTATATATAATACTTTATTAGTATTAACATTGTATTCGGAGCACAAATTACTACGGCATATTTCAGTTTCACTCTTTTATACGAGTTATAGAATAATCGCTTTTAATATATCAGTGTCATCAAAATAGCTAGCACAACGAACAACAAAACCATCCGCTGTTAGTTCATTAATTTAAAACACAAAAAGAAATGTAAAGGACACATCCTAGCTCAACAAAAGTTATCTGAGCGAGAAATGCTATTATTAATAAAACTATAGACATTTAGAATAACTTATTTTCACATCTATTGATTTCTATTTCATTTCTATTTCAGTGTGTGCTTTGCCGACCTTTTATCTTGCAGTTGTGCTATTTGTTCTGCAGTGTTTTCTTTATTTTTTTCCAGCACGTCTGTTTTTTAGCATGATTTAATTTTAATTTTAATTGTTTTAAGCCGAATTTCAAATGAGTGAAGTTTAGAAATAACTGAGTTCCAATTTAAATTCAATGGAGTTAGAAAAACTCTGCCAACAAACAAAAAAAATATTGATTTGATTCTTTAACATTTCGATTTTCTTATTTTAATTTTAAAAACAATTGTTCCAAAAAATTAACGTAATATTAGAAAAATTTAAGAAATTAGTAAAGTGGAAGAACGGTGATTTTATAATTTTAGCAAGGACTGTAATATATCATTTTTTTAAACTTTATATATCATAAATCAATATATTTTGGAGTCGCATTGCTACCAACATTGCTGAAACAAATATGTCGACTTCAGTTTTAAAATTCATCACTACGGCTTACTTTGCTTAATTTCAATATATACCATATGATTTTTTTTAGTTTATTCTCCAATTCTGAAAGTTTTTCATCTATTGGTAGTATCCGAAAATTATACCGAGCTGCCTAGATATCCCTTTTCTTCACTGCCTTTCCTGTAACAAGTTGACCTGTATTTCCCAAGATCTATCGGTCTATATGTTATCGTAAACGTAATGAAGTAGTTATGTGTGTCGTTTATTATATATAATTACTAAAATTGCCGGTAGATTTAGTACATAAGAAATAACTAAACAGTTTTACTCTTAGTTTTCTATAATCTGAAAAGTATAATATAATAAAAATTATTTGATTACCCGAAATTGACTATTGACAGTTTAAGCCCAATAAATAGAGATTTCTTCATGTAAAAAAAATTAATAGCAAACTTCCTGCTCGATAAGTTAAAGGATAGTCCATAAATGTCTAAAACACAAAATTCAACTTCAACGAAGCATTGAAATTTTCTTTAAAACATAAAAACGATAAAAAAATGTACTTATATTATGGAAAGTATTGAATAAATCACATTACTTTCAATGAACCATTTGTAGGTAATTAAAAAATCTACAAAATGGTTTTTATAGCCTCCTATCGAATGAGTTTTCACCGAGAAAAGTCGAAGAAACGCCTAAAAATGGCAATTTTATTTTAATTCATCTTTGGTAATTTTAACATGAAGCGAAAAATTTTCAGGAAAAGTTTATTATATGTGCTTTAAACAGCTGGGATATGAAATTTATCGCATTAGCAGTTTTTGCATAGTTATTATATAAATAATTTGGAGCATTTTTTTGTTAATGCTATCGTATTAATTCGATTGGAATTTATCAAATGGATGCTACAAGTTGAAATTTTGAGCTACAGTCCTTCTATCTTAGATTTTCGTTTAGATTTGTTGAAATATGGTAAAAATGCTTCCCACATGCGACTAAAAGGAACAAAATAAAAATTTCTTCACATTGAGATTTAAACTGTTCCTCACCAACCACAAAAACAAGCCATCAATGTCACCAAGACCCAAAATATCTATTTCGGACACTATTTTCTTATAGAGCTTGAGATCATCTTCAAGCAATAGAAAGTTGGAATGAAGCATGGCATTGACGATATGGTTAACAAATAAATTGGAAAGCAACGGATCACAATGAGAATTCTGTGGCATCCCGGAGAATACTGAAATTTTGTTCGATATAAAATTACTTATTAGCTACGACCAGACAAGATAACACAAATCAATTCATAATTTACTCTGTCAAATGCTTTCAAAAAGTCTCTTGCTACGTCACGGGAGAGAAAAAGAATTAAAATAAAAACGAATGAATGAAAATTAAATATTTAATGCTTCTGTACAGGTGGTTATTTTTTTTTAGTGTTGATCGCTCCTTCTTGTAGGGCAGTGCCGAGGCTAGCATACCAGAGAATAGGGGGGGGGGTATATAAATTCAAGCGCCACCTGTTTTAGGCCCGTCGGTAAGAAGAAGCGATGATGTTATCGAAAACAGGAAACAACTAGATCCCAAAATAAAATACACCGATTTCAAAAACAATTAATATCTATATTTAACAATAAAAAAAAAGGATTCTGTTTTACAATTTTAATTTAATCTAAATAAATATGCGACTATTTGCTACGTGAATTAGAACAAAAAAAAAACAAAGAAACAATGAACAACACTACTGCAGGTATGACGTCATCTGCGCCATACGCCAAGTCGATTTAGATGTAGGTCAGGCCTTAATCTTCACTATCGGCTGAACTGAATAACCTTACTTTTTATGTAAAGTTGTATTTTGCACTAATAAATTATCTCGTAGGCCGATTAAGTCTAAAATTATGTTTACTTAAGCCTAATTAAAAGTGTTGGACTATTAATATGTGAAGTGATGTTTTAAATTACCTAGTGTATACGTATAGCTTCGGTTTACAAGGTATTTTAAATGAAACTAAAAGTAAAGTGTCCTGTAATTGCTCGCATAAAGTCTTATTAGTTCCCAATGACAGGGGAAAAAGGAAAGTATACATTAAAACCAGTAATTTCACTGTTTATTACGAAGTTCTAATACCTGAAAGGCAGTTTTGTCATTAAATCCAAACACTTTCGGCAAGCTGGATAGTCGATGGCCTCTATGGAGCAGTGGTGTGTAATATGCCGGCTCTGGCATGCAAATCTAATTTTAGGCAGGAAGGCGAAGTCCCAGTATATTAAAAACTGTTTGTGGCATATACCTGATTGTTTTTAAAGGTGCACCAAGTAGTCACAACGATGGTGTGTTAGCTTTTTAGGTGAAATCACCTTCACTAGGATTTACTTAATGCACACGAATACAATAATAACTTTAATTTTCCTCGATATCTGGCAAATGACGCCTTAACACTCTAAACTATGATTTTTGCTACACACAGGAATAAAATTAGTATTGTATTTTTTGGAAATCAGCAAAAAATCTCTGCTTTCTGGGTTTTTGCCAGTTTTCACAACCAAGGCTTGGCCCAGATTCTCTCTCCCGACGTTTTTTTAAAAATCTCAAGAGCGCTAAGAAAAAAACAACAGATTTTCTAACTACACCCTTGATGAAAGTGGCAAAAGGGAAGTGTTTGATACATTTCTAGACACAATTGATTTTTTTTACAAAACCGGTTTTTGATGTGACAGTGACAAAAACTTTTAGCTGTTATTTTAAATGTGTTGAAGAAACTACTTGATGAAAATAAGAGTTTAATTTATGGTGAGTATTGGTTTGATTGTTGGTATTTTGGTAAAAATATTTATAGTTTTGTCCATAAAATAACAAAACTGTAACACTCTATAGACACTATCTACCCTAAAAATACCTGTATAGTTTATAAGTAAGTAGGTTGGTCAACGTGAACCTACCCTCAAAAAAACCATGCTGTTCTTTCATGATGATATTCTTACATTTCCAGGTAAACTGGTCAGAAAACAGTTTAAGAATCACCGATTCCACAAAAATACTTCTATTATTAAAAATATCCTGTCCAGTGAAGTTGCAGAATATTGTATACCTATTAGTTATAATGATGTGCTAATTTTTCTAAACCAGAAAGTCCAATTCCGTGCAGAAAAATACTGCGCTTTTCAATACTATTCGTGAAAGACAAACAATTTTGACGCTTCCTTAGAAAAATTGACATCCGAAAACTTAAATGCGCCAATAGAATTAATAGCTTTATAGAGCCTATTCCCGTTTCCCCGTTCATTTATCAATGGACATTCCATTTCCGACTCCTTTAACCCGTAAATCCTTCCAATAATTCCATTTTTATTAGGATGCTTTCTCCACTTAACGCACGCAAAGGCGTTATTTCCATTGGTTTTCGACTTTCCATTCTGGACACGCAACCTGGAAAACCGATATTTGTTCCTGCGGCCTTTATGGGATTCGAGTATTGACCAAACAAGTTTTATATTGACCTTAGATGTTCCTATTTATGTTTTAGGAGAGAGTTTTTGATTCTGGATTTTATTGTTTCCAAATAAAATTTTACGTTTCCAGGGTTCATGTGAAGAGCTTTATTACGGAGTTAATAACCGAAAAAATAATGTTATAGTTCAAATTTACTCTCATATTATAATTATTACGAATATTCAAAGTAATTTTGAATTTGAACTGTTTGATATTAGTACATCATTCACAGTTTGCGACACCAATTTTACTAGAGTCGTCTATCATAGTGACATAAAGTTCTATTATTATTACAAAATTAACCGATTTTGAGCAGTTAAGTGGAAATTAGCATTGTAGGTAAGTAGTAACTATTCCAAACTTTTGAAGTTGGTGATAAAGTGCTTTTAAAGCCCCTTCTAAACGTATGTATACCTATTTAACTAATTGGAACATTAAGGCTTTGCTAAATCATTTGTGTTAACTAAGCTACGTAAAGTTTAATGAAAATTATTTTAACCTAAATACGCCAATCTAACTTTGATGATTTTCCGTCAGTCGCTTTGCAAGACCATTAGTCTTTAAAAGACATTTTAGCGGGTTTATTTATCAAAGCAAAATACTACGTAGACTAATATTTATTTTAGGTAATATACTGAAAATACTTTATACACCTATAGGCAAAGCCTGGATAAAAGAACACCTAGCTACGAGTATAAAAATAAAGTGGATAAATAAAGTAAATATAATATTAAGACCAACTTTAGGAGCCTAGTAGAAGTGGTGACAATAAATTTAACAATAAAATGGAAGTTTCCATATCCTTCAGAGAGAGAGAGAGAGAGTTCCAAGAATACAAAAATGATTTTATTTTCAAGAAATTTGTTAATAAGTTTAGTTCTGGTTCAAGGAAATGTATTTTTTAAAATTTTTGTTTCTTGCAAATACAAAATAAATTGTCTATTTAAATGGTTGGTTGAATAATGGATAAATAACAATAACAAAGGCTAAGACGAAAGTAGGAGCATAGAGCCTTGAACAAAACAGGGACTGGCAGACAGGATCTGCTCTCGAACACGATATCATCAAAGGCATGTTAACGAACTCATTGTTGGATCTAAGCAGTGACACAATGCCAACAGCATGCAGCTTTGATAGGTCCAACACAATTCAGGCTGACTACAAGGTAGGATCTGGTCAATCACTAAATCATCTAGTAAACTTGGTTTGGTTTACAGACGGATCCAAAACTGATTATGGTACAGGAGTCTGATGCAATATGACGGTCTAGAAATTTTAAGTTTCTGGATTTCATCCAAAATTGGCACTAGGGGGCTTTCAAGAGTTAGATTTAGATAGGACTAAGACGTTAAAATTATTTTTTTGAAACTCAATATGGCGGATCCAATATGGTGAATTGAAAATTTTACCTCAATCGCATTTCTTCAGATTTCGTATTAGGGGGTTTTAGGTTCTTGAGGTGTATACAAATTCGATATACAGTATAAAATATATCGGACTAAGAAATTTACGTCTCAGGTTTAAAAATATTCAATAGGAAGGTTTTGGGACCTATATTACCAATCTAAAATTAATTTGAAATTTAAAATAGGGATTTACTGTGACAGACTAAATATTTGTTTGTCACAATTTCACTGGTATTTATTTGGAGAACTCTAAGAATCAAAAAATTTTTAGTGGTTCATTTTAGGGTAATTTACAACTTTGGATAAAATGGTTACTTTTTGATACCTTGGAGTCATTGCGAGGTACACTAATCTCGATTGGTACTTAGTTCAAATAATTTTGGATATCATAATGAATTGAAAACTAAAAATCGTAAAATAAAATTTTTATAAAAAAATCGAACCGATTTCTAAAAGTGCGGCAAAAAGTTAAAAAATAACTATAAATTTTTATATGAAATAGGAATTTTTGAAGTCGGCGCCAAATTATTTCTAAATGAAATAAATAACTACTAATATATGTAAATTATAGTAAGAAAGCAACTACACATAAAGTATTTTTAATATGTTCATGCGAATCACATTTTGTCAGGTATTTGTTTGGCGCCAACTTCAAAAATTTGAATTTTATATTAAAATTTATAATTATTTCTAACTTTTTAGCGCTCTTTTAGAAGTCAGTTTAATTTTTTTTATAGAAATTTTATTTCGCTTGCATTCTCTGAGATTGGTTTTACGTTGGTCCATACTCTAACATGTTTGAAATCCATTTTCCACTATATCACGTCTTCATTTGAACAATTTACTGGTGAAATCTTTCGCCGTGTTTGACTGAAACTGCACCTAATTGTCGGGGAAAAATCACGAATAAGATCGCGCTTTTCATGAGATATTAAGTGGGACTGTTTACTGCTTTTTTTCCCGAATCAATCCTGAAGCAGGATGCAATGCACTTGTAGTCGGCTTATTGTGCTCACCCTAGATTTACAGTCACTCTGTTAACCTTTACTTCTGGATTAATTTGTACAGTTTTACTAAGAAGCGAGCATGTACTTCCCTCGGTTGCAAGTTTGTTGTCGTATTTTTTCCAGTGACTTACAGTCACATTTGGTATGTTTCATCGTTTCCTCGGCTTGGCCACATAGTCTGTAGCCGAGGTCTCCGTTACACAGGTTCATTTCATTCAGATGTACTTTGACGGCCATGTGTCCCGTCATTATAATTGTTATAGCTCTTAATTGATTTCTCCTCATTTAGAGTAGTTTCTTTGCTAATTTCGGGTCAGGGTACCAAATAAATAGCTTGCCGTGATTCAATCCTTGTCTGGCTTCCTAGTGGTTTCCGTGCTCTTTTCTGATCCATTTTTTGACTGCTTCCCGGACCGCACATCGCGGCACCCCAAAAGCAGGTTCTGGACCAATATATTGAGATGATGAGCCAGCTCTCACTAGCTCGTCAGCTTTCTCGTTTTCATGTAGGCCTTCGTGTCCTAGAACCCATTTTAGCATAACTATGTGAGTTCACTCTGACCTTCTCAGACCCATCTAGATGATACCCTTTGGCCCTTAAGAGTCTTCAAGGCTGCTTGGCTCTCAAAAAAAAAATATAGATTTGCTTCCCTTTGCAAGCTCTCCTTTTCATTTCATCTGCACATTGTAAAATTGCATATATTTCTGTCTGGAACACTGTTGGGTATTTCCCCAAGGGAAGAGCTATTTCTGTCCTCGGTTGTAATCCATATACTCTGTTTACTGGTACTACGTTCATAATCGTTGTTCTTTTGAAAACTTTGACCGGCTACTGGTTCAAAATCATCTAGTTTATTCGATTCTGAGTAGATTTCATATTTTCTGGAGGCTTAGGGATAGGTATGCTACAAGCATCATGAGGTATAGGTCTTACCTCGAGATTTTTGTTAAGCAAAAGTAACAATTATCAACATACTTCTGAGGTTCCCGCCAAATCATTGGCATTCCAAACTTCATAGATTTATGAGTATTCAGTAGCCTCCTATTAACATTCTTGAGCAAGTGTGGCAGCAAATTTTGGCCGCCCAAGTTCTGTCTTTATCGCCAGCTTTGCATCCAAAATATGACTCGCAGGCCTTTCTTACAAGTAGGCTTAAAGTTTTTTATTGAGCTTTTAGTGTCACTTCATTACATATACAACAGAAACTGTTCGGTTTGTTCAAACAGGATCGCGATGGCATCGTTTGCACACGGCGAAAATAATAGCACTAAGTTAATGTAAATTATTCACGATTTTTGGTTCAAAATTATTAAATTTAATGTAGAATGGGCATTATGTTTTTGTGCCGAAGTAGATTGTTTGATTGAATGACATTGCAAGCTGGGATTGAGAAACCCTTATTCTGCAGCCTAGTGACTTATTGTATCGCCTTTTATATATGTTTTATGTGAATAGATTGGTTGTGTTAATCAGATTTAGCAGTCTGTTCCGTAGTTTTCTTCTGGCTATAAGTCCGGATTTATCAATTCGTGAAGGTGTCTCCAGTTAATTACAGCTTCGCATTGTGAGATCATGTGTGAGGTTATTTCGTCCTCTTCGTCACAGTCTACGTGTTGGTTCTTCATTATAGATGCCAATTGTGTGTAGATGTTTCCTTAAGCTGAAATGGCAGGTTGTTAGTTTTGTCACCAGCCCAATCTGTTGTTAGTTTAAATACGCGGCTTAACTTGTCGAATGGTGTGCTCAGCAATAGTTTACTATGCCTGTGGCCTTCAATGTGGTTCAAATGGATCTACTGTTAACGGTTTATCTACCAGAACAATCATTTACGAATAGCAACCTTAGTAATGCCAAATATGGGTCAGTTCCAATAAATGTGTTAGAAGTCAGTCAGTTTTTTCAGTTCCTAGAGAACCCTTGCGTCCTTTTACCCGTGTAAGAGTAACTAAGTTGTATTTTGCCAGAATCCTATTTTGAAAATGATCCTTTCCCTGTGACTCCTCGTCAGATTCTCTTGAAGACAGATATCACAATCATGTGAATATATCTGTCCATAATACCGTGGTGTGTTGCCCTAGTGTCTCACTTATATGGAATCTGAGCGTTGGTCACTGTATTCTGGCTCCTGTACCATAATCAGTTTTGGATCCGTCTGTAAACCAAACCAAGTTTACTAGATGACTTAGTGATTGACCAGATCCTACCTTGCAGTTAGTTTGAATTGTATTTGGCCTGTCAAAGTTGCATGCTGTTGGCATTGTGTCACTGCTTAGATCCAACAATGAGTTTGTTAACATGCCTTTGATGCTCTCGAACATGAATTTTTTAAAAATAATTCTAGATTCGTTATGTGCGACCCCGAAAATTCCTCCGTGCCAATTTTCGAGAAAATCGGACAAAATTAACTTTTTTGGCTGCCATATTGTTAGGGCCATCTTGGATTTTACTGCATCAGTTTCGTCCCAAAAAAAATATGGGACCACGGCAGCAACATCCTGAACATAACGCAAAAAATTTCATTCAAATCGGTGCAGCCGTTCCGGAGTAATCGGTGTAAATACATAAAAAAATACATAGTCGTCGAATTGAGAACCTCATTCTTTTAGAAGTCTGTTAAAAAGAAAATAATTTATTTGATTATATTATACTTTTCTCAATACGAAATAAAGTATATTTTATAAAAAAAAAATTATTTCACTGGATTGCTGATTTGAGTTTCTCATATTTTATATTCTTATTTCAAAAAAACTTATGGGTAATTGGTAAAAACCGTGGCTCTCATTTGAATTCAACACATTACGGTACTCTCAAAAACCTCAAAAAATTTCAAAATGAAAAACAATGATATTTATCTAGTTTTATAAGTAAATTGTTTACTTTATTTTATACCTCAATCAGATACTAAGTTTTATATTTGTCGGTTTTATTAACGTACTACAGCTCAAAGTCTTAATAGTCATTTACAAAGGTTAAAACAGTTATTTCCACTTCTTTGTCTTTATTTTGTGCTACAACATAAAATCCAGCAATTACTTGTACAAACCACAAAAACCTCTTTTTAAACACACATGTTCCGCATATTACAGCAATAAAGTTTTATTTGAGGAAACAAATTCTCGAAAACGTTTTAAGTTTCCTTAGAAGCCAGAGAACATATTTAATATATTTTAACCCACTACACATTAGCCAACAGGAACCACATAAACTGTTATTGTTATAATAAAATTAAACATTCCATAGCAGTTAAGTTAGCGAAAATTAGCATTGTAGGTACTTGGTAACTATTCCAAGTTTTGAGGTTGGTAATAAAGTGCCCTAAAAGCCATGTCTAGACCTATGTATGTATGTATTTAGGTAATTTAGCGATTTAAGGGACTAAAAGGGGTTTCGCAAATTCATTTAAGTTGACTAAATTAAGCGAGTCTAATTCGAATGATATACGATCAAATGGAATGTGTATAAAACGCACTTCAATTTACCGGGTTGTTAAAAATGATTAATAACATCTAATTATAGAAATCGTATTTTTTTTTCTAGAGCTTAAAAATCCCTCAAATCAACGTTAGTGGATTAACCGATTTTTACTAATTTTTCTTAAATGGTCTCATTTTGGTGTATTTTTTGGAGTGCTCTGATAAATTGCAACAAATATAATCGATTTATTGAATGGAAATCTGTTACCCTTCTACTTAAAAATTTGTCAGCCAGATTTACTAGATTTAAAATTAAAAGCCGATCTAGTTGCCATGAAATTTTAATCTTATAGTCGGCCAGTTTTGTTTTGCTTATGATATTGTCAACAAATAAATGCTTATATAGGGACATTAAGGATAAGAACTTTACGATAAAGCCTTGAAAAATATAAAAAAAATAAATAAACTTCTTCATTTTTGCCGGTTCAATAATAAAACAAAATGATTTCTTAAGGATAATATTTTTCGGGTGTAAGATTTGCTTGACTTATTGTTGCTTTTATCAGTTTAAGCCATCTGCTGTCAATTTAGGATGGTTTTAAATTTAAATCATGTCAGTGAATCCGGCTGTATATATTTTAAGTAACGAGTTTGGGGTTCTTATTTTCAGTTTATTCCTACACAATTAAGTTTAGAATCGTGTGAAGAACATTATTTTTAAATTTGCGTTACCTACAAATTATTAATAATAAAGCTCAGGGGGGTTCCAATCTAAATTTAGAAAATGTATGGTTAGAAAGGAACAGCGTATGTATAAAATAAAAGTACGAAAGAACAATTACCAATTTATTAACAATTGGTGTGCAAATTTAAACAGGTTTACAACAAAAAAGTGGATGCCTATTTAACCATACCTTTTTATTTTCATGGACCGATAACCTCTATCACGTCAGGTTCAAGGTCATTTCGAGGTCAAATGGAGTAAAATTCACTAAATAAATCTGAAGAAGTAGATACGTGCGTTTCTGAGGTTGCTGAATCCGAATATGTGGTTTGTTTAAGCTTTTAGGTTCAGCCAGAAGTCATTTTAGGGTTATTTCAAGGTCAAATTGAGACAAATCTACTAAATAGATCTGTAAATGAAGATATATAGACTTTTGGGGACGCTGGATTTGAATTCGTGGTTTGTTTAACACCTCAAGGTTAACCAGAGGTCTTTTTAAAGTTATTTCAAGTTCAAATTGAAAAAATCCACTAAACAAATCCGTAAAAAAGAGAACACACGCGCAGCTAGATCAATATCCGTTATACAGCAGAGAAGCTGATCGAGTTTTGAGCCATAATTCAAGCTCCCAAGACTACGTACCCTACGCAGACACGTGAACTGAGCGAGTTTTCAAGGCGAAAACCAAGCTTTTAAACCACATATCCCTCGCTCAGCTAGATCGATATCCGTTACATAATAGCTAGACTAGCGAAGCGGGTTTTTGTTTGTGTATGACACAAACCCCATACATACATACATACATACATACATACTGGGGTATATTGTTTTCGGACGGTTTAAGTTTTATTTCGTACACTTATAAATCCTTGCTTTTCGCCTCTGTTTGCTGGGTAACGGGGATTGATCTCGCTGCACGTGGGGTATGTGGTTATAAGGGCTTATGTTTTGGCATATTTATAAAAGCTTGGTCCAGTCGTCTGTCTGCTGTATAGTGGCTGGTAGCTTAAGTTTCGCCTTAAAACCTCGGTCCGCTCCCCTATCTGCTGAGTAACGGACATCAACCTAGATGTGCGCGGGGGACGAGGTTATGGGAGCTTGAGCTCAAGAACTTGATCTCCTTGCCTGTCCGCTTTATAACGGATACCGATCTAGCTGAGCGTGGGATTTCTTCTTTTACAAATTTATTTGCTGGATCTTTTCAATTTGACCTTGAAATGACCTTGAAATTACCTATGATTAACCTTGGGGTATTAATTCATCCACGAATTCAGACTTAAAAGTCTAACTATTTTCTTTTATAGATCTAGTTAGTAAATTTTTCTCAATTTGATCTTGAAATGGTGCTAAAATGACCTCTGGCTGACCTTGGGGGAGCAAAAACAAACCACGAATTTAAATTTAGTGACTCCAAAGACCTATATGTCTTTTTTTTCAGATTTGTTTATTGAGTTTTTCTTAATTTGACCTTAAAATGACTCTGAAATGACCTCTAGATGACCTTGGGAAATTAAAGAGACCACGAATTCGGATTCAGCGACCTCAGAAACGTACGTATCTACTTTTTCCGATTTATTTGGAGAATTTTACCTCATTTGACTTTGAAATGACCTTGAACCTGACGTGATAGAGACTATCTGGTTGTATGGAATTTGCCGATACTTGGTGGAACTCCATATCATAAAAGATAACGTAGTAAAACTCGATTTTTACTTAAAATTCCACTTTATTTGAAATTTAAATAAAAAGATATTCAACATGTTTCGCTACACGGTAGCTGTTTGGGTTTCATTACTTCTTGGTTCAATTCTACTCGCGTTTACACGTGACACATTTTACTGGCCCTCGCGAATTTGGGACAAATGTAAAAAGGGACAGAGTAGAAGTATCATAGTCGTGTGGTAGTACAGTAATTGTCGTATAGTATAGTACTCGACGTATTGCACGTTCCTCGTCTTATCGAAAAGACTTATCGTTTTGCTCGCAAATATAATGACTCTCGCCTCAAAACTACTCCAAAATATAGTGACAGTGTCCCCGATTCCTGGTTCCTGTATTGTGAAGCATGGGATTATCCTGGTGGCCACCAAGAAGAAATTAATGAAGTGATTTCGACTACAAAGTAGGCCATTTTAGTATTTGTGTCACGCTGTCGCCGTATTTTGTATTTGCTCATTATTCGTATAATTTCTCATCTCCGCAACAACCTATATACAGTCCACTAATTTCTCTTTGTCTCAATCCCGTACTGTAGCTTTATCAATAATGAATTCATTCATTGATATATTCATTTCATTTACTTAAGGGAATCACTAGTCAACATTAGGTAAGAAAATAATTTTTTTATTTATATAATAATCAATTACACATTTCCTTATCATATTAACACTTTATTTCTCTAGGGATGGTTTGAATAATAAAATATACCGAAACGTAAGAGCAGACGCATGTGTTAATTTCTTATGAAGTAATATTATGACAGAAACCCAGAAAAGAAAATCTAATTAATAACTGCACTGTCAACAATAGGAAACGAATTAAAGCCTTATTTCATTTCAATTCGATAGATGGCAGCTAAAACAATTTTTTTCAATGGTACTCATTGCCCAATCGGTCCCGCCCCCCATAGTATTTTTTTATCTATAAATCAACCACAGAACTACAAACAACTACTTTTGTTTCTCCAAAGTAGGACGTTTCTTCCAAGAGAATGTTCTCAGTGGTCCTCCTTCGATTTATCTCATTCTATAATATGTTGAAATATCCCAAAAAATACCCTCCCATTTTTAATTTAAAATTCACGAATAAAATCATTTACATAATATGCAAACGATTTTACAAGACAAAATTAATTCTATGAATTATAAATTAGAAAATCTCTTTTTTTGAAATGATCTTTGAGAACTATTTTCAACCTCTAGAAATGCAACTTACGACATGAAAAATACGTTTTCTTTTATACGGCTCTTCGTTACATAACAAAAGGGAATGTTGTTGCCCGAGTCTTGACATGTTACATTCGAAATATAAAATTAAGTTAGCCACTCACTTACCTCATTTCTTAGAAATTAGTGTATTACTTCTAAACTTAATTAAGCAGTTATATTTATTATTTTAAAAAGATTATATGTTTAATTACGACATATTATATTACTTCTTTTAAAATTATATAAATAATAAAATTTGTAATTTAAATTCATCGTTGTCAGAGCGATCAAAGCAATTCCGATTTTTCCCTTAGCCCCTATTTTCGCATTACGATTCCACCACTAATTAAAAATTTAGATTATTTTATACTTAAGGAAAAGAATTCAAAAGATTCTCTAATGATTTTAATTAATATTATTCAACGCCCTACTCAAACACAAAATTCGAGAATCTGCAAAAAGTTTTCAGTCGAGAAAAGAAGAAGGATAAAAGTGGTGACATTAAATTAATGTAACTGGGCTTCTGGGAATCATAAAAAGTTCTCTTGGCCGTCTGGATCTCGTAAGGTATTTTATATTGTAAGTGATGACTTTGCTTTTTTAGAAAAATTTAAGGAAGAAGGTTTATCTGAGACTTAAAATAGTAATTTATTTAAATATAGGTTATAAGAAGTAAAATCTTGTTTTTTTTTTATTTCCTTTTTATGAAACGAAATAATAATGTGCTATCTTGTTTTAAGTAAAACTAATAAAATATCATTACAAGAATTTCTGCCATTTATAAAAATTGGCTATTCATTGGATGTATCAAACTGAAGATCAGTTGCCAAAGAGTTGCAGATAACTTCACCATCACCAGCACAATCTACGTTATTTTATTTTTATGTCGAGTAGAAGGTATCGGTTTGTGTGAATAAAATTTAAAAATTATTTTAGTATTTATATCTTTAGACTTCTTCTCTGACCTACCGAAATGTAAATTTTAAAATATTTTTAATAGAAGTTTGAGATTTGTCGTCTGTAAAAAAAAGTGCATCTTAAAATGGGTCGTATATTACAGCTTTTTCATATACAGCAAAAAAAATTCTTTGCAGCAAGAGAATGAAAAAGAACTTTGTCTTGCAAAAAAAATTATGAGGAGAAAAGTTAAAGAAAATTCTCAATTAATTTAAAGGAGAGTAAATTATTACAAAAGCGTTGTAAATGTTGCAAGATTAAAAAAATTTTTTGAAAATTTTCAATTAAGGGCAGAAATTCGTAGAAAGAAATCATTGCTAAAGAAGAAAAACGTATTGAATTTGCTTAAAGGTATTTGAACAAAAATACTAATTCCTGATAAAACATTGTATTTACTAACGAAATATATGTTGAATTGCTTGAAAAGTCAGTAAATGTTTTAGTGTACAGAAAGGGAGGGAGAATCTATAATATTTTCCACTTTACTTAAATATTGCAAAACAAGAGAGAAGAAACAAGTTAAAACAGATATTGTTTAATATACTAAGAGTGTTTAAAAGCCTGCCATAATACCCTGGTGTTAACCTCATAGAAGATTTGTGGACAAAAGTTAAATAAATATTGAAAGAAAAATTTCTGGTTATGAGTTGAAAGCATGTATATCGGGAAGTGTAGTCCACAATTAAAATTGCATCTGTTATAAAACTGATAGCTTCGATGCAAAAAGTATTACCCTACATGTATTGGTTTACAGTATTTACTAAATAATATGAATGTATGAATCATTGTTCTGTTTTATTACTTATTATGTTCTATTTTGATTTAGGAACATTTCAATAAATGTTAATTTTAAATTGTTATTCAGTTAGAAAAGGATTATGTTGTTATTTTTTATATTAATGGGCAATTGGACATAAATGGTTTTGATTTTATCTTGTTTCTGTTGAATTGATATAAGTAGTAGTAACACCGGTATACAAATGAGCATCTTATCGAGAAGACTAGAAGGTGCTGTTCCAAAAATCGCCAAATTTGATTATTGTTGGATTGAATCCTAATTTTCCTATTTTTGTATGTTCAAATGGGCTGAATCCGGAATCAGGGTCCAAATCAGGTCAGGGTTTTCCGTAAATCGTTATAAAACTATCCAAACTCACCGAAATTAGCTGTTTTGAATTGAATGGCAGTTCTGACAAGTTGATCCATCTCGATTAGATTAACTTTGTATTTGTATAGTATCAACATTTTTAAAAACTACCGCAGGACAAGTGGTTATTAAGGTCCTAACGGCAACAGAAGGAAAAAAACAGACTACACACACGCAAATATTTGTAATGTCCTAAAAAATTTAATGCTGAGAATGACCACAGTCTAGTAAGAGTCACATTACTAGGCAAAATTCAAAAGGTAAGAGAGAAGCTGATAGAGGAACTTGCCACCCTATAACCGAACAGTTAACCGCCACTACTAGAAACAAACTAGATTCATTTTAATAATTAAACAATATAGAGATTAACAACATTTAAAAACAAAAAATTCATCATCCATTCAAATAGCTACAAAAAAGGGTGTAACCGTTACGAGAAAAGTACGCTAATAAAAGAAATGCAAAATATACGACCTGGTACACCGGAATATAAAGAACTAAACAGAAATGTTTACCAACTAAGCAATAAAAAAATGATGATGACAGTAGATAACAACTCAAACATACAAGTATTCCGTAGGTCCCACCGAGGAAGATAGAATTACTCGTGAAAATCGGTGGCAATGCTTTTATTGGTATATTATTGATAGTGCTAAATAAGTGACTGTGTTAAAAGCTCTAAAACACTAGATTTTACAGACAGCTGAATCATTCAAAATTAAAAAAATCGTTATTGCGCCATTTTTAATTTTATTTTACTTTACTCGCTAGCTAAGAGCTAAAACATTGATAACTGTAATGAATCTGCAATTGAGAAAAGAATTAGAATACAACGCGGTATGTTTATGTTTATAATATCCTGAAACATCTTTGTGAAACTGGCTTGAAGAAGGTCTAAGTGTTGCTCGTGAGTGGTACTGACAAATCGAAAATAAATATTAACTCGTGACAATGAGTCGATCGTTATAACTAGAAAATTCACGAACCACAAAATATTAATAACGATAAAAATCAAGAATACAGATGTTCCATAAAAAATTTTGTGACAACACCACTGCTATACTGAAAAAGCGTTAATTTCTGTGAAGGTTTTATACTTTCTCCTCAGTGAGAGATCTGTATTATCGTGAGAAAATAAAAGATTTCTGTAGAGATAGATAATAAAGCCCATTTCAAGTAACATACAGTTAGTAAGGCCGCAAAGGCTATAAAACAAATTTCTAAAATGTGTTTCTGGGGAAGGAAGTACACCTACGTAACAATGTACATGTTGAATATATAATGCATTATCTGAGACAAACAAAGCAACAAATTTTATAACTTTGTGATCGGTTTTAACGAACTAACAAGAAATCTAACCCAAATTAGATATAATCCCTCAAAATATATTATTTACAAGTACAACACGATCAACAGCATGATGGTGGTATACCGATTGGTAAAGTCCCAAAATTGGACGCCACACTAGAAGTCAACCTACTTAAAACGTCACTAGAGATTCCCTACGTTGGGCGCCATAGCACCAAGCGCGATCAGCATGGGGAGCCATTAATACCCGCTTAAAGCACAGGCGCAAAAAAAGAACGCTTTTAGTGTCACCCATTAATACTTAATAGTAGGCATCATCCAATATGTACTCAGGCCGCAAATGATAAAAATCAGAAGGTGCCACTCAATCTGAGTAACCATTACTGTTCACAATAGCGCCCCTAGTTAGACGTCCCTGATTTTTGGTCCTTTATGTCCCAAAGATGGTAGAGGCTCCACCAGAGGTGTAAAATATTAAAATACGAAAAGGTCATTCATCGATTGGGGACCTTCTTAAGGGAAGGCATTCTCCTTCAAGTAACCATGTGATTATTATGTATATTACAGCGCTAAAGGAAATTAAAAAATGTTTTTTAATACTTTTGTTCCCGAAAAACTTATGGGAATCACCATTAAACTTACCTGAATAAACCAGAACTTTTTCAAGGATACCATGCTCTAACAGTTTAAGATGCAACTGGAGGCTCACGCCGCAGGTTCGTTAACCATTATACCTTGTCATGATTACTCTAGGATTAGCATCAACTACAGTTCTCTCTAATCTTGTGGCAATACAGAGATTTTAAAAGTAGTAATGAGTTAGAAAATCCTCTTATTTTGCAGATGTTGCTGATAATATGAAAAGTGGCTATATTCATCTTCACCGATATTTCGTTTTAACAGAAGAAGTTTCCCAATAAGAGCCTCTCTGACTTTTTTTGTTTTAATTATATTTAACTCATCATCTTCCAATCGTGAATTTATTTCATTATACGTCAAATCTTTCAAATAAGCGATGTCATTTTTGAATGTTACCAATGCGCAGTTTTTCGCCTCTGTTTGCAAGGAAATCTGGTACCGGATCAGACATACTATATTTGATTAAAAATTACATTAGTAGAAAAAATATCCGATTAGGCAACGGTCATAAAAGGATATTAGACAAAATGTTCAGCCTGTATAATAAAAAATGTTACAGTTACTCGTAAGTCTATGAGAAATTTTGATATCTGAGAATATATAAAATGTTTAGGGTTTTTTGTATAATATTATTTTATATAATTTATATTAATACTAACTTTAACATTATTTATCTAAAGAAACTATAACAAGATATTTTAGACATTTGCTTTTTAAATCATTATCTTTTTTTAGTTTGTATCATTTACGTTTTAAGCTTTGTTGATACACGATTTATTAAAACATAAATTTAAAATACTTAAATAACAATGATGATGGGTTCGTAAGTAAATAGAAAAGTAAAAAAAAAACCCAAATCCAAGAGAAGATCAATAATATTGTATAAATTCAACGGCCGCTGGGTGATGATGCCACAAATCAGCGTTGTGTCTTTGTATTCTAGAAGCTGTTGATAGCATATATGGAATTGTATATTCTACACGCCCCTTTCCTTATTACAATTCTTGCTCTACTCAATCAGGGACTATGCAAATGTAAACAGAGTGGACTATTAGGGTAGATTTGTAATTAACTGCAGGGGCCACTTATACTAAAATATTTGTAATCACTTCTAATTAACTTTTTTATTTCTTCTTTTTTTATCTTCTTTTAATCTCTTACCTATGTTATTTTTTGCTTAGTGACTGACACTTTAGACTAATGTTTTACAACTGCCTCCTACATTAAAGTATTTATTCAATTTTTTTCTCAAGAGAAACTGATGGAAAGATATCGTTTACAATACTATAATGAAAGTTTTATTACTGCATCTTCTGCAAATAATTTGTATACGCTCCGAACTCGTACTGTTTTTTCGGCAGTGTCTGCACCCTCTCCCTATATATTAGGAGTAAAACAAGACGACATAAAAAAATTTATACTAATTAGGATTTAGTTTTTTCCTTTTTATCTTATCTTTTTAGCAAAAAGCAGGAATTTAAGAATGCTTTTTTAACGACCGTTAACATCAATTCTTTCAAACGTGTAGGTGTAAAAAGAGCCCTACTTTTCCAAATAGACAGATCCCTAAAGAAAGCTACAAAAGTAAATTAGGTTTTGCTGTAGAGGATAAAATGGGTAAAGACAGGCTTTGCTCTCTAAATTAAAGGGGAAAAGTGCTCAATTAGTTGTAACAATTACTGATTAAAGTAAAATTGAAAAAAAAATACAATAGATAAAAAATTTTTTTTAATAATTTTAATTTTATGTAATGAGAAGAACGAAAGTCAAAATGATTCAAAATAATTTTTCAGCATCCTCTCGAATATAATTCTCCATAAGATTGTTGGTGTTAACAATTTCTATAGAAAGTTTAAAAAGCTGGAATTGTCTCGAGATATGAATCATGCATTTACGTGTCTTTGTGTGCTTATATTGAAAAAATTTACATGTAAACGGTAAAGAAGTTTTATTACAGTTAATATTTCGCTAAAGTGAAGTAGTTTGTTATTTCGTGTTAGAAAATATCAATTCTTTAACAATTTAAGTCTCTTAGTATTACTTACCTTATTCTGAAAGACTTCAAACTTTTCCATTTGAGTTTTGAGAAGGGTTGCCTACGTTCATGCAATGTACGATGAAATTGTACGTTCATGCATTTGGTCGTAGACTCCTACAAACGATATAATTTGGTAGCGTATTTCTGTTTTACCCAGATTTACTGCTGTTCCATATTAGTTCTATTCTAAAACCTATAGATAAATATCACAATGACAAAAGCACTCTGCAAGACTGATCCTTCCTCCTGGCTCTTGCAATTTTAGTTCTAAACAACTACATGTAATTTAGGGCTTACCACTATCAAAACTTAGAACTCCAGGACTCGAGTAAGGCTGCTATCTAGCTGGTTAAATCTCGCCTTTTATATTGAAGCTCTTCCTTAGCGCACCTGCGAGAAGTTTCTCAAAACAGTTAAATCTATTAACAAAAATAAATAGAAAATGAAGTTATGTACAATGAGAAACTTAATAATCATTAACAAGTCTAAAGTATTAGAGTAATTGCTCCTGTTAGCCGCTCTATTATTAAAGAAAATGTAGCAACCCATTTTTGAAGATTAGGCGTATATATGGCTTTCTGAAATAAAAAATAAGAAATTACTTAAACAAATGGTATTAAAGTCGTCCTTTAACCAAATGAAATAAAAGCAAACATTCACGTTAACTTTACCGAATCAGATTTCAAAACGAACCGTCTCTAATGAATCTCAGATCGTAACTGAAACTTATTGTTTCTAAAAGAGTATTCTCTCTCTCTCTCTCTCTCTAGCATTACAACCCGGGGTGGGTCTTTACTGACTTCACAATCTGCCTCCACTTGCTGCGATCCATCGTCAGTTCCTCCGCGCGTTCGACGTTTAGGGTTTGTAAGTCTGCTGCAACGTTATCTCTCCATCTCATCCTTGATCTTCCTAGCCGCCGTTTTCCTTCTGGGTTCTCTTCCCATACCAACTTGACGATACGTTGATCTTGTCTCATAACATGGCCGGCCCATCTTAATCTTTCTGCCTTTATTATTTTTACTATACCTGGCTGGTTGTATAGTTCCCCCAATTCCTTGTTTGTTCTCGTTCTATATTGCTGTGTGGTGTTGTCCCTGACCGGTCCGTATATCCCTCTAAGCATTCTTCTTTCTGCGATTTTCAGTCTACTCTCATTTTGTTTTATCAACATCCATGTTTTACATGTCTTATAACTACTTGATATATTCTTATTTTCGTGCGGCGGGATATTTTTCGATTTCATTATCTTTTGCAGCCCATACCAGCAGCGGTTGCCTCCTTGTATTCTGTTGTTAATCTCTTCTGTAACGTTGTTGTCAGAGGTGATCGTAGCTCCCAAATATTTAAACTGATGGACCCTTTCAAAACTGTAGTGGTCCATAGTCACGTTCTGTCCTATTCTGTCTCGCCGTTCCGTTCTTGTTGTAGCCATATATTTTGTTTTTTCTTCGTTGATTCGTAGGCCAACTTTCTTTGCGGCATTTTCCAGTTTGAAGAACTCTTCCTTGATACTGGTAGATGTATTACCTACAATATCGATATCATCAGCAAACGCCAATATGATGCGCGGACCTTGATTTCTAAAGAGGAGCGTTTTTGTGTTGGTTTTTCGCACGATGCTCTCCAAGGCGACATTAAAGATGAGTGGAGATAGCGCATCGACTTGTTTAGGACTACTGCTGATTGTAAAGAAGTTTGACAATCTTCCTTCAAGTCTTATTGCACTTGTAGATCCCTCTACGCATGTTTTGGTGAGGTAAATTAGCTTCTTCGGTATGCCCAATTCTGCCATGGCATTCCACAAAGCCACTCTTATGACGCTATCGTATGTTTGTTTAAAATCTATAAATAGCTGGTGCAATGTTTTGTTGTATTCCCAACCTTTCTCCATTAATTGCCTAATCATGAATATCTGATCTACAGTTGAGCGCTTTTTTCTAAACCCTCACTGGTAATCTCCGATTTGATACTCCACACACGCAGTCAATCGTTCTAAGATCATTAGAGAGAAGACTTTATATCCTGTGTTAATAAGGGATATACCCCTATAATTGGAGCAGCACATTTTATCGCCCTTCTTAAGTATTGATATTATCACACTTCCTTTCCAGGAGGTTGGTATTTTTTCTTCTTTCCATATTTGACAGATGAGTTGATAGAAAGCATGCTTCAGGGTTTCTCCTCCCTTTTTCAAACATTCTCCCGGTATAGTGTCGTTTCCTGGGGCTTTGTTGTTTTTAAGTTTTTGAATAGCTCGTGACACTTCTTCCATTGTAGGTTCTCTACTATGGGTTCGGCCGTAAGGTATGTATATTCAGGCCAGACTTCATCTGCCTGGACATTCAGTAGCTCGTCAAAGTATCTTCTCCAGGTCTCTATCATTTCAGCAGCATTTGTAATAAGGTTACCTTCGTCAGTCTTTATTACTCTTCCAACTCTGGGTCTAAATCCGTTTTTATATCTTTTACCTCTTGGAAGAAACATCTAGTTCTAAAAGAGTACCGTCGAACTTGATTCTCCGCGATTGTTCCCTTTAGTGAACTTGATTCTCCGCGATTGTTCCCTTTAGTACCTATTTCAATCGTACATCCTGTAGGACTGAATTTCACTCGCGAAAAAAATCTCGATGCTCTCGTTCGTATAGGGCGTCAGCCATTCTATATAGGATAATTTATTCCCGAATTGGCTTGTGAGCATTTTAATCCTATTTTCTATAGGTATTTCTTATTGTGAATAGAAAAACTATACAAATTCTTTGCACAAAAATCAAATAATCATATTGCATTATAGTGATTTTATTTGGTTACTCTTTTGCTTGCTAATAGTGGTAAAATAGTTTAATATTTTAATATATTTTATTGGCATTTGTCGATACCCATGTTAAGACTACCCTTGGTACTTATCCTTTCGGTTTTAACTACATAACCAGGGCAGGATTTCTTTGACAGGTTTATTTATTAATATTACAAGATGGTACAATCTTTTTAATTTATGTCGTCATAAACTGTCTGGGTTTATATATTTTTAAGAAAACATTTAAACGAATCAAAAGTAATAAAACTCAGCTTAGGCTTAAGTAGGATAACCGATTTATTTTTCCTTTAGATATTCTTGGGTGGTAATATAAGATATATTCCCATGGTCTACAGTTTATAATTTAATTTCTTTTAGTGGAATATACTTTACGTTAATCAGCGTAGAATAATTAGTTTTTATTCGATTACAATGGGTTTGACAAAAAAGTTAAAGAGCAATAATTTCGACTTTATTCGTAGTTTTTCCTATGAATATCGATTGTAAAGCTTCTTGTTAAATTGTTTGTTATATATGTAATTCTCCTTCTTCTTGTTAAAGATGTGCGATATTTTTAATAAAAGTATCGATATTTAGTATCGATCCGTATTATAAAAATGGTATCGACTCAGGAAAATATCGTCATAAAAAAGGAAAAGGTAACAAGATATAAAATAAAACGAGCAAAAAATAAACAGGCTATTGTTTATTATATACTAACCTCAACTTATTATAAACTTTAAGTTAAAGGAAAATTTTTATTAGCACCACTTTAGTTCGCTCATTGCAGATACAAGATTTTTACATTCTTCTGTCTGGACATTTGAAAAATAATTAAATTATCTAATATGAAAAATATATTGCAGTAAAAAAACACTCTGAAATGAATTAATACTTCCAACTAATAATTGAAAACTTAAAACAATCACAGCTAAATAGAGACAGTGGCTACCTTACTGTCCTAAACTTTGCTTTCGGGCATTTATTTAAAGTTTTATTACACTAAATTAACACTGAAATTTTTTCGCTAATAAACTATTTTCCTTCAGCTGGCGTGAATGTGAAGTATAAGTACATACATATCCTTGAAACTACACATTAAGCAGCGCGCCCACTGGTTCGGTTCGGTTCAGACCGCTCAGCTCCGCGCAATCGCCCCGTTTTGGTTTACACGTAAATAAATGAGAGCCCGCTCACTGGTTCTGACCGGCCAGAACGCTTCCGCGCTTTCAGCATCGGAACTAGTGAGCGTTTATTTACGTGTAAACCAAAACTGGACGATTGTGCGGAGCCGAGCGGTCTGAACCGAACCGAACCAGTGGGCTTTATGGTCCACCTTAATCGTTAATACTATGACGAAAAAGATTGGTATAGTCAAACATCGTAATAAAAGGGGAGAGTAGCACTTTAGAATATAAGAAATATTACTGTTGTAAAATTGGAGTACTTTGGACATATCATGCGGAATGAGAAATATCGCCTGCTCCAACTTATCCTGCAGGGGAAGATGGAAGGCCAGAGATCAGCTGGATGAAGACGAATATCATGGCTGCGCAACCTACGAACATGGACTGGAATGACATCAACAGGTCTGTTCAGAGCAGCAGTGAATAAAGTAATATGGACCAATGTGATAGCCAACATCCAAAGAGGATAGGCACTTTAAGAAGAAGAAATTTAAAATACTACTTAGATATTATTATTAAAAAGTTCCTAATTAAATTCATTTTTTTTCTGATATTTCCAATTACATCTGCCTTTTTACTATCTTAAATGTTTAATGGCACAATTCACCCCATTATATCAACTTTCGCTACAAAATTAAAATCAAAATTCACCCTCAATTTATTTAGATTTTTGGCTTAAAATTCTCGGTTTGGTGCAGACCTTCCCTTTATAGACAACAATAATCCTTTCTAAAACTTTGCAAATAAATTTTAGAACGGCCATTCAAAAATAATAATAATGACCAACAATACCTTTTAAAATACAAAGATAAATAGGTTTTTTATATTACTAATAGCTTCGCCAGGACTACTAATAAATTTGCTACCCAAATATGGATGATTTATTGTTCTGTTCATTCTTTTTACATACATATTAGTGTTAAGGTCACTCCTTACTCTATAACAGTGAGCCCATTGGAAAAAATTCAAAAATTTCATGCTTTGGTTGTGTTAATTTTTCTCAAAAAAAAAAGTATTTAAAAATTGTATCCGAAAGAATCTATTTTATGTTTTTTATCTGGATGTTTTAGTTTTACGAGCACTATAAATTTTCTAAGTGTACAAAATTAACACTACATTCATTCCATGTATAAGTTCCATATTGATATTTGAATCATCTTGTATTCTCTTCAATTGGCAATTGTTATTACAATTCTAAACTATAAGTTTAGCACAAACAAAATTTAACTGATTGACAACTACATACATCAAAGGAGTTACTTATTTAAAAAATAAATGTTAATTTATAAATTAATACCAATAGAGAACAGTTTACTAACCATAGAGCATCCACAAAATTATGCAAAAACACAAAGGCGAAAGAGTATCAATTTCAAAATAAAACATTTCCAAAATATTGATTTAACACACTGAGAACTTTTTGAAAAATCAAAATTCCATTAAGAAATAAAGAAATCTATCTGCCGTATTTAAATAATTGTTTATATGTATTATCCATTCAAGCAAAGAACAGGAAAGAATATATATAAATATTTTGTCTTGTGCAAATACAACTCTGATTCTCTCCCCATACGCGTTTCGAACACCTTATGGTCTCGTCAGTCCAGCTGTATCGAACCAAGAGCAACATTAGGAGGAAGCAGCTATTATACAAAATATAAATTCCAAAGTATTTGGGCAGGATATTAAGAATCTGCCGATTTCGATACCAGACTGAAAAATATCGCCAGTCAAAAAACATCTATATAATCACCGGAGTAGTGGGAAATTTTTAAAAATCAAAATTTTATTAAGAAATAAAGAAATCAATCTGGCATATTTATATAGTTGTTTATATGTATGATCCTTTTACGCAGAGAAATGGATTGCTTTTTTCGGATCGATACAGCTTTACATGAGATCATTAAGTGATCGAAACGCGTATGTAGGGAGGACCAGAGTGGTATTGGCATGATACAAACTGTTTGTATACATTCTTTTCTTTTCTTTGCATGAAAGGATAATACATATAAAAAACTGAAAACTCTTGACGTTACGTTTTCGGTAGATCAGATGTCAAATAATGCACCGCGTATGCTCGAAGCTTTGCAATTGAAATTCATTGGAGTATATATATATATATATATATATATATATATATATATATATATATATATATATATATATATATAGACACTTGTTGCTTTTGGCTCCTACTTATGTGTTGCCTATCCAGTTAACTCTTCTATCAACAACACTCCTAAAAGTTTGTCTTGCGTTCTCCAGGGGACTCAGTTATTTGAAGTTGGTTAAAATAATTTCGTAAATAGAGCCGCTGTACTGCATATATCAAGTGAATATAATATATAATTTCATGAAGTTCAGTGACATCTAACAAATATTTGTCAAATTTGAAAAAAAAATGCAATAATTCCAATGTTATATCAAAATTCTTATTGTAAAATTCAGTTGAATTAAAGAATACCTGCCTAAAAGAATGCTGTCATTAGTGTCAGTTTAAGCGTGGCATGAGTGTCGGTACAATAGACCCGTTTAAAGAGAGTTTTCCAAGTAGAAGAAAGATTAAGTGCATCGTCTCTCTTATTCTGAGTGCCGTTCTTTTCAATTTCGATGGATTCACGAATCAATCTTGCCTTGTAGTGTTTTATATTAGGAACTTGCTGGCAGGTGTCAAAGTCAATTTTGTGTCCTGTTTCGTGCTGCTGTTGAAAAACTGCCGATGTTGTCTATTTGGTTTTTATACTGAATTTATATTCTTCTAGTCTCGCTGATATTCTTCTGTTGGTCTAGCCTATGTATATTTTATTGCATGCCACCTACGATTTTATATACACTTTGATCTTCTAGATCGATTTTGTCTTTTGGATTTCTTAAAGAAGAGCCTAGGCTGTAGATATATTATATTTCCGGAACAATCTACCGATTCTGTCTATTGTGCCTTTTATGTAAGGAATTATGGTGATTTGTCCATCCTCGGCAGGTGGCCTTTTTTCTTGTGTTGGTTTTTGTTGCAATTTTATTGCCTTATTTATGGTTGGTGTCTTGTAGCTGTTTTGTTTGAGGGCCCTTTTTATGTGTGGCAGTTCCTTTTCTTTTCTTTGGTCATCAGCTAGGCAAAGGGATCTTGATATTGGGGTATTGGCTATGCCCTGTATTTGTGAGGGGTGATAGTGAGAATCAGCATTCAGGTGTCTGTCCATGTAGGTTGATTTTGATATACCGTGTGTCGCAGATTTCTATCCATAGTTTTATTTACGAGGGCGTCTAGAAATGGAAGCGGATTATTTTCCACAAGTTCCAGAATAAACTGTATTTGTGTGTGGATAGAATTAAGAAATTCATGGAAGCAGTTGGGCTGTTGTTTGCCATAAGCCCATATTACAAATATATCATCGACGTAGAGAAACACCAGAATTTGGGTTTGAGGTATAATTTTTCAAGAGTTTTCGTTTCGAAATAGGTCATGAATAGATTTGCCAGAGCTGGAGATTGTGAAGAGCATGGCAGCTCCATCTATCCGCCTATATATTTGACCATCAAACAAGAAATATGCCTTAAAAGAATTGAACCACATCGACGTAAAATTGTTGTATCCGAGCCCACCGATGGATGAAGCACTGGACTAGATCGTTCAAAGAAAGGATTTCCCAAATTATATTATGGATTTCAGCAGTGGCAAATCTATTCATTACCTATTTCGAAACGAAAACTCTTAAAAAATCATAGCTCAAACCCAATCTCTGGTGTTGCTATGTTGATGATGTATTTATAATGTGGCCCAACCAGCAAACACAGAAGATGCGAAACGTTTGCAAACTTATACAAAAAACCGAACGGATGTATTCCCGGATTAATACTGATTCACATGTTCCCTACGCAACAACATATATATATATATATATATATATATATATATATATATATATATATATATATACCACTGCTTTATATTTTTTATGCTAATCCCTGTATAGATAATAATATCATTCTTGGTAATATTGAGTAGCATGGGGATTTTCGAAAAGATTTAAGTAATATTGAAGTGAAACGTCAGGTCATATACTAATTAACAGAATAATTGGCACCTGCCTTATTTAAAAATTAAGTCCACTTTCGAACAGTGCATTTCCTAGTATATCTGAACAAACCAGTTTTCTGCAACATTTCACAATAAATATTATATCTCATTTTAGAACAGGCTGCAGTAATAATCTAATCCATATATTTTTAGAAAGATAAAAATCTATTAGACAAGTCATAATTTCTAGAGTATTATGTGTATCAAAATGAGAATTGGTACAAATAAATGGTATGTAAAGGGGAGAGTTTTCGCATATTTTCCACTTTCCGACCACTTCCGGTTTCACCGGAAATGGCCCCGGTTTTGAATTCTTAAATGGAATACCCTGTATATTTTAACATTTTTGGATTTCTGAGACAATTCTAGATCAGAATGTGACATTTTAAAAACTTTTTACGTCTACTTCATTTTTTTAGAGCCACTTTTAAAATTGCATCTAGGTGGCCATGATCGGACGCAAACTAATCTAAGGGCCTTAGGTGATGTCAAAAAAATACAATCGCAAAGTTTTAGTTACTAGTATGAAAGACAGGAACAAGACAAGTTGACAAAATTACGTTTTCATTTCTAACTATTAATTTTCAAATGGCGACCCCTTTTTGACAACTACTTTTCGAAAAAAGCATTCTTTGACGAATCCAATGGTACTAATTTATTTGCGATTGGATTAGACATAAGAACAGAAATTAAATATAATTAAGCAAAATACTGGATAATTTATTTACTTATGAAAAGTGCGCCATGGACAGCCATGATGCATAATAATTTGCAACTGTTTTTATCAAGTCTTCTTTGGAAAACAAAGCACTCACTTAAGTAGATAATGACAGTGCCATACGCTCTAAGAACAGACGTAAAAGTTTCTTAATTTTCGTTAAGTTTAGTTTAAATTTTCGTTAAAATAATGTATACTCAAAGTGAAAAAGTGGATATGTTATTAATATTTGGAGAGTGCCATAGAAATTCAAGGAATGCTGCCGAGTTGTATGCTCATAGATATCCGAATCGGCAACATCCAGCCCATCAGTATTTTCCGTATGTCGAGACTTATTTTAGGCAAATAGGAAATCAAGAGGCGGAACAGAAGTTTATCATAAATAAAGAGACTGAAATTAACGTACTTGCTATGGTTGAGGTTGATAAAACAGTTTCGTTAAGAAAAATTAGTCAAGAACTGCAGATAAGTTATGAATCAGCAAGAAAAATACTGAAAAAGCATGGATATCAGCATTTAAATATCAGTTACATCAACATTTGTATACTGAGGATGGCGATAGACGGGTAGTGTTTTGTGATTGGCTGCTTCAAAATCATAGAGTTAACCCAAATTTTATCGATTTTATTCTATTTTCTGACGAATCCCGATTTACAAATAATGGTATGTTCAATAAGCAAAATACTCGGTACTGGGCTCAACAAAATCAACATGAAATGAGAGAGGGCAATTTTCAAGAAAAATTTGGCGTCAATGTCTGGGCTGGTATCGTTAAAAACACAATAATTGGGCAAATATTGTTTCAAGGTCAGTTAACAGGTGTTAGATACTTAGGTTTTCTTCAAAATGAAATCGAAAATCATCTCAGTGATATACCTTTAGCAGTTTTACGGCGAATTTACTTTCAACAAAATGGAGCACCGCCTCACAATACTAGAGAAGTTCTTAATTATTTAATAGAGCATTTTAATAATCGAATTATTGCAACCAATGGTCCGGTACGGTGGCTAGCCCGCTCACCGGATGTTACTGTGCTCGATTTCTTTGTCTGGGGATATATTAAAGAAAGGGTTTACTGTGGACCAGCCCCAGCTACTCTTGAAATATTAGAAGAAAGAATTGTACGGGCATTTAGAAGTATAACGCCCCAAATGCTACAAAACGTGTTGAGAGAAACAATTGAACGAGCTGAAATGTGTCGTAAAAAAGAAGGAATGCACTTTGAGCATTTACTACACTAAACTTTTTAACAAATTCAGCTACTGTACTTTCAAATATTATAAGTGCGTCGTCTAATTTATTAGTTTATTTTGTTAGTTTTTTGTTAATTTTGTTAAATTTTTAATCCAATTCCTATCTTTCATACGAGTCACTAAAACTTTGCGATTGTATTTTTTTGAGATCACCTAAGGCCGTTAGATTAGTTTGCGTCCGATCATGGCCACCTAAATGCAATTTTAAAAGTGGCTCTAAAAAATGAAGTAGGCGTAAAAAGTTTTTAAAATGTCACATTCTGATCTAGAATTGTCTCAGAAATCGAAAGATGTTAAAATATATAGGGTGTTCTTAATTCAAAACCGGGGCCATTTCCGGTTAAACCGGAAGTGACCAAAAAGTGGAAAATATGCGAAAACTCTCCTCTTCACATAACATTTACCTGTACTAATTCTCATTTTGATACACATAATACTCTAGAAATTATGACTTGTCTAATAGATTCGTTGACACCCGGTATGAGTGGCATTGTTGAATGAATCGCTTGGGTATCATCATATAGATATTTAGAAGCTTGATTTGGTTAAGCTATAAAAGGAATAACCTACAATTCGTTTATATAGTTTAACTATTCAAGAGTTAAAAAATGCAATATCACATTATTTGTTTATAAAGCAATAAGAATTGAAATAATTTCATGCTTCAATAACAGAAAACAACATTACGCAACCAAATTTAAATTGTATCTGCTTAAACATGAAAATAAATTTAAAACACACTCTTTCCCACCCTTTTAATCAATGAATTACGTTTATTATCCAATTCGAGATGGTGACATTACACGCTTTTTCAAATTGATAGATGAGAAAGCAATATATTTCAATTTAATCAGCTGTGTATGGTTGTACAAGACAGCTGTGTATTACTGAATTTCAAAACGGCCTACAGACATAGAAATTCACACAGTGGAAGTAAACTACATCGATTTTCCAGGCTAAAGTTATGGTGTCAAGGATAATAACACAAAAGAAATTTTTCATTCTATAATACTTCTATATTTGAGGGACATTGAGGTCTTATTAAAAATTAATTAAGAACACCATTTAAAAAAATTATCTGTCAAGACACTAAAAAAACTTGTCGAGTGTGTGTCGAACATGCATTATTTTGGGATTCGGTAGCAGTTACGGACGTTATTAATTTTTTCTGAAATTTTGTTTTACGTCTGTCTTTGAGTCAATTAAAAGCATATACCTGCACAAAATTATAACAAAGTATGGGCGTTTTATCGAAAAACCTTGGAAACTAAATTTTAAAGTATTTTCTTTTCGTACTTAAGGAGATCCATTTACTATCACATGAGTCAAATAAAATGTGATACCCAATATAAGACAAACTAAATTAAAATGCTAATAAAAGAATAAATTTTATTTTGTATTAAGGATATATTTCGATTAGAATTCGAGATATAATAAAGTATTTAGGTTTGTCACGGTTAAAATTTCATTTTAACTTTACTACGGTTAATTTGGTTAATTTTACCTTATGTTTGCTAATATTCACGTTTCGAGCAACACTATATCATTTTCATGAAGCATTTCTCATATATCCTTCGTATAACAGCATTTTTGGGTCTTGCTGCTTTTCGAGCCATTCTAAACTTCACTTCTTTACAAATTTTCTTCCAAACCCAATTTTTTTCTTTATCATATAGTAATTTGCCTATAAGAAATACAGTCGTAATTTAATTCCATTCCTAACTTGATTTTTGGGTAGCTAATACCGTGTTGCGAATGACTGTGGGAGAATTCGTATTTGATTTTAAGTCGGAAATGTCCACGATTTATTAGTTAACAATGCTGTTTTAGCCCACTATTTTCAGCTGTCACTTCTGTCGAGTTGCTGCTTGTATAAGGTCCCTTTAGACTCGCGCCCTATGTTGGGGAAAAAGAAGCTTATACAGCTCAGGCTTCAGGCTTCGTTATAAAATGATGAGAATTTACCTGTCATTTCCAATTTTTCCTGTAAAATCCGCTACAAGAAACTAGAAATTTCCATCCCATTTTTATTGCAGCCATCCTGCGGGATTTGGATGCGAAATTTCATTTGGTTTACCTCATTAATAATTCAATGTAGTTTAGTTTGAGTATTTTCTGGTCTGCTTGGCGTTTTGGAGGTTTATCCAGGTACAACTTGGAAACAGGGATTTCGCCGGTGTCCGGCACATTTCAACCAGGAATCAGTCTGATCCCAGAAAATCGGGATCCACCTGCTGGGTTCATAACATCGAATCCACAGTCTAGGTTCATAACATCGAGATCAACCCTCTAGGTTCATAACATCGAGATCAATTCTCTAGGTTCATAACATCGAAACACACCCTCTGGGTTCATAACATCGAGATCCGCGCTCAGGGTACATAACATCAAGATTCACTCTCTGGATTTGTAACATTGGAATCCATCCTCTCTGGATTTGTAACATTGGAGTCCATCCTCTGGGTATTAACATTGGAGTCCACCCTAAGGGGTATTTTTACTCTCAACTGCCACTCCTATTACCTGGCGGAAAATCTTCATTTCCTTCCTACGGGATCACTCCACTCTCGGTGGATTTGTTAGAAGAGTTTGTATTTTTCCAGCTACTTTGTTTAATTTAAGTGAAGAGCATAATTAGTATTCAGTTTGAAGAATTTTATTTGTCCCGCAAACTTCTTGGCCTTTTGAAATTCGTGCAATTTAAACTTTTTCGTATTTTTTTCCTTATAAGAGTGTGTAGCAAATTAGCTGAGTTGAAAGCTAGGTCCAAGCGACAACGTGGGGATTTCTGCGTTTACCCGGCATAAATTCAGTGGTGCCCTTAGGTACCCACACTTACTATACGGCATAGGGGTTAGTTTGGTACATTGCTCGCTGGTGCCGTGACAAGCCTTCAGTTCTGCTCTGCTCTGTTACTTTTTATCTCTCTGTGAGGTCTTGCGCCTTTTATTTTATTTTTTCGAAAACATTAAAATAAGTCAATTTTTTCCCTTCTGTTTAATTTCCTAATTTTTATAATTAAAATATGTTAAAAAGTGCAAGTTTACTTTATAAAAATTCTATATCAAAATAAGGAACGATATGCGTGGCGGTAAAACCACCATAGTTTTAGTTCTTTCTAAATTACAAGTAGTTTTCACTTTGTATTGCAAAGACACTCTTATTTTCGTGTCCTCTATAACATATTATAGTTTCAATAAAGTCGCAGTCCGATACTTTGAATACCTTCATTGTTAGTACAATTGTTTATTTTAGAGATATTTTCTTTGCAACTTTATAATACGCAAAATAATAAACTTAGAATGATTCGAAAGGGCTTCTGTTGAAGAAGAACAGTTGTTTTCGCTTTCGATCTGTCATTTAATTCTTCTAGCTTTTATTTCTCTCAGGTTATCAAGGTCACATCACCGGTAAAAATATGTTAATTTTTCACAATTCCTTTATTGTTCCAGTCGAGCATTTCAAACATGCCTTCCTAAGCCAGTATGCATAATACAGGGGAGATTGATGATGCCCCCCTGTCTTACTACTGTATTTTTAGAAAATGCATATCATATTTCTAAATATTGTGAAACTAAATTAATAAATTAAAATAGTTCTTATGGTAGCGCCCTCTCTAACAAGGAAGTCAGCAGTGTGATTAACGATCTTCGGTTACATTAGCTTTATTACTTTTGCATACGTATAATTTATTAACAATAAATAAAACTACCTTTGGGAATCCGGTATACATAACAAAGAGGCACGGCTTTAATTT
Organism: Diaprepes abbreviatus; assembly: GCA_034092305.1. Taxonomy (NCBI): domain Eukaryota; kingdom Metazoa; phylum Arthropoda; class Insecta; order Coleoptera; family Curculionidae; genus Diaprepes; species Diaprepes abbreviatus. The sequence continues at coordinate 10,840,017 of JASJET010000200.1, forward strand.
GTCAGATGATAAGGCAGTCTTTTAGGTATTTTTTATATTATTTTCGGAATACGAAATAACGATGAATAATTTTTTAATTTATTTTTTATACGATATTCATCATGGTTTCGGATTAAATTTTAATGCAAAATAATACATTTTTTCGAAGACACCACGATCTATTTATTAGGAGTTTAGAAGTAATTAATTGGTTAAAGTCACCCTCCATTTAACCTGACGGGTTAATAATTTATCAAAGACAAACTAATATAGTGCTATTTTGCTCAAGTCAAGGTGAAAACATGATTATAAATTTATTTATAGCGTAATCGCGATAAGTTTATTCATCATTGATGAACCAGAGAAAGAAGCACACATAATTTTCAAACGTTACTAAAATACATGGATTAATATTCCCGATAACAAAACATTATAAAATACATTGAAAGATTAATACATAATTAATAAATGTATCGGTTAGCACATAATAAATGTGAAATAGAACATGGAGATTTTTGCATAAGAGCCTTCAAAATAACCTGAAGAATGATAATTTTGATATGCATACTTTCAAAAAGTAGAGCAACATTGTTTTATTAATAAAAATATAAAATTAACGAAAAACAAAACCTTTTTTTTTCAACTTTCCTCTTGATTAACTTTGAAGGTATTCATTTTAGAGGAAAGTTGAAGAATAAAAAAGTTTCATAATTAAATTTGCCATAAAATGGGGTTGGTGAGAAATCTCAAAATATATTTCCCCTATTGCATAATACTAATAATTAAAAAAAAAGGTAAAAGACGCAGGTTTTTAATAATTTTTTTCGACCATTTAAATTTCGCTGAAGACCTTCATATTAAAGCAAAGAAAACTTTATGCCATGATAAAATAACGCGCTAAAATTCGTTAAGATCGAATCGATAGTTTTTCCACAATAATTTTGCAATTCGATTTCGTTTACAAAAATTGACCATATTTCAAGTTTGCCTGAGTCCAAAATATCACGTTAACGTATTTAATTTATTTTCGACATATAGCAGGGAACTCTAGTTTTCCAACAAATGACTTTATTTATGCAACATACTTACAGCATACTGTACCCTATAGCATTGAACTTTCCAAGCGAATCTTAATTTAATAATATAATTAACCATACTATAACGATATATATTTTCTTTAGTTATCAAAATTGTTTAAACAATCATTGTTTAAACAAATTATTCGTAAAATACAGATAAAAATAAAATAATAACTTTATATAAACCATATATGAAAACTTAATAGTTTTTAAGTTATAAGTAATACAATATTTCTACAAATATTTGGAGATATAATATTTTCGGAGATTAGAGCATGATACTTTAAAATATGACCGTTAACATGAAAGTAGTGGGGCGGGAGTAAGAAAGATTTGCTCAAACTGGCTTTCTAAAGGTATAGAATAGGCATTAAAGAGAGTTAGTCTGTAGTTATTATGTGATCCTGTTTGTGGAAAGATACTGGTTACAGTACTATCAAAAATTGTATTTTATAAATGTGCACGACATGGTATGTATAATTAACATGCAAATAAGTTCAATTTGGAAACAACTTTTTCAATTTGAATAAATGTCGTTTTCATCATTATACTTACTTATTAATCAAATATTTTTCTTATTTTTTTTTGTATAGGTGAATATTATGAAACAATTCATTTTTGCCGAATGGAATGATAACTGGGAATTGCATATAAAATGGTCTCGTAGAATGTTGTCATATTTATATGCCAGTGGTCATTTTCTTTATGCCTAATCTTTGGAAATATATCTGCAGGATAGGCACAATCTTTCAACCATAAAAAACCCCACTAAATATGACAAATTCGTCAATCAGCTTATTTTACTGTTAGAAGATCTGAAAAATTCTGGTGTGGAGTTTGGACAGACATATTTATACAGCAGTTGGTAATATAATATCTAGTATTAAGAGTGCTCTATTGAACTTTTGAACCTAGTTTATAAGGAATAACTATTTAATTTTTATCTATATTTTACGAATAAAATATTTTCAAACCAAAATTTTTTTAGTTTGTTTAAACAATTTTGATAATTAAAGTAAATATATATATATATATATATATATATATATATATATATATATATATATGCTTAATTATATTAGTAAACAAAGATTCGTTTGGGAAGTCCAATACTACAGGGTGCACTATGCTGTAAGTATGATGCATAAATAACGTCATTGTTTATATAAAAATGTATACATGATGGACACATGGCATTATGATATCTGAGTTCTATTATTCGCGGTACATCGGTTTAAAAAAAATGATCAAAATCGCTCCATCGGAAGCCGAGAAAATGAATTTATTTTTTGCAGATATGTATTTTGAATCTTCGAATTCAATTTTAAAATAAGAGCTCCCCACTCCTCGTTTTCTCATTTTTCACGCTCGTGGGCGATATTCTTTTTACTTTTTATTAAAGTTTCCGATAATATAAACATTTAAATATTTGTATCAAAAAAGAGCTCGGCAAGACAAAGTTTGGATTCAAGATTCAGGTTTGTATGGTTTGCAGATTCACCGTAACAGGCTATCAGTTTTGACAGTTTGTATCTCGGAAACCAATTGACGGATTTGAAATTTTTTTTCACGAAAAGAAACGTCTTTCCAAGTACTTTCAAACCACGTATTGCAAAAAAAAAATCCAATGAAAATCCGCCTAGATAATCTATTTTTTTATAAGCAAAAATATCAATAATGTCTTTAAACAATTCCTTTGGGTATCCAAATCATCCGATTTTGATTCTGAAAAAAGCGTTGGAAAACTTAAGTTCCCTGCTATAGGTCGAAAATAAATTTAAATACGTTAACGTCATATTTTGGACTCAGACAAACTTGAAAAATGTCAGTTTTTGTAAACGAAATCGGATTACAAAATTATTGTGCAAAAACTCTCTATTCGACCCTAACGAATTTTAGCGCGTTATTTTATCATGGCATAAAGTTTTCTTTGCTCTAATATGAAGGTCCTCAGAGAAATTTAAATGGTCGAAAAAAATTGATGAGAAACCTGCTTTTTTACCTTTTTTTTTTTAATTATTGCTATTTTGCAAGAGAAATATTTTTTGAAATTTTCGACTTAACCTATCTTATGGCGAATTAAATTGCGTAACTTTATTTTCTTTTCAACTTTCCTCTAAAATGAACACCTTCAAAGTTACACGAGAGAAAAGTTGAAAACAAAACGGTTTTTTTTTCGTTAATTTTATATTTTTATTAATAAAAACAATGTTGCTCAACTTTTTAAAAGTACGCGTATCAAATTTATCGTTATTAAGATTACTCTGAAGGCTCTTATGCAAAGATCTTCATGTTCCATTTAACATCCACGAAACCCCGATATTTTACAGATAACCCTGGTCTATCTCTTGTTCTAGAGGTGGAATGGATGCAACAGCTGTTCGTTCTCTTAAAGTTCTATTTACTGTATTACTAGAAACTTTAAGTTCCTAACCTAAGTGTTTGGTGCGCAGACTGGATTTTCTTGAACCTGCTTTAAAATTTTTTTCTTAACCTTCGTTATCCTCGTCGTAAGATTCCGTCCATAATTAATCTAAGCAGGAGCAAAACTACCTATTTTTGTTAAATTTATTTCTTTAAATAACTTTTCGCACGAAATGACTGAACCAAACTTCATCCAGTAGCTTTAGATACTGACCTGGACATACCTCTAGACACAGCTGGGAGTTTTCTTTTTGTTATGTAATGATAAATAACAAAGTGAAACAAAACAGGGGTTCCCAGGCAACATAAAAGCAATTGAATAGTGGTCTATACATAGCAAAACACAAATAGGTTTTAATGTTTATTGAAAAGAATAGAAGGTTGTTACTTAACAAGGTCAAGAAACCGAAAAAAGTTAGGAACGAATGAAAGAGGTCTTTCACATGAATCCGTATTTTTATTGATCGTGTGGCTTTTAGATTTTTTATTGAAAAAAATATGGTATTTTTAAGTGTGGAAAATTTTGACAGATGAATGTATTTTTGGAACAGTGTAACGATTTGAGTTTTAGCTATTGATAACACAGGATGCCCCAATTGTAATAAGAGGAACAACGTCGGTACAAGTATTTACCATTTTTTTAAGGGCACTGCCTAGACTAGCCTGTCGGAGATTGGGATAGAGTTATATATTCAAGAGCGCTTTGGTAAGAAGAAGCGATGATGACAGTATTTCAAGATATCAAACAGATAAAAATCGGTAATTAAACAAAATAAATTCTGTTGATATGTAAAGTTAGTGATCACCATAATAGGCATGATGACTGTAACGAAGAATCAATGAAATTATTTTATGTATATATAAGTATACCTTCTATTTACAACTAATTTTAAATTAAGTGATATGTAATGTGTCCCGTAACTGTACACAGAAAGTCTGGTTAATTTTTACGTACACATAAAAGATAAAAATATACCCTAAACAATTGGTAATAAACTACGAAAAAAGAAGAAAAATTTTGATACCTGGAAGCGTCTTGTACCTAAGTACAAGCACTTCCAGCAGCCGTAAGGCTCGTGGCTCCTGTGGGTACAGTTGTGGACTAGTTTTCGAGTTCTGACTTAGCATCGACTCATTAGGAAGGTAGGCAAGATCCACGCTCAAAACAAAAGATATGTACCAAATACCTATTCATCTCTGAGTATTTCAAGTAGCAAAAGTCATATTGGTAGTGTCTTGTCTTTTTTATAGTGAGAACTTTTTTATGCATTTAACTAAAGCTAAATAAATATAGATTCACTTTGTTTATTCCATTTGATATATTTAGGTACTAATCTACAGGGTGGCTTAAAAGTATTGGGGCGGTCGAACAACTCGAAAACAAAACTTTGGATGAAAAAGTTCTAGAAAATCGAGGTCAAATTAGTTTTCTTAAATGGAAATCATCCTTTTTTATTGCAGGAATGAATAGCGGAGAAAATTTTATTTCCAATGGGGTCAAAAACCAATATTACACACGATTGCTCTTCAATTATCCGAGAAAGGATTGTTACAACAACTACTAAATCCACTATGATTTTACAAAAATTACCTGAGGAATAACTTGCGTTATCGAGATTTTAGTAGTGAAAAGTAATGAACGTTGGTCATTGTGGTCGATTCAAAATTAGTCATTGTCGGTTAATGGCGGTCAAGGGAAGTAAATGTTGATTATTGTCGGTAGTTGGTTATTAGTTGTCAGCTAAGGTAACCATTTCCAAAATCGTTTTTCAGACTCAGCTTGTTTCGAAATTACAGATACGGTCAACCGTCACAATTTTCGATATTGCAGTAATAAAAATCCTCATTGGTTGTTTGAAGCATGTACATAGATATCTCAGAATTGGAATGTGTTGGCAGGGTTTTTTCAAGATTGTGTATTTGAGCGTTTTTTATGGATAAAAATTTTAATGGTACCAACAATACTTAAAACTTCTCACAATTTTTGTTCTGGATACTTTCCAGTAAGACTTGAAGTTTAAGTTTTATTTCCGTTCTAATGTTTGACATTAATATGACCGTTAGAGGTCAAAGATCATCACACTACTCCAGTGATGCTTATTTAAAAAATGATATTCGACGACTTGCTGTCCATTTATCTAGCTTGAGGCTCCATGATTTAGAAAAACTACTTTCTTCATTTATTATTAATATATATATATATATATATATATATATATATATATATATATATATATATATAAATGTATTCATAAATCAATTTCGTCAAACTGAATAATACATTTAAATGCTGATTTGAACTCAATTTTTAAGCTCATAAATCACACATACAGGCGAACTTGAAAATTCAAGTGAAAATTATATTTGCCATGGAAGTTAAACCTTCTAGATAATCGATTTCGTTGTACCTATGATATTAATTTGTATTATACAGTAGGTCCGAAACTACTTAGGTAGAAGATGATGTCTATGGAACGTCTTTATTTGCAATATATCCTCTGAGACGTCATGGAACCCAATGAAATCTTCTCTAAGCTCTTCTGAAAAGATGTTTATAATTGGTACAAATAAAGGCTCTTCCAAAACCTATGTTTCCCATACAAAAAAACAAAGGAAAAGTTTTGAATGATATTTGAGTTTTTAGTCTTGCTGAGTATAACTCAAGCTTCCAGCCGCTGCACACAGTGCTAACGTGCTGCTGACTCAACTCTACTTGACATCTCCCTAATGTATGACAAGTATAGCTTCTTAGCCTATCTGGAGTTCTGAAAGAACGAAACACTAAAATACTGCCCTGGTATCACTGAAACGCCTCGGATGTCGAAACACCTCATAGCCTCCAGCCAATTCTCAGGCACTACACCTGCAGACGCGGTTGAATCGCGCGCGGTCCTGTCTAACTTTGACCCAAATCTGTTGTCACTGCGTAGAGCTTTTTAGTGATTACCTAAAAGCATTTGGGTTTTGGGTTTATCCCTTCGACGGCACACCTAACGTTGACTGCCTTCTGTCATGCGCCTGGCGTCTAACGGTGTGGACACGTCTGTATTGAGCGGAGCTCATCTTTGGACTGGTTTTGTTCTGCTTGGACTCATCAGATGTGGAGATTACCACATGACCAACTGTCAAATATCATTCAAGATTTTCAAATTTTTTCAGAACTCTTTAGATAGGCTAAGAAGCCTATTACATTTGTAAAAGAAAAGTTTTTTTAATTTGGCACTATTTATTTTTATTATTTTTAAATATATGACAGTGGTTAACTTAATTGTGTTTACGAGTTTTGGCTATAAAATAAAGAGACTAATGTTTAAAGAAGAAGAAATTCGCATATGCGAAAGGCGAACGATCGACAGCTGTACAGAGTGAAACTTTGTCTTTCGAATGCGGTGCCTCCCGTCATTGTTTGTCCCTTAAAAATTCTTCAAAATGGCATAAATTCTCAGGGCGGCATTATCACCAAAAAAGGCCTTCTAGACATATCCGGAAGGGGCAGTAAGTCCCACCTGCCTCTGAATCTCAATAAACTCAAGTTATTTGTGGAACTTGCTGTTCTTGGATATCAGGGTTTTGAAACTTGAGTTTATTGCTATTAAAGTGTCTTCCTCAACTTGCCCGCTGTCATAGTTAGGCGGATTTGTAAATGAATATTCATCGACCAATTTCCTTTCCAAAAAAAGAAGTTAGATCCGCCATTAGTCTCCACACGTATATCGAATTTTATCTTGTACGTATGTAACTAAGGAGTGAATGGGTTGTTCGCCAAATATTATACTGTATTAAAGGGAAGTAGATCGATCCAAATATTCTTTCCTTTTGGTTAAATAATATGTGGAAGTCCTCTTGAAATGAATTCTCGCCACTGTGGAGCCTCTATTTAGGGGAACTTAAGATGGTCAACCAATGTTAAAAGTGCGCGTTTCTGCTAACATTTTCAGCCACAGTGCCTATATATATATATATATATATATATATATATATATATATATATATATATATATATATATATGTATGTATTTGTTTATACGGCTTTCACGGATTCCTCCTTGTGAGATGCATTAGCAGTGGTTATATCCACATTATGCTGTTGTAATGCTGAAATCACATTCAGCAAACGTACACCTATATGCAACTCCGTATGTAAGTGAAGTAAAAAAGCGAAACAGTGAATGCAAACTTCGCTCCACCAGATCCTTTCTGTGTTAGAGTTGCACAGTTAGAATAAATTGTAACAAAACACAATTGATCCTCTTCCACCACCATCGAGATGGTGGCCTACCTGTACCACCATACCGAGAAGAAAGTCAAAGCTTACCGTCCTCGCCACGGTGATACGGCAGAGATACATGTTTCGTCTCTCACTAGACTCATCAGGGTACCGACATACACCTGGCTGTGCAAAGGACAGATCGGAAGGAAGCAGGCAACACTGAACGCGGCTTCGCCGACCTCTCGTCGGATGGCTTATATATGTTTATACGGCTTTCACGGATTCCTCTATGTGAGGTGCAATAGCAGTGGTTATATCCACATTATGCTGTTGTAGTGCTGAAATCACATTCAGCAAACGTACACCTATATGCAACTCCGTATGTAGGGAATAGGATGAATTGTGTTTTATTACAATTTATTCTAACTATGCAACTCTAACACAGAAAGGATATGGTGGAGCGAAGTTTGCATTCACTGTTTCGCATTTTACTTCACTTACATACGGAGTTGCATATAAGTGTACGTGTGCTGAATGTGATTTCAGCGCTACAACAGCATAATGTGGATATAACCACTGCTAACGCATCTCACACGGAGGAATCCGTGAAAGCCGTATAAACATATATAAGCCATCCGACGAGAGGTCGGCGAAGCCGCGTTCAGTGTTGCATGCTTCCTTCCGATCTATCCTTTGCACAGCCAGGTGCATGTCGGTACCCTGATGAGTCTAGTTAGAGACGAAACATATATCTCTGCCGTATCACTGTGGCGGGGAGGATAAGCTTTGACTTTCTTCTCGGTATGGTGGTACAGGTAGGCCACCATCTCGATGGTGGTGGAATAGGATAACTGTGTTTTATTACAATTTATTCTAACTGTGCAACTCTAATACAGAAAGGATATGGTGGAGCGAAGTTTGCATTCACTGTTTCGCATTTTACTTCATTCATACGCGGAGCTGCATATAGTTGTACGTTTGCTGAATGTGATTTCAGCACTGCAACGGCGTATTGTGGATATATCCACTGCTATTGCATCTCACACGGAGGATATATATAGCCAAATTTTGCTTATGATTCATGTTAAATTGTCCTTAAACTAAGAACAACAAACAAAATTTTACAAAAGTCGTTTCTAAAGTAACCTCAATCTAACTGAAGTCAAATGTTTCTTCAAAACAATTACCACGTTCTCTGTGTGTGACAACCAAAAATACCCTCTTGCCGACCTAATATATACCGTTAAATTAATAATAATATCAAGGTAATTGTAGAATTCTTCCACAAGCCATTTGGTAACAGTTAATAAATACAAAGAACTATTTGTTATAACAGGAGCTCGAGACACCCTTAAACGCGACAAAAATAGTAAGCTGAAATTGAATCAGTGCGATACGTCAGACGTGAAAATAAATGACACCGATAAAACCCTTATAAAAAGAAGTACCTGCTGTCCTCTATTAGAAAGATAGGAAGCGATAAAGTCAGAAAAAGGGGGAAATAAAAACAATTTTTTTTTTCAAGTTTTGACGGTAAAATTGTGTGAGACACAGAACTGAACACTTTAGCAAAGTCAGCTGGAAGAACGTCTATTCAACTTAACTAATTTAAAACATTTAGGATGTTTTGTATTTTCTTGCCTTCAATAAAGATAATTTTGTTGATGGTCTTCGTATAAATAACCTCTTGGCATAGATATCGAAAAAGTCAAAAGGTGAAGATTTAAAAGCTTTTAAGTAAATTAGATATAGACTCTAAATATATTTTGTATTAAGGCGTCGGTGGGTAGAGCAAGATTTGAAAATGGAAAAATTTTACAAGGTTCGCTTTTTCTCCAATTATTATTAACGTGTTTTGTTTTTTAACTAGTTCCATAATTAAAACATGTTTTTCTTGTACAATCAATAATTTTGCGGCAAATGACAGTCACAATTTATTTCACGCTATATCTCGATAAATATTAATAGTACATTAAAAATAAATCTGATTTTTGATATTCTTAATTAGTAGTACACTGTTGACCACTGTAACAATTTTTCCGCAATTTAAAAACAATGTAAGTACGGTAAAATTATAATTATGCTTAAAATGTATAAAAGTGCAACAAATTGTTCATTTGATTACAAAAACATATCATCCATTGTTCATATCTCGTCGAGAAACCGAAAATTAAAAAAATTAAGGTTGTATAACCAATATTCGCGGAGATTTCCGGTGAAACAAAATTGAAGCTTCCTAGTCACTTTTTGGCCGGCGCCGCTGATTAAGGAACGCGCTTTTTGACTCTTGTAGTAGGTGCAAATTTAAATTATTGCAACAGCAACAATTTTCAAGTAATTGAGTTGAAAACTGCTGCATACAATAGTTTAACCGCCTCCCTATGAGTTTCTACTTAAATAATTCCTTAATGTGAATAAACAACGATGCAGCGATCTTTTGAAAAAGGGCTCCATCTTAGCTTCTAGTGGTGATACCGATTTTTTTTTAAATGTGCGCCAAAATCTCAAATATCACTCTTTCTTATCGGCATTTCGATATCAATAATTGTCGAAGAGTCATTCTATTTATTTATAATAAAAAAACGGATCCCAAATTTGTTTTTCTTTTTCAACAATTTAAAATTAACAATTCATTTGGTCCTTTATTGTTATTGTTAGCATAACTTTTATTTGCACACCCGCAGACCGCTGTACGATCCCTAGATCGCTGAGAATAAACAATAAAAAACACGAAAATTTATAAACAAATTCACCGTGTCAAAGACTATGTGACGTCACCCTTTCATAAACATTTGACAAGTTGCATCTTATTGCTTGTTTCGATTCATATTTTCCATTATTTTGTGCGATAATCATGAATTCTAATGTGTATCGATGGTGTGCACTTCCTCGATATAATAATGCATCGATAAAAACTCCGAATAAGTTATTTATTAACGTGCCAATGAAGAAAAATATCAGAAATATGTGACTAAATCTTGCAAGGCGAGACCCAGCTTCTGTATTTGTTAATTCAGTAATTTATTTCTGCGAAGATCATTTGGATGTAAGTATTTATTTTATATAAATAAGTGTCGAAGCTCACAAACAAAATATATGTAAGGTAAATATTTGTCAATAACACTGTCGATCCCGTTTGAGATTAGATTTCATTTCTTTATTACTGTATTATATTTAAAGTTCCAAACTAAAAGCTTTTTCTTTCTCCAGTTACCAAATAATATGGAAAATTATATACAGTACCAAGTAATGGGTTCAGTTTTACAACTGCGCATGAAGTCAGGGTGTATACCCACAAGCTTTGAATGCTAACCGGGTAGAAGCAAACGAACTTCTGAAACCGCTATGCTCCCAAAAAACAAAGAAGGTCTAATTGAAGAATGTGAGAAAAATGTAGCACCAACAAAAACACCTACAGAATATTTAGAACTCGCAGGCACTTCATCAGAAAGTTCAGGTACATACCCATTGCTTTTTTATACCGGTAACCACAAACAATCTTTGTGGTACCTTTTATTATTATTATAATATTATTATTAAAGTCTGTTGGAAAAATTATAATACATAATAATGTGTAAATAGTTACATTTGTTAACAAGCATTATTTTTTTTAGCTTTGCACACAATTGAAGATCTAGAAGCACCTACCACCTTTCCAAAATCAGTTAATAAATCAGTATAAGTATATATATTATACAAATTCAGAAGTAAAGCTGTCCAAACTGAAATTAAAACAGTGCACCAGTTAACCTCGCTTCCAGCATCAAGGAGTTGAATCTTGGCAAATTTGAGCTATTGGCCTTTATAAATCCTAGTTCCATGACGCTGTTGTACTTTTAATAGCACGAAACTGATACATTTGATAGTTTTATCCACAAAATGTCTAATAACCGATGCAGATAAAGACAATTTAGAACAATAAAAGCAATAAACAATGATGACTAATGTGATGTTTACGAAAGAGTGACGTGACGTGCTTCTGATTGGTGTTCGATCTAATATGGCCGATTTTTATGTTTTTATTTTTACTAAAATAAACATAATCTCACTTGTAATCTAAAAGTAAGTGTGTTTTTTAGAATCAGTCTGTCCTGTATAATTACTTCAAATCATAATTTCATTGATTCTTTGTTATGCCTATTACTATTGTCATTCTGACGGTTTTTACGTAGTCAAAAATCTGCTAACATTAAATTTCTAATCCCACATTTCCGAAGATTCCTAAGTTTAGGAAGATTTTTTGTGAATTTGGCAACAAATAGATAAATATAACAGTACAGGAAAAATAAATCATTGATAACCTTCTTCTTCTTCTTCTTCTTCTTCTTCTATGTAGAACCAAGTTTTGTTATCTATACAATGCCTCATCGATCCTCGTTTGAGGTCGAAATCCAGCTGTCTCTCCATCTTTTGGGGGGCCGTCCAGGCGGCCGTTTGGTGTTTGGTTTCTCTCTCATCACGGCTTATGCTAGTCTGTCATCGTCCATTCGTTCCACGTGATCTCTCCACTGCCTACGATGGTTTCGAACCCACTTCACAACATCCCCCACTCCGCTGTCCTCGCGTATTTTTGCGTTTCTTATTCTATCTCTTAAACTTGTTCCCGTGATCATTCTCAGCGTTTTCATTTGTGTGGTTCTCATAATTTGTTTTGTCTTTGTGGTTTCATTTCTTGTTTCTGCGCCGTAGGTCAGTATCGGTCTTACACAGACCTTGTAAATTTTTGCTTTGCTCTCAACCGTCATATGTTTATTGTTCCAGATTATGTCTCTTAGTTGGCCTGATATCATGGCCGCTTTGTTGGCCTGTGTGCGTACTTCTTCCGTTACTGCCCTGTTACTTGTTATATGTGCTCCTAGGTATTTAAACTTCCCAACCTGTTTGATATGTTTGTCATCAACCATTAGTTTGCATCTTACCGGTTCTTTTGCTATTACCATTGCTTTGGTTTTCTCCACAGATATCTTCATATTATACTGTTTGGCTGTTCGATTGAGATGGAAAAGCATTCTTTGTAAATTGTTCTCGCTATCTGCTGTCAAGGCAACATCGTCTGCAAAACATAATCTGAACGGTGTTGTGTCCCATTGGGTACCCAATATTTGTGTTTTTTACCTCATCAATGACTTCGTCCATGATTACATTGAAAAGTGTTGGACTTAGGCTATCACCCTGTCTTATTCCTATGGATAGAGGGATTTCCTCTTTTAAAGTGTTATTTGTTTTAATTACCATGGTGTTTTTGGAATTCAGTTCGTATATTGTGCGTATGATTGCTTCGTCTGCTTGTTTTCTTCGCAGTAATTCTGTTATATGTTCCCTTTTGACTCGGTCGAACGCTTGTGTAAAGTCCACAAAACAAATGAACAGCGGTTTATCGTATTTGATAGATTTTTCAACCAGCTATCTGATAATAAATATACCGTCGATAGTAGAGCGGTTATTCCGGAAGCCCTGCTGTTCTTCGCACGCCCCTAACTTGTCTACGATCCGTTGTGACAGTATTTTGGTTAGCAATTTAGCTTAACTATTCAGTAGGCTGATTCCCCTGTAGTTTTCGGGTTGTTTCTTTGATCCTCTTTTGTGGATCGGAATTGTGATGCTTTTCCGCCATTCGTTGGGTACTGACGTTGTGCGGAGTATTTTTTGAAATAGATCAGTGAGCTCTGTGACAAAGCTGTGGCCTCCGTACTTTAGCATCTCATTCGTAATTTGGTCGGTACCAGGTGATTTTATGTTTTTTAATTTCTTAATTGTCAGGTGCATCTCTGCTTCATTGATAACCTAACAGCTAAAATAGGAGCATTCAATAAGGAAAATAACTCTATTCTAAAAAAAATATCTTAATTTTAGCGTGGTCACTAAATAATTACCATATATCACTATATTTCCCTAACCATTAATTATTTTTTACCTATCATCTAATATATCTCCATCAAATGCCATTAGTCAACTAATATGTCCATGTACCGTAGATTTATATCTTTATTACTCGCCTTTTTCTCTTATCTAATTAAATATTCCCTAAAATGTCTATATCCTAAAGAATTTAAAATAAAAAATTACAACGCGATCCCTAAAAATCTACAGGTTGCGTGTATAAATACTGTCTCAACTGGAAAATCGTCTTTCCGGTTTCCAGATAAGATTCGGGAAACATGTTTATATTTTGGGTGAAGGAAATTAAAGTAAATTAGGTCGTCTGAGAATATCAGTTCCTTAAAATAAAAACTCCGAGAAAAAGGAAATAAAATAAATTAAAAAAGTTTTTATACTTCCTTGCAAAAGTTGAAGTTAATAAGTTTTTTTTTGGTAAAATGTAGTATTGAAAATAATACAAAACATAACAGTTCATGTGGTTGTTGGACTTGCATTGTCTTTATTTTTATTTATTTTTACGACGTTTCGATTAGGTAGTATCTCTAATCGTTATCAAGTATAAACTGAATGTTTTGTCTTAAGACTATGAGCTTATATAGGGACTGTGTCCACTGAAGGCAAAGTTTCGCTTCACCCTGCACACCTCAATGATTTCATGTTACAAAGTAATGGTTGCCAAAGATTAGGTATCTCAATACTCGGTTTACTGAAGATTCGTTTATTGTTTTTAATGTAAGTTGCTTGTATAAATTTTCTTTTTTTCATGTTGGGTTCCATATATATTGTCTCAGCCTCAGACCATTTTATGTGGTGTTGTTTATCCCAGGCGTGTTCTGCAATACCTGATCTCGACGTTTCCCATTTTTGTATATGAGTTTTATGTTCCTTAATTCTAACTTCTCGTAGTCTTAAGACAAAACATTCAGTTTATACTTGATAACGATCAGAGATACAACCTAATCGAAACGTCGTAAAAATAAATAAAAATAAAGACAATGCAAGTCCGACAACCACATTTTAGTCAATCTTTAATATTGTCTACAATCTTTAAACAAACGTTGATTTAACTTTCTTGTATGTTTAATCTTGGAACATATCTACAAAATATGATTAAGTGGAAGTAAGAAACATAAGTTTTGTTGGAGGTATCCACTACAAAAACCTATAATTGCTTATAAATCTAAAATAATAACTCTAATTTTTGGAATTGGAACGGGCGGCTACTCAGGTGTCTGGGAAAGCTCAGTGGGGAGGTGTCCATTACTCTCTATGCAGACAGATTACATGACGCCGCTTTTTAAAACTCAACCTCTCCCTGAAGATATTTTTGCTAAGTAGAGAGGATTGGGAGGGAGAGCAAAATTTTCCGAAAAATGAATTCTGGTGTTATACTGATGGATCTCGACAAGATGAAAGAGCTGGAGCTGGAGTATTCGGCAAAAGCACACGAGTCAGAGAGCACTACCCTCTAGAACAATGTGCGACAATCTTCACAGCAAAAATTTATGCTATTCTGCTAGGTGCCCATCTCTGTGAGAGGAATATAGATAGGAATAGGCTAAAGTCCAGTGTCGTAACTTCGTGCTTGGTGTCTGAGTGCACGGACGTACTGAATGGTATGACAAGGAACGGCTGCACAGTCAGACTTTTATTGGTCCCAGGTCACTCGGGCATACGCGGAAATGAGGAAGCAGACTGTCTGGCAAAGTTGAGTTCGGCAACTAAACCGTATGGACCCCAACCAATACGACTTGTCCCAATTGCTATAGGTAAAAGGGAATTAAAATCGTTACTGGAAGGCAAACTTATTGAATCGTGGAAGGGAAATCCTGGAATGAAGTGTGCTAAGGAACATATAACTGGACCTAGCACGCGGCGAACTAAGGAGCTTCTCTCCTTGGGAAGGAAAGAGCTGCGAATTGTGATGGGATTGTTGACAGAACATTGTCACCTCAGGGGCCATCTTCATAGAATCGGTGTCGATGACGACCTGACGTGCAGATGATATTTGAAGGAGGATGAAACTGTTGATCATGTCCCCAGAGAGTACCCAACACTTAACAGACTGAGACAGAGATATTTCGGAGATACAGTTTTGTTACCGGAAGCAGTTTGGCAAGCTTGGATTTGCCAAGGCGATCAGCCTCGAATGAACTCGATATGGTGGGATATAAAGGACCCAATAGAGGCCTAATCATCGGTGACCTAGTATCACCGCCCCTTTTTCATTCATTCAGTTTCAATTTATCTTCATATATACTATACCTATAAATAAAATGCTACACACTTCCTCTGTTTGAAAGTAGAGGGTGAAAAATTATAATTAAAATTAATAGAATTTATAAATCTCACAAATAGAGCTGACTAAAAGCGGATATGTAGAAAAAGTAGTTCGGTTAGTGTGCAAATCGCCGATAGCTCAATGAGAAGAGATCCAGAAAATTTAGGCCGCCAGCAGCTCCATACCAATTAATTTGCAAACTGGCATTGATCGTTTCGGTACTTTCTCCAGGATATTCACTTAGCCAATAAATACCTTAAGGATCAAATAAAAAAAAACGAGATACGTACTAAAATCTGTTACTTTCAAATATTTGCAAACATCTATTAATCTTAGGAGATCCATAAACCTATTCCAAAATAATTGAATAAGATGTGGATCTAGAAAGTAATTTTAAGTAAGGAAGAAAATAGGTAGAAGAAGAATGAAAGTCACAAAGAAAGAACCGTAAAATAGAAATAAACCGTCTAAAACACTAATAGAGTTTAAAGTTTACTGTAAAGTTAAAAGTTAATTTTAATTAAATTTGAATTCATGAATGGTAATTAATAAATTAGAGTATTAAAATATCCACTGGTATCATTATCATCTCCCCTCATATAATTTTATAGAAATTAAAGTAAATTGTTGCCCAGTTATAAAATAATTTAAAACTAACACAAAAATATCAACTGTGTGCTCAGTAAATGGCAAAAATATAAAGGCAAGGTAAGCAAATTAATTTTCCTCAAATAAAACTAAATATTAGTTACATAATATGTGATTGAAAGTATTATTAGATAAAAAAGGTAAATCTATAAACTAGTTTATTCAAATGAGAACCGCAAATTTTTCCTACAAAAATGCCTCCGTATAGCGTTTTCGGAGTTCTAATTAAATTTATTTAATAATTCGTCTCGATATATCATCACGATTTCAATACCTCAATCTAAACAATATAACTACCTATCCTCTTTTGTTATGCAGCGTCTCCTTAGGAAAACATGTTACACAGGATGGGAATCACTGCTATATTTTCAATTAAGTTCTTCTAAAAATAAAGGTAAAATAAGCATTAAATTGGAAAATTATTCACGGTTTCCTTGCTTCATTTAACCACTCCAATATATTTTTCTAGGTATATTAAAACCTATTTTCAACATTCTGTATATAAATGTACAATAAAAAATCATAAAGTTAACCTAAATATCGATATAACATTTTACTCGTTTAGATTAAAGATAAATCATTTATCCGTCTTTTCCAGACTGGTATGGCCCACACACATCCGCGATCGCGAGAACATAATTTTCCTTAAAAGCATTATGTAAGCAAGAATTTCCCCAAAATGAAAACCAACAGAGTGTGCAAAGCGGGCTATTCAGGTGGGCTTAATGAAAAACGATGATGAAGCGGATAGACCTTTCGCAAAATAAACTTTTATATACTTGCAAAATGAGAAAGGCCATGAAAAGAAAAGGTTACTACGTGTTTTCATAAAATTTAAATAGGTTATATTTGCTTTTTATGGAAGTTTTTTTACGTTCGTTTTGGAGAATGATATTTTAACCTCGGAAAAATATTTATTTTTTTTTGTTTGTGTAATTGTTTTGTTCCTTCCGTTCATATTGTTATCATTTAGATTTTATATTGCTATGCTATGGTGAGCAGAGACGAACAAAATTATTGTCTTAATCTACTTAACAACAACATTTACATACAAAACACATAATAGATATTTTCGAAATATTTTTAGTTTAGAAGCTCTTTACAGGCACCAGTCAGGATGAGTTTCTTAAGTAAAGTGCCATTAATATTCTTCTGGTAAGGTATGATAAAGAGCTGGTGGCTTTATCCACAAATAACCAGTATACTTTTCGCAGCGACAGGAATGATACTTTGAGTGTAATCGAATACAAAAATATAGGTAATACGTTTGATAACTGATCTTTTAACATAATAGGGTAGAAAATTGTAAAAAAATTGCTCCCGTAAATTACCTGCATACAGCAGCCTTTAATATAGCGTATTATGGGGATCGCATGCAGTCTAAAACCAAAAAAAAACTCTTTTTTTTTTGTAAATGATAATTTCAAAATTTTGGCATTTACTTTTAATTATATGAACTTCTGCTGCTAAAATGGAGATTTTGATTTCAATTTGACCAGTTTCAAGTGCACAAAGATTGTAATCGAACACAAAAAAAAAATAAACTGGAGTCGAACTGATAGTCATCGAGGTAACATACATATCACGATGCTACTGTATTCTTTCACCAACTCTTTCACAAATATAGTAAATTTACAAATCAATAGCAGAGTCATACTTAAAATTGTCTTTATTAATATTACACAAGTAAGTAAGGCATTGACAAGATACCGCTATTAAAAACTAAGAAAATTCTAAGAAAATGAATTAATATTCATAAAACAGTAATCAACAATCGGCCTTAAAACCCAATTTTAAACTTAATAATGGTCTAATGTAGTCGATATAGGTCTTAATGAAATTTAATATAGCATGCATTACAGAATAATGACAAATTTTTATCATTTTGTATTTGTATTTAAAGTATTTCTATTTCAAATAAGTCGCAAGTGCTAAAACTTTCGAAGCTTGATAATGCTCTAAGGAAAATCTTTTTTATATGTTTAGGAAAAATAACTTCGACTTTTTATTTGATTTAAGATATCTATTAATAATAGTTGTATTTTAAATTTAATAGGTCTTTTTGTTAGGAAATAAAACCTAATTGTCGGTGAAACTTTTAAAAAAGTATTTCTTTAAAAAAAACTATTTACAATAAAAGACATATATTAGGAAATACTTCGTACAAAGAATGGATATAGTACAAAAAACCAAGACGAACCTACAGGTTGAATGTATATAAATTGTCTTTGTGAGATAAAATCGTTTCCCGCTGTCTAGATAAGATTCGGAAAAACACCGTTACATTTTCATTTGGGAAAATTAAAATAGATTAGATTGTCTTCGTATATCAGTAACTTAAGAGGGGAATTTTGTGTTTTTTCAGAAACGGAAAAGAAAATGTATTAAGACATTTTAAGCTTTGTGAAAAACAATGCAAAGCAGTTTTTGAAGTAATAAATGGGTTTCAATGCTAAATATTATGGAATAATTTATTTTGTACTTTCTTCAAAACTGGAAATAATCGTTAGATATTTGCTTCTTTGAATGCATAAAGAATTTAACGTTTTTGTTACAATTAGTTCCATAAAAACATCTTTGTAAAATACAACCACAAAATGTTAAATTTTAGGACACTATCTTTTGGTGTATGGCGCGATCACCTCAATATAGGGTCCAGTTGTTCCCGTTATTTATACTGCCAAGGATTGCTGCTAACCTATTTTCTAAATTTTCCCATATTCTATGTATTGCCACGCTTAGTTGCTGTAGGGTGAATATGCGTTTTTAACGATGTTGAATTTTTATTAAATCCCATATATTTTCAATAAGATTTTCGACAAGCGAAGAAAGCAGGTCACTCCAGGGTAATAATATCTTCTTCTCCCTTCCAGTCCTGTCAAAGGCAAATAGGGTGCTTCGAGTCGTTATCTTCTTTAAATATATCATAATCATATCCAAACCAGCATATCGCAATCTTTATTAAACATTTTTTATAAATTCTTTTCATTCTCGTTTTGTCAGGTTTTAAGTAAAAAGATACAACGCCCAAATTCATGCAAAAAAAACTATTCCCAAACATGTACTTTAAGAGAATGTTTAACTGTTCTGTAAATAATTCAGTGTTTTGAGGTAGATTAAGCTTTCTTAACAGAACTCCAGGCCGATGGAAGTGATAGTCATACAGGTTCAAACATAACAAGGGAAGAAGTAAAACACGCTATCAAAATATCAAAGAGAAATAAGGCCCCAGGTCCTTACGAAGTTCCAGCTGAATTAATCAAGTTAAATACGGAAGAACAAATTGATATATTAGTAGACCTGTAAAATACAATAAACAACATGGGATTTACACCTACAGAATGGCTTAAATCAACATGCATTATTCTATCAAAAATACATAATGCAAAAGAATGGCATGACCATCGGACAATCAGCCTAATGACTTACACTATAAAAAATTTTCTGAATATCTTTAGAAAAATAGAACGAGCCTTTAGTGACAACACTTTTTTTTAAACTCATTTTACATGATCATTTATTTTGATCAAAAATTATTAGATGGGTATAGTTTTCGAGAAAAAATTGTCCATCATTTACGAGTCTTAAGTCAAAATCAAATTGATATATTTAAATGATTATCACATGGATAAATGAGCGAAAACTTGAGATACAAATTATATATATATATATATATATATATATATATATATATATATATGTTTATGTGGGTTTCACAGATTCTTCCGTGTGGTTATATCCACATAGTGCTGATATCACATTCAACTAATGTACAACTAGATGCATCTCCGTATGTGAATGAAGTAAAATGCGAACAGTGGAAGACGGTTCAATTTTTTTTATAAAAATTTTATTTTAATTACAGAAAACTTTGAATACGATCATTGCTACTATATTTACTCGAAAATGTGCATCTTCAACTGTTTGATATAGTTTGAATTTATTTGTATAACTATCTATGTAAGCTGATTGTATATCTGTTCAAAAGAATTATCGACATATTTCCCTTTTTGTTTAGTAGTATGATTATAATATTTTCTACTCCTTGAAGCATTTTTTAAATAATGTTTTGAATTTCGTAATAAAGTATCTTTTAACTGAAGTAACTCAAAAGTTCTTCTTTAGATGCTCTAGTGTTTTTTTGTTTTTCTTTATCATTTCTATATTTTATAAATTTTAAATAATACTGTTACGATTTAGTTTTAATAAATTATAGTTTTAAAGGAAAATAGATTTACAAAGACCAATAAACTTTTTACAGATTTACTTTATAGTGGTTTACGTTAGTTCTAAGTTCTATTTTCGTGGCGCCATATATTTTAGATCTTTCGAAAAGTTGAAAACAGAACATAAAGTTTTTACTCTGTTGGACAACATTTTACACCTGTAAAAACTTTTCTTTTAAAAGTATTATTGTGTCTTTCCGGTTGTCGTATGCGACATAAAACAAGTTTAATAGAAAACTAAAACCAAGCTTTGTTAGGTATATATAAATATAGTACGTTTCCTTTTAAGGAATATAATATATATATATATATATATATATATATATATATATATATATATATATATATATATATATATGAATGGTTTGGTTATTCCGGATTTCAATCCATTCGTTCAAAAAGTCGTTTTCACGATGTTTCGCCAAAATCTCATTTGGCATTTTCAAGTGCGGTTTGTTTCGTTACTCGCTGAGAAGAAACCATCCACATGATCTTTAATTTCCCACCAAATCTTCCGATGACCGGTCGGCTGTTTATATGTTTATATACCAGTTTCGTACATCTGGTGTTTTCTAGAAACATTGGGTGTCGAGAGTACCAAAAGCGACGACCTAATTTCTTTACACAGGAGCCCTTTGATAAATAGCTGACCCTGCAACGACTACGTGGTACGGTGAAATTTGGAATTAGATGTGTGGAAACTTATCTCCATCTCTCCGCCAGGGCTGTATACTGTTGCCACTTCTATTCAACGTATACTCAGAACACCTCTTTAAAGAAGCACTGGGTAACATAGAAGATGGAATTATTGTAAATGGAAAAGTAATAAACAACCTAAGATACGCGGATGATACCGTTCTCATAGCCGATACTGCAGAGGGACTTCAAAGAATTATCGACCGAATAGTGACAGCTTGCAACAGATATGGTATGAAGATAAACTGCAAGAAGACGCAAACGATTATTGTCAGTAAAAACGACGTCGGCAATATACAATTTACTGCCAACAACATAACTCTCACAATGGCCGAGACGATCACATATCTAGGCTGCACGTTGAATAAGGACTGCGACCACTCTCGAGAAATAAGAAGCCGAATCGAGAAAGCAAGAGGTACTTTTAATAAGCTGCGCAACATACTCTGCAACCTATCCCTCAATATACATACGCGGATCAGGATTTTGAAATGCTATGTACTCTCAACTCTCTTATATGGAGCAGAAGCCTGGACCCTTACCGATGCTTCATGTAAACGTATAGATGCATTTGAGATGTGGTGCTACCGCCGCATGCTTAGAGTTCCTTGGATACACCACGTATCAAACGAAAACATTTTACAACGTATCGGTGGAGAACTGGAATACATTACAAATGTCAAACGCAGAAAATTGGAGTACTTTGGACATATCATGCGGAATGAGAAATATCGCCTGCTCCAACTTATCCTGCAGGGGAAGATGGAAGGCCAGAGATCAGCTGGACGAAGACGAATATCATGGCTGCGCAACCTACGAATATGGACTGGAATGACATCAACAGGTCTGTTCAGAGCAGCAGTGAATAAAGTAATATGGACCAATGTGATAGCCAACATCCAAAGAGGATAGGCACTTTAAGAAGAAGATTATTTTAAGTTCAAGGAGGTTTGAACTTCGTAGATGGGGTCATCATCAGACGCCTCCATACTGTGTTACGATATTGTGCACAATTTCCTAAAATTAAAAAAAAAACGTAGATCTAGCATCGTCCATATGTTGTAGCAACTTATATCGTATAGTTATATCCTTATACCTACTTTAAAATCAGTTAAAATATATTGTTGAGGTTTTCTCCATTTTGCTACGTTATACGACAGTTTAGGAGTAACATAGGTAGAAATTATCCAAATGACATATTAGTAGAACAGTATAATTTGATGTGAAAGATTCTTATTAATGCGCGAAACTCTTGACCACCTGCAGTTGGCCTAGTGAGTAGATCAATGTCACAATATAGCCAGACTTAAATTCAATGAAGCATATGTGGAATCAACTCAATTCCAAGTACAATAAAAGAACTACGGTTTGCATCATTCAACTTCTCAAGAACACATTCAAATTCTACTTACTAGCTTATCGAGAAGTGCATAGGTCTTAATAAGAACTCGAGAAGAGAATATTCACGGTATAAAAATGTAATATCGTTCACTTTAAGTTTATAAATAATATACAAATTATTTAAATAACTTCGGTTTATCGAAACTTTTTTTAATTATTAAAATTTGTAAATTTGTTTGAAATATTTAACGGACTTAAGAATCCTATATTTTCAATTCAAACATCTTGGGATAATTGTCGGACTATTATTGCAAAAAGAACTGTTTTAAATTTTTAAGTAAAATTTATAACAAATTCTCCAGATTTCGAAAATTTTGCGGTGAAAAATCTTGCATTTAATGAAAGTGAACAAATTAAGTTAATTAGTTTAAGAAAAGGCATTTATTTTGCTTTTTTTAGCTTTAAAATAATTTTCTTATTTTACATATTAAGCATATAAAAGTTAATTCTTTGTGAGTGATTTAAGTTATATAGTTACCACACCGTACTTTATACATCTCATGTCGCCGAATTGCCTGTAATTTATAGCCAACTATATTGAGGTCAACGGAAATAGTTTTCATTTTAACCGAACTGCAAGTCCATACATTTTAAATAATAACTAGGAATTTCCAATAAATATTAGTTATTTATTAGCGATTATATTTTGTATTAAATCAGCTTTAAGTTAGTTTATTGCGATAAAAGCAAGAGTTATGAAAATTTATGTGTAAACTACTAGCATTAGTTATTATTATAAATAAATAAGTTTGTAGAAAATTGACAATAAAGCATATTTCAGCTGTGATAAAGCTACTTTTGGTAAAAAAGAAACTGTCCACCATTAATTTAAACGATCTCGCCTTCCTAAATAAAAACAAATATTCGTTAGGATATATTAAACATCACATACAACTAGTGCAAAAGAAAGAGAAGATACAACTAAATATCACAAGACAACTAACCTTTACCGACCAAGATCATTCTCTCTCTCTCTCTCTCTCTCTCTCTCTCTCTCTCTTTCACCCTCTCTCTTGCCAGATGAAACCATTGGCAATTAATATTAAGGATGTTGGATATAACTCCTAGCTGGAATTTGTATTGGAAAAATATAGTCTGTAATAGCAGCTATCTGTTTGAAACCGTAACAAGATCTGGAAAAATCAGGGCTTTCAATCAAACCAGACAGACTGTATACGTTAGATTAAGGTCGTACGGTTCTATAGCTTGATGAAGCAAGGGTCAGTAAGGATTAGGATTAGCTAAGCTCACCAAAGTATAGAAATTTAGAAGTATTGTAAGTAATATACCAACGGTAAGTTTCCTATAAAGATTTGTATGAGTCGAAAAGCCCAAAAGAAACATCACAAAATAAAAAAAGGGATCATCCACGTTTACTCTGAGGAATTAATGGAAATTACCATCGAAGAAATGGAGTTAACTCTGAAACCAAGAGAGAATTGAAAAGCCGTAGGTGAAGAGAGGCAAATATCAGAGATGTTGAAGGAAAGTGGAAGCCAATCGAGAAAGGAACTACAGAAACTCTTTTATAATTGTCTAATGCAAGGAAAGATACCCGACGAAAGGAATATTGAATAAGTTTTAATATTTAAAAAAGGTGACCTGACTAATTTATATCCCGTTAAATTTAATATTTCAAGAGTACAATCTTTTCATAGGACTTGTAACTAATAGACCAGACAGAAAGTTCGCAATATATCAACCCAAAGAACAGGCTGGTTTCCGACAGGAGTATAGTACAACTGAATATCGCCATATACTGAAACCATTCACATAATGGACAATCGAATATAATCTAGATATTTGGAAAGCTTTCATAGATTTCACGAAAGCTTTTGACAAGATCGAGACATGGGCAATAATCGATATAATGAGAAACCCCAGAGTAAAATATTTACAACGAATACATTGTTCTCATCACAACATAAGAACTTGGTGGTTGAATAGGAAGAACACTGAACAAGCTGCAATTGCACAAATGATAGAAAGAAGAATATTGTCAGTAAATCTAAAGTTACATAAATATGGTCACTTAAGTGATAATGGGCAGACCACGTTGCTATACAAACTGAAAAATAGAACGGAAGGACAACGCGTTGGCGAACTTGGGGTGAGAAAAGAACTATAGAAAGACCACCACAACGTTGGTACAACAACCCGAAAAAATTTACAAGATTAAACCAGCAAGTTCAGAATAGATCAGCATGTATGAATATGAAGAAGAATGATGGAAAATGGCGAAATGATGATGATGATGATGATGAACTATAAAAGCTCTTCAAAATCTATTTTCTCTATAGTTTCATTTGATGAAAAAGCCAAGATTAGCAACACATAGACTATATCAAGCATTTAATACACGTGACAAAGGCAAAGCAAGTGTATGCTATTGAATTATGTACACGAATACTGGCAGATCATTTAGGCAATAAATGTATTTTATTTTATGATAAGCAAGCAAACCTTGAAGTAAGCTAGCGACAGGCTCTCATTGGGATGAGTGATCGAAATATGCTGTGAAACTAGTCTTATACCAAGATACACTGGCTTAAAAGGTTAATTTAACTATATTCAAGAACTAGTCAAAAACAGATAATTAATGAACTACTATATAGGATCCTTTTTATTCCACAAATCGGACTGGGTCTACATAAATCTATTCCCTCAGGCGTTCTATTTAAGGTTATATGTTGATTGGAATAGGGCTGTAGTGTTATTGGGTGAGAGTGTGGGACGTAGTTACCAAGAGGTATGGTAATCTCTATCGAGATAATTGGTTATTGTATGTTCAATGAATGTGGAAAAGGTCTCATACCTGAAATCTGTATAAATAATTGTATTTCCTACATTGTATTGGACTCCACAAGTTAGTCGAAGGACTTTATTCTGAAAGCTCTCTAGTCTGTTGAATCTTCATCTGCCCGTGGTGATCGATGTTGAAGCACAAAAGGATAGTCTGAAACTTATAAAAAATTTGTAGAACATAAGTTTGAGGTTTAGATTTAGTTTACTACTGCGATTCAGTAAAAAGTGGAGAACTAACAATGAGGTTTCGACTTTACTCAGCAAGTCTCCTGTCGGAAACAACCTAAGTAATTTACGTGATTCCTCTTGAAAATCTCGGCATTAGAGATGGACTGCTGATCATCTGGGTTCACAGATCTGGCTCTAGCAAACATTATAGCTTGATGTGCTGATCTCTTGAAATATCCCAAGAATAAAAGTTAAATAGAGCCGGGGCAGATAATACAGCACCATCTGAGGACATTATGAATGTTCTGCCCTTCAATAAACTTGGAACCAGTCTTACGAGATAATTGGGGATTCTTAGCTTTTTGAGTTTAATTATGAACTACTGGAACTTTTACAAATCTGAATTTGGTAGGATAAACAAATAAAAGTTTGAGACATATTGCAGGGTTGCAGTGGATAGTCAAAATACTGTCTTACTTTTAACTTAGCTTAAACTACCAAAAATTTGACCATATATATTTTTAGGCATCAAAAATGTTTTGACAAACAATGTTTGTTTGCGGTGCTGGTATCACCAATATTTCTGTATATAAATTCATAAATTAACTTTTGTAAATCTATTTGAATGCGTCATTTAACACAGTTTTAAAATTGAGGTAAAATAGCTTAGTTAATTTAACCGCTTCTATTTTCAAGTTTCCTTTACCTTAGGCATTTTATTTGCATATGAACTAACTTTTATGGCTGTACAAATTTCATATTCACTCCGTTTTCATGAGAAGCACCACAAATAAATTGATCGCTTTTACCCCCTTTTAAAATGAGTCGCTCTAATAATAAAACTCGTTTAAATTCTAAAATAATTTGCATATTTTGTTTCATGAAAAAGAGAGAAGTCGACTGAAATTGTGATATGAAAATTATTTAACATGAGGAAATATAGAAATTTGTAAAAAAAATATCTTTTCTCTAAAGACTAAATAAAATTCATTAAAACATGATCTTGAGAAATTATCAGAAAATATTTTAAGCGACAATGATTAAAGAGTTTTTGATTAACTGTTACATTTCTATCAAAACACACATTAACATTTTATCAAAATATACAATAATTAATTCAGATAATGAAAAAATAGTTTGTTTTAAATGCCATATAATAAAGATGCGCATTAATTTTACTGGGATTGGGTGATACGTGAATGATGGTGTCTCCATTATTACTGCTGATCTTGCCGAAGGCTTTTCATACTGTAGACCATGATTTACGGTACCCAAGACATAGATATGCTTTTTATCAGTCTGTTGTGGATTTATTTTATCTAATTTGAGCGATGGCATAAGCTTATATGAATAATACCAAGGTAAGTTTAATTTTTCTTACCCCAGAACATCATAAGAGTGAGTTTATATTAAACAAGAAACTAGAGAATATATATATGAAACCTCAAAAAAAATTATGCAGGTGTAAACGAGAATAGATGGGTGATATTCTTTTTTGGTGGATAAAAGATACCCAACATTGACAAGATTGTAGTACTGCAAATTGATGGAATATATTTATCAGTGGGGAGTGAAACAAAATCTTTGAGTATTTTAGACGATAAGTGTGCATCAGGTTAATTGCAGCACTATAAAAACCTTTAATCATCTGAAAGTATTTTATGCAAGCAGGCATATGTTAACAAAATCTGTAGTTAGATCCCACTATGCTATTTTCCAGTATAAGTTACGCTTTATGTTTACAGGATGGCACTTTCTCTATCTGTAGAAGTCTGAAATTACTAGTAACTCTTGGTGGATGGATAAATGGTGCTTTTTCTCGTACTCTGATGAGGCAAATGCTTGACATTCTCCTGCTGTGTGCTGGATTGTCTTTGATGTTTAACTCCATATTGACATTAAGCGCTTTAGATTGAGTGGAGTTTAATAATTTATTTCAAATACTTTCTCGTTGAAATTCACTAACGTCCATCAATAATTCGAAAATAATTTATAGATATTGATATTTTATCTGTGTTTCTGCAGCCAGGCTTAAAGTTTCTTCTTGGCCCATTTGGTGGAGAGGAGCCAGTTTAAGATCCTTCAACCATAGCAGTGTCAACTCATCTGTTTCTCATACTGGCTGGTTAACAGCAATTTTATATCATATCTTGAGAGAGGAATTAATAAATTTGAGAAATAAAATATAGTAACATGATAGTGATCATGTTTTAATCAGAGGAGCCTGGAATTGGGTTACCTACCAAAAATATAGAGAAGGGGCAGAGTCACCTTCTTTCCGAAAGCGAGAAAAAAGGTCAGTACACACTCTAAATCCCTGCAACCTATCAGTTTTACATCCTTTATCTTTTAAACGATAGAGAAAGCAGTTGATAACCACATTAAAATAGAAATTTTTGAACAGGTACCACTGCACCCTCATCAAAATTCATATCAAGTGTAGCAGTAGCAAGTCTAGAGAAACGCATTGATACAATTGCCAGATGAGATTCAAGATGCTCTTAACAGCAAAGAAACCATAGTATGTGCTTTTTTTGATATAGAAGAGGCTTTTGACGACACCCCACATGGGGCAGTCAAAAGATCACTTGCTGAAAGGGAAGTAGACAGAACGACATCTAAATGGATGGCTTTCTTCCACTAGAATAGCAGACACAGAGATAGGGCAGGACAGTATCGTCCTCTGTATCACCAGAAGATGCCCTCAGGGGGAGTAGCTTTTCCACGTCTGTGGAGCCTAAATGTAGATCGACTCGTCTGTGGTCAGACTAATCTCGGTATATCTTGTCAGCGCTATGCCATTAATGGGGTTATAATCACGAGGAACAAGTTCTAGAATACCGTCTGTAATATAGTCTGAATTCACTAAAGGATCATGGGACTAAAGGTCAATCAAAATTACCCTAGTAGCCTTTACAACCCGAAATCGATCAAAATGGATGGACATGTTATTGAGTGAAAATCAGAGGTTAAATATCTGGGCCTGACCAAAGATAATGAACTTCTCTGGAATAAACACGAAAAAGAAATAATCTATAAAGCTACAAAAGCCTTGATAATCTGTACGATTTTCGTGGGAAAAAGCTGAAGTACGAACTCAAAAATCCTGCAGTGAATGTACACTGCAATAGTGAGACCAATGGGGTAGTGATTTGGAGTAAAAGAACCAGTCTGACCAACACGAGAGCCAACTTCTCGAAAGTTCAAAGATACTCCAAAACCTTACACCTCTTCCCATACTTTTGGAAAGTATCGGGAAGAAGACAGTATTCAGGATGGTGAGCGATGAAGTAATAAAATGAAGGCCCAATCTCTTATCCAGAAATAAAAAAGCTGGAACCACAAGATGAAATGAAAAGTTCAACTTTGTGAAAGACTTCAGCACAAAATTGAGTCGCAACGGTGAATGGCAAGAAATGCCATTAAAAAACTTTACAGGAATTTCATTAAATGGAACACAGATGGCTCCAAAACAACGAAAAGAACTAGAATAGAAGTATATGCACCCAGAACCAGAAACCATGAAAGTATCAAAGCATTTTCTAGGAGGAAATATGGGCTATTAAGAAATGCATTCGTCAGCATCAGCCAAGAGAAAAACTAACACGGACAGAAGATTACCATCATGTCAAATAGTCCAGCAGACATTAGTGCGCTGAGTTCTCAAGTAATTAGCTCCAAGATGGTCTGGGAATGACTAAAGGAACTAAAATAATTAAGTAAGAATAGTAAGGTCTCCCTGCGGTCGGTTCCGGGACACACCAGGATAGAGAGGAATGAAATAGTAGATAAGCACGCGAAAAAGGGGGTTAAGATACCATTTCTGGAGTCCGAACCTTCCTGGGGAATCAGTAGCAGAGTCATGCTAAGCATAAGTCTAAGCAAAAATCAACTCAGAGTTCTGAGAGGAATCCTAACGGGGCACTGCCACCTGAAGGGATACCCCAAGTAACTCGAATTGGCAGAAAGAGAAGAGTGCAGATTTTGCTAGGAAGAAGACGAAACTTCTATTCACATCGTTCAGAGTTAAGCGCTTTAGGAAACCCTAGAATGTGGTTTTTGGAAGCACATCAAATAGAAGAAGTGTAATTACCCACTTTAAAGCCGTTCAACATTCTAAGATTCCTTAATGACTTGTCAGCAGAAGGGGAACACAATAGATCTATTAGGTCACAGTGTACTGATCTTCTATTCCACATATATACACACCTGATCATTACAATGATAGGGTTAATAAAAAAATAATTTCACTACTATTACGTGATTTCGTATGCTCATTTCTTGTAATTTTTAAATGTTTATGTTGTGTTTTTAAATTTTATTCTATTATACTATATTATATATTTTATTCTTTGTATATTTTATATTTGTTTTCTTATATTCTAAAAGCAAAAATTTGTATTCCATCGAACTGTATTTCAGAGAATAACTTACTCGGAAACGGGCACGACAAATGCCACAGACAAATTGATCGCATTTACACCCTTTTAAAATAGGCTTTTGCAATAACAAAACTCGTTTAAATCCCAATATAATTTACATATTTTGTTTCAGAAAACACTACGGGACCGGCTGGAAAATGGATTCCTCCAGTCAGCTAGGCATCAGCCGTGTATATAATAAATAATTCAGTAAGTATGGAGTTTACATAAGCCTCATCGTATTCTGATTATAGCAAATGGAGTGTTTCTCATCTAAGATGTTGTATCCATGATAATATTTACTGTTGTCTTGGGTTACCGAGAAAATATTGGAGTGGTTTATGGAATTACTTTAGAATCGAATGCTGATGTTTGACAAATTTAAGTAACTTTGATGGAGATAACTAATTTTTTAGGAAAGACAGTAATATATTAGGATGATAAAACGATAAAAAGTAATTATAACTCTATTGACTGTGTAATTGTTTTTACAAATGGTCACCAAAATTTCAATTTTTCCTAAGACATATGATCATAATAACCCAACTCTCGCTTGCTCAAGCTTACTTTTCTTCCAGCCGTCCATCTCATAAAACAAATTATTTTTCAAACCCCCCAACACCTTAATTCCCTCGAAAAAATATTCCCCATATATCTCTACTAAATTTGCGAAGATAAAAAACCGCCTCTCTATAACCATCCCTTCTATACATGATGTCAATATTTACTTGCTCCTCCCTTGAATCCGACCCCGTACCAACTTAAACTATGAAAACGCTTCTCTTTGAAATGGTATTGCGTCCTTTGAAGACTTCAAAGATTGTCCAATTTTCTTACATGTGTTGGAAATTGTCCAGATTGCTCCGAAAATCAAACATTTGGACAATTTTCAACACATGTAAGAAAGTTGGACTATGTTTGAAGTATCCAAAGGTCGCAGTACTTTTTCAAACAGAAGGCGTTTACAAGATACCTTGCTCTTGTGATAAAGTGTATGTAGGTGAAACACAGTCTATATCTACTAGGCTTAAAGTACATGAAAGATGGATAAAAAAGAAATAAATTGTACAATCTGCAGTAGCTGAACACCAGAATTGCTCAGGTCACACTTTTAATGTAAAAGAAACTAAAGTGCTAGCATCAGTGTGTGGTTTCTTTAAACGTAAAATTAGAGGATCAATCGAAATTTGTAAATATCCTTCTTCTTCTTCTAGGTATAACCAAGTTCTGTTATCTATACAATGCCTCATCGATCCTCGTTTGAGGTCGAAATTCAGCTGTCTCTCCATCTTTTGGTGGGCCGTCCAGGCGGCCGTTTGGTGTTTGGTTTCTCTCTCATCACGTTTTCTGCTAGTCTGTCATCGTCCATTCGTTCCACGTAATCTCTCCACTGCCTACGACGGTTTCGAACCCACTTCACAACATCCCCCACTCCACTGTCCTCACGTATTTTTGCGTTTCTTATTCTATCTCTTAAACTTGTTCCCGTGATCATTCTCAGCGTTTTCATGTCTGTGGTTCTCATAATTTGTTTTGTCTTTGTGGTTTCATTTCTTGTTTCTGCGCCGTAGGTCAGTATCGGTCTTACACAGACCTTGTAAATTCGTGTTTTGCTCTCAACCGTCATACGTTTATTGTTCCAGATTATGTCTCTTAGTTGGCCTGATATCATGGCCGCTTTGTTCGCCTGTGTGCGTACTTCTTCCATTACTGCCCTGTTACTTGTTATACGTGCTCCTAGGTATTTAAACTTCCCAACCTGTTCGATATGTTTGGCATCAACCATTAATTTGCATCTTACTGGTTCTTTTACTATTACCATTGCTTTAGTTTTCTCCACAGATATCTTCATATTATACTGTTTGGCTGTTCGATTGAGATGGAAAAGCATTCTTTGTAAGTTGTCCTCGCTATCTGCTGTCAAGGCAACATCATTTGCAAAGCATATAATGTGAACGGTGTTGTGTCCCATTAGGTACCTAATATTTGTGCTTTTTACCTCATCAATAATTTCGTCCATGATCACATTGAAAAGTGTTGGACTTAGGCTATCACCCTGTCTTATTCTTATAGATAGAGGGATTACCTCTGTTAGAGTGTTATTTGTTTTAATTATCATGGTGTTTTTGGAATTCAAAATATCCAAATAATATTAATAGGTTACAGGCTACATCATACGTGGAAATCGATTGTAACGCTGGATCACGCTTCGCTGAGCGCCTGTCGGGTATATATACCGGGCTGTTGCTCCTCAATTGTCATTCAGTGCTCTAATCTCCTGTAGTAAAGATCCCTGAAGATGTTTCGTGCAATCCTAGGCGATATGTCGGATAATAATTCCAATTTGACACGATCTGGACCCAAGAACCATGATTTTTAACTTGGGACACATACTTTTAACACCGGAAATGTAAAGAGCGACAATTTTTACTTTCATTTATGACCATAATATCTTTGACCTCTGAAGATTATATCGAGATCAAACATGAGAATGACCATAAAACTTAAACACCAAATGTTACTGAAAAATGACCAGAACAAAAGTTGTGTCATTACCAGCATTCCGATACCGTCTCTGAGAATCTGTTAGTTTTATTAACTATTCAAATTTACACCAATAAAAAAGGCTCAAACGTTCGATTGCGTTAAGGTTCTGCCTATGCATTTTAATTCTGAGGTATCTGTGTATATGCATAAGGTAACCTATGAGAACTCTCATTACTCCAATGTTGGAAATTTTTATGGTTTACTTTATGTTCGAAATATAACTTCGTCTGCGAAAACAATTTTGTACAAAATATTACCTTAGATTACAACTAATAAAGAAAGACCGACAATAACCTAAGGTTACTTCAGTTGACACCTAATCAGGGGCGGATCCAGCCTCTCTCTTTGGGGGAGGAGGGGGGGTGATATCACAAAAGTATGGCAAGTGAAAGAAAATTGTCGACGGGGGAGGGGCGGGTTAGACACCAGCAATATTCTCATTGTGTAAAAGGCAGGGTCATTTTGTTGAATCTGAAGCTCTTGGAAAGGTGGCGGGCGATAACAAGAAAAAACAAATTGTCGATAGGGGGGGTGGATGCGAGCAGCATACACATTCCTAGAATGAAGCAGGTCTATTTTCCTGAATTTAAAGCTCTTGGGAGGGGGCTATCGCAAGAAAAATAAATTGTCAACGGGTAGGGAGTGCCAGCAGCATAGACATTCCTAATATAAAAAGCAGAATAGACATTCCTAATATAAAAAGCAGAATAGACATTCCTAATATAAAAAGCAGAATAGGTTCTATTTTCCTGAACTCAAAACTCTTGGGGAGAGGAGGGGCGATCTCAAGCATACACATTCCTATACTCTATTCAAGAACTAGAGAGAGTAATAAAACTGTTACCGAAACCTCCAATATACCTGCTCCAGTTCCGCAGGTAACTGAGGACTGCCGTAAATCCAATTATGTTTAATTATATTTAAATATTATAAGCTTTTATAAATTTACTACAACCATAAAATTTCCGATAGTCTAATTTAATTTCTGTCAGTAAGCAAAGTACACCTTACAATGTGTCCTTAGTGATTTATCTTGTTTGTGCTTGTTTTTATATATTATTTGAGATTAGTGAGATACCGAAAAGTATGGCTTCCACATTTGTATTTATTCCAAAATGGTTAAACCAGAACATTTTTTCCTCAACGAAAAACTTATAACGATGAACGTTTATGATGTCTTAAGATATCAATATCTAGATAATAATGTCAAAAGCTCTGTTGATATGTGTTCCAACATGACAGGAGTTGGAAAATCTACTATGTACCGAATACTGAAGGAGAAAAAATGACTGGAATTGTTAGTACTTCCAAACCACATTCTATTACAGGCAGACGAAAAACCTCGTTGGAAGAAGAGATGTAAACTGCAATAAAAGGAGTTGTACAGGGTGAGTCAACGATTGGATGAAGTAGGTTTGTGCCTTTTCGGTGAAATTAACAAAAAAACTATATTTATTGTTTGATACAGTTTATTTTTACGCAGATTTTAAAAATATTTAGGACTCTACAGGGTGAGCCAAAAAACTAGGACAGCATAAAGTTGTATTTTTTTAAATAGAACACCCTATATACGAATCATATTTTCGATTTAGCTTATAATTTTAAATCTTTTTTATTAAGGGTTTACTATAACAAAACTTTATAGTTTCTGAGATAATTAAGTTTAAAGAAAAAAAGTCACATTTTCAAGCATAAATTCAATCCTAAATAACGTTTTCAATTTTGTGACAAATATATTCAAATTTGGAATTTAGCAAGGCCAAGGACAAGTTAACATAATTTTTACCTAATATTTGCAATAAAAGCTACAGGGTGAACACATCGGCTCAAATTTGAACAAGTTTAAATGAATAAATATCTTTTTTTTTTAAATGGTACAGCAATCACGTTTAATATTGGTTTTTGACTTCCTATGTTATTTGTATATCACTATATGAGAAATTTTCCCCGCTGTCCAAATGGCTTTGTATTTAAACTTTTTCTCCATAATCTTTGTTTTCGTGTTATTCGACCATTCCAATACTTTTATGCCATCCAATATAAATATAGTTGCGAATAATATTAAATGTGAAGGAGATAAAACACACCTACATTTATTTCATTAAACTTAATTTTTCTGGCAGTTAAACGTCTTAATGAGACTGAGAGCAAAGATTTCTTCTGGGGAAAATAAACACAATTAACAAAAAAAATATAGTAGAATATGTAGTCTTCAGCACGTAGTGTTTACCTTTGCACAATATTCCCTGAAAAATTCAAAGTTCTTTACCGGCTGTGCTTTACATTTTTCGCTAATTTAAATTTCTGTTTATTATTTTTTTTTGTTATTCCATCCCTCGAGCGCTTTTGGTTATTACTGCATAATATACGAAACACATTTTCCCGAGTAATATAAACTAGCAACACGGGAAATATTATCCTTACTGAAACGTTTTTCTTTTATTACATTAAACTCTGTATTGAAAATTAAATTCTGTTATTTAATTAGGTGTATACTGCAGTACCTATTAAAAACTTTTCCCAGGTTACATTATGATATAATAAGAGCATACTCATTTCCTGCTTTTTCATTTAAAAACAAACCAAACTAAAAATTTGTACAGGGTGAGTCAACGATTGGATGAAGTAAGTTTGTGCCTTTTCGGTGAAATTTACAAAGAAACTATATTTATTGTTTAATACAGTTTATTTTTACGCAGATTTTAAAAATATTTAGGACTCTACAGGGTAAGCCAAAAAACTAGGACAGCATAAAGTTGTATTTTTTTAAATAGAACACCCTATATACGAATCGTATTTTCGATTTAGCTTATAATTTTAAATCTTTTTTATTAAGGGTTTACTATAACAAAACTTTATAGTTTCTGAGATAATTAAGTTTAAAAAAAAAGTCACATTTTCAAGCATCAATTCAATCCTAAATAACGTTTTCAATTTTGTGACAAATATATTCAAATTTGGAATTTAGCAAGGCCAAGGACAAGTTAACATAATTTTTACCTAATATTTGCAACAAAAGCTACAGGGTGTTGAACATATCGGCTCAAATTTGAACAAGTTTAAATGAATAAATATCTTTTTTTTTAAATGGTACACCCTGTATATTTTCATGTTATTTGATAGAGTAATAAAAACCCTAAAAGTTTTGTTCAATATATCCTATACCTATTTATAATAGTTTTTGAGATATTTCAGTTTTTCTTATTTTCCATACTTTTTTACAGAAATAGTCTTCATTATCATAGTAGCCATGTAAAATAATAAAAAGAAACTACAGAAACAAACAGAATGTGGTTAAATATGATGAAATACATTATTCGTTATATTACAACGGCAATAGTTTAATTAAACATAATGTGAAAAAATTAACACAACAATAACGACAAGACAAATACATATTTACTTTTATACTAAATTGAAACAAAAAAATTACCTATTAAATACTGAGATTAATTATTTCTTTTTAATAAGTGTTCGAATAAACGACCCTCTTGTGCAATGCACAAATTTAGTCTTTTTTGCAGATTTTCTCGGACCCTGGACAAAATTAGTGGCGTTATTGTTCTACAGGTATCCCTAATCCTGTTTCGCATATCTTCCACTGTTGTTGGTGGATTAACATACACCTTATTTTTAATATAACCCCATAGGAAGAAATCTAATGGGGTGATGTCGCAAGACCTTGGCGGCCACTCAATGAAACCCCCACGTCCAATCCATTTTTGCGGATATCGTTGGTCCAAAAACGCACGAACTTCACGATGGTAATGCGGGGGCGCACCATCGTGCTGGAACCACATACTGTCGAGCTCATCCCTATCGAGACCTTGAAGCAGTTGGGGTAGTTCTTCTTGTAGAAAGTTCAGGTAACTATGATCATTTAGTGGTTCATTAAAAAAGTGGGGTCCAATAATTCGATTATGATGAATACCACAGCAAACATTTAATGACCAGTGTTTTTGATGTTGCACCTCTCTAATCCAAAATGGGTTTTCTGTGGCATAATAATGCATGTTGCATCTATTTACGGCACCGTTACTTCTAAAAGTAGGTTCATCACTAAACATTACCTTGCATAATAAATTTGGATTTAATTGAATCTCCGCATTTATTGTACGACAAAAGTTTACACGACTTTCAAAATTCTATCCATGCAATTCTTGGTGTAATTCCATGTGATATGGATAATACCTATATTTCTTGGTAGTACGATTAGCGGTAGATTGTGATGTTTCACATAATGCTGCTAACTGACGGCTACCAATATAAGGATTTTCCTGAACATTTAACAATACTTGTAGTTCTTTTTCTTCATTAGTTACTGGTTTGTTGACCACTTTACGTTTTGGATAATCAACAGTACCAGAAGAATCAAATCTTTGCATTAAGTATTGAAAAGTATGGGTATTAGGCTGGCGTCGATCAGGATACTTCATTTTGTAAATTCTTTGAGCAAGAAGGCAATTTTTTTGAGCCTCTCTTATTGTATAAATCATATCTATTAACTCATTCTTTGGAAAATTCATTTTACAATATAAGACGAATGCAAAAAAACCAAACTACACTACATAATAAAAACCAAAAGAAGCGATTGCGGTTATAAATTTGACACACAGAAAAATGTTCTTTTACATTGTTTTTGCCATGGCTACTATGATAATGAAGACTATTTCTGTAAAAAAGTATGGAAAATAAGAAAAACTGAAATATCTCAAAAACTATTATAAATAGGTATAGGATATATTGAACAAAACTTTTAGGGTTTTTATTATTCTATTAAATAACATGAAAATATACAGGGTGTACCATTTAAAAAAAAAGATATTTATTCATTTAAACTTGTTCAAATTTGAACCGATGTGTTCAACACCCTGTAGCTTTTATTGCCAATATTAGGTAAAAAATATGTTAACTTGTCCTTGGCCTTGCTAAATTCCAAATTTGAATATATTTGTCACAAAATTGAAAACGTTATTTAGGATTGAATTGATGCTTGAAAATGTGACTTTTTTTCTTTAAACTTAATTATCTCAGAAACTATAAAGTTTTGTTATAGTAAACCCTTAATAAAAAAGATTTAAAATTATAAGCTAAATCGAAAATACGATTCGTATATAGGGTGTTCTATTTAAAAAAATACAACTTTATGCTGTCCTAGTTTTTTGGCTCACCCTGTAGAGTCCTAAATATTTTTAAAATCTGCGTAAAAATAAACTGTATCAAACAATAAATATAGTTTCTTTGTTAATTTCACCGAAAAGGCACAAACTTACTTCATCCAATCGTTGACTCACCCTGTACTCTAGCAAGGTTTAATTATAATGACTTAATGAAAATACATACCACATATTTGACTGTACTGTTTTATAAAACTTAAGTGAGTTTAAGTTTGGCCAGTACAGAGGTCATGACTTATTTTTTTTAATCAAGGCAAAACGTTAATTTTGTGTACTTTCCTTTTTGTTATTTATTTAGTGCTTTGTTTAAAATTGTGTGAAGAATTTATTAATTAAACAACTACTATATCTAATTTATAATAAAGACAGTTTGTGTATAAAAATGAGATTTTTCAAAAGACTACATAAAATTTATTGTGAAAGAGGTATAACTAAGTAAACTGATGCATTTATCTAATTTAAATATAAATAAATTAGTATTTCTTGGAACACCATAGTAGTTATTTCAGGTGTTGAAAATACTACTTTTTGCACCCGTTCAACAATATATCTTTTCTATGACTTAAGGTTATTCAGTGGTTATATTTTTGTGTAGGAAAACCTACGAAACTTCGAAATATGATTACCTATCATGGAAAACGACCTTGAATTTTTTCAATATTTTTATCTGAGGTTTTTGCGAAAAAAAACAACTTTAAAAATAACTCAAAATAACATTGCTCTTTCGGAAAGTTCAAGCATAAGTCATCAAACTTGAATTTTTAATATACCCTGTGATTAGAAATAGAAAAAATGGTAATGGTACAGGGGCGAATCCAGCCTCTCTCTTTGGGGGGGGGGGGCGGTGCTATCAGAAAAGTACAGTATAACAATCGAAAGCAAGTTGTCGTCGGGGGGGAGGGGGACACCAGTAACATTCTCATTTCTAGTGTAAAAGGCAGGTTTGGGTCTATTTTTCTGAATTTGAAGCTCTTGGAGAGGGGGGGGGCATCACAAGAAAAAACAAGTTGCTGACATGGGGGGCGGATGCGAACAACATACATATTCCTAGTGTAAGAGGTAGAATCGGGTCTATTTTCCTGAACTCAAATATCACAAGAAAAACGAGTTGTCAACGGGGGGAGGAAGTGTCAGCAGCGTACACATTCCTAATATAAAAGGCAGAATCAGTTCTATTTTCCTGAACTCAAAGCTCTTGGGAAGGGGAGGGGCGATCGCAAGTATACACATTTCTATACTCTATTCAAGATCTAGAGAGAGTAATAAAATTGTTATCGAAACCTCCAACGTACCCGCTCCAGTGCCGCACGTAACTGAGGACTGCCGTAAATCTAATTATATTTAATTATATTTAAGTATTTTAATCTTTTATAAATTTACTGCAAGAATACAATTTCTGATAGTTCAATATAATTTCTGTCAGTGAGCACAGTACACCTTACAGCATCTCCTTAGTGATTTATCTTGTTTGTGCTTGTTTTTATATATTATTTGAGATTAGTGAGATACCCAACAGATATGGCTTCCACAAATATATTTATTCCGCAATCGTTAAACCAGGGCATTTTTTCCTCAACGAAAAACTTATTATGATGAATATTTATAGTGCCTTAAGCTATCAATATCTAGATAATAATGTTAAAAGCTCTGTTTAGATGTATTCCAACATGACAGGAGTTGGAAAATATACTATGTACCGAATACTGGGAGAAAAAAACGACTAGAATTGTTAGTACTCCAAAGCCACATTCGATCACAGGCAGATGAAAGACCTCGTTGGAAGAAAAGATGAAAACTGCAATAAAAGGAGTTATACATACATTTTATTATGAGAAGCAGATCCCAACCGTCTACAAAATTCCAACTAAAATCAATGGAGATCGGGATTTACCTGAAATTAAAAGAACTGAGCTCTGGAAATTGCTCAGAGAACTTAATTTTTGCTGGAAAAAATCAGATAGGAAATCTGTTCTTAGAAATCGTCCGAAAAATGTCCGTTGGAGGAGGAAATATCTCTCTCAAGTAAAAGATAGAGTAACACACAACTTACAAAATTAGTAATTTAACTGAACTTTTGAAAGATTTTTTTGAATAAAGTTATTACAGAAAATTAAAAAAAATCCATATAATAAAAGAATAGAAGAAAATGTGAACACTTGAACTCATGATTGGTGAGATAGAGGAACCAATTATAATTAATCTGAGCGAAGATAGCTTCACTGACTTTGATTGCGAATTAGATACGTATTGTTTACCAGCATAAACACAATTTATTATTTAAATTTTCTATAACATATAAAAATTAATTACATTTAAATTCCTTTTTAGTGTTTAATTGTAATTCTGCAGATGGTTCAAAAAATACATAAACTGAAACGTCAAATGTCCTAAAAATGTTTTTAATTAATAATAAAATGACCGATAGCCCTAAAAAATTTTTAATATTATATGGACGAATTTATTTTTTATATATGTTTAAATTCTTGTATTTTTGACAATGGGTATTTTGTAGGTATTTAAATTAAAATTTAGAATTTTTGAGAGAAAAAGGATACGTTTTAGTCTGAATGTGCCTAAAATGGTTTCTATGCCAAAATTTAAAATAATAAAAATACAGTTGTCATTTGTGCTAAATATGTCAAAATTATCTATATTTTCTAATGTATGTGAATTATTAAGAAATCGTAAGAAATAAAATAGTATTATAAAAATTTTTATTTTAAGTTTATTACCGAAATAATATTCTATGCCATAAATATTTGCTGATAAAATAAAACTCCTTCCGACGTCTATGACAAGGATCAAAATCCTTTTTAACACTTCACATATCAAAATATCTATTGTTATTCAACCCAAATAGTTTATTATTTTAGACCGGTATTTCTGATTACAAAATTTCTAACCTATTCCTATGAAAAATATATATGTCTAACAGATTTTTCCAAAGATACCGAACTAAAGGACACAGGTAGTTTGCGAAGAAAAAAAAGGGTAAAAATGATTTATTACTCTCTCTAGTTCTTGAATAAACTATAATATAAGAGGCAAATCGGGTCTATTTCCTGAACTCAAAGCTCTTGGGGGGGGGGGATCGGTGGCCCTCCCCCCCCCCCTTGGATTCGCGCCTGTAATGGTATGATAATAGGTTTTCAAGAATGATTTGATATAATTTTTATTACCTTATCGAACCATTTAGAAAATAACATTCGCTTAACCCTTTAATTTTGATACTCTGTTTGAACTCTGTTACGACAGAATAAGAAATTGGGCAACACCGCCTAACATCTGGATCTCTTTAATATAATTTTCAAATATATTTTTCAAATTTGACTTTCTTTTAGACTGTCGACATAATAGCGGAGGTTTTTACAGATTCGTTAATGAAAAAGCGAGTATTAATGATAATAACGCTTTGACATGTTTCGCATAGAAAGGTTAGAACTTTGACAGAAGTTGGCAAGCAAAATATTTCAAATACAAAATACATGCCCTGTTTCCAAACCTCATTAATTTTAAACTTGCATTTTAAAATTAAAGTGAGGAATTTGGATAAAAGTTCCATCGGTAACAGAGACCGTTTGATGACTGGAACTACAGCTAACGTAGGTTTCGAAATATTTTCATGGGGGTTTCCTAGGTGATAACCCATCAAAATACTAATTGCGCTCCCTGTTAAAAACTGCAACTCGCATTTATGTACAACATCCATACTTCATAAGGCGGTTGTAGCGGTGATAATGCTCTACGCCCTATTCGTCAAGAGGACTCCTCTGACCCAGGCAAACAAAAAAAAATTGATATATAAAGAGGTAATTAGATCAGTAATGACATACGCTGCATTGACGCGTTTTCGTAGGCGGGGAGCGGGGGAGCAGGTCGTGCTCTTCGGCTCTTCTGCGTTCACGTCAGCGGAACATCGGTCAGTGGATATTTCTCGTGCAGACAGTCATCGGTCAAATGCTCAGCGCAGGGGTATCGGGTCAGCGGCATCTACGTATATTCGGGATATCCCTGCTCTCTCAACTGATCAACGGTTTGACTGCCGGAAGGTCAAAACATCCACTCGGTGGTCGGTTCTCGGGCGCCACCCTCGGGATTTAATGTGGTCGAGGGCCCACTTTATGCACCGGGCAGCTTGTTACAGTGGAGAAACGGCAAGCCAGGGGTCAATTGCGTGTATTAGTGCTGGCTGCCGGCTGCCAATTGTTACATGTAATGATAAAAATGGGACTAGGTAATAAAACAAACGGTTATAAAACATCCTGTATCCTGTATTCCATTTTTTCATACAAAGACATGGCTTAAAACTAACTTACAATCTAAGATGGACAATAATATAAACAAATAAAACGATCTGGAGGGCAAGAGTATGTTTTGAGAGCTGTTCACGGTAACTCATACTGTTCGGTTGCGCTAAAGACGGTAACCCGGCGGTATCATTCTCAACGCTATTCACGTCGGCTTGTACGCAAATTATTGCGCCTCGTATCTAAAATCCGCGTTCACGGTTCACGGCGCTTCGTATTAAGATTCGACCGACGGCGGTATACGCGGTATGTAACAATAACACGGCATCGATCGGCGATAGGCGACGTCTCT
The DNA here is from genome assembly GCA_034092305.1 of Diaprepes abbreviatus. NCBI lineage: Eukaryota > Metazoa > Arthropoda > Insecta > Coleoptera > Curculionidae > Diaprepes > Diaprepes abbreviatus. The sequence goes on from JASJET010000200.1 coordinate 10,882,558, forward strand.
ACACGGCGACGGTCTTTACACGCGGCGGCGGCGATAAGCGTCGGGGAGGCACTTGTTTAGCGCGCTTGTCAACTGACGTCGGAGGGCACCTGGCGGTAAACATATTCCTGGCCATTACGGAAACAATAACAAACTTACGGCATCAGTGCGTGTGTGTATCGGTGACGATAGGAAGGAACGAAAGGAACTGACGATGCCCGTTCTTATAAGGGTCCTCGACAGCGTCAGCAGGATGGAACGACATTGCCCGTTCTTATAAGGGTCCTCGACAATGTCGACCAATAGCGGTAGGAAATTAGGAAAGGAACCGTCACTGCCCGTTCTTATAAGGGTCCTCGACAGTGACGGTAGGATGACACAACATTGCCCGTTCTTACAAGGGTCCTCGGCAATGCTGGCCATTAGCGGGGTAGGACGTAAGGAAGGAAGTGTATGGTAAACACCATATACACACAAGCCTAGCCTCACCTACATTACTAGACCAGGAAGGCGCGGCCCAGCAGGCGACCCAGTCCAGTCCGTTTGGACTGTTGACCCGGGTAGAGAACGTATAGTTCTCAGCGAAATAATGGTCTGCTCGGACTTAAATAGACGGCTCGAGCTCCCACTACGCTGAGGTGTGACGATGTGCGGTGATCGCACATACGATACTGCTGTATGCGGCGCGCGATTACTATGGTCGGACGCTCTGAAAATCTCAGAAAATTATATTTTCCGGCATAGCGCGGTAAATCTAATTATATACCGGTAATTTTGAAACCTTTAACATTGTTTTCCCGCAAGAATCAGATTTTTCGGATGTAAATTAAATAAAGTAAATCCCGGCGAACATACACTTGCCCAAAAAATTAGTAACTTCGTTACAGTGTGATGTTCAATGAGTAGCATACAGTTTGCCAGATTGCAATGACTACAAAATACATTTCTACGGTGCGTAATGAATCAATTGCAGATGTGCTAGAAAATGCCAAGAGAATGATCCAAAAGCCACTAAAGAGGTCTCCTGAAATAAAACAAAGAAATATCAATATAAAAATTTATATAGAGTTACAAAATACAAATATATATCATAAATAAACTAAAATAAAATGAAACAATAGATAATGTAAATCGTAGTATAATAGGTTAAGAAAAACTGTAAAAATTATATATAGTCGATAAACATGATTCAAAAGCCACGATACATATAAATAAGCAAATAACCATAAATATGTATCATCCTATCATAAGTATTATGCGTATTATACTATAACATAATATATTTTAACCATATATACATTTCTCACCCACACACGTATGATGCAACGGAAATAATATATCGTATCAAAAAAATTAATACGTCGAATCATAACAAACTGTGACTATAATCACAATATGTATCTGTATGATGCAACATATGTCACAAAATGCAAATAGCCTAAATTGATGTAAATATGTGTATTTTACCTATGAAGGCTGAATCAACCCCAGAGGGCAAGGACGTATACACCCCTCCCTCTGGGGGCAAACTTAACCGCTCCTTAAAATAATGGAACACAGATTTTTTCTTCTTAAAAATTGACATAAATAATAAAATAAATGGTATATGTACTTAAAAAATTTGGGTTACCTAGCTAAAACTCACTTTAATTATAGTCAAAGGTTCACTTTGATTTCCTGTGCAGCAATTTACAGGCAATGTCACATATAATTAAGCTGCAGCCTAGGCGATACAGTCACTTATCTAGCAGTCGCTGTCGTCCGTTAGCTGTAACAGAAAATGTATTGTAATATATACATAGTGTTAGGAAACATATGAAAACATTGTTATGCGATAAAGACGTTATTCAATGAAAAAAAAATGAACCGCTGCCCGAGCAGGTTCACTTCAGTTATCAGAGAGGAAATAGCCTTATCACCGAAAATCTACATCCAAACTTGCATGTTTACCGTTGCGTTTAATCTTAAATAATTTCTGTCATGCGTTGTCGTAAAAAAATCAATTGAAATTGGCTATAAGGGTCATTTATATATACCTCCTAGATTTCAAAAATTAACGCCACTCAGTTCACTACCTAACTTTCGTAGAATAATATTAATGTCATTTATTAGCGCATGATATGCGACAATATTAACATCCACTGTTTGACACTGATAATTCTCCAGAGTAATTAGTAGTATATTTTTAACTATTTTTGGAGTTATAGCTAAAAATAATTTTATAATAAAACTTTAATTCAATTTTATTTAAATTAATGATATTTAATTAATAATCAAACGGAGAAGGCTCAGTTAAAAATAAATATTTAAAAATCCTTTTAATTATTCAGCGGTCTGGAAAAAAGAAATTAACTTAATTATGTTAATAAAAACGCAAAGTTTTTTACGAATATTTTTTTTAATAATCCGTTTTTCGTGACTGTGGTAATAATTATGATTTTTGATTAATAAATCTTTTGAAATGTATGTGTTGATAATACTTTTGCTTCCAAAATGTCATTTCTACTATAGTCTTTTGATAAAGGTAAAGAAGTATTAATATTTATATTGAAATATAGCATCAAATTTAAATATTTATAGAAAATGTATTAACATAATAAGAGGGTATTCATTTTCTACTAAAACTATGTTGGCAATAAATGATTTATATTGACAAGTTTCATCAAACAAATTTTCAATCTTAAAAATTTGAGAATCATTCTCATTTGTTAGCAAATTAGAAATTTCATTTCTAATTGTATATCATATAATTTGTATAAGTAAGAATAAATTAAATAGGCTTTGCATTTAAAAATCATTTTTTCAAGGAAATTATTCTACAGGACCAAATAATTCTCTATTCAAGTCAGGAAAATTTATTCGTTTATTTTTTGCTTGAATCCTGGAAAACTGCCTCCTTCAGATTGAAACTTTTCGGTTCCATAAATTCGTGCAGTTTCATGCATAGGTAATTTTTGATTCGATCTTAATATTACTTCTGAAAGCCACTGGTTGTGTTTAATGTTGTGAAATAATAGAAAAATTAATAATATAATATATATATATATATATATATATATATATATATATATATATATATATATATATATATATATATATATATATATTTTCTTGATTCTTGAACCATAGATTATATTATTTTCCCTCTAATTTGTCTTTTCTTAGGTTTAGATTCTATATTCAACAAAAAATGCAAACAACTGACGTTTCGCCCTTTATTTAAGACATTTTTAAAATTTCTTCTTGCTAAAAATATTTTTATATAATTAAAACACCTACATAAGAAACATATCTACAATTTCCAAGAACAAACAAGACACTTTAAAAACAGTATTTAAATTTTTAAAATTTTTAAAAATATTTAAATTTACCGGTACACACCTTGACATTTTGTTACTCTATTACTAAATAAAATTCAAACTTTACATCGTCTACTGAGGATACATGGAATGCGAATGTGTTTTATTTTTTTTTATATTTTTTATATTTTATAATGCACAAAAAAAAAAACAAATAAGGTATACGTTTAGTTTTATGTTTAAGAGGATTTTCAATTTTTGATTCTTATTTGTTAGGATCGAATACTTAATATTTTTGTTTAAATTAGGCTTGTGTAAATGTGGCTCAAATTTCCCATATCTGTTCTGTCGTTAACAGTGTTTTAATCTTTTTTAATTTCAATCATTTCTTTTATCTGTAATTTTTGATAATTCATTTCTTTGTTTTTTATTATGGTACTGTTATAATCAAAACTATGTTTTTCGTCCTGTGTGTGTTTGTTTAACGCTGTTGAGGCGTTTTTCGTATATTTATGGCCATTTTGATCTGTTCTTCAGCAATTGGCTCGTCATGCCTATATATTTTTTTGGACAATTTGTGCAAGGGATCGAATATATTACATTTGATTTATTCGTGAGAGGAGTTTTACTTTTTAAATTTGTGAACAATGTATTTAATTTATTATGTGACTTGTGGTATACGAAAATATCATGCTTTTTTAAAATGTATTTTATTTTTTCTGACAGCTCACTAGTGTAAGGTAATGCTACATATTTTTGCTGTTTATGTTCTATGTTTTTTGTTTTTACGTTATTATAAAACTTATATGTTCGTTTATCAATTATTTTGGTGATAGTATTTTCGTTGAAATTATTATTTATTAGTGTCTTTTTTTACTTTTTGCAGTATTTTTGGCAGAAATTCTGGAGACGTTAGAGAGATAGCACGATCAGATAGACCGATTATAACACTATTTTTTTGAGTTTTTGAATGATTAGAGAAACAGTTTAGATGCCTACCTGACCAATTGGTTTGGTGTACCATTCAATTAAAATTTTGTTTTTTCTGCGTATAACTGTCATATCTAAAAAATTTATTTAATTATTATTTTCTGTTTCGGACGTGAACTGTAATTTTTCGTTGACACTGTTGAACTTTTGGAGAATTTCATTTATTTTATTTTGTGGTACGGCTGCTATGCAATCATCGACAAAACGTTTGAAAAATATTATATTAAAATTTAATTTTTCCAAAATTTTTCCTTTAAATATTCCATTCACTGAGCAATGGTAGATGAAATTGGTGATCCCATCGCACATCCATCGAGTTGTTTGTAAAAGGTGTTTTCGTACTGAAAGTAATTTGTATTTAGTAATAGAGTAACAAAATGCCCAAGGTGGTTGGTGGCTATTTTTAAATGTCTTGTTTGTTCTTGGAAATTGTAGATATGTTTCTTATGTAGGTGTTTTAATTATATAAAAATATTTTTAGGAAGAAAAAATTTTGAAAGTGCCTTAAATGAAGGGCGAAACGTCAGTTGTTTGCATTTTTTGTTGAATATAGAACTGAAACCCAAGAAAAGACAAAATAATGTTTTTTTCTTGAAGAAGTTCGCCATATCTCCGAACCAAAGTAAAATACACCCATTTTCACATTTGAAAATATATTTATAAAGATAGGTTTCTTCAATTTAAAAGTTATACCTAATTATAACATTTTGCTTACTTTTGATAAAAAAAAACATGATTTAATATTTTTTTTAGAATGCCCTCTATAAAAACGTATATTGGAATCATATAGTACTCAGATCCTATTTTCTATAGACAATGTTAAAAAAATCAGTAATATTTTATCAGATTAGTCAGAACGATTATGGCCTTTGAAAATATTAATATAAAACTATTCAGGAATCAAAAAATCTAATCTAATTGAAATTTTGTGATACACATACTCTTAAGCTCTCAAATGATATACTTATTCCTAAAACCACAAATCCATTTTATAAATTCAGATTTTTTTCGCGCCATTCTTTTTAATTTCGATCAATTCGCGAATTAATCTTGCCTTACAGTATTCTAGTGATTTGCTGACAGTTGTCGAAATCAGTTTTGTGTTCTATCTCGTGCTGATGTTGAAAAAGGGTCGATGGTGTCTGTTCATTTCTTATTCTAAGTATCTCTTATTCTAATCTTGCCGATATTCTTCTGTTGGTCTGGCCTATGTATGTTTTATTGATTAGTTCTGTCCACCCGAGGATATGGTTCGCTTTGGAATTTGAGAAACAATTTACCTTTCAAGACATCCTTGTGACCAAAACAATGGGTGGACACCTGACATGTACAATTTATCGAAAATCAACCCATCCAGACTTTACTACGCTATCTACCTCAATGTAGTTTCTCACTGTCACTTTTGAAAAATACAGGGCGTAGCCAATACCTTAATATGAACATCTCTTCCCCTAATCGACGAGCAGAAAAATAAAAGGAACAATCACACATACAAAGGACCCTCAAACAAAATAGCTACCAACCACCAACCATAAATAATAAAATTGTAGCAAAAACCCAAGCAAGAAGTAAAACGAGATAATATATCTATAACCTTCAAACCACATAAAACATAGAACGCTGCAAGGCAAGATTGATTCACAAATCTATCGAAAATAAAAACAACGTCACTTTGAATAGGAGAGGCGATGCACCAAAATCTTCCTTCCACCTGGAAGATTCTCCTCAAGCGGGACCATTGTACTGGTCTGATCCTAACACCACCAACGGCACTCAAAAAGGAGGCATTGTTCAAATGATCTACGACTGCGTGTAAAGCACGCTTCACATTTAATTTCTTCGGTTAATCGCCGGCAAGTACAAAAGATGTCAAACGGGTGAAATGTCTGCAAATTTCCACAAGAAACCAAAGAACGAACGGATGAATTACCGAATTAATACTGAATCACATGTTTCCACACACATACCCACACACACATTTTTAATAATTTTGAATCTGCAGTCTGCTTTTTACACAATTGCAAATATTTATACACACACCCACACACACACACACACACACACACACATATATATATATATATATATATATATATATATATATATATATATATATATATATATATAATTTATTTTTGTATCTTAAACCTTTTGTTAAATATTTTTTTTCTAATATTTTCTTGGGTATAGGTTTTTCATTAGAGAAACAAAGGACAATAATTTTCTTTCTGACGTTTCGCTCTACATAGCGAGCTTCTTCAAAAGAGCTTGGTATATTTATTTTACATCTACAAAAATTACAGAATTTTTTATATAATAAACATATATCACAGTAATTACATTTTTATATTTCTAATTTAATTAAAATTAATAAAAACAAAACAGATTTTAAAATAGTCTTAAAGTTTAAAATTTAAAATTTAAAACAATACAAACAGGTTAAAATAGTGAAAATTATAAAATAGTACATACCTTGAAAGTAGTTTTGTGTGTATGTTTAAAAATAAATTCAATTATGATCTTTGGTATGCAATTTGTATGGATAGATTTATTTTTATAAAAAGCAAAAAATAGGAAAAAAAGATTATTATTTATTTTTTAATGACGTTCTTTCACCTGTATGAGTGTATATGAAATCGTTCCAAGCATCATTACATTATTTCTCATATTTATTATAGAGTCGCTTCAAGCATGTTTTATTCAAAAATCAAATTATAGTATATCTGACTTAAATTTTTGACATCTTGCTTGTCATTTACAACATTTTTATCTTTTTTTATGTGTATCATTTCTTTGATGACTAATTTATGATAATTTCTGTCAGTATCTAAAATATGGGTGTTTTTAAAATCAAATTCATGCTTAGATGTTTGTTCATGCTTATGTAAAGATGTCGATGCGTTTTTAGTATACTTCTGTCCATTCACTCTATTTTCAATATATTGTGTCGTCATGCCAATGTATTTCTTAGGACAATTTAGGCATGGAATTGCATATATTACGTTAGATCTTTTTTTGGTGGGAACTTTGCTTTTTAACTTCGTATAAAATGACCCAAGTAAATTGTTCGCCTTATGGCATACCGTTATGTTATGTTTATCCAAAATATATTTTATTTTTTCAGACAGTTGGTATATATACGGTAATGCAATGAAAGTGTTTTGTGTTTTGGTATTGTTAATTTTATTTTTTTTGTTTGTGTTATAATGTAAATAGGTTCTTTGTTTAATTATTTTTTTTATGAGTAGTTTAGGAAAATGGTTCATTATTAGGGTCTCTTCCACTTTTTTTAGCACTTCTGGGCGAAATTCGGGTGAAGATAATTTTATAGCTCGATCAACTAAGCCGATTATGACACTATTTTTTTGTTTATTTGGATGTTCAGAGTTAAAATTCAAATACCGGCCCGACCAAGTATCTTTCGTGTACCATTTTGTATGAAGACTATTATCCGTCTTATTTCTGTGTATAGTTAAGTCTAAAAAGTTTATTTTTTGTTCTATTTCAATTTCAGCTGTAAATTTCAGTTTTGGGTGGAAATTATTAAAATGTTGTAACAAGCTATCTATTTTGTTTTCGGGTACAGCAGCCAAACAGTCATCTACATAGCGTTTAAAAAAGATTATATTAAAATCCAGTTTTTTCAATACTTCTTCTTCTACATATTCCATAACTATTTGTGCTATTGTTGAGGAGATTGGTGAACCCATAGCACAACCGTCTAATTGTTGGTACAAACTATCTTTGAATTGGAAATAATTATTATTTATTGTAAGTTTTACAGATTCTATAAATTCATTGAGTGTCAATGTTGTGTGTTCTTTTAAATCGTCCCATTTTTCTTCCAAAAATTTAAGTCAGATATACTATAATTTGATTTTTGAATAAAACATGCTTGAAGCGACTCTATAATAAATATGAGAAATAATGTAATGATGCTTGGAACGATTTCATATACACTCATACAGGTGAAAGAACGTCATTAAAAAATAAATAATAATCTTTTTTTCCTATTTTTTGCTTTTTATAAAAATAAATCTATCCATACAAATTGCATACCAAAGATCATAATTGAATTTATTTTTAAACATACACACAAAACTACTTTCAAGGTATGTACTATTTTATAATTTTCACTATTTTAACCTGTTTGTATTGTTTTAAATTTTAAATTTTAAACTTTAAGACTATTTTAAAATCTGTTTTGTTTTTATTAATTTTAATTAAATTAGAAATATAAAAATGTAATTACTGTGATATATGTTTATTATATAAAAAATTCTGTAATTTTTGTAGATGTAAAATAAATATACCAAGCTCTTTTGAAGAAGCTCGCTATGTAGAGCGAAACGTCAGAAAGAAAATTATTGTCCTTTGTTTCTCTAATGAAAAACCTATACCCAAGAAAATATTGGAAAAATATATATATATATATATATATATATATATATATATATATATATATATATATATATATATATATATGATTCTTATTTTCCCTTTTTTTTTTAATTGTTGGGCGCCAGGCACAAATAATTATACCAGAGTATAACTGATTTGTACCAAAATTTTTTTATGTTAATAATAATGTGGGTGCAGATTTATGTAATATTTATAAATCATCTTATCAATTCCTAAGTAAAAGTATCTATATAATGTCTGAACGGTTAAGAATGACTAGTGTCTTATTATATGTAATTTTATTTTAAACAATCTAAACATATTTGGATGTGCCATTAATATTAAGAGTGATATTGTTACAGGGCAAATTAAACAATTTATTTTATTACTAACTACAAATATTCATCATAAGGTTAGTAAATTATTTTATAAAACCATTTTCAGGCAAATCTAAAATTTCTATTTCTTACACGTTAGATAAATATCTTTTAATCTCCAGAATTTTTTTTTTCACGTTCAAGGTTTCTTCCTTTTTTTAAAGACTTAAAAATCCTTTTTACTTTACCAACTGTTGTAGCTTTTCTTCTTATATATATCACTAATTTGTTAAATATTTTTAGAGCTACCTGCTTAGTGATATTACTTATTTATTAATTTAATAAACTTCTTTTCCTTTTTTTAAAATTGTCTTTTAATCTCCAGAAATTTTTTCAACCACGCTCTATGTTTCTTCTCTTTTTAAAATTTTAATGAAAGAGATTAGTGATGTTATTTCTACCACAGTTTAATCTGCACTGTTTTCTTTTATTTTTTTTTTAATAAAATAACAAATGAAAATTTTGAAGTTATGTTATTGTTAATGAAAAAGACTAGCGATGTTTACACTGCAACCGATTAATATTCACTCCTTCTTTTATTTTTTAAAATACAAATGGAAATTTTGAGGTTATGTTCCTTTTTACTAATAAGATTAACAATGTTTACTGTACAACTAATTGACCTGCACTTCCTCAAAAAAATGAATTTTCGCTTTTATATTTAACGGTGACGTAGTATAAATTTAGGTCGGCCATCTGGCGTGAACTGGCAACTAGATGCAATTTTAAGCTTTGAAATACAAAACCAAAATGGATTCCTAATTGTCAATTAATAATGAAATTGTGATATTTTATTGATATTATGAACTAAATATTATATTTGAAGAAAATAAATTATGATTTATGTAAATTTTGGACTTTTTTTTGACATTTTGATATATCTACACTGTTGATTTATTAATATTATAACCATATTTAACAATGTTTCACCTACAATTAGGTATTCCAGTTTGTTTTTAAAATTAACTTATAATCTACATTTTCTCATACTATTCTTAGAGATTTACAATATTTTTAAAAAAGTTTTAATAAATATTGTTGTAGAAATAAGTTGAAACTAAAATATTATAAATATATAATTGTTGTTAAATAGTGTCTATATTTCACTAAATGATTATATTTAGACCTTTATTCTTACTAATATTATCTTTATTATTATCCATTGTCCAACCTTTCACTCTTATTTTTATACATTTTATCTTGGCATTACAAAATTATAGACATTTAATGTCCTTTTAAAACATGATTGATATACAAATTCTTACATACTATAACTAATATCTATTCTACCATCTACATTTACCTCATAAATGCATTAATTAATTATTTGTATCCTTTTTTGTTTGACAATTTCATAATCAAAACTGACACCTGAGATGAGGTGACTATTTATAAAATATATATATATATATATATATATATATATATATATATATATATATATATATATATATATATATATAATATATATATATATATATATATATATATATATATATATATATATATAGTGTGTATGTGTGTGTGTAAATATTTGCAATTTTGTAAGAGAGCAGACTGCGGATTCGAAATTATTAAGCAAAAAAATTGTTTTTTTAGTTTAATTAGAAACTAAACTTTTGCTTAACAATTTTATTATTCCTAACAGACCTAGTACAAAGCACTTAACTGATATAATACCAAAATATGAAACTTCCTGCCACTTTGCGGCTGGTTGTGTGGACGAACAAGTTTTAAATATGTTAAGTATTAATGACAGCAGCTTGTGGTTTGCTAAAACTAAGTTTGTGGAATATATAACATGCAAAACATTTCCAAGGAATGATGTTATAATATAACTTTATAACAAAGAGGATGTGTTCAAATTTAATAGGTTATAATACAACAGTAATAACGAAGTTATTTAAATATATGAGCTGCTGATATTAAGTCTCTAGAATGTGCTGCGCTGACTCCGAATTGACGAATATTCTAAAGTTAATCTCTTTATTACTAGAAAATACCATAACAGTCAATTCTGGAAAGTGTCTTCATCGATGTAAAAAAAACCGCAGCTCGCTATTTGAATTATCAAAAAAATACCGTTTGCGGTATATAACATATTTTGTATTTTTTTTCAAGGTCAAAACACAGAATTTTCTAAACTCTGACTTTATCATCGAAATGCTGAAAAAAAATACATCCAAAACCACGAATACACAATTTTCTGAGCTGATCTAAATTCATACATTTACAATACCTATTTCTTAATGGGTCGGCAGTAAGTTGCATCTGCAAATTAGACGCCAAACTCTAAACTATCAACAGTCAAAACTACATCTAGTTGTCTCTTGTTACCTTGTGACGTATTTTGTTCTAACGTATAAACAAATTACATTGCGTGACGTAGAAGTTGCCGCATTAGTCGTAAGCAATTGATCTGGTTTGTCCAAAGTCAGTTTCGTCGGAGATGATGCTTCTCGTACCATATTCCCCTCAGTTATTGGTCACCTACTGTGTCATGATTGGTATGGGATAGAAAGACTTCTAGGTAGGTGAAGACGCTTAGTCCAAAAGAGGCATTTTTACTCTAAAATATCCCATTGGTCGGTATTGTCACAAACTGGGATAACATGGAAAATTTTTGGCATCACAACTTCTACAATGAGCTTCGTGTTGCCCCAGAAGAATACCACGTTCTCCTTATTGAAGCTCTATTAAACCACAAAACCAACAGAGGCAAGATGACACAAATTATGTTGGAAACCTTCAACTCTTTCTGATGATTCTGGTCGTACCACTGGTATCGTACTTGACTCTGGTTATGGTCTCTCATACATTGTCCCAATCTTCTTCATGCCATCATCCGTTTAGTTGGTCGTGACTTGACTGTTTACTTTATGAAAATCTTCACTGAACGTTTATGATCCTTCATCACCAACCGCTGAAAGAGAAATTATCCGTGATATCAAGAAAAAACTATGCTCTGTACTTTTCGACTTTAAGCAAGAAATAATCACCGCCGCTATCTCTAGCTCATTGAAAAATAGCTATGAACTTCCTAACAGTTGTTATTACCAATGGAAATGAAAGATTCGACTGCCTGAAAGCCGTATTACAGCCTTTATTCTTAGGTATGGAAGTTGCTGGTATCCTGTTTTTTGTTGTTTAGTGTCTTGATTTCTCATCACTGTTTTCCTGTAGTTGGAATGTTTAAGGCATCATTCTGTTTATTCAGGTTTTCTGCTTCTTCGATTTCTAGGGCCTCTCTTATGATGCCTACTTTGTAATTTTGTACTGGTACTATTTCTTTGGCTTTGTCGAAATCGATGGCATGTTCGGTTGTTTGATGATGTTGAAATAGAGCTGAGGTTGTCCGTTTATTTTTGAGACTATTTTTATGTCCCTGAATTCTTGCTGACATGCGCCTGCTTGTTTGTTCTATGTATGTTTGATAGTAATTTGAACATGAAATGCTGTAAACACCATGATTTATGATTTCCCATAATGTTGGCTATTGTTTGTTGTGTTTTGAATATGGTTTCAATATGGTATGGGGTTAATTTTACGCTCATCTGTCCAAAAATTGGAGCAACTTAAAAATATGATCAAAAGCTTAAAATCTTCGTTCGGTCTAACACTTTTGAATACAACGTGGCATATGGACCAGATCAAAAATGGCAGCCGTGTAGGGCACCATATTGGCAAAAAACGTGTGGAATCATTATATTTTCTTTTTATTACCAAATATTTCGTACTTAACTTGTTTACTGAGGGCTTTTGGGGTAGTTGATCACATATTTTTAGTCAGAAATTGAAATTTTGAAATCCTAGATAGCGGATCAAATATGGCAGATCTTTTTTGCTTAGATTTTTTTATTGGCATTGTTTCCTGAGGGTTTTCTGGGTCCCTGAATTGAAGTCACCAATTAAAAATTTTCAAATTCAACATGGCGGATCAAATATGGTTGACCTATTTATGCATAATTTTTCATTTTTTATAAACATATCGTTAGTTATTCGAAGATTTTTGGAGTCATTGATTACAAATCCTAAGTGAGAAAACGAAAGATTTCAAATACAAAATGGCGCATCAAAGACGGTAGACTCATTTTAGCTTTCATTCGTTTATTGTCATATCACTTGTTACTTGAAGGTTTTTGGGGTGTCTGATGACAAATCTAAAGTCAAAATTAAAAATTTTCAAATAAAAATATGGCGGATCCTTTTTTGCTTGTAACTTTTAAATGGAATAAAACGAAGATGATTTTTTTAAATTGACATGAAATTTACTTTATTCGAAAAATAACCTTCTGGCATTATAATTTAAATATGACTTCTGGCATATGACCGCCACGGCTGGCTCGGACGTAGTCTAATCTGGAGGTCCAATTTTCGATAACTTTTTCCAACATTTGTGGCCGTATATCAGCAATAACGCGGCGAATGTTGTCCTCCAAGTGATCAATCGTTTCGGGCTTATCGGCGTAGACTAGCGACTTCACATATCCCCACAGAAAATAGTCTAGCGGCGTTAAGTCGTACGATCTTGAAGGCCAATTCACGGGCCCGAAACGTGAAACTATTCGGTTACCAAACGTTTCCTTCAATAAATCAATTGTGGCACGAGCTGTGTGACATGTTGCGGCGTCTTGTTGAAACCACAGCTCCTGCACATCATGGTTGTTCAATTGATGAACGAAAAAGTCAGTAATCATGGCTCTATAGCGGTCACCATTGACTGTAACGTTCTGACCAGCATCATTTTTAAAGAAGTACAGACCAATGATTCCACCAGCCCATCAAGCACACCAAACAGTCAGTTTTTCTGGATGTAACGGTGTCTCAACATACACTTGAGGATTATCATCACTCCAAATAGGGCAGTTTTGTTTATTGACGTATCCATTCAAACAAAAGTGAGCTTCATCGCTAAACAAAATTCGCTTATGAAAATCGGGATCTACGGTAATCTTGTTTTGGGTCCATTCACCGAATCTACGCCTTGCTAAGTGATCGTGTGGCTTCAATTCTTGCATGAGTTGGATTTTGTAAGCACGCAAACCAAGATCTTTCCGCGAAATCCTCCATAAAGTGAATGGACACATATCCAATTCCTGTGCACGATGGCGGATAGACTGATTCGGGTCTTCCTCTACGCTACGCTCTACAGCAGCAATGACTTCTTCTGTACGCACTGTACGACGTCTCTGTGGATGCGTATTATCATTTAGAGTAAACGTGGTGCGAAAACGTTCCATAGTTATTCGAATTAATTGCTCTGATGGACGATTATGTTGACCGTAAAATGGACGTAGTGCGCGATACGTATTTCGAACAGAACCATGATTTTCAAAATAAATTTGCACAATTTGGAAGCGTTGTTCAGGCGTCAGTCTATTCATGTTGAAATGCCGAACCAAACTAAACATAAATCACTTGACAGCTGACATAATGGCCGCAAGTTAAAAAAGTTCTATACTTCTATAAAAAACACCCTTTACTTAATCATATTTTTCGTGCCAACCTTGTTTCTTGATCTAATCACCAATCAAAAAGTTAGAAATTAAAAATTTTCAAATCCGAGATAACGAAACAAATATGGCAGAGTCTACTATTATTAATTCAGTTCAGTTTAGTTTAAAAATATTAAAAACTTAGAGTCTAGTTTCCTCTGGTTTTATTTTTTACAGTTTACTGCCATTTATCTAAACACTGGAATCTAGGGTGGTTAACTTTTTAGGATCCAATGCCTATTTTTCTTGGATACAAACATGTTTTTGTTAAACATTTTTATTATCGTGCGTTATATAGTTTTGATACTTACCAATGTTTGTTCTTAATCTTCAAATTAACGCTGAACCAACGTTTTTGCAGTTTTTTTTATTATTTATTATTGGATGAAAGAATAATTAGAAAAATTTATTTTCGAATTTATAATAAAAATACCTAGTATCATAATTAATTTCATTAACTTTATATACCGGGTGTCAACGAATCTATTAGATAAGTCATAATTTCTAGAGTATTATGTGTATCAAAATTAGAATTGGTACAGGTAAATGTTATATGAAGAGGAGAGTTCTCGCATATTTTCCACTTTCCGGTCACTTCCGGTTTCACCGGAAATGGCCCCGGTTTTGAATTCTTAAATAGAACACCCTGTATATTTTAACATTTTTGGATTTCTGAGACAATTCTAGATCAGAATGTGACATTTTAAAAACTTTTTACGTCTACTTCACTTTTTTAGAGCCACTTTTAAAATTGCATCTAGGTGGCCATGATCGGACGCAAACTAATCTAACGGCCTTAGGTGATGTCAAAAAAATACAATCGCAAAGTTTTAGTGACTAGTATGAAAGACAGGAATTGGATTAAAAATTTAACAAAATTAACAAAAAACTAACAAAATAAACTAATAACTTAGACGACGCACTTAAAATATTTGAAAGTACAGTAGCTGAATTTGTTAAAAGTTTAGTGTAGTAAATGTTCAAAGTGCATTCCTTCTTTTTCACGACACATTTCAGCTCGTTAAATTGTTTCTCTCAATACGTTTTTTAGCATTTGGGGCGTTATACTTCTAAATGCCCGTAAAATTCTTTCTTCTAATATTTCAAGAGTAGCTGGGGCTGCTCCGTAGTAAACCCTTTCTTTAACATATCTGATTATTAAAATACTCTATTAAATAATTAAGAACTTCTCTAGTATTGTGAGGCGGTGCTCCATCTTGTTGAAAGTAAATTCGCCGTAAAACTGCTAAAGGTATATCATTGAGATGATTTTCGATTTCATTTTGAAGAAAACCTAAGTATCTAACCCCTGTTAACTGACCTTGAAACAATATTGGCCCAATTATTCTGTTTCCAACGATACCAGCCCAGACATTGACGCCAAATCTTTCTTAAAAATTGCCCTCGCTCATTTCATGTTGATTTTTTGGGCCCAGTACCGAGTATTTTGCTTATTGAACATACCATTATTTGTAAATCGGGATTCGTCGGAAAATAAAATAAAATCGATAAAATTTGGGTTAACTCTATGATTTTGAAGCAGCCAATCACAAAACACTACCCGTCTATCGCCATCCTCAGTATACAAATATTGATATAACTGATATTTAAATGCTCGATATCCATGCTTTTTCAGTATTTTTCTTGCTGATTCATAACTTATCTGCAGTTGTCATAAGTAAATAAATTATCCAGTATTTTGCTTAATTATATTTAATTTCTGTTCTTATGTCTAATCCAATCGCAAATAAATTAGTACCATTAGATTCGTCAAAGAATGCTTTTTTCGAAAAGTAGTTGTCAAAAAGGGGTCGCCATTTGAAAATTAATAGTTAGAAATGAAAACGTAATTTTGTCAACTTGTCTTATTCCTATCTTTCATATTAGTAACTAAAACTTTGCGATTGTATTTTTTTGGCATCACCTAAGGCTCTTAGATTAGTTTGCGTCCGATCATGGCCACCTAGATGCAATTTTAAAAGTGGCTCTAAAAAAATGACGTAGACGTAAAAAGTTTTTAAAATGTCACATTCTGATCTAGAATTGTCTCAGAAATCCAAAAATGTTAAAATATAGAGGGTGTTCTATTTAAAAATTCAAAACCGGGGCCATTTCCGGTGACATCAGAAGTGGCCGGAAAGTGGAAAATATGCGAAAACTCTCCCCTTCACATACCATTTACCTGTACCAATTCTCATTTTGATACACATAATACTCTAGAAATTATGACTTGTCTAATAGATTCGTTGACACCCGGTGTATTGTCATTTTAAATCAAAACTTTTAATTTATTAATGTTCTTATAACACCAAACTTGGAACATACTGTTCTACTTATAAATTCAAACTGCTTTATAAAATTGCGTGTCTGAAAATTCTACTTTAAATTTGTTATTGATATTTTCATTAAAACAAAATCATCTCTCACTTCGACAGAAAAATGGATATTTTATTTTAATATTCGAGACACGTCACAGGTTTATATTTTCTTTAAAATTTGTTTAAAAAGTAATGTCACGCTTTTAGCCACTAAAAGCATATTGCGGTATTTTGCATTTCGCTATTTTTCCCTAAATAGAATTTATAATACAATGCAATGTGAAATAAAGGAGTGAGGACTTTAGGGATTCATTTTTAAAAATAAAACCAGAATATCGTTAAAAACAACTTAAAATGTTTCGCAACCTATTATCATTTTTTTTTATAAAAAATACGCAAGTGGGGAAACCCAGCGATTTAATTTATCATCCTTTATATATATTTTGGTTATCGTATTTTTTTATGTCCTAAAGGTCATTGAGTAACAAAAATATAAATTAACTACCAACGTTCAAAGTTCCGCTATTTTTTACTACAAGTTTGTTGATTATACTGTTCTGCATGAAAATATTTCTCGCCTAATTATTGTGTTATTTCAATAATTTTTATCTATATAACTCTTATACTGACCTGTAAATTATTGTATCAAGTAGCAAAATCTAGAGAACATTAACATGTTTTGATTGATTACAAAGTAGGTGTAAGAACGTACCTGTGCGATATATAAGTTTTCACAGCATACCGGGATGTCACGTTGCCAAATCTATGTTTTCTCTCAGTTTAGAGAAATTGTACACCATCTAACAACACCGAATGGAGTATTTCTGGGGATGACCCCAATCTATGAAGTCCCAATCCATTAGGGCTTAAAATAAACCCCATTTATTTCCAAATTTCACCATATCCAGAGTCGTCGAAGGTGCAGCTACTATCTACAGGAATTATGTCGTCGCTTCTGGTACTTTTGATCATCAATCTTTTTAGAAAACATCAAATGTACTAAACGGGTATACAAGCAGCCAACTAGTCGTTGAAGGATCACTATGGGATGTACGAGCGAAGTGCAAAGAACTGGCGAATAGTAATAGCATTGTTGTAGTGCCATTATTTCCTCTGTATGTAAACGATGTCGTTGCGATCTTGTGTGAACAAACTGAACAGTTTCTGTTACATATGTACTGAGGTGATACAGAAAGCTCAACGAAGATTGTAGTCCCAAAATTTTCTATCCCACCTGCTCAAGAACCTTAACAGGATAGCTACTGGGTACTCACAAGTCTATGAAGTTTGATGTGCCTATGATTGGGTGGGAACCTCAGAATCATGTTCATGATTGCTACTCTTGCTTAACAAAAATCCTGGAATTTACTAGTAAAAGTAAACATACAACTAAATATTCCAATATCCCACTCAAGACATCTGTACTTCATGACGCGTCTAGCATATCTATCCCTAGGCCCCCAGGAAAATATGTTATAGACTGTTGAACTAAATTATTTTGAACCAAATACCCGTCTAAGTTTTCAAAAGAAATACGATTACCAATGTAGTAGTAAACAATACCATTTTATATATCAGGAACAGCTCAACGATCTTATTCATAATCAGGATTTTCCCAATATAAAGTCACAGCTGCTTAAATCTCAAAGAGAAAGTGAAAATTTTTACGTTTCGGAAAGGCAGTCTATGTTGACAGTGATTTTCTCAATGGAAAATCAGCGAACTCCTCGATAGTCATTTAGTGTTGTACTCTCGTGGAGTAATGATCTCTGAAGATATTTCGTCCAATCGTAGGCGAAACGTCGGATATTAGCTCCAATTTGACACTGTCTAAACCCTTCTTCTTCTTCTTCTTTCTCTTTTATTTAAGACGACGTCTTGTTTTTCTGCTATATTAAGCCTCCTGCGATGTTGATGTCCAACATTCATGCCAGCGTTTTGGAGGTCGACCAGTGGGTCTTCTAGTGTTTGGTATCTCGTTCTTAGCCCATTTTGCCTATCGATCGTCGCCCATTCTGTCCACATGGTCCCTCCAATATCTGCGCCTTGACCTTATGAACCGTACCACATCAGGCACCTTGAGCTCTTCCCTTATTTCGGAACTTCTTATTTGGTCTCTTAGGGTTACTCCTTTGATTGTTCTTAACGTTTTCATTTCAGCCATTCGTAGCATACTTTTTGTTTTAGATGTTTAGGCTTGAGTTTCCGATGCATAAGTTAGTACTGGTCTTATCACAGTTCTGTAGATGCGTACTTTGCTCTCTGTGGACATATACTTATTTTTCCAGATTATGTCCCTCAGGCATCCTGATATCTTTGAGGCCTTGTTAGCATGTGCTCTGACTTCCTGGTATAGATTTTTATTGTTCGATACATCAACTCCCAAGCATCTGCAAGACATGCTTTGTCTGATAGGATGGTTCTTCACCACGAATTTGTATCTGACAAGATTTTTTTTTAAATTACCATCGTTTCGGTCTTTTCTGTACATATTTCCATACTTAAATTTTTTGATGTGGTCTGGAATCGGTATAGTAATCGTTGCAGATCGTATTCATTTTCTGCTAACAGTAAGGCGTCGTCGGCAAAACATGAGATTTTTAAAGATTTTCGTCCCATTTTGTATCCTCCATTGACTTCTTGTCTAAACCCAAGAACCATAATTTTCAAATCCAAAAAAAGTTCAAAGAACTACCATCAGAACCACTATGTTTAGGTTGAGAAATGAGAACCTAGTGATCTACTGTGTTGAAAGCTTTAAAAAAAAACTAAAATACTAAAGTCGTTATCTTACCCTCTATTAAAATCATCAATAACATCTACCAATTACCCATACGTGTGCCCTCCTAAAACTAGTCTGCTTTTCTGACAAAATGTTATAATTAGTAAGATATCCAAAAATATTTGGAAATACACTATTTTCTTCAAAATTTTAGAAAAATAAATACATATAAATCTCAAATTCTAAAGAGAAGGTGAATTGTTTATTTTTCTCACTGGTTGAACCAGAGCTTTCTTCGAACATGGGGAAAATAACCTCATTTGTAACACAAATTTATTATAGGAGTGTTTTGTGTCAAAAGAGTTATTCGAAAAACTAGATACTGATGAATGAATTTTATTTCTTTTATTTTAAGTCAAAAAGCAGTTTAAATATTCCTGCCTGTGTGAACAACTGGTATGGTGGAGACAAATTTAGGTCTGCGCTTTTTAAACCTAATAGCATAAAAGGATATACTCAAAAAAAAAATGTAAAAAAGTTTCTAATTTCGTACATTTTTTTTAATATACAACATATATTTCATTTACATTTGGCTTTTAATATCTGAATTTTAATTACGCAGAAATCTGAACTTAATTGAAGCAAAAAGGCCTTTGTTTTTACATCCATGTTTAATTTGGGGAATACTTTATATTTTAAAAAATATTTTCGTTGCAGGTATTTAATAGAATATTTTGATTGTTTTTTTGTTAAAACAGAATTAACGAAAAATAAAATTTTATGGTGGGTGTATAATTGGATTTTGCTAAGACTGTGTAAGCATGGCTCGTTGTTAGGTCCTTGTAAAAGAAACCAGCATATACTCTAGTCGGATTAGATCAAAAATAACCTCGATTTCTGGTAGGCAATTTTATTTTCTGGATATATCTGTCCCAAATGGAATGATAATTGTCCTATGCGCCAGTGTGAAACAGAGAACATTTTTAAAATTTTGACAGTTTACTATACTCGATAGGGGCAATTCGGCAAAAATATTCACACTTCCGATTATAAAGGAAGTTGATGCCTTCTTGCATTTTAAATGGACTACTCTACATATTATTTTATTTTTTGATTCTACGCAAAATTATAGACATATTTCATGTATAATGTCAAAAATAGCCTTTGCAGGCCTAAATGTAATTACCAATGTTTTGTATATGAAAGCCTTTACTATTTAATTGAAGTTGATTTTCTTCTAGAAGGAGATGTACTTTAGTACACTATAAAGGAACAAAAGTTCATTGTGATTTTTAATTATTTTAACATTTATTAACTCTAAATAAAATTCTACTAAATCGAAGAATTTACTTGAGTCCCTCTGTATAAGGATTTGGACCGTTGAAATGTATATCTTATGTCTAGCCAAAAATAGTCACATATCAGGAAAATATAAATCCATTAACATACTTAAACTTAAGCTCAATATTATTACTTTTTAGGTAGTTAATTTTTTCTAAAAAACAACATAAACTCCGTCAATTTATGTGACACAAAATCTAAACGGTTCTACCCTCTCGAAGATTTTAATATAAATCTGTCAAAATCTTATCATTTACTTCATTAGGGGTCTAAGATTAAGCGCTAAAGTTATAACCACATGTGGCCGACCATGAGAGAGCTTTCTTTTACTTAAATTGAGCAAATTTTCCCACCATAAGAAAACAAAAGAATATTTAAATAAAATCCCTAAAATGCAGTATTAGTATTTGTTAATATGTATAAAGTTCGCATCTGTTACCCATTTTTTCCCCAATTGACGAAAATAAGAAAATGTGAAAATGGTTAAAACCTAGGGGTTTTTTCCATCGGTTCTTACACGATCTTTTAGTATAAGGGTAGAATAGTTACCGATTACATTTGTATAAAATAATTATTAGTTTTGAGCTCTGGTCAGTTTTAATATTATGCCATCTATGAACCAGGGAACCGAAAACTTACAGACGCTCGGAAACGAAAACTACCCTTCGTGGGCGGAGATGCGTCGTGGAAAAGCACGGATGTCGGAACCAACGCGTCTAAAACAGGGGAGGTTCCAAGGGCTGAAAGTTGAGTTTGATTTTCAGAAATTAATTAAAATTAGTTCCAATCTGGAATTCGTTGGAATTGGTACCGCCGTCCAGTGCCGTGTCAAAATTACGTAACGGGTATAATCGTCGAGAAAGAAGGTTATCTTTGTTTTGATTTGCTTTCAGTTATTTTGGGAAATTAAGGTAATATTGTGTGTTATTTTAGACGAGCATTTCGCAAATTTAATAGTGTTTGATTAAGAAAGATAAATAGCTGTGTTTTTTTTCGCGTTTTATTTCTTTTTCTGTTTAGTGTTTTAGTGAGCTATTTATACGTGTTTATTTTTAAAATTGGGTTTTACATTTTTGGTTAACAGAACGACCAAAAGAGCAATTATGTTAGTTTTTCGTAATTGTCATTAGTTTAAGTTTCTCATTGTAAATAGTTCATTTTTTTTCTATTTACTTTTGTTAATAGAGTAAGTGATTTGAGAAACTTGGTTTGTTTAATTTTAATCAAAAACCTTCACGCGACTAAACTCGCGGATGTACTGTTGTGTGAGCTGTAAACAATAGATGTCATGTGTCCAGCTAATTAACAGCCTTGTCTGAGTCGTGAAGTTCTGAGTTATGGTTTTGGTAAGCTTAAATAACCGTAAGTTGCAAGAGAGAAGATGGACGTCTAGACTTCCAGAGTGTCCTTATTACTGTAAAATTTAATTATAGGTATATAGGTATAGCTACTAATTAATATGTGGCAGAAAAAATGATTATAGATGGAATGGTTAACGCTACCACAATATATCATTTGCAAGAGTCTATGATTTCTGTGAAATTCTATTACAGAGCTGCCCTCTCATTGACTTTATTAAACTGCCAATAGCTCACAGTACGGCAGCTGCAGCGAACGAAGATGCCGTGAGCTTTAAAAATGGTAAATGATATTTCACCGAAACGTCAGCTACCTCAAAGTCCTTAGAGGGACTCAGCACATACATGGGATACCCAAAAACCTTCGATTACACATCACACCTTTACTCAAGATATTTTTGATATCTTGGTATACCTAGTATGAGTTAATATTTCTTGAAGGGAGTGTAAAGCCGTTTGGCTTGAAAATCAATATATATATATATATATATATATATATATATATATATATATATATATATATATATATATATATATATATATATAGGGTGTTCCGTTCAAAAATATAACTACTGAATTATTTTGATGCTTTCTGGATATTTCCCAATATTTTTATAATAGGAACATTTGATAACCATATATTGTAGGGAATATAGCGTATTGATACAATTTCATAAACTCATTCCATCTTATTCTTGACTTACCCTGTACTTGCAAAATATCATCATTTCTCTCTGGTAATATATATTAAAGTTTTAAAAGAATTGTGTTCAATTTTGAGTGGAAGTGGAGCTTTTACGTCATTTTCAATTTTTATTCTATAAATCTGCACTAATCTTTTGTATTTTCTCACGATTATCACTTTCTCCTTTTCTATTACTAACTTTAATTATTTCTCTGTTAATGTCAAATCTTACAACCTCTTTCTTTTTCAGAAATGAATAATACAATTAATATGGATGCGGAGAACCGGGTAGTGCTGAACGTAGGAGGAATTCGGCACGAAACGTATAAGGCTACGTTGAAGAAAATTCCTGCTACCAGACTATCTCGGCTCACTGAAGCCTTAGCAAATTACGATCCAGTGCTCAATGAATATTTTTTCGATAGGCATCCGGGGGTGTTTGCGCAAGTTCTGAATTATTACAGGTAAGATATAGATAAACTAGCTTTTAGGATAAATACAAGTTTTCCGTATTACAATGTATATTCACCCTCCAAAATTATTTTCTATATTGTAAAAATTCTTTTTTACATTAAAAAAATTGCTCATCGTCTGAAAAGCCACATATGCAGCAAAATGTTTATCATGGTTCATCTAAATAGTACTTCCTAATTTTGACATTAGATGGGTACCATGTTTTTTTTCGTTTTGCACCATAATTTACATTTTTGTTTATTACCTATCTGTGTGTGCAGAGTTATTTTTCAAAGATTTTAGAAAAACTGATGTACTTTAGTACCTGCGTGTTCTCAAATTGTTATAATTAATAATCAACATGGATTTAGAACTAGAAGATGTACGGAAACTTGTGACGCGTTTTTGTAGGAGGGAGCAAGTCGTGCTCTACGGATTTACTTCGTTTACGGCAGCGAAACATCGGTCAGTGGATATTTCTCGTGCAGTCATCGGTCAAATGCTCAGCGCAGGGGTATAGGTTTGACGGTATCTACTTATATTCGGGATATCCCTGCTCTCTGAATTGATCAATGGTTTGACTACCTGAAAGTCAAAACATCCACTCGGTGGTCGGTTCTCGGGCGCCACCCTCGGGATTCATGTGGTCGAGGGCCCACTAATGCACCGGGTAGCTTGTTACAGTGGAGAAACGGCAAGCCAGGGGTCAATTACGCATATCTCATGTGCAGTGTTTGATGTCAAACTTTGTCGAACGCCCCAATATCCTGCAATATCAGACCACTTTTGGCTTTCCTTTGCAGTCCATACAGCGCCCTGTCATCTGGTCTGGCATCCTGTCATTCAGTAGAATATTCTAGTCCAATCTTTTCATCGGGAATAATATTTTTTTCGGTAATTTCGTTCCAAAGTCAACTGAGAAATATTTTATATTATCTTGGCTATAGGATAACAAAATTATTGGTCTACAATTTTGTGAAAAGTACGATTTTTTTGGTTTTGGAATCATAGTAACTATTACAGTTTTCCACAACTCTTGGTAGATTTTTAAGGTGAAACAGGTATTTGTTGTGTCCGGTAAAGATAAAAGAGTATTTTCTGGAATGTTTTTTAAAACTTTATTTTTGATTTTGTCTTTTCTCGGTACTTTCTTATTTCTTGCAAATTTTATTCTATCTTTACCTCTGCTACAGGGTTATGGGATTTATTAACAAAAACACGTTATAAAAATCATTGTAACCTCATAAAGTATTGTTTCATTACTGGTTATTAATTAGGATATAAATTTCTAACTAATTCAAACAAATTAAAATAAAATAAAATACAAAAATAAAACCAAATAATTAAAATTTGGTATTTTAATCAAGCAAAAGTTTCCTGGAAAGTTGTTAATTTTCCGATTTATTTTAAAAAGGCAGTATTAATAAACACGGTGGAGTAAAGTCTATTGAAACATTAAAACTTTTAAATTTTAATTAAAATTAATTAAAAAATGTTGTGCTTAACTTTTTTGTTTCAATTATCTGTTCGGATATTTTGAAAAATACCCATAATTGGATGAAGTTCATTAAAAGAACACTTTTAAAATTAATGGAAAAATTTGCCATTAAAATTTAAATAGCTGAAGAAAAATAATCTTAAAGATTTAATTGCTGATTGGAAGCTGTCGTCCATGATAAGGGCTTCCTATTCGACTTAATAAGGAGAAAATCATATTAAAATGGAGGCAAATTAATTTGATAACAAGTCAGAGACCATAAAGTAACCATATTATTTTCATAATAGTTCTGTATGAAAAGAAAACTATTGTTCAACGGAAGCTTAGTGCATTATCGTAGTGCAAAATCCATGAATCGTCCTTAAAAAAAAGTTTAGGACAAGCTGCAGAATTCCATTAGACATCTACTTTGGTAAAAATGTAGGGCAGTAGGTTTAAAAAATTTAAAATGATGCAATACGTTTTTTGACAAATCTTATACAAGATGTTCCTACCGCGAATAAATTCGATATATACAGGGTTATTTACCCTAGACGGCAGGGAATATTGCGGCGAAAATACGTGTCTTTCAAAAAGTTTTATTTTGGGATATTTAGAGGCCTAATATAATTACTTTTTAAAATTCTTTATATATTATTTAGGGTTTCCCAAAATCTCTGAAAGTATGAAAGTTGTGTTTTTTTTTTAAATTGAACCCCATGTATATTATTACATTTTTGGATTCTCCGATTACAAAAAGTGCCCATTTTAAGAAACCTTATAGTATCTACACTTTAAGGATTTTTAAATAATTTGAATTTTGACAAAATCTAACCGAATTTTCATGTTTCTAATATTTGGGAAGTATTTCAGTTATGTACTCGAAATTTACAGTGAGTGCAACAATAAAACACATTTTATATCCCAATTATAATAAACTTGCTATATTATACAGGGTGTTCAAAAATTTAAATTAATCAATTAAGAACTTAAAGTGACTATAATTTGATTAATTTAAATAGAACGCTTACTTACAAGAAAATGTATCTTTTAAATGCCTATCGAATGTTATAAGGGTGTTCTATAGCATTTAAAAACGTCAGATAATCCATCTAATCTGTCAGTTTAGTCAGCAAAGCCTGTTGCTATAATAGCGGTATTTGAATATTGTTGTGTTATTGCTTTGTCAATATGAAGATTTATCCAAAGGAAGAGCGTATTGATATGATCTTTATCCTTGGGGAATGTCATCAAAATTGTTTGTTGGCTTCTCAAGTCTATCCTCAAAGGTTTCTTGAAAGAAGCCCTCCTAAACCAGCCGTGTTTGTGATACTATTAGACCAGTTTCGGGAATGTGGAAGTGTCAGATATAAAAAACGTGTTATAAGAAAACCTGTCACTGAGGATGAAGAAAATGATTTTACTGTACTTGGTTCAGTGATCGAAAATCCCAATATTAGATCATAGAATCATATATCCGAAAATACTAACATTAACCAAGCAAATGTTTCAAGGATTCTTAACAAATCCAGATTTCATCCTTATAAAATCCAGCTTTGTCAAGTGCTTCACGGAAATGATTTTGACAACCGAGCTGAATTCTGCTTGTGGTTGTTAGATAAAGTGTCAAAAAATGAACACTTTTTTGATAATGTGTTGTTTAGTGATGAATGTACTTTTCATAACAATGGTTTCGTGAATAGACACAACTTCAATCACTATTCTGATTCAAATCCGCATGAATACAGAGTTATGAGAAACCAAGATAGGTGGTCAGTTAATGTGTGAGGAGGAATACTGGATCCATACTTAATTGGACTTTACTTTTTTGAAGGACCTTTAAATGGCTTGATATTTGGCGATTTTTTTTACACCAACTTCAAGGCTTATTAGAAGGTATTCTTTTAAATATTAGAACAATTATGTGGCTTCAACTGGATAGAGCTCCGCCTCATTATCATCGCGAGGTTCGGCAATTTTTAAAAGTCAACTTTCGAAACAGATGGATTGGGAGATACGGATTTCAAAATTGACTCCCGAGATTTTCGGACTTAACTCCACCAGATTTATTTTTGTGGGGATACATAAAAGGAATTGTCTACAATGCGCCCCCGACAACATTACAATATATGAAAATACGTATAAGAGACATTTTTTAAACTGTAACCCCGCAAATATTGTCCAGAGATAACGGTGGTTTCGAAAAAATAATATGTAGATGTTTGGAGAAGGATGGTCGACATTTTGAACATCTACTATAAATATTTTGCTTCTGTTTTTTGCTATCGTCAATATGTTACCATTATTGCTGTTATGGCCTATTGGACCACTATAAATCGCGATCAGAGTTTCTAAACATTTGTAAAGATATTCCTGATTATTATTCTTATAGTTGTAAATTACCTGTCATTTCCAAATGCCATAGGCAACTAGATACATTAGAACATCTATTCAAAAAACATAAAATGGTGCAGAAAACGATGATTTGGCGTATTGTGTGAAAACGCGAAGACTTAGCTATAGTACACGCTTACACCATTCGGTAGGTATTTAAAAGGTACATTTTCTGGTAAGTTAAAAATATAACGTTCTATTTAAATTAATCAAGTTATAGCCCCTTAAAATTCTTATTTGATTAGTTTTAATTTTTGGACACCCTGTATAATATAGCAACTTTATTATAATTGGAATATAAAACATGATTTATTGTTACATTTCACTGTAAATTTCGAGTACATAACTAAAATACTTCTTAAGTATTTGAAACATGAAAATTAGGTCAGATTTTGTCAAAATTCAAATTATTTAAAAATCCTTAAGGTTTAGGTACTACAAACCTTATTAAAATAGGCACTTCCTTCGATCAAAGAATTCAAAAATGCAATAATATACAGGGGGTGTCGTTTAAAAAAAAAACAACTTTGATACTTTCAGAGCTTTTGGGATATCCTGTATGATATGAAAATAATTTTAAAAGTTAACTATATTAAACCCCCATATATCTCAAAAGTAAAATTTTTTGAAAGTCACGTATTTTGGTCGCAATATTTCGTGCCGTATAGGGTGAATAACACTGTATATAGGAAATATATAGGAAAATTTTGAAAATTTGGTGGGGGCAATCTGGCTAAGACATTTTCGGTTATACCGGATGTCAACTTGATTATTTTAAATTAAACATCCTATATATTATTACATTTTTGGATTCTGCAAAGATTCTAGGCACATTTTGTTTCTAGATTTTCTATACGTAGGTCTAAGCGTTTTTGACATATTTAAATTTTTATGTCAAAAATGACGTTTGTAGGTCCTAAAATAATCAATTTTTTTCTATAAGAAAGCCTTTTTTATTTAATTAGAGTTGTATACAGCCAAATTTTTAAAATGGTCCTATATATACGTTTCGATATATAAATCGAATATTTCCCAGTGGGACATCCTGTATAAGCAAAATTTTTTTTACAATGTAGTCTCTTTAACCCTAATAAAATTTCGCCTATTAAATTATACGTTTATTTAACAAAAAGCAGCGATCGAATACCGAAATATTAAATGAACACCCTGTATATTTTTGCAGGACTGGTAAACTACATTATCCCTCGGATGTCTGTGGACCTCTCTTTGAAGAGGAACTTGAATTTTGGGGCCTTGACGCGAACCAAGTAGAACCCTGCTGTTGGATGACGTATACCCAAGTAAGTACAAGCAAAGTGAGAGTAGTAAATGTAAAGTTAAGTGGATATGCAACGATAAACAAATTATTAATATATAAAATAAACCATTTTTTTTATGCAGGATAACCAAAGAGTGTGGCAAAATCGTTTAGTTTCATTATTATAAAAGTTGTATTGTACCTGTTAAATTATTAACTTCAATTGTTGCGTTGCCTTTTAAATTATTACATTTTAATAGCGAATTTGTGCTTATTATATGTAAGTTTATCCCTAGCACAATAAGTTCAGAATTGTGTGCAGGATATTATTTTTAATGGTAAAGTTAGAAGGATTCCAACCTAAATTTATAATATGTATGGCTAGAAACAAACAGTGGTTCGCAAAATAAAAGTCAAGCAGCACAATAAACAATTTATTAACAATAAATATATATCACTGTAAACAAATGATGAAATAGTAGATTACTAGCACCAAACTTGTGTAAAACTTGTCAGCAACCTGTACAAAATTCAGAGTTCAAATTCTTTTAGACGTTATCAATAAATAAGACTTCTTGAAATTAAGATGCGATCGATAAATCATTTCTGAAATTATATCAATTGATTTTGACAGTTAGAAGTACCGGAAATGATTATATACCCTTTTATGGGTTTATAACAAGTATTAAAAAAATAGCGTGATGGAATTCAAAAAAATTTGACAACAGGATGAATGAAAATGGTGGCCAATTAATCGCTATCTAACTAAATAATATGTAATACATTTTTAAAATTACTGGGGAACAGCAAAGATGTTTCTGAAACCAAAAGAGCAAAATCATATTTTATTATACTAATTAACAATCTGTCTTGTAAAAGTCGCAGTTGGCTACGGATTCATAGATACGTGCTAAATATGATAATTTTACCTATCTGCCCTTAATATGTGGAACAATGGGACCATAAAATGAGAAGTACCTGGTTTTATTACACCAGGTGTACTTTATAAGGGGTTTAAATACACGTAACATAAATCTTATATTGTTAGTTATATTTCAGTTGTTTGTATTTGAGGGATTAGGGAGTTTTCAGCATCATGAGTTTGTGTAAATAAGCTGGATTATTTTTGTTATATATGTTGTGAAGTGACTTTTGTGAGACAAAAAGGTACTCTTAGCCCTTTAATACAAAAGGTTTACCGTTTGTATTTTGGCTGCAGGATAAAAATTGGACTCTCCATATCTGCTGCAACAAATGTGCGTCCAATATTCGTGGCTGGCTAAGTGGGAAAAGCGTAAGATGCCTTTTGGTGTTCCTATGGTCTGACGAGAATCAAAAAACCATGTTACCGACTGTAACTTTTGTTTGACACCTCCCATCAAAAAAGGTTTTTCGGAAAAAAAAAATCTGCGATACAGTATCCAAATTTACATTCCGCCATATGCCCCCGTGCCCCATAGTGACGAGTTGCATGTACTTAATCCACCTCAGGAATATACCCTATTATTCTGATGATGATCAAACGGATTCAAACGGTAGTGTGTCGGAAAATGTGGCCTGCCCATCAACCTCGCAAGATTCCGATTTTCTCTGCGAACCCAGTAAAAAGCCTCACAAAATAAGTCAAAGTGAATCAAGTGATCTTATAAAAGATTTGGAATTGCTCAAAAAAAAAGCAGAACTACTGGCCTCTCGATTGCAACAGTGGAATTTACTTGAAGATGAAGTAAGAGTTTCTGTGCACCGAACCCGTCAGAAGAACCTAACGCCTTTTTTTAATATCAGAAACAATTTGGTATCCTCTAGGGACATTAAGGGATTAAGCTTTAAATCTGGACTATAGTACAAAAGACTGGAGACTTTTCATTGATTCCTCTAAAGTAATTTTTAAAGCTGTGTTACTCCATTATAGAAACAATTTGCCTTCGGTCAAACTTATAGCAATTTAAAATTGTTACTGGAGACCATATAATATAAAAGATATAAATGGCAAATTTGTCTGGATTTAAAAGTTGTGGCGATTTTGCTTGGAATGTAGTTAGGTTATACCAAATACTGTTACTTCCGCTGCGAATGGGACAGTCAGGCACGATCGGATCACTACAGAAAGAAAATTTGTACACTGACCGATTCTTTTAAGCCAGGAAAGAACAATGTAACGATCGCGTCGTTAGTTCCTCCAGAAAAGATTTTACTACCGCCACTTCACAAAAAATTTTGTGAAGGCCATGAACAAGGAAGGCCGTGTTTTTAGTTATTTAAAAGAAAAGTTCCCTAGAATCATTGATGCTCAGTCCCCAGATTAGAAAACTTTTCGGAGATGCGCAATTCGATTCCATATTTGAAGGCAAGGCAAAAGACGCTTGGAATGCCTTTAAAATGGTTGCACACAAATTTTTTGGGAAACATTAAAGCAGAAAACTGTAAAGACCTGGTTGCCCAATTTATTTCGTGTTACCAAAACCTAGGGTGTAATATGTCCTTGAAAATTCATTTCTTGGATTCTCATCTGGATTACTTTTCGGAAAATTGTGGAGCTGTAAGTGACGAGCACGGTGAGAAATTCCACCAGGATATTTCAAGCATGGAAAGGTATCAGGAAAAATTGAACTATGAGATGTTAAACGACTATTGCTGGACTATTACGAGAGATAATACAAAGGCTGCTTTTAAAAGGCAGGCTGAGAAATGCAAAATGAGTGTCTACACTATAAATTCAATGATAAAAATGTTCTATTTAACTGCTTTTGTTGAACCAGCAATATATTGTTATCTGTATTTTGTATGTTCATTATATATGCCTATGAATTAAAATTTTGTAACAATTAATTCAAATTTTTTTTGCGAGCTAAGTAAAATCTTTAATAGGTATTTTTAAGTTACTTGGGTGTAGTTGAAACTAAAAAAATTGGGTTTGTTCAGGAAACGAAAAACAAGTTGAAATTGTAGAAATGTTTCCCAGTGATTTAAAGAAAGTATATGTGTATCAAGTCATTTTTTTACAAACTCAGTTCTACTCTGCGAATTTTATCTAGTAACTTCTTGTTAAATTGGGCCGTCAAACACAATAACCATGTCAAACGCGTAAAATATCATTTTACACCCAATATTTACGTCTGTAATTTATTTTATAAACAAAGTAAAAAGGTAAGGGCTCCAAGATCGTTCCTTATGGGACGTTCATATATTGCTATGGTTATTCAAGGTTTCCGGTATTTTAACTTATTCCTGTTTATTTAAAAAGTAGCTCCCAAAGATCTGCAGCACTATGTCTATAACCCAATTGTTATTCAAGAACATCAAGAAAGTTTTTATAATGAATGGTGTCAAAGGTTTTCGTCAAGTCCAAGAAAACTTATATTAGTTTATTTGCGCACTTATGTCTAGTTATATTTAACTCTGAGTGTAGTGACACAGTGATTAAATTGTATTGTTATCGGTACAGTTTCAAGAATGTGTCTTAAAAGGCATACTTATCAGTGTTATTGAATGCTAATAGATGGGTAATTATGATAACTAACAGTGTAAAATCAAATTTATTTATAATCGCATTCATATGCTAATTATGGTGGACCCTTTAGAATATTTAAAAATTTAGAAAAAAATTTGCAATACTATTAATATTCTTGGTTTGTCAAAGTCCGTTATTAAGCATCTGTTTACTCCTCAGACCCTAAATCCTTTGAAGCCCTTTCTAATCCTTCTGGATATCCCTCATTAACTTACAAATTTATTCCTAAGCCTACTTGAATGTAGGTGGTCATCGCGGTAAACCAAGGATTAACTTGTCTTAGAAAATTAATTCCACAAGGGTGAATTTTATTAATTTACAACCAGAAGTAAATATTTCAGTTGATGTGGCAGCTCTTATTTGATGTTGAGTATCTAACATCTGGCAATAAAGGTTTTTTTTAGTGACAGTTTTGGATATAGAGGGTGATTCTCCGGGAAATTTATCGATCGATTGTGGGAAAACTATAATTAGAAAGAATCTGAAAATTTGAGTGTACTAACGTGCACGGGAGATAGCCGGCTAAAATATTTTCAAAATGGCGGCACTTCCAGGTATAACGGAAGTAGATGTCAGCTTGCTTATTTTAAATGGAACATCCTATTATTACAGTTTTAATTTCTACGTAAAATTCTATATATATTTTTTATACAATGTTCCAAACTTAAGTATCACCCTTTAGGACATATTTAAATTTTTATGTCAAAAATGATATTATACAAGCCAGCAACAGATTTTCCGGACCAATTTCCTCTTGGGCGATAACTTGTGAAATGCTGCAAACAGTTGTACCATGAACCCTCGTGAACGTCAGCTACGGCTGCGCGGGCGGTTGGAGCAGCGGCAGCCTCCCACTCACGTAAAACAAAATGTTTTTAATCATTTCCTCCCGACTGAAAATTTGTCAAATGATAGTTAACACAATTATTTGAAGACAAAAAGAAGTCAGCTGGCTGTACCGTGGTAGATTAAACGTCAGCTGGTCACACGAACATGCAAAAAAAATTGTTCATTGATTTCCTCTCAGTTAAAAATTTGTCAGATGATAGTTTGCATGCTAATTTGAATAAATAAAAACGTCAGCTAGCTTTATGTTGGTGGAAAAGAAACAGTGGCACTGGTGTTAATGGGTACGCAAGGACTTTGTCCAAAACGAGTTCTTTTTTAAAGAAATATAGAGCAGTTCTCCGAATAAGTCGCGCTGCATTTGCAATTCCATCTCTTTTTGGGCAACAGTTACTTTTTTTTTGCTAGTCATTTCTGTAAATGTTTGGCGTGTTGTCTTGGAAATTACCTGATCAGAGTTTCTCGGGTCGTTTATACAACTTTCAAACTTTTTGTTTCTTACCCTCTTCTTCAACATTAAGCAAGAAATTTTCAGCGGCTTCAGGTGTCGCTTCGCCAGTGGAAATGTACAAACAATCTTTATCTAAATTATCATCAAACGGATTGATGTTACGCTTGATGACATCGATGAGTTTGTAAAACTGTGTTGTACTTCTTTTTATCTTTCTATTTTGAAGATCTGCTGTAACATCTTGTAATTTAGTCAGACCAGTTTCCTTCATTGTGTGGTTAACGATAGTAGATCGAATAGTATGGCTACGGTACCATCGCTGTCTAGCTGATATAGAATTGGTAATGTGGGAAGTTCCAGTCAGCTTATTCGCAGCAGCAGCCTTAATAGTTTGCTCAAGAGTGAGGTCAAACGCTTGTTTTGAGAAAGATTTTGTTGTTCTTTTTATACCAAATGATTCCTTTTCAAAGTTCTCACGTAATCCTGGATGCCTCTAGTCAATTCTCATCAAATTATCGAGGTATCTTACTAAATAACGCGCAAAATTTGGTTGATTAAAAGCAAAATATAAAATTAACTATTTTTGATAATACGAATTTATACAATTCAAAATTACTGGTACGGATGCTCGTTTTTAGTAGTAAGTAGTAATCGATTAATTTGAAGTAAATTATGTTATACTGTGCTGTCTGCCGTGTTTGCCTTCCAATGATTGCATTTTGAATTGCTTGTATTTTTCAAATATTTCTTTTACTTCAGCTTGTTGGATTAATGGTTCAGATGATCTAGTTTGCTTTAAAAACTGTATTAAATATGCTTTACATTCAGTGGGCAAATCTATATTCTCTTGTTGAACGAATTGTTCAAAATGCACCATTGTCAATGCTAACGTTATCATTGGATGTAGACGTTTGCATCTATTAAAGTGTTTGCCAATAATAAATCCGTTGACGGATCCGTTAGCAATTATATCTGCAATCACCATGATTATCAACAAACCACAGTTATCAATAAATTTACCTACTGCTTTAAAGAATGCCATTATAACATGGAATACTCCAAGGTGGATAAATAAAATATCAACAAATTCCTTCTCTGTACTTTGAATCTGCAGCGCAATTTTCGCAATAACAAGATCGTACGTAACGTCGTACGTCTGGCTCCTACGCTGCATCTTCATTGCTGACGACTTTTCCACCAACATAGAGCCAGCTGACGTTTTTATTTATTCAAAGTAGCATGTAAACTATCTTCTGACAAATTTTTAACTGAGAGGAAATCACTGAACAAAAGTTGTTTTTTGCATGTTCGTGTGAACAGCTGACGTATAATCCACCACGGTACAGCCACCTGACTTTTTTTTATCTTGAAATAATTATGTCAAATATCATTTGACAAATTGTCAGTCGGGAGGAAATGATTAAAAACAATTTCTTTTTTTACGTGAGTGGGAGGCCGCCGCTTCTCCACCCACCCACGCAGTCACAGCTGACGTTCACGAGGCTTCATGATACAACCGTCTGAAGCATTTTACGAGTTATCGCTTGAGAGGAAATGACCGACAAAATATACTGTCTGGCTTGAATACTATGATGTTTGCGGACCAAAACTTAACTATAATTAATTCCTATAAAGAAGTCTTTGTTATTCAATTTGGATTAGATTTCGTGTAGACGAATATGGACTTTAGTAGTTTTTTTTATGATATTTTGAGAATTAGTAGTACAGAGTGATCAATAAAGAAGTATAAAAATTGTATTTAAAAAATCGTCAAAAGTATATTTTTTCAAATCTTCTTCTTCTTAAAGTGCCTATCCTCTTTGGATGTTGGCTATCACATTGGTCCATATTACTTTATTCACTACTGCTCTGAACAGACCTGTTGATGTCATTCCAGTCCATGTTCGTAGGTTGCTCAGCCATGATATTCGTCTTCGTCCAGCTGATCTCTGGCCTTCTATTTTCCCCTGTAGGATAAGTTGGAGCAGGTGATATTTCTCATTCCGCATGATATGTTCAAAGTACTCCAATTTTCTGCGTTTGACATTTGTAAGGTATTCCAGTTCTCCACCGATACGTTGTAAAATGTTTTCGTTTGATACGTGGTGTATCCAAGGAACCCTAATCATGCGGCGGTAGCACCACATCTCAAATGCATCTATACGTTTACATGAAGCATCGGTAAGGGTCCAGGCTTCTGCTCCATATAAGAGAGTTGAGAGTACATAGCATTTCAAAATCCTGACCCGCGTATGTATATTGAGGGATAGGTTGCAGAGTATGTTGCGCAGCTTATTAAAAGTACCTCTTGCTTTCTCGATTCGGCTTCTTATTTTTCGAGAGTGGTCCCAGTCCTTATTCAACGTGCAGCCTAGATATGTGATCGTCCCGGCCATTGTGAGAGTTACGTTATTGGCAGTAAACTGTATATTGCCGACGTCGTTTTTACTGACAATAATCGTTTGCGTCTTCTTGCAGTTTATCTTCATACCATATCTGTTGCAAGCTGTCACTATTCGGTCGATAATTCTTTGAAGTCCCTCTGCAGTATCTGCTATAAGAAAGGTATCATCCGCACCTATTTTTATAATTTTATTATATTAAGCATTAAAAATAAGGGTAACTTTAATTAAGGTTGTCTATTCCAAAAATTTGTAGTTTTCAAAGTATTAGCAATTTAGCATTTTTCTATTGTAATCATGCTATAAGGCTTAACTTTTGTTATTAGTTGGCCATGACGGCGAAGCGTGGCGAAAATAAAACAATCGAACCCTACTGAACTGTAACTATTTCTTGCCATTTGACATTCATTAATAATAATTATGCCGGGGCGATTAAATTACACGCACGTATATTATTTAAACTTATTTATTATTTATGGAGAATGTGATAGAGTTATTTCGAGAACATGCGATACATTTGCGATCCGATATCCGAAGAAACAGAAACCAACACTACCAGCGGTTAAAAACATTATAAAAAACTTTATGAACGTTGGTAATATATGTCTTCGGGTAAATGAAGAAAAAACTAAATACATGGTAGTAACCAAGAAGCCAAAATCTCGAATCGGGCAGAATATGTCACTGAATGAACACAACTTCGAAGTGGTTAAGGAATTCAAGTACCTAGAAGCGGTAATCACAGACGACAATCGAGTTGAAAAAGACGTCTCAGCGAGAATAGGGCGTTATACTCCCTCACAACATTATTGAGATCTAAACTGTTAAAAAGACAATCAAAATTAACTCTGTACAGGTCAATTATTCGCCCGGTAGTTACTTATGGCAGTGAAACTAGGACCCTTAATCTACGGGAAATAAATAAATTAATCATATTTGAACGAAAGGTTCTTAGAATGATATTTGATCCCCAAAGAGATGAAACAACAGGAAATTGGAGAAGACGCCACGATGCTGAATTAGCACCACTGTATGGCAGTGAGAACATAGTCCGTTGTATAAAAACCAATAGAATAGGATGGATAGGCCATGTGGTAAGATCAGAGGACCACAGATTATTGAAAACAGTATTCTTCGAGAGACCAGTTGGTAGAAGATCAATAGGCCGTCCCAGGAAAGGATGGAAGGATGCCGTCGAAGCTGATTTGTATAGGATTGGAGTCCAGCAGTGGGAAATGGAAACACAAGACCGTAGGAGATAGAGAGCGATAGTGGGTGCGGCTAAGACTCATCCAGAGTTGTAAGACCAGGAAAGAAGAAGAAGAAAATAAATAGAAATAAAATAAAGTTACAAAAATTATTTGAGTAAATGTTCAAATTGACGCCCTTGAACTTCCCAACATTTTTCGCACCTAAGTAGGAACACTTCATGGGTGGTTCTTCTTATTGACTGAGAATTAAATAAAAAAATTAAGTACTGTTAGGTCGGGGGAGCAAGGTGGCCAAGATGTGGCCCATATTTGGCTATCCATTGATCATAAAATAAATTATGCAGATGATTGTTAACTAAATGACTATTATGTGGAGGGGTCCCATCATATTGATAAAATAGATTTCTATGATCAGCCAGTGGAAAGTTATCTAAATAGTTCACTTCCAAATTTGTTAAGATGTCGAAGTGGCGCTTAAAAAACGTATTTTGTATCTAAAAGTCTCCAAAAATCGCTAACTTGCCATTCAGATTATCTTGGTAGAATTCTAGGGCGACGACGCCGTCATTTCTTATACCACAATACAAGTTAAACTGCTAAGATTTTTGAAAATTTAATTCTTTAAATGGACGTCCGTTTGAGTCTCTCCAATGGTGGGAATTGCGTCGATTAAACAATCCTTTTTTTGTGAATTTGGCTTCGTCAGACCAAATAATATTATCAAAAAAACCAACATTTTCTTATGGCCGAAGTAAAGTAAATTGACAGAACTCTACTTTTCGTGGAAAATCAGTTCCTTTTAAATGTTGTACTATGGAATATACATAGGCATGAAAAGTATGTAACGAATTAAAAATATTTTTTAAAATTCAATATGGCGGATCCAATGTAGCGGAGAAAAAATCAATTTTGTCCGTTTTTCTTCAAAATTGGTGCAGGGGAGTTTTTGGGGTTGCACATGACGAATCTAAACTTATTTTTAAGAAATTCAATATGGCATATCCAATATGTTAAATAAAAAAATATTTTTAAAAAAATTAGATATGACGGACCAAGATGGTGGATACAAAATTCTACACCTCTTGATTTTGTCTAAAATTAGTATTGGGGAATTTTTGTTAGTCTTAATTACGAAACTAAAATATTTTTTGAAAAACTCAATCTGGCGGATTCAATATGGCGTTCTGAAAATTTTACATTTTTCGATTTTCTCCAAAACTGATATAAGGGTTCTTAAGGGTGTAAGTTATGAATTTAAAAGTATTTTTTCAGGATTCTATATGAAGAATCCAGTATAGCGGACTAAAAATTTTACGTTTACCGATTTTGTTCAAAGCTGGGACTGAATCGCTTTAGGGTTTTTTTGGGGTTTTGTATTACAAATATGAAGTTAACTTTTTAAAACTATTAAGTTGATAAGATACAATATGAGAAAATTTTTCATTTTCCGATTTTGTCTAAAATTGATATTGCGGGGTTCTTGGGGCGTATATAAACTTAACATGCAGTCTTCAGTACTTTAAATATGGATATTGGAAGGTTTTGGGGTCTATATTACCAATCTAAAATTGATTTGAAATTTAAAATAGTGGATTTACCATGAAAGATTAATTGTTTGACATAATTTCACTGGTATTTGGGGAACTCTAAGAATCAAATACTTTTTAATGGTTCATTTTATGGTGATTTACAACTTTGGATAAAATGGGTAATTTTTTGCCACTTTGGAACAATTGCGAGTTAAACTAATCTCGATTAGTACTTAGTTCAAATAACTTATGGATATCATAATGAATTCAAAACTAAAAATCGAAAAATAAAATTTAAAAAAAAATTGAAGCGACTTCTAAAAGTGCGCTAAAAAGTGAAAAATAACTATCAATTTTTATATGAAATTGGAATTTTTGAAGTCGGCTCAAAATTATTTCTAAATGAAATAAATAACTAACCTTCACCCTTTTATCAGGTATTAGTTTGGCGCCGACTTCAAAAATTTCAATTTCATATAAAAATTTATAGTTATTTTTCACTTTTTAGCGCACTTTTAGAAGTCGGTTCAATTTTTTTTTATAAAAATTTAATATTATTTTCATTAGGTAAAAATTTGTCTTGGAAAAATGAAACCACTGTGAGATTTTGAAAATCATTGATATTAGATACCATTACAAATTGTTTTCGTCGGTATTGTCACGTTGTTGTCACATGGAATGTTGTAACGATTATTTTTTTCAAATATAATCTCGACTGAGCTCTACAGTCACCGGTTTTAAAATTCGACTATATTAATATATTAGAGAGTAATTATTTTTATAAATTCTCTAATAAAATCTAGCCAACAGGCAAATAGAACGCGTTTATTTTATTTACCAGTTCCTCCACTAATATATTTCATTCAATTGCTAACCTATTTGCATGTCTAATTTTACCATTAAAAAGGACTAAATTCTATTGAGTAAACTTTTTCAATTATCACAAAACGAGAAACTTTTTAAAAACTGTTTATATAACAATCGTGTTCAGTTTAACCAGC
This sequence comes from Diaprepes abbreviatus, assembly GCA_034092305.1. Classification (NCBI taxonomy): domain Eukaryota; kingdom Metazoa; phylum Arthropoda; class Insecta; order Coleoptera; family Curculionidae; genus Diaprepes; species Diaprepes abbreviatus. Next base: position 10,922,056 of record JASJET010000200.1, read on the forward strand.
AGTTTTGTTTGCTTGCGGTTCTGATGGATGGGTTTCCATATATTAGCTAAAAGTTTGTTTAACTTTAGTAATAGAAAACAAATAAAAATACACGTTGCGGCCTTGTTAAAGAAGAACGATTGGAAATGTATTGATTTAGGTTTTTTCAAGGCAAATTTCAAATGGATAAGATATATTGGATTTTTATTTATGTGTCTTAGCTCCGAAGAAATAAATTGCTTTTTTAATAATTTAAAAATATATTTTTCGCAAACAATTTCTTGTATATCAGGTTTAAAATTTTGGCAACAACATTCTTTTTATAGATGTCAGTACCAGCTCAGTTAACCTGAAACGAATTATATTATGAAGTTTAGTAAAATGTAGTCAGCAAGCTTGTCCATAATTTTAGTTAAATGATTGTCTTGTAACAACTTCTTTTATTTGATATAAACAATAATAAAAGTTTTAAGTCATCCAAATCATTACACTATTATTATTTTCTGATAGTAACAATTTAAAATAAATAAAGAAACATATTGAACCGTGTCAAATTGGAATTATTATCCTACGTTTCGCCTACGATTGCACGAACTGAAACTAGTTTATTTTGAAGAAAATACAAATATTCGTCTTCAGTAAAGCCAAGAAAAATTGCTCAAATAGCCCATTTTCAACACTGTCTGTCTAGATATAAACATTTTCATTATACTGGGGGTAATTTTCTTTGATTCAATGATGATTTAAAATCAAAGACACCGTGAACTACAATAAATACAGGTAAATTAGTAGTGTATTTTATGAAAAAGTTATATAATATATTTTATTATAAAATCCAAAAATGTAATGATCACAAAGGTACAGGAACTGTCAAATAACTCCAAAACAATGTGTTCTGGAGAAAAACTTTCAATACAAAAATTTTTGGGAAATCGAGTCATTTAAAGGTCTCGCTAATCTTTTTAATAGAAGCTCCCTTTGCACAAATGAATGGCGAGAAAAATTTCTCTTTCCATTTTCGGAGTCAAAAGAGTGTGTTTGCATTTAAAAAAATAACCTTAACTTCAAAATGACCCTGAAAATCACAGTCAAGGGCAAGTTCAAGGTTCAGCTAGATGCCAGAGAGCAATCCGGCAACTTTTGTCTGAAACACTTTTGAATTGGGTTTGCCGATACTTGGTGGAACTCGATATCATTAAAGATAACGTTGTAAAACTCGATTTTTACTTGAAAATTCCACTTTAATTGAAACTTAAATAAAAGATATTCAACATGTTTCCCTACATGGTAGCTTTATCATCATTGAATTCTTGATAAAGCTGCCGTGTAGCTTTTATACCAACTGTATAATGTGTTAAACAAATTTAAGTTGATACAAGTAGCACTTTTCTGATCTACCCTGCATGATATTTTTATACAAAAATGCCTTTCAAAAAAGTAAAAGCGATTTTTCATAAAATAAGCAGTGTTAAATATAAAAGGTCTAATTCATTTCTTTATCACAATCCTGATATGTATGTATATGTAGATATTATATTGAGAATATTGCGGAAATTTTATTTTAATAATTTCAAAATTGTTATAGATACAAGATAATTTTAGAAGATCATATGATAAGCCTCGAATTCTAAACCAAATAAGTCTTAATTATTGCATTTTAAATATTATTACAAATGACTAGGAGAAACTTTTTGATACGCCCTTGCATACAAATATTATTTTGATACGATGAGTCATCTTTATTATAATGTAACGAAAGAAACATTATATCGATGAGTCATCATATTTGTAGGTAGTTTCCGACTTTTATATTAGTATATTTCTTGGTATTTCTAGGAGATTCTATAGGTATATAAATAGGGATGGGATATGAGTTTTATATAGTGGTATTTGAATAGTGAAAGTATTAAATGTAGTAATTAAATAGTTGTGATTGAACTGTGAAATTGTTAAGAAGTAATACTGGAAGTAATTTAGTAAAATGTATTGGGTTTTATACTGCGGACCCAGCGAGTGTTTTCAAAGATATAAAATACAAAAAACAATATGTTTCTTTAATAAAAAAACGGAAATTTTTACGGCTTTGGTCCAGTTGAAAATCATGGTTCTTGAGTTTAATTGGAATTATTATCCGACGTTTCGCCTACCATTGCACAACGCATATTCAAGGATCTTTACTCCACGAGATTAGAACACTGAATGGCTATCGTGGAGCAACAGCCCGGTATTTATACTCGACTGGTGCTCAGAGAATCATGGTCCAGCGTTACAATCAATTTCCAGGTGTGATGTAGACTGTAACCCGCATCTCTATTAATATTATTTGGATATTTACTTATTTCGATTGATTCTCTAATTTTACGTTTAAAGAAACTAGATACTGATGCTAGCACCTTAGTTTCTTTTAGATTAAAAATGTGACCTAAGCAATGCTGGTGTTCAGCTTCTGCAGATTGTACAATTTGTTTCTTTTTTATACATCTTTCATATTTCTTAAGCCTAGTGGATATAGAGATAGTGGATAGGATAGGATATGGCACTAAATAAATTAAAGAACAATAAATGTGCAGAAGAAGACAAAATTACAGTAGAAATGCTGAAAATTGGCGGCGGAAAAATAGAACAAATATTGAAGATTCTATTTAATAAAATAATTGAAGAGGGAAAAATTCCACAGGATTGGTATAAATCCGAATTAATCTTAATATTCAAAAAGGGGACAATACAAATATTGGAAACTACCGACCAAGATCCCTACTATCACACATCTACAAGTTGTTAACCAAAATCATAACCAACTGCATAACAAACAAACTCGATTTTTACCAACCTGTCGAACAAGCTGGATTCAGAAAACATTTCAGCACCACAGATCACCTACACACCATAAGAATACTAATTGAGAAATGCACCGAATTTAACGTACCGCTTCATATGGCTTTTGTAGATTTCCAGAAGGCATTCGACTCCGTCGAAATATGGGCAGTATTACAATCCTTCGAAAATGCAAGAATCGATTCAAGATACATAAACATCACAAAGAACATATATGAAAATGCAACCATTCAAATAAAAATAGACGACAAGATGAAAACGAACCCCATAAAACTAAAAAGGGGAGTTCGATTATAACCCGACTTGGTAGCAGTCCGGCAGTTGGAATAAATTTTGAACATCGTATTTATAGTTTTTTATGCATGTTTTGTTTTAATGACCAAAATTGCAAATATTTCGAAAATAGGTGTAAGGCATATTTGATAAAAGATGTTTGGAATTTATTGTAAAATTTAAAAATGTAGTGATATAACAAGTATTTCATCAAATAAAATTAATTTGATAGAGATAGCACTTTTCTGGATTATCCTGTCTAAAATTTTCCCTTCTAAAAATTGCATTAAAAAAAAATAAAATCGACGAATACGGGCGATTCTTTATCAAGTAAGCATTGTTCTATATATCAGGTTAATTCACAACCTTGTAAAATGTCTTAAAATCTCATGATTATGAGTCTCATATCACATATATTAACGGTTTTTTATAATTCACACCAGAATATATAAAATGTATGAAGATCGAATAGACCACACTCAGTTCAGATTTTGCAATGGAGTGGGAACTCGGAGAGTTCATTTTTCCTTAAACGTGTTGTTATCGCTGTGTATAAATTTTTTATAGTTTACTATTGTGAATATCACTTATTTTACGACAAAAAATTAATATTGCCCCACACTCGTTTAATAAATTAAATAATCTAAATAATACGGCATACAGTGCTAAAACTACAATTCTTCAATTGTCGAAACGGGGAAACTCAGGCATTAAACGGCGCGGTGGAGGCACTTTGACACCCACTGCTATAAAAGCGAAAAGTCAGCTGTAAAATTAAGGACATTACAGGTTGCTCTTCTTGAAGTAGCTTTCGGAGACCACGTTGACTGTTCTATTTTTAGGCAGCTCGTGGTTCTTAAAGTAGACTGTCATTGACAACATATCATTCTGCAGACAATAAAGATCATGCACGTATCTTAATTCATGAAATTAATATCGTCGATAAAAAGACGAGGTTAGCGGCGCATACGAGTTACTTAACCGATGCGCCCTGACTTAAAAATAATTACCAGAACATGACAAAGTGGAGATGGAGACCTGATATTGACATTGCGACTAATAGTTAGCTTCGTGTTGGCTTTAAAGTTATGAAAATCGCGATTTGAAAAATAAACCCGAACGTGACGGTGGAGTGTACAATAATTCCGAACTTGACTTGCGAGAAACACTACTGAATTAAAAAAGAGAAGTGAAAAAAAAATAACAAAGAGTTAAGGATAAGTGTTACTTGATTACCTTTTCCTAAATAACTCATTCCCTAGAAGTATTCCCAAACAAAATTAAAACTTAATTATTCTTCGTTAACTCTGCGCTTCATTCATTCCCCTTCTATCCCGGTGAGCTAGAACAAAGGAGAGGCGGCTAGACTTTTCATTCTAGTCGGGGGATTTGGCGGGTTTTCACAAATAACTGATAATGCAAAAATTCTTATAATAAATTAATCTCCACGAAAAGAAACTTCCGTGTTTCCTGAAGTTTAAATTAATCCAATAAACCCGATAAATACGTAAATAAGTCCATATTCTCAGAGATGAGTACAAAAATACCGAATAATAGCGAGGTGCGTTGACGTCTCGCTAAAATCGAAAAATAGTTAAAATTACGAAAGGTAGTTGAAAGAGACCCTTGGAAAAATTAACTAAAAATCGGTAAATAAAACGATTAATATAACATGGAGTCAAAAAAGAACACGATTGTTATTGACATTTCGAAATTAAAAAAATAAAACAAAATCTCATACTCCATTACTAAGACATTATAATAAAGCGTTTTACTGTATAAATTGAAACCAAGTTTCTGATATTAACATAAATCATTCAGTATTAGATTACGATTAAAAGAGATGTATGGCAAGAATATCATCATGTTACCCCTTCTTAATTCTTACTTCGCAAACATTATTGACAGAAGCACTTGACGAAACAATAAACGGAACAAAAATCAATTGAAGGTTAATAAAGAACATAACATGACACTATTATCATAACAAGCAGCATAAATTAATTAGGGGAAAGGTTTGGTCTGCTTACGAACGTCTCCAAAAAGAATATTATTTTACTTTTAAAAATTGTAATGAACGTAATTTTGACTGTCCACAAAAATATTGTCGAACATGTTTTTCTTTTTAAATATTTGGCGACTGCAGTTAATAAATAATGTAATTTAAGAAAAAATAATAATTTTGTGAATCAGACAAGCTTGGAAAGCTTTCATAAGACATGAAAAAATCAGAACTAGGTTTAGTACTAAGCATACGCATGCTATAAGGCTGCGTCTTTTATATATATCTCCTTATGGTTGCGAGAGATGGAGTGTAGAATATCCAATTGATAGTAAATTAATACAGCACTGCAAAAAATAAAGAATAATAAAGCAACAGGACCAAGGGATTTACCTATCGAGTTAATTAAGCACGTCACCACAAGAACGTATAAGCTGCTTTGTGTAATTTTTAACAAATGCTAGGAAGGGGAAAGGATTCCAAGTGATTGAAGGAGCTTTTATATAAATTCCATTTATAAAAAGGAAAACAGGAGCAACTGCAGTATTTGTCGGGATACTAGTATTACATCATTCATGGGAAAGCTTTACGAAAGAGTCCTAACAGCCCAAATAGAAGAGGAAGATATGTACATAGAAGAACAAAGTGGATTTTGACCTGGGCTATGCTGCATGGACAATACAACTGGCAGAAAAGAGACTAGCAAGAGGAATAGATTCACGCCACTTTTATAGATCTTCGTAAGGCATTTGACTCCATCCCTTTGCAGAAATTAGGGATTGCGATGAAAGAAGCAGGCATAAATAGTGTATATATAAACGCCGCCGTAAAAATACTGTATAGAGAAAACCAAGGGGTTGTTAAGGTCGAAAATTAAACTTCTGAGGCTTTCTCACAAACAAAAAGGGTTAAACAGGGCTCCTGCCTCTTTCCAACCTTGTTTAAAATTTAAATTTGTAGCGGTTCAAAACAGTGGCGATCCATGGAGTTATGGATGGAGAACACTCACTTGTATCCAGTCCTCTTTGCAGATAATCAGGTAGTTCTTGCTAAAGACCAGCAAGACATGACTTACATGATAAATAAACTCAGAAGAATTCACTAAATGGGGTTTAGAGACAAACATACAAAAAACACAAAACATGACTATAGGAGGCATAGGAAAAGACATCGAAACAGAAAGTGAAATAATAAAAAACTTTAAACAATACGAATACCTAGGAGTTACAATAGATGAAAACAGAAAAGATAATAAAGATATACTAAAAAAAATAGGAAAGGGAAAAATATGATAAAAGCACTACATCTAATCTTGTGGAGTAAAAACCTAACAAAGAAAATAAAAAGGAGGCTATATCGGGATATGATTTAGCCAGTACTGACGTATGGGTCAGAAGTGTGCGTCACAGATAAAAATATGTCACAAAAGCTTTTTTTAATCGAAATGATGTACTGGAGAAGATGTTTCGGTTTAACTTTACTTGATCATGTAAGATATGAGACTATCAGAGAAAGAATGACAGTAAAAAGTACTATAATGGACGAAATAAATGAAAAGCAATTAAAACGGAATGGACATCTACAACGAAAGAGCACAACGAAATAAACGAGGAAGGTCGCGGACAAATTGAATTTCAAACGTTTTTACAGAAATGGAAAGTAGAGGACTGGATTGATAGGATGCGAGAAGCGATATTGAGTTGCAAAAACTCGCCATATATATATATATATATATATATATAGATCAACAAATATATTCCTTAAACATGATCCAGCGTCCTAATTTTACCTTAAAATTTTGTTTTAATTTTTCTAGCCTCACTGATTTTGATATCAGTATTTTTTCCTATTTATTCATTTAACTTAATCATCTAATCAAGTTGGCAGCTCTTTAAATGACTTGTCCGAATCTCAAATGAAATTATCATAAGATACAACATGTTAGCAATATTGAGGACCCAATGAGACTAATTTTACAACTGGAGTAATGTAAAAACATCCAAAAATTTCGGAGATTAATTTTTACTATAAACAGGAAAAGAAATTAATTAAAAATACATAAAAGTCCTTCTTTATTTTTAAATCTTACTACGCTTTAACATACAGTATTAGTTTACATTTATTTTTCCAGGAAAGTTAAATGAAGCTAAACGACTTCTCCTGAAATTCTTTTGGTCATTAATTTTAAACCGTTTAACCATTTCACAGTAATTACATTTATTTCTTTTTCTTTTTCAGCACAGAGATACCCAAGAAACATTAGCTGTTTTAGATAGGTTAGATTTAGATACGGAAAAACCAAGCGACGAGGAAATAGCTAGGAAATTCGGTTTCGAAGAAGATTATTTTAAAGGCACAATATCGTGGTGGCAGCTTATGAAACCGAAACTTTGGTCACTCTTCGACGAGCCGTATTCGTCGACCGCAGCGAAAGTAAGTAAAATTTTGGTTTTAATTAATAATTTCTAGAAAACTTATAACTTAAGTATATAATCTAATGAAGTAATAATCCAGGAGAAAATACAAATTATGAAGATTTTAAGATCCATTAATATTTAGTCTGAGCACAAGAAATATATACATATATATATATATATATATATATATATATATATATATATATATATATATATATATATATATATATATATAATGTAAAATGAGAACGGTGAATGCAAACTTCGCCTTCCCGTGTTAGAGGTTGCTGTTGAACAAATTGCGATGATTTATCCCATTCCACCATCATCGAGATGATGGCCTACCTTTACCACCATACCGAGAAGACAGTCAAAACTTAGCCTCCCAGTACAGTGATCGGCTGAGGTACATATTCCGTATCTTATTAGACTAATCAGGTACCGACATGCACCTGTTTGTGCACAGGACAGACATGAAGAACTGTGTATATCAGATACCATGTGAATGTGGCAATTCCTACATTGGCTAAACAAAGAGACCTCTTGACGTAAGGTTCAAAGAACACCAAAAATGCACATCTCGAAGAGAAACAGAAAAAACTGGTGCCGCCAACCATGCCTGGACTCATGGACACCACATAAAATGGTCTGAAGCTAAAATACTATACCGAGAACAACATTGGAGAAAACGGAAATTTAAAGAAGCCGCGGTTATACATCAGAACCGAGTTGTTTTAGTAAACCATCTTTAGATATAAGAGAAGTGTGTAAACAACTTCTTAGTAATTCTAAACTAAAACTAAATGCAGCATAAAAAAAATGAGATTTTGCCATAGCAGGCATGACTGCCTGTATCCATCTCAGTCACAGTATACTGCATTTACTTTTAGTATAAATGGTCATGTAGCTAAGGGATTTATTTAGTTTCACTTGAAAACGGCTGGAGATAACTACTAGCCGAAACGTCGTGATATTCAACAAAAATAAAGACAATGGAAGTCCAACAGATATCTACTACTTCGCAAGAAACATCATTGTCTATGACCTTCAAACAAGCACATTAAGATTTTAATAGATTTAATACCCAACTTTGTAAAAATTCGAACTTTTACTTATTTCCAAAACTAAATACAATCAATCCCCTTACAAGTTAAAAAATCCTTGTGCGATAATTTCAACAAGGCTAAGGAAACATTTGACCACATTAATAAAAATCTTCAATATTTCACCGAATGACATAGAATAATTGGCAACTTTCATGGGTCATAAAAGTAAGGTGCATAAGCAGAATTATCGTCTACGAGATGTGTATCAGACCGCAAAGATTCGAAAACTTCTTATGCTAATGGAGAAAGTGGAAGCTGGAAAATTTAAAGAAAAAAACATTAGACCACCCAAAAAAAAGCTTCGAATTCAGGAAAATAGATCCAACTCTACCTCTTACACTAGGAATATGAATGATGTTGACTTGCGATCGTCCCCCCTCCGCCGATAAGCTTTGAATTCAGAAAAATAGACCCGACCTTCCCTCTTACCTAGGAATGTGAATGTTGTTAGCATCCCCTCTCTCAAGGACAACTCGCTTTCGTTTGTGAGTGCCCTCTAAGAGCTTTAAACTCAGAACTACTGGCATCACCCCTCTGTCGACAACTTCTTTTCACTTGCCATACGGTATATATATATATATATATATATATATATATATATATATATATATATATATATATAATTATTTTCAATTATTTTGTTTTTTTAGTACAATTATTTGATGTCGATTTAGTTGAAAAACAATTCATTGCCTTTTATTAATAAGGGATTATTTTCATTGGAAAATAACCCAGCTAAAAAAATAGCGAGTCTTTATACCCGCAACCGTTCATTAAAAATAATATTTTGTTTTTTACCGAATCGTTAAATTTTATTTATTAAGTACTTGGTTATTTAATTATACGTTAATTCGGTAAATGGTTTGTTAAATCAAAAAGGTTGTATAATACTCCGCTCTCATTTAGTTTAAAGATAAGTATGATTAAACGAGGAATTAAGGAAATTAATGAAAATTTTGTAATAAAATTAATATTTTAAATACCCTGAAATACTAAATATTGGATTAATAGCTACCATGTTAAATGAAGACCTTTCTTCAAGATCTCAACATTTTAATTTATTTATTATGATTTTGATTTAAGAATAAGTAACTTGTATTAATAACAAATATTAAAAACTCATGTTAGGTACATTCTAGATACTATTCATTGCTTATATCTACAAATGGAATAATACAGTAATAATAATTATTCACAAGGAAATGAGATATGATTAACTTTGTCAATTGCCAACATGTGAGACTCCTACCTCATACCTATAAGAGATGTTCATGAGAATAATTATACAGAGATTTATATCAAAATCGATTTATATTAACTAAGAAAACAGACAGGTTTCCGGAAAGACTTCAGTACTAGCGACCATATTTTAACCGTAAAGATGCTTATAGAAAAATCTTTAGAATGAAATAATCCCATTGTACTCATCTTCTTTTGAAACCATCAATCAATATGCTATATAACGAGTTCTAAGGGAATGCATACATTGCAATAAAATAGCATATTTATGAAAATATAACAGTATGTCATATAAAATTTGTAGGGTTTTAACCCTGGAAACTGGTGGAGGCCTTCTCTGTGAAATGTGAGTATATTGGTTAAAAAATCGGATGATTAGCACCCCATGATCTTCAAATGACTTTAAATGTGAAGGTCAAGGTCGATAGTTTTTGCCCTCCTTTGATACAACCTTTATTATTTCTAAAATGAAAGTCAGTGGTTTTATTAATGAAACTATTTGGAAGCCAAAATGACCCTAAAAATAATATGAAATAATAATAATAATTTTGTTGTTTGAGCCTACTTATTTGAAGTGAGACCCAAATTATTTATCTTCAATCTTCTTCTTCTTCAAATGCATATCCACTAATGGATGTTTGCGATTATAGTTTCCATTTCTTCCCTACTTCTCGCGCTGTATATCAGTGTCTGAATATCGTGCAACCGCGACCACTGTCTGATATTACGGAACCAGGACATCTTCTTTCTTCCAATTCCTCTTTTGCCCTCGATCCTGCCTTCAATAATCAACTGTAGGAATTAGTATCTGTCATTTCGCATGATGTGCCCAAGATAGGCCGTCTTTCTTTTCTTGATTATGTTGAATAGTTCTCGTTCTTTCCCAATACGTGAGAGAACTTCTTCTTTGGTCATTCTCGCTGTCCATGATATCTTAAGGATTCTTCTGTATATCCACATCTCGAAAACCTCTAATTTATTGATAGCGCTTGTCTTTAATATCCAACCCTCCACACCATAAAGAATTATTGACCATACGTAACCTTTTATGAACCTCAGTCTTAATTTTAAGTCAAAATCCGAATACGTAAGCACTCGCCTGAGTTTTACAAAAGCCTGTCGCGCCTGTTCAATGCGACATTTTACTTCATTGTCAGAATATCCATGTGCCCAGATATTTAAATTTGGTTACTCTTTCTATGGCTACTGCGTTGAATCTTATATTGGCGTTTTGGAATAAATGGGGATTCCTTGAGATAATCATGAATTTAATTTTCCTTATATTGATGTTCAAGCTCATTGATTTACTGCGCTCTCCTATTATGTTGATGAGTTTTTGGAGTTAGTTTATATTGTCAGCGATTAGAACTGCGTCCATATTCCGTTAACTTTAATTCCCATTTCAATATCTTCCAAAGCCTCCTGGAAAATTGTTCCGAATAAAGATTAAACAGGAGAGGGGACAGCGCATACCCTTGTCGCACTCCTCTTCGGATTTGTATCCGGTTGCATACATTATTGTCTGATTTTATCTGAGCGTTTTGACACCAGTATAAGCTTTCAATGCATCGGATGTCTTTCTGATCTATGCCGAGTTTTCTATGAAGCAGGATTAGTTTATGATGTTGTACACGATCGAATGCTTTTTCGTAATCCATGAAACATAGGCACACATCTTTTCTCTGATCGTAATAGTTCTGAACAAGCACCTGTGTAGCGACTATCGCTTCTCTTGTACCTAGGCCCCACCTAAAACCACACTGTGAGTCGCTTATGTCCCTTTCGCATTTATTATATATTCTTTGATGTATTATTTTTAGAAATATTTTTAGTGTATGACTCATCAAACTAATGAGTCCATGATCTTCACATTTTCTTACGTTGGTCTTCTTAGGCAAGGGAATGAAGGTAGAGCATAGCCATTGTTTGGGGTAGCAACCCGTTTCGTAAATAATGTTAAATATTTTGTGAAGCGCCGCGATGCCTCTTTCATCCAGAAGTTTCAATATCTCAGACGGTATCTCGTCTGGGCCAGTCGTCTTGTTGTTTTTTGAATTTTGTATAGCTTTTTCTATCTCTTCTTTGGTGATTGATGGGCCCGTTAAACAGTCGCTCCTATTACCCGTTTCCAGAGGTCTGTCGTCATAGAAGAGTGCTTCTACATACTTTTCCCACACATTATTTTTTTCTGTGCTATCAAGAACTATCTGGTTGTCTTGGTTGACCAATACGCCTGATCTTCTCCTTCTATATATCCCAGCGGTTTCTTTCAAATTTTTGTATAGGTTACGATCATCGTGTGGCTTCTGAAGTTGTTCTATTTCGGTGCATTCACGTTTAATCACCTTCAATCAGATCAAATGAAATTTTATAAGTCATTTATCAAGTCGACAAAAAATTAACTTTTATTCTAATCATTTTTTTATGAAAATCTTTCAGAAATAAAATGTTCAGCTGAAAATTTTAAAATGGGATACTCGGTATATTATGTAGCTGTAAGAAACATTTTTTTAAGCTTAATACGTAACTATTGTCTCAGTCATGTTAATTATATTTCGGGTAAAATTTAAATCGCTTTGGATACTTTTTGTCTAATAATTAAATTGAAAAAGTCGTCTAGACTTCGTAAATCTGGATAACTTTTTTAAACAAAATCATTCATTTAGATGGATCGATAACGATTTTAAATCTTCCCACTCTTTATTGTGAAATTTATTGTGAACTTGGTATTATTTATGACTTGTTAATTTATGTTTTTTTTTTAATTATTTTCGAAGAATAATTTAATTTTTCGGAAGCTTTTCACAAGTATGCTTGATACCAACTTGCTCTTATCGAGCATCAAAGATTCTTTTGTAATATGCAAAGTAACTTTTGAGTTTTTCGCATAAAAACCGATTTATCTCGAAAATCGACAGTTTTATCGAAATAAATTAAGAGTATCTTTTCTGAAGAGGAATGATCAAAGTATTTAAAAAATCAGTTTTCGGCTCTGTAAAATAACCCCTGTCAAAAATCAGGTCCAACGAGTGTGACTGCACGTCCGTTCCTAACTTTTCTGATGATCTAAAAGATCTACTGTAATGTGGTTTAATAAGTCTTTATGGCATCTATAAAATATCAAAATTTCATTAAATTATACTAATCGATTCAAAGCTAATAAGGTAAAGCGCCAGGTCCTCTTTAGGGTTTTGTATCTCCGTTAAGGGGCACTTTAGGAAATATTTTTCTATGACAGAGTAGAGTTATTTTGACCTCCCTGTATCATCATTTATCTTATCCTGTCCACTGCCGAATGAAAGCCTCCCTTAATTCCAGCCACCTCTTTCTATTTTGTCCCACTTGTATCCAATTTCCAGTCACTCTTTTTAAGTCATTTGTCCACCGAATAGGAGGTCGTCCTCTACTTCTAAAGGCCTCATGTCTTGGCCTCCATTCCACAAGTTTCTTTATCCACCCTCCATCAGTCACCCTAGCCACATATTTTTCCCAGTTTCATTTAAGATGTAAGATAGATTTCACCACGTCACTTACGCCTGTTCTGTTTCTTATGATGTGAATGGGTATTCTATACCTAGGCGTGACTCCCAATATTGACCGTTCCATTTTTAGTTGCATGACATGTATTCTGTGAATGTTCTTCTTTGTCAAAGTAAGTGTCCATACGTGAGAACAGGAAAGACACACTAGTTAAAGACCTTTCTTTTCAAGTATATAGGAAGATTAGATCTCAATATATATATACATATATATATATATATATATATATATATATATAATATGTCTGAGTCTACCGAATGCTGCCCACGATAAACCTATTCTTCGCTGGATTCCGTGCGTCTGGTTATCTCGCCTATTACCGATCTCATGTCTCAAGTATTTGTATATATGCACTTGTTCTAGATTTATGTTATTGGTGTTTCTTCTCTTCTCAAAGTGCCGTGCAGATTCCTGCGTAGGCGTCCTCCGACTTCTTCCCATCATATAATTCTATCAATAGCAGCACTCTGGAGTGTCTGGAAATCGTGCATTCCCGTCCACTGGCGGATGTTCCGGAGCCAGGACAGTTTTTTTGGTGTTTAAGGGATACAATATCGTCTGCAAAACAGAGATAATTGTCAATTTGTCAATCTGCCATCCATGTTGATTCCTGTTGAATCCCAGTTTATCTTTTTCAACAGACTCTCTAGCAATGCAATAAACCATTTTAGGGAGAGTGTGTCACCTTGCCTTACCACTCGAGCGATTTTAAATCATCTGTGCATTGATTTGCCGATATTCTGACATTTGCCGTGGCATTCTTATATATGTTTCTGATAATTGCGAAGTATCGATGATCGACACGACGTTCGCTTAATGCCTCTAGAAGTTTCCGCTGATTCATTGAACGAAGACAAGCATCAGTGGTCTATTATACTCAATATATTTCTCGATAAGAACTCTGATGGTCAAAAGATGGTCACTTGTTCCATAGCCTGATCGGAATCCCGCCTGGTCTCTAGAAAAAAAGGGTCTATTTTATTTGTCAACCGGTTTGCGAGTATTTTGGTAAATAGTTTGTATTTGCGTCTAAGGAGACTGATCGGCTTATAATTTTTAAGGTCTGTAACGTCACTTTTTTGTGTACAATAACAATGTATTGCATTTATCCACTGTGGTGGGGTTATTCTTTCCTCGATGCATTTATTAAATAGAACTCTTAAAACTTTGATGATTTGTGATCCTCCTTCCTTGATTAACTCTATTACCAGTTCCTCGTCTCCGGAAGCTCTATCGTTTTTCATACCTCTTAAGACACTCACGTTTTCTTCCTCGGTTATTTCTGGAATTTCTTCCGATCCCTGATTTACGACTTTTGGAATATCGGTTGTGATTAGTCACTGGTTTGAAATATAAAGTTCTTGGAGAAAAGTTTCATAGAGTGTAAAATTTCCCCTTTGTGTGATACTATGTTGCCGTGTATATCCGTGATCTTCTGTATTTCCTTTCTTCCTATTGTATTGTTTCTCAATACTTTCAAACTTCTGTTGTCATCTATGACGTTCCAAATTTTTTCCATATTATGTTGTCCCTTATGCTCTCTGATTTCTTTTGATATCTCTCTATTTAGGTTTCTATATTCTTGTGTGTTCTTGTCTTCCACTTTTCTTCTCTGCTTCATTAAAAGTTTTGTTCTTTGGTTTAATTTTTTTTCTTTCACTTCCTTAGGGCCGAATTTTTCGATAACTGTATTTATGAAATCTTGGATGTTTCCAAATATTTCATCTATCATCGTACTATTTTCATAATTTAAAGTAGAGGCAATACCTTCCTTATAAGAATCTGTGTTTTCAGGAGTTACCCATTCCTTGCCATTTTTCTTGAGTGTCATGTTGATTCTTTCTTTCTTTATATTTATTTTTACTTCGACTCTTACAATGAGGTGATCGCTTCCAGTCGAAAATCTGTTCAGTACACTTACGTCTTTCATTATATCTTTTCTATTGCTGATTATGAAATCTACTGCGTTTTTGGTTCTGCCATCTGGACTAGCCTATGTCCATTTTTTACTGTTTCTTTTCTTGAAAAAGGTGCTCATTATATATAAGTTATTGTGGCGAGTAAAGTCTATGAGTGTATCACTTTTTTCGTTTCGCCTTCCCAATCCATTGTAACTGACTTCAGTTTACGCTTCATCTTGTTTATTACCAACTTTTGCATTGAAATCTCCAATCAACATTGTATAGTGTGTTTTTTTCATTTTGTAGAGCAGTGTATACATCTTCTTAAAAGTTTCCTATCTCGTCATCTGTGTATTCGATAGTTGGTGCATATGCCTAAATAACCTTTAGAAAGTATTTTTTATTTATCTTGAGTGTCACACTTATGACTCGTGAGCTTATGTTTTTGACATCAACAATCCTATATTTGTGTTTCTTGTGAACTAGGATTCCAATACCTCTTATAGCAGTTTCTTCTTTTGAATAGCACAATGTATTTCCGGAATTCAAATTAATTTGACCCTCTCCTATCCTGCGGGCTTCGCTTATACCTAGTATGTCCCATTATATATTTTGAGTGTTCTAGAATTGTATGTTGCAAAATACAATGGCTGTAATTTCTGGCAACTTCTTTTCCTGGTTTTGGTTAGCGCATGGGAATTTTTTCCTCCCCTGTATGCTTCCAAGAAATTAGGAGGTACTTACCGGACACCCTATATGATAACTTTGGCGAAGCCATGTCTCTTCATTGGCTATGAAAACCCATTTGGCTTCTCGACTAAAGAAGAAAAACTAAACGCATTGTTTTATATTTATAATAATAATATCACTTTTCAGTACTAAAGTGTAGAAATGCACTCTTGCGAAATCTAAACGAAAAAGGTCCAGATAATTAAAGATCAATTAAAAAAATTAAATTGTAACTTACATTTTCTAATTAACTAATATCGATATTTCAAAAGCCCCTCTACACAGTTACGCATTAGGTTTAGGCTTAATGTCTATTCGCCAGTCCTATTTTAAGCAAGCGGCATAATTAATAATATCTAATGCCTTTATTAAATGAAGCGTACCTAATTGATTATTTGGCTGGAATACTTTTCACTTCAGAACAACGGATACTTTGTCGAAATGTTAATTTTCACCAAACTGTTTATTGTTATTAAATTAATCACTCTTTTAACAAAATTAAAGCTTTTGATGCATGGAACAATATTCTCTTTGTTATGGTAAAAGGTTTTAAATAGTTGTGGGGCAGTTTGAAATATGAATTAATTAATGAAAATATACTGCTCAACAATTATATTATATAAACAGTTACCCGTGGCTGTTTCACCCGCTGGAAAGGGTTATAATTTGAATGTGTATTGTGATCAGAACCCGACATTTACAAATCTGAAGATAAAAAACTTTTTAATTATTTATTTACGGTATGGCTTCATATACATAAATATTTTAAAATAGCAATAGTTAAATTTTTAATCGAAGCCCTCAAGAAGTCTTCAATTTACAAAAGCTAGGCCAATGGTCGCTATCACCTTTCTAATTCTAGTTACCGATTTGCCCCATCTGAATAGGAAGTCGTATCACATTTTACAGATTGTGTAAATTCGTTTTAATCTGCTCCATTTTACGAGGCTTCATGACGCCAGGTGGTGTTTGTTTGGTGGAGAGAAGTCCATTAATATTGGGATGTACATACACTGGCTCACCACTCTCGTTTCCATTCTTGTTCCAGGTTAAAATTGTTGTTAATTAGAAGTTCAGCGATTTGGATAAGTGGTTTTCTGGAATGTTGTCTGTAACCTAGTTAAGTAATGTCTTCATGGATTTTGAGATGCAGGTTTCTCTGGATTTTTTTGAACTCTCTGCATAAAGCATTAACGCGACGAAGGTTAGGAGATGGAACGTTGCTTAAAGTGAGCTGCCAGCAAGTGGAAGTTGGTTTGATCGTTCCACTAATGATCCGCATACTGGGGAGTAATACTCTGTCGCCGAATATACCAATCCAATAACCGAACACAGTAATGTGTTGGCCTTAGTTCCTCACGAAGTACCGTTCAAATTGGAAATTGTGTTATTCCTAGTTTTAAGACTTGCAGCTACCGTGTTGAGATATTTTCTGAACTATAATTGTCTGTCCAGTATGACGCTAAGAAATTTGGGGAACATATTGTGCTCAAAGCGAGCTCCATTAAACTGGATATACAGTTCATTCAACATTAGCCATTCCTGTTATTCAAGTAAAAGCACGATGTTTTGGTTTAACATACGTTAGGTTTAAGTTTCCATTTCGTAAAGTAGTTGTCGTTGGCTAGAAAATTTTCACTCAGAGAATCTTCCGTTACAGACAGGTTTTGGTAACTAAATCCTATGGCATAATTAAACTCTCTCGAACGTGTTTCAGGTTGATCAAAGACATAAAAGCTAAAAAGTGGATAAGCAAGTGTCTGTTATTCAGGATTTATTTCCTGCTAGTCTGTTCATTCCTATGTACTCGAAAAGTGATGTTTCTTAGCATGCTCTCAATAACTTTTTGATATTAGACAGAAAATGACGTCAAAAGTGACTTTGGAATAGTGTTAAATTAACATACTTTTTTTGTTATGTTAAGTTTTTAACTAAATGAATTATTTCATATGCAATTGCTTTACATAAGTAGAAATTCAAAGTAAATTTACTTATACTTCTAAGCGGCATTGTGCTGATTGATATATCAACTCACAACGCAAATTATAGAAGTAAGAATTATGTCATTTTGAGGAAATGTTGTTAGTGCATTGCAGGAAACCACTAAGAAAAGATTTTTCGAAAATTGCACGCTAATTGGGGAAAAAGGAAGTCGTAATTTCACAAACCTACTGATGATCCAGTAGAAATATGGACTTGATACTAAACTACATCTGGTCAGTCTGCGTCAAGTCCTTAGGAATTGACGAGGAATGGAGCACGTACGGGTTTTTACGCGGTATATTTGCGTACCTGGAATACCTGATATTTGTAATTTGAGCTAAGTAAGAGACAGAAGACTGAAGTTAGAATAGTTTAAGAGGGTAATACATATAGAATGAAAGTAACTTGTGTACTTATTTCGCTATTACCCAACTTTAATTAAAGAGATATGATTCCAACCTTTTGTAACAGCATTTGATCATAGACTCTTACAAATGGAATACATATACATTTATAAAGAAACCTTATTGTAATAAAAGCACTTTAAAAGTATGGTCGTTTTTTAATGTTAAACAACTACAGGTTATTGGGGCTTGCCAGCACCGGCAAACAAAACTTCTGAATTCAGGAAAAGCTGCTACCTAGGGGGCCATATCTCGCCTCATGTTTGGAAACTCAAACATCAGTGTGCCCGCGAGTTACCTTGCGTGAAGGTTTTTAATAAATTAAACAAAATGAGTTTCTTAAAACACTTACATCTATCAACAAGAATCAATAGAAAACAAAACACAATTAGAAATTAATGATTAATAATGATTAACAATTCCAGAGTAACTAAAATAATTGCACCTGTTGGACTTTCCATTATTAAAAATGTAACAAACCCGATTTTGAAGATGATACGTTAAAATAGCTTTTGAAAAGATTAATCAATAAAATAATAAAACACGAAAAGCAGTTATTTAAATGGTTTAAACAGACATTACTAAAGTCGCCCATATTCGCTGTAACATAAAACAGAATTTCCCTTTATGTTTACCCAAGATAAATAAAAAAAAACATTCTTGAGCACCCCGATTTTACGAGCCACGTAATTTACTCTAGCAGATTTCAAAACTTACCGCCTCTGATGAATCTCAAATCATAATTTCTTAAAAACTAAACTTGCATTTCCCCGGAACTTCACCGGTTCCCGCTGGTAACTATCTCCGTTCGTACACCCTGTAAAAGTAAGTACCGTTCCCGAATGTTCGAAAGTTTCGATTCTCTCGTTCGTAAAGGGCGTCAGCCTTTATATGCTGGATATTTAATTCCCGAATTAGTCTTTATCTGAGCATCTTAATCTTATTTTTATACAAAAGAGTCAATAAAACTATATACAACTAAAAGAAAACACTAATAACGATTGTGAAAAAGAAAACTATTCACTCTTTTTAATGGTTTTCAAGGTATTAAACTCGTTCTTTCTTGTGAAGAGGAAAACATTATAAAATTTTTTTGTACATGTAATCAAGCGAATATATTGCATTATAGCGATTTTATCTGAATATGATTTTATTTCCTAATAATGGGAAGATTTGCCCAGTTTACAAAAAACATGTCTCTGGTGGTCCCGACCACATATTAGTTATAAACAAATATAGAGTTTCTTTAACATATTTACTTTAGAATACTAACAAACGTACTTCACGATTTGATATTATATCTTTCCAAATTTCCTAGGTTTATTTTTTAAGAAGAATATATTCATTCCCAAAATAAGAGAACAGAGTCTGTGTTTAAGTTCACTAGCAGATTTATTATTTTTTATATATAACGATTTTTGAGTAGACATAAAATTTACATTGCATAAGAATAAAGAGGAAACATCAGAAAACTCAGCGTTTTTAAAAAAAAATTAATTATAGCGTGGCCTTTAAGGATATTATTTATATGTACTTTATGCTTGAAAAAACTAGGCTTTAGTTTTTGTACAACTGCCATTTGAAATTTTTAGTGCTCTTTCAGTGCGCCAAGATGCATCATGAATTGTGTCATTTTAATTTTGTAAAAATATTAAAGTAGTAATCCTACAAATCTATACTGTTATTTTGCATCAAAAAGTCTGTAAAATACGCAGGAAATCACATTATTACTTTGAGAAGGGCCAGCGCTACAACTTGAAAGATAACTGAGATATGAATTTTCGAAAAACCTTTAGTCGAATTAGTTTTGATTTTATAATCTTTGGGTTTCAATTATGTATAACAAGTCAATGGATCGTAGTAGAAAATGGAAAACATAACAAAGTTCTTGCAATTATTGTACTAAAATTGATGATTATGCTTAATCTGCATTTGAAAAAGGATCTAAAACAAAACGCGGTATGATTACGTTTGGAATATCCTGTCGAAGAGTGTCCAAGTCTTAACGATGTGTAAAGAAGTTTTTCCATTTTACAGACACTCCTAATAATGTGTAAAAATGGCTTCATTCATCTCTACCGAGATTCTGCTTGTACAGAAGAAGTTTTCCCAAAAAAGCAGCTCTGACTTTTTTGTTTTAATTATATTCAGCTAATTAATTTGAAATTGTAAATTTACTTCATTAAATATTTGATACAAGTCTTTCAAATAAACGATGTTATTTATAAATATAATTAAATTGACACGTAGTTCTTCCTTTCTCTTTTTAAGAAAACCAAGTACTGAGTCAAACATATTGTAAAAATTATTCAGATGAATATATCTAGAGACCCAACGAACTTCTATGTGAAGCAGTAAGCGACTGAAACTTTCATCATTTTTACTACCTAATTAGCGAAACAATCTACCAGCCAATGATTTGCTTATAATCTTATTGACTGCATTAATATTGTAATTCTAGCTTTAGTAGTTTGAGTATTTAACTCATCTATGACGTTCGATCGAACGAAAATTTGAACTAAAAATTATGGGTTTTGATTTTTTGAAACTAGCAAGTTAATTTTGTTTTTAAGGTAAAAAAAAAACAGAAAAATTGGCTACACACATTTCTACCAGACTAATTTATCTTATATTTAATATAAGCGTCATAAAAAATTAAATTGTGTCGAAAACTCAAAATAGACTTTCTGAAGGATATTATAATTTCCAGTTATTCAAAAGGTTTTACAAGATCAAATATCACATTTAATTTAATTTTTCTAACAATACTACAGCCTACGCATTTCAGCCAAATTTAAGACCATTGTCACAACCAAAGCTTTAAAAACATTTTAAAATATAGAGGATACAATAAAAGATTTATTGTATTAAATTAACACAAAACATTTGTCAAGAAAATGATTAGAAAAAATTGCGGGGGAAAAATATGAATTATAATATGCATAGTTCTATAAAGATAAAATGGTAAAATATATGTGAATAAGGCAATAATTTTTCTAGCTTACAAATACATGGTAGTAGCATTAACATAAAATAAACATAAAGGTAGGATAGTTTTAAATTAATCAACTCAAAAAATCTTTACTTTTATTTTATAACCTAAACACAGAATAAATAAGCAGATTTAAAAAAAAATTATTTCTTATTTTACTTTTATTTGCTCTTATTTATACTCATTTTCTGACTTTTTAAATCCTATGGTGTGTTTAAGCGTTTGTATAGTAGCTATTATAAATATTAAAAATGCACTTTGTTTCTTATTAATATTAAATATGGGCCTACAGAATTGGTGATCCTGCTATTAAGAGACAGACCAACAGAGCATAGGAGGAGATTCGCAGAGAGCTTCGTGATTGGTACTATTGATGCTGGGAGTCCAAGTTGGAATATCTGCAAAATCAAGACGGTAGTTTATATAGAATTTCTAGAAGTCTAATAAAAGGCTTTAGAGTACCTTTGCCACACAGTATCAGTAATAATGCCACAAAAATAGATCCTGTGACAAGATCAATGGATCTGCAGATAAATTTCAAGTTCAGTTTCAATTGAATCCTAGCGTTATTCGTACAAAAGAAGAAAATATAGACGAAACTATTCTTATTTACAGGACCATGTGCCATATTGATCTAGGAATATCTGTTATCGGGCTCGATAAAATCAAATGAATAACAGTTTATCTCGATAAAAAGGAAGCGCCTGGTTCGGATGATCTGCCTAACGCGGCGCTGAAGAGAGCTCCGGATAAGATCCTTTGAACTGTCACCGATATAACCTATGCAGTATCACAGTCTGATCACTTCAGACTAGAAAGTAGCTAAAGTTAATTTCTTTAGAAAAAACAGTGAATGTGCCATACATACTTTCCAGTCTGGGGAATTTTTGTAGAGACAGTTATCCTAAGTCAATTAACCATTTAGACTAGTTTCCTAGAGGACAAAATATTCGTAGTATCGTTAGATAATCATAAGACCGATTAGAGCGTGGGTTCTTCAGGATTCCTCTGTCCCCCACTGTTTTGACCTTAACACTGCGGATATTCCGCGAGATTAACAGCAAGCTTTCCTTTTTGCCGTCGATACTGCTGCACATTATGGGCTTTCTAGAATAAATTGGATTGGAGAACTAGCTTTAGTCGGCGAGGTGTTTCTAGTTACTTAGTGGCAGAAGAGGAGCACAAAGGATGTTTTAAGTTGCAGTACATCCCCATTTTCACATATAAACAAACATAAAACCGTGAAAAAGTTATTACAGTCGCAATAGAATTATATTTATATTTCAAAAAGTAAAAATATAATGGGTATTTAGAAATTAATAGTTTGAATCATTTGCTGCAAAAAAATTGGTAGTTACCTCAAAAAATGTAATCTTACTAGCCAGTGACTAATGATAAGTTTAATTATCATTAGTTTAAAGCTAGAAAAAGTGCAACTGAAAAGTGATTTCGTTACTACGTCGTAAGATAAAAGATTTCATTGAATTCCACAAATGAGAGATAATTGTTCTATGGTATATAAAGTTTGTTTTAAGATTTAACCTACGATCGCAAAAATAATTTTCAGGAATTTTTACACCTAGGAGATTTATTGTTCAATTATCTCGTACGGCGTGTGTAACAACATCCTAAACCCAACGGCCGAAAATAGTTGTAAGTGCGCAAAGACTGAAACTAAAAATAATATTTTTTCATATATTAAACCAGAATTAATAAAAATTATGACCAAAATATTAGAAATTTTATATATAAATAGAAAAAAAGAATACCTAAAAAATTACTTTGATTTCTTCCTGAGCTAAAAAAATATAAAAATGTTTTCGCTTCCCTATTTACAATATTAAATCCTATAGAGATTAATTAAAAGAGAAATTAATAAGGTCTATACAGTGTTCTACATCGTTTCATTTATAGTATCGTAACTAAAACTTCAACATAGCTTTGGTTCATTTATCCCAAAAATATATTTTATTAAAAATTTTTGAATAGAGATGATATTTAGCTATTGTATTATATTTTTTATTAAATGATTTAATGAAATTTAACGTTGGGAATTGTACTAATAATTCTATTATATTAAATTAGTTGCAAATTAGATCAAGCTGCGTTTTTTTAAATGGCAACTTTTGTTCATTATTTTGTACTGGGTCAATATAATGCACGAAAAATATTAATTTATAATTAACAAAATTATTTTACTACCTACATTTTATGAATCACAAAAAATATAAATATTTTCCCAAATCACACTGCGGAGCCTTTAGTTGTTAAGGTCTAGTTGCAACGCAAGTTTTGTAGCATATCTACGTGTTTTTGTAAAAATATAACAGTTTTTTTGGATGTCATCAATACGTCATATTAACATTCCTTCATGTATCTTGATTAAAGTAATGGACAGTTACAAAATATGATTAGCTTTCGAAAATCTAAATAATAATGGTCAGTTATAAAATATGATTAGCCTTCGAAAATCTGAATAGTAAATACGGCATATATCATAATTTTCTTTAGGAATTTAGTAAAAATTACGTCTTTATGCTGACAGCCTTCAAAGGTACCCGAAGGGTCATTTTGAGGTTTGTCTTTTGAGAAACCTATATTTCTTTAGAGGCGAGTTGGACGTAATTAAAATCTAATACATTGTTTTACAATTTTCATTTGTATTCAGTTGTTTCATAATTAGTTTTCTTTTTGATTGAGATGTTCAATTTTTGATTTTAAAGCTCTTCGATATTTTTGGTTTCCTTTTTCCTGCTTCGTTATAAAGATCCATGCATGTTTGAGTAGGCAGGACAGTCTTTTTTACATGAACCTCATATTAGGTTCCTGTAACAACATGCTATAAAGAACCACAGTTCTTAGTTGGGATTCTGTACATACTCAGGCCAGTACAAACTTTTCTTATCAAAAATCAAAAATAAAGATCAACATATATTCTCTTCTCTAGAGAACTTAAAGTACCGATTTATTCTGTTTGTATCCCAAATTAAAAAATTAGGATCAGAATTTTTTTTATTTCAATATAGTTTTAAGCTATGTTCTTAACGTATATTTGTGTTTCATTTGAGTTTTCCAGTCAAAAATATATTGGGTAAGTTTTTTATTTTTTTCTCGTCCTCTATTAAAACAAATAGAATTTGAATTATTAGTACTAGAATCACGACCTCCATAACATAATGAGCTGCCATGTGCTTTCGAAGTATTGTGCTTACTATTATATATTTTATTCTAGAAATGGTTAATTTTAATTTTCAAGAACTTTCAAGACATGTTTTAAAGAAGGAAAAACGAAATTACTCAACTTCCCTTTTGGGGTGTAAAGGATGCTGATTACAGACGCAGAGGTTTTTCAGCTAAAGAATATCGAAACTCATGCAAAAAAGTGAGCAAGTGTTTTATTGGAAAAAGGAAAGGAAACTTTAAAACCATTTCTTGTTTGCCAGATGGCAGTAAATAATGCGAAAGGACTTAAGCACTTCCCAATAATTTAACTATATAGACTTTATTAAATAAATAAATAATTTTGAGTTTATCAAAGGTTTTTGTTATTGAATATTTATTATTGACTACGAATTCTGGAATATTTTAAAGATAAGTTTAAATATGTTTAAATATGATGACCATACAAACCTTTTTGCCATCTCATCTGTTTCAGAAAATATCAGGAATAATCATGCCCTGCAAAGTATGTAAGGAACAATTCGGATATTTGGAAAAGTTCTGATGTGATCAATAATATGTTTGTACTTTTTCTATTTTAAACTGGCTTCGAAAACATGTATGTTTCTTTATATTTTATTTTGATGCCATTTTCAGCATGCTCTAAGGACTTCCCTATAATGGTCAAAAAAAAATGATTCCAAGATTGGTTTATTGCAAAGAGGGTAAGAGTCGAAAAAATTGCTAAAAATTATTTATTATCGACCAACTTCCTTCGAATATAATTTTTAAGATAAGAGGGATATTGGGGGATCATTTTCTCTATATTGTGGAAAAAACTCTTTATGAAATTCCATAACATTATTTAAATGTCAAGTTTATGTACCGAGGCTAAAAGGTATTTTTAACAAGCTCACTATTTACTCGATTTCATTAGCATATAACTTCTATCAAAATTCAGGTATTTTGATACCGTTTCAGTATTTTACAGAAAGTGCCTCTAAGGAGATCTTGTAAAAATGTTCGTGCGATAGGTTTACTTAAGAAGGTTAAAAATTAAAAAAAAAAAGTAACTCAAAAAAATCTGCTAATGAGGTGATTCTTTCGGCCAATAACTTTAGATAGGAGGACAATGTCTTGATTCTGTTTTGAGCTGTTTTAAGGGCTACTAACAATAGGGTCCTGTGAGAATATTTTCAACTGTTTTATAATAATATTTATTTGATAATCGCATATGAAATAATTTACACCACTATCTACTTTCACAATTTTATTTCTAAAATTAAAATTACTGTTCCAAGATGGCGAACAAGTTTTTCATCGACATTTTGCTGCTTTTGGAACTACTGAGTAAGAATTTTTTTTCTGAATTTAAAAATTTAAAATTATTGACTAGTTTTAAAATTTATTTATAGTCGGATTCACCTTAAAATCAATATTTGGATGGTTTTCGAAATCGCTGAAAAGGAATTTTGGGTCTAAATTTATATAACGTACGGGACAACTTCTGTCCAATCTCTGATGAAAAATGTGCCAAGGGCTGAATGCCATTCCCATTGTCAATTTATTTTAAACAGATTAAAAGCTGAAAAGAAGAGAAAAAAATTTTAGTTTGTAAACTCTTTTTTTTTTTTGAATCATCGCCTTTTTCACTTTTTTGTCAAAAAAAATCTTCTCATTTCCACATTCATACTTTCGAGTAATATTGATGTTATTTTGGCCATTTTAAAAGATCGTTGAAAGTAAATAATAATGAGATAATTTTTTTTGAGAAAGAAATCAAAGCGATTTTAAAGAATGACACAAAAAAGTAAAAAATATAAAGTCGTGACTTCATTGAAAATATCTCAAGTAGTGGATATAGTTCACATGCAACCAATCGCGATATCTGCAGGAAAGTGGAACTAATTATTCTCAAAAACGCCCACTATTACTAAAACATTAAATATATTTGAATCAAGCGCATTAACAATTTTACATGATGAACTAGATCTAAGTAAAGTTTCAGTAATTTGGATTTTAGGATTGCTGATTCTCCAATAAAAGCTGCTTAAGTAGCAGGATACAGATCGTGACATTTTTTCGAGGAGAGAGGCAAATGATAAAGAGTAGGAACATTACTGGGATTCAAAAACAAAAGTAGAATCTAGGCCAGGCAAAAAGAGCCGAACAGTCTTCAGCTGGGAAGAGGATGGCGACCACGTTTTGAAACTCAGCAAGATTTATTGTTTCTGAATAAATGCTAAAGGGCACTAAAATACGAACAGTTACCCCAACTATATATTACCAAAATTACGTATGCCTATTGATCAAAAAAACCCTGGTTATGTGTAGCCAGAATGCTCATCTTATTCACGACAATGCGTGAGTTCGCAAATCACACAAAATTCAACTTTCTCTTCGCTAGAGTAATTTTTTTGACCTAAACCACCTATCATATAATCCAGATTTGAGTTCATCCAACTCCTTTTTATATATAAATTTATTAATTAATTATCAATAACCATTGAAAAATATATGTATATATATTTTAAAGAATAAAATTATAGCAAAAATTCTTCATTATTATGGAGAAAGTAATTTTATTGCTATACGAACTATTTTAAGTATATTTTTTACTGTTTTTTAGAAAGCTGTTAAAATGGGTAAAATTGTACTTATCAATGTAAAAAATAGCCTTATTTTATTTATGAAAATAGAAAATTGCTTTGCTCGAGAATTTTTATAAAAAATAATGATTTATGGAGAATTTAAGATTATCTTTTATTCCACACCTTACAAAAAAATCCATTTGGTTATTAGCAAGATATATCTGAGCCACTTATATTCTAAACCTGGAAATCGTTAACGGCTTTAATGTTATAGTTAAGCAAGTCATTTCCAGTTTAGAAAGCCAAAGGTATTTTAGATACGCCCAACCGAAGGTTAATTGCCTTATATAGTGCTCACTAACACCATAAAAATATTTCGCTTAATAGACGAATTCTAAAATTTAATATTATGCTTTCTAGGTGTGACATTGTGTAAATTACTTTTATATGAAAATATAGTACATTGTATTTACAAGATAATGTAATCAACTCGAGCTGGGAATACATAAAAACACTAATCAGTCCTAAATGAAAATTTTATAAGATTTATAGTAGACAAAATAATATAGAGCAATCCCAATGACGTTGCCTTATAAGAGGGTGGCAAAACAAAGAATTCGTAAGCGCCTAAAAGGTTTGGTACCAACCGTCTATGGCATAGAAAAATACTTAAAATACCATTAACAAACATACATTTTACAAGCCATAAAATTTTATATTTTCCAGAAGGAGTACTTTTATAGCGATTAACAATATTATTTGTAATAATAACTCAAAAAAAAATGTATACCTTAACCATCAGAGAGTGGTCACCAACGTAATGCGTTTATTTGGCAAACTTGAAATTTCTAATTTTACTTATTGACAAAATGCAGTCTGCAATATTTATTTATATGGCAATATTAAAAATGACCATTATTGCATATGAAAAAAAATATTTCATATAAAATTGTATATTCAATATTTTTTAGAGGGTCCTAAACCTATTTGAATTACTTGTAATTCAAAACCAGTAAGAGATACGGATTATTTTAATGTAAAATTTCAGATACTTTTTTAAGGGTTTTTAAATCATTTGAATTTTGACAAAATCTAACCTAATATTCATGTTCCAAATAATTGAGAAGTATTTCAGTTATATACTCGAAATTTACAGTGAAGTGTAACAATAAATCATATATTATATCCCAATTATAATAAACCTGTTATATTATACAGGGTGTCCAAAAATTAAAACTAATCAAATAAGAAATTTAAGTGGCTATAACTTGATTGGTTTAAATAGAACGCTATACTCTTTACCTTACCAGAAAATATACCTTTTAAATATCTATCGAATGGTGTTTTCACAGAATGCGCCAAATAATCGTTTTCTGCACCTTTTTGTGTTTTTTGAATAGATGTTCTAATATATCTAGTTGCCTATGGCATTTAAAAACGTCAGATAATTCATTTAATCTCTCAGTTTAGTCTGCAAAGACTATTGTTATAATAGCGTTATTATTTTTTTAACTGTGAAGCTTCATTTATTGAATTGAACTATTTGAATATTGTCGTGTTATTGCTGTGTCAAAATGAGGATTTCCTGAAAGAAATCATCCTAATCCCAGCCATTTTTGTGATACTATTAAACCAGTTTCGGGAAAGTGGAAGTATCAGTTATAAAAAACCTGTTATAAGAAAACCTGTCATTGAGAATGAAGAAAATGTTTTTACTGTACTTGATTCAGTGATCAAAAATCCCAGTATTAGTCAGAATCATATATCTGAAAATACTAACATTAGCCAAGCAAGTTTTTCAAGGATTCATAACAACTCTAGATTTCATCCTTATAAAATCCAGCTTTGTCAAGAGCTTCACGGAAATGATTTTGACAACCGAACTGAATTCTGCTTGTGGGTGTTAGATAAAGTGGCAGAAAATGAACATTTTTTTGATAATGTGTTGTTTAGTGATGAATGTACTTTTCATAACAATGGTTTCGTGAATAGACATAACTTTCATTACTGTTCTGATTCAAATCCGCATGAATACAGAGTGGTGAGAACCCAGATTAGGAGGTCGATTAATGTGTGTTGAGGAATACTGGGTCCATACTTAATTAGAGCCTACTTTTTTGAAGGACCTTTAAACGGTTTAATGTTTCGCGATTTTTTTACACCAACTTCCAGTGTTATTAGAAGTTGTTCTTTTAAATATTAGAACAATTATATGGCTTCAACTGGATGGAGCTCCGTCTCATTTTAATCGCGAGGTTTGGCAATTTTTAAATATCTACTTTCAGATATATTTTTATGGGGTCCAGAGATGCTTTTCAAACTGTAACCCCGCCGATGTTCAGAGTATGCAGTGTTCTTCTTCTTCTTCTACCTTCTATAATAGGTCCCTGACCTGTTCCTTCTTCGATTTTCCTCATTCTGGACTTAAATTATAGCTCCACCTTTTCCGTGGTCGACCTCAACTGCGTGTACCACTAGGCGATTTATCTCGTGCGATCCTTACCAGTCTATCCTCTTTCATTCGGCTTATGTGTTTGTTCCATTGTGTCTTACGCTGTAGGACCCACTCATTAATGTAGTCTGTGTTGCATGATTGCCTAATGTTATCGCTTCTTTCTCTATCTAGTAGCGTTTTTCCTGTTATTCGTCGAAGTATTCTCATTTCTGTAGTCTCCAATAGTTGTTTCGTTTTTGTCGTCTCTGGCCGTGTTTCTGAGGTGTATGTCATAATAGGTCTAATTGTGGTTTTGTAGATCCGAACCTTTGTTTCTTGTTGTAAGTGTTTGTTTCGCCAGATCATGTCGTTGAGACAACCCGCCACTTTATTTGCTTTGGCCACCTGTCCTCTTACTTCATCTTCGATGTTGCCATAACTAGTTATGTCGATTCCTAGATATTTGAAATTCATTTTTTGTTGTATTATTTGACCGCCTAGTTCTAGTTTGCATCGGAGGGGTTCTTTTGAGGTTGTCATACATTTAGTTTTTTCGGCTGAGATAATCATATTATATTTTCTTCCTGTACGATTAAAGGTATTTAACAATCTCTGGAGGTCGTCTTCATTTTCGGCACATATCACAGCGTCATCAGCGTAAGAGAGAATTTTTATTTCTGTATCACCCATTTTATATCCTCTATCAAGTCGCACCTCCTTTATTATTTCGTCCATTATCATGTTAAACAACAAAGGACTAAGCGAGTCTCCCTGTCTAATACCGCTGTTGACTGGTATGGGTGTTGATAATTTACCGTTAGTGCGAATCTGAACTTTATTGTTTGCGTATATGTTTTCGATGGTCTGAATTATATTGATAGGGATATTTCTTTTATATAACAGGTGGATTACGTTATCTAACTTTATGCGATCGAATGCTTTTGTTAGATCTATAAAGCATAAAAATGTTGGTTTATTGTATTCTATAGATTTTTTGACTATCTGTCGTAGAATAAATACTGCATCCACGCAAGACCTTCCTGATCTAAATCCCTGCTGTTCGTGTCCCAGTGTTGTAACCGAATTAATTTTATTTTTGATTACTTTCGTAACGAGTTTCAGAGTTGTGTCCAGTAGATTAATACCCCTGTAGTTCCCTGGTTCTTGTTTGTCGCCTTTCTTAAACATAAGCATCATTGTGCTGGTTCTCCACTTATCTGGTACTTTGCATTGTGTCAGGATTTTTCGAATGAAGCTTGTGAGTTCCTGTGTTAGTCGCTGTCCTCCGTATTTCAACAATTCGCTATGAATTCCGTCTTGTCCGGGAGACTTTCTATTTTTTAAGGATTTTATAGCTTTCTCTACTTCTTGAATGGTGACTTTCACATTATTCCTTATTGCTGGTATGTTGTTTTTTCGGTATGCAGTGGTTTCGAAAAAAGAATATATAAGTGTTTGGAAATGGATAGTCAAGATTTCGAACATCTACTATAAATATTTTGTTTCTGTTTTATGGTATCATCAATATGTTATTACCATTATTGCTATTATACCCTGTTGGACGACTATAAATCTCGCTCCGAGTTTATGAACATTTATAAAGATATTCCTGATTATTATTCTTATAGTTGTAAATTACCTGTCATTTCTAAATGCCATAGGCAACTAGATACATTAGAACATCTATTCATAAAACACAAAATGGTGCAGAAAGCGATTATTTGGTGTATTCTGTGAAAACGCGAAGACTTAGCTATACAAAACCCTTATTCAATAGATATTTAAAAGGTACATTTTCTAGTAAGGTAAAAAGCATAGCGTTCTATTTTAATTAATCAAGTTATAGCCACTTAAAGTTCTTATTTGATTAGTTTTAATTTTTGGACTCCCTGTAAAACATAGCAAGTTTATTATAACTGGGATATAAATATGATTTATTGCTACACTTTACTGTAAATTTCGGGTGCATAAGCATTTCTTAAGTGTTTAGAACATGAAAATTAAGTTAGATTTTGTCAAAATTAAAATTTTTTAAAAACCTTTAAGGTTTAGGTACTATAAACCTCATTAAAATAGGCACTTATTTTGATCGGGAATCCAAAAATCCAATAATATACAGGGGGTTTACTTTAAAAAAAAACACAACTTTGATACTTTCAGAGCTTTTGGGATATCCTGTATAATATGAAAATAATTTTAAAAAATAACTATATTAGACCCCATATATTCTAAAAGTAAAACTTTCAGAAAGCCACGTATTTTGACAGCAATAATCCGTGCCGTGTAGGGTGAATAACCCTCTATAAGAAAAGTTTTAAACTAGCATGTTATCCCTGTAATTCGCTAACGTGGTTTAACTTTAAAGCCGGTCTAGATTGACAGTAGCGAATTTAAATTGGCAAGGGCAACAATACGTCAAGCAAGTTTTGAACCTTTAAAATACAATTAAAACAATATCATAAGAAAAACAAAACTGATCATTTAGAAAATCTAATTTTCTAGGCAACTAGATCGAGTCTAAGATTTAAGCCTTCTTAGTGAATCTGGCTATATATGTTTTTATAATAAAAGACCTTGCCAATCCTTAATTTTCACTTAATCTTTTAAAATTGGTTCGTCATATATTATTCAATTATGCAAATAACACGTAATGTATATCGTATTACTCCCAGTTGTTTATTTAGTACATAAATTTAACATATGAATATATTAAAAATGTATATATGTGTGGTAAATTAGAAAATAATATTATTTTTCAGTTATTTAAATATCGCCAAAAAACATGCCGCTAATAACCAAATATTGACATCATAGCAGACTGTTGGAAATGTTTAAATAACACACAATTTTCAATTTTATTTTATGTTGGATATTTTGTATGCACCGCAAATATTCAAACAATAGGTTGGTAAATTAGTTTGAGCAGTATTGCAGTTATTTACTTAAAGCGATCAAATTTTAGTTCAAATAATAGTTAATTTCGAACCAATATATTGTTGTATAACCCATATACTATTAATCACTGATCTATTAATTTACCTTAAATTACGTATATAGATAGTGTGATATTATCAATAGGTATATTCTTGTTTTGGTAAGTCTTGGAGCATGCTGCTTTGAAATTTATACTAAATTTTGCTCGCACAATTTCATGGTCACTATCAGCTTATATATGTATATATCTTCTTCGTATTCATGTTAACTGTTCTCTTTGTAAAAATTAATAATTGTGACATAATAAATATCTTTTCCCAAAAAGTTAATTAGTAAATCTCATCTTCGGTCCAATGTCTAGACGATTCTTAGTTTCTTAGATTATTCAGCCTCCTTGCGCATCAGGGTTTCTTATTATTAGTTTATACCATTAAAGGCATACACGCATACTACTAACAGTCATGCTCGCCAGAATCGTCTTGCATCTGGATGAAAATAAATGTGTAGAAAACAAATTTGGAACTTTAACCTATGTTTTGTTCTCTTCTTCTTCTTCTCTAGGGGCCATGTCCGCTTTAGGTGGCAATCATCAAGGCGATTCTCACTTTTGAGACTGCAGCTCTAAATAGTTCATTGTTATTGTAACCACACTACTCCTTAAGGCTCTTCAGCCATGAGTTTCTTCTCCTTTCTATTGATTTTCTTCTTTGGATTTTCCCCGTATACTAATCAGTGGTATTTGATATTTTTATCCTCCCATGACATGTCCCATATAGAGCAGCTTTCTTTTCTTCATTGTTAGAATTATTTTTCCTTTCTTATGCATATGCCCCATTACTTTCCCGTTGGTTATTGTTTCTACCCATAAAATCCTCAGCATTCTCCGGCACATCCATATTCCAAATGCTTCCAGCCTCTTCACGCCAATCATTTTCAGTGTCCAGGCGTCCATCCCATAGAATAGTACAGATAGCACATAACATCTTATCAACCGTATTTTTAGTCCAAGACTTAGATCTCGGCAGCAAAAAAACCTCTTCATATTCTGTTACAAGTAGATAATAAAATATTTGTATTCGTATTATTCTACTGTTGCATTTGATTATGAACAGCTTCTATGATTCAGCTTGCGCACTAATTGACTTCTGTTAAGCGCATTCAATTGCCACGTGTGAAAGAAATGACAACTCAAGAAGAATGACACTGGGCAACAACAATCGGCTAAAATGCATTTGTTAGTTAAAGCCAATTCGTTAATCATTAGACTTTTCCACTCAAAACAAAAATAAATCTAATAAGTATCCCAGTAGTTATCTTTAAATTCAAGATATATATATATATATATATATATATATATATATATATATATATATATATATATATATATATATATATTAATGCATAAATAGGAATTTCCTGATTTCCTGCAACCCAATATACATACAATTCCATTCAAATGTAAATATAAATGGTAAGGAAAAAAACAAGATCTATCTGAATTCAAAAAAGTAGCAGTAAGTTCGACATTGATGAGAAAATGCCTAAGTATAGCGTAGTGGAATCCCAATGTAGGACAAAATAATGGTAAATAAAATTAATTGAAACTGTACTTAATGAAATGCGTTTCTTCAAAGAATCCCTGGGAAATACTTCAGGAAAATGATTCTGTGTTCCCCATAACGACAGCATTTGCAAAATAAGGTTAAATTAACTGTATTAACCATAGTAAACTTAAACGCAAAATTAAACAACGACAGCAGTTACAATAAAACAATCTTCTTCTTCTTCTTCATGTGCCATCTCCGTTTCGAAGTTTGGCTATCATCATAGCTATTCGGACCTTAGACACAGCTGCGCGAAACAGTTGATTGGAGTTACATCCAAACCACTCTCTTAAGTTTCGTAGCCATGACATTCTTCTTCTCCCGATACTCCGTTTTCCCACAATTTTTCCCTGAATTATATTTTGCAGGAGTTGGTATTTATTTCCACGCATGATGTGGCCAAAATACTGCAACTTTCGACTTTTGATGGATAGTAATAATTCTTTTTCTCTCTTCATCCTTCTAAGTACTTCTTCGTTTGTTATTTTATCGGTCCAAGGTATTTTCAATATTCTTCTGTAGATCCACAGTTCGAACGCTTCTATTTTATTGCAGCAGTATTTATTCATGGTCCATGTCTCCACACCATACAGAAGGATAGAGTGAATATAACACTTTACCAAACGTATTTTTAGTTCCAGGCTTAAGTCTCGGCTGGTTAATATATTTTTCATTTTCATAAAGGCGCTTCTCGCTTTTTCAATTCTTATTGTGATTTCTTTCGTGTAGTCATTTTTTTCGTTCACAGATGTTCCCAGATAGTTATATTTCTCAACTCTCTCAATTTGTTTGTTGTTTACTTGGAGATTGACATTATTGATGTTTTTCTTTGATACTATCATAAATTTAGTTTTCTCTATGTTGAGTGTTAGACCATATTCTTCGCTTATTACTACTAATTTCCTGAGCATTCTCTGTAAGTCGTTGAAATTTTCTGCAAGGATGATGGTATCATCTGCATATCTGATGTTATTGACTGGAATTCCATTCACCTTTATACCAGCCGTTTCGTTTTCAAGCGTCTTTTTAATTATATGTTCTGAGTATAGATTAAATAAAGTTGGTGATAAGATACAGCCTTGCCTGACACCTCTTTTTATGTTTACTTCCTCTGTTAATCTTCCTTCGGTTTGTATTGCCGCTTTTTGGTTATAATACAGATTGCTGATTATTCTTATGTCTCTGGAATCAATGTTTTTATCCTTAAGAAGTTGTACAAGTTGTTCGTGTCTCACTTTGTCGAATGCTTTATTGTAGTCGATAAAACATATATAGACCTCCTGGTTTACATCTAGACATCGTTGTGTCAGTATGTTGTATGTAAACAGAGACTCTCTGGTTCCCAGGCCCCGTCTGAATCCAAATTGGGTGTTTCCGATGTCCTCTTCAAGTTTGGCGTACAATCTGTGATGTATGATTTTCAGGAAAAGCTTAAGAATATGGCTCATTAGACTTATTGTGCGATATTCATTGCAGTGTTTGGCGTTTGGTTTCTTTGGGATGGCTATAAAGATGGATGTGAGCCATTCTTGAGGTATTATGCCGGTTCTATAGATGCTATTGAAGAAGTCTACTAGGATATTTAAATATTTCTCATCTATGAGTTTTATAACGTCTATTGGGAGGTTATCAGGTCCGGGCGCTTTTCCATTTTTCATATTTTTCAAAGCATATTGAATTTCTGTCTTTGTTATATCCGGTCCTGTTTCATCTTTTTGGATTTCTATTTTGATTTCTTTTCGGTTGTCGTCGAATAGTTTTTCTATATAGTTCCTCCATAATTCAATCTTTCCCTCAGCATCACTTACAATTGAGTTATTCTCGTCCAACAGGTAAGGAGTTTCTTTCGTTTTTGTTTTTCCCGTTAGCTCTTTCACTTTTCTATACAGATTGAATGTGTCGTGTTTTTCTTGTAGTTCTTCTATCTCTATGCACTTCTCTGTAAACCAATTTTCTTTAGCATTTCGAATTTTCTGTCTGATTTTGGTTTGGATTTCTTTGTATTTACCGGTGTCATTTTTATATTGTCTTCGAGTGTCCATGAGTTTTAGGATTTCTTCTGTCATCCAGTTCTTTGTTTCACATTTTACTTTCTTCAGATGTTTTAATGATGGTGTCATTGCAGCTTCTTTAATGGATGTCCATGTTTTATTTATACTTTCGGCGTTGTCCTCACATGGGTTCTCTATTCTATCCAGGTTTTCATTCATTTCTGTTCTCAGTCTTTCCCTTTTCTCACCGTTGTTCAGATTCTTGACATCCACTTTCTCGGGGTTCTGTTTAGGTTTTAATTTTTTCTTCAGCCTTACTTTCATCTTAGCAACAATAGGGTTATGGCTCGATGCTACGTCTGCACCGGGATATGCCTTTATTGATTTGATACTATTTTTATATCTAGTGTTAATCATCAGGTAATCTATCTGATTTTTCACGATTTTGTCTTTGGTGTTTTGTGGTGATGTCCAGGTGTAAAGTCTTCGTTTTGGGAGTTTAAAGAACGTATTTGAAATTACCATGTTATTTTCTTGGCAAAATTGAATCAGGCGGTCTCCTCTGTCGTTGCGAGTACCGAGTCCATAGCTTCCTATACAGTCCCTTACCTTGCCTTGGCCCACCTTGGCATTCAGATCTCCCATTACAACTGTAACATCTCTGGGCTTTGTTTGTTACAACATGATTTTAATTTCCTCATAGAAACGTTCCACCTCCTCGTCATCTTTGTCTGCTGTAGGTGCGTAGACCTGGATTATGTTGAGCTTTCCGTGTGTTGTTTTTAACTGTAATAGTATTACTAGCTCGGAATACGGTATGAAGTTAATGCAAGAATTAGCTATTTTCTTTCTAAGGATTATAGCCACACCATGTCTGTGTTGCCGGTCATCTTTTCCAGAGAAATAAATTTTGTGATTGTTTCCCAACTGTTGTTCTCCTGTACCTGGCCATCTTGTTTCACTTACTCCCAAGATGTCAACGTCCAACCTGTTCATCTCCTGAACGATATTATGGATCTTTCCTGCTTCGTACATGCTGGTTACGTTCCATGTTGCTATTTTTATGTTCATTTCTGAAGTTCTTAGAGCACCACTTAATCTTGATGTGGTGTTTTCCATTTCACACAATCAAAGTTGTTTAATTTTTTTCCCGAAGATTCTAAAATGTCGGGAGATTGAAGAAAAAATAAGGAACTTAGAGATATGCTGCTAACGTTACCTAGATGATACTTTCTCAAGCTTTCGATGCTAGAACTACATGATGAGCCAATATGGTCCAGTTGTATGAAGTGCAGCTTAACGTACCATACTATTAAACAACTCCTTCCTTTAGTGGACTTCGATACTTTAGAATGACTTTCCATATGTCGTAATTCTTGACGAGTATAATATTTTGGCTCATATTTCTTCTTACATATTGCTCTCTGGTTTTAAGTTATAATAGCTTAATATAGATTATTAGCAATTTTCTATTATATGCAGCTAATGATAGAAAGGTTTAAATAAATATTTTGATAACTAGGAAAAACAAGTGATAGTTGTAAGGTGTCCTTCGTAATTTCAAAATTTTTCTGTTATCTAAGGCTTTTGTGGAAACTATTTTCCACCAGTTTTAGACATTTTATTACAATATTTAAGGATCAATTTTAAAATAGCAACTTTTAAAAGTTTACCATAATATTTAATATCCCGTATAGACAAGCAATAAAGAAAGTTCAAGTATGCCATTAATATTTCGAGAAAGAACGGAATATAAAGTGTTTATAAAACGAGCGAATAATGTGGGCTTATTACCATTTAAAACACCCTCTAAACTCGGCATATTTAAAATAAAAGTTAACATTTATGAACCTATTTCTGCTGAAAAGTATAAGAATGTTTAAAGTTCCATATTTCCTCTTTTCACGTAGTTCATATTAAATATTGACTTTTGTTCAATATTCTTGAAAAATAACCATGATATGTTTAGCTAGTTAAGGTTGTATGTCTATACAGAGAATGAAAATTTCATAAAGAAAATATAGTCTATGTTTCTAACACAATATTTCGGTCAGACCTTGTCAATGAAATTATATTTTTAAAACTTCCATTCATTAGAAGCAGCTTGAATATATATATATATATATATATATATATATATATATATATATATATATATATATATACCCACATCCCTCGGATATTTGAAGTTAATTAAACAGCTCTTACTGTTTCGCCAATCAAGGATATGATGTTTCCAATTATTTTAAATTGTTTTTTTAAGAGCAATACCAGACAAGCATTATTTAAAATTCTAGTATCAAAAAAAAACTTGAAAAAAGACCCTCATTTAAAATAAACATAAGTTATAGAAGAAGTGTTAAGAGCACTACTAAAAGTTCCGGAAACAAGGTATTCAACAATTAAAAAATTAATACTTGTGATTTTATTTCTAAAATGTCTTTCAGAAGCTAATAAAAAGACTTCTCATCTCGTTAGTGACAGAAAAAGTGGGGCGTCGTTTTTTTTTTTTCAAACAATCAGGCTGAAAAATCGTATTTTTCCGGCTTCTTCTATATTCCTGCAATTTTTCCAGAATATAGAGAAAATAATTTATAAGATGGCTTATGCTTACAAAATAAGCTTTTGTTTGTTAAAATCGCTCCATAAACTAAAAAGTTATTGCAAAAAAATTCCGAAATGAGAATTTTTAATAACTGTTTAAAATTTTCGAAATATTTATCAAAATTTTTCACGAACTAATAAAGTTGAGAATTTTTATGTTTTTAAAACTGTGCGAAAGATGAGCGCGATCGGTTCAGTAGTTTTTGCAAAATCACATTTATTTATCCCGAATTCGTTAAAAATTACCTTTTTAAGTGGCTATACAATTGGCAACAGATACAGCGATGTTCTTAGGATCATTCCTTTTGTAAAGACTTAAGAGTATAATTTAGTAAATAAAATTTTTATTAAAAAAATTGAACCGACTTCTAAAAGTGCGTTAAAGGATGAAAAATAACTATAAATTTTTATATAAAATTGAAATTTTTGAAGTCGGCGCCAAACTAATACCTGACAAAATGTAATTCGCATAAACAGATTAGAAATAATTTATTTGTAATTTCATTTAGAAATAATTTGCGCCGACTTCAAAAATTTGAATTTTATATAAAAATTTATAGTTACTTTTCACTTTTTAGCGCACTTTTAGAAGTTGGTTCAATTTTTTTGTTATAAAAATTTTATTTTTTGATTTTTAGTTTTGATTTCATTATGATATCCATAAATTATTTGAAGTAAGTACTAACCGAGATTAGTGTAACTCGCAATGACTCCAAAGGTAAAACGAACCACTAAAAATTCTTTTATGCTTAGAGTTCTCCAAATACCAGTGAAATCGTGTCAAGCAAATATTTAGTCTGTTATAGTAAATCCATTATCTTAAATTTCAAATTAATTTTAGATTGGTAATATTGGCCTCAAAACCTTCCAATATCGATATTTAAAGAACATGAGACGTACATTTCTTAGCTCGATATATTTTACACTGCATACTGAGTTTATATATGCCCCAAGAACCCCGCAATATAAATTTTAGGCAAAATAGGCAAATATAAAATTTTCAGTCCCTTATATTATATCCTAAGAGTTATAAAAAATTAACTTCATATTCGTAATACACGACCCCGAAAACCCCCTTATACCAAATCTGAAAAAATGCGAATAAGGTGAAATTTTCAACTCACCATATTGGATCCGCCATATTGCATTTCAAAAAAATAATTTTAACGTCTTAGTCTAATCTAAATCTAAACCTTTCAAAGCCCGCTATTATCAATTTTGGATAAAATCCGGAAATTGGAAAATTTTCATATTGCA
The DNA here is from genome assembly GCA_034092305.1 of Diaprepes abbreviatus. Classification (NCBI taxonomy): domain Eukaryota; kingdom Metazoa; phylum Arthropoda; class Insecta; order Coleoptera; family Curculionidae; genus Diaprepes; species Diaprepes abbreviatus. Next base: position 10,962,030 of record JASJET010000200.1, read on the forward strand.
TCTGATATATTAGATATTCCCCTATACCAATTTTGGAGAAAATCGAACAAAATTGATTTTCTTGTCCGCCATATTAGATCCGCCATAGTGATTTTTTGTTAAAGTAATTTTCGATTCGTTATGTGCGACCCCGAAAATTCCCACACACCAATTTTGGAGAAAATCTAACAAAATTAATTTTTTTGGCAGCCATATTGTCAGCGTCATTTTGGATTTTACTGCACCAATTTCGCTTAAAAAAATATGGTATCACCGCAGCAACTTCCTGAACATAACGTAAAAAAATTCATTCAAATCGGTGCCTCTGTTCTGGAGTAATCGGTGTACATACATAACAAAAATATATAGTTGACGAATTGAAAACCTCATTCTGTTAGAAGTCGGTTAAAAATGGCAATTTTTCGAAATTTCTTAATGAAAAGTCGCTGAAATGGCACTTATCGCTTACAAAAATAGAGAATATTTGAAGAAATAGACGGGTTTCGTATTTCAGTGTATGTTTTATTAATATCGGCCAAGCGCTTTAGGTCTAACAGACCATCCTCAGGGCTCAGACCCTAGAAACAAGAGAATATGGTCAGCAAATAAGCTTACTCTACTCACCAACCATACTCACTCGTCAAAGGCACACCTTAACCCTGCCAGTTTGAGAGCAGTCTTAGAGAATATTTGATTTATTTTTCACTCGCACAAAGCATACCATACGAAAGCTTATTGAAAAACATACAATTAAAAAAAAAAAAACTTTTACGATCAATAGAACCGAAGATTCAAAATTTTTTAAGAAAAATTGCAGAGCAAACATCTGCAGCAATATGGAAGACATTGATGGAGTAGTTGACAAAGCAACTCATAAAGTGATGCAATATTGCATCAGTTAAACTCAACTATATATGTATAGTTGTTTAGTATAGTTTAACACTTCATTAACGAACTGTTCAAATTTGACACAGTATTCCGTAATATGTCGCGGTACATAAATCCAGCCATTTTCCCTCTTCTAAACAATGCAACTTCACAAAGACGTCTTCTTACAGTTCGAACCATTGTATCTATGTTGAAATGTTCGCTAATTTCTGCACTAATTTGGATGGATGCCTTATGCGGATCAGTTACCGAAATTCATTTAATAGACTTTTCAACATAGGTTGTAGTTTTTCTAGGACAACCTTATTTTGGCAGATTATTGACATTCCCCAATAACCGAACACCCTCATTTAAACCTATTTATTTTGCTATAGTGCATTGCTTTCCACCTTGTTTTCGTAAGTTGCAACTCTTTCGACAAATACTTATTTTTGCCCATTCTTATTACGGTGTTGGTGACAATAGTGGCACAACAATATTAATCCAATGATTTTAAAAATGAACAGAAGAAATAATGTTTCCATAGATATGTCCAAGACATAAACAAAAAAAGGCAAATAAGAGAATGTGTATAGCCCAAAATTCAAACATGTGATAATATTCAATACCTTAACAAATATATAAGATTAACGGCACAAATTATTGATGAACACGAGGCCTGCTGATAAAATGGGCAAAATAAAAATATTTTGATATTTTTTTCCAATATATATATATATATATATATATATATATATATATATATATATATATATATATATATATATATATATATAAACTGTTATTCAATAGAATTTTCTTATTGAGAATTGATTGGTTTGAATTATTTTTTTACTTGTATATATTCATATTTTATATCACTAGTAATTTTTTATAGATCATTTCTTAAGAAAATGTGTTACAAAAAAGGAGCTGGTAAGTTCTAAAGCACGATCCAAAGTATAATATCTTAAGTTTTAATAGAAATATGGCACCAGCTAGGTCCCATTTGTCTTCAAACTTTACCACGTGATTTAAATTTTTATCTTGAAACTTTTGAAACAACTAAGTTCAAAGTATGTCATTAATACTTGGAAGGAAAAATAGAATACAACGATTCTTTAGAATGGGCGAATAGCGTGAGCTTATGTTAATTTATAACACTTTCTAAAACTAGAGTAACTACCTGGGTGATTTAGAAAAGTTAATAACGTGTGAATATATTTTTGCTTAACAGCTGCATTCTAATATTTTATTTTCAATACGTTTTTTGAAATATCAAAAATATTTATAGATATGACATCCTGAAGATGGGTAGAAGATTTATGTTTAAATTTAATTATCTCATCAAACTTTTTGCCAAACATTAGTTTAATTATTTTGTTAAAAATATTCTTTAATATGGATAAAAATCTGAAAACTTTAAACTCCTCCTGTCATTACATCCTGAAGTACTAGACTTCTTCAAATATGAAGGTGGTGAAAGTTAAATCTTATCTGCAAAGAAATTTTTTCATTGCAGTAGAAGTTTTTTAGTTATGCTAGAATATATTTCTTTTTTGGCGTTGAAATTGGAGACCTTTTCCACTATCACTTTTCGATACGGCCATTAACTTCACCAGCTAACACACAAAACTCGGTCGATTTTCCACTGAAGATTTTGTTTTATATCGTATGGTGTTTAGATTGATTTCGTTAAATCTTCATCTAGTGCTTCACCGAAAATAGCATCAAAGACTGAATTCAACAAGAGGAAGGAGAGGAGATACACTTGTCTGGCATATTTTAACAGTAACAGTTTCTGATCTTTCTGTTCCTAATCTGTTTTAGACCAATGCTTTCAGTACAATGAGCTTTTGAGAGAAATATATCTTTTATCTATTTCGATTTATTGTAAGCTTTTCGACATTTGGTGATTGTCTACGCAGTCAATAGCTTGGTCATAGTCTAAGAAGCATGAATTTATATTCACGTTCATATCTCTACATCATTGTATCAGAACATTTAGAGATAAGAGAACTTCACAGGTAACCATGCCTTTGCGAAAGCCAAATCAGTTATTATTTATCTCATTTTCCAATTTTTAAGGTAGTCTGGAATGAATGGTCGTTAGGAATATTTTAAGTTTATATTACACTGAACTTTTAGATTGGTAATTCTCACATTTACATAAGTTTTGGCATTTTAGACAGAGCATTAAATGTTGACTTGAACTAGCCGTGAGGAATTTCACTAGCAGAATATAGTCATAATGATACTTCTAGGTTAATATATGAACCATCATCTGATATAGTTTTAATATTTTCACTGTGAGTAGCACCTGGGCATGTTGCTTTTCTATTTTTATGCAATTTTATGGCATTCAATATATTACTTATACTATTTCCGATTCGAAATTTTCCATAGTATCTATTGCTACAGTTTTGGTATACCATCATTGAAAAGCTTATCCATATATTCCTTTCATAACTAATTTTTCTCGCGTCTACAAAAAGAATTTTAAAAATTAATTAAGCAATTTTAATAATGTTTAATCCGAAAAATTCTTAAAAATATCTAATAAAATGAGAAGATTAGATTAAATATAATTGTTCTTATATGAAGTTTATTCTTACCCAAAACCTAAATTAAATAATCTTTATAAAATCTTGGAGTACTTTGGACATATCATGCGGAATGAGAAATATCGCCTGCTCCAACTTATCCTGCAGGGGAAGATGGAAGGCCAGAGATCAGCTGGACGAAGACGAATATCATGGCTGCGCAACCTACGAACATGGACTGGAATGACATCAACAGGTCTGTTCAGAGCAGCAGTGAATAAAGTAATATGGACCAATGTGATAGCCAACATCCAAAGAGGATAGGCACTTTAAGAAGAAGAAAAATCTTTCTTCAGGTTTTTACAAGAATATTCAAATTTCGACCTACTTTGATAAATAATAATTATTAAAAAATTAGATAGTATGATAGGACGCTAGTATGACAAACTGTATAAAAAAAATGATTTTTATTTTTGAAGAAAAATATGAGGTAATATGATGAGGTTAAAAGCACAAATATTGGGTACCCAATGGGACACAACACCGTTCAAATTATATGCTTTGCAGACGATGTTGCCTTGACAGCAGATAGCAAGGACAACTTACAAAGAATGCTTTTCCTTCTCAATCGAACAGCCAAACAGTATAATATGAAAATATCTGTGGAGAAAATCAAAGCAATGGTAATAGCAAAAGAATCAGTAAGATGCAAACTAATGGTTGATGACAAACATATCGAACAGGTTGGGAAGTTTAAATACCTAGGAGCACATATAACAAGTAACAGGGCAGTAACGGAAGAAGTACGCACACAGGCCAAGCGGCCATGATATCAGGCCAACTAAGAGACATAATCTGGAACAATAAGAATTTACAAGGTCTGTGTAAGACCGATACTGACCTATGGCGCAAAAACAAGAAATGAAACCACAAAGACAAAACAAATTATGAGAACCACAGAAATGAAAACGCTGAGAATGATCACGGGAACAAGTTTAAGAGATAGAATAAGAAACACAAAAATACGCGAGGACAGCGGAGTGGGGGATGTTGTGAAGTGGGTTCGAAACCGTCGTAGGCAGTGGAGAGATCACGTGGAACGAATGGACGATAACAGACTAGCAAAAACCGTGATGAGAGAGAAACCAAACACCAAACGGCCGCCTGGACGGCCCCCCAAAAGTTGGAGAGACAGCTGGATTTCGACCTCAAACGAGGATCGATGAGGCATTGTATAGATAACAGAACTTGGTTCTACCTAGAAGAAGAAGAAGAAGAAAAATATATATTTATCAATATAGCATTAAGATATTTTGCATGTAATGAATACCTAATATTGTAATCAGTATTAAATAGATTTTTTAATCTTAAAATACTGTAAAAGCGTCTTCGAGTATAAATGAAACCATCCATAAGAACACCACACACGGAATATGAAAAACTTAATTTTCCTTTATGACCAAGTAAAATTTCCTTTTAATTACAAGTTAAATCATCATTATTATTTGAAAGAAAATTAGTTGAGGATGTACAATAATTATATTATTGTGAAGAAAAGCTTTCGGAACTTTGAAATATGATAATTTAGTACGTAAAAAACAACTTTGATTTTTTCAATATTTTTTATTGGGACTTTTTCGAAAAACAACTCCAAAAGTAGCACGAGTAACTTTGTTCTCAACTATCAAACGTTAAAAAATTTATTTTTTAATATATCAAATGTTCATAAATAGAATAAAAAGGTAGAAGAGGTTTCCAAGAATGATTTTATAGTTTTTTTTCTTAACTTACGCAGATTTTGAAAAGAAACTTTGCCTTAAAATTTAGTTTTAACACTCTTTTTAAACTTTGCCAATATGATTAAAGTTTTAACTGCATATAAATCCAAAAGAAGGTACATTTAGTTACAGGGTGTCTCAAAAGAAAGTTCACATTTAAAAAATCGATTTAAAAAAAAGTCAGGATTTTATTGAAAAAATGTTTATTACATATTAAAATACATTGTTTGGGAATTTATTTTTTAAAATTGATATCATCCAAATGTAATCCGTTGCGCTCACGGCATTCATTTAATCGAGCACTAAAATTGCCCATGACGGCTCGGCAGGTATTCTCCGTGATGTCTGCCATTTCGTTGCGGATATTTTCTTTTAATTGTGCCAGGGAAGTCGGTTTGTTGGCGTAAACTTTTGATTTGACATAACCCCATAGGAAAAAGTCCATAGGTGATAAATCAGGACTGCATGGAGGCCAACTTATGTCACCTTTCTTTGAGATCAATTTGCCAGGAAAAATTTCACGCACTCGTGGCAGAGACATGTTGGACGTGTGTGAAGTTGCTCCGTCTTGCTGGAACCATGTTCTTTGGTTATAGCCAGGAAAATTTTGCAATTCAGGCACGAAGAAGTCGTCTAACATTTCCACATACCGCTCTGAAGTCACTGTTGCTGTGCGTTCCCTTTCATCATCAAAAAAGTACGGGCCGATAATTCCTCGCGCCGACATCGCAGCCCATACAGTCACTTTCGGCGAATGTAGAAGTTTCTGATGTTTGTGTTTTGGATTGTTTGCACTCCAATAGCGGCAATTTTGCTTGTTTACATGACCATTAAGATGAAAATGGGCTTCATCCGAAAAGAAGATGTTGGTAAACGTTGAAAAGCGTTCAGTCATCTGGTTTACGAAGTCAAGCCTCTGACCAGCATCCTGAGGCTTCAATTCTTGCACCAACTGAATTTTATAGGGGTTCAGCTTTAAATCTTTGTGTAAAATGCGGAATAATGATGACCTATGCACATTTAAGGCAACAGCACGCTTACGAATCGAAACGTTTGGGTCGTCACGAACAGACTGAGTAACACTCTCTACGTTTTCGACCGTTCTCGAAGACCTCGGACTCCCGAATTTTGGTTTATCTAGTGTTGAACTGAGCGCTTGGCGCATCATTTAAGTGACGAATATGTCGAAAATTGCAGAATTTTCTACGCGCTACAGTCGCCGAATTACCGTTTTTGTAAAACTCACGTACGCACAAAGCACGGTCCGCTCCCGAGAAACGCTCCATAGCGACTAAATTCCCAAGAGCCTGGCTACCGATTGACATACCCCCCGCGCCGCTCGGAATAGTTGCGTTCACGCAATAAGCAAAACAAATGTGTACTTTCTTTTGAGACACCCTGTATAAAATATGTAATAGAAAAAATGTTCAGACTCTTGCAGGGAGTGTAGAAAAGCACTAAAAATTCGGGACGACTCTTAAAAAATCAAAAGTTTATTAAATCTCATCATCTTTCAAATTGCTCTATAAAATTTATTATATTGGAAAAAATTCGTACCAAGAAAACAAATTCGTAATATAATAAGTTTTCCAGATCCTTGGAAACTATTTTTGCTGCAAAAATAATTAATGTTATTTTAAAACAGAAATATTAAAATATAAATTAAGCAAAAGCATTTTGGTCCAAAATACAATTCCGCAATTAGAAATAGATACTTTATATATAATCGATTGTAAATGACATGCTATACAATTAGCTTCTATGAAATGGTATACTGTTTAGATAACGGGCTTTAAAGCTGTTGCATAAAACTATTTTCCGATAATATAATAATATTCGATTTATAAAAAAATAATTTTTTATTACTGTTTATACTTCAGGTGCAAACGAAAATAACTTGTTTTTAAGTAAATTTTAAACTTCTTGGCCTTTAGGTTCTCTAAAAAACGTACATCTTGAGTTGCATAATACTTTTCACAAATTTGCTGATTTGTCGAATACCCAAATTATCCCCAACATTCCATGAGATTTCGTTTAAACTATTTTCGAAATCTAAGAGTGTTTTCTCGTTATAGCTGTGACTTGGCTAAGGCGGATCTATATTGTTGAGAGCAAAAAAGAACACAGTAAAAAAAATAGTCTCTTCATAGTCGTTATATCGAAAAGAGAATCAAAAATAAGTTTAAAAATATGTCTTAATCTTAAGCCGACAATTCTCGTTCCATGGGGCATGCTCTCTTTGTAGATTGTAAATGAGTGGTTAAGGGTTTTCTTGCGCCTTTATAGCACTTTGTCTTATAAAATCTTTTAGAAATTACTCTAATCCGATACGACAGCATTAAAAGAGATCAACTGTAGAATGCAATGACAGAATTTTCGATTCCAAAAAAATTGATCCACCTCACCAAAGTATGCGTAAATGGCTGTAGATCGAGGGTACGAATAGGTAACCAACTCTCAGAATCGTTTGTAATAAACAGTGGCCTAAAACAAGGAGACGCACTGTCACCCCACCTCTTTAATATAATCCTGGAAAAAGTAGTGAGAACAACGCAAATTAGAACAGAACTAATAACAGTAAATGGATCAAAATTACTACTAGCATACGCGGACGACATTGATATTGTTGGAAACACCGTCACCAATGTAAAGGAAACTTTCAATTAAAATAGAGATAGAGGCAAGGAAAACCGGTCTAATGGTCAGTGAGGAGAAAACATACATGTACATAAACAGACAAAAGAATCGAGATAGAATAGGACAAAATGTAACAATAGACACATGTAACTTTGAAACAGTGGAGCGTTTTAAATATCTCGCAGCGACAATTACCGTAGATAACGATATCACAGTGGAGATAAAAGGGAGAATTCAGGCAGCAAACGGATTTCTCAACAACACCATCAAATCCAAGAACCTAATGTGAACCTCAAAAATCAAGATATATAGAACAGTGATTAGACCAGTGCTCATGTATGGCTGTGAGACGTGGACGCTGACAAAAGCAATGGAAATGAAACTTAGATGTTTTGAGAGGAAGATCCTTAGAAGGATTTTCGGACCCTATCATGACCCCAATACTAATCAATTCCGAATAAGAACAAATGCTGAGGTCAAACAGATATATAATGCTAGCGACATCGTACAAGAAATTAAATCCCAACGCCTAAGAGGGGATGGCCATGTCCATAGGCTCCCTAATAACCGCCTTACCAAGTTAATTTGGGAGGAGGCCCCGACAGGAAAAAGACCTTTAGGACGCCCAAGAATGTGATGGAAAGATAACATATGGTCAGATTTAAGAACAGTGGAATTACCCACTGACCCAACTATCATGGACGCCCGTGTGAGATGGAAGCAAGTTGTGCAGTCAGCCAAGACCCACCCCGGGTTCTAGGGCTACTAAAGAAGAAGAAGAAGATTTTAAACCAGACTTATCATGAACCCACAGTACCCAATTTAGTGCAAATCGAGACATTATTTAGACAAGTATTTACTAACTATATACTTGTGGCCCAAGGTAAATTAGGCTAAGTCTTCATATTTTAGCTTTAAAAATTTTCACTAGCGTTACTTACAGATCTTTTAGAGACACCATGTATAGGTAAAGTGTTATTTAATGATTTTAATTATGCCGATAAGTTATAGTTAAAATTTTGCTCTACCACGATTTTCCCGAAAATTCAGATATGCTCTAATAAATATTGTCATTTATGCATTATTGTCGCATTCATTGCAACAGTTATAATTGAATATTAGCGTGTATTATTGCGTTTTCAGGTTTTAATTAATAAATTATTGGCAGTGGTTTTTCGCATAATTTGGCATGAAATTTCTAAGGCAAATTAGTGTAATAAACATGTTATATAAACGTCAAGTTTCCTCCAATTTTTATTATATTTTAGTTGACTTTTACTTACAAAGTGATCTCTCTATAGAGATATAATTTGCTGCCTTATTTTATTTTTTTTATATAATTTTCAGTAGGCGAATTGCGAATTAAAAAAGAAAAATTCATTTTGCTTTAAAAAAAATATTATTTGAAAAAACACTTTTTTTTAGTTCTTTAAGAAACTAGTATGCTACATCGTCGTAATAAGCATCTTAATTATACATATAGTCCTCTTTCTTGTTACTATTGACCTTCAAATAGGTAATTCCTCTATAGAGCAGTATGGATTTCAGTCACATTAGATGAACCCTCTTATTGTATCGCTTGTATTTACATTCCAACGTCTATAGATGTTTCAACCTCATCTTAATTCATTCTTTAGTGCGTGCAATAGTTACCGGAATGTACTAGTAATAGATGCCTATAATCTACCCCAAAACTTCATGGAACCAAACGAGAAAAATTAAGGATTAACCCCTGGTAATGTAAAATTGGCTAAAGAAATCTTGCTTCGTGATACAAGGGCCTTCCTAGGCATTCAACTGTTTAATAGTGTGGCAAATGAATACTTTGTTATCTTGGATCTTTGCTTCTCTAACTTTAAGCTATAGCCAATAGTAAAAACTGACGGTCTCGTAAAGTTTGATCTATACCACACCACCTACCATTACAACTAATATTATGTAATGGAGTTTTTGAATCTAGTAATAGTAGATCCACGCACGTCTTTCTGTTACTACAACGGAACATCGGGTAGGTGTATATCCATCTTGCTGATCGTCATCGATCAAACGCTAAGTGATCAAAAGATCCCTAGCGTAAGGATATCTTATAACTATCCGAAATCCGGTCGGTACCAATTCACGGTTGATATATCCTTATCGGTGCCGCTAGTTATGCTTTGAACTGTTCAACGGTTTAACTGTCCGCTGGTCCACACAGTTGTCTGTCTAGGGCTTCATCCTCTGGATTAATGTGGTAGAGGGCCCACTTGCACAGGGCTTACAGTAGAGAAAAGGCAAGCTAGGGGCCACTTGCGCATATTAGTTGCTGATTGCCGGCTGCCAATTATTACCTGAAATGTAAAAAAAGGGAACTAGGTAATGAAAGAAACTGTTTTAACATATCCTATATTCTGTCTTCCATACTTTATAATATGGCCTAAAACTATCTTACAAGCTCAAATGAACAAAAATATTAATATATAAATGGTATGGAGGGCAAGAGTATGCATGAACGCTGTTCACGGAATCTCATACTAATTGTGCGATACGGTAACCCAACGGTACTATCACGACGCTATTCACGATTGACAATTTGCTACTCTATTTTGCGGTAACTCGTACTATACTTTTACGACGCTATTCACGTTGCTTCGTACTAAAGTTGGCTATGTTATTCATGGCTTCTTGTACTATTCGACTGGCGGCGGTACGTTGTATCTTATCTGTATAATCCGGCATCGATCGGCGGTAGGTGACTTTTTGTACGCGATGGTTCTCTACGCGGCGGAGATAAACTCCTGGCGGTTAAACATTGGCCGTGATAGGTGGCAACAGTTGTTATTCACCTTTAATGATGAACACTGGTGAGGACCTGGCTATAAACACGTCCCTGACCATTACGGAACTAACTAAAAAAACTGACGGCATGTATTGCGTGTGCGTATAGGTAATGGTAGGATGGAAAGAAAGGAACCGACACTACCCGTATTTATAAGGGTCCTCGACAGTGTCGGTAGGATCGAACAACATTGCCCGTGCTTAAAAGGGTTCTCGATAATATTGGCCACCAGCGGTAGGATGTAAGAAAAGCAGGGGATGGTTAAATACCATATACACAAAAGTCTTACGTCACCTACAATTCTAAACCAGACAGGCGCGAACCGGCAAGTGACCATTCAAACTCATCTGCTAGAGAACGTCCAGTTTTGAGTAAGTTAATGGCGAGCGCGGCCTTAAATAGTTCCTCCGAATGGTCGTTTCGTTGCTTGGGTGAACCCCTATACCGGTGAGTGACGGCATGGGAAAATCGCGGATACAGTACTGCGGTATGTGCTGATTATTGTTGACATGATTTTGAACACGCTAATTGCGACTTAATGAATAACTATTTTGTGTCATTTAACTGATTCTCAATTCTGAGTGAAGACATTGATGTAACCTTTGATAGCTTTTACTGTGCTCTTTTTGACGTGAAGGCAGTGCAGATCAATAACTAGTGACTATTATCAAAACTATAAAAACACTGTTGAAAATTTTATTAATGGTAACTTCAAGATTTTTTTTTGAATTCTATACTTCTATATTTAATATACTTTCATTTCCACAAGAAATGCATCTAGATAATCACTGGGCTAATAATGATGCTGATCTTCTGGCAAAATTCTTTTTCATCAGTTTAAATTCTAAAATTCCTTAGAATCCTCAAGACTCCGTTCACGACCACGATACTGCTATTTCTAAAATATATATAGATGGCACTACTAGTTAGAAAGCCATGCTCGACCTTGATATGACTAAAAGACGTAGGTTGGATGATATACCGAATAAAGTACTGAAATTTTGCTCCCCTTCCTTATATCTACCCTAATTTTATATTTTTTTCCAGTCACTTGGCTCTGGAATTTTTCCTAGGACTTGAAGATTATTATTTGTCTCCCCTATCCATAAATAAGCCAGCAAAAATAACATAAGGAATTATGAAGTAATTAGAATTCTATCAGTAATGCCCAAGCTCTTCGAGCATTGCGTTGAAGCAGTCTTAACTGATGCACTTAAGAACATGATAGTCAGTCATCAAAATTGATTCATTTCTGATCGCTTTGTGAACACTTATCTCTTTGTCTATATTAATTATATAAATAAATTATTCGAAGAGGGTGTAGAAACTCATGCCACCTACACAGATTTCAGCAAAACCTTTGATAAGGTCAACCATAACATTTTACTCTCCAAGTTGTCACGCTTCGGAATTACATTCGTATCTTTGTAACAGGAAGCAACCATTCCATGCCACTTCTGGAATTCCCAGTGATTTCATTTGTGTTTTCTTTTCAGTCTTTTCATAAATGATCTGGGTAGCCTGTTTTCGTCAAATTACATACCGTTTGCCGACGATTTGAAATTATTCGCCCTAGTAACATCCCATTATATTAACACAGTAATCATCTGGTACTTGACTAACACTATGTCATTAAATATAGATAAAATGTGTTGTATTGCTTGTCAATATTTGATGGATGGGGCTGTAATTAGGGAGGTTCAGGTAGTAAAAGACTTGGTAGTATATCTGGATACTAAGTTGACCTTTTCTGAGCATTTTAAGAGAATTTCTTATAAAGTTAATGAAATGCACAAAGGTATTTGATCGTTTGGACCACTCCGTCTTACTTAAGAAATTGTCGTCATTTGGATTTTCAGATTCACTAATAAAGTTATTTAAATCATATCTCCATAATCGTATTCAATATGTTGAAATTCGCCGTTTTCGCTCAGTGAAATATATTTCAAGTTCTGGTGTGCCGCAGGGATCAGTACTGGGACCTTTATTTTTTAATATTTTTATTAATGACATTGTTTCTGTTGTTGACACAGATATTTTATTATATGCCGATAATGTTAAGCTATATAAGAGAATAAATTGCTTACAGGATTGTATACAGCTTCAATCGAACCTGAAACATGTTAGCAATTGGTGTTCCGAAAATTATCTGCAGCTCAACGTAGAGAAGTGTAGTGTTATGACTTTCACTTCGAAATTTTCTTCATTTCGATATGAATATTCGTTGAATACCGTGCTACTCTCGCGGGCAGATCTTTTTAAAGATCTCGGAGTCACTTACGATCCCAAGCTTTCATTTTCTTTTCATATAAATAATATCGTTTCTGAGGCCTCAAGGGTTTTTGGGTTTATCTTGCGTTGTACTCGCGATTTTAATAACACTGACGTCATCAAATTACTGTATTTCTCATATGTGCGGTCTAAACTAGAATACGCATCAGTTGTGTGGTCCCCAGGCTACAATACCCATGTCAATACTTTGGAGAGGGTCCAAAGAAGGTTTTTGAAATACCTCAATCTTAAGAGCTTTGGGGTTTATCCTACGCACGGTTTTTTACATGAACTATTGCTTCAGAAATTCAACTTTTCATCTTTAAAGGTACGGCGGGAATTTTTCTTACTAACAATTCTTTATAAGGTACTTAACAATTTTATTGACTGTCCTAATATTTTAGCTAGAATAAACTTAAGTATCCCTCGTATAAATGGCCGAAATTTTAACGTATTTTATCTCAGAACTCCTAGAACTAACGTGCTCAAATTTTTCCCTCTATATTCCATGTGCGACATTTATAACAAGAGTAATAGCTTTGACATATTCAGCTCATCTCTCGGAACTGTCTGCCGGATTTTGGCACATTGACCTTGGCATTTCTGTCTTTTTTCTCTTTCTCATCCTTAATTGAATTGTATGTTCACCTTTGTATATGAAAGTAGATAGCATAGCATTGTATTATACATTTAGTGTTAGAATTAATTATTTTAGTTAAATTTTTATTTGTATTTAAATTGATATATATTTCTGTCGTTTGATGCAAATTTTAAATTGTTCGTTTACGTATTATTTGTGTAATCACTGCCTTGTAGTTGGGTCTCAAGACGTGTAGGGCAGTTATTGTAAATAAATAAATAAATAAATAAATAAATAAATAAACGCTAGTTTTCATTAAAAAATCATATAAGGATTTTAAAAGCGTCAATGCTATTAAAACTTTGTATATATTATTTGTTAAATCTGTGCTGGAATGTTCTTGCATAATGAGGTCACCATATCATCAACTTATATATATATATATATATATATATATATATATATATATATATATATATATATATATATATATATATATATATATATGTATATATACCTTTATTTTTACTTATTGCCTAGCCCCCTTAATAGACTATTGGCAAATAAAAATCTGTAATATTACTGAAAATATGTTCAAAGCTTCAGCCAGAAATGCTACCTTAGGTAAAGATTTACTTATAAATATTGGACTACATTAATGAATTATTATTATTAAAATGTTCATTTATTTCAGACATTGTTAGTCATATCTATCATAAAAATCAAGAAAGAATAGAAAGAACTGGCCTACGCAAATTGCTGTGTATCGTATCGCACTACTTTGCATAGACGGACTGGCCATCGCGTGTTTTCCACTATTATGACAAACATTTCCTATATGTAAATAGGCTATTTTCCTGTTTATCTTTAATATATTCTTTTGTTCCAGGTTATAGGAGTCCTTTCAGTATTTTTTATCTGCGTTTCCATCTTATCATTTTGTCTCAAAACGCATCCCGACATGAAAGTACCTGTTATCAACCGAATACTTGTACGGACTGCAAGTAACTCAAGCGACTATATCTTAGAAAAGGAGGATACAGATGCCCATATCGCATTTTTTTATATCGAATGCATATGCAATGCGTGGTTTACTTTCGAAATTTTAATTAGGTAAGTGTTGTGTTATTAATAAAATTTCAGTCCAATCTTGTTTATTAGCTTTTACCTTTCTATCAAATTTTAATTAAATTTTCAGTTGATAGTATCATCATTTTTGGATAATGCATGTAAAATTTTATTTCTAATTTTTAGGTAATTAATTACAATATCATTATATTAAAGAAAAAAAAACGCTATTTTATTTTGTTATATCTATTCTATAAGGATTATTTATTAAGTCTTATATTTAATAAAATTCTTTATTAGAAAATAAGTCTAGAACCTGCTTTAGTTAGATTTGTTTTTACTTTATGTTGTTTCAATTAGCATCCTTTTAAATCCTATAGATTCGATAACTTAAAAGCTAAAATTACTTTGCTATATCTTTGAAAATTTGACCTTCGTATTTATATCATTACGATTTTTTCAATGTTTTTCAACTTATTGAGAATTTCGTCTAGTAAATCACATTTATAATGGAATTCCACTGAATATAAAATAAGGTACAAAGTGATTTTACTTTTAGGCGGCATTTATTGAGCATATTCGTATATTTTAATGACATTTTGGTGTGTTAAATAACCAATAAAGGATCATGAATTCAAAGCAAAAAAGTACCAAAGAACTTTTTATCCCAAGCCTAGGATCTGAACTATTCTATTCTTTCATTAAAACAGGACTTCAGGTACATATTCACCTTCTTCATCAAGGTCATTTGAATATGACGAAGCATTGAGGCATACTTATACATTAACGCAACTTGATCCACATCCTTACTTGCAATTGTAAAATATCGTTTTGAGCAGTTCTTCTCGTGCTGGTGATAATAATGTTGTTGTTGATTTCAGGGCTTCATCTTGAAATACTAAACTAAGTTTGAAACTGCTAATCGACGTGACTGATATGCTGTCGAGCTGTTGCACTTGAATGTGGAATAGATGCTAGTGTATTGATTATTTGAGCCTTATTGATTTGATCAATCGATTATACATCGAAAATTGTAAATGCAATGTTCTGATTTTGGTGCATTATACATTGCTAAAAAAATAAGTAATGTTTTTGGAGGACAATTTTCTTGCTGAAATAACTAAGCTGACTGATCAAAATTGGAAGTTTTCTCGAACATTTTAATAATTGACTGTTTTCCTTTTCTTAAAAGCGCAGATGTAGTGTCATATTCACTAAAGGCATACAAAAAAAATGTCTTTTAGAACGAAGGTATTTGTCCAAACTTTGTATATTCACATAGCCCTTACCAATTTTTTTGGACAAAAAAAATATCTTGCTAACGTAATTGAGTACGTCCCATTGAAAGAACTGGTGGATCGATATCTTCTTCTATGATGACGATAAGTTTCTTATGTTTAAATTTTGCAATAGCTGTTTCTATGATAAGAACATCAGCATCACCTCCGCCTTTTCTTATACCGATGTTAACAGTTTCAGTTCAACGAGACATCGTTAGTAGATGATCAGCTGGTATTTTTAAATAAATGCATATTTAGAAACAAGAACAGCTTATATTGTAAGAATGGGCGTGCTTTGTTTCAATTAGGAAATACAAGCACTACTTCTGATTGCAAAAAACTACTAGAAGTTTACCAAGTTTAGCAGTTGATTAATGTTCAATAATTAGCAAAATAAGGATCATTTATCGCACCCGGGATGGAGCTAAAGGTCACAGCAAGTAAAAGTTGTTAAAAAAAATTATGCTACACTATTTACGGGATGATTTTTTGGATCGTTTTCAACAAAAAAATAATAGCCAGCTGTATTGAGGAGAGGGATTATACGTCAGTCACGTGTATAAACCATGTTAAAAATGTTGGAATATAAAATCATAATACTTTATAAATTTTATGCATCTGAATTTTTGTGCTTTTAAAATAATAAAAAATATCGTCAGCTGTATTTAAAATGGAGGTAGGACCATTAGGCAGCGTCCTAAACATGCGGCCCTTTCAGTGCATCTTAGCATTGCCTAGTCACTGTGATAAATAAACTAACGATCTTTCCACCCACATACATTTAGCTGAAAGCGATTTTTATTAATAATACAATTACTCAATCTTTTTATTTTAATTAGTATTCTATCAATTTCATATACGTTATACCACTTTATGCTGTGAGTGGCAAGTTTTTGCTTCATTTTTCGTACCGATCAAGTTTAAATTGATTTTAAATTATATATAAAAATATATACTCATAAAAAATAATTATCCGGAGCCTCCCAATGCTAGATATTTTAATTTTTGATTTTATTATTAAATTTGAACAACATACAATCCAACAGGAGTTGCTATGTTACTAGCAAAAAAAAACCGTTTAAATTTTACAAATTTTCAGTAGCAAAATTGAAATTAAATTAAATAAATAAATGGATAAGCTTGAAATCGCTACTGTATTATGTGTTATAATTCCGATGCAAAGTCGCCTTTTAACTAATAAAATACATATTTCAATATTTCTCTTTATTTTATGGTCATCCAGGGTACGTATACAGCAATATATAATAATTTTTATTCAACGTTATTGTTTAAATGGTTGTTTTTTTTTTATTTTGACATTCCTTAACCTATTTTTTAGTGAGTTTTAATTATTTTTTTATTAATTATCCTTACTTTTTTTCAGCTAGCGTAATAAAAATATATAATAATCATAATAAATTATTCATTTCGCTTGTTTCATAAAGCCATATACTTTTAATATAACCAAAAAATATGATTTTTAATTACGCATTTTCATTATATTATACTGTCAGTATACACAAATATCGGCCCTTTAGTTGGCACACAGGGAGCCAATATTGGTATTCCTTTATATTCAGTTTCAATGTGTTATAAAATTATATAAGAAAAAAGTGCCTACAGGGGTCTCATCGATGATCATTACGCCAGTTATTGTCGGTGAGAGTTGATCACCCTCAAACTACTTAAAATTGTTTCCTCCATCCATAGTCTAAGGAAGATAACTTTGATGGAATTAATTGAAGAGAAAAAAATACCTTCGTAGGTCAGAATATCTATACATTCAACATAAGTCATATCTCAACCCTTGAGAACGGAGCTCAGAGTATGGTTATACTCCAAAAACGTATTAGTGTAATGAAGGAATCTATACAGTTTGTCGCACTATTAATAATATTCAGTAAATAATAAATAACTATTATAAATAAATAATTTTTATTTACCTTGATCTATGAATTGATAGCTCAGCGAGAACACTTAGACGACATTTTTTTTGGTTACGCTGTAAATTGTTTATAACACTTTAAATTATATTTTCGAAAATTATTGATTTTTACTGCTACTTTAGAGTATTTCATGAATAATTCATTGTTGTTGAGTATTTCTAGATAACTGGGAATGAATACAAAAATCGGTTTTGTTTTCGCAGATATTTTGAACTCTGTATGCGTCAACAGTACAGCACAAGAAAACGAAATCTAGGCAGTGGATGGTAACGTTTCTCTTTCCTTTGTATAAGTTTGTCTCACTCGATCAGGGAAAACGCACTATGGTCATTTCTATCAGAAGGCTTTGAAACAGAATCTTTAGGATAGGGAAAAGATTTTTTGATTCTATACTAAGTGATAATATAATTTAAAGCCAACACGAACTTAATTAGTATTAAAAATATATCAAAAACTCGTTATTCACAGCATAAAGTAGTATATATGTGAAATTGATATCATACTGATGAAAACTAAAGTATTGATGCACTGAACGCGCAGCAGTATAAAAATTTAACTGCATAAAGTTTATAAGTTATAAAATGACTTTATACTTGAACATTTTCAATATGGTTCATATAATCCCCACCATAATTTTTTAATAACTTTAACTTACTGTTACCTTTATCTCCACAGCTACTAGAATAGTTGACGTTCAGATGGCTTATGTAATAGGGGACAACTATGATTCTTATAATTTTCAGTCGGTATGAAATGATTCGTTCAAATGCGCTACCTCTTGTACTATATGAGACTTCTGAGCTCACTTATGAAATGTCGAAACAATGATTTATCAAGTTAATAGCGCTTGTCTTTCATTTGGAGGTTTACCCCTTTTTTCACCTGATATAATTGTATAAAAAAGATACTTTCGTCTTGTATTAATTTCAAACTTTTATGTTTACTAACTACCCTGAGCATTTATGACAAAAATTATCGATATCAATTTTACTCATTTTGCAAGCAACAATTTTTAAAAAGGATACATTTTTTTTTGAAAACTCAAAAATAAGAAGTTGTTCCTCTTGTTAACTCAATCCGTGAACATAATGTATAAAAAAAAATAAACCTGGTGTATTATTTTCTTTAATCACAAATTATTTACTTCTAAAATTACTTTGCTTTTAATCAGTTCTGAAAACTCTTATAACTTTTCCATTGTCACCACCAACTGTCTCGTCGTATTATTTCAGAACGAGCAAATAATAAAACTTTTCCTATACCTTTAACTTACCCCTTCGTTCGTCTTACTTATCTCAACCTACACACTTTTTTATATTAAAACGCCCTAACTTTCTACTCTTGTAACTTGTTATATATATAAACGGCCTTACCTCTTTCTATTTCCAAATTATTAAATAAAAACGTCCAAACGAAAACGACAGGATACAGTTTATATGTCACACTAAATTGATGGAATTATTTGATTTTTCGACGCTCCCCAGATGGTATTTAGGATGGTGACAAATGTGGAATGAAAGAGAGCTAAAAATATTGGAAATAATAAAATGGTTATTTATGTACGTGGTTACAAGTGATATTGATTGTCAGTTTAGTATCTTCTTTATTATTACACTTGCGACACGCTTCGGCTTCGCATGAGTATCATTAGGGATCTCAATGGGTTCTGTGTAATAACAATTTTTCTTTATGGATAAAAGTATGTGATGCGATGTGTACGAATGTTAAACAGCAATTCTTAACGTGTGAAGTTGCTAGGGGTGGAGAGAGAAGTATACAATTTGACACATTAGATAAACTGTAAGTAAGGATAAGGATGTATTGTTGCACCAATTTTACTCACTTTAACATGTCAAATTTCCTTTTGTGACATGATATCGGCACCTCAAAAAGAGAGCAATGCTCTTAGTTACAGTATGTAGGCAGTGAACATCTTATGTTCGTATGGTGTCGTGTTTTTAAGCTACCCCACAATAACTTTTTTAATGATCTTGGTTTCATTAACAACATTGTTTATTTCATGTTAGTATTTTTGTGAATAACTACTTGTATGCATAATTGTATAGCTTTTCAATATGCATACCGAAAAAAATGGCAGTCGATAGTCCAAAAAAAAGCCAAACAGACTTAGCTACATATGTGGACAGTATGGGGGGAGATATTTTCGACACTATTAGGGGAGGAGGTATAGATAGATTGTTTTGCTGTTTTAATGTCCTGTTTTCTTACGAAACAAACAAAAATTCAGGTGTCAAATTTGTCATGGTTGCGTTTAATCTACAGGGTGATTTTGAAAATCTTCGTTTTTTACTTAGAGTTCAGTGGCGTAGCCAGTTTTTTCTAAAAAGTTTAGTTTTTGAGACATTAACCAAACTTATGATTTTTTAAATAGGACACATGTTTATTTTATTTTTAAAAACAAGGTTAGAATTCGATATTTTCAATAATTTACTTTATTTGTAACAGTAGGCCATGAATAGTTTATAAAAAGCAAAAGGCAGATGTCCAAAACTTCACAGTTTTGTCACATTGTTATTATTTACGAAATATTTTTATTACTTAGTTGATTTTATTTTACTTCTTATTTATTTTGCATTTACAATGGCCGTTTATGATAAAATCGTTTTTGTTCATGTTAGGTATCCAGAAAGAAGGCAACCCTTTCCAGACATATTTGCTTGTTTACTAAGCCGCGTCCCAAAACGTACGTCAAAGAAGATAGGGAGAGAACAGAAACATGTGCTATTTGACGTAGCAGCAACAACTTCATCGTGTTGTAGCAAAATTGAGGAAGAAGTTGGTGTAGCAAAAGCTGACGCTGAAAGAATTTTGAAAAAGTATACACCATCCATATAAATTTAAAGTAGTGCAACATTTACACCCCGGAGATGATGAGCGCCGAGTAACGTTTTATCAATGGTATTTAGAACAAATCCACACCAACGAATCTTTTGGCAGATTTCTCATCTTGCCTGACGAACGTTATTTTTCAAGTGCGGGAATTTTTAGTCGTCACAATACGAGGCATTGGTCTGCAGAATATCACCATTTAATTTTTGAAAGCATACAACAGTGGCGGTTCAGGGTTGGCGTGTTTTATTTTGGGATGACGTATAGCCTACAGGATGTATGAATGGGGTCTCACAACACGTAGATATCTAGAAGTCCTAGAGGAAATTATTTCAGAATTGGTTGGAAATGTTCCATTGGCCCATTTCAATTCCATTTACCTTCAATAAGACGGTGCTCGAAGCCACAACTCTGGGAGTTAAGGCCATTTCTGGACAACTTTCCTCAAAGATGGATAGGTACCAATGGGCCAGTATTTGTAAAAGTACGTAATGCGTATTTCCTATATTTTAGATGTGTTATGTATCAAGATAAGCCGTGGATTTCGCAACATGATTTTGCGTATCATGATGCTATGCTACTCTTATGTCTTGGTTGAACGAAAACAAACCCTCCCTGTCATTTGCAATACTGAAACTATGACACCAACCTAGTTATTATTACAATGATTGCCACTTTTGTATGGTCGATATATGAACATTTTCGAAGAATATCAAGCATAATATAAAGTATTATACTGTTACTTTGTATCGAAACCAATAACACACAGTGAAGACATGCCTCTCCTTCATCTGCTAATTAAAGTGCAACTGTTAAGTTAGATATGCCGAGCGATGAAGATATCGATGATGACGACATGAAAGCTTATAATCAAGATCCAGAATCTTTACCTTCTTCAAGTATTGTATACCATCCACACTTAATTGAATAACAGAAATTAAATGGTTAGATATGAGACTCAAATTTATCTGTGAGAAAAGGCGAATTATTTGAATCTAGATTACAAGAGAGGAACTTTTTAACGCCGGACACAAAAGAATCTGTTCAGCGAGAACAAATAAAAGAATGGCTTCATTTCACTCCATTTCAGAAAATATATGTTTCTGTAACAATATTATATCTTTGATTTGTGAGTTGAAAATTCCCTACGAAACTAAGCTGTGGTTTGTTTATTGTTAGTTCGAAAACAAGTCCGGCAATCAGGATCCGTCAATAAAAATAACTTATTCTAGTGTTATAGAAGAAACATATGAAAATATGAAATCAATACTGGATATAATAAAATATTTTAGGTGGAAAGTGTATGCTGACCGGAAAATATTAGCTATGTTATTTGGTTTGCAGGGTGGATTTACTAAGAACTGGTATTTTTTTATGTGGAAATCAGAGCTCTTGATAAGTAGCATTTGATAAAAGATTGGCTAAAACGAACAGAGTTTGTATGTGATAACTTAAATACGAAATACGTGCCTTCAATTAATCCCAAAGTACCCCCTCTTCATAAGCAATAAATAAAAATGGTAAAATGTTGTTATATCTAAAGTCTATCTTTCCAAAATTAAGTCACGTAAAGTTAAAAGAAGGTATATTTATCGGAGCACAAATATGTCGGTTAATGAAAGACTCAGATCAAAAAAATGACTAAGAACTAAATGCATAGGCACTAAATGCTGTTGTAAATGACTTTTTAGGTAAACACAGAGCCGACAATATGGAACTCTTAGTGAACAACTTGCTACACGCATATAAGAAGGTGGGATGCAGAATATCGTTAAAAATTGATTTCCTCCATTCCCATTTCTCCTTTTTCCCTTCAAATCTTTGAGCTGTGAGTGAAGAACAGGAAGAGAAGTTTCAGTAATATGTTAAAAGGGTTGAAGGATGGTATTAAGGTCGTTGAAGCGCAGATATATTAGATGAGTACAGCTGGCGTTTGAAGTGAGAAGATACTTCCCAACATAACAGGAAAAGTAAAAAGTTCACATATTTTGTGATCAATATTTGTTCTACCTTATATTTTATGTTTTAATATCTGTAAATATATTAATAAAAAATTTTGTCCTCAATATTTTTGTAACTTTATTTAAAATGAATAATTTTTATAACTTTATTTAAAATGTATATTCTGAGTCTTTACTTTTTTTATATTTGAATTTTTTTTAATAATTGTATCTAAAGAATAGTACGTTTATATTTTTATTAAACGATAAGTGTAAATAAATAAACAGGAACATTTGAAGACAGTAATTCAGTTTTTTTTTATTTGTAACGTTGTGTGTGTTGGACTAATTGATTTATCTGGTGGAACATAGCTTTTTATAACGAAACGATGAGTTTTCTTTCGATGTTTAGCTGAGTTCTGAAAATTCGATTTCAGACGTCAGAAATGGTTAAAATTACTAAAAGCTCTTGCTTTTAATGCAAAAAATTGGTCGTCAAGTCTAACCCAAATTTAAACAAAGGTTTGTTTTCAAATTGCCTTTTAATTTTGCCACTTGCCGTAAAGTCTATGAATTGATTTTGAGAGACCTTCTGGAATATTTCGAAATGGATCTGTGACCCGCTGGTGTTATGTTATCAAACTTTCGGTTATAAAATTTTTAGTCAACTTAACTAAATGGCTAAAAATTAAATTTCAATATATTTCTCACTAGCAGTATAGCTTTTAATAAATTCGTTCACATTAATAAGCTTTTTGTTTTACGTTTATATTCCATAATTATACATCCTTATCACACGGATATGAATATTCTTTCCCTAGAGTTGTAAATTTAAGAAATTCAATTTTTGAGATATGTCGTTAAACACGTGATAGCCACCTTGCCTCGCAATAAAAAGTAAAGTTAAATGTTCTCCACCTGTATACGGACGCCTGGAAGAAATGGACGTTTGTACGATTGTAATTTGGTAATATACAGATGTTCAAAGTATTATATATATATATATATATATATATATATATATATATATATATATATATATATATATGTTTATGCGGCTTTCATGGATTCACCCGTGTGAGATGCAATAGCAGTGGATATATCCACATTATGCTGTTGTAGTGCTGAAATCACATTCAGCAAACGTACAACTATATGCAGCTCCGTGTATAGAATGAAGTAAAATACGAACAGTAAATGCAAACTTCTCCCCATCTTATCCTTTCTGTGTTAGAGGTTGCACAGTTAGAATAAATTGGTATAAAACGCAAATTTATCCTATTCCACCACCATCGAGATGATGGCCTACCTGTACCACCATACCGAGAAGAAAGTCAAAACTTACCCTCCCCGCTACAGTGATACGGCAGAGATACATGTTTCGTCTCTACTAGACTCATCAGGGTACCGACATGCATCTGGCTGTGCAAAGGACAGATTAAGCTTACCAAAACCATAACTCAGAACTTCAGGACTCAGTCAATGCTGCTAATTAGCTGGACGGATGACACCTCTTGTTTACAGCTCACACAGCAGTACGTCCGCGAGTTCAGTCGCGTGAAGGTATTTAATTAAATTAAAGAAAACAAGGTTCTCAAAATACTTAGTCTATTAACAAAAATAAACAAAAAAAAAGAACTATTTTCTTTGAGAAACTTAAACTAATAACAATTATGAAAAAAATTAACATAATTGCTCTTATTGGCCGTTCTATTAACCAAAAATGTAAAACGCAATTTAGAAAAAAATACGTATAAATAGCTTACTAAAGCACTAAACAGAAAAGAAATAAAACAAAAAAAAAACAACTATTTATATTTTTTAATCAAATAGTATAAAAAATCGCGAAATGCTAAAATAACACACGGTATTCCCCTAATTTCCCAAATTAACTGGACAACAAAGATAAACCTTCTTTCCCGACGATTGTACCCGTCACGGAATTTTCTACGGCACTGGTTCACACGGTACCGATCTAACGATTTCCAGATTGGAACTGAAGTTTAGTACTCCTTAAAAGACTGAACTTGTACGCCCTGCACCCCTTGCATCCCTGTAACTGTCAATTTGAGTCTCTAAATGCAGAGGGCGTTAGCCCTTCTTTACCGGATACTTAATTCCCGATTTGGCCTCTGAGCATCTTAATCATAATTTTTATATTAAAGAATAGTAAAACTAACTAATCTACGCCTTCCTATAATGAAAAGAATATATGATAAAGACTGTTAAAAAACTAATCAATTTTCTTAGCTGTTTTGGCAATAAATCTCTTAACTCTTTATTTCTTGTGATTAAAAAAATTCTTTTTACAAATGGCCAAACGATATATTTCTATTATAATGAGTCTATTTGATCATTCTTTAGTTTCCTAATAATGGGAAAATATTTCAATATTTAAATACATTTTAACGGTATTTGCATATACCATATGTTAAAAACCACCTTTTTCGGTTTTATTTAGATAACCAGGGTAGGATAACTTCGACAAATTTATAGGCAAATCTTAAAGAAGGTATTTTACTTTATGGCTTCATAAATTGACTGAGTTTATATATTTTTAAGAAAACATTTAAACGACAAAGGTAATATTAAGCACCATAACTGATTTATTTTTTTCTTTAGACTTTCTTGGGTAGTAATAAAAAAAATATATACTACCCTATCCCACGGGAAACTATTCACAGAGTGATTATCTAATTATTCATTTTAACAGAATATAGTTCACATTGAACAGTGTAAAATAATTAATATTTGTTCCATTACACATCGATATATAGCCATCTAACGTTTGTGTTTATTTAAAGTAGTATGTAAACTATCATCTGACAAATGTTCGTGTGACTAGTTGACATGTAATTCACCAATTTAGAGTCAGTTGATTTTTTTTCTGCAAAGTATTGTGTGAACTATCATTTAACAAATTTTTAGTCCAGAGAAAATGATTAACAATAATTTTTTTTACGTGAGTAGGGGGTCGCCACTGCTCAACACACCCACTGAGCCGCAGCTGACGTTCACTAGGCTTCATGCCACAACTCTCTGAAGCATTTCATCAGTTTTCGCCCTAGAGGAATTTGATCCGCAAAATCTGTCACTGGCTTGCAGCCTAACAGTTCATTCGAGGATCTTTAGCAATATTTTTATAGTGGAAAATTACAATTTTTTGCCATATGTATATTTACGAACAAATTAAGCTGTCAATTCGTTTTAATAAAATCTAATTCTCTCATTTTGTGTACAGACAATACAACGAAACCTATATCTTTTGAACAGTAGTTTTATGTTGTAAATAATTCCTGCTAAATAAAACCTGATTTATTCTTCTCCTATTTATTGCCAGTTAAAATTGCAGGATAGAATCTTTTATCTAGCAAGAATCTAAACTAAATCGATAGAAAACTACTTTTATTCAATTACCTTGTTGTAAGCTTAATCCGAAGAGATTGGTCTTAATGGCACATAAAACTAACGAATTTTGGGCGATCATAGATTTACTATAGCCAAAGTATTTTGGCTAAATCGTGCTAAGAATTAAAATGGGCTTTTTACGAGAGAAATGTGGGATTTTTAAATATACAAAATTTATAACTTTTTAGTTCTTAGTGGGCGGTTTGTTAGTGGAGAAGCAAATAAATATTTTGTTGTAATAGTATATTCACAGAGGAACTTATCTTCTAGGCTGCTCTTCATCTATTCATCTAAAATTAGCTAGTAAATATTGCCAAAGTTATTCTTAACCTAAAATTTAATATTCTTTTATTAAATTGAAGCCGCTAAATACCAGCTAGAAATTACCTTCCTCTTTTTAGTGAGCCATCTCTATATGAAGGTGGGCGATCTAAATTGCAAGCATGGTTTCTGACGACGCTGGTTGAAATATGTCGATAGATGAGCATCCGAACAATCTACGTGGATCCTTAAGCCAAAAATTCTGATGTCTCACAACAGATCTTTTTTCTCAAATCTTTCCGTGAATTATTAACCTGCGAATTT
Source organism: Diaprepes abbreviatus (assembly GCA_034092305.1). Lineage (NCBI taxonomy): Eukaryota > Metazoa > Arthropoda > Insecta > Coleoptera > Curculionidae > Diaprepes > Diaprepes abbreviatus. The sequence goes on from JASJET010000200.1 coordinate 10,988,580, forward strand.
CATCTTTGTCTCATCATGATATGTCCTATATATTTAGCTTCATATGATATATATATATATATATATATATATATATATATATATATAATTTAGGTAATCATGTAAGAAAAAGGTGAAAATTCTCTTTTTTAACAAAGAAAATACAAACATTTTTACATCAATCTTTCTATATAATTTAGTTTTAAAGATTTACCCGTGCACTATCAATACTGCAATGATTAAACTTTCTCTTTTAAAATGACCAAGTTGAATGACTAGAGTGCATATGGTAAGACTTTACATATCAGTTCATAAGTTTTGCTCATCATTATGCCAGCTTTGTTATTGAAAGCATGGTTCTGATACAGAAGGACTTTTTCTTCACCAGACTTGGTGGAATTTGTTTCAACTGACCCAAAAGAATAGCTAAATAGTTGACGTTCAACATTCCACCCTCTCTACTGTACTAACAATATTCTTTAACCATTCTAGAAATAGTGGAGATGCCATTTCTGGCGGCTGGGATGCTCTAGGTCTTTTCCAGAAGATTGGTTCTCCCATGCATGTCCATGCGCGGTTAGTACATGGAACACCATGTGACCGTGGTTCAGAATCCACTGTATATTCAGTTGCCATATTGTCTCCGTTACTGACTCGACTTCAATTCAAAAACTTCTTTTTCTTCTTTGGATTTTTTGAGAACTCCCTACAAAATCTGGACGCAGAAACAACACAAAATAGATTTCTTCTACATTCAAGTAATACTGAAGAAACAACATTTCAAGGTGATACACTCAAAATTAGCAATTGGCAAAGATGGGAATTAAAACAAAGTACCAAATAATAATCGGGAACTTCAATGCGAAAATAGAAGAAGTAGAATGTAGTTAATATGAAAATGACATAAGGTGAAGAAGGAGAAGAAGAATGAAGAAGGGGGAAACCCACCATCCTCCCACTCTACCCTGTGAAGGAGAAACGACGGTGCCCCACGACATTAAATATTTAAAATTCGAGCAAAATATCTTTTTTATTTCCATCTTTTTTCTTATCTTTTATTTTCTTTATTTGTAAAAATATACAACTTTCTATGGTAATCAAAGTCACTGAGCTGAGGCCCTCTAGGCCAAGCCCAGAAGGTACCGAAAAACCCTCCTTATATGCAACTAAAGAAGTATTCTTGAACTGAAACAATATTTTAACATAATGAAATAAAAAATTAGCCTCACACAGAGAATTTGTTTTCCATACATAATATTCTTGGGCTAATATAATGGTCTTAACTAAAGCATTTCTCAAAAATGGCAAATATAAGGATTATTCAACGTAACACATAAAATGGAGCATGAAGAGTTTATATCTGAATTCAATCTGTGACAAAATTATGCAGAGGATGCAATATATTGAACTGAAGTAGCGTGCGAAGAAGCCCATAAGACCCAGTATTATCCAAATCGAGTACATTGATAACAGACTAGCAAAAACCATGATGAGAGAGAAACCAAAAACCAAACGGCCGCCTGGACGGCCCCCCAAAATATGGAGAGACAGCTGGATATCGACCTCAAACGAGGATCGATGAGGCAGGTTTAGATAACAGAACTTGGTTCTACCTAGAAGAAGAAGAGTACATTGAAATGACGGCCATCAGCCGTAAAAGATGACTCGTCGACTTTATCTACGAATGTCTGTCATTTCTGGATATAATTATTGCATAAAGAAATCCGATGAATCGGATTATCCAGATGCTCAGGATTATTACAACAATATATGCATTCAGTGATCTCAATTTTTCCCTGCCTCAAATAGTGCACACGAAACTAACCATGTCCAGTAAGCATTTGAGAAATTTTTCTATCTAATTTCAGATTTATCTTTTGTATATATCTGATGTCGGGAATGAAACTAAAAGTACATCTGCCAACGACAATTATTCTCCCAACTGGATTGTCATTTATCTAATGTTCTCGATCTTAACGCTCGTCTTATTGCTGCTGGACTTAATCTAGGATAGGAGGAATCTCGAAATCACCTCTTCGAATCAACCGACTACTATTATACCTAGAAAATGGCGTAAGAATTATTAGCAATTTAGGTCACCGAATTCGTCTTATAGATAACATATATACTATTTTGAAAGCCAGAAATAGAAGACTGACATGGCAAAGAATAAATGGCAATATAAAGAACAAAATACATAAACTATATACAGGGTGATTCAAAAATCGATCACGAAACTTAAGGGGGTGATTCTACTTGACAAAATAAGGGTAGAGCTTCATATAATTTTTTTTCAAAATGTCATTCGTTTTCGAGATTATAAATTAAATAGTTTAAAAAGCGAATTTATTTGATGTTAAACTGACAGCTCTAGTATACTTTGATAGCTATTTACCTGGTAGCTGGTGGTAATGAAATGAGAAAAGTAAATTTACCACTTAATTTTTAAGGGTGATTTACGTCTAAACCGTTGGGTTTAGCGATGTAAATAAAGAGCACCTTTTTTAAAGGCCTGGCATCAGTCTTTCAGAAATTATGCCAAAAACTACTGTAGCTGTCAACACCAAAAAATTATGACAAAAAAACAATTTTCAATGTAGGTAAAGTGCCCTCTAGCGGCAAACAATCAATGTGAATTGTTACTAAAATGATGAAGCTCAGAAGACTTAGCCTATCTTTCAAATATTAGTCAAATCGGTTTTCCTGTAAGCGAGTAATTCAAAAAACAAAAAATAAAAACTTGAACTTGGACGGCTTGTAACTCGAAAACGAATGACATTTTGAAAAAAAATTATATGAAGCTCTACCCTTATTTTGTCAAGTAGAATCACTCCCTTAAGTTTCGTGATCGATTTTTGAATCACCCTGTATAATAAGACCATAGTTTTAGGTAGGCCAGTACTACACAAAACAAACGTAAGTTGCGATCATAGAATGCTAAGGGCTCGAATAAGAATTAACACAAATAGGGAAAAAAGAAAACTCATACAAAATGCAAATAAAGTAAGCAATGTAGGGCAAACTCAACAAAGGAAAACAAAATATAAGTAAGAACGTTCAAGATGTATAGAACAAATACTTAAAGATTATAACTTAAAGATCCAATTATCGAGCGTCTGATATCCCCAAAAGAAAAAATTAAAAACACCCAAAGGCGAAAGCTAACTAAAGGTACATTAACCATAATGAATGAATGAATGAATGAAAAAGGGGTGGTGATAGTAGATCATCGATGCCTAGGCCTCCATTGGGCCCTTTACATCCCACCATATCTGCAGGTTATTCGAGGCCGATCGCCTTTGCGAATCCAAGCAGCCTCGTTATTTGAACTTGCCTAACTGCTTCCGGTAACAAAACTATATCTCCGAAATATCTCTGTCTCAGTCTGTTGGGTGCTGGACACCTTCTGAGAACATGGTCAACAGTTTCATCCTCCTCCAAACACCATCTGCACGTCGGGTCGCCCTCGACACCGATTCTATGAAGATGGCCCCGGAGGTGACAATGTCCTGTCAACAATCCCACCACAATTCGCAGCTCTTTCCTTCCCAAGGAGAGAAGCGCCTTAGTACGCCGTGCGCTAGGCCTCGTTATATGTTCCTTGACACACCTCATTCCAGAAGCTCCGCTCCATGATTCAATAAATATGCTTTCCAGCAACGATTTCAATTCCCTTTTGCCAATAGCAATTGGAACAGGTAATATTGGTTGGGGTCCATACGGTTCAATGGCCGAACCCAACTTTGCCAGACGGTCTGCTTCCTCATTCCCGCGTATGCCCGAGTGTTCGGGACCCATATGAGTCTGACTGTGCAGCCTTTCCTTATCATACCATTTAGTACATCCTTGCACTCAGACACCAGTTGCGAAGTCACGACACTTGACTTGAGTGCCAATATCGCAGGCTTACTGTCTGAGCATATATTTATTACTCTATTCCTGCACTCTCACAGAGATGGGCACACTGCAGAATAGCATAAGTTTCCGCTGTGAAAATTGTCGCACATTGTCCGAGAGCAAAGTACTCTCTGACTCCTGTGGTCTTGCCGAATACTCCGGCTCCAGCTCTTTCATCTTGTCGAGATCCATCAGTATTCCACCAGGATCCATTTTTCGGAAGATTTTGTTCTCCCTCCCAATCCTCTTTACTTGGCATAAGTATCTCCAGGGAGAGGTTGGGTTTTAAAAACGGCGTCATGTAGTCTGTCCGCATGGGGAGTGATGGACACCTCTCCACCACGCTTTCCCAGATACGTGAGTCGCCGCTTGTCTCAATTCCAAGATGTCCCAGGCAACTGAGATGATAAACAGTCTTCTGGGCCTCGTTCTCTATATATAAGTGAAGAAGAGGTTGGTTCACCTAGACTTCCAGAGCTCTGGTGGGAGCAGTCCTCATCGCACTCGATATTCTCACACAAGCCACTCTCTGAATTTTGTCAAGTTGAAGAATGTGTTTGCGCTTTGTTGTACTACGCCACCATACAATAGCGGCGTACGTTATTATGGAGCGGATCACCATAGTGTATATCCAAAATAGCACGTTAGGTGTCAGTCCCCATGTACACCCAAAGGCTCGTTTACAAGCCCAGAAAGCACATATGGCTTTCTTGGTTCGAGCCTCAATATGATCACTCCAGCTCAGTCGTGAGTCCAGAATTACTCCCAGGTATTTAACTGTCCCTTTAAGTTGAAGAGTCCTTCCCATCAATGTAATTGTGGGAAGTCTCTCCATTTTCCTCTTTTTTGTAGAGAGTACTAGCTCGGCCTAGTCCGGATTTATTCCGAGCCCCTCCCTATGGCACCATCGTTCCGTGATCCGGAGGGCCCGCATCATTGGTCCCTCCAGGTCTCAGACATGACGACCAGGGCACAAAATGACCAGATCATCAGCATAGGCCAGTGTATACAAACCGGCATCATTCAGTTCACTCAACAGGCTGTCCATTACAAGGCTCCACAGCAAGGGCGACAGAACTCGTCCCTGTGGACAGCCCCTACATTAACCATAATAGAAACAAAAAACAGCTTTTTAAAAATCCAAAAAGTAAACAACATTTAATAGAGGAAAATCCTCTAAGTAATATAAAAAGATTTAAATCTCCCCACAAATATTTCAACACGCAGAACTCGTAGCGATTTGTAGATCCTACTTTATCAAACAATAGTCGATTACTGTTCACGAACACTTAACATTTCTGTATGTATATACTGTGTTATGTTAATATTTTCTTTAGGATAAAGATATTTTTGCAACTCTGACGAACACAGATTAAAAATCAGTCGGTATATTATTTTTTGTATGACAAAAATACGGTTATCTTTCTTACCAGTACTACCACTCATAAAAGTTCATGAATATCAATAAAATTTTTTAGACTCAGAACAACGAACTAAGCAGAATTCAATTTTGAGTAGACATAATTTACACATTTGTCAAGGGACAATTGAGGTTCTACAAATGTACTCAAAAACTTAATCTTACTAAAAAGTTTAATGTTGAATCTTCCCCAAAATCATCATTAACTGTAAAATATACAGGCTAACTTTGTACAATTTTGAGTAGACATAATTTATACATTTGTCAAAGGACAGTTGAGGATCTATAAATGTACTCAAAAACTTAATCTTACTAAAAAGTTTAATATTGAATCTTCCCCAAAATCATCATTAACTGTAAAATATACTGGCTAACTTTGTACCACATGACTAGACGCTGTTTTTTTAAGTTACAATGTCTTTGTTCTTGCTCTTTCAAAAATTAAAACTAATGAGTTTTGTTACAGGTTTATAGCAAGCCCGAACAAATGCGAATTTATTCGATCTTCAGTAAACATCATCGACTATATAGCAACGGCAAGCTTCTACATCGATTTGATGCTACGAAGATTTGCATCTCATCTCGAAAACGCTGATATTATGGAGTTTTTTTCTATCATCCGTATCATGAGGCTCTTTAAACTTACTCGACATTCTTCGGGGCTAAAGATTCTCATACAAACGTTTAGAGCATCTGCGAAAGAACTGACGCTGCTGGTGTTCTTTCTTGTACTGGGTATGAATTTAATAGTATTAAAATTATTAGAGTAGTAGTAGTTTTTCAATTTTTATTTCATCTTTAGGTGAGAATCTACCAAGCAAACATTTCGCGTCAAAGGGGAGCAAATCCTTGTAACCTTTCGAATGTTTTGTGTCATTTGAGAACATTGCGTCTTCACTGAATAAATATTTGCAAATAAATGCTAAATTTGTTAACATTTATCGTTGTTGCACAGCTTGTACGCTCACTATAGGCACAAAACTGCGAGTTCTTGCACTGTTCTTCAACATTAAAAATGTGACTGCAGATTGTACAATTTGTTTATTTTTAATGCAGCTTTCGTGTTTGTTAAGTCTAGTGGATATAGATGGTCCTGTTTCACCCATATACACTTTACCACAAGAGCAAGGTATCTTATAAACTCCTTCTGTTTGTAATGATAATGTGTCCTTTAGTGATTTTAAACATTGTCCAGTTTTCTTAAATTTGTTGAAAATTGTCCGAATGTTTGATTTTTGGAGCAATTTGGTACATTAGTGGCACATTTATGACATTTTGTTGAGTAGTTGAAATTTTATATTAATTAGTAGAATGTCTAATATCTTCAGCGCAATATCCGTTGCCTCCCAGAGTGTTAATCAGTTCTCCTATTTCTGATTTCAATGATTGTTCGTCACATAATGAAGGAGCTCTATCTACCAAAGATTTAATGACGGATTCTTCTTGAGAAGAATGATGGTGTGACGTTGCATTGAGATATCCATTTGTATGAGCTGATTTTCTGTACATAGAATGTCCTAACTTGCCATTATCTTTCGTTTGAACTAGTACATCAAAAAAGAGAAAGGCACCCCTTGATTCAGTTTCTAGAATGAAATTTATGCTAAGGTGTTGTTAGTTTAGATGATCCAAGAAATTATAGAGGTTATCTACGCCATACGGCCAAATTACGAACGTATCACCTACATATCTACAGCAAAATTTAGATCTTAGAGGAACAGAAGACAAGGCGTTTTCTTCGAGAGCTTCCATGAAGATGTTCGCTACCACGCATAATAACGGAGATCCCATGGCTGCTCCCGAAGTCTACTCAAAGAAAGTTCCTTGAAAAATAAAATAAGTGGAAATCAGACATGTTTTAATTAATTCTGTTAGGCTGGAGTCCATGTTTTTATTTCGTAATATGTTCAGGATTATGGAAGCTGAATCATTTTTAGGGACCTTTGTTTACATGTATATTATATCAAAACTGACCAATACGTCTCCGGGCTCTAATTGGATGGTTTTTAATCTCTGGATAAAGTATCCATAATTTTAAAAAAAGGATTTAGTTTTTGTTAAAAAGGGATGTAAAAGTTTGGCCAGATATTTACCTATTTTGTAGATTGTGCTTTATATATTTTAAGTAGTTCGTAGAGGCGTGGAATCTAGGAGCTGTTTGGTTTAACGGCTTTCTTTTCTTTTGGAGTGAAGGTTTGTTGTATCCATTCGAATGACTTTGTTAGTATTGTCGTCCAAGGTTTCTTTTTCCAGTATATTTGTTCTTATCCATAACAAGAGTTGCATTTCTTTTGTCAGTTGAACCAAAATGATGTTCTCGTTCAGTTTTTTAATAGCCTTTTTTCCCACTGATGCAATATTTCATGTAGGTGGATTTGAGTGTTTTATGATGATTGAAATCGATCAAATTATTACGCTTATTGGTTTTTTTGTCAAAAATTGCTTTTACGTGTTTCTTAGGTATTGAATTTTTAAATTTAATGTAGACCTAGTGAGAAGCTAAAGGTACAGGTGATATAGTAAGAAAAAATCGAACTAGAAACTAATCAATGACTGAATATGAATACTTTATGTTTGACGTCATCATTGCAAGTCTTTTTCTTATGTTTTTTTTTTGACTTTCGGAGCTGCAATGACCAAGATCCAGTTTTGGAAGTAAAATTTTTTACGTTTTATATATAACTATTTAGTCAGTTGTTCTCTTTGTTAGACAAATTGCCACATGTTTAAGGTACCTTGGTTAGTCGGCAAAGACAGGGTTATAGTAATATAATACTTTCTTCTAGGTATCGTCATCTTTGCTAGTCTAGTTTACTATGCAGAACGAATACAAACAAATCCTGATAACGACTTCAAAAGTATCCCTTTAGGACTTTGGTGGGCTCTAGTAACGATGACTACTGTAGGATATGGGGATATGGTACCCAAAACTTATATAGGAATGTTTGTGGGTGCCCTTTGTGCCTTGGCGGGTGTACTGACCATTGCTTTGCCAGTGCCTGTAATTGTTTCGAATTTTGCAATGTACTACAGTCATACTCAGGTAAGTTATTATTTTAATATTAACTGAACATTTTAGTGATTTTATATATTTTCAGGTATGAAGCTGAAAAAAGCTTTAATCCAATTAAAAAATAGAAATTGAAATACTATGGGTAAAAGCCAATTTTTGAATTGTACTCTTTTCTAGGATACCATCCTTTCTACAGTTCCTGAAGGCGCTTATTAAGGAATTCAAAAAATAAAATTTTAAGCTGTTGATATTACTTCATTGATTATGGAAGAAAAAATATACCAGATACAATGATTTATTAACAAAATCAAACAAACAACGTTTTAAATTTTTTTTTCGACCTTTATTGCTGAAACCAGGCTATCCTGAATTTGGCTATGGTGAAAATTTGCATTTACGTATTTACTTGTAAGGCTTAGTTTTTTGTTTAACTAACGCTTCAAGCTGCCATTACTATTCATTTGAGCAAACACATCTGGAAAAACTTTTTTCGATTTATGTTCCATTGTACATATTAAATTTTAATGTAATATATTGTCCGTAGAGACTTTTAAATGATGATTTACGTAAATTGGCTAAAACAACAAGAATACTTTAATTGTTTTCAAAATTTCAATATCAACTTACATTTAAAACGTGCTTTGGAATATTAAATTAATAAGAATATATAAGGCAATAATATAAACTCAAGAATACAAGATTGGCTTTCAGGAAAATATAAAAAAGAAAGAATGGATGTCACCAGACATTTTAGAACTCATGATTGAAAGGAGGGAATATAAATTAATATCATAGACATAGAGAGAAATAAATGTACTTGTTAGAAGAATATGCAGAGAAGCGAAAGGTGAATGAATATCTAAGAAATGCAGGGAATTCGATGCCGTACAATAAAAATACGACATATTTAACATACACAAAAAAGTAAAATAAACATCCAACACGTTCCTAAAACCGCAAACAACTATTCTAAGAGATATAAATAAAGAAACCATCCTGGCTACAGAAGCTTGGCTAAAAGGATGAAAAATACATCAAACAACTTTTTATGATGACAAATCACTTAGGTCACCATCAGTATAAACAAATATTATCAAAATAGAACCACCAACTATAAATAGCGGAGTCTCTATGAGAGAGAATATGAGACAATTTTTCATAAGATCAGACCTCAGTTTAAAGCTAAGCTATTTGGGTGCGAAGGTTGGACTCTCGATTCAAACACCGAAAGAAAATTCGAGGGTTTTAACATGAACTTGTACCGACGACTTCTATGAATATTATGGGTACAAAGAGTAACCAAGCTCACGTACTTATACCTATGTGGAAAACAAAAGAAGTGAGGGTCATTTAAAGAACGAAAAATTCGTTATATAGGACATGTAATGAGAGGTAAGAGGTACGAACTACTTAAATTTATTACGAAAGGAAAAATGCAAAAAAAAAGATTAGCTGGCAAACATCCAAATTCATGGCTTAAAATTCCAAGATAATGGTTTGGCCGGTCGTCAATCGACATTTTCAGAGCAGCAGTTCCAGAACTACACTAGCCATTTGGATCACCAACCTTTGACGTTCAGAAACAGCGGATCAAAAAAAAAAAAAAGAAAACCCTTAACAGGGTATTCTGTATATTTATTTTGTGTGAAAAGTGCATTTTTTTGTTAATTTTGGGGCCCTGAACACACAAATAACAATGAAATTAAAAACTTAATTGCAATTTTCAAGAATAGGTTTTTTACACTTGTAGAGCTAAATATCCTGTCTTTTTGCTTTTCTTTTATGAATTATCTCTGAGTACCTCAGACAAGAGTCCAACAGTAAGCAGGGAAGCATTACACTTTCCTTAGTACCTTTTCTTTATTGTTGAAATATCCTGATGGAAGCATTCGTCGTGCTAATCACTTAGAGCTTCGCAGTTGTCGGGCAAAAGGTCCACATGTGGGTGTAGGAAATGGATCTTTAGAGACTTATTGCAACCCATTTTTTGATACGAAGACAGCATATATTCAGCGAGAGTAACGTAATTGTCAGCTTTTTTATTTCCGAAGAAATTAGTGACTACGAGGCGAACGTCATTCCAAGTATTTTTTTCCCTATCTGATAAAGTGCTGTCAAAATGTTTGTCTTTCAGAATATTTTAAATCTGTGGCCCAACAAAAATACTTTCTTTAATTTTTGCTTAATTTAGCCTTGGGAATTTCTGACCAAGGTACTGAAATTTGATATGCAGTGGGGTATACCAGTGGTATATGTTGTACATTCTGTTCATTTGGCTCTAATGATTGTCTCGCAAACCAGTCTTTTCTCTTATAAAAAAGAGTAAAACTTGGTGTAGCTGAGCTGCAATCCAAGTAAAAGTGCAATCAACTTTAAGTCTCCACAGATCTGCCATTGTTGCTAATCGTATTTTATACTTGTCAGTAGGTACTTTATATTGTCTTTAGATTCTTTCATGTGAACTGTATATCCAACAGGAACAGACGGTAAAATATTTTCCAATGCAATAGTACTTTTAAACTCAACGTTGAACTGTCTATAAACAATCTCCATTCTTCTGGCTTGTAGTTTATATTTAAAGCAGTCAGAAAACCGCTAATATTATTGTAGATAACCAAGCTCTATTCCATATTAAAAAATGGTGCTAGGCCTTTATGGCGTTTACGAAAAACACATACTGAAATATTATCTTCGAGTAAGTTCCATTGCTGCAATCTTGAGTCTAGTAACCTTGATTTACATTTTCGAAGTTCTAAGACTCTCACAAAATCGTTTAATTCTGATTGGGTTATTTTATGCGGTTGGCGGTTTAACGTGCTTGGTATGAAATCAGGATCTCTTGATATTGATGGATTATCTTCCTCTTGAGAAATCGTTGTATCGTTATTATTCGATTCGTAAGTGAATATTTCTGGGAGTTCTGGGAAAAGAAGTTCATCACTATGAGGCACAGGTCTCATGGCAGATGGTATATTTGGCTAGTTGATAACCTACTTTTTTTTTTCTTGAATATATCTGTGCCTTGCTCAACACGAGGTATAATGTAGGAATAGCAAGCCTTAACACGATTTGAAGCCTCTTTCCGGATCTTTGGGACAGCAAACCGCATAGATCGTTTTTTACTATTTTACCAATTTCTCAGACTTGAAGCGCATGCATTACAGCAAATATGTGTAGTGCACTGTTTATCTTTATCCTCAATATTGCATCCGAAATAAAGCTGATATTGCTTTTTATCAATGGGGTAATAGACCGCTTCTGAGACGCAAAATTCACCGCACCACAAACCTAACAAAAGTGATCTGGATTGTGCTTTGTAGCTGCTTTTATAATCAAATACGGCTTCTACATTTCTAGGGAATATTCGAGAATTTTTCATTTAATTCCATAATATTCGCAATAGTGGTGTTTGTCATTTGTTGGTATATAGAGGTTTTTAAGTCCTGAGGATTGAGACTTCGTATATGGAAGATCATCCCTGGCGGTGTTGCCAAGTTGTGTAAAAGTTCCTTAACTTGGGGAAACTAAATTAAATATATTTGGCAACGTGGTATCCTCTATTTTTATAACAATTCAAATAAAGCAGGTGCATTCTTGCGGTTATATTGTTAATATATAGGGAGACATGGCATCATATATTTCTAAAACTTGAACTAATATTAAAAAGACAAGTTTTGTTTCTATGTTGGAACTATTTAATTGATTTTATTTTAGATACATTTTGGCTGTTGTCCAGTGTTATAAGAGAATAGTTTTTTAATCCAGTGATTATAAATACGCCCTAAACTAATTCTTTATTTAATATGTCATCACTAACGCAAAATAAAAAAAAAATTGAAATGTTCGCAAAAGAAAACAAAGAACTTTAGGTCCCCTTTCCAAAATTATAAAATTAGAGTAATTTTTTTTCTAATTCTTATTTAAAAGAGACATCACAAATGAAATTAAAATATCGTCCATAGGAATTTCCGGTTTCATAAGACCACCCTGCTTTAATCTGGCCTTCTAGAAGATTAATTTCCCAACAAGTACAATTGCAGAAAAGGAAATCAGCAACTTTTGCTATAATTTAATGAATTGGGTAACATTTTAAACAAAGCACAATGGATCTGTCAGTAAAAGGGGAAACAAAAGTAATTTTGAACTGTTATTATACAAAGGCTTACTTAGTAGCCTAAAAGTTTAAATTAATGTTTTGATAATATCACTGTTTTTATACACTTTTGATACTATTTATTTACAATGGTAGACCCAAAGGATTTCAAGAAAATATATGTTACTTTTTAAAAAATAGTTTGTCAACTGGATTATAGGTTTTCTAATTCTTCATTTAAAAAGACATTATTTTTTTGATCATATCTCTTAAAATAAAGAAGTTATAATAGAAATAAACTATGACTTTTAGGCAAGTTAAGAAAACAAGCTCATCTGTCAATGAGATTTTTTTGGGATTTAATCTCCTTATTAAATATTAAATTCATCCACCCGGAAATAAAACATAAAATAAATTTAAAATGAGATAAAAGATTAACATAAATTACATGTGATACTTACTATATCTTATTCCTTTCTACCTTTTAGATTAATGCCAGAGTGGAGTCCAGTTTACACTCTTCTTCATCCTTCATTTTTCCCTCCATCACTTTCTATCCCGGATCTGTTTCCTCCCACCATATTCCTCATCTTTCTGCTAATTTCTTATGACTCATACACTTTCTTCGACAGTCTTTTGTTATTCAAACATGTCCGAACCACCTTAACTTTCTTCAATTTTTTTTTTGTTATTGATTTGATATCCAAGCTCTTCCAGTATATTTCCTATTTTATCTTCCTTGATTTTATTTTCTATTCTTCTTATATCCATAGCATCCAAACGTGCTTTAGTCTTTTCTATTCATATCACACTATTATATATTAATGTTTCTTTCTCTATTCTCTCATTTACCTCTTAATCCATTCTTCCTTCGCTTTGTATTATCATTTCCAGATACTTATAATTTTCCAGCTGATTCAATGTTTAACTTTTTTCTTGCAATTATTATTGTCTTGATTTTTCAATGTTTATCTTCATATTAATTTTTGTAATTTCCCAGTCTAAAATTTCTAGATTCTTCTATATGTCTTTAACTGTTTCTGTTATTATTTCTATATCACCCACTAACATCATTTCACTCAAATACGTCTGTTGCATTCGCCAGCATGCCATTTTTAGTGGTTTCATTGATTTCTTATCTTCCTTTGTGGCTTAGTCCAATACTATTAATTAATGGGCTTAACACCTCTCTTTCATTTCTCTCTTTGTTTTAAATTTTTTAAATCCTTGGTTTTTACTATGTTTGTATTCTTCCTATTCATTATTGTTATTATTTGTATAGTTCTTTTGTTTATCTTTTTTTTTTTCAAAAGCTTTCGATATGTCTTCTCTTTTTACAGGACCAAAAGCCTTTTTTAAGTCTATTGAACCAACAGTTATTCTTCTTCCCTTCCTAAACCCATTATTTTCTATACTATTCCCAGTTATTTTTTTCTTCTTTTTATTATGCTTGCTAATATTTTTCCGGGAACGCTTTCCATTGTAATTCCTCTACAGTAATTACAATCCCTCTTATCATCCCTTTTATATCTTGGCAATTTCCAAATTCCATTCTTTCGGAACTTTTATTTATTTTATTATATCCCTCATTAGTTTTTTTGGTTATTTTATTCCTTTTTCTCCCATTCACTTTATCATTTCGCGTGCTGTTGTCTCTTTCAAGTCCCATTCCCAAGTTCATCTTTCCTAAAGCCTCTATAATTTCTTCTTTCTTTATTGGTCTTATATTCTATCGCCCTGTTCTCATCCCTTTTTTCATCTTTCTTCATATCTGTATTTATGAAGTCCAAAAAATATTGTCGTCATCTGACCATTTTTCATGTTAATTATATTATATTCCTTCTTTCGTCTCACTTGTTTGAGTGTAAAATACAACAGCTTTGGATTTTCTTTGTAGTTTATCGTCATTATCTCTTCAGATTTCATTCACATCTTCTGCTTTACTTTCAAAATTTCCCTCTTGATGCACTCAAATTTTCCCTTATACTATTCGTAGTTTTCTGAGCTTTTTGTTCTTATATATTGCTGTCAGTTATACTGTTTTTCTTTTTCAAATTATTCTATTTGTGTGGTTCACTATTCTGTTCTTTCTATATTCTTGCTTGTTATTTTTATATCGCCACAGCACTCTCATTTTGGTTTAACAAACTATTTCTCAATTTATTCCACTTTTCTTGTATTCCATTTCCATTCAGTTATTTTAGTTTTTTATTTAATCTTCTAGTATTTCAATTCTTCCAGTTTATAACTTTTAAGTTTTAGATTTATTTCTCGCCTTTTTCTTTCTTTTTCCTCTCATTTCATGTCAAGTTTTAATAAGTTGTGGTCGCTTCCTATTTCTGTCTTCCTTGAAACTTTCACATCTTTTACCATATTCTTAATTCTTGCTTATCAGACAATATTTAATCAGATACTTTTCCCCTTTACTAAATTCTACTCATGTATATTTGTGAATATCCTTATGTACAAATTTTTTATTGTCTATGTTTTTGTCTTACACAGCTATAATATCCTTACCCCGTTATTATTTTTTGTTTCCTCTCCGCCCTTTCTCCAGCGCTCCTCTATAACTTTATTCTGATTTCTCTCTCTGCCGTTCAAATCTCAATTCAGCGTTGAAATTACTTCTGTTTTCCTTTTTTGTACCTTTACTCCCGAGGCTATTATTGTTATCCATTTTTCTTTATTCAGTAATTTAGCTTCCAACTAGTCTAGTAGTATAACCATATTCCCTCTTTTGCTGCTTCGTTTTCATCTACTCCAGACTAGTACAGTTAATAACCCTTGTGTATTCTCATCATTCCCCTATTCTTCTTTTTTGTTTCTGTAATTATCAGCTTTGTGTTTTTTCTTTTCTCTATGATTTCCTCCTCTTTCTTTATACTTAGTACATTCTACGTACCAATTCTCAAAATTTCCTGTTTCCTGTTACTTCCTTTCTTTGATTGCATTTAATTTTTCCTGTTTATTATTTTCTTATTAATATTTGTCATTTCTTTACATATCAATAATATTTTAATTTTAGGCAAGAGCCAAACTACCAAAAAAACGACGACGAGTTCTTCCAGTAGAACCTACTAGAGGACCTAGGATACCAGGCCCTGGTGGGCCGGGGGCTGCCGCGGGACTTGCCAACGCTGCAGGACCGGCGGCAGCCCAGAATCGAAGAGTAAATGCAGTCAAAGCTAATCACCCCAGTAAGGAAAATCTTTTGGGTGCACCTGTACCAAAAATGGGTTAGTATTAGTTTGGACATGTGGATGTGTAAGTAGATCTTTAGTTAGATTAGTTAGTTTATGTATTGAAATAGTCTAAAAATAAAATTGTCCATAAAATTAATAGAAGCTCAATGATTAAACATTCTAATTACATTATAAGCAAAAATTATAATAGAAAAATAATTATTTATAACGCTAGTGTTTAAATTTTGAGTTAAGTGCAAGAAAAATTTATACATGGAGTGCGCATAAGGATGAAGATCAACGATATTACAGAAACTCTTTAATAATTGAAAAATTAATTTAGAAATAACTCATGTTTTCGATATTAAAATTAGTCGAAATAGTTTTATAAATAGGGGTTTTCAATGTATTTTTTTTTCTGAATATTCCATTGATGTTGTCAGATTATTGAAAATATATCTGGGAAAAGACATTTTTAGTATTTTTCTCTGATAATCTATATCTAAAGCTGAGATTTTTTACAATGATACAGGTATTTCTAGGAATGGTTTTTTAAATATTTTCGGCGTGTGAAATTTGCGCGTAGAGCCGCGTCTACGCGGAGCATAATATTTCCGCTGCTGTATACTCCGCTCCATAGTTTAATACAATAATTATTGATTTTTTAAATGCCATTGTTATCACACTTCGTTTTACAACTACTTTTCCGAGTACCTTTTTTTGTTATTAAACCGATTTTATGTCCTGAAGAAGTTATCGTCGATTTTTTACTTTCCCTATATTTTTAATTTTAGGAAAGATTATATACTGCGTCAAAAGGTACTCTAAGATACCTGGTATTGCTTGTATAACCTTCTTCCTTTCCTGAGGCTTGAGTTTAAAACAAGTTTTTTATAATTTCTGAAGTACTTCGGGGGCCAATGGAAAATATCTTCTGCCTCAGGAATTTTTTTGATGGCTGAAAGCTTTCTCGTTTTGCCTTGTTGCTTTGTAAATAATTGCTTTATATCCCTTAATTAATACTATACCGTGATTAAGGTGGTCAGATTACAGCCATACATTTATATTTAAATTCATTATTTTCAAAAATATTAAGAAACCTCATTAAAGAAAATACCTATATTGATGTAAAAAATTCTCAGCTTTCAATTTCGACTATTAAAAAAATATTAAAAATATTCTTTTCGAGTAAAAATAGGATTTATATTTTTTAAATATCTACACGCAAATTTTTCGAAAATCTGACTACAGCAATAAAACGCTGAGAGAAAAATGCATTAAAGACCTTTTTTGGAAAAGTCTTCTAGATTAAGTTCAATATCGAAAACTTTGTGATTATAACCTCGCGCAGGGCGTTGAGGTTCATGGTAAAATACCTAATAAATCTACTTAAAACTTAGTTATCAAATTATTTTTTTCTCCTTCAGAGCGTTAAAGGAAAATGTCGATAATTCATTTCCTGCAAGTTCCACTCTGGTTCTCTCTTCATACGTGTTTCAGCTTCCTAATGGTCTTATCACTGTAAATTTTACGAAAAAAGAACAAAATTCACAAAAAGCAAATGTCTAAACAAAATCCCCATATTGAGTCATGTCGTCAGGATATTATATATGCAGATATTTTCGATATCAGGCTTTAAAATATCTACAGAGAAACGAAAAAAGAAATTCTCTATAATTTAATTAATTTTCAAAGTTCGTACTACACCGGGAAACCATTAAATTTGTATATGAAAAATTGTTTATTCTTCGATTTTGATAACTTGACGGTATTGTTTTTCAATACCTTCATTCTCAGCTATGATTAAAACGTCATAGCCAACTAAGATTATAACTGAATTAAAAATCCTCAACAAATCGCCATTTAAAAATATTAACATTTCAAAAACTAAAAATTTTCGACATAGATAATTTACTCAAACTCACTCCTGTTTTTAATAATAAGTAAAATAAAATTAGAAAATTTTGTGGTTTCCATTTGAAAAAATTGACCTTTACCGAATCCTTCAATTTAACTTTTAATTTTATTTTTTGAACACCCTGTATTATTGATTACCAAAATATTATAAAAATCTAATAAAGTAGACCCTTTTCAATAAAGAATCCATTCCAAATTTGATAAAAGAGGCTTTCTTATAGAAAAAATTGATAATTATTTTAGGGCCTGCAAACAGCATTTTTGACATATAAACTTAAATATGTTAAAAATGCTTAGACTTTGGTATAGGACATGATACATAAAATGTGCCTAGAATCTTGCGCAGAATCTGTCAAGTTTTCGAAATTTTTTTATATGTAGTTTTCCATATGTAAATTAAATTGTTTCCCGGTAGGACAGCCGTAGATATTTTACAGTTAAGCATTTAAGATGTCTGCAGGTATAATACCTTGCCGACATGTCTCGGAATTGAGATTTTATATAGACCATATTTTCTGTGCTTTTATATATCCCTATTAAGCCTTCTTTTAAATCTAGCGAATGCTTCCATGAATAATAATTTAATACATTTTTTTATAAAAAACATAAAAATTTTATTTTAACGATTATTACAATCATAATATCTTCATGCGAATACATAATAATTCCATTTTAAAGCTATTATCGTGATGCTCGTTTTCTTGCACATTAAATAATGAAACATTCGGTTTTAACTAATTTTAACGCCCCAACTTTACGACTGTTTAATAAAGTTGATCATTATTCCTGCGAAGGTCAAAAGGTTTCGATTTTTATAACCCTATAAATTAATTAAATTGTAGATACAAAAATATTTTTGCACTATTTATCTTACTGAGTGATTCATTAGCCATTCTACTGTGATTCAAGATAGTAATTGAATTTTATATGATGATGTTGATAGACACACGTACTAAGGTCCAAATGTTTCGGGCCTGAAGTTTTATTATTTTAAATAATTATCACCTCTTATGTCTGTATATTTTTCGCATTTTCATATTCGTAAAATACACTAAGCAGTTTGGCCCCCAAAATACTCTACAACCGTCTCTTTTGTTTCATTACCTGTAGTAAATTTTGGATTGGAACTATATGGTCCGACAAGCGATCAATAGTCACAGGTGGGAGAAGAAGCAAGTTCGTACAATTTTCATTATCTGTTCTGATTCTATTAAGTGCTTTCCATCTTCTGTGAGGAAGAGATCAATTCGGGTATCGTAACGTCAACATATATAGTTCATTCAAAAAGTTTCTGGACTAATTTTTTTACGAATGAAAACAAGTGTTTAGAAGAAAGATTTTATTTTGTTTTCAACATAATCTCCTCTTCGTTCTATAAAAATTTTATTCCCCTTGTATAGCGGCTGGAAAGACCAGGAAAATTCCTCTTCTGGAATAGCTTTCAAGGCCCTGAAAATGTTCGCCTTTCATCTTCATTTTCAATTTAGGAAATAAAGAAGAGTCTGCCGGAGCCAGATCGGGCAAGTAGGGTGGGTGACGAATCATGAATTCTTTTGGGCCAAAAATTGTGTAATAAGTATTAACGAATGGGTTAGCGCATTGTTGTGCAACAGAAGCCAGTCACCGGTGCAGTACAATTATATCTTCATGCGACGAATCCGCTTCAAAAGTCAATCCAGGACACTTATGCAGAATTTTGCTTTCACTGTGTGGCCCGGGGCACGAATTCGCTATTGATAATCCCACGGAAATCGAAAAACGAAATCAGCATAGTTTTGATTTTCGACTCTGTCACTTCGAACTTTGATGAGCCGCCCTTCGCCCTTGCCTCGCCTTATTCAGCGGTTTGGCATTTGGTCGATGGATCGTATTGAAAATACCATGATTCATTGCCGGTTACAATTTTATTTAAAAAATTTTCATTCGTATCTCCCGATTTAACCAAATAACATGAAGCTTCCATACGGCTCTCTTTCAGCTCTTCTGTTAACTTTGCCCACACTTTTTTTTCCCTAGAACATTGCTCAAAATGTGGTGCTCGCTTCCTACGCGTATGTTGAGTTCTTCTGACATTTTAACCGTAATTCGCCGATTACGAGACAGTGCGACGCGTACACACTTGACATTCTTACTGGTAGTTAAAGGGCATCTTTCCTGTGGATCGTCTGCCAATGACTGTCGACCGTTCTTGATCGGCGCATTCCACTCGAAAACTTTGCTGAGGCTTCAACAATCCTCACCATACGCGATTTTCAATAATTCGAATGTTTTCGAACCACTTTTTCCCAATTAAAAAAAATTGCGGCCATAGCGAGAATTGTGACGCAGTGGCAAAAACACGACCCTCAAACGAACACAGCTGGCCAATAAATGAAGCTACAGCACTCACACCTCCACCATGGGTAATTAAGGTATGATATTACATATTTTTGCCACTAGTAAATTTTACACAATCTCAGTCCCGGAACTTTTGAATGAATTGTATGTATCACTTCACTTACCATAGGATACTATGCATCAAGTTGTACGCTCACATTTACATTTTACGGTTTCTAAAACGCAGTTGATTGTGACTCACTGCTGTTACAAAAGAAGTCACATAGTAGAGGTAGATCAAATTATATCAGTTGTTAGACTCATAGAAGTGTTGAGCTACACATGAATATATCTTGTGTGAGAGCTATTCAACCATATGGGGGCATAGTACGAATTTACCAATCCATGAGCCGAACAACTCCATATCGTGGGGCACAATTTCTGTTTAATATTTATAGGAGTGTTCAGTTTAGTGTGACTCCTATTAAGAGTTAATATTGTGTCGTAGTAGTTGGTTGTTTGAAAATACTCGCAGTTGAATGCCGCCCATTTTGTTAAGCAGCATACATGTTTTGTTGGGGTTTGGTTTCAGTTTTCGTTGCTTGAAGTAAGTCTTTGGCTTCTCATCTTGCATCTTCTTTAAGGTGCTTCTCGATGGTTTAGAAATCTGTCTGTGTGGTTGCAATGATTCCGTCGTCTACCTGTCGAAACTTTCTTGCTGGAATTCTAGGAATGTCTGAAGTTTATAGATTAGGTATCTGAGAGGAGTAACGACACTTTGTAATACATTATTTAGTAACTTATAGATTAACTCATTTTTTTATGTCGGCAGACAGGATTCATCTGCTTACTTAGTAACTAGATTGGACGTTTGGCTGTTTTCTCCAAGATTTTCCTATAATTATACTTTCCCTAATTTCCTCTTTTTTCGTATTTCCCAAAATGGCAAAAAAATCCTCAATTTTACAATCCTGGTTATTTAGCTACTTATCTATTTATTTACGAGTTTTAATATATAATTTTTCGTCTTGATGCAGCCCGTGATACTTTGGAACACATAATAAAACTGCTGTTAAAATTTGGTGGGGATGGATATTTAGTAATCCTCGAGGTTTTTGCGAATATACAAATAATACATTTTTTCTTGATACGGTGAAAGTGCGCATCGTATGGAATTTTTTTTCTTTAAATTTAATAATTTGATCTTGAAAAAGTAACACTTACACTATTGTCTAACAAAGTTAACAGAAAATAGGATTTATGTACTATATGGTTGCGATATACTTTTCATACGGGATTATTTAGAAAAAGAGTTAAATCATATTTTTTATCCAAAGTGAACAAAATTTCATAATTGCTTATAACTTTTAAATATAAACAATATTCTTAATAAAAATATTTGAATAGAATGAAAAATAGGGGTATTTTACTCTAGCGCAATTTAAATTTTGCATTTTCCCTAGTATACTATAAGACTTTTACCGAATTTGATGGGTCCTATTTCGATTGGGGGCATTCAAAACTTTTTCGAAATAAAATAAATCCATTAAATTCAAAGATAAACATTTTCTTTGAGTAGTTTCTGCGGGCAACTGTATAATAGTAAGATATTAGTTTATTACAAGAGAAACTTTGTTCTCAACCAACTGAAAAAACCTTTTACTATAAGGACAAAAGTGCTCTGTTCTAACACAGTTAGAGACAAAGCACAATCTCAGATTGCCAGAATACCAAGAAAGGGTGGAAGCCTTTCCTATGGTAGTGCACCGCCATCTGTAGACAGGTTTCGAACTTGTTAATTCTCGTCAGTACAGAATAGGCTAGCACACTTCAGCATCGGAAAAGTAAATCCTTTAAGCAACTTATATTAGACAAAATATGAAATCAAATTCATGCGGCGCCATCTCCCAGCATTTCACGCAATCTGAATATAAAATCTCGTAGAGATCTGTATATATAAACCAAAAGTGGGTTATATACTTGCGGTTGGGTGTGTAAAAATACAACTATATAAGAGAAAGTTAACTCTCAACCAAATGAAAAAACCTTATACTATAAGGACAAACGTGCTCTGTTCTAACACAATTAGAGACAAAGCACTATCTCAAATTGCAAGAATACCAGGAAACGGTGAAAGCCTTTCCTATGGTAGTGCACCGCCATCTGTACTGACGAGAACTAATAAGTTCGAAACCGGTCTACAGATGGCGGTGCACTACCATAGGAAAGGCTTTCGCCGTTTCCTGGTATTCTTGCAATCTGAGATATTGCTTTGTCTCTAACTGTGTTAGAACAGAGCACGTTTGTCCTTATAGTATAAGGTTTTTTCAGTTGGTTGAGAGCTAAGTTTCTCTTATATAATTGTATTTTTATACACCCAACTGCAAGTATATTATCCACTTTTGGTTTATTAGTTTATTCCTTTAAAAATGTGACAGCATTTTATGCGCAATAGCCTTTGACATAAATAATTTAAATGTGTCTACTACCTACTCTATCTATACTAGCTGTATGGGTTTTTTAAATGTACATGAAAGAGAGAAGTAGGTATAAAAAAATTCTTCCCACGATCACTGGTGTAGCGTGCCACAGCGTACCGCCACCTAGCGAATAACCAACATACTACGTTATTTTTAACCTTTTTCGAGATAAAATATAGCTTTAGTTCTTCCCACTTATACCAAGAGACCTGAGTTAAAATTTTGTTCTATTTAGTTATATAACAGTACAGATTTGCTAATAAAAAGTTTTCTGGAGATAATAATAAAATTTTGTATACTTTTTAGTGCATTACAACACATAATATTCAAATAAATACTTAGTATCCATTTGAGAAAATATTTTCCCTTTAAAATTTTGAATTTATTCTCACCCTTATCTTAATCGCCTTCTCACTTAACCCGTATATTCTGGATATTCATAACCGTATATTTTATGATATAACGCCTTTAAAATATCTCACTGTTTTTCACACATGCTTTCCTACACATAATGATGTGTTATGTGTTTGGCGGTTTGCAAAGAATTGTAGACACAAGTTGATTTAATGTACAGTGGTTCAAAATACCTTAAATTCTCAGCAAAATTTCTTCGTGTAGATTTAATTTTTAATATGAAATACTGGATAGAGAATGTTTTATAATCTACTTTCGGGACAAATAAAAAAATCTGCAAAATGACGCAGGGGTATCGGGTCGGCGGTATCTACGTATATTCGGGATATTCCTGCTCTCTCAACTGATCAACAGTTTGACGGCCTGAAGGTCAAAACATCCACTCGGTGGTCGATTCTCGGGCGCCACCCTCGGAAGTCATGTGGTCGAGAGCCCACTTATGCACCGGGCAGCTTGTTACAGTGGAGAAACGGCAAGCCAGGGGTCAATTGTGCGTATTGGTGCTGGCTGCCGGCAGCCAATTGTTATATGTAATGTTAAAAATGGGACTAGGTAAGAAAACAAACGGTTATAAAACATCCTGTATCTTGTATTCCATTCTTTTATACAAAGACATGGCCTAAAACTAACTTACAATCTAAGATAGACAATAATATAAACAAATAAAACGGTCTGGAGGGCAAGAGTATGTTTTGAGAGCTGTTCACGGTAGTTCATCCTGTTCGGTTGCGCTGAAGACGGCAACCCGGCGGTATCATTCACGACGCTATTCACGTACCTCGTACTACACGGTTGCGACGCTATTCACGACGGCTTGTACGCAAATTATCGCGCCTCGTATCTAAAATCCGCGTTCACGGTTCACGGCGCTTCGTATTAAAATTCGACCGAAGGCGGTATACACGGTATGTAACAATAATTCGGCATCGTTCGGCGATAGCGGTGTGTTTACACGGCGACGGTGATCTCTATACGCGGCGGCGGCGACAAGCGTCGGGCCGCAGTTTTTTAGCGTCCTTGTCAACGGACATCGGAGGGCACCTGGCGGTAAAACACATTCTTGGTTAATACGGAAACAAAGATAATATTGACGACATTTAGTGCGTGTGTGTATCGGTGACGGTAGGAAGGAACGAAAGGAACTGACGCTGCCCGTTCTTATAAGGGTCCTCGACAACGTCAGCAGGATGGAACGACATTGCCCGTTCTTATAAGGGTCCTCGGCAATGCTGGCCATTAAAGGGGTAGGACGTAAGGAAGGAAGTGTATGGTGAAACACCATATACACACAAGCCTAGTCTCACCTACATTGCTAGACCAGGAAGGCGCGGTCCGGCAGGCGATCTAGTCCAGTCCGTTTGGACTGTTGACCCGTGTGGAGAACGTGTAGTTCTCCGTGAAATAATGGTCTGCTCAGGCTTAAATAGACGGCCCGAGCTCCCACTACGCTGACGTGTGACGGCGTGCGGTGATCGCGCATACAATATTGCTGTATGCGGCACGCGATTACTATAGTTGGACACTCTGAAAATCTCGGAAAATGGAAAAATTTAGGTTTTAGAGGAGAAGAAGACAAAGCGTTTTCTTCGAAAGCTTCAATGAATATGTAAGCTACTACAGGTGATAGCGGAGATCCTAGTCTGCTCGTAGAAAGTTCCTTGAAAAGTTAAATAGGTAGAAATCAGACATGCTTTAATTAATTCGAGTAGGGTGGAGTCCATGTTGTTGTTTCGTAATATGTCAGATGGATGGAAACTGAGACATCTATAGGAACAGGGATTCTACATCACAACTGACCAACATGTCCCCAGGCTCTAATTGGATGGTTTTTAATCTTTGGACAAAGTGTCCAGAGTTTTTAACAAAAGATTCGGTTTTTCCTGTAAAGGGATGTAAAAGTTTGGCCAGATGTTTATCTGTTTTGTAGGTCGGTGACTCTATTGCGGTGACTATTGGACGTAGAGGTACATTTCCTTTTTGTATTTTAGGCAGTCCGTAGAGGCGTGAAATCTTGGAGCTGCTTGATTTAACGGATTTCTTTTCTGTTGGAGTCGGTAAGGTTCCTTCCAGTTTTGTTTATTGGATCCGTCCGAATTACTTTGTAAGTATTGTCGTCCAAGAGCTGATTTATTTTTTTAATATATTTGTCCTTATCCATAACAACAGTTGCATGCCTCGTGCAAGTATACGGAAAACGTCGGATAACAATTCCAATGAGACACGGTCTAAACCTAAGAACCATGATTTCCAACTTGATCAAAGCCATGAAAGCTCTCGTTCTTCATTAGTTAAAACGCTGGTTCGAAAATCATTTAGATCTTCCCCTTTTCTTCATTTTTTTTTTTACATAAATTATTTTCGACTCTAAAAAACGCTGATACAGCCTTTTTAATTATACTGAGAGTATTTTGTCACATATATTGCCTTATAATTTCTTCTAAGTGAACAATATTACGGTAAGGTCTATGTTTGTAGACAAATTTCTGCGCCCAAAGGAAAAACTATAAAGGTATAATATCTGATAAATTAGGTAACGAAGATATTTCTAAACGTTTTTACGGAAAAGTCTGGTTCTAATGTTCAGTTACCTTGGCAGCGCTATGATCAAGAGCCCCATTATACTAGAACTAAAGAGGCTGTCGTACGTTAAATGACAATTCACTAATTAATTTTTAAAAATTCGGTTCTTGGAAAATAATATCCTTTCTAAAATGATATAGGTCCACTACGAAATGTGGCTTTAAAATAAATATAGTATTGTTGTAAAACATTTTATTTTAATTTGATATATATTTAGTTATTATCACCTTCAATATGCATCCCTCCTCTATCCCTGTGAAGTTCCATGCTAATTTTTAATTGTTCGAAATAGTGTTGGAAGTTTTCTTCTGTGAACTCCTTCATGACTCGTGCCGCTTGTCTTTCATAGCTTCAACAACTTCAACTTTTATTCCTTTTAATGCCGATTTGACCTTAGAGAACAGATAAAAGTCACATGGTGTAAAGTCAGGCAAGTAAGGTGGATGGTCTAACACTGGGATATTGTACTTGGCTAAAAACGTTTTAACATGCGATGCAGAATGAGTTGGCGCGTTGTATTGATGAAGAACCCTTGACTTATTCTTTCATAATATGGGTTGTTTATTTGTTATTTTTACATAGAGTTGAGCATAAATCTCAAGGTAGTAATGTTGATTAATTATTTGACCTTCAGAAATCCAGTAAATGTACACAATCACATGAATATTGAAAAAAAAACAGTCATATCTCTTTAAATCTTGATTTGCTCATTCGAGCTTTTTAGGTCTCGGTGAGGGTGGGCCCTGCCAATTCATAGACTGGCACTTAGTTTCAGGATCATAAATGAATAACTAACATTTTTCATATGTTGTTATTCTTTTCAACAAGTTCGGGTAATATTGAGTGGCATTCAAAATATCAATACAATCATTTTCGCAAGCTTCTTTTTGTTCGATTGTTAAAATTTTAGACGCCATTTCTGCACACACGTTTTGCATGTTAAAATTCCTATAGTTTCAGCAACTCCACGAACAGTTAACCGACGATCAGATCGAATAAGGTTACCGACTTTTTGACACGGAAGGGCGACCCGGGTGTGAACCATTTTCAACGGCTTCTAGACCATCTTGGAAACACTTAAACCACTCTAAAACTCGCACAAGTGACAAATACTCATTGCCATAAATTTGTCTTAATAAAAGATAAGTTTTAGTAGCGATTTTTCCATGTGTAATTTGTACTATTATTACATCTATTATTTATATAGGTAAAACAAAAATCAGCTCTTATACAGTCGAAGGCCACAGCCAGTCTTATTTATCTACAGACACGTGAGGCATCGCATTAGAAAGAGAAGGCTTTACTGTACATAACTGTCGAAAATGCGCCTTTTGCGCATGCGTACTTTTTCTCGTACTCTTCTAGAAGCATCGGCCCCTTTATTTTATAGGCACATCTCGTATTTGATTATTTGGGAGATCGCACTAAACGTTCAATCTGAAATATGTTTGGTTATGGCAATCAATGAGGAAACTGGCGTTCACATCGCCCCATCTACGACATTTCGGAAAGTACACAACGTCATTGGAAATAACAGTTTTTTTTATTACTAAGTAAAACTCTTCTTGTAAAAAAAAGTTTTCAGAATTTCCTTGAAACCAGGCACAGAATAGGAAACGCATTTCTATATCAGATTTGAGCTTGTGAACAAATTTTGGTTTATCGAGATCAAATTTGTTTGTAACAAGAAAAATATCCGAAGTGTACGGCTACAATTTTGATGACACTTTAATATCTTACTTTTTTTTTCGAAAACTCTCAAATATGTCAACTTTAGTCGCTTATGTTATTCATAAAAAAATATTCTCAAATAATTCCTAGTAATTACATAATTCTTAGAATTTAAATACGTATGGAAGGTGAAGATTTACCTTTATGAAAAATTTGGGATCATGTTTGTGGGAATACAATCTCCATATTTCTACTTTATTTCAAATAACAAGTAATCTCCATAGTGTTTTGTAAAGATATCTTGATTAGAACTTGAAATATAAAAAGTATTTTGGGGTGTCTCACTCCCCTTCATTAGTTTCTTTTTCGAACACTTTCAAACACATTAACTTTAATTACGTATGCTATGCTAAAAAAAAAATTCTAGGAGTTCCTGGCACAATATAAACCCTTTTGTGTTTATCAATTACTATTGATACCAGTAATAGATTTTTGTTTCTTTAAATACCCATCATGGCTAACTAACCGGGTCTCATAATCTTTTTTAAAACGTAAATTTAAGACCCAATACAAATAATAAATGTAGAAAATATTTTTGAGAAGCTTGTAACAAACTAAGTCACATTATTCAAAAATATATTGGACGTCTCATTTAAAAAAAGTCAAATTTCATTTATTTCTCCGAAACAGTTGAATCTATATATAGCAAAACTGACTACGCCATTAAACCCTACAAGAGGATTATGAAAATTCTGTTAGCGGCGTCATTTGTTTTTTAAAAATGTACCACAGAGCCACAAAAACCTTATACTTATATTTTTACTAATAACGGAAATTACCTGTAAAACTATCAAAAATTGGACACTCTAACAAGAAAAAATCTGTATCAAAGAACACATTTGAACAAAACTAAAAAAAATTGCTTTTCATTCTGTACACCAGTAACGAAGTGTCAGCGACTAAATTTTTGGTGATATTTTTATATAATTTTTAAATCAACGTAAGTAGTGACCAATTTTTTAAAATACCATATTTAATAGCCTATATTTCATCCTAACTCACTATCTCTTTTCAAACAACTAACTTTTGTTAAGCCATATATTAAATATCGTATCTACTAACTACAATGCTAGAAACTTGCACTGTTTACTCTGGTTTTGTTGGCCTGCACTAATCCCTTTTATGCATATCTGCAGGAATGTTCATGTATTAGTTATATTCAAACCATTTAATCACTGCTAATAGCAACATTATACTGTATTTTATTTATGGTTTATTCAGAGTGGCAGGACTAAAAGTTTGTGTATTGGCTAATCTCAATATCCCAATGTGTGCATTGGGACTGTTCAAGCTAACAACAAACTAACTAGATATCTGGTACAGACCTAACAATTAATATATCTTTTTTCGGCCAAACAATTTGAGAATGTTTCCACTGTACTACATTAAATTTCTTTCTGTATGTTACTGTCTTTTTGTTTCGTCGTCTTCTTGCTGATATAAAAGGAAATATAGCCAATGTCATACATAAATTTACTTGAGATTCGAAGTTATAAAGCAGGTAGAAGCGGCTCTCCTGAAACGGGATGTTTTTGAAACGAAAGGGAAAAAAATATCTTCATCGGAATACATGTTCCGGTGGGGATTACTGATAAAAAATTTAATTTGTAAAATACATCTGGGAAGGAAGAAGAAAAACAAATGGTAAAAAATTCTGAATTTTGCAAACAATATTATCTCGTTGGGTATTTTTCGTTTTATGGTAAAAAAAAATTCTTTTCAAGGTCGTTACTTCGAGCCATATATTGCTAAATAATAGTGGATGCAATGCAGAATAACAATCAATAAGCCCATGATAGTGTTGCGGAAACAAGTTTGATAAACAATAAAATAACAGGGTGTCTCTAAAATTTGCGTAAAAAGCACTATTACAAATTCTTGAGGTTAGAGTACGAGAATCCAAATTTACCTTACTTAGTTTGTGGAATCAGTAGCAGCATAATGCTGGAAGAACTAAAGATAGAAGAAGAGAGCAGGAGATCCATTATTAGACGGATCTGCAAGGATTGAGACAAGCTAAGATACGTCTTGGGAACTACAAGCAGAAGAGATTCAAAGAATGCCTAAGCAAAAACCAGCTCAATGTTCCCTAAGGGCTCCTGACGGGCATTTCCACCTGAAGTGATACCTCAAGAAACTCGGACTGGTGGTCGGGAAGAGTACAGATTCTGCGAGGAGGAGGATGAAACTTCTAATCGAAGAAGGGAAGCTACCCAGCTTGAAGCCGACCAACATTTTAAGGTTCCTGATAGAAATAGGACTGGAAGACCTTCTCTAGCCGATAAGGTAACTCTTACGACTTGGCAGCAGTAGAGGGACACAATAGATCTACCACGTCGCAGTGTACAGACCCCAATTCTACGCACATACATACATATTTAGTCCAAAGTTATAATTTGTTTAAACTTCTTCGAAAATATTTATTTTAATAATTGCTACATTTGCACAAAACTTGGTTATTTGGTTTTTTTTGGATGGAAAATCAATATTTAATTACAGTTTCGATGTATATTGCAGGGGCGGCATCAGCAGCTCTTCGCCAACATTTAAAACTTTATAACTTTATTGTACTTCAGTAGATGAAATTTTCAATTAAAAATACTTATCCTTCTATATATTTTACCCAAAACAGTTATATCTAATAGTTGTCGCTTCGAGCAACTTTTTCTGAGCTAATCGAATTTAAATCTGAACTTAGGACTGGTCCAAGAAATTTGCAGCGTGTTTAAGGGCCAACATATTAAATATTTGTTTACTTAAAGTATATGCTATTAGATGGGGGAATGAAATAACCACACTGTAGATGGATTTTAATCATGAGAACTGATTAAGCATACATCTAATATTACCACCCTAAAAGTATTATACATAAATAAATAAAGATAAATTGTCAAACTTAAGTATACTCTACATTTTACTACTTTTGGGACGTTTAAACATTTTCGTGAAAAATATAAACCCAAATAATTTATGGTTACATAAACGAAAAAGATCGTACCCTCTTTAATATCTTAACAAGTGGTATCGGCAAACACCGATAGAATGTTTTTAAATGTACAATTTTCCCATTATTAGGAAACAAAATAATAATCAAATAAAACCTCGTTAATGCAATATATTCGTTTGCTTACATGTATCAAGAATTCGTATAATGAATGTTTTCCTATTCGCAAAAAATTATGATTTAAATACCTCTAAGACGTATAAGAGGGTGATCAATTTTTTTTAGTAATTACCAATTTGTTTTAGTTATAGTAAGACGTAAAACAATTTTATTAATATGTTTGAATAAAAAATAATTTTAAAATTATCAGATCAAATGGGTAATTAAATATCCAACATGGAATGACTAATGTTCTCTATAAACGACCCACACAGGACAAGATAGGTACGAACGGGAACCACGGCGGGTAATCGGGGGGGGGGGGGGGGCGGAATTATAATGCTTTTAAAAAATAATTGACGTGAATTATGTTTTAAAATTCGTTAGGGTTTGTAGGTTTTGGAAACTGTTGGAGAAAGTTACGCGTATAAAAGATTTGACTAAGAAGTATTTATTCTTGATTTTAGATCTATTTTTTTAGCATAGTTTTATTTTAACAGTTTAAATATCTGTTTTTCGTGTTTTTATGCTTTCCTTCAAAATTGGGATTCATTTTATTATCCTGGCTAACATCAAGGCCGATAAAAGCGTTTATTTTAATTACTTTGGAATTGTTTTATCGAAATAATTATAAGTTTCCCATTGTAAATAATTTCGTTTTCCTTATTTATTTTTGTTAATATATTTAAGGGTTTTAGTGGCTTGTTTTATTAATCTCGAGGATGGCACCTCTATGAGAGTTCTAAAACAAGAGTTCTGATCTGATCAGTGAGATAGCAGCTTTTCTTGAGTTTTGAAGTAATATTTAGGCTATTGGTAAGCTCTAATAAACTGTAGTTGTTTTGTACTAAAACTGCAAGAGCCTAAGGGGATTACCCAGACTACTAGAGTGCTTTTGTCGTTGGAGGTTTAATCTATAGTGTAAAATAACTACTAACTAATATGGGACAGCCTGAAATCGTGGGCGAAATGACAAGACGCTACTAAAATATTGCATTTGCAATCAAATTCTGTCATAAATATATGTAGTTTATACACGAAGGTGCACCTCAAACTTCACATTAAATGTAGAAATCATTTAGATCGAAATTGCTAAAACCGATGGATTAGCAAACAACACTGCTTACCTCGCTTAACAGGTTTAATGCCTATGGGTTACTTTTTATAGAAAACTCTTGGACAGAAGTTATACTGTAGACCTGTAACATTTTGGGCCATTTTTAACATTTACTTAGAGTTTAATTAAATAATTAAATAAAAAAAAAATCGGTTTTGGTTTGTTATTGATTTTGTGTGATTTTTGCGAGTTGCTTGTTGCTATGTAAATTTTTATTATTGTTTGGCTATTGGTTTTCAAACATGATCTAAGCGATGATAAAGTGTGAAGAGGGCGAGGACGTGTCTCAATAAAAAATTTAAAATGCATTATCTCAGAAACGACTTCTCGAAGCAATATCTATTTGGTGTACCTTATGTGGATCAAAAGTATCGATAAATAAGAATCTATAATCAGAAGTTTAATATACCGAAGCATAAAATAGTTATGAAGTTTAAGAAATCGGCGAAGGACTGTGGGTGGCGTCCTCTGCAATGTACATCTAAACTATAATCAGATTTTGATTTCTCATCAAAGCAGTTTTGAGATAAAAATATATTGCACACGTTAAATTGTATTTTTTGTGTAAGTAATCTTTTTTATAGTCTTTAATTCTAATATAAAAAGGTGCTGAATATTTGACCTATGTAACTTAAAAATAAAATAAAGAAAAAGGCTATGTCATTAATTTATCCCATAATAAAAGGAAACAAAAATTACAAAACAATTATATAGGCAATACGCTCCACAAAATTAAAAATATATTTAAAAGACAAAACATTAATGTTGCTTTTAAGACGAATAATAACCTTGGCAAATATATTAAAAATAATAAAGATAAAACCTACAAAAAGCCGAAATGTGGAGTTTACAAATTAAATTGTGCTTCATGCTAAAAAGGTTATATAGGTCAAACAGGGAGCACCTTTAATATTAGAATTAAAGAGCACAAAAGAGATTACTTACACAAAAACACAATTCAACGTAGCAATACATCTTTTATCTCAAAACCACAGCTTTGATGAAAGCTTCAAAATACCACTTACCGAAAATAGAAGCAAAAAGTTTACTTTCCTGGAATCATTTGAGATTATAAACTTAAAAATACAGATAATATTTAGAATGACCAATTAGATGTTAATGTTTCACTCTTGTTAAATTTGTTACGATTTTTTCTTATTACTGTGGAACAATTAAAATTTTTTTATCTTGAATTTTTAAATGGGTAACTGAACACTCTTATTATTTATAACTTTGCCGTTGCCAATTTTGACATCTGATGAAGTAGGAGTGCTACAAAACATGTCATGTATATTTAAAATATAATTTTACATAGCAAAAAGTGAAGATCTGAAACAATTCGGTTTCTTTTCATGTACATTTTTACTTGACACTTTAAGATAAAGTCTAACATTTTACAATTGCGATACTTCTTTTTAAATAAAATAACATATCCAAACTCGGGAAAGAGTCGACTAGACTTTTATTTTAGTCAAAATTGGAAAAAAATTGTGTACAAAATTGATTAGAAAATACAGTTTTATGTGAAAACTCTCTAAAAATATCCCACGGGTTACCCGATATAAAGCATTTCCTAACGAGTTACATAAATAACTATTTTTACAATTATTGGCGAGGTTGTGTGGTTATAAATGTAATCCTTAAGTCAAAAGTTATGAAATAATTTTATAATAAAATTAATCCAAGCAACCTGACTATAGGATAACCCATTTAATTTTTAGAAATCTGGCATGGTAATAACCAGATTTTCAAACGATATCTTTTTCCCCGAAGCATTGTAACTTAGGGCGGCATTGCCAAGGTTCAAAGTTAAGTTTACTATAGCTAATTCGATTAATTGTTCCTTATTTTTAAAAATACGTCATAGGCAATCACAATATTCCTTCCTTAGGTATCTCTTATAAATTCTTCAAATAAAAACATACCATTTTTTCGTTATTTGCATTTCTTGTTTTACTACGAAGCTCCATATTTCAAATATCTTGTTAATTTCTTTCCACAGGCCAGTTATCTTATCTTCTTGAAATTTGACTACAGTCTTATACTACAAAGTACAATTTTATGATACATGTGATTGTCACTGTTGGTCTCCTATTTATGTTGTTTTGCTTGGCATTCACTAGACTGTTGGTGGTTGTATTTTATCTCTATTAATGTTGAATTTGCAGTAGTTATCATTTTTCCCTAGGTAAATCTGGGTTTCCTGGTTACCCTTTGAGTGAAATTCTTCCTTTTATCCTTTCTCATGGCAGTTTTCTTGGAATTCTATTGAGTTCCGCAGACTTTGCTGTATTTTATTATTTTCTGGTGACTTATCTGCCACTATCGAAATTGCATTGGCAGTTTATTTTGTACAATATATCTATTATTTTTTTATATTATTTTTATGTTTTTTGGCTTGCATAAATTTCTGTTGTGTAACTGTCCTTGGTGACATCTGCTCTGCGGGGCCCCCAAACTTTCAGGAAATTGATAATTATTTAAAGAGAGTAATCTTTTTCATGTAATTTTGCAAGAAATTTTTTCATTACTTGTTCCACGCTTTTAATGGATGGTGGGAAGTAATTTTCTTTAATTTAAAAATAACTTAATGGTTACTTATATGATTTTGAGCCAAGAATTTTGACGATTAATAATTGGCTCATCTAACGAATTTATTTTAGCTCAGGAACTCGCATTTTGGTCGTTTTTAAGCTATTATATTTTTGAACGTTTGAAAGAAGAAGCATGATGAGTATACATGGATCTTTGATTTATGAGCCTATATGCATTCATTCTTTTCCTATTTCGTTCAACTGAAGAAACTGCAGTTTTACATATCAATTTATATTGTTTATCCTTTGGGATTTTGGGTGGTAAAATAGCCCAAATTATTCCGGTAATTGAGTTTAGTTCATTAGTTTCTCTATATTTTACCTGCTGTTTTTGAATTATTTTTACCAGAATAAATTTGGAGGCAGGAGTTTTAGCAGTTCTGTACGTATCAGTAAAGGAATTCCTTTCACTTCAAACAAAAACTTAAGGGTTTTTCCTACTGTTTTTTTTTTCATTAATTTTTCCTAGTGCTCTTTCCTACTGGTTTCTTTCTACTGTTTCTGTTTTAGTTTATCTTTTGCATTTACCTTTTTGGTAAAAACATTCCACAAATGTTTCACGAGTACCTACTCACAACTAAGCAAACGAGCAGTGTTGCAGCTTGATTCATTCGAAACCTCACAAGAAGCCTCACCATCAGAATAAAAGACAAATTTAGTATTATATTATTTTTGTAATTTGACTGATAACAACCCAATTAATCTTATAAGTTTAATTTTATTTCATTCTTTTTTATTAGGCATTGTCCAGTTTTCCGGTATTCTTGTGTTGTGTTTTTGCACCAATAGTTACTACAAGTTGTTTTCATATTAAATTTTGTTTGACTTTTTTTTTTGATAGTATAACATAACCTCATTAATATTTATTGAAGTTATTTTACCTTCATCTAATACAATTTATTTTCTTCTTTGTTGCTTTGAGACATTTTATAATTCCATATTTATAAAGTATTAAGTTTCATAACTCTTAACAAATTTGTATTTTTTTTTAAAGGTGAAAATTTTGTGTTCATTTGAAGTTGAACATTAAGTGATTATTTAAACTAAAGACTTTATTAATAACATATCTAGTTTTATGCTACCAATACAGCTAGATCTTCGATTATTCAGTTAAAGATTTATTATTAGTAGTTATTAGTGAGTTTTTTTGACCCATATGCTCACTTACGATGTATTTTCTTTTTTACTTGCGTACTGTCGTATTAACGGATAAAGAGTGTTTTTTTTTGTCAATGTAATTTCGAATTTACCGAATTTTTGTTAATTTTTTCCGAGGGTCTCTTTCAACTACCTTTCGCAATTTTTTAATTATTTTTCGATTCTTCAGACGTCACTGCATCTCGCTATTTTTCGGTATTTTTGTACCCATTTCCGAGAATATGGACCTATTTACCGGGTTTATTGGATTAATTTTTATGCTTTAGGAAACGTGAAAGTTCATTTCCGTCGGGACTAATTTATTTTAATAATTTTCGCATTATCAATTATTTGTGTAGAATTGAAGTTTTAACACAAATCAGGAATTGTTGGTGAAGTCCCGCCAAATCTCCCGACTAGAATGAAAACTCTAGCCGCCTCACCTTTCTTCTCGCTCACCGGGATAGAATGGGAATGAGTGAAGCTCAAGAGATAACGAAAATTAATTAAATTTTATTTTATCAAGGGGACACTTCTAAGGAATGAGCCAATTAGGACGAAGTTATGAAGTAACAATCGTCCTAGACTCTTAGTTAACTTTTTATTCACGTTTTTTTACATCAGTACTGTTTTCAGCAAGTCAATTCACGATTATTTTCTCTCCACTGTCACGTTCGGATTTGTCAAGATCGGTATTCATAACTTTATAGTC
Source organism: Diaprepes abbreviatus (assembly GCA_034092305.1). Classification (NCBI taxonomy): domain Eukaryota; kingdom Metazoa; phylum Arthropoda; class Insecta; order Coleoptera; family Curculionidae; genus Diaprepes; species Diaprepes abbreviatus. Next base: position 11,024,265 of record JASJET010000200.1, read on the forward strand.
AACACGAAGTTGACTATTAGTCGCAAAGTCAAAAAGGACAAGTTTACTCTAAAAGATCAACCCGTAATATCCTTAATTACGCCGCTGCCTTCTCGCTTTTATAGCAGTGGTGACGTCGCATTCGAAATTCGGGGAAGCACCGAGCCAAAGCGCCGGTTATTTTTTGGGTTTCCCCGCAATCAAAGAATTGTAGTTTTAGCACTGCATGCCTTATTATTTAAATTATTTTATTTAGGGTGTTTTGGGACAATATTAAATCTGAAATTTAATATTTTGTCGTAAAATAATCGTGTATTCACAACAGTACCTATAGGAGTGAAGTTGAAAGCTAGTTCCTAATGATATCATGGAAGGTTTCTGCATTTTACAGATGCAGTGGCGCTATGAATAACTCACCCCTACTCTCCGGCATAGAGTTTAACCTGGCAATTTTGCTCGGTAGCGCGGCTATTAACTTTTGACTGAACTTTGGTGATTTGGCTTTATTATTTATTAATTTGGTAATACTTTAATATAGAATTTCTTCTCAGTTAACTGTAAGGTGTTGGTCTGAAAATAACAGGGTAGCAGGATTGAAATACTATAACTATCTCATTCCCTGACTTTCAACAAGTTTCATATTAGGGTTTATGACACTCTCCTAACTCTCCTTTGTGCGGGATTCTAAATCGGCCCCTTAAAAGCTTGAATAGGTGGTGTTAAAGTGAAATCACTTTTATTTATTGAACTAAGCGACTACTCACTTTAATGCATCCTATGTACATGCTTAGATACAATCGCCTAAATTTATGTATAATTTCCTCATATGTCTAGCAAACAAATCACGAAAGATTTATTACTGCGATTTAGCTTTCAGCAATGATTAACGATATTCAGCAATTAAAATTTTTACAGGTGATGAACGCAGACAATCAAACTTACGTTCAAATGGCACACCCTCGAATCCGCAGATGAATAGCCCGGTTGAATAATACGAGGGGTACCTATTTTGTTGTTTTTGTTTAACATTTGTTTGATGTGTTTGTTAGTTTAGTCCGGTAGAAATAGTGCTTGACATGGTAAAATTGCAACAACAGTTAGTTTTTGTAGTAAGTTATTTATTTATTAGGTTGGAATGCGTTCATATTAGTAACTTATTTTAAAAAAGTTTTGCATATTAATTAAAACGCATGAAAAATTGGAATGATTTGATGAAAAATATGTATTCTAATAAACCTCATTGTTTTGATATTTGGAAGAATAGTTATTCTTAATAAAAAGTGTTGCTTGCTTTCGAATTTCGAAGACAGTGATGAAAATCATTATAACGTGTACAGGTTGATCAGATTATTAAAAAATGTAGAATTGATCGTAAATAAACTATTCTGATTTGTTATTTCAAAATAGAAGTCCTCCATTTATAATAGCAACAACTTCTATAATTTTTTACTGTTAGTAGGTTAATGTTGTCATTAAAATCATTGTTATAAACCTTTTACTTTAAATAACCCCACCGATAATAATTTAATGGGATTAGATCAGGCCAGGTTGTTGTTCCAAAATGGCCAATCCACTTATCCTGGAAGTGAATGTTGAACAAGTTCGCGCCCTCGTAGTATTGATATTATCGTCCTACCATTATGTTAATGTGGTAGGTGCACTTATATAATATGCTTATATATATATATATATATATATATATATATATATATATATATATATATATATATATATATATATATATATATTGTTATCCTCGAGAACGATTAAGAGATTTTGGAATTTTGTTGTATTTAAACAAAATTTACCTTAGTCGATTAGCAAAACGTATTCTATATTCTATTGAACCGTGTTTTACCCTAAATAGATCATCAAAATTGTTGGTATTTTGTAAAGTCGTCCTTTTTTAACAGGTATGAATGTGTCACTCAAGTGTATTCGATCATGAGACAGCATGCTATTGATTTTTCTCGACGCATGAGTCAGCTACCTCTCATTGTCGTGGCAATTATATATGAACGGGATTTAATAATTCGCTTACTACAAAATGAGAAAACAGCACTGAAGTTACACTTACCAAAAATTCAAATTAAAGGCGCCATCTGTACCTTAAAAATGATAAAATAGCAACTCCGGAAAGACTTTAGATTATCCAATTAAAACTCAAAATAGTTGTACTAAATTATGAAATTATGAATTTGCTTTAATAAATAGCTGCAGTTAAAAACAATGAAGCAAAAATGACATAGATATGTTGGATGTAGCTATAAACAATAAAGCAAAAAATTCAAAAATACAGCTACTAATCTGTTTGTGAGTACTGGCTGTCGGGCTGCAGTCACTGAAAGATGGCCTCAACTAAAGAAATGCTTGGAATCAGGACAGCTCTCGGATGTTTTAATGTCCCCTTGTGAGTAGTTTGATATATGTGGCCAAAAGGGAAATACAACGGACTCGCTAAAAAAATATTTGATATCGGAGATGTATGTAGTATCTCTATTAACGACGGCAAAGCTTCAGGAATATGTAATACGCCTTATATAAAAACGAGGAATAAAAAACTGCTATAAATCTTCAAAACTAGGATAATAGCTCGCAGAATTAAAGATTAAATAAATAATTGCAATGCTTTGAATGCTGGACAATGCTTGAAATGACTTTTAGTTGTTTTAGAAAGCTGGTATATAGTTTGAAAAGCTAGCATATGGTTTTAAAAACGCTGTTTTTGTGTGGAAAAAGCTGGTCCCTGAAATAAAAAGAGAATAGCGGGGTACACTATTATGGAAATTTTTTAAAAAGCCGTGCATATAATATGAATAACTTAATTTATTGAATTCGACGACTATAATGAAAAAGACAGGATATCGGTACTTGATTTTGGTATACATTGACCAAATCAAATAATAAAATACACAGATGATCACTTATTAATAATATAAATAGTTTACTTTATTGAACTTGACGTCTATAATGAAAAATTTAGAATATAGGTACTTGATTTTGGTATTGATTGATCAAATCATCATATAAAACACACAGATTATCACTAATTTTATTCTTTAAAAATTCTACACGACAGCTAGAATGACCATTTACATTTAAAATGACTAAATTCGTCCAATACGTCAAAATGCATATTTTAAGCGATTTTTAAAACCATGTTCATTATTAAAAACATATTCGACACGACGTATCCTGAAGATTTAATAATACTTATTCCAAACCACAACAGAAATAAATAGGCAAGTTTCGCACACGAGAATCGACAAAATATACCGATATAGAAATCTGGCGAAATTGCGGTTAAAACCCATGCCTATAGATGGCGAAAAGCATACGATCTTTTATAAAATTCCAAATTTAAATAAAACAGGCGTAAAAGTAAAAAAAAAAGCTGTTATAAACCATTTGTTCAATTTTACATACCTATTTCTTTGGTCATGAATCGAGGAAACTCTTCTATGTAGAGGAATTAAAGAGCAAGTTGGAAAATATTGCAGCATGGTAACCACACAGTCCTTCTCGTAGTAGGATTTAATCACATAAGCACGTTGCTTACCGAACCAATGTTTTGTAATTACCAGATTGCATATAGATTGATAATTAGGAAAAATAATCGACAGTAAACTTTACATAATTAAAGCTTTTCAAAATTTCCTCGCATAATTTTTTAATCTTTATTAAAAAGGTCACACTAAACTAATCCATCACTGAATCCCAAACCCTTTACAATACTCATTAAATATATTAAAATTCTTCATATTCGTTCAAATATTCACAAGAAACCTTACCTCGGAATTTTAAATAATTAAAAATTTTTTAAAAATCGATTTTTAAGCACCCCTTTACACACCGTCCTAACGTTGTTTGCAATTTTACCAATTTAAAAAAGACATTTTATATTTCAACCGGACTAAATTGATGTTTATGGAATGATAAATGTTTTAGTTGACATGCTCGTGATTGCCAGACTATTTAGATCTTGAAAAGACTGATTGGCTTTACTTGTTTGAGTGTTTTTATTGAACAAAAGAGCTTTTGGTGGATTTACACGTCGTTATGCAAGATTTTTTCTCTTTAGGACTAACAAGCACACATGTACGTACAGGGTGAGTCAACGATTGGATGAAGTAGGTTTGTGCCTTTTCGGTGAAATTAACAAAGAAACTATATTTATTGTTTGATACAGTTTATTTTTATGCAGATTTTAAAAATATTTAGGACTCTACAGGGTGAGCCAAAAAACTAGGACAGCATAAAGTTGTATTTTTTTAAATAGAACACCCTATATACGAATCGTATTTTCGATTTAGCTTATAATTGTAAATCTTTTTTATTAAGGGTTTATTATAACAAAACATTATAGTTTCTGAGATAATTAAGTTTAAAGAAAAAAAGTCACATTTTCAAGCATCAATACAATCCTAAATAACGTTTTCAATTTTGTGACAAATATATTCAAATTTGGAATTTAGCAAGGCCAAGGACAAGTTAACATAATTTTTACCTAATATTTGCAATAAAAGCTACAGGGTGTTGAACACATCGGCTCAAATTTTAACAAGTTTAAATGAATAAATATCTTTTTTTTTAATGGTACACCCTGTATATTTTCATGTTATTTAATAGAGTAATAAAAACCCTAAAAGTTGTGTTCAATATATCCTATACCTATTTATAATAGTTTTTGAGATATTTCAGTTTTTCTTATTTTCCATACTTTTTTACAGAAATAGTCTTCATTATCATAGTAGCCATGGCAAAAACAATGTAAAAGAACATTTTTCTGTGTGTCAAATTTATAACCGCAATCGCTTCTTTTGGTTTTTATGTAGTGTAGTTTGGTTTTTTTTGCATTCATCTTATATTGTAAAATGAATTTTCCGAAGAATGAGTTAATAGATATGATTTACACAATAGGAGAGGCGCAAAAAAACTGCCTTCTTGCTCAAAGAATTTACAAAATGAAGTATCCTGATCGACGCCAGCCTAATACCCATACTTTTCAAAACATAATGCAAAGATTTGATTCTTCTGGTACTGTTGATTATCCAAAACGTAAAGTGGTCAACAAACCAGTAACTAATGAAGAAAAAGAACTACAAGTATTGTTAAATGTTCAGAAAAATCCTTATATTGGTAGCTGTCAGTTAGCAGCATTATGTGAAACATCACAATCCACCGCTAATCGTACTACCAAGAAATATAGGTATCATCCATATCACATGGAATTACACCAAGAATTGCATGGACAGGATTTTGAAAGTCGTGTAAACTTTTGTCGTACAATAAATGCGGAGATTCAATTATATCCAAACTTATTATGCAAGGTAATGTTTAGTGATGAAGCTACTTTTAGAAGTAACGGTACCGTAAATAGACGCAACATGCATTATTATGCCACAGAAAACCCATTTTGGATTAGAGAGGTGCAACATCAAAACCACTGGTCATTAAATGTTTGGTGTGTTATTCATCATAATCGAATTATTGGACCCCACTTTTTTAATGAACCACTAAATGGCCATAGTTACCTGAACTTTCTACAAGAAGAACTACCCCAACTGCTTCAAGGTCTCGATAGGGATGAGCTCGACAGTATGTGGTTCCAGCACGATGGTGCGCCTCCGCATTACCATCGTGAAGTTCGTGCGTTTTTGGACCAACGATATCCGCAAAAATGGATTGGACGTGGGGGTTTCATTGAGTGGCCACCAAGGTCTTGCGACATCACCCCATTAGATTTCTTCCTATGGGGTTATATTAAAAATAAGGTGTATGTTAATCCACCAACAACAGTGGAAGATATGCGAAACAGGATTAGGGATACCTGTAGAACAATAACGCCACTAATTTTGTCCAGGGTCCGAGAAAATCTGCAAAAAAGACTAAATTTGTGCGTTGCACAAGAGGGTCGTTTATTCGAACACTTATTAAAAAGAAATAATTAATCTCAGTATTTAATAGGTAATTTTTTTGTTTCAATTTAGTATAAAAGTAAATATGTATTTGCCTTGTCGTTATTGTTGTGTTAATTTTTTCACATTATGTTTAATTAAACTATTGCCGTTGTAATATAACGAATAATGTATTTCATCATATTTAACCATATTCTATTTGTTTCTGTAGTTTCTTTTTATTATTTTACATGGCTACTATGATAATGTAGACTATTTCTGTAAAAAAGTATGGAAAATAAGAAAAACTGAAATATCTCAAAACCTATTATAAATAGGTATAGGATATATTGAACAAAACTTTTAGGGTTTTTATTACTCTATTAAATAACATGAAAATATACAGGGTGTACCATTTAAAAAAAAAGATATTTATTCATTTAAACTTGTTCAAATTTGAGCCGATGTGTTCAACACCCTGTAGCTTTTATTGCAAATATTGGGTAAAAATTATGTTAACTTGTCCTTGGCCTTGCTAAATTCCAAATTTGAATATATTTGTCACAAAATTGAAAACGTTATTTAGGATTGAATTGATGCTTGAAAATGTGACTTTTTTTCTTTAAAATTAATTATCTCAGAAACCATAAAGTTTTGTTATAGTAAACCCTTAATAAAAAAGATTTAAAATTATAAACTAAATCGAAAATACGATTCGTATATAGGGTGTTCTATTTAAAAAAATACAACTTTATGATGTCCTAGTTTTTTGGCTCACCCTGTAGAGTCCTAAATATTTTTAAAATCTGCGTAAAAATAAACTGTATCAAACAATAAATATAGTTTCTTTGTTAATTTCACCGAAAAGGCACAAACTTACTTCATCCAATCGTTGACTCACCCTGTACAACGAAAACTACGTTCATATATATTAAAAAAAAAATGTTTTCTTCTCAGGACAACTATGTTTTAGCGATATAGCGGTTCAAAAGTGTGTTAATTTTTGATTTTTTGAAATAAAAAGTTATATAAAACAAGTTTAATGTGTGCCTAATAACATATCTTTTTCACAAATTATAAATAATTGCCAAAAATAAATCGAGAATAACGACCTTTTTATATTCTTTAACAATGGTGTTTCCCTTTAGATGAGGTTAGTCGTGAGATACGTTTTTTTGAGCTTCGTGAGTGTTTTGAGTTTTTTAATTGATTATAATGGGTGTTTTTTTATAGAGGTATAGAACTTTTAAATGGAATAAAACAAATATGAATTTTTTAAATTGACATGAAATTTACTTTATTCGAAAGATAACCTTCTGGCATTATAATTTAAATATGACTTCTGGTATATGATTGCCACGGCTGGCTCGGACGTAGTCTAATCTGGAGGTCCAAGTTTCGATGACTTTTTCCAACATTTGTGGCCGTATATCGGCAATAACGCGGCGAATGTTGTCCTCCAAGTAATCAATCGTTTCGGGCTTATCGGCGTAGACTAGCGACTTCACATATCCCCACAGAAAATAGTCTAGCGGCGTTAAGTCGCACGATCTTGGAGGCCAATTCACGGGTCCGAAACGTGAAACTATGCGGTTACCAAACGTTTCCTTCAATAAATCAATTGTGGCACGAGCTGTGTGACATGTTGCGCCGTCTTGTTGAAACCACAGCTCCTGCACATCATGGTTGTTCAATTGATGAACGAAAAAGTCAGTAATCGTGGCTCTATAGCAGTCACTATTGACTGTAACGTTCTGACCAGCATTGTTTTTAAAGAAGTACGGACCAATGATTCCACCAGCCCATAAAGCACACCAAACAGTCAGTTTTTCTGGATATAACGGTGTCTCAACATACACTTGAGGATTATCATCACTGTAAATACGGCAGTTTTGTTTATTGACGTATCCATTCAACCAAAAGTGAGCTTCATCGCTAAACAAAATTCGTTTATGAAAATCGGGATCAACGGCAATCTTGTTTTGGGCCCATTCACCGAATCTACGCCGTGCTAGGTGATCGTGTGGCTTCAATTCTTGCACGAATTGGATTTTGTAAGCACACAAACCAAGATCTTTCCGCAAAATCTTCCATAAAGTGAATGGACACATATCTAATTCCTGCGCACGATGGCGGAAAGACTGATTCGGGTCTTCCTCTACGCTACGCTCTACAGCAGCAATGACTTCTTCTGTACGCACTATACGACGTCTCTGTGGATGCGTATTATCATTTAGAGTAAACGTGATGCGAAAACGTTCCATAGTTAATCGAATTAATTGCTCTGATGGACGAATATGTTGACCGTAAAATGGACGTAGTGCACGATACGTATTTCGAACAGAACTATGATATTCAAAATAAATTTGCACAATTTGTTCAGGCGTCAGTCTATTCATGTTGAAATGCCAAACTAAACTAAACATAAATCACTTGACAGCTGACAAAATGGCCGCTAGTTAAAAAAGTGTTGCCTACTTAAAGTTCTATACCTCTATAAAAAAAAACACCCTTTATAAGAAATTCTTGATTTTGTTACATTAAAGTGATTAAACAAATTAAAATACTGATTCTTGATTAGTACTAATTTATGAGTCGAACCATAAACTATGTATTATTGTTGCCAACCAATCTGACGAAATTCCAAAACTTATAAAATAATCATAGTATGATATGACTCAAAAATTTCGCAGGCTAATTACTAAAGCTGGAATTTAGTGATTAAATTTGGGTAACATTGTAATTTAAACGATTTTGATGAAAATTTCTAATGCAATGCCTAAATAGTGATATTTTGATTTGTTAACTTTAAAAATATTTTCAAAATCCCCAAATAAGTTTAAGCATGAAAATGTAATACTGTTACAATTGTTTAGGAAACTTCACTCTTTCTTTTCCTTCTTACATTATTATCTCTAGGTGTACTTTTTAGTTTTTCTTTGAATGTTTAATGCATGAACTGTGTATGTTTCTATCAGACTGATATTAAAAATGACATTTGTGGATATTAGAATTATTTAAATTTGTTTTTCATGTAAGCAAAAGTATGATAAACAATTTAGTTCAATCAGGAAAGGCGTATTTAAAACAAAGCTAATTAAAAAATATTACTACAAACAAAATAGTTGTTTGCATGTGATCTATAGGAAACTGATAAAATATGTTACTTCAAAATTACTAAATAACGTAAAAATTATGAATTTAGATTGACTCTCAGCAGAAGAAAATGGTATAATAAATTAATTTTCTGGTTAATTTTGTTTTGAGGAATCTTCACGTTAATTCTGCAGGACCTTTCAATTTTCTCCTGCACAGAAGTTGGTTAAAGCCAGCAGTTAGTATTACAAAAGAAAAGGAAGAGACTTTGAAATATTTGTTCATCAAGTTGAGTCCTCGATAATTTATGTACACTTTTAAAAGAATTTAAAGAGTCTAAAAATAAAATACAAAAACTCTAGCAGAATAAAGGTAATATTGTTGAACTAGAAATAAAACTAATAATAACTTTTAACCGGCTGTATAAAAGATTAACTCCCATATAAAACAGCTGCAGTGAAATTATCTGATCAAAAACTTGCGGGGACGTAAATTAAGCACATGTTTTTATTGGTAAAAGTCATAACAAATCCTCTGTTAAGCCAGAGCTTAAAATTGTATCCTCTGTGAACCACATTGAATGACATTTATTGGAAAAATTTTTCTTGTATAATACAATACCCATTAATAAGTATTTTTTTTACTTTTCTATTTCTTCTACTTGAGAGGAAAATGAAAATTTATATTTATAATTATCACTTTTTTAACTGTGATGCCCTTGAAAAATGAATTAAAGTGAAATTTATTATTCTCTTTTTATACCTATATCTTCAGTTTTAATTAAATCGGTTCAGTTCTTTCTTATCTTTCGACCGCTTTGCATTACAATACTAAAATTGATCTTTTAAACGCTCTTCTGATTATCTTCGACTTTGTCTCAGGCGATGAATTTTGCACTTAAAATTAAGTGACTCGCTTTAGTCACTTCAATCCAATAAAAGCGTTTTTTCCTTTAGAAAACCCAAATTCGCTAACTACATCTTGTAGGGTCTCTTAAATTTGATATTATCCTTTCCGTTTTCCCTACTTTTCGTAGAATAAAAAGATAAAATACATTTTAAGGAGTTGTTTTTATGTTATTTGGTATGCCTTTTGGAATTTTTATTGAACAGAAACTCTAGTAGCTCTAGGAATAGAACACTTATCGCACTAAGGATTAACGCATTTTTATAGTGCTATTTGCAGACTCAATTGTTTTTATAGGCTTTTTCTGCAGTAAAAGAATTAGTTCTCCTATCTGGACGCTGAACTTATTTTACATTATTCGTATATGACATCATATGTGACGTTTTTGCATTATACCGATATTCTACGTTGAATTCATGGTACCCTTAGGTATTTCATGACACATTTCGAAATTATTGTCGCTACTGGCTCCAATTTTTTTGTCAGTTCTTCTTCTTCTTTAGGTGCCATGTCTGTATTCAGACGTTGGTTGTCATCATGTTTACAATTTTCTGAAATCTTTCCCTATCGGCTGCTGCGCGAAATAGTTCTTACACCGTGCAATCACACCACTGCCTGATGTTACGCAGACATGAAAGCTTCTTTCGGCCTATCCATCTTTTTCCTTCCACTTTTCCTTGTATTATAAGGCGAAGTAGCTGGTATTTAGATCCTCTAATTATGTGACAGAAGTATTCTGTTTTCCGCCTCTTTATAATGTTCAAGAGCAGTCGATCTGTATCCATCATTCTGAGAATATCCTCGTTGGAAGTGTGCGAAACCCATGATATCTTCAGGATTCGACGGTAGCACCACAATTCGAAAGCTTCCAGTTTGTTTAGCGTTGTGATTTTTAGTGTGCATGCCTCGCAACCGTATAATAGAAGAGACCATATATAGCATTTCAGGACCCTTTTACGAATATGCATTGATAGGTTCCTGTTGCATAGAACTGGTTTCCATGTCATAAAGGCCTTCCGCGATATTTCTATCCTAGCTATTATCTCTTCATCTGAATCCCCATTTACATTCAACCAACTGCCAAGGTATTTGAAATGGTTTACACGCTCTATCCTCTCCCCATCGAGCCAAAGTTGACATTTATCTACAGTAACCTTTCCAACTGTCATCCACTTTATTTTTGAGATGTTGATTTTAAGGCCTCTTCGGCAGCTCGCTTCGTTGACTAGGTTTACTAATGTTTGGAGATCCTCGATGCTTTCTGCAAGAATGGCCGTATCATCAACAAATCTAATATTGTTGATTACTTCTCCGCCTAGTCTTACTCCTTCTTGTCTGTCATCCAAAGCCTCCCTAAAGATTTCTTCAGAGTATACATTAAAGAGACAGGGTGACTGTTTTCAATTTGGATAGAGGCTACTTGATTGTAATACAGATGTTTTAGCAGTCTTATATCGTAGTGGTCTAGACCTGCTGCTTGTAGGCACTCAAAAAGTTTATCATGTTGTACTCGGTCGCATGCCTTTTCAAAGTCGATGAAACAGACATAGATGTTCTTTCGGAATTCACAGCTCTTTTGTAGGAGAACGCGCATACAAAATAATGCCTCTCTTGTTCTTAGACCATTTCTAAATCCAAATTGCTTATCACTCACTCTATTTTCGCATAGAAGGAATATTCGGTTTTGTATAATTCGTAGAAATATCTTAAGTGTGTGGCTCATTAAACTAATCAGTCAGTTCATTGACTAATAATTTTGTTGTATTTTCTTTGATCATCGCACGAAGTTCCTTTTTTTCTTAAGATAGCTTCATCTACCATGCTTGAAAATCACTTCAAGAACATCAGTAAAATGATTCAAATATAATAAAGCACTTAATAACTTGGTATGGGAAAAGCATGATCAGCGGCGGCACTGATAATATTATGTTTCTGCAATTTTAAATATACTATATTAGTTTTTGGTAACGCTTTATTTAAGTCAGAAAAAGATACGAAAAAAAGTGAATCAGACTACCAGAAATAAGACATCATTTTTCTAAAATATGTCCATGTAGATCATTTACTTCTCCAAATATATATATGCTCTAAATTAAAGTGATTTTAAGTTAGCTCTTTCATCAGTTATATTTAAAAACCTTCAACCTTTCTCTTTTTCTTCTTCTTCTCTGTTCTCTAAATGCCTGTTGAACCCGTTCTTTTGTTTTAAGATTTTCTCTTTCTTTGTGGACCCTCGCTCCGTCTGCTCGCTGAGAGGATTTTGCAACAATCCTGTTGTCTATCATTCTACCGATATGCTCATTCTATTCTGTCCTCTTTCTATTTAAGAAACTATTTCTTCTGTTTGCATTTCTCTCCCGAGTAAAAAATATTTGCCTGCCGTCCATCTTAATATTTTTAGTATTAGATGTAGAGAGCTTAGTTTCTGATCTAGGCATAGAAGTACTCACCTTGGTTCACCGAGGAGGTAATTCCCTTATTAAAAAATAAAGAGTTGCAATGCAAAAATACAAAAGGTCTAAGGAGACTTGTAACTATTTGTCTTCGAAGAATGCTAGGAATATCGTAACAAGTCTTATCGTCACATCTTATAGTGCTCATTTTGCAAATATTGAAGGGAAATTTAAGAGCAACACTCAATCGTTCTTGACATACAGTAATCTTAGAAGTCTAATAGTTCTCTGCCAGCTGCTATAAAACGATATTCAATTATAAATTATTGTATTTGTTTATTATTTCTGAAATCTATACTCGTGAAATAAAAAATATATTCACATATAAATTTCAATAACGAGTTTTAAAAATTACTAACCTAGAATAAAAATTAATTGTAAGAGGACCCGAAGCTTCGTTAGAGTATTTTGAGTCTATTGCACAGCTTTGAACCTTAAAAGCTAATAAAAATATGTGAAGACTTCGAGGACTTTGTAACTAATTTTTTATTGTTGAGTCTTACAATTCTTTAAAATATTATTTTGATTTTACAGAAATCTTTATGCCGATTTTATTTTAATAAGAAATAACTCGGAGCAAAGCTGCTTTGCCAATCCATTTTCAACCTTCACTAAAACACACAACTTTATTCTACCCTTTTCCTATATTTATTTTTCTACACGTGTATTTTACCACCTTTTAACAAGCTAAACACTTTAAACTTCTTTACACACTACTTTACTTTGCAAACACTCTTCATAGTTCTGCGGAATGTTATGTTGTGATATTTATTTTTCAAGAGTATTTGTTTTCTCTGCATTAATTTTGTTTGATGGTAATTGCATAGAGAAATTTTACTATGTTTAAATATTTGGTGTTATATGTGTTAGTTTTATGCATGAGTTGGTTAACAATTTAATGTTCAGACTGCAGTTTTAGTTCATTTAAATGGCCAAAGGGACTTTATATCATTAGTAGTATAATTATTTGCAGAGCAAATTTCATGCCAATTATATGTAACGTTATAAAGTTTAATAAATATTTGTTTGATTATTTAAATCAATATGTATTTAGATTTTTGTTGTCATTTTATATTTAAATATAGTTTGTCTACATCAGCAATCAGTGGCAGATTTTGAACCCGTCTTGATCCCTCGCATTTTTTAATTTTCATCAAGGGACTTGAGGGCGCCCCCTGCACCGCGGGGCCTGCGGGGTCGTTATTTATGCCACTGTTAGCAATATATGTTTAGATATTATATTTCTACTTCGAAAAAGTGCACTTTTATGAATATATTATCTGCAAGTTCTAAAAAAATATATTATCGATTTGTTAGCACTGATATAACTGACAATACATAATAGGCAGTTTAAACAAAGTATTTTCTACGAGCAGAACCCAATATAATTAGTTCATTAGGGGGAAAATTATAAAGAAATTTTTTCAAGCTTAGATTTAGACTTAACGGATGTAATGTAATTTCTAGTAACTATCTCGGAAAGTATTAATCTTTCAAGAGATTATTGGTAATTTTTTTGTATTTTTTTCGTTTTCTGGACCGTGAAGTATTAATATATTTGCCTCATTTTTTGGGGGGCTAGCAATCAACATAGAGTTATTAAAAAATACAAAAACACAATTTATAAATTAGCTAATGAAAATAACACAAGTCTGCAAAAAAAAAAATTGAGAGCTGTTTTGGTTTTTTTGCGTAATTTTTATGTTTTTGGGTGTGCCGAAAATTACTTTCATTTTGTCATAGAATGTCACGTTTTCTAACAATGTAGGTATCTATGTTAAACAAGTTATCATCTTAAAATAAAAGATAAAAGACTAAAAAAAATTTTTTAATTTATAATTGCGTAGCAAAACTTATTTTTTTATCTAAAATACATTCATTAGTAAGCACTAAACACATTTCTTTTTCCCAGTGAGACTCCTTTTGGTACATTTGCGCTTGTAGGAAGCATCTGGAAGGCCTCTCTGAAGCGTCCAACAGTAGTCTGCCAACATTGAGACGCTCCATCTTCCCTGGTATCTTTTTTCCATCTCCTTAATATCTTGCTGAAATCGTTCACCTTGCTCTTCACTCACATCACCTAAATTTTCTGGAAAGTAGTCGAGGTGGGATTGAAGAAAATGTACTTTTAAACTCATTAAGCAACCTAAAGCTTGAAATGTTTTTAACATTCTTTTGACCGATTTGTTTGTAGTTAGGGTCTTTGTTATTGCCTAAAAATTTCTCTATGACCTCTTTAAAGGTAATCCACCCTTCCTTTGAGGATCTGTCATGGTTGTGATGAATTGTGGATCAGCGATAAGCCGTCTAATATCTTGTCCAATGAAAACACCTTCCTTCAACTTTGCCTCCGAGAGGCCTGGAAACTTTGATATTAAGTATTTGAAGCAATTTCCATCTCTTGGAAGTGACTTTACAAATTTCTTCATCAATCCCAGCTTTATGTGAAGCGGTGGTAGAAGAAATTTATGAGGAGGCACCAAAGTTTCATGCAGGACGTTCTTTTCGCCAACGTTAAGCTCCCTCGGAGGCCAACTCTTTTTGGTCCAGTGATTTGCTCGGTCTCTACTATCCCATAGACACAAAAAGCAAAGGAATTTGGTAAACCCAGATTGTTGTCCGAGCAACATGCCCAAGATTTTTAAATCACCACACACTTGCCAACTGTGGTCTTTATATTTTAATTTGCACAGAACCAATTCCAGGTTCTTGTAGGTTTCCTTGAGGTGTACGGAATGACCGACAGGGATGGAAGCATAGAAACCACCATTGTGAAGCAGAACTGCTTTAAGGCTTCTTTTTGAAGAATCTATGAAAATACGCCACTGCTTCCGTTTTGAATTATACCCTTTCACATTACACGAACAAAAGTAACAATCATCACTATGGTTCTTTTGCTCGCGCCATACCACAGGAATCGCGTATAGGGAAGCTTTTTTCTTGCCCTTAAACCAATTTTGAAGATCTTCAAATACATCGTTTGCAGACTTTATGAGGTGCCCAAACTTTATCCTGATCTCCAAGTTTTAAGCCAAAATACGCGAAGTATTGTTGCTTTAATACCATATATTCGCCACAAATATAACAGAAACTGTAAGACGAATTCACACACTTCCGCACAGACGACATGGCACTATATTGAACCAAGATCTATAAAACAATGACGAGTTAACACGTAATTGTACCGCGCCACTTTCTACACTATCGGAGCGCGCACGTTCAGGTTACAAAATGTTTATGTTTGTTAATTTAGCTCACACAGGGCGTTCTATATTTAGAAAGTAATGATAATATGGCCTGTATACATTTAAAAACAGTAATCAAAATAAAATTGTACCTATTTATTTATAACTTCAAGTTAGCCCAAAAAACCTCTTTTTTATAATAAAATTTTGCGTTTTGCAAAATAACCTGACGTTCTGGAATTTTTTGAGTTTTTTTTTAGTTTTCAGAACACCTAAATACATAGAAATCAGTTGAAAACATCCAGACAGTATTTTTGTTGCAGACCTGTGTAATATAAAAAATTGCTTATCAGATGAAAACATCTGTAATTGATACTTGAATTTATTTAAATCAAACAGAAAAAATTTGCTTTCTATAATCACAAATATAATGTTCAATTTAAAATAATTTTAAATATTTTTTACTTTCAACTTTTGAATCTACATATTAACGACACTTTTTCTAAAATAAACTACCTTCCCATGTCCGTTAAAAAAAATTAAGCGGATCTAAATAATCGTTTTAATACTGATTTTAAAAATGCATGAGACTTTTGTGACTTTATAAAGAACAAAACAATTCCTCATCTTTTAATGTGATTTATTTATACAAAAATACAAGATACCTATATATTTATAACTTAAACTGACTTTATTAAAGTAATAAAATGATGATCTCAAACATACTTTCAATTTGAAAATACATTCTACACCCAAATTTATAGCAATGGGCTCACCCATCTCTAGTACCATAGTCAACTCACATTAAATGACCGAAAAGTTATAAACATTTCTAAGATCTTCTGTTTTGTGGCATCTGCACTAACAACTCATACGTTTTACTTGTTTTGTTAGGTAACAAATCGTAAATAACCTTATTAGCTGCTTCATCAATTTTCGAAGCTAGCTTTTCTTGAGAAATATTCAATATAAAACCAGAAAGAACAGCTTATGTAAGCTTATTATAAGCTTTTCTGTAATTAAAGCCAATACAGCAGTATTTTGTAAAAATAGATATGTAATACAAGTGGTAAAGAATTTTTATTTTATCAGTTTAGACTTATCTCTAGAATTACAACTAAAATAGTAATTGTGATAATACAATTGCATGAATTTCCCTTTCAGGTCATTTACTATGTTTTTTTTTTCTAGCAACGTAACGTTGAAGATGTTAAGTTAAAGATTTGAAACAATTATGTGTCAGATATTATATTATATTTATTTCATCCACTAAACATGTTATGTTTTAGGACTGATAGGGGTAACGTCCTCCCTCAATCCAAACGGCGTTGGTCTCGAATCAAATCCAGCATTTTTAATGGCGAGACCCCTGTGTGATCCAAAACCCACAGTGACCCCTAAAGAAACCAAAGTGACCCTATCTCAGGAATCTGGACAGTGTCAGACGACTACAATAAAGTCATAAAAAATGCAGTCGATTATTTCATTTGTCTAAATGAAAGTTTTTATGTTTGTTTTTTGTTGTAATAGTCAACCAAAACCTTACCCAAAGGCAGTGTTTTTTAGGTGCAGGTATATCTTTTAATTGAAATAAATTATTACGTCAAATTTCTGATATATTTATTAAGTTGTATGGTAAAGTTACAGATCAATTTATGGATCAAATAAATAAGAGAAGAAAAAGAATATTCTATATTTTGTCGATACTAAACGAAAGCTTAGAGAAATTATTTTTTACACAAGATCCCAAAATGCTTTTAAAACAAATTTTGGCTAAGACTTTCCTAACTATGTTTCTATAATATTTTTTTCAAAAATATATAAAGAAATAAGAAAAAGTTGGTAAAATAATAGAATTTCAAAACTCTTTTTCAGAAAATATGCAATATTCAAAAAGCTAAACCTTGCTATCTACCCAAATAATTTTATATACATCTTTTATACAAACCATTGACTTAAAAATTACTTTTGAAAACAAAAAAGCAAGCAATATATGCTGATATGTTTAAAATTGTTTTACTTTAGGGTGTGCAAGTAACAGATCACCTAAAAGACGTAGTTTCAACTTTATGGTCACAGTATATATATATATATATATATATATATATATATATATATATATATATATATATATATATATATATATATATATATATATATAGTCATCTTCAGGTGAATACTATCTCGAACCATTCTAATTATTATCAATAAAGATTCAAACTAATGCCAATGGTTTGATGAGACATCTTTTGCAATGCCTTTGAAATTTAAGGGTCCGATTTTGGTGACATTACATGCCTTGGGACCCACTATATTACACTGGAAAAAAGTATTTAAATTGGAAACACTCGTAATAAGGAAAATATTAAAAACAAATACTACAAGCTATAGCTTCCATTGACAAAAAGTAAAAATAAAAGATCAAATGGGGAGTCATATTTTTTTAAACTGAGGGAAAAAAAACTGATTTCATTTTAGTATAACAAATTACTTATTTTTGTTTTTCTTGTTGGTCAAAGGTTAAGATAACTCTATATAGAATATATATTTAGAAACGAGTGGTAAATACATTAAACTTTCTTTATAAATATGTTTAACAAATTTTTATTAGATAACTTTTAAATTTTATGAGGTTGTCAGTCATCCAGTTTAAGTTTAGTTCACACGATACTTGTTAACATCTAGAGATCTCGGATATTTTGTATCGATATTTATATCGCGATATATTGCTAGTATTAAAATATTAGGTTAGGTATCGAAATATATGAAATGGCGGTATTTAATTGTCACTAGAACAAATCATGTCTATATGTTAACAGATTTGATTCGGTTTTGCTATGCTAAGATACGCATCTCATAAGAAGTTCCTATGCTAGTGTGATCGATTGAGGGAGCAGGAAATCCTAATTGTGAAATTGTAAAGATAAGTGTTTAAATTTTTGACGTTGATTAATTTAAATCTTTTTACCTTTGATTTATTTAAAACTTGAGGACTGGAACATAGAATAGTTTAAAGATTATTTAAGGAAGAAATAGTATTTATATACCTGTTAGTTGAACTCCAAATAGTGGAATAATTCGAGTTTTGTTCATATTTTTATTTTCAATATAAGAAGAAGGTCCATTTCATTTACTCAGAGATGTTAATTTATGTCTTGTATATTTGTACTCACCTGATAATTTTTTTTTATAATATGATTTTATTAAACATAAATAAATGAACAAGTCATTACAAACTTGTATGTACATGATATTTATTTTTATGCTGATAGATATTATGCTACTCTTTTAGTATGTACCTACAATATTACTATATGTATTCATTTTAATAATATTCATCTCAACTTAATCACTATTTCTAGGATTTTTGGGTAAATAATAAGAATCTTGGTATCGTCAGAGTATTGATACTCTGGATATCGATTTTTTGACAATGATATTGTCTTGTAGCGATATCATTTCTTATAGTACTGATCGATACCAAGTATCGATACCTTAAAGAGTATTACACATCTCTATCATGTATGACATGACACCGTAATAATAGCTGATTGTTTGAAAGACCTAGAAAAAATAATGAATAAAATATTAAAAGTTAGTGGAGAATATGGACTCTCTCTTAACACAAAAAAGACCAAGTTCATGATAATTAGTAAAAACAACACCAATAATAATGAAACCCTAATGGTAGGAGGCCAGCACATAGAAAGAGTTAAGAAGTACACTTACTTGGGAACCCTAATGACAGAAAATAATGACTATACCGTCGAAATAAAAACCAGAATCGAGAAAGTACGTGCCAACTTTATTAGAATGAAAAAGGTTATCTGCAGCAAAGATCAAACGTTAGCCCTGAAAATACGACTGACTAAATGTTACGTATATAGTGTTCTATATTATGGAATGGAAGCATGGACACTGAATCGAGAGGCAATGAGAAGACTTAACTCTTTTGAAATGTGGACCTATAGAAGAATTTAGAGGATTTCGTAGGTGGATCGAGTTACGAACGCCGAAGTGTTGAGAAGAATGGGGAAAGACAAGAAAGTCGAGATAACAATAAAACAGAGAAAAATGCAATATTTCGAACACATTATGCGAGGAGAAAAGTACAGCATCTTACGGCTCATAATCCAAGGCAAAATTAATGGCAGAAGAGGCGTGGGACGACGAAGAATTTCATGGCTAAAAAACCTAAGGAAATGGTTTGGAAGCAGTTCAAAACAACTATTTAGAGCAACTGGCTCAAAAATTAAAATAGCTATTATGATTGCCAACCTCCGCAATGGAGAAGGCACTTGAAGAAGAATCATGTGCTATATTTAGTACTTATTTCTCGGATGTATTTGGGCTCTAACCAATAATAAAGTAAGAATTTCATGGCTAAAAAACCTAAGGGAATGGTTTGGATACAGTTCAAAACAACTATTTACAGCAACTGCCTCAAAAATTAAAATAGCTATTATGATTGCCAACCTCCGCAATGGAGAAGGCACTTGAATAAGAATCATGTGCTATATTTAGTACTTATTTCTCTGATGTACTTGGGCTCTAACCAATAATAAAGTAAGTCTTTTCATGTGGCCATGAATTTACAATTATAGTCGGTAGTTTATTGAATTGGCTATTAAGTGTTATAAAACTCTGAAATTATTTGTAATAGATGTCAATGACACAAAATTGCCTACAGTTATGTCTTATTGTGAAAATTGTCACACTACATGCATTGAAATCTTCTACAAGCCTAGCTCAATAACAAATACGTGTGAAACCAACAACGCAGAGAACATACTATCATGTCCAGCATTGCACCATACTTAGGACCCAGTAGCGAAATCAAGCAGGCAGTGCAACATTCAAAGAAGGGTAGCGTGAGCTAAACTTAGGTGAATCATTTCTTGTTGTTAATTTGGCCAACCACATAATTTAGGTACCTTTATTGAGGGGGCGTTTGACAACACATTTCAGGATTCGATATGTAATGCTCTACAGCTCTAAGCCTCTGAACCAACAGTAGTTGCATCAATCAGAGCAATGTTAACTCCGAAACTACTATATGCTGAGCTTAACAATATAGCGTTAAAGCACTGTCAAGTAGGAGCTGTTCACTGGGATGCATCCTATTGTCTTTGCTATGGAGCCTTGTGGAGGACATCCTGTTAAGTGAACTAAATGATGCTGGTTTGTATCTATAGGCCTACGACAATGACGGCCGATGTTAAGGGAGCTATATTTTCTCCAATTTTCGATGTGCAGTTGGGGTAAGCACAGGAAGATCGTCATACCATTTTTAAACAAACATTTATTTATGGTAATTTATAGTAATTTCTCATTAAAAATATGAAATATGAATAGAAAACAACACAGAGAAACGTATACAATAAAGTTATGTTCAGTCCAATAGAAATCTGCATAAAATTATGCTTTTGGTAGGAACGTCATTTGTCGCGTCTGGTTAAGATGAAATAATTTCTGGCGGTATTATTTCTAATTTTAACACTTTTTCTCAGTGTAATATAGAGGGTCGCGAAGCAAGCGAGGTCACAAAATTTGTGCTAATACAAAAAGCTTATCGTTAATAAAAATCCATGGATGATTATTATTTGAACATTATAAAAAGTAAAACACATTGCTTCTTTGGATAAGAGTTTTTGTTATTAAACGAACAGCTTTGCAAGTTATTTGTATAAATTAAAAACGATCAAAAATTGCAAAAAAGAGCCTTTCTAGAACCTAACGGTGTCCTTTTTAATTCAAAATAACAGGGTCTAAGAAACTAAAATAAAAATAAAATGTTTTAGTGAATTACAGGTGATGCTTGTTTTGTTAGTTTGTAAATTTAATAATTTTTATAACTATAATGTAAATTGTAATAGTTTGCTATACCTTAGCACCTTAGCATGTAAATTACGAAAAAATAAATACTGTACAATAATTATATTAATTATTATACCAAATATAATAAAAAATAGATATAGTAACCTTAAAATGTATATTCCGCTCACTAGATTATAACAAAACATAATTTTATCATAATTAATAATTTTTATATTTGTCCAATTTTGTGGACCTAATATTTTAAAACTAATAAAACACTGTTATTTCTTTTGGATTTCACACTCGTTCACATTAACCAACAGTAAAATATAAAATTAACTAAAATTATTTATAACCAGATGTTTTGGTTGTTGACATTTTACAGTGTAGCATTTTTTCAGTAAATGTAATAACTTACCGACCTTAGCTAACACTTAATAAGTCTTCTTTCCTGAATTATAACTATATAATAGTAAAGAGGAGTGGAATGAGGTACATAAAAATAACAAAATAATTTTTGTTGAGATAATATTTCAAATCTGTCCCCATATATTGAAAATTAATGCTTAAAATGAAATAATTTTAACTCCATATCCACGATAAACTCCGAACAGTTGTAAAAAATATCTGGTTTGGTTTTGCCTGAAAACAAAATTTGGACAAATATCTAAACAGCTTGTAGCATTTTAAATCTATTTAATATTTATTTTAAATTTGAAAGGCCAAACGAAAATTTTGTATAATACTTGCAGGATTTAAAGTATGTAATAATACGACATATTAAGGCTTATTTATCATATCACTTAGAGAAATTGGTTTTGTAGAATATTTTATCATTACAAAATTTACAGTTTCAGAAGTACAAATAAAGCTTGGAATAAAATTTAATAATTAATGGAAAATAAGGGGCATTTAGATTTTTTACTAAAAATTTTGTTGCAATACTTAAGGAAAAAAATAATATTTTTTTAAATAACTTAAAATCTCTACAATATTGCAGATCCTAAATTTTAACCTCTTAATTCGCTAACATGGTCTAATTTTACAACTGGTCTAAGTTGATAGTAAGAGGTCTAAATTTACAAGTGCAACCAAATTTTGATTCTTAAAAATACAAAAATAAAAAAATTGTTTTCTTCTGTTACCAAAATGGCTCTATGGAACATTTGCTTTTAAGAAACTAGCTTCGTCCGCATTTTGAAAAAGGTTATAACTTGAATATTGTTTTCATAACATGATTCTATTACAAATCAATACATTAAAAGCTTTTTACTATTAGACTAAAAATAATGCGTTATTTCATTTGGAAAATAATGCATTACATAAATAGAAATGTCCTGACTGACATATCAATGCAATTTCCATATATAACTACATGTATTTTTTGACAAATGTAATGCAAAAAAAAAACATCTAGATATTTTAATTTCCGTAGAAACTAAATTGGATCCTGTTGTGATTCTTAAATCTTTTTAGTGAATAGTGTTAATTTTTGCCCAAAAACTGATTTAAAAAAAATTAATATTGACATCCCAATAGCAATAAATAGATAAATAAACCTTAATTTATAATGTGTTTACAGTTTCACCATTTTCCCATTAAGCGCAATTATAAACACATGTTTTTTTTTAACAAAATCCGGATTTAAGAAAGCTTTCAACATTATGAATCTGGGTAACTTTGGATCTTTGGTGACATCTTAACTCCCGTAGTTTTTGTTATATTTGTCAGCAATTATAACACCTGTAACTAGCAAGCCACTAATGAAAGATACCTACATGTTCAAGTAATACAGAAAAGAAAGATAAATGAAATAATTTACGGATTGGTTTTAATTATACAATGAATAACGAAAATATTTGAAGGCAATTTCAAAAATCATTTTAGAAACACTATATTTTATTATTATATTCAAAAACATTCGTAAAATCATATACACCTTTGTCCAAAATTATTGCATATTGGTAAAAAAAAGGTATATAAGTTATTTTTAGTTCTAAATTTGTAGTTGGTACCAGATGTTTGAAATAAAGCAAAATTTTATAAATTTTATTACAGTTTAGATGCCCAGAAACGTTATAAAATATTTGTTTTAAAAGAACTTGAGTAATAAGTTTGTGGCAACACAAACTGAAGGGATGTTTCAACAGTACCAGGTCAAGATCGTTAGGTATCAATAATTGATCAAGTCTTAAGGGAGTTCGTGTATCAAGACAAACACAACTAACGTCCATTAATTTATTTCAACATGTTTCCAAGTAATTAGTTGATTAGTTGGCAGAGAAAATAATTTGTCAGAATTTAGATAACATTATGTTCTCAAATGTGATAAAGATTTATATACGCACAGGAAGATATACCAGATTGGTTCTAACTTAACTCCGTGTCCCATTTCATGGGGTAGTATGATCTTTTGAAGTGGAATAATGAGAGGTGCTCGAACTTCTCTGGTTGTTTGCTAGAGGAGAGTTTTATATCGAAGAAGTGCTAAATCCTATTTATTTATTCCACGGGGCAGTTGGTGAAAATTTTGTAACAATGCGCCTTCACATCGGTGTATAAATTAAAGCGAAATTTGAACAAGGAATGGTTTATTTCTATCTCATGCCACGAAAATATTCGGACTGACAAAAAAACAAAATAGTTTATTACAGAGTTCTTCTGTATAAATTTCTTGCAGTCCTTGTTCCCCAAAAGTATTAGCAACAAATACAGATCCTTGTAGAAGTACCATTCTTATGAGATTGTTTGAGTTCCGAGCGGCGCTTTCACAGTTCTTCCCCACCACAATTTCCCCTTATAGATGATGAAGTAATATATTCGAGGCCCTTTCAGTCAAGAAATAAAAAAAAATTCTTCTAACATAATATATAATTATTGTGAAAGGGGGCTAAATTTTTGTTTTATTTAATATGTTGGTAGATTTTTTATATGACGTACATTTATTTTATGTCCAAAATTTTTGATTATTAAGATATTCGTAAGTAAAAGTATATTTTAATAACCTAACAAAAAACAGCTTGAAAACATACGAAAAACAGATACAACAAATAATCAAAATAAATCAAAGCACTAAGACAAAATTCACATAGGAGCATAACCATATTGCTAAAGGAATTGAAATAAAAGCGAAGGACAAAATAAGTAAAAGAACCCAGAAATACAAAAAAAAATTGTCTACACGCCAAAAAACGATACGTTACATAATTAAGAAAATGTTAACTGCAAACTTGGAGGAAATGCCACAGATCGATGCGGATGAAATTAAAAGTATAATAACAAAGCATCTGCTAACGAAGGTAGGAGAAGAAATTATCAAAACATTAAACATGGTATTTAATAAATGAAAACAATTTTGCTTTATGAAAAGGGATCTCAAAAATTATGGATCTATAACACTTTATTTCCAGATCTATAAACTCTTCTCACGAATAAACCCAATAGAATGAACAACAAAATAGAAATGTACATACCTCATGAGTAAACTGACTTTTGTTTAAAGTGATTTACTCGCAACAAAATTATTAACAGAGAAAAAAACTCAATCCATCGTCGCCTGTATGTATCCCTAATAGACTACGAGAAATATTTCGATTCAATTGAAATATGAGCAATCTTTAGGAAATATCAGAATTGATTTTAGATATATATTGCTCATTTAGGACAAAAAACAAGTGTAAAACTCTTAGAATAAACAAAACCTATACCAATCAACAGAAGGGTTCACTAGGGCGATAAATTACACCCAAATTATTTACACTCACTCTAGAGGTGAGAAAAAAAAGTATTAATATAAACGGAAACTATTTAAATTATCCAAGATATGCAGATGATATAATTAACCAAAAGCTCAAAAAAGTTTGGCCTACAGGTAAACCTTTTAAAAACTAAAACAATGAGAAATACAGAAGAAAAAAATGAATATAGAATGAGAATATGGTATCTTGGAGCAGTTTAAAAATATATGTTTACCTTGCTCAACAAATAACGCTCAACAAGAAGAATTTGGATATTGAAGTCAAAAGAAAAGTGTAATTGGGTTGGACATCCTTCGATAAACTATAATACATACTTGGAAGTAAGAATATCCGACAATACCTCGAAACTAGGTTCTCTAATCAATATTTAGTTCAAACTAACTGATTGACAGTTTGAACAAGGAACTTTATATACGATACAGGATGTCTCATTCAGCTATAAAGGTGTTTTAGTGTAACTTTTAGAGAGAGTTAATATTTGACTTCCAGTTATTTTGATATCTGTATATTTAAAAATATTCATTAATTTGTTCATGAAACTTTCTATGTCTACTGTATGGAAAAACTGAACTTGTACTGTTGTATTTGAAAGAGTGTTAGCTGAACTTAAAGAATGAATATCCAGAAGAGAAGGTTGGGAAGAAATTTAAAAATGTTTTCTGGAATATTATATTTGGTATTATAGAGAAATTTTGTAATAATGTTATCTGGGTAAGAATTCTTCAATAGTATATCATCAGTCTGACAGCTCCATTTTTCATGCCTAAGATGAAATTGATTATAGATCTGCATCCCTAATAACCCTATTTCAGAATATTTTTTCTTAACTAGTCACTCGGAATTACTTCCTTTATATATATATATATATATATATATATATATATATATATATATATATATATATATATATATATATATATATATATTGTCGTAGTAATGCCCCTGATGTTAAGGGCATATAAATAACGAACTGTTTACGACCACCTAAAATGTACGGATGTTTCGTCCCGATACCGGTGGTGGACTCATCAGTGGGATCCACAGGTATCTTTCCCAGACATCCTTGTACTTTCCACAAACTTGGACCTCTATTTAAGTCCAGTATTGCCGGAAAGCGGTGATAAGATGTTATGTTCCACAACATGCCCCCTAAGGCATTTGCTTTTCGACTTTAACTGTCGGACAGTCCAAGCCGTTAGAAAGCATAGGCCTGAAAAGGAAGTGAAACGGACATCCTCGTTGGTCTTCCAATGGCCGGGTCAGGCTTAATCAAAACCAATGACGATTAAGACCTTCATCTGCCGCCGTCCCTGCTCGAGCGCCAGGTCGTAGTAATGCCCCTGATGTTAAGGGCATATAACTAACAAACTGTTTACGATCACCTAAAATGTACGGATGTTTCGTCCCGATACCGGTGGTGGACTCATCAGTGGGATCCACAGGTATCTTTCCCAGTCATCCTTGTACTTGGACCTCTATTTAAGTCCAGTTTTGCCGGAAAACAGTGGTAAGATGTTATGTTGCACAACATGCCTCCCCTTAGGCATTTACTTTCCGGACAGTCCAAGCCGTTAGCAAGTAGAATATATATATATATATATATATATATATATATATATATATATATATATTAATAAATGTTTTATTCATTGCGTTAATAAATTAATCAAGACACAATCTTAATCACTAACAGAAATCAAATTTATTTAGGGTTACTTTGCAAGTCGATATTTAGGTTTTAAGTTAAGTTTAGACGGTTTATCGTGGCTGCTAGTTATTCACACTCAAGGTTAATTTCAAACTTAGAGTTAAACTGTGTTAAGGGGCCCTTAGGTTTCGATGGTTATTGTCATTGTCATAATTTGCAAATAAAATACAAATGGGGACAAAACTCAGTAGTATTTGCGGAAATAATTATTTTAAAAAAATGTTATTGAAAATATCTAAAAGTTGTTTGCTAAGATCCACTGACACAGGTTCGATTAATACGTTTTATATGATATCACAGTTATTTAAATATTATATTTTTTCTCTCGTTGTGATGCAAAGTAAATGTCAATTAACAACGATTGAAAAAATGTTGAAATAATGAAGTCACAAAATTTTTTTTTTTTGGTAAAAAAAGTTACAGTTTTTTATATTAATTTGAATGACATACTTTTGAATTTTGTTGACAATTTCTGAAGCAGAATTAGTCAGTATAAATGGTTGTGTTTATCTAAGGGTCAATATTTTGCTAATAGTAACAAATTCATAATTTCCATGAAAGCAATAAATGTAACAATTGATTTTTATCGAAGGTATTTAGCTATTAAGTTTAAGAGAATATTAATTTTTAATAATTTAAGCCCGAATTGATTGTTAAATAATGGAGACGAGGTTTTCAGTATGTTAAATCGTATTGTTTTGTGTTGATAGAACTCAAAATTAAAATTATTTAAAAAAAGAAAATGGCAATTTTCTGATTTTTTTAGACCTTCAGTTTAACAACAGTTTTTTTAACATTATTCTATAACTATAAACAAATGTGTTTTTTATAAAGTAAAACAAAATAGCTCCAGCTTTTATGTATCCAAATTTTGAGTCAAAAATTTGAAAACTAAAAGAATTATTTTCCACGAAGTTAAATGAAATTAAATAGATCGTTAGAATATATATAGGTGTTTCAAAAAACATACACCAACATTGTTCTGAAGATAGACCATCTCAAAATAAAAGAAAAAGTTCCTATAGACCTGGATCTGAAAGGTCCCGTTATTGAAAGATAGGATGATGAAAAGTTCACGAAAATATCGTATTTTTTGATTTGAGAATTGCACATGGGAATTTTATTAAAAAGTAGGGTAAATTTTTTCATCTAAATGAATTTGTACTTTTTTCGACTAGAGGCAATCATACGGGTAATACTATTAATATTTTGTTCAAAAAATAGAGTACGCCACTGCTTTCAAATTTTTAAAAGTGCTTTTTCTGACTAAATGAAATCTCTTTTTTGAAGTTTTTCGATCAATAAAGCCATTTCAGAGAAAATTGACAAAATTTTATTCTAGTACATCGGCAATAGAAAATCAAATACAATTTAATGCCCAACTTGTATTAAATTAGTTTCTAGCATAAAATAATTTACCCAATGCTTTAACCAAATACCTGTAACCAGTTCTTAAATTAATAAGAAAAACAGTATATTTTTACCATATTCATCATCCTGTATGTTAGTAACGAAACCATTTCGGACCCAACTTTTCCTAATATTTTGGGACGGTGAATCTCCAAAACTCGTTGCTGCATGTTTTTGACAACCTGTACACATATGCTTACACTTCTATTGGTACTTTGGTCATTCTCTTTTTTCGGGACCAAAATATTCCGAATAAAAGAAACATACCTGTATATTATTCTTTTTGAAAACATCAGAATTCAAATTTTAACATTTAAGACCAAACATTAAAATAATAGTAAGAAAACTCAAAATCCTGGAGTGTGTAAATAATTTGGTGGTATGGTGGACGTTTTTGAAACTAATAGTTGTTAATATAATCTAAAGTTTTATATACATATTTACAGAACAAACTAATACATAAAAATTAATTTTACACAAAAATGGTTTTTATATAAAACTGAAAAGTTCACTTTCTTGGTCCATAAAACAAGTGAAACTAATGTTGAAATTGCACAAATAAGCTTTTGTTTTCAATTTGTGAATTAGTCCTTCGAATATGACGATCATAATTTATTTTTGACCTAACTGTGTACTAGTAAATACTCATAAGTGTTAAACCATTTTTATGTAAACCTACTGAGGACATATCTAGAGAAAAACACTGCTAAATAATTTATATAAAAATTTGTCAATTTACATTAATAATTGATAATAAACAATTCAGGGAAACGTGTATTTTTAAAAATAAGAAGTCTGCATACGTAAGGTAAGGTTGGTGTATTACTGGGGCCATGAAATCAATCTCTACTTCGGCAATGGAGTGCATTCTGGATCTACCTCCGCTACACATAGTGATTCAGGCAGATGCGAGAATAGTACTCCACCGACAAAATCACTCAACAGTAAAATCACAAAGGACGTTGTCAGGACACAAAAACATGTAAAAAATCAGGAGCCCCAAGTTGGAAATGGACACAGAACATATGAACTCGAGCTACCGTTATAATATACCGTTTGAAGTCACAATAGAGGATCGAATGGCAAGTAAAAGAGAAAAACCGGAAACATTGTCGGGTGCAAGTATCTGGTACACTATACCTAACACTATTTCAGGCAGAAATATACGCGATCTTACGGTATGCAGACGAGATAAACAGGAGAGCTTACAAAAGGAAGCAAATCCACATTTACTCTGATAGCCAAGCAGCCCTAAAAGCCTTCAAGGCCAAAAGGTATCATCGAGGCTGGTTTGGGAATGTCAGAGTGAGCTGGAAATTCGGGCAAAATACAATGTTATGTTAAAGTGGGTATCAGGACACGAAGGCATTCATGGAAATGAAAAAGCTGACGAGCTAGCTAGAGCAGGATCAGCCGCGGTGCGCGGCCCGAGAAGCAGTCAAAGAATGAATCAAAAGAGAGCATAAAAACTACTGGATGACCAAACAGGGACAGGGTTTAAACCACAGCAAGCTATTTATTGGGAATCCTGACCCGAAACTGGCAAGGAAATTACTCCAAATGAGTAGGAACCAATTAAGAACTATTATGGGTATAATGACGGGACACATGGCCGTCAAAGTACATCTGAATAGAATGAATCTATATAACGGAAACTTCGGCTGGAACCGGGAGAAATACTCACTCACTCCTTAGCAGGACTGTACAGATTGAGCCAGGGGGCTAGGTTGACAGAGTGGCTGTAATGTCTTGGGTGAGCACAATAAGCCTACTCTAGCCGCAGTGTGTCCGGCTTTAGGATGGACCCAGGAATATAAAGAAAAAGGTCAAATGTCTGATATAAAGACATTTTTAAAGACCTTTGGGAAATTAACCTAAAAGCTGCAAATACTGGTTCTTACATTCACAGGGTTGGAGGCACTTGTTCTATGTTCAGCTGTAGTACATAAATTCTTATAACATGTATTTAAAAATTCTTTACTTTTACTCAACTCCAATATGATCAACCTAATATTTGATTTAGATACCGTTAAACATATAAATCGATTTAAAATAATTTCATCAAGGAAAATATCGGTAATATAATATTTTTACTGACACAACTAGTTTATTCCAAATTTAACATCAAATTATGCATCCTGCCCACATTATTACCTTACCTTAAGATAAATGTTATATACATATGCCCTCGTATTCATGAGAGAGATAATAGCAATAAGTGGACTTGAAAGGAATTTGGGTCACTCTATTTACATTTTAATTGTCCGACATTTACATATTTAGGATATAATTTTAACATACTACGAAAAATTCTGTCTAATACAAGCTGAATATTTCAAAATTAAATTTTTGGCAACAAGACCTCAAAAATAAGTCTTGAAAATAATATTAACAAATATGTGTTACCTGGAAAAGATGATGTTTTGTTATTTTAGAGTCTCGCAACACTTTTTGTTTCAACTCAATTATATGCAATAACCATGATTCGTGAGGTAGTTATTTATTATCAACTGATCGACACAAAATGGGAAATATCTGAGCTTTTCTGGACATTCAATGAATCGTGATAGTTTTTTCTTAACGGAAACTAAATTGATTTTCTACGTTGCTATTGAGAACGATTAATAAATTAATGACAACATGGCAGAATAGTCCGCTAATAATAGAGATAAATTATTAAATGAAACAAATTTTTCCCTTAGATTGTGTGACTAGAAGTTAATAAGATTGGAATTTATGGGATTTACTTTCATTGGCAGGTTATTAATTTATCGGTTTAGGATTTATTAATATAACATCTAATAAGAGGGAGCAAAGAGATTTAGATCCAAAATTAAAGAAGCAAATATAATAAAATTATGAAAAATTAAAAAGAACTACCAAGAAATTATTAAAGAAGATTTACAAAACAACACTACAACAATCAACGAACCAGGTCTAAAATTATATACAAAGGACATAACAATGCCGCAGGAAAAATAGTAATAAGAGATTACGAGTCCAAAGACCATATTATCAGCAAAACATTCAAAGACCTCATTTCTAAATGAAGAGAGCTAAAGATAAGATATGACATCAATAAAGGGAACTGGCAGAACTGAACAAAACTATAAAAAAAGAAATTCGCAAAGATAAGGAAAAACATTACACAAAAATAATACTAAATACACTTGAGAACAATAAAGGGTAAAGAAAAAAATAAATAATGGCACAAGAGAAATTACCAAATTTAAAGTATATTTGAAGAAATAACAAAATACTATTCAAACTCATTTGAATCTAACGTTAAGCCTAACGATTATTAGAAAGACAAGAGCAGGAAAATAAATGTGGAAGGAATTGACAATGCCCTGAAAACTCTAAGAAGAAATAAATGTGCGGGACCATACAACTTATTGGCTCAAATGCTTTAGGAAAGTGGCCCCGAACTGAGGCAAAGCTAGGTCTAATATACAACAAATAATTGCAAATAGGAAAAATACCAACAATTTGACCTACAGCAAAAGTTGCTCTGATAAGGAGAAAGATACCACTAAGCTGGACGATCATAAGCTAATAATTTTACGGTCCCAAATGTACAAGCTTTTCACAAAAATAATATCAAATGGACTAACAAAAGAAATAAATTTCTACCAGCCACTTGAACAGGCGGATATAAAGTCAAATTTTAACACATGGGACCATCTCCAAATATTAAGAACACTGATCAAGAAATTCAATTAGCAAAATGTCGATGTGGATATAATCATTGTTGATAGTGAAAGGGATTTAAGTAGAGCTGTGGGGAGTACTAAATTCCTTGGTGAACTACAGAGTAGAAAACCGCTGTAATTCTCTAATTAAACACATATATGAAAACTCAAAATTATATATTAAGATATATGAAGACTCAAAATTGATTTTAATGAGTAGAGGGATACGCAGGGGTAATAAAATAGCACCAAAACTATTTATAACAGACCTCCAAGGTGCATTCTGTCAACTGAACTATTGTAATAAAGGAATAAATATAGACCGGTGCTATCTTAATCATCTACGATACTCGGATTATATTGTTTAGTTTGGTGGATTCTCAGGAAACATGGTCGCCAAAAACATTGGCTTAAAAATGAGCGCCTGAAAAACAAGAATCATGACCAACATTAATAATTTCATTAATATTAGACTGGACTATCGAAGTATGAACACTGTGGACAGCTATGTTTATTTGGGACAGAAGATAACAACAAAGGACGGCAACAACGAAGAAGTAACTCGAAGAATCAGACTAGGCTCGTCAGCATCTGGAAAATTTAATAACATCTTCAGATTTGAAATATCAAATAATTTTAAATGAAAAGATTTCTGGAATAAGTTGGCCACAAATGCCACAGAACAGACATCGTTGGAATAATAAGAGGAAGGCGTATTCTGGCGGTGCGCGAACATATAATACTGGATTCATATTCATCGATTTCCAAAACAAATTTACCAGTAAGTTTTGAAAAAGAAATTGTCATTTATTTATATATATTATATTTATCTACACATGCCAGTAGGTCTGTCTTTTATGCTATTTCATAACTAATAATAACTAAAATTTAATAAAGGAAATAAGTTTTAGGAACTTTCAGTTGCAAAATATGTATTCATTGAAATTAAGAATTGGAACTAATCTAATTTACCCTTAAAGTTTTAGAATATACTTGCCCCACTGTACGGCATCGTGCGACTTGAAAATCATCAGTAGGCAAAACAATCCCACAATGCATATGCAGTTTGCAAATAGTCATTATGCAAATCTATTTCTGATTGACTAAAAAGGAAGCAGTACCTCAAATTAAAGTTTCCCTATTATTCACATATTTAACATTATTTTTCAAGAAACAAACATAATAGTATCGACTTATAAATATAAACTATTTAGCAGTGCCATTTGATTGGAAATAATTTGTGAATGAGAATTGTATGGGCCTTTATACTAATACTAGTTTGGACCAAAGCGGTATATATGCTATTTTTATAGTTCAAAAATTTTGTGTAAATACTTTTAAGATGTGATTAGTTCAAAAAATAAAATAAAAATTGCATTACCGAGAAACTAAACGTTCGAATAATAAGAATTACGTATACCTAGCTAAAGTTTGGGTTTTTAGATCGGCATAAACTAAAATAAATTTTAAATATCTTGTCAGTCTATTCATATTGTCCGAAAACATTAATGGTAAATATATGCAAAGCATTTTTGAGGGGCTCTTATGATTTTAGGAAACGCTTTATTCTTATTTTATTTAGAAGACAGTAAAAGATTTATTTATTTCTTCCTGAAATTTTAATTTTTAGGTTTTGTACTACTCTGCAGGATGTATAAATGCTGTTTGACTGGCGATATTCTTTAGTGTGACATCGAAAAGTTTGCAGGTTTAATATCCTGCCGATTTCTCTCGGAATTTATATTTTATATAAAGTTGTTTCCTGCGAGTGTTGCTCTTAGTTCGAAACAGCTCCACTGATGAGACTTGGGTGGCCGAAATGCATATGGTTAGAGAATCAGAGTTGTATCTGCAGGAAATAAACTATATATTATTTCCTTTAACTGTCTGAACGGAGAATAAACGTAAGCCATTAATTAAATAAGACAGTAAAATATTTAATTATTTCTTATGGAAATTTTAATTTTTAAGCAATTATTATATTATTAATATATTGAGATTTAAGCCAACATAAAAAGACTAACTTTAGTCAACATTCATCAATAATTAAAAAGTTCTTAAAGATAAAGTTTTAAAAAGTTAAACTCCTCAGGTACACAAAATAGAGAACTATATAGATGCATAATTTGTATGTGATAATAATTATGTAAAAAATTTAAAATTTGTACGATAACTTCACTAAATTAAGCTTTAAAATATTATGTGAATCTAGTTCATAGGTAATATCAGATTTTATTGCCCACGATTTTCTATTATTTTATTATTTTGGGCACAGTGTTTGATTACAAAATTATTGTATAATAGAATAAACAGATAAATATATTTTCTATTAAATATTGATACAAGAAACAAAAGCAAAATCTAGCTAGTTTTGTTATTAAACTTTGAGTATGACTGTCACTCCAAGGGTTCTGTACTGTCCAATATTAGGAATTACAAAGTAATAATAGTCTATGTTAGAGCCATATAAGATTTGTGGTTTTGGTTAGTAAAAACAGAATTTTATTATTTTATCTTTTTGTAAAGTTCAAAAAAATATTGCAATTTCTTAATTTCTTTAAATTGGACAAATTTAGACGAATATCAAAAAAATTGGTAATACAAGTGTGACTTGTTAGCTTTAAATAAAATATTCCGGAGGAGGAAAAAACCTGAAGAAAATTTGAATGAAAACACAATCTTTATAAGAATTTTAATAAAGCATTAAAATCGTAGGAACGACATAAAATAAAATAAATCCCTTATAAATCGCATGGCTTCAAGCCTTTTTGATATCACCCAAAGCTAGTCTTTAAATGTTCTGTCCTACTCTTCCAAAAATGCGTTTTTCGGCTCATCTGGCTCCTTAACTTCAAATGTGAATGCGCTAGCCAAATTACTATTTCAAAATTAACCTCTTCAAGGTAGTGCCTTACCATGAGAGTTGAGAGTGAATGAGTGAATAAGCATTATTCTGCATTAAAAAAAATTATAGTTTGTTTCATGAATCGAAAAACAATACAATCTTATTAAACAATAAAACTTTCTGCAACGAAAGGTTCCACTAACAACGTTGTAAAGCTGCGTATGCATATTTTTCTTCTTGTCATCTCAAAATCTTTCCCCTTAGAGCAAAATCTGGATTCTTAATGATTTCCAACCAGCTCTATTCGAGCTACCTAGTGTTTTGAAGTGAAGAGCAACTCCTAGGCAGTGAAGGAGTTCATTACGATTTATTTGAATTTTCTTTTTATTCTTTTTGCACTCACAATGGTTTAGTGACCTCGCTGATACTCTTTTCTTACCTTAGAAGATGTGGAAGTACGGTTTCTCAAAGTAAAGTTAACCCGCAGTGAGTCTAACTTGATGTCCGATACTGACGATATAAGTTTTTGTATTACGATGTCTACCGATAACGCTGAATGATCCGAAAAACTGCAAACTTTAAAACGCTCAGTATTACAGCGATTTATCGATAAATGTGCACTTTCCGATCTCAGACAAAGCTCTAGTAACTCCACTAAGGTCAATCATAATCAGTTATTGTATGTAACGACCAATAACTAAACAGTTCTATTTCTCAAGTTAAATATATGCGAAACAGAAAAACGTGCAACTTTTTCAATATATTTCATACTGACAATATGTTGAAAAGCACAGTTAGGGCGACCTAATAAATAATTGATGCTCCCGAATATGCTCTCAAAAAAGTGTGTCGAAAACATATCTAATTTTAAAGTTTTACTCAAATATAACCGCAACACTGTGTACAAAATAAAATAAATTAAATATATTTTTAGTAAAAATTGTATCTAAAATTAAATAAACGCTGTATGTACTATAAACTTATGTAGGTTACATATCTTTATTATAAACTTATTCTAGGATGTAAAAAATATTTTTTGGATTTACTGTAAATTACATTTTATTGTAAGATAAAAATTTCTTGCTTCTGATTAAAAATTAAAATTAAATAATTATTAAGTCTCTAGTGAGTATTTAAATATATAGTTTACTGATTTTTGATTTGTGTTAAGAAATATATATTCGAGTTTATAAAATACTGGCCAAAAAAAAAATAGTCTGTGTTAATTTTATTAATAAAACCTCCAATTCTCGATTTTTCACATAATATATTGTATGGCTAAATTAAATAGTTTTTAAAATAAAATATTTTTTTTGAGCTGTGATCAAAACGAACAGCTTGGAATAAAATGGCTTACATTTTTTTGATTATAGCTTTTTATTCTCCCGTATCTGAAACTTACTACTCCTCATTACACCAAAATATCTCCAAAACTGTTTAATTTTGATAAGGGCAGGTTACTTAATGTTGGTCTCTATTCAAGGTGTGATGTGTTATATATATTTTTTATCAAATAATGCTTAATTACCTTTAAACCGAGGCATTTTTTTTTGAATCCCGTTCTTGACTTTCAATATACTATTTTAGATCATCTAATGATTAGTATATTTCAAGTCTAGAACGCCAAATTGTAAAATACACAATCCATAAGGACACAACAACAAAGTGTCAATCAACTGGTTGTTAGTGGCATTAAAAGGAAATAAAAAAAGTGCTTTGGTTCTTTTAGGTCGTTAAAATCTTACTAGGAGTTCGTAAGGTTATTAAAAACGGTATACAGGGCACATCATGAATGAGTTTTAAAAAAATAAAAAGATGTCTACCGATTTAGCACATTTTTGTTACGTAACATAGATTTGAAAGATTTATTTTACAAATTGTTATACCCGCTAAAAAACATAGACT
The DNA here is from genome assembly GCA_034092305.1 of Diaprepes abbreviatus. NCBI lineage: Eukaryota > Metazoa > Arthropoda > Insecta > Coleoptera > Curculionidae > Diaprepes > Diaprepes abbreviatus. The sequence continues at coordinate 11,060,916 of JASJET010000200.1, forward strand.
ATTTCTTTTAAAGGCCAGAAAGTTAAATTTTTAAATTTCATATTATAATAAAATATGGCGGCTTAGTCACTACCATTTTTATAGTTGGGAATTGTTTTAAAAATTAGAAATATTTCATAATTTATTTTTTGGGTATTTAACCATAAGTAAAAGTAATCATTACTTTACGTTCGTGAAGTAATAAATTCATTACCAAACTATTTTGTTCCAACTGGAACACCAAAACTTTGATAATACAAATCATCGAGAATTCCACTTATAAAGAATCGAATAGGCTCTGAAGCTGCTGGACCTTTAACTAATTTATAAAAATAGACAGTAAATATTATCATAAAATAACTGCGGATTTTTCTTCTTCTTCGTTCTCAGCCCATTGACGTCCACTCCTGGACATAAGCCTCTCCGATGGTCCTCCACTGGGATATGTCTCTCGCCTTTTGGAGCCAGTCTTTTCCAGCAAACTGTCTTATATCATCTACCCATCTGCGTTGTGGCCTGCCACGATTTCGATTCGTTTCTCGCGGTTACCATTGCAGTAATTTACTCGTCCACCTATCGGGCTGTTGTCTAGCTATGTGCCCCGCCCATTGCCACTTTAGTCGTGATGTGCGTTCAATGACGTCAACTACTTTAGTTCTTGATCTTATTACTTGATTTCGAATTTTATCCCGTAACGAGATTCCTAACATTTATCTCTCCATAGAGCGTTAAGTGACTCGGAGCCTATTTGCGTTTTGTTTGGTTAGTGTTATCGTTTCCATGCTGTAAGTAGCAACAGGTAAGACACACGTGTTATACACTTTCCGTTTAAGATTGATTGGTGTATTTCTATCTCTTAATACGTACTGCAACTTTCCAAAGGCAAATCATGCCAGCCCTAATCTCCTTGTTATTTCTGCCTTTTGATTTTCTTTGCCCAGTTTCATGACGTGGCTTAAATAGACGTACTCTTGGACATTCTCTATGATTTCATTTTGAATCTCTATTTGTACATCTGCGTCAGGGCTCATTAACTTAGTTTTCCCTAAGTTCATCTTAAGTCCCACTTTTCTCGCCTCTTGAAGCATTTGTTTTAGCTCTTCTGGGTTGCTAGACATGACAACAACATCGTCGGCGAAACGAAGATGACTAAGATAAGAACCGTCGACTCTCAAACCTTTCTCATCCAAATTTAGTTTTTTAAAGACATCCCCCAAAGCTAGCGTAAATAATTTCGGAGAGATGACGTCTCCCTGATGCACACCTCTCATAACGTTTTTTTTTTTTCGGTTTTTGTGTCTTCGTCGATTTTAACTTGTATAGTTGGGTTTTTATATATATTCTGTATGATAGTGGTATACCTGGAGTCAATTCTAGCATTATTAGTGATTTCAAGATCGCCCATGTTTCTATAGAGTCAAAGGCCTTGTGAAAATCTACAAATGCCAGGTGTATAGGAATGTTATATTCCTCGGTTTTTTTCTAGGACTGTGGGTAGGGCTTGGATATGATCTATCGTAGTAAATCCACGTCGAAAGCCGGCTTGCTCCACAGGCTGGTAATAGTCAAGCTTTTCAGTCAGGCGATTTGTCAAGATGCGGGTGAATAGTTTATATGCAATCTTCAGTGCATTTATTTATCCAAAAAACTAAAAACAGACATGTTTCTTGTGACAATTTTGCTGGGTGCAAATTAGAAATATAGACCCATTTCGTATCCGTAAAGATAATTACGAAACTGGTCCTCGGTTTTTTCTCTAGCATGGATATTCGGAAATCATTATTCCTATCTTAGACTATGATATCGTCTTATTTTCAGATGTTTTGTTTTCAGTTGTGCATATATGTTCACAGATTTTGCACTTAGTGACTGGCCCGATATTTTAAATGCATAGGTGATGTATATTAAAACCCTCTTGCTCACATAATTAGAATGTTTAAAATTTTCGTAAAATATTATCAATTAATTGAAAAAATTGTTTACTATAAAAGCGCGTATACTCTGTCCTAATACAGTTAGAGACAAAGCTTTATCCCATATTGGACCGTTGGTTTTGGTAAATTCTCTAATATCACCATTATTATCCTAGAAGGTGGTATCATTTGTTTCTTTTCAATAAATCTTCCATCATTTGTAACTATTGAGGTCAATTATTTATTTGGCCCTATATTTACACCAACATACTTCTTACTTAATAAAGATATTCTTCTCGTAATTCTATATATTATCCAGTATTCTTATGTTTTTAAATTTTATGTTAGTCGAAAATTTAAAATAATTCCGTACATGTAGTTTTCTGCAGTCAGTTTTTATAATTTTATTCTCCAACACAAAGACTATTTCCAGTTCAATATCTATCACCTTTTAAGACATTCGTGAGTTTTTTTGCTTTTTAGATTTATCATATATTGAGAGTGATATCGTCACCATCATTATTATTATCAGTCAATCTTCCCATGTTCATCGTTGAATGTAGGTCTCACTCATCATTTTTCATCCATTTCGATCCTGTACTGCCCCCATCCAATCTGTTTTTCACGTTTCAGATCATTAGTCTTTGTAGTAAGTGAACGACTACTATTTCGGTCTCCATTTCAGTATCCTTCATTCTAGCCACATGTCCTATTCAATTCTACTTCAAAATCGCCATCTTTTTTATAGCGTTAATCACTTCTGATCTCTGTTGTATCTCGCGGCTCGAGATCTTGTGCATTGTTTCCTTTATCACGATCAAAATTTCCGCTCCATTGATCATCACTGGCAAAATACATTGATGGAAAGTCTATATTGGAAGATTGAAGACGTATGTCGGCCTGCCAAAAGACACACTAGTAAATCACCAGTGAGATTCGAAAGAACCTAAGACAACAAAATGCATGGGAGATGAAATTTAAGAGAACGTGTTCTGGAAGAAAAAAACATACATCAACTAATAAATAAATAGGAAAAATCATTGATGATCAAAATAAAACAATAGATCTTCACTGAAGGTAATAAACCAGGGTTCCGAGGAAATACCGAACGTAACCCTAAATGAAGTAAAAAGGGTACAGCAAGAGATGAAAAGTAACAAATATCCTGATGCGATGAAATAATGATCAATGCTATAAAAATAACTGGAAAGATCTGTTGCAGGCTCTCACCAGACTCTTTAATTCATGTTTAAAGGAAGCAGTAATATCAACCCAGTGGCATAATGCAGGAATTGTTCTACTATATAAAAAGGTGATATTACTAATCTCAAGAACTATCGTGTCCTTTCTCATATTAACAAGTTTTTTACAAAAATAGTCACAAACCAATTAAAAATGAAGTTATAATTTTGCCAGCCCAGAAAACAGGCAGATTTTATAACAGGTTATTCTACAAGTGATTACCTGTTAATACTGAACATCTAATAGAATATAAACAATAACCTTTGATTGACTAAATCAACTAAAAATGCTGGAAACATTATCAATACTGAACTGATTATCACGATATAAATATAATTAAATACACATAACAAAACGCTATAGCTAGTATGGAGTGGAAAATAGACAAACTAAAAACTTTCCAATACAGCGAGGGGTACGACAGGGGGATCAATTTACTGAAGCTGTTATGTAAGAGGGCAAATCTTAATGGTAAGGGAATAAATAAAAACAAGGAAAATCTTAGCCATCTGAGATTTGCAGGCTCTATTGTGTTAATAACAGACCGTATAGATAAGGCTAAGGAATTATTAAATGTATTCATCTTATCTCCCTCGAAGTGGTACTGAAAATATTTATGCCCAAAACGCAAATGATAACATATCTTGTAATCAGTGAAAATATTTATGTAGAGACAACAGTCATAGACCCAACAAAGGCAAAGGAATACCTAGGCCACGATATTTGTATGGGGAGGGACAATCAAACCATTTAACTTTTCATATCAACGTCATATAAGATTGGGAGAGTGGTGATTTTGAACTAATAGGTGATGTGAATACATGGAGGTATCAATATCCTTTCGGTGAACACATTTCAGTTTAAATATTATATTAAATCTTTTGTAAAACTCATTCGCTATTCTAATTTCTAATGGTGTAGATATTTGAAGATTTTTTGAGTAACAGTAGGTTTTATATCACAGAATAATTTTATGATCACAGAGTTTAAACCGAAAAGTTGTAATTTATCATTTAACTATTGTACCATAGGTTCCTTAATAATTAGTTTAAAGGTTAATAGCTGCTCAGGAGTTTATCTTGGACCTTCACGAAACACAATAATATATTCAACCAATTTTTTCTTTATAATAAAGTATATTAAACTTATTTAACTCATTTGATATCAAATTATTAATTGTTTTGTGACTTTTAGTATTAAATCGGTACGATTTAATACTAATAGTACTCAATCGAGTGTACTGCAATTTCCAACAAGTATGTTAATGAACAAGCCGCTGTAGTTGTTACTTGTAAGTTATATTATTTTGTATCTATTTAGTTAATTTTGCACCGATTCATAATTTAACTTCTTCCCTAATTAAAAATCCTGTTGTAATAAGGTAGTTCTGTTGAATAAAATGATTTTCAATATTAATATCAAAGTATTTTTCTTTCAGAAATGTTAATTTTTAATTATATTTAACAGAAAATTCGTAAACCATATTACCTTTTGTCCGCAAATAATGAAAAACTCATAAGACGTCATTATTTTTAATTTTTTTTTTGTTTCTTTCAAAGTACTTTCTATTCGAGATAATACGTATATGCCAGTTTTTTCAATATTCAAATGCCCCCAAGTTAATGTTTTGCTGTACATCCTTAAGTTTAGACACCGAATTTCTTTCGATGTCTTCAGTAGTCTTTGCAGTAGCAATTTGCGTTTCTGGAATAAAGAAAAGTCACATGATGCCATATAAAGTGAACACAGTATTTGTGAAATGATAGGTGATGAGCTTCTAGCAAGAATTCAAGAACTACGAGTGAAGTTTGAGCCATTACATTAGCTTGATATATGAGCTGTGATATATTTCCTGACAGTTGTTTACTTATAGCCTCAGTAAGAATGCATAAGGATTTTTCGATTTTTGACGTGGCTTTTTAGTTTTTTGCTTTTCTTCTAACCTCCATCCTAATAACTGTTGCACTATTTTCATATCAAACTCATAAATATGGAGCAGATAATGTTAGGAGAAATGTATAGATCCCCATATGATTCCGCTAGACCTTTTCTTATCTAGAAGTCTATTTTGTTTGGGGTGATTTCAATATAAACTATTTTGGGAATTACACTGACATTGACATAATTTATTATGAATTTATGGATAATATTCAAAAATCATTAGAAGACATAGTTTCTATACAAAAAGTTAACTTGGGTCACCAAAAATACCCATGGATTACACAAGAGGTTAGATCTGCACGGTGTGGCAGGGACAATGCAAGAGATTTTGTAATAGTGTAAATGATGCTGATTGAAATACATGCAAGCAAGAGATGTATAATTTCCTTTCCTTAAAACTTCGTCAATTTTTTGATTGTATGTCTCAGCATTCATTACGACTATAGCATTTCCTTTATCTGCTGGTAGAATTTTAATACTGTAGTCTTTTTGTAGGTTAGTTAGGGTAGTTTTCTCGTCTTTGCTGATGTTTGATTTGGTTTTTCTAGATTTTTGTAGAATTTTTCTTATTTTCTACCTGAACTCATCTACAAAAGGGTCTTCGATGTTTGCTGAGTCTGCGGCGCTAATTATATCGAGAGCATAAAAATGGGATTTTGCCACATCAAGCATGACTGCACCCATCTCAGTCACACTCTACTGCATTTACTTTTAGTATAAATAGTCATGTAGCTAAGGGATTTATTTAGTTTCACTTGAAAACGGCTAGAGATGACTACTAACCGAAACGTCGTGATATTCAACAAAAATAAAAACAATGGAAGTCCAACAGATATCTACTACTTCGCAAAAAATTTTAGCTTGTCACGCTTTACAACAACAAACTTTTTTCAAAGCTTCAAAAAATCGTATATATAAAAATCAAAATTCTAGTGAGAATGAATTCAGTATTAAAATGATTTATTCTTTGTCATCGGTTGTCCTCCTTTATTTTTAATAAATACTTCGATTGCCACAGGAAGATTTCTCAGTGCATTAAAACAAGTACCTTAATTCTTGTATCGAATGCATCACAATCAAGTCTGATAAATCTTTTGCCAGTAGTTGATAAATTTCTAGAAACTTTGATATGCGAATATTTTGAAAGTGATGCTACTGTATAGCGGTTTTAAAAGCAAGAATTCGTGTAAATCCGCGCTGTAATGTGTCTGTTCTGTATGGAAAAAAGCCATGAGTGAATCGCAACATACATTGGATATTTTTGTCGATTTACAAAGTGTATTTGGTATGATAGATAGGGACATTTTATTTAAAAGATATTTTTATGTAGTGTAGAGCAAGATCTACTTAAGTGGATTAAGGTTTTCTTCATGAACAGATATCATTAAACTATGGCCCAGAATAAAATTTCTAGTAAAAGAATAAGTAGAGAGGGTGTGCCACAGGGAAGTACGTTGGGTCCACTGCTCTTTATTATTTATGTCAATAATATATATGATGTACTCAGAAATTCATTTGTGATCTTGTTTGCTGATGACACTCTCATCTCTGTCTTTGGGACAGATTATAACCTTATAACTTTGACATTAAATAATCAATTAAAACTTTTATATGAATGGCTGTGTCAAAATAAATTAGAATTAAATAGCTTAAAATCTATATGAAAGGTCCATTAGCTTAAGTTATTTTTTTGTCATAAATTAAGATCTTTTTGAATTCCTTTTCGAAAAAACATATTTGGGAGTTATATTACTTTTGATTTGTGTCATAGAAAATTTACAAAAATAAAAAAGTCATACTTTTCAGTACTTTATTAAAATACACCTATATGTACAGAGATCTCATAAAATAATTTAAAACCAATAGCTTTAAAAAGAAAATAAATAATTGGCAGATTTAAAGTCGAAAATATAATGAAGAATTCACAAATTTTTCGGATCAACAGTGAAATCGTTTGCGAGGCGAACTTATTTGAGGTAAGTAAGCATGTTATAGCCATAATTTGACACTAAAGAAATAGGATACTATTCACAATAACAAAATCTGTGGCATAATCTTGCAAAAGAAAATTAAACGGCTACCTCAAATTGTGAATTCCCTAAGAGAACAATTTTGCTGTGAATCTTACAGACTCGAACTGACTTTAAGGAAATTTGATTTGATTAAACATCTAGTTTGATACTAGAAATAATGGTAAAAACTGCAATTTTTTAATTTTCATAATATATAATCAGTATCTAATGATAAAAATTTATTGAATTTTTCACCATGAAAAAAAAATAACCTGATAGTCCTATCCATATCCAAAATTATTAGGTAGTTTTAAACAAATTTCTGTTTTATCAAATTAAATCCCTATTGCATTATATTATAGTATAAAACCAAATTTTAAATATATATGTAGAAACAATAAAAAATTAACATGCGACAAACATTAAAAAATATTTTTAAATATTTTCCCAAAAACAGATTCATCTTGTATAACAGTAAAATGAAGTACCTTACAAAAAATCATAAATATCTTAAATTGCATATCATATATTGCACAAAGAAAGTAAATTATCCTACCATAACTTATATTTTTACAATAAAAATAATAATACAATAAAAAAGTTAGTTCAGTAACTCGATGTTTTGGAAACCCTTCGATATATTAACAGATACAAATTATTAATTATTACCCCTATAGCCAAATATTCGGCTGATTTTTATTATATTCAATATATTTTGTGTATTATAATAAAATCTTACATGAAGAATCGAAGAAAATAAAGTTCACAGTTTTATGAACATTCGTCTTTTGAATTATAAAACTAAATAAAAATAAAATAGCATATTTGCTTCCAAGAAAGATGAATTGAACTGAGATATTTATTTTGCATCTTCAGCGGCTGTCCAGAAGATAAATTAATTTGTATGCAAACAAAAATATTCTGAATTAAATGAAATATTATAGATGTTTGAAATTTCATAAATATCTATTACGCGTTTTGCTGCACAACAGCTTCTTTAGGTAGGTTTTAAAGTAATAAACTTATACTAGGACAGCATGATGTTGAAAAGCTCAAAATAAAAGAATGACCCATTTTTGTTTTTATAGAAGTATTAGAAATTTTCTAATGAACCTTAATGGTGGCAATATTATTCCTAATGAAAAAGGTTTAATAGCAATGAATTATTTACTAGGTCTGTCCGGCCATTCAAAAAATTACAGAGGCTGAAAAAATTTCCCCTAAAATCAGACCCATAAATGAACTTTTCCGAAGGTTTTTGGTTCGCATCATCTGAATTTGACTTCTAATTTGACCCATCAGCCTTGATTTTTGAGATATTCTAACTTAAAAGTGCAAAAACGCTGTTTTTCTTATATTGGAGCTTATGTTTCAATATAGAATAACACTTTTCTACATCGCACGACGAGGCCCCATTCATTACCAATCAAACCTGTATTGAATTATCTGAAAATCTTTTTTCCTTTCTGACATATCGCTTGTGAAAATTTATGGGTTGGGTCCTAGTAAACAAACTTGCTTCACTCGCCGAAATAATCGATTTTTTACAGTTTATACGATTTTCATATCCGCCATATTAAATCCGCTATCTTGACTATTGAAATTATCAAATTCTGACCTCATATTTGTGATTAGAGATCCCAAAAACCCCTGATTTCCCAAACAACTTTTCTCTTACATATTTTCCGAAAAACTAATATTTTTTTCAGTATTTTGCAACTTTTTTTGCCTTATCCATATGGTGCAGATAGAGGACAAAACAATAAATTTCCCCAAGCGAGATATCGCTTGAGGAGAAAGAATTTTGAGAGATTCAAAATCGGTTTTGAAGAAAATGAGTGGTACTTTCAGATGACCCATCATGTCATGTCGAAAAGTTTCATGCTACCCAGAAACATAACCTCCAATATAACGAAAAACAACGCTTTTATACTTTTAGGTTAAGGTATCTGGATGACCAGAGCTGATGGGTCCAATCAGATTCAGCACGTCAAAAACCTTCGGATAGTATATTTATAGTCTCCTCTCTGGGCCAGAAATCTTGTCGGCCTGTGTTATCTGTATTTTTCAAAGACTAGACATTCTAGAAAGTTTAATTTATTTCCTTTATTATTCATATGTAACATTTTGAAATTATCGTAAAAATCCTGAACTTCTTGCAAAAGATGGTTTAAGTAATCAGAACTGTTTCGTTGTTAAGAAAATTGTTTTCTTCTCCTTCTTCTTCTTCTTTCTAACACAGTTAACCATGCTAGTAGGCTATTGCATGTTCATTGCCACCACGTCTTCTCTGGAAGATGAGGTCCAGCATTCTCGGCATCGTTTTAGTGGTCTTCCCTGTGATCTTTTTCCTACTGGGTTATTCATTTTTGCACTTTTAACGAGTCTACCGTCCTCCATTCTCCCTATATGTTTGTTCCAGAATCTTCGCCTTTGCCTAACCCAGCTTCCTATGTGAAAATTGTTTTGCTATCCTTTAATTTTAGTTTTGAAAATCTGACTCAAAATAAGTTTTCAGGCAACTATCATATTTTAGTTGGTAGGTACCACACTTATAACCTCTAATATTTTATAATTTTGATTTTTTTTACCTTACCTGAGATTTTGGAAGCTATCTTAATGTTTTTTAGTGTCAGATATATTTCTATTTTTGTCGATGCGTTACCCAAATAATTTAAGCTTTTGTAGGATTGTTTTGTATCTTTTATAATTCCACAGACTTCTGAAAAAGCTTTGATGTAAAATTGACAAAATGAAAGAAAGAACCATTTTTATGTTATAAAAATATTGGAAATTTCCTTTATCTGGGCAATATTAATCTTAATCGAAAAGGTTTAATAGCGTTGAATTTTCTAGATCAGTCTAATCATTTAATACATTACCTGTATTTTGCAAACGATTGATTATTAGATGTTCTAGAAATTTGATTATTTTTTTACCTCTATTTCCTATATCATCATCTTCAAATGCGTAATGGTTTTGGTGTTCTGTAATTCTAGTTTTGGAAGATCTTCCTATCTAACCTAAATAACTTTTCGAACAACTGCTAGAGCTTTGTTGATAGATACTCGACTTTGCATCTTTTGTAACTGGTAAACCTCTGAAAGAGCTTTGGTTTGGGCATTGACCAGGATTTTATCAACTATTGTAGGTGAATTACCATTATTAAATGTCATTTCTTTGATTAAATCTTATTCTGTATTAAAATTATTTTCAGTTGAAAGTATGAATGTTAGTTTGTGTATCATGCTGGGGTTGAGCAACAGTTAATGTTCAACAGGATGAGAAGTATTGTTATATATAGCTACGAGAATATCAGTGTGGGTTGGCTAGGATATATTGAGAACTTATGTTTATTGAATATCTTTTTTATTGTTAAATTGAAAATCGTCTCAACTTTTTAGATTGAATAATAATGAGAATATCCAATAAATATAGCTTCTCAATTTAGCATAAACCGTCACACACTGATATAACAATACACAATAAAACTTTTCATCCTAATAAACATATATTTGCTACTTACCACAGCATAATACACATATCAGCAAACATATCTTCATCTAAAAATAAGTTTAATACAGAATTAGACTTAATCAAAAGAATTGCAATTAATAATGCAACTCCTGAAATAATTGATAAAATCTTAGGCAATAAACTTCAAACCAGAGCTCTTTTAGAAGTAAGAGATAACAAAAAATCTTACAAAAGCTTAATTTATTTCGGTAATGCGTTGACAAAAATATACATATATCTATCAAACAAAAATATTAATAAAACTTTCAAAACCAATATTTCTTTGAGTAAATGACTAAAAAACTCAAAGTCAGAAACTACTAAAAGTAGTAAGTCTGGTATCTATAAACTAAAATATGGTAGTTGCCCGAAAACTTATTTTGAGTTGAACAGGTAGATCTTTCAAAACTAGAATTAAAAGACACAAAAACAATTTTCTTATTCACAAAAACAATTCTAATTACGCAAACCATCTTTTAGAAGAAGATAAAATGTTAAGGATAATTTTAAAATCTTAGATATAGAAAATCAAATAAAAAAATTAAGCTTTCTAGAATGTTTAGAAATTAATCCCTAAAAAAATACAGGAAATTTTTGAATGACCAAACTGACCTGGTAAATAACACCAGGCGACAAAATTTACTCTAAGGTTAGGCCTAAAAACGAGATTATACTTTTCTGAAGGTTTTTGACGCGCTGATTCCGCATTTGTCTTGCAATTTGACTCGTTAGCTCTGGTTTCGAAATATGCCAACCTAAAAGTGCAAAAAAATGCTTTTTGTTATTATATTTGAGGTTATGTTTCAGCGTAGCATAAAGCTTTTCGACATGACACGACAGGACATCTGAAAGTACTACTCATTGCCTTCAACACTCATTTTGAATAACCTCAAAATCTCTTTTCTCCTCTCGCTTATGAAGATTTATGGTTTCGCCAACCATTTGCACCATATGGATAAGTCAAAAAAACTCGCGAAATACTGAAAAAAAAATCATTTTTCGAAAAATCTGTGACAGGAAAAATTTTCTAGTCTTGTCTTGTCACTTCTTCACCCACATCGAGCTTGTTAACATCTTATTGTTCTAGGATAAATTTGTTCCTTTAAAACCTCTCTGAAGAAACTTCTATGTAGGAAAACATGTTGTAGGTGTTTATAAAATAAAATAGTGGGAATTTCAAATATTTATATTCTTTCACTTAATTTATAATGAATTTCCATCAAATAAAAACCACAACCATACAAAGAGAAAAATATTATCTTCTCTCTTTTCCACTGAATACGCAGGTCTACAAGATTCTGTTGTTGGGCTGTTGCTATGTAGAATTCCAAATCCGAGGTTAGAATTGGATCATCGCGTCACTATTTTGAGATATTTAAGGTTATGTATTGGAAAAATGTGTTTTTTGGCTACTGTTAAAGTTGTGTATAGGAAGCACAACATTTGTTTGGTCTTTTTTTTCTAGTTGCACCATTTAATCCTATTATTATCCTTCAAAATAAGCTATTGAGCGGTCACCTAGCCATTTTACCTAATGAAATATATCCTAATAACATCATAAGTATTCACATTAACCCTTAGAGGCATACATTTTTCTACTGTATATATTTCTCTCGAAAATTTGTACTTGAGGGTTTTTAAAATCGCTGAGTACGATTATGAAGCCTGAACTGCATCAATTTTCAGTTTCAAAATAGTGTATCAAAATTTACAAAAAATTATATTGGTATCTAATAAATTTCTCTTAATTGTTTTCGGAGTCACCAATTACAAATTTTATGTCAAAATATAGAAATTCTTATTTTCGAGATATTGGTAACCTACTAACCAGTATTTAAAGTGGCCGTAACTTGGCAAAGGAAAATCGTATTTGACTCCGCAATAGCTTATTTTGAAAGTCACAAGTAGTATTAAATGATGTATCTAGAAAAAAAGACCAAAACAAATTTATGCATTCTGCACATAATCTCAAAAATTGCTAAAAAAAAACAATTTTTGACTACATAACCTGAAATATCTCAAATTTCTAAAGCGATGGAGCAATTCTGACCTCAAATTCGACTTTCACATAGCAAATTATATCAAAAGTGACCCCCAGCTACCCAACAACAATCATGACCCCATTTTTTGTTGAACCTATACAAAATTAGTTTTCATTTCTTGTTAAAATTATAGAATGAAATAATAAACTATTAACCTCATTTATTGAAAAATAATATTTCAATAAATATATATCTTTAAAAAAAACCTAAAAACAAAGTATATTTTTAGATTTATTACAACATATCCAAACCTAAAAATCAGCCTTTTTGGTAAAGTAATACTATATCTACTCCAGCATTATTAAATATTAAATAATATATAATTTTTGTACAAATATTTAAGTTTCTAATACAATCCTGATGGAAGGTCAGTTACTTTCTCACTTACTCTACCATTACTTAATGACGAGTGTTCTCTACTTTTCGTTACAGTGCTGCCATCTCCTTGATGTTGACCGGAATACATGCCGGCATTCAAGTGACCTCTTTTTATTAGAAAACTTGTACTCATTGTCCTTTTTTCTTGTACTCTTGGAAAATAATACGACATGTCATTCACTGTTGCATCTTTTGGCGATGGGAAAAACATTTTTTGCTTTTCTTCTGAATATGAACCAAATCTCGGTCTAACGTTATTCTTAATGTAAACGTTAGAGACGCTCTTAACAAGAGCTGTATTTTTAGCTGAATCGCTTTTAGGTCTCAGATGCATATTTTCGTCAAAGCTTTGGTTCGTTACAACTATGTCCACCATAGAATCTAAGCCATCATCTATTCTATCTAAGCTCTTACATTTAACTCTGCTATTTATCCTGTCATCGAAATTTTTCTGATCCATCTGAGTTTGACACACATTCACTGTAGTACTGTAATAGCAGGAGCCGTCAAATCTATTATCTAAAGGCTTATCTACGTGTTTAAAAGATTCAGCACGCTTTATATTTGTCTTAGACATAAAACTTCTTTTAGATCTCTTATCTGAACCACGTAGTTTTAGCTCGGACATATTTTTGCAATGACTAGAAGTCATTGGAATGGTCTCTGGGGTTGTAATTCTAGGCAGAGCACATTTAGATGCACTAAGGAGTGAATCTGATCCTTCAGTACTAGTATAAGGTGTTTCATTTTCAAAGAAAAATTCTTTAGGACAGTAATAGTAGTCTTCTGAAGGTACAAACAACTGAACTAAGCTTTTTGTTCTCCTTGGTGGCTGAGGGTGTAACAGAGCAGGAATAATTTCGCTTTCACTAGCCACTGCATAATCGTCAGCGTCAATATGAATTTTCAGTTTACTAGCAACTTGAGCTTCTTCAATTCTTCGCTTTTCTTTTTCAAGTTTTCTCTGTTCCTTCTTAGCAAAATCTTCTGATTCAGCATCGTTAATAATGTTTCTTAGTTCTTCAATAACTGCATCAATGGTAGTTTCTTCCTCGTCTTCTTGATCGTTATGAACAGGCTTTAAAGGTTTGTGATCTTGTATGTTGTAAGTGTCATAAATTGATTCACGGCGACCATCTTCTTCAGGAGTAAGACTTCTTTCTGAAGAAGAGATGCCTTCATCTTCATTGGGAGTCGAATCTTCTGGAATTTAACAAAATGTTGATTAAGATAATATCAAAATAAATAAATACATACTTTGATTTTGGGATTAGTAACTTTAAATAAGTATTTCTTGACAAATAATTCTGTAGTTGTATAATTTTTATTTTGAACAACATATTGTCTATTTTTTCTTATATTTCTTACAACAACTTACGCCGTTTTTTAGTATAGGCTCTCTTGGATGACCTGCTTGATTTTAGAGATTGAATTTCTGATTGTAGTTCGCTACATCGATCTTTCAAATCTTTTTCTACGCAACTTAAAACTCCCTTTTCATCTTGCAAAACCTAAAGGTAAATAATATTTAATTAATTATCATTTCTTGAGAGATATAACGAAAATCGATTTTTTTATGGAAATTAAATTACTATTAAATATTATGTATATATATTTTTTTCTACCTTAATTTTTCGTTCCAGCATTACTAATTTATCTTTTAGGCCAACATTTTCTTTCTTTAACGTTTCCAAACAAGCTTTGAGGTTTTCCACATTAATATTTTTACTTTCCCAATATTGAATTTCTTCCAGTAGTTGATCTTGTCCAGGGCCAGTAGTAATATTCTGAAAAATAATATATTTATAGTAAATATGTATATTTGGCTTGATCAAGAAAACTAAAAAATATATAATTTTTGTTTTTGCTACGTTGTCTTCTAGCTTTCCATAAAATTTTAAATAAAAAAAATTAAATATTTTAATGTAATTAAAACTCACCTTTTTAATAACGTTTATATCGAATCCTGCCTGATCTAATTCAGCTTGAATATACAATCGTTTTTGAGCTGTGCCAGCAGTATCCATAAACCTATTTAAAAACTTTAGCCCTGAAGCTATAAGTTCTTTTTGACCACCAGTCGACGTAATCATGCCCACCAGAAATCTAAATCTGACTGGTTCCCCAAATCTCAAACGTAACGTAGACATAGCTTCTGATACTGAAGAATGACCTACTATGGAAGGATCACAAGCTTTGGCTAGAAGCTAGAAATGTAAAAATTGTAAATTAATGTCACGAAATAATGTCGATTATATATAGAACATATTTTAATGCTTCGTTCATTATAAAAAAGTAGATAAGTTGGTTACAAAATTTAAAATAATTATATCCACAATATTACAATTATACCAGGTGCCCAGGAATGGATTTCCCTAAAGAAGCTAATAAAAAATTTGCTTGAAGTTTTAAAATCAACTTATTAATGCAAGAACACACAAAATACAGGCGGATTTTATGGTTTAAAATGATATTGTTGAGGTGCCTCCAATTTTTTTACAAAAACTCCTGCAATTCCGTCTTCATGTGGTTAAAACTGCTGAACACACCTCAGGTGGAATTCCCTTAATTTCTTCCCGTATTTTTTGTTTTAAGTGTTGCAAAGTTATATGTCTATTAACATAAGCTTTACTTTTGGGGTATTCCCACAAAAAAAAGTCAAGTGGGGTGACATCGGGAGATTTAGCTGGCCTGTTCAGGTCTCCTAAGCGAGAGATGACCTTTTCGGGGAATACTTTTACATGTGCGGTGGCCTCGATTTGCTAAAATCATGTCTCTTGATCAATACCATCAAAGGCTTGCAGCTGAGGGACCAAAAACTCTTGAAGCGTTGCATAATAACGATCACAATTTACAGTTTGGACTACGCCGCGTTAGTTTTAAAAAAATACGGACCGATAATTTTTGACGTCGAGATCGCACGTCACACAGTTACTTTTGGGCTATATAGAGGTCTTTCGTGTTTTTGCCTTGGATTCTCTGATGCCCAATAACGACAATTTTGTCTATTAACTGTACCTGCAAGGTGAAAGTGCGATTCATCACTGAACAGAATATTGAGTCAAAAAATCATTATTTCGGTGAAAGAACGACGGATTCTAAAGTCATTTGGGTTTAATTCTTGCACTATTTGGATTTTGAATGGATAAAACTTCAAATCTCTTTTTAAAATTGTTTGAAAAGATAATTTGTGCATTTGTACCACTTATGTTTCTTTTACGAACAGATCCACTTGAATTTCGAATTATTGCGACACATACAGCTTCAACATTCTCAGGAGCAGTTACAGTCTTTGGATGACCACGGAGTTTCAAACCTCTTCACCCACGATTTGACAAAAATTTTGCTTGGTGTATCCTTCATACGTCTAATATTGAAGTGAACACAAAAATTTCGCCTTGCAATTATGTACGAGTCATTGCTGATGAAGTGTGCCTCAGTAATGAATGCACGATGCAGACCTGACCGACGCTCCATTTTTACTAAATAATCCGCATCGATCCACTATCGAACGACGCTAACCCGACCCTGCTACGTTACGATGTTGCCAAGTTATTCCAGTTTAAAGAAGGAAATCCATTTCTGGACACCTAGTATGAGTCTTAGTGAATTTATTTCACTGATACTTGCCAAATTATGTATCGAAAAGCTAGACATTGACGGCATTTCAGATTCTCCAAGTAATGTTCTAATTTAGGTAATCTTAAGACTAAAATTTATTGTCTTTTTGTCGCTCTTTAAAATGCTAACCAAAAAATTACAACCAAAGATAAAATGGTCATTATGGCATATGTTGTAAACTGGCTGTACATAGCAGTGGTAAAACTCATAAAAACCTACGGCTCGATCTTACGGTTTACAAAAGCCACTAAGACATGGCAACTTTGAAACTCTCTAAACTCCAAATATTGGCCTGTGTGTGCAACACGAAGGCCATAAAAAGTACCCCGACAACAGCCATGGGAACCGTACTAAATCCCCTCCCATTTGATCTCATAATCTGAGGCTCAGGAGAGGATAAGGGCGGAAAAGATTGAAAAAATAAAGCACGATAGACCTCACCTACCATACGCGCCAGCATAAAAGGCATGGTGACGGACTCATCATTGGAGATGAGCAGTGATATCATCCCAAGAGCCTGTAACTTTGACCGGCGCTACATACTCCAAACTAGCTTTTATGATTACTTCTGGTTAAAAAGCTAAACATTTTTAGTGAATCTTGTTAGCTTAGATGAAGTCAGTTTGATATATTCTTGTTTCAGTAAAGAATATCTTCATCAGCTATTGCAACTTTTTAGCCGAAAACCAAACCAAAATATTTCCGCGAATTTTTATCATAATAAATTTGGCGTCCAACTTTTCGGTTTGGTCGGAGAGACTCAATTGTAAAAAAATGTTGGATCTTAATGCTTGGAATAGAATATTATTTCTAGTTATTCATTTTTCAATACTAAAGGTTTTTGATGATAAAAATATTTTGGCTAACATAATCCTTGGCTACCTAAAAGTAACTTAAGAAAGACAATAACTAAAATCCCGAAATCTGAAGATACAATTTTGAACTGGAACAATTATTTTACATAAAGTTTTTGTAAAATATCAGAAAATATTGATATTCACCCAAAAATTAAATAAAATTATCTATATTCCCGCAAAATGAAAAAATACACCAAGAGGGAAAACCCAGTTTTTTCAAATGTCCCAATTCGATTTCCTTTAAAGTTCATAAGCTATTAATCCGATCGGGATAAATATTTCGGTAAACGAAACATCTCAGTGACTGCTTTCATCCTATATTTATTTTATAACATTTGGTTCAACTCAACAAAAAAACGAAAGATAGTTTACAAAAAATTCCCTAGACTTTCCTGACTGCTTGAGCTGAAAAAATCTCAAGCAGTTTTGAAGCCAGATCCGTCATTTATTGGTAAATTAAGTTATTATTAAAGATTTATTAAACACTGATTGGTTACATATTGTTCACTCGCCCTGCTAGATTAACAAATTATTGTACAAAAGCTATTTGATTGATCCGAACCTTTCCTTGGGGGACTTATTCGTTGAAATACAAAATTTGATATACCTTAAGGCCAAAAACATGGGTTGGATTTAAAGCTGTTCGCCTTACACTTGAAGAAACATTTTTCCTCCTTTTTCCATTTTGCGTAGTAATTTATCAAATTTAGTATATTTTTTCAGTTTATAATTTTTCGTGCTACGAGTTCATCTTGTTAAGCATAAGCATAAGTCATCATTTTGGAATAATTTATTCAGACAATAATATTACCTCCCACTACAGCAATTCCGATATCCAATTTAATTGGACTAATCAAAGAATTTGTATTCGAATCAATTATCGTGACTTGAATTGTAACGAAATTCCACATGTGGTCTTAAAACCCTTTTGTTAGGTAAAATAAACAGTGAACAATAAAACCTATATAGGTACACAGGTGCGGCATTTATCTTGAGACAACAGAATATCTCTAGATTGCAAAGTTACTATAACATTACCTTGATCTCGATCTTCAGGGCTATTTGAAGAAATTCATTCATTCAGAATTGTAAGCAAAAACTCTACCTGTTACGACTATATGCTTGTTTTCGGTAAGTTCCCTCGCCTCTCACTATCAGGGTGCTTGTTTTCGACTAGTTCCCTCACTTCTCACCATCGGGGTGCTTGTTTTTTATAAATTCCCTCACTCCTCATCATTTTATATGACCATAGTAAAGGTTTCATAAGGATTTATCTCAATAAGTGCTCAAAATGATTACCTTCAACTTCAATACACTTATTGATCTGCAGTTCAAAAGATTACACACTGTTGTGGAGCATTTCAAGGGTTATTTTGACGCAAACATTTCCGATTCTCTGCTTCGTGTTATTAAGAGTTGGTGGCACATCTTTATAAACTTTGCTCTTTAAATAATCGCATAAAAAATCTGGTGATGTAAGGTTTGACGATCTTGAGGGCCAATTTACGGGACCTCCACTACCAACTCACCGTCCGTTGAATTCGCGATCCAACATTTGACGAGCTAATTGGGAATAATGCGCTGGATATCCATCGTGTTGAAACCACACTTATTGCCTTACATCTAAAGATACGTCTTCAAGCAAAAGTGGATAAGAGTTTAACTTTGACGTTTTCTTTAATATTTATTACCACTTAAAAAGATTAGGGAGCTTTTGTAAATTATGTAAAAATGTAAATTGAATATGATTATTTGATCTTGCCCTTGAGGTTCTGGACATATCTGATGATGAAATTACTGTGAACTTGATTGGTCTTTCCATTTTGAGGGTCAAATTGGAGACTTCCTTTGCAACTCAATAACTTTTGTAGAAAAAATTTCACGAAATACTGAGATCTATTTGTTTTGACCTTGAAATGACCTTGATATTTGTCCTTCATTTTCAAGTCAAAATAATATCAGGTGGTAAAATTTCCCTCCTTTTTAATTACCAGAATCGAAATTTGGGGATCCCATTTAAAATTATGAAGTTGACCTTCAAATGACCTTTAAGGTCAAGATCATGGTAATTTTCAAGGTCACTACTAGTTAGCCTCCCTACTACTCCAAAATTTTTGTATAAAATATTTTACAAAAAAATGTTATCTCACAGAGATATTCCGTTGTCTCAAGATAAATGGCGCTCCCTGTGTATGTTGTATTTACTTCAAATTTAACACTCCCTGTAACCTGCATGTGCTAACAGCTTACCTACAAAAAACTCTTAACTATTATATCTCGCGACTAGATCATTACAACTACTCACCTGCAACGCTATTATCCGCGACTTGTTTACGTTACTCATTATACAGACAGCAACGGTAAACAAGCCGGCCGACGATGAAATCAACTTCCTCAGAGATTCCGTATATCTGAAATACATAATAAGAAAATTTAGCATATTTATATACTTAAAAGTAATTCTTATCAATAATAATTAGTAATATTAACTCCATAACCTCTAACGTTTAACATTCTTTACCGTGTTTACTTTCTGAAGGTCGTTGCCTTATTAATATTAAATTAAAAATAAAGATGACCAGAAAAAAATTCAAATGATATATTTAGTTATTTCAGGTGTGTGCTGTAAAATCCAAATGAAGTACTAATAATAAGTACGTGAAAAAGTTGGCAATTTATCCTTGACGGCTGCGACTACTGTGTACATTAAATTAACATTCAAATGTTTTCTTATACACAGAAATAAGGTGGCGACAAACGGATCAAAAATTAGTTTTGGTCACAAAGGGACATATCGTCAAAACTCCTAATTCCAATTTTATCCACATTTGAATTATTTGCTCCATCTATTAGTACATTGTAAAATCTGCCTTTTGCTTTTTTGAGATCTTCACAATAATTTAGTAGATCTGAATAGCTTAAAAGTAAACCACTGCATAATATTTTATAAAGAGAATATCGTAACTGCAAAAAGAAAATTGAGGCATGCAAAAAATGCTGATGAAAGATAGTTTACATATGATTGCTGCTGAAGAATATAAAAATGAAGAAACTGAGACTGGTGGAAGACGGAAAATACTGGATCTAAGAAGTATAGATTTCCTAAAACTGTTTTCTTTAATTTCATTATTTTAGATCAACAAATCAACACACCTTGAACCAGAATGGAAGTCAATACAAGTCAATACAAGAACTATATAAACTCTAGTAAAATCTGGTGTTATTAGAGAAATTAGTCATTTTCACTAACATACATTGACAACTATTTTAACTATATGCATTTAAATCTATTTAAAAGAAAGGAAGAAATATTTTGCTAGAAATTTGAACAATATTATAGAAGAAACATCTTCAGTACCCCAGAAGAAAAGTAAAGAGGCTAGAGAAGAGAAAGATACACACTGTGGATTTAAAGGCGATATTCTTGTGCTCAAAGTCAAACGTTTCAAATATTTACTATAAAATAAAATTAGAATGTATGCTGGGTATTTTATAGCGAGCGAAGTTGAACAAAAGGTGGATGCAAATGGATTTTGAATGAATAAACAAAAGGTGGTGATACTTGGTCATCGATGTCTAGGCTTTGTTGGGCTCTTTTACATCCCACCATAGATGCAGGTCATTCGATGCTGATGGCCTTAGCAAATCGAAGCAGTCTCCTTGATTGAACTGAAATATCCCTGCCCCAATTCGTTGAGTGCTGCACACTGTTTGAGGACATGATCAGTAATTTCATCCTCTTCCAGACACCATCTGCATGTTGGGTCATCTATGACACCAATCTTCTGAAGATGTCCCCTCAGGTGACAATATTCTGTCAACAGTCCTAACACAATGCGTCGCACTTTCTTTCTTAAGAAGAGAAGCTCGCTAGTAAGTTATGCGCTAGACGAGTTATATTTTCTTCATACACCTCATTCCAGGAGCCCTTCTCCACGATTCAACGAATTTACTTCCCAGAAACAATTTTAATTCTTTTTTCCCAACGGCAATTGGGACAGGTAGAATTGGTTGGGGCCCATAAAGTTCAATCGCGGACCTCATCTTTGACTGACGGTCTACTTCCTCATTCACGTATATACCCGAGTGATCCAAGACCCATATCAGTATGATTGTGCAGCCGTTCCTTGTTAGACTGTTCGGTACATCTTTGCACTTAGACATCAGTCGCGAAGTTATGATACTAGACTTCAGTGTCATTATCGCAGCACTACTGTATAAGCATAGTTTAATTATCTTATTCCTGTTTATGTTCTTCTTGCAGAGATGGCCACACTGCATAGTAGCATAAATTTCTGCTGTAAAGGTCATCGCACCTTGTTCAAGAAAGTAGAACTCTCATGCTCCTGCTGAACACTCGGCTCTATCTTGGCAAGATCCACCTGTAAACATCAGAATCCAATCTTGGAAGATTTTGCTCCTCCTCTCAATCCTCTCTACTTAGCAAAAATATCTTAAGAGACTTGTTAGGTTTCAAAAGCAGCGCCATGTATTCTGTTTGCATGGGGAATAAGGGAGATCTATCTACCACGCTTTTCCATATTCCTGAGTAGTCGAAAGGTCCGCAAGTGGCAATCTTAACAAAATTTTACTGACTGAAAACTAAAAAGAGCCTAACTCATAATTAGTATTTTATTTCATCTATCGTTTTAAATTCCTTGCATTTTTACCTAATAATACATACCTAATACAACAATTTAGTAGACACTGAAGACATGACAGCTCATCTAAAAGAGCTCTTCGTTGTAGAGAGGGTGGTATTTTTCCAGTAGTTCCTGTAGAACCAGGCGGTCCATGTATAACAGTGTTCGACTGACTTAACTGAATTGCTCGAAGAAGATCTAGTAGAAGTGTTACTCCATCCAATGGATCAGCTACAAATTCTTGGACAAAACTGAAAAAGAATGAATTATTTTATTTCCTAAACGATGTGTTTATGAATTTCATCTAAATAATAATAAAATAGATACGTAGCAGTAACAATAAAATTAAATTTATTGAATAATTTTTCTTTAGTGTAGAATTTTTGAAACGTTAAAATGTCTGGTAAGAAACATGGATTAATTTATAATTTCATACTTGTAACGCTTACACAAGAAGGGAGATAAATTAAATCTTAATAACTACTATCGAATAAGCTTGAATTAATGAATCAATGAAAAAGGGGTGGGGTACTAGATCATCGATGCCTAGGCCTCCATCGGGCCCTTTACATTCCACCATATCTGCAGGTTATTCGAGGCCTATCGCTTTTGCGAATCCAAGCAGCCTCGTTAGTTGAACTTGCCTAACTGCTTCCGCTAACAAAATTGTATCTCCGAAATATCTTTGTCTCAGTCCGTTGAGTGCTGGACACTCTCTGAGGACATAGTCAACAGTTTCATCCTCCTCCAAACACCATCTGCACGTCGGGTCATCTTCAACCCCGACACCACAATTCGCAGCTCTTTCCTTCCCAAGGAGACAAGCTCCTTAATACGCCGCGCACTAGGTCCAGTTATATGTTCCTTAGCACAACTCATTCCAGGAGCTCCCCTCCGCAATTCAATAAATTTGCCAGTAGCAATTGGGACAGGTAATATTGGTTGGGGTTCATTCGGTTCAGTCGCCGAATCCAACTTTGTCAGACGGTTTGCTTCCTCATTCCCGCGTATGCCCGAATAACCCGGGACCCATACGAGTCTGACTGTGCAGCTTTTCCTTGTCATACCATTTAGTATACCCTTGCACTCAGATACCAGTCGCGAAGTTACGACACTGGACTTCAGTGCCAATATCGGACAAGCTTATTGCGCCATTCTTTACATGCTCCCAGGATCCTTACCTACAGGCTTATAAACAAATTAGATGAAGATCAGTTAGCTGGCTCTCGTAGAGCTTATAGCATTATAAAACAATCTCAAACGCTGTGCGCAACTATAGAAACGAGTAACGAGTACATTTAAAGCTACAACTAGCCTATGTCAACCTCAGCAGGGTTTTCGACTCTGTTAAACTTTGGACAATACTTCAGGGACTCAAAAACGTACGAATAAACTTCACATAAACAAACCTTAAAATATATATAGAGGCCGCAATTACAACAACGTTGTAGGAAGATGTAATATCCAACCAAGTCCCGGTCCAAAGAGGAATCCGATAGAGATACAATCTGTAAAAAGCTGTTTACTCTTGCTCTAGAAGATGAGTTTAGGAGAGTAGATTGGAAACAAGAGGTTTGACGGTGAAATTTGAATAGCTTGTGTTTCGTCGGCGACATAGTCCCAATTAGCAATAGAACAGAACAACAGACTAAAGTACTGCATGAGGTAAAAACCGAGTTAGAAAGAATCAATCTAAGAATGAACATTTACAAAACCAAAGTTATGAGTTCAGATCCAGATGTTATACAAAAGAAAAATTAGGAAATAAGAAAAGTCGACGAACAGACTTACCTAGGTATTATTTTTAATGCATATATACTACCAGTCGTGACATACGGCATGGAAAACAGATTACGAACAACACAAAATAATATCGAAAAGATGATGTTAAGAGTAAGCTTAGGAGGAATAAAATTGGAAGAATCAAGGTAGACGATGTGGTTAAACTCATAACTTTTTAATAATGGAAATGGTTGGGATATATGGCATAGCAAAAAATGAATGGTGAATAAGACACATATTACAGTGGCGAGAACAGAAGAGGAGTGTAATGGGAAAAAACTAACATCAACAAGTACAGAATCGATTCGGATGGAACAGCAAGGCGGACATCATAGGGAAAGGCTGCTAAAGAGAGAGAGAGGGAGAGGGAGAGAATGAAAGAAAACGTATAGTGGAGAAATTTCGCAAAAAAAGTCACTTTGAATAAGTCAAAATTTTTTATTATGTTTAATTTCTGTAGTCTATATTGCGGAGGTTCAAATTTTTCCCATGTTTATAATAAATTTTTCTTCAAAAAAGAATACTCATCATGAATGGAACTGGAAAAATGTGTGCCAAAACTGACTTAACACTTTTTAAAAACAAATAGGATAAATTTTAGTAACTGAAAAAATAAAACTTTTTAATAGCCTATATATAAAAAGCTTAACTATTATGCTAAAATATATATATATATATTAAAGTTTTTGATTTTCTTGGGTGTAAAATCCGTTTTATTAATAAAACTGCATATGTTTTATTTGTTATGCATATCTATTGACGTTTCGGTCACACATGACCTTCTTCAGAATGATTTTTTATAACTTATATAAGTTTTTACCGAACAACACAACATAGACTATATATATATATATATATATATATATATATATATATATATATATATATATATATATATATATATATATAAAGCAAAAAATGTAAAGTGGGAGACGTAGTATGCTGAGTCAAAAGACAAATGCGTGAATGACATGCGCATAACCAGAATGTCAAACACCTAATTAATCAAAATAGCTTTTAACGAAAAAACGAAAAACAACATGGCACCAACCCCCCGGGTCGATCACCTAAATAATGACGTGATAGCTGGTTGTCAGTATTAGAAAGTGCAATAATAGAACAAATATCCAGTTAAAATAGTCGATTTACCTCTTTAAAAGAAGAAAAAGGGCAGAAGTTATTGCAACTAGAAATAACAATGACACTTTCAGAAATGTAAATCACATTTGGATCACATTTTTATTTGACTTAAAAACAATATTACGGCAGTCTACAGTAGGCGACAAAATTTCACTTAAAAATGGCTAGAAATAACTATTAGTCGAAACATCTTAATATTCAACACAAAAAAAAATAAAGACAATGGAGGTCCAAGAGATATCTACTATTTCACAATTCAAAAGTAACCAAAATAAATTTACTTGCCGGGCGTTACTTTAACCACACTATACAAATTTAATTTTGAAAATAATACCTTTAAATAAATTTTAAGGAATAATCAAGAAAAACAATAAAAACATGGAAAACAGCTATTTAAATAGTACAGAACAATACTAAAGTCGAACTTTTCTTATTAGTTAATCGAACGTTCTTTTGCGACCCAGCAATGCCCCCACAGGGTGGTTCTGTTCCAAAAGTTCTAATCTTTCGTCCACTGCGGTCGTTGGCTATCCATATGTTAGATATTTAGTACTCGATTCGGCCGAAGCATCTTGGATATAATAATTTTTTATAAAAAGTTAATCAAACTCTTCTACGTCTTCCTATGAATAAAAGTTTCTGTCTTAGACTATAGAAAAAAATCCCACTCGCTTTTTTATCCATTCCCAGATTTTACTTTTTCTTAATTTTTGTCGAATAGATGAAAACATGGCCAAATCATTACATATATAAACAAATAATTATATTGCATAGTAGCGATTTTATTTAATTTTTTTGTTTGCTTGTGTGAGGAAATTTGCTAAGTTTAAAATCAGAAAACTCCCTTGGTGGATGCCGACCATATGTGGAAAAGATCTTTAGCACTTAAACCTAGACGCTTTATAAAGTTAAAGATATATAAAGATATAGAGTTTCACTGACAGTTACTTCAGAAAATTAAAGGGTACGACCGTTTTGGTATTATGTCACCATACATTTTCTAGCTTTATGGCTGCAATTCTGATATTATTATTTAAAAACCTTTTCTTTTACATTTAATATTGTCTGAAGACATTGTGTGTACCTTTTAAATACAGAAATGATGAAAGAATTGTTCTCGGAAAGTTTCATCGACACATATTTTGTTGTGTCTACGAGCTTCCTTGGACTGTTAGAAAGATAACTCTCTGAAAAGTAACACCTCTCAAAATTTTGTGTCTACGAGCTTTCTTGGACTGTTAGAAAGATAACGCTCTGAAAAGTAACACCTCTCAAAATTTTGTGTCTACGAGTTTAGTGGTGTGTCCTTTCCTAACTTCCTTGGTAATGTCAAGGGTTGTCTATTGTCTGAATTGAGTCTTTATCGGTTATACAAATTGCCAAAATTTCATTAACATATATAACTCTGCTTAAAAGCAAGAGCCCAAAAGGTAAATCACATATCACTTATTTTGGCCCCTTATCTCCCTTAGGGGGCACTTTAGATAAAAATATATATGGAACGCTAGGGTGATTTTGACGTCTTTTGTACACCGCCGAGAGTTAGACATATACTTACCAAACACCCTGTATTTTACTATAATTTATTTCATTTTTCATATAAA
The DNA here is from genome assembly GCA_034092305.1 of Diaprepes abbreviatus. Lineage (NCBI taxonomy): Eukaryota > Metazoa > Arthropoda > Insecta > Coleoptera > Curculionidae > Diaprepes > Diaprepes abbreviatus. The sequence goes on from JASJET010000200.1 coordinate 11,087,586, forward strand.
TTCAAATACAAATTCAAAGGCCAAAAAAAAAAATACAATTTATAGCCTAGCATATCCTTTAATAAAATTAGTTTGACCAAAATATATAAGGATATAGAACACAGAGTGTAAAACAAATATATAAAAATGTTGACTTTACAAAAAATTTTGTATGTAGACCAAAATGTTAGCAAATAGATGCTTTGGGACAGCAGCATGGCATACAGCAGTTTGTAGGCCCCCGACAATCAGGTTGAGGATTAGGATCGCACGGAGGTTCAGGACAATCAACGCAATCAGGGTCGTCATCAGCACATTCAACATACTCTCCTGGAGGTTTGTAACTCATCTTGTTTATTGTATTATCTTCCATTCTCAGTCTTGGAGCCTGATATTTCGGTCTCTCGGCCCAAGGCATATCAATTGGTGCCGGGGGTTCCCAAGGTTGATACGACATTTTGTTAATAGTTTTATCACTTATCTTTCCAGTAGGTTTTTCGATGGCATTTGTTGGTCGGAATGGAGTAACTTTTGCCTTGTTTAAATCAATAGGCATATATGACATTTTATTTACAGTTTTATCACTTAAAGGGCAGTCTGATGTAAACAGATTGGTAAATGGTTTAACTGCCTCAGGTTTAACATATGGTTTAGGCACATAGTCATGCTTATTTGTAGTGATATCTTGCATTGGACCTTCCCCAATAAGCTTATGTTCACATGGATAAATGGGACAGGTGGGATTGATTTTTACTGGCTTATAAGACATTCTATTGATGGTATCATCGGAAATTTTTCCTTCTCCAACGCACAAATTATTTTCAGGTATGACCAGTTTTGGTTTTTCGGTCTCCACAGGAATATAACTCTTTCTGTATATAGTATCATCAGCCATTTTCATTTCCGGGGGTAAATATTTTCTCTCGGGAGCAAATGATTTTGGCCGAGCAGGCTGAATATACTTACATTTCTTTCTCGGTTTCCTGGGGATTTCAGGAGGTTGCGGTACTGAAACAGGGACGCAGACATGGCAGCAATTTTGATTCTGTCCCCCATTTTGTCTATTTCTTGCATTCGGATCACAAGGATTTACCACATATTTAGGTAAAGTATCAGCTATTACTGGAATGGTGCAAGGTGGTGGACATGGACATGGTGGACAAGGACAAGGAGGACATGGGCACGGCGGACAACTAATCTTCGATCTTGACTGTCGACCAGATGATGGTAACTGACCACAAGGTTTACAAGACGCCATTTTGTTGGAGAAGAGTGAGTAATAAGAACAAAAATACCGATCAAACTAATTTCAGAGGATTGATGTGCCAAAGTGACACAAAAATGTTATTGTTTCTGAAACCTTTGGAATTTTGACATTATATTAAGTTTGACATTTTCGATTTAACTTTTTCTTGATATTTCTGGTACAGGTGTAAACCGTATACTGGGTGAAAATAAATTATTCACCTGTTTTTTAAGTTCCTTAAGACAATCACTAAGGGGTGCAACAACCATGGTCAATTACGATTGAATAAAAAACCATTCTTTTAAATTTTTATTTTAAAAAAAGAAAAGCAATTAAACAAAACTGTCTAACGCAATGATATTTTAACATTACAGATTTTTGGATGACATTACATCGCATACACATATTTATGTTGATAATACAATATCTTTAGTAAGGGAAAATATATAAAATTGCTGTTTTCGCAGGATTTTAAGGATTTTTGTACTCTATATACAGAATACAATACACCGAACTATACAAAGCAATAAGGAAAATTAGTATAGAAAATGTAAAAACTTATGATGAAAGGCTTGAAAAAAATGCAATCGAAAATCGTAGGAGCTACAAAAAGACCAAAAGTGCGTTGACAATCGGCAGAAAACAATAATAATCTTGATAAACGATGGTGAAAGAATCACAAATAGGGATGAAATAATAGAACACTTAATCAAATTCTATAAGCCTCTATGCAGAGCACTAGAAACGCAAGAAGTAGGGAAAGAGGTAATTTGTAGATCAAGTAGAAGAAGCTCTTAAGAGCATAAAGAGAGGCAAAGTAGCTGGAAATAACGGTGTTACCGCTGCACTTGTAAATGACACTGGGAAAAAACTTGTAGAATCCTTTGAAAAATACAGAGTGTCTAAAAGCAAAACATATTTCGAAACAGTGGAATAGTGCTAATACAATCCTTATTCACAAGAAAGATAGCTGGGAAGATTGAGAAATTATAGACCAATTAGCTTGCTATCAGTAATATACAAATTATTCACGAAAATAATTAACAAAAGAATACAGAGCATACTAAATTATGCATAACCCCGAGAGCAAGCAGCCTTAATAAATAGTTTTAGTACAATGGTTCATATTTAAACATTAGGAAAAATAATGAGTCGCACAAAAGAATATGACCTACCGCTATCGCTACCATTCATAGACTTTGAGGAGGCTTTCGAAACAGTATATCCTAGAATAGTTATAGAAGCTCTAGTCGATCAAGGAGCAAACTATATCTAGAAATAGCACATACAGAGAAGACACAGCTAGAGTAAACATATATAAGAACACCACAGATTTTCCTACCCAAAAAGGAATCCGACAAGGAGACACAATATCCCCGAAGCTCTTTACAGCAAACTTACAGAATATCGTCACGAAATTAGACTGGAATAACAAAGGTCTATATATGGATAGAAGGTATTTGAGTCATTGAAGATTCGCTGATGACATAATTCTGATTGTTAAAAATCCTGAAGAATTGCAAGAGCAAATTAATAACCTCAACACAGCTAGTAATGAAATATGACTAAAATGAGCTTAGCAAAGACAGAAGTAATATGTAAAGATTTGATTACAAAATAAGGATAAATGAAACCACGCTGGAAATAGTAAGTAATTAATACATAAATCGGGTTCATTACCTCAGGAAATCAAGCCAGGCAAGATAAAGCCAGAAATTTTTTACGAGATTATTCAATTTAGTTAAGACCAAAGGGAGTCATCAGCACATGTATGAAGAAAGTTCGACGTTCTTCCATCTTATTATTTTAGGGGATGGACTATTAAGTATGACAAATATACACAAATTTTCTCAAGATTTCTCAATACACAATATTTTTAATACATCTTCATCGAGCAAATTATGAAATAAAATCTTTTTCATGACTGATCATAGTTGTGGCGTCCTATTTTGTTAGCCAGTACATTGAGGATAGTGTACGGGAATAATACCAATAAATACATATGAAGAGTTAGAGAGTTAGAGAAAATGTATATCAGAGTGCTCTCCCCAACTTTCTTTACTATGTTTTTTAGTTGATAACAAAAATCAAGTGTATATACTGTAAATAAGTACACTCATATATATACAAATACAAGGACAACAACGCTAAAAAACAAAAATTTAACCACCTTATTAAATAACCCACTGATCTCGAGATAATGGCCATTCATAAAGTTTAAGCATATCAATTTCTTGGAAACGAAAAAATTCCTTTGCATGTTTAGGTTTAAATTATAATTATTACATATAAAAACGAGGTTTAAAATTGCTTCTCCGCATAAACGGCCAACGTATTTATAAGTTAATAAAATTATACTACAGATATAAAATGAGGGGCCCATTTATGTCGATCACTATAAATGGGTTATGTACTTTCAGCTATATTTTTTATAATTGTGAAATAATTATTTATATTAGCCTTAAAATATGAGCAACGAGAACTAAATAAAGATATTTCCAAGTCTATCAAGCAGGATAAGCGTCCATATAGTAACGGACTTTTTAGCATTATTCATGTCATGGTATGACGTCTTTGAAACATGGTTTGGAACTATTTAGAAAATTATATTTTCTTATTTTTGAAATGGAATACCTATGACAGAAGATTTAGAAATTGCGAGACTATTCTATTTTCTTATTTTTATTATACCACGTAGTACGAAAATTCTTTTAGAAAATTCGGGAATCTTCTGGCCCAGATCGGCTTTCGTCAACAGTCTGTTTTGAGAAGTCGTAGATGTTAGTTTAATTGTCCGACAGGTTGTCAGAATTGTGAAAATAAAAGGTAGGCCATCCGGAACAAATTGGTGTCGGAAGTAGAATAAAATCCAGACGGGGTTAAAGAAAGTAAAGGTGAATTGAAATTGTATGCCAGTTGAAACTAGAAAACAGAAAGCAAAAATTGAAGAGCAACTTCAAACTAGCTTAAATCAGATTCTGATGATGCTGGAAACAAGCCAAGAAGATTTGAAGAAAAGAGAAGAAGATATCAAGTGAAGTCAAGAAGAAATGAAACAAGAATTGAAAGAAAATATGACGAAAAATCTAGACAACAATTAAAGACGAGCCAAAATGATATGATACAAGAATTGATAAAAATGAAAACAAACCAAGAAAACATGAATCCAGAAGACATTAAGAAAAATCAAGAAAATATAAAACAAGAACTAAATCAAGCCTGGAGGACATGGAACAGGAATTTAGACAAGTCAAGGAGATATGAAACAAGAACTGAAAGAAGACATTAAAAAAACAAATAAAATGATGAAGTGCAGAGAACGAGAAATGCAACAAAAGATTAGCAAAATTAGAGAAGACGTACATGATAAAGTACAACATAAGGTGACTGGAATTCAGAAACAAATTCAACAATTACATTTGCAAATCGAGAAGGTAGCCAGAACAGGTATAATAAAGTTAGATAATGTTCCTGCAATTAGTGTGATGTAGCCACCTACCTTCGACGGCAAAGTACCTTGGCTTACCGTCAATTCGAAGCCGCATACACCAGCAATAATTGGAGTCTACCAGAGAAGGCACGTGTTCTTATTCTAGCACTACGAGGTGAAGTTATGGAGGTTCTATACAACATTCCTGAAGAAAAATAGAATGATTACGAGTTTTTTGTTACTTTTCTGGAGATGCACTATGGGAAACCCACTTCCAAGAAGTTTATAAAGCCCAATTCGAAAGAAGAAGGCAGAAATACAACGAAAGTTTTCAAGAATATGAGACGAATATAATGGGAATAATAAATTTGGCTTACCCAACATATCTAAAGAAATAAAGCAATGGTTAGTTTTGAAGGTTTACGCGACCCAGAAATAAGTCAGTCTCTAAGAATGGCCCGGCTGAAGAAAATTTCTGAAAACACCTCGAGGAACTAAGTAAGAATCAAAAGGAGAGTCAACGTGTCCCAGGATGATCGCAAGACCAACGAAAAAATCTTCATGATGTTAATAAGGAAGTTGCAAGAAATTTTAAACAAACAGAAAAAATATGATAACAAAAATATAACCTTCCACAGCAGAAATATAACTTGTTGAAAGTGTGGCAAAGAGGGGCATGTTTAACTCCTGTACTAGCAATACTGCTCCTGACGGTGATTCTGATAGCAATTGACTTCATATTGCTGATAAAGATAATGAAGTTTGAAAGAGCGACTTAGGGATAGTCGTTGCTCCTTATGGTGAACTTAAGGAAGTCTGGTCAATTAATAGTACCTCCTGTTTTGGATTTGCTCTATACAAATATAAAAAAGATGCTGCAATTGCCGTCAATGCTTGCGATAGTGTTGAAGTATGCGGTTGTAGCATCAGGGTCTGTTCGAATAACATGCGTTGTTACCAGTGGTGATACAGATACACTTTTACCGAGATTCCCCGAAAATTACTGCTGGTGGAGGCGATAGCAGAAAGGATCGCTACGGAAGAGATGAAAGAAGTACTCGCGGCGACCGTGGAGAACTTGGCAAGAGGGACATCGACCGCAAAAGGAACTATGGAAAAAGAACTTTCTACAGGTCATTCTCGAAAGAAACAGAGACGACTACAGAAGGAGGCTACACTAACAAACTTAGTAAGCAGTTTCAGGTCTTACCCGAAGATATCTGCCAAAAATTACAAATAGAAAGCGATAAAATGAAGGTGGATTCATGGTGGGTAAAAAAGTGTGGTAGTACAATCCAAAAAGAACCAAGAAGTGTTCAGCAAAGCCTCAAAAGTCATCCAAAGTTCCCTACAACGTAGTGACCTGACTAACCGATTTGGTGTACCTAATTCAGAAAAATTCCTATGTGAAGATAAAATTCGCGCATCTTGACAGATAGGCCCATTATTAAGATCAGGAAGGTTGATAGGAACGATCAAGACGTGGAAAGGGGCAATGTAATGGACTTTTAGCGTTATATATTTCATAGTATTAGTTTGTTTTTGTAGTTTGTACGATTTTAGGTTTATTCTCTAAGGGTTCATAATTTTTTTAATTAATTTTCTTCTTCTTCAAGTGCCTTCTCCATTGCGGAGGTTGGCAATCATAATAGCTATTTTAATTTTTGAGGCAGTTGCTCTAAATAGTTGTTTTGAACTGCATCCAAACCATTCCCTTAGGTTTTTTAGCCATGAAATTCGTCGTCGTCCCACGCCTCTTCTGCCACTTATTTTGCCCGGGATTATGAGCCGTAAGATGCTGTACCTTTCTTCTCGCATAATGTGTCCAAAATATTGCAGTTTTCTCTGTTTTACTGTTATCTCGACTTCCTTTTCTTTCCCCATTCTTCTCAACACTTCGGCGTTCGTAACTCGATCCACCCATGAAATCCTCTGAATTCTTCTATAGGGCCACATCTCAAAAGAGTTAAGTCTTCTCATTGCCTCTCGATTCAGTGTCCATGCTTCCATTCCATAATATAGAACACTATATACGTAACATTTAGTCAGTCGTATTTTCAGGGCTAACGTTAGATCTTTGCTGCAGATAGCCTTTTTCATTCTAATAAAGTTGGCACGTGCTTTCTCGATTCTGGTTTTTTTTACGACGGTATAGTCATTATTTTCTGTTATTAGGGTTCCTAAGTAAGTGTATTTCTTAACTCTTTCTATGTGCTGGCCTTCTACCATTAGGGTTTCATTATTATTGGTGTTGCTTTTACTAATTATCATGAACTTGGTCTTTTTAGTGTTAAGAGAGAGTCCATATTCTCCACTGACTTTCAATATCTTATTCATTATCTTTTCTAGGTCTTTCAAACTATCAGCTAATTAATTTTACCTTTGTTAATTTCTTCATGAGACGTGTATGAAAGAAGGTTTGAAACTTTTTAGAAAATTCAATTTTCAGATTACTCCTTTTTTTGTTATGCCATATTGCATAAAAATCCTTTTAGAAAATTCGGGAACATTCGTATATTCGCAAAAAGAGTATATAAAGGGTTCGGATCGGCTCTCGTAGACAGTCTATTTTGAGAAGTCAGGGATGTAAATTGAATTATTTGACAAGTTGTCAAAATTGTGAAAATAAAAGGTTATAAAACAATAGTCCATATAAAGACAGGCCGTTCCGAACAATATATTAACGTACAACAAAAGCCCAAAAGTACTAAATCGAAATGTAACTAAAGGTAAAAGACATATTTTTAACACTGAAATGTCCACAAATCCCATAATTTATGTTCTTGGTATCTGCCACGATGGTCCTTTCTGTCCTCTATAAGGTTTTCCATAGGATCTTTCAGTTCTTTGCTTCTATGGAATGCCTTATAGAGAAGATAACGGACCATCATGGCAGAAACCAATAACAGAAAATGAAGAATCTGAGGACATTCAGAATGTATTATTGGATAATATAAGAGATTTTCATATTGAAATGAAAAAAAAAACAAGTCACCGAGAGATGATGGCAATTGAGGTGATCAAAAAAGAAAGTGGAGCTTTATCGCACGTCAGACAGTCAGTCGGTTAGTTAGTGAGATAGTCAGGTAGTCAGTCAGTTAATACAACTTCACCTGGTACAGATGAATAAAAAAAAATTAAATACTTAAAACGAAAATAATTTTAGATCTTGTTGCTTTATTTAAAAATTATGAAATGTTATCGTGAATATAAAAAAATCTAATATTGGAAGGTGTATATTATTTATATTAGTTTCTGTGAAATTTACTACAAAACTAGGTTCAGAACATCTAATGATTTTTTTAGTAATAAGATAAAAATTCTCAATTCCATATTATACATATCTTCTTCTTTATTATTTGTTTTAGAACAAGGTACCTTTTTTTAATTCAAAAAACATATTTAATTTATTTCTCCTATTAAAATTACACGAATTCCATCACGCAATCTTCCTTGAACAATACTTAAAAGACGAGTTCAACAACACACGCATGTATTTTTGTAAGTCCGTTACCGTCACTTATATGCACAACTATTAACTTCATTAACTTGAAGAGTCAGTTCCTAAAAAAGCTTCTAAATCATATATGGAATTATATTTTTTGGGTAGATAATTGCAAACCACAATTCTAATCCACAAATAATTAATATGGTGTTTTTTAGATCAAACCAAATTTTATGTTAAAAATTTTCTATTGTAGCATTTAAATTTACCAGTTTGCATCAATGCAACATGTTTTTAGTAATATGATATAATTTGTATATTTTTACCTGATTAAATTTAATTATTTATCCTGTAATTTAAAATACTAAACATGGAATTTGTTTTTTTTTTGGTTCGCAACTCTTTTGGTCTTGTAACTTTTAACTCTTTCTTCTTAACAGAGTTTGTAAATTGCTGTAGTTTATATATCACATTATTTGGTTTGAATTTAAAAGTCGTAAAATATTTTATTTTTAATAAATTCTCAATTGCTTACATTCCATTTAAGTACTAAAAATATAAGGTTATAGTTGGTAATATAGTTCAGTTAGCATTTGTTGTGGATGTATACCCGATTCGTTGACACGAGCACGGCATGTAGTGACCGATCATTTAAGGTTGAGTATACAGTATGGAATTTGTAGCAATTTTTTTGAACTTTGTTTTAATCATGATTAGTAACTTTGAACTGTTTGATCATAATTTTCTTTTTGATAATTTTCCATGGCTTGCCAATATTTGATGTATTACCTGGTAATCAGTGTAAGTTCGGAACTAGGTTAGAGTGCTCCAGGTTGAGAATAAGGTTTGCAAAAATAACTACAAATATCCCTAAGATTTGTCACGTCTGGTTGCAAGAGAGATTTTCATTTTCGTTCCCTTTACTGTTGAACCGTCGAAGGCAGTAGACCAATCCTGCCATTAGCTTTGAAAGGGCAGGCGGTCAAGTGTTTTTTTTTTAAGTCCACTAATCAATGAGATAAGATTTTGCCCCTTATCTTTACGAGCATGTGGTAAAAATAACATTTTATTTCAGGGCTATCTGAAACAAGTCTTTTTCACCTTTGGCTTCATCTAATTCCTTTTACTGTGATTTCCATTATGATATTGCTGTTAAGGCTTTCTGATTATTCCGGCCCTAGTTTTCCTATCCGTGTTACCACGACGATTTTAACCCTTACCCTGCGTTTGGTCGGTGAGTTGGAATTGGCTCTGTGAAGCCCCCATTCATCCACAACAACAACAGGAATCCTAGGAACAGCGCTGGATCAAATAAATAGAAGTAAGAGGTACCATAGCATAGATCAGGTAGGAGAAACTTTAATTTAGAGAATTGGAGCTCTACATCAATTTTTTTACATGCAAACAAAACAATATAAATATATTTTTATTTGATATAAAAACATGTAAGAACTTTTTGATAACTTTCTTTATAAAACTTACTTTATTGACAATTAAAGGTTCTAGAACGTTTGCGGCCAAATTTTATATAACCTCTTAAAAACGAGGTAACAACAATAGTTATCAAGAAAGAGTATAAAAAAATTGTAGGTACCATTCTAATTTATGTACATAATAATTTTTTTTTGGAATAAAATGGAATTGTTATTTTCTTTTAATTAAGTCGTTTCATTATGGAGCTATACACCAGCAGTCAATAAATTAAAATCATTCCTCATACCTATGTATTTTCCTATTTAATCATTAGGTAAGTAACACAGATAATGTAAAACAGATGGCGCCTATTGGGTAATCAAAGCAGAGCACAACTATCTCTAAAAGAGATACGAACCTAGCCTCCGACATATTGAGCTGCCGTACGCATCCGTTGCCGTACCCTGTAAAAAGGGAGACGCTGCACTATATCTGCTATGATTCGAACTCAGAACTTTTTGCTTTCCGACAAGTCCTTCACCAAATAGGCAATATCCTAAAACTTATTTTGCAGTATCTAGTAAAATAATATTTACTGAGGTATTAACATATCTTAAAACTCTGTAGATTTGTATATAAATTTCTTATTTTTATTTATGTTTTTCAACTACAATAAATCGTTCAAACACTCTGTATTTTCTCTTCATTATTATTTTAAATAATGTAAATTTTATGTTAATTGTTGATCCGAGATACCGCAAACTGACAGAATTACACTTTAACATTTAAAATACGTTTTTTAATTAGTAAACGTATTTACAATTTTAATGTGTTTGCACTTAGCAAATGAAATGCAATTAGGTAATTTAAAAATTTACTTAGCTTGATTATCTGTAAATAAGGGAAACTGGCAAGGGTTGTATTATTCTGAGAACATTTCGTTCATAATGCATATTGTAAATATTTAAATTAGAAATAGTTCCTAATGCATTTGCTTCGATTTTTTTTAAGAAATCTTTTTAGGAAAATATATTATTGACATATTTGTTTCGTCTTTGTCTTTTCTTCAGGCTGAACAATTTATGTGAATATAACTATAAAATATATTTTTCGTCGATAGTTTAAACTGTTAAAGTTTTTCATTAAATCAAATCTATCAAAAAAATAAGTTTAGAAGCTGAGAAAACTATTAAAAACCCCCGGATAAATTGTAATAAGTTCAAATATATCTTTTTTACAGTATGACTAAACAAAGTGCAATTTTTTTCATTTTCACATTTATTTGCAATCTGTTAATGCTAATGTTCTAATATTACTGGCAGACGATTTAACGCCGCTACAGCTGAGAGAACGGGATATTGCTTCTCACCATCGAACAGACCAAGAGAAGATACAAGCCTGTCTACAGAAGCCACTTCATGCACAGCATCCAAATGAGGTCATCCAGGACAATGTCGACAACTCAGCGTCGAACTACTGATTGATTTCAGGACAGATGTTTCCGGAAACGGAAGGCTTTTCGTTGGCTATCCAAGACCAGGTTATTTCGATGAAGAACTATCGGAAGTTCGTCATTAGAGATCCCTCAATAGAAATTAACCAATGTGGATATGGCTGTCGAACATAAGAGATAATCCAGCACATAACCGGAGGATGCCAAGCGTTTGCCGCAACCGAGTATAAGAAGAGATACGACTCAGCCGCTAAGGTAATCCACCAAGAGTTAGTAGATAAGTTAAAACTATTGCAGATAGGAAAGTGATACTACAAATATAATCCGGAGCCTAACCTAAGACCAAAATACAATGAGAAGATCACCAAATACAGAAATCTGGAGGTGCAAATCCACAGACAGTTGGCAATGAACAGTGTTCACACGATTCACTTAATACTATCATCAACTGGAGTGATATACAGAACCTTCTGCAGAACATCAAGGAACTGGGCCTCAGTGAGCATCTGTATAAACCGATTCAGAAAGCAGTTCTCCTTGCAACCGTGCAGATTATCCGAAAGTTTGTGGCAAGTACAGAAGACCACGCCACCTAGGACCCGATAACATGGAAGGGGATACTTTTGGTGTCTTTGTATACCAGGTATGAGTTAATAATTCCTGGAGGGAGTGTATGGCTAATTAGCTTATAAATCTGATGTTAATAAACAAGAAACTTCTCAGTGGTAGTTTCCTTTCCTACCATAATTAGAACCTCATTAAATTGAACCTTGAAACCCACTAAAATACCATACAATACTTAAAACCTGAAATTTAATAATAAGATCATATGGTTTGTAACTCTTCAAGTCTTCCGTGTGTCATAAGATTTTTAGTAAGTCTGTTTAGGTGAAAACTTAGTCTTATTGAGTGATTATTGGAATAGTCTTTTATTTCTGACTTCACTGATTTACTTTAAAGACATGCTATTATATTGTTCGGATTTGGATAACGGGGCGTTACCTCAAATCTCGATGTTCAATAAAGACGCTAAAGATTCGTAAAATAACAACTGATTAATTTAATGCGAGTGGAGATTGCGGTTCAAGAATCCAGTATAATGGTCTAAATTTAAGACAAAATTACTTTCTTTTTATAAAAATATATTTCCTCTATGTCAGAGGTCTATCTGTTTTCCAAGGCATTTAGCTTCATCCCACTGGGGCAATTGAAAATTATTAATTGTATCTAGGGGGCAGTCTTCTTTTCTGTTAGTAAAAGTTACTTGGTTTGGTTTCATTTACTCTGATACGGTTTTTCTTTAACCATTATTCTGTTTTGTACAGATGGTTTTATAGAATGGTACATCAGCTTTATATCAAGATCTATAGAGACTGCTTTGTCGAATTCCTGATTAGATAGATTAGAATAGAGTTGTTGATTCTGCTTGATAATTTAGAAGAAATTATCTATCTGCATGGTAGGATTTAAACAAGAGGAAATTGAAAAGGAGTAATGCTTTTCGTAACATACAGGAATTCAGTATACCAAACTTTATCAAACGCTTAAGTAAAGTTCATGAAGGCTGCTGCACCATATTTTTTAACCTACATCTAATCTTCTGATCCACTCAATCAATTTATTCTCTTGTAATATTATTCTATCCAAAGCCAAATTGATGGTCCAGAATTAACTGGTCTTCAATAATTGATTATAGTGTATCAACAAGTAGCTTTTCAAAAAGTTTGGGCATGTATGTATGGGCGTAGAATTGCGGTCTATATACTGCGACCTGGTAGATCTATTGTGTCCCCCTACTACTACCAAGTCGTAAGAGTTACCTTGTCGGTTAGAGCAGGTTGTCCAGTGCAAGGTGAGTAAATTCCCTCCTTCGATTTGAACCACATCCTAGGGTTTTCTAGAGCGCTGCACTCTGAAAAGATATGAATATACGTCTCCCGGTACCCACATGAGGGTGACTTTATTATTCTTACTCAAATAATTTAATTCCTCTAGGCATTCCCAGACCATCTTGAAGCTGATAACTTGAAAGCTCAGCTCACTTATGGTTGCTTGACTATCGGACAAGATGATAATCTCTTGGCCGTGATAGTTTTTTCTTTGTTGAATTGAATACATATCCTAATAGCATGTATTTCTGCCAGGAATATAGTTGGTGACTTATCCAAGCTTCCGTAGTGTTAGGTGCCGGGTCCATACATTCTATTCTAGTTCCCTTCGTTGTTTTGGAGCCCCAGGAGAAGATGACATTGTTATTGAAAGTATTAAAGCAGGAGGGGAAAAATTAATAAATGCTCTCAAAGTCCTATTTAATAGATGTTTAGAGACTGGACAAATTCCAACCTCATGGAACAATGCCATAATAATAATCATGCATGAGAGAGGCGATCCCACCGACTTAAAAAACTACCGCCCAATCAGTCTCCTTTTCCACATGTACAAACTATTTATAAAAATAATAACAAGACGATTGACTCCCAAATTAGATTTCTATCAATCTAGAGAACAAGCAGGTTTCATATCCGGTTAGGGTACAAACGACCACTTGCTAGTTATGAAAACGCTCATAGAAAAAACAGTGGAGTACAACAAACCACTGATCTTAATATTTGTGGACTACGAGAAAGCGTTCGATTCAGCGGACCAAAACAAAGTATTTGCTGCACTAGCTGATTGTAGAGTCGACCACAGATATGCAACTTTAATTAAGAACATATATAATAGCGCAACAGCAAGTGTGAAAGTCCATTCCAAAATAACATCTACATTTAGAATGGAACGTGGCGTACGACAAGGTGATACCATCTCACCAAAACTATTTACAATGCTGCTAGAATACAGGTTGGAGGAACATGGGATTCAATATAGATGGTGAATGATTAAACAACCTACGCTTTGCTGACGATATCGTGTTAATTTCTGACAACCTTGAAGAAGCCCAACAGTTACTAAGGACACTAAGTGTAGCGTCAGATGTGGAACATCTAAAGATTAACCGTGCAAAAACTCAATGTATGACAAACTTAGTTCCAAGTAGCAACATATCCCTAAACGAATCTGAAATCGAGAATGTAACATCTTATAAATATTTGGGCCATGAACTAAGAATAAACCGAGATAACCAGACCTGCGAAATTCACAGACGGATAACACTAGCATGGGCGGGGTTCGGCAAGCTGAGAAAGGACGTATTTAAAAGCAATACACCGATTTGCTTGAAAAGAAAGGTTTATGAACAGTGTGTGCTTCCTGTGCTCACGTACAGTGCAGAAACTTTAAAACTCGCTAAGAAAAATTGCGAAAAAATTTGAGTGGCTCAGCGAGCCATGGAGAGGTCGATGTTGGGAATAACGCTGAGAGATAAAGTTCCAAATGTAATTATTAGAACTAGAACAGAGATCAAGGATGCTATAGAAAGTATAACACATATGAAATGGAACTGGGCAGGACATGTGGCGAGAATGGAAGTCGCTAGGTGGACTACACGCATTGTAGAGTGGCGTCCTAGGTTCCAGGCATTTAGAAGTAGGGGCAGACCTCCAACACGGTGGACTGATGATATCAGGAGAATCGCAACAAACTGGATTCAATCAGCACAAGGTCGGGAACATTGGAAACGATTGAGGGAGGCCTATGTTCAGCAGTGGACGCTACGGGCGGTGTGATGATGATGATGATCGCTCTATTTAGCAAAGTTTGATTACAATTAAAAATAAAAGACCTGTAGGAGTACGCTTGACCATCAATCCTACCTAAAATAAGATAAGGTGATTCACCTAGACCAAGTAATGTCATGTTCCATTTCTAGAACAAGGTTTAGAAAGAACTATACTGCAGTGACTGCAAATTTTAAAATCATTAAATCATGTAAATTATAAGTGCTTTAACTAATCATGTCACTCTTTGTTGCATAGAAAACATGAATTTCGAGAATTTAAATATTCTTTGAAAGCAAAGCAAAATCCTACTTTTGTAACTTTGCTTTATTCTACATTGTATTGCATTCATATGGTACTAATCATCTTTACCAGCACATACATACTCCATTACATGTTTAAAGATGATTTTCAAATAGTTAAATAAAATGAAACTTTAGTCTAGTTTCACTTATATATTTAATCGAAAAAATTCAGAATATAAATCAAACTAGATTGTCTTTATCGACTTCCAAAAAATATCTTGTTTCGCATTTAAAACTTCTTAATATAAAAATAAATATGAATATGTAAACAAATATATTCAAAAGTATTTTAAATTTAAAGATTTAAATAGTCCACTCAAATTGGGCTTAAAAATATTTGAAACGTGCAAAGTTTCCACGTAACTTTAGTTTGTAGAAGAGAACATATTTTCAACAATTGTTTTCATTATCTATTCGCGATCGGATAAAAAGGGATTATTATCATTCCTAGAATCACTCCAAAGTGATTTATTCAAAAACTAAATTTACATACAAATTTTGCAACATTAATATCTAATCTGACAGGACTATAATTTTAACTGGCAGTTATTATTTATGCTGCTTCTGCATCGTTTTTTTTTCGCCTACATCTACCGTTTTATATGGAAAATTTTATGATAACCTAGAATTGAGGTTTCACTTTCAAATTATTTGTTTTCTTATTATTTTTAATAATCAAAATTAGAAGTCGTTTTCAAATGAATGACGTATTCAAGAGCACAAAATGTATGAGGAGATGTTGAAGATATTGTGTGAATAACAGAGGAATAACAGTTTCAAGTTTCCGAAGGAAAGTATTCGCAAGAATAATGGCAAAAGATTAAGAAGTGTAATAGAGTCCACAGTGGAAGGCACCGGGTATTTACAGGAAGGACAGAAATACACAAGATCATTATCAGACAAATATATTAAAAGGTAATAAGTACATATATGTTTTATAGACATAGAGATATATTTAGGGAGAAGTTGAAAAAAAAAGTATTAAAGCATATTTATAAGAGAAATATGAAAAAAAAAAAACAATAAAAGGAGCAAAGAAAATGATGATGCAGATGACATGAAAACCTGCAATACTTTTAAATAATAGAAGAATAAGCAAACACAAAAACAATGATAATTTTGAAGACGAAGAAACTACAAAAAATAAAGCTGGACAGAGAGCAAGTTGAGCAAGTTGGCCCCGTCAGATATTTCAGTGCTGATATAGATGAGAATGAAAAAACGGAATAAGAAATTAATAAAAGAATAGGAGGAGTAGCAGGCATACAATGAAGACACTCATGTACTACTGCGAGTAATGAACAAAATGAAATTCTTGAGAATAATAGAAAATAAAAGGAACAGAGTCAAAATAAGATATGAGACATACAAATGAAACCGGCAAATAGAATCAGTCAAGAAAACAATCTAGAGAAATATTTAAAATGATTTGATCATATGTCAATGATAGACTTACTAAAATAGTATTGTTGTTATGGGAAGATGCAGGACCAAGAATAAGATGAAAAGATAAAGTCTGGGAAGAAGCAAAGAGGAAACGTCTAGCATAGAGTGAAAAAGAAAGATTAACACAGGATAGAAAATAATGGAGATAAATAATATAAACTCAATTCCACCAGATGCACACCTAAGGATATAAATGTTTCGGGATTAAGTTAATAAGTATACTTACATAATTTATCCCAAATTTTTTTAAATGATAAAATATTAGTAATACAAAAGTATTGAAAATGTATTGTAAAGAAGGAGAAATTCTTCTTGAATCAGAATCTTAAATTAGCGAAAGAATGATTGTCCAACACGCCAAAACTCTGATAGTTACCTACAATACCAATCATGCGGGGCGTAAAAATAGATCTTGTCCTAGCCCTAGTGGCTACTTGTATGAAAAAAGAAGACAACTGCTGGGTAAACAGCACCGTTAAACATCATACATAATATTTTTGTTCAATTAACCTTTAAAATTTTTATTCCGTAAGTATGATATATCTTTACAAATATCGGATTACACATTATAATTTTCTTTTATTCCTTATTGTATTAGTTAGATATAATTTATTATTAAATGAATTTGGTTTTCAGCCATTTGATTCCCTTTCGTAATACATACATGTGTCTTACACAAACATATTCCTGAAGAGAACCTCTGGTAATAATAAAATTTGAATTAATGTACGGAGCGGATTTCCAGGTACAAGAAAATGAAGTTTTGTGTACCTTGTATACAGTGTTTTCCAAAATTTCGTTAAAAATTTTTTTTTTTTTTGGAAAATTTTTTATGAGACTTTACTTAAATGGTAGTAAATTTCTCAGAATGTACCACATTGTAAAATTTTAGATAACGAAGATAATAACGCAGAACCGAGATCATCTATCCTAAATTTGTAATGTTATAAATAATTTTTTACCGAATCTTCAAAGTTCAAAGTCAATTAATAATATTAATATTACAGATTAATGTTTACTGTTGGCAGTAATATCGCATCATCTAAGAACCTTAGTTTAAAGCTTCAATTGCCTTTTTACCCTTTTAAGAGGTTTTTGGTTCTTTTTACATCTCCCATTGCTGTTTACTGTTTACTCCAAGATCTTCATATTCACCATAGGTATATAGTCCCCAATTACTCTCGAGTGTTAAATATTTGCTTTTTCCTTCCACACACAGGTGTTTGTTCATCCAATCTGCCAGTCTCTCAAGTACGACAGAGTTCAATTCTAATTATACGTGATTAATTATTCCTGCTATTATGGCATGATGATATAGTATGTCAATAATATGACCTGATATGGGGCTCAAAAAAAATCAAGAACTTTCCGAAAATCTTGTTACTACTAGTCTAGTTGAACGAAAAGACTCATTTCAAGCCAAGGATTCGGCCCCTAATTTTGAAAAGAAGTCTCTGCAGTTTTTATTGAAATAAACTCTACTTCATAAAATAAAGCCATCCACATCTCTTGAGATAATTGTCTAATTAATTGTCTTTTTCAAAGTAAACTGAGCTATAGTATTTTACTATAGGGCAATACACTGAATTGACAAACAATTTTTAAACAACAAAAAGAGTTATACCGGTGATTATCAATAACTCACAAAGGCATGTTTGCCATAAATATGTCAAGAACTTTCCTATTATGGTTGTGCCAGCACATCGATGACTATCTATTATGTGCGCATAAAATACATAACCATGACACAAGATTTAGTTGTGTAGAATCATCATTCTTACTTCTCAATAGACCTATTTCTAATACTATTACTAAAATAAAAACCTGTATATGTCTAAATCTACAGAAAAATTTATGCATCCACCACAAAAATAAGTATAATTTTTCATGTTTCAATTTGTTTTCTACTAGAATATAAATTTACATAAGCAAATTTAAACTTCTATAAGCCTTTATATTGTAGTTTAAATATAATTTCACATGCAATTTTTTCTGTCGATATGAGCCCTATACTTCGATACAGATGAGGAATTTTTCTTATTGTAAAATTGAGTACCTCACAGCATGAAAACAAACCAAATAATAACAAATTTAAAACTTTACTTACCTTGGAAATGCCAGTTTTAAATCAGTCTTTAATTTCGCCAGTAACTCTGACACAGTTCCAAATTGTCTTAAAGTCATCTCCGATCCTGAAGATGTAAGCATTGGGTTGCGGTAGTCCCGAAACGAGTTATTTTGAGATCTACTACTTTCAATATCTGATGTACTGGCATTAGAGTATAGAGACATGAGGCCTCCATTGACTGACTTCTTACCCCACTTTTTTAGCATTAAGGCGTAATCTTCTGGATTATAAATAGGTGGTCGTTGCTTTTCCTGAAAGAGAGATAAATAGACAGTTATTGTTGATGTATGATTGAATGTTTATTTTTCTAAGTAATATTTTTATTTTACAGTAAAATTACTATTTATATCTTAGGTTGCATTTTTTAAAGCGACGATAAGAAGGTTTTGGTAAATTCCTGAAGCTTTTCCGTATTATGAGCCGCAGGATCTTATCAATAAAGCTTTCCTTTCGTCATCTTCATTTCTTGCCATTACTTGTACCTATCGAATAGCAGAGATCGAAATTACCATTTTATCCAGCAAGACTGGCTACAAGTAGTAAAGTAAGAATACTAAATATCATTCCTGATCCGAGAAAGGTATTGCTTCTTCAACTTAATATCAAGATTGGCCTTATGAAACAATAGATAAAAATGGTATTTACTTTACTTATTTAAGAGAACAATTCTCTCAACTTACTAAGTCAAAGTTAAAAAAAGATATTTTGATAGTCATCAAATCAGGAATATGTTGCGAGACCCCAAATTCATTACGAAAATGTCAGATGAATGGATGAATGAATGAAGAGAAGGTGATGATACGTGATCATCGATGTCTAGGCCTCGTTGGGCTCATTACATTTCACCATAGCTGCAGGTTATTCAAGATCAATTGTCTTTACGAATCCAAGTAGTCTCATTGATTGAATTAGCACAACAATTTCCTGTTACAAAATTATACCTCTTTTTCCGCCTCAATATATTAAGTCTGAGAATACCATCAACAGTTTCATCTTCCTTCAGACACCATCTGCACATAGGTCGTCTACGAAATCAATCTTATCAAGATAGACCTTCAGGTAACAATGTCCTGACTACCATTCCACCATAATTTGCAGCTTCTTCCTTCCAAAGGAGAGAAGCTTATTAGTATGCCGTATGCTAGGTGTCATCCTTGGCATACCTCATCCCAGGAATTTCTCTCTACGATCTAATAAATTTACTTTCCAGCAACAATTTAAATTCTCTTTTACCAACGGGAATTGAGACAGGTAGAATTGGTTGAGGTCCATATGGTTCAATAGCAGACCCTGTCTTTGCCAGATAGTCTGCTTTCTCATTCCTGTGTATAAATGGGTAACTCGGAACCCATACATGTATGATTATACAATTGTTCTTTTTCAGACTGTTCAGTACATTCCTGCACTCAGATACATAAAATCGCGAAGTTACGACACTAGACTTAACTGCCATTATTACAGTCCTACTGTCAGAGCGATAATGTCACATATTGATGAAGCTGCCTGGTCTAGTTCCCAAAAGGTTGTTGGAAACTTCTTAGGTAATAAAAAAAAGATCTAGCTTTCGACATGATTGGAAAATTTGGATTGTGATATCTAAGGAATTTAAAACTGCATTTCTTCCATTTTCATATAGATAAGTTACAGATAATATGGGAAACTGGAGTGAAGAATAAGGTGAATGTTTTTAGCAAGACATCAAGAGAATAGAGCACAGATCATTGGAATGTAAACATGATGGTTGGCTGTTGCTGGACATGGAAACGGTGATCATGTTTCGAAATGCGATAAATGAAAGTAAAACTCACTTCACAGATCTTTGAAAGCTAAAAGAGTCCACTATTGTCAGAAACATAGATATATTCTCCTTTTTGAATCTTTGTAGGTATTATAGGTTCTACAGAACACCATATATCAGGTCTGTATCCCGAATTCTGATGAAAATCAATGAAGATAATCTTATTGATGTCGCTACAATAAAATATATCTTCCGAGTCACACATGAATTCAAAAAATGGTATTTATGGAACATTTTTGCAATGTGTGGGTCACCCTGACCTCATGGGATCATTTTGACTAAGGATTTAAATTTAACAAGTCAAAATATGCGGTGATAGAGTGGTCTTGATGGAAAGTTTCACTAATTAAAGTTCTTTTAGCCATCAACATTACTATTGAATCTAAGAATGGCTAATGGCTGGTGTATTTGTGCAATTTAAGAGCAACTATAACTTGATGGAGAAATTGTAACTACGGATTCGGTTTCAGCACGTCAAAATATATAGAAATATAGTGCTGTAGTCCACCAGAGAAACCATTTTTTCATGTGGCTATGTAATTTTTGCAATAGTAAACGATTTAAAACTGATTGCGGCATGAACGAAGAGACCACTTATTTAGTTTAGTAAAAAAAGAGATATTTTATAATGTTAGACGTTTCATTAGTAAAGTAAATTAACATAACATATTTATTATTTATGATGAAAATTGATTTATGTCGCTATGCTAGCTAGCATGACTAACCATCATTAAACTAACGGCGTTTCTTTTTTACTAAACGATATAAATATTTGTAGTTCTTGGTTATAATATAAAGGTAACTAAGTTAATGGTTAAACATACTTTAATATGGCAAAATAAAGAAAAATGTTTATTGTGAATTAATATCATTGACACAGTTGCTGAAGATCTTCAATTGCAGAAAGTATTATATACCATTTTGAAATTCTACTAGCCATTAGGAACCCTAATAAAATCATCATGTTCTTTCGTTCATCCATTTGTATGTTACAGTCCTGTGACTTTGTAACTTTCAATGAAGTTTTGCATGCATATTCTTTTAATTAACAGACATATATGAAAAAGAAATTAGTGAAAAGGTCTTCAAAAATATTACCAACCATGTGTTCTTACCCTCATAAAATAAAAAATGCCCCATCTTGAAACTTACCTAGGTATGAGGTAGAAACAAGTTTTAGTATACATCTTGAAAGGTTTCAATACGTCATGTAATTATTTTAAATTTGTCAGTGTTAAAGCGGCTTTATCAAAGACGAATTTTTAAAAATATCTCAAATCTATTTAAGTAGGGAAGCATTTGATGTCGCAGATTTTCTCGATTAAATGCAAAATGAAGTTTTGGAGCAAAGACCAAAGGCCATCGCCAGGGATGTTTTCTATTACCAACTCTCTTTAAAATCTACCTCAATGAAGCTTTAAAGAATTGGAGAAGATCATGCAGTAAAATGGGAATAGAATTAAATAATGACATCCATTTATATACGCTTCATTTTGCAGATGACCAAGTGGTAGTGACCCAAGATAAAGAAGACCTCGAATTTATGACGAGGAAACTATTTAAAGAATACGCAGAATGGGGATTAACCGCCAACTGCAGTAAAACTAAATATATGTGTATCGGTGGAGAAGAAACAGATTTGGAAGTGGATGACAATATCATAGTAAAATCTTGTTCTGATTATACCTACCATGGAACAAAGATCAATGAAAGTGGACGAACTGAAGAAGAAATATTGGAGCGAATCACTAAAGTAAAAAAGCTATCGGATGCCTAAACTCACTATTATATTCAACAAACATCTCCAAGGAAAGAAAACATCTTTTATACAATGCAAATTTAAAAGCGTTGTATTGTATGGATGTGAAACATGGCAGATAAATAAAACTTTAGGACGTAAACTGCTGGCTCTTGAAATAGACTTTTGGCGAAGATCTGCCGGAAAGTCAAGGATCTAACGGATAACCAACGAGAGAATTAGAGAGATTATGGGCATAAAGAAAACTATTCTCAATGAAATCGAACTACGGCAGCTGGTATGGTATAGATATGTGGAGAGAATGACGAACGAACGTCTACCAAAGCAAATCTTAAATGGACACCAAATGAAAAAATAAAAAGAGGAAGACCAAAAGTTACCTGGATTAAGGGCATTAACTGAGCCATGTCCGAAAGAAATAAACTTGCAGTGGATTGGGAAGACCGAAAACAATGGAGACTGGGAACCGGAAGGCGTAGAACATTATGAATGATATATATGAAAAAATTACATCAATTATGGTGCGTTATGCGTCATTAGTGTTCTTAAGTTGCATGTTTTTTTGGGCATTAGTGCATACATTTCTACCTACCTCAACGGTATTCAAGATGACATGAAATTGACCTTGACAAAAACTCAACAAGGAATAATAAAACTTTTTAAGTAGATGTAAGCCAATCATCAGATTATTCATTAATTAATATCCAACAAAAAAAACTTTATTTTGTATTGTTTTTAATTAATATGGCGGATGAGAAATGGGAGAGGGGATTTGAGAACATTTTTAAAAAATTGAAAAGAGTCGCAAATATAAAATTTCAGAAACCACTGAGCTACAGTAAAAAAAGGATAGATTTAATATTTTTTACCTTTAGATTGCTAATTATGTAGTTTAAGTAATATAATAGTTTGAATAATACAAGCAATAAAAAGTTTAAAATAGCCGTTACTTTTAACTACTTACATTCTTGTTTCTATATCATATGCCGTTCCTAAAATATAACTCTTGCCTGCTTTAATAATTAAAATTTATGGGTTGGTATTTGCAAAAAAAAAAACTGATGAGGCTTTATAAATGCCTGCCTTTCATCAGTGGTCATCGTGATGAAAGTATTTTTCTTAAGTTTTTTGCGAATAATTATTTCGGATACAGTTATGTACGACAAAAATGAGCAAATGATATATTTATTAATAAATTAAAAAAAAAATTACAGCCAATTAAATAAACAATAACT
Source organism: Diaprepes abbreviatus (assembly GCA_034092305.1). Taxonomy (NCBI): domain Eukaryota; kingdom Metazoa; phylum Arthropoda; class Insecta; order Coleoptera; family Curculionidae; genus Diaprepes; species Diaprepes abbreviatus. Next base: position 11,110,879 of record JASJET010000200.1, read on the forward strand.
GTGTCCACCTGTTATCATATTTATTTAATTAAATAAATAAAGTACTTAAATGAAAACAGCCGTTAATCTTGCTCTAAATTATAATGAAAAAAAATATAATAATAATAATATTAGCTGTCTTGCAGCAGTGTAAATTTCACTTTTGCTGCTAACCAATTTTATTATTTTTAGCGATTTTTATTACATAAAAAGCAACTTTCTTTGCTTGATTATAATTTTCTTGGCATTTAACCCACTTGTTAGGGGTTTTCATGCATAAACAAAAATTAAATAAGTTTAAATTAATTTGTTCGTTACAGTTACGTGATAGAATGCACGAGTTGCTAATTGCATTGTATTCTATTTCTTCTGAAATATACAGAGTGATTAATGGAAGATTACTTAAAAAAGATACACCACGGTAAAGTGAGAAATCACTACGTACCCCAGTAATAAGTATAGGCATTATAAAAATAATATCCATACACCTGGTGTGTAGATTAGATAATGAGACTGTGTAATGGAACAAACAGTAGTTATTCTATGCTTATCAACGTGAAGTGTATTCCACTAAAATGAGTAATTAAATAATCAATCTGTAGATAATAAATTTTAACCATGGGAGCGAGATAGTATGTGTCCTACAGTACCACTCAAGAAAGTCTAAAGGACAAATAAATCAATCTCAAACTAACCTAAACTTTATTACTTTTGAGTGTGACGACATAAACTAAAAACATCATACCTTTTTTTAATATTTATAAATAAATCTGTCGAAGAAATTCTACTCAAGTTATTTAATTAATATCGAAGAGATATGTGCCAAGGGAGGCCTTAACGTGTGGTATCTGCAAAATACCGAAAAAATGTATTAAAATATTGAACGATTTTCCCATTATTAGGAAACAAAAGAATAATCAAATGAATTCACTATAATTTAATATATCGTTTGATAAAATGTAAAAAGAACTCGTTCAACGACTGTTTTTTCTATTCACAAGAAAGAAGGAGTTAAATATCTAAGAGAATGAATAGTTTTTATCACAGTCGTTAAAATCGGTATTCTTTTAGTTATAGGAAGACGTTGATTAGTTTGATTAATCGTTTTTTATATAAGAAATAAGATTAAGACGCTCAGAGGCCAATTCGGGAATTAAGTATCCGGTATAGAATATCTGACGCCTTCTGGGGACGAGAAGAGTGAAATTGACGGTTACAGTGTTGCACGGGGTGAATAGGAAGATACCAGTGAGGTACAAGCTTGTACTATTATAAAATAATAAACTTCACTTGCGATCTGGGATTAAGGGAGGTCAGTACGACATTCGGAACAGGTCTTAGAAATTTACGAGTCGTGTATATTCGGCGGTAATGAAGGTTTTATTTTGTTTTTTCACCTATTTCTAGGAAATTAAGAGATTCTCCTGTTTTATTTCTCTTAGTAAAAGGCCGACTTTAGTATCATTTGTTTAAACAATTTAAATAGCTAATTTTCGTGTTTTTATTCTTTTATTAATTCATATTTTAAAAAGCTATTTTTACATTTTATCTTCTAAATTGTATTCTACATTTTCTATAATAAAAAACGACCAACAGGAGCAATTCGTGTAGTATTTGAAGTTGTTAAATGTTACTAATTTTAAATTTCTCATTGTATATTATTTTGTTTTCTGTTTGTTTTTGTTAATGGATTTAAGTGATTTGAGAAATTTGTTTTGTTAATTTATTAAAAACCTTCACGCGAATATATTCGCGGCTCGGCATTGTGAGATCTTCAAATCAAGATACGTCACTTGGCTAGTTACACAGCAGCTTTTTCTAAGTCCTGAACTTGTGCCCCAAATAACCTGTAACAGTTTAGCACTAAAACTGCAAGAGAGAAGGAGAACCGCCAGACTTCCAAAATTACCTTTACACTGTGATTTTTATTCATAGGTTTTTGAAATAGCTTATAATATGGGATAGCAGTATGATTGTAGACGGAACAGCCAACGCGTTTGCAGGAATCTATGATTAAATGCTGTCACAACTGGAAACGTAAAGTTAGATCTGGTAACACTTGAGATCCGCCTTCAGTACGAGTATAAACTCGCCGAGTCATTTGGTTGTCCGTAGTGATTTTTCTCGCGTAACATTTTTTTTCTAGTAATTTCCAAAAATAGGTAACATCAGCTTTCAGTAATATTGTACTTTCAGGTTTTATTTCAGACTTGGCAAGGTGAAACGGAAATTTTGAAAAAACTTCCGAAAGCTTATGGTTTTTGGGTGGTATTAGAAGTCTTCAGAAGGAATAAAGTCGATTGAAGGTAAACCAAGTAACGGAAGGGCTTTATCTTCAAAAACCGATGAAAATGTTGACAGAATTCGGGATTGTGTGCATTCAGAAAGTCGGTTGGCAGTCAGAATAATCGAGGAAGAGTTGAATTAGACTCATACCATCGTTCATCAGATTTTAACCATTGAATTGAAAAAGAACTACTGTGTTTTATACAAATTGAATTACAAAGGTAGACTAAGTATTCAATACAGAAACATGAGAAAATTTAACAATAAATAAAAACTACCTGAGAAATTACATTATGACAAAGGGGAGGTACTAAATTTTGGGAACTAATTATTATTTGGCGACAACAAATAACGGGGAAAACCCAAGTTCTGTCTGGTCATTAAGCAAATTTACATTTTTATTTTTACTATGTTTATATATTTCTAAAGATTCAAGAATATTTAACTTTTGTCCCTTTGTTGAATAATGTAATATGTCAGTGTTGCTTAAATTAGGAAAACTGTGGCTGTGTTCTAAGCAATGGTTGGCAAAGCTCGAATCTGTTTTTTGTAGACTATATGATCAGTGGTGTTCTGAAAAGCGAGTTTTAAAGCTTCTACCACTTTGTCGAATATACAAGCTATCACACTCTGAACATTTTAATTTATAAACTCCTGATTTATCAAATTTATTAATTTTATCTTTCGCATTGTGAAGGATAGTGGACAGATTGTGTTGAGATTTCAAGGCTACTTTTATGTTATGTTTGGAAAGAGTATTAGCTATGTTTTCTGATAGGGTACCACAGTATAACAAAGATATGTAAGATGAATTATCTTTATCATTTTCTATTTTTTATATTTATAAGTTAAAATGTTCAGAGTGTGATAGCTTGTATATTGAACAAAGTGGTAAAAGCTTTAAAACTCGCTTTTCAGAACACCACCGAACATATAGACTACAAAAAACAGACTCGAGCTTTGCCAACCATTGCTTAGAACACAGCCACAGTTTTCGTAATTTAAGCAACACTGACATATTACATTATTCAACAAAGGGCCAAAATCTTTAGAAATATATAAACATAGTAAGAATAAAAATGTAAATTTGCTTAATGACCAGACAGAACTTGGATTTTCCCCGTTATTTGTTGTCGCCAAATAATAATTAGTTCCCAACATTTAGTACCTCCCTTTTGTCATAATGTAATTTCTCAGGTAGTTTTTATTTATTGTTAAATTTTCTCATGTTTCTGTATTGAATACTTAGTCTAACTTTGTAATTCAGTTTGAAAATATCTCTGTGAGTTGAAACTGCAGTCACTGTTTTCTAAATAAATTTAGTGGTATAAAACATAGAAGTTCCTTTTTAAACATTTCCCGAAGATGATTAACTACCACATTTGATTTTAAAATGTCCCGATCTTGTAATTTTGATGCGATCAACATTTTGCGTTAGAAAAAACATCAATTAATTTTATTTAAGCTGATCGAAACGATACTGCCTAATTTTTAATATTTATAAAATATCATAGTTTACTGTCAGAAAAATTAACATGACAATCGTTACTTAAATAATGGTTTTTTCTTAATTGTTTTTGCAGCCTACTATTTAAAATGTGATTTATTTACTTTATTACGTATTCGTGGGCTCTGTATACCTATATGTCTAAATAATGAATAAATAACAATTATTTAAGGTGATATGACAAGGTTTTATTTTATTTATGATGCTGTTAAGTTTTGTATAATTACTTTTAGAAATGTATTATTAATGGCATCTGAATTACAAAATGAATTATTTATTGTTTCTATACATTTTCTGTCCCTGCTTTTAAAGGTAACACAAAACATAATTAGGAAACGTGAATACATCGTTATTTAACACTCTAAAGAATCAATATGCTCACGTTTACATAAATCTTAATTGAATCAAAATTAATTTTTAGAAAATCACTGTAATCTTCAGTAAAAACTTTGCAACGTAAACTGACCGATTATATCTAAGGTTCTATTTTTTTCTTACCTTATTCATAATTTCTTCCAAAAAAAGAAATTGGCCGTCCTTTTTGGGTATTTTTTCGGAATTTGGGACCATATTACTAGCTGAGTCGAAGAAGTCACTGAAAATAAAAAAAAAAAGAGTTTGTTAGTCGTGTGATACAAAATATATATCATATATTGTTAAAATTGTATCATTACATTTTTTGGTTTAGTTGATAAAATATAAATACTGTATAAAAGAACTGAGAAAGATCTTCCATTCAAAAAACGATATAAATTGGACTGTTGGCTTCTAATACACATGTACTTAAATTTAATTTGGCTACGAATGAATCAATAAATAAAACAAAAGGTTTGGTCATTGATGTCTAGATCTTATTGGACCCTTTACATCCCACCAAACCTGCAGATCATTCAAGGCTGATCACCTTTGCGAATCCAAGCAGCCTTGTTAATTGAACTTGCCTAACTGCTTCCGGTAACCAAAATTCTATCTCCGAAATATCTATGTCTCAGTCCGTTAAGCACTCTTTGAAAACATGATCAATAGTTTATCCCTCTCTAGACACCATCTACACGCTGGATCGTTTTCGACATCGATCTCATGAAGATGTCCCCTCAGGTAATAATATCCTGTCAATAATCCCAGCACAATTTGTAGCTGTTTCTTTCCTAAGAGGAGAAGCTCCTTAGTACGCAGTGCACTAGGTTCAGTTATGTATTCCTTAGCACACCTCGTTCCAGGAGCTCCACCCCACGATTCAATACATTTGCTTTCCAGCAACAATTTTAATTCCCTTTTACCAACGACAATGGGGACAGGTAGAATTGGTTGGGGTCCATATGGTTTAGTTGTTGAACCTGACTTTGCCAGACGGTTCGCTTCCTCATTCCCGCGTATACACAAGTCTGATTGTGCAGCCGTTCCTTGTCAGACTGTTTAGTACATTCTTGCACTCAGATACCAGTCGCGAAGTTACAACACTGGCCTTCAATGCCATTATCGCAATCTTACTCTCTCAGCATATGTTTATTATCTTATTCCTATTTATATCCCTCTCACGGAGACAGGAACACTGCAAAATAGCATAATTTTCCGATGTGACGGTCATCGCACGTTGTTCCAGAAGGTAGTACTCTCTGTCTCCTGTACTGCTGCCAAACACTTTGGCTCCAGCTCTTTCATCTTGTCGAGATCCATCTGTATACCACCAGGATTCATTTCTTGGAAGATTTTACTGTCTCTCCCAACCATCTCTATGTGGCAGAAATATCTCCAAAGAGTGGTTGAGTTTTAAAACCTGCATCATGTAATCTGTCTACATGGTAAGTGATGAACAACTCTCCACCGTGCTTTTTCAGACACCTGGGTATCCGCCCGTTTCAATTCCGATATGCCCTAGGCAACCGAGACAATAAACAGTCTTCAGGGCCTCGTTCTTAAGATATAAATGAAGAGGAACTTCAAGAACTCTAATGGGAGCAGTCCTCATGGCACTCAATATTCCCACACAAGCCATTCTTTGAACTTTGTCAAGTCGAAGGCGATTTATACGCTTTTGCTGTCCTAAGCCACACAATATAGGGTATGTTATCTTGGAGTGGATCACCATAGTGTATATACAAAATAGCACTCTAGGTGTCAGCCCCCATGCATACCTAAAGGCTCATTTACAAACCCAAAGAGCACATATGCCGTTCTTGCTTCGTGCCTCAATATGATCATTCCAACTCAGTCATGAGTTCAAAATTACCCCCCGGTACTTAACTATCCTCTTGTATTGAAGGGTCCTTCCTGCCAATGTAATTAGGAAACTCTCTCCATTTTCCCCTTTTTTGTAGAGAGTACCACCTCGGTCTTGTCCGGGTATATTCCGAGCCCTTTCCAGTGGCACCATTGTTCAGCGCAATGATCAAGTCATCGGCGTGGGCTTGTGTATACAAACCAGCTTCTTCCTGTAACGACTCTGGCATAAAAAGCTTTACGTCTCATGTCCTTAAGATCTTTCTAAGGATAATACATACAAGAATTTACAGAAAATGTGATTGTTAAGTCGATGATCCTCAATTTGTATTCGAAAAAGCGTCGGCATAACAATGCGGTCTTCTCGCTAAATGTACCAACCCAAAGACGAAAGGATATGAATATAAATGCATTCTAAAAATCTTAAAAACAACAGGAATAGATGCAGAAGAAATAAAAATATGTTCTGAGCTATACTGGAATCAAACAGCAAAAGTTAAAGCCGAAAGGCAACATCGAAAACCATATCATTGAAGAGGGGGATTGGAAAAGGATGCAGCTTGTCGCCGCAGTTTTTCAATATCTATTCGAAGGTCATATTCAGAAAGAATGTGGATGGTATTCCAGGGAAAATTAAGATGAACGTCGTTCCCGTAAACAACATTCAGTATACAGACGATACTGTTATTTTAACAGACGATAGAACCGACTAACGACAATTAATTTTTAATTTTTATTTATTTATTTAATTTATTTATTCATTGTATCAACAACTTTTACAAAGCCAATTACAGATACAACTAAACTTAATATACTAAGACTACAATCTAAATTAGAACCTAAATAAAAAGGCACTAGAATTGCCTACATAACTCATTTCTCACTTCCCTTCTAAACCTGTTACAACTTAGGTTAAAAATATCAATGGCACCACAATACTTATTAAAATATGAACATAATCTTATTAATGGGGAATTTTTATACAGGTTAGTCCTGGGGGCATTAATATAAAATAAATTTCTGGATCTGGTTTAACTTGGCCTATTTTAAATGGAAGCTGTTCTAAAAACTCTTTAAAACAATTAATAGACAATATAAATCATCACTGTAAAAACAAGAGGCTGCATATCTGAAACTATGTTACTTGTGTTCTTGAAAAGATGCCCAAAAGCTACTTTAAGATTTAATGGGGTAATTGCAGAATAAGTTTCGTCTTTCAAATATCTTGGTACTACTATAAATGAACAAAACGATTCAAAAGTAGAAATCAAAATGAGAACTGAACAAGTCGGAAAAACTTTTGTGAGCATCAGACAATTATTATTCATAAGATCAGACCTCAGTCTAGAGTTCAGAATGAGAATGATTAAATATTATAAATTCTCTGTTCTATTATATGGGTACGAAAGTTGGATTCTCGATCGAAACACCGAAATAAAAAATAGGGCTTTTGAAATGTATTCGCACCGACAACTTTTATGGATATGATTGGTACAAAGAGTAACCAACCCTGAAGTAGTTGGACGTAAATGGGAAACAAAAGCAATTTCCAGGACTACACTAGTTATTGTGTATAGCCAATCTTCGACATTTGGAGATGGTAGATTAAGAAGAAGAAACTAATTTTATCTTAGATCAAGTTAGAGTTAATATATAATTTTGCAATAAAATTATCTTTCTCGAGGATGCCCATTTGTACCACGAATGTTATGTTAACAAGCAAAATTATCGAATCTAAAGACGTGAATAATACCGAGTGTTTGAAGAAAATGTTTTATATCCAATTAGAGTAACCGTTTGGTGTGCATTTTGGGCTGAAGGTGTATGTTATGTTAACAAGCAAAATTATCGAATCTAAAGACGTGAAAATTATCGAGTGTTTGAAGAAAATGTTTTACATCCAATTAGAGTAACCGTTTGGTATGCATTTTGGGCTGAAACTGTAATAGTAATATTTTATTATTCCTTATGGGCCTGGAGGTCTATCGCTCAACACAAAATTATTCAAGGAACAGTTCAACACCCTGTTATAGTACATGTGTGGAGATGCTTTTCTTTTAATGCATTTGGATCTTTTTACTGAAAGCTTAAAAGCAGCTAAAAGTGTTTAATAAAGTCAAGAAGACAATGACCCTTGTTTGTCAATTTTTTAAATCTATTAATAACAAATAAATAGTAAAGAAAGCTCGATTTGTATACATTTTTTAAATAAACGATTTGAACTGCAATAATTTTACGTAATAATTTTTAATCTCCAGTTTTGTTATTTAGGAAACTAGAAACAATAAAAAAACAATCAAAATTATTAATCCAATTAGTTAATTACCGTCGGAAAAAAGTTACTAAAGAGTCATTATACCTCGATTAAAATTAAAAATAATGAAGATAAATCGTTTTTATAACCTGCTTATATTCACAGAGTATAAACATTAGTGGTCAATAGCTTTTAAACCATAGGTTTTAATAACCAAAAAAGTCAATGGCTTAAAATTTTAGCATCTGGGCTTATAATTTAAATAATTATATTTACTATATGTGGTCAAAACAAACACAAAACTTAGCAAAAAAGCTCTTAGAATATCCCATGATTGTAGATGCCACGGAAGATCGTAATATAAAAAATTGATTCTACTTAAAAATTGTTGATTGAGTTCTTCAAATTAGCATTTTTTATGAGAGCTTAGGCAGTGTGAAGCCAGAATTCTTTGGTAATGGTCTTATAAGAGCTACAAAAAGATTTGAATTTTTTATTAACAATTGTGAGTAACTATAAGTTTTGAGAAGTGAATAATGAAACTTGAGTATAGTTAAATCGATTATTTTTAATATATATTTAAGTATCTATACTGAGAAAAAAGAATGTACTGTTACTGGAAAGAACCGGTCAAGTGCGAGTGGGACTTTCGCCTTAAGGGGATAGCTTGATAGAGCGGCTTCAAAAAAAATGTTCTTTTTTTTGCTTAAATTGGTAGTAGTATACGCGTATGTATAGGATATACTCCAGAAACCATGAGTATAATTATATAGCAGAACAAACTCAATTGGTCTCGTTTAGTGGGCGTGTAAGAAATTATTAATAAAATTTACAAATATGTTTTCCTTGTCTTAAAACTTTTTTAAAATATTATCGTTGAAAATCTGTAAGATTACACAAAAAAATTTTGCTGGATCCATCCAATATAGTTCTTAAATGTCGAACTTTATACCAGGAAAATACATTTAACGGGGAAGTTAAATAACTTATCTCATTTAAAGAAAATAGCTGTTGTGAACTAGGGTTTAAAAGCTTTAAAAGTGGTGATTTTGTAAAAGACAGATTTACAAGAATTATTGAATGAAGACTCAACTGAAATGTTAAAATAATTGGCAGTGTGCAAGTGTAAAATATCATGGGTAGATCCAAGCCAACCTTCAATATCACAACCAGTGTGCAATATACATGGAAGAATGCTTTGCTGTGTATTTGGGGGATGATAAGATAGCTGTGCATTAGGAATTGCTAAGACCGGATGAAACAATTACTGGTGATCGATATCGACAACAACTGATAAAAGTAAACCGAATCTTGAAGGAAAAATGGCTAAAATGCGCCAAAAGACACGATAAATAATTTTTTAACATGACAATATTCAGACTCACGTTGCAAGATGATTAAAAACTATTTAGAAAACGTTAAATGCGACGTCCTACTCCACCCGCCATGTTTTCTGGACTTAGCTTCTTCGGATGATTTAATGAATGCAGTACGGAGTTTCTGAACAACACATTCTTATGAAGACGTGAAAGTTTGGCTTCATGAATCGTTGAATGGCATTTAAGTTCTTTTGGCGCAAATCCATTATTTGACAGGAAGATGGGAAAAAATCATAGCTGACCATGATCAATAATCCAATTGTTAAGGTAATTTACTTTGTTCTGAAAATAGATGTTAATAGATATTATTACCTGATACATCTATTATAAAGACCAAAAATCGCGAAATTGATGCTAAAAATTATGTAATATTTTTAAACCTCTATTCTCTTTATATCATCGCTCCAGTGTGTTGGTGGTCTGCCTCTATTACGTTTGTATTCTCGTGGCCGCCATTCCGCCTATTGTTTAATGTTTTCGCCATATGACCTGCCCATCTCCATTTCTTGCTAGTTATGTCTTTAATTATGTCTTTTACTTTGGTTCTTTGTCTGATGGCGTTATTGGATATTCTGTCCCTTTTAGTGATTCCAAGCATGGCTCTCTCCATCGCTCTTTGGCCTACTCTTAGACTTTCTGCTGACTTTTTTGTTAATGTCAGAGTTTCTGCTCCATATGTTATTACCTGTAACACGCATTGTTTTAATACTTTTCTCTTCAGACATATGGGTATATCACTTTTAAATACCTCTCGTAATTTTCCAAAAGCAGCCCAACCCAAACCTATTCTACGCAGTATCTCGTGTGTTTGATTGTTTTTTCCAATTTGTATTTCATGCCCAAGGTATTTGTACAGGGTGAGTCAACGATTGGATGAAGTAGGTTTGTGCCTTTTCGGTGAAATTAACAAAGAAACTATATTTATGGTTAGATACAGTTTATTTTTACGCAGATTTTAAAAATATTTAGGACTCTACAGGGTGAGCCAAAAAACTAGGACAGCATAAAGTTGTATTTTTTTAAATAGAACACCCTATATACGAATCGTATTTTTGATTTAGCTTATAATTCTAAATCTTTTTTATTAAGGGTTTACTATAACAAAACTTTATAGTTTCTGAGATAATTAAGTTTAGAGAAAAAAAGTCACATTTTCAAGCATCAATTCAATCCTAAATAACGTTTTCAATTTTGTGACAAATATATTCAAATTTGGAATTTAGCAAGACCAAGGACAAGTTAACATAATTTTTATCTAATATTTGCAATAAAAGCTACAGGGTGTTAAACACATCGGCTCAAATTTGAACAAGTTTAAATGAATAAATATCTTTTTTTTTAATGGTACACCCTGTATATTTTCATGTTATTTAATAGAGTTATAAAAACCCTAAAAGTTTTGTTCAATATATCCTATACCTATTTATAATAGTTTTTGAGATATTTCAGTTTTTCTTATTTTCCATACTTTTTTACAGAAATAGTCTTCATTATCGTAGTAGCCATGGCAAAAACAATGTAAAAGAACATTTTTCTGTGTGTCAAATTTATAACCGCAATCGCTTCTTTTGGTTTTTATGTAGTGTAGTTTGGTTTTTTTTGCATTCATCTTATATTGTAAAATGAATTTTCCAAAGAATGAGTTAATAGATATGATTTATACAATAGGGGAGGCTCAAAAAAATTGCCTTATTGCTCAAAGAATTTACAAAATGAAGTATCCTGATCGACGCCAGCCTAATACCCATACTTTTCCAAACTTAATGCAAAGATTTGATTCTTCTGGTACTGTTGATTATCCAAAACGTAAAGTGGTCAACAAACCAGTAACTAATGAAGAAAAAGAACTACAAGTATTGTTAAATGTTCAGGAAAAACCTTATATTGGTAGCCGTCAGTTAGCAGTATTATGTGAAACATCACAATCCACCGCTAATCATACTACCAAGAAATATAGGTATCATCCATATCACATGGAATTACACCAAGAATTGCATGGACAGGATTTTGAAAGTCGTGTAAACTTTTGTCGTACAATAAATGCGGAGATTCAATTAAATCCAAATTTATTATGCAAGGTAATGTTTAGTGATGAAGCTACTTTTAAAAGTAACGGTGCCGTAAATAGACGCAACATGCATTATTATGCCACAGAAAACCCATTTTGGATTAGAGAGGTGCAACATCAAAACCACTGGTCATAAAATGTTTGGTGTGGTATTCATCATAATCGAATTATTGGACCCCACTTTTTTAATGAACCACTAAATGGCCATAGTTACCTGAACTTTCTACAAGAAGAACTACCACAACTGCTTCAAGGTCTCGATAGGGATGAGCTCGACAGTATGTGGTTCCAGCACGATGGTGCGCCTCCGCATTACCATCGTGAAGTTCGTGCGTTTTTGGACCAACGATATCCGCAAAAATGCATTGGACATGGGGGTTTCATTGAGTGGCCACCAAGGTCTTGCGACATCACCTCATTAGATTTCTTCCTATGGGGTTATATTAAAAATAAGGTGTATGTTAATCCACCAACAACAGTGGAAGATATGCGAAACAGGATTAGGGATACCTGTAGAACATAAACGCCACTAATTTTGTCCAGGGTCCAAGAAAATCTGCAAAAAAGACTAAATTTGTGCATTGCACAAGAGGGTCGTTTATTCGAACACTTATTAAAAAGAAATAATTAATCTCAGTATTTAATAGGTAATTTTTTTGTTTCAATTTAGTATAAAAGTAAATATGTATTTGCCTTGTCGTTATTGTTGTGTTAATTTTTTCACATTATGTTTAATTAAACTATTGCCGTTGTAATATAACGAATAATGTATTTCATCATATTTAACCACATTCTGTTTGTTTCTGTAGTTTCTTTTTATTATTTTACATGGCTACTATGGTAATGAAGACTATTTCTGTAAAAAAGTATGGAAAATAAGAAAAACTGAAATATCTCAAAAACTATTATAAATAGGTATAGGATATATTGAACAAAACTTTTCGGGTTTTTATTACTCTATTAAATAACATGAAAATATACAGGGTGTACCATTTAAAAAAAAAAGATATTTATTCATTTAATCTTGTTCAAATTTGAGCCGATGTGTTCAACACCCTGTAGCTTTTATTGCAAATATTAGGTAAAAATTATGGTAACTTGTCCTTGGCCTTGCTAAATTCCAAATTTGAATATATTTGTCACAAAATTGAAAACGTTATTTAGGATTGAATTGATGCTTGAAAATGTGACTTTTTTTCTTTAAACGTAATTATCTCAGAAACTATAAAGTTTTGTTATAGTAAACCCTTAATAAAAAAGATTTAAAATTATAAGCTAAATCGAAAATACGTTTCGTATATAGGGTGTTCTATTTAAAAAAATACAACTTTATGCTGTCCTAGTTTTTTGGCTCACCCTGTAGAGTCCTAAATATTTTTAAAATCTGCGTAAAAATAAACTGTATCAAACAATAAATATAGTTTCTTTGTAAATTTCACCGAAAAGGCACAAACTTACTTCATCCAATCGTTGACTCACCCTGTATATATGCGTCACTTTTATCTCGGAGTTGCCTATTCTGATGTTTTGTGCAAGCACTAGATTTGTCATTATTCGAGTTTTACTTGCTCGGAGACCGACTTTTAATAAGACCTGTACTATTTCCTCAAGCATATGTTTTGCATCGCAGATGTTATCTGTGATAAGAACGATGTCATCTGCGAATCTAAGGTGTGTTAGCTTTTCGCTATCGATATTGATACCTCTGTTCTCCCAGAGCGGTGATTTCATTGCGTATTCGAGAACGTCTGTGAAAAGTTTTGACGAAATGGTGTCCTCTTGTCGAACTCCCCTACCCACTTTAATTTTACATGTTGTTTTGTGAGGTGTTGTAGTGACATCACTGTATATATATTCTATAAGCCTTGTATATCTATAATTTATTCTACACTGTTCCCGTGCTGCTATTATTGATGTTAGTTCTATCGTGTCATACGCTTTATGAAAATCTACAAATACCAAAGCTAAGAGTCTATTATATTCCACAGACTTTTCTATCAGGACTTTAATTGCTTGAAGATGGTCATTTGTTCCGTAACCTTTCCTAAAGCCGGCCTGTTCTCTTGATTGATAAAAGTCTAATTTACCTTCCAGACGTTTGGAAATGATTTTCGTAAATAGCTTATACAAGTGACAAAGAAGGCTTATCGGTCTATATTTCTCAAATTCGGTGATTTCGCCTTTTTTATGGAGAAGTATCATTATGGCGTTGTTTCACTGCGACGGGATTATTCCATTTTCAAGGCATAGATCAAATAAATCTTTAATCCATTTTAGTAGCGTTTCTCCTTCAAGTTTTACAGCCTCTATCACTATGCCGTCCTCGCCCGGAGCTTTGTCATTTTTCATTTCCCTCAAAGAACTTCTGATCTTCTCTAGAGTTATTTCCGGAATATCCTCTGGTCCTTGGTTAATTATCTTGTTGCAGAGATGTTGATTGTTCCGTGTTTGTTAATGATTACTTGTATATAGTTCAGTTTAGAAGTTTTCTGTATTCTTAGCAGTTTTTCTCTATTTGTTGTTGCTACTCCTTGGTTGTCTTTTAATTTGAAAATCTCTGTTTTTCCATTTGATAGTTTTCTAAAAATGAAATAATACATAGGGTGTTTTATTTAAAATAGGCAAGAGGGCATCATCTTCCGGTAAAACCGGAAATGCGACAATCTTGAAAATGTTTTAGCCGAATTGTCCTTGTTAACTTTAGTAAAATGACAAATTTTCCGCAGTCTATTTTTCGAATCGATCTTGGAACACACTATAAACAGCTTTTTTAATCGCATAACGTCTGTTTTTGAGTTACATGAAAGCATATGTGTACAAAATTGTATTTGCAAAATTACATTTCTTTATTTTAAACTATAGTTTATGAACCATTAGATTTAAACTTTCTAGGAAATACATAACACAAGGTTATTCTTAAAGGCACCTACTTTCTTTGGATATCCTGCATAATAAACTATAAACCAAATTTATAAACAACTATATTATGTGAAATGACAACAATAAAAATGATTTACACAACATTTTGCTCTGCCATTATACACTTATAACTAAACTGGAAACCGGCACAGTCTAAAAATATAACACTTCTATAACATTAATTGCAAAAATACCGAAAATTTAGGAATACCTTTGTATTTTAAAAGATAAAAGTAATATTTCGTATGGCACGAGGGAAATAAACACTCGAGAAATATTTTAAACATATATCAAATATGTCATTATGAATAAGTATGAGGCAGTTTCTCATAAAACATATTTTAAAATCCTAATAAAAATATTGTACTTAGAAGTTAAATGAAGTAAATATTATTATCTCAGAAGGAAACAGTCAAAATTATCAATTAATCAAATTTAAACAGCTTTAGTAGTTTATTTTTTAAAGGTTATAAAATTTAAAACCCACGTCATTTTTTTTTTCATTTTGCCACAGTTTTTTTTCATTTTTATTTAATAACTCATTGTTACAAAACAAGATTCACCGAAGAGGCATGTACAGTAAAATTTGTGGATTTAAAACTTGGTCTCTCCGAAAATTTATCACATTTAAAGAAATAATGAGAACGTAAGCAAGTGCATTTCCTCATTGAACAGTATTTTACTGGTACACGTAATGACACAATAATGAAACAAATTAATTATGCTCCCAACATTCTTCTCACTAGTACATCTTTATTCAGTGTAAAATATATATTTCAAATATTATGTAAATAATATTTAATAATATAGGAAATGTGGTTTATTTGCTTACAATATTGAAATTATTACGGGTGTTCGTGTACTCTGAGGAATGAATACTCTATGTATGGTGTTGAATATAAATTGTATAATATTATTACACGGTAAAGTTAAATAAATGGATCTGTAATGTATTGTTGTTGATACGTGTCTTGAAGAGAATCTGACGAGAGCTTACTTGGACAGGACCGTTTTCATTTTCTCAGATAGACGGGCAGTGATGAAAACCTTCGCATGCCATCAGATAATATCAAAACGGGTCTGTGATTATCGTTACAACATTATTGCTCAGGCAAAACACAAAAAAGTAATTCCTGCATGGGTATCCAGATCCACTGCAACCACGTTGCGGGCCATAGACACAGCAAAATATTGCTGAGAAAATCATCCGGCAAAGGAAGCCACGAAACTCTACGTTTAAGCAGACAAAATATTAAACTTACGGAAATATATACCTGCAATGATTATTTGTAATAAGAACCTGTATGTAGACTATTTAATTAAGAGGACGAAACAGCCACACACATTATCTTTGAATATGAAGCTCTAACCTGTTGGAGACACCTTGAAGAATCGATCAATCCTAAAGGCTTATTAACATAGGTTTATAAACCGAGGATAAAATTCTAGAGAATACATAAATGAGCTCTAAAATACGAGGTTCTAGTACAACATCACCTTCCAGGTAAGCTGATGATTGACAATGCAAAGCTACTCTGCATTGAATGATGATTTACACTATCTGACAAACATGACTGGAGAATTGTTACTACAATGATAACAATACAAATGATATGAGAATCTGTCAGATCATTTCAGTATTTTTTTAATCGACAGGAGAGCGCGGCATATTTTTAGTAGCTTAGCGTGGAGGTATATACCTGCCAGATAGATGGTGGTGAGGTTAATGTATATACCAAAGGTGGAAAGAACTGACTCGAAACCCAAATCGCGTGAACCAGTTAGTCTAATCTACTTTCTGCTAAAATACTAGGATAAAATACTAGATAATCACATAAAGGGTAAAGACTTAGCCTAGAATATCCATCAATATATGTACCAGGCTGTCAAATCAACAGAAATAGCACTGAACATGCAGAAAATAAGTAGTTTGTGGTGATTGCCTTCTTGGATATAGAAGCATTTAACAATGCCGTACCTAGATCCCTCTATAAATCAACAAGTTCCTGAAAAGTTAAATGGGGAACTGCATACGAACATTGCTAAAACATGCTCACAAGTGCTTCTTTTTAGTGCCACTAGGGGAAATCCTCAGAGAAAGGCGCTTTCTTTTTTTCTATTGACTTTGTTGGTGAATTTCCTTTTAGCTAAATTGCTACTATGGGGTGTAGATCAGCAGGCATATGCAGGTGATCTGGTCATATTAATAAAGGGAACATACCCCAACCAACTTTTGGAAACTCTTCGAGAAATACTAAACAAGGTATGAAAATGAGAAAATATCAATAAATTTTTACTGGCAACAAATCTCTTCAAGAAAAAGAAATTTTAATGGGCTAAAGCCGCTATATTCAGGGGATAACAATTAATTTTACAGACGAAGTAAAATATTTGGAGGCGTTGTCATTAAGAATCGCAACTGAATAAAAACCATGAAGAAGGCGAGGCTAGATTATTAGATCTGAAGTGTGAGACTCATGATATCTTATAGCTCTAAGCTTCAGAGACTGGACTGCCTGTACTTCACAGGGGCCATGAGAAACACCCCGGTAGCAGCTACAGAAAGTCTACTAAATATCCCCCTTCATATAAAATTAGGGCTAAGGCGTGGGTAGAGGAATACACCAGCATCAAAGGCAACTCGGTGCTACAGATGAGCAATATTATCATGTTAAGATCCTATAACTTTGACACCATTCAGACTGACTAGAAGGCGCGAGGAAGCATTACTTGAAAATTCCAAATGAAATGTTTGCGAAACGTCGTGACGAACGGAATGAAAACCGGAAAAACACCAGTGCATATATATATATATATATATATATATATATATATATATTTATATATATATATATACATATATATATATATATATATATATATATATATATACATATATATATATATATATATATATATATATATATATATATATATATATATATATATAATTTAAAATAAAATAGAATCAAATATTGGCGAAGCGGACGTGATAATTTGTCAATCTACATGTCATCACGTCCGCTTCACCAATATTTGATTCCATTTTATTTTAAATTACACGAACAAAAACTTATCTATTTATTTATTTACTTGTTTGGCTTTGAAACACGCTGAATGTTGCTCTCATGGTGGGATCGTTTGGTGCGACACGTGGCTTTGGCTGCTGAAATGAGCTTGGTTGCCAGTACCGAAAAATGCAACCCCTATTCTTTGGGCAGCGCGTTTCGTGTACTCGATTTTACATATTTCTGTTTTAATTCACCGTCGCGCCACCATATGGCGGTTATTTACAAACTTTGTTAATCTGTGTGGTTCTTGTGTTATCAAGTGGACCATCGAGATGTCGCCTTTGTTGTCTTGTTTGCTGCTTTTTGATTTTAAACTCAGCTTTATAGGATGCAAAGGCGAGATGATGGTTTGTACCGAATGCGGTGGCCTGACGAGTCCCATATTAGGACGAAACAACGCTGTCGCCATCTGTCGGACCCGGAGTTTTCCATATATTCCGCACTTTTTAACACGAGAATCATGTAGATTGACAAATTTTCACGTCAGCTTCGCCAATATTTGATTCTATTTTATTTTATATATATATATATATATATATATATATATATATATATATATATATATATATATATATATATATATATAAAATCTAGTCTGGTTTACAGACGGATTTAAAATGGACCAAGGTACAAGAAAATCATTATAAGTGGGGTACTGGAATAGTACCCTACTCTATATCAAGGAAAACTGCATGAAACTGATTCCTGTCTTCGAGGAGATTTATAGACGATTTTCCGGAGCAGGGACGATCTTGTCTTCTCCGATAGTTGGGTAGCACTAAACGCACTGAACCTGAAACCTACATGACTGGAACTATTTTCAAAACCCTACGACAAAACACAACAAGATTGCTCATGTACGGATACTAACACAAGAGGATATCCTATACCATGATAATTCATGCCAACTTGAATGATATCTATAATGAAAAATCAACGTGTAGGCTACATGACAAAGAGGACGAAACAGCCTCATTGGATTGTGAAGCTCTAACCTGCTGGAGACACCTTCAAGGATCGATCAATCCTGAAGGTTTTTTCCCAGAAGACGAATGAATAGATTGCAACACCTGATTAATGCAACTAACCTTTTTACATCGAACAAACATAACAGCGGACTCAATAAGTCACTAGACTGCAGTCGTAAGGGTTTTTAGACTCTAGCCTAACAGTATTTTAGCAATTGATGATGAAGAATAACATTTGAAAAGTATACGAATCATTTACCTTCCCCACGGAATATGCAATAATCTTTTTGATGTATAGGAGTTTTTTTTAATATAATTTCAAATTAAAAAAAAAAAGTCCTAAAAGGGTGAGTTTTAAGATAGAGAGTGTGTTATTTTTCTGTATTTATTCTCTTAATAATCATGTGTTTTCAAATCAGCAGTGGCTAATTTCAATGCAATTCCGCCCACATCCGTTCAATTGTACTTCAATCGAACAACTTGAAATTGTCTCATTTTAAATTCTAATTTAGCTAATTACTAAAAGACACGGTAAAGATTTTATCGAAGTTATTCTTTCGTTCATCAATAATAAAAGCTTCGTTTTGTTTTTCTGCTCATTAAGCCAATTGAGAATAAAATCACACGGTAGTATTTAGCATTGGTAAAGAAGAGTATAAAATTCATTTTATGGTGTAAGAAAAAATTTAACGATTTCAATAAATAAGTATTTCTGATCAATTATGGCAACAGAAACGCGGTAAAAGCATTTTGATTCTATTTTAGAGGTATCATCAAGCCAAAATCTTCATACACTTTTATTACAATTAAATTTATAGCAAATTTAATGTCCTTTCTACATTAAGTTTAATAATTTTGTACCAAAAATCGTAAATAATTTACATTTACTTTGAATTTAAAGCACTTCATTCAAATATAAGTTCGTTGTACATTAAATTTGATTAAACGGTATCTTAAATTTCTAGAAATTAACTGAAAAGACACAAAAACCGAAAAAATAAACGTTATGAGAGGTGTGCGTCAGGGAGACGTCATCTCTCCGAAACTATTTACGCTAGCTTTGGAAGATGTCTTTAAAAAACTAAATTGGTATGAGAAAGGTTTGAGAGTCGACGGTTCTTATCTTAATCATCTTCGTTTCGCCGACGATGTTGTTGACATGTCTAGCAACCCAGAAGAGCTAAAACATATGCTTCAAGATTTCAATGAAGAGGCGAGAAAAGTGGGACTTAAGATGAACTTGGGGGAAACTAAGTGATTCAAAAATTAAATCATAGAGAATGTCCAAGAGTACATCTATTTAGGCCACGTCATGAAACTGGGCAAAGGAAATCAAACGGCGGAAATAACAAGGAGAATAAGGTTCGCATGGGCTGCCTTTGGAAAGTTGCAGTACGTATTAAGAGATAGAAACACACCCATCAACCTTAAACGGAAAGTGTGTAACACGTGTGTCTTGTCTGTTGCTACTTACAGCATGGAGAGACAAATGTTAGGAATATCGCTACGGGATAAAATACGAAATCAAGTATCATCAAGAACCAAAGTAGTTGACGTCATTGAACGCATATCACGACTAAAGTGACAATGAGCAGCCCGATAGGTGAACGAGTAAATTACTACAATGGCGACCGCGAGAAACGAACCGAAATCGTGGCAGGCCACAACGCAGATTGGTAGATGATATAAGACAGTTTGCTGGAAAAAACTCCGGAAGGCGAGAGACATCCCAGTGGAGGACCATCGGAGAGGCTTACGTCCAGAAGTGGACATCAATGGGCTGAGAAAGAAGTAGAATAAGAACTGAAAAGATATTTCAACTTCTGTATATTAAAACTAATTCACATATACCCTAGTACTAAAGGAATTTACAATATTATTTAATATACATTTCACGAGATTCCGGGAGATGGCGCAACTTGTATTGAACTTTTTATTTTGTATGACATAAGTTGCTTAAAGGACTTAATTTTCTTATAGTGAAGTGTACATGTCTGCCTCGTACTGACAGGAACTAATGAGTTCGAAACCAGTCGGACACTACCTATAGGAAATATGTCCACCTTTTTCTGGTAGTTTCGGAATTTTTTGAATTCATGTTAATGTAAGTGCATTAAATATGTGATAACATATCTTAAATTCAATGAACACAGGCTGTATATTTAATGTACATAGTCACCTTAAAAATTAATGATCAAACTTTAAATTTAATGTATGCTTACATTAAATTTAATGGAATGAATGAATTTAGGTTTATGTAAATTATTAAATTTAATGCATTACATTAAATGCATTTAATAAACGTTTGTGGAATTTACTTCCCGCATATTTACATTAAATTTAATGCATTTACTTTTTACAGTGTACTCAAAAAATGGAGGAAACTGTTGGTATCGTAGTTTCTTTCTAAAAAAAATAGCATGTCTTTGAAAACAATTTTCCAAGTATTTCACTCTATAGTTTTGTCTCATCGCCTAGCACGGTCTTGAAATAACTTGGATTTTTGTATGTAGATCTAATTATGTTCAGTTTGTACTGAATCTAAACATTTGAAGTGTTTTGTACTGATTTTCATCTTTTATACCATTGTAGAAAGCTTTTAGAGAAAATATCATTCGGAATTTACTCTCATTTTACCATATTAGAATTAAATTTTAATTATTTTCGAAATCATATTAATAAAATTGTTCTGGATTGCTTTAGAAGATTGCGATTTATTGACAGATATGACAAAGATCTTATTGTTGATTCATGATTTAGGATACTGTACTACTCTTGCGTCCACTCTGATCTTGAAAACTCTTTTATGATTTGGTCGTCTGTTTATCCGTTGCATGTTGATCGAGAGTCTTCAACGTAAAATTTTGCGGATATTTGCTTTCAAGGCTAACATAGATATTTGTAACGATTTGGATTACTTGAAAACCATGGTTTTTGGGTTTAGACCTGTCAAATTGGAATTATTATCCGACGTTTCGTCTATGATTGCATGAAACATCCAAAATTTCCTGGATCATCTAAATCAACAACACCCTAATATAAAATTCACTATGGAAACTGAATCAAAAGATGCCCTTCCCTTTCTTGATATACTAGTGTAAAGGAAAGAGAATGGCGAATTAGGACATTCGGTGTAAAGAGAACTAATGCATATAAATCCAAGTCTCAATGCAACGTCACACTATCTTTCTTCTCAAAAAGAATCCGTCATTAAATCTTTGGTAGATAGAGCTTTTTCATTTTATGATGAACAATCACTGAAATCAGACATAGAAAAACTGACTAATGCTCTGAGAGAAACGGATATTGCGCTGAAGATATAAGACGTTTTATTAATAAATATAAAAACCCAACTCCGCAACAAAATGTCACAAACCTCTTATGAACAGTGTTGTCTTACGTACACGGAACCACTGATAAAATTGCCAGATTGCTCCGAAAATCAAACATTCGAACAATTTTCAACACATGTAAGAAAGTTGGATAATGTTTGAAGTCGCCAAGGAACACAGTTCCATTTCAAACAGAAGGTATTTACAAGATACCTTGCTCTTGTGGAAAAGTGTATATAAGTGAAACAGGACAGTCTATATCCACTAGGCTTATGGAACACCAGCATTGCTCAGGTCACACTTTTAATGTAAACAAAGCTAAGGTGCTAGCATCAATGTCTGGATTCTTTAAACGTAAAATTAGAGGATCAATCGAAGTTTATAAATATCCAAAGAATTTTAATAGAGATGCAAGCTACAATCTACATCACAAGTTTAAATTGTAACGCTGGATCAAGGTTCGCTGACCACCAGTCGGTTATAAATACAGTCCTGTTGCGCCTCGATAGTTATTCAGTGTTCTAATCTCATAGACTAAAGATCTCTGAAGCTGTTTCGTGAAATCGCAAACTAAACGTCGGATAATTCCAATTTGACACAGTCTAAACCCAAGAGATAAAATTTTTAACTTGACCGTGAAAGCTTTCTTTCTTAATTTGGATTACTGTGAAGAACGAGTTTGGCGTAAAGTTATTGAGGGAACGAAGATTTTGCACGGAAAAGTAAGGGCCAAAACTCATGAAGAGGCAAGAAATCATTGGCGCTATATGGCTCTGGAAATTATAATTCAGGTAATGAATATTGCTCGAGCGTGACATCACACCCTGCTCAATAACAGAACGTATGTAGTTCATTTCACTATTTTTCAATATTACTATGCTCTTTTAACGTCGTGATTGTTCCATTCTAAATTGTGAATATATCATCAAATTTTAGTTCCGTACTTTGAAAGGGTGTTGTTCTTGATTCCAAAACAAGGACCATAGTACTGAACGTAAATGATGCTCTTGTTTATCAGATGTCTGTAAGTACTATTTGAAATATAGTATTTTCATTTAACAGGAATTAGTCAATTAAGAATCTGCAGATTTTTTAATGAAAAAATAAAATAAAAAAGTGATTCCAATAATAGATAAAATTTTAGCTGCTGTATGGGAAGACGAAAATATACCAGAAATAGGAAGCAAAATTATGATAAGTATTGCACAGATTAAAATTTTCTTGGCAGAAGTAGAACAGGAAATCAGTTTTCATAGGTATAAAATAAATAAATATGTTGGAGAGGACAATATCTAACAGATATTCGAAAGTACAGGAGGGAACGACGAAATATTTATTACTCGGATGAAAAATGGGTTAACAATGAGCATTCAGTAAATAAATGGCAGGATAAAAATATCCCCAGTTCTCGCCAGGCCTTTCTAGAAAGCTTGACATCTTGGCTTAAAATTTTCTTCAGGTAAGGGCTGCAGAGTAATACTGGGAGCGACGAACGATTTTTACATGGAAGTTTCCTTGGATTTCAATCAAAATCAACCCAAGATTATCACGAGGTAACGGATATAATTGTTTTTCAAGATTACTTTTCTGAAATGATTAAGTCAACTCCTGAAAATAATTCCGTCAGCGTTATAGACAATGGTAAATATCATTCCATACAAGCAGAGCGATTGCCCTCATCCTGCTTGCAAAAAGGAAATATTGTAAATTGGCTGAATGAAAAAGTAGTACCTAGTGAAAAGGATGCCTTATAAATGGAGCGTTTAAAAATAGCCAGAAAAAATAGATCAGAACTTAAATATTGACAATATGGCTGTGGAATATGTTATGATTGTACTTCGGTTGCCACTTTATCATTGCGAAACCAACAGAGTTAATAAGGGCTAATGTAAAAGGATTTATTGAGAAATATAATACCATTTTTCAATTAAAAGATGGGGGAGAATTCTTAAGAAAGGTGTTTGCTAATATAACTCCAGAAAACTGAAGCAATTATATAGACCACATAATGAACGAAGAATAAAAGACATGAGACCTCGATAACCTTGTAGAAGAGGCTATAGAAGCATTAGTTATAACTGTGGCAACATCTGATTCACATAAAATTGAGAAATAACTGCTATTTTTTATTATCTTTGCCTTATTTTTGAGGAATTACTCTAAAGGTAAAGTTTTCCGTACCCAGTCAAGTGACATGGAGGATTTAAAGAACCTGATTACTCTAAAAATATGGTTAATTACTCCAAGAGTAGTAAAAATGTTCAGAATCACTTTGAGAAGGTACAAAATTTTTAGAATTAGCGAGTATGGAGTTGAACAAATTTCCTTTTTAGCGTTCTGATTACAACGGAAAATGTCATAATCATGTCAATTTAACATAGTAAAAAAACACACTGCAGTTATATTTTTGTTTTAAATGAGTTGGTAATACTGGTTATACATGGATAAAATTACAGTGGAGTATTCTAATTCTTCTTTTTAAGAGTTAAAAGTAGGATCTCATACTAGTTTTTAAACCAAAATATGACCTAGTGTGATTATTTTTTTGTTACAGAAGATTACCGACTGTGATTGGAACCTAATTAATTTCATCAACAAAAAGGTACTGATTCGTTTTTATAGTAAATTAAGAACCTGCTAAACATAATATGTTAATTTTTTAAACCATTGTTAAGGGAAATGTCAGTTAAACAGAAAGTTATATAAGTTGTCAGATTAGTGTTTCAAGTAATTAAATCGTCATTTGTACCTTAACCGTGGGTAACTATCATGGAATTAGATACAGAGTATAATAGAATTAGACGTTAGTTTAGTTGAGCTTTCGACTCTTTAAATAAACTAATGTTCTTGGCTTATCGTAGATCTTTGAAACTAAATAAGAAGATATGTTAATGGATTTTTAACGACCTTACGAATCGAAACCAATTTACGAAAATAATTCAAAACAAAAGCTTTTCTAATTGGCTATTCATATGTTGGTAAGATTTTATGAGCTTGGGTAACTATAAACTATAGTATACATTAAGAAACGCAAGATTTCTTGGAATTTCTCTGCAATAATTATTTGTGGTAGCGTTTTTTGGACAATAAAATAAACATCTTTTCACGGCAAGTTGAAAGAAAATATCGCGAAGAAACACCGAAATAACCTAGAAAAACTAAAATCACATCAACAACCGAATCTACCTGAAAAAATTTCAAGAAAAACTATCATAAACTTATTTTCAAGAATATTCTCAACAACAGAAGAACAACTACTTAGCAAGGGGCTTAATTTCACAGTAACACTAAAAAGCATGCCTGTTTTTGACATCATAAGCTCTGTAGAATCTATACAAGTCAACGAAAACCATTCCGATGAGTTTAGGTGGAAAATAAAATCAACTTTGGAAGACAAAAAAAATCCAGTTCAAAATTTTTCCAAGCTGGAGGCATCAGCCTGAAAAGAAGTTCGTAAGGATGAATCTATAAAGATTTTACCAGCAAATAAGGGAAATGCAACGGTGATAATGGATATCATAACGTACGACAAAAAATTGGAGATATCCTGGAAAAAGGAAAATATAGACAATTAGCTCGTGACCCCACTAAATTTATTGTGTCAAAAATCTACAAAACACTAAGAAAATACCAAGACCATATACCTGACAACCTACGATTGGCGCTCACACCACACTACAGTACGCCACCACATCTTAACGGACTACCAAAAATGCATGAACATACCATCAATAACCAGCTCCAGAGGATTTCAAAAAATGGTTCGAAATTCATGCCATAGAAACGGCAACAGTAAAACCGAAAGTCTGGTTGAGATATGTCGATGATACTTTCATCGTATGGAAGGGCAATGATCAAGAACTTAATGATTTCCTGAAACATCTATATACCATTCGACCTACAATTAAGTTTACCATGGAAAAAGAGGTAAATGATCAATGCCCTTCCTAGATGTCATGGTAAACCGTTCAAACGAAACTATTAAAACTTCGGTATACAGAAAGCCAACACATACTGGACAACATCTTAATCATTGTTCTAATCAATCTGTTGTAATAAAACGAGGAATTATATGCAACCGCTATAATCGCCCTATATTTATATGCAATAATGAATTGCCAACAGTTATAATATAAAAACAGCCTTTAAATCAGGAAATATACTTAGAGCTCATTTAACAAAAACAAAACCTAAGAAGAAAGAATGTGTTTACAAAGTTCCATATGAGTGTGCTGAAATGTATATTAGAGAAACCAAACGACCACTAGAAGTTATAATTAAGGAACATAAAACTCATACACAAAAAGGGGAAACGTCGAGATCAGGTATTGCAGAATACTCCTGGGATAAACAACACCATATAAAATGGTCTGAGGCTGCGGCAATATATATGGAACCCAATATGAAAAAAAGAAAATTTATAGAAGTAGCAGATATTAAAAACAATGATGGAATCTTCAGTAAACCGAGTGTTGAGATACCTAATCTTTGGCAACCACTACTTTGTAACATCAAATCTTTGACGCGTGTACAGTGAAGCGAAACTTTGCGCTTCAATGGACACAGTCCCGATATAAACTCGTAGTCTTAAGACAAAACATTCAGTTTATACTTGATAACGATTAGAGATACAACCTAATCGAAACGTCGTAAAAATATAAATAAATAAAAATAAAGATAATGCAAGTCCGACCACATTTTAGTCATTATAGAAGTTGTTTAGTGCTGCATTGTCACTAAAACTGGAAATATCTTCTTTGTTCGGTTCTTTTGCGAAATAAAAACATTTTAATTAATACAATGTTAGGCCAATACAATGAAGAGTACAACATTTCTTTGAAGGTTATGTCCCTTGCCATTCTATAGAATGCATTATTAGCTTATTAAAAATATATACGGAAAGGCAACCACGCAGATAAAAATTGATGAATTGATTGAAAATTAAGTTGAATATAGGACTACACTAGTACGGAGTACTGTACAATTAAGGCTATTCACTCTGTTTCTGGAAGATATCTTTATGTTTCAATCACCTACATTTTTTTGAAACTGCTCCAAAACAATTATTAGAATAACAATATGAAGCTTTTTAATTAATTTCTGAAGTTGTACTTAATCAATTAAAATTATGCGATAAAATAAGCTTACAAGGTCTAGTAACTCTTTTTTGAATTAAAAGTGTACTGGCTAGTTTAACATAACTTTTACCCATACATCTTCTATATTTAGAAGAAGAGATCACAAAAATATTAATTCATTTTCAATGCTAGTAATTCAAAATAACCATCTTACTCGAAACCGTTTGAAAACTATTTAGATCTGATATTTAGCTATCAAGTTAGTCTGGAGGGTACTGAAGATAAATGTTCTTCAATGAGGAAGAACGGTTTTTAGCTTATTAGCATATATTAGATGCGACGTTGCGACTTTAAACTCGGTAGGAAGTATTATACTGGTTGTCGCATGATGTAGTAAAAGGAATTATTAGTGTACGTAGTTGATTAATATAATTATGGACAGTGTGATGAAGAAAGTGAGTTAAATTATTTAATTGAAATAATATATTCGCAAATTATATTTGCTTCGTAACTGTAAGATGTGTGGTGTAACGGGTAATTGAATATGATAATCTGTATCACAAGGTCTCTCAACGGCTTTTTTTAAAATATTGAATGCTACATGAAAAAGAAATTTCCATTCAAATGTTATTACACGCACTATAACGATATAGATTGAGAAGCACTTATACGACAGTCAAGTGACTGTTATATCTGTTCTATGTGAGCGGGTTGATTGCCTCAATTAGATTTAGCATTTCTCAGTTGATCGATTCTTGAAGGTGTCTTTGGTAGGATCATTTAATACACATGCTCGTTCTTGATTCATGGTGTGTAGATATTTCTTGAAGCTGCGGTCCCAGTTATTAGTCCTATCATTATCCTAATCTGTTATATGCTTAAACGCAAGATTTCGCAGTTTAATTTGCAGTAATATTTTATTGCGCTTGTGACCCGCAAAGTGGTTCCAGTGTGCTCGATGTTAACGATTTATCCACCAGGATATTCATCCACGAATAACAGCTTTGGTAATGCAAATGACTGGTTTCGGTCCAATAAATGTGACTTGCAAGTTGGCCCACTATTCCATTGCCTAGGATACATTATGTGTCCTAGTACCCAGGCAAGAATAACCTCGACTAAAATGTGGTTGTCAAACTTGCATTTTCTTTATTTTGGTTTATTTTTACGACGTTTCGATTATATCTCCAATCGTTATAAAGTATAAACTGAATGTTTTGTCTTAAGACTACGAGCTTATATAGGCACACGCCTCAATGATTTGATCTTACAAAGTTGTGGTTGCCAAAGAAGAGGTATTTCAACACTGGGTTTACTGAAGATTCCATTATATTTTTTAATGTAAGTTGCTCTATAAACTTTCTTTTTCTCATGTTGGATTCCATATATATTGCCGCAGCTTCAAACTATTATGGTTATTTATCTCAGGCGTGTACTCTAATGCCTGATCTCGACGTTTCCCCTTTTTGTGTATAAGTTTTATGTTCCTTAATTGTAACTTGTAGTGGTAGCTTGGTTTCTTCAATATACATTTCACCACATTCACATTGTAAACATATTCTTTCTTATCGGTAGTTTTCGGCTTTTTGTTAAATAAGCTCTAAGTGTATTTCCTGATTTAAAGGCTATTTTTATATTATAACTACTGGCAATTCGTCTTTCTTAGAAGTTCCCTTTATGTATGGAATTGTGAAGAAGGAATATGTTTCTTGCTGTCTAGTGGGCATTGTTCTTAAGTTATTTATAACATCGTCAGTTAATTTTAAAGGATAACCATTCTGTTGTAAATCGGATTTAATGTTTGTCATCTCTTTTTCCAATGAATTGGCATTATTGCATAAAGATATAGCGCGGTTATAGAGGTTGCGTATAATTCCCCGTTTTGTTGCAACAAACATAATAGTTTCGTTGATCGTTAACCTCTTTTTCCATGGTAAACGTAATTATAGGTCGAACAGTATTTAGATGTTTCAAAAAATCATTAAGTTCTTAGTCATTGCCCTTCCATCGATGAAGGTATCATCGACATATCTAACCAAACTTTCGATTTCACAGTTGCTGTTTCTATGGCATATGTTGCTTGCGTAGTGCTTACTTTCAAGCGAAAGACAAGTTCTGTGGTCAGGACGATGGGCTTCTGATAGATTTTTCACGCTTTCCAGTCACCCCCATCATTTATATATATATATATATATATATATATATATATATATATATATATATATATGAAATGGCTCGAAACTCATGCCATAGAAACAGCAACTCTGAAACCGAAAGTGTGATTGAGATATGTCGATGATACTTTTATCGTATGGAAGGGCAATGATCAAGAACTTAATAATTTCTTGGAACATAAACAAAAATAAAGACAATGTAAGTCCGACAACCATATTTTAGTTTATCTTCAACATTATCTACAAACTTCAAACAAATGCAACAGTAATCTTGTTGTGTTTTGTCAAAAATGATTTGAGATGAGAGTTTTAAGACAATCACAGATTTTTTTTGATGTTACTTAATGACATACAAACGCTTCCAGTGCTGTCTGACTGTCAGAGAAAATGAGAACGATCCTGTCCCTGTAACCTTTCGTCAGATTGGATGAAAGCAAGAATTGTTCCTAAATTTAAGATAAAAGATAGACTATATGAAAATTACAAAGGTGGAGACATATTACAAATACTGGCACAATGAAAGAATCTTAGGTGAAATTTAAGTAGACTTTAGGCGCAACAGATTTATTACAGATCAGATTTTTGCCCTAAAAGACAAACAGATCAGTAGCTATGAATATAAAAATGTAGACATGAGGACCTGATATCAATGGCGCTCTCTTGTTTGGCATTGGATACAATAACTAGAAAAGGTAAATTTGAAATAATAATCAAGAACAGTGATCAATACATAACTTTTGCTGACAAGGCAACAGTAATAACAAACAAGCAAAAGAGAACTAAGAAAGGCTACAAAAAGAAAAGCAGAAGAGAAAATAAGTCGAAAAAACGAAGTGTCTGATAATGGGGAACACCCAGCAAGAAAGCATGCTGGATTCAAAGGTACGAATAAGAGAAAGAAAGGAGTACAAATTTGAAAAAGTATAAGGATTTACATTGCGGGAAGTTAACATCACGAAAGATGGTAATGAAGATTAAAAAATAAAAGCTAGATTTGTCAAAGTAAATCATTCGGTTGGAATGATGAGAACGTTAAAAGAATCTAAGGAAAACAAAGGAATTAGTCTACGTGTCTATAATTAGAAAAATTTTATAAGCGATATGGTGTGCTGTAAATCCATAAAATAGATATGGGAGAATAACAAATAAGGATACAGAAACTACATATAAGGACCCAAAAGTAAAGTAATTTATAAAATCCTAGAAAATAGAATGATTAGTTATGTAGAAAGAATGGAGAACAGAATGACGAAAATGATTTTGAATAAATGATCTATTGGAAAAACAGCAGACCAAAGATAGATGTGCAGCTTAAGAGATAATTTGAAATAGCTAAATAGATAAGCAAAGCAGGATAAGATGAAATAATGAAAGAAATATAGAAATATAACTAAGTCGGTTTTATTAAAAAATAATAATTTATTAACTAATATTAATTATATATAATATCATCCTATAACAACTTATTGCTTTCTGAATTAAAACCGGCTGAAATATTTGATAGTTGTTAATTTTTTGCTACTTCCGCTTACATAGCTGGTTTCTCACCAACTGTCATGTGTCAACATAAACCAATTTAAATTATAAATTATTCGTTAGCGTATCGTATGTATATATATTCTTATCGAAAATTATCATCGATCAACTTGGAAAACGTTCCCCACTAATTAATGCCAATATGCCATGTTTATGTTTATTAATTGCGCTTCAAATAGTCTCTGGTATTTTTTTTAGGGATTTTTTTTAGTAATAAGTTTACTGCGGAGAATGCGAACATAATTTGATTACTGAAAGAACGGTACTATCAAATTAAATGCAGTTTTTAGGATAAGAGTTATTCAGTGGATGTATTGAACTCCAAGTTACTTTTTTTCCATTATAAGTGCCCATTTTGATTTTTAATATACTTTGGCACTTTCTGTACTTACTGTTGAAGCAAAATTTTGCATGCAGACCGTATTTTTACTAGGTTATAGTACATATTGTAACGGACTTCATAGCATTATACATTTCATAATATTAATTAGCGTTTTTGTCTCTAGAGTTTTACGTTTATTTCCTACCACTTCTTAATTTATTTAATTAATTTTACCTTTCCTTTTTTCCTCATAACACGTCTATGAAAGAAGGTCTGAAACTTTTTAGGAATTCTATTTTCGGCATGGAACACCTATGACGGAAGATCTAGAAATCGCCAGATTATTAATTTTTCTTATTTTTATTACACTATGTAGTATGAAAATCCATCTAGAAAGATCCGTAATCTTCTGATATCTGGAAAAAGTGTATACAAAAGGGTCCTGATCAGCTTTAATGGACAGTTTAGTTTGAGAACTTGTCGATGCAACTTGGAAATGTTTGACAAATATCAGAATTGAAGTTGACAATAAAAAGTTTTGAAATAATAGAGTGTATTCAATAATACAGTGTATGGTATAAATAACTGCCGTTTGGAACAAATTGATGTCGGGAGTGGGATCAAATCCAGAAGAGGTTAGTTCAGGCTGAAAAATTAAAACAAAAGAGAAAAAGTGAATTGAAATTATATGCCATTGGAAACTACAAAACAGAAAGAAAAATGGAAGAACATGCTACTTTAAATCAGATACTGATGATAATACAGGACATGAAAATAAGCAAAGAAGAGATGAAAAAAGAATTAAAGACAAGCCAAGATGAGATGAAACAAGAACTGAAAGATGACAAGACATCAAGACGATATGAAACAAGAATTAAAAACAAACCAAGATGATTTGAAACAATAATTGAAGACACTGAAAATAAGTCAAAAAGCATGAAACAAGAATTGAAACAAGATACTAAGAAGAATCAAGAAAACATAAAACAAGAACTAAAAATAAACCTGAAGAACATGAGACAGCAACTTCAGATAAGTCAAGAAGATATGAAACAAAAACTGAAAGAGGACATTAAAAAAATCAAGAAGGTATGAAACGCATAAAACAAGAAATGTAACAGAAAATTAACAAAATTAGAGAAGACATGCATTGCGAAGTAAAACATGAGGTGGCGGAAATCCAGAAACAGGTGCAACAATTACACTTACAAATTGAGAAGGTAGCTAGAACAAGGCATGTGCTTTTATTCTAGCATTATGAGGTGAAGTTATGGAAGTTCTACGTCACATTCCTGCAGAAAACAGAATGACTAAGAGTTTATTGTTACCATTTTGGAAATGTGTTATGGGGAAGCTCATCTCCAAGAAGTGTATAATGCCCAAATCCAAGGAAGATCACAAAAATACAACGAAAGTCTGCAAGAATATGAGACTAATAAATTTGACTAACTCAACATATCCGAAAGAAATAAAGCAAGCGTTAGCAGTAGGTAGTTTTGTCGAAGGTTTACGCGATCCAGAAACAAGTCAAAGTCTAAGTATGGCCTGATTAAAGAAAATTTCTGAGGCTCTTGCTTATGCCCATCAGTTTGAGATAGCCAAATAGACTACAAGGGATCAAGAAAGAATCGTGAAAAGAGTCAACGTTTCCCGGAATTATCGCAAGACCAACGAGGAAATTGTCATGGGGCTAATGAGGGAGTTGCAGGAATTTTTGAACAAACGAAAAACACATGACAACAAATACACCCTTTCGTGGCAGAAATAGAAAGAGGCCTGGTTACGTAATAGTATCCCCTATTTTGGATTTGTGGTTTAGAAAGAAAACAAAAATGCTGCAGTTGCCATCAAGGCTTGCGATGGAGTTGAAGTATGCGGTTGTCGTATTAGAATGACTTATGTCAGACCGAGATGAAGGCATCAGGGTCGCCGATATTATTCGAATAATATGCGTTTTTAGCATTACGGATACAACGGTCACTTTTACAGAGACTGCCCGGAAATTACTGTTGGCGGAGGCGATAGAAGAAATTACCATGACGGCAGAGATAGAAGGAGTACTCACGGCGATCATGAAGAACAAGACGACAGGGACCGTGACCGTAAAATGAGCTACGGAAGAAGAACGTTCTGCAGGTCATCCTCGAGAGGATACGCGATCTAGAAAAGGACTATGGAAGAACATCCTGCAGGTCATCCTTGGAAAGGCACAGAGACGACTACAAATAAAAAGCGACGGAATGAAGACCTTCTATGACCACGAAGCCAATACTGGAGGATTTATGGTTGGTGAAAAAGTGTCGTTGTAAAATCCGAAAAGAAACAGAGCTTCAGAAGTCATGAGAAGGTACAACGTAGTAACCTGACTAAATGATCTGGTGTACCAAATTCAGAAAAGTCCTCATGCGAAGATGACGTCCATCTTAACGGATTGGCCCGTTATTAAGGACAAGAAGGTTGATCGAGGCGACCAAGACTCGGAAGGGGGCAATGTAATGGAATTTATAGCATTATACATTTCATTATATTAACTTGTGTTTGTAGTTTGGAGTTTCAGATTTATTTCCTACGAATTCTTAATTCATTTAATTAATTTTATCTGTGTTAATTTTCTCATGAAATGTCTATGAAAAAAGGTCTTTTAGAAATTCTATTTCCTTGTTTTCAACATGCAACGCCTGTAACAGAAGGTCTAAAAATTGCCGAATTATTCCTTTTTCTTATTTTTTTTACACAATATGGTATGAAAATCCATCTAGAAAGATCCATAATCTTCTGGTATCCGGAAAAAGGGGATATGAAGGGTCTAGATCGGCGGACAGTTTAGTTTGAGAGCTATCCGATGCAACTTGAAAGTATTTGATAATTGTCATAATTGAAGTTGGCAATAAAAAGCTTTTAAAATAATAGAATATGTTCAATAATACAGTGTGTCTAAAACGTGGTCGGACTTGCATTGTCTTTATTTTTATTTTTACGATGTTTCCATTAGGTTGTACCTCTAATCGTTATCAAGTATAAACTGAATGTTTTATCTTAAGACTACGAGCTTATATAGGGACTGCTGTCCAGTGTTCGTTGTTCTAAAACTTGTGGCATGGAAACGGCAACAGTAAAACGGAAAGTCTGGTTGAGATATGTCGATGATACTTTCATAAAATGGAAGGGCAATGATCAAGAACTTAATAATTTCCTGAGACATCTGAATACTATTCGACCTACAATTAAGTTTACCATCGAAAAGGAGGTAAATGATCAATTGCCCTTCGTAGATGTCATGGTAAACCGTTCAAACGAAACTATTAAAACTTCAGTATACAGAAAGCCAACACATACTGGACAATATCTTAATCATAGTTCTAATCATTCTGTTATAACAAAACGAGGAATTATACGCAGCCTCTATAATCGCGCAATATCTATATGGAATAATGCCAAATCATTGGAAAAGAGGTAGCAAATATTAAATCCGATTTACAACAGAATGGTTATCCTTTAAAACTAATTTATGATGTTATAAAAAATTTTAGAACAACGAACACTGGACAGCAAGAAACACATTCCTTCTTCACAATTTCGTACGTTAAGAGAACGTCGGAGAAAATGAGACGAATTGCCAGTAGTTATAATATAAAAACAGCCTTTAAATCAGGAAATACACTTAGAGCTCATTTAACAAAAACAAAACCTAAAACTACCGATAAGAAATAATGTGTTTACAAAGTTCCATGTGAGTGTGGTGAAATATATATTGGAGAAACCAAACGACCACTAGAAGTTAGAATTAAAGAATATAAAACTCATACACAAAAAGGGGAAACGTCTAGATCAGGCATTGTAGAACACATCTGGGATAAACAACACCATATAAAATGGTCTGAGACTGCAGCAATATATATGGAACCTAATATGAGAAAAAGAAAATTTATAGAAGCAGCATACATTAAAAACAATAATAGAATCTTCAATGAACCGAGTGTTGAGATACCTAATCTTTGGCAGCCACTACTTTGTAACATCAAATCATTGAGGTGTGTATAGTGAAGCGAAACGTTTCACTTCAATGGACACGGTCCCTATATAAGCTCGTAGTCTTAAGACCAAACATTCAGTTTATACTTGACAACGATTAGAGGTACAACCTAATCGAAACGTCGTAAAAATAAAAATAAAGACAATGCAATTCCGACCACATTTTAGTCATTCTTCAACATTGTCTACAATCTTCAAACAATACAGTGTGTGGTATAAAAATAGGTCGTACCGAAAAATATTTATAGGTTGGTGGTGATTCCACTCCCTCAATTTGCTTTTTCAGAAATATTAGTTGTACCAGACTCTGTGTACTCTGCAGCCCCCGCCAAATCCATATTTGTAAAATTTTCCAAACCGATTGATGGCACCTCAAACCAAAAGTTACAGTTTTCATTATCCGTCTCATGGCCAGCCCATCAGATATCTCGATTGTGACGTTCGTTATGGTGACCATACTAATTTGTGTAAAAGTAATAATTTTTAACACTTTAGTTACATTTGCAACTTTTTTTAGAGTTCCATAATCATTTGAAAATTTAATACCTATGTCCATGCCTCGTAGTTTCTACATTTTATATTCGGTAATTATATACTCCAGTCATTTGGTAGTTTTACCTGGAAAGTATTCCGGGAGTTTTGAAAATTGGTAATTTTATAAATTTTGATGTGCTCTTTTCGAATTTCGACTTTGCTACCTCGTATCTCCGCCGCGTGCGCCGCCATATTGGAAAAATGGCGCCTAATAACAGTTTTTTTACAATATCTCCTTTCCGACGCATTTTACGACAAAAATATTTATATACAAAATTAAACTAGAGAAAATTTCGTACAATTTCTGCATTTACAATTTTTTTTGTAAAATCAATAGTTTTGGCGTACGAGCGCCGTAAAATATATTTCAATATGCGTTTTGGAAAAAAACTCATTTCCACACCACCTTGAGGTAGAGTAAGCGACGCGTTTTTTTTTTCGTGGTGTCCCCTGTAGGCCTAATCCACATGTGATGCACACTTTCGAAATTTAGTGCAATCTCCTTCGCTTTGCTGTTCCTGATGGACCAGGCGTTGCGAGTTCGTCTTGGGCACCGATCCAGACATCGCAGACCGAAATTTCATCCGCATCATCTGCGATGGATATAGCCACAATAAATCTGAAACGGATGGCATAACTACTTCCGAAGCCGCACGAATGCTACCAAGGTTTTGAATCTTTATTGTTTTTAAGCCCGTATCGTTTTTTTCCATAAATGTTTTTAATGCAATGGTATTTCAACTATCAACGACTGTTGCAGACGGCATTTGCTTTACTCGTAGAATAATTTGATCAGGAGCGATAGCAGTTGTAGGTGTTATACAATGGATACCGCCCATGGCATGGAAAGTGTTATTACCATCTAATGTCTGCGTATTGAAATCAGTGTTGTCAAAAACAAATTGAGAAAATGCGTTATCATCGATATTCAACGGTGCGCGCATAATAGCTGAAACTTCGAACAACATTGCTTCGGTGTATGAAGAGCAAAATCCAAGAGATGATAATACATCTATTAATCGCCGAGATCCATACTTATGAAATAAAAATGTAGCTAGTCCGATCTGTAATGATGATATAAAAGATTTCGGCCTTGCTGCTGCAATTATAGAATGGACGAGAGCAATGCTTTTTTCTTCCATTTTTCAAAAGACGCTCGTTTGTTTCTTAAAATCACTCCATCTAGGAAAACGCGTAAAGTTTCAGGTATATCTGACTCAGAGTCTTGAAAAAAATTATCTGATGGAGAATAATGTTTTGTCTCATAGACCGTAGAGCGAATATCCTCTATAACAATTTCTGCTGCTGTTTTTACAATACGCCGACGTTCTTCTGCATTGTCATTACTTTTTTGATTGTACCAGGCTTCCGTTAATAGCTTAAACTCTATATTTCGAAAACAAACCACCGGAGCCTTATTGGCAGTGACGGCAATTAAAATATTATTACCGTATTTTTTGCGGAGTTGTGCTTTCACTATTTTTATGTGTGGACGGTAATCACCTTCAATTTTGGCTATCAATTCGCCCAGAGAAAACTGACACTCCTCGGAATTCTGCTCAAGATAATAGTAAATGAACTGCATCGCAGTATCGATCTCATTTGCATACGGACTTTTTTTATATCTTCAGCTGGTGGTGCTTGATACAATTTTTCATGCAGGAATTGTGGTACTGTGCATCGGCTGGAACCAAATCATTCACATGCTCAAGATGCTCAACAGTTGCTCGACCCCAATCATCATTACGAGCTTTAGCAAATACTATTTTTCACTGATAATTTCCGCACACTATACACAAAATTACGCTTGCACAACCGCGTCTGTTTTTGTTTTGCTAAAAACTCTGCTGTTATCTCATCAGCGCATAAAAAACAATGGTTGAGGTGTCGTGACATTGCTTCCTCTACGCAATGATGCAGCGATTCACTTTTCATTATTATATCGTTTTCGACATACATCATGAACCACTATCGATTTTAGTCCCGCCAAAAGTTCGACTTTATTGTCTTTTCTTTTAACACTTGACTTACGAAAAATTTCCAATCCTTTTTCCTTCACTTCAATTATTTCACTTTCTAATAATGGATTATTAAAAATAAAACAATTTACTTTATCAGAAGCCATGGCTTTATAAACACAAACAACACTGTAAGACGATAGACGTATACTGATGACTCAGACTAAACTAAATACTTCTCTTGAGTTCTACAAACAGATGTTTCGTTTAAGGTCGAGAGAGGGGCCCGACACCCTTATATCTATTTTTTTAATACCTGCGATAATAGTAAAATATTTTGGAGAAATATACGAAAAAAACGTGGTGGTGTAGATGAATAATACTTTGCGGCGCTCGTACGCCAAAACTATTGATTTGACAAAAAAAAATGTTAATACATAAATTGTAGGAAATTTTCTCCAGTTTAATTTTGTATATAAATGTTTTTATCGTAAAATACGTCGGAAAGGAAATATTGTAAAAAAAACTGTTACTAGGCGCCATTTTTCCAATATGGCGGCGCGAGCTGTGGAGATACGAGGTGGCAAAGTCGAAATTCGGAAAGAACACATCGAAATTTATAAAATTACCAATTTCCAAAACTCCCGGAAAACTTTCCAAGTAACCCCCTTTTTTTTTGACCAAATGACTGGGCTAATAAAACTTAACAGCTTTTTTTAAATAAGAAATTTATTCCAGACTTTACATCCTCATTGTATTCGATCATTTTAAAGAAAACCATCAAATTTTAATAGCGAAAAAAAAATGGTTACACAAGCATAGTTATTATTCTCGAAGAATTCTTTTTATGTTAAAAACTAAACTTTTTTATTGCCCCCTATACTAAATACCAGTTATTCTTACTCTAAATGCCTAATAAAATTAAAATTAATTCCACTATCTTTACCTGAGAAAATATTAAATACCCGGAAATATTACGTCGAGATCCAGTTAAATAATGAACCTATGAAAATTAATTTTTGGTAAGAACCGTTTACGATTATAAATAATATTCGTGAGAAATCTTACATAAGGTTAAATAAAACACTTAAGGTTATTGGTATCTTCTAACAAATTATGCTATAATATAGCATACATGTTTTTGTATATTTAACGGTTAATAACAAGTAACCGATGATAAGTTAATGGATTTTTGAGAAAAAATAGAGATAATTTAATTTTAAAATTAGATCAGCACGAGAATAATAGACAGGGACTGACGTTACATAAATCTAATGAAATTTTTAATTTAAAAAGGCGAGTTAAATTTTTTTTATTAGCAATAAACTCCTAAGTCAAGGACGACCACGTCTGCTTGAATTAAAAAAAAACATAAAGAATTATTATATCTTTGAAGAAAAAATAAACGAGAAATAGTAGGATCCAAAATGCATTTTATGTTATAACTCGCCACAATATCTACCCAATGCTAAAATGTTTACCAAAATTTATTTTTAAGAATGATCACTTAACCTATAACTAGTTTCAGTTTTTTTTGGTTAATTTATAGCACAATGAAGTAAATTAATAGCAGGGAACTCGGCACCCCATTCGTATAACGTTCCTTTTTTTTTGTAATTTGATTTTGCAATTTTTTTCGTTTTGCTATTTTCCTTTCCCCGAAACGCAAAACCCATTCTCAATGGTTAATTTGGTTTTTTTAATTCTTTTTTTTATTAAATTAGCTTCAACATTTTCCATAACCTTCATTTATATTACTCTAGTGATTCGTCTCGATCTCTCAATGGAGTGGTCGTTATTAAATTACTGTTTTATTCACAAATTATACACCTTAGTCGTGAAAACCGAAGTAAAATCTATTGCGTTAAAAGTTCTCAGGTCAAACCTTTACGAGTTTCACTTGACTTGAGACTATCTTCTTAAAGTGCCTATCCTCTTTGGATGTTGGCTATCACATTGGTCCATATTACTTTATTCACTGCTGCTCTGAACAGACCTGTTGATGTCATTCCAGTCCATGTTCGTAGGTGGCGCAGCCATGATATTCGTCTTCGTCCAGCTGATCTCTGGCCTTCCATCTTCCCCTGCAGGATAAGTTGGAGCAGGCGATACTTCTCATTCCGCATGATATGTCCAAAGTACTCCAATTTTCTGCGTTTGACATTTGTAAGGTATTCCAGTTCTTCACCGATACGTTGTAAAATGTTTTCGTTTGATACGTGGTGTATCCAAGGAACCCTAAGCATGCGGCGGTAGCACCACATCTCAAACGCATCTATACGTTTACATGAAGCATCGGTAAGGGTCCAGGCTTCTGCTCCATATAAGAGAGTTGAGAGTACATAGCATTTCAAAATCCTGATCCGCGTATGTATATTGAGGGATAGGTTGCAGAGTATGTTGCGCAGCTTATTAAAAGTACCTCTTGCTTTCTCGATTCGGCTTCTTATTTCTCGAGAGTGGTCCCAGTCCTTATTCAACGTGCAGCCTAGATATGTGATCGTCTCGGCCATTTTGAGAGTTACGTTGTTGGCAGTAAACTGTATATTGCCGACGTCGTTTTTAGACTATAGACAGGCCCTAAAACAATAAACAAGAAACAACAGGATTAAGACTGGAAGTTTTCTGTGGCTTACCAATAAACGAAATTAATGAGGAGCTTCAAAACTGGAATCAGAATCGGATAATATTCAAATTAAATAATACGCTTGGTCTAAACCAAGCGAAGAAATTTAAAAATCAGTAACCAAAGAACGTTGAAATGTTTCTGTACCTCCCAAAAACGTATGATTAAGTAATAAAGAATCTCTGCATAGAACACAGCCCTCAGAGATACTATCTTGAAAAGATGGGCAAATTTGAAAACGTGTAGCTTTTAAGACAAGAAATCCTGCTATGCGAATACATGACACTGTTCTGCAACAGACTCAAATTTCTAGAAAGTATCAACTTGATGCTCGATGAAATATATGAAATATACCTAACTTAGTTTATGATAGCATACACGAAACTTCATAATATTTTAGAGTAAAATATGGATCAAAATAGTTGGGACAGAGTTGAGAATCTATTGAAAATGATCTAATACATAATCCCACAAATTATCTTCAAATATGAAGCTCTTGGAGGCACGTTCAAGGATCGATCAATTCTGAAGGTCTATTCTTAGAGGATAAAGTAGTAAGCAAGTTCCTAACCCTGGTTAAAGCAACCAACCTGTTCACGTAGAACAAATATATGTATATATTATGTATGTAAAGATGGAAACGAGTATATTGTGAGATTTATTGTGTTCCTTTTCCGCTATAAAGTCGTTAGGAATACCTTGTCGATTAGAGCGGGCCCTCCAGTCCTATTTCTTATACAAACTTTAGATTGTTGGACAGCTTTAGCTCTTCTATTTGATATGCTCCCAAGGATCGCATTCTAAGGTTTCTAGAGCACTGTATTCTAAAGAGATGTAGATAAATGTTTCGTCCTCCTCCTTATAAAACCTTCACTCTTTCCTCTGTGCCAACCCGAGGCTCTTAAGGTATACCTGCAGGTGGAAATTCACTGTTAGGATTCCTTTCAAAATTCAAAGTTGGTTTTTACTTAGACTGATGCATTTTCTGAATCTCTTCTGGTTGTAATTCCCAAGAAGTATCTTCACTTGTCTAATTCCTTGCAGGTATGTTTAATAGTTAGATCTCCTCTTCCTCTCTTTGTAGTTCTTCCAGCATTATACTGGTACTAATTCCACTGAAAGGTTCATAATCAATAAATGGTGTTTCAGTACCCTTTTTGGAAGCTTGTCTTCTATTTCATTTCCCTCAACTCCGATGAATCTCCCACACACCCACAGGAGGGTAACATTGTTATTCATCTAGTTCTTCTAAACATTCCTAAATTATATTGAATATTATATGGGAATTCAGCACATTGATAACTGCTTGACTGACAGATATAGTATTCATCTTTTATTTGCGAGAGTTTCTCACTTTGTTAAATTGGATCTATTTCCTGATGGCACGTATTTCCGCTTTAAAACCGATCTGAGAGAAAATAGTTTTTGGGTCACAGAGTAAAGTCTTCTCAACTTTAGTCTACTATATCATCCATTAATCAAACCTAGATTGTTGACCCTGAAGAAAAACTGCTTCGACCGCTAATTTGTTAACGTTGTTTGAAATCTTCATATGCAAATTTTGACTTTTTCTTTGGGATAATAACTGAGATCAAGAAACAAAAGCGAAGTCAGTGCAAACTTTCGTGGGAA
This sequence comes from Diaprepes abbreviatus, assembly GCA_034092305.1. Taxonomy (NCBI): domain Eukaryota; kingdom Metazoa; phylum Arthropoda; class Insecta; order Coleoptera; family Curculionidae; genus Diaprepes; species Diaprepes abbreviatus. The sequence goes on from JASJET010000200.1 coordinate 11,152,754, forward strand.
AGTTTAAGACCACGGTCTGTTAGACCAAACAGAAGTTGGTCTTCTTTGAAAGGTACTACGGTTATTGATTACATCCTGGTTTGTATCACAAGAATATCTTCCTTATTTTCGATAAAATATGAGTTTTCAGTCAAAATATCCCCGAGTGTAACTTCTTTGAGCTGAATCATCCACGTTATAGTCCAGATGACATAATTTTGCAGACGGTAATCAATTGAAAGAATCTATTAATGCATCTTTTGAAGGTCAGTTGTACCTTGGAGTCAAGGAAGATCAAGTTAAAAAATAAAATTATTTAAAATATTTCATTGTTAGCGTGAAAATTCTTCTGATAGCCCTCGTAACATCTCGTAAAATAGGAAAACTGAACGCACCCATATTATCTATCTCTACTGCCCTCTAGTATGCAGTCAAAAGAGTACACCTAAGTAAAGTGCAAATGGGGTCTGTCAACTTCAAAATAAAATAGAAATACCGACAAAATCTCTAAGAGTAGATTTAAAAAAGAATAAACAATAAATATAAGTAAAATAAATCTTATGAAAGCCAAACATTCTTAGTTCCTCGAACTATTTTATTTAACATTAGTCAAAAGAAATTTAACATGCATCAAAACAAAGAACAATAAAAACAAGAAACAAAATGATGTAAAACTTATTAGTTTCTGTTGTTAATTATATGGTTAAGTGTTGTAACCACTCGTAAGTTTCAGTTAATTACGAAGTTATGTCAGCTTTGACTAATTAGGACTTTAATTAGATAGGTATGTAAATCATAAATAAATAACTTTTTGCGATATTCAAGAATAACGACGATCAACAAAAAATTGACACAGTCTCAATAACATTGAGCTATTAATAACTTATTAGTTAATTAATATACTGCACATTAAGTAAAAAAGCTTTTAACTCTAAGAGCATCCATGACTAATAAGGAACTAGATCGCCAGAAAAGTGAAAATAATAATGCCAATGCATCCTTTCTGAATCTACTTTTTGTTCCTAATGAGTTTTGCTGATGAAGATAATGTGATAATTATAATAAGCAGTTTGCTTGATGGTTAATATTATATTAGCCTTCGAAAAGAAAAATAAGTATGGGTTAAGCGTGGAGTCTACAGGAACTTCTAATAGAAACATCCTCTTTTGTAACGCTTAGAATAGCATTATTTTTTCTTTTATTTTCAGGCAGTTATGAGAAAAATATATTTTTAGTATTAAGCAGTAGCCCTATTTGAATTTCAAATTTTGATATCTACAAATAGAACAGAATTAAGATATTTCAGTTTTTGGTATTATTTTCGTTTTTTGAAGAGTGTCTATTTTAAAAATAAATTTCCGGTTATTTTTATTTAAATAGAGAATGGAGATACAATTTACGGAGGCTACCTTAGTTTGATATTTTATTATTTCTGTTTTTTTAGATATTTACCTATCACAAAAAAGAGAACTGATAAAGCCTGTGCCCCTGTTAGTAGGGTTGCTCATAATTACACCTTTAATTCAAATTTTTTACACTGTTAAAAATAACCTTAAATTTAATGCAAATTTAATGTCCATTTTATATTAAATTTAATGATTTTGTATCAAAAATCGTAAATCAATTACACTTACCTTAAATAATACATTAAATTTGATTAAATGGTATCTTAAATTTCAATAACTGCACATTAAAATTAATTGACATATTTCAAAATTTCCAGTGAATTTGTCACAATCAAGGTATAATTTTAGGAGGGCAGATTTTTCTCTGCTTTACGACAGTTTACTGAGGGTGAATTGGGCAGATTTGTATGTTATCGATGACGTAAATATAGCTTGTGCAGAGTTTTATAGCAAGTTGCTGAATATATTCGATGTATGTATACCCAAATTTGTAATCAAGAAAAGAAATTTTCCAGCTTGATATACTTCGGAAATAATTAAATTAAACGGAAACACAGAATTTTTAAAAAATGGAAGAGGGGCTACGAACAAAATCTCAAAAATCAATATGACGAGTTGCGGGCATTGGTGAAAAGAAAATTGGATATCGCTTATAAAAATTATATAGTAAAGGCCCTGGATGCCTTATGTAATAATCCTAATACCTTTTGGTCATATATTAAATCTAGGTCTTCAACAACCGTACCTGAAGTTTTGATAACTGGTGTCAATCATTTCTCGGATCCTGAGGATATTGTAAATGCATTTGCTGACTTTTTCCGTAGTGTTTATGCGCGTCCTTCTAAAAATAATGTATCTTTTGACCATGCGGTATGGAGCCAATTGAGCACATTTCGAAACAAATAGTTATGAGTGCGTTGAAAAAATCAAAGGATAGAATGACACAGGGGCCAGACAACATTCCTTGTTTTTTTGTTAAGGACTGTGCCTATGCACTGCTTAAACCTTTGTCATATTTGTTCAATTTTGCGATTAAAACAAATACCTTTCCAGAGATTTGGAAGGAGAGAGAATCACCCCTGTATTCAAAAAAGGAAATATTAACGAGGTCCCCAATTATAGACCTGTTTCAATACTATCCCCATTTGCAAAGGTTTTTAAGATGTCGATATATGATTGTATTTTGAGTCAAGTGCAACAGTTAATATTGCCAGAACAGCATGGATTTTTTAACCGCCGTAGTACTACAGGGTGTTTTTTATAGAGGTATAGAACTTTTAAATGGAATAAAACAAAGATGAATTTTTTAAATTGACATATAATTTACTTTATTCGGAAGATAACCTTCTGGCTCGGACGTAGTCTAATCTGGAGGTCCAATTTTCGATGACTTTTTCCAACATTTGTGGCCGTATATCGGCAATAACGCGGCGAATGTTGTCCTACAAGTGATCAATCGTTTCGGGCTTATCGGCGTAGACCAGCGACTTCACATATCCCCACAGAAAATAGTCTAGCGGCGTTAAGTCGCACGATCTTGGAGGCCAATTCACGGGTTCGAAACGTGAAACTATGCGGTTACCCAACATTTCCTTCAATACATCAATTGTGGCACGAGCTGTGTGACATGTTGCACAGTCTTGTTGAAACCACAGCTCCTGCACATCATGGTTGTTCAATTGATGAACGAAAAAGTCAGTATTCATGGCTCTATAGCGGTCACCATTGACTGTAACGTTCTGACCAGCATCGTTTTTAAAGAAGTACGGACCAATGATTCCACCAGCCCATAAAGCACACCAAACAGTCAGTTTTTCTGGATGTAACGGTGTCTTAACATACACTTGAGGATTATCACCACTCCAAATATGGCAGCTTTGTTTATTGACGTATCCATTCAAACAAAAATGAGCTTCATCGCTAAACAAAATTCGCTTATGAAAATCGGGATCAGCGGCAATCTTGTTTTGGGCCCATTCACCGAATCTACGCCTTGCTAGGTGATCGTGTGGCTTCAATTCTTGCACGAGTTGGATTTTGTAAGCACGCGAACGAAGATCTTTCCGCAAAATCTTCCATAAAGTGAATGGACACATATCCAATTCCTGTGCACGATGGCGGATTGACTGATTCGGGTCTTCCTCTACGCTACGCTCTACAGCAGCAATGATTTCTTCTGTACGCACTGTACGACATCTCTGTGGATGCGTATTATCATTTAGAGTAAACGTGGTGCGAAAACGTTCCATAGTTAATCAAATTAATTGCTCTGATGGACGATTATGTTGACCGTAAAATGGACGTAGTGCGCGATACGTATTTCGAACAGAACCATGGTTTTCAAAATAAATTTGCACAATTTGGAAGCGTTGTTCAGGCGTGAGTCTATTCATGTTGAAATGCCAAACCAAACTAAACATAAATCACTTGACAGCTGACAAAATGGCCGCCAGTTAAAAAAGTGTTGCCAACTTAAAGTTCTATACCTCTATAAAAAACACCCTTTATTAGCAATCTAACTTCCGCCCAATTTACCGGTGGGACATTGGATAAACGTAATCAAGTTAACGTGGTCTATACCGACTTCTCAAAGGCATTTGATCGAATCGATCACTATATTTTATTTAACAAACTTGCTGCTATGTGTTTTAGCAGAAACCTATTGTTTTTTCTTAAATCTTACCTACAAAACAGAATGCAATATGTTGAAATCCGGGATTATCAATCCTATAAATTTAAAGCTACAAGCGGGGCTCCACAGGGGAGCAATTTGGCTTCACTAATATTTTTACTTTTCATTAACGATATAACGGTTGGAATCTCGAGCAGTGTTTTGCTCTTTGCAGATGATGTGCAGCTATTTCGGATGATTCGTAATATAAATGACGCCCTAGAGCTGCAAGGGGATATTGATATTGTTAGGAATTGGTGTAATAATTTGCACTTGAATGTTGATAAGTGCACCGTAATGACTTTCACCAATAAAACCAACTCTTTATATTTTGAATATACTCTAAACAGTCAAATACTTGGAAGTTATTCTTTTAAGGACTTTGGAGTCACTTTTGACCCAAAACTTTCATTCACGAAACATATCAGTGTGGGAGTGCGGTCAAAATGTTGGAGTGCATATTGCGCAGTTCTAATGATTTTAGGAATTTAGAGACCTTAAAAACTTTATATGTTAGTCATGTTCGGTCGAAGCTGGAATACAGTGAGGTCATATGACATCCTATCTATGATAAGTACATTAATCAATTAGAGGGAATGCAAAGAAAATTTTTAAAAACCTATCATTTAAGAGTGACCGAGTATTTCCTCAAAAGGGTATAGATGAAGGGCAGTTACTGAGGCGATTTAATGTTCTATCTTTAATAAATCGCAGACATTACATGTTAGCTTAAATTCTGAGCAAGCTATCCAGATCTTATATCGACTGTTCTGATTTATTGTATCAAGTTAACTTACATGTACCCCGGAGACCCGTCAGATCCTGCCCCATTTTTTCATTATCTAGCCCCGAAACAAATTTTCTTATATACAGGGTGTCCAAGATAAGGATCCTAACCATGGGGATCTCGGAAACAGTTGGAGATACGAGGTCGGTTAAATTAGAGAAAAGTTGCGCAATTTAGTGCTAAATTAAACGCAATTTAAAAATTTTAAAAATTCAAAATACTTCCGGAGATTTCCGGAAAAAACCGAATTTTGGCAAAATCGTTTTTAATTTTTGTAGGCTTTATTTAAAGAGATATCAAAAAATAAAAGGTAGATTCTTCTTGCCACTTTTTATTTTTTATAATTTGGTCTAAACAAAATTTAAATCCGACGTTTCGTTTCTGAGATACCATCATGAACTTTCATTTTTTATATGGAACAAAAAAAAGTATCCCATGTATTTGATAGCATTTTTTATTACAAATTCAACGGTGTATCACACTTGCATATCAAGTGTGTAGTTCATTGGCTTTTATAAAACTGATATACCTTTCTCTCTCGCTCTCATGGAGCTCTTATGGAAAGTACTTGAACTACGTATTCGATATGCAAGGATGATACATCGTTGAATTTGTAATAAAAAATGCTATCAAATACATGGGATACTTTTTTTTGTTCCATATAAAAAATGAAAGTTCATGATGGTATCTCAGAAACGAAACGTCGGATTTAAATTTTGTTTAGACCATATTATAAAAAATAGAAAGTGGCAATGAGAATCTACCTTTTATTTTCTGATATCTCTTTAAATAAAGCCTGCAAAAATTAAAAACGATTTTGCCAAATTTCGTTTTTTTCCGGAAATCTCCGGAAGTGTTTGAAATTTTTAAATTTTTTTAACTGCGTTTAATTTAGCACTAAATTGCGCAACTTTTCTCTAATTTAACCGACCTCGTATCTCCAACTGTTTCCGAGATCCCCATGCTTAGGATCCTTATCTTGGACACCCTGTATATATTCTATTTCAAGCTATGAGTATCTTCAACAACGCTTGACATCGATGTTTACAGCCTACCCCCTAAGAGATTAACACAAGATTTAAAGTTAAAGTTTCTAACAAAAATATAAAATGTTTTCTTCTTGTGAATTGTTGTATGAATTAATCAATAATTTTATTTTTTCTTATAATATTGTTTAATATGTTATTTAAAGTTGTATGTCATATTGTCTTATAAATGGATGTTATCTGTTAGACAATAAAGATTGTTATTATTATTATTATTATTATATAATCTAATACTAAAGGAATTTAGATTATTATTTAGTATATATTTCATGAGATTCCGGCAGATGGCGCAACTTCTATTGAACTTTTTGTTTAGTATGATATAAGTTATTAAATGTGTGATAACATATCTCCAATTTAATGTACATAGTCACCTTAAAAAATAATGATCAAACTTTAAATTTAATGTATGATTATATTAAATTTAATGGAATAAATTATAATTTAAATTATTAAATTTAATGCATTACGTTAAATGGATTTAATAAATGTGAAATTTGCTTTCAGCACTTTTACATTAAATTTAATGCTTTACCTTTTTACAGTGTAGAACCTCCAATTAAAATATGTTAAAATATCGGTATTGTTATACTGCTATTTAAAAGATGATAAGTGACACTGTAAACGCAAATTTCGAACATTAAAGTAATTGATATTTAACACCAAATCCCTTTGCAAAAAAATAAATAACACGCAAATTCTTAAAATTAATTTATTTCTATTCTTGGGCTATAGTTAACAACACATTAAGAAAGGAGTTCTGAATTTATGTGGTAATATGTTTTCAAAATTTTCAACAATATTTATAATTTTTTAATAGAAATAAGCTATGAAAAGAGAAAAACCCACTAAAATTACTTAGGGCTAGTACGTGCAATATTGTTATTTTTTTTTATTACACGTTAATATTGCTTAACAAAGCTCAAAATCAGTTAGACTCTTTGTTTACAAAATTAAATGGTAATCATCTGACTGGATAACTCTAATGTCACATACTCAATTCCTTACACCAATTATTCAAAAAAAAAAAAAGAATAGGAATGACCACTCATCTAATTAAAAATAGATTAAAAGCACACAAATTTACGAAAAATGCTACTAAAGCATTAAATAGGCAATACAGTATAGAAAACAAGTCATTATTTCGACTACAATAAAATAGCAATAATAGAACGTGACCGCAATTATAACAAATTGAATGTAAAGAAATAAGAAGAGAAAAAAAATACATTTAATGACAGAACAGATGTAAGTAACCTGTGCCACATTTATAAAAATCTTATGAAAGAATAATATATCCTCTGAAAATAAGATAAAAAGGAATATATTATTAAAGTATTTCATTTACCAGTTATAAAAGTTTAAGAACCAAAAATAATCATAAAAAATAAATTAAAAAAAAGAACAAAAATAACAATTATTCCAAATCTACAATTTTACATTAACCATTCATTGTCAAAATGATAATAGTAAGGTCAAGTCAGGTACCTACGTATGATGCGTTTTTTAAATGTCTTTTAACTTTGACACGTAAGATGTATTATGTTTTTTGTGTTTTTTCATAAAAAATATACGTTATTAATGGCTTTAGATCAAGGACGAAATACCAAAACACGTTGTTTGTTGTACATGTAAATGAACCTAATCCCAAAATAATACAAAAGTTTGTTCATATATTTAATACGCACGAAGCTACTTTCAAGATTCAAGATAAATATACCATATCTTTGAAGAAGCTCACTATGTTAGAGCGAAACGTCAGAAAAATTGTTGTCTTTTAATTTTCAAATGGACAAACCTATACCCAAGAAAATATTACAGAAAAATATAAGGTTTAAGATAAAAAAGTAAATTATATATATATATATATATATATATATATATATATATACAGGATGTGTACAATATTTGATGACGGAATGTCAAAATAGGTCGATTTAAGTTAATTTAATTCTATCCGATGTTATTTCGTTTAAGCGGTAGATAATGTAAACGTTTTAAGAAAAATTTTTCCCAAATTTGTTAAAGGTGTGGTAACTGAATTTGATGATTTCTCTTGTGTGGTCTAACAGGATAATATAACGTTTTCTATGGTATAGCCACCGGCTGTAAAGTAGTGTTAGTGATATAAAAGTGAAGGCACTTCTAAACATCACCTCTACTGAAGTTAGACCAACATTTTTAAACCTTTTTTACCATTAAACATTGAAAACTACATCTCTCCAAGAAGATATAAATGCTCCTGATGTGTAGGTTTTGTGAAGAAAATGAGCGTCGGTTAGGGAGGTAACATAGGAAGATTTCCTAACAGCTGAATATGAAACCATCAAATCAATATTGAGCGTCATCTATGAAAAACGGGCTAATTGGGGAAAAAATTTGAACGTATAAGTTGTATTCGAACAACAGATGAAAAAGAAAAGAAGATTTTGAGAACGACTGAAGAAAAACCAAATGTTAATGCCCGCCACTTAGAACGTGAGTTGGATATCCCTAAAACTATTGTAAATAGTGTTTTGAAAGAACAGTTGTTACATTCATATCACCTCCAAAAGATTCAGGAACTTTTACCGAATAATCCTCCCATGCGCCTTACATTTTGTGAATTTATTCGAAGCAAAAGAATTTGTGATCCAAATTTCCATCCATATGCTATTAAACTTGAACACCATCAGCATAACTTTAAAATAAATGTTTTGGCAGGTATTATTACTGATCGCTATCTTATTGATTTCGTTGTACTTCCAGACAGGAAATATATGTGTAATTTACACATTACCAGTTCTTCTGGAAAATTTGTCTATTTTACTACGGTGTGATCGTGCCCCACCTCAATTTTTCGTTGCTGTTAGGTAATATTTACACGACCAATATCTCAATCCATGTATTAGAAGAGGCAATGAGGCACCAGTAAGATGACCACCATCATGTTCTTCACAGTTAAATATGTGTGACTTCTTTTTGTGGGGCGCTTTTAAAACAAATATATATATATATATATATATATATATATATATATATATATATATATATATATATATATATATATATATATATATATATAAACATCCATACATTTTAGGTGGTCGCAAATAGTTCGTTAGTTATATGCCCTTAACATCAGGGGCATTACTACGACATAGCGCCCGAACAGGAACGACAAGATGGAAGGCCGTCGAGTCGTCGCTTTGTGCTAAAACCGGTACCTTAGTTTGAAAAGACCACCTAGGATGTCCGTTCCACTTCCTTTTCAGGCCTTTGCTGTCTAACAGCTTGAACTGTCCGACAGTTAAAGCCAGAATGCAAATGCCTTAGGGGGGCATGTTGTGGAACATAACATCTCACCACCGCTTTCCGGTAAAACTGGACTTAAATAGAGGTCCAAGTTTGTGGAAAGTACAAGGATGTCTGGGAAAGATACCTGTGGATCCCACTGATGAGTCCACCACCGGTATCGGGACGAAACTTCCATACATTTTAGATGGTCGCAAATAGTTCGTTAGTTATATGCCCTAAGGGCATTACTACGACAATATGTATAAATACCTTCACTGTCTATAAATATTCAATAGTTGCCTTTTTCTCTATAAGACTATTAAGTGTTTTGGTTCTGTCTACATACTAGATTCAACCTAGTAATTTCTGCACTGTATTTCCGGTGCTTTTACCACTAGAAAAACCGACAACTTTATGAACTGTGGCCTACAGGAAGGAGGGGGGGGGGGGATTGTAACTTTATTTATTTGTTAATTCTACATACTTTTAAAACCTCAAGTTTATCTAGATGTGTCTTCTATGCAGCTTTCTAAGCACAAATTTTATATTTCAAAATTTTGTTTATGTACCAATGAATAATATATAGTTGGTAACAGCTTCGATGCCACAATCAAACATAATATTTTAAATAATTTATATAATATAACCAATCGCAAAGCCTTAATAAGTGTTACAATTAATTGGGTCTTTCGATGAACTAAAAGCTATCGTTGTATGAATTTCCTTCAAGAAATTGATTGACGGAGCATATGGTTGAGATAAACTTTGGCTTATATGTTCTGTTAAAAAATGGATGTTATCCGCAAGAATAACTAGCAGAAATTTAAACGTCTAAAGTAATTAAAAATAATTATAATGTGAGCAAAATTTCTAATGTTTTTTTTTTTCGGTTCTAATGTTAAATACAAAATAATAGAAATGAATATGGTGCTCTAGGGCACACTGGTGTTGGTCATGAAGGCGTCGGGATAGAAAAAAAAACATTATACAACAAAATTTTGACTTCCTTTTAGAAATTTGAAGGAACATTTCATATAAGTTTAAACGATGGTTAGGTAAAAATATTTTTAATTTCTTCTATATTTACTTGATTTTTTAAAGACAGGGAAGTATTTTAATTAAGTATAATATAATTACTATCCGGACACAAAAAATGTTTATCTCATTATTAATAACAAAAAGACAGCTCTTCCAATTTGACCCACTAATTAGGTTAATTATTATCTTTTTACTTATTGTACAAGGTAGCCATGAATCGTTAACCTGTCTACAGTTCCGTTGCTTTTCGAAGTATCAACTTGAAATTTTGTCCAATGTTATGGCCTGCAATTCTGTATGTCTTATAAAGCCTAAATTGTGCTAAAGCAAATGCTGTGTCGAAAATAATGCTTAAATTAATTGCTCGAATTTACATCATATTTAGCTATATATTAATTATCAAAGAGATAATTTTACCACATTTTATTACACTACAAAATAAATACAGTTTGTCCAGTGAGATAATGCCCATGTGATATCAATTTTCGGACATATTAAAGATAGTTTTTAGACCTATTCATCTTAATTTGTATAGATATAATAAAAGTACGGAAAACAAAACATTATTCTTTTAATCCAAGCCATAGGTCGCAAAAAATCTGACATTATGGGTAGAGCAAGATAGAAAGAGAAAACCGAGACAAACGAGTCATTTCGTTTTATGAGTATAAACTTTCTTTTGACTTCAATCAAAACATTATTTTACTAACAGTCGTCGTTCAGAGTTCTATTTACATTGTGTTTTTGAGAGAATTTAAAATAGAAGATTACTTTATATAAAAGCTATTAATTATTGTTTTATAATTTATTCCCGGTAAAATATGTATTACTTTTATTAAAAAACTATACCTAGACGTACAAACATTTCTAACGTTCCGATCTGTCTTCGGTGTCTAAATGTCCGACACACGTATATAATTTTGAAATGTTTTCGCACTACTTTAATCAGTTGAAATAATCAGGCATTAAAAATTAGAATAAGGTAATCAGATCCGATTTGTCTTTTTAGAGAAGAAATGTGGTGAAACTCTGCATTTAATTTGTGTGAATATTTCGAGTTGGTGAAGAGAAATTTTAAATGAAATATCCTATATATTATTGCATTTTCGATTTCTACGTAAAATTCCTAACATATTTCATGTTTAATGTTCTATATTTGAGTCTCACCATTTTGAACATATTTAACTTTTTATGTTAAAAATTACGTTTGCGGACCAAATCTTAACTATAAATTTCTCCTATAAGAAAGTCTTTATTATTTAATTTGGGTTGGTTTTCTTGTAGTCGAAGATCGACTATAGTAGTCTTTTTATGATATTTTGAAAATTATTGGTACAGAGTGATCAAAAGAGAAGAATAAAAATTAGGTTTAAAAAAATCGTCAAAAGTCAATTGTTTGAAATAAAAAGCACCTATTTTTAAAAATTTATCCTCGTACAGAATTGTCACTATTTCTAGCCATTTGACTTTTAATAATAATAATCATGCCGGGGCGATTAAATTATACGAACGAAGATTATTTAAACTTATTTATTATTTATGGATTTAGAAATGGTCTAGGAACCAGAGAGGCACTATTTTGTATGCGCGTTCTCCTACAAAAAAGTTGTGAATTCCGAAACATCTACGTCTGTTTCATCGACTTTGATAAGGCATTCGACCGAGTACAACACGATACACTTTTCGAATGTCTACAAACAGCAGGTCTAGACCACTACGATATGACTGCTAAAACATCTGTATTGCAATCAAGTAGCCTCTATCTAAATTGAAAACCGTCGTACTCAAAGCTTACCCATCAAACGTGGAGTAAGACGGGGTTACGTTTTGTCACCCTGTCTTTTTAATGTATACTCTGAAGAAATTTTTAGGGAGGCTTTGGATGACACAAAAGAGGGAGTAAGACTGGGTGGAGAAGTAATCAACAAAATTAGATTTGCTGATGATACGGCCATTCTTGCAGAAAGCATCTCTCAACATTAGTAAATCTAGTTAATGAGGCGAGCTGCCGAAGAGGCCTTAAAATCAACATCTCAAAAACAAAGTGGATGCCTGTTGGAAAGATTAATGTAGATAAATGTCAACTTTGGCTCGATGAAGAGAGGATAGAGCGTGTAAACCATTTCAGATACCTTGGCAGTTGATTGAATGTGAATGGGCACTCAGATGAAGAGATAATAGCTAGGATCGAAATATCGCGTAAGACCTTTATGACATGGAAACCAGTTCTATGCAACAGGAACCTGTCAATGCATATTCGTAAGAGGGTCCTAAGATGCTATATATGGTCTATTCTGAAACTGGAAGCTTTCGAATTGTGGTGCTATCGTCGAATCCTAAAGATATCATGGGTTTCGCATACTTCCAGTGAGGGTGTTCTCAGAATGATGGATACAGATCGATTGCTCTTGAACATTATAAAGAGGCGGAAAACAAAATACTTCGGCCACATAATTAGAGGACCTAAATACCATCTACTTCGGCTTATAATACAAGGAAAAGTGGAAGGAAAAAGATGGATAGGCCGAAAGAAGCTTTCATGGCTACGTAACATCAGGCAGTGGTGTGATTGCACGGTGAAGGAACTATTTCGTGCTGCAGCCGATAGAGAAAGATTTCAGGAAATTGTAAACATGATGACCACCAACGTCTGAATACGGACATGGCACCTAAAGAAGAAGATTTAAAGAACATGCGATACATTCGCGATCCGATATGCACAGAAACAGAAACTAACACCACCAACTATTAAAAGATTATAGAAAACTTCAAGAACTTTCGATTCATAAAAGCACAACTAAATAGAAATAAACCAGTTTTTAATAACAAAAATTTTGGAACTACAATTTTTGGATATTTCGCCGCATATCCGACAATATCTACAAGGCAAGTAGCATTGAAGTCTTGATTATCTCAAACATCAGGATTTTATGGAAACACAATTTTCATCCCTATGTATATTCCAGAGCACAGCATTTAAAATGCACTGATTTTCCACGAAGAGTAGAGTTCTGTCAATTTATTTTACTTCGGTCAAAAGAAAAGGCACATTTTTTTGGATAACATTATTTAGACGGACGAAGCCAAATTCACAAAAAATGGATTATTTAGTCAACGCAATTTCCACTATTGAAGCGACTTAAACGTACATCCATTTAGAGAATTAAATTTTCAAGAGTCTTAACCGTTTAACGTGTATTGTGTTATACGAAATGACGGCGTCGTCGTCCTAGAATTCTACCAAAATAATCTGAATGGTAAGTTATCCATTTTTGGAGACTTCTAGATACAAAATATGTTTTAAACTTATAGGTTCGCTACTTCGACATCTTGAGGAAATTTGGAAGTAAACTATTTAGATAACTTACCGTTTGCTGATCATATAAATCAATTTTATCAACATGATAGGGTGCCTCCACATAATAATCATTTAGTTAACAATCATCTGCAAAACTTGTTTTATGATCAATGGATAGCCAGGGATGGGCCACATCTTCGGCCACCTCGCCCACCAAACCTAAGAGTACTTGATTTTTTTATTTGGGAGACAATCAAAAATAAAGTATACAACACCGCATTAACCACTATGGAAGATTGCATGCAGCGCATCAGAACAGCATTTGAAGAACTTAATTCTCAGTCAATAAGAAGAGCCACCCATGAAAAATTCCTGCTTAGGTGCGAAAAATGTTTGGAGGTTCAAGGGCGTCAATTTGAACATTTACTCAAATAAATTTTTTAACTTTATTTTATAAAGAACTTGATTTATTTCTATTGCTTTCAGCTTTTATACATCCAAAGTTCTTAAAGATTTTTATAATCTTTTTAGCAGTTGGTAGTGTTGATTTCCGTTTCTTCGGATATCGGATCGCGAATGTATCGCATGTTTTTGAAATAACTCTATCCCATTCTCCATAACTAATAAATAAGTTTAAATAATCTTCGTGTGTGTAATTTAATCATCCCGGCAGGATTATTATTAATCAATGTCAAATGGCAAGAAATAGTGATAATTCTGTAGGGTTCGATTGTTTTATTTTCGCCTCGCCTCGCCGTCATGGCCAACAATAACAAAACTTCAAAGCCGTATAGCATTTTTACAATAGAAAAATGTTGAATTGCCAATATTTTGAAAACAAGAAATTTTTAGAATAGACAACTTTATACAAAGTTATCCTTATTTTTGATGCTTAATATAATAAAATTATAGAAATAGGTGCTTTCTATTTGAAAAAATTGACTTTTGACGATTTTTTAAATATAATTTTTATTCTTCTTTTTGACCCCCTTGTACTAATAATTTTCAAAATATCATAAAAAGACTACTAAAGGCGATCTTTGTCTCCAAGAAAACTAACCCAAATAAAATAATAATATAGGAAAAATTTATAGTTAAGTTTTGGGCCGCAAACGTCATTTTTGATATAAAAATTTAAATATGTCCAAAATGGTAAACCTTAAGTGTAGTTGATTATACATGAAATATGTCTAGAATTTAAAGTAGAAATCAAAAAAGCAATAATATAAAGGATGTTCTATTTAAAATAAACAAGTTGACATCTACTTCCGGTGTAACCGGAAGCGCCGTCATCTTGAAAATATTTTAACCGACTATCTCCCATGCACGTTAATTCACTCTCAAATTTTCAGATTCTTCCTATTTATGGTTTTCCCACAATACTACATAAAGTTTCCAGAAATCACCCTGTATAGAATGATGAGAGAATTGTTAAACGAAGGCCTCATCTCTCATCTAGAAACCATCAACTCTGAGAAATTCCCCTAAGATGATATGAAAAAGGAATTTGACTTTGTGAAAGACTTTATAACAGTATTGATAAAAGTGAATAGGATAGAGATTACATTGTGAAACTCAATAGAAATTACATTAAATAGTATACAAAAGGTTCTACAATAACAGAAGGATCTAAAGTATGAGTGTATGGACCAAGAATTAGACACTTCGAAAGCTTGGGGAAATCATTAAGTAGTTTCCAAGCAAAAATTTACAGTATTAGGAAATGCGTTCAGTTCAATATGGAAAACACTATTGCAGACAAGAGGTCATCATCATCTCAGGTAATCAAAGAGCCATCAATGCGCTGAGTTCTCAGATAATTCGCCATAAGGTAATCTGAGAATGCTTAGAGGAACCAAATAAATTCGGCAAGAATAATACAACTACCCTCCAGTGGGCGTCAGATATACAGGAGGGTAACTGTATATATAATAATAAGGAAATAAAATAGTAGGTGAATTAGCAAAAAAAAGAAGTTGGAACACTATTCCTATGACCTGATTTTTTTGCGAAATTAGTAACACTGTAATAATGGAAAAATTAATAAGAGAGGAAGAGAATAAGAGATCAAATTATTGGACAAGTCTACAAGGAATGAGACAAACGATGGGGAAGAAATTCAAGGATTCAAACAGGACACTGCCACCTGAAGAAGCCCTTTAGTAAGCTTGCAGCACCTTACAAAACCCTAGAATATGACACCTTGGAACATATCAAATAGTAGTGAGAGATCTACGAAATTTAAATCCATCCCGCATTCCATGTTTGCTAAAAGAAATATGATTAAAGGAACTGCTTAAACTGGTGAAACGTCCCCAAAAATTTAGCAGCAGAAATAAGACACAGTATATCTTTCAGATGGCAGTGCACACATCTCTATTTCCATACATACATACATCTTCTTATTTATTGACTGACTGACTGACTCCGTAGCACTACAATCCAGGGTGGGTCTTGGCTGCCTCGACTATCTTCCTCCACCTAGAACGGTCTTGTGCCAGCTCCCTCCATTCTCGCTGGTCAACTTCAAGGATAGCTAGATTCTTGTAGATGTTATCTCTCCATCTAAGCCTAGGTCTTCCCAATGGCCTTTTTCCTTGTGGTGCTTCCTCCCATACCCGTTTTATTAGTCGATCGTTTTGACTCCTTTGTATATGACCTGCCTATCGTAGTCTTCTGGACTTTATTTCTTGAATGATGTATGGGCAATATATTATGCGCAGGATTTTTCTCTCAAAACTTCTTAGCAGCTCCGTATCGTGGACTATCAGGGTCCATGTTTCACTGACGTAGATTGCTACTGGTCGTATTATTGTTCGATAAATTTCGGTTTTCGCCTTCCTAGTGATAACTTTTGACTTAAGCAAGATTTGTATCGCAAATGTACATTTATTTGCTTGTGTGATGCGCTGTTTAACCTCTTCCTGCATATTATTTTTTGCCGTTATTACTGCGCCCAGGTACTTCAAAACTCGCACATGCTCAAAATTATAGTCATCCATTGTGACGTTCTGCCTGATTCTGTCTCGGACGGGGTTGCGGGAGACATGCATGTATTTGGTCTTTCCTTCATCTAACCTGAACTTCTTTTTCTATCTTTATGAAGTTTTCCTTCACACTGACTGTGCTTTCTCCTATCGCGCCCATATCATCCGCGTAGGCCAAAATAAGTTTAGGGCCACTTGGCCTAAAAACCTCCACGTCAACTGATACTGTTCTTACGGCTTTCTCCAGTGCAAGGTTAAACAGTACTGGCGACAAAGCATCTCCCTGTTTTAATCATCTGTTGATAGAAAATGTTTGGCTACATTCTCCTTCAATTTTGACATAGCTTTTTGCCCCGTCCTGGCACGCTCTAGACAGTCTAATCAGCTTCTAAATTCTTCCATTGCTTCCCACAACCTTATCCTAATAACAGTGTCATATGCTTGCTCGAAATCTATGAACAAGGTATGTAAGTTTTTGTTAAATTCCCATTCCCATTTCTCTAGCATCTCAACTGTTGATCTTCCGCTTCGAAAGCCACATTGGTAGTCTCCGATAATCTCCTCGGTATACGCAGAGAGACGTTGAAGGAGAATGCTGGAGAATAATTTATAGGCGTGGCTTAGTAAAGCAATACCTCGGTAATCTTTACATTGCATTTGATCCCCTTTTTTGTGGAGTGGAATTATTACCCCTTCTTTCCTTTCATCAAGAAGGATTTCTTGATTCCAAATTTGTTTCACGAGGTTATGTATTTGTGTGACTAGATCGTTCCCTCCATGTTTCAGACTTTCTGCCAAGATATTATCTCGACCTGCCGTTCTGTTATTTTTGAGCTTTTTAATGGCTCTAATGGTCTCTTCCATGGATGGAGGTGGGATATTAACCTCTGCCGTAGCGAATACTGTAGCTTCAGGTTCTTCCTGCGTCGGCACGTTTAGTAGTTCATCAAAGTAGCACTTCCACCTGTCCAGTACCTCCCCTTTTGAGGCGGTGATTGTGCCATCGTTAAGCTTTAGCATTGTGGCACTTCTTGGGCAGAATCCCTTTTTATGACTCCCCACTTCCTTGTAGAACCTCCTAGTATTGCTGTTCTTATTTATTAGTAGTAGAAATTTGGCCTCCAATAATTTTTCACGTTTTCCAAATTTTCTAAGCATATTTTATAATATATAACTAACTTATTGTGTAAATTAACGACACCATTTTTTACATTTAAAAACTAAAAAGCTATGTAACATATTTCATTATTCAAAACTTTTCATATTGAATAAAGGTCCTTAATATGAGTTAATTTTAGATCTTATAAACCAGTCCTCATCCTCATAAAGTTTTTAAAAGGAACAAAAAACGCATAGTAATTAAAATTAATAAGTTTTCATATAAGTACATTTTCTCATTTTTTACATACACTCGTTAATGGCCAATGCTCTTAAACTTGACCGTGGACTTATGGTACTTCCAATGGAGAACGACAAACCCAATGATCACCGACAAGGCGAAGCGAAGGTAGTAGAGTGGTACGCCGACCAGCTGACGGTCCGAACGAGTAGTACCGTTCTTTTGACAATTTACACTCTGTCAGGGACAAATGCGATTGAGAATTCGTAGCCCAGATAACTAAGGATTATGGTATTAAGTTTATTGTATTCGAGTGAATGTTTTCTTCAGAAAAAAAGAAGAATTCTTTTCATTATTTAGTTCAGTTAAAGATTACGATACTTAATATAATAATAATGTCTATCCATTTGTTTGTGTAACAAATTTAGATGGTAACACATCGATCATGTAAGACAGCCAAAATTATGTTGTGCTTCATGGTTATGTAAAGCCACGAATATCAAAAAAATAAGATGGATGACAGATTGAATATAGCTGACTAAAAATGTCCCTAGTATACTTGTTGCCATTTTGGGGGAAGTTCAAGCACGTCAAATTAACCGTCAAAAATCCAAAAAATAGCGTCATTGGTGTTGATATTGTAAAGTTAATGATTGCCATTAAAATCTTTTTACTTTCCCTTGATTAAATTAATTTTCTATTACTTAACAACTAGGTAATATAGACCACTTCATCAGTCAAATATTTAGATGTAAATAGAGACCACAAAATTATCTTAAATTGATACTCTAGAACTTTTAAACAAAAATGCATACAATGAGCCAATATTTTAAAAGTATAATATATAAGGAAAAAGGGATACCAAGAAAAATAACAACTTCCATCATTCAGTAGATAAACTATCCAATCAATTACATATAAAAATGCATACAATGAGCCAATATTTTAAAAGTATAATATATAAGGAAAAAGGGATACCAAGAAAAATAACAACTTCCATCATTCAGTAGATAAACCATCCAATCAATTACATATGAATTCACTAAACATCCAGCCTCTTACTGCAAGGCTTCCTATCCTGACAATCCAAAAACTGTGTAAAACCAGGGACCAAAACCGAAGGCCAGTTAGAAGACATCTATTAACGATAATGACAGATCATTCAACCTTTAACATACTTTTTTTAATTTTGTAAAGATTTGTAGAGGCTTGAGGATCAAATGTACCATAAATAAGGTTTTTATGCTGAAGGACCTCGTTCGTTAGCCTGTAAGGTTCATATTTATAGGCCCTGATAAACTATAATCATAATAATATTTAATTAATTGTAGTGTTGTATAGTGTTTAACACAACTAAATTAAGTGAAATGTTGTAGTTAACACCAGATAAATATAAAATTTGTTACTTATTTAAATAAGAGTTTCAAATATCTTACAAATCGTTATTTCTCAAATATTTTATAACTTCTATTTATAAAAACAATTATTATAAACAGTTAAGTCTAACTTAACTGTTTAAAAGATACTCGGCTGTTGTGGACATATGGACAGAAGTATTTATGGCAAATCCATGATCAGAACTAACCGCGGAAAAAATTTTCAAATTGCACGATCATACTATTGATATATAAACAATGTGTATGTCCGTAATCTCAAATTTACTTAAAACTTGCGAGCCTATTTAACTTTCTAAGGATATTTTAATTAAAAATCAAATAATACTAAAAATAACAGGGTACTACCTAATTAACATGTCAACTGTTTTTTCAAATAATAAAATCTTTTGTAGAAACGGTTCGTCAACATATTTTTTTTAATTACGAGTTATTTTTAATGACGAATTATTTACGACCGACCAATAGTATCGCAGATATCCAGAGATTATAATCAGTTGACACGGACTGGATCAGTCGAGTGAGTTTACAATGTAATACTTTCATTTTATCTCTTTCACCTATCCGTTGTGTTCAACTACTTATGTCTATGCAAATTCGGAAAAGTATGGAAATTGCTTCTACCCTTGTCAATTAGAGATAAATGACTATATTTAGCCCGTATAATTTTCCTACGGTGATAGTGTATTCACTGTTGTTATAAGTGAACTTTCCCCAATATGACAGATAGCGTAGCCCAGACATTTTCAGTTTATTACAAGATCACTATTATTAGCCCTTATGTGTGTGTGTGTGTGTGTGTGTGTGTGTGTGTGTGTGTTAAGCGCTTGTCCTTGCATCACTTATCTGGAATCTAAAAATCAATAACTGCTCAAGATGAAATTATAAAAGTGTAAAGAACAGGGTCTCTTTAAATCAGTGGGGTAATGAAAATGGAAAGAGGAGGAAATATCGGTATCCACTGAAATATTCCAAAGGCAAAAAATAATTTTAATTTAAAAATATTATGAATTAAAACTTTTAGTCTATTTAAGAGCTTAGTGCTATTGGTACAATATCTTCAAAAATCTTTTGAAGAATTCTACAGGATTACCAAAATATGGATGAAGAAATGGCACAGAATGAACAAGCCACATTTTTCTGGTGCACAAGAAAATTCAAGGAGGAGTAAGAAGTCTGAAAATTTACTAGACGAAATTTTGTTCATGTTTTATAATAAAATGTATGCCATTATTTGATGAACACGTATAATATTTTAGAGAAATAAAAATGGAGTTATCAATGCAATATCTCACAAACGGGATTACGACATATAAAATAAATATACGAAAATGCTTTTAACTCTCTTTACTGAACTATAATCACAACTAAAATGAACATTTACATACACATCTGTAGTTTAAAGAGTTTTCCTTGTCTCTTTATGGCAATGTTTTGAAGATTCCATACAAGAATTATGATGACTTACAAATTCATTCTAATGTAATTAAGTGAGCTTCAGGCAAGTTCAAGGAGATGTAATTATATGTTCGTTGGAAATTTACTACGGTTATGGTTTTAGGCATTCGTTATTAAGTGATAGTCATTAAAACCTAATAAAATATCTACTTAAATAGATCCAATAAAATTAAGAATATTCATAATCTTGTATCAAATTATGTTCTTAGAGATATATTTTCGCAATTTCCTCAGAAAAAGGAAAATATCTAGAATATTACTACGAGTTTTATATCCTGATTTAAGTTATTTTAAAGTGCGTATAAATATGACGAGGCATGTCCGTGATGAGCCTTCTTTGAATTTTACCGACTTCGATTGATTTCGGATTCACCACTCGAATTTCACACAAAATCCTTGTGCCTTCCGTGGCCGGCACCCAAGGAGATAATAAAAGCATCTAGGATACAACAAATCAATTTCATTATATTCTCGTGTCGTCAGTCTGGCTACAAAGTAAACTTTTTCGTCTTCTATCCCAAATAGGAGTTTACATATCTAATTATTTTTTACTGGGCTGAGAAGAAATACTATTTTGATTTAATTTAATAAAATTTCATATAAGCAAATTGCAAAAATTGATAAATTGATTAACGGCCCTAAAAATGAATTAATATTATACAATAGTTTATGTATTCCTTTTTGGGTCATATATTAGTTCTAAGAACTGTCAGTTCTACGTCGACGAGTAAATTCAAATATCTAAACTCTGAAAGTTAAATTTTCCAGAGAATCTCCAGGAAATAAACACGGTATAAAAAATTTTTAAAATTATTTTTCTTATAATCTACTTCTACACCTGTATCTAATAAAAAATATTTACACTTTAGTTTTCACAGTTCGCTGACATAGAAATCGTAAATAAATTATGAAAATGTATATTTTATGCAAATTAATAGAAACAAATCGAGATGAGTATTTTAATTTTGCTAAGTGTTGAGGAATTTTAGCGTAAAATGAATGAGAATAAGAAATTTTAAGTTGTTTTACCGTTCATTATTACATATTTTTAAATTCTTTATTGTTGTTTACCTAATTTGTGTAACTTTGAGTTCTTACTAACGGAGCGCTTTGCTGGTTTTTCTGCTATGGGCTCATGAACACATTTATTTAAAATGCATTTGAAATTTTAGGTAGCATACTGTACTTAAAGAATTAGTTATTTATATAGTACATAAATATTCCATTAGAAAAGTTACATTTATTTCCGTACTTATGAAAAAATCTACAAAAATAGTACAACATTTCTTATTAGTACGTTTTTAATAATTTGCTTTTTTGTTGGTTGTTTCTCTGTTAGATGCAAATTTTGCAGTCGATTTTAAACTAGCTTCCCTACGACCTAGACTTCAAACTTTAAACATAGCTTAAAACTGAATAATGATGCTATATTACGACCTAGAACTGTCCTTGAACATACCTTTTAAGGTTATTTCAAGAATAACTTCACTTCCGAATATCCGATGAACATATATACAAACCCGATGGTAATACAATATTATGATCTTGAAACTAAACTTGAATGCATATTTCAAGGTTTTTCAAGGTCCACTTCTGATTAACCGATCATAAACATCTTCTTTATGAACATATACGAAATGCCAAAAAGTCCGCTAAAAAATTAGAAACAGTCCAAAGAGTGATGGAAAGAAACATGTTTGGAATATTATTAAAAGACAGGATTAGAAACATCGAGATAAGAGGCAGACAGTCAAAGACATCGTGAAGGAGGTTGCAAAGATGAAGTGGCGATGGGCTGGCCACATAGCCCGATATGAGGACAACAGATGGACACGAAGAATCCTGAAATGGAGACCGAGGGAGACAAGAAGAAGCACGGGAAAACCTCACAAAAGATGAGTAGACGACTTAAGAACAGTGGCGGGAAAACAGTGGATGAGATTGGCGAAGAATAGAGAAAGATGGAAACAATTGAGAGAGACCTACATCCAGGAGTGGATGGAGAGAGGTTGACAAAGAGAGATCAAGATTAAATTTGAAACACATATATAAATTCAGTGATAATCCAATATTATGACCTTGAAACTGACCTTGAACTTATATTTTGAGGTCAATTTAAGGTCAGCTTAACTTTCGATTATCCGATCAAACTTAAATTAGATACTTATATATAAACTCGATAATAATGCATATTATAGCCTTGGAACCAACCTTGATCGTAAATTTCAAGATCATTTCAAGGTCACTTTGTTTTTATTAACTCGTTTTTTGCCTGTGTGTTTTGTTTGTTTGTCTGTTCGGTACAAATTTTGCAGTAGCTTTTAAACTAGCTCCTCAATGAGTTAGAGACTTAAAACTTTAAATATAGCTCAAAACTGGGTGAAAATATATTATTAACCTGCTTTTTTGTCTGTCTATTTGGTATAAATTTTGCAATCGATTTTTGTCTGTTCGGTACAAATTTTGCAATTGATTTTAAACTAACTTCCCGATGAAACTTTAAACCTACCACAGAGCTGGATGACAATGCAATATTAATTTGCGTTTTTGTCTGTCTGTTCTGCAATTCATTTTTGTTTGTTCCGTATAAATTTTGCAATCGATTGTAAACTAGAGACTAAAAAGCAGGAATTTTTTTTAAATAAACAAAATTTAATATACCACATTTTTAAAACACAATAAAAGTATAAAATAATTTCTCCTAACCACATTCAATTTATAACTCCATACAAATTCCTAACATCATACACATCTTGATTTAGAATATGTGATTTCTAATAGCTATGACCATAGTTGCAAGATTTAAAACGAAAAACGTGGGGAGCAATAGATAATAACTGTTGTATGAGTTTTTCAACGACAGTTACTTTCTACGCTCCTTACTATTATTTATTGCATGTAACCCACATTTTTCGTTTTAAACCTTAAAGGTATTTTCGAAACTATTAAAAATTCGCAATCACAAATTTACAGGATAATGTGAATGGGATTAGGAATCTGTATGAGGTTATAAATCTGTATAGGACTAGAAGAAGTTATATTATAGTTTTAGTCCATTTTAAAAACGTGGCTCATTAATTTTCATTATTCAAATAATAATTTTGAAAATAAATAAAACGAAGAATTTTCAAAATGTTAATCCCTAGTAGTTTTGGCATAAAAAAATTTTGAAAATCACTGCAGGCGGCCATATTTCTATTTTCATATTTCAACTAATGAAAACGTAATTTTAATTTCTATTTGCGTTTTTCTATTACAGTTAATAAATTATTAGCGATTCCAGAACCAAGATACCTCGAAATAAGACAGTAATTTTTAGCTTTTCAGAACTTTTGAATTAGTTATTACTTATTTCTGAAGTGTATTTCGATATATGACAAATTCTAAAATTTCTATTCTTAATTTTTTAAGCGTTTTGAAAATCCAAGAAACTTATAAATGTGCTAGTTTGAATGCAGAATAAATCTTGTTTTCTGTCGTTTCTTTGTTTTGCAGGATTTTTATCTAGAAATTTTCAATCTTCAAGCAAAATTTCATGACATTTTTGCATACCAGATTTTGCTATAAAGAAATATTTTTTATTTAAGTGACTAGTTTATCTATCTATATACAGAGTGTCCAAAATAGAAAGTGCCAAAGTAGAAATCTCAGTAACAATATAAGATACGGATTTGGAAATGGGAAAAGACGTAATTAAAAAAATAACATTATACTGCTTAAAAACTTCTTAAAACTTTAAGTGTTACTAAAAAACACAATTATCGGATTTTGAATTTTTTTTCTGCGACTTTTAACAAGCTTAAATATGATGTTATCGATTTTTTATTTGACGCTTTATCTTGAGACAACCAATTCCAACATCATTTTTTTAAATACAGTCCTAATTTTCAGTGTTAAATTTTAAAATTTCTTTTTATTCTAAATTCAAGACATTATTCTTTTATTGCATTATCAATATTGTTTTATCAAATATTACTAAATTTTAAAAATACGGACCTGTCTTTTAAGGCATATTATAAGTTATTTTAATTTCTTTAATATAAGAAGTATCTTACTAGATTTCCAATTACAATATTTGTCTTTAAATAAGAAAAATATTTATTAGTTATCAACAAAAATTATAAAATATCGACACTTGAATATTAAAGACTAAAATATCCTGAATAACTTAAACAGTTGAAAGAATTTCATTACGAACACCACAATAACTTTACTTTGAAGAAGAAGAAAAGCTTAGAAGATTGGTTCTTGAGACATTCTAGAGAATAACGCCAGCAATGGTAACAATATATTAAAAATATAATTATCAGATGCTATTTATTTTTAGGGAATGACGAAAATCTTTTTAAACACCTTTTAAAATCATAAGTTCTTTTATTTTTGATAATACCATTCATATTCCTGTATTTTTTTATTTGTCTTTTGTTGTTAATAGTTATTACTTGGCAATTAAATGTACTTAAATTTTATATTTTAGTAATATAACATTGTCTAAGTTACAATATGCCGTATACAGGTCCGTTCTCTAATTTTTTTATGATCAATATCAAATAAGGACGAAAATAAAAGAAGCAAAGGAAAAAGAACTCAAAGTGAAATCCATAGAAATTGAAATAGCAAAGGCAAAGCATGATACATTTCGCTTATAAAAGAGGGTCATAAAAATAAGAAGGAAATACAAGAATAAATCAGTAGGGAGAATAGAAAATGACTCGGGAGAAGTGATTAAAGACATAAAATGGATAAAAATAAGATGGAGGATTTACGTGGAGGATATTTAAGATTACAGACCAGAACAGCAGATAACGAACACTATAACAGGCTCAGATATCCTTTTTAATGAAGTTGAGGCATCAAAGATGGAAAGGTTCCTAGTCTGGATGAGTTTCAGTCAGAGATGATGAAGGTTTTCGGTGAGGATTTTATGAAATAATTGATTATATTCAATGAGATCTACAACAATTGAAAAATACCTAGGCTGAGATCACAGTGTCTCTAATTATATTAAAAAGCGGGATGCCAGAAAGTGCAATGTCTACAGAAGAATAAGACTCACTTTCTGATGATATTTTTAAAAAGCATACATCAGAGACTGTACAAAATCTGCAAACAAGTATCACCAACACAATTTGGCTTTATAAAAGATCTTGAAATAAGAGACGCCCTATTCAGTATATAAGTTATTTTCTAGTGATACTGGGACATAAATTGTAATGCATATGCTTGCTTTATAGAATATCAAAAGGAATTGGAAGAAGTTCAGCATAATAAAATGATGGAAGTCCTGCAAAGTAGTGGATTTGGTAACAAGGACTTGGACATAATCGGAAACCTGTACTGGAATCTATCAGCTTCTGTTAAAGTCAATCACGGAGAAACGGAACAGGTGAAAATTCTCAGGGACATCCGGCAGGGATGTATATTGTCACTTCTTATAATCAATCTGTACTCGGAGGTAATTTTTTGGGAAGCTCTAGAACACAGAGAATAAATGACGAGCAATTACAGTTACAATTTCAGATATGCCGATGACACCGTCATCTTTTTCGACAACGGGCAAGGGCTACAACTTTTAATGAACAAAGTAGCCGAAATTAGTACAAGTTAACACCAATAAAATAAAGGCCATGAGAATTAGCAAGGAAAGAACTGAAAAAGTACGTTTTACTATCAATGAAAAAGTAGTAGAACGATCGTCAGCATATATGTATGTGCGTAGAATTGGGATCTGTACACTGTGACCTGGTAGATCTCTTGTGCTCCCCCCTACTGCTGTACAGTCGTAAGAATTACCTTATCGGCTAGAGCAGATCCTCCAGTCCCATTTCCTTCAGGAACCTTAGAATGTTGAACGGCTTGAAGGTGGAAAGCTCCCCTTCTTCGATTTCATGTATTCCCAAGAACCGCTTTCTAGGATTTTCTAGAGCGCTTTACTCTGAAAGAAATGAATAGAGGTTTTGTCCTCCTCTTCACAGAATCTGCACTCTTTTCTTTCTACCAGTCCGAGTTTTTCTTAAGGTGTTCTTTCAGGTGGCAATGCCCTGTCAAAACCCCTGTCAGAACTCAGAGTTGTTTTTTACTTAAGCTTATGGATTCTTTAAATCTCTTCTGGTCGTAGTTCTCCAGAAGTATCTTCGCTTGTCTCAATTCTTGTAGCTCCGTCCAATTATTAGATCTCCTGCTTTCTTCTGTCAGCATACATATACCTTAACTCAATACTAAATGAGCAGTGGGACTATTCCAAGGAAATAAAAGCCAGAATTGAAAAAGGAAATAGCTGTCACAGAGAATCCTTCGTTG
Source organism: Diaprepes abbreviatus (assembly GCA_034092305.1). Lineage (NCBI taxonomy): Eukaryota > Metazoa > Arthropoda > Insecta > Coleoptera > Curculionidae > Diaprepes > Diaprepes abbreviatus. Next base: position 11,179,733 of record JASJET010000200.1, read on the forward strand.
CTGTTCTGGACTTTGACTGAGGCAACAGCAACGAGACTGGAAGCGTTTGAATATTAGACTTATAGAAGATCTCTTTAAATATCACGGATGGATAAAATATCAAATGTCAGAGTACTCCAATTACTTAATAAGGAAACAGAAATAATATACACAGTAAACAGAAGAAAAAAGGCGTATTTGGGACTTGTCATAAGAAATATTACCAAGTTGCTTAAATTCATTTTGCAGGCAAAGCTCCACGGTAACAGACGCGTTGGAAGATAACAAATATCCTGGCAAAAGAATTTGAAGACCTACTTTGCAACATCTACCATCAGAGCATTCATAAGTTAATTTATTATTGCTAGAATCACTGCCAATATTCGGTAATGGATAGATACCAAAAGAAAGAGAAGAATAATCATAACAGATTCATAATAAGACCAATTTATAATTTGTGGTACATTGTTGAAATGATAATAACAAATAAAATAACCGTTTGAACTCAACCAGATACGGCTTTAGTGTTAGAAATAACAACGAAGAGGTAGTCAGAGTGAATCATCTTCTATACATAGATGATCTTAAACTAATGGCTGCTACCAGAAACCAGCTGGAACAAATGCTTAAAATTGTATAGGAGTTCTCCGGGGATATCGGAATGCAATTTGGACTTAACAAGTGCCGTATTTTGAACATCGTTAAAGGGAAGATACAACCGGGAGCTTTTGAAATGCAGAACGGTGAAACTATAGCTGCAATGGAAGCAGACCAAACATACAAATATCTAGGTATCAAACAGGCTAAAAGAATTGACCATGGCACTATGAAGGCCGAATTGACAACCGAATTTGTCAGGAGAGTAAGGCGAGTATTACGAACTAATTTAAATAGTAGAAATTTGTTCAAGGCGCTCAACACGTATGCTTGCTCTGCGCTGAGCTACTCTTTTGGAATTGTTAAATGGAGCAGGACGGACATCCAAAACCTGCAAAGAAAAATAAGGACACTCCTAACAAAGGCACAGAAACATCACCCTCGGAGTGCCATTGAACGTACAATGCTTCCAAGATACCAAGGAGGAAGAGGATTGGTGGATATTGGTAAGCAGCTCGACCAACAAATAATAAACTTACGTTCATTTTTTCACAGGTTAGCGGACTCTTCCACACTACATCGAGCAATATGCGAGGCAAACGATTCAACGCCGCTACAGTTGAGGGAATAAGATATTACTTCTCACCACCAAACAGACCAAGAGAAGTTGCAAACCTGGCTACAGAAGCCACTTCATGGACGGCATCCAAATGAGGTTAATCAGGACAATGTCAACAACTCAGCGTCGAACTACTGGTTGATTTCAGGACAGATGTTTCCGGAAACGGGGGGGCTTTTTGTTAGCTATCCAAGATCAGGTTATTCCGACGAAGAACTATAGGAAATTCATCATTAGAGATCCCTCAATAGAAAATGACCAATGCAGATATGGCTGTCGAACATCAGAGACAATCCAGCACATAACTGGAGGATGCTAAGCGTTTGCCGCAACCGAGTATAAGGAAAGACACGAGCCGGTAACATACTCCACCAAGAGTTAGCAGAAAAGTTAAACCTATTACAGGTAGGAAAATTGCCTTATTACAAATACAATCCAGAGCCTATTCTTGAGAACAACCAGTTCAAGTTATATTGGGACCGAACGGTTCTGACGGATCAAACAGTTGCTCATAATAGACCAGATATTATAATAATAGATAAATGTTCTAGGCGAACTACACTAATCGACATCGCTGTATCTAACAACAACAACCTAAGACCAAAATACAACGAGAAGATCGCCAAATACAGAGATCTGGAGGTGTAAATCCGAAGACAATGGGCAATGAACAACGTCCAAACGATTCCCATAATACTCTCAACAACTGGAGTGATACCAAAGAACCTCCTGCAGAACATCAAGGGACTGAATCTTAGTGAGCATCTGTATAAACCGATGCAGAAAGCAACTCTCCTAGCAACCGCGCGAACCGTCCGAAAGTTCATGGGAAATACAACAGACCATGTCACCTAGGACCCGATAACATGGAAAGGGTTCCCATAGAGCTTCATACTTTTGGTATCTTTGTGTACCTGATATGAGTGAATATTCCCTGGAGGGAATGCGAAGCCGCCTGGATTGTAAATCATAATAAAATAAACGATAACGTCATTTTTACGCTGCTGCGTTAAAGATTCGTCGTAATCTCTCCAACCTTAGTATTATCGCCAGAAAAAAAAATATTCGAAAATTATATATTTTTAAATAACTATACACTAAAAGCCATATCTAAAAGTTGTGACTGTTATATCATTGGCTTTTATATTATATGCAACTTTATCTTATTTAACGAAATATATATTTGCTACTGTTACCGAGCTTCCCACACTAGTATTCCTTATCTTGGCCACCCTGTGTAAAGTTCTTTTTTAATATTTAATGCAAAAATAATTTAACTTTTTCATAAACTTTACTTTCACGACAAAATTATTACTTATTTCAAAACTGCTTTATAACGGGTATTACTGGTTGATCTACCCTGGTGGTACTCTAGGAACACAACATGCACTAATTGTGCTAAATCGACTCTTCATGCAACAAAAGATGCCGCCTAATATAATTTTCCCTAGAAGTACTACGTCTTTTTTTCTATTTTGCTCACGTCCTGCGAACCGCGCTTGGTGAGTAACATCGGGTATAGCATAAATTTGCTGAACGAAGAAATTAACATATCCGCTATGTTATTTTGCGATGTTACTGCATATATAGTTACGAAATTGCTACCTAGATAATCAAGGCATTAATAGGCTCATTTGCAAATTAAGCTACTTGATAATTGCTCGTAGGTAACTCTTTTCAAATGAAAATTATATTTTACGCCAATATAAAATAGCATATTCGAGGGCCCGGAAAGGTGAACTGCTTGGCCGATCTAATTCACTAAAAAAATAAAAAAATATTGAATAAATGTAAAAAAATTTAAGAAACATTACTTCATAAAACACTTTATTTTGCACAACTTTGGTCCGAGGAACTAATCTGTAGAATTTTTGATTTGTTGAGAAAAATATCAAGAATAACTTTTTTTAAGTCATTTTCTTTTTAACTGGCTATTCTAGCAGTCGTATAGAATTATTAAAGGAAAAGATCAGTGGTCATATGTGTGTTACTTTATTTGATTCCATTAATCTACAGCAAAATCAGGTAACTACATTCTATATTTTTCGTTTTAATCGCTGAGTTCAATAAATTAAATTATATCTATTTTGTATACACCATAACTTCACAAATTAGATTGCACGCTCCGTGTAGTTTCAGAAGACAGTATACACGAAATTTGAAACTTATATGTATATAAGTTGTGTCCAGTATTAAAAGCATTGAAATAATTTATTGAAGCTGTACTTCAGTTTCTGCAAGCTATTATCCAAGTTTTGAGGCCCTATGGCAATTTTTTCTTCCTTGTTTTTATGCAAGGCTTATCCCATCTTCTTGAAGCATTGTCGTCCTTAATAAAGATACTACAAACATCTCCGACATTAAATACATTTATCGGCTAATGCTTTGCATCTGTCTGCCCTATAACTACATTTACCGATTACATAAAAGACAGTTGCATGATACTATGTTAGTTACTAAGAAATACTAAATCGTCCAAGAGTGGAGCTATTTTCAAATATTTCATTTGCCCAAGACCATCTCTTGGTGACTGCAGCCCGCGAACTAGTACTTACAAACCGATAAGTAGATGTATTGTTTAAATTTATAAATAATAACGCATTACTAATATTTTAAAGGAAATTGCAATTTTCATTGAAAAACAGTGTCATTTACGAGTTATTATTTTTAGCAATAGCTACTATATTTATGTGATTTTAGGGTTTTTATTTTTAGCTGCAGCTATCAAGTGCTATTATTAAAGTAAACTTCATAAATGAGTACAAATATCTTGTGTATTATTTGGATAATAGCCTCCCGATGTTACGATTTTATCAGTTTTAAGATAAAGATGGCGCTTTAAATTTGAACTTTTGGTTCAGGAAGTGCTGCTTTTACATTTTGTAGCAAGTGAGTCGTCCAAAACCCTGCACGTATTTAATTTGCACGACAATAAAAGCTAACTAATTCAGGCACTGTAGATTTTTCAAAGTATGGAAACTAACATCATTACATTAATTTGAAATGAATGTTATTACTTTATTATTATTGTTATTTAGTTTATCTATTCTATTGTAGAATATAACCGGGTCTAGCCCATAGATAAATAAATAAATAAAATCTTCGAATTAAAAAGACAAGCAAAATAAAGGATAAGAAATGGTTAGCAATCGACGTTTGCTCTCGTTTTTTTCCTATTATCCAAGGAACTAGAAGAAATTTGGCAACGCTGCAAAAATAATAACAGTGGTACAAATTATTTAAGATATCCTGGATTTCTAGGTATAATATGATATAGTCTTTCTCGAGAAAAGTTGAAAATTTTGATTTATACGAAGCTAAACCTTAAAGTAAGTCAAAAAATTACTGTCAGAGAGTTGTCACTCTATGTTCTAATATAAACATAAAGTGAGTACCTTAAAGTAGATTTTTAGCTTTGGGGTAATACTACTTTCTCAAGCTGGAGCAATAATCTTCACCTGCGGGCTAAAAATGAATAATTTTACATCCTGGGTACATCAATAACTATTTACTGAGATTATTAACCTACATTAACATCCATCCACAGAAGTTTATTTTATTACTAAATTATTTCACAGCGATAACATAATAAATTTATTTATTCTGAACTATGAGATTAAATGTTAATTCAGTTAGTAATGTATATTGATTTTCCGATGTAATTGAGTTGATTAAATGTAATTGAATTGATATTATAGTGTGCGGATGCTTACTTTCATTGCCTATTTTATGTATATTGGTAAAGTGTAAATACTCATTTATTGCTATGTATCTCTTGACACATATTTATACTAGTTTACTAGTTTTTATCTTCGAAAATATTATTGTTCAATCCATTTTAACAAATATAGGAACTATCTAAGATTTTGGAATAGATATATTTAATCTTGAAGACAAAAAAATTGTAAAAAATTCAAATTTTGTTCCCTCACCTTCTCAAGGACTCCTGTCAGGAAAACTTTAATTGTGATTCATATTTATGTACTTCTATGTTCATCATACATAATAAGGAATACCACCACTTTCAAACAGAGGCGGAGTGCTAAATGATATTGAATCAAGTCTAAGCTGACTTAAGATTGCTAGCAGGTATCTGAGTGCAAGGATGTACTAAATAGTCTGACAAAGAGCAGCTGCACAATCAGACTCGTGTAGATCATGGATCATTCGAATATAAACGAAAATGAGAAAATGGACCATCTAGCTCCGCGATTGAACCATATGAACCTGAATCAGTTTTTCCCATCCCACCTGCCGTTGGGAAAATGGAGTTAAAATTGTTGTTGGAAAGTAAATTTAATGAATCGTAAAAAGGAGTTATTGACATAAAGTGGGCCAAGGAACATTTAACTGGACCTAGCGCACTGCTTACTATGGAGCTTCTCTCCTTAGGAAGAAAAGAGCTGCGAATTAAGGTGGAACTGTTGACAGGGCATTTTCAGCTGAGAGGCCATCTTCATAAGATTGGTGTCGTAAATCATTCAATGTGCAAATACTGTCTGGAGAAGGATAAAACTATTGACAACGTTCTTATAGAGTTCCCAGCATACAATGGACTGAAGCAGAGACATTTCAGGGTAGTAGGCAAGTTTAATCCAAGTGGCAATCAAACACAAATAATCAGCAGCCATGGTGGAATATAAAAGCCTTAACGAGACCTTTTGTTCATTCATTCATTTATTCATTCATTCAATTACCTGTAAGACATTTGGTACATAACTACAGGCCTATCGTAAATGATTTAAAGAACTAGTAACATTTGTTAGGGTTATTTTTCTATTTTTTTAAGATTTAGAAACTAGATATTTGGTATTTTAATCTTTGCTTAAAATTGTAGAATTTTATTTGAAAAATTAACGGACCATTATTTCAGCTCAGAGGGCATATCGAAAAAAAATGTATATTAATGTGACAAATGCTTCATCTGAGATGACTGTAGGCAATTTAATTACGCATTTTCAAAAACGGAGTTCCCATAGTTGACTTGACATGTACCGGTAGACTACGATCTATATTTATAGTACAGAATATTCAGCATGTACAAGCAAGTATAGAAGTAAATGCAGGAATTTGATCCAGACGTTGTTCAAATAAACTGAGAAAGAATGGAAATGTCGAGCATATTTTGAGGCTATTTCTATACAAAATTCAACTAGTGTAGAACTTATATCCTGGATACTACCAATGGCGATACAAGTACGTTGTTTGTTCTCAGTTATATTGGAGAGAAGAACCTAATATTGTAAAATGATTGATTATAAGTAACAAAGCGCTGCAAGGTGAATAACCGAAACTGTATGATTTAGGGAAGGAAGAATCCAAGGTTCGTTTACAAAAGACTATTACATTCAACAAAATGTACCGTTTGGTAAAGAGTGAGGGCATCCTTATATTCTGTTTCTTTGGAACTGGAGACGAAGAGTGAAAATTAAGCTCTTACAGTAAGACATGTCATGAAATACATGTTAGAAAAACTAGAATATGTAAAACTGAAGAAGGAAGACATTTTCGAGCTGTTTTCTCTTTAATAAACTCCATTTAACATATTAACTTTATACTAAGCCTCTTTCATAATAGAATGTTTTAGAAGAAAGTTATTGGCTTTAAAAATCGTCTGGAAATTTTTAACACTAGTCGGAAGTAAAAGTAAAATTGAATCTGAATTAGTTTATGGCGACCCTTGCACCTCCGGGTAGCTGTAGAGGCTGCAAACAATATCTAAAGCATCTCGATTGAAAGAAGAAAGATGACTGTTCACTGTGGTGGCCATTCCACGTCTGATCACAAAAGTTCACTGCCGCAGGGCTTGGTGAACAACGGCATAAAAAAATCGAGTAATAGTGGTTCGGAACCCATTTTAAACTGTAAATTCAGTCGCTGAATGGTCTCCGTTATCGAAGGGGCTTTAATGAAATTCATTAGAGTACAAAATAACCTTGATGTCTGGACACAAGGATATATGGACGTAGGTAATTTTGTCCAACAAGAAGCAAAATCTCCCTTTCTTGATCCAGAATCTTTGTGCCAAATGCCAAAAACCCGAGATAGAGGAGAGTTTCGTACTGAAAACAAAATCAAATAGAGCAAAAGATCCATATATTTATCGTGAAAAAATACAGAAAAGTATTTTGAGCTCCCTATATGAAATATTTAACTGGTAACAAATCTTTTTTGATTCCCTTTCCTTATTTTAAGGGCTAAACTGACCAAATAACCTACTTACAATTAACAATCTATCGGCTTTCACAATAAATTATATGTATTTTGTAACGCCACATGACGTAGCATTAGGAGGATGGCAATAAAAATTTGACTTCCTTTGATGCAGCCTACTTTTTAAATGATCTATTCTAAATAATAATGCATTTATAAACTTTGTATGTAATTATATATAGTGAATCATTATTTTTTGAGATATTAGTATCTGGCAAATATAATTTTTATTTTTTGGCACGTTTCCAAAATTCTTAATCATATAGTAATTAACATTGATTTTCATTAAAAAAAATAGACATGCTCGCACAAAAAGTTTGACAGATGAGGTAGATTAGGTGTGACTTCATATTAATTTAGAAACTACTGGAGATAAAAGAAAGGGGTAAGATGTTAATATATCATTCTCTATATTAGCCGATTTGTTTCCTTTATTTGTTTTTCAGAATAAATAATATTAAATAAATGACGTCATATGATTTTAAAACTTATAAAACCAAAAATTGAACCTGGGCATTTTCTAACTTAATATCCAAAATAACAACTTTACTGTGACTAAGCAGTATTTTTGCTTATTTAACACATGTAACGGTAACTCTGTATTCGGCTAAAACACAACATCTTGATAGCACTTTATTACTGGTTTTGATGACAGGAAGTTCGTAAAACAGCCGAAAGAACAATACATAAAAAAATTACCAACACCACTCAATGTTCCCACAATTTACTTAAGCGTGCTTTTAAGTCCTTTAAGAAAGAAGATTTGTTAAATAATAACATATGTTATGTTAAGACAAGAGCTAGACTACAAAAAAAACTTTATATCCTAGTATATTTCAATGAATTAGTAATATTTGGTATGTAAGCAACAAATATTATCGACACAGATATTTAACATACATATTAAGTTTTTAATGGTCGCTAAATATTTCAGCTCTCTCAGTTATCGGAATATCGGTCAAAGTGATTTGAAATTTTCCATCCCATTTACTTTACATTGAGTTTTGTAAAGACTTTATTACTTCTCGGTGTTTTTAGGTCCTTTTGTTTCATGAGCTCTGGGGATACTTCCCGATTTTAGGTTCCTTATGTTGCAAGAAATTCTTCTTATTTTCTCTGAAGTTTCCTTAATATACGGAACTGTGAAAGGGAATGTTTTTCTTAGTATATAATGTTAACTGTCCAAAAATTTTAACATCTTGTTATCTTCTTCTTCTTTTTCTTTCTAACAGAGTTAACCATGCTAGTAGGCTATTACCTGTTTCTTGCCATCACGGATGAGGTCCATCATTCTCGCCATCGTTTTGGTGGTCTTCCCCGTGATCTTTTCCCTACTGGGTTATTAATTTTTGCGCTTTTAACGAGTCTACCGTCCTCCATTCTCCCTATATGTTTGTTCCAGAATCTTCGCCTTTGTCTAACCCATCTTCCTATGTTCTGTATCTCGCATTGTTGTATGATATCTTTATTCCGTATTCTGTCGTGTAGAGTTTGACCTTGTATACTTCTTGATGTTTTCATTTCGACTGTTCTTATCATTTGTAGAGTTCTGCCTATATCTGGTCTTGTTTCTGCAGCATATGTTATAATGGGTCTTAGAGCCGTTTTATATATCTTAGTTTTGCTTTCGGTATTAAGGTATTTGTTCTTCCACACAATTTCTTTTAGGCATCCAGAAATTCTAGCTTTCATTGTTTGTCCTCTTACTTCGTTAAAAATGTTTCCATGGCTCGTTATTTCTGCTGCTAGATATCTGAAGTGATTTACCTGTTCGACAATTTTGGAGTCGATTTTCAACTTGCACCGTATTGGTTCTTTGGATGTTACTAAGCATTTGATCTTCTCGGTGTTGATGAGCATATTTAATTCTTTCGTTTTAGTGTTAAAAGAGTGCAGTGGTCTTTGGAGATTATCTCCAGAACCTGCAATAAGAACAGCATCGTCCGCATAGCAGACGGTATGGAAGAATGTGTTTCCCATTTTGTATCCAGCTATTCTGGAGAGATTTTCTATTATTTTATCCATTATTGGATTAAATATGAATAGGATGAGCGAATCGCCCTGTCTAATTCCTGTGTTTGCATATATGTCTTCCGTTGTTATATGTCCTACTCTGATTTTTGTTCTGCACTGGATGTTAATATCGTATATTATGTTAATTAGCCTATGGTTTAGACCTTTTGTTCTCATTATTTCTAAGACGTCTCTGTCAAAAGCCTTGGTCATATGGACGAAGCACATGTACGCAGGTTTATTGAGTTCTAACATTTTTCAGTTGTTTGTTTGACAATGAATATTGCGACATATTGTTCTTCTCGTATACTAATGATTTTGGTGATCTCTTCCAGTATAGTTTTTGTAAATGCTTTGAGAATGCTATCAAGCAGTGTTATTCCTCGATAGTTTTCTGGGAGCGTTTTCTGTCTTTTTTTAAAAATGGGTATTATTGCACTATTCTTCCATTCATTCGGTATTTTTTGTTCTTCTATAATATTCTTGAATAGGGTTAATATTTCATTCCATAGATTTTTCCCTCCGTATTTAAGCATCTCATTAGTGATCTTGTCTGGTCCAGGGCTTTGTCTATTCTTAAGGGACTTTAAGATGTTTTCTATCTTGTCATTTGTTAGTTCTATGCTATCGTCCTCCTCATATTCATTTTGTATCTGTTCCATGTTCTCCTCTTCCTTATATAGATTTTTAAAGTATGTTTCCCACTGCTCTAATGTGATTTTATTAGTTCTCACGGTATCTTTGACTTCAAGCTTGTTTCTTCTTAATATTCCCCATATTTTTTTCTATCTTATTATCAAATTTTCTATTTATTTTAGATAATTGGCATTTTAAATAAGATTCAATATGGGATATATCTTTTTCCAGTAAATCTGCATTGTTATACATTTATAACTTTCGATTTTACTGTTGATGTTTCACTGGACTGTGTTTTGAACTATCCCTTGTATATGTTGGCTGTGACTGGAGAAAGTGAAAACCATTTTATTCTTAATTTAAAAATAAACACTATATAGGCAACCCACCAAAAGGTCCATCACCTCGTCCAGTGATAAAAAAACGAATCCTTTAAAAGTTTAAATTTGATTATTCCCTTAAAGGCACGTTAGTTTAGAGACTTTCTACACCAAGACTTATTGGTCTATTGTCTTATCCCAGATTAATTCTACTAATAATGTTCCTAAAATGTGTGGAATTCTTGACATAAGTGTTTGTCTTACTTTCTAATGACTGAATGAATTTTAAGGGAAACCTGGCACATTTGCTGGAGATCCTCTGGAGCTAGTTATTGATCTAAATGGTTGGTTTTGTAGATTTTCAATAGTCTGTAAAGATGTGATGGTTTGCTATATGTGACATAAGCGTCGCTCGTAATTTATCAGATATAGGGTCTTTATATTCCCTTAGTGTACTATAGATCCTTGATTTTCTTGACGAGGTATGAGACTCTATTTGCATATTTCCAAGATATCCTTGATTTTTGATCCAAGGTAGTGGTGATAATGATAAATTTTGATGGAATAATCATTATGAGGGTACTTTTAGTCTAATTCTCTTCTATCCTGGGAAGATGACAGTTGATGATGATCTTTCTCTAAGTGGCTTCAGCTAGAGTCGGTTGGGATTTTAGTTCTTCTAGTTATTATGTTATTTCTTCACCATATTTTCTTTCAGTTTATTGTACATATTATGTATTTTGTAAAAAATTGTTCTTAATTTATTCGTAACGCTGTAATGATTAAACTGACGTTTTACCTATATCTAACTTAAATGAGTACAGTATATCAAGAATTTCATGTATATATCTCATTAATAATTAATCACCTTTTATATGAATGAATTAAGAGAGTCAACCTTTCTTATGTGTTGACTTATTTGTCATCGATCTTAAGATATCCTATGCTCATTTATTGGCATTGAATTGAATAAGTGATCGAGTAACCATTTTTCCTTGGCTCATTCTAATAACAACTGTTAGGCAAAATTGGTAGAATACCTTGATGATATGTTGAAACGGAAATGGGGAGAATTGTTCAATTTTATGGATTTTTTTAAGTGTTTGGTAATGAAAATCGACTGACAGTTGATTTATTTGTCTGGAAGCATTTCTTGTGTTGTTCCGTTTGAAATTGCGCATTTAATTTCAGTTACATGGATGTTTTAAGCTTACTATTAAGTAAGGTGATGTCAAGATAGTTGTTTCGCTTTTTTAATTTATAAAATTCTTAAATAAGATAAGTATCAAATTTTCCTTCATGTTTTAAAATTTCATTTATTAAATCATTCCAACCATAGTGTTTAGGTTTCATTACTTTTTAGTTCAATTTTACTCGCGTTAACACGTGACACATTTTACTGGCCCTCGCGCATTTGGACAAATGTAAAAAAGGGACAGAAAAGGAGTAGTACAGTATTTGTATTGTATAGTACTCGACGTATTGCACGTCCCTCGCCTTATCGAAAAGGCTTATCGTTTTGCTCTCAAATATATTGACTCTCGCCTCAAAACTACTCCGAAATATAGTGACAGTGTCCCCGATTCCTGGTTCCTGTATTGTGAAGCATGGGATTATCCTGGTGGCCACCAAGAAGAAATTAGTGAAGTGATTTCGACTACAAGGTAGGCCATTTTAGTATTTGTGTCACGCTGTCGCCGTATTTTGTATTTGCTCATTATTCGCATAATTTCTCATCTCCGCAACAACCTATATACAGTCCACTAATTACTCTTTGTCTCAATCCCCTACACATAGCTTTTTCGATTTTTAAGTGATTTTAGGCTGTTTTTCACTATTTCCCTTGCTATGTCAATGCTCTTATTCACTATCAATTATTTGTCAATTGATTTCTTTGATAAAATGGATTCTACCTTTAGGAAATTAAAATAGGAGGACTTAAGACCCTCAATCAATTATATTAATTTACTTTTAATTTTGTTTTCAATTAATACAAAAAAATAATTGATTTTAATAATTTTCGTTTAAGGTTTTTTCAGTTCGTCACTATATCATATGACCGCTCATATAAACTATCTATGTAAACAATAAAATTTATTAAAAATAAAGTTGTCGTATAAAAAAATAAATGTAAGTTATTATTAAATCAAATTTGAATCAAAAAAAAAGGAGCCACTAGCTGGTTTATTCAAAAAAGAAAAACGCATGTGAAATGTATGACAAATTATAATTGATCCAAATATGGTAGACGCCATTTTGCTGCTACCACTTCTATCCGTAACAATTAATAATTAAGATTTTAATCATGTGAAGTTATCATTAAATTAAATCTACATCTGCTACATTCTGATTAATATGACTACTTATCCATTTATATCTATAGCGTCGCTAACTTTAAATGTAAGTAGAATGTATATTTAGAAAAGTACTTAACCTTTATGGCTAAAGAAGATTGCCTTTATGGTCATAAAGTATAAAATGTCAGAATATTTTATTTTGCTCTTATTTTAAATTTAAATTATTAAAATTTCTTAATAAAACAGGAAGTTTAAATCTTTTACCGCTACGGGCTTATTGGACTTTTATCTAATGTCAGCCAGATAGGATCTACCAATCATTAACGTCAGTGACTAACATCGAGTTACAGAAATCCGAAGTCCTAATCTAGCCGTAGAATTTGTTTTAGCTCCGTAGTATTAGAACTTCAAATGACATTCCCGTAAATAGATATTAAACTCGTTGTCAAACTTGCTCCATTCTGCAGGACAGTAATACCATACCTTAAGCAAATGGATATTTTATAGTATTTTTTGTTTGTAGTTGTAAATAGAAGGAATAGAGACATAAGTGCTTACATCTCATATTATTTAAAGAAATAGTAAAGGCATCATATCGATTTTTAAGGTCACTAGAAGTAATTGTCAATGATCAGCTTAATTATTCAAACTGGTTTTTATCAAAATTTGGAAAAAGTCTACATCTTACTAGAACTATTTTACTTACGGGCGAAGGTGGCTTCTCAAGAGACAGCGATATAGTTTTCATAATTTACACGTTTAGTATCTAAAAAACTCGCATAAGTCAGATTAGGCACCAACAAAGACTTATGGTTAACGTTTGGGAGGAGATCATTGGTAATTATATGCTTGGGTTTTTTATTTCGGAAGAAAGGTTAACTGGTACACCCTATTAACAGTTTTTGAATCAAAATTTAAATAACCTTGTGGAAAATATACCCTTGGAAGCTAGAGCTCAGATGTGGTTTATACACGATGGTGCTCCACCTTATTTCAACAAATTAGTGTCACCATTCAACACAGTTAAACCCTGGATGGATACAGCTATGTTTTATGGCCTTCAAAATCTCCTGACCTAAATCCGTTAGATTTTCTTTGTGAGAGAACTCTCAAGGATTTGTTTATTCAACGTCAGTAAACACCAAGACAGAATTGCTTGAAAGAAAAATCTATATGTGCAATCTTGTTCAAAATGGAATGTTATTTTGAGTACAGTTGGAAAAAGTTCACAAAATAAGAAAGTGTATTGTTGAACTAGACGCCCATTTTGAACATCTGCTTAATTGAACATTAACCTGAACTAACTTGAGCATCTGCTTAATTAACTAACTTGAGCATCTGCTTAATTAACCCAAAAAAGATATTGATATGATGCCTCTACTATATATTGTTCTACACAATTTAGGGACAACTTAGTAACTTACTAGATTTGATTAAAAATAATTTTTTTTTGTTTTTAAATTTTTCATTTCGGAAGAAAAGTTAACTGGTACACCCCATTTACAATTTTTGTATCAAAATTTAAATAACCTTGTAGAAAATATACCCTTGGAAGCTAGAGCTCAGACGTGATTTATGCACGATGGTGCTGCACCACATTTCAAAAAATTAGTGTGTCACCATTTAACACATAGTTTTGTTAAACCATAGATGGGTAGAGGCGGATATGTCTTATGGCCACCAAAATCTCCTTACCTAAATCCGTTAGATTTTCTTTTTGGGAGAATCCTCAAGGACTTTTTGATTCAATGCCAGTAAATGCCAGGAAAGAATTGCTTGAAAAAAATCCATTAGTGCAATATTGTTCAAAATGACCCTGGAATGTCATTTTCAGTACAGTGGGAAAAAATCCACAAAACAAGAAAGTGTATTGAAGGACCAGGTGCCCATTTTGAACATCTGCTTAATTAAATATTAACCTGAACTAACTTGAACATCGGCTTAATTAAACAGAAACAAGATATCGATATGATGCCTCAACCATATATTGTCTTACACAATTTTGGGACAACTTAGTAATTTACTAAATTTTGTCAAAAATAAATTTTTATTTTTCGCTAAAGTTTTAGTTAAATATAATCTCTCCTCATTTCTACTAAGTTACCTTTTAAAATGTTTTTCGATCTGGTTACTTTCGATTTGCAAACTTCTGGACATAACTCGACCTTACCTGAAAAGAAATGCATAAATTAAACAGATATACTATGTAAGCATTACTCGTAAATATTTATTATCTATAATATTTAAATAGAGCCACAAAATTTAAGAGGCAAATATTTCAAAAACTCATAAAATTATGTATGAGACATACTACCTAAATAATGTTTAAAATTTTGACGAAATTTCAAAAATTCAATAATATACAGGGTGTTCCGATAAAATAAATATTTATTTATTGTTTCACGCTTTACTGAACCACCCTGTACAGATAAAAATACATTGTACAAAAACCACCTTTTAAACGTTGCAACTTTCGTCTTTCAATAATTCTTGCTAGAGTACCAAACAAAATAATTAAGGAAAAGTGACATATTAAAAAAATCACCATGTACATCTTTTGCACCATTTATTGGGTTTTCGTATAAAATTCTCAATTCAAATACCACTGAGACGCTTTAAAATAGTTTTTTGTCTATATTCTTCATTATATGAGACAATAGTTTTTGCCGCTTCAGCTTCATTAGAAGGAATAATCATTACAAAAATATTCGATAGTTTTGCCCATAAATGTGTAACATTCCCAGTATTAAGAAAACTTGTTAAAGAAAAATTACATTAAAGACACTTTTAAAAAGCATATTAAATAGAGTATAATGCTAAAAAAATTACTTCTTAAATCTGAGGAAAAACATGAATAAAATGATTAGACATTGAGATCACAAAAAATTGTTAGTGAGAGAAATGGTAGATGGCGAAAGGGAGATCAAGACTAACAAATTATATGCAAAAAATGGTGAAAATCACAGGTTAAGAGCAACTACTGCAAATTAAGAATTTAGCTAAAGCAGTCAAAACTGAGGCAGAAATCATTTCTAGGATTTAGGACTTGAGGAATGGAGGAAAGATTCTGAAATCTCTAAATGCCTAAATTTTCGAAATTCTAATTAAATATTTTAATCCCGATCATTCACAACTAAAGTCTTCTCCTTTAATACATTATTCATGATGTAAATCCACTTGAAGAAGAATACATTTTCAATAATTTGTTCCCTTTCAATTAGATTGTAACCATTCTTGAATATTTTTTTTATCAAAATAATCTTATCGTCATAATATTATTATAATCTTATCTCCATGATAACATTTAGATAATCCCTTTCTAGGAACCTCCTTTTCTACAAGAACGTGCTGATTTAGCACCGATGGAAAATAAA
Source organism: Diaprepes abbreviatus (assembly GCA_034092305.1). Classification (NCBI taxonomy): domain Eukaryota; kingdom Metazoa; phylum Arthropoda; class Insecta; order Coleoptera; family Curculionidae; genus Diaprepes; species Diaprepes abbreviatus. Next base: position 11,195,781 of record JASJET010000200.1, read on the forward strand.
GCAATGTTTCGGTATTCATTTTCTTATAAGCCTTTCACTTTCATCAAATAAATACTTAAAGAATGATTATATTTTCTAGACTAATAATTTAATGTACCGGGTAACAAAACATCGATCAACCTAACCGAACTATCTATGATGGCTCAAAAATTTCAAGATCTATAAACACTATCCCGTACCTCGATACTCAAAACTTATTTCGACAGTCCAAAATTGTTTCTACATTTCCGATATTCATAAAACATTGATAAGAGTTATCTATGAAGTCTGATTATGAATTTATTATCAGATGCTCCAAATTCAAAGTAGAAAATTGTATATTACGAAACTAAACTAAAATTCAATCAGTTTTCGTAAAGACTTACATTTGATTATATTTGGAGGCTGTTTAACAATCTGCTGTCATTTTTTTTACTTAAAATGGTGAATGTAAAATCAAAATTCTAAATTGATTTTTCAGTGATTTTTTAAACACTTAGTTGAATGAGATAGTTTCATGTACATTATATGACCATCAATATTGAATATTGTTACAAGATTTTAAGTTAGTCGAAAATATAATTACCTGCAATTTTGTCTTAGGTGATAGGAAAAAATAATTTTTAGATAGAAGAGAGAAGCCGTGATTCTTATGATGCTACCAAGAATTTTGTGCAAGAGTTTTTTTTTAAATTCTTGCCATTGGAAAGGAGATCTTGCATGTAGTTTTCGGTATAAAAATTATGTGTCTAAATCATCACATGCTCAAGCATTTCAATTGCATAAAACTATCATTCAACAATAACACCTTTTTTTTATTGTAGAAGATTGCTCATTTGATACCTATTTTTATTTTATACGATCAGTTGCCACCGTAGCAGAATTTTGCCAAAAGTAAATCTGAAATAAATTTTTTATAAAACTGATTTTGAATTTTTTGTTAGCCATAATGGATTATCATATTGGTTTCATAGTCCCTACTCTTTGAATTTCTTAACAGAGTACCAAAAAAAACCCTGGATAAAATATGTTATTGAAAAGAGATAATAATTAGTAATTCATAAATTACCATCAAATTTGACTTTTGAGACTCGATAATAGTTAAAAACCTTGTAAACTTCCCAGTAATAATTTTCTGAGCCATTACGGATAGTTCTACCACACGAGTGAATATTCTTAAATGAAGATTCATATTATCCGACTCTAAGAACCATATTGGTACCGCCATATTAGATTTTTGGTAAGGTGAAAAGATATAGTACATTTTGAAGTCCTGTTTGTGTGGTTCAATTGCATCAATTTTTGAACCGATAGGTGGTTCCGCTCTGGAATACCTTATATATAACTTAAATTTTATACAAAAGTATCCCAATATTATACTATATTTAAAAGCAATTTTATGCATTAAGTATGTTTTGAAATATCAAAATATGGTGCTGTTATTAGCGACAATACTCATTTCCAACAATCAAAACAAACTGATAATACCGTAAACTTTCAAATACAGAATAGTAAGATTTTATTCTCTTAGAGGTATTCCCAGGATATGCCTGGATTATCTCTAAGAGACCGAAAAAGAAACAATTGGATTCGTGGAAGGACAAAATTCAAAGATGTGACGGCAGCTGCAGCCGAATTGAAATGGCATTATGACGGTGATATAGCACGTCGCTAAGATGGAAGACGCCACATACTATTTTGAAATAGCGTATCTCGGATGAAAATCTAGATGACGGCAACCCAGTCGATGGGCATACGACGCTAAAATATTGATAGCATTCATGTGGTTCGAGGCAGCATAATGCAGAAAGAAATAGCAATCAACGAAGGAAATATATGTTCAGGAATGGACTTTTGAAGATTAATGAGATGAGACGCGAGTGCTTCATTTACTCTTGTTACAATAAATCTCAATTTTTGATGAATTGATATCATTCCTAAATAGAATTGATTTAAAATTTGATATGATAGCAAGAGAAATCCTTCCGCATAAACATTTTATACTTTCCGTTTGGAAACAAAAGGCACGGGTATGAGTAGAATACTCGTTCAGCGGGAGGTTCAACAGAAGCAGTAGAGGAACCGGCAGATTACGGCGTTAAGATAAATGGAGTACTACTAACTACAATTAGATATGCAAACGATACGGTCATTCAGTCTGACATTATAGAGGGACTTTAAGAGCTTTTATATAATATCAATAGAATAAGAGAAAGATTTGGACTCAACATAAACGTAGCTAAAACTAAGTTCATGGTATTTAGTCGAACAATGTACAACAACATCACGTTAAAAATAAATGGAGCGCAGATAGAAGACGTCGAAAGATTAAAATATTTGGGAAGTATTATTACTCGAGACCTGGAACCTGATTGTGAGATTAAGAGTAGAATAGAAATGGTGCGCGCAACATTCAACAAAATGCAACCATTTTTATACGATGATAATCTAAACTTAAAACTAAGATAACAAATGACAGAATGCTACGTGTGGTCAGTATTATTATATGGTGTCGAAAAGTGGACATTAAAAACAAAAATAATCAATCGTCTTGAGGCTTTTGAGATGTGGTTACATAGAAGAATCATGAGTAAAACAAACATGTAACACAGATGTTCTACAAAGGGTGAAATTAAGAGAACATTACTGACCACATTAAAGTGCAGCAAAATATCGTATTTCGGGTACGTGCTGAGATGAGAAAATTACCGCTTATTACAACTAATACTCAAAAGTAAAATTGAAGGCCGACGGTGAATTGGACGAAAACAACAATCATTGCTCCGAAACATTCGAGCATGGACTGGCATATGGGGTGCTGAACAGCTTTTTCATATGGCGAAAGACAGAATGACTCTTGCTATAGTGATCGCCAACGTCCGGGAGACCGGACAGGGCACTTGAAAGGAGAAGAAGAAGATCTTCCCGTCTATAGCCATTCAATCCTTTGATTCTTTTAAAGTGGCCCTGATGAACTCCAGTGGTATGAAGCATGAGTCTCCATTTATTTGTAGTTTTATTCAGCTTGGATGAATAATAAACATAATTAACTAACAAAAATGTTAAGGATTATTAATTTAACAATATTGAGTTTTGAAACTGACTATACAAATTTCTTTAAAAAAATTTAAAAATATATTTAAATCAATTTTTTTGCAACCTTTTTCTTTTTTTGAGGTAGGTTAAAATAAATTTATTTACAAAATTTTCACTTAAAATAACGTATTTTGTTTAACCTGTTAAGTATTTTAAGTATATTAAGTAGGTCAATTTCACAAAGAAATCATTGCTTCATTTCGAACACATGTAACGTCATCTCAGCGAAACTTCACCAATTAGCACTCTGACCAAAACATTATATATGTATTTTATCAAAAAATTTTCACCAAAAATTCGTATTTTTTATTTATTTCTTCACATATATTTTTCAATGATATTCCATAACCTTATAATAAACAAAAGTTGTAAAGAAAAAATTTAAATGTTCATTACCATTAAACATCCGGAATGTATTTTTAACAAGACACCTGTTCTTTTCTTATGTGTAGTTAACTTAAAGAATTCAATAAAAATGTTTTCTTAATTATCAGTATCTTCTTGGTCTAAAATACTTATCTTTTAATTAAGAAACTTTCACTAGAAAAATGAACAAAGTTTCACTAAATTTGCAGAAAACATGAGTATCTTCGCGTGATATTCACAAACGTATTTAGTTTTGACGTAAAAAATTGTCGGAAATAGAAAATTATACCTAATTTAAGTAAACATTAAGTACGTAGTTTAAGAAAGTAAATTGTTCCGTGCAAATGGAAGGCTTATTGACTAAAAAAAAGTAAAATCAATAGAAAATTGGAAATTGATGGCCTAGTTTAACAGACCAACATTAATCTATTTTGTATTAAAAAAAGTTTATTACATGATACTGTATCAAGATAAGAATATGCATTAAATTAATTAAAACGTTTTTCCAACTGCACTGATGTAAAATGCATTAAAATTGGTAGAAAACAGCTTTTGTAAAAAAAAACAACAATAATAGTCAAAATCATAGGTCTGCTAAAAAACAGATTTGACGAAAATTTAAATAAAACAGATTAAGCCTCAAATGTCTTGAATATATTTCAAATAGTTCCACCGACTCTTTAAATGTAATGTCAGCGAGTGTATGCAACAGTACACAACCGTAAAAATATTTCGTAATTTACAACTAGGATCCTGTACTATTTTATATTTTAAAACTTCAATAAACTGTAGAAAAAACCGCTGAATTTAGTTTTTAAATCCTTAACTGTATGAAAATAAGCTTAATAATAAACGTGATAAGAACGAGAAAAATTTCTCTTTTAAAATGAAACAATAATCTGGTCCAAAAAAAAATTACGATTTCTGTAAGAAATAAATAAATCTCCAATCTGGATCATACGGCAGGTGCTTCAGTTCAAAGTTTAACTCTGGCTACATTGTGCAATATCATGAACAGGGACATTATTGTGATACAAATCAGGATGTTGTTGATCTATAGCTCTAAGTAATTTTGTAAATGCAGTACAATTGGTGACAGCTGTTACAGTAGTACTCTTGGTTGAAAAAGTTTTGGCCATGAGGTCTCTGGCTGAAGATAGTGTGCAGGCCATTTTTGGAGGTCGAAAACCGCTATAAACTCGTTGCATGGACTTTAATGTTCTTTCTAGAACTCACTAATGTTCCCAATTTTCATTTCCTATGACTATTTTGGAGAAAAAGTGAAAATCTGCTTCCAAAGATCCTAAATTATTTCGAAAAATGTATTGCCTAAGCCGTTTTTGTTTGGAAGTGAACACCTTCCAGGCACAAGTAAATATCAGCAAATCCCCACATCTTATTACAATATATTTAAACATTATTCGCATATGAGATAGTCGATAGAAACCATTGTTCCCTTCAAATCACCGGGCAAGGATAGTACATTTCAAGCTTTACTACAAAAATCCCCTTAGTATTTATTTCTAAAACAGGAAAAATATTACTAGGTAAGCGCAAACACAATCTTTTACTTGACAAAGTTCAAAGAATCGATTAGGTAGGAATAAGGACTGCAATAAGGACTGTCTCACTAAGATATTGGATGTTCTAATGGACCTTTCTACTCTACACTTATTTATAGAGAATGAAACCTTGAGAGTTGTCTATCGTCTTCGTTGCCTCAAGCACCTTACAGCTGGAACTGGCAGGTACTCGTGTAGATAGAAGAGAGTGGTAGAGAGATAAATGTCCATCACTTCGAATACAAACAGACTATATGGTCTTGATATACATCTGCCATGTAGACAGGATTGGGAGGAAAAGGAAACTCTTCCGTGAAATGGATTCTGCTTGCTATAGGTTTCGTTAGGGACACCGAGGGTCAGAGAATCTTACTCTTTCGGAAAACCTAGATAAAGTGTGAAAGGGACCACGACAAGTCTCAGTAAGCAATAAGACATTTAAATTCGTCTATACTTATTTATAGAGAATAAAACCTTGAGGGCTGTCTATCGTCTTCGTTGCCTCAAACACCTAATAGCTGAAAGTGGCAGCTACTCGTGTAGATAGAAGAGAGTGGTAGAGAGATAAATGTTTACCACTTTGAATACAAACAAACTATATGGTCTTGATATACATCTGCCATGTAAACAGGATTGGGAGGAAAAGGAAACTCTTCCGTGAAATGGATTCTGCTTGCTATAGATTTCGTTAGGGACGCCGAGGGTCAGAGAATCTTACTCTTTCGGAAAACCTAGATAAAGTGTGAAGGGGACCACGACAAGTCTCAGTAAGCAATAAGACATTTAAATTCGTCTACACTTATTTATAGAGAATAAAACCTTGAGGGCTGTCTATCGTCTTCGTTGCCTCAAGCACCTAACAGCTGAAAGTGGCAGCTACTCGTGTATATAGAAGAGAGTGGTAGAGAGATAAATGTCTATCACTTTGAATACAAACAAACTATATGGTCTTGACATACATCTGCCATGTAGACAGGATTGGGAGGAAAAGGAAACTCTTCCGTAAAATGGATTCTGCTTGCTATAGGTTTGGTTAGGGATGCCGAGGATCAGAGAATCTTACTCTTTCGGAAAACCTAGACAAAGTGTGAAGGGGACCATGACAAGTCTCAGTAAGCAATAAGACATTTAAATTCGTCTACACTTATTTATAGAGAATAAAACCTTGAGGGCTGTATATCGTCTTCGTTGCCTCAAGCACCTAACAGCTGGAACTGGCAGCTACTCGTGTAGATAGAAGAGAGTGGTAGAGAGATAAATGTCCATCACTTCGAATACAAACAGACTATATTATCTTGATATACATCTGCCATGTAGACAGGATTGGGAGGAAAAGGAAACTCTTCCGTGAAATGGATTCTGCTTGCTATAGGTTTCGTTAGGGACACCGAGGGTCAGAGAATCTTACTTTTTCGGAAAACCTAGATAAAGTGTGAAGGGGACCACGACAAGTCTCAGTATGCAATACGACATTTAAATTCGTCTACACTTATTTATAGAGAATAAAACCTTGAGGGCTATATATCGTCTTCGTTGCCTCAAGCACCTAACAGCTGGAACTGGCAGCTACTCGTGTAGATAGAAGAGAGTGGTAGAGAGATAAATGTCCATCACTTCGAATACAAACAGACTATATTATCTTGATATACATCTGCCATGTAGACAGGATTGGGAGGAAAAGGAAACTCTTCCGTGAAATGGATTCTGCTTGCTATAGGTTTCGTTAGGGACACCGAGGGTCAGAGAATCTTACTTTTTCGGAAAACCTAGATAAAGTGTGAAGGGGACCACGACAAGTCTCAGTAAGCAATAAGACATTTAAATTCGTCTACACTTATTTATAGAGAATAAAACCTTGAGGGCTATATATCGTCTTCGTTGCCTCAAGCACCTAACAGCTGGAACTGGCAGCTACTCGTGTAGATAGAAGAGAGTGGTAGAGAGATAAATGTCCATCACTTCGAATACAAACAGACTATATTATCTTGATATACATCTGCCATGTAGACAGGATTGGGAGGAAAAGGAAACTCTTCCGTGAAATGGATTCTGCTTGCTATAGGTTTCGTTAGGGACACCGAGGGTCAGAGAATCTTACTTTTTCGGAAAACCTAGATAAAGTGTGAAGGGGACCACGACAAGTCTCAGTAAGCAATAAGACATTTAAATTCGTCTACACTTATTTATAGAGAATAAAACCTTGAGGGCTGTATATCGTCTTCGTTGCCTCAATCACCTAACAGCTGGAACTGGCAGCTACTCGTGTAGATAGAAGAGAGTGGTAGAGAGATAAATGTCCATCACTTCGAATACAAACAGACTATATTATCTTGATATACATCTGCCATGTAGACAGGATTGGGAGGAAAAGGAAACTCTTTCGTGAAATGGATTATGCTTGCTATAGGTTTCATTAGGGACACCGAGGGTCAGAGAATCTTACTCTTTCGGAAAGCTTGGATAAAGTGTGAAGGGGACCACGACAAGTCTCAGTAAGCAATAAGATATTTAAATTCATTTATTTCAAAAATGACTGCTCTAGACCACCTCTACAAGATGAAACTTTTGTAAATAAAAAATGTCAAAGAATTTTATTATATCAAGGCACAAAAAAGTTTTGAAGCTTTGAATGTCAACAAAGTGCTGCTGGTGATGCATAAAAACCCCAAAGGACCAAGTTTAGTGCAAATCAAGTTATTATTAGGATAAATATTTAAAAACAAATTTTGAAAAATAATAACTTTGACGTCCTCGGAAATTTGCTGAATCGTTTTGTTCATACCTTTTACGGACATCCTGTAAATGACAGCAAAATAATAGAATGCAACTAAACCTAAGCTACCTTAGCTTTTAAGATAAAATATCATAAAATTTTATGTCTATTGCAAAGTGGCAAAAATTATGCTTCACTAATTTATTTTATGTTATGGTACATTACAGATTTGCAATATTTTTGCAGCAAATAAAAACGCTATATTATTGGGGTCAGATATTTTTATGAACAATGCAGAATGCATTAAAAATTTATTAATAATTTTACTGCAAAGGTTTTCTATTTTTAAATCGTAACTAATAACAGGATTTCTAATGAATTTTAAACAAAATTTATACCCCGTAATTACATTTATTTCATCCGTAAATGGCTTTACTTAACCTTAAGTGTTTATTAAATGCAGCTTTAAAACAAATATATTAACCCACTGTGTCAGAACTATTTGCAAAAATTAGAATATATGTATCTTTTACGCGAAGATCTACTTTTTCACTTTCGTATTAATAACTTGCTCCAAGCGTTTACCATCAAAGTGTAATCATAAATTTGCAGTGGTTTCGTTTATTTAGTTATTAGAAATCTACATAATTTAATGTGAAAATAAATAACATTGAATTTAGTTTTTTTAACCTTCATTTAGAAATGAAAAAATTTATAATAATTTTCTCTGCTAGTAAAGAATACTGTCATGAAATCATAATTAAATTTTATATTTTTACGTATTTTATACTCGATATTAATAAGCATTAAAAATCGATATAATATATTTAACGGAGTGATAGTTCTATGTTATTTAAAAAATGTCAAAATCTCATTGGTTTCCTAGTCAGAGATACATAAAGTATTTTTTTGTTTTCAATTTATTCTTAATTTAACAATTGATGGATCAAGTTGATATTTGGCATATATGCCGAGTCTAATGAACTGTCTGATCTACAGATAAAACTATTTCCCTTACTGGCCAGCAGAGAGCATTTATTCTGGGTATCAAGGTAATTTCTCCTATAACTTTTTTATTTTGACAGATATGATCAAAATAAGGATGTAACATTAAGGTAATAAAAATGCATCAACAATATACCTATATTCTTATTGTACATCGATGAATCTTGCCATTTGAGTGAAAATTAACATTACAATATTTTATATACGAGAACATATTCAGAAAAATACTGTAGAATATAATACAAAAATAACATACCTATCAATATTTTTTATTTTAAATTTTGAAACTGCCGCTATTCATTTTGATGCATTTCCTAGTATTTTTTATAAAATATCTTCCAATATAAATCCTTCCAATCGTAAACCGTTGAAGTCGTTGACAAGTTTCCGGAAAAGATATCACCCATCACTTGATCCAAATAAGCATCATTTTAAAAGTAGTAGGAAATGCATCATATAATATACTCCTATCCTACTTCACATCGATAAATCTTAAAGTTTGGTCGCAAGTTTATTTTAAATTTAATTTATTTAAATCAAATAGTTCAGATGTTGTAGTCAAGATGACTTTATTATTATCAAATATTTCATTAAATTAATTTTTCAATATTTTAATTAATTAATTTTAAAAAATTTCCTATTGGTACTCAGATGAAGAATTTCAGGATACGCATTTCTGTTACGGATCAGCTGACGGAAATATAAAAGAAACATATCGATTTATGTGAAAACATATTCTAACCGAAATGTTTCATATGCCCAAACCTAAGCATGGTAAATATGATGCTGGAAGACCTAGATATAGGCCAACAGTTCAAGTGGAAATTTCAAATTTTTAACCTGTAAAAGGAAATCATTGAAATTTGACATTTTTTTTGATAACTTACTATCTTTATTTTATTATATAAAACCAACTGTTTATGTTTCCTAACGTTGTTTCTCGACACCTTGTGTTTATCTGACTATGAAAATGTATTAGTAGAATACCTTATTACGTTATTTTATAACAATTTATTCAATTCCATTTCAGTCATCTCCGAAAATACGCCTATCTCTCAATGAATATTGTTGTTTTATTTTGACAATCTATGAATAAAAACTTTTACAAAATAATACCTTTATTATATCTGCAGCATAACATATACTTAAAATGTTAAAGAAGATTTCAAAACTACTTATTTTAACTAAAATCGCATATAAGTTACAGCAACAATTGAAGTAACAAAAAGCTACCACAATAATGACAATACAAAATGGTAACTAACAAAAGAAAACACCAACACCAATGTAATTAATTATCTAGAACACAACAATCATAATTTTTTTCAAATTTCAATGAAAATAAACTCAAAACATGAAACTAGATTCAATTAAACTTTTTTAACCCAAATCTTTACAATATTGTTGTGAAATGTCCTAGTTTTCTTCAGCTAAAGTAGCCAATTTATTCATTATTTGTTTCTTTTTGTCGTTTTTTTTGAACATTTGCTATACTGATATTACTTTGCTCGTTAAATAGCAGTATTGTTAAGATTTCATGAATTTCTACTATTTATCGATCTTTACTTTTTACACTATTATTAAAAAATTGTTTTTCAGTCTTCTCTTTTATATATTTATAAACAATATATATATATATATATATATATATATATATATGTATATATATATATATATATATATATATATATATATATATATATATATATATATATAATATTCCAAATTAAGGTTATTGGGGATGCAGTCTGTTTAAATCTGTAAGGAGAAAAACCCTTTTTTTTATTCTGTCAAGCTTTCGAGAACTTATTTATCTGTTCTTCAGGACAGACTTCTCTACAATTATTAATTAACAGTTAGAGTATTAATCTAACTTATAATTATTAAGAAACTCACCAATGTGGTTTGAATATTAAACAAGTACACGTTTGAAAAACAGGAGAAAAAACCCAACGTTACCACTTTTTAACTGTATTTAGAAGCATATTTTGATGGAATTGTAAAAATGCATTGAAATTCTAGAAAGTTCGAAAACTGCCAAACGCCCTACTTGACTATTCCAAAATTTTATAGTGACACCTGTCATGATGTGTCAACCAGGAAGGGTAGTGGGTGGTGTAAGTAGTGGGGGAAAATACGGATCCATTATAAACTATCAAGAACTTGAATTTTGCATATGTTCTCGTTTTTAAAAAAAAAATATACTTTTTTGATGTTATTAAGAGGATATATTTTAAATTGTGTTAATGTAGATTTGACCAAGGTTATTTGTATCAGTTCTGTCATTTACAGTATGTGTTTCTTTTTTACTAGCTATCCTTTCATTGATTAAAAATTTCTGATAATTTCTGTCGCTGTCAACTATTTTGTGTTTTTTCAGGTTAAACGAGTTCTTTTCATTATTTTAATGCTTTGTCAATGTTGTAGTTGCATTTTTGGTATATTCATATCTATTTAATCGATCTTTTAATAATTGGCTTGTTATTCCCATATATTTTCTAGGACAGTTTGCACAAGAGAGCGAATACATAATATTAGAAGTTTTCATTGAGTTGTTATAATTTAAAATACAAAAAAAAAATAATAATACTAAGTTTGTCAGTTATTCTTATGGTGAGACTGTCTCATATATATCAGGCTGCAACACTGCTCAATTGTGTAGAGATGTGTAGGTAATAGTAAACATTGATCCTCATCAAACTGATAACTGAAAGTTTTTACCAAAAGATAAACCCAACAGAAAAACCAAAAAGAAAAAATGTGAGAGAAAAAGAAACCAGTAGAGAAAGGCGATTAAGAAAATTCCTTCATTGAAACGTTCAGAACTGTCCAGATCTTATGCCAGTAAAAATAACACAATTAATAGCAAAACAGAAAAAAAAATAAGGTCGGTCACCAAGCAACTAAACTCAATCACCGGAAAAATTTAAACTATTTTACCATTTCAATTGAAACTCTTCGTAGTATATTATCTTTATTATAATATATAGACTAATGATTAAACGTCACTTTGCTTGAGGATTTTGTTTTCTTAAATAATTTAAAAATTATAAGTAAGCTTTCTATCTTCTGTTAAAGGAGAAACACATATTTAAGTTTATTTACTTGTCAACCGGTAGTTGATTCTTAATTATAATTGCCATCATTTCACTTTAATTTCAATTTAAGTACCTTACAATTACCATTAAAGAGATACATAGATAGTTTCAGTAAATCTAAATATCAATTTCTTGAAATCAAACGAACCAAAAAAATTTATGGACGTCAGTAAAATATTTGTTTAAGATCTTATGATTGTCTATTTATTCTTGCAAGAACTGTCAATTTAGCTCCATCTTTGTGTATATTTTCGAAAATATTAAGTTAGATTGTAAGTTAGAGAATAAATAAGAGCCAGATCGTGAATAATTGGTAGCTCGCTGAGCGCAGTGAAGCCACATTTCTAAATAGTAGCCTTAAAACACCAAAAATGTGTTTTCCTCAGCACTTTTCAATAATAGTATCTTCCAGTTTATGCAGTAAACAAGCACAGTAATCGCCGGTTAAAGTTGTATCTCTTTCTTTAAATTCACTTAAAAAATTCCTTCGAATTTCCGAAAGATCGTGATCATAATAATTTTTGAAGATGGTGACAATTGTGCTAACTTTTGTAGTGATAAGTTTGGATAATGTCTAATATTGGTTGCCTTCTTTTAACAAAGAATCCAGTTAAAGGTCCACAGTTTCATCACTTGTAACGACATATTCTATAACTTCTCTCTGGTGCCGTCACATAGGGATAAAAATTGAGTTCATTTTAGACATTTTTCTGTTTAAACAGCTGAATTCGTTTCGAAATTTATCTGGTAGTCTTTCAGGACCTTATTCTCGACCAATTTGATGTTTGCTTCTATAATTGCCTCGCACAACCAGCCAGGTCCTTAATTGATTCTCTTTTTTCAATTGATCCTCTTTCTTCAATGGATTTTCTTTACTGGTGTTCAATTGATTATCTTCCTTCATAATAGAATATATTCATTACTTAGTTCATATTCATATACGTGAAATTAAACCCACCATAACTGGTTAGAGAAATCGAGACTTAATAGGTTTAGGCTTTTCTGCCGCTCCATACCGTTAATTAGCTTGGAGTTAGAATTTAAAAAAAAATTGGTGCAGAGAACCTAATAAAAAAATAATCTGAAAAGTTTAAAAAAACAATATTATTACTCAGCAAAAGCTTATATATGAAAAGACATTTCTATGAGTTAATTCCATCATTAAAAAAATTGATATTTCTATGTGCGTGACAAGTTTAATTTCAATATTGAACCTAAAAAGCAAGAGAAAGTTTAAATGATGATATTGTTTTGGGTTATAAAATATATCGCTGTTTAAATTTGGCAGTGAAACTAAAACTTGCGAGACTCTTCTACAAAAAGTTTTTTGACGAGACTTTTGTAGCTATACAGATATGTTATGTAAATATTATTTACACGAAAAAAGATTATATACAAATTTTTCTCGAAGTATTTTATTAACACCTCATACCAGACGGAAACAATATTAGCTACAAATTCCAAAAATTACGGAAAATACAATAGTTTTCAAGAAATATTCACAATTGTACATCTAGTCTTAGAAATTACGGATATTTGCATTACTCTGCGAATTACCATGGTCGACAGAAAAACACTATTAGTGGCATATTCAATTTTGAAGCTGATGGACTAATTACCAATATTACGCTAGCAAAATTTCTATGGTGTTAAGAAATAATATTTAATTATCTAAAATCATTAATATCAATTTACAACTAAAAGTATTTGTATTGTAACATCTGTATGTTCCAGTTTAAAGAATTTTAATAACATTTAGGTTTACTTTTAAGATATAATTGTAGTATTACCGAGCTTCCATTTATAATAATAGAAATTTAATTTTTTATGCTCTATGTTTAAGCATATATGATTAGTTATTATCGAGCTATTTGAAAGAGTTTTTTGAATAAATTGACCTAAATGAAATAAACTATATTTTACTATAATTGTTACAGTTCATTAAAAAAATATAGCTTGGTCATGTATTGTTATTTATCATCCTATTGACAGGAAATGGCACATATAAAGGAAAATTCATTATTCTAGGTTTTCATTTTAATTTAATACATTACATACATATACATATATCATATAAAGGCTAGCATAATTGAAATAAAGAAATCGTCTTCATGATAGGAATGGTTAACTTATCCATGTCCTTGTCTTTTCCTCGAGTTGTGACTTATAACTGAGCTTAAACTTTTTTACCACAAAAGTCAGACTAAAAATAATTTTGGCAAAAACAAACACTAAATATTGTTAAACTTTGAATTGATATTTGGAAATCAAACAATGTTTTACGTTAGGTACCTTATTTTTGTTAAAAATTAAAAAAAAAATATATTATAATATATAATTCAAACATTATCCCTCTTAAAGAAGATTTAAATAAATTATACAAAAACTTTAGAACCAACTAGATAAACCGTAAAATTTCATTTCAATCTATGAAAAATATAACGATCATTTTTTGCTAAACTACCCTACCTTGATGGTTTAATGACCAATTTCAAATTCTGTATGATGCGCTTGCATTTAGAAGTCGTTGACAGTTTTCATTTATTTTTTATTATTTCTATTACTTATACTATATATTTACTACCTGTGAATGAATGGATGAAAAAGGGGTGGTGATACTACATATCCCATCATATATGCTGGTTATTCGAGGCTGATCACCTTTGTGAATCCAAGCAACCTCGTTAGTTTAACTTGCCTAACTGCCTCAGGTAGCAAAACTGTATCTCCGAAATATCTCTGTCTCAGCCCGTTGAATGATGGGCACTCTCTGAGAACATGATCAACAGTTTTATCCTCCTCCAAGCACCATCTGTACGTCGGGTTGTCTTCGACACCGATTCTGTGAAGATAGCACCTGAGGTCACAATGTCCTGTCAACAATCCCATCACAATTCGTAGCTCTTTCCTTCCCAAGGAAAGAAGCTCCTTAATACGCCGCGCGCTAGGCCCAGTTATACGTTCCTTAACACACCTCATTCCAGGAGCTTCTCCCCACGATTCATTAAATTTGCTTTCCAGCAACGATTTTAATTCCCTTTTGCCAATAGCAAGTAGGACAGGTAGTATTGGTTGGGGTCCATACGGTTCAGTTGCTGAACTCAACTTTGCCAGATGGTCTGCTTCTTCATTCCCGCGTATGCCCGGGTTCCCCAGAACCCATACGAGTCTGACTGCGCAGCCGTTCCTTGTCTTACCATTCAGCACGTCCTTGCACTCAGACACCAGTCGCAAAGTTACGACACTGGACTTCAGTGCCAATATTGCAGCCTTATTGTCTGAGTCTATATTATTCCTCTATTCCTATCTATATCCTTCACAGAGATGAGCACACTGCAGAATAGCATAAATGTTCGCTGTAAAACTAATAATTGTATTATGCGTTTTCTTTTATTTACTTCGGTTTTCGATGGGATAAACTATAATAAATTTTTAAGTTAGGAAAACAACTGAGAACGTCAACAGAGTTGTAATCATCTATTTCTCAAACGACGACAAATTTTACTAAAGGGATCGAACTATATTTTCGAAAGAACGTGTAGGAATCTAGTTTAGTTTAGATAGCACAATACAACTTTTATTAAAATGGAAATATAGAATATATTTTTTCCAATACTCTATTTTTTATTTTGACAAGTAATTTTCTGTCTCTGATTTGCGATAGAATAGCTGACGCTGGATGCTTTTAACCATTATCTTCGACGAACAAATGAGTAAATAAAAACTGGTGATACTTTATTTTCAATGCTTACGTCTTATTGAGCCCTTTAGATTCCACCATGGCGTCAAGTCATTCCAGGCCGAGCTCTCTTACGAAATCGAACATCCTCGTTAACTGAACTTGTCTAACGGCTTCAGGTGACAATATTATATCTCCAAAATATTTCTGCTTTAGTTCGTTGAGTCCTTCAGCACATGATCAACCCCTGTAGACACAATCTGCATAGCGGGTTATCTATGATGTCAATCTTTTGAAGATAGCCTCATAACTGTTCTTTCCTCTCTAAGAAGAGAAACCCTCACTCGTGCGTCAGGTTCGGTTATACGTTCCTTAGCATTCCTTATTCCAAAAGCCTCCACCAATGTTCAGTAAATTTACTTTCCGGCAGCAATTTTATATTCCTATTATCAATGAATTGGTTGGGGTCCATATAGTTCAATCACAGACCCCGTCTTTGCCAGATGACTCGCTTCTGCATTCCTTTGTATATCCTAGTGATTTGGGAACTACACGAGCTTGACTGTTCCGTCGTTTTTTGTCAGAGTATCTAGTATATTCGAACACTAAAACACCAGTGGCGAAGCTAAAACACTAGACCTCAATTCGAGCATATATAAATTATCTTGTTTCTGTTCATGTCCCTCTCACAAAGATGGACATATTACAGAGTAGCCTCCCGTAATCCTGCCGAACCCTCCAGTTTTAACACTTTCCTCTTATCGAGATTCATCTGTAAACCCCTCCCGGTCCTCTCTGCTTGTCAAAAGTATCTGAAGAAAATGATTGTGTTTAAAAATCAACGCCATGTGGTCTATTTTCAAGGGAGTAATGAACATCTCTCCACCACCCATTCCGGCAGCAACACGAGTAGCAGCCAGATCCAGTTTCAAAATTCTCTGGGCACAATTATCTTATTTTGTTATGAATTTATGTTTACAACGCTAAATGCTCCATGCCTTTTGAATTTTGGTGGACGAGAGCACAGAATGCGACCATGAGAGTAATGATTTTTCTGGTATTAAACGAATACTGCTGTTAATATTTCCAGGTCATCTTATTTCAATTGAAACTCCTGGCTGTTGTACACTTCAAGGTGTTTTGTAAAACAATAAAAAATCCTTCCAAGATTATATTTAAAAGACTAAATGAAAGAAATTTTGTTTAAGACGTTCTGTTCGTTGTTTTCCTTAATATCGCTGATCTCTTAAGTTAGACAAAGAGCTCTTTGTTATTTGGAAATTTAACGTGATTAAAAGTAGTATCATTCTTTTTACGCCACATTGAAAACATAATATTTTGAAATTAGCTCAGTAATTCAGGTTAATTCATTACCTACGTACGTTCTTTGTGGTTAATACATTAAACTCAAAATAATATTTGGAAAAATACTCCAAGAATAATTTGACTAGAAGCTATTGAACCCATAATTTTCCTCGAGCTATGACTCAAAAACAAATTTCATTCGATTATTCGCCCATATTCTCGTAAAAATTTCAAATTGAAGAGTTTATCATACCATTTAGAAATATTAAATTTTTATTAATCGAGATATTATGCAAATTTAACAATCAGTCTTTAATGTTAGATCTATAAATGGATTCATATTTTTTAAATCTAAACCAAACTCATGAGTTAATCAAGTTCCTGAATAGTTTGGTGAACTTCAAACTGAAGACTTTAATTGTAGCAAACTGTCGTTAGAATTCAATTCATGAATAAGCAATGTGTAGAGGTCGTTGATAGCAATACAAATTCCTAAAATAATATTATAGTTATAAAAAAAACCTTAATTAAATAGCAATAAAAATTCATCGTTAACATATTATGTCAACATACATTACGTATGATTAACAACGTTGACAAAAGCTATGTTGATACAGTTAGAGTTCAACAATTTATCATTGATATAAATAAATAACTTCTACTCAGTCTTTAACTGTGCTGAAATGTCGGAACTGGGGTAATTTTCTCCTAATAAATAATACCATAATTAGCAACTATAATCAAAGAACGATAATAGCTTCGGGCCTATGTACAACACCACAACTATAAAATTATTACCTTACCGTCAAATAATGTTTAATCCACATATGTAGGCTATTCACGGATACGGAGGTCAAGAAAGTGTTTCATAATTGTTACTAATGTATGAAAATGCTTTTTTTGGGGTTCCGTAAATCAAAAAGAAGAAATTGAAACTCTTGTAGTATCACTAACACTTGTGTCTGTTTATCTGTCACAATCTCAATAAAAATTTGAAATTTTGCACAGCAACAGCATATATTTCAACAGTTAAAATATTAGAAATATTTTTCTGTAAATCTACATTACCAAGGGGGTAAATTTGAAAAAAAAAATCTTCATAGTTAGTTCGAATAGGCTACTTATAAAAGGATTGCAAAATATTTTTTTCCGGGTTTATCTTTAGATGACTTTAATGGTATCGTTGGATATATGCTCTAAAAATCACCTATCCCTCATTTCTTAAGAGACAATTTTGGAAAAAAAGTAGTCGTACTAGAGGAATATCTAAAAATTATGGAAAAACTATGTTGACGTTTGAAGATCTTACAGTTTTTGATATATTCAAATTATTCTATATTATCAAAAAAGTAAAAGTTTTCTTCCGAACAATAAAACAAAAAAGGTTTTTAATAATTAAATTTTGCAACATAATTTCTCCGACCATCAGAACACTTGCGTACCACCTGCCTGCCATCGCCCGGCTCAAATAAGTTACACTTGCGGATAATGGGTTAAATGTTTACTGTTTCGGCTCATGCCTTGTTATGAAGCAGAGAGACATTTTTGTAATAAAGTACGGTATCCTTTGGTCAATAGCCGTGTTTAATTCTATTTATATATCAGAGTAAAAAATTTCTCTTACTGTAATATTCTGCAACATATATTCATCAGAAATAACACCTGCTTGGAAGCAAAATATGAGCTTTTTAGCAGAGAATAAATGCAGGTTTTTTGAAGACGCAGGACTCATATGGATCTATGTAACCTGCCTTACAGTCCTAAGAAGCACACACGGTATACCCGAAAATCTTCGATTATATATATATATATATATATATATATATATATATATATATATATATATATATATATAAATATATATAAATTAATTTCATATTATACAGGTTGTCCCAAAAACTCTGAAAATATCAAAGTTGTTTTTTAAATGGAATTCCCTGTATATTATTGCATTTTGGGATCCTCCGGTTAAAATAACTGCCTCTTTTAATAAGGTTTATACTACCTAAACCGTAAAGGGTTTTAAATAATTTGAATTTTGACAAAATCTAACCTAATTTTCATGTTTACAATACTTAGGAAGTACTTCAGTTATGTAATCGAAATTTACAGTAAAATATAACAATAAATCATATTTTATATCCCAATTACAATAAAATTGCTATATTATACAGGGTGTCCAAAAATTAAAATTAATCAGATAAGAAATTTAAGTGGCTATAACTTGATTAATTTAAATATTATGCTATACTTTTGAACTTACCAGAAAATGTACCTTTTAAATGCCTATCGAATGGTAAAAGGGTGTTTTATAGTCTTCATGTTTTTTGCAACATTTTGTGATTTTTGAATAGATATTCTAATGTATCTAGTTGCCTATGACATTTGGAAATGAGAGATAATTTACAACTATAAGAATAATAATCAGGAAAATGTTTACAAATGTTCAGAAATTCGGAACGCGATTTATAGTCGTCTAATAGGCTATAACAGCAATAATGGTAATAACATTTTGACGATAGCACAAAACAGAAGTAAAATATTTATAGTAGACGTTCGAAATGTCGACCATCCATTTCCAAACACTTCAATATTCTTTTTTCGAAACCACTGCTAACTCATGACAACATTTGCGGAGTACAGTTTGAAAAGCGTCTCTTATGCATATTTTCATATCTTGTGGTGTTCTCGCGGGCGCATTGTGGACAATTTCTTTTATGTATACCCATAAAAAGAAATCTGGTGGAGTTAAGTCCGGAGATCTCAAGGGCCAAGTTTGAAATATGTCTCTCCCAATCCGCCTGTTTCGAAAGTTAACATTTAAAAATTGCCGAATTTCGCGATGATAATGAGACGGAGTTCCATCCAGTTGAAGCCACATAGTTGTTTTAATATTTAAATGGACATCTTCTAATAACACTGGAAGCTGGTGTAAAGGAAAATCGCGAAACATTAAGCCATTTAAAGGTCCTTCAAAAAAATAGGGTCTAATTAAGTATAGCCCCAGTATTCCTACCCACACATTAACCTATTCTGGTTTCTCATAACTCTGTATTCATGCGGATTTGAGTCAGAATAGTAATGTAAGTTGTGCCTATTCATGAAACAGTTTTATGAAAAGTACATTCATCACTAAACAGCACATTATTAAAAAAGTGTTCATTTTCTTCCACTTTATCTAACAACCACAAGCAGAATTCAGTTCGATTGTCAAAATTGTTTTCGTGAAGCTCTTGACAAAGCTGAATTTTATGAGGATGAAATCTGTATTTGTTAATAACCCTTGAAATACTTGCTTGGCTAATGTTAGTATTTTCGGATATATAATTCTCACTAATATTGGGATTTTCGATCGCTGAACCAAGTAGAGTAAAAACATTTCTTCATCCTCAGTAACAGGTTTTCTTATAACAGGTTTTTTATAACTGACTCTTCCACTTTCCCGAAACTGGTTTAATAGTCTCACAAAAATGGCTAGTTTAGGATGGTTTTCTTCAAGATAACAATCATATTAATACGCTCTTCCTTTGGATAAATTTTCATTTTAACAAGCAATAACACAACAATATTCAAATAATTCAATTCAATAAATGAAGTTTCACCTTTACAAAATATAATATCGCAATTATAGCAACAGACTTTGCAAACTAAACTGACAGATTAAATAAATCTGACGTTTTTAAATGCCATAGGCAACTAGATATATTACAACATCTATTCAAAAAACACAAAATGATGTAGAAAACGATTATTTGCCGTATTCTGCGAAAACGCGAAGACTTAGCTATAGAATACCCTTATACTATTCGATAAGTATTTAAAAGCTACATTTTCTTGTGGGGTAAAAACTATAGCGGTCTATGTAAATAATCAAGTTATAGCCACTTAAATTTCTTATTGGATTAGTTTAAATTTTTGGACACCCTGTATAATATAACAAATTTATTATAATTGAGATATAAAATATGATTTATTGTTATACTTCACTGCAAATTTCGACTACATAATTGAAATATTTCTTAAGTATTTGAAACATGAAAATTAGGTTAGATTTTGTCAAAATTCAAATTATTTAAAAACCCTTAAGGTTTAGGTACTACAAACCTCATTATAAAGTACGCACTTATTTTGATCGGAGAATCCAAAAATGCAATAATATACAGAGCGTTCTACCTAAAAAAAAACTTTGATACTTTCAAAGCTTTTGGGACACCCTGTATAATATGAAAATAATTTTAAAAAGTAACTATATTAAACCCCCATATATCTCAATAGTAAATCTTTTTGAACGTCACGTATTTTGGCCGCAATATTCAGTGCCGTATAGGATGAATAATCCTGTATATAAACTTTAATCATCGTATCGATGTTTAACTTATGTTTTGCTCTAAATATGTTAGTTTTGGACTCCAGTTACGGTAATTGATTTATTTTGCAATTTTTCTGCTTTGTTATTAATAAACATGATGACTTTTATCTTGATACCAAAAACTTTGTCTAAAGGAAAAAATTAATGGCATATGATTTCGTCATTAAAACAATACCACTGATTACGGTTAGCAAAGTATTCGCTTATTGTTCTATTATGAGCGCTCCAGCTAATTTTAGGTAACGACACAATCAGGTTTTTTGATGAAAATGTAAAATTCTAGGTATCCTTAGGTAGTTCATTAAAAAACAGTCCTTGTTTAATAATAAATTGATATTAAAATTTTTCCACATAACTAATTTGAATATCATACATTTTTTAAGGTCTCAATACATGAACCAACAAAATTGATGACATTGTATGGCAGCATAATTTTGATTTTAAAATGGGTATGATAAAGAACGTTTGGAAGGAAAAATATCTAGTGGTATCAAAGTTTTGGAGCCTCCAAAAAACCGCATACAGAATAGCTAGCAGATCTAATTTAAGAAGCTCTTGAACTTAGATATTAAAAAAAACTGTTGAAGACCTAAATAATAGTTTATTGAACTTTAACTGTACTAACATACCTTATGTTGTCATAAATACAAAATTTAAAATACCGCACCATATGTTCGCGGAAACCAAGATTTTCTGGACAAAAATATGTGAGTGTAGCAATCTTATCTTCATTTTATTATTTTTTTATAACATCTTATAACCGTATATAACTTAAACCTTCATAATGATCCTTAATTAAATTTAAATGATCGCATATTTTTGAATTTATGCAAATGATACTTTCATTTTATCGCCATCATCCTCATGAAAGTAAAATTGATTAAACAATTAAATAAATAATTTATAACTTAAGTGCAAAATATGTTAAGGTTAAAAAATTCGCCTAAAGGAAATGGACTGGTTTCAAATTAGGTAATATTGGAGAAAAGTTTGGGTTGAACTTTGACTGATGATTCATCGTATAAGCTCTAGTTATGTCTGCGGATCTCAGCGATCTCTCCCCGCCTGTGAAAATCTGAGAGAAAAATCACTGTCTAGATCCAAAAATGATTTTCAGCAATTCACAGCCTAAGCAGTTTAGTGCAAAAGCTAATAATCTCCTAATCCACATTGTTAAAATTTTATTCATTTATAATTTATACTATTGAACTGCCAGAACATTTGGTTCGGCTATTTTTATGAATGATCTTTTTAATGGATCCCTCGTAAGCCAATTTTGTGTTGAGAGAGTTTTTGAATTTTGATTTTGAAACTTGATTTTTTCAAACAAGTTTTAATAGTAGACCTCCGCTTAGAAACTTTATTTCCTTTATGGAATAATATCATACTTGTAAAAACCTAATTACAATCAGGCACGGATCCAGGGGGGGGGGGGTGGAGGCGATCGCCCCCGCCCCCCAAGAGCTTTGAGTTCAGGAAAATATATCCGAGTTTGCCTTTTTTACTATAGTCTATTCAAGAACTAGAGAGAGTAATAAATTATTTCTTATCCTCTTTTTTCTTCGCAAAATACCTGTGATCTTTAGTCCGGTGTCTTTGGCAAAATATATATCTCTCATAAAAATGAGTTAGAAATTTTAAAAATCAAAAATACCGGTCCATAATAATGGACCATTTGGGTTGAATAACAATAGATATTTGGATGTGTGAAGTGTTAAAAAGGATTTTAATCCTTGTCATAGGCCTCGGAAAGAGGTTTATTTTATCACTAAGTATTTATGGCATAGAATATTATTTCGATAATAAACTTAAAATAAAAAGTTTTTATAATATTATTTTATTTCTTATGATTTTTTAATAATTCACATACATTAGAAAATATAGATAATTTTGACATATTTAACACAAATCACAACTGTATTTTTTTTATTTTTAATTTTGACATAGAAACCGTTTTAGGCACATTTAGGATAAAATGTAGCCTTTTTCTCCCAAAAAGTTCTAAGTTATAATTTCAATACTTACATAATACTCATTGTCAAAAATACAAGAGGTTAAACGTATATAAAAAAATAAATTCATCCATATAAAGTGAAAATTTTTTGTGCTATCTGTCATTTTATTAATTAAAAACATTTTTAGGACATTTCAGTTTATTTATTTCTTAAACCATCTGCAGAATTACAATTAAACACTAAAAAGGGATTCAAATGTAATTAATTTTTATATGTTAAAAATATTTAAATAATAAATTGTGTTTACGCTGGTAAACATTACATATTTAACTCTTAATCCAAGTCAGTGAAGCTATCTTCGCCCAAATTAATTATAATTGGTTCCTCTATCTCACGGATCATGAGATTGAGTTTCCACATTTTCTTTTATTATTTTATTATATGAATTTTTCCAAATTTTCTGCAGAAACTTTATTCCAAAAAATCTTTCAAAAGTTCTATTAAATTACTAATTTTGTAAGTTGTGTTATTTCTAGCAACTCTACCTTTTACTTGAGAGAGATATTTCCTTCGCCAACGGACATTTTCCGGACGATATATAAGAACAGATTTCCTCTCTGGTTTTTCTCGGCAAAAATTAAGTTCTCTGAGCAATTTCCAGAGCTCAGTTCTTTTAGTTTCAAGTAAATCCCGATCTTCATTGATTTTAGTTAGAATTTTGTCGACAGTTGGGATCTGCTTCTCATAATAAGATGTATGTACAACTTCTTTTCTTGCAGTTTACATCTATTCTCCAACGAGGTTTTTTGTCTGCCTGTGATCCAATGTGACTTGGGAGTACTTACAATTCCAGTCGTTTTTTTCTCCTTCAGTATTCGGTACATAGTAGATTTTCCAACTTCTGTCATGATGGAACACATCTCAGTAGAACTTTTAACATTATTATCTAGATATTGATATTTTAAGGCATCATAAACATTCATCGTAATAGGTTTTTCGTTGAGGAAAAAATGCTCTGGTTGAACGATTTTGGAATAAATATAGATGTGGAAGGCATATCTTTTGGGTATCTCACTAATCTCAAATAATACATAAAAACAAGCACAAACAAGATAAATCACTAAGGACACACTGTAAGATGTACTTTGCTCACTGACAGAAATTAAATTGCACTCTAAAAGAAACTCTATTGTTGCAGTAAATTTATAAAACCTTAATATGTTTAAATATAATTAAATATAATTAGATTCACGTCAATTCTCATTTATCTGCGGCACTGGAACAGGTAAGTTGGAGGTTTCCGTAACAGTTTTATTACTCTCTCTAGTTGTTGAATATAGAGTATAGGAATGTGTATGCTTGCAATCGACCCTCCGCTTTCCAAGAGCTTTGAGTTCAGGAAAATAGAACTGATTCTGCCTTTTATATTAGGAATGTGTATGCTGCTAGCACTCCCCTTCCGTTGACAACTTGTTTTTTTTGCGATAGCCACTTCCCTCAAGAGCTTTGAGTTCAGGAAAATAGACACGATTCTGCCTCTTATACTAAGAATGGGTATGTTGCCCGCATCCTCCCCCGATGTCGACAACTTGTTTTTTCCAGTGATCGCCCCCCCCCCCTCTCCAAGAACTTCAAATTCAGAAAAATAGACCCGACCCTGCCTTTTACACTAGAAATGGGAATGTTGCTGAAGTCTCCCCCCCCCCACCGTCGATAACTTGCTTTCACTTACCATACTGTGCTTTTGTGATATCACCGCCCCCCCTCCCCAAAGAGAGAGGCTGGATCCCCCCTGATTACAATATCATAATCGGAAGAGATTACAATGTTAATTTTTTAAAACCTAGTTTTAATTTATTTCCTTTACGTGACCTTATGAGTTCTATAATTTAAAATTTCAAATTAAACAACCCACCAGACTACGTACAATGCCAGCCAACTCTATAGATATTTTTTTATAAATAATGTAGTTAAATGTTACAGCAGGATTGTAAATATGGTCGTATCTGATTATTATGCTCAATTTCTTGGCCTTGAAATAGATCATCGCATCACTGATAATGGAAAAAAGAGATTTTATCGTCTAAATTTTAGTGATAAAAATAAGTTATTTTTTTTTGAATTTTATAACACATTTCATTGAAGAAGTTATTCTAACATTTTAAAAATGAGACTTTTAATCTTTTTGTAGAATTGCTTTATATTATTTTAACTTATCGTTTCCTCTCAAAATACATTACTCCTCAAAGCAAAGAAATAATAACTATGTTCACAGAGTTAGCTAAATTTGATAGAAAATATCTTAGAATTAATAAACAACTTAATGCGGAGAAAAATTATATTTATATATACGTGAAAATAATGATAACAATGTGTCAACTTTATATAGGGGATAATGTTGAAATTGTTTTTGAGGGTCATAAATTGTCCAATGATGAATTAGAAACTAGATTTAATAATCATTTTATCTTAACCAATAACACTTTGCCTTTGGATTTTGGTTTTCTTTTTGATAAATCTTTTTTCTTCTATTGTGTTGGTAAAAGCGACGTCTTGAGTATGATAGAAAAACTTAATAATTCAAACTCTCGTAGTCGCGATGGTATATCTATACTGTAAAATGAAATACATTAAATTTAAGGTAAATATGCTGGAAGCAAATTTCCCAAACGTTTTTTGAATTAATTTAATGTAATATATTGAATTTAATAATTTACATTAATCTAAATTAATTTATAACTAAACTAGCCTTATCATACATTAAATTTAAAGTTTGATCATAACTTCTTACGGTGACTATGTACATTAAATATACAGACAGTGTTCCTTAAATTTGAGATAAGTTTTCACATATTTAATGCATTACTTTAAAGCGACTTCAAAAAATTGTGTATTGTCGTACATATCAACAGGAAATACTAGATAAGCACAAGTCTGCTTTGTTCCCTTTAGGAATCAAAAGTACTTCGTCAGGTTATTTTTAAAAGTGTAATAATATTATGAAGATACGTAAATTTTATATAGCTGATATCTTGGTCTCAACTAAAATTTCCTAATTAACAAAACTTCGATACTCTCATATAGACATTTAAGTAAAAAAAAAATACAAAAAATCAAATATCTCTTACAGTCCAACGTACAACTTAATAGTTTTGTAAATAAAGTTAAGTGCTTCTCTTGGGCATAAATTTTTTATATCAAATTATTTTTAGCTAAAGCAATAATTTGTATTTTTATTAACAACATTTTGAGTACCAAAAGAATACAAAAAACCAGGAACAGAGTTTAAAGTGTTTGATTTTTTGTCCTTGTAATTTAATGTAAGCACTTAATTTACTGAGTTAATATAAAGTTTGTAACTACGAATGGAAAACAAGTTTATGACTGAATTAATATAACTCAGGTACGAAATTTATTATTTAAACTATTATAGATACAGGTTTGCTTTAAAATTAATCTATTAATATTGTTCATAATATACGACAGAGACGGGTATTCCGAACTTAATTTTTTCAAATCATTCCACAGACCTCTAACCTGAACAAATCTTTGTTTAAAATCTGGAAAATTGCATTTCTAGTCGATCTCCCAAAAGTAAATTTCTCAATTTGTCCTAATTAGCTTCATAAGTATGACTTCATTTCGGATTTTTAAATTTCCCATGTGAAATATTTTTATATCAATTTTTATATCACTATTCGTCAGACCCCAAACCCTTTGCTTAATTTCAATAGGAGTAATTAGGGGATTTCAATACTAAATGCGGAAGAAAATTTTTCAAAACCCAATATTTTGACTTCAAAATACCAAATTAAAATACAAAAAATTCTAAAAGTTATGAAAAGAAAAATGATTAGGATTTTATAGCCTTTAATCTTTGTTATGATTATTATGAAATATTTGATATATATTAGTATCAGTAAACTAAGTTCAAATCGGCGGATACAATATGGTTCCCAACAAGTATAAAAACCTCCAAATGGTTCTAAAACTAGTAATTGTTGAAAAAAAAACGGTGACCCAAAATATGACTTTGAACCTCTAAAAGCATAATCATATTGCAGAAATATAGGTTACCAAAAGTTCCACATTCAACCATAGAAATTATTGAGTCCCGGAGGTCATTTCGAAGTTCGAGTTATGGGTGACCCTCTAATTACTCATCAAGGAATGTATATTTAACTTCAAAATAACCCCCAGAAAACAATGAAACCACTAAATAATTTATTTAATTAAACATGGAGGTTCCTATTATAAAAACAAACTTGAAATTTAAATGATTTTGAGAATTAAGTTTAAGGTCAAGCTCTAGACCACCAGGTCATGCGAAAACTATTATATTTAACATTTTTTCATACCTCTTAGTTTTTGAGCTATTTATAGGTTCTCGGACTTTATATTATATCAGCCATGTTGAAATTAGTTGATTGGGACTAATATAGATCATATACTTCATAAGATACAAAGATTAAGGGATTATAAATCCTGATACTGATTTTTTTTTCTATTTTTTAAATTTCTTATTTTTAGTTTGCTGTTTTGAAATCAACATCTCGAATTATGAAAAAATTAATGCTGGATTTATATTAAAATTATTCGAGAGATTCGCAGTCCAACGAACATATATCCAAGAATATTTCGCATGCGAAATATTTAAGTCGGAAAAAAATATAAACCGGCCAAATTATCTTCTCTTTTTTTTATATATTTGTTTGCTTAAAAAATACGCAGCGCTCTCATGGGGAGATCGTTGGTGCGACACACGTAATAGACAAACAATCATCAATGTAGCACAAGGCAGGGAGACGTCCAAAAAAAATGAGAGACCTACATCCAGAAATGACTGAGAAAGTTGAGAAATGTTTATATAAAATGGATCAACATTTTTCAATTAATTAAAGAAATTACACAAAATAACGATTTTAGTGACTCTCAAAATTTCGTAAGGGTGCTAAAAAAATGAAGTTTTCCAGTGAAAGTTTTTCTAGAAATTTCTTTGGACACTTTTTGTTAAAAATGTTAAATTTGACAGTTAACGCAAGTCGTTAAGAAACAAATAAAACTAATAATGCCTTACAACTTCTACCAGTACCTAACAATAAAAGAGAAATGTATTTGATGTTGATATATATTATATAAAGGGTTTATTTTAAGATTAGTTTCTAATATTTTATTATTACGTTTTATTCGAAGGCGCTCTTTTGTCCATTAAAATTTCCAAGGAAATCAATATTCTGTTAGTTCTATAACATTTCTATTATTTAAAACAATGAAAGATCCTCTCAGTTAAATATATTTCACAATATCACGAAAACTCGTAAAACCAATAAAAAAAAATTACCTCAGACATTTTTCATTAAGATTTATTACCAGCGATATCATTGTTTTAAGCAAATGTACATGAGTCTTGCATTATATACGTCTAATCATTATTGAAAAAGCATAAAATATGCAATTTCTCAAAGAGAACAGTTGGCATGATTTAAAGAATATGCAAGGTTGAGTTAGATAAAGGAGCAATTAAAATATTTATCCCGCTCGTAAAAACCAGAAGTTGGTCAAACGAAAGATAAAAATGTTTTATAGAGGTTTTAAAAACGGTCTACAATGTCAGGTTGATAAGACATGTTTTTTTAAGGTCAGAATTTAATGAGTTTCTTGGAATTTTGTTTTGTTTTAGCAATGCAATATTTAAATACATTAATTTATTACCATAATTTTATTTTTTATTATGTAGGAGGCTAAATTCTGAAGATTATTTGCTAAAATTGGTTTTAAAAGAAAATACTTCGGATTTTTTTACGAGGTCATAAAATTTGAGACCATGAACTGAAAATAAGTTGCAGAGTCTATAATTGACATTTTTGGTCAAAAGGTGAAAAGTAAAAACTTAACAATACTAATTACAATGGCCACTACGGAAAAATATTTTAGAATAAGTTGTATTCTAAAGATATTTCTATATGTCATTTAGAGATATTAAAGACATAATTTTGAGCCTTTGATGTTTGAAACTAAAAAACTTGAAAACATGAAGACCTAGGGAAGTAAAAGTCTCTGCAGGCATGTAGACTTCACAATTATAAGGGTTTAACATGATTCCTGAAAATACATAACATAAAGGCAAGTCAATGTGAAAGCTTCTCCCTTGTCTTGTTGCGTTTTCGCACTATTTCAAGTTTTTAAAATTATGTAGATTTGGGATTCAAAGAATTTTAAAATATTTGATTATATTCCCGACTCTTTATATTTCGGAAGTAACATACAACAAGAAGTTTTTTAAAAGTATAAATCGCCTCTTCTGGTGTAGATCACGGAGTTTGTTCTTCATATACGGAAACAAAAAGAAATCATTGGATGCCAAGTCAGGACTCTACAGCCGATGACCCATCAATTTCATGTTTTGATTAGTCAAAAAGTCACTTGTTTGATGTGTGAGAACTCACATTATCATGGTGGCCAATGAGTATTCCTTTGCAACAATCGACACGAGCCTTCTTTGAGCAATTGTTCAATTATGTGGGATCCAACGTAGCCTCTTCACTATCAAAGATTCATTCAATATATTATATTATTATAATAATTATTATTCCTTTAAAGTTGTGTCCAATTTTGTTAAATGAATTTAGCTGAAATTAAAGCATTTTCGTCTTTTCTCCAACGTTTCGCTTTATTTTATTTAAATCATCTTCAGAGTAATTTTTAGAACTAAAAAAAAACGGAAACATGATATTTTTGACAGAAAATTTTAGAAATGAAATATATTTTTTTTACGTTAAAAGATATTTAAGCACAACTTATTTAACTAAAACTAACTATTAAGATTAGTATTTATTACATTTTTCTAAGGTTATGAATTTAGATAGGCTTCTATTTGGTGTTGCCTAGGCAGATTAAAATTAGAGTTTAACATGGATTGTATTATTAAAAAAGATTATGTAGACCTCTGCAATTTTATGCCTTAATAAAGTGGTCATAAATATTTTTGAGATCATTCGTGTCAGTTCTAAAATTGACTGGATCAGGTGTTTTTTTTTACATGGATCATTTCTTGTAATTTCTTTCTTTTTCTATTATTTCGACGTTATTTAAATCAGAGTTATGTAAATTTCCATTGCATGTTTTGCTAGTGCTTTATTATTATTTGTGTTATGACGTTGAATACTATATTTAAAATTTTGAGTTCTATTTTTTAAATACTGTATTGTTTGACCAATATACAGATTGAGCACACAATATAGGCAATTCATTTTATAAATAACGTTTGTCTTTGGGGTAGTTGTTATTTACTAATGTGGTTTTTAGTTTTAGTTAGACTCTGGGGTCTGAATTGTGGATGGGAGAACTTTATTGCTCTATCTGCTAAGGCTATTTCAACTTTTTTTTGTATTTATTAGTAATGTAAGAGCTAAAATTTAAATATCTTCCAGATAAAACTTTTTTTTTATACCATTTTTTTTATATTGCCATTTTGATCATAGCCGATAGTTAAATCTAAAAAATTTCTGGATTTATTTTCCTTTTTCTCAAGTAAATTCAATCTTTTCGTGAAAATTATTGAATTTGCTTAGAGTGTATTCAGTCTTGTTCACAGGTATACTAAGTATACAGTCATTCACATACCTTTCAAAAAAAAGGTTTGTAATTTAGTTTATTAACTATATTTTCTCCTAAATATTCCATTAATAAATTTGCAATAATCACGAAAAGAAGTGATCTCGAAGCAACGTCATTATCTGAGAATAGATTTTTTCTTCAAACTGAAAAGATGTTTGTGTGAGACATGGCTTAGTAGCATTTATAATTATTTATTGTTATAGGTGATATATCTTTTATTTTTTGCCAATTACTTTCCATGCACTTTACGACTAAAGTAGAAGGAATATTTGTATATAGTGATACTACATCAAAAGACAGCACTAGTAGCTAATAGACCACTTTAAAATTAAAAGTCATTCTCAAAAATAAACTTTTATTCTGGTAAAAAATAAAAGTAACACGTTCAGTAATTGTAAATAAATAAACAAATAATTAAATTCAATTTAAATCAACAAAAACACCTAAAAGTCTACAAGAGGTGTTCAATCAGGCCTCCACTTTGAGCGAGACAATAAGCCAGTCTATTGTAAAATACGGTTCGCGTATGTGCTAAAACTTCAGGGGTTATATCCCTATTAGCCTTTTCTATCATGTCCTCACAAAACACCATACGTGTTTGCTGGTCTTTCGGAAAAACTTTCTTGAGTTATTATCAATTTTTAACAGCGGTATTTGTTCCGCCTTAAAATATTCCGAACTGTTCCCGCGTTCATATCAAGTTCTTCGGCAATTACGGTACTATTGCAAGGAAAATTAATTTCTGCTAAACTACAAACTCCCGATTTGTTCGTTCTTCAGTAATTTGAGGAACCGGTTGCTCCTCATTATAATCAGTGCATTTTTTACAAATTTTTGGACAACTGGTTGTCTCAAATTTTTTAATAATTTCCGAAATTCTAAATTTTCAAGGAACAGGATGATTTTCGCACGTAAATGCAAATCTGTCGTTTATTTCATCCATAGCTTTACCAGAATAGTACCACATAATAATCTGCTCTTTTTGTTCCGTGGAATCAACTACCATATCAAATACAAAAAATTTCGCGCAAAACACGGAAATACCAATAATCGGTACTTACGCTTCGACGGCATGAATGAAAGCAAATAACTTGGAATTCTCTTTGTTGCTTTTGTGCTAGGGTGTAGCGTATGCTGCCGACCACTCTAATCGTGCCAGCATTGTATTACCCCTCACCTTAGGGCCAAACTAGTAATTTATTAAATTTAAGCACGTATGTCGATGCTAATATTCTGTCTCATTCTGATTTGATAAATAATATAGTATTTTCTTTATCTTACTTAAGAAACGTCTACTTTCTGGTTTGAATTTTCCACACCTGTATATATATATATATATATATATATATATATATATATATATATATATATATATATATATATATATATATATATACATATATATATATATATATATATATATATATATATATACAAAATCCCATTTGGCATCTTCTGTGCTTGGAGGTTTTAGGATATTGACCGCAATCCAATAAAAGAAATAATAATAGTTTTTGCTAACATGATCAACAAAAGTAATATATGTTATATTATACTCTGGTATTACTGATGCTCTGAGCTGCCTCAGTTTTACGGAATGTCACATAATGTTCAAATCACGCACAACATTGGTACCTGCTGAAGCTATAACTGATTTTAGATAACTTCTAGGAGACTCGTCCATGAGCAAACAATAACCACGATTGAATTCATTAAACATGCGGTATATAGTGGCTTTTGTAGGTGTTTATGCCCATAAAACGACTTAAGTTCACTGATGCACACTTGTTAAAATAATTACTTCGAAAGTTGTAAAAATAATCTTACAAAAATATTCACTGGTTAATTCCTTTTTTCGGTCGAGATGAAATTTTGAACTTACTGTAAACAATAAAAATAGAGTTCGTATGACAAAAAGTTGTGAGTACTTATACAGTCTAAAATGTCAAAATTTACAAAAGATATGTCAAATGGAACCTAGCAGCGCCAGTGTTGCCAATTCCCGAAATATGAACGGCTACTCCCATATATTTAGTGCAGAAGACGCTATAAAATTAAAAGCAGGATTTTCTTCAGCAAATGCCATTTTGGAAACCAAATTACATTGGCTATTTGAGTGTTTTAAAACAAATTTTTAATTTTTTTGTTGGTTATATTATTACTGTTTTTGTAACTGTAGTTTCTTATGTATCTATTTTAAATAAAAGAATTATTTAGTATTTTGTTATGTATTAGCAAATATTTACGGTTATGTTCCATATAAAAAATTCACATTGTTAATCAATATTATTCGTTAATATATTTTAAAAATTTCCGAAGGAATCCCATAAATTCTTGTTAATCCTTTTACGAGAATATGATAAACTACTACAACATCTGTATTTAAAAGAAATATAACCCCTTGGGCCAAATAAGGAACAAAATATCTTCATTAAACCAAAATGGTTTTCCAACATATAATGACCTAGAATGGAATTTTATAAAGCGCTTGAGGCGTTAGTGTAACTATTAATAAAAATCTTCGTGTTTCCTCCTTGTGTATTAGTGGAAATTATTACGTCAAAGCTATCTTTACGGTTCTTAAATACTATTTATTTACAATTATAACATTAGATGTTTTTCATCTACTAACGTTTGAACTAATGATACTTTATTGCATGTTCCGTAATTTAATGAAGACTCCTGTTAATTTAAAAAGAAATAAAATTCTATTGGTGAATATGATGAGATTAGCGATTTGCAAGCAGTAATAGTATAGCAGAGAGGTACTCAAAACTTTTTTTGTTGGTAACAATTTTCTTCTTTTTCTTCTTCCTGTGTCATGTTAGGTCCCCTTGACTTTGGCAATTACAATGGAAAGTTGATCACAATTCTTTGCTTTTCTAAATAGCTGTATGTGTATTCTTATCCACTCTCGGATGTTTCGAAATCAAGAAATCCTTCCAACACCTCTACGACCCTCGATCTTACACTTCATTATCAGTTTAAGAATTCTGTACCAATCTCCTCTGAAAACATGGCCAAGATGTGCTAATTTTCTGCATTTTACGGTTGTCAGCAATTCACGAGTGGTATCCGCCCGATCTAAAACTGCCATATTAGTCTGCACAGCTACCCAGGGTATTCGAAGCATTCGCCTATGCAACCAAATCTCAAATGCCTCCAAACGATTGATCATGGCAACCTTTAACATCTACAACTCCGCTCCATATAACAACACTGACCAGATATAACATTTAATCATTCTTTGGTGAAGTTTTATATTTAGATTGCCATAACAGTAGTTGTGCGGGCTAATTCGATTCTGTATTTAACTTCTGCTGTTCAGTAATATACCACTCAAGGTACTTGAAGTGGGAGACTCTTTTAACTATTTGTCCATTTATCAGAAGCGAAGCGCCTAGATATGGTAGACGACTGAAAACCATAACTTTAGTTTTTACAACATTTATGTTGAGTCTCATTTCTTTCTCAACCCTATTGACAGAATCTAAGAGTTGTTGTAGATCCTGAAGACTATCACTTATGACGGCTATATCATCGGCATAACGAATCGTATTTATTAGCTTGCAGTTGATTTTAATCTCAAATATTATGTAGTGCTTAAAAAGCAGTGGTCTCGACATTTTTGGAGGAGTATATTTAGAACAAACAGCATTTCTCTAGTACTAAGGCATTTCTAAACCCAAACTGGATCTTATCTAGGCCACTTTCATATTTATTCCTTGTTCTACAGTAAATATTACTCAGGAATACCTTCAAGGTGTGACTCATGAGACCTATTAACCTGTATTCGTTACATTTTTTGGCATGCTGTTTTCTTTTTGGTAATGTTATAAAAACAGATTTCAGCCATTTTTTCGGTATTTCTCCAGTCGCAGCTAATGTCAAGACAATAAAAAAACGGAGAAAGTTTATAAGAATATGAAACTGATATCCGAAGCCTTATGCACCTGTTTACCTAGAAGTTACGCAAGAATTCCGAGAAGAACTTAAAATCCAATATTTTATTGATGGAATCAGAGATCAAGTAATACAGTTTATGTTGCATATAAGTAAGTTTAGTTATTGTAGTGAAGCGCTGAACAGGGCTTTGGAAATAGAGGCAGCTTATAATGCCCAAAAACAAGAACTGTTGCCATAGAGAAAAACATGGACTTATCGAACCAAACTATGAAGTCAATACTATCTGAAATTCCTAAGAAACTAAACAAGAGAAATGATACTTCACGCTACAGAAGAAATCAGGAAGAACTGTTCACCATAGGTGATATTCCGCGTTATAGCAGAAACCAGATCGAGTGCTACAGATGTGGACGAACTGGACACATGAGATGGGATTGTCATGTGCAAGTAAGGTCTAGTTCACCATCCAGAGAAGAAAAAGAAGAAAACCATGAAAACTACAAAAGTTTAATTCTAAAGTCAAACGTAGAATACGTGATACTTCACGTTATAGCAGAAACTAGATCGACTGCTACAGATGTGAACGATATGGACATATGAAAAAAAACTATCGTTTGCAATTAAGAGACCATATAAAGTGCCATATATGTGGACGAAGTGGACGTATGAGAAGGGATTGTCGGGTAGAATTAAGAAGGGACATAAAGTTCTACAAATGTGAGACTGCACAGAAAAGAACAAAGAAAAATTGCAACGGTGCATTTTTAACATCAAACATAAAGACAGCATAACAGCGCAGATACCATTTCAAGAAGACCATGTAAGGAAGAATGCAAGCACTGCAGTAAAATAAAAGAAAGAAAAGAGTTTCCTATTTCGAGAATCACTTGTGACGTTAATTCAAAGTGGAGTACAACTCAGATAAGAAAAGATCACCTTCAACTTAAAGGAAAAGTCAATGCTAGTTCTATTATCATAACTATTGATACTGGTGCTGCAGTATCTCTGATAAAGTCAAGCTTTGTTGATAGATTTAGAATTCTACCATTGTCCACAAAAGTAATGTTGAGCACTGTAACTGGAAAAGCAGCTGATGTGATTTGAGAAATGCAACTTACGCTTCAACTTGGAAGTTTAAAATTAACCATTTGGTAACAGTTGCCGACATAGAAGATGAGTTTCTACTGGAAATGTACCTGATTCGTGAACATGGTTTTTCCTTTGGTGATAAGCTTAACATTATAAAGTTTGGAACCGGAAGAATTTATTTTATCCCAGAACCGTGACAGCGCACCAATCAGAGGTATTGCTGAATAACCAGAATAAGGAGAAGTGAGGAGAAAATCATTTACAGAAGACTATACAAGCCTTTTTTGTAAGACACGATGGATTAGTTCAACCAAGATCCAAGACCAAAATGAAAGTAGTACATCTACAAAGATTAAAGCGATACCACGGAGATATGGAAGCTGATCGGGACGAACAGAATTAGGAGGGGGGCAATATTACGAACAAGTG
Organism: Diaprepes abbreviatus; assembly: GCA_034092305.1. NCBI lineage: Eukaryota > Metazoa > Arthropoda > Insecta > Coleoptera > Curculionidae > Diaprepes > Diaprepes abbreviatus. The sequence continues at coordinate 11,231,949 of JASJET010000200.1, forward strand.
GAAGGAATTTATTGTTATACCTTCGTATATACAAATATTCCGACCCGATGAGTCATCTTTATAATGTGCCGAAAGAAATAGTATATCGATGCGTCATACTTTTAGATAGATCTGATCTGATCTTTTATATTCTAGATTTAAAAAGGAATTTCCATAGGTATAAAAATATAAATAGAGATATGATAAACGTAGGATAAGCAGTCAGATAGTTATATAGTTAGGAGTTGTTTAGTGGTATTTAAATAGTAAATATTTTAATTAATTAGTAGTAAAAAGAAAATTGTGATAATATAAGTATTAGTGAAAGGTGTTGTGATTTATTCTGCGAACCCAGTCAGCCATTTTAAAGAGACGAAACCGTAAAAGTACGACACTGTCCTAAAAGAGATAAGGAAAGGGAATGTAGAAAAATCATACACAATCAGGCTCAAAGTTTCAATAATACAGAAACACTATAAGTATGTTTACGAATACATACAAAACATTGGTCACTATTAAATGCAAGGCCAACTCACTCTAAATCAAAGGATATATTAGACGAAAATATTTCTTGCCCCCTCGTATATGAGTAACCTCTTTATTACCCATTATTTAAATTTCCCTTTCCACAATTTTTAAATGCACTGACTACAAGAAATTGAACATCAACATGTGCATGATTTCTGATTTTTACGTTATTATGGCCTAGTTTTGTCCAAGTTCACGTTTTGCGGCATAACTAAAATAGATATAGCCAGCTTTTATTCATGTTTCGTTATGCATCATTTAATTTCTGACAGATATTCTACTATTGAAATTGTAGACGTAAAAAGTAAAGTAGGTTCAAGTGCAACAACTGACGGATTGAACCGTTTTCTATAAACGATAGATATTGTTTGTCATTCATTTAAGTAATAATTACTATTTCATTTACCATAGAGGTTTTATTATTGAAAAAAGAAGATAATTAACATATTGGTAATATTAATCTTTGGATGCACTCCTTTCTACTTTGAATGGCGCTACGTTCGTTGCTTTGCTTTTGTTATGGTTCAAACCAATTTAAAGGGGCCAGAACACATTCAAACAAAATCAATTTTTTTTCTTAAACGAACAAAATTGAAAAGTTTAATTTTAAGATTCTGTAGTAAGCTAGGGGTTATAGGAAGAAATTACAGTTACAAAAAGTCGTAATATTACTAACAACAACTTAAACATTTAATTTAAAACACTTTCTTTTCTTTTTTTTTTGCACCAAATATACGAAAATGAGCGTTTATATTTCGGCATTGGCAACACTGGCATTGCTAGATATTATCTGACTTATGAATTGTAAATTTTGACGTTTTAGATGGGATACGTGCTCACAATGTTTTGACATATGGACTCTATTTGCGTTGTTTACAGTAAATTCAAAACATCATCTCGACCAAAAAAAGGAATTAAGTCGTGAACATTTTCAAACGATTATTTTTTACAAATTTCGACGTGATTTATCTCAACAAGAGTACATTACTGCACTTATTTCTTTATAGGGCCATGAATGACCTACAAAAACCACTATATATTGAAGTTTAGTAAATTAGACAGTTGTTGTCGTTTGCTCATGGACGAGTAGCGTAAATATTGTCCAAAATCGGTTATAGTGCAGGAAAACATCGATAGTGTGTATGAACTGGTCTTCAAATTTAATTTAAATACATTTAATAACAAGTTTGCATAGTCTGTCTAACGCAACTCTGAAGAAACCTTCGGACAAAACCCAATCAGTTATCACTAGAATAGTTAATGCATTATTGTGAACATGCCACTTCCCGAAAGGAATATTTTACCTTCGGAGCCATTTCAGAGATAGCCATAACAGCATTCAACAGACCACCAAGCTGTCGTCAGACAAGGTTTCAATAATAAATTCCATACAGCGACAGTCTTTTTAAACGTATGACAAGGCATGCACAATGAGCTTATAATTAGGCTTAGAAGACTAGAAATTTCTAACTATCTGGTGAGATTGATCCTAAGTTTCATGAAGGGCAGAACATTCTTAGTATCGTCGAATAACGCTATATCTACAGTAAGGTCAATTAGAGCGGGGATTCCTCAGGGTTCTCCTCTGTCCCCCAGTCTATTCAACGTATATACATCAGACATACACGTGATCAATATAGCAAACTCTTTTTATTCGCCGATGATTCTGCTTTGACGACATCCTCAGTATCATTTCGATTAATTATACTGAGACTACAACGACATGCCGATAAGCTGGAGAAAAGAATGGACTGGAAGATCAAAACTTGACCTTGCAAAAATGCAGAATGTCATGTTTATTAGATATCAATTTGCAATTCTAGACAATCGGTTATACAGTTTTATACTCAAATTCCCTGGGGAGATCACATGAAATACTTCAGACTGGTCTAGGATACAAGGCTCAATTGGCTTCTTAATACGAACTATTTACTTAGCAAAGCCGAAACCTCATTGATAGCTCTCTTCTCTCTGCTAAATTGAAACAGTAAGTTCAACTTAGAGCTTAGAATAACAATCTACAAGGTTTTTTTTAGATCCATCTTATCTTTAGGCGGTCCCATGTGAATCACCACTGATAGATCTAGATTCAGCAGACTAAAGAGCTTTCAAAATAAAGTCCTCCGCCTAATCTGTGGAGCCCTTTTTTTATGTTAGAAATATAATTATTTATAGAGATACTGAATGTGAAACATTATCCACATTTATCAAACATACTCTAAGTAATTAGATAGAGCACAACATTTAACCTAAGACCTGATTATATCACCTCAAAACCGCACCGCCACTCCACAACAGCACTATCAATTTGTCAGGAACTGATTGCTTAAACGTTAACTGGGGCCAATCTTACAAAATTTCTGGCTTAAAAGCCGAAGGTACGTCATTCCCATAATATTAATATGCTAAATTCGATAAAAGTCAATGGACCTGGTCCGACTTAAATCCCGAAGAAGATCCAATATAATATATTTTGTTTGGGCTTCACTGGAAAAATGTGACCCACCAAAATAGCTGCTAGAAATCTGAAAAATGACATAATAGCCCTTAATTAAATATACAGTTTTTTCGAAGAATAGTCATTCTTAAAAGAAAGTTTTGCCCGCCTTCAGATTTCAAAAACAATGATAACAGTTACAGGGTTTTCTAAATATTTGAAAATGTAGAATTGTTTTTAAATAAAATCGTATTTGGTATTTTTTACAAATTTCAACTAAATTCTAATTTTAATAAAAAACTAATTTTATTTTTAATTAATTTCTTCTAAGCAATGTTGTTGAATCTCAAAATTAAGTGCGAAATAAAAAGATAATTATTCCGTACTTTGATCTCCTACTAGTTCATATTTTTCTAATCCTTTTCTAAATTCTTCAGGTAAAAAAAAATAGGAATATTTATTACAATGCCTTATCTTAAAATTTTTTATTTCTTTATTTAAACTACGTATTTAGGCTTCGTTTCTATGTCGAAAAATCTTAGCTAAATAAAATTTGGAAAAAATATACGAGTAAGAGTATTTTATTTCAGACTAGTTCTACATTTTTAAATATTTTAAACACACTGTATACGTGGATCACTCTTTTTTAGATCTAACGACAAGCAAAACTTCTTATAACGAAATACTTTTCCTCGAAAAATCAAAATTTACTAGAGTGCGTTACTCCATCCGTGAACACATTGTGTAAGGTTAGGCATATGTTCCAGAACGGCAGAATTAAGAACAAATGGAAAGTGCTAGGGATTTGGGTTTTCGTGAACCTAAAAACCACAATTCTTCTATTTTATTGTCCATTTCATACGTCAACAACTGACGAATGACGATGTTACTGACATTTTTTTTAATAGAACATCCTGTATGTTTTCAGTTATTTTAAATCCTTAATAAAATTTATGTAGCATACATGACTACTAATCAATAATTAAATATATTCTAGAGTTGCAAAATGTATTTACCGGAGTCTATGTATTGAAATTTTTATTTAATTTTGAACAAAATTGATTAAATGTTTAAAGGTAACTTTTAAGGTAGAAAAACTATAACAATCCATCTCCTTTTAGGAAAGAAAATGCATTTTCATAAGGTCATTATTTTTTACTGCTTTCAATGTCGAGGAAATTTGAGATAATAAACAGCCATATCAAGATTTAAGTGTATGAGGTATAAAAGAGTTTTAATCTGTAAAATTTCATCATTTAACTTTTAATCTTACCGTGATAAAGAATTCTAAAAATATTATAACGAAAAAATTCAAAATTCATGCACCCTAATAAGTAAATTGAGCTTCCCTGTATACCTGTGTAATCTGGTTGGTACCTCACGTTATATTATATATTATAATATATCATATTTTTAATCTGTCAGTCGATAAATTTTATCTGAATATTAGCTTAAATAACAACGTCTACGCCAATATATCAAAAAGAATCCTATTTTATTCGTTTCCTCGTTAGAGAATTAGAAGAAACACCAAAATTAATAGCTATTCTAATTAATATTTTAATTAATATTAATTGCCGAATTTTTACCTGTGTTTTGGGTTCAAAAGAACTTATTATAAATTAAAAAACAAGTTCATTAATAAGGCAATTTGTTAAAATGACAGGACAATGTTAAAACGTTTGAATGCACGTTGCATTTAAAATTATTTAAATTAACCTTAAACGAATTAGAATAATGTATTACTTTTATTTATGCAACTTAGTATTATGAACCTAACCCTGATACATAGAAACAATGAATGGTTCAAGAAAAACAGATATATATATATATATATATATATATATATATATATATATATATATATATATATATATATACATATGTGTTAGACAAGCTTTCGAATATTTATGATGCTCTTCATCAGGACAAGCTACAATTAATACGTAAATCAATATTAAAATAAACTAATTATATTATATTATAAACCCACCAATGGGGATTTAAATTAAAAACAGGAAAAAAAATTACTCAATAGAAAATTGAAAAATAATAGTTAATAATTATAAGTTATATTTTTGTTTAACAAATTGGAAGTGATCGAAATTTGACAAGTGAAGGAATTTAGTTGTTTACAATTATTTGTTTTTTATACTTATTAATTATATGCACATGTCCTAAGCCAATGAACTAGTGTGACAAAGATAAACTTATAAAAGTGGTATGAAAAGAAGAAAGAGGAGATGAAAGTTAAATTATGGGTAGTATGTCTAATAAAGATAAATCTATTGTATATTATGTGGGTGAGAGTGAGAAAGGAGCAACGAGTTAAGAGTAGGTGCCGGACTTGCATATCTTCATCGTATTTACAGGGTAGTGTGGAAGTACGGGTAATAACTTTATTAATTAATATTATTAATTGAAGCATTTAATGTTTTTCTCATCTTTCGACTTAATATAATTATTATTCATCAGGGGAGAGAGAATCTATCAATGATAGATATTTTTTCTTTTTGTAATTTCAAAATATCCATGATATTTTGAAAATAGAGCTCAAATTTTGAGTATCTGTTCTTTTATTCATATTAAATTTGTTGAGGTGTATGTGTACCGTTTCTAAAAAAGTTTTTTTGGAATATAAATTTTCTCTCTCTAAAATTTCAGCTCTATCCCAGTCCATCATGTTATATTCCAAAAGAAATTTCTTATAAATGGTACACATACACCTCAACAACTTTAATATGAAAAAAAAACAAATACTCAAAATTTCAGCTTTATTTATCTTTATATTTTGAAATTACAATAAGAAAAAATATCTATCATTGTTGGATTCTCCCGCCCTTGATGAATAATAATTTAATTAAGTCGAGAGATAAGAAAAATAATAAGTGCTTAAGTTAATAATATTAATTAATAAGGTTATTACCCGTACTTTCACACTACCCTGTAAGTACGATGAAGATATGCATATCCGGCACCTACTTTTAACTCGTTACTCATTTCTCACACTTCGTCACATAATATAGAATAGATCTATCTTTATTAGACATACTACCCATATTTTAACTTTTATCTCCTCTTTCATCTTTTTATATCACTCTTATAAGTTTATCTTTGTCATACTAGTTAATTAGCTTGGGACATGCATGTCGACATGTGCATATAATTAATAAATATGAAAAAGATATAAATGCAAACAACTAAATTCCTCAACTTGTCACATATCGATCACTTCCATTTTGTAAAACAAAAATGTAACTTATAATTAATAATTATTATTTTTCAATTTTCTTGTGAGTAATGTTTTTTGTGTTTTTAATTTAAATCCACATTGGTGAGTTTATAATGTAATTGGTGTATTTTAATATTGATTAACGTAATATTTTTTTTTCTTTTTTTTTTATCTACAGCTGAGAATAAACTATAATTTTTATTATGATGTTTATTACAGTAATGATATTTTTTTTGACATTGTTATATGTATATATAAAGGGTGTTTTTTTATAGAGGTATAGAACTTTAAGTTGGCAACACTTTTTTAACTGGCGGCCATTTTGTCAGCTGTCAAGTGATTTATGTTTAGTTTGGTTTGGCATTTCAACATGAATAGACTGACGCCTGAACAACGCTTCCAAATTGTGCAAATTTATTTTGAAAATCATGGTTCTGTTCGAAATACATATCGCGAACTACGTTCATTTTACGGTCAACATAATCGTCCATCAGAGCAATTAATTCGATTAATTATGGAACGTTTTCGCACCACGTTTACTCTAAATGATAATACGCATCCACAGAGATGTCGTACAGTGCGTACAGAAGAAGTAATTGCTGCTGTAGAGCGTAGCGTAGAGGAAAACCCGAATCAGTCTATCCGCCATCGTGCACAGGAATTGGATATATGTCCATTCACTTTATGGAAGATTTTGCGGAAAGTTCTTGGTTTTCGTGCTTACAAAATCCAACTCGTGCAAGAATTGAAGCCACACGATCACCTAGCAAGGCGTAGATTCGGTAAATGGTCCCAAAACAAGATTGCCGTTGATCCCGATTTTCATAAGCGAATTTTCTTTAGCGATGAAGCTCACTTTTGTTTGAATGGATACGTCAATAAACAAAACTGCCGTATTTAGAGTGATGATAGTCCTCAAGTGTATGTTGAGACACCGTTACATCCAGAAAAACTGACTGTTTGGTGTGCTTTATGGGCTGGTGGAATCATTGGTCCGTATTTCTTTAAAAACGATGCTGATCAGAACGTTACAGTCAATGATGACCGCTATAGGGCCATGATTATTGACTTTTTCGTTCATCAATTGAACAACCGTGATGTGCAGGAGCTGTGGTTTCAACAAGACGGTGCAACATGTCACACAGCTCGTGCCACAATTGATTTATTGAAGGAAACGTTTGGTAACCGCATAGTTTCACGTTTCGGACCCGTGAATTGGCCTCCAAGATCGTGCGACTTAACGCCGCTAGACTATTTTCTGTGGGGATATGTGAAGTCGCTAGTTTACGTCGATAGGCCCGAAACGATTGATCACTTAGAGGACAACATTCGCCGCGTTATTGCCGATATACGGCCACAAATGTTGGAAAAAGTCATCGAAAATTGGACCTCCAGATTAGACTACGTCCGAGCCAGCCGTGGCGGTTATATGCCAGAAGTCATATTTAAATTATAATGCCAGAAGGTTATCTTTCAAATAAAGTAAATTTTATGTCAATTTAAATAATTCACCTTTGTTTTATTCCATTTAAAAGTTCTATACCTCTATAAAAAAACACCCTTTATATATATATATATATATATATATATATATATATATATATATATATATATATATATTTAAATAAAATTGTTGGATATGTTTTTAAAATCATTCGAGTAAGATAACACGAAGGGAACCAATCGTATAACTTGTATACACTTAATTTATTTTTGAACCTTTTTTCTTTTTTTTTACGTCGTTTAATCCATTCAAAACTTTGTAACATGAATTGGTTAAAACGTTATACGACGTATAAAACTAAAATGCCAAGATTGTATCTAGTCACATCAGCCATCACGGGAACTGTAATAAAAGTACCCTGACCCCGGTTTCCTATAATAAGAAACTGTTTTTAGAATTGTCAATCATGGCTTCACTCTTCACTCAAGATTGATAAAATTAATTGAAAAAGGAAACTAAATTAATGGAATAAAACTGTTGTTTTACTACGAGTATGTGAACAAGAAGCATTTTTACTTTAGATTTAAAATTGCTTTATATTATTATAACGTAACTGAATTCAGATGGTATTTTAGAAGATAATACTTGATAGTCCACTATATAAATAGAAATATATAATCGCGTAATAAGTTTTGTGCCATGTCCAATTGAATTTAATTTAAATACAACTAACTTAGGCCATAAATTAAAGATTGTTTGCCATTGAACATGCCAATTTTTACTGATGATTGTAAATTCTGTTACTTATTGGATTTAAGAAGCTGCACGATCAAAAAGCATCAAACGTACCATCGGACTATATGTCGACTTCCGAGAAAAATTTTGAGGCAAATATCGAGACTCACAAAAATGAATAAATTGTTCTGCAGTTATTGTGACAAAGATGAAACGTCATTATTATTTATTTTATCAATTTCAAGTTAATATTTAATATTACTGTTTAATCATCCTGTATTTAATTAATCATCAAGCCAAGTCGCCGGCGGTCGTTTTGGGCGCCGACCATTTCGGCATCGAATGAATATAATGATATACCACCGAACAGACCAAGAGAGGTTACAAGCCTGGCTACAGAAACATCTTCATGAAGCGCATCCAAATGTAGACATCCAGGATAATGTCGATAACTCAGCGTTGAATAACTGGTTGATTTTAGGACAGATGTTTCCGGAAACGGAGGGCTCCTTGTTAGCTATCCAAGTTCATCAGAGATCTCTCAATAGAAAACGATCATTGTAGATATGGCTGTGGAACATCAGAGACAATCCAGCACATTAATGGAGGATGCCAAGCATTTGCCACAACCGAGTATAAGGAAAGACACTAGACTCAGCCGCTAAAATACTCCACCAAGAGTTATCAGATAAGTTAAAGCTATTGCAGGTAGGAAAAGTACCTTACTAAAAATACAATCCGTAGCCTATTCTCAAAAACAACGAAGACAAGTTATATTGGGACCGAACAGTTCAACAGATCAAACAGTTCATAATAGGCCAGACATTATGCTAATAGATAAAATTTCTAGGCGAGCTCTACACTGATTGGCATTGCTATACCTAATAACAACAACCCAAGACCAAAATACATTGAGAAGGTAGCCAAATACAGAGATCTGGGTGTTAATCCGCAAACAGTGGACAATGAACAGCGTCCACACAACTCCCATAATACTATCAACAACTGGAGTGATACAAAAAACCTCCTGCAGAACATCAAGGGACTGGGCTTCAGTGAGCATCTGTATGCAGAAAGCGGTTCTCCTTGCAACCGGATGGACCGTCCGAAAGTTTGTAGGAAGTACAGAAGACCACGCTATCTAGGACCCAAAAACATGAAAAGGGTTCCCACTTTTGGTATCTTTCTATAAGTGGAATGAGTCAATAATCCCTGGCGTGACTGCGAAGCCGTTTGGTTTGTAAATCTGATTTAAAGAATGAAACCACATATAGACGAAGAATTTTTAAGTGATGGAACCAAAAATTTTGTCGATCAGAGGAAAAGCAAAATTCGCTTCGGGTGGTTTTATATATATTTTTGACATCGTTAGTAAAAACCCTAAAATTTTAGAGGTGTGAGAGAAAACATGTGCAAAGTAAGAATACACACAAGAGATGATGAAGTCATCAGGAAACTGATGTACACACTCACGACTCCTCGGCGATAGACGTAGAAGTGGCCCAAGTTATTATAAAATTGAAAAGACACGCTGAAGAAACAAACTAAGGGACAATACCAGTGCCTGAAAAACACAAGTGAAGCTTGTCATGGTCTGCTACCAAACATTGGCGCGATGAGAGAAGTCATCAGAAGCAAAGAAATTCATGCTGCGCTGCCAAATCCTGCAACCCTTGAAGAATTAGTAATTTCCGAGTCCTATTTCGAATTTTGGGAGAGAATCGTGGCTGCAATATCAGCAGACCTCAGATGTGTGGTATAGTGACGACACATTTGGGATAGCACTATCTCAATTTTGGCAAATATACACTGTTATGGCCACAAAACATAATGGAGTCTATCTAATATTTTACGCCGTGCTCCCGAATAAATCAAGAACCACATACAGTCGTACATTTGAATTAAACAGAGAAATTGTTCCAAATTAGCAATCTAGAGGAATCCAGTGCGATTTCGAACAGGCGGCATTCAAGGCAATGGAAGATTGTTTTCCAAGCGTCGCCATCAACGGTTTTTCTTTATTTGTCGTAAAATATGAAGAAACAAGTAGCTTCTATGGAATATACGAGAGAGTCTAACGCTGATCCACAATTCGCTTTAAATTGCAGAATGACGACATTATTGACATTTGTTCTTGTCAAACATTTAGATCATGCCTTTGATGTCCTAGCGGAAGCCCTACCTGTTGAACACCAACCACTTAAAGACTGGTTTGAAGATACCTATATCGGACGAATGAACAAAAAACAAAATGTTAGACGACCAAGTTTATTCTCCCAAAGGATGTGGAACCTCTACCATAAGACTCTGAATCAAGAAGACCGGACAGGTAACAATGCAGAGGCCGCGGAATTGGGTGCAGACCATCAAACCATATGGAAATTTATAGATAGCTTCCATCAGGTGCAAAAAGATCGAGATATGTACTTCGAGCAACTTGTGGCAGGTAACCTCTACCACTGAAATTAAAAGAATACAGGGACGCTTATGACCGCATTTCGCGGCTTGTTTGATGTGAACAGGAATATCTTAGAATATCTAAGAAGACTAGCACATAATAACCACATATAAATACTTTATTTTAATTTATATTGGGAGAATAAGTTCTGTAGGTTGAATATAAATACATATTTAATTAATGTATTTAGACAACAAAACAATAGTTTTATACAAGTTACCTGTGTGGTATAAATTTAATAACAAAGCGGCTAGGGTTATCTGTCTGACCAGTAATAAAATCCGAAGCCGAAATGGCCGGCGTCGAAACAGCCGACGACTTGGCTCGACGTCCAAATGGCAACGTCGAAACAGTGACGCTGAGACGTCCCATTCTGCTAGAAGGAAACCGACCGCAATTAAATATTAGAGGTTTTCATATGGGAGAAACTGTTTAACTGAACTGTTTAGGCCTGTAAATGCCATTTTTGACAAAACTTAAAGTATGTCAGAAACAGTTAGACTTGGGTATAGGGCATTATATTAAATATAAAATAATATATAGGGTGTTCCATTTAAAAGAAGCAAGACGGAATTAATTTCTGGTTTAATCGAAAGTGCAACCATTGATTTCATTAAACCGCCAAATTTTAAAGATTTTCCAAAGTCTATTTCTCGAGAAATCGATCGCAACAGTTTATTATATAGCAAACTGTATTAGTTTTGGTTAAAAAAGGTTATTATAAGAATAGGAATTGTGTGACCTTAAAATGAAAAAGCACGAAAGTTTAATAAATAAAACTGACATCAGCCAAGTTTTTAACTTCTTGTCTAAACCTATCACTATATTGCCAGAATTTTTGATAAAAAATCACGTTCTAATAAAAAGTATCTCAATTTCAATCCTAAATACATATATTCAAATCGTATGTTGTAAAACTAAACAAAAATTTGCATAAATCCAAAAATATGACTTAATACTTTCAGTATAATTACTTTCCAGTTTGTAAAACCAATTTTATGTAATTACTCTTATAAAATTCTTTGCAATTATTTTAATTGTGAGATAGCATCGAACCTTTTATAAAACAATCAAGCTCTTAAAACAAGAACGACATTTGAAACATGTGAACCATTTTAGACGAACAATACAGGGCGTTTTAGATAAAATTACATTATTATTTTATTTTAAAACGAGCGCATATATTAGTTTCAACTATTTCATCAATTAGGGTCCCAGAAGATAATAAATCATAAATTTAATTGTTTTTTTAATACATTTTTGACAGAGATATGGGAGATATTTTAATATTTTCTTTTGTTTATAACAATGGGTTTATATGGCTAATAAACACACAACTGTTATTTAACACCATTAAAAAAGTGTGAAACTATCTTGATTTGAGGAATGAGCACATATAAAGAAAATTTAAGTCATAAAAGAGATAATTTTCTGAACTGTTATGAGTATTATGTTTGTATTGTTGTACGAGGTAAAAGTTATTTAGATAGATGTATTAATTCAACCAAATAATTGGAAATTTTTACTGCATGCACCAGGATTTTTAAAATGTCGCACATTATTCCATTTACCCATTTTAGTTTGGAGAAATGTCAAATCCAATATGATGAGTTTCTACTAAGTGAGCATAATTTAAAATCATATAATTTCTTTCTTTATTTACCCTCAATTGGTATCATTCATTTACTGGAACTAATCGAGTCATTAAGCGATCAAATCGTAATTGCACTATAAAAGCTATTTAAAATGATTTGTGACAAATAACGAAGACTTTACTTTCATTCTAATGCATATTAATAAAAAAGGTTTATAATAGGTAACTTTGGTAGCTCGACATCCTTCAAAATTTCAAATTGTATGAATCAATTAATTAAGTATTTAGAAAATCACTTAAAATATCATTCTAAAATTTTGGTTGCGGCCGTAACAAAGAGTAATCTGGCTACTTAAAATATTTCTGGACTTGTGACGTCGTTCGTCAGATTTATCCCTAGCTGATATCAAATTCCAAATTTTAAATAGAGTACCTTCATGTTATTGTATTTTCACATTTTGACGAAGGTCCTGAATATATTTTCTATGACATATCCTATTAGTTTACAAGCCGCTATGCCATCGATTTTAGGTGGCACAACCGACTACACTTGGAGATGTGTTGAGCATCTTCAACAAATTACTACCATTTAGATTATTTCGTAACACCCGTCTTACCCACCTGACAAATTCGGTTGTCAATTCGGCCTTCATAGTGCATCCTCCCTGTTGAATTGCAATGATGTTATTTTGTTCGCAATGTGCATAGATGCGTTGGCTCAAGCAGGAAGTGATTACCTTATATAGTATAGGAAGGAAGGTGATTGATTGTATCCTTAGCTGGGTCATGTGGGTTATGTGGGTCCTTTGGTAAGAAATACGTAATACCTTCTGTTAGAAACAATGGCATTTTTGCTAGGTTTAGAAAAACATCATTAATAAGATTAGCCAGTTGATGGTGTAGACACCAGAAATTCTCGAGCTAGTAATTCTGGAGATTTCCAGTTATGAAATTGGTTGATTATTCCTGAGATTTCCTCGGTGGCAAATGGCTTAAACTGCATGTAGTCTTGGCAGATTTGGTGTTCTTCATTGATCAAACCAGCTGCGATGTTACAATTGGCGGGTGTGGAAAGTTGGTTTCCTCAGAACTCTTCTACCAGTTCTCTGTTGGGATATCTATTATATGCCATGTTGGGTGGATAGTTTGACTTACAGTAAAAAGTCCTTTCTGATCGTTGAACAGCGCATTGTCTCGTTTTGGGTTATTGCTGTCTTGTATTTCTTTAGCCGTCCTGCAATAGCAGAGAGTTTCTCTTTTAGTGTGTCGAGGTATTATTGAGCCATATCATTCGCTAGATCGTTTTGCGAATGGTACCAGGTTCGGTTCATTATTTCTTCAACTCGTCTTTGAAGTTTACTTGCTTTCGTGCCCCTAATATACTTTGTCAGCTATCCTATATATTTTCGAAGATCTTCGATTTTGTTATTTAGACGTCTCTCCCACGATGGAGTGTAGGGGTTCCGTTTTTGCTGATCGGAGCTCCGTTGTAATTTTAATTTCTAAGGCTCTAGCTATCGCAACCGCAGCACAATCGATTGTCGTATGTAAGAACTCCAGAGTATAGGCCTCCGAAACATAAGCTGGTAAAATCCGATTGTTCATGATGTCTAAACATGATACCCAGTTTTCTAGATGAATTAATTTTTGGCAGTGCCGGTCTGCATAACGGATTGGTTTTATTATACTTCAACATCGCAGCACTCATTTATGTTGATAGTATCTGATAAAAGAATCCAGCGTTGTCCTGTTAGGTTTCATCATTCAGCTGTTCTTGGACCTCGGGTTCCGGCTCTGGCTCAGGTTCAGCAATCGGGTCGGTTATTGTCAGTGTCCCTGATCTCATGTTCAACTTCCGCTTCGATGGTATTAAGCCGTGTTATAGGAATTAGGTTTCTCTCTATATTGGTCAGCAATTCTCTGTTGTATGTGCAGAATTTGGCGTGAAGTTGTTGCCTGTAGCCGATCATCTATCTAGATGAGTTATCCTGTAAAAAATGCGCGTTATTGACTCATTCATGGGCACAGTCCATTTCACGCGTTGTCTTGGTCGTTCTGCTTGAGTGAGCTCTGGTCCCGCACAACATCTTCAGCAGATAGAGCTCTTAGAGTTGTTTGGTCCTCATGCTGATGTAGTTGTTGTTGTTGGTTTTCAGCGATGTCCTATCTCATGCCATTGTTATGCCACAGCCAGACCTCAGGGTCTGGCTGTGGCACAAATTCTACGATTTGGTCATTGATATCGTCGTTGCTTCTTATCTCTCGTTCGAAACTTAATGATATTAACACTTTTTGACATAAAGATGATATTTTTTGCCATTTTTTATAGAAATTTCATTTCCCTAGGAAAAGATACATTCAACGGTAAACAATATTTTTAAAACATTGATATGCTTGATTATTATACCATTACCTTCCTACTTGATGCTAATTCCAACATGTATATTTTTTAATTAGAATATTTTCGGGCAGATTGCTATCATAAAAAAGATTTGAAAAACATTAAAATTAACAGTTGATCGATGAACAAACATAAGATGTGACGTAAATATCAAGATTCCTGAATTCGGAAGTAAAAAATCTTTAACAAATTACCTAATCTAAATTAACAATTTCGTATAACCGTTATTATATATTTTAATAATAAACTTAATATTACCTATTTGTTCCATACTTTTTACATGTTTCGTTCCTCGAAATACGCAGACTAAAAATAAGATGCTAAAATTACGACTAAAAAAACTGTCCATAAAATCAAATTTAGTTATAGTTTTTTACGAATGCTATTAAGTGCGATGGGATACAAATTTGGGCTTAAGATCTCCAACGGTAAAGTGGAACAATTTGGTATAATTTATTACATCCGCTACTTGTATAGTAAAGTTGGTATAAGATATTAATGTCTTTGTAAAACCACAATCTGAACTAATTTCATTACTGCCGAGGTGGAATCGCTTAGTTTTTTGTATCGACAGGTACAGTGGATCTTAATAAAATAAATGTAAAGATATTTGTTCCTTTAATTAACTAAAACGGTTTCGTAAAATTAAATTATTTTTTATTGCTTTTGGTCTATTACGTTGAATCTGTAAACTAGCTAATAAAATTAGTGACAAATTATATTTTGTAATGGATTAACAGCCTAGGTGGTCATTAAAGCGTACAAGTCGTACGGCAGCTCATATTTTTCGTGCCTAAGGGTAGTTTTTTTTTCTTTAATAGAGGACGCGACTCAGTTTCAAAAGGTTAAAAAAACCTGAAAAAACTTACCGAATAGTCTTATGTTGGAAGCTATAATGAAACACCATATTTGTTCTATGTAATTAAACTTTATTTGATAAATTCACTTGGATTTTAAAAGGCTTGCTATCGTGTTCTGACATCAATCTGATTCAAATCAGAATATTACTAAAGCTCCTCTAGACCGAATGATCCTCAGATTCTGTCGAGATAGCCTCACACAGGGGCGGATCCAGCCTCTCTCTTTGGGAGGGGGGGGGGGGGCGGTGATATCACAAAAGTACAGTATGGCAAGCGAAAGCAAGTTGTCGACGGGGGGGGGGGGGACACACCTGCAACATTCCCATTTCTAGTGTAAAAGACAGGGTCGGGTCTATTTTCCTGAATTTTAAGCTCTTGGAGAGGGGGGGGGCTATCGCAAGAAAAACAAGTTTTCAATGGAGGGGGGAGGGTGCCAGCAACATACACATTCCTAATATAAAAAGCAGAATCGCTTCTATTTTCCTGAACTCAAAGCTCTTGGGAAGGGGAGGGCGATCACAAGCATACACATTCCTATAATCAATTTAAGAAATAGAGAGAGTAATAAAACTGGTACCGAAACCTCTAACGTACCTGTTTCAGTGCTGCAGGTAACTGAGGAATAACGTAAATCAAATTATATTTAATTATATTTAAATATTATAAGCTTTTATAATTTTACTGCAACAATAACATTTCTGATAGTTCAATCTAATTTCTGTCAGTGAGCAAAGTACACCTTACAGTGTATCCTTAGTGATTTATCTTGTTTTTATATATTATTTGAGATTAGTGAGATACCCAAAAGATGTGGCTTCCACATCTATATTTATTCCAAAATTGTTAAACCAGGGTATTTTTTCCTTAACGAAAAACTTATTACGATGAATGTTTATGATGCCTTAAGATATCAATATCTTGATAATAATGTTAAAAGCTCTGCTGAGATGTGTTCCAACATGACAGGAGTTGGAAAATCTACTATGTACCGAATATTGAAGGAGAAAAAACGACTGGAATTGTTAGTACTCCCAAGCCATATTCGATCACAGCCAGACGAAAAACCTCGTTGGAAGAAGAGATGTAAACTGCAATAAAAGGAGTTGTACATATATTTTATTATGAAAAGCAGATCCCAACCGTCGATAAAATTCTAACTAAAATGAATCAAGATCGGGATTGACCTGGAATTAAAAGAACTGAGCTCGGGAAATTGCTCAGAGAACATAATTTTTATCAGGAAAAACCAGATAGGAAATCTGTTCCTATAAATCGGTCGGAAAATATCCGTTGAAGAAGGAAATGTCTCTTTCAAGTAAAAGGTGGAGTTGCTAGAAATAACACAACTTACAAAATTAGTAATTTAACTGAACATTTGAATGATTTTTTTTGAATAAAGTTACTGCAGAAAATTGGGAAAATCCATATAATAAAAGAATAAAAGAAAATGTTGAAACTCGATCTCATGATCAATAAGATAGAGGAACCAATTATAATTAATCTGAGCGAAGATAGCTTCACTGACTTTGATTATGAATTAGATACGTAATATTTACCAGCATAAACACAATTTATTATTTAAATTTTCTTTAACAAATAAAAATTATTTACATTTCAATCCCTTTTTAGTGTTTAATTGTAATTCTGTAGATGGTCTAAAAAAATAAATAAACTGAAACGTCAAATATCCTAAAAATGTTTTTAATTAATAATAAAATGACCGATAGCCCAAAAAAAAATTTTAAAATTATATGGACGAACTTATTTTTTTATATACGTTTAACTTCTTGTATTTTTAACAACGGGTATTTTGTAAGTATTTAAAATATAACTTAGATTTTTTTGAGAGAATAAGACTACGTTTTAGTCTGATTGTGCCGAAAACAGTTTCTGTGCCAAAATTAATAATAATATAAATGGAGTGGTTGATTAGTGTTAAATATGTTAAAATTATATATTTTTTCTAATGTATGTGAATTATTAAGAAATCATAAGATATAAAATAATATAATAAAAAAATTCTTATTTTAAGTTTATTACCGAAATAATATTCTATGTCATAAATACTTAGTGATAAAATAAACCTCCTTCCGACGCCTATGACAAGGATTAAATTTCTTTTTAACACTTCACACTTCCAAATATCTATTGTTATCCAACCCAAATAGTCCATTATTATAGACCGGTATTTTTGATTATCAAATTTCTAACCCATTCCTAAAAAAAGGGTAAAAAATTATTTATTACTCTCTCTAGTTTTTGAATACACTATAGTGGGGAAGGAGGCGATCGACCCCTCCCCCCTTGGATTCGCGCCTGGCCTCACATATATTATTGTATCAATATAATGAAAATATGAGAGGTAAAATATTAAGAATAAGAGGTAAAAACTAGTTTTAATGCTACATAAAGTATTAAAATGAGGTTATATAGGCCTGCCCTTGACCGAATTCACCATAAATGGAATTTTCCGTCAACATCAGTTGCCCTAAGAACAGTAACTGAAGCTGGGAAGTCGCACTAAATTAAGCCATCCTACTGCTTCCAGATTCCCTAGTCAATTCGACTACACACCAAAAAAGGGAAACCCAGAATATCGACAAAAAAGTATGAAAACATTGGAAAAAATTTTCCACGGAGTATGAGAAGATTGGGCAGAATAGAAGAAGAAATAGACGGGTTTTGTATTTCAGTGTATGTTTTATTAATATCGGCCAAGCGCTTTCGGTCTAACTTAGACCATCTTCAGGGCTCAGACCCTAGAAACAAGAGAATATGGTCAGCAAATAAGCTTACTCAGTACTCACCAACCATACTCACTCGTCAAAGGGCACACGTTAACCCTGCCAGTTTGAGAGCAGTCGCCAGCGTGGCCTCCACCCAGAACAAATCGTATACAATTAAAATTTTTAAAAAAATTTTTGTCACAAATTAAAATTAAAACTAAAACATTCAACACACTAGTACATTGACATTATTAAAACAATAAACCTTTTTAATAAAAACCCAAAAGAGTGAGGTTATGCCACCCAGTCATAGGATAGTATAGCAATAAAACTGTCCAAAAATTAAAATTATATACAAATATGTGTAAGCCTGAGTAGAGATTTTCTGTATGAGTTTTATTTTAATTTCTTGTCAATTGTATTTCAAATCAGTAATTCATTGACAATGAGCCAGAAGAGAAAAAAGGGCAGAAAGAAAGGGCAGTAAAAGTTTATTAATCTACAGCGTTACTGGTATCGGTCATTCTGTGATATCACAGAATGACCGATGTGTTCTATAACTTTCTGAAAAAATCTGCCAACTTCCTCAAAATACTGAGTTAAGGCAGTAATTTTTTAGTTTCTGATGGATGTTGAATTAATCATGATTCTTCTTCTGTAATTATAATTCTGTAATTATGTGCCTTTTCTTTATATAATTAACAAAAATGACCTGTTACATATCTCAAAAAATGAATTCCATAAGGGTGTCTGAGGATATTTTACCACTACTCTTCGCTCGATATGCTACAGTATGTGTCTGCATCCTTGAGGAAGAAACTTGTTAAAACTTGAAACTTTACATATATACCTTGGAAACATTCACAAAATTAGAAGATGTAGTATACAACGATTTTTCTTATTGTGTATTATTTAGTAAATATCTTTACTTTAATATTACTATGTCGAGAAATAAATAAAAGTGTCATTAAGTATTCGACCAGTGCAGGTTACCCATATCTGCGCATCCGAAATTGTCTAATTTGATAGAAATTTAAATTGACGAGATTACTCTGGATTTAAAGCCAACGTTTTAAAAAAGATTTCTAGATATGTCTAAAAAATTCTTTATAATTCATTTTTAAATTCCCAAAAAAGGAAAAACTACCTATAATAACTCTCACTAGAATACTAGAGGTTCTTATGTACAGGGAACGAGATCTTCAAGGTTGTTTACTGACTTAATTGCCTAGGGCATCTTAACGTTGTCTGGAAGAGCATGGTGGAAAGATGCCCATCACTCCCAATATATACAGATTACATGGTGCTGGTTTTGAAACCTAACTACTCTCATGATATAATTTTACCATGTAGAGAGAAGGGAGGAAGAGAAAACCTGGTGGTTTACCGATGTATCTCTATAGCAGGAAAGAGCTGAAGCTAGAGTTTTCGGTAAGACCACGCAAGTCAGAGAGTTTTACTCTCTTGAACAGCGTGTCGCAGTGTTTCAAATGGAGATATATGCTAGGGTATAAACAGTAATAGGATTATTAAAATGTGCTAGGGCAGTAGGACTGCAATAATGTCCGATGTCATAGCTTTAAAACTGGTGTATGAGTGCAAGGATATACTTGATAATCTAATAAAGAATAGCTACACAATCAAACTCCTAGATCCTGAGGCACTAATTTCACAAAAGAGACCATTTGGTAAAGATGAAGTCTGTTGTCCAACCACGCGGATTCAGATTCATTGAACATGTTTCAATTTCTTTAGGTAGGAGTGACCTGAAACTGTAGCAAATTTATTGAATGCTAGAGAGAAGCCGGTGGAATGAGATGTGCCAAGGAAAGAACAGCTTAGCATAGTGGGACTGCTGATAGAACATCGTCATCTGCTAGACTATCTTCATAAGATTTGCAACACGAATGATCCAGTATGCATATGGTATCTACAGGAAGATAAAACAGTTGATTATGTTTCCAGAGAGTGCTCATTACTTATTGGATTGCGACAGTGATGTTTCGGAGACACAACAGTATTACTCGAAGCTGTCACGCAATATCAGGTTACGTAGCTTCATAGAAATGCATAAGTGATCAGCCAGAAATGACTTAGAGTCATGATGAGATATAAAGGATATATCAGACCTAAGCATCGAAAGTTGAGTATCACTATTCTTATTCTTTCATTCAACATTTAGACTTGAGTATCAAGTTCAATATAGTTTATTAACGTTAAGACGCACAAATAGTACATATAAAATGAGAACTAGTCTAGAATGCCTTTTGTCTAAAGGATTTTCAGAACGTTTTCTTAATTATTTAATTGTACAGTCAGAATTTTTTTTAAAAAAATGAGTTTTCAGTACCCAAAATTTTGTGCGGTAATTTTTTAGAATTTGACATGTTTCTTACTTACATTTTATTACATTTGAATTGGAAAATAAAAAGACTAATTACATTTTTTAATATTTGTATTGTCTAGATGAACATCCGTAATAAGAATTATATTGTAACCGTGTTGCTATGTAAGCTTTATTTTTAGACATACTTAAATCAAATACAAGATTTCTCTTACAATCTATTTACTTAATTTAAATCGATTTTTGCAAGACTTATAAGTAACCAATAACTCAACCACTTGTACTAGAAATCTTTTTTATCGATCTCTAAATCTTTACAAGCTGTCGTTTCTAATTTAAACTATTTCACATCTTTTACATGGTTGGCTGATGCTCATTGTAAATAAATAATCATAATAGTCACAATGATCATTTGTAATTGTTATTTGGTTCAGTGGGTTACATAATGTTGAGTTTGCCTATGGTTTGGTATACTTGAAATATTTGGCTACCCGCGTAGCGAGTGGGTGATCAAAAGTATGCCTTATTGAAAAAAACTAAGTAGTATTAAGTAATAGGACGTCATCTTTAATATTAAAAGAATAAGGAGTAAATTGCGGAATAAAGTAAGGCTACTGGACGACCTTTAATAAAAAAAAACGTTTCTTTTTTTAAAAAGTTTTCTCAGGTTAAAAGTTATAATTTAAAAAAAGATCATAGACAGCATTTTTTCTTGTTTTAACTAAAAAGTAGTTAAGAGCTTGTAAATTAATTAAATCGATGAGAACAGATTCTGCCAATCAAGACACAAGGTAGATAAATAGAAACAATAGACAAAAATACACCAACTCGGGTCGTTTGAAAAGTCCATGCCAAAATTGAAACTACTTAATTTTTGTGATAAACCATTTTTATTTTTCAACATTGTGTTCTTTTAGGCTTATACACTTCATCCAACGCTGCTCTAGTTTGTTGATCCATTCCGAATAATACGATTTGTCCAAGTCTGTAAAATAGCCATTGGTTTCTGCAATCTCCTCGTAGAAATGAAATCTATTTCCCGCCAGCCATTTTTTTTATATTGGGGAATAAATAATAGTCCGAGCGAGCCAAATCTGGAGAATAGGGAGGATGTTATACAAGTTTAAACCCTATTTCCATTAATTTTGCGGCCATAACTGCTGAGGCGTGAGTTGGTGGATTTTCGTGATGGAAATGGACTTTTCGTGGGCCAATCGTGGACGTTTTTCTAGCAGCTCGGTTTTCAAACAGTCCAATAACGACGAATAATATTCACCTGCAATAGTTTTACCCTTTTCCAGATAGACGATAAAGATTATCCTTGCAAATCCCAAAAGGCAATTGCCATAATCTTCCCGACCGAGGGAATGGTCTTCGCCTTTTTTGGTGCAGATTCTCCCTTGGCCACCCATTGTTTAGATTGTTCTTTGATCTTAGGAGCATAGTAATGTATCTATGTTTCATCCACAGTGACGAAACGATGCTTAAAGTCCTGAAGATTTTGCTAGAACAGCTGCAAACCATTCTTGCTACACTTCACACGATTTCGTTTATGGTCAATCGTGAACAATCGCAGCACCCATCTTGCTGATAGCTTGTTCATGTCCAAATGTTGATGTAAAATAATATGTACCCTTTCATTCGGGCTGCCCTTAGCACTAGTAATCTCACGTACCTTCATTCTTCACCTTCACGCATCACCATATCATTGATTTTGTAAATGATTTCTGGAGTAGTAACCTCAACAAGGCGTCCAGAACATTCAGCGTCTGTTGTGCCCATTTGTTCACTACAAAAATTTGGAAACCATTTATAAACTATTCTAATCGAAGTTGCACAGTCACCATAATGTTCATCAAGCTTCTATTTAGTCTCTTGAGGCGTTTTGCCTTTCATTTAGTAATGTTTAATCAACACATGAAATTACTTTTCGTCCATTTTTGAAGAATCACTCGACATCCTCGATTCAAACGAATGTCAAACAGAAAGAAATAGACCGAGCTGGGTAAAACCCAGTTTTTGTTTTTCCAAGAGAAGCTACTAACTGAAAATAACCTCGATACGCGCCAGTAGTGCCATCTCGCTGACTTTGCACGGACTTTTCAAACCAGCCTCATATGGGGTGATAGATGAAGCAAGCCTAAAACAGATCAAAAATAAAACAACCCGTGAAATAGAGGACCTACTGATCGAGCTGCTAAAAAATGGCACACAAAACTACTGAACTTTGTGAATTTTATTCATACGGTATATATGAACTAGGAGCAAATACCGATAGGTTGGAAAGAAACATGAATAACTCCAATTCACAAAAATGGAGCAAAAACGGGGACTCAAATTTCAAATGTATGGACAAATATATAGACCACATGAAATAGAAGAGAAAATGGGATTTCGCGCGAGTTTTATGCCTTATATTTATTAATTTAACAAGTGCCTATGATACCGTCCAAGTCTTAAATAAAGATTTCTATAATAGCAGTCATAAAAGCAAACTTAGTAAAAATTGAACATCTAAAATTAAATTAACAAGCGATTTTACCGAAAGTTTTGAGGTTAGAAACAGTATAGAATAAAGACAGGACTGCTCTTACTCAGATGACTACAATAAACTTGAATAAGATCTTGAAAAAAGTGGGGACGAACTTACTCTGGAATGGGCATTCCATTAAATAACAAGACTACATTACCTCATTTCGCTGTTGGTAGTACAGGATAAAGAAGATCTTCAAATTGGCTAATACACTATTTATAGAATATGCAGAATATGCAAATATATGCTTTAAAGCTCCCTCAGAGGATTTCATTTCAGAAGAAGACGAGAAGATATTTTTAAAAATCAAAATTTCAGTAAGAAATAAAGAAATCTGTATGCCGTATTTAAATAGTTGTTTATTCGAGATGTGGCAATTAAGTTCCGGGTACTTGTCAATAAAAAACAAGCAAATTAAGTTTCGAGCAAATTTTTTTTATTGATCTTTACAATAGGCTCCCTTTAACCCTACACAATGATTCCAACATTGCCCCCACAATTGGAAGCATCCTTGATAATCCTTCGAAGTTATCCCGTTCAGCATCACCGTTACAGCTTCTTTGACCTCCTGTACGCCACCATAATGAGCTCCCTTGAGGTGCGACTACATTTTGGGGAATAAAAAAAGTCGCAGGGAGCAATATCGGGGCTATAGGGTAGGAACGGCAATATTGAAATGTCTTTTTTCACCAAAAACTCTTGCATAATGAACGAGGAATGGGCCGGCGTGTAGTCGTGGTGCAAGATCCAGCCGTTTTCGATGAGTTCGGGTCGCACACGGAAAGCACGTACTCGCAGCCATTCCAGGACGCCAATATAGAACTGTCCAGTCGCTGTCTGGCTGACAGGAATGTATTCACGATGAATGAAGCCGCGAATATCGAAAAAAACGATAAACATAATCTTCACTCACCACCTAGACATTCTCGGGTTCTTTGGACGCTTCCAACCCTTTTCCAGCCACTGCTGACATGCTTAGGCGCCAGTCAGACGTGATCAATACGCTCAAACTTTCGACATTCACGTCGGTACGAGTGGTGCGAACTCCTTGACGTGGATTGTCTTCTACCGATTCACGCCCCTCCTTGAACCTATTTGTACATTCGAATAAGCGTGTTTTCCACATGCACTCATCTCCATACATCACCTGCAATTTTGGGAAGATTTCCGGCGATTTTTAGTTAAATTTCACTAAAATTTGAATCACAACACGTTACTTGTAATGTGAGTCACTCATTTTCACGACGTCACTAAAAAAGTTACTTTCGAAAAATGTGCATAAAACACAAACCAAACTTGCTAACGACTTCAACCTAGACTGAAACTAAAAGAAAGGTCTCCCCTCTCTAGTGTAATGAACGACGCAGTTCCCGAATTATAACTAAATTCCCGGAACTTAACTGCCACACCTCGTATGTATTATCCTTTCAAGCCGAGAAAAGAAAATAATACATATAAACAGTGTTTTTCCTGCAAATACCACTCTGGTCCTCTCTCCATACCCGTTTCCACCACCTTATGGTCTTATCAATGGAATCGAGAGCAACATTCGGAGGAAACAACTGCTATATAAAATATAAATTCCAAAGTATGTCGGCAGGATTTTAATATCCTGTCAATTGACATGACTCCATAAATCTGATATATGTGAGGAGAATAACAGAATAAAACTCCGACCAGTAAGACATCCTTCCAAAATGTAGGGGTTTCCCAGCCTTTGTCTTTCCTTTGGAAGGAAATCTATTATTGTTCTTGCTCAGTCAACCTGTCAAAAAGTTTAAAATTTGACATATGGCTCGGTCTGCAGGAATTATGTGTCTGACCTTATCCCGACAATTTGTTAAAAAGACATGAACAGAGAACATTTCAAGTTTTCAAAAAAAAATGCTTTTTTGTTATTTTGAAAGTAAAAGACTTGAACATGTATATATGCTCCCTAATTTTGAATTGCTGTGTAATTTTCATGTTTTAAAATTAGGGATTATTGTTTTATTATTTAACTCTATTTGAAGTAATTGCTATAGAATCTCTCTTTTAAAAATATATTAAAATATGAGATCTAAAAAGCATGATAATGCTATAATTGTAAAAAATATATAAATTCCTATTTCCATTTATAGTGTCATAAAATTTTAAATTAATTACAAAAATGATTATGTGTGGCAAATCAATAGGATCGGAATGCAAATCAATAGGATAGTAATTTAGTATGAGGAAATTTGAAAAGGTATTCGATCTAGAATGGCACAAAATTATAAAATATTCTCTAACTGCATAAAAATCTAATCTTATTTTTAACTGGTATTTACACCAATGAAAAAAATAAAATTCGTCATTTAATATTAAAATCTTTCTGCTCTCAGAGCGCTGTAAAAGTTCTTTTTCTTCTTCTTTGATATCAATATGCCTCGTTGCTTATGGTCATGGAATGGTGATATTCACAATTGTTCTTCTTCAGGTTCACTGATATTTAAAAAAATAAGAAACTCATTTGCGTTACAGCAAGTTTTAGGGAGATATTCATCTAATTATGTCAACATATGGAGGACCCAGTGATAATAGCCGATACCACGTCTCATAAATAGATAAGGCTAGTTACTTCAGTGTGTCTCATCATATGTATTCACGTATTCTTTAGAGCAATAATTCTTTAACAACGGAAATATAGATATAATTACACGAACAAAATAATATTTATACTTAATGAATGCAAATAAATAATTGCAGTAGTAAAGTACAATGATCATTTGTAATTTTTATTTGGTTTAGTGGGCAACATAACGTTAAGCTAATTTGAGGTTTAACTTGATTGATTACTTGAAATATTAAGGAACTTGTGTGGGCGGTCCCTATTATTCCATTTGAAGGTTTAAATTAAAATTATGATTTATCGTTGGAGGAACTTGTTAAAAAACAATTGGCATTACCACTTTGATTCATTATCGTTACACATAGAAACAAATCAAAATGCTACACGTAATAACAAAATAATGCAGGTATTGCATTGAACTGTCTAAAAAGCTTAGACTAAAGTATTCTAGAAAAATTATCAGTACTAAAATTTCTGACATCTCGTACTTACTTTCAGGGTCGTTGCGAGTCAAATATGATTAATGGTTAAATAAGCTTGTTAAAAAGTAATTGACATTGCCACTTTAGTTTAATTTCATTACAAAATAAATCAAAAGGCTACAGGAAAAAGAAAAAATGGAGATCTTGCCAATATATGGAGATATGGAAGTGTACACTATAACCTGAAAAATCTGTTGTGTCCTTTTTCTACTGCTAAGTCATTGGGGATACTTTGTCAAGTAAAGCAGGCCCTCCAATCCAACTTCTCTTAGGGACCTTAGAATGTGGGACGGTTTCAGATTAGGTATATCTTAGTTAGTTTAGTTATTCTAAGAATTCCCAGGCTTGGAAATCCTGCATGCGTTGACCATAAGCGACAAGATGATTTCTTGTCTGCGATAGTTTTTTTTTCTCTTTATTGAACCGAAAGCTCTCGAAGTGTCTAGTTTCAGATCAATACATTCTCATTTCTCTTGATTGTTTGAGAATCGTCTGTATATCATTTAATGGAATTTCTATTAAATTTCTTAATTGTATCTTTGTCTCATTCATTTAATGACTCAACCGTGTGATAGAGTCTTTTACAAAGTTAAACCTTTTTTTTTCAATTTATTCTAAGGCATATCCCAAGTTTGCTGATTTCTGAATGAGACACTTCGACTTCTAATGACAGTTTTCCTCAAATTATTTTAAATAATTCCCTAGACTTTCTTAAATTTTGTGAGGTTAGACTGAATATCACTGTCTAATGTGTCGCTTCGAGTTGACGTATAGGCAAATTCTCATTCTTTTAGGCAGTAGCTTGTTGGGCTGTAAATTTTGGAAGAAATTTGGACGGGCAACTAATACCATGTTGCTAATGACTGGCAAAAAATGCATATTACTTAATTTAAAAATAAAAAAAAATAAACAATGAATGCCTATTTGAACCTAAAATGCTAACGATTAATTAATTATCAAATGTGTTTCAGCTCATTCTTGTTGTTCCAGGTCAATTTTGTAACGCTATTTCTGTTCAGTTGGTAGCCTTGTAAAATTTCCTTTGACACTTAAAAAGAAGTAGCATGTCGTGCAAGCTTGGGGCTTACATATAAATGGAGGCTAAATTTACTTCATTTCACTTTTTCTTGTTAGAATCAACAAAAGAAGATTGAAGACCTCCATCTCGCTGAATTTGTAACAAACTGCTGCTTGTGAGTTTGGTATGTTATTTAGATTGTCCCGGTATCACTTGTATTGTTTGATTTGAGGTTTTGTTTTACCTGCTTTGCATTTTTTTAATGTTTTGCCGAGACTAAACGTGGAAATAGGGATTTTGTCAGTCTTAAGCACGTTTTTAACAAGGAATCCATCTAGGCCCCAGAAAATCGGGTAAAAAATATTAAATTACTATTTATTATAACAATTCTGCATAGATTTCTAATTTTTGTAAAATTTCAGTTCAAAATTGATTTTTATCGAGTGAAATTAGAACTCAGATTCCAAGCCGAGCAACCTTCGAGGAAGCGTCACTTGCAAATGCTAGCTGAGATGTCGGCAATTTTGCTACTGACGAACGGATTAAAAACTGGAAAAGCACCAGTGAATATATATATATATATATATAATCTGACTTTCATCTGCATATTTTCTATGTCATTTTTGTCCCATTTCATAATTCCAAAAAAATGCAGAACCGCATAGATGCTGAGCGTCTCAAATAGACTTTTACTGTTTAGATTGTTTCGCAGTACCTACGACTATTATTATCATTATTATATTTCAAAAAATATAAAAATTATGCCTGGAAGGAACATCATCTATTAAAAATAAACAAACAAAAGTTTATTCAAGCTTTTAATAGGTAACAAGTACTATACTTACACGTATAACGTCACCGGATATTTTTACTACAAAAAGAAGAAAATTACATACACATAAAAAGTAATGGTTCGTGTTTTCTTAAAGTCGCTTTAAGATATCTACGTGAAAAACTAGTATCATGATGTAATTTTCAATGTTCCGCAATGATCGATTTCAATGAGAAGAAAGAGCAGAAAGAGATTGCATCCGTAGCGTAAAAAGTATTAATTTGGAATTATATCAACACAAGTTTTGTAAACTTACACAATAAAGTGTAAACTCAATTGAACAGAAACTCTTCATGGTTACGAGGGAAACTCAATAAATTATCTTTCGATCTATAATAAAATTTATAACAATTTAAGAACTGAACTTTGCATATTCATTGTCACTATTAGACGTTACTACATATGATATCATATTTAAGCAGCACTTTATGGAATTACTTCTGAATAATTAGGATTTCGTTATATCCGTTCATTTGTCTGTATGTCACAGCTTTACAACCTTGGAAGTTTTTAATCTTTTATAATGAAGTTTTGTAGGGTTATTCTTTCCAGTTTCTCCATCGAGTAGATTATCATTAGACAGATCTTCAAAAATACAAATAAGTATTTTAAATTTAATCCCTTCATTCGCGAAATTTAGGCTTCTAAAATATGAACTAAGTTTCTATTGGTAAGATTTACGAGTCCAAAAATTTTTTTATGATGGCTTATACGAAATATATGTAATAGAAATTATCCCGGGTGCATTACCTCAACTATTTTAAGAGATGTTAAAGAAAACTTTTAAAATACTTAATTTCGTCTTTTTTGTTTATTTGATTGAATATGGTACTCTTAAATACGTATTTAAAGATACAATTATATACAAGGTATACACGATGCACTACTGCGTTGATTTCTCAAAAAACAGACTTTGGAAACATTTTAAAATTTGGAAATATATTAAAGTCTATGGGGGAAATTCGTCTACAATATTGTTAAGATGGTGGCACCTTCAGCAATACCGGAAGTTGATGCTTTCTTGCTTATTTTAAATAGAGTTATTTCATTTTTAGATTCTATGCAAAATTATAGACATATTTCATGTATCATATCCTATACATAATTCTAACTGTTTTTGACGTACTTTAAGTTTTATGTCTTTACTGGCCTAAACTATCAATTTGTCCTATATGAAAGTCTTTATTATTTAATTGGGGCTGGTTTATTTCTAGAAAGGGACTTACTTTAGTGGACTGTGTTGATATTTTGATAACAAAGAGAGTAATCAAAAATTAACAAGAAATATTGATTGGAAAAAATCGTTAAAAGTTAATTTTTTTCAACATAAACCCCTTATTTTTATAATATCATCTTATGTAGCGTTAAAAATAAGGATAACCTTGTGTAATGTTGTCTATTTAAAAAATTTAGCAGTTTTTGAAATATTGGCAATTTAATATTTTTGTGTTATAAAAATGCTAAACGGCTTACTTACACAGGAAAACAACTTATTTTGTTCACTGATCAAAATTTTAACTCTGAACTTCCAAATATTTTTCGCATCTGCGAGTTAGTTCGTCAAGGGTGGCCTCTCTCATTGAATTTAGAGATAAACTTTCCAACGTGTCCCTTACCCTTATATACAATCCTCCATCGTTGTCAATGGATTACAATAAACCATTTTTTATCGTTCCCCATATAAAATGATCTAAGACACTACATTGTTGGTAAGCCACTTGTCATCAAATGTTGCTGGTAAGAAGCTGGTAATTAAAAGTCGGATAGCGTTTTTACAGTACGATGATATTATATTGCTAATATTTCAAAAACTACAAATTTTTCGAATATATAACCTTAAACAAAGTCGCCTGCATTTCTAGCACCCATAAAAACATTTGTAGTTGAAGAAGCATATAACAAGACAGCATCGAAAAAACAATTCATTAAAATAAAAAATGTAATTTTTAAGAAAATCGCGTTTGTTTTCTTTTTCGAAAAAACGGCCGACATTTTGTTAACCTCCAAAATTTTTCGGTTTTTAAATTTTTTTCTGAAAGTTGATGACTCGTGTGGCCCTTGTCAAAAAAGAAAATTACGTCAATTTGTCATAAAAATATACAATTTTAAATAAAAAAAATACTTTCATTTTTCTTCAATGCAAAAGCTCTAAGTTCAACTTTAAAATCTCCAAAACTTCCACAAAAACAGCAAAATACGTGTAGAGTTTTTTAGATTCAGGAATAATATATTTCTCGGAGAAAGAATTTTATTTTTTTGACTATATTCACTGCATGATTCTGAACGAAATTCGTCATTTATAAATTTAAAAAACACCCCAACACCAGTTTATAGACGACGGTCAATTAAAAAATAAGATACAAGATCTAAATACAAGTTCTATCTTTTTATTGCGAACAATAAATACTAAAGTTTTTGAAATGCTTTCTCTATCGATACTTTTTCCTCTCCAATTAAGTCTTAAACCAAGACAGGTTTTCATAATCCAATTATGTTGCCTCCATCAATATATCTAATTTACTAAAGTTTACTTTTCGGATGTGCTTTGATCTATACTGATTGTTATTAACAAAATAACAGTTTATAAAGTGGTTTTATTCCGGAGAGTAACGTAAAGGTAATTAATTATAAGAACTAGCAATGCTCTACCCTAATAAAAGTACAAACAGTAATAATTTTTTAAATAATAAAAAAGAAAAATTAGAAACGAGGCATTATTGACCCAGCTATTCTTTATAAAAAATTAAATGAAAATGTAAAAGCAGTAAAATTAATCAGATAACGGATAGAAACAGATAATTTAATGGTGAATACTTGCTGTCGATTAGCGGGATTTTATAAATGCAGAAATTTCGATACCGTCTGATATACAAACACAATTTTCAGCTCATTCAACCGTGTTTACCTCTAAAACAATATTGTATTCAGGTAAATAAAATATACCACTTTAAAAAACAACCCTAATATTATACATTATATTTTAATGAGATAATCTGGTGATGGATATAATACACATTTTTTTTTATATTGTGAATATCATTCGACATAATAGAATGTCAAACTAACGCAGGCGCGGATTCAAGGGGGGGGGCGGTGGGGGGTGATCCCCCCTCCAAGAGCTTTTAGTTCAGAAAAATAGACCCGATTTTGCCTCTTATACTATAGTGTTTCAAGAACTAGAGAGAGTCATAAATCATTTTTTACCTTTTTTTCTTCGCAAACTACCTATGTTCTTTAGTCCGGTGTTTTTGGCAAAATCTGTAGACAGGAATGGGTTAAAAATTTTATAATCAAAAATACCGGTCTATAATAATGGGCTATTTGTTAATTCCACATGCTAACTGGAATTAATATATATATATATATATATATATATATATATATATATATATATATATATATATATATATATATATATAACTAAAGAGTGGGACACACTAAAAAAAATATATATAAAAAAAATTATATATAAACAACATTAAACAATAAATTACAACAAAAACAAAAATTTAAATATAAAATTGTGTTATAATTGAATCCTCTTTCACCGATTATGAGATCGAGTTTCCACATTTTCTTTTATTCTTTTATTATATGGATTTTTCCCAATTTTCTGCAGTAACTTTATTCAAAAAAATCTTTTAAAAATTCAGTTAAATTACTAATTTTGTAAGTTGTGTTATTTCTAACAACTCAACCTTTTACTTGAGAGAGATATTTCCTTCTCC
Organism: Diaprepes abbreviatus; assembly: GCA_034092305.1. NCBI lineage: Eukaryota > Metazoa > Arthropoda > Insecta > Coleoptera > Curculionidae > Diaprepes > Diaprepes abbreviatus. Next base: position 11,263,870 of record JASJET010000200.1, read on the forward strand.
AATGCACATTTTCCGGACGATCTATAAGAACAAATTTCCTATCTCGTTTTTCTCAGCAAAAATTAAGTTCTCTGAGCAATTTTCAGAGCTCAGTTCTTCTAGTTGCAGATAAATCCCGATCTTCATTGATTTTAGTTAGAATTTTGTCTACGATTGGGATCTGCTTCTCATGATAAAATGTATGTACAATTCCTTTTATTGCAGTTTACATCTCTTCTTTCAACGATGCTTTTCGTCTGCCTGTGATCGAATGTGGCTTGGGAGTACTAACAATTCCAGTTGTTTTTTTCTCCTTCAGTATTCGGTACATAGTAGATTTTCTAACTCCTGTCATGTTGGAACACATCTCAATAGAGCTTTTAACATTATTATTTAGATATTGATATTTCAAGGCATCATAAACATTCATCGTAATAGGTTTTTCGTTAAGGAAAAAATGCTCTGGTTTAACGATTTTGGAATAAATATAGATGTGAAAGACATATCTTTAGAGTATCTCACTAATCTCAGATAATATTTAAAAACAAGCACAAACAAAATAAATCACTAAGGACACACTGTAAGGTGTACTTTGCTCACTGACAGAAATTAAATTGAACTATCAGAAACTCTATTGTTGCAGTAAATTTATAACACCTGATAATGTTTAAATATAGTTTCGTCGGGTATCAAATTTTCAGATGTGTAAATGGGTTCGAAACAATGGTTATGTTTTCGCCAGCCATATTTGGTTGCATCCATCTGATTTCCTAGCCATATTTGTAATTGATAATAAACTCGGAGAACGTGTCCACTTATTCACAAACGTCTATCATTAAAATTAACAAAGTTATTCCAATTGTTTATACGTAAAAAGGTACCCCTTCTTCAACGGGTTTTTTTAACAACAATTGTTTTAAAAATCCATCGTTTTTTCATCTTTACTTGTAGTTTGAACTTCAACGAATCTATTCCACTTTTGCAAATATCTGTAGAATCACCCTCTGGGCAAGGACAATTGTTTGAATATTCAATGTCTGAGATAAACAATTAAGATTATTCATAAACTGGCAAACCGATTTGCTCCAGCTTTCGCACAATTATAAAGGCACATAATGGCCTTATCATCAAGGGGTTATACAGCACTTTCGATATGTCTTACAAAAGTTATTAACATTTACAAAATAGTGCAAAAAAGGTGGTTTTTCGCTATTATCTCGATAAATTATTTATCGATTTTGACGTATAAAAAATGAAATTAAAGAGCTTTTCAATACCCATAACTTCATTTGGATAAGTTTTCTCTAAAATGTAATTGAAAAATTCTACGGACGGAAAATCGAATTTTCCGATATTGGATGTTGTTTATAAAAATACAGAGCCAATCTAGCTTTACGTATTTATCATGTACTGGATGCCCCCTACGACATGAAACTTTCAGATATCTGCAATAAATTTTTATATGAAATAGCTACAAATTCAATAGGAAGACTGGAGTATTTGGATTTAATGATGAAAAATACATAAGAATAAATTTATCTCGCAAAAAGTAGAGAAAACTTTTTTTTTGTAGACCCTGTGTTATTATTAACTTTTAAATTGAGGTAAAATTGATTAAATTGCAATACTTTTATAGAAGAAATCTGCTTTACTATTGGTTTGAGTCACTCTGTGTAGATGACCTGGAACATCCATCGCGAATTTTAAATTTCCTGACTATAAAGAACTACAAAAAACTGGCTTGGTACATTTTTTGTTAATAACTAGATAAACAGATAACAGAAGATATAACAGTGATTTCACATATAGGATTTTATCTCCACTTTGCAATGGGTTAACGCTTTTTATATACATCTGGTTCTTTAACAGCCGCAGGAAAAATATCATCATCTTCATTATCCTAATTTAACCGGAAACTTACGTCACTACCCAGGGGCACTTTAGTTGAGATTAACTAGAAGTAACTTGCATCCCATAAGAAGCAAGAAAAAAAATTAAAAAAGATATACAAAGATTATTAATTAATTGCCACAGACGTGACTGAGCTACTCCATTATACTCAGACTGATTAAAATTTGTGCAATATTTGCTTACTTTACCTTTTACTTAGCGAATTAATCAGGCAAAAAATAACTGAAGAAATCTGTATTCGCTACAGAGCTAAAATATAATGAATTGCAAACATTACAATTAAGTTAATTACCTATAAAACCGTCGACATAATAAAATTGTACAAATACTATTCGAACTTAAAGTCTACATATTCTATTTGTATTATTATATGAAATAATTAGCTTCATTATTAGCTCTGCGAATACGGGGGATACTATAAACATTGTTAGTCCAACTCACAGGTAACTATAGTGACGTTAATTCCGAGATGGGTGAGACCTACCCAGGAGTGTTGGGGGCAATATAAGAACAAACTCTACATAAAATGAAACAGTAAAAAATAGGTTGGGACCAAAGGGAGGGGGGGGGGTGTCAAAGTTGGCTAAAACAGGTCTTTTTGAATCTACAAGCCAAAGGACACATTTTGGAAAAAAAGTTTCAAATAAATTTGTAGAGATTTAAAAAACCTACAATTTTGATATGCAATCATTTTTCTTAATTTATTATTGCAAAAAAGCCACATAAACTCTTAAAATCGGCCCTTTCTCATATTAATTATTTATTGCAAAATTACCTTTTTGTTTTTTTTTTAAAGGAAAGCCCTCCTCTTTCTGAACAAAATTATATTTTATAATAGTAAATCGGATAATTCGTCACTGAGATATTGCTAATTATTTATCCCAAGACGCAAAATGTTGATTGCTATAATTTTTTTTGAGTGAACATTTTGACCTTCACCAAGGTTCAGTCTCTTCGTGAAGGCCTAAGCTTTTATATCTTGCTAGGGGCAAATGAAAAAATTAATTTTCAGCCCCTTAAATAATGCTTTAAAAAAGGGGGTATTTTTTCATAAAAAAAAGAGCTCTCACGAGTGCTAAAAAACGGAACTTGCAAATTCAGATCAGCAGAGCTCGAAAAAATTCGCCGTATTTCAGCAACGAATGGACAGATTTGGATGTTTTTTTTTAACCTGGGATTGCTCAAAAAATTATGAATATGGCCCTCTTCCTTTTTTAGAATGATATTTAAGGAATTGAAATTAATGTTTTTATTTGCCCTTAACAAGATATGAAAATATCGACCTTCACAAAGAGATTGAGCCTTTGTAGAGATCATAATGTTTACCCAAAAAAAAGTTATAGCAATCAACATTTTGGCATCAACAAATAGAAATTTCTCAGTAACAGATTACCTGATTTACTATTATAAAATATAGTTTTGCTCAAAATGACGAGGGCTTCCCTTTAAAATCAAAAAATTGCAAAAAATTAATTTTGCAACAAATAATTGATATGCAAAAAAAGACCGATTTTTAGATTTTTTTTTAACATTTTTGCAATAACAAATTGACGAGAATGATCGCGCTAAAATTGTAGGTTTTTAAAATCTTTACAACTTTTATTTGAAACTGCTTTTTCAAAATGTTTTCCTTGGCTTGTAAATTCAAAAACTCTGCTTTAGCCACCTTTTAGCCCTCCTCTTGGCCCCGACCTAATTTTTGCTGTTATATTTTATGTAGAGTATGCTTTTGCATTGCCCCAAACAGCCCTGGAGAAATTTTATCTATCTCGAAATTTACATCAAAAAAAGAATTAATTTTAACCTAAGGCTTGGACTATATCTACCTATTGTGCAGTTATGAAATTATCTTCACTGCAAAAATTCGATATTTAGGATTTGGTTAATTAAAATCCCCATTAAAATTTTAATTCTTTAACCAGAAAATATTAGAACATTTAACTTTTAACTTCAGCAATTCTAAAAACAGAATCTTCGATTTGATATATAAAATTAATTTGCTCATAATCATCAATACCGAGTTTGGATATTTCGATACGGCTATTTTTTAAAGTACCATTACAACTCCAAATTAATCAGTAACTTTCAGTCTGACTAAAGTCGCACCTTCCAAACCATTTACAAAGAATAATTTCAAACAAAGTGGTTGAAAATTATGATCACAACAAGTGTTTCAATTAATTCTCAATCACTTTTGGTAAGTTTTTAAATTCACGTTGTTTTGTCAATATTACAGCTCCACAAAATAAATTTCAGACAAACGAATCAGACCCATACATTCTTATGTATTTTTTGTCCCTAAATTCGAATCCGAGATCGAAAAAAATGGTACACCACCAAAATGATTAGCTAGAGCCAAAAACACCCTTGAAATGGTGAAAAAATGAGATTAAGTAACGAGAATAGATGCTCCATCTCAATAAATCAAAACTATACGAAATTTTAAAGTTATGTTGAATTAAGGTTAAACACCAGCGTCCATAGACTCGATTTACAATACATCCCCAAGATGAAGTGATAACTACCCTAATATATAAAAAATTCGAACCGAAATAGCAATGACACCGGATTTGATGTAATATTTACAAACTACCATCATACAGTTGAGATAAACAACCCCTAAGCTTAAAGAACATGAAGAAATGAGAAAAACCTTAAATCTAGCAGAATTCTAACTTTCATGGACGTCAAGGTTGATGAAATTGCATAATATTTTCAAATAGATCTAGAATCTCATGTACTATCAACGACGGACAGTGTGAATCCTCAAAAGGGAGCAAACTACCACTGCAGTGATTTCTATAAAAACTCAAAACGGTTGAGTATGTGGATGTGAAACGTGAGTAAAGCTAGACTGTTTTAGACCTTGTACTATAAATATATATATATATATATATATATATATATATATATATATATATATATATATATATATATATATATATATAGTCATCAAGCACTGCATTCGGTACAAACTATCATCTCGCATCCGTGTCCTATAAACAGATTTCACGGTTGAAAAATAGTAAATAAGACACAGTGGTGACATCTCGATGGCTCACGCAGTAGCACAAGAACAACACAAACCAACAATGTTTTTTGAAATCGCCATGTGGTGGCACGATGGTAAATTAAAAAAGAAATATATCAAAACTCGACACACGCCGCAGAGCCGAGAATTTCCTATTTTATTTTAAAATTACACGGACAATAACTTCTCTTTTTTTATATGTGTTGGCTTAAAAAACATGAAAGAGCTCTCTAAGGAAGATCGTTGGTACGACACTTTACTTAAACTATGGAATTCGTAGTTGGTTTGGTTACCGATGCTGGATAAGGCGACCTCCATCCTTAGAGTAGCATGTTTCGTGTGTCATTATAGGACACAGATGCGAGATGGTGGTTCGTACTAAATGAAATAGCTTGATGAGTCTCAAACTAGGAAGAAACAGCGCTGTCATCATTTTTTAGACCCGGAGTTTTTCCATGAGAATAATATTTATCAACGGTCTTTGTCCGCATAGCCGAGAATTTCCTATTTTATTTTTAAATTACACGGAAGATAATTTATATGTATATATACATATATATATATATATATGTATATATATATATATATATATATATATATATATATATATATATATATATATATATATATATATATATAATTGAAGCCCTTTTTCCTGGGCTGAAAGACTTTTTTTTCATGGCGATTACAGAGGATTTTATACAGGTAGGAGTTTTTACTCTATAGGAAAATAGAATTTAATAAATCTTATTGACCTGAAATCCTAAGCCTGATTCTGAGTACTACGCAAATTTAACCAGAAAAATCGGAATACTTTTAGATCAATGTCCGGAAAAATGGAAATACTCCGTCAATGTTTTATTTCTGAGGGTAAAATACAAGACATTGATGGTACGTGAGATCCTAGATCTATTTAAAAGAACTACGCAATTTCAGTCAATCATAGCATCCATAAAAATTAGAATCCTGATAGATTTACGGGTTTTCTTGTTTCTCCCTGTCCTTTAAGCTTAGGTGTAATTTATCTCAAGTATATAGGGGTAGTTTATAGATATTACGTCGGGCCCCGATCAGTTTCTTATCACTAACAAAACTCAGGCGAGCTTTTCCAACAGTCATTACTTCTTGGGTTCGAATTTCTTATAAAGGGTGTTTTTTATAGAGGTATAGAACTTTTAAATGGAATAAAACAAAGATGAATTTTTTAAATTGACATGAAATTTACTTTATTCGAAAGATAACCTTCTGGCAATATAATTTAAATATGACTTTTGGCTCGGACGTAGTCTAATCTGGAGGTCCAATTTTCGGTGACTTTTTCCAACATTTGTGGCCGTATATCGGCAATAACGCGGCGAATGTTGTCCTCCAACTGATCAATCGTTTCGGGCTTATCGGCGTAGACTAGCGACTTCACATATCCCAACAGAAAATAGTCTAGCGGCGTTAAGTCACACGATCTTGGAGGCCAATTCACGGGTCCGAAACGTGAAACTATGCGGTTACCAAACGTTTCCTTCAATAAATCAATTGTGGCACGAGCTGTATGACATGTTGCGCCGTCTTGTTAAAACCACAGCTCCTGCACATCATGGTAGTTCAATTGATGAACGAAAAAGTCAGTAATCATGGCTCTATAGCGGTCACCATTGACTGTAACATTCTGACCAGCATCGTTTTTAAACAAGTACGGACCAATGATTCCACCAGCCCATAAAGCACACCAAACAGTCAGTTTTTCTGGATGTAACGGTGTCTCAACATACACTTGAGGATTATCATCACTCCAAATACGGCAGTTTTGTTTATTGACGTATCCATTCAAACAAAAGTGAGCTTCATCGCTAAACAAAATTCGCTTATGAAAATCGGGATCAACGGTAATCTTGTTTTGGGCCCATTCACCGAATCTACCCCTTGCTAGGTGATCGTGTGGCTTCAATTCTTGCACGAGTTGGATTTTGTAAGCACGCAAACCAAGATCTTTCCGCAAAATCTTCCATAAAGTGAATGGACACATATCCAATTCCTGTGCACAATAGCGGATAGACTGATTCGAGTCTTCCTCTACGCTACGCTCTACAGCAGCAATGACTTCTTCTGTACGCACTGTACGACGTCTCTGTGGATGCGTGTTATCATTTAGAGTAAACGTGGTGGAAAAACGTTTCATAGTTAATCAAATTAATTGCTCTGATGGACGATTATGTTGACCGTAAAATGGACGTAGTTCGCGATACGTATTTCGAACAGAACCATGATTTTCAAAATAAGTTTGCACAATTTGGAAGCGTTGTTCAGGCGTCAGTCTATTCATGTTGAAATACCAAACCAAACTAAACATAAATAACTTGACAGCTGGCCGCCAGTTAAAAAAGTGTTTCCAACTTAAAGTTCTATACCTCTATAAAAAACATCCTTTATATGAGGGGTAGTTATTACCATTTCTTGGGAGTGTATTGCAAATTCTGTATATGGACGCTGCTATTTGATCTTAATTTAACATGTAATATACTTTAAAATTTTGTATAGTTTGATTTATTAAGATGGAACAACTATTATCGAAGCTCAATCTCATTTTCACCTCGGATTTGGATTCAGCGATCAAAAATACTTAAGAATACATGGGCGTAGTTCGCTGGTCTGAACAAATATTTACCACAATAATATTATAATCTTTTGATAGATATTTTATGCAACAATTTCTTCTTTTATCAAAAATTCCATAACAATACTACGTTGTACTCTCGCAATATTATTTTTTTTGTTAGTGAAATACGCAACAATAAAGTTAAACTAAATTAATCATATAAGCTAGATTACCACTGCTTGACACAAGAAACAACGTCCTGTTAATTGTTTCTGTAATAGGTAGGTAGACATTTTTTTCTAATTTCCCTCGTAGTGCTTTCTCAAGTAGACGTTTCGCAACGATGCGTACTTACGCCGTAACCAGGAGCTTTGTTTAATTAGATTCATTTTGATTAGTAACTTGCGGCTTTTTGTTGCATAATAAACTGACCATGTAGATACCTAATATTTGTTTGTATATAGTATTAGGTAAATTGTAGATATTGGGTTTAAAAAAAAACAAGATTCTACTCACATTTCTTAATAAATCAAGAGTAAGATATTTATTTAGTGGTTATATTCCATTAAACCAGCGTTTTTCAACCTTACAATATTGGAGATCTGAGTTTCCATGCGAGTTTTAATCGTGAACCCCTTTTAACGATATTTTGGAATCAAAATGACTGTCTATGTAACGTGCCCAGCTAGGGAACCTTTTCACTACTAATGTGTATGTATACATGTCCTTTGAAATAACAGGCTCCCAAGATATCTCGGATAAAATATTTTATTTAGACGACTATTTTCTGTGAATTTTGTTGTAGGTTCATTACAAATCCACTAAAAGTTCTTTGGATGATCAAAACGTGTATTTTAAGAGAACCAAAGTATAGTTCACAGAAAATAAACTCTCTACCTTTCCGATAATGACCTGAAGGAGAAAAATGATAACTTGATAAATATCTAGTTAGAAGAACCAGCTTAAATACTGTTCAACACTTCGATAATTTTAGTTTGCACCAATAAAACCTTATAAAAGGTTGAAAAAGACATAAATTCCAGAAAATAATTCATTAAAATTATGTTATGTATAAAAAAAGTGTTGTTCTTTCGTTATTTATTTAGAGTTTAAAATAAAACCAACAGATAAAGGGAGATTATGATTAAAAAAAGAAAAAATTTTTATAACTCCAATATTATTACCATTAAGTCCTGAACGAACGTAAGAAAAGCTACTTCTTCTTATATATTCAAGAAAAGAAAGTTTCATTACAAAATTGCATAAATGATATTTTTAGAGAACAGAAGAACTCAAAACGACTTTCATTACGATTTTCGACGAAGCCCATGTTTTGGTACAGTAACATGTGTGTTTAATAGCAGTTTATAGAGAGTAGTTTAAAATTGCAATTTTTAACAAATTTAATAACAATGGCTTGCCCGTCACAGAATTAAAAAAATAATAATAATAATACCAATAAAGTCCTGATAGTTGTTTTCATTTCATTTATATTATTTTATTACCATGTGTTTACTGTTAAATTAATGCTGTTTGGCACTATTAAAATTAGTTTTAAAATGTACTGCACCTTCAAGAGTTGACAAAAAAATGGGAAAATAAATGAAGGAATACAAATTCTCTTTCCTGAACTCGATCTGGAAATTGACGGCATAATTTATCAATTCAAAACCTTATCGAAATTTAACTACCTATATTTATTGAACGTAATAACTACATGTTTAAAAGGTGCAAATTTTCGCCCTATTATTCTACTACCTACTTTATCCTAGGGTATTGAAAAGTTGATTAAGTTTCATGACGATCTTGAAGAAGCATAATATTTTAAGCTCAGCCTAGCATGATTTTCACTCAACAAAAAACATTAATGATGCTATATTCTCATTTTTGGAATCATTATATTAGATGCCTAATTAAAAAAAGTTCGCTGCCGCCGTATTTTGTAATTTGTCAAAGGCATTCGATGCTGCTGGATCAATTGGTAGCTTACGGCTTCAGATATCAAGGGTATTAATGATTTGCCTCTTATTTAGAAAGCAAAATACGGAGTATTAATTTTGAAGGTTGCAGTTCTAATCATTTAAATATTACCACAGATGTGCTGCAGGGCTGTGTCCGTAGTCCTATCTATTTCTTTTATACAAAATAATCTTAATAATTTGGACATTTAAATCAAATTAATTTCACTATTTTGTGGTATGGTATGGATTCTATAAACCTAAGTCTGATGGTAATGGAGGATATACAAAAAATTAAAATTTGGTGTGACCCAAATGTGAACAAAACCTGTGTTATGTGGTTAAAATGTAGTCTACATGATATTTATGTCAGAAAAACCTTATTCAAAAGCCTTAAAGTACGTAAATTACTTGATATTTATTTGGATAATCGGTTAAGGTTCGAGAGCCACATGTGAATAATGAATTCAAAGCTAGCTTCTGGGTATAATACTTTAGGGGTTAGTAGCGATCAACTTAAAATAACGATCGCCAGAAAGGACTCCGCACCAATCAAATGGAAATTGGATCCCGGTCAAATTCGTTAAAAATTCAGTATGTTGTAAGTGTAGATGTCCTGATCAAAAGTTCCCGTGGGCACAAAGTCCAAAAGTTAACAGTTCTCGAGATACAGAGGGATGACTTGCGCCCGCACCATCCAAATGAAAATTGGATCCCGGTCAAGTTCGTTGAAAGTTCAGTATGTTGTAGGTCTAGATCTCCTGATTAAAAGTTCCCATGGGCACAAAGTCCAAAAGTTAATAGTTTTAAGATACAGAGGGATGAGTTGCGCCCGATCCACCATTCACCTAGGCAAGGCGTAAAGGTCAATTTTCTCTATCTGTCGATAGGTTTAGGATAATGAAGGAGATCCCCAATGGTAATCTTGACTATGACCTTTAGATCAAGGGTCAAGGTCAAACTTTTTTTAAGACGTAGATTTAAAAGATAAAAACCTTTTTTATGAGATATTTTTAGATTTTCGTATTATTTGAACCTTATATGACCTTGAGATCAATGGTCAAGGTGAGGCTTGTAGTTTGAATGATATTTTGTATGCGAAAGTTCATTTTTAAACTATTTTTTTGGTAGTTTTCTTATTCGTGTTATTTTTAATCATTAAAATGTTAGAATTTAGTGACTTATATAATTCTAATTTAATCATTAATAGGTTAGAATTTAGAGACCTGTATAGATTAAAATACTCGATTTAATCTGAATCGAAGATCATGGTAACATAGCAAAGTAACAGCGGTGTCATAATATTTAAATACGGATTTTTACAAATGATTTTCGGAACCGTAGGCATTAGCATTACTCGATGTATAACACGTAGAGGTTGCGCGATCGGATTTTATACATCATATGGCCCTTAAAAGGGCTGATTGTTTTCTAAAATTGTTACTGGCCTTTAATTTTTAATAGTTTATTATGGTTGATTGTTTATGTTTTAATGAAGTGGTCTATTGCCTGCATCATGCACAGTTTCTAGTACTCTTTCAGATCGATACATCACGTGTTCTTGATGTTGCGCATATCTTAAAAACCATATAACGCTAGCAACATGTGCACATGTACCAACAGTACGAGCACCAGATTTGCATGAACAATAATAACCCAAGATATGATTTTCAACTTCACCTTCTTCAAACTCTATTTGTTCATTTTCTTCATCTAACCTTTTAATGATTAAAAATAACATGAATAAGAAAACTATCAAAAAAATAGTTTAAAAATGGACTTTTGCATAAAAAAAAATCATCCAAACTACAAGTTTCACCTTGATTATTGACCTCAAGGTCATATAAGGTTCAAATATTACGAAAATCTAAAAATATCTCACAGAAAAAACGTTTTTATCTTATAAATCTACTTCTTAAAAAAAAGTTTTTCCATAAAAAATAACATCTTGACAATGTTTGACCTTGACTCTTGATCTAAAGGTCATAGTCAAGATTACCATTGGTGATCTCCTTCATTATCCTAAACCTATCGATAGATAGAGAAAATTGACCCTTACGACTTGCCTATGTAAATGGTGGATCGGGCGCAACTCATCCCTCTGTATCTCAAAAACTATTAACTTTTGGACTTTGTGCCCATGAGAACTTTTGATCAAGACATCTAGACCTACAACATACTGAATTTTCAACGAATTTGATTGGGATTCAATTTCCATTTAGTTGGTGCAGGCGCAAGTCATCCCTCTATATCTCGAGAACTATTACCTTTTGAACTTTGTTCACATGAGAACTTTTGATCAGGAGATCTAGACCTACAACATAATAAATTTTCAACGAATCTGACCAGAATCCAATTTCCATTTGATTGGTTCGGAGTCTTTTCTATTTTGGCGTCATCAAATCTGACTAAGATATGATCTTTGCTTCTGGGGTATCTGTGTCAGGCAGTTGTTTAGTAGTGTATTTCTTTTACGAAAGAGAGCACTGAGGTATATATCCAGAGTAAAAAATGGTGACTCATGTTGTCCCTTGTTTTCGAAGCATTAAATTTTGATACTATCTTGTCTTTTTATACTGGAATCTGCTTGTTTAATGTATAAAACTTTACAGCTATTATTCATTCCTTATCTATACAAAATACTCGCCTACATCATGCACGAGTCAGATATAAGTTCTGTGATTTAGAGTTCTTAGGCATTTGGCATCAGGCAGATACATAGTGAGAGCGTGTTCAAGAAACGGGTAAAATTTTTGCTTATAAAACATTTATTATACACTGTGGATGATTTTTTTTGGGAAAACGTTAATTAAAAAAAGATATGCTTATTTAAAAAACCTTTACTGCTTTTTTATTTGTTTTGGCGAGTTTAAAACATTTTTTGATTTTTTGAAAAATTTATTTTTAATGAAATTAATATTTCTTAGCTTTGACAGTGAGAATATAATTCTTTGGACAATAAAGCTATGTTTGAATTTGAATACAGAATACGAGGAAAGTTTTTATAATAACATAACGATTAACTTGGAAACCCTCCATTTCTATACTACGTTAAAGAGTATTTAAGAAAAAAACAAAAGAGATATAACTATAAATTTAGCAACAACATTTAAAAGTAAACTTTAATATCTAAGACAACAATATTAAAAATTTCTTTGTGTAATTTGTATCGCTAAGCGCAAACTGTGTAGCTTAACAAAATAAAAAGGAATTATTTACGAACGCTTTATAAATATCTCAAAATTTGAGAGTAGAACAAATTTTCATCCAATTTTTGTAATTCTTCGACTATTCACTTTTACTAAAAAAGAAATCCGAACCAAAAAATGTGTAATTGAGTCCTAAATAATTTACAGAATAGCTTTCGAAATCCTGCTTGGTTCGAAGAAAGGTCAAATAAATTGACAAAATTTAGATTTTTATTTGGACAATTTTTATAAAAATAATTTTTTACCAGAAAATTGGAGCAAGGCTGACCATTTTCACAAAAAATTATGAGTATGAATAGAAAACATAAATTTTCATTCCCGAATTTAGCAAAAGTACTATAATAACAAAGCTGAAATGGAGAAGGAAACGATGTTCTATCTGAAATTAATTGTACTTATAACTAAAGTTATACATATCAACTATTTAATTTTTTACAATTAAAAAAAAATTTAAAAAAAATTGCTATCTTCTTAGTATATTATAAATCATCTTTACTAAATAACTAAGAAAAATTTTCAAAAAAATAAAAAAAAACATACCCCTTTTCAACATTTAGAATCATGGTAGCCTTTTGATTTTTCACTTTCACTAAAAAAATAAAATCAAAATCCAAAACCCACGAATAATACAACTTTTCACTCCAGCGTGAAACGCATCGCGTATTTTCCGAAAAACCGACAAAATCGACTTTAAAACTCCTGCTTGGCGCGAAGAAGAGTCAAAACCGACTGACAGAAAAGACCGTTCTTCAGCGCGCGGCTCTTGCCGATGCCGTCCTGCGAACGTTAGATAGATGGGTTTTTAAATTCCGCGCTGCCGTCGGCTGAATCACAACAGATTATTAAAGGAAATGTGACAGCATAGTTCATATGCATAAGTGCAAAGTAATGATAGTTTCCTTTAAATATAAACATTCTTCTGATAAATGTTTTTGTTTCAGAAAATGTTTAGTAATGAAAATTTTTTAAAGACTTATAATATCTATTATAGACTCTTCTGCACTACTTCTGTGCGAAGTCTATATTAAAAAATACAAGACGTTAAGCTCACAATTAGAATCCATTATGAATACGCATATATACTTATATACTATTACATTAATAACAATCATAATATCGAGAAGGTCTGGTGTATGCACCATCAACTGGATAATATTATTAATGATGTTTTTCCTAACCCAGCAAAAATGCCATTATTTTTGACAGAAGGTATTACTTACCTCTTGCCAAAGGATGAACAGAACATACATGCCCCTGCTAAGTATAGGTCAATCACTTGCCTCCCCACACGTTGGGTCAAGCAGCTGTGACCCCCTGCTTGACCCAACGCATCTGTGCACATTGTGAGCAAAATAACATCATTGCAATTCAACAGAAAGGTTACACGAGGGAACCAATGGGATGCAAGGAACAATTGATTGTTAGCCAAGCCTGTACCAACCGAAGTAATCTGTTTGCTGCCTACGTGGATTATAAGAATGCCTTCGACTCAGTGCCACATGAGTGGCTCATAACTATACTGAAAATGAACAGGGTTATCATGTCTACCTGGAGAACTACGATTCAATTGCAAGTGCCTTCCAGCGACACCATCGAAACTAACACAATTCCAATACGGGAGATTCACTTAGCCCATTGTGGTCTGTCTTGCAATGAACCCACCATCATGCCGTTTGAACTTCACCAGATACGGCTTTAATATTAGAAATAACAACGAAGAGGTAGTAAGAATGAATCATCCTCTATACATCGCGAGTGCTATTGAACGTACAAAACAAGGAGGAAGAGGATTGATGGATAATGCTAAGCAGCTCAACAAAAAAATAATAAACTTACATTCATATTTTCACAGGTTAGCGGACTCTTCCACACTACATCGAGAAATATGCGAGGCCGACGATTCAACGCCACTACAGCTGAGGGAACAGGATAATGCTTCTCAGTAAAAACAGACCAAGAGAAGTTTTCTACAGAAACCACTTCATGAAGGGCATCTAAATGAGGTCAATCAGGACAATGTCAACAACTCAACGAAGAATTACTGGTTGATTTCAGAACAGATGTTTCCGGAAACGCAGAGCTTCTTGTTAGCTATCTAAGACCAGATTATTCCGACGAAGAACTATCTGAAGTTCATCACCAGACATCCGTCAATAGAAAATGACCAATATAGATATGGCTGTAGAACATCAGAGACAATCCAGCACATAACTGGAGGATGCCAAGCATTTGCCGCAACCGAGTATAAGGAAAGACTCCACCCAGCCACTAGAATACTCCACCAAGAGTTAGCAGATAAGTTAAATCTACTGCAGGTAGGAAAATGCCATATTACAAATAAAATCAGGAGCCTATTTTGAGAATAACCAGTTCAAGTTATATTGGGACCAAACGGTTCTGACAGATCAGACAATTGCACATAATAGATCAAACATTATACAGATAAAATTTCTAGGCGACCTACACTATTCGACATTGCTGTGCCTCACAATAACAAACTAAGGCCAAAATGTAACGAGAAGATCGCCAAATACAGAGATCGGGAGGTGCAAATGGAAGACAATGGATAATGAACAGGGTCAAACGATTCCCATAATTTTATCAACGACTGGAGTGATACCAAAGAACCTCCTGCAGAACATCAAGGGACTGGGCCTTAGTGAGCATCTATGTAAGCTGATTCAGAAAATACAGCAGGCCACGTCCTCTACGACCTGATAACATGGAAATCCTCACAGAGCTTCATACTTTTCGTATCTTTGTGTACCTGGTATGAGTTTCAATGTTCCCTGGAGGGAGTGCGAAGCCGATGGTTTGAAATTATAGACAGTCATAATATCAACATCTATATATATATATATATATATATATATATATATATATATATATATATATATATATATATATATATATATATATACAGCCACCTTCCACCTGGGCTTTTTTCAAACGCAATGTCGCGATTTTGACAAATTAAAGATGGTGGTGCTGCAGCAGCAGACAGAGCATTTATACTATATATATATATATATACAGGTGTCTGAAAATATTATAGATATGACTGTTTACTATTATAATAATATTTTCAATATCTCTGATCACAAATCTAAGGGAGAAATTGAGAATTTAAGCGCAATGAAAATGGGTCCCAGAAGGATTTCGAGGTCGCTGATCACGAGATTAAAATTTAAAAATTAAAAATGGCGAATTCAAGATGGCGACAAAAAAGTTCGAAATTTTGTTTGTTCGTCAAAACATGATGAAAACGGGTCCCAGAAATTTAATTTCGTAGATGAAACATTATGAAAATGTCTTTTATTTTGTGAGTATACTTAAAGTTGATCATTAACCTGCAATTAGATTATGAAATCTTTTCAGCTAATTAAAAACATCGTCACTTTTCAAATGGTGAGTTCTGACTACAAATTAGTAATCACAAATAGTTGAAAGTTGTTTTTTGTTCCAGTAAAGCCTTTGATTAACTAATGCAATATTAAAAATTACTTATAAATTACTAAAATTTACGTAGCAAATAGTCAAAAATCACAATTATTTAACTTCACGGAAGTCAAAGACCTTTTAGGGAAAGATAAGTTGTTGAAATATACATAGTTATATAGTTAAGTAATAAAATACTAATACAATATTTTTTACATATTTTCTTATACAATTTGTGGCGCCATTACAGCAACATAATGCTTAATATGCCGACTCTGCTTCTGAGACCATAAAAACTAATAGCGTTTTACTACAACACGTTGTTTACTAACACTTGGACACGGAGAACAGGTATCTTATATCCGTCCGGTACTCCTATACACATATCATCGGTCAATTCACTCTTTATGTGAGCGTTCATACAGAATACACTTATTAGGTATACCGGTATCATATGACAGTTTTTGCCTTATATTTTATGCAACCCGTAGATCCTGGTACTACGTGCCATTCATAAAAAAACTTCTTAAATTCTTAACGTCAACCAAAAAACCTTGTCTGAATATGATTATTAACCACAAGGAAAAAGTAAAAAATATATATTTATTTGTATATATTTACGAGGTTGTCAGATATATAGTTTTTTTTTACAGAAAACATTATTTACGGATACCCAAAAAAGTGAAATTAGTTCTTTCACTACCGGTTGTCAAGAACTAAAATATTACTTTCCTGTTTTGTACATAACGATTCAAGAAATAATTTTTAATTTCTGATTCATACAACCAAATAAAGGATGAATTTTATATATACAAATATATTATGACCAAATTATCATTTTGGTATTTTAAAATTTAAAAGTGATGATTTGAAATAACTCGAAAAAAAAAGACTCTTGAAATTTGATGATTTAATTTTAGGATGACAGATAAAATAACAAAAAACGTTAGTAAAAAATTTGAAATAAATATTACAAAACAATTTTAGTTCTAAATTAAAGAAAAGCATTACAATAAAAAAACAACCTATACCAAGTATAAATTAAACAATTTATTATGTTACAAAATATAGAGGAACTAATTGCTATCAGAACAAATAATGACACTTAAATTCGAAACAGTTTGTATCGCAAAGTAAACAATAAGAATAAAAATAAAGTGGTTAGGAAAAGAAATTTGAACATTTCGAAATGTACTGTAGATGACAATTACAATCGTAAAGTATTAAAACTATATTTTGCGGATATGGAAAATCATGAATATTTTTAAAACATAGGTTTGTTCCTCATTCAATATAGATGGAAAATACTAGACAAATATCTTCCTAGCCACGATACAAACAATGGACCTATTAAATTCATTGATCAAATTGTGTGTTAAATTTTATTTTAATCTGTTTATTATTTGTGTTTTATAAAATATATCCAAAAAAAAATAATTTTAAAAATTGAAACATTTCAGTAAATTTTTAACAAAGGATTATAATTTTTCCAAAAATACTTCTGAACGAATAGTTTGCGAATATGATGACAATGCTTCCAATATATTTAAAAACAGAACATTGAATAAAACTGTTTCAACGAGATACACGAAACCCTGTTTTTTTCAGGAAAATGGAAAAAATGGTTCTCGAAGATCGTCGTTTTGTATTGTGTGCTATTATTAAAGCATCAAATATATCTTAACTATTTTGACAATTTTACATCAAAAACTAGACACGAATCTCAAATTCTTTTAGAATTTTTGGATGCAGATCATAACTTTTCTGTCAAAGATATCCTAAAATAAAATTAGGGTCATGGTTCGTAGTCTTTTGGACTAAATAGGAGTTATTCTTATTTAATGTTTGCCGCTGCAGTTATGTTTTTTTACGGCAGTGTGCAGATGCATAAAATAGCCAAAGTTCAACCTATCCTCAGCGAACTGCTTAATCCGCTCTTTAATCCAGATTTGGGACGTCTGCCATTTTTCTAAAACCAGTTATAATTGTGAATGCCTATTTGAAGATCCACACAAAACTGATATTTTACTTTTAAATATGACAGAGCTTCGTTCTTATATTTGTAAATCGTTAATTTGTGAACATTTTTGAAGCAATTAAGTGTCGTTAAAAATTTCATGAAACAACGACGTTCTAATTTAAAAATACTCATTTTGTGTTAGAAAATTATACTAGGCACAGCACAGTTTGTTTCTGTATAACTAGGTGGATATTTGTTCTTTCTAGCATTGAATAATTTTTAACATAAAAGGTTACGTATTGCTTATTTACCCTCAAAGCACACCAATGGTCCTTTTTAATATCCTTAAACTAAATTAAAATTTGTTGAAACTTTAGAACTTTCTCATTTTTCCTTCGGACTCATATTTTATCCACAATTTTTACCAAAACACTTTTAAATATATATTTAAACCAATCAAATCAGAAGTTTTTTCTAGAATGAATCATTAATGTGCAAACAAGCTAAGATTAATTTAAATTATCCACCCATGTAAACCAAAAATCTGGCGGTTAAATTCCGCAAATAGGCAAACAAAATTTTTCATTGCAAGGGTTACAGCTCTTACTGACCATTGAAGTCTTTTAGAAATAATATTGAAATCGACACTATATCTTATTCTATTTCAAAAATATCTGTAGAATCTTCGATATTATAAAAATTATCTTTACTAAAAACATTTATTTTAATTAATATCCAGAAACAACCGAAAAACGTTTAAAAAAATGCTGATATCTCCAATTAACATATTTTATTACTGTGTTTACTATATTGGTGTATATTGTATTAAAACTGCATTTTGTTTATTTTAAGATCCTAATTCTGTATAGGATAATTTACTGGTTACTAATAACATAGGTGTGAATATAAAATTCGCCAAGGGCCTTATCTTTGCGGATGATTATAAAATTTTTCGAGCTATTAGGGATGAGTCAGATGCGAGGGCTCGCCAGAGGATTTTAACGCAGTTGCGAGATGGTGCAAGGAACATGATTTAAATGTGAATATAATTAAATGTGTAATAATGTCTTTTACATGTAAAAGTAAATAATTTACTTTAATTATTGTATAAATAATACGTCGTTAAAAAGAACTGATTTACCTAGGTATCTTGGTGTTTATTTAGATACGAAGTTGAGTTTTGGTAGGCACATTGATATTGTAACTGCAAGTGCAGTAAAAATTCTTGGTTTTATTATTAGGAGCTGTAAATATTTCAGTAATATCAATACAATGATTGTCTTGTATAAGTCATTGGTGCTTGCTAAGCTTCAATATTCTTGTGTAATTTGGGATCCGCAGTATGAAAATAAAATTTACAGCTTAGAGGTGGTTCAGCGGAGATTTTTAACGTTTTTGCATTACAAGGCATTCTCGGTATACCCTCAAAGAGGAACTGATCAGAAGCTTTTGTGTTCTTTATTCAACTTTCCCAGTTTGAAGCACATGCATATTGAAGCGGGTGTTGTGTTTTTGTTTAAATTGATTAGGAACACAATTGATGATAAAGAGTTTTTAGACCAGCTTCCATTTCAAAATAGGCCAAGTTAACACCAGATCTAGAAATTTATTTTATATTAATGCCCCTAAGACTAACCTGTATAAAAATTCCCCATTAATAAGATTATGTTCATATTTTAATAAGTATTGTGGTGCCATTGATATTTTTAACCTAAGTTGTAACAGGTTTAGAAGGGAAGTGCGAAATGAGTTATGTAGGCAATTGTAGTGCCTTTTTATTTAGGTTCTAAATTAGATTGTAGTCTTAGTATATTAAGTTTAGTTGTATCTGTAATTGGCTTTGTAAAAGTTGTTGATACAATGAATAAATAAATAAATAAAAATAATTGAAAAATATAATAAAAATGAAATTTCAAATTTTGCAACATTTGTGTGTACCATAGCTTAAATTAAAAAGGAATATAAGCATCAGATGATCTATTTGCTTGTGCTATTTACCGATAGATGTGATCCGTGAGTAATTTTCCTGTCAAAAGATCTATATGACAATTCAGGCTTCCACGTGTTTTAAGATAAAATAAAATAAATGAAGTTTACATTAGTATAATATTTTTTCTCGTAAATTTAAACTCTTTAATAATAAAAAATTAACAATATATTTCAAATTAAAGAATAGAAACGTTAAGGAAACTGTGATAGAAGAAATAAAAGGAAAAAGTATTTGGAAAGTTATATAAAACGAAAAAAAAATCATTATGGAAAGGATATATCTAGCAAGAAGTGCCTTAGTCCTAAGTTACACATCAACCATATATAGAGGAGGCTTCGATCATACCAGTGAATTTAAACAACAATACATTTGTTTGAAAGTTGTTCATAGTAGGTGAGGGAGGGCTTTTTTTGATGTTTAATAGACATAAATATTTTTGTTTACTTTTGCTTTCAGTTTTATTTCTATCCGCGACTCCTTTCGGTGCTTGAGTTATAAATTACTACGATTCCGAAGTTTGCAATTAATGTCAACAAAAAGGGGATTTAAAAAACACCTACATATTGAAAGGAACAATAATAATAATTTAGGCAACCACAAATTCAAACTTTTATGTATTTTAGAATTGACTTGCTGATTATTATATTATACCGTTTTAAATAACGTAATTAGAAAAGGATAGCATAGAATCAGTGTATGTACCAAGAAATAAATATCTATTGTTTATCAAGACTTTTCCAAATACAGATAAAAAATTATTACATTATTCAGCATTTAAACAACGGGCCCCTTATAAAAAAATTATGAAAATATTCAGGATATTTTATCTAATAAATAAACCCATTTCAGTGCTCCAAAGGCCAAAGGTCACAAGATAAATTTTTGCAGCTATAAGAGAATAATTTAAAGTCTAAGGAACTGATAAATAACACAGCCCCAAAAAAAAATGTCAGACCCACGAACCAGATTCGTATGTATTTTTGGTCGTTGAATCTGAATCCGAAGTCGAAAAAAATCGTACACCACCAAAATCATTAGCTAGAGCAATAAACACTCTTGGAATGGGGTAAAAATGATATTAAGCTACGAGAATAGTTAATTAAGGTTAAACTGCAGCGGCCATATATTGGATTTGTAATACACCCCCAAGAAGGAGTAATAATTATTTCTCATATATAAAAAATTTTAACCAACGTAGCAATATTGAACAATAAAACATATGCAGATTTCCACCAATTTGCAAGCAAATATTATTTTTCGTGCATATATGCGATTTACAAAAATATATTTAATCTACACTCCCAAAATATCCTTCTTGCAATTAATTCACTCATTGAAATCTGGGAAAAAAGAAGGAAAATTTGGTGCTTTTTCTTTAAATATAGCAAAACTGCTATTTTTTCAAAAAAATTTCATTGTTGTGTTTACTAACTTGTAAACTGGTTATGATTTAAGGTATGTCAATAAGTACAACCACTTTGCGCCTAATTTGAACTTAGTTCAACCCTAATTTAATATAACTGTATGTTGCTTTATTTATACCAAATTCTATTATTTCATTAAGTTCATTAGGAATGTTATTATGGAATCCTGCTGAGTTATGGTAATAAAAAGTACAAAGAGAATGTGTAGAGATTGATAACAAGTCTATTTGAGAGAGTATTATCATTGCGATTTAGTTGAGAGAAATGAGATATGTGGAAGAACTGGGTTTTAATTTCACGGAGTTTATCAGAAACTGTCAGAATTTCTATATGTTGAATTGTTTGTTGTTGCTGATATTCGCAATTTAAGACAGTTAAATCTGATTGGGAACGATCACCTCGTCTCCTTTAATGCCCATATGATTAGGAATCCAAATAAATGATAATAATTTATTACGTTAAGAGCCTGTATAACGTAGATTCACTATTTCAGTTAATAAATCATGAATAATTGTGCACTCATTGATTACATAAGGATAAGGAATTTTCGTGAGAGATTTTAAGCGAATTATGCGTCTTTTTCGTCTCTAAACGCAAATATTTCTGGAGAATGAATTAATCAAAAAGTATTTAGTTTAAATTTACCATAAA
Source organism: Diaprepes abbreviatus (assembly GCA_034092305.1). Lineage (NCBI taxonomy): Eukaryota > Metazoa > Arthropoda > Insecta > Coleoptera > Curculionidae > Diaprepes > Diaprepes abbreviatus. Next base: position 11,286,011 of record JASJET010000200.1, read on the forward strand.
TATGGCCTATTAAAATGGTTGCTCCAATTGCTTGGATAGATTGAGACCTGTCAGTGAAGATAAGGTGAAAATTTCTGTGTTTAGATTCAATGACAGAAAATAAGAATAATATAGTGACATAGTTGTAATGAAAGCAACACAAACATACCTAGGTATTAAACTGGCTAAATAAATGGACCATCGCACTATGAAACCTGCATTGAGAACCGAATTTGTCAGGAGGGTAAGATGGGTGTTACAAACTAGTTTAAATAGTAGAAATTAGTTTAAGGTGCTCAATACGTACGTATACTCTGCGCTTAGCTACTCTTTTGGAATTGTAAAATGGAGAAAGACAAACATCACAAACTTGCAAGGGAAAATAACAACACTCTAGACAAAAGCACATAAACACCACTCTCGGAGTAATAACAGATAAAATTTCTAGGCGAACTACACTGATTGACATTGCTATACCTAATAACAACAACCCAAGATCAAAATACAATGAGAAGATTGCCATATACAGAGATCTGGAAGTGCAAATCCGCAGAGAGTGGGCAATGAACAGCGTCCACATGATTCCCATAGTACTATCAACAACTGGAGTGATTTAAAAGAACCTCCTGCAGAACATCAAGGGACTGGGCCTTAATGAGTATCTTTATTAACCGATTCAGAAAGCAGTTCTCCTTGCAACCGAGCGGTCTGTCCGAATGTTTGTAGGAAGTACAGAAGACCACGGCGCCTATGACCTGATAACATGAAAAGGATCCCCACAGAACTTTATACTTTTGATGCCTTTATATACCTGGTTAGAGTCCATAATCCCTTGAGGTAGTACGATGCCGTTTGGCTTGTAAATCAAATAGTGACATCATGAACAAACATCAGACCGATAAACCTTGAGACTATTATGAAATAAAATGAAATGAAATAATTTATTAGCCATAAGACTGATACTTCAGCGTTGGTTTCGTTAACAGTATACAATTAAATAAAAAAATATATACATAACATACTTTAAAGCTAGAAAAAACAAGAAACAGTTATATTAGTTAGTATCATAAGATACTTGTTATAATATGGAAAATGTAAAATAACTTAATCTAATTTTTAATAATAAAAACCACAGATTAAAATCCTAAAACAACTAACAGGAAAGAAAAAAGCAAAACGATAAGAACACAATCCGTCGCACTGGTCAGTGAAGGGCGCAACGAAATAATCACTCAGTACACAGTAAAAGAGTCAGTATATCCTACAGGCTTAAGTATTCATTAAAAGAATAAAATAATCCTTGAACAAGAAATTTTTTATTTCTGTTTTGAATTTATTACTGTTTGATATGTTTTTTAATTTTGCAGGCAATTTGTTAAACAGAATAATAACATTATAAATTGGGGATCTCCCAAAGAATGCCGTTCAATGTTTAGATATACTATACTATTTCGTCTATCATATCTGTAACCTTGGCCAAGAGTTTTAAACTCTGAGTAATTTTGTTTTACATATAAAACACCTTTTAGAATATAAATAGAATAAAAAGTCAAAATGCTATTTTCCTTAAAAACGGGTCTACACGAATCGGTCGGCTTAAGACCAAATATCAACCTCAGTATTCTTTTCTGAGCAAAAATACTCTATTCACCTCACGCCCTCTTCCCCAAGACATGACGTTGCTTAACAGATGACTGTATGTCAGAGAATACTACACAGTCAGTAATCCAGCCCGGTCTAAAGATGACCTCATCTGCAAAAATAGCAAAGAAGGCAGAATTTAATTTTTCACAAACATGTTCAATATGGGAAAAGAAATGCAGCGATTCATCAAGCCACGTGCCTAAAAATTTAGCATAAGCGGAGGTTTCAATATTATATGTTACTTTTTCCTCTATAAGCAATGGTTTTTTAATATTGAAATTTATATATACAGTCTTTATCGGGTTAAGTATAAAGTGATTACGCTGACACCAAATCTCCAACTCCTCACATACCCCCCTCGCTGTACGCAACAGTTCCTCTGGGGCATCCACAGATATAGCTATCGTGGTATGATCAACAAACATAACCAACTTTCTCCTACTGATGATTCTAGGTAGGTCGTTAACATAAACCATAAACAAGAAAGGCTCCAAAACCGACCCCTGTGGCACACCCAAGGCGACTTTTTTGCAATCTGATTTATTTTTTTGGTATCGAACAAACATACTCCTATCAGACATATACGACTCGATGAGTTTCAGGATATTTCCTCTTATACTCGAAGCAAAAGCTTTCTCAATAAGAACTCTCTACTTACAGTATCAAATGCACTTGTTGCCCCTGTCGAGCTCTGTATATACAAAATTAAGTAAATCACAGCATGCTGTCTCGATGGATTTGTTCTGTCTAAAATCATGTTGGCAAGGAGTAATAATTGAATTCTGGATACAAAAATTTGTTAAATTTTCGTATATTATTTTTTCAAAAAATTTGGAAAATACACTCAGTATAGATATTTGCCTGTAATTGGCGGGGTTGTGAGAATCATCCTTTTTATATATTGGCTTAACTGCCGCCTGCTTTAGTATTTGAGGAAAAATCTCCTCTGAAAGTGATCTGTTTATTAAATATGTCAAGGGAAGTGCGACAGATTCTGAAATTAATTTTAAAATTTGAGGACTTATACTATCGGAACCTGAGGAGTTTGTTCTTTAACGAATTAATAGTCGATACTTTCCTTTCTTGAACCACCGCAAAAACTACTATTGTTTGAAGAATAAATTCTATAGTTGTTGCTGGTAAGGACATGTTTCGACCGTAGGCCTCAAACAACTTCAACTTGGTAACAGAGCTGAAATATTCAGTGAAGTGGTTAGAAACCTCTGGAGGGTCATCGCTTATACTATTGGTAAACCGCAAAGCGATGTTATGGTCTGGTACCCTTTTCTGTCTATTAAGATTTTGGTTAATACAATTCCATATTTCTTTCGTTTTGTTGGTTGCATTATTTATTTTGTCTCTATAATAAATTTTTTTTGGGTTTCGTATACTCCGCTTATAATCTTTTTTTTTTGTTGCCATAAAGCATCCGATGTTCGGTACTGTCTATATATCTTTATAAGAAATAAAGATTATCCAGTTCCTTTCTTTGTCTTGCCAAAAAAGGCCCATACCACGCATTAATTTTTATCATCGATTTTTTGTAACTTCGTCTCACTCCCAAAAGACAACTCAAATCCAAGTTATGGCCCACAGTAGATGAAAACTCCGACCAGGCAATATCCATGCTTGGAAGTTCCAATAGAAAAGACCTATCAATCCGCTCTAAAAGATCTGAAAAGTGTGATAAGTTAGACGGGCTTAAATTTCTGCCCACCCTATCTTCCGCTGTGCGATGATTGTTTACATCAAGATCATAAGAAACACTAATTATATGAGCGGAGTGGTCTGCCAAGTGAGGATTTATTAACTTGCAAATATAATTAGACCTGGCAGGTTGGTGCAGACATAATCAATGGCACTCCCACACAGATTACCAAATCGATTTAATGCAATTCTAGTGGGCAAGTATGTAATTATTTCCAGATTAAAAGAATGAAGAATATCACATAGAATTGTTTTTTTGCTTGTATCCTCAGAATAGTCTATATTTAAATCACCAGAGACAATTACATACTGTGAATATCCTAACAGTAACTCTATGGCCTTAGAGAAAACATCAGAGAACAACTTGACATCACCCGCTGGTGGTCTGTATACATAAAGGACAGACAGTTTGTTAGAAATCAACAAACCACACATTTCCACCCAGCATTCCACAGATAAGTCATTTAACCATTTTATGGATTTTAGGTTTCCCAGGGTGCTATTCTTAACAAAAATTGCACACCCACCATGCTGATGGTCAGTCCGAGAGAAGCGAGATATCAATGAGAAATGAGGAATATTCAGCTGAATTACGTCATCGTTCGCCAACCAGTGCTCAGTCACACACAACACATCAATTTCCTCAGCATTAGTAAACGCAATAATTTCGTCAAGTTTGTTGAGAATACTTCGAACATTGACATGGCTGACCGTGACACTATAAGCAGAGGCTTTACAAGCAATTGGTAATAATAATTTACTAAAAGGTACATTTACATATCTTTGATATAATTTCTTGTATGTTCCTGAAATTGCTGGATATTTAGCACTATTTTATAGAGAGTAGAACGAAAAAAATAAAACGAATCTAGATATTTTAGATAAAGTATTTTTTTGTATTTAAAATTACTTAAAAGCAAAAAAATTTATTGTGTAAAAATTAATTTTGTTATTTTGAAAATTATCTAAATATATTACTTTCCGTAGATTAAAGTTAACTATACCCTGGAAATTCATTTTTAGAAGAAAAAAATTACAGCACTATCCTTAATTTTTTAAAAGTTTTTAAGCAAACCGTGAATTATTTTTAGAGAAAGAATAATATTTTAAAGAAAAAGAAATATTTAAAAGTAATAAAGGCTATTCTATTACCAATGAATACTGATTTCTTCAGAATATATTTAAGTTTTAAATTATTTAATAATTAAATCAAAATATCTTCCAATAAATTTGTTGCAAGTTTAATTAATTCAGAAGAACTTCTCGTACGAACACAATGTACTGTTTCAGATTCGCCAAGAAGTATTTTATTTTCTTATACCTTTCGCAGAAGACAGGAACTGAAGTAGTATAATTAACGCATAATTGTTTAAATAGTTTACTGACCACCGCGGTTGAGGAAACACACACAAGGTTCAAGGATTTCATTTCATTAGAAGCGTGAAGCAATTTTCTTTAATTAGTGTGCGCACTTTTTCTTTAAAAGCACGCTTTTAAACCGGCAAAAAAAGCTTTTACGCGGAGCATAAACAAAACAGAAGTCTAAGTAAATAAAATCTCTAAACAATGACTGAAAGCTACATAGTCTGCCATAAGGTCTGTTCCTAATACAATGGAGAATAAATGAAGCAATAGAGGAATGAAAATGAAGAGAATATAAATATTTTATTAAACAGGGTGCGCTAAACTCCATGGCATATTAGAAGTAACTGGAAAACCACTTGAGAGATCTTTCTGAAATTTTGCTTGTAGTCATAACAGATAGTTATTTGACTCCTAAAAATTTTTTGAAGATGTGATGTTACCAGATTACCCGATTTTGCCAATTAGACTATAGTTTATTCAAGAACTAGAGTCAGTAATAAATCATTTTTTACCCCTTTTTTCTCCGCAAACTACCTGAGTTCTTTAGTTCGGTCTCTTTGGCAAAATCTGTTAGACTCATATATTTTTTATAGGAATGGGTTAGAAATTTTATAATAAAAAATACTGGTCTGTAATAATGTACTATTTGGGTTGGATAACAATAGATATTTGGAAGTGGGAAGCGTTAAAAAGGATTTTAATCCTTGTCATAGGCGTCAGAAGGTTTATTTTATCACTAAGTATTTATGGCATAGAATATTATTTCGGTAATAAACTTAAAATAAAAAGTTTTTATAATATTATTTTATGATTCCTTAATAATTCACATACATTACAAAATGAAGATAATTTTGACATATCTAACACAAATCACAACCGTATTTTTATTATTTTTAATTTTGGCATAGAAACCGTTTTAGTCACTTTCAGTTTAAAACGGAACCGTATTCTCTCAAAAAATTCTAAGTTATAATTTAAATACTTAAAAAGTACCCATTGTCAAAAATACAAGAAGTTCTTTTTGGGGCTATCGTCATTTTATTATTAATTAAAAGCATTTTAAGGACATTTGACGTTTCAGTTTATTTATTTCTTAAACCATCTGCAGAATTACAATTAAACATTAAAAGGGAATTCAAATGTAATTAATTTTTTTATGTTACAATTAAAATTAGACCTACTTATTTTTATTTCTATTGCACTGATATCTTAATTTAATTTACTTTATTATATGGAAAACCGATAGTCCAAAATAATAAAATAAACATGTTCATTCTACACAAATACAATAATAAAATAATAAAAAAATACGGCTTATAGGAATTAAATATATATAAAATTAAAGAGTGGGACACACCAAAATAAAAATTTATAAAAAAATAAAAAAATATGTAAACAACATTAAACAATAAAATACAATAAAAACAAAAATGTAAATAATAAATTGTGTTTACAATGGTAAACATTACGTATCTAATTCGTAATCAAATTCAGTGAAGCTATCTTCGCTCAAATTAATTATAATTGGTTCCTCTATCTCATCGATGATGATATTAGATTTTCACATTTTCTTTTATGCTTTTACTATATGGATTTTTCCCAATTTTTCGCAGTAATTTTATTCAAAAAAATCTTTCAAGACTTCCGTTAAACTGCTAATTTTGTAAGTTGTATTATTTCTAGTAACTCTACCTTTTACTTGAGAGACATATTTCCCTCTCCAACGGACAGTTTCCGAACGATTTATAAGAACAGATTTCCTATCAAGTTTTTCCCAGCAAAAATTCAGTTCTCTGGGCAATTTCCAGAGCTCAGTTCTTTTAATTTCAGGTAAATCCCTATCTTCATTGACGGTTGGGATCTGCTTCTCATAATAAAATGCATGTGTAACTCCTTCTATTGAAGATTTCATCTCTTCTTCCAACGAGGTTTTTCGTCTGCCTGTGATCGAATGTGGCTTGGGAGTTCTAAAAATTCCAGTCGTTTTTTTCTCCTTCAGTATTCGGTACATAGTAGATTTTCCAACTTCCGTCATGTTGGAACACATCTCAACAGAGCTTTTAACATTATTATCTAGATATTGATATCTTAAGGTATCATAAACATTCATCGTAATAAGTTTTTCGTTGAGGAAAAAATGCTCTGGTTTAACCATTTTGGAATAAATATAGAGGTTGAAGCCATATCTTTTGGGTATCTCACTAATCTCAAATAATACATAAAAACAAACGCAAACAATATAAATCACTAAGGACACACTGTAAGGTGTACTTTGCTCACTGACAGAAATTAAATTGAACTATCAGAAATTTTATTGTTGCATGAAATTTATAAAAGCTTTTGTTTAAATATAATTAAATATAATTAGATTTACGGTAGTCCTCAGTTACCTGCGGCACTGGGGCAGGTACGTATTCGATAACAGTTTTATAACTCTCTCTAGTTCTTGAAAAGAGTATAGCAATGTGTGTGCTTGTAATTGCCCCCCCCCCGCTCTCTCCCAAGGGCTTTGAGTTCAGGAAAATGTAACTGATTTTGCCTTTTATATTAGAAATGTGTATGCTGCTGGCATTCCCCCCTCCCCTCCGTTGATAACTTGTTTTTCTTGCGATAGCCCTCCCCCCAAGAGCTTAGAGTTCAGGAAAATAGAACCGATTCTGCCTCTTATACTAGGGATGTGTATGCTGCTGGCATCCCCCCTTGTCAGTAAATTGTTTTTTCTTGTGATTGCCCCCTCTCTCTAAGAGCTTGAAATTCAGAAAAATAGACCCGATCTTGCCATTTACACTAGAAATGGGAATGTTGCTTATGTCCCCCCCCCCCCGGTCAACAACTTGCTTTCGCTTGCCCCACCCCAAAAGAGAGAGGCTGGATCCGCCCCTATCCTACACATTATATTATTTTTATATTCTGTGGTGTATTGAGTAAATGTTATATGATATATCCTATAGTTGTCTCTTACCATTTTTTAATATGTTAATTATTTTTTAATTTTCGGGCAGCCCTTGGATGAACCAGTGGTGGTAATAATCTCCCGGCTCAAAGTAGCGAAGTCTAATTTAAGGATAGACATATGAAATACCAGAACCCTATATGCGGCTGTTAAGTTCAAAAATTTACTTCAAGAGACTAAACACATGGGGATGTCATTCATAAGAATAAGCGAAATGCGTTGGACTGGTTCGGAAGCATGCAGACATGCGAATGGTATTTTATATTATGTTGGCAGCGAAGATGACGATACATAACACAGGAATGAAGTCGTTATTTTGTTAAGGTCGGTCCTGGAAAAATATTTAAGGAACCCACCTATTTAATATTAACTTCTTACGGGTTTACGATCCTACAGCAAAAAAAAAAAGAAACGACCATTACTTTGAAGTACTCTACCAATAACTAACTGACACAGTAAATAGTTTAAAACCTAACGAAATCACATACATCCAAGATTGTTTTAATGTAAAAATTGGTAAAGGCCGTAAATCTGACTTGGCAGGAGAACATGGTTTGGGTAAAAGCAATGAACATGGTGATAGACTATTTGAATTTTGCTAGTATAACGACATGGTAATAAGAAACACTTGTTATAAGCTGCATAAGCCAAGATTATATACTTGGAAAGGCCGACATTGCTTACATATTTATTAAAAAGAGATTTAGAAACTGCGTAAGAACAGTCACAATATATCCAAGTGCTGATAGTGGATCAGACTACAATCTTCAAATTGCTAATATCAATGCTAAGTCAAAAAAGGATAAGGTAAAGTATTCAGCTCAAAAGAGTTAATATGGTCAGATGAAAACAGGTATCAACAATCACATAAAAGAGATAAATATTACCAAGAATATAAACGTAATGTGGAAATTATTTCAAGATCTAATCTCAAGGTTAATGGAGAAATAAGCTAGAAATAACACCAAATATAATAAACAACGACGGATGACCGAAGAAATATTAGATCTCATGGAGGAAAGAAACAAAACAGAGGAGTATAAAACACAGCAAAAGAAGATCAAACAAAAGATACATGCAGTTAAGGAGAAGTGGATGGGGGACAGATGAAGAGAAATGGAGGAACTAGAGAGAAAACATGATGCGTTCAACATGTATAAGGAGATTAGAGAAGTTTCTGGATTGAGCAACAAGAAGACCCCTAATATACTAGTGGACACAACAGGCAAATCTCCTATTGATGAAAAAGAAATCCTTAATGCCTGGAGTTCATACAAAACTGAATTATTTGAAGACTAAAGACCAAACATATCAGACACTGTGCACAAAGCTGAAGGACCAGAAAATCTGAAGTCAGAGATTCTTCGCGGCAACACCCAGCAAAAATAACCGGCCTACACTACATCCCAGTGGAAATCCTGCAACTGATTCATGAAGAAAATATCGATATATTGGTGAAGTTTTCTAATTCTGTATAAAACACTGGAGAAATACCAAAGGATTGTCTGAAATCTGTTTTTATAACATTACCAAAAAACAACAATAGAATAATAAATAAATGATAAAGCGACCTAGATGAGACCCAGTTTGAGTTTAGAAATGCCTTTGGTACTGGAGAAGCGCTATTTGCTCTAAATATACTTCTGTAAAAGTTCTGAGACCAACCTAAAAACACTTTCCTATGCTTCAACAAGAAAGGGTACAACATGTGAAGCTCATAGATATGTTCAAGAATGCTGGTGTTGATGGCAAGGATATCCCATTATAGAGAATCTATAATGTTGTTAAAATGCAGTGGTCCAAGTTAAACTACCAAAGAATGCCATATTCAGCGAGGCATTACACAAGAATGTATTGTCTCTGGTATTCAATTTATATTCAGATAAAATTTTTAAGAAAGCCCTACATGGCAAAATATTTGGGGTTAAAATCAATGGCGAACTAATTAATACGATTCGTTATGCTGATAATATGGCCATCATCAGCGATAGCCTCAAGGTTTACAACCACTCTTAGATTATGTCAATAGGGTTAGGAAAGACATGGGACTCAACATAAATGTCGGTAAAAATGTAAGTCACAGTTTGTTGTAAAAGCACTGGAAAATCGATATTTTTAAATAGAATATCATGTATATTTTAATTTTAGCGAAGAGAAAATTTAGGTGAAAATTTCAAATACCATTTCTTCTTCTTCTTCTTCTTCCTCTTTTATTTAAGACGACGTCTTGTTTTTCTGTTATATTAAGCCTCCTGTTGATGTCCAACACTCGTGTCATCGTTTTGAAGGTCGACCAGTGGATCTTCTAGTGTTTGGTATCTCGTTCTTAGTCCATTTTGCCCATCGATCGTCGCCCATTCTGTCCACATGGTCCCTCCAATATCTGCGCCTTGACCTTATGAACCGTACCACATCAGGCACCTTGAGCTCTTTCCTTATTTCGGAACTTCTTATTTGATCTCTTAGGGTTTCTCCTTTGATTGATCTTAACGTTTTCATTTCAGCCGTTCGTAGCATACTTTTTCTTTTAGATGTTTCGGCTCAAGTTTCCGATGCATAAGTTATTACTGGTCTTATCACAATTCTATAGATGCGTATTTTGCTCTCTGTCGACATATACTTATTTTTCCAGATTATATCCCTCAGGCATCCTGATATCCTTGAGGCCTTGTTAGCCTGTGCTCTGATTTCCTGATATAGATTTTTATTGCTTGATACATCAACTCCCAAGTATCTGCAAGACATGCTTCGTCTGATAGGATGGTTCTTCACCACTAATTTGCATCTGACAGGATCTTTTGAAATTACCATCGTTTCGGTCTTTTCTGTAGATATTTCCATATTTAAATTTTTTGATGTGATCTGGAATCGGTATAATAGTCGTTGCAGATTGTTTTCATTTTCTGCTAACAGTAAGACGTCGTCGGCAAAACATGAGATTTTTAAAGATTTTCGTCCCATTTTGTATCCTCCATTGACTTCTTTTACATTTTGTATTATCTTGTCCATAATTAAATTAAAGAGAAATGGACTTATACTATCGCCTTGTCATATTCCCCTATGATAGGCATTTCCTCTGTTACTTCTTGTTGTGTATTTAAGCGTGTCTTATTGTTTTTCTTTAGCTCTTCAATTACCGTAATATAGTTGTGGTTAACGCCTTTTTCCTGAAGTATTTGCAAGACGTGTTTAAATCGAACTCTATCAAATGCTTTTTTAAGATCCACTAGGCAGATGAAAAGAGGTTTATTGTATTCTATCGACTTTTTAATAGTCTGACGGATAATGAAAATCTCAGCAACTGTCGATCTGTTCTGTCTAAACCCGTATTGTTCTTCACTTATTGCAATTTTACTCTTTAGTTTTAAAGTCATGATTTTTGTTAATAATTTGCTTGTACTGTTTAGTGGTGTTATTGTTCAATAATTGTTAGGGTCATTCTTATTTCCCTTTTTGAAGATGGGTATAGTCAGGCTGTTCCTCCACTGTTCTGGAATAGTGCAGGTTGATAGAATTTTGCCGAATAGTATTGTTAGTGCTTTTTCTAGTTCAAGGCCTCCATATTTAAGCATTTCATTGAAAATATCGTCGGTTCTCGGAGCTTTTCTATTTTTCAGTTTGGTCAGCATTTCTTGTACGTCTTCTATTTTTATGTTCTCGTCTTCCATCATCGGTTTTACCTTATCTAAATCTATTTGGATGTCCTCATTATTATACTCCTGGTTATTGTACAGGCGCTGCATGTATTCTTTCCAGTTTTCTGCTGTTATAGTTGATTACCACTTCTTCGTTCACTTCTTTTTTCCTATTTCTTATTACGTTCCAAACTTCCCTTTGCCCTCCGTATAAATTCCTTTCCATTTCGGTGGAAAACCTTTCTCAGTATGTGTCTTTTAGGTCTTTAATCGCGCTATTAATTCTATTTCTCACGGCTTTGTATGCTGAGTATTCTTCTTGCGTTCTTATACCAGTTATATTACTAAAATAATTTTTTTATCACTTAATAGGAACATTTAAAAATAAAATAAGAAAAAAGATGAGTAGTTAAACTGTTTAAAACTCCCTCCATTATCTCTTAAACATTCGAGTATTGATGTAATAACATGATTGGTTGTTAGTGCTTATTGGCATTTGGAGACTTATTTCATTTCTACAGTGAGCTGGTGTAATTAGAATTTTCTGTAGCTCAATTTTGTGGATTCCTTCTATTAAATAAACCTTTATTTGTAAATTTACTTTTATTTGTCTGATTATTTTTTTTTCAAAAAATTTGTATCCTGTTGTGTACATATTAGGATCATTTGACAGAATGCGTTTTTGGCGGTTTATTAGGTTTCATTGTTTGAAATTCTTTCCACATACTTATGTGATGTTTTCTTATCCTTTTTCACTGAATAAATGGAAGCATAAGAAAATGCGAAAAATTATGTTAGTATGAAACTATTCTGAACTGAAGGCGTTTTAAAGCTACCATAATTGGTAAAATTATTTTCTATTTTCTCAAACTTCTTCTAGTTAATTAAAAAGGAGTCTGGATAGAGCAACTTCCTGCATATCATAAACATAATTTTTGTCATATTGATCATCAATATACGACCGATTTAAAATGTATCCTTTTGTGCGGTAATCTGTCATCTAGAATTATTTCAGAGTTTAGAAAATTTCCCACATTTTTACACAAACCGTATAGGATTATTTTGATATACTGGAAATACCTGACAATCATTTTCTAACTAATTAAATGGACGACCCATCAATAAAAAATTCATCTTATGTTTTTGCATTTGTCATTTTAAATGTTCTATAGTTCCAAAAACTTTGGAGAGAAGTATAGAAATATGTTGCATAGTTTGATAGGTAACTCAATTTTTCTTAATTTCTTTTTAATACAAAATTTCAGTTATTCTTTTACCCACCCTGTATAATTTTATCTCATTATTGAATGAAATTTATAAAGCATTTATCTCCTGAAAAACTGTTGAAAAAATTTCAAACTTTTAGTGGTAGTCTGCAGAAAAATAGAACCTTTTTTATAAGAAAACTATTTTAACTCCAAAAATTACAAAAAAAAAATAATATCTCAAGAATGATAAGAGATAAGTATAGGATATGTCAAAGAAAATATGCTCAGAATCTGTAACAGTATGTAAAAATATAGTGATAGATCTGGCAACGTCATATTTTCAAAGATATTTTAAGGACTCAGATTACAATCCGTTATGACCACAGCCTTTAGAGAAATAACTCAAATAGTTTTCTAAACATTTCTAATGGGCCAGAGCAAATAAGATCTCAGATATTGAGCTCCTGACAATAAGCTGGAATTGCATCAGAAACTCCTAAACTCGCCAAAGATTGTCGTTTGTGCTGCCATATGAAGCCAAATAATATACGGTCTCTTTTTTTGGGAACAATGGTGGTCGCACTCAGACTGTTAATTTCGATCAATATTGTCATATGATCCGCACATTTCACTCCAGAAATGCAAAACCAGATTGGCTGCAACCGAAATACATTTTTCCAACAAGATGGAGACACTTGCCATATCACGAATGATTCTTTGGCACCTCTTCATGATTTATTCCTTGAAAGAGTGATAAGTCACCGAGGACACATCAACTGGCCATTGTGGAGCACAGATTTAACACCTGCTGATTTTTTTTCTATTGTGCTACTAAAAAAGTTAAGTTTTGAAATCCCACCCAACTTAAGTGTTCTAAAGCAAAGAAGCACAAACGAATTCCACGCGATTCCAAGAGCGATGCTCCACCGAGTAATAGGGAATTTGAGTTCGAGGCTAAATGATTGTGAAGAAGAGGATGGTGCGCATTTAAGGATTGTTGTTTTTCATAAATAAAAATTCAAAAACTACTCTATAAAATAAGTGTGGATTAATTCCAATTTCGGAAAATGTTCCAATTTGGTCTTTACAAAACTGTTCTCTCATCTAGATGTACTACTACAGTAACAATTATAGTATTAAATGTAATGCAACTGATACACTGACACGAAGTTCTTGAGTGCCTTCTGATTTGAACTGATTTCAAGTAGGCTTCGACTTAAAATATTAAATAAGTTATTGCCAAAATAAATTCAAATTTGAGTTTATTTACAGTATATATTCAACATTTCTTCACTTCAATAAATCTCCTCGAATTTGCTCCATACAGTTGTAGCTCTCTGCGATGATTTTAAGTCGTTTTGAAATTGCTGATGCCAATCTTGAAGCTTTATTTCCTGATTCAGTATGCCTTTTGATTAGATTTCTCTCCGAGTTTTAATATTTTTTGCCGAAATCACTTCCTATTAGACGTATTATTAATATAAATAAAATCTACCAAGAATGCAATATAGGCATTCTATTAAAGAAATAAATATTCCTGCGACGACAACCGGTAGCAGTAAACTAATGGTACTTTATCTACCGTGCATATCCATAATAAATTAGAATTAATAAATTCAGTTTTCTTTAATAAGAAATTGCAAAATGGAATTTGTTATTAATACGGTTTTATCTTTGGGAGTTTTTCGTTTGCATTTTTAAATTAAGTGTTACTATAATTGGGTACTAAAAAATAATAAAGATATATTTTATTATGTTATGTTATCCCAAGACTAGGTTGGCAAGATAATTTCTTTAATTTATAGGATGGTATATAAGAGACTACCAAAGATGAATTGTTATTTTTTCTTCTCCAGTAATAATTTAAGTGACAGTCTACCCTCGATTTAACAGTATGCGTGTAAAGCGAGACTGTTTTACAGATAGAGAAACTCAAAAATGTTGATCTGGCAGACCTCATTTACTCACTATCCTACCTCCCATATTTGAAGGTGTAAGGTTGGCATTTGGATGTGCTTTAATTTAAGTACAGCAGATTATAAAAAAATAATTGCATATCGTTCAGCCAGTTGCAAATATCTGCTAGAAGTTTAAAGGCGAGCACTACCAAATGTTTAGATCATGCATCAGGATACTTGGAGAGGTAATGCTGCATAGTAAAATAAAAGTGGTAAGTTATATAACAAAAAGTAGAAAACTAAATAATTTTAGAGATACAGAATGTCAAAATTCTTTTTTTTTAATCGTGCGGTTAGTGCATAAGTTATCAAGTTAATATTTAGCACAGGGATTACATTTTATGACTTCTATCATTTATAATAATGTTTCTCTAGTTTTACCAAAGGTCATTTTACCTTAAACTCAAATATTCTAAAATTTTTATAAAAAATAGGACATGTCATTTTAAAGAAAAATAATACCTAATAGACAATGTATTTCTTATTTGGATAAATAAACCATATCGTTTTGGACATAATTTAAAATTAAAGTTTTTATTACCAGTAAAATTAGATTTTCTGGCAAGCAGATATCTAAAAGATAATCTGACAAAACAACATTAACAGCTAAATAGTTAAATTTTTTCTTTATTTACGTAAATAAAATTATTCACAGAAAATAATATTAAAAAAAAAGAGCTATAAGTCAAAAATTAATGTATTAAAAAAGAGAAAGAATAATATATTGTCATAATGACCTCCATTCATTTCTATACCTTTCCTTATGCTTTTCAAAAAATGTCACTCTAAAAAAATTCTGGTTGTATTTTCTATAATTTGAAATTCATTTATTATTTTTACATGAAGATCCTCGATATCATTTATTGGTGTTTTATAAACGACAGCCTTGAAATGCCCCCAGAAAAGAAATCCACTGGATTGATATTGAACGGCCTCGGCGTCTATTTTATTGATCCGCTTCGTCTTATCCATCTGTCATGGAATGTTTTGTTTAGGCATCTCCGCACGTCCAGATTAAAATGAGTTGAAGCGTCATCTTGAAGTAGCCGAATAATTGGTCTTTGGTTTCAATGGGAACAGTTTCCAATAATTGTGGAAGATCATTTGGAAGAAAATTTAAATAAACATCCCCACTTCGCAGGAGTACTAATGCGTGTTATAAAAATAGGTAATATCATCATATATAAATGTAGCTTCGTCAGTAAATAATATGACTTTGATTAATTGATTGATTAATCACGATTGTTTATCATCTTCTTAGAGAGCTTGAATCGTTTGTATATGAAAAGGTTAAAGAAAATTCCTCATGAAGGACTTCCCTAGCCGTAAAATTAGCAATTCTCTCGTCTAAAACTATCTTCCTAGTATTACTACCTGGATCGGCAACTATCTGTACAGGAATCCTTTCTTCCATTTCAATACTTCTAACCGATCTTGGTCTTTCTTTAGCACCAAAATTATTTTTTAACGCCTCAATGAACGCTGGCGGAAGTTTGGGCACATGGGATGTTTTTTTAGGATATCCTTCCAGATACAACCGCCTTGTTTCTCGTATATTTTCATTTGCTCTCTCATGTCAAAAAATACATGTCGCGATATTCAATATTTGAATATTCAAGAACCACTTTGTAAATAATTAAGTACAGGGTGAGTCAACGATTGGATGAAGTAAGTTTGTGCCTTTTCAGTGAAATTTACAAAGAAACTATATTTAATGTTTGATACAGTTTATTTTTAAGCAGATTTTAAAAATATTTAGGACTCTACAGGGTGAGCCAAAAAACTAGGACAGCATAAGGTTGTATTTTTTTAAATAGAACACCCTATATACGAATTGTATTTTCGATTTAGCTTATAATTTTAAATCTTTTTTATTAAGGGTTTAATATAACAAAACTTTATAGTTTCTGAGATAATTAAGTTTAAAGAAAAAAAGTCACATTTTCAAGCATCAATTCAATCCTAAATAACGTTTTCAATTTTCTGACAAATATATTCAAATTTGGAATTTAGCAAGGCCAAGGAAAAGTTAACATAATTTTTACCTAATATTTGCAATAAAAGCTACTACTAGGGTGTTGAACACATCGGCTCAAATTTGAACAAGTTTAAATGAATAAATATTTTTTTTTAAATGGTATACCCTGTATATTTTCATGTTATTTAATAGAGTAATAAAAACCCTAAAAGTTTTGTTCAATATATCCTATACCTATTTATAATAGTTTTTGAGATATTTCAGTTTTTCTCATTTTCCATACTTTTTTACAGAAATAGTCTTCATTATCATAGTAGCCATGTAAAATAATAAAAAGAAACTACAGAAACAAACAGAATGTGGTTAAATATGATGAAATACATTATTCGTTATATTACAACGGCAATAGTTTAATTAAACATGATGTGAAAAAATTAACACAACAATAACGACAAGGCAAATACATATTTACTTTTACACTAAATTGAAACAAAAAAATTACCTATTAAATACTGAGATTAATTATTTCTTTTTAATAAGTGTTCGAATAAACGACTCTCTTGTGCAAAGCACAAATTTAGTCTTTTTTGCAGATTTTCTCGGACCCTGGACAAAATTAGTGGCGTTATTGTTCTACAGGTATCCCTAATCCTGTTTCGCATATCTTCCACTGTTGTTGGTGGATTAACATACACCTTATTTTTAATATAACCCCATAGGAAGAAATCTAATGGGGTGATGTCGCAAGACCTTAGTGGCCACTCAATGAAACCCCCACATCCAATCCATTTTTGCGGATATCGTTGGTGCAAAAACGCACGGACTTCACGATGGTAATGCGGAGGCGCACCATCGTGCTGGAACCACATACTGTCGAGCTCATCCCTATCGAGACCTTGAAGCAGTTGGGGTAGTTTTTCTTGTAGAAAGTTCAGGTAACTATGGCTATTTAGTGGTTCGTTAAAAAAGTGGGGTCCAATAATTCGATTATGATGAATACCACACCAAACATTTAATGACCAGTGGTTTTGATGTTGCACCTCTCTAATCCAAAATGGGTTTTCTGTGGCATAATAATGCATGTTGCGTCTATTTACGGCACCGTTACTTCTAAAAGTAGCTTCATCACTAAACATTACCTTGCATAATAAATTTGGATTTAATTGAATCTCCGCATTTATTGTACGACAAAAGTTTACACGACCTTCAAAATCCTGTCCATGCAATTCTTGGTGTAATTCCATGTGATATGTATGATACCTATATTTCTTGGTAGTACGATTAGCGGTGGATTGTAATGTTTCACATAATGCTGCTAACTGACGGCTACCAATATAAGGATTTTCCTGAACATTTAACAATACTTGTAGTTCTTTTTCGTCATTAGTTACTGGTTTGTTGACCACTTTACGTTTTGGATAATCAACAGTACCAGAAGAATCAAATCTTTGCATTAAGTTTTGAAAAGTATGGGTATTAGGCTGGCGTCGATCTTTGAGCAAGAAGGCAATTTTTTTGAGCCTCTCCTATTGTATAAATCATATCTATTAACTCATTCTTTGGAAAATTCATTTTACAATATAAGATTAATGCAAAAAAAAACCAAACTACACTACATAAAAACCAAAAGAAGCGATTGCGGTTATAAATTTGACACACAGAAAAATGTTCTTTTACATTGTTTTTGCCATGGCTACTATGATAATGAAGACTATTTCTGTAAAAAAGAATGGAAAATAAAAAAAACTGAAATATCTCAAAAACTATTATAAATAGGTATAGGATATATTGAACAAAACTTTTAGGGTTTTTATTACTCTATTAAATAACATGAAAATATACAGGGTGTACCATTTAAAAAAAAGATATTTATTCATTTAAACTTGTTCAAATTTGAGCCGATGTGTTCAACACCCTGTAGCTTTTATTGCAAATATTAGGTAAAAATTATGTTAACTTGTCCTTGGCCTTGCTAAATTCCAAATTTGAATATATTTGTCACAAAATTGAAAACGCTAAATCGAAAATACGATTCGTATATAGGGTGTTCTATTTAAAAAAATTCAACTTTATGCTGTTCTAGTTTTTTGGCTCACCCTGTGGAGTCCTAAATATTTTTAAAATCTGCGTAAAAATAAACTGTATCAAACAATAAATATAGTTTCTTTGTAAATTTCACCGAAAAGGCACAAACTTACTTCATCCAATCGTTGACTCACCCTGTACAGTGTTAATTTTAAGGTTTTTACTTTTTACGTCTACTAAAATGCAAGGACGATTTCACTTACTAACTATTTTTTATCAAATAAAACTGTTTTGAAATATTAACCTGATTTAACTAAATTTTAAGCACTGGTCATAAAAACTTTTATTCCAACTTGCGTCTAAACCTTGTAGTTTATTGATTCGAATAAGTTGTACCTTTTTCATTCTTTTATCTTTAAATAACTGTCAAAAAAAAAATATATGAAAAATAAAATTTAAATTTCTGGTAAAGTGACCTGTGGTGATATAGTAGAGAAACATTTTTAGACCAGAATGATGAAAGCCATTAAGTGTAGTTCTTGTTACAAATATCAACTTGATAAGCTAAAAACTAACTGCAATATATTAAAAATAAGAGAAAAAAATTGAAATTTATCAAGCTATAAATGTAAAAGTATTAAATTTTTTGACTTTTGGTTACATAATTTAGTACTTTTATTTTGTGATCCAAATATCCTTATACTTTATCCGAACCCTGTATGGCTCACCCCTGAATTTGCTTAGCAGGTATCGCGACTGGCTGAACGGTCTGGCAATAGTTGTTGTATAACCTATTTTATTTAAACTGACACATATATAAATGCCAACTTTACACGTTTAAGTTTTAAAATATGACTTTTTTGACATTTCCATAAATATGGAACGTGGAATAGTGACCGGATGAGGCCTCACAGATCAACGTTTTTGGTTTGTCTATCTTTAAACTGGTCTTATAAAAATTCCCAGCCTTATACACGCAAGCTACTATATCAAGGGTTCGCATCCTACTACAACTGAGTTTCTAGTTTTTAGAGTTTCATAGTCAGTAGGAACTATGGTGAATTTTACAAGTATATGGGTTCAATTATTCCCTATCGAAGCCTGCGACTATAAAAAAAAATAGTAACACATATTGCTACAAAAATTTTCCTAAAAACGCTTGGAAGGTCCTAGTTTCGCTACTAGGGAACATATATACACAGTATAAATACATAGACCAAGCAATGACGTATCAAAATAAACCAAGAAAAATCTGTTATTTCAACTTTATTCGCCAAAAAGTCAATTATCCTTTAATAAAATCGGAAAACAATACAATTTCAGGGAAAATGACTAATGACAATATCATGTCAAGAAGAAAACAGAAAAATTAAAACTAAAATACCAAAACATGTATCAGCTCTTAGAGAGAATTTCCCAGCTCTCTCTCTCTCTCTCTATGAAGGATGTTCGATAAGTTATGTATTTATTAAAACTGCCCAATAGGACCAAAGTCCTTATTATTGGGCATAAGAAAAAACTTTGTTACTTAAATACTAGATACTAACTATATAATCCAGGCAGTACAATTAGTATAACATAGTCTACAAATCAATCAAACATTGCCAAGGCACATGAAAATTAACGAGCAAATATGATAAGAATCAAATAAAGTAGGCATTTGAAGTTACAATATTAAAATATTCGTTTAATTTTTGCTGTCATCTTTTTGTCAAGAATAATAAAAATAATGTAGCTACACTGTCTGGGAATGTAACCTTTTTCATTAATATTAAACATTAAATTATACTATTAAAAGATGCTTTTTAAAAACAATATAATTATCATACTAACAAATTGAATTTATACCGCACAGAGTAAAAAAAGGAATTTGTCAAATTAAAGATTAATGTGCTGGAAGCAAATTTCACAAACGTTTATTGAATGCATTTAATGTAATGCATTAAATTTCCATTACTCTAAATTAATTAATTCCATTAAATTTAATGTAATCATTCATTAAATTTAAAGTTTAATCATTACTTTTGAAGGTGACTATGTACTTTAAATATACAGCCAGTGTTCATTGAATTTGAGATAGGATATCACATATTTAATGTACCAACATTAAATAGTTAAAAAAATTTTGGAACTACCAGGAAAAAGTGGATATTTTTCCCATAAGTAGTGTCCGTCATCTAGACCGGTTTCGAACTTATTAGCTCCCTTCAGTACGGGACAGACAGGTTATTTAAGCAACTTATATCATACTAAACAAAAAGTTGATTACAAGTTGCGCCATCTCCCGCAATCTCATGCAATTGAATAATAATGTAAATTCCTTTAGTATTAGGGTATATGTGAATTAATTTTAATGTACAGAAGTTGAAATATATTTTCAGTTACTTTATTGAAATTAAGATACGATCATATTTAATGTACAACGAACTAATATTTGAATCAATTGCTTTAAATTCAAAGTAAATGTGGATTATTCATGATTTTTGATACAAAATCATTAAATTTAATGTAGAATGGACATTAAATTTGCATTAACTTTAGGATTATTTTTAACAGTGTACATAACTTTGGTTACATAGTAATTTACATAATTAATTAAAAATTTCAAATGATCTTTTGCATTTCGTTTAATAATATTAATGACGAGAGTGCGGACAGTCAGCTATTAGTTTATGCTTTATTTTATTTGTTTTTTTTTTTGAAAATTTTAAAATAATAGCACAGTATCCTACTAATAGCAAGTTTTCAAAATACATTTCTCAATGATGAATTCTCACACTCCGAGCTATAAAACAGGTAATAAACTTTTGCTAATACCTATTAATTTAAATGTTTATATCAGTTTTAATATAAATAAAGATATTATAATTGATGCCTCGCAATTAACTAACGAGTTTCTTATTGGTATCATAGATGTAGCCTGGCATTATAAGAAACTCGAAATGGTTAATGAATAACTTAATATATATTTTCCTGTTTTTTTTCTGGTTTAGTCCATAGAAAAAATATATCTGGTAGGTGTTATTGACTTATTTTTATTTGATCTGCATCAGAAGTAGAGTGTAACTAATATATTTCAGCAAAATACGATTCATGCAAAAACAAACACATAAGCACGTCACAAACACACTATCAAATAATACATATGGTGCCGTAAACGGCTAGGTTCCAAAAAATAATAGTGGATCATATTTTTAGGTTACTAAAACACTTAAAAGGAAAATAATGCCAAAATTGGCTAAAGGGTACATCAATCTTTAAAGTTCAAAAGATGATAAACATTGAATTCCGTAGTCAGGTTAAAAGAAAAATAAAATAATACAAAGCAATTTTACTCGCTTAACCTGTACAATTTTCGACAAGACTCCTAATTTATAATAGAAATTAATTAGTATATAAGTAGAAAAATTGAAAAAATTCAAACTTACTTCATGCAAAGATTGATGAGTCGCAAAAATCATCAACCATTAAAATTATAAACAAAATAAAACTATTTCTATGAGATATATAATTTTTGAGTTTCTCTACAAGCCTTAATTTTATTTTCGTTTGCACCTATTCAAGGACAAGACAGTCTACTGAACAGATTTTTAATAATACTCTGAGGGCTTTGTCAAATATAGGTTGATTTTAAGGATTATTATATCATAATGCTGTCCTAGGAAGGGTCAATGTACTTCAGCTTCCTTTGTAAATATATTTTTTATATCAAAGGAAAAATAAATTCTAATCTAAAAATCAATATTGCTTTAAATTCCTTCTACTATTATTTTTGCCAGTAACGAGACATAAAACCAATACAATGTTAGACAACATGTTATTACAGAAAATAGATCTTTTTATAAAGTTTAATTTGTTTAAAATCTTCGAATATGTGAATAGAATTAATATATCCCAATTCAGTGATAGACCACTAAGAAAACCTTAACTATATAATGGCGAATGCGAAAGGTAATAACATTATCAATGGGATAAAAATTGAGCGAATTTCTTATTCATCGACATGCAACCAGACATACCAGTTAAAACGAGTTATTACGAAGATATTAGTAAGAAGTAAGAAACTCCATTGACCTCTATCTTCTTTGAAAAAGTTCAAAAATGGAACTATTATTTTTTATTTTAAATATTTAGAAAAGAAATCAAGCGGACGATGAACAAAATTCATCAGTTCTTAAATATAAATGAATCTTTAAAAAAAAACTATAAACTCTTTATTCACTAATATGTTTTAACTTTAAGGTGACAATAAAGAGTTTAAAACAACAAATGCGCTAATAAGACAACTAAGTTTTACACTTTAAAAACAAAATTTAAAATAAGCGTTTTGTTTATTAGCAAGCCGACAACACAGAATTTTGTTGATTTTAGGGAGGCAACCAATTCCAAGATTGTTTTCTGCATATTTTGTAATCTTTCTGTATAAAGGTTTGTCTGTTGATACTTTATAATAAAAATTATGAAAATATCACCAAGATTGGGTCTAAACGTTTGTAATGAATTTGATGATAAATCGAAATATGCGGCAACTGGAAAGTTATTACACAGGTATATTTTCACACGTTGGCGAATGCGAAAGAAAACAACGATTTGAGAATATTTGATTAAAATTATATATTCTATCTATTTCTGACAAATTAATTTTATGGTATTTAGCTAATTTTTTAATTTATGTAATGTTCCTGTTTTAAAACCTGAAATCATGAACTAAGAAATAAGGAAGCTGGATTTAGGAACTAGAAAAATATGTTCCATTGTGGAAGAAAGGCACTTTGATTTTAAAGCCTTTTCAATATGTTTAGTATTCTTGTATAGAACTTCGTTTAATAGTCCATACAATAGTAAATTGCAGTACGAATTTTAAGCACTAATACAACTACTATATAACTCTCAAGGAAATAATAATTAGAACAATGTAGTTGAAAAATCCGATCTTGTTAAATCGGTCTGATAAATATGTAATTTCTGCTTATCATTCCATTTTAAAATTAAAAGTCTTTCTTTATATTTTCCTTGCTCAGCTTAAATAGGGAATTAAGAAAAATACATCAAATTACTCTACTTAAATTTAGAAATTTAAATAAGTTTGCTGCTTTATCGACTGTTGATGTCTTTTTATATGTAAATTTAATTTGTTAGTCAGGAAGAAATATTAACTCACATTCAAATCAAATTAGACAATTTATAATGATATGTGTGTCTGAGATGAAAATGAAACGGAATAGTGATATTTAAGGAGTAATTTCAAAATTATATAGGTTAAAATAATCTTTCAAATATTTTCATTTTAATTAGTAATTTCTACAAATATTATTAAACAAGTCTCTATTCTTTATAATAATAACCTCATCATTTTAGACAAATAAATAAAAAAATAGATGTTTAATTTAAAAAATGCCAAGACCACATTTAGAGAATATTCTTGATGGCGAATATTTCGGGGTGAATCATGAAAAATAAGGTTGTGTCTACAGAAATAAAAAATAAAAATCTAATGCCGTATTGAGGGAATAGGACTCGACATAGCAAACTTAAAATTTTCACGTTATACAATAATGGGAATGGTAGAATTCAAGTAAGTAAGAAAAAATAATCAAAATTGTGCATTACCAAGCCCACAACAACGCAGAATTTAGTTGATTTTAGGTAAACAACCGATTCCAAGATCATTTTCTATATATTTTGAGTTTTTTTGTATAAAGGTTTGGTTTTGGACAAATTATAATGAAAATTATAAAAATATCACTTAGATTGGGTCCAAACCTTTCCAGTGAACTTGGTCGTAAATCGTACTATGCGGCAACTGGAAAGTTATAACACAGGTATATATTCACAAGTTGGCGAATGCGAAAAAAAACAACCAATTAAGAATTTTGGATTCAAATTATAAATTCTGTCTATTTTCTGACAAATTAATTTAATGGCATTTAGATAATTTTTCAATTTGTGTAATGTTCGTGTTTTAAAACCTGAAATCAATCAAATTATGATCTAAGAATTAAGGAAGTTGGATTTAGGAACTAGAAAAATAAGTTCCATTGCGGAAGAAAGGCACTTCGATGTTAAGGCCTTTTTAATATGTCTAATGTTCTTGTATAGAACTTCGTTTAATAATCCATACAATAGTAAATTGATTTAAAATCTTTAGTATGAATTTTAAGCACTGCCACATAAATCTCGAGGAAATAATAATTAGAACAATCTAGTTGAGAAATCCAATATTGTTAAATCGATCTGATAAATATTTAATTTTTGATAATCATTCTATTTTAAGATTAAATATCTTTTATTATATTTTCCTTGCTCACCTTAACTAGGAAATCAAGAAAAAAACATTTAATTTATTTCCTTAATTGTAGAAATTTAAAAAGGTTTGCCGCTTTATTCACTGTTGATGTCTTTATATATGTAAACTTAATTTATTTAATCAGGAGGAAATATTAACTCACATTCAAATCAAATATAAGACAATTTATAATGATATGTGTGTCTGAGATAAAAGATGCAATGGAATAGTGGTATTAAAGGAATAATTTCAAAATTATATAGATTAAAATAATTTTTCAAATATTTTAATTTACATTGGTAATTTCTACATATATTATTAAATATGTCTCTATTTTTTTCAATAATAAGCCCATTATTTTAGGCAAATAAAATAAAAAAGAAGGTGTTTAATTTAAAAAATGGCAAGACTGCATTTAGAGAATATCCTTTATGACGAGGGTGAATCGTCAAAAATTTGGTTAAGTGCCATCAGAAATAAAAAATAAAAAGTCTAATTCCATATTTAGGAAATAGGAATCGACTTAGCAAACTCAAAATTTTCACGTTATACAATAATGGAAATGGTATAATTCAGGTAAGTAAGAAAGAATTATTAAAATTTTGTATTGTAAGTTCCTTCTAATTTTGATTTATATTAGAAGATAATTTCCGCTGATTTACATATTTATCGTATTTATTAGAAACTAAAGGAAAATCAACAACACAATCAAACTTTTTGAACGAAACTGTAAAGATTAAAACCGTTTTTAATTTAATCCAGTTCATATGTTTTGTTCTTTAAGTATTCGGGGTACATAAATAGGTTAGATTCACTGGTAACTCCGAAGGAAACTTACTCCCTATTTAATTAGACCTTCTAGTAGTCTAGTTTTGCTTTACAGAAGATATTTTTATAAATTATACTATATACATATATCTATATATATATATATATATATATATATATATCAACAAATAAAAACCGTGATATAAACCTTGAAATTGATAAGAAGAATAGTTATGTTGAATCTAAATAAAATTCTATGTTTTTGCCGCTTTTGAGATAAAAGAAAATATATCTTTGTATTATAAGGTTCAAAAGTGGCTTAACTAATTGTTCAATTTGCCAATTTAGACAAGTTTTAAAGTTAGACTGCATTAATAAATTAGGCGGGAAACGGGTGGGGGGAGGTTAATTATCGCTAAAAAATTTGAGTTAACATTCAAACGATCTTTAAAAACCTACCGTAAGCTCAAATCTATCCAAAGATCTCCATAACTCTCTTTGATATCTAAAACTTCTTTTTTCCATTATAACCACCCTCTACGAGATATTGATGTCAATCAGTCGTGTGACATAATCAAATATCGTAACTTAAAACTTCCCGCTTCTTCCAAATTCAGGGTTTAAAATAAAGCTTCCAGTTTCAAATTTCCAAGTAGGTAATTGAAATAATCCTTAAATTTGACATTATTAGACACCCTATACCTTTTATTTGTTCATTATTAGATTTAAATTTTATTTCAGATGTAGATGTGAAAAATGGAATAAAAATTTTAGGAATCTTTAAAATTGGGTTCTTTACCCATTACAAAAAAATAATCAGCTGTTTATAAGTGAACAGTAAAGCAAAATTAAAATTAAATAAGGAAATATATGGCGAATGCGCAAGATATCACTACTTCAGAATTTTATTCTTAAATTATTTAAATATTTTTATGTTACAGGAGATACTTTTCGGAACATACAATGTAAGTAATTTTTGCGAGTTACTAAACTACACAGTGAGTACCCAAATTCTAAAAGCAAATACGAGTCGTTAAAACATATTGTACAAAATTGTGTGAGACCAGCGAAGATATAAAGTTCTGGGTTAAAAAATAACCGCCTAAAGCTGGTAAAAACTGACTTCACATTACTTAAATGTCATTGTTTTCCAGTACAAAATTATTAGCCATACCTTGCTCAATAAGAAAAATCTTGTACAATAGGTACTTTCTTTCTTCAATACTTATATTTTATCGTTAAACCTATAAAACAATTGCATGCTTTCAAGCAAATATTTACAGTTACAACCTTCTTAAAAATAAATAAAATATTTAATATTTGTATAAAATATTTATATGTGTTACTTACATTTCTTTTTCTGTGTAAGATATTAAAGTTTTAATAGGAGAAATGCCAATAGTCAGACAATAAACGCAAATGTAAACAATATATCTATATATATTTTTTTACTGCTATTTAATATATCACTTGAAGTTACTTTTACAAAGTATGTTTAGGTATAAATCACAGTTTATTTCAAAACATCTCTAACATAAAAATAATTATAATCTTAATATTTAAAATTAATTAGATAAATTCTAAGGGTTAATGTATAGTGTTCTTTAATTATCGCAACAATTATTTAACTTTAACAAACAATTACAGCGTTTTATATGTGTAACAACAAAAATATTTTCTTGCCGATCCAATACTGCAAATGTGAACAGCGCAATACAGGCATAATTGTAGTAACGAAGACCGGATCTTAATCGGGATTAGAGACAGACTAAGAAGATAGAAAAAATATGTGCAAGAACTGTTCGAAGACACAACAAGAACACCACCCGAAATAAACAATCTCTATGGCTCAGAAATAACAAATGAAGAAGTTAAAATGATCATCATTCACTATCGCATATACACCAAATTAAAAGAACACCTTAGTGAAGTGTAATTTGGATTTAGAGAAGGCCTTGGAACAAAGGAAGAACTTTTCATCTTGCAAGTGCTAATAGACAGAGCGAGAGATCTCAACTGCGACATATTTGCATGTTTTATTGATTTTGAGAAGGCGTTTGACATGGTGCCGCAAGGAAAACTAATTGATAATAAGGATATAAGATTGATCTCAAATCTGTATCTTCAGCAAAAAACAATAGTGCGCCACGACAACGAACTGTCCGATAGTTTTGTAGTCGGAAATATGTACTCCGAAAATATATTTAGAAGAGCCTTAGATGAATCAAAAGACGGTATTGTGGTAAATTGTAAACTTATCAATACTATTAGATGTGTAGATGACACAGTGTTGCTGGCTAACAGTGTGGAGGGTCTCCAGAGAGTGATGGATAATGTTGTAGAGGCATACAACAAATACGGACTAAAAATAAATTATAAAAAGACTAAAATAATGGTTATTAGAAAGAACATCAACATAAACGCCCAATTTACAATAAACGATGTACCATTGGAGAAAGTGGAGAACATATGCTATCTGAGTGGCAATATCCGTAATACATGGGATCACAGTTACGAAATAAGAACTCGTATTGAAAAAGTCAGAAGCACTTTTACCCGCCTTAAAAATGTACTTTGTAACCTCTCTCTAAATATCAATATACGCGTAAAAATTCTCAGATGTTACGTCTTCAGTGTTCTCCTCGACGGAGTTGACAGCTGGAGTCTTACCGAGGCTGCCGCCAAACACTTACAGGCATTCGAAATATGGTGCTACCGACGCATATTACGAGTCTCATACACACACCATACAACTAATGTTATGATTCTCGAGAGGCTCAGAAAGAAAAGGAAATTATTACTACTATAAAGAAGATAAAACTGGCTTACTTTGGCCACATTATGTGTAATGATAAATACTGACTTCTTCAGTTGATATTACAGGGCAAGATTAAGAGCAAACAAGGCCCTGGGCGCAAGCGTATATCTTGGGTGACCAATCTTAGAAAATAGACTGGCCTAATATCAAATGATCTATTCCGAGCTGCAGTAAATAGAATAAGATGGGCCACCATGGTCGCCAACATCATAAGAAGATAGGCATCTTTAAAAGAAGAATCGACTGAAGTATTTTAGGTTAGTAGTGGTTAACTGAACTACTTTTCCCTAAATTCGTTAATTGCTCTTCAGTTAGTTTTAAAAGTAATTGATAATAGTCATGGATCTTACTTTCAAAAGTAACTGCTACAGTTCTCGATGGCCCTGAGCTGTTTCTCTTACCTAGAGATTATAGAATCGGTTAAGTTTATTTATTATAAAAAATATCAGTTTAATTCTCAACAAATTAGAACCAATTTGGAAACAATTTTTGCTGCAATAATAACCAAATTTTCGAAATTTTTCTTTTTGAACTTCTTTGACCACTTTATCATGGACAGTTATCTCTTTAGTTTTCTAATGCATTTTCTATTAGAGTTTTACAGTAATCTAAGGTACTTTTAAGTTATAGAATTTTAATCATGCAATAAATTAAAAATGGTTACAATGTGAATCTCAGCAAGACTGTTAAGTATCACTAAATGCATGCACACTTAGAGATGATATAAAAACTTAAATTTTAAATCATTATTTTTCACGAAATCTGTGCAAATTCGAGTAATTGATACATAAAGATAAAATATGAAAAGGAATTAAAGGAATTTGGGAGTTACCGATAATTAATAATTGCTAAGATGATATTGTCCTTTACAGTATTTAATTCAATCGTGCAAAAAACAGCTACTTCTTTAAGTAGGTGTATAATTTCATAATTTTCCATTAAATAAACGAGGTCATTTTTTTATAAGTTTACAGAAACTAATTAATTAATTTGAAAATTGCCAAATAGGATTATTATATATTAATTATCAATCAGATTATTTTTGATTTAATAATGAACTTTAAATGGGTTATTTACCGCTGAGTACATTTTCATAAATTTGTCAAAATTAAGTTAAAGTGGAAAATATTAAATATATCTGTTTTAAAATTTTTTTAATTGCCTAAAATAACTTGCGTTGCATGGAAATATACAACAGGTTATTTTCACATACAAACATATCAAGCATTATTATATAAAGCGATATATTCTATTTTTTAGAGTTAAGGTACTTTTGCAGGAACCATCTCAAATGTTATATTTGTGTAACCGCTAATTATAGAATATAGAAGTTTTTTGCGTCAAAATTACTTTGAATGTCACAATGGTCGAAGGAGAATATGGTATATTCGTTATGTTATCGTATTTAAGCAATTGTAATTAAACTTTAGTTATCTAAGGAAATGTTTCTCCAGCAAAAATGCTCCTATAAAGTAAAATGTACAATATTTTGTAATTTGGTACATATTTAAATAAATTTTGTAAAAAAATATGATCATTAAAAAATAAACTTTCATAAAATACATGAACCTCCTATTCTGTAATCGATTTTTATATATTCCTAACTACGTTATATTGACAACTCAAATGAGTTTGCATAACATCCTTTCAGTTTATTATTAATTCTTTAAATCCCTATTTATAAATTCAAATTAATAAAAATTGGATATATAAATTTAGATGTATCATCAAATCTGGGTTACCCAACTGTTTTCACGTCTAAACTCCACAAACAGAAAAATTTCAGAAAAGGCGAAACACATTAAGTTAGCATATTTAATTCTAATAAAATATTTTATTGATTAATTTTATGCGAGAAGAATTCAATAGTCTAATATGTCACAAATCAGGCGTTGTTATGGTTTGTTAACCATGATGGTTACAAGAAACTAAAATAAGAAAGAAAACTCGAATGGAACTAGTTTTACTTAAAAAAGAAAGACATTCTCTCATTTTTAGGCCTTGATAAACTTATTTATTTATTTCTGTGTTTCCAACACATTTCAATCTCTTAATCATGAATTCTAGAGCCCTGCGTTAAGATTACTTGATTGTCAGTAAAACTGAATACGTATAGTGTTTTATCTTCCAGGGATATACACATTCGGTACGTATTGTGAGAATAGGTTGAAGAGCAAAGATGACATACTGCATCCCCGTAAAAGTCCTTTCGTGACATTTATTGGTCGAGATAGTTGAATGCCGTTTTTATTTAACCTATGTTTTCTTGGTACATATACAGTCTACGTTTAACGTTTGTAATAATTTCTATATCTTCGACCTAGGAACCATATCATAAGCCTTTGCAATGTCTGCGAACACCAAATATAACTCCGCTTTCACTGTCATTTATTTTTTAACAAACAATTTTGATACATATGAATTATTTGAGCATTGTTCCTATTGTGACCCCGCTGTAATCTTTTTCTATTTCATACAAGATGTTCTAGCTTGTTTTATTGTTGATGATTTTTTTTGGAAATTGGCTTATTGTTCAATTTATATTTAGTCCCCAGCAGTTAGCATTTCTTTGGAATTCTTTCTTAAAGAAGGACACCAAATACAACTTTATTGGTCTTCTGAAAAATGTCGTGGCGTCGATGATCGACCATTTTTCTTTCTTATAGTTATATGTTAACATCATTCACTGTAAACAGCCATATTAGCTCCATTTGAATATTATGTTACTGTTTTATCTTACTTTGGTCGTTAACTGTAGTAGTCCTAACATTTTTAAATTTGTATCATAATACTTAATACTTTCTCCATATTGTTGCTCTTTAACAGTAATAAAGTTATTCAGTGGTTTGTAATTTTCCTATTCAACTCTCTACGTGAAGGCGTCTCTATTTTCATATTGTATTTATCCAGTTTTAAGTTTTATAAATTTTTTACTTTTTCTTTGGTATTCCCCCCTGGTAGAAATTGACTTATTTGCGAAGCATCTCTTCCAAGTTGCCGTCTTCTTGTGTCTTAATAATTTTTAACCGACTTCTAAAAGAAGGAGTTTCTCAATTCGTCGAGTATGTATGTTTTTTTTATGTATGTACACCAATTACTCCGGAACGGCATGCACGGATTTGAATGAAATTTTTTACGTTATGTTCAGGAAGTTGCTGCGGTGGTCCCATATTTTTTTGGACGAAATTGTTTAAATAATATCCAAGGTGGCGCTGACAATATGGCGACCAAAAAATAAATTTTGTCTGATTTTCTGCAAAATTGGCATGGGGGAATTTTTGGGGTCTTACACAACGAATCTGAAATCATTTTTAAAAAATTCAATATGGCGGGCAAAAAAATCAACTTTGTCCGATTTCTTCATAATTGGTACGGGGGAGTTTTCGGGGTCGCACATAACGAATTTGAAATTATTTTTAAAAAATTCAATATGGCGGATTCAAGATGGTGGATTCAAGATTTTATATCTCCCGATTTTGTCTAAAATCAGTATTGAGATATTTTTGTTAGTGTTATTTAAATTTAAAATAGTTTTTGAAAAAGTCAAACTGTCAGATTCAATATGGTGTCGTAAAAATTTTACATTTTTCAATATTCTCCCAAACCGATATAGGGGGTTCTTGAGGGTGTAAATTATGAATTTAAAAGTATTTTTTCAGGATTCAATATGGCAAATCCAAGATAGAGGACTAAAAATTCTATATTTTTCGATTTTGTTCAAAGGAGGGACTGAATCGTTTTTAAGGAGGTAAAAAGCGAATATAAGTCTAGAAATTTTAAATTTCCGGATTTCATCCAAAATTGGTACTAGGGGGCTTTGAAGGGTTTAGATTTAGATTAGATTAAGACTTAAAATAATTTTTTTGGAATTGAATATTGCGGAAGCAATAAGGTGGGTTGAAAATTTTACCTCATTCGCATTTTTTCAGATGGGGTATTAGAGGGTTTTCGGGATCGTGTATTATGAATATGAAGTTAATTTTTTACAACTATTATGTTGATAAGATACAATATGAGGGACAGAAAATTGAGGCGCATAAAAACTCAATATGCAGTATTAAATATACCGAGCTAAGAAATTTGCATCTCAGATTCTTTGAATATTTAAAATTGGTATTCTGGGGTTCTTGAGGCGTATACAAATTTAATATGCAATATAAAATATATCGAGCTAAGAAATTTTCATTTCAGGTTCTTTAAACATCGATATTTGAAGGTTTTGGGGCCTACATTACCAATCTAAAATTAATTTGAAATTTAAGATAGTGGATTTACTATGACAGACTAAATATTTGTTTGACACAATTCTACTGATATTTGGAAAATTCTAAGAACCAAAGAATTTTTAGTGGTTCATTTTAGGCTGGTTTACAACTTTGGATAAAATGGGTACTTTTTTGCCACCTTGGAGTCATTGCAAGATACATTAATCTCGATTAGTACTTAGTTCAAATTTATGGATATCATAATGAATTCTAAAACTAAAAATAGAAAAAATAAATATAAAAAAATTGAACCGACTTCTAAAAGTGCGCTAAAAAGTGAAAATAACTGTAAATTTTTATATGAAATTGAACTTTTTGAAGTCGGCGTCAAATTATTTGCAAATGAAATAAATAACTACTAATATATACAAATTATGACAAGAAAACAATTACAAATAAAATATTTTTTAATCTGTTTATGCAAATCACATTTTGTCAGGTATTAGTTTGGCGCCGACTTAAAAATGTTCAATTTCATATAAATTTATAGTTATTTTTTACTTTTTAGCGCACTTTTAGAAGTCGGCTCAATTTTTTTATAAAAATGTTATATTTCTTGTGTTCACAAAAGTGGGTTGATCTATTAGAATCTTTATACTCTATTCTTCTTTCAAGTGTCTCCCGAACTTTGACGATCACTATAGCAACAGGCCTCGGCCTTCCATTTTACCTTTGAGTATTAGTTGTAAATAGCGGTATTTTTCTCCTCTCAGTACCCCAGATACGATATTTTTCCCCATTTTATTGTGGTCAATAATGTTCTCTTAATATTCGCCCTTTGCAGAATATCTGTGGTTATATGCATGTTCTACCCATGAGAGGCGCAGCATTCTTCTACGTAACCACATTTCGAAAGCTTCATTGATTGATTGATGTTTTTATTTTTAATACTAACGTTTCGGTACCATATAATAATACTGATCACACGTAGCATTTGTTATCTTAGTTTTAATTTTACATTATTATCACATAAAAATGGTCGCATTTTTCGCGCGTCCTTACTATCAGGTCTCACGTAATAATAATTTAGCTCGCTTAAATTTTCTTCCTATGACTCGGCCTTTGACTCCAGCTAATACTGAAAATTCTTGACATAGAATTGCAATATGAGTTTTTTAACTATATGTAATGGATATAAAGAGTGACTACTTACTTACTACCTGTGAACAAACAATTTATTAACTAAAATCTCGAGGACAAGAGTAAAAGCTTAGCAACTTGCGAGCTATAATTTTTTGCTACATTCAAGCAATATTGTCAGCAAAATCGACTTTTTTACTGAGGGCATCTATTATTACTATTAATTTTCCAAAAACATCAGTAACTTTCCAACACCAAGCCTACACTTTTGTGTTAAAAAAATGACTATACAGGCGATTCAATTGTCATCTAGTCACACTTGACATACCTTATTCGAATTCTCCTACTTAATCGCTGTGAAAGAATCACCTTCACGGGCTTTATTACTTAACTGCTAACAATTTCATTTGAATTTGTTGCAGCAATTAAAGATATCGTTAAATGCACTATAAAGTCACTCATAACATTGTTATTAAGAAATTTCCGCATAAATATCGTAAAAATAAATCACGCCTCTCATTCTTCTTACCGTATTACTAATAACCGTGGTAGGCATTTATAGACAATTGTTAAATTTTGTGACATACATACTCTATTGAGTATGCCAGGTAATCAATGGTTATATAGAATTGTTTTATCTAAAAATTTCCAGTGAATCTATGTATAATTCTAATTCTTGAGGGAATGAACGTTGTTATTTTTAATTGTTGTTTTTGGTGTCTAGTTTCTTTTCATTTGCAAATTTTGTATAGTCCATCTGGATCCTGAAGATTTTATATATATATATATATATATATATATATATATATATATATATATATATATATAATTGAAGATTTTCTGGTATCCCGTGTATGTGCTGAGTCACTCTCAGAACTGTAAGGCAGCTGACGTTCCGGTGAAATCTCATTCACCATTTTCAAAGCTTTATATTTAGTTGGTTATTTTCTTGGGAATATGGTTCATTTTTATATTGAAACTACACATATAAAGTATTCATACTTATTGTATATATATTTTATATTTCAGGACGTTTCGATTCTTTCGAATTTTTTTGAACTGAGGGTTTAGGTGAATTATACAAAAATGTACATTTTTAATATTATTATATAAAGAATAATAGACTAAACACCTACCATTAAGAACAGACATTTTTGTTTTAAATAAAAATTAATTACAACACAAACCAATTATAATCACACACTCTCTTATATATTAACTTTTCAAAAGTATTTTTAATAGCCCAGCGAGAAGAATGGACACTACATTTTTAACCCTATAACTGCCTTGACTTGACTGAATGTGGAACCCAGACGGTGTATGTTTTAGGTACTTTAAGTGGCGTAAAAAGTTTGAGTCTTTTAATTAAAGTGATATCTTTTTGAAAAAATATCGTGATTCAATTTAGAAGAATTCATAGCGGAGAATTATTCTTATTTATTGTTTTATTTATTTTAGAAATTCCCTTATATTGGTTTATTTTAATATGTTAAAATAAATTTGATTTTGATTATTAATGTATGTTTTATCGTTTACGGCATTAGGATTTTTTTTATTGCGATCATTTCGTAAAATTCTCGTTTTCCTTTATTGGTTTCAGTTTTCAAGATGTTTGTGTTTTCATAAGCAAAGGTGTGCTTGTGTTTGATTTCGTGCTGTTTTAGGGCTGTAATATTTTTTTTTGTCATATTTGGTTCCATTTAGACGATTGTGCAGATACTGACTAGTTTGGCCGATGTAATTCGATGGAAATCCTTGCAGGATATGTTGTCTACCAAATACCCTGCAAAGGAATTACATCGGCCAAACCAGTCTAAAAGTAATATACATTATAATTAATACAAAACGTACGACGTTTCATCAATAAAGTCTGCATTATGTAGAAAATAAATTTTTATTTAACTTAGTATCAGAAAATCCATTAAAGATGTGTCAAGAAGAACAATTGTTTGAATTGAACGCAATGGAAGGCACACAGAAATGTAATTTTAAGTTTTAGATTTTTGAATTGTTTTAAATTTGTTATCAAATTAAAAAGGGGTACTTTTAAATGCGTTTAATTTTTAAATTATGAATGTTTTAATAGAAAATTTGAGTCTTTTCAATTCAACAATTATCTTAATAATAATGGATACTACCTTTAGACACAAACTACGTTTTCAAAAATAGTTATTTTATGCTGGTATCTTATACAGGGTCAAAAACAAATAAATTTTGCATCTCACATGTGACCAAGGTTTAATAGCCCTATTATGATATATATATATATATATATATATATATATATATATATATATATATATATATATATATATATATATATATATATATATATATTTATATAAACTTTACTTCTCGAAATCATTTTAAAGGGAAATAAGGAAATTGTTGTTTAATATTTCTTCTAGAAAATATGGAGATTATAGTGCTCAAAGCGAAATAATCACTGAATTATGATAATTTGTTCATACTACGACTTTATTTATCCTAAAGTCTTGTTTCATATTCAAATAATAATTAAAAACCACAACTTTTGACGATTTTCATAGCCATACTGCTGAGATATATTGAAAAGTGATTTTTAATGTGCAAAACTCTACCGAAACAAATTTAATTGTTTAATAAATAACTTTTTGAGGATTTTTGATAATTAGACTCAAATATTTCCTAAGAGGAACACAAATTTCTTTCGTTTCATTTCTTTAAAAAAAAAAGAGTACATAATTTTAGATAAAAAACAAAAAACAAGCCGACTGTATTAAATTTACTTCTTGAAATATTTTTGATAAGGAAATATCTCTAAGACTATTCATTATTTTTTAGTATAATTTTTCAATGAAACTGCATTTTCGATACTTTAGACAGAACTTCTATAGGAAAACATAAAGATTACAGTACGGAAGGAGAAACAATCATTAAATATACACATTTCGTTCATATTTTGCCCTAATTTGCCCTATAACGCTGTTCTATATGCAAATTATAATAGTAAGCCTCAACTTGTGGAGATTTTCGTCGCTATACTGTTTAACTATTTTAGAAATTAATATTTAATTTGAAAAACTCTCGCCATTCCGTAACAAATTTTATCACCAATAAACAATTTTTTAGTATTTTTGAATTATTTTTTATTATTAGATTTAAATACTCCTCTACAAGGAAACAAATTTCCCCTATTCTTTCGTCTCTGGAAGAAAAGATCAAGATCTTAAACATAATTCAGATAGAAAGCCAAAGACAAGCCGATCATAATAAATTTGTTTCCCGAAATCTATTTTGTAAGAAAATAAGGAAATTTTTCTATAGTTATAAATTTTTTATACTTACAAATCACATAATATGTTTTCAAGCATAAAAAATGTTTTGTGTTAAAGCTTTTATGTACAACTCAAAGCAAAGCGGAGACGGGTAAAAATTCAAAACATTATGGTAGGCCATTCATTTTCCTATAATTACACGATCTTAAGATTAATTAGTTAGCTTTTAAAGATGCTTATAATGTCTTCAAGTATTTTAATGAGTTGTGTTTTGTTTATTTATGCACATGTCACGAATAACAATTATATTTTTTCATTTCCGTAAAAAAAAAGTACTTAGTCGTATACGTCCTTAAATAGTCACCCTAATTATTCTATTTCGAATATTCCTGAATGATATATATATATATATATATATATATATATATATATATATATATATATATATATATATATATATATATATATATATATATATGTATATATACATATATATATATATATATAAAAATTAAATATAACAAACCAAATATGGTAAATAGAAGCAGAGAACGGAGGAAAAAAATTGTTTTTATTTAATTGCTCTTCATAAAGGTATTTCTGCATATCTGATTTTGGATCTAAATTACTTTTTTAGAGGTCCAGTTCAACGGTGGACTATACATTTGTAAATACTCAATATGGCAACAAGATTTTCAGCCTGTAACTCGTGTATAATAATCCGAACAGATTACACTGATTATCTGGAGGATTTGGGGTCATTGATTATGAATCCGAGGTTAATATTATCGAAATCAAGTTGTCGCATCCAACGTGGCGGACATATTCACCATTTTTTCAATATAAATTACTTAAAATTTATCAAATGGTTATTGGTTTTTGGGGTTGCCAATTACCCAAAGTAAGAAATGTAGAGTTCCAAATAATAGATCTAATATGGCGGACACATGCTTTTTAACCGACTTCTAAAAGAAGGAGATTCTGAATTCATCGACTATGTATGTTTTTTTTTATGTATGTACCTACACCGATTACTCCGGAACGGCGGCACCGATTTCAATGACTTTTTTTACGTTATGTTTAGGAAGTTGCTGCATGGTCCCATATTTTTTTGGATGAAATTGGTGCAGTAATATTCAAGATGGCGCTGACAAAAAAATTAATTTGGTCTGATTTTCTCAAAAATTGGTATGTGGGAATTTTCGGAGTTGTACACAACGAATCTAAAATTATTTTAAAAAAAATTCAATATGGCGGATCCAACATGGCGAACAAAAAAATTTAATTTTGTTTGATTTTCTCCAAAACGGGTGTGCGGGAGTTTTCGGGGTCGCACATAATGAATCCAAAATATTTTTAGAAAATTCAATATGGCGGACAAAAAAATCAATTTTGTCCGATTTTCTCCAAAATGGGTAAGGGGGAGTTTTCGTGGTAGCACAGGTCGAATCTAAAATCATTTTTAAAAAATTCAATATGGCGGATCCAATATGGCTGACGAAATCGTCAGTTTTGTTCGATTTTCTCCAAAATTGGTATGCGGGAGTTTTCGGGGTCGTACATAACGAATGTGAAATTATTTTTAAAAAATTCAAGGCGTATCCAATTTAGCGGATAAAATATTAATTTTGTCCGATTTTTTCAAAATTGATATTGGGGAGTTTTTGGTATTGCACATTACGAATCTGACAATTTAAAAAATAAATTAATATGGCGGATCCAAGATGACATATTATAGATTCTACATCTCTCGATTGTGTCTAAAATCAGTATTGGGGGATTTTTGTTAGTGTTAATTATGAATTTAAATATTGTTTGAAAAACTCAATCTGGCGGATACAAAATCAATCCTAAAAATTTTAAATTTTTCGATTTTCTCCAAAACTGATATAGGGATTCTTGAGGGTGTAAATTACGAATTTAAGAGTATTTTTTCAGGATTCAATATGGCGGACTAAAAATTTTACATTTTTCGATTTTGTTTAAATGTGGGACTGAATCGTTTTTGAAGATGTAAATAAGGAATATAAAATTATTTTAAGAAAATCTGATATATCAGAGGCAATATGACGGTCTAGAACTTTCGAATTTCTGGATTTCATCTAAAATTGGTACTAGGGGGCTTTGAGGGGTTAAGATTTGAAATAAATCCAATGTAGTAAGTTGAAAATTTTATCTTATGCGCATTTTACCAGATTTAGTATTAGGGTGTTTTCGGGTTCCTGTATTACGAATATGAAGTTAATTTTTTACAACTATTAGGTTGACAAGATATAATACGAGGGATTGAAAATTTTACATTTTCCGATTTTGCCTAAAATTGATAATGCGTGGTTCTTGGAGTGTATACAAACTCAATATGCATTATAAAATATATCGAGCTAAGAAATTTACGTTTCGAGTTCTTTAAATATCGATATAGGAAGGTTTTGGGGCCTATATTA
The DNA here is from genome assembly GCA_034092305.1 of Diaprepes abbreviatus. Lineage (NCBI taxonomy): Eukaryota > Metazoa > Arthropoda > Insecta > Coleoptera > Curculionidae > Diaprepes > Diaprepes abbreviatus. Next base: position 11,325,381 of record JASJET010000200.1, read on the forward strand.
CCGATCTAAAATTAATTTGAAATTTATGATAGTGGATTTACTATGACAGACTAAATATTTGTTTCATACAAGTTCACTGGTATTTGGAAAACTCTAAGAATTAAATAATTTATAGTGGTTCATTTTAGGGTTATTTACAAGTTTGGATAAAATGGGTACTTTTTTGCCACCTTGGAGTCATTGCGGGGTATACTAATCTCGATTATTACTTAGTTCAAATAATTTATGGATATTACAATAGATTCAAAACTAAAAATCGAAAAATAAAATTAAAAAAAAAAATTGAACCGACTTCTAAAAGTGCGCTAAAAAGTGAAAAATAACTATACATTTTTATATGAATTTGAAATTTTTGAAGTCGGCGCCAAATTATTCTAAATGAAACAAATAACTACTAATGTATATACAAATTATGGTAAGAATGTAATTACAAAAAAAGTATTGTTAATCTGTTTATGCGAATCTCATTTTGTCAGGTATTAGTTTGGCACCGACTTCAAGAATTTCAATTTCATATAAAAAATTATAGTTTTTAGCGCACTTTTAGAAGTCGGTTCAATTTTTTAGATAAAAATTTTATTTTAATATGTTTTACCCTAAATTCACCAAAGCGGCTTCAAAATTGGTACTTAGTGATTTTCCTGTAGCTAATTAGGAATCTAAGGTGAGAATTACAAATTTCAAAATGGAGGATTCATTAACCAAGTAACAATGCATGGAATTTGGAATTATAGACCAAGGAAACTCCGAGAAATCATTTTCAAACTATTTTAATCTATCGTGAGTAACTGGTAGTTTGGGGACGAGAAATATAGCCGACATATTAAGAGGATCTTATAGTCAGGCTGGTAAAGCATAGTTAGGAAATCAATTTTTTTTTCGTATCAGTTTATTACCTTATACTAACTAATAATTTTAAATTTTAAATCGTAAATTCCGGTAGACAATATGGGACTCCTTCACTGGAGTATATGATTAGACATCACATTTGTCATCATTGTAATTATTACTTTCAACTCGTAATTAGTAAGCTCTAAAATACTTAAGTATCAATTATAATTTATTGCAATGGTCTAGAGTGTTATTATGTGATCCCTATATTGAACTCATCATTATGAAATGTGCCATTCTAATTTTCTATTCATAATCAGAAACCAGCAAACTACTAAGTACCACCTTACAACTGTTTTGGTGAATTTTTAGAAATTTGTTTTAAAAAAAATTAAGACCGTATCCATTCGCGATCCATGTAAAATTTTTACAAATATATATATATATATATATATATATATATATATATATATATATATATATATATATATAGTGCACGATAAATTCAAATATCGAAGAGAGTCATTCGAGTACAAAATACGTAATGCAAAAATACATTTATGAATAGTTATTGAACAAAAATGATTCTTTTTTCTACGTTCTCTCCTTGTATAAACTATATTTGATGAGTCTCATACTAGGACGAAACAGCGCTGTCGTCATTTTTTGAACTTGGAGTTTTTCCATGATCTTGGAAGTCCCGCAATTTTTAACACGAGAGTTATATTTTTTAACAGTCTTTGTCCGCATAGCAGAGAATTTCCTATTTTATTATAAATATATATATATATATATATATATATATATATATATATATATATATATATATATATATATATATATACCATTTTCTTCTAGGCAACTCCGACGTATCTCTTGGTATCGTCCCTCCAAAGGATTTGACATCTACAATTGCCCAGCTATGATGGTCAATATTGAATCCGAATATTCCATCAAGAGTCTGTTAATCTGAGACTGTATCCTGCAAATTAAACATGCTCACCTACCAATTGGTTCTTTCCCTTAACCACGTATTTCTCTTCTTGTCTCATAGCCTAAATTGTGTTTTTCTTAATTTATTTTGTTTTTTTTTTGTGGAAGCCCAGACCAGGGCCCCATATGTCATAGTTGGAAGTATACATTGATTGAAGACCCTCGTTTACAGGGATTGTAAAATCTTTTTATTTCAAAGTATATATATCGTTGTTCACCGCAAGAGGCACAATCCAGGCGCACTGTTCTTTAGACTTCCATATCCTGATTCTCCCATGTTGAACATTATTTGTTGACATTCTTTAACCTGCTTCAAGATATTTTCTTCGAGTTCTATTTGCATTTCTTCTTCTGTATTTGTCATTACTTTAGTTTTAGAAATGTTTATCTGGAAACCGCCCTTTTCAAAGCTTTCATTTAATTTTTCTATTTTCGATTCTAATTATGTTTTTTTGAAACAAATGGTATTACAGCATCTGCATATCTTAGATGGTTGAAATAGTTTATGTTTATAATACTACTCTTTTCCTCTCAGCTTTGGTTTTTTAACACGTCCTCCAGTGTCAGTGTAAATAACTTTTAAAATACCGAGTCGCCTTGGCTAACTCCCTTGCCAATTGGTATGGGTTTATTTTTCTTCAACGAGGTTTATACTTATTTTTTGTTCTAGATTGATATCTTAATTGAATGACACATATCTTAAATTTGTTCCAACATTCTGTAAGGAATACTGGATTGTCCATATTGCAATTGAGGAGTATGGAATTTGATTGCTTTTTCTATTAATAGTTTTGTTGTTACAGCCTATAAAATATGTAAATTCCTATTTTGTTGTTTATTCTATTAAAAATTTGGGAGAAGGATCTCAACAATTATAGACCTCTTAGGTCTATAATTTTTAAGATCCTATTTGTCGTCCTTTTTATAAGAAAATATTGTTGTAGCATCATTCCATTAGGTAACAATTTTTCCGGTTCTTTAGCATTTAATAAATAATATTTTTAGTGTTTTGAAGACTTTTTTCCTCCATCTGATAACAGTTCCTTTTTTAAATTATTTTTGCCTGATTTTTTTTTAAATTTTATTATCATTAAGTGCGGTTTTTGTTTCATCTACATTAATCTACGGCATTTTCTTCTAGTTTACATTTAATACTTTCCTAATCATTTCGGGAATGGATTCTTATTGGCGGGAAGGGTTTCTCGTAATACTTCTCGGTTCTTTTACTTCTATCATTTCTTGCTCTTATATCATTTCCTCTCTTTTCTTTTAGTACTTGTTGTATCTGTTCTTCCTGTTTTTTCAAATTATTTTCTTTGATAAGTTTTTCTACCAATTTATTCAGGTTCACATATTTTTTGCTTCGTCATCATAGCAAATTTTAATTATTTTTGACAAATTTATTATTTAGTCATATTATAAAATGTATTAATTTTTCATTATTTAAGCTGGTAAACTTTTCGCTAATTAAAATTCAATTTAATACTTCCTTTTACTTAAATCCCTTTCGTTTCTTCGTAAATAAAATCTTTTTATACAAATTTGCGTTTTTATCCATAAATTTAGCATATATTGCTCATTGGACTCAAAATAAATTGGAACATTATATCAACAAAAAAGAAATTTTTGAAAAATATATAATCTTATCTAATATATTATCATAATTTATCATTGATTATAATTCAGCAACCTCTTTTCATAACAAAATTTTAAACGTAATATTATGTCACATAGTTTTTGATTTATTGGAAAGCTAACAATTTTTTTATTTACCGGTTTTAAAAACCCCTCAAAGAGGAAAGCGATTTCAATGTATGTATGTGCGTGGAATTGGGGTCTGTACACTGCAACCTAATAGATCTGTTGTGCTCTCTATTGCTGCTAAGTCGTAAGAGATACCTTACCGTCTAAAGCAGATCCTCTAGTCCTATTCCCTCAGGAACCGTAAAATGTTGGACGGTTTTAGTGGGTAGCTCCCTTTCTTCTATTTGGTTTGTTCTCAAGAACCGCATGTAAATAGAGGTTTCGTCTTCCTCCTCGCAGAATCTGCACTCTTCTTCTTCTGCTAACCCGAGTTTCTTAAGGTGTCCCTTCAGGCAGTAATGGCCCGTCAGGATCCCTGTCAGAACTCAGAGTTGGTTTTTGCTTAGACTTACGTATTCCTTGAGTCTCTTCTGATCGTAGTTCCCAATAAGCATCTTCTCTTGTTTCAATTGCTGCTCCGTTCAATAATTGGATCTCATGTTTTGTTCTCCTATTTTTAGTTCTTCCAGCATTACGTTGCTACTGATTCCACAGAAAGGCTCTGACTCCAGAAATGGTCCCTCAGCTCCTTTTCTCGCGAGTATGTCTACTGTTTTATTTCCCTCTACTCCGGTATGCCCCGGTACCCACATGATGGTGACCTTATTAGTCTTTCACAGAAAGGCTCTGATACCAGAAATGGTCCCTCAACCCCTTTTCTCGCGAGTCTATCTACTGTTTCATTCCCCCTCTACCCCGGTATGCCCCGGTACCTACATGGGGGTGACCTTATTACTCATACTTAATTCATTTAATTGCTCTAGGCACTTTCAGACCATCTTGGAGCTGTTTACTTGAGAGATCAGAGCACTCTTGGCTTCTTGACTATCCGACATGATAATAGTTTCTTGGATGCGAAAGTTTTTGTCTTTGTTGAAATGGATACATTTTCTGATGGAATGTATTTCTGTCTGGAAAATGCTTAGTGACTTACCCAAGCTTTCGTAGTGTCTGGTGCCGGTCCATATACTTCTAATAAATTTCTTGTTGAATGTTTCAATGGTGCTTCTGTCCCATTCACTTTTGCGATTTAATTTTGTACTAATATTTTTCACAAAGTTGAATTTCTTTTTCATTTCATCTTGGGGCATGATTTGTTAATTTCTGAATGAGAGATTAGACCTTCGTTTTATGACCTCACCTCTAGTCATCTTATAAATTATCCTCTTCGTCATACTCTCTACAAGTATATGTAGAGATGTAAGGTTTAGAATTACTTCCATGGAGGATGTTAGGCCAGTTTGTATTGCCCCGATTATACACGCACAAGCCAGTTTTTATACTTTCGAAAAATTTGCTTGTTTATTGGCCAGATTGGTTCTTTTGCTCCAGATCACTACCCCATATGTGATGATTAGTCTCACTATTGCACTGTCCATTAACTGCAGGATTTTTGAATTTGTGCCCTAGCAAAGTTCCTACACATCATCTTCATTGCAGCTTTGTTAATTATTTCTTGTTTCTGCTCGTTCCAGAGAAGTTTATCATCTAGGGTCAGTCCCGGGTTGTTTTGGTGGGGTTGATATTTAGTCCCATCATCTGGAACCATTCCCTAGTGTATTCAAGCTCTCTTTGGACTATGTCACAGAGATATGCCGAGGTCAGGCAGATTACAGAGGAATCGATCTACAATTAAGCTCAACATAAGTGGAGGGGCTACTCCTCCCTGAGGGCCTCCTCGGTTGATACAGAGAGCGAGAGTGTTCTGTCCTATTGCTGTCTCTGCTGTTCTAGTGGAGATAGGTCGCGATATTAATTTAGATCTCGTTTCGTCCACATTCCGGTCATCAAGTGCTCTTTTTACTGCATCGTATGGAGTACTGTTAAAAGCCCTTTTTATATTAAGAAAGGCACATATTGCAGTTTCTCTATTGTTTAGTGCGATTTCCGTAGATATATCTGCTTGATACGCCTATTGACGAGGGTGCAGCTACTCCGGTGTGCGTAGATGTCATTTGACTGTTGATATTTTACGGCCTAACATCAAAGTGTCTGCTGTTATATTTTGCCGATATAATCTGAAGGTTTGGTTCTCAAAACTGTGAGCTGCATTATTGCCACATACATCTAGTTTACAAACCTGTTGGTGTTATAGTTTTATCAACATATGGATATACCTTCCCATAACTTTCTTATGATAGCGAAACAAACTAGTAAAAGAACACTTGACTCATTATTTCAGATTTAAGTTTCAGACTGAACTGATTTTAATACTTTACGAGTGGGCATATAAACAGTTAATTATAGATAATACAACCTATTAGTTATATATAAATTTTGGACCAGTTTATATCTTCTATTAATATTCATATATTTCAAAAACTAACTTTTACGTATATACAATTTTTGGTTTACTGTTAGATCTGATACGTTTTACATGTGTTACCTTTTGACAAATTCTTGCCATTTTTATAGCGCCATTTGCATTTTAAAATAAGAATTACTATGTTCTACAGAAACGATATATTTTCAGTGGGTCAAACACCATTAAATTTGCGTAAATTCAGGCTAAACACTTAATTAAATTAATTGATCTTTAAGTCTAATAAATGATTCATATTTTTAAATAACGCATTTTCTTGCTAGAAAAGTAAACGACAACATTTTTTAGGTTAATAACAGGGCATTGAATTTAACTTTATTAAGTTAAATACATTTGACCAGAAAAACGACGGACATTTTATCAAATTGCTTCTATTAGAGGAATTTTCATATTTCTCTTGCAGGCCCATAACCTCTAGCTTTAAATCTGATCTAAGTGAACAATAAAGAATTAATATAACAACTGTAACAACCTGTCAATTAAGTTGTGAACCTGAAAACTACAAGAATAAAAAAATTATTTTATCTTATTTTCTTAAGACAACTATTACTACAGTCGATTCCAAGACTTTAACTCAAAAAGCATGAGGAAAGAAAATTTTTAGGGAATTTCAAAGACAATTTTTTTTATTTTGGAAGCACACAAGCGTTATATTTCTCTGAAATTCTATTAATCGAATTTAATTTGGCCATTGAAATATTTTCGTGTTTCAATTACTTCCCAAGAAACATTTAAAATTTTCTAATTAGTCATATAAAAGACTGTCAGAAATATACTTTCGGTTTATTAACCTGTGAGACAGACTACTTAATCTTGCATTTCCATCCTGGTTTAATTAATTGAACTCGCTTTCCTGTTCGAAGGATGTTTAAAATCGGTAATATAATGAAAAAACTGGTTGGTCGCGTCTTCCCAATAATTAATTCAAAAACTATATGATATAATATTACGTTTCAAATTTTATTATGAAAAGATGTTGTTGAACTATAATCAGTAATAAATTTTAATAATATATTAAAGGAAATTATATATTTTTCAAAAATTTCTCTTTTGCTGATATAACGCTCCAATTTATTTTGGGCCCAACGAGCAATATATGCTAAATATGTGGATAAAAATACAAATTTTTATAAAATGTTTTTAATCTTGAAGAAAATAAAGGAATTAAAATAAAAGGAAGTCTTAAATTGAATTTTAACTAACGACAAGTATATCAATTTTAATAATGAGAATAATAAAAATGTATATTTCATGATATAATAATAAATTTATTATTAATTAAAAGATACTAAGAAGACCAAGCATCGTGAAAGTGAATAAATTGGTGAGAACTACCAAACTAAATAATTTGAAAAACAGGAATAACAGATACAGCAAGAAATCGAAAAAAATCAAAGCATGAAAGTTCTGAGATAAAATTCACATAAGCACAACTATAGTACTAGAGGACAAGGGTGGCAATGAAATAAGATCAAGGGACAAAATAAGTAAAAAAGAAACAGAAGTATTATGAAAAATTGTTTAGACTCCAATAAAAGCTGCTTCACAGAACGACACATTACATGATTAAGAAAATTTTAAATGTTAACTTTGAGGAAATGCCAACTTGCTTCTATATTATCGGCAGTCTAAATACTGCTGTAGCTGTCGTAGACTCTAAATACTCTGGAGGGCGATATCAAGAGACACGCCTAGAAGATAATGGCACAAAACAGGGAATAATGGAAAAAAATTGGGGAGATCATAACATTTTTCATCTAACTAAGATTAATATAATCCACCATCTTGTTAATATCTCTACCTTTTTGGTTAATTACGATATACATGGGACAAAAATATATGTGCTTAGTAGCCACATAATGCTGGAAATCGTCATGCAGAAGATAACGATATATTTGTTCTTAAATGTCCTATAATAATAGTGTAGAGATCAACTTCATTTTGTTGAATTCAAATATATTAGGGTTCTCAACTTTCTACTCAACATTTATATAAGCGCTAATTTGACAGGTTTAAAATTAAGATGTTTGCCGTTTATGCGAAATGAAATTTTATTACTAATGGAACTAATCATTACCGTAAAATTATTTTGTATCAGTATATCTGATTTTCGCTACTCTCACTATTTAGTTCTCAAGTTTTATTAAGGAAAGAATTCAGTTAATTATTAGTTTTTGTTATATTAGTGGTAAAATTATCAAGTTAATGGGCTACAGATGAAAACAGATCTTTAACTTTGACATCCTTATAATAAATGATCTGTGGAAAATCTACCAGTAGGGAAACTGACTAATACTTTTGTGTATCTAAAATATTCGGCTTTTATTCTAAAAATAAGAGTTACTGATTCTAATACCTACTGATTGGTTAAGTCAAAATTATATAGAATCGCAAGTTAAAGTGCAAATAAATCAATTCGTACTCAATTGTTTGGAGACAATTGTAAAAAAGGGAATGGGTTTTATTGGTTTACGACAAATTATTAGGGATTTCTTACATAATTACGGGTATAAACAACTTATTTATTTTTAATTTTTACCTTGATTTTGTCTCGAAAAATGTAGTGTGAGTAATAGAGATGGCGGGCGTTTTCACCAACTTGCTACACTGGTATTTATTTATAGGCGCAAAAAAAAGGCTGTCTTGAGCGAGAAGAACAGAGTTGGAAGCTAGAGGCGGCACCAGTTAGCAAGGTGCCGAGCTAGCCCCTATGCCGTAGAGTAGGGGTGGGCATTTTTTTTATAAGCGCCACCGAGTTTTGGCCGGGTAAACTCGGAAACCCCCCACGTTCTTGCTCGGGCCTAGCGTCCAACCCAGCTCTATATCTTGCTGCAAAAAATAACAAAAATAAGAAGAAAGAGGTAACGCACTGCAAAACTGACAAGAAGTTGTGGGATAAATAAAACTCAAAGAAAATGTTAAAAAAAGAAATGTTTATATTAATAATTTAAATTTTGATAATAGAAAAGTCCTTATTGTTGGTCGATTTGGACTTCTAGCTCCGATGGTCGGCTTGGATCTCACTTCCTTACCCAGAGGGCGAATACGGCTATACCACTACCCCAGAGGGTGGATCTGAGTTGTATCCCTAAGGGTGGACTGGCTTATACCCCTAAGGGTGGATATGAGTTTTTTCTTGACCCCAAAGGGTGGACCCCGATTTTCTGGGGACAGACTGATTCCCGATAATAATGCTACGAAGCCGACGAAATCCCAGTTTCCAGGTGGTACCTCGATAAATAGCTAAACTAGCCAGAAAGTACCCAAAACACAAAACTCCACAACGTTATCGAGGTACATAAAAGAAATTTTCCATCAAAACCCCGCAGGAAGGCGGCAATAAATCGAGATGGAAATTGCTCGACTCAACAATGCAAAACTTCACAGGAAAAAGTAGGATTGACAGATAAATTCTTGCCATTTTATAAGAATCCCGAAACCTGCGCTGTATGAGCTTCTTTTTCCCTCAACATAGGGCGCGAGACAAAAGGAACCTTAAACAAGTAGCAATTCGACAAAAGAATGGCAGCTCAAAATAGTGGGCCTAAACAGCATTGCTAACTAATAAATCGTTGACATTTCCTACTCAAAATGAAATAGGACTTCATTGTCGATCCCTAAAATAGGAAATAAGAATTTTCTCTCAGCCATTAGCAAAACCGTATTAGTTATTCACCCAAAATGCAACGGCCTAAAAGAATACAAATTTGCCTAAACGTCAGCTGAAAAGGTCACATAACCCCAACAAAAGGTAAACAAATCCTTGAAAATACTACAAATAAAAATTCGGAAAACTGTGACGTAGAGTTGCCGACCTAAAAATACAAGTTATGAAAGAATTTTAATCAGGGCTGTATTTCTTATAGACAAATTACTGAAAGATAAAGAAAATAATTAAGTTGGGAAGAAAATTTGAAAGGCAGTGAAAATTAGAATGGCTCGAAAAGCAATAGGACTCAAAAATGCAACGAATATTAGGCTGTTATACGAAGGAGAAATGAGAAATGCTTAATAACAATGAAATAGTGCTGCCCAAAACGTAAATATTAGCAAAAAGAAGGTAAAATGAACCAAATTAACCATAGTAAATTTAAGATACATTTTTAACAGTGACAAACTTGTAAAAGTGTTTCAGTTAAAGTACCAATATCTATTAGAAGATTACCGCCGATTTATGGAAAGAAATGATGAAATAAATATGTATAATAATAGTTTAATATTCACTGATGGACAGAAATGTAAAATAAAGGATCATTTAATTCATTTGTTTTGAAGTCCAAATCATTCACGTGTAATTTACAAGCTTTAAATTAAGAATGTTTACCTAGAAAATGAAAGCTTGAAAAACGAAGATATTTTTTGTTGTTTACTTGACAAAGTATTACTATCACAGGGACTATTTAAAAGAAGAATATGGAATGATCAGTTTTCTTACTAGAATTGTTTCAGCTCAGTTACTCTGTGTGGTGTTTAATGTATTTGTATAATTACTTGTTTAATTTATCTGATATGATAGTTCAAACGTCCTTGATTGATTTTAAGTTTTAGAAATGCACAGGCCAAATTTTAACCTCTAAATCTAGAATCTCATCATGAGAGCTGTGTCTGAATAAGGACAATACGTTTTGGAGGTGGTCCCTCAAGTTCTGCAGTCAAGGCTACACTATTAACGATGTGAACAGCGGTTAAACCTCCACCATAAATAACGACTCTGACCATGTTACACTTTGCATTGCTTTCTTCTAATCATCTCCATAACTTCTGACTTAAGATAAAATCTGGATTCATCAGTAAAAATTATATGACTCTAATCTTTCTTAATCTATTCTTAGTGGTTTAGAGTAAATGCTAATCGAATTGTCTTGCTGGTATTAAAGAGTCTGTACTCAGTCATTTTATAAACTCGTTGATGTTTGTTTCTTATCTAAGAAGTCGTGACAATGCGTTTCCTCTGGGTAATACTTCTGTTCCAATTTTGAATAGTCGTCTTCAATCGAATTCAGTTTTCCAGTTTAAGCCCTTAAGAACAATCACTAAATAAACACATCTCGTACGATAATACGTTAAAAATACTATTGCTTGATGTAAGTAATGAGTTCATGAGTTGAAAGTGTTAAAAAGGAACTGAAATTCTGAAGTATTATTTTATAACGATGACCTATCATAAACATTAACATAAAATCGCTATATATTTTTAAAGTGAACTATAATTTGCTTGGCTCTCAACTTGTTTGACTTTAAATTTACTTTTTGTACAAACTTTTTTGAATAAATTTCTCAAAAATGTGGGGCCATGCATTTTCTAATGTTTTATCTTCTAAGCCAGGACGCTGAAGTTATAAAAGACAAATCTTTTTTCTAAGGCAAAAATCTATAGGTCTAATATTTGGCCTAAAAAGTTATTTATATCCCTCCCATATTTTTCAAAATTACTTACCTAAACGATTCGGAACTAAATCCATCATCCCTCTGGCACTGTGAGCAGCTACAAAACGAATATTGCGAAAACTGAGAAGTAAATTCGCTGATGCTATCCTTTTCTATTCCACTTCTTTTATATAATCTTGTTAACGTCCTTGTCTTTGAAGTCAGTATGACAGCCCAGGTTCTGTGCAGGAAAAAGAGAACCTTGCTACTTCTATCTCGGCTAACTCCATGATCGGTTTGGACTGATTTTTTGGTGCTGGTAGTTATGCCCATTTTTGGGATTGGTGCGGATAGTTAACTTACATTGTTGATTGAATTTGTGTTATCTAAAAAAGATTCTAAATATTAGGATGCTATAAGAATTATTCATTCAAAATACAACCTTATTAGGTTATAACCGTTAATTATTATTCCATTTTTTAAGCCACTACGAATGAAAGAATAATTAAAGAATAATAAACAGTTAAATTTTTATTATTTAATAAAAATGTTAAAATCGTATAATTATGTATTTATTATTAAAATTTTTATATAACACGCGTAAGACTTCCTGCGGATCGATTTGAGGACACACAAAAACGTCACAGGTGTTCTTATTTTGACAAAAGTTATGGAAATTTTGTTCTGAATTTTAAAAATATTAAAAATTTAATTTTTGTTCATTTTCTAGTAAAAATTATTGCATAAGATCATAAGGGAATCAGAGGGATCTCTGTGTGTGATTCTCACAGTAGTGCCGCTCTCGAGACGATCTCGGCCCGCTCTCGGTTCGATACATTTTTTTAAATGAAAAAGAGTTTATGAGATCGAAATCACCGCGAAACTGATAGTGTGAATAGGTTCATTGTTTCTCCTGTAAGAATATGTTACTGGACCGAGAGCGTATCGAGGTCGTATCGAGAGTGGCCCTATAGTGACAATTTGACCTAATTATTTCTTTAATTGGGATGGATCCATCAATTTTATATATTTTGAGCCGCTGAAAACATCAAAATTTTTATGCAAGAAAACTATTCTTAAGCAATTTTGAACAAAAAACTCTAATTTTTTTGTAAGATGATTAATTTCTGAGAAAAACAATATTGAATCTTTGCTAGAATAAAACTGGAGAATTACCTAATAGCAACAGTTGAAGTCAGCAATTAGCCAAGAGGATAATTTAAATTCCATGGTAGTGAGAGCGACAGCGCAATATATTCGCATAGAATAAAGATACCCTCAAACATATGATTTTTTTCTTCAAGTGTCATGCTCCTTACAGAGCTAAGGCTACCTCTCACACATATTGGTGTTTCGTGGCGACCATGTCGTACATAAATATACAGAATTACCCGCTTTATGTGTAAATAAAATGACATTTGAGGTTTATCTTGGCAGAATACTACACAGTGGTGTACTATTTCGATGTTCGACTAACCTGAACTAACCATCACACCGTAGTCGTCACGTACGGTATATACTTTTAAAAGAATGGAAGAGGATTTAACCCAAAAATATCAAATGTAAAGACAAGCTATGTTAATAGCATAAATGTAAAATAGTGATGCATGTGGGAATTATCCAACAAATATCTATGCCTGTATACCTAAAAATTAAGATTTCCAGTTTTAGAGGCATGAAGGAAAGGGTCAGAATGCAGTCTGCTGAAGCACTACCAATATCAGGCGATTTACGAGATGTAGTAGTATGTAGTATGAAGGAACAAAGTCGGTTCTGACTTATGCATTTAAAACAAGAGCTTAAAACGCGAGAACAAATAACATTCTAAGAACTATAGAAGTGAAAACAGTCAGATTAATAGTTACAAAAGCGTTAAGAAATGGAATAATCGAAATTAGATTAATTTGCCACACATAAGATATGGTTAATAAGTTGAGGAGAATGAGATGAATAAGTGAGTAGGATGGATGAGAACAGACTCGCCAAGATCGCAGCAAGAGCTGACCACCAGGAATACTTCCACAAAAATGGTTTGATAGAAAGAAGAAGAAAAGGTCACTTAATTTAAAGCGTTTTATTATTTTAATTTGATGTGCTCATAGTATTACCATTATTAAAGATTTGAACGTTCAATTTTTACATCAGTTTTCCGTAATAACCATAATGACTAATTACAACTCTAATTACATTTTTTATTAGCAGAGATCCTAATATTCCACGAAAATAATGAATGAGGGAATTTGCCAAGGTATTTTGATGTATGGATGTAATTCCAGTATGATGGATGTTGTCTATCACCAACTCTCTTTAAAATCTACCTCAATGAAGCTTTAAAGAATTGGAGAAGATTATGCAGTAGAATAGGAATAGAATTAAATAATGACACCCATTTATATACGCTTCATTTTGCAGATGACCAAGTGGTAGTGACCCAAGATAAAGAAAACCTCGAATTTATGATGAGGAAACTATTTAAAGAATAGGGATTGACCGTCAACTGCAGTAAAACTAAATATATGTGTATCGGTGGAGAAGAAATGGATTTGGAAGTGGATGACAAAATCATAGTAAAATCTTGTTCTGATTATACCTACCTTGGAACAAAGATCAGCCAAAGTAGACGAACTGAAGAAGAAATATTGGAGCAAATAACTAAAGGGAAAAAAGCTATCAGTTGCCTAAACTCACTATTATGGTCAACAAACATCTCCAAGGAAAGAAAACATCTTTTATACAATACAATATTTTAAAGCGTTGTATTGTATGGATGTAAAACATGGCATATAAATAAAACTTTTGAACGTAAACTGCTGGCTCTTGAAATGGACTTTTGGCGAAGATCTGTCGGAAAGTCAAGGATCGAACGGATAACCAACGAGAGAATTAGAGAGATTATGGGCGTAAAGGAAACTATTCTCGATGAAATCGAACAACATCAGCTGGTATGGTATGGAAATGTGGAGAGAATGACGGACGAACGTCTACCAAAGCAAATCCTAATATATATATATATATATATATATATATATATATATATATATATATATATATATATATATATATAGTTTTATTTTTTGCGGAAAACCAACCCACAACACTTGATATTTGGAGCGTGTAATAATCTTTGACAGTGACATGCGGCTGCTCGTGTGGCTGAAAAAGAGAGATACCCATGATTTTCCATTGTAACAGCCATCAGGGTGCAATTTTTGAAACAGCCACACTCTTGGCAGTGTAGGGTAGACATGTATATCTAACCACAAGAGAACTTCCTCTCTAATTATGTTTTGATATGATGGTATATTTTTTGTGATACATCGCGTCTTGTTAAAAAAAGGATATGTTTTGCCTTTCAATTAATTTACTGTTTTTACGATTAAAACTAATGGCTGAACTATGTGTACTTAGGTTTTTTAATGTTTAAATGCTCTTGCCCATGAACTTGATTTTCTAATATTTGCAAATCACCTTACAAATTTCCTATTAACACACAGAAAGTAGTTCACCGATATAAATATGTATATTAAAGAAACGGACCGTAAAAAATATTTCAAGGAACTTGTTCTATAATAACATTGTTATGATATATGGCTTAGTTTTCAATAAAAGAGTTTCTTCATAAAAAAAAATAAATTAAGGACAGCGGGTGGCTTGAAATATTTAATGAACAAATTAGTTAATTAAAAAGCCTATAATAACACATTTAGTTCTGGTGAATTTAAGTTCGATGCAATCTTAATTTCATTATACAGGGTGATTATCCGAGAAATTTATCGATCGATTGTAGGAAAACTATAATTGGGAAGAATATCAAAATTTGATAGTGGTGTACTAACGTGCATGGGGGACAGCCGGCTAAAATATTTTCAAGATGGCGGCACTTCCCGTTATGCCGGAAGTAGATGTCAACCTGCTTATTTTAAATGGAACACTCTTTATATTATTACGTTTTTTATTTCTACGTAAAATCTTAAATATATTTTATGTATAAAGTTATATATGTAAGTCTCACAGTTTTGGACATATTTAAATTTTTACGTCAAAAATGACGTTTGCGGACCAAAATTTAACTATAAATTTTTCCTATAAGGAAGACTTTATTATTTAATTTAGGTTAGATTTCTTGTAGAAGAAGATCGACTTTAGTAGTTTTTTTATGATATTTTGAAAATTATTAGTACAGAGTGATCAAAAAAAAAGAATAAAAATTATATTTAAAATATCGTTAAAAGTCATTTTTTTTTTCAAAAAGAAAGCATCTATTTTTATAATTTTATGATATTAAGCATTAAAAATGAGGGTAACTATGTATAAGGTCTATTCCAAAAATTTGTTGTTTTCAAAATATTGATAATTCAACATTTTTCTAAAAATGCTATACGGCTTTTAAGTTTTGTTATTAATTGGCCATGACGGTGAGGCGTGGCGAAAATAAAACAATCGAATCCTACAGAATGGTAACTATTTCTTGCCATTTGACATTCATTAATAGCAATCATGCCAGGGCGATTAAATTACACGCACAAAGATTACTTAAACTTATTTATTATTTATAGAGAATGTGATTATTTCAAGAATATGCGATACATTCTTGATCCGATATTCGCAGAAACAGAAACCAACACCACCAACTGTTAAAAGGATTATAGGAAAGTTCAAGAACCTTGAATTCATAAAGGCAAAAAGAAATAGAAATATACCAGTTGTTAATAATGAAAATATACAAAATTATTATATTTCGCCGCATATTCGACAATATCTACAAGGCAAGTGGCATTAGAGTCTAAATTATCTCAAACATCAGTTTTAAGGATTTTATGGAAACACAATTTTCATCCCTATGTATATCCCATAATACAACATTTAAAAACGACGAATAATAGAGTTCTGTCATTTATTTTACTTCGATCACAAGAAAATGCTGTTTTTTTTTGGATAATATTATTTGGTCAGACGAAGCCAAGTTCACAAAAAATGGATTGTTTAGTCCACGCAATTCCCACTATTGAAGCGACTTAAATGTGCATCCATAAAGAGAATTAAAATTTCAAGAGTCTTGGTAGTTTAACGTGTATTGTGCGATAAGAAATGACGGCGTCGTCGCTCTAGAATTCTACCAGGATAATCTGAATGGTAAGTTAGCCATTTTGGAGAATTTTAAATACAAAATACCTTTTTTAACCTATAGGTGAGCGCTACTTCGATATCTGGAGCAATTTGGAAGTGAACTATTTAGATAACTTGCCGCTGGCTGATCAGAGAAATCTATTTTATCAACATGATGAGGCGACTCTACATAAGAGTGATTTAGTTAACAATCATCTGCAAAACTTGTTTTATGATCAATGGATAGCTAAGAATTGGCCACATCTTTGGACACCTCGCTTCCCCGACCTTGACATAACAGTACTTGATTTTTTTTATTTGAGAACAATTAAAAAAAAATAAAGTATACAACACAGCATTAACCACTATGGAAGATTGCATGCAGCGTGTCGGAATAGCATTTCAAGAAATTAGTCCTCAGTCAATAAGAAGACCCACCCATGAAGAGTTCCTGCGTAGGTGCGAAAAATGTTTGGAAGTTCAAGGACGTCAATGTGAACATTTACTCAAATAATTTTTGTAACTTTATTTTATTAACAACTGGTTTATTTGTATTTCTTTTAGCTTTTATAGATCCAAAGTTCTTGAAGTTTTTTATAATCTTTTTAACAGTTGCTAGTGGTGGTTTCTGTTTCTGCGGATATCGGATCGCGAATATATCGCATGTTCTTGAAATAACTCTATCACATTCTCCATAAATAATAAATAAGTTTAAATAATCTTCGTGAATGTAATTTAGTCGCTCTGGAATGATTATGATTAATGAATGTCAAATGGCAAGAAATAGTGACAATTCTGTACGGTTTGACTGTTTCATTTTCGCCACGTCTCGCCGTCATGGCCAACTAATAACAAAACGTCAAGCCCTACAGCATTTTACAATAGAAAAGTGTTCAATTGCCAATATTTTGAAACCTACAAATTTTTGGAATAGACAACTTTATACAAGTTTACCGTTATTTTTAATGCCTAATATAATAAAATTATAAAATTAGGTACTTTCTATTTGAAAAATTGACTATTGATGATTTTTTAAATATAATTTTTATCCTTTTTCTTTGACCTCTCTGTACTAATAATTTTTAAAATATAATAAAGAGACTACTAAAGTCGATCTTTGTCTATAAGAAAACTAACCCAAGTTAAATAATAAAGACTTTTTTATAGGAAAATTTTATAGTTAAGTTTTGATCCGCAAACGCCAATTTTAACATAAATATTTAAATATGTCTAAAACGGTGAGACTTAAGTAGAGCAACATTATACATGAAATATATCTAGAATTTTACGTAGAAATCAAAAATGCAATAATATGTAAAATATTCTATTTAAAATAAACAAATTGACATATAATTCCAGTATAACCGGAAGTACCGCCATCTTGAAAATATTTTAGCCGGCTCTCCCCATGCACGTTAGTATACTGTTAAATTTTTTGATTCTTTCTTATTATAGTTTTCCCACAATTGATCGATAAATTTCTAGGAAAATCACCATGTATAATTTACTATTTATATTTTAAACATATTAAGAGAGAATATTGTTATAAACTTTATAGTTTTATGTTTTATCACAAGAACGAATTGTCGGAAAGTCTAAAAGATGGTCTATGATATATTGAAAAGTTATGAGGAGAGAGTAAGAGCTATTAAACTGACAATATATGGCGTAAAAAATTTGTTATAGTAAATTATTAAAATATCCGTTACAAATTTAATTTACTCTTTGATGCATTGTTGGGTGAGATGATTGTATGTAATCAATGTATTTTGGTTTATGGATTTTTGGCAATTCATTAAATTAAAATTTGTTACAGTTTTAACATTTCTCCACTTAAATGTGTTTTTTACTTTCTGAAAGTAAACTATCTAATTCAACCTTTGCTTATGATTTTAATGTAGAATATTGAATTTTGAAACTAATGAATTTGGTTTGGCTTATGGATAAATTATCGGTTTACAGATTATTTTGAAACTAATTACGTGAGAAAATGAATAAATTTTTTCAGAAAAGTGAAGAAAAGTAAATTCTCGTAGAAATAAGACATTAAGTATTAGGTATAGAAGAATAGAACAGAAAATATGATAAAGCATACATCAATTTCGAACTTACTTATTTTAACAGTTCACCTCTCTGTATGTTATGGAGTAAACTACCTCCTAATAAAGGGTGTTTTTTATTGAGGTATAGAACTTTAAGTTGGCAACACTTTTTTAACTGGCAGCCATTTTGTCAGCTGTCAAGTGATTTATGTTTAGTTTGGTTTGGCATTTCAACATGAATAGATTGACGCCTGAACAACGCTTCCAAATTGTGCAAATATATTTTGAAAATCATGGTTCTGTTCGAATTACGTATCGCGTACTACGTCCATTTTACGGTCAATATAATCGTCCATCAGAGCAATTAATTCGATTAACTATGGAACGTTTTCGCACCACGTTTACTCTAAATGATAATACGCATCCACAGAGACGTCGTACAGTGCGTACAGAAGAAGTCATTGCTGCTGTAGAGCGTAGCGTAGAGGAAGCACCGAATCAGTCTATCCGCCATCGTGCACAGGAATTGGATATGAGTCCATTCACTTTATGGAAGATTTTGCGGAAAGATCTTGGTTTGCGTGCTTACAAAATCCAACTCGTGCAAGAATTGAAGCCACACGATCACCTAGCAAGGCGTAGATTCGGTGAATGGGCCCAAAACATGATTGTCGTTGAACCCGATTTTCATAAGAGAATTTTGTTTAGCGATGAAGCTCACTTTTATTTGAATGGATACGTCAATGAACAAAACTGCCGTATTTGGAGTGATGATAATCCTCAAGTGTATGTTGAGACACTGTTACATCCAGAAAAACAGACTGTTTGGTGTGCTTTATGGGCTGGTGGAATCATTGGTCCGTACTTCTTTAAAAACGATGCTGGTCAGAACGTTACAGTCAATGATGACCGCTATAGAGCCATGATTACTGACTTTTTGGTTCATCAATTGAACAACCATGATATGCAGGAGCTGTGATTTCAACAAGACGGCGCAACATGTCACACAGCTCGTGCCACAATTGATTTATTGAAGGAAAAGTTTGGTAACCGCATAGTTTCACGTTTCGGAGCCGTGAATTGGCCTCCAAGATCGTGCGACTTAACGCCGCTAGACTATGTTCTGTGGGGATATGTGAAGTCGCTAGTCTACGCCGATAAGCCCGAAACGATTGATCACTTGGACGACAACATTCGTCGCGTTATTGCCGATATACGGCCACAAATGTTGGAAAAAGTCATCGAAAATTGGACCTCCAGATTAGACTACGTCCGAGCCAGCCGTGGCGGTAATATGCCAGAAGTCATATTTAAATTATAATGCCAGAAGGTTATCTTTCGAATAAAGTAAATTTCATGTCAATTTAAAAAATTCATCTTTGTTTATTCCATTTAAAAGTTCTATACCTCTATAAAAAAACACCCTTTAGTTCTATGGTACCTGCCAAAATGCGCTGACATTTAGAAACTGTATACCCAGAGTTTAAAGAGAAGAATGAAAATTTTTTGCGTAAAAAAGAACAATTATTGAAAAACCAAAGAACTGTAATGCATATTACCCAAACTGTGAATGAAACGGCCATGAAGGCATCGTATTTGTTTGAAGGCTGTTTATGGTCGGTAAGGGGAAACGTTTTTTTGATGTTAGACAAACATAAACATGTTTACTTATCTTTTCTTTCAGTTTAATTGCTTGTCGTGACCTTTTTCGGTCTTTTTAAGTATTAGAAATTACTGTAAATGCGAAATTTACAATTAATATTATAAAACAGAGGATTTAAAAACTTATTTTATTGGTAAATATTGTTATATATTGTTTACATACTGAACATAACAATAATAATAATTTAGACAACTATATATTTATGCTTTATGTATTCAGAATTGATGTACAGATTATCACAAGATACTCTGATATGCAATTAGAAGAGGACAGTATAAAATCGGTATGTGTACCAAGACATTAACAGCCAGCTTCACTAATAAGGTTTGAGACTTAGACCCGATCTAGTTGCCTTAGTAATTAGATTTTCTAGATGACCAGTTTTGTTTTTCATATGATATTGTTTTAATTGTATTTTAAAGGTTCAAAAATTGCTTGACGTATTGTTACCCTTGTCCGTTTAAATTCTCTATTGTCAATCTAGACCAGTTTTAAAGTTAAACCATGTTAGTGAATGAAGGGGTAAATATCTACTGTTTATCAAGCCTTTATCATATATAAATAAAAATATTATTACGTTATTCAGCATTCAAATAACCGGGCCATAGTTCTGACGTTATGCTAATTGTACAGGGGTATGTTCGAAGGTATTTAGTTAGCTATTGCATCGCACGAGCTGGTGAAGTGCACACTATCGCTGAGAATTTGTTTAAATCATGTGGGTTAGACATAACACAATGTATGATCGACAAAAAAATCTGCAATGCATCTTTCACCAGTACCGCTTTCAAACGATACTGCTTTGCGTCGAATTCATGATCTGGCAAGTTATGTCAAGCAAGAACTAGTCGCACGTCTACAAAAAAAACTAATTTGTCTTACAAATGGATGAATCAACTGATGTTGTTGACCTGTCCATCTTACTAGTCATTGTGCGATATCCATATAAACATTCTTTTGAAGAAGACATGCTTATGTGCTTATCGCTGTCCACTAACACTACTGGAAAAGAAATTTTTTGCAAAATAAATATATTTTTTAAAGAAAACCATCTCAACAGCAGGAGCAGTATCACGAATAAGAGGTAAAGCGTTTAATTGTAGTTCCAGCCATTGTATCCTAGATAGACAGACTCTCGCGCTTAAGCAAATGCCACCAAATCTAAAATTGGTTTTAGATGAAGGGGTAAAAATAATTAATTTTGTCAAATCACGTCCACTGCAATCCCGATTGTTTTCAATATTGTGTGACGATTATGGCAGCCAACATAAAATAATACTGCTGCATATACAACTGAGATGGTTATCTCGGGGTAAAACTTTAACAAGGCTATTTGAACGGAGCGAAGTTACTAATTTTTTTTTACAGATATTTCTTTTAATTTGAAAGATAGTTTGTTTAATAGAACTTGGTTGTTTAGACTATCTTTTATAGCAGATATGTTTCAAAAACTAGAGGATTAAATTTGTCATTACAACGCTAGTAACAAAATAACCGCTTTCAAAAGAAAATTAGATTTTTGGATTATTTGTGTTGGTAAGAGAGAAATAGAAAGCTTTTCACCGCTCAGTGAGGTCGTTAATGACTCAGAAATGTTTCAAGATGATATGTTTGAAGAATTGGTGCAATATTTCAATGCTGTGCACGCATCTTTTGAGACGTATTTCCCCGAAGATCAGAATACAAAAATTAATATGAATTCACGGATTCAAAATCCTTTTGCACCCAACTTGCAATAGCCCGAAAGTACGTCAAATGAGATTTATGAATCATCAGACACCAATATGGAGTCATTGTTCAAAATAATGCCTCTGAATGATTTTTGGTGCAGGATCCGTGATGAATATCCACTTCTTGCCACAAAGGCCCTGAATGTTCTTCTCCCATTTCCAACAACTTACTTGTGCGAAACAGGATTTCCAACTTATGCAGCTCTAAAAACAAAGTACCGGAATACTCTGGATGCCGAACTTGACATGAGAGTTCAACTCTCTTCTATCACGCCTGATATCAAACAGTTGATGAAAAATAAAAAACAGTTTCACACTTCCCATTAGATACTTGATTATTATATTAGATGATTATTAATAAAGAATACACATAAACCAGTTTTTGATTATTTTAGAATTCCGTCAAATATTTCGCTTTCCAAAAAGGTTCCGCCGCCAAAAAACCTTGAGAACCGCTGCACTAGAGGATAATTATAAATATTAGAGCTCTTTTTAACTGGTGGCAAGTTGGCGTAAATCAGACCTTAAATTTAACATACAAGCATACAAGAGAGCTACTTTTAAGAATTATTGTTGAATTAATTCTGAGAAATTGCATCAGTTTAACAAAAAAAATTTTTTTTGGCTGAATTAGGCTGTGGATATGGAAGAGAATATGCATTAAGACATTAAATTTTAAAAAAGCCTTTTTACCGGACTATGCTAAATTAAAGGAATTTTAAAGTCTGTGTCACAGATACTTAATGCCTTTAATTGTTTACACACCTATAATAATATAGTATTACAGACACCCAGTAAACAGAGACGCGTTATAGACAATGGTAATGGAATGACATCCTTAACTCGTATATATTCTCTTAATGATCCTACGCATTATTTACTTTCAATAAGAGCCTTATAAATAAAATATTAGTATATCCTTAGTAATATGTTTACTTTTTCTCTTGGAAGCCTGTTACACTCTTAGATTAATGGGTAGTCAGGTCAAATATGTAGATTAGTATTTTATTGGGAAGATTTTTTGCAGTCTTTAAATATACTTCTTAATAACATTCTATAGATTCATATATCATAAACTCACTGACATACTAAAATGAATAGCAATATATGACAAAGATCTTGGCATTTTCAAGAATCTTTACTTAGCTCATGTCAATGAGAGGAGAAATACCAAAAAATATTCAAATCCAATATAGATCATATTGGATATATCAAGGATGCATCTTGTCTCCGTTCTTGTATAATTTATACGCAAAGAAAATATTTAACGGGAATGAATTTTAATGGAAACAAGATCAACGGCATTAAATTCGCGGATGATATTATATTATATATAAAGTAACATGAGTAAGTCGAGTCTAACCAAACACATGATCATCAGCAGAAATTGTACACTTCAAGGACTCTATATTAACAACCAAAACATCGAAAAAATTAAGATATTCAACTACTTGGGAACCACAGTAAATGAAGAATGAGATCATTCATTAGGAATCGGATGGAAAATAGAAAAACAATAGCAGCCTATATAAGAATGATCAAAATATTCAAAAGCCATTATCACATTCAAAAAAGTTATGTAGGACTTCTGAACCGTTATGTCTTTCCGGTATTGCTGTATGAAGTTCAGACTGTAATAATGTAAAAAATTGAAAGCATTTAAAATGTGCCTTTACTGGTGTATGCTGGGAATATTCTGAATAGACCACATTACCAAGAAAAAAATGCTGGAACTCATGAACAAGAGCCTGGAAATTTTAAATGCAATGACACTCGCATATCTGGGTCACATTATGCAACATGAAAAAATATATGGTCTGTGATACTGCAGATCAAGGTGAATAGAAAGACAGGTTCGTGGCTAAAAAGCCTACGAATATGATTTTCAACACAGAGACTATTCTAGACAGTTCCAAAGTCCTAATAGCCAGTTGAATCCCCAATATCGGTAACAGATCTGCACACCAAGAAAAATATTTATTATTTTCATTCATTAAAAACCTAACGTCAAAATTTAAATTACTGATTGTAACTAACGCTAATAGCTTTGTTCGCGGTAAGGATTTAGAACCGATTCTGAACTAATACGCATCCGCAGTTGAAATAGCAGCGTTCGCGGACAACAAAGTTCAGAATTTTTAGTTACAGTCCCATGTTCGCGGAGAAAATAATTCGGTTCGAAATCGATTCTGAACCAGTCCTACCGGTTCTAAGGATTGAAGAAGAACTGTAAGTTCGGAATTTTATGCAGCGCCAGCGTTCATGCTGCGGCCGCAATGTGCAACTATTTGGCAATTGTTTTTATTTTATTTTAGGTTTTTCTCTTGTTTATGTCATTCGTTGCATTTGATGTTCCAGTATATATTTTATTATATTATATTGGTTTTACTTTAATTAGTGTTAATCGACCCAGAATCTTAAATAATAAGTTAAAAAAGTGTTGATTTGAACCTAAAAAAAATATATTTTTAGTGAATACTCCCATTATGTCAAATCATTTATCATCCAGCGATGAGGACTTAAAAGAAATTTTAGAGTTACTCAAAATTCCTAAAAGTGCTAATTATTTTGAGGAAATTTTGCCCCCCATTTTCAGTTAAGCTGAGAAATGGACAAGAACTGGCGTGTATTATGGTTTGCGATAAATGAAGTTGCATCGTATAGGGACGTATCAGACCGGTTTTTAGTTTTATTAAAAATGTTTTTTGAATCAAAAAGAAATGGACCTAAAACTATTGCGTTTTATTTTTTGTTTAGAAAAACCCCCATCTTTTTATTAGGCGTATGTTTAGAATTAGATTTACTTTGAAGCTCCCGAAATATGAACGTAACACAAAATAAAGAGTAAACAATAGATATCTGTTAAAATATATATTTGTTTATTAAAAATTCTATTCAGCAAAAAACAAGACGTTTTATTCCAAAAGGAACTGACAGTTAGACTTTATATTATATAAGAATAACAATTATAATTCAATATTTCTTTAAAATAATACAAATAATAAAACCTAATAAAAGACAGTTTTAAGTTATTTAAAACAAAAAAAAACAACTAGTTTAATCAGCATTTAACACCGTATGCATACCAGAGTGGACGATTCAAAGTTCCAAAATCGTTCGCGGTAAAAACAAATCCTGAACCGGTTAATAACTGAGCATGCGCTGTACGGCAATCCTGAACTAATTCCGTACTAGTTCTGAATTGGTTCGAAAAGTGACCCGCGAACAAAGCTAATGACGCCGTCATAGTCTCGGAAAATGAAGACGATCTCCAAAGACTTCTATTTGCATTCCACACCATAAGCAAGCAATTCAACATGAAAATATCCATAGATAAAACTAAGTCAATTGTAATAAGCAAAGTGCCCGTAAGATGCAAACTAGTAGTGGATGACAAACCAATAGAACAACTCATGACCTTTAATTACTTAGGAGTTGAGATATGCGCAAACCAAGACAGGACAAGAGAAGTAAGAAACCAAGTAAACAAGGCAAATAGAATCTCAGGAAGCCTGGCGGATATAATATGGCACAACACATACATGAGCAAGGACGCAAAAACAAAAATCTACAAGACCTGTATTCGACCGATAATGACGTACGCAATAGAGACGAGAGCTGACAACGCAAAAACAAAATCAATTCTAAGAACTGCCGAAATGAAAGTACTACGAAGAATATCGGGATACACATTAAGAGATCACATACGCAATTCAACAATACGCGAGGAACATGGAATGCAGGATATAGTAAGATGGGGACGGAAGCGCAGAAGAGCCTGGAATGAGCACGTAGGAAGAATGACGCAAAATAGGATAGCGAGAATCGCCCGAGATGGAACACCGGAAACCAGAAGACCAATAGGTAGACCACCTAAAAGATGGAGAGAGTCCTGGATTTCAACGCGAAATGAGATGAATGATTGAGTTGGAAAAAACAGGCTGTGAGCCTATAACAAGAGGAAGAAGAAGAAGAACTAATTTTAATACTTTACTTCTATGAATAGCATCAAGTTTTAAAAGAAAATTTCCTCAAAATATATTTAATTAAAAAAAATCTTTTCGTTTATTTTTATGTAACGTTTTTCAGAAAACTGGGCTCTAAAACTGGTAATGGAAAATACTATTTTTTTTTCTTAAAATAACCAAATTGTATGTTTTTTGGCACCTAACAAAACCGGTAACCAAAAAAAAAACACGTTGTATACTCAAATGTTGATTTCACAAAACCTTTAACAGGTTAGGATAGTTCTATATATAGCGGTGTTCTTTGCTTCTGCCCTGGATCATCCTGGAGGTACTTGTTTCACTTCGAAAATATTTGTCTACATGATAAAAAATAATTATATACAGGGTTTTTTATTTAAAAATTAAAGAAAAACTAATTTATGTTTCATCAAAAGGGCAAAATTTTGGTGAACATCCTATGTCAGATAATTGCTTTAGCGCTATATTAGACTTTTAGTAGTACATTTATCTTTCTGAAAGTTAATTTTATGTACAATAATTGCTGTAGATTGCAATATATTGTAGATTATAGACGACCATGTTTTTTTTTCAAAATTTTTTTGAAAAGTTGGCAAACTTTGCAATAAAATTCACAACCAGATATGCCATCATATGGATAGTTTTTAGAGGATCCAAATATGCAAAGATGGACAGGGTAACCCAGTAAAAAAATATTTTATTTTAGCATCACGTTGTCATAAAACACTATGTATAATTGGAAATATTTTTAGATTGGAGAAATTTTTATACTATACAATTTTTTGAGCACTAATTAGCTATAATGCAAATACCAAGAAAAATATAATTTTTCAATCAATTTGCAAGATCCTTTGTGTTACGTACTCACGAACTAAAATATGTATTGTAATAACTTCTTACCTTAATTCTAGTAAACACTGCAAATTTTGAAAAGATATTTCACCAATAATAAATAATTTTGATAAACGATATCAAACAAGTTGCAAAGAAAACTGATATAGAATATAACAACAAATATTGGAAGGTGGTCACTTGACTGGCGCATTTTTATGTGGGAAAAGCTAGTGAACACAAAAACCGCATTATTAAATTTATTTTCGTTGAACAATGTACATTTTTAATAAACTGCAACATGCATTATATTTATTTTAATATGCTGTAGAAGAAATCATTTGGGATATTACATCGACTAATTTATTACCACACTGTAAAATATCAGCAGTTGAATGAAAAAACATTAGTAATTGAATTGCTGGTAATGGATTAACCAGAATGAAAGTTACAGAAATTATTTACCTTTTCTTCATCTGTCTTAAGAACGAATTGCAACTTTTTAGATGCCAAAAAATTACACTGGACAATCGAAAGTAAACTTATCTTTTTAATATTAGTTCAAGTTTTAGAGATACGTGATGTCATGTCTCCCTGTATATTAACAATGTAACCGCAAGAATGCACGTGATATATTTGTATTGTTATAACAATAAAGGGGTGCGACGTTGCCAAATATACGGTATCCCCAAGTTAAGGAAATTTTGTACAACTTGACAACACCGCACGGGAAAGCTCTAGATGTGACTGTATACAAATGAATGACACACGACAGTATTGCGAATATTATGAAATTGAATAGAATATTCTCGAATATCGTCTAAAAATGGAAAAACCGTATTTGGGTATATAACCACACACCAAGCGAAGGGGTTAGTCAATCGAAGTTAGTGAGTAGAATCAAATAGTTGAGATTGTAAAATGTCTCGAAACTGTGTAAATAATCCAGATCACTTCTGTTATGTTTGTGGTGAGGTGACTTTTACGTCTCAGAAGCGGTCTATTACCCCATTGATAAAAAAGGTATATCAACTTTATTTCGGTTGCAATATTGGGGATCAAAACAAACAGTGGGCGCCACATATCTGCTGTAATGTATGCGCTTCAAGTCTCAGAAACTGGTTAAATGGTAAAAAAATGATCTATGAGGTTTGCTGTCCCAATGATCTAGAAAGACCCTTCAAATCATGTTAATGATTGCTATTTCTTACATCATATCTCGTGTTGAACAAGGCACAGCAATATCCACGCACACACAAAATAACTCAGAATCAGAAGTAAACAATCTTGTGAGAGACTTGAACTTCCAAAAAGTAAAGCAGAGTTACTGGAATCATGATGGCAGCAGTGGAACTCATTAAAACACGATATTTCAGTAGGTGTTTTCCGTAAACATCATAAAGGCCTAGCACCATTTTTTAACACGGAAAAGAACTTGATTTTCTGCAATAACATTAGGAGTTTAATAAAAATCTTTGTTAAGGCACTGATTACAGAGAGCTTTTCAGTACCTACGTCAGAAATTTCCAAGGCTAAGTGAAGAAAAAACTAAAGAAGGTATTTTTGTTGGACCACAGATTCGAAATATTTTGAGTTGCAATACGTCTCTAAAGATTCATTTCCCACACTCACATCTAGACTTTTTTCCTGACAACTGCGAAGCTGTAAGTAATGAGCACGACGAACGCTTCCATCAGGATAAATCAACAATGGAGGAAAGATACCAGGGAAAGTGGAATGCTTCCATGCTTGCCAACTACTGTAAGACTTTTGTTAGAGATGTGGAACAATTCACAGAAGAAAAACAAAAAGACAGGATATTTAGTGTCTCTACAAGTGTGAGAATATGTATTTTTATTATTTTCTTAAAAATAAAATAAAAAAGACTTGTTCTTGAAAATTGCAACTAAGTTTTTAATTTCCTTGAAATTTTTATGATCAGCGCCCTAAAATTAACAAAAAAATGCACTTTTCATACAAGATATAACAAATAAACTAAAATTTGTTACATAGTATTATTTATCCTTAGTGACCTTAACATCACTGAGTCTACAAATTTTTGCAGGGTTCATATTTCTTAAAAAAGAAGTTTTTACTAACAATGACTGATACGTACCCCCAAAGAATAAAAGACTTCATGAAAAGTCTGAATAGCTGGGGATTATATTAGATCACGGGTCTAAAGAATGTACAAAATATCTTTTTAATCTAAAACAGGGATTGATATTTGACCGAGAAAGTAAAAATATTAATCCACATAATTCCGACGTAAAAATTTAATTCAATAAGAAACTGACTGATAAGAAAATGATTTATCACATTGATTTAGCTTTTATACTATAAAACGGCATCTCATCGACGCTACAATATTTATATGATTTAGATCTAAACATTCCTGTTCGTTTAGTGGTTTGATTTAGGTTACTATAATATGACATTTTAGACCAGCTGCGTCTATGGTACATCAAATTACAAACTAATGTTCTTTATGGTCAGATCTCAAATAGTTTATTAAAATATTGGAATAAATAAAATGTTACTACAAGTAAAACCACTTAAGTAATAATATATAATTTTTTTTCAATTTCTAAAACAATTTGTTACAATTTTGCGGCATGCTTTCTCTTGCTTATTATTTTAGGCAAAAACAGTTCTACATTTTTTAGTCGAACTACTTAGGCGCAATTGAGTTTGCCTAATAAAGTGTAAAGTGAATTTAATTGTTCCTAATCGTTTTGTTCATACTAATTAATGTATTTTGTACTTTCTAAATAAAAACAAAACCCATAGTTCTTAAGATTAAATGTTATAAGTTAATTACAAAACTGTTTAATATTTATATTTAATCATAAATTTTAACAGGCTTAAAATTTTTGGTATTTGTGGTATCAATGTCGTAACATATCTTGGCATAATATTAGTAAAAAAAGCTTAAATAAAATTATCATTTTTACAGCCCAGAATATTAAGGTGGTTTCTAAGAAAGTTAGGCCTTCTAATAGGTCAGTTTCATTTTGCTTATGATAATATTATAATTTATGTTATACATGTTAATGAATAAACTTTTATGTCAGAAAATTAAAGTAACTAAACTAGTGATAAGGGCTTAAAATCGGTAAGATAAGTTGTCTACCGACAATTAAAGAAAATTTCCCTTTTTGTTGGTTTGGTCTCCAATGAAAACGATTTTGTTTTTTAATTTGTATTCTGTAAACATGTATATAACTTTAAGGCATAAAACTTTGTTGATATATTGTTGTACTTGTCGATTTAAATCCACCATAGATAAGATCATATCAGTGAGTTAGGGGGTGAAAGTATATTATCAGCTCAAATCAATTGATCGATAATACAGTTTTACGATCAGGAAGGCCTTGACATGATAAGATTTGTGCAGTTGGATAATATCCATTTCAAACTTAGCCAAGGTCGAGGTAGAATTATTATATGGCTATGGAAGCTTAAAGGAGCATTATCTTAAAGGTATCAATTTTATTTGGTGTAAATTTTAATAATGGTATTGTATTGTATTGTACAATTGTAGTTTGCCGATACTTGGTGGAACTCCATATCATAAAAGATAACGTAGTAAAACTCGATTTTTACTTAAAAATTCCACTCTATTTAAAACTTGAATAAGAAATATTCAACATGTTTCGCTACACGGTAGCTTTATCAAGAATGAATACAATTTCTTAGGTCTAGGTAGGGTAAGTCAATTTTGGATATTCCAATCATAAACAAGTAATTAAAATTGGTCGTTAAAATAGGTTCGATAAAGAAGAAAGAAAGAAGGTCAAATTGACAATTTAATAAAGAATCGGTATTTTTAGATTTATTTATTTCTAGGGATTCCAACAAATTTAATTTAGGGCCTTTATTTTGTGTATATAAAATTTGGAAATATTAATCAAAATTATGATTAGATTGTCTTAAGTGATTGAATAATAAGAATCTGGCTTTTCTTTAATAAAACTACTAAAGTGTTCCTTTATTCTTGTTAAAAAACTTCTGCCTGACTCTCCTATATAAAACTTTGGACAATCTTTACATTTTATTTTATATACACCAGATTTATTTCCTCTTTTTGTTTTTGTCTTGTCATTTTTTATAATATTACAAGTTGAATTATTGGTTTTAAAAGCCACACTAATATTGAACTTTTTTAGAAATTTTGCGATGCAATTACTTGTTTGACCAAAATAAGTAATAGTATACAATTTTTTGTAGTATTTTTCATTACGGGAATAGCAGATTTAGTGCTTTCATGTATAATTTTTTATTAAAAATTTCGTTTATTATTTGGTGGGTGTATCCATTGTTAACAGCGATTTGTTTAATAATGTTTAGTTCTTTTTCAACATTTACTTGGTTTAAAGGAACTGTAATAAGTCTATGTAGCATACTATGGAACGTTGACATTTTATGTTGTACTGGGTGACAAGAAGAATTGTGTATGTTTTCCCGTGATATTGTGAAATCTAGAAAGTTTATTTTGATATCTATTTCTTTTTCTATTGTGAAAGTGATGTTAGGGTGAATGTTATTTATAAAGTTGAGAAACTGTGTCAGTTGTCTATCTGTACCAGTAAAGCAAGTTGAGAATCATCGACATATCTATGCCTGTAAAGAAATTTCTTAAAAATTGTGTTTTACTTATAAGATTTTCTAAATAATCCATAAATATTTCGGCTAGTAAGGGACTAAAAGGATTACCCATTATCAAGCCTTCCTCACTAGAATAGATAGTTCCATTAAATATAAAGTAATTTTGTGCCAGATATGTTTTTAATGATTGTAATATTCCTTATTTCTTAATTATATTAATATTTTTTAGAGAGAGAAGTTTTTCAACTAACAAAATTATCTCTTGGATAGGTACACTAGAAAATAAATTACTGACATCAAATGAAATTAACCTAGCGTCATTAGGAAGGTTTATGTTTTTTATTTTGGTAATTAGTTCTGAAGAATTTTTTATTTGAAATTTTGCCGAAAACTTTGTGTATTTGTTTCAATTTCAATTAGTTTTTTGGATAACTTATAAGAAGAACGATACTACTGGTCTCATAGGATAACCATCTTTATGTAGTTTAATTAAAGAGTAGAGTTTTGGGGCTGTGGGTTCATCAAAGTTGGTGTATTGAAATCCCTATCATTAAACAAACTTTTACAATTATGTATTACAGATTTGATATTTTTTTGAAATATATGTGTAGGATCTTTATTAAATATTTTTTATTTAGTTGGTTTTTCTTAAACCCATCGTCAGTTAGACCTAAACAACTCTCCTTTATTGAACCTATTTTAACGACCTATTTTAATTGCCTGTTTATGATTGAAAAATCCAAAATTGGTTTATACTACCTAGATCTATAAAATCGTATTCATTCTTGATAAACCTACCTTGTAGCGAAACATGTTAAATATTTCTTATTCACGTTTCAATTAAAGTGGAATTTTTAAGTAAAAAAAAAAGTAAATTTTAGTTGCATTATTCTCGAAATTACTTTTTTGAAATCGGCAGAATTAAAACATTGGTTAAAAGACCCCTTTACATCATATCATGACTGCAAATTATTCGAGACCCTAAGCTTTAGCAAACATAAACATTCTCATTACTTTGGGTAATACTATTGTATCTCTGAAATGTCTCTGCTTCAACCTGATAAGTGCCGTGTACTCTCTGGGAGAATTGTCAATAATTTCATCTACCTCTAAATACCATCTGCACCCTGGGTTATCCATGATATCAGTTCGACGATGATGATAGGCAGATGACAATATCCCATCAGCAATCCCACAATAAGCGCAGCTTTTTCCAGCAACAATTCCATTCTCCCTCTGGTTTGAATACAGACTCAAGTTTTGCCAAAAAAATCCGCTTCTTCGTTACTGCATGTATTCGTGTAACAAAAGACTCACACGAGTCTAACTGTACAGCTGTGCTTTGTCAGATTATCAAGTACATCTCAGACACTAGTCAATAAGCTAGGGCCTTTTACCTCAGTGCTAATGCGGCAGCCTTGCTGTCTGGACATAAGTTAACAGTCTTATATATGTTTACGCTCTTCTTATAGAGATTGCCACATTGCAAAATAGCATACATTTCTGCTTGAAAAACCGTTTTATGCTTTCCAACAAAGTAAAACTCTCTGACTCCTGTGCTACAACCGAACATTCCAGGATCCATTTAGTCCAGTCGGTAGGTATAGAATATGTTTTTTATGATAATAATCTCAAAGGGAATGAAAAACTTTCCATATATGTTTGCCAGGGCATTTTGAATACAGGAACTCAACTATGAATGTCCAAAGTTACCAATACACAGTTTTTTGAACATAGAAGCCAAGGCAATAATTTTAAACAAAATTATTTTAGTACAAAACTATATAAAGTTGAAAGCTCTGTAATTTGAGCTCTTGGAGAGGAGAAAGGAGACTTTATTTATTAATTATGTCAAAAACCTTCGAAAATTGTTTTTTTATATATTGCGTATGAAATAACTAATGTAAAACATTTTCTTCCTATTGTTCGTTGCTTGTAAGCAAAGTCCTTGAAATAATAGTCATCTCGAAATTGTTATTGGTTACTAATTTGTTAATCTCGGGTTGCTTCTCGTAAAGTGTAACGTGCTATTTGTTAACAAACTTTTGACTCTATCCAAAATAGATTTGAATGTTCGAGACTTCCACTTTCATACGGTAGTAAGAATAAATCGAAAAATCAATAATTATGTCTTTATTTATTGCTTTAAAAATGCTGTACTTTTTTATATAAACAGATA
Source organism: Diaprepes abbreviatus (assembly GCA_034092305.1). Lineage (NCBI taxonomy): Eukaryota > Metazoa > Arthropoda > Insecta > Coleoptera > Curculionidae > Diaprepes > Diaprepes abbreviatus. The sequence continues at coordinate 11,358,843 of JASJET010000200.1, forward strand.
GTAGTAGTACTCGTATATCAAAGGCTGATTTCGTCACAAAGAAAAAACAATTCTCTATTATTAATAGATGCTGAATGAAGATTTTTTCAAAAATTCTAGCCGCTTTTCTATAACAAGTAATTAACAGATTCAGTGGCATTGAAGAGTGAAAAGCATATATTTTTTGTAGATTTTTTTTTTGCAAAAACGCTTTTTGTTGATGTAAAAAAACATTCTTAATATGGAACGTACTCATTAGAAAAATAGGATAATCTGACATTCACACTTTTTCTTTCGCGCACTTTGGGGATGGACGATATTGGGGACGCATAATCTATTTTATTCTAGGTCTATGACAAATCACCTAATTAACTAATATAGTCTAACCCTAAAATCGGTCTAAGTTGATAGTAAATGGTTTAAATGGAGAAATACAGTAATAGGTCAAGGAAGTTTCAAGCCTTTAAAATATAAGGATAAAAAATCATTTTTATTTGTTACTAAACTGATAGAAATGGCAACTTTTGTTTATTTACAGGAAACAATTATTCCCGTTCCGCTTTCAAAGCTTTACGAAAATGATTTATTAAGTTCTGTATACAAATCTCATCTTATACTACTGTGTATACGAAGTTTTAAATAAATGTGTTTCATAGAAAATTTTTGACAGTCTTTCTAAGTCGATGTGGCAGTGCACCTTCAAGATTATGGAGAAAAATTATCAACGAAACTTAAAAAAAGCCTAAGAAGTATTGTGAGGAATGTGTTCCGTCTCATGGAATGGCTAACGAGTGGTTGACTAAATTATATTTTGGCTGCATGAGCACACATGAGGCTGAGCAACCAGGGCGATCACAAGAGATCACTTCTCAATAAATGATTGATAAAATTCATTATATTATGCTTGGAAATCACCGATTTAAGATCGGTGGTATTGTGAAACAATATCGTGTGACTACCACCAATGTTTAAGCCTGTACAAGTGTAATCTCAGTAAATGTAAATGAAACATTATGAATTAGGCCTGAGAATCTTCGAAAAAAGACAAGGATAATTCCTTAAGCCGCTGAGATTACCTTGCACTTGACTGAGTCGATTTGATATACTGAAGAAAAAGCGGCAACATCCGGCAAAAAAGTGCTCTTTCGCCACAATAATACATCAGCTGATTTGAATGCAATGACAAAGGCAAAATTGCAAGAATAGCATAACAAATTAATTTTTCATCCATCTTTATCGCCAGATTTTGCACCTGGTAACTATTTTCGATTTCCATAAATGAAGAATTGGCTTGAAAAAAAAATATTTACTTATTTTTTCCTATTACTACTTTCTCTAGAGCTAAAAGTTTTGTTAACAATTCACACGTTTCATTTTGCAATAACTGTCTCGGGATAAACAAATTAAGATATTTTATCAACTAATAACATTGTCTAAATAATCAAAAACTTTTTTGTTTAAATGGCTTTGTTTTCTAGCAACAAAAAATCGGATTTTTTTGAGATAATTACTTAATATACAATGAAAATACAGTTATAGATTTTTTTTACCTTTTTTGAAATAACTAACAAATGATATTTAATCTAGGAGTTTTTATCTACATTTTTGTACAAAAACATCTTTTCTAAAATAAATAGCTTGTTTTCGAAACATAAAAGAACTGTATTTTAGCAACTTTTGAGATTCATGGCTCAATCTATGTATTCAAATTGCCCCAGCAAATACATAGTCTCCCCATCTTATTATTTCCTCATTTATATTGAAGAGTTATGCCCGTCCATTCAAAAATTAACTCCAGTTTTTTAAATCTATTATTTGGTCTCACAAAAAACAACATTTTTGAATTAAATAATTTATTTCAATACCTTGAAATGATTTTTCTTCGCACTGTTTTTTAATCTCGCTTATTTTTTCATGATGACAGTTTAGCTTTAATAAAATATGTAGGAATAAAATTGACAAATCATTTAGCTTTTGTGTTTCAGTTTATTGTCTATCCTAATCTCTTACAGGAGAATGGAATTAAGTTTTATTCTACAGCATTAGTTGACTTCGGCGTCTTAGTATGTAATTTAATGCCTGACACTTTTTTACCTTCAGTGGTAATAAACTATTTCAATTATTCAGTCAGGTATACTTTCCCTGAAGTCATGCCTGAAATATTTTCTAATTATTATCAAATTGATTTTGATAAAGTGCAATTTTATATTTAATAAAATTTAGCAACATAATTAATCATTGTTATACTTCTATTAATCTGGTTTTCTGTAAATAAGTTGCAACATAAATTAAAATCAGTTTATCGTCAATATCCATCAATTCTTCATAGTAATCAAAATCTATTAAATTATTATTGGTTTCTAATTAAGATTCGACCTTTACAACTATTTCAACAATTAACTACACTATTAAAGTTATATTAGTAACCTTTTTTTAAATATAAGCAATAAATTTCTTGATAATAGCACGCAAATTTAATATAAATGAAATTTGTGCAACGTGCTCAATTAAGACTTAATAAGTTTTATTTATAAAAATGTTCATTTGTGTAGTATATTTCTTTAACCATGAGAAAATCTAAGTAATATATGTACATGGTTTTTTCATTCATAAATTATGGGGACAATTTTTCTTTTTCCATAGAATCTAAAGACCAGACATATACATGCAGTTAAAAATTTAGTTATTTGGGTGTTATCTAAAAGTGAAATTGCGATTTGTTCTAAGCTAAATTAATCCTGTTTCAGGTTTATTGTGCCTGATGTGAAATGGTTGAGTTGAATTGTGATTTTAATTAACAATATATTGATGAGATGTTCACTTTGACTTTGTAATTATGTACAATTGTACTCTGCGCTTTCATCTTTATTTTTAAATTGATTTACTATTAATATATTGAGTATACTATATACAAATCCTAACGAATTTAAAGCACAAGTTTTTTAATAGTATATTCTATCAGTTTCTGTTTATGTAAAAGAAACATGGATACTTAATAAGAATATGACCCATAGACTAAAAGTGATACAAAAGGCATAGAAAAAATATTTCTAAATATAAAACCAATACTGAATTAAGACGAAGATCCATAGTAAGAGATGTAATAAAAAGGGTATTAAAATGGAACTAACAGAGAACGATGCCCTGAGGCCATTTATCGTCTCAGTTGCCTAGGGAATTTCGGAACTAGAACGAGTCTCTGCTTAAGGGTCTGGAAAAGCATGCTGGAGAGATGTTTATCAATCCGCATGTACACGTGGCTCTACTTTTTAAACTTAACCATTTTCTTGAGATACTTTTGCAAGTAAAAAAAAAGATTGGGGGGAGGCGAGAAATCCTTCGAGAAATAGATCCTGGTAGTTTACAGATCGATCACGGTAAAATGAAAGAGTTGGAGCTGGCGTGTTCGGCAGGAGCACATAAATCACAGAGCTTTACTTTCTCGAATAACGTGCGATGATTTTTATAGCGAAAATTTATGTTATGCTGTCATGTGGCCATCTCTGTGAAAGGAATATAAACAAGAATAAGATAATAAACATGTGCTCAGAAAATATGACTTCGCATTGAAGTCTAGTGTCAAAACTTCGCAATTGGTGTCTGAGTGCAGAAATATTCTGAATAGTCTGACAAGAAACGGCTACACAATCAGATTCGTGTGATTTCCGGGACACTTAGAAATAAACGGGAATAAGAAGACGGGCCGTCTGGAAAAAAAAGGGAGTCCACGATTGAACCATGGATGCTAATCAATTCTAACTGTTCCATTTGTCGTTGGTATAAGAAAATTAAAAGTGTTGCTGGAAAGTAAATTTATTGAATCGTGGAAGGGAGCTACTGAGGTGTGCCTAGGCAAATATAACTTGACCTAACACATTGCTTACTAGGAAGCTTCTTACCCTACGAAAAAAATATGATTCGTCGTGGGACTGTTGACAGAACATTGTTATCTGAGAGGCCATCTTTATAAGACCCGTGCTGTAGACGAGTGGATGTACAGATGGTGTCTGGACGAGGATGAAACTACTGAACAAGTCTTCCGGGAATACCCAGTACTCAAAGGACTTAAGCAGAGACATTTCAAATATACAATTTAGTCACTGGAAGTAGTTAAGCAAGTTTAATCAACGAGGCTGCATAGGATATAATGGACACAACGAGATCTAGACATCGATGATTGATATCACTATCTTTTTCTAATTAATTCAGTGATTCAAAATAAAACTGAGCAAGATGAAGGATAATTAGTGGACATGAAAAGTTACAGAGTGAAGACAGCGATCAAATTATAAAAGCAGGGAAAGACCTTAAACTAAGTGATCAAATAAAGATTAATTAGGGATTACTGAATGAGAAAAATACATAACAGAGAACAACAGTAACAGTTAAGGAAAATTTTTGTGTACCGATGGATGTAATAAACTAAGAAGAAGAAGAAAAAGAACATACATATAGCTAATTATAAAACAAACTTATTATAACTTTAAGGAATATCATGCCCCTTTCTATCTTTGGTATGCTAAATAGTCCTATCATAGAACGTCAAACCCCTAGATAACGCATATATGACTGAAACATCATAACTGTGGTTAGTAATATATATATATATATATATATATATATATATATATATATATATATATATATATATATATATATATATATATATATATATATTAGTTCACAATGTCACTTTAAATTAAAGTTACCTTATTAGGAGAGAATATTTAATATAGATTTTGGATTAGGAACTGGTCGTTAGGGCTTTCTTTGCTTCTCTACAGCCTTTGACTTTTAAGATCTTTTGTACAGTTCCCTGATCTAATGTAAGCCCAGGAAATTTAAACTTTTCATGAAGTCTATAAATATTCTGGGGGTAAGTGCTGTGCTTCTTCAGACATTTATGTGACCCCTTCCAAGAATTTAAATCTCCTGCTTTCACATAGCAGGTGTTCTGCTGTTTCGGTTACCTGATAGCAGTAATGGCAAATATAGCTCACAGCCTTGCTCATTTTATTGAGATGGTATTTCAGAAGATACACAGTGTCCTGTTAGGATATTTGTTATTATTTAAATATTCCTTTTTGAAAGATCGAGAATCATTTTTGTGTTCTTTGACGATGGATTTATGAATTCTTTCGCTTGTCTGTGGACAGGAATCTTATTCCACTGTAATTCTATGTGATTTTATTCCGAGTTACGGAGTTTCTCGGTTATGTGGCCTTTTGGTAGTCCACAGAAAAGTTTTGCCACTTTTTTTTTCGTGGCTGTGCGTTTCTTTGTTTTCTTTGAATCCCTTGTGCTCTGGCAGTATTGCCCTGTTGTTCCTTGCCAATTGCTTTAGGGTTTGCCTGCAGTCTCAAGTCAACTTAGACTCGTAGGTAATTGACCTGAGAGTTTTTTTTTGCGCTGCTTTGCGTTTGTAGGTTTATTTTGGCCTACTTAGTGTTTCTATTGTGACACTCGTCAGCGCAGATTTGGATTGATTGTATTTCTGCCTGAAAGATGGTGGAGGTAACCACTAGAGACTTGGCAAATCCAAAATTAGGGTTTTATATTCTCACTCCGACCCATTCTTTCATCTTGAATTTATCAGTAAATCATACCATTAAATCGTCCTCTAGTCGAAGTAATCCCTCTCCGTTCGCTTGGTAGCAGTCAGTTACTACTTCATAGTTCATGTCAAAATTGTGCCTGATATACATGATATATGTTGGGTTCGATATGAATTCTGTTGGATAATTGTATCTAGAATATTCATATGTCCAATAATATTTCCAGGTTTGAGGCTTTCAGTTTGGAACAACTTGAGGGCATTTGTTTTTGCTGCCTTCATTACAGCTATATTCAGTGAAGAGAGGTTCAGCATTGCTTTTGTTGCTGCGAAGGGGCAAAATAAGGAAATTTTAAATTAAAATTATTATTATGAAAGTTGCTAACTATATATAAATATCTAAATTATGCAAACCCCGAAAGTATAGAGGAGAAAATAATATTATAGAAGGTTTAATTAAAGCCACATGTAGATGATCAATCTCCACTACCTTCCAACAAATTGCGTGGGCAAATTTATCATTATTTCGTTAACTGAGAATTTTTTGTAATAAAAATATGCAAACTATTGTAATCCTAGAAAAGGTATTTTTATCTATTCGTAGCAACTCAGTCCGCGCTTACTTTACAATATCAATAATCAAAATTAATATTATGTCAAAAATTTTCATTTCCAATAATTATGTTCTTCCAAAGGAGTGCAAAAAATTTGTTCTAAAGTTATTACTTTCAACAGAAAAAAAAACATAATTTAAGAAAACTTAATACTAGAAATTCAAAATAAATTTATTTTTGTGTAATTTTTTCACTCAATATACTCCATTAACCTGTCATTTGAAACAAAGAACTGATTAAGTGTTCTATATACTCCATAGAAAGACATAATTGTTACCTAAAGCTATTAAGTTGAATAGTGAAATAGACTTGCAAGAAATTCGGTGCTGCAGTACAAATATGGGCACCTAATGGGAGGTCTAAAATTAGTCCAGTTTTATATTCCAATTTTGTTGGCCAAAACTTTAGAAATAGCAATACATTATTGGTAAATGATTTTATAAATTATAATATAGTGTTTTGTAACATATCTACTTATAGAAAAGTTAATACGTGCGGGTAAATAATAAGATACCTTATATAAAATCAAAGTAATTTCAAAGATATTTGTTACAAAATAAGGAAGTTTACAACACTTCCTGGTATAGGATCTTTAAAGACCATAACGATGCAAAGTGGGTTTGCGGCTATTCCTATAAAATATAAGCTAAGTAAAAGTATATACCTACTTAGTAATAGGAAAATATAAGTACCCATAAATCTGATATGTTCACATAATAATTGTATATTGATCCAGTGGGTGTGTGCGTATGTAAGATGTAAAGAATAGTGAAATAATAATAATCGTAATTAAATTATTCAATACTATTTCCAGGTAGATTTCCTTTGCAATATTTATTATTCTTATTGTTTTTTGGTTATGTTCATTTACAGCGCTTATTCGTCGATAAAAAAATAATTCATCTATTTAAAATTTGTCCCATTTTTTTAGGAATCAAATTTCCAAAAAAACTGTCTCTTTAGTTATATTGATATTTACGTGTATAGGAAATAAAATTAATTTAAATTACAAAAAAAAATGATGTTTAATTTTGTGTGATTTTGTGTTAATTTGAGAATATATTTGTGATTTTGTGTTAACTTGAGAAACCGAATTTATGCTAGAAACAGAAGACAATAATTATATAAATTTTTTAGACCTCTTAATAACTCGAAATAATAAAAAACACGAGTTGTCGATGTACCATAAAAATTCTTTCACTGACATGACCATATATTTACTTTAGTTACACCCTAGCACCCAAAAAAAGCTGCTTACCACAGTATGGTACTGGTTAAGGTTCCAGTAAACGAAATAAATTTTAATAAAGAATTAAACGTCATTAAACAAATAGCAGTTAAAAATGGTATCCAGCTACAAATGAGAGACAAAATACTAAATAATAAACTCAAAAAATCAGCAAATAACGAGATTTACCCTAAATAAAATAATAATAACAATAAAAGATTCAAGTGTATCACATATGTTGAAAAACCTTAAGATTTTGTCTCAAGATATATTATATCGGAAAACACAAATATCACTTACAGAACAGTAAATAAATAAGGTAGTTATATAAAGAACAATGAAGATAGAGTAAATAAAAACTTTAAGTGTGGTGTCTACCTGCTGAATTGTAGTTCTTCTGACAAATGTTACATAGGACAAACAGGAAGATGTTTTAAAACACGAAGACTCGAACACGAAAGGTCGTTAAAAAACTAAAAAAAAGAGTCGGCATATATCAGCGTCAAAAACTAAAGCCATGACTACATCTAGAACACCACTCAGATGCAAACTAGAAATAGACAACGAAATTATACAGCAGGAAATGAAGTTCAAGTCTCTCCGAATAGAAATATCCGGATACGGGGATGTTGAAACGGAGGTGAGGGGACAAGCCATGAAAACAGCAAGAACAGCCGCATGTCTTAACAATACCATATGGAGCAATAAGCATATAGGAATCGAAGTTAAATCCAGAATTTATAGAACAGCAATAAGACCCATGCTAACACACACTGCAGAAACCAGACCAGAAACCTCGAAAACAAAACAAATACTGAAAACAACAGAGATGGGAGTGGTGCGCAGGATAGCTGGCAGGACACTTATGGATCGGAATAGGAGCGACGATATAAGAAGAGTGTATAAAGTCGATAACATCATAGACTGGGTATTACAAAGAAAAAGAGAATGGAATGAACACATCAATCGCATGACCGACGACAGAATAGTAAAGATCATGAGGTATAAATCACCAATAGGACGTAGGAGTACCGGAAGACCCCCTAAACGATGGAGTGGTAACCTCGCAATAGACTGAAACCAGGCAAAGAGAAGAAGAATAACAAGCAAATTGCTTATATGTAAGAAGGAAGGAGAAGAAAAAAAATACTGGAAAGTCCCTAAACGGGCAATAACAAAGCCGTCATTTTTATGAAACATGTACAACACAAAATGACCTAATAGATAGTAAAAGTAGGTACCAAAATTAAATCATTTGTAAATCCTTATTTCTTTTTAGTTTAAAAACAGTACCCGAAGAAGCCATAGTATAGCGAAACATATGTCTAACAGTGTACTAATAAAAAGTGGAAAAACTATCTAAAAGTTTTATTTATCAAAAATGGAATATTTTCCCCATTTTGTAAACCGAGTGCACTTACACAAGATATTTTGTAAGATTGGAAAAAATATAAAATACTTAATATTAGACATCCTTTCACAAGGAATGTTAACTAAATTAATTCATGGTTTACTTATTTTCTCAACAAGTATAATTGTTAGGTAAAATACGTGATTTTCTATTTTCATTTAAATAAAAGAGAGCGCAGCACATGTATAGCGCATTAATATAAATATTATGAACTAACATTAACCACATCTTTATTATCTTATTTACACTTAAAGAATAAAAATTAACATAACATAATTTGTCTATTTAAGAATATATCATAATATATTACTATTAACAATTAAGTTGCAATAAGCATATCATGCTTCAGAAAGTTATAAAAATATCACATACTTTGTTGATTGTTCTGGAATACACATCTAGATTATAGATCAAATAATTTCATATTAAAATGGCAAAGTAAAGTATTGTCGTTCTCAAAGATTTTCAGGTTATTTAATAAAAAGAAAAACTTTTTGAAAAAATTCTCCTTTTATATGGAATTGAAATTTATTAAATCAGCGCCATATTTTTATGTTAAAAATGGGGAAATCATAAAACTTACATGAGCTTGCGTTATACTTTTATAACGAACCTTATTTGTAATTGTTCGTTTGCTGTAGCTAGTTTATATCTGTTCTGGTAATTACTTCTTTCATATTCAGTTTTAATTTGGCGCCGCCTTAAAAACTTTAATAAAAATTTATATACTTTTTGCTTTTTAGCGCTATTTTGATGGGTGTTTAATTTTTTTCAAGAGACTTTATTTTTCGATTCCTAATTTCATCCATAATTGCCGAAATGAAGAAGTACATCTGGTAATATTTCCAAAATCGCAAAATAATATCCGCGGTAGCCAAAATTTTTATATATCACAATTTTTTTTTCTTGCTAGGAATTTTCCAAATGCTAATTTTGAAATAAATTAGAGCAGACAAAAATATTAATCTGCATAGTAAGTCGGCAATCTTGTAGATTGTTGAAGCCGCAAATTTCAAAACATGTGCATTCATTCACATCAGGCGCCAGTCACTTTTGAAAAGTCCGTACTTATGATTACATTCAAATTCCTGTTATCGATAGGATGGTTTGATAGCGTCACATGTAAATGAGCATCACTACATAATTTTTAAATTTTTAAATTTTGTGATGTTTGTCTTGTGAGGTGAGTGAGATTTAGATGAATTTATAGTATTTTAAGTGATTTATTTATTTGGATTTTTTGAGTTTTATTTAGAGTACAGAATTCTTCAAATGTATATTTACGTTTTTCTAAAATAAGAGCCAATTAATTTTCGAAGTTCAGTCCTTTTAATGATCAGGTAATATCTTGTAGTGTGCATGCCAAAAGATACAGGGCTATGTTTACGTTTTAACATCATAAATGAGCCATTTTTGAGATTAAACTTAGCGAATCAAATAATAAGAGTTTTTTTTTTCTAAAGGCTATATACAAGTTTACTTTTAATTTAACTGTTCTTTTCAAAGAGGATTAATTTGTTCTCTTGCGAAATATGAAATATGGGATAAGAATACTGAGCAACAATCGGATTCGCAAATTTTTTAAGGGGTCTTTTAGGTTACAATTTTTCAAAAAAAAATTTTTTTTAATAGAAAGAAAAGAAATATCATTTTATAATTTTGCACATATATTTATTCGTGCTTTAGGTACATAAAAATATTTTTTTAGGATTTTTTTATGGTTTTTTTTTACCCATAACAATTTAAAAACAAAAACACCAAAAAGTGACGTCGGACGTGAGTATCGACCATGGGCACTTGAACAAGGATTAATTTGGTATTTTTTTTCCTTCTCAGACGACTCAGTCACCTGGAATCACGTCCGTCGTCATTTATTGATGTTTTTTTTATTGTTATGAGTAAACAAACCCGTAAAAAATTAAAAAAAGAATATTTTTTTATACTTAAAGTACGAATAAATATATGTGCAAAATTATAAAATGATACCTCTTTTATTTCTATTAAAAAAAAATAATTTTTTTTTTTTTTGAAAAATTGTAACCTAAAAGACCTCTTAAGCTCAATTAATAGCACCCTCCTTCTCGAGGCACAATAGTTATTTGCTTAACAATCAATTTAATATAGGCATTAAATCTACTTTACTAACATGTTACACATACACATATAACTTTTTCGTCGATTGTATATATATTTTCCATCTATATTATGATATTTTGTTGTCTATTAAAAAATATCTGTTCGATCGTGTACAAACTCTATAAGAATTAATATAAAGATACTCTGGCAGGTAAAATCAAAGGAACATTTTTATAGGCTTTAATAAAAAAACATTCTAATGCAATTTTATAAAAAAAAAAATAATTTTTATATTTCGTCGAGTTACCCCAGTTTAAAAGAAAAGGAATGTTCTACGTAGCCTAGAATCCAAGATACTGTTAAATTTTGCAACGCGCTCTAATTTGAAGTTTCGATATTATAATAGCGCCGCGCGAAAATAGAGCTCCGAGCTGCTTCCCATACTAATAGGCACAGCTCATTTCCGTAAGTACCTTGACCTTAGAGAGCTATCACTTTATGCACACTACATAAATTGTATAACTATTCATTGCATCAAGAAATATAGGTGCTTGTTTATAATCTGTGAAAATTTCGACTCTTAATGTTTCTAAAATCTAGGGTTTTAACTATCTTTACAGTCCACCTATTAATCAGTCTGCGCCATGAAAAATAACAAAGTTATTCTAATTGTTTATAAGCAAAAAATCACCTTTTCTTAACCCACCTTTTTAAAAACAATTTTGGGATAAATATATTATTTTTTCAACATTTCTTGCAGTTTAATTTTTTAAATATCCATTTCACTTTTAAAAATATCTCTAGAAGCGTTATCTTCTGAGCAACAATCGTTTGAACTTTTGGTGTTTTTAATAAACAATTGACATCAATCATAAACTATTTAATCGATCTGGCCGAATTTTTGCACACTTATAAAGACTCATAATGGCCTCATCATCAAGATGTTATGTCACTTTTTGCCCTAATTGTAAAAATCACTAATATTTATAAAGTAGGGCAAAAAAGGAGATTTCTCGCCAATCTCTCGATAAATTATTTATAGATTTTGACGTATAGAACACGAAAAAAAGGTTTTTTCAATACCTACAACTCTCACTAATTCAACTTTTCTCTAAAATGTCGTCGGAAAATTTTACGGGTAGAAAATCGAATTTTCCGACCTTAGCGTTCATTTATAAAAAAAAACAAAGCCGCTCTGACAGTATCTGTTTACGTATTTATCATTTACTATTCCCCCCCCCCCCCGATGATTTAAGATCTTCAAATATCTAAAATAAATTTTTTCAACTAGAGTATATTCCTTATTTTAATAGTTAATAGCATTTTTTTATGGGTTATCAGGAACATAAATTTTTAATTTGCCGCACATGGCATAGTTAATTTCTATATTTATTTTATTAATTTATTTGTGAGTTATTGCTTGTAATATGTAGATTAGGTTTAAAAAGTTACATCCGAAGAAAATTACCATATATTTTTACGTTATGCTCATAATCGATTTTAATCACAATATTTCGAGCTCTCTTTAATCAAGTAATTAGCAGAATTAGCTATAATGAGTTTTCTATAAGATTTGATGAGATGGCGTGTTATCTCAATCACTAATGAGCTGAGACTAATTTATAAAAAGTAATTAAAATTAAATAAAAATTCATAAAATAAAATGAAATGGTTTTATCGATTTCCAATCGTAAAAGAAAAACGATGCCGTTCACTTAGATTCATAAACGTGATCATTTTCTATTCACCAACTTACTTTTATTTAATGTTAATTTTGGTCAAATAAAATACTTGATAAAGTGCTAAAAGTATTTTTTTTTACATTTAAAAATAGTCTAAAGCTGGATTGATTGTGGACTATCTTAATTTTAAAAGTTTTATTTTTTATCAGTATTAAAATTCAAATACTACTTTTAAATCATTTTTTTATCTTCATTGTTCCTAGTCATAAAAGAAGCTATTTATTTTTAATAACAGTTGTTATAATCAATAAAAGCTTATTTAATTGTTTAATTAAGAATTCGTATTGTTCCATTGGAACCATTAAAAATGGTACTCTATTTAAAAGCTCCGTTTGGAGTGTGTTAATTTTATATAAAACAGAAGTAGAAATACGCCTTTGGCTGAAGTTCTGACCAGGACTCGGTAAAAATTTGTTATTTTCCAAAGAATTTTCATTATACATCGGTAGTTACTGACAATTTACATTCTCCAATTTTTTGTCACTGTCACACACAGCAAATTTTCTATTTTAGAATCTCATTGCAAATATAGCAATTCCAACTAAATTTTAAGCGCATTTATTTATAAAAAAGGATTTAATAATTGTGGCGTTTGCATTTGTTATTGTATCCAAAATCTTTGCTACAAACATAGTTTTAACGAGTATTTTCATATCAAAGTTTTCTATCGATTGGTTAAAAATTTCTATTCTTTTATTATTTTGTAAGAAGCGATGAATTTTGTGAAACTAGAACATTACAATATCATCACTGTTACGAAGGAACAAAATTGTCTTAAAAATATGCAATAATAAAATGGTTGTCTTACATAGGAACAACGTTTGATCTTATATTAAAGTGCAATAGGGTCATGAATCTATGAAAATGGCTTAAAAAAGGAGGCTTTCAAATCCAACCAATCTTGATATTCACAGGAAAGTAGAAACAATATTGAAAAGGATATACTATTACTAAAGCAATCAATATATCTAAACCAATCAATGGAAACTTTTGATGCATACCCTGGCTTTATCTCTAGGATAATATCAGGCGATGATATATGGAGTTGGATCCAGAAAAAAAATTTGAGTATATGCAAGGCGTTGAAAATTATTTTTCGCACACAGGGAAGCTCATGATCATCGCTTGTTATATATATTCTATGTGAATAGCTGAAATTACTTTAAATAAGTTTCAGAGCCAGTGCACTAGTTTATCCTCTGGTTAGACGTCTTCAGGATTAATGGATCTTGCAATGTGTCTCCCGTATGTTAATGCTCCGCAGACAAAGATACTGTATGACGGTGTTTCCTCCTCTTGATCCCATAGCCTACATGTGGGTTCTTCATTAGAAATACTAATTGTGTGTAAATGTTTATTTAAACTGCAATGACCTGATATTAGTCCTACCATCAATCTAATTTGTTATGCTGACGGGTTATCCACTAATGAATAGTCGCTGATTCATGCCAAATAATGGTTCTATCCAAAATAAATGTGGTAACAGATTCTCGTCTTGCAAATTGAACTACTTTTTCATTGCTTAGGATACCATTGTGTCCTGATATCAATTCAAGAATTGCCTATTTTAATAAAATAATAAAATGACGTACGGCCACTGATCGGAAACGTACTGGTTGGTATCACGAGAATATTCGTCTTCGCTAGCAGCCAAAATTTAACCCATCTTCTGTAAATGTGACTTATTTGAATATATAGACCAAATTTAGTTCTCCTTGACTTCCTTTTATTCTAAAATTTGAAAAATCAACTCTGAAAACGAGATTTTGCAGACGACAAGTCGAACGTAGATAATGGTACCTATTTTGAAAGCCAAGGGAAATAATTTTCTCACAAAATAAGTGAAGAAAAAATATTTTTAAAAATAAAATTATCTAAACCGTATTTTGTTTAATTGTTAAAAGAAAGAGTTTCTAGTACACCTCGTAATACTTGTTGGTTCGAAATTAATTAATAAACTTATTCATCATAAAAAGCAAAAGAGCAGCTTTTAGAGACTTTATTATGGATATTTCATTAATTGGCTCATGATAATAAAACATTATGTAAACATCATAACCGATGCAAATTTTGGCATTATTGCAATTTTTAAAAATAAACTCAATTTATGTTTATTCATTTTATTAAATAGTGAAACACACAACTTAATCCCACAAGAGTCTTAACATTTATGATTGATGAAATATAAGTATATTTCACCTATTTTTCGAAAGGAGTGGAAAATATTTTTTTTCGCAATCATTGGTTGTATATGAAAGAGTCAGATTTGATGAAACATTATTGATTTTGTCACCAGTCTTGCAAATAGGGCCTGTTTATTTGATACGTCCGACACTCGGGGATCTAAATAACTCGGCGCTTTGTATTGACAGTCAGTTTCTGATTATTCCTGATGTCTATTAGATATATTGATAATGAATGCCAAATATCAAAAAAGATTCGAGACAATATTTTTGTGTAGACATAGAGAATGTCCAACATTGTGGGAGGCCAGTGAATTTTTCTAGCCGACAAAGAGGTATGGCCCCAATAAAGTTTTTTATTTGTATTTTGACTCCCCTGATTACGGATATCGAAAGTAGATTCCCAAAAATTAGCAGGCCATTTGTTATAAACGAAAAAGTTGTTAAAAGTTCAATTTTTTCTTTTGTTAAATAAATATGTTGTATTCTTCTCTACAGCCACAATACGTATTTCGGGAGTTATTTACCACCATATTGGATACGCCATTTTAAGTTTCGATATTCTCAGGCAAGGTTTGTAATGAGCGATGTCATAAACCCCTGTATCCGAACTTTCAAGTACGTTGTACTCTACTTTATTGCCATAATATGGGTGATATTGGATCCACCATTTTGAATTTCGATATTTTGATGCCAGATTCGTGATCAACGCACCCAAATACTATGAACTATGAGTCCTAAAACGATATATTTTTCAGTCACAAAAAACTCTATGAATTGTTTTTCTCTTCGTTTTCAAAAGTTTATTTGTTGGAAGCGCCATGTTGGATCTGCCATTTTGATTTTTTGCAAAAATGTCAGAGTTTTAAAAAAAGTACATAAGTATAGCCTCAGAATGAGCTCACGTAGAATTCTCTACGTTGTGTCAAATTTTGGACATGTGTCATTCATATATTTTTTTATTTATTAATTCTAAGCATCAAATCATAAAATTAACAATACATCAGCTTAAAGAACTTAGTTAGTTTGCGAGCGGACTCTGCATAAGCCTCTGTTGCGCTGTTGATAAAGTTTTTTTTAAAAAACTCCAAACCAAAATAAAAATTTGTCTGTAAAAATAACGTTTGACCAATCTCTTGGATATTCTATTATGCCCAGACTTAATGGTATTAAATGTGGTTTTCAGGCATAAAGTTTTTGCTTTATTGTTAAGTTTTTGCTTTATTGTTCTATATTAATGCTATTTTCTTCAAGCCGCCATCGAATATTATTTAGGTCAACACGTATTTCCTCTAGAGCTTTGTCTTCGTCACAGATTAAGACGTGGATCTTATATAATATGAAAGCGTTTCCTTGGCTAGCAGTGCTCTATGAAAATCGCAGTCATTCATCACGGTTTTTCTTTCTGGAGATCATCAGATACCTTTTCTTCGTGTCCACCTTCAGTTGGTCACACGTGTTAAACCACGATCTGAAAGATCATCGACATTTGTCCTGATCATTCATATGTCAGGATTGGGAAATAGAAGATGATACTGTAGAACATCTTCTACATGTTTTGCTCTTTCATTAAAAATAAAATCAATGTTAAGCGAGTATTGGCCCACTTTGGACGACATAAGAGCAATATCCATCGGCAAGATCATCGCATACTTTAATTTTGTAGGCTGGGCGACTGGTTGAGTGAGACACAATGGGTCTAATAAGACCCAAGTGCTTTGGAGCTTAGCTCATCCGCCTTACTTTCCAGATCTAGATTCAGGGATGTGAAAGAAGGAGCAGGGTTACTTCAAACTTAACAGAGTACGGATTGTCACCAAACTTATATAATTAGGCAACATTTCTAGTTGAATCGACTTTGACAATGGGATTAAAAAGTTTTAATCTAAATTTTGATCTAAACAAATAAGTAAATAAACAAAATATTTAATTTCAAGCCTTATAAAAAGAAATACAATTTTACTATTATTAATTAAACTAAATTAGATAAAAATTACAAGTAGCGAGAAATAGCTGTGGAAAGCTAGAATTTTGTCATTTTGTAACCATATTTGTAACACTCTTATAAAATATTTATAAAAATGATTTTTGAGTTTCAACATGAATAATATATCCAGTCCCACAGAACAGAAAATGATTTTTAGAAATTTGGATAAAATATAAAAAGTTACATATGTTGAAATTGCATCAAATAGAAGATGCCTCACTTCATTTACTGGGAGTTAAGAAATAAAAACTCTTAGAAACAAGGGACAAAAATATTTATTGACATGAATTTTTGCAATGTTATCAAAATATTCTTTTATAAACATATATCTAAAGTTCAAAGAAGTAGTTTAAAAATATAGTGACAAATCTCAGCCCCAATATTAAAATTTTTATTAGATTTTTATTAAAAAATTAACACACTATTTTTATTTAGATAATATTAAGAAAATCAAGATCACATATATGTACCTCAACATCACATTTAGAGTCGACCCTTTTAGAAAACTTTAAAGTTCAGTCATATTTTTTAACCTTTTCCAGTCAATACCTTATGAGATTAGTAATATATGTATTTATGATTCAACTTGAAATTAAAATCATTTTATGTCTCCTCTCAAATTGCAAATAACAAAATAAATGTTTACAAAAAGGCTTACCTTAATTAATTGAAGAGTAGTATCCTTAATATTCCCTTAATTCACTCTCAACAAACACATACTACAAACAAGCACAAACATTATTTGAAACAAATATTGATCAGTTGTTCTTCACCAGTTCTTTCTTAAAACAACATATAAACATATACGATTAGCACAGTAAAGTCCACAGCACAAGCGAGAGAACGTAGTTTATCTAATAGAATGCACTTCGGTTTTAAAACGTAGTGGTTGGTCTAGTAAACGATTCTTCGGTATCAAGCGGAGGCAGTGGGTTATGTAAGAAGAAATGTTATTTAGTCTGTGTACCTCGAGAGCATCTTAGAACTGCATTACTTTGATTGCAGTTGCAATACCAGTGCGTTAATATGCCTAAAGTGTTCTACTTTCTTTATTTGCTTATCTATTATATTAAATTCTATGGTTAATTGTGAGTTATTTGTTATTTTAACACACCTACAAGAGGTAAAATTGCTATAAAGAGAAACAAAGAGGGAAAGCAAATTCTTTTTGGCTGTTATTTCACGTCTCATTTTTGTATTTTTATTACATTCTTCCTCTTTTATTTTTCCACACATTTATCATTAAGTAATATATATATATATATATATATATATATATATATATATATATATATATATATATATATATATATGTTATGTCGGATATTCTCAAAGGTGTGATGTTCAATCGAAGGTTTTCGGACATCCCGGGTATGGGCTGAGTGTCGAAAAATCGCGAAAACCAATAGAATAGCTCCAAGATTTTGTTCCTTATATCAGAGGTACCACAAACAAAATCGCAAAAATTCTCACGAGACACAACATTGAAACCTTTTTCACCATAGACTGTAAAGTACCAACACCTAAAGAAAAAATCCCTCTAGAAAACCAGGGAGTATACGAAATTTCATACGGAGAATGCAACTCATCTTACGTAGGCCAAATCAACCATAAAATAAGTGCCAGAAGAGATGAACATATAAACACTATCAAACGAAAAGCAACTTCTTCTGCACTGGCCCAACACTGGTTAAACAGAGAACATAAGTTAAATTTCTCAGAAACAAAAATGCTATCGAAATTTGAAAAATCTGTCAACAAGAGAAATTGCAAAGAGACCCAACAACTTAAATAGCAGAGATGATAGCCAACGAGTGCCGAATACTTGGAAAAATCTGCTTACAAAACATCAATCAGTAACACTTAGTAACAAAACAGATTACAACTCGGCGACGCAACCCTAAACACTCTCAACAGGGCCGATAACGCGCAGCAGGTATCGCAACCTGATTGGCCAGAACCATTCGGAAAACGAATGCGCCCGACGTACATACGGGACCGACAGCACCCGAGTTGCAGGCGTCAGTTCGCTCGTAGTCGTCGAACAGTGAGCTTTGAAAATGATGAATGAGATTTCACCGAAACGTCACCTATCTTACAGTCCTTAGAGGGACTCAGCACATACACGGTATGCCCGAAAACCTTCGATTGCATATATATATATATATATATATATATATATATATATATATATATATATATATATATATATATATATATATTTCGTAGGATTTTAAAAGAAAAAAAATATAAATTTACTTAATGATTATATACTAATTTCATTTGATGTAGTGTCTTTTTATACAAATATTCCTGTAGAGTTGGCAAAATAAATTATTTCAAAAAAGTGGTATGAAATTAGAAAATTCACCGATATATTGTTGCATGAGATTTTGGAAGCTATTACTTTAACTTTAAGCTCAACATAGTTATACTTTTTATAGACAAATTGAGGGATGTGCAATGGGTGCTGCTATTTCAAGTGTTATTGGACAAATAGTGATGAAAGACCTCGAAGAAACATTTAAAAATCAATTAAGCTCTTCAATTCCATTCTTTTATTGATATGTCGACGACTGCATAACTGCAGTGCCTAAAACCGAATTCAAAAACTTACCTAATCTATTTAATAGCTACAATAACAGACAACAATTCACTATAGAAATAGAATAACAGAATAAAATTAATTTTGTAGACCTCACTCTGTATAATACTAAAAACAGAATTAGAATGGAATAGTACATAAAAGAAACTTGGTCTTCAAGATATCTACATTATGACTCGATGCGACCATTATCCCAAAAAAATACTGTGATATTCTTGCTGATAGTGCAATTAAATTAACCGATCCTGAATTTAGATCAAATGCCATTAAAAAAGCAAAGGAAGCACTTCTAATAAACAATTACCCAAATAACCTAATTAAGTCAATATTTAAAAAGAGAATTTACAGATTTTATAATAAAGGTAGTAATGTAATAAAAAGAAACAAAAATAATATCCAAAAATATCTGACGCTTCCATGCATTCCCCAACTTTCGCTTAACATACAAAACATATTTAAAAAGGAAAATATTACTATATACCACAAAACTCAAATTTACTGAAAAACAATTTTTTCAAATTAAAAATAATTTCAAATGACAAAAAAAGTAATGTCGTATATGAAATTCCATGCAACAACTGTAATTTGGTGTATACAGTTTAAACAATTCAGTATATAAAAATAGAGTCAATGGACATAAATTTGACAAAAAAATAAATAAAACTGTCCTAACTAACCACATGACGGAAACTACGCATTCATTTAACTTTGAAAAAAAAACAAAATTTAAAAAACCAAAAATCATAATAAAAAACGAGAATTTTATGAGATGATAGAAATCCAAAAAAATAAAAACGCTATAAACTCAAAAACTGACACGAGACAATTAAGTAAAATATATAATAATTTAATTAAATAGAAACTATACATATGTTTTAGCAAACAGCTCCTCTTTGGTCACCTTTAAGTATATTATCCCTTCCTGCATACAAGTTCAGTATTATTTATTATTTTAAAGAGTTAGTGTTTGTTTTGTCTCCCTTTGTTTTGTTATTTTGATGTTGTGAGAGTTTAAATTAAGATAGGATTAATTTTCATTTAATTTCTATAATAGCAGGATGTTCAAACGTAATATATTTTGCAGAATTTGAATGTACAATGTTTGAAAAAGCTAGGGAAGTTCCAGGCGAAACGTTACATCGACATGTGAATATATGTTCAAAACTAAGAAAACTTTGTTGTATTTTAATTAAAAAAAAGTACTGAAAAACCCAAGAAAACCCTCCAAATAAAATAAGCGAATACGAAATATTTTACTCTTTATATTTACTTATCTATTTAATTTTGCAATAAATCTTCATTATAGAAATATAACCAATACATTCTTCTTTATTTAAAAATCTATCGTTATCCGGAAAGTTGTTTTATATTATTAAACATTCAGGTTTTTTGGCTCTTTAGAATTCATAAATCATCTTTTTCCTGGCGTTTCCACCTACCACCAATCTACAATTTAAAATAAATTTCTTATTTTGCTTCTAAGTCATTTATCGTGGTAATATACTCGAACAATATTAGCATCACTTTGCTAATGAGATTTTTTATCTTAGCTTAATTAATCACTAAACTAATCATCTATCTAACAAGACAGTTTTGGTTAATTGCAGCTAGAGAGTAAAATAAGATAAGAATGAGTGATATGCAACGAGATTTTGATATGCTTTTTCATTGCATTTTCATAGCAATTTCAATTTAATGTGATATTCTAGTTTGACAGCTGGCGTCCTTTGCGAATATTTTTTAATGCAAAGACAATCGTTTTCAGTCAATAATTATTTATTTAGTATGAAGCAACCCGATATAATACAATGTTTTGCTATTTACAAGATAACCTTTGATTAGAGTACTAATAAATATAGAAATATGAAGCAAAAAAAGTCAAGAGAAAAAAAAATAAAAATAATTAAAGAGAGAAAACTCTCACTGCCTAACCTCTAACTGAAAATAAAGGTTCCCGAAATATGTTTATATGTGCATATGACTGCAAAAATTATTATAAAAATTTTGCAATAAACACAAAGGAGCTGTAACAAACCAAGAACAGTATTTATAGGAAACAACTGTCTATACAAAAAATGGAGACATATCGGCAGGATATTAAACTTGCAGACATTTTACACAAAGCTTGCGTCACACACGAAACTTTTTTCACTGTGTTTCACTGTCGGACTGCATACTGGAAATTGTGATGGCCACTGTGCTTTCTACACTGATGAAAATAACAGTTCAGGTTCATTACTAAATTTCAATATTGATCATATTATATTCTTCGTGATGTTTCTCTGATAGATTAAAGCTCTAATCCAATAAGAAACGTCGGTCTTTTCATGTTGGCAAAAATTTACCACTACACAGATAGTCGATTTATTTTGAGGGCTCCCGACAACAAGTGGCCTTGTTTATAAATGATTATGATTATTTTCATACAATTTTTCACAAATAATGCAGCGACTCTCATAAATATATAAATTTGACTATAAATTGTAGTAAAACCCTTAAACTAATTGTAAATTCGACTTATTTTCCAAACTGTCACTTTGCATTGGGTACCCACTGGCAAAATCAAGCAAGCAATTTAATAGCGAAACAAACTTTTTGTGAGCTAGGCTTAAACTATAATTAAACTTAATCGTTCGTTAAATTTTGTTAATTTGGACTAACATGTTTTTTTTTGTTTTAGCATTTCTGGCAATATTTAAATGCTAAGTGGATTTTTAGAAAATTTAGAAAGAACCAAATTTTTTTCAGTTTTCAACGTGCAGTCACGTCTAGAACAGGAAGTTATTCATACCATTTTTATTTCAAAATTTTTCATACACAATGCTACATAAAAACACAAAATTTGAATAGAAAACAACCGACTAAACGTACATAGCAAAGTAAAGTTCAATTCAATAGAAAATCAACATGGAAATCGCTTCCGATTAAAATGAAATAATTTACGGCAGTATTTTTCCTTATGTTAACATTTCTTTTAGTGTAATATAGTCGGTCGTTAGGCAAGAAAATTGGTTTTGGTGGAAACGTCTTCTGTCGCATATGTAAAATGAAATAATCTGTGAAATAAGTACCAATCTACAGGATTTGAAGTTCTTTGACCTTTAAACAAAAGATTTTTTATTGTAAATACAAGAATTTTTGTAGCAATTTACAAAGAAGAACACTATTTTATAAGATTGGTTTAGAAATTTGTTCTGGTAATTCAACAAAGCAAGCAAATAGACTGTAAATAGTTCGTCTGACATTTTGCTGTATTAAAGAATGATAGAGAGGTACTGATTTAATAAGCCGTGACCAACATTATTTAATAAATCTTAACATAATAAAGTAAAAACTAAAACTGTGACTGTTCTGTTTAATATGGCCAATGATAACCATAACAAAAATAAATAAAGCTTAAAAAGTTGGTTAGTTTGAACAACATTCTCCTGGAGCAGCAATTAATTGAAAATTAAGAGTAACAACAATAAGATTTGCGTAAAATAGGCTGCCAGTTTATGAGCTTAAGAACGACTGTAATACAGAAATGTATTTTTAAGTTGTTTGTCCGCCAGGTTATCTTCAGTCTTCAGGTGAAGGACTTCTAATCGACTGCATGCGAATAGCTACCGCGCTGACGAGACTAACAAGGAAGATATCTGAAGTGTCCGACTCCAATTTTAATGAAACTTTATTATGTTGTAGAGGGTACAAAATAAGAGATTGTGTATTTTTTTATTTGTGGGGGTTCATTATAACGGGGTGAAAAACACCCCTAAAGTTAACTCTTAAAAACAGTATTTTTAAAATATCTCAGATATATTTTTCCAAAATAAAATTAAAGTTACTAGTTATCCGAAATGATGTTGAACTATGGTATTTTTACCCCCGAGGAGGATATCATCCCTTATTTTTTATTAGGGTAAACCATATATTTACGCATGTAACTTAATTCTAAAAATTACGAAATTTAATGGAATTGTTTAAAAGTATTTTTTTACGAATGCCATAAATAACTTAAGTTGACGGGTTTCGGGGTTTCTAAAAATAAATTAGGAAAAGAGTTTTTTAAATTTCAAGTTCTAATTGAGATATTTTTACAAAACAAAATGAAAATTACTTGTTATTTGAAATGATGCTCAATTATGGTATTTTTACCCCAAAAAATATCATCCCTTATTTTTTATGAGGGTAAACCATCTATTACCGCACGTAATTCAGTTTTAAAAATTACGAAATTTAATCAAACTGTTTCAAAGTATTTTTTTCACAAATAGCATAATTAACTCAAGTTGACCTATTTTGGGGTTTCCAAAAATTAAGTAGTAAAAGAAGATGAGTCACCTCCAAATTCATTTTTTCAGATCTCAAATTTTAATTGAGGTACCCTTACAAAACAAAATGGAAAATACTTGTTAGTTGAAGTGAGGTTATTCCATTTTGTTTTAACTTCATAGATGTCATGCTTTACTTTTTATGAGGGTTAATCTTGTAATTCATTTACACAATTTAATTCTGGACAGTACGAAATTAAAACAAACTTGTTGATAATATTTGTTTTGCGAATACAATAAGTAACTTAAGTAGACTTGTTTCGGGTTTCCGAAAATAAAGTAATTAAAGAGAGTGACCCATCCTTAACTGCGTTTTTTTAATATCTCCAGTTCTAACTAAGATATCTCTACAAAACAAAATTACAATTACTTGTTATTCGAATTGATGTTAAACTATGGTATCTTCACTTCCAAAGATATTATTCCTTATTTTTTTTTTATAAAAGTAAACCGTCATTGCATACATATAGTATTATTTTTAAAATTGTCAAATTTTAATTTAAATGAACGTTACAGAATTAGAAATCACTATTTGTCTTGAATTATAATAATTTACAGACATGAATGCTTAACCAATGAAATAAGTTTCTATTTTTTTATTAATTAAAAGAAATAATTTCAGTAAGCCCTGTAACGTTCATATCAACTAGCAATTTTAAGAATAATATTACTTGTATGAAATGACATCCTTCGAATGATGTCCTTAAGGATGAAAATACTACAGTTTAACTTCATTTCAAATAACAAATAATTTCACCATTAGTTTCGTAAAGTTATCTCAATTAGAACTTGAGATGTAAAAAAAGAATTTGAGGGTGGCTCACCCTCTTTTACTAGTTTTAAAAATGAGGGATGATATCCTTAGAGGTACAAATACCTTAGTTTAATATCATTTCCAATAACAAATGATTTTCACTTTGTTTTATAGAGTTATCTTAATTAGAACTTGAGATATTAGAAAAAAGTATTTGAGGGTGACTTACCCTCTTTTTGTAGTTTATTTTCGGAAACCCCGAAAGATGTTTACTCAAGTTAATTATGATATTCGTGAAAAAACTATTTTTAAACAATTTTATTAAATTTTGAAATTTTATAATTAAATTATATGCCCGAATATGTGGTTTACCCTTATAAAAATAAGGGATGACTTTGTTGGGGATGAAAATTCCTTAGTTCAACATCAATTCAAATGACAAGTAATATTCATTTTGTTTTGTCAAGATCTTTCAATTAGAACTTTAGATTTTAGAAAAACAAGTATTTGAGGGTAGCTCACCCTTTTTTGCTAGTTATTTTTAGAAACCCCCAAATCCGTCAACTTAATTTACTTATGGCATTCGTGAAAAAAATATTTTCAAACAATTATATTATTGTTCATAATTTTTGGAATTAAATTACGTGCGCAAATAAATGGTTTACCCTTACAGAAAATAAGTAGTTTTGAACAACAAGTAATTTTCATTTTGTGTTGTGACGATATCTCACTTAGAACCTGATATATTTCAAAAATACTTTTTTTAGCGGTGGACTTTCGGGGCTGTTTTCACCCCGTTAAAACAGAGCTCCGCAGATAAAAAAAATACGGTTCTCTTATTTTTCTACCCTCGACAACATATTGAAGTCTCATTAAAATCAGACCCTGACACTTCATGAACCTTCCTTGTAAGTAAGTAGAAATTATTAATCTAAATAACCTTTAAGGACAAGCTAAGAAATCTGCTTGCTTCCTTAGAATACATATAAAGAATGCCCAGATATTTGTAACAAATTTTTCTACCTATTTTTAAGACAAACTGGAGTAGATGGCCAGTATGGATATCTCGGTAACAGTAAAAGGCACGAAGTTGATTAAATGGAAAAAATTGTATAATTACGAACCAACGATGAAATGATCACAAATATAACTGTTCAGTTTGAGATGTTTAAAAGAAAAACAGAATTTTCGGTTTTTGAATTTTATTGTTTTCTGGCATTAATATTAACGTTAGAGCGAAACGGACCAAGTCTCTTTACAGCAACTTTCAATGAGCTTAAGCTTTTTTATTTGACGTTTCGTCTCTGAGCACACCTCATCAAAACCATTTTTTTAAAATTCGATCTTGATGTCCTCGTGTCAAATTTTTAAAACCCTTTTTATTCTGAATTCAAGAACGTATTATACATTATGGTCTAATTACATTTTAAACCTTTTTTGATCATTATCTGTTTATTTTTTGCAGCACTCAAGTTTTTTTAGTTTATCTAGGATTCAAAGACAGATCTAAACTTCTAAATCTCTAATTTACCCATAAAGGTAATCTATTTATATCTAAAATAAGATGATAACCTTGAAATTATCATTTGTTATTCTATAAAAGAAACTTTAAAATAATTTTTTGATAGGATCTGCCTTCAACTTTCCACCTGCGCTTCAATATTAAAATTTTAAAGCTTTCGCCAAAAAATAGATTCAATTTTATTTAAAATTTTGGTAAATTCAAGAATATCTTTTATAGTATTCGTATTAACGGTTAATGGTTACTACTCGATCATATCAGCAGATTTAAACAACACTAATTTGTTGGAACGTTGTTTATAGCCGGTGGAGGATGGGTTTTTTGATGTTTGACAGACACAAATATTTTTATTAAACTTTACTTTCAGTTTTATACTTGTCGTGACTCTTTGGATGTTTTTGAATGGCAAAAATTACAAAAAATGCGAATTATATAATTAAAATCAATAACACGAAAATTTAAAAACTTATTTTTATCGGTAGATGTTGTTAGAAATTATTTCAATATGTTTCAGGTCCCTTAACTGGAAAATCATACTTTTCTTTATTACCGGTTTCTTTATTATTGAAGTAACGTAACGATTCGTATGTTATATAATTAATATTCCTTTACACAGATTGAAGTTCCCAACATAAAGCCCATCAATATTTATATTTCTCTAAAAATACAACCATTGAAAAACGTAACTATTTCTTCTGTTTTTAAAATGAATTTCTGCTAAGGCTTTAAAATATGTGGAAACTTATTTACAGCTGTGCATTTTTATTGATGAAAAAGCGAATTTCTGTAACTAGTACTATTGATCATAACAAACTTCATTTAAAAATTAATATTTGCGTAAGAAAAAACATAAATAAAACAAACTTCATTTAGAAATTAATATTTGAGTAAGAAAAACGTAAATAATATCCTGCCGACTTGTCTCAGAATTTATACTATATATAGGAAGTTGTTTCCTGCAAATATTGCTCTCAGTTCAGTACAGGTCTACTCATGGGACCATTACATGACCGAAACGCGTATACAGAAACAATCAGAGTTGTATATGTATATGAAATTAACTTTTTGTATATATTCTGTCCTTTATGTGCTTAAAAGGAGATTACACATAGATAAACTTCATTTAGTTTAAAATTGTGGCAGTACTTTGAAATAATGTGCTCGTATTATAACATAACTATGTCATACTGCTTTATAGTTAAGGCAAACTTGAGGTCATAATTTTATTTCATGTTATTATGGAATTTAATAACCACTCCTAAACACACCCAAACACAGACGAAATTGAAAACTCCCATAATAGAATAAAAACCGCTACTTTTACTAAGTAATCTCCAAAAACAACAAAGTATATGTTTTAACCAAACCTTACTAAATAACGAAATAAATATGTAGGTTGATATTTAATTAAATACAAATTTGCAATAATTCTGTTAATGTTGTAAATCTACATTTTTAAGTTGGTGATGTTAAATTATATAAGCAACCAGAAAAAAAAATATACAAAATAACTTAAATTTTTGAGGATGATTACTTCAAAATTGTTATTTTCACTTTATATTTACTAACATATTGATCACACTACCTATCTGAAGCTATAGGAACGTTGAAATTGAGCCAAAAAAAATTGAGATTTGAGCACGTCACCAGGCATCCCCTATATCAAATCACAAACTATAAATATTAGAATCAAATAATTAAAAAACTATACAAATATTCTGCCAAAAATTTTTGAAAAAGTACACAAAAAAAAATTTAAAAATACTAGAATGAGAGTAAGTAAAATACAAATGTTACAAAAGTTACATATTGTTATCATCCCACAACTCATTTTGTGAATATTTTTATACAAAAATATAAAACAGAATTGATAATTTATTACAGGAAATACATGTTCAAATTGGAAGTTTCGTAGTTATTGTTTAATAGCCTAAAATACTAGGTAATAAATTGTTACAAAATAAAAAATCCCTATTTTCTCCCTTCAAAGTGAGCCCCCGCAATTTCCGCAAATTTCGCGTTATTATACAATGGTACTCCGTGATGTGGCTCTGATAAAGAGTTCATACTAAATATTTTTAACAACCGACAACGAGTTTAATAAACTAGAAATGTTTTCTTTATTGTTGATTGATATTCCGCACTATCAATTAAGTTGATAAAAAACATAAGTTTTTTTATAAATTTTACTTCGGTTATAGGCTTCATTTTGATTTTTTTACTGTAAGTACATGTGTATGTAACCAAGAGTAAAATTCACGAAAATTAATGCTCACTTTAAAATCATAATTCTTTTATATCTTCTGATAGTGTCTTTGGCAGGAGTTTGATCCTGAGCCTTACAATTGAAATATATAAGCATGAATGAATGAACAAAAGGTAGTAATACTTGAACATCTATGTCTAGGCCTCATTGGGCCATTTACATCCCTCTATAGATGCAGGTCATTCGAGACTAATCGTCTGTGTGAATCCATACTTTTCTAACTATTTCCGGTGACAAAATCGTATCTCTGAAAGGTCTCTGTCTCAGTGCTGGGCACTCTCTATAAACATGGTCAACAGTTTTATCTTCCTTCAGATATCATCGGAACGTCAGATCGTTTACGACACCGATGTTATGAAGATAACCCCTCAGGTGACAACGTAGTGTCAATAATCTCATCACAATTGGCAGCTGTTTCCTTCCTAAGGAAAGAAGCTCCGTAGTGAGCCGTGCGCTAGGTCCAGTCATATATTCCTTCGCACACCTCATTCCATGAGCTCCTCGCTACAATTGAATAAATTTACTTTCCAGCAACAATTTTATTTCCCTGTTACCAACGGCAATTTGCACAGGTACAATTGGTAGAGATCCATATGGTTCAGTTGCGAATCTCATCTTTGCCAGATGGCCTGCTTCCTCATTCCCGCGAATCCACTAGAATCTGATGATGCAGCGTTCCCTGTTAGACTGTTTAGTACATCCTTCCACTCAGACACCAGTCTCGAAGTTACGACACTGAACTTCAGTGCCATTATCGCAGCCTTACTCTCTGAGCACATGCTTATTATCATATTCTTGTTTATATCCTTCTCACAGAGATGACCACACTACAGAATATCATAGATTTCCGCTGTGAAGATCGTACGTTGTCAGAGTGAGTAGAACTCTCTGTTTTCCGTGCCTCTGCCGAATACTCCTGCTCCAGCTCTTTCATCTATTCGAGATCCATTTGTATACCATTTCGGTCCATTTCTCGGAAGATTTTATTCTCCCTCCCTATCGTCTCTACTTGTCAGAAAAATCGAAAGAGTGGTGCTCGTTTACAATTTCAGAAGTCTCAATATGGTCACTCCAGCTCAGCCGTAAGTCCAGAATTATCCCCAGATACTTAACTGTCCCCTTTTATTGAAAAGTCCTTTCTAACAATATAATTTTGGGAAGTCTCCCTATTTTCCTCTATAAGCAAATGGGTTGTGCTATTTTACCTTTTACATACGAGTACTCCAGTACTCAAGAGCTTAGTTAAGTTTTAGAAATGTTATCAACTAATCGTTTGACCGAAAAAAGTTTATTTCCCCTAACTATTGTATCATTCATTATTTAAACATCTTCAGTCCTAAGGCATTCAATTCCATCAATGTAGCTACCTATTTATAGAAAAACGTTTCTAATTAAATTCAATACGATGAAGATAAAATAAATATTGATTTTGTGTTCATTGTTTTCTTAGTGTACCTTTCAAAAAATTTTATTTTATTTCAAGTCATTCCATCACGTAAATTAAAATTGCCTGGGGTGTAATTTTGACATCGAAACATTCCGTA
The DNA here is from genome assembly GCA_034092305.1 of Diaprepes abbreviatus. Taxonomy (NCBI): domain Eukaryota; kingdom Metazoa; phylum Arthropoda; class Insecta; order Coleoptera; family Curculionidae; genus Diaprepes; species Diaprepes abbreviatus. The sequence goes on from JASJET010000200.1 coordinate 11,388,621, forward strand.
AAGTTTTTTTTTTAATTTAAAGTATCTAAAGGATTCATGTCAAAAGGTGATAAATAAGAAGTTTTATTGATTACTAAAGCAGTATGATAGGAAATAATATGAGAATTTTTAATAAATCTCTCTTAAAATTATTGCATTTGTTTAATTATTTACTGATTTATGCGAAACCAATTTTGTTAATTCTATTTACATAATGTTATTGATTACCGATTATCAACGTAAATGCTTTCTAGCTTTATTTTTTTCTTTTTCAACCGACATTAATGAAACTTGTCTAAAGTTCCACTTCTGATGTAGATTGGAAGTCATCAAGGCTATTTACCCCATATTAAACGCTATCCTAAATAATTCTGTTGAACCCTTTTGCTAACACATTTTTTTCTTTTACCTTATCCTGTATGATGAGTAGCAAACAAGTTGCACTTTTCTTCTCTTATAATACACTATTTAAAATATATTTAAATTTCATGCAAATTTAATGTCCATTCTATATTAAATTTAATGATTTTATACCAAAAATTGTGAATAATTTACATTTACTTTGAATTTAAAGCAATTCATTGAAATATCAGTTTCTTTGTAAATTAAATTTTATTAAATGGTATCTTAAATTTCAATAAAGTAACCGAAAAGATATTTTAACTTCTGTAGATTAAAATTAATTCATATATACCCTAATACTCAATGAATTTACATTATTATTCAATATTCGATAACGTACTTTGCATGAAATTCCGGAAGATGGCGCAACTTGTCTTGAACTTTTTGTTTAATATGATATAAGTTGCTTAAAAGACTCAGTTTTCATGCAGTGATTTCTACATATCTGCCGTGTACTGACGGGAACCAATAAGTTCGAAACTAGTCTAGATGGCGAACACTACCTATGGAAAAAATGTTCACCTTTTCCTGGTAGATTCAGAATTTTTAATACATATTAATATTGGTGAATTAAATATGTGATAAAATATCTCAAATTCAATGAACACTGGCTGTATAATCAATGTACATAGTCACCTTAAAAAGTCTTCAAGCTTTAAATTTAATGTATGATAATATTAAATTTATAGGAATAAATGAATTCAAATTTATGTAAATTATTAAATTTAATGCATTACATTAAATGCATTTAATAAATGTTTATAAGTACATACACTGTAGAAAGAAAATGCATCAAATTTAGTGTAAATGTGCTGGACGCAAATTTCACAAAAGTTTATTAAATGCATTTAATGTAATGCATCAAATTTAATAATTTATTTTAATCTAAATTAATTTATTCCATTAAATTTAATATAATCACACATTAAATTTAAAATCTGATTATTACTTTTTGAGGTGACTATGTACATTAAATATACAGCCAGTGATCATTGAATTTGAGATATGTTATCACATATTTAATCCACCAAAATTAATATGAATTCAATAAATTCTGAAATTCCAGGAACAGGTGAGCTGGTAGGTAGTTTCCGGGGCAGACATGTACACCTCACTATAAGAAAATCGAGTCCTTTAAGCAACTTATATCATACTAAATAAAAAGTTCAATACCGGTTGCGCCATCTCCCGGAATCTCATACAATGTATATTGAATAATAATGTAAATTCCTTCAATATTAGGATATATGTGAATTAATGTTAATGTACAGAACTTGAATTATATTTTCAGTTACTTTATTGAAAGTTAAGATACCATTTATTTAAATTTAATTTACAATGAACTGATATTTGAACGAATTGTTTTAAATTCAAAGTAAATGTAAATTTTTCACGATTTTTGGTACAAAATCATTAAATTGAATGTAGAATGGACATCCAATTTGCATTAAATTTAAGATTATTTTTAACAGTATAGATATTGCAATTCCCTAATTTTTAGGATTTCTATTATTTCTCCTGTTTTGGACAATCTGCGCAACACTTCCTCATTCGCGACCCTATTTTTTATTATATCTTCAACATTTGACGATAATACTACATTTCAGACTTCAATATTTTTCATTAGTTTGGACACCATACATACATGTGGTAAACAGATAGCATCTCAGAATTAGGGTTCTAAAGCTTAGATTACTGTCACGGCAACAGAAAAATTTCTACTATTGTCAGCATATCTCATATTGTCAATAACTTCGCCGTCGATAAGAATCCCACCCTGTTTTAGTGCTAGAGCCTTGTAGAAAATTGTTTGTTACAAATATTAAACAACTTTTACTCTGACATTGTTATTCCAAAACAAATTATTTATAATTTCTTGGCCTTTTTCATCTATGTACTTAGCCGTTAGTATTTGCGTAACTTTTTGATATTCAACTTTACTAAAAGCGTTTTAAAAACCTATAAAATATGAACATATATCTTGGTTTGCCTCCAAGCATCCTTGTGTTAATTGTGTCACCTATAGTTTCTTCAAGTTTTCAAAAATTTTTAGTATGTGATTCATTTTGCTATTGTTCAGTGATTATATATTTTTTTTTGTTTATTTTATTGTCAAAGTATTAGATTAAAAAATATTTATAATTACAAATTTTGAACAAACCGTTTAAAAAAAATATTACATCGTTAGTAAAGAAATGTCTAAATTCTAAAAATATTAAAATACATAGGGTTCACTTGTTTCAAAATCAAAAATTTGAGTCAATGCCTGCGAATTTGTAAATAGCAACCTGTTATCAATTACCTCAAAAACGTTTTTTTCATGGGCTGATTGCTGAAATCCCGTTTCATGATCATCGGTTAGAAACAATAAAAATGGCATCCGGAAAGCTCACACCCAGTGTATGCCTCGTTAAAATTCTTGAAAGTCTGTAAATTCGACGTTGAAATACTCCATCGTTTGCAAGTTCATGATTAAAATGATCATTAAAGTTTTTATTAGATATTTATCAATATATTTCAATTAGACGTGTAGAACAAATAGGCCAGCGGAATTAGCATCTGGAAAAAATTTATTGTTAGTGGACTTTTCATCATCTAGAAACCTTCAGAATGATAATAGTAATTATGTAGTATCTTATGTCTCATTTTCTTTTTTGGGAAAAATTTTTTATTTAACAATTAAGAAGTTTCAAACAAAAGTTATGGGTGTTAAAAATACCTGTAAAATGAGCTAAGCATCCAAATCGGATAATTTGTTTGTCAGTTATTGCAAAAAACCTGCTAAAATGGCTGTTTCTTCAATTGTTAATAAACAATAGAAAAAATATTGCATTAACCTTATACTATACCGAAAGGAGCCTCTTGTTACATACAATAAATATGCAAAATTTCAAATAAAAATATTCAATAGTGTTTTGCACATAGAATTTGTTTATAATTTTTTATGTTTTTTTGATTGTTTATTCTCAGCGATCTAGAGATCGTACAATGATCTGCGGAAACGCAAATGGAAGCCCGAGACTTATACTAACAAGAACAAAAAAGAACCAAATTAATTGTTTGTTTTAAATTGTTGAAACAGATAAACAAAGGTGTGGTTGATTTTTTTGTTATAAACAAATAGAATAACTCTTCGACAATTGTTGATATCGAAATGCCGATAAGTGAACGTGATAGGTGAGATTTTGGAGCATATTTCCAAAAGAAACAAATGCTGTACCACTACTAGAAGCTGAGATTTTTCTTTCAAAATATCGCTGCTGCGTTGTTTATTATTAAGGGATTATTTAAGTAGAAACTCCCAGGGAGATGGTTAAACTATTATATGCAGCAGTTTTCAACTCAATTATTTCAAAATTATTGATGTTGCAATAGTTTAAAGTTGCTTTTACTCCAAGAGTCAGAAAGTGAGCAGTGGGGGGGGGGGGGCGTTCTTTCAGCTTGCGACGCGCGGAACAAAACGTGACTCGGACGCTTCACATTCGTTTCGTCGGAAAAATTTGAATTATCTCGGCAAATATTAGTGGTAGAATCTTTTTTTTTTTAATTTGTAGTTTCTCGACGAGATATGAACAATGGATGATATGTTTTTGTATTCAAATTATTGTTAGACATAGGAACAAATTATTGAATGTGCTTTCAAATTGCCAAAAAATGTTACAGTGGACAACAGTATACTACTAATTAGAAACATTAAAAATCAGAATGTACCATTAATATTTATAGAATTATAGCATGAAACAAATTGCGACGGTCATTTGTCACAAAATTATTTGTTGTACAAGAAAAACACATGTTGATTTTTTGTTTATTTTATTGGACGAACATTTTTTACATACAAAAATTTTTGCTATAATACATATTTTTTGCTTAAACCTATACAACATATTTATTCCGTTCTCCGTTTCTTAGACATCGATGGACACTCATTTTCAAAATCCTTACCAGTTTCATTATTATCGTTACAATTACATCATCATTATCACTTTCGTCGTCATCTTTTTTATTACTCTCATCATCACCATCACCATCGTCATTGACATAATTATCATCATCATTATCATAATCATAATTCATTTTTCCCCCATTACTTTCATGGTCTTTGAAAGTAATATTACAATAATTCTTGATTGGATAATCGCTTACAATATTATCGTCAAAGGTACTTTATTCTGCATCTCGAAAAATAATAATGCTATCAACAAAACTTGCTATTTGTTTCATGCTATATCTTGATAAATATTAATGGTACATTAAAAATCAATCTAATTTTTTATATTCCTAATTAATAGTATACTGTTGTCCACTGTAACAATTTTTCGCAATTTGAAAAGCTCGTAAGTGCGATAAAATTATAATTATGCATAAAATATATAAAAGTGCAAGAATTTATTTATAGCTATGTTCAGCAATAATTTAACTACAAAAACATATCATCCATTGTTCGAATTTGAAGCGTCCGAGTCACGCATTTTTCCGCGCGCCGCAGGCTGAAGGAACGCCCCCCTGCACTGCTCATTTTCTGACTCTCGGAGTAGGTACAACTTTAAACTATTGCTATATCAACAATTTTGAAACAATTGAGTAGAAGACTGCTACATACAATAGTTTAACCATTGTTGTTAATAAACAACTTTTTCTGTATTTGTTGTATGCAACAAGAGGCTCTTTTAGTTGTAGTATAAAGTTAATGCAATATATTTTTCTATTGTTTATAAGCAATTAAAAAAACAGCCATTTTAGCAGGTTTTTTTGCAATAACTAACGAACAAATTATTCGATTTGGATGAGTTTCAGCTCACTTTGTAGGTATTTTTAATGCGCCCAACTTTTATTTCAAACTTTTTTACTGAAAAAGCTTTTCCTAGAACTTGATAAAACTGTTTTTTCACAATTGTTAAATAAAAAATATTCCCCCAAAAAGAAATAAGACAAAACGTAATTACTATTATCACTCTGAAGGTTTCTACGTAATAAAAAGTCTACTAACAATAAATTTCAAAATCACCTCATATGAAACTAACTCCGCCGACTTAAAAATAGAAAGAATTATTTTAAAACTAAACTGGGTAGTTACCATAAGAAATTACCTAATTCTTTTTTCACTATTTTAATCAAGTAAATTTCATTTACTGAATTATTTTCAAAAACATTCAGAAAACCTTATAACATTCTATACCTCTGATATACAACAAGAGCGGACTTATATTGATAAGAACTATTTATTTTATTTTTGGTCTAGGAAACTTCCCGCAAGCGATGACATCTGTGTTCTATAACACTTTGTGAACATAGTAAACTTTGAATAGAAAAATTTTTATGCAACCTGTTCAATCAGGCAGAAATTTTAAAATTAGTTTAAAGCATTTCAGACTGTCTTAAGTGCTAAGTGATAGACTGTTAGGTGTAACTGGTAAACTCTTAACCTAGAGCAACTTTTACGTTCTTGGTTGGCTTGCCCATTCCCAGTAGGTAATAAATATCATTAAAAATAAAAACCGTTCGACGGATGAAAGGTTAGAAGAGCACTGGGTTCTTTTTTTAATTTGCCACTTAAGAAGAGTATTTACACGCCATGAAAAGTTAACGAATATTAAATACTATAATTAATCGTTTTGTTCGGTCAGTAAATTGTTATTGAGGTAATAAATAAATCATGGGTAATAAAACTAAAATTAAAATTATAGGATCAGACGAAAATAATGGCAAATTTTCTCAAGAAATCATGAATCTACAATTACTTAAGTTAAAAAAGTAATTTGAAGACAATTTTAAAGCAAAGGTAATTCAAGCCTAACATTTCAAAAATGAGTAAAAATGTCTCAATGTGAAATTCATTAATCTTATCTAAAATTTTTGAAATTGATACAAAATAGTCTCTTAATAATTAAAGGGTGTTTTTATAGAGGTATAGAACTTGTAAATGGAATAAAACCAAGATGAATTTTTTAAATTGACATGAAATTTATTTTATTCGAAAGATAACCTTCTGGCATTATAATTTAAATATGACTTCTGGCATATGACCGCCACGGCTGGTTCAGACGTAGTCTAATCTGGAGGTCCAATTTTCGATGACTTTTTCCAACATTTGTGGCCGTATATCGGCAATAACGCGGCGAATGTTGTCCTCCAAGTGATCAATCGTTTCGGGCTTATCGGCGTAGACTAGCGACTTCACATATCCCCACAGAAAATAGTCTAGCGGCGTTAAGTCGCACGATCTTGGAGGCCAATTCACGGGTCCGAAACGTGAAACTATGCGGTTACCAAACATTTCCTTCAATAAATCAATTGTGGCACGAGCTGTGTGACATATTGCGCCGTCTTGTTGAAACCACAGCTCCTGCAGATCATGGTTGTTCAATTGATGAACGAAAAAGTCAGTAATCATGGCTCTATAGCGGTCACCATTGACTGTAACGTTCTGACCAGCGTCGTTTTTAAAAAAGTACGGATCAATGATTCCACCAGCCCATAAAGCACACCAAACAGTCTGTTTTTCTGGATGTAACAGTGTCTCAACATACACTTGAGGATTATCATCACTCCAAATACGGCAGTTTTGTTTATTGACGTATCCATTGAAACAAAAGTGAGCTTCATCGCTAAACAAAATTCGCTTATGAAAATCGGGATCAACGGCAATCTTGTTTTGGGCACATTCACCGAATCTACGCCTTGCTAGGTGATCGCGTGGCTTCAATTCTTGCACGAGTTGGATTTTGTAAGCACGCAAACCAAGATCTTTCCGCAAAATCTTCCATAAAGTGAATGGACACATATTCAATTCTTGTGCACGATGGCGGATAGACTGATTCGGGTCTTCCTCTACGCTATGTTCTACAGCAGCAATGACTTCTTCTGTACGCACTGTATGACGTCTCTGTGGATTCGTATTATCATTTAGAGTAAACGTGGTGCGAAAACGTTCCATAGTTAATCGAATTAATTGCTCTGATGGACGATTATGTTGACCGTAAAATAAACGTAGTGCGCGATACGTATTTCGAACAGAACCATGATTTTCAAAATAAATTTGCACAATTTGGAAGCGTTGTTCAGGCGTCAGTCTATTCATGTTGAAATGCCAAACCAAACTAAACATAAATCACTTAACAGCTGACAAAATGGCCACCAGTTAAAAAAGTGTTGCCAACTTAAAGTTCTATACCTCTATAAAAAATACCCTTTATTTGTGAGATCAAAAGTACTTTCTTAAACTGAAAGAAACAAAAACAAAAATTGAAAATCAAATGCCAAAAAAAAAATCATTGTTACTAGTAAAAAAAAACTTGTCGAAATTGGCTAATTCTCATAAAATTCCAAAAATCATATGCATTCACTAATTTTTTTTTGAATTAGTCATGTGAAATGTAACCTTTCTTCTCTTATATCAAGATAAAATTCATCATTCAACTAAATATAATTACAACTATCCCTTTATCGTATAACCTAATTGATATCAAAATATTATCGAATCATTCACTTAACATGTTTCTCCAGAACATTAATTAAAACATCTTTAACTGACTTCTAAAAGAATTTCTTTTTTTATGTATATACCTTGATCACTCCGAAAGGGCGACATCTATTTAAATGAACTTCTTTGTGTTATGCTGAGGTGATCCCATATTATTTTGATCGAAATTGGTTCGATAAAATTCAAGGTGATACTGATAATATAGATGACAAAAAAATTAATTTTGCCCAATCTTCTCCAAAATTGATACGGGATGGTCCATAACAAATTTAAAATTATTTTTAAAAAATTAATATGGCGGATTTAAAACTTAACATCTCTCAATTTTATCCAAAAATGGTGTAGGAGGGTTTCTGAAGTTGTAAATTACGAATTTAAAATTATTTTTAAAAATCTAATGTGGCAGATTCAATATGGCGAATTAAAAATTTAATATCTCTCAATTTTGTTCGAAATTAGTATAGAGGGTTTTTTAGGGTGTAAATTACGTATTTAAAATTATTTTTAAAAAATTCAGTATGACGGACTAAAAATTTAACGTATTCCAATTTTATTCAAAATTGGTAGTGGAGAGAATGTAAATAACGAAGTAAAAATTCTTTTAAAAAAATTCAATATAGCAGATGTAATATGATGTCCTAAAAATCTTATATTTCTTGATTATTTCCAAAATTGTTACTGGCGGGGGGGGGGGGGGGATTCAAGAGTGTAGATTAAGATTACATTAAAAGTTGAAAATTACTTCTTCAAAGTCAATATGGCGGATCCAATATGGTGGGTTGAAAATTTGACATCATTCACATTTTTTCAAAATTGTTATTGAAAGATTTTCGAAATCGTAGATTATGAATCTGAAGTTAATTTTTTACAATTTAGTATGGCAGTTAGATTATAAGGAATTAAAAATTTTATATTTTTTCGATTTGGTCCAAATTGATAGTTCTTGGAGCATATATTGTGGATCTTAAATTAATTTTTTCAAATTCAATATACAGGAAAAAATATGTGGGATAATATACATGTTTTAAGGCTTTTCAATATTGGTATTGGGGGGTTTTGGTGGTCTACATTACGAATTTACAATTAATTTCTTAAAATTTAAAATAGGGGATTTACTATAAGAGATTAAACTTTTCTTTTGGTATAATTTAATTCACAACTGTTATTTGGACAATTCACAAAACTATTATTTGGAGAATTCTCAAAATAAAAGAATTTTTTACTGTTCAATTTAGTGTAACCTGGAGCTTTGGATGAGTACTTTTTTGCGACCATAAACACTCAAATTAATTCAAAACTAACTTTTTACAAAAAAATTAAATTAACTTCCAAAATGGCGCTAAAAATTGGCGCCTAATTATTATTAAATGGGGCAAGTAACTACTAATACGAGATATATACGCGCTCAATCCTTTTATGTCAATTACACTTTCTTAGGTATTAATTTGACGCCGACAATTGCATATATAATTTTTTATTATTTTTCGCTTTTTAGTGCTTTTTTAGAAGTCAGTTCATTTTTTAATAAAAATTTTCTATATATTTATTAAGTAATAACAAATAAAACATCTGAAAAAGTTATAAAAAACAGCAGGTCCTACTTTAATGCCCAATGAATTATTAAAATATGGCAGAAAGAAAATGAAGGCACTATTTAAGAACAAAAGTACTACGTAAGTAATACCAGAATAATGGAAAGAAAGCAATACTATACCTATATTTAAAAAAGGGGAGACAAGAACTCCAGGAAATTATACCGGAATAACACTAGTACCCTAGAAACATTTACTAAATAGACACAAAACTACAGGGGTTCAATGCACATTTATTAAAGTCAACGATGAACTCAACAACGTAATATTTGAGTAAACTAGCATTAGACAAGGAGATTCGTTGAGTCTCTTCCTGTTCAATCTGAATATAGATACCAGAACTGAGAAATTACCTTAAGACCGCAGTTACAGAATGAGAAATACATTATTTAACATCAGATATTATGCAAATGACGCCATATTGACTGCAAACTCGGTAGATAAGCTGTAAAGATTGTTACATCGCTTCAATTAGGCAGCAGAATAGCTAAAAATAATCATCAATACAGATAAGTGCATAGTAATTCAAAAGAGTTGCTACGATTTAACTTGGAACTAAAAAAAAAACACCAAATCAAGATCTTTAATTACCTCGATGCAAAAATCACAAGTAATGGAAACCTAACAAAAAAGGTGCAAATCCAAGCAATAAGAGCAGTAGGAATTTCAGAGTGATGGGGGACATAATATGGAGTAAGAAATACATAAATACAGATAGTGAGACCAAAGATATTTGTGACAAAAAAAAGAAAAAAATTTAAAGTAAGCACCTTAAACGAATGAACAATAACATACTGGCAAAGACAGCTAAAGAAAATCAACTATTTGGAAAAAGGTTTCAGGATGACCACAAAAGCGCTAGAGAGAGTGCTGGTTATCCACTTCGGACAATGTATTACATCAGAAATAATCCTACCCAAGTGGGGAAAAACACACAATTTAGTTAATCCTTATCAAGTACATATACAAATAAAATATATCCAATTATAAAATGCAGTAAAATTAAAAATAATAAAATTTATACAAACCATGTACATTAAAACTATGTGGCCAAAAATTATCTTTGGGTATAATTTTAAATATTGCATAGCTACCGTGAGTTTTGCACATTATTATATGACATATATAACCATATTACCAAAATATTTCTGTAAGTTATTGCATTCAATAATTATACTGACAAATCTTTGAGTCACCTACAGATACCAAGCGAGAACCATTATTCGAAATAATTCCACTAATACTGTTTATGAAATGCAGGAAAAGCTATGGCCCATTTAATCCCTGTGGAACCCCAGATCTGAAATGACACCGATGAAAATTCCTAAAATTACCATAGCATGTATTACAAACATCAGTGATAAAATCAGCAAAGCCAAAATTATATCCAGACTCATTTTTACTCTTGAATATTAAAATCGTATGAAATACAATGAAATGTTTTACCAAAATAAGTGTTTGCAATGTATATTTGATCTCGCTATTTCAAAGTATGCAACACGTTCTAAATGAAATAGGTAGGGAATATGATTCTCCTCATATTGTCATGCTGATCTATTGAAATGTGCCCGATATACCCAAAAAGAGAAGAAAAATTATTATAATATATTAAAGCCTGTATTTTTAAAAAATAATAAACTACCGCATTTGTCAAGAGTTTTCTCAAAAGTGGCATCAAAGGGAGATGTAGAATAATAGATGCTATCAGTGACCTAAGATATAATTGAATTTTTACAAAAAAAAAAGAAAGGAAATTCTAAAGAGGGTCCAGAAGAGAACGATTATTAAGACTGAACTGATTACAAAAAGACAAATTTTCACTAAATAAGGATCATTGTCGCCGATTTGATTAGACCGTATTTTCTACCAATGTTTTAATTTAATTATAATAGTTATTTAGCACGAAACTTAGCAGTTTTGAAAGAAAATGTTGATATACTCATTATGAGTAATATTAAAAACATTAATAGCTATAATATTGTATATTACTTCCTTTGATTCTACTACTTATCTTATTAATTTCAAAAATATGTTTTTAAAAAATATAGGTTATTTTGATATAAAATAAATGTTACTCCCTCTCCAAATAATCACCCCTTCACTTTTTTTTAATTAGTTAATTTTTCCCCCTTAAATCAAACATAATCAAGTCTTTGGAACGTGGTCATTTATATTTTCTACAGAATAAATTGCAGATTCGTAATATATATTTCACTATAATACACAAACTTAATTTTCAGAATTTCAGGATTTTTCAATTTGATCAGAAATGGGCACGCCGCCTTTTCATCAAGGTCAATATATATCCGCTCATGACATTTATAACAGTAGTTAAATAAAATATTTTTTTCCAAAATACCCAGTTTCGACTATAATCGGGGCTAGAATTCGGAACCTTATTTTTCTTAACATATGTTGCTTATCTCTTGACAGGTCGGCCAACAAGAAAAAGCATCAATCATTTATTGTCTACTGAACCATATGGTTTTAGGTGTTAATTTAATATTTTATACATAAAAAGTTGTTATTAAAAATTCCTTTCATAACGATTTAATGCGTTAAAAAAATTTATTACATTCTAACTAGCAAAAAAACTGTTTCCTGACTATATATTGTTGCAATAAAATAATCATAAAGGTAAGTAAACCAATATACAGGGTGTCCGGTAAGTACCTCCTAATTTCTCGAGAGCATACAAGGGAGAGCAAAATAACCCTACTTTGTCATGGAAAAAAAAATTCCTAAAGTCCCCCTTAATAGAGATACAGAACCCTAAAGGGATATCCAGAGATTTACCTTATCGGCTCTAAGTTTTGAGCCGACTTGTATAATTTAATGAAATTTTAATATTTTATAGAGGCTATAAAGACTCAGTAAACCATACTACAGTAAATGAATTAGATCCACAGAGAAATAAGGAACGGACTTGAAGCTACACTTGTTGACTCTAATTTTTGACAGGTGTCATTTTACAGAGCTGAAAACTGATTTTTTAGATACTTTGGTCATTCCTCTTCAAAAAAAAATACTCTTCATTTAGTTCGATAAAACTGCCGATTTTCCAGATAAATCGTTTTTATGCGAAACACTCAAAATTTACTAATGCTAAACACAAACAAGTAAAAATCAGGTTCTTATTGTTAATACTTACATAATGAATTGCTATTGACGGAACTTGTCAAAATCCCCTTCAAATAAAAATAATTTAAAAAAATGGAAAAATATTCTTATGCAGAGTATGCTGATATGCATTTAATTTATGGTGAAGCGCTGTCAAATTCTTTGAAGGAAAGAAAGCTTTATTAGGAGCGATTTCCAGCTCGAACATTGCCAAGTCCAAAAATCTTTCAAAGAATTGATCGAAGACTATTTTTCTTAGTTGCATTATCATAACGCAGAAATGATGCTACGAATTGCTCAATTTTGTTTCTAGACAATTTTCGTTGCGTTGTGTAGCGGAGTTTCGGTTTTATCTTGATAGTGACCTACCCCGTAATCACTTGCCCTCCACCTTCCTTGGATTATTAACTTTTCCATCTCCCTTTCGCATAACTACATTGCTAAAATTTTAACGTGTTCCTAAACGATATGATTGAAAGCATATCCATAATTTTTATCTTGTTGAGCACCGAGGTGTTCGTGCCTCTTTCGGTCCAGGACATACGTAACATTCGACGACAGCGCGCAGCTCAAATGAATCTATTCACTGTCTGCCAGCGGCCCTCAGTATCCAGCATTCTGCCATGTACATAAAGATTAAGAATATCTTAGCTAGCACGATTTAATGTCTTTGGTTATTTACTGGTTCTTTCATAACTTGGTCAAGTTAACCATTGTCCTGCTATCCCTTTGATCGCTCGTTAACGATCTCATTTATATAAAGTCATTCGATCCTCCCCTCCCCGATAACATTCCTTTGTTACAAAATGCTACTTCAATCAATAACCCATAACTTAATCTTGTTTAAGTTTATATTCAAAGCCCTGTCGTGCCTCTCTCTCATCACTCTCTCCAATATAATTTGCAGTTCTTCTGGACCTCTCGCAGTGATATAGTATCATCATTCTATCGTCAGTTGGTGAGTTTTCTACAGCTTATTAAGGCTCCTACCGCTAGATGAGACTCCTTGCTTCCAATCATTTAATGCATGTAGTATAATATATTCGCTGTACACATTGAAAAGCCTTGGCAACAGTATGCAGCCTGGTCTTATATCTTTTTGGACTCTAAATAGTTATAATATGTTGTTGTTCAGTTTGGCTGCTGCCTCGTTCGATTCATACAAAAATCATATCAAAATCGGAACTCTCTCCAATTCTCTCAAAACAAACCACATACACCGGCAGCAAATGAAGTCGAATGCATTTTTACAGTAAGTAAAACATAGAAGCAGGGTGTATTAATTTCCTTCCATTTTTTTATAAACTTTTTGATATTAAAAATTTATTCTTAATACCTGGGTAAAGGTAAAGTTCCTATACAAATCATACATTACTTCTAGTTCACCCTCAAACTAACAAAAGGTGTGCCTATATAAAATTTCATAAGAATAATGACTGGTTCAGTTAATAGGAAAGAGAAATTACAGAACATACCCTATGCCAATGTGCAGCCCTTTCTAAGATGCGCTTCGAAGCACCATCACAAAAGAAGCAGCTAACTATATCCAGAAAATCTCGCCAAAGCTTTGGAGTTTCACTCATTAAACCGAAATAAACAAGATTATATAGGTATAGGGAGTTACAATTTAACATCATTCAATAAGTTTCCAGTCTAACTACGAAAAACAATTTTTTTTCTAAATTCGACTTTATTCATCAACATACAGTTGAGAGAGAGAGAGAGAGAGAGAGAGAGGGAGTCATAGATTTATTTCAACGCTGCTCTAACATTTCGATGCCATTTTTGTAGAACAATTTGTCTTTGTTCACAAAATAGGCCTCAGTTTCGGCAATCACTTCTTTATTTGAGTCAAATTTCTTTCCCTGGAGCATCTTTTTGAGGTCTGCAAAAAGCCAGTCGTCGCTGGGGCTAGAACTGGAGAGCACAGTGGGTAGGAAAGCAATTCAAAATGTATTTTATTTAATTTAACCATCGTTTTCATCGACTTGTAATACGCTGCATTGTCTTGGTGAAACAGCACTTTTTTGTTTTGCATATAAGGCCGTTTTTTCTTGATTTCTACACTCAATCGAGCCAATAAAGCTACATAATATTCAATATTGATATTCTTCTTCAAATGCCATATCAGGTCCCCCTGACATTGGCAGTTACATTGGCAAATCTTCCACGGTTCTGCGCTAGCTGGAACAGTTCCTCCGCGCTACGTATACCTGTCCATTCACGAATATTCTTCAACCAGGACGCCTGTCTCCTTCCTACCCCTCTACGTCCCTCTACTTTACCCATCATGATTAATTGAAGAATTCTATATCGCTCCCCTCTGAATAGATGTCCAAGATATGAGATTTTTCGACACTTCACAGTGTTTAATAGTAGACGAGTTATGTCGGCCCTATTGAGTACCGTTTCGTTGGTCTGCCTAGCTGTCCAAGGTATTCTCAGCATTCGCCGGTGTAACCACATTTCGAGAGCCTCCAACCGATTAATCGTGTTAGCCTTAATTGTTCAGATCCCTGCCCCATATAGTAACACTGGCCAGACGTATGATCTTATCATTCTCTGTCGTAGTTTTAGGTTGAGGTTTTCATTGCAGAAAAGTGGTTTCATTTTTTGAAAAGTTCCTCTAGCAGTCTCTATTCTACACCTTATCTCTTTATCTGGGTTTAGATTTTCGGTAATATAACATCCAAGATATTTAAAATGAGTCACTCTGTCTATAATTTTTCCTTCTATTTGTATTGAAGCGTTAAGATGAGGTTGTCTACTAAAGACCATAAATTTTGTCTTTTTGATATTTATGTTGAGCCCCATTTCTTTACCCTCAATGTTAACACAGTTTAATAGATGTTGCAGGTCTTGTAGTTTGTCGCTTAGGATAACAGTGTGGTCAGCATATCGTATTGTATTTATATATTCTCCATTGATTTGTACTCCCATTCGTTGTCCTTGAGTAGCCCGTTTAAAGGTTTTATCTGAATATATATTAAAAAGCAGTGGAGATAGTATGCAGGCCTGTTTGACGCCTCGTAGAATTTTACTTTCTTCTGTGAGTTTTCCATTTAGCCTTACTGTTGCTTTCTGCCCCTACGTTACTTAAAATGTCTATTAGTTTTCTGTGCTGTATTCTGTCGAAAGCCTTCTCGTAATTGACAAAACATACGAATACATCCTTGTGTTGGTCTCGGCATTTTTTGCAGAAGTATATTTGGAGCGAATAAAGCCTCTCTCAAGATAGTTAATGGACAAAATACCATGCGTATCCCAAAAAGCCAATGCTATAACCTTGCTAAATGATTTTTCAGTTTTTGGTAGCTTTGGACGATTTTCAGCGGCTGCTGTCCACTCAGCTAACGATCTTTTTGTTTCAGGTGGCTAGTAGTGGATCCACGTTTTATCCATTGTCGCATACCAATGCAAAAAATCCTTATTATATCACTTGAACAGTTCTAAACAACACTCTGAATTGTCGACGCGTTGTTGTTTTTGGTTCGGTGTGAGCAAACGCAGCACCCAGTTCAAAAACAATTTACGCTTGCTTAAATTTTCGTGTAAAATTGAAACACACTACCTTTTGATATATTTAAGGTGTCAGCTATTTCACGCAATTTCATTTTACGATTAGCTAAAATTATTTTTTTAACTTTTTTATGTTTTCCGCAACACCTGCCGACTTTGGGCGACCAGAGCGTTCGACATCATCGATGTTTGTACGTCCAAGTTTAAATTTAGTATACTAGCCAATAATTGATTTTCCTGATGTATAGTACCTATAACGCTTATTAAGCCACCATTTGACTTCAACAGTATTTTTTCTATCAATCCCATCAAAAAAAAATATTTGATCAATACACAAAACTCTTTTTTTTCCATTGTTTTCAAAAAATTATAAAAGTCGATTCGCTAAAATCACTGTAAACTATTAGTCGGAATATAATGAAATTTTCGAAAAGTATCGTTTGAAGATTAGTATTAACCAGAACCCATATGAATATGTCAAACGAGGTGCCACCATTGGTTCAGCCAGGGAACTTATTGAGTGATGTTAATCTTTGATTTTGCAATGCTTGCGTTGTTCAACTTTAAATTTTGTATGTCTTCATCTAAATTATAATTTTGCATCTTTATGATCTTCTAAGTAAATTAAAATGCACATATAGGGTTTTTAATTTTTTATTATTAAAGTCGGATATTTACAATCTATACTACCCTAAAGGAAGTAAGTATTCAGAACGTATAAGTACTAAAATACAGAATGCGATTTTCATACATCTAAAACTATTTTTATAAATAAGTAAAATATTGAGATAACTACCACATTTACATCAAGATTATGGTAAGAAGTAGAAGTATTAGTAAGCGAAAAATAAATAGTTTATTGGAAGGAAATAAACTGAAAAAAGGAAGTAAGAAGTACAGAAGAAAACGCGTTTTTAGTATGGCAGTGAAATTTTGTCTTTTAATTTAAAGGTATTGTAGGTACCATTCTAAAATAATTCTGTTTGAGTTAAATATATATTTAATTCTACATTTTCTTTCTTAAATTATTGTGTACTATTTAATGCAAAAAAGAATTCTTACTTTGTCGAAATAGATTTGAAAAAAATGATATAGCGGATGCCGCTTGCTTTAAATCTTAAAAATAAGAAAGGCACTTTTTCTCATATGTACAATAAATAAAATAAAAAGAAAAATAATCAAAAACTCAGAATAAAAAAAGTATGAGTAGATGAAACATTTTATAGATAATTACAATTTTTGGAAATTCAGTTTGTAAATAGAAAATTTAAGTTTACCCACTCTTAGTTTTGATGCCAATATTATTAATAATTAATAAAATTATAATTTTTTATATTTTTTGAAATTTAGTATTTCTATTCTTAATTTTTCTCTATATTTCAAATTATTTTTCTTTTTATTAAGTGCCAATTAATAAAATATTGCAACTTCACAACCCTTTGGAAAATAATTGCTCAATATTGTCCAATTTTTACACCTATCTACTTGGAGGGGGAGCCGGAGTAAACTGTTGACATCCTTCAACGTTTTCTGGCCAATCACAGACATTTTGGTTGGGATTAAACACAAGATTCGCTGGACAAGGCATGTGGTGCTTTCTCTCTCCTTCACACATGTAATACATTTTGCAGTCAGCTTTGTCTGGGTGGTAACTAATGTGACCGTCTTGTTCATCACACGTTATTTCATTGGCTAAAAATTTTTATATTTTATATTTTATTAATCACATAGATATAAAGCAAGAATAAATGTAACCGAGTAAATTTTACTTACGATCTTTTGTGGTGTATTGTCCAGATCCGACATTTGTCTCATAAGGACCTTCAAATTCAAGTTTTACTTTGTATCCTTCAAGTTCTTGTCTCATAGCATTAATTAGTGGATATTTTCCACTTCCACAAGAGCCTCTAAAGTCGTCCATGTCTACTGACCAGATCATGATACCTCCAAAGCCTTCTTCTTTAAGCCATGCCATCTAAAATTATTTTTGATTGTGATCGTTAAATATCATGAGTAAGACATGATGTATTACAATAAAAAAATTGCACCACCTGTTAATATAAAATAATTTTCAAAATAAATATTTACCTTTGTTTTTAAACTTCTTTCATCATCAAAACCAACCCATTGGTTATCCATATAGGCAAATGGTACTTGTTGTTCATTATCCCATACTAAAGTCACGTTATCTTCGTGCAAAAAGTCACAAACTTCATAGTAGCTCATGAATCCTGCTTCAGAAGTGTATTTACCAGCTTTACCACCTCCACTGGCAGGTGCACCAATATCAAATTGAGTTGTGTTGACAAGTTCGAAACTCCTGCCATATGTTGGCATTCCAATCATTAGTTTTTCTTTCGGTGCACCCTGTTTCACCCATTCTCTTGCTGAGTAGTCCTAAAATAATACAAGAATTATATATTCTATATACTTATGGTTACTAAACACCAAATAATTTTGAATAACACCAGAATTGACTCTAGACTTCACGATACTAATTAAAAAACATCTAGGAAAATGCTGTAATGCATATTAAAATAGAAACGTTCTAAGTAAATATATATATATATATATATATATATATATATATATATATATATATATATATATTCATGGAGAAGTCAGGCTCGATGATCCGAGGTCACTCAAACTATCCAATAATCTGGGAAAGAAAAAGAAATTAGAAATGGTACATTCCTAAATCATATTCATTTTGCAGATGACAAATTTGTAACTGGCCGAGATGGATATGAACTGAGCAAATGCTAGAGGAGCTTTGCACTTGACATATAATGTATCTGAGTCATCAAGACTAAGAAAATTAAAAGAAATAGCTGTAGTTAAAATAGAATCAGATAAAGATTGAGAGCTTTGAGCTGACTGGGATGTGCTCTCAAAAACAAACACAAATCAATACGTTTATAAATTTACCAGAAAGCAATAAAGATAGATATACGGGTAGTCCTTTAGACAACATACAAAAGTAATCGATGTAATAGATAGAATGATAAAACCGACGTGGAGCAATGTGGAATAAATTGGGATAGTCCTATATCCAAAAGTTGATAGTAAATGGTGGGGAAGAATACGAGGGAGAAACGACCTGTTTTATCAATATAGGACAAAGCAGGGTAAACCTGAAAGCAGAGTAATCCCGAACACAACGATTGTACTGTATTAAAAAAGTACAAACAGATTTTGTCTGGCTACCATCTTACAAAACACTCCGCGTTTAATTTCAGATCGAGTGAATCAGGTGCATTTATTGTTCAAGGTATGATTTTTTAAATATTTTGTTTACTAAGATGTAATTTTTTGCCACATAAAACTCGAAATAGTTTTACTCTTTCGAATCGCTCTAAAATGATATTTACTGGTCCAAATAGTAGGTAATCCATGTCGAATTCTAGATTGGTCAATGAAAATTTGTTGGTGGACTAGCTTCACCATTTTACTTTTTTTTCGCAAGAAGATCGACCAGTACTGATAATTTTATATAACCACGAAGGTCATGTTAGTATGGATATATATATATATATATATATATATATATATATATATATATATATATATATATATACACTGTAGCCAAGCAATGGCATAATTATACTGACCTTATTTCAACAGACATTCCATAAGCTACAGATTTGACATTTTTTGGGACCCTTAAAAAAGCCTACAATCGAGACTGTGAAGAGCACATGATTAAAAATCCTGGAAAAGCCAGCAAGTAGCAATCTTGAGAAGGCTGTAAATGATTTTAAATTTGCCGGCATTTGTCCACTACGAATAATAGATTTTAATCATGATCAATATCAGACGCTTAATACCCAAGATATGCACAGACATCAAGAAACCAACTTGAAAATAACCATATAGATCAAGAAACCACCAACACGCACGAGCACGAGCTCTTAATATATCTGTTCTTCATATGCAAGCTCCTGATAATCATTCTTCCGAAGTTCATGATGTACATTTTGTTACCTGCTGTTGCTCCTATTTCTCAAAATCCTGGTGAATAATCTATCTATATGCCTGCAATTGCCGATCAAGTTCCCAACGCTGAATCTTCCTGACATAAATTCGTTTCATTTCGAACTCCAAATAAAGATGATCAAGCTTCTGGTACAAAAAATCTTGAGACACAGTTCCATTAACCAATGAACTTAATAAATCTATTTTTCTTTCAAATATTGTGAACCTACCCATCGTTCTTGCTAAACAATCTAAATGTAATATCAGATAGAAACATTCAATTATTTTTACTAATACACCTGTCAAAGAAAAATTGCAAGAGAAACAGAATAAAAAAATGGCAAAAGAGAGTAAAAGAATTGAGAAAATACCAAAGAAACAAATAATATACAAAAAAACTGAATGTGGAAGATTAAAACAAAAAAGGTTAGGAAAGCGGGAACAACTTTCAAGACCTTGCAAGAGTTTCCTGATTTTAATGATGATAATCACGCTAAAAGAAATAAGAAAAAGAAAAAGAACAATGATGGTGACTACTGTTGTATTTCTTTGCAATGAAAAACACATAAGCCCACCCGGTCTAGACTAGATTACGTATGTCGTGTGTAAGAACTGAGCACATGAAAAATATACGGATGAGCAATCCACGTCGATGGGCAATCTATGTGATTTATGCCGTAATTGAAAACTGACTGTTATAAACTAAACTAAGTAGTAATTACCCCACCTGGTGTTCATGTATAACCAACTGACGTAGCGTAAGCACGAAGAGTAATGATTTTGTTTTTAAAATTTCTAAATAAATATATAGACATCCTAAAAAGTTCAAAAAATATAACTTATCTTTGAATTCTTTGATTTTATTTGAATTTTTCCTGAAGTGTTCGTAATTCCCTCACTTTTTCCTATGTAAGTAACTACTTTTAAGCTCATAAGCCTATGTATAATATTATACGTACCACTGTCAATTTTTTCTGATAGCTAGTAGCACTCTCCAATGGAAATAGAGGACTATTATGACCAACTGTTCTTTCCCACTGACCATGAAAATCATAAGTCATCACGTTAATAAAGTCAAGATACTTTGATATTTCAGGAACATCATAGCCAGCTGCGATTGCTTCAAAAGAAGCTGGGACGGCTGCAGTAAGAAGCAAACGGGGCTGACCGCTCGTTTTAGCTTCACCTTCAAAGGCTACTCGAAGTTCTTTGAGAAGCGAAACATATGCCACTCTATCATCAGCTCCTAAAAATTAAAGAGGAAATTTGTTAAAATTTGAAAAGAATTAATGGTTTTACAATTACGGTTTTAAACTGACAAGTGTAATAACTAAAAATTTCATGTATAATAGGCTTGGAAAATAGAACAAATTTGTCAGCTTCATACCCTTCCAACTCATTTACTTTTAAAATAAGATTTGCTTAATGATTCTAACTATTAAAATTTGAATGATAAATTAAAATATTACCTCTTGGATATTCCCAGTCGACATCTAACCCATTGAATTTATACTCTCTTAAGAAATCTATGGCGTCGTAAACAAATTGGTTCATCCTGAATACGTTTCCAGTAAGTTCTTTAAATGGAGTTGATCCGAAAGCCCAACCACCAATAGCAAGAAGGACCTAAAATCGAATTATAACAGGTATTAGAAATATAATACTTTTAATTTAGTAGCTTTAAATTTTCCAAATGTTTTATTCAAAAATTCACCTTCAAGTCCGGATTCTTATCTCTCAGTGCTACAACCCTATCATACATTTCAGGATCTTTGTCATTGGCTTCAGTGAGTTTGTGATCTTCTAAAGTAGCGAAAGCGTAAATGATGTGAGTACAAAGAGAGGGATTGATGTCTTCAGGAACGAATTTTCCAGAACCTGGTCGCTTTTGGGACCATCTGGTCATATAGCAGAACATTTGGGGCTTGCGTACTAAAATAACAATATACGTACTAAATATTTAGTCCATTATTTATTTTTTGCTACTTTTTATTTATAATATAATACCAAATTGTTTTTGTTTGCATAAATTGAGAGACTCACCTTTTTTATTAGAAATATTTTTATGTGCCTTCTTTCTTGATGGTTTCCTGGCACGTTTTAGAACTTCTGAAACTGCGATTTTAATTGGTTTTGGTTTCTCTACAACTTCTTCTTCCTCTTCTTCATCTTCGGAGGCTCCAGCAATTGCCATCCAGTCAACATCTTTGGCATCTTTGCCTCGTGATATTCCTCTAAGTTCTTCTCTAAAATAATTTTTTAAAAATATGAAAATATTTATCTCTCTTTAGTATCTTTAGTATAGTTCTCATATTTCTAATAACCATGATGAGTTTTGAACTTCTAGTTTACTTAATATGAATACTAAAAAAAATTAAAAGTTTTACCTTATAGCACCAATCAATGGATATTTAACGTCCCCACCACAAACTGTTCCACTAAAGTCATCCATATCAATTGTCCATACCATAGCTCCTCCATATCCGCTTTCTTTTAACCATTTCATTTTGTATCTGATGGATTTTTCATCATCAAAACCAACCCATTGATCACCTTCTACTAGATATGGAACTTTCATTTCATCATCCCAGTAGTACGTGGCACCATTTCTAAGCATTTCACAAATCTAAAACAAAGCATATGTCATACATAAAATAAAGAAATTTAAGTAATCAATACCTCATAATATGCTAAAAATCCTGATTCTTTAGTATATTTTCCTTCTTTACCACCAGCACTTGAAGGAGCATGCACGCCATGTTTGTCAGTGTTTGACAGTGCAAAAGATCTTCCATAAGTAGGCATACCTAAAAGCATAAAATAATATATTTTCCTTCAATGGATTATCAAAAAATTTTCTGTTGTATCGTAATCATTTTGAAAGTAGAATATTAATGTAAGATTTTGTTATAAATTACTTTTTACTGCTAAAAATTAAACATAAGAAGTGAATTTCTATCTTGTGACATACAGTCTTCTACAGTTGAGAGATTACATTTACAGATTTTTTTTTTAAATAACTCAATAGCCTCATAAGACCAATTTAGAAAAATATTTGCATAAATTATTTCATTGGACTGCTAAAGCCCAAAAGAAATATTCTTACCAATAATCAGTTTTTCTTTTGGTGCTCCTAATTTAACCCATAGATTAGCAGCATGTTCAACATTCAACTGTTTCTGGTACTGACTGTCCGAACTTGGTGAGTAAAGTGGTGCGTTGTGTCCAGTTTCTCTTTCCCACTTTCCATGAAAATCGTATGCCATCACATTAATGAAGTCCAAGTAAGAAGCTACCGCTGGTACATCGTATCCGCCCTTAATATTGTCTGGGCCTACTGGAACAGCAGCTGAAAGAAGAAGTCGCGGCTTTTTAAATTCTTGGGCTTCAGCTTCAAAAGCTTCACGAAGTTCTGAAAAAACAAACATAAGATTTTTAAAGTATAATCATAAATCAATAGCTAAATAATGTAGTAATGTTTCTCGATCTCCCAAAGAGTGATATTCAAATGACAACAAATGTCTTCACAGAACACTGCCATATGGGATACCATCATAAAAACTGGGCGAAGCTGAAAATATCCTTTACCGTTTCTGCAACTATGTAATCGAAAAATTAGAATACCTGCTATGCGAATGCATTGCACTGATCTACAAGAGACTTAAATTTCTAAAAGGATCCCTTGATATCTGAAGAAACAATACACTTAGTCACAATTTACTGGTTGGTATTCGCTCAACGATTCGCTGTCAACAAGTATCTAATTAAAAGAACTTTGTCCTGGAATTTATTTGCATTATTTCTTTCAATTTATGTAAGTGGCCTGAAATAGAACTTACTCAGGACTCACCAGATTCTCATTAGAAATAATCAAAGTCACGATATCAAAGTTTTAAATTGAAGAAATCTCCTGCAAGTTACCTAAGGTACTTTGTTAGACTGCCCAATTTTTTTTAATAATATTTGTCAGTTTTGAAGGCATCACTAGAGTGAATTTTAGTATGATTTGCTAATAAATTCCAAATATTTAAAATATAATGGCAGCATGTTCGAAAAATTCATCTAGTAAGTTGAAAAATACTTACTAAGATAACAATAATGATAATTTTTTATTAACAGAAAGTTAAAAATTCTAATAGTTTCCAAATTACAAGGTTCATTTTTTGCTGTTTATTTATTATTGCTTTATACATATTATATAATCATATTACGCTGGTAATATATAAATTTGTTACAGCTGTTTTTGTGGGATGGTTCCGCGTCACAATACATATTACTTTCAGAACTATTTTAATTTCTTTCTTTTATTGTTTGTTCTGCCAACTCGTTCATAGACCCGAAAAAATCTCATTTCGTTTTCGTAGAGCGATATATCTAGTGCTAATATTAAGAGACAGAATCAAATGTATTATATCCTTTTGATCCATAGAAAGTATAGACAAACAATTTTTTGACTTTTAGTAACGGTTGATTAAATAACAAATACAGAAAATATTATATATTTTGTTTTCACTTTTAATAGTAAAGCACTGAAATTATGAGGTATAGTTTTCAGATTTCAGAAGATTTTTGGAATTTAAGAAGTTCTATTTTACATAAGTCACATCATTCATCATCATTAGATATTTTGTACGTCCTAGCTTTTCAGCCTTTTCTGAAGCCACCTGTCAACCTAGAAGTTTGAAATTGCGAATAGTTATAATA
The DNA here is from genome assembly GCA_034092305.1 of Diaprepes abbreviatus. Classification (NCBI taxonomy): domain Eukaryota; kingdom Metazoa; phylum Arthropoda; class Insecta; order Coleoptera; family Curculionidae; genus Diaprepes; species Diaprepes abbreviatus. The sequence goes on from JASJET010000200.1 coordinate 11,413,398, forward strand.
TAAGCTCAGAGAATAAATGGAGCTTAATTTCTTTTCAGAGAATAAACATGAAGATAATTGTGATGTATAAGAAATGATTAATTTCTTGACTAGATGGTGAAGAAGATTAATTTCTTTCGAAATGTTCTACATTAAAGTTAGTCTGCGGTGTCCTAATAATGGATGCATTTATTAAGAATTCATCGTACTTCTCTTTTTCTCATCCATTGTTAATAAAAATTAATACAATAAGTACTGCTGGAAAATTGAACCTGAGCAAAATAAAAGTGGAAAATACTTCTCTCAAAAATGTGCCAAAAAATAAAATGTTTTATAAATTTTTGTCTGTAATTAAAATTTTTAAGAACGGCGCCAAAAAATAGTGACATTTTAAGAATCAACAACGAATCAAATGCAATTATTTCGACAAAGATTGGCTATAATTAATGTGAACTTTCAGGAAGTGCTAAAGATAGCAAAGTAAAAGTACGCACTACAGGACATGAAAAATAACAAAGCGTCAGGATAAGATGAAATAATTATAAAAATCTTGTAGTTAACGACGAACTGATAAAACTTTTCGAATTGTTTAATCACAGTCTAAATGAGGGAAATATACCACATGGCTAGGATAACGCAATTGTTATTCTTTTATATAAGAAGGGAGATAAAATCAACTTAGAGGACAACAGACTGATTAACGTCTTTCATAGGTTTAAAAATTATACACAAAAATATTATAGAACAGAAAAACACAGAAAAATAGACGAAGAAAAAAAAACAGTTCTTGCAGACATCTTCTGACAATGCAGATACTAGTGGAGAAGTCAGTGGAATTCAACTTTGATATGTGTTTAGCCTTTGTCAATTTTCATAAACTGTTCGATACATTAGAACACTGGGCTTTTCTTCAACTTTATAAAACATGCAAGAGCCGACTGCACTCTCATAAAACATATGTACAATAACGCTATTTTGAATGTATATATCCATAAAAAAATAAATCGTATTAAAATCAAGCGAGGTATAAGACAGGGTGACACATTATCGCTAAAACTATTTGCATTGGCTTTAGAAGATGCCTTTGAAAGTCTAGACTGGCAGGATAAAGAGAATTTAAATAAATAGTAAACGGCGAAACCATCTTAGTATTTCGACAATATCGTCCCCATAGATGTACATACTGAAGCCATTAAACAAACATTGATAAAACTAGAGAGTGAATGCTCGAAAATTAGTCTTGGTATGAATATATCCAAGACAAAAATCATGGGTAACACAAATAGAACGGCGAAAATAAAAAAGAATTGGGTAAGGAGAACCAGATAATCGAAATAAATAGATGCAGAAAACTGGCTTGGACTGCATTTGGCAAACTCGGAACTACGCTCAGAAATAAGAACATACTGTCAAGACTCTTCTTTCAGTCCTAACATATGGAGTTTAAACATGGATCTTAACATATAAATCGATGTATAGCTCAGAATTACACAAAAAGCATTGAAATGGTAGATGCTGGATATATCTTTAAGAGACTGAAAGAGAAATAATTGGGTCCAAGGAATCACAAAACTCAAAGATGTGACGTAAACTGTGGCAGCATTGAAATGAGGCTATACTGCACATATAGCACGCGATCAATACTGATGACTGTTATGAAATATAGACTGTATAATCTGAAATAACTTGAACAAAAATTTCTTGTTACCGTTTTCAACAAATTGTCAGGGTTGAGTGAAGAATTTTACTCTGACTAATAAAAATTTTTCTAAAATATGAAAACAAACATTTTCTATTTTGGCCTGTTAAACACAGGCTTATTTACTAGTTCCTAAATGTTTCATTAAAAAAAATAGCTACCAAGGAAAAATAAATAATTACAATAAAAAGTTAATTATCAATTATAAATCTTTGTTTAATTTATAATGATTTGAATCACAATTGGAATATAATAATTTATGCTAACTTGACCATTATACAGTTAGAATGTCTGAGGAATTTAAATCTGAGAAATTGCAATAGAATCTTCATCATTGTTTTATGCCTTTAATTACATAATAAAACCCAAGGTAACTATTACATTGAATAAATTAAAATAAAAAAAATAATAATATATTATACATGTTAGTCATTGACTGAAAAAATCAAAGCAAATTGAATGAATCGGTGTTTTTAATTTACTAATTTTACCAAAATAAGCTATTTCTTTTGTTTCAAAAATAAACAGTATACATGGAAGTAACGCCAAAGGAATCGAATGCATTGAGAATTGAGAGTAGTCAATAAAATTAGCTATATTGTTATATTTGAAGGTCAACCTACTAAGTGATCTGTTGAGATGGCGCTGCTAATTCTTTCCAACAGTTTTATCTATTTGAGAACAAGTAGTTAAGATGAGATAACGATGAAGTGTGTTGTACTGGATCTGATGATCTAAATGAGTATCAAGACGGGTGAAACAGCTCTCGTTACCGTTCAGACTCAAGATTATTTCAAAGATCTCCAATATACCGACAATTCATGTCTTCATAATTTTCTTTTTTTTTTGCAGTTTCAGGAAATTTTTCTTCATTATAACTTTTAATTAACGATGTAACACACAGAAAACCTAATGGCAAATGGTAGTACAGTCCTTTCTGACTTTCAATTTCCATCCTTTTTTTTTTAATTTTACTTCTCTTACACCATATGATGGTTTCTAAATTTTTCTCACTTACTCTTGCTCTTATATTAATACATAATCCATCGAGATGATCTCATTTTGGCATTCCTACTATTTCTGTATTAAAGAATAAATAGTTAAGATGTGATACTGCTAAGATGGATTGTAATGCATACGTTGGCCAGAACAAATTTCAACCAGGACAAAATAGCTGTTTTCTTTTAAACCGGGAGATTCTGCATTATTTTTGAGTTATGGCTTTCAACGATCCAAATTTTTTCGAGTTCTGAAGGAACCCTTATAATTTCATCATTCCCGTTTGTCTATCGGTCCATCTGTATGCTACAGTCTTATCTGTTAGTCAGTTTTTAATCTTTTGCCATAAAATTTTCATGTATTTGGTACGTGTTTCAGTAAACCAAAAATTAAATTTTAAAAATCTGAAAATATTTGGTTTAATTGTTTTATTAATTTATGAAAACTATTACCGGTAAGTTATGTCTTCTCATTTATGAGATATAAAAAATATATTAAAAATTTGATTGCGCCTATTTTGTTAATTCGTTTGCGTTTAAAAATGCAATTAAATATGTCATGCAATCTTTTCACATTGCCATATTTACAAGTGTAATTTATGTGTCTCTAGTGATTTAGATTTCATTGGCTCAGACATAACCAACGTGACAGAAAGTCAGTCCATATCAGAACCATCGCTTTCATTTTCTTAACTGTCAGAACCACACCTTTAATGTCTGAACAGTCTATTCTACCAAATTATAACTCTCAACAGCTAGAAATAATATTTTTAGCTTCACGACAATTTGGATGTCCATGTGCTGCCTCCGATTCTCTACCCGAATTGACAACTTCTAAGCAATCGGGGACTTAAACTTCTGCTGCTGACACCTAATCTCAAATTGCCTCTTCCCAGCAATCCGAATCTCCAACTGTCCCTACTGACGCCGAACCTCAAATTGTCTTTTTTTAACAATTCGAATCTCAAACAGAAGCTTTCATTGACCAATCCACTGACAATTTTAAAGCTGTACTTACAGAACTCTCACCGATTACTGATGCTTCGAAAAGAAAAGCTACTGTACGACGTCGTAAAGCTGAAAGAAGTAAAATTATAACAAGTTCTACATATAAAAAGATGCTGAAAGAGAAAAGGGTAGATAAAAGAAGTGTTGAATCAGCTAATCGAGAAAAAAGTTTCCTTTCAGGAAAAGATGTCAACAAAACCGATTGAAGAAGGGACACTTTGTCCTTTGTGCCTTGAATTTCATGAAGAGGATTTGCTACAGTATGAGAACTGTAACGTTTGGGTCCATGAGGCTTGTGCAAAGATACCAGAGCTATCAAATCAGTATATTTGCAATTATTGTATGGTATAAATGGTTATATATTTACTGACCCGTACTGGAGGCCAATTCTGATTTTTCCTAGTTTTCAAATTGCAATAATAAAGTTAACTATTTGAAAACATAGCGGTAGTTTATTATTTTCATTGATAGCACCAAAGTTCCTTTACATATACCAGGAGGTGTCGAACATGTAACCTTAGGTATTTCGATTTTTCGTCTATAAACCTTAGGGTGAGCGTACTGGGGGACTTTCCTCTATTTGTTAATCCACAACAAATTTAGAAAAAATGTGAAACTGAATTAGGGATATCTATGGAACAATTATGCCATTAATATTTTACAGAGTCTAGGAAGATATGAAAAAGATAATAAATACCGACATTCAACAAGGGAATGCATTGGAACATTTATTAAAAAAAAAAAGAATTATTCACGAGCTATTAATAAGTTTTTAAAATATCCCTTATATTTTACCACTTTTTTTTTAACCGAATGCATTTAAAAATATTTCATATTTATTTAAATAGTAAAAATTTTCCTTGTGTTATTTTAATATTGATTTATTTGTTGTTACATCTAATTATATTAAAATTATTGTTTCGAAGTTATTATTTTCATTATATTTATTTTCCTAGTGTTTGTTTATATATGAATGTTTTTTTTGTTTTTCATGGTTACAGAATGAGTACAGAAGAAATATTTGGAAAAAATAATAAAAAAAGTAGAGATGTTGAAATATCTCAAAAAATATTAGATACAGAGATAGGCCTGTGTGGCTTCCAATGCTTTTTTGTCCTAATGCTGTACAAACTTTTACAATTTTTTCTTCTGAAATGCGATTAATATGCGTTGTATTCCTTTTTTCTTTTGAGTAGTCAGTCGTTAATGTTTCTATCTTACAAGCTCGTCTGATATTCACTTCTTTCTCTATCTAACAGCATTTTTCCAGCAATTTTGGGGACTATTTTCACCTTTATTGTTTCTAGTATTCTTTTTATTTTTATGGTTTCTGGTCTAGCTTCGGCTATTTACGATAAAATAAGTCTAACTACGTTTTTACAAATATGGGATTTCATTTCAATTTGAAAATGTTTTGGCCATGGTATACATTTTGTTCTTGCTGCTGATATAGTCATATCATTTTCTTTAGCTCTATCGTTGAACGGGTGCAATAATCTTTTCAGATCGTCATCATTCTCCGCAATCAGCGCCGCATCATCGGCATAGCACATGATTTTTCTTTGTTCTTCACTTTGTTTCCATCATCAAGTTAAACATGAATGGGTTTAAAGAGTCTATCTGTCGAATTGCGCCATTAGAAGTAGTTGTTTTGTAAATTTTCCATTGATTTTATAATATTGTGATGGATATCTCTGTCATAGAGAAGATCTACTTCCAACTTATATCTTGTCGAAGGCCTTCGCCAAATCGATAAAATAATGAAAGCTGGTTGTTAGTGTTCTATCAATTTCTTAGTCAATTGCCTTATAACGAACACGGCATCAGGTCAGGATCTAACCGACCTGAACCCTTTTTGTTCATCTGCTAATGTGGTGTTTTCATTTATTTTGTTTGTTATGGTCTTGGTGGTTAGCTTGAAGGTAGAGCAAGGATATTTATGCCTCTGTAGTTTGATCTCTCTTTTAAACAATATTTTATCGTACCTTTTTTTCATGAACAAAAGTTGTATGGTTTTTAATAATCAATAAAATAAAATGAAAAAATACTGGGTGTACCAAGTGATATACTTATATTAGAATTTACGCTTAAATTTGTTCTATTGTGATGATTTCACATTAGCAAATTTTGGTGCAACATGCTAAGCTAACAAATAATAATTGATTGTTATAACTAGTAAAATGTACACGACGCGTAAAATAAATTTAGACCAAAGACAGTAAATTCGGTTTCTATGTATTAAAAACATACTATTAGTAATAAATTAAGGTAAGTTTAAATAATAGAGTTCATCATAATTATAGAAAAATATTTTGTACGTTTCAAATTCGACAACAATTTTTTTTGTTTAAGTATTTCGATACGAAAGTATAAAACAACGACTAGATATTCTTGTAGAAAATGAAACCAATTTGGCGTTTTGAAAGTTGATCAATAAAGATCTTATATTCAAACAATGAAAATATAATATTTTTTTAATCATCCAAAAAAACTTCCAACTGTTGTTAACATTTAGTATAAATATGATGTATAAATCTTGACAAAAGCGTTAACTTAGGTGACCTTACGAGAAATCGTTACAAGATATTTGTCGTCCTTGTATAGACTGGTATATACTATATGTCAAGTTTTTTCATATTAATAGTCAGCAGATAATTATTCTCCCAGATCAATTAATTATTATTTGAAATTAAAAATATGGTAAGTAATTTATCAATATTCCTTAAACACTCGGTATATTGGTATTAAGATCATTAAACGTAACTATAATTTTCCTCGCACACTTTCTTTGACCCAAATGCCTTTAGAATATTCTGCACTCTAATTGTTGCGTGCATTTCATTAGATTATTATCTGAAAGCAGTAATAAAACTACCCATTTATTGTATTTTTATTGCTTGTTTTAAGTAATGCGTTAATAATTGATATTTTAATTAGAATAAAAGAGATTTTTTTTCTGTAATTGAACATGCTAAATTCAAAAATTTCGAAATTTTAAATGTCTCTACTCGTTTTAGGAGTCATGTAATTTTAACAATACTGCTAAATAATTTTTGATCCTCTTTATTGCAAATATTTATTGGAAACACTTAAATTCAAGCATTAAACTTAAAATTACTTAGAAAATTGGATAAAGTTACCCTTGTAGCATATAATTTCTCTTATAGATGTGAGACAAAAAGTATGATACATTTTAGAGAAATATTGTATAGAATCAGATGAACACTACGTTAGTGACATCTATTATCTTATGAATTAAAATTAATACGCCATCTGATATATAAAAGTTTGCAATACATAAAATAATTTCCGAATTCCGCTACCTCAAAAACTCCTGAGTACAAAGTTTCAATACAAAACGAGTATTTCAAATTTTATTCCACTCTATTAAATCCGCCGTCGTGAAAATAACAGCCTGACTATAGTTTTCACGATATTTTAGAAATGAAAAAAAGATATCAATTGAAATGAAAAGAAAGATTGATACTTTCTACTACAATGTATAGTTTAGAGATAAAATTTAAACCTTTTCTATTACATGTTAACGATGGGTGGAGGCAGTCTTGAAAAAGCGATACACACACTGATGAATAGATGATTGTACGAAGATAGAGTACCAGAACAATGGTATAACGCACAAGTTTTTCTTCAACAAAGGGGACACAACAAATATAGAAAACTACCATCCTATCAGTTTATTAAACCACCTATATAAACTATTCACCCGCATATTGACAAATCGCCTGACTGAAAAACTTAACTATTACTAGCCTGTGGAGCAAGCCGGCTATCGACGTGGATTTAGTACGATAGATCATATCCAAGCCCTACGCACAGTCCTAGAAAAACCGAGGAATATAACATTTCTATACACCTGGCATTTGTAGATTTCACAAGGCCTTTGACTCTATAGAAACTTGAGCCATCTTGAAATCACTTAATAATGCTAGAATTGACTCCAGGTATACCACTATCATACAGAACATATATAAAACCGCAACTATACAGGTTAAAATCAACGAAGACACAAACACCGAAAAAATAAACGTCTTGAGTGGTGTGCGTCGGGGAGACGTCATCTCTCCGAAACTATTTACGCTAGCTTTGGAAGATGTCTTTAAAGAACTAAATTGGGATGTGAAAGGTTTGAGAGTCGACGGTCCTTATCTTAGTCATCTTCGTTTCGCCGACGATGTTGTTGTCATGTCTAGCAACCCATAAGAGCTAAAACAAATGCTTCAAGATTTCAAAGAAGAGGCGAGAAAAGTGGGACTTAAGATGAACTTGGGGAAAGCTAAGTTAATGAGCCCTGACGCAAATGTACAAATAGAGATTCAAAATGAAATCATAGAGAATGTCCAGGAGTACATCTATTTGGGCCGCGTCATGAAACTGGGCATAGAAAATCAAACGGCGGAAATAATAAGGAGAATAGGGCTGACATGGACTGCCTTTGGCAGGTTGCAGTACGTATTAAGAAATAAAAACACACCAATCAACCTTAAACGGAAAGTGTGTAACACGTGTGTCTTGCTCGTTGCTACTTACAGCATGGAAACGATAACACTAACCAAACAAAACGCAAATAGGCTCCGAGTCACTCAACTCTCCATGAAGAGACAAATGTTAGGAATCTCGTTACGGAATAAAATACGAAATCAAGTAATAAGATCAAGAACTAAATTAGTTGACGTCATTGAACGCATATCACGACTAAAGTGGCAATGGGCGGGGCACATAGCTAGACAACAGCCCGATAGGTAGACGAGCAAATTACTGCAATGGCGACCGCGAGAAACGAACCGAAATCGTGGCAGGCCACAACGCAGATGGGTAGATGATATAAGACAGTTTGCTGGAAAAGACTGGCTCCACAAGGCGAGAGAGATCCCAGTGGAGAACCATCGGAGAGGCTTATCTCCAGGAGTGGACGTCAATGGGCTGAGAAAGAAGAAGAAGAAGAAGGTAAGGATAACGCAAAAATAACAGATTCGTATACAGCATCACGAAAACCTTCGAAAAAGTATAGTATGGTTTCTGGTTCTGAAATTTGTTGGCCTATGTAATTATAACTAATAAACAATAGAATTCGAAGTTCGTGATTTCATTGTGATATTTCTGAAATTAGCCACAAAACATTTTCTTGGATAATACGATAATTTGGCCGGAGTCTTCGGCAGGAGCATGGAAATCAGAGAGTTCACCTCTTTGGGACAACGTGCCATTTATTGATACGGCACTTTGGAAAAAGCAAGATCTAACGCGGCTTATATGTGTTTTTGTTTATTCTGTATTAGGCGGCTCTACAGAAAACTTTTTCATTTTAAATTTTGTTTTACTTCTTTATTTACCGAGATATCTACATAATATTTATATTTTTACATCACCATATGTTTTGTTTTGTTAACAAAAGTCATTTCATTAAATATTTTGATTACTAATATAGTTAGTTTTTTAAAGAACTCTTTTAATGCATTACTTTTAAAATAAAAACCTAGAGTAAAAGAAATGGCGAAACTGTTGTATTTTAGAAATTAAAGAAACAATGTGAAAAATGTCTCTCTGTTGCAAATTTAATAAAATTATATTTTCTTCTTACCGTGACTGTGGATAAGGGACTTGTTGTTTATTTGTCTTATAATGATCCTTTATTTCGTCCCACATATTGGGACTACCTGTTTCAATAGTTACTAGCAGCTACTGATAATAACTACTTATTGTATACCAGGTGTTATAAAATAACGAGAGCATAAAGCTATAGCAGATCCACTCTGCTTTCGGTAAATCACCTGGTTTGAGTAGTTCTTGGAGAGTGGATTAAATGTGTCAATGGTCGTTAAGTCCAAAAAATTCATGGTTCATAGATATAGATCACTGAAGCTGTACTATTTTGTGTTTTCAAACCTGTATATATATTAATGGAGCCTTTCTTTTTCTTCGTAAGAATGACTTCTGTCGATGATGTACAGTTTTTCATATTCGATGATGAATCTGAGCTTGCTCCGAAGGTCTGCTAAAGGTTAAATTGAGTTTGAATGACAACTAATCCTTTTGATATCCGAAACAATGGTGTCTGCTGAGGTTGGAAGATGATCAAGGGAAAATTTTTTATTTCTCTCTGACAAATTTTACCCCTTGCTCAAGGTCAAAGTTCAAGGTCGGTTCAAGGTCAAATCTGGTTGAAATTAAAATTTATATTTTTTATTCCGAAAATATTAAAATCAGAATGTTTTGACTTTAGATCTGATGATTTCCTTGGCAGTCAGATTGTGAGGATAATAATGGGTAATTAACAAGTGTTGAATATCGAGATTGCCCTACAAATGCTATTAGGATCACAGAGTCCTAATGTTATTCAAGTCAGAGTTAAAACAGATAATCTCCTGAGAAGAACTGGTCAATGGAGACGATTATATTATCATGTCATGTCAGACTTCTGTTGTTTTTGACTTGGAATATTTAAAAGATTTAAAAGTGAGGATTTGTGAGATTAATCTTTCCTCACCTTATGTACAAGATGAACTTGTAAGAGAAAATGATGAAGAGTTTCAATTCGATTAGCATATGAATGAACAGGGCTTTCTGAGACTCAGGACATTTTCCAGGTTTAGAAATGTAATTAAACACTAAATATTTATTACTTACAATAATATTGATGGAGGGGGTATGTATGGTATCGATTCAGGATCGAACTAATTACCGGTTATTATTGAATCTGTTAATCTGGAGCTAGAACCAAAGATGTGCTTAGTCTGCTTTAGGAACCTCTACGATGTGCACATTGGGTCCCGTTAATGAAGACGACAATGTCTATCTTTTTTTGCTACGTTTACATATATATGATTATGTAAATTTAAATATAGATGAGTGTAAGCATATAGTAATATAAGGTCAAACGCCGGATATCTAATTGATCTTACTTCATCTGGCCATCTTTGACGAGATGTTCTAAAATCTGTAATTAACCGTTGTTAACCCCTACAATCTGAGTTCTTCGAACAAAACCATATCTAAAGTAAAAATATTTTATCATATTTTCGGACTAAGAAATATAAGAACTTTAGCCGACCTTGAACTTTGACCTTGAGGAAGAGATAAAATCCGCCAGTAAAGATAAAGATCAAAATTTTTCATTCGATCACCTTTTTAACTTCATCAGACATCATCGTCTCGGGCTTCAAAAGGATTAGTTATCATTCAATCCCAATTTGATCTTGAGCCGACTTTCAATTTTGATCTTAAGGAAGAGATCAGTTTATCAATGAATATAAAAACCTTATCTTCACTCTTATGGACAAAAAGAAAGGCTACAGTAACACACGTACAACTTCAGTGATCTATATCTTTGAACCATGAGTTTTTTAGATTTAGCGTTCATTGATACTTTTGATTCGCTAACTAAGAAGTACAAAAACCAGGTGGTTTGAAAAAGGTAGACAGAAAATCATTTCCCATAACATTTCTGCGAGGTTTTTTGACTAAATCTCAATCTTGTTGCGGGATTTGCTATTTCTCTGTGTACAATTACTTATGGAGTACTCCGTATAAATATTATAGATTAATAACCCCAATGTAAAATTATTGAACTTTTTAAATTTTTATGGTTAATTGGCATTAGGTTTAAGTAAATGTTTATAGAACGTTCTAGAACTCTTCAAAAAAAAAGTATAAAAATATATTTAATTAATAAATTTACAAAATTAGTAATATTTTAGAAGCTATAAAACTTGCCAATAAACAATTAATTTTTAACAAACCAGCTAATATTCTAGAATTTATTAAAATTTCGTCTACATCTTGCGGCAAGTAATTTGATAATTAAGTAACTGCTAAAATACTCGTTTCTGAAACTAAGACAAAATATCTAATTAGTTAAGTTGTTAATTTTTGTCCTGATAATAACATAATGTAACATTTTCTAAATAATGAAAAATTTTCATATTTTATATAATCTTTATATATTTTGAATACTGTCGCAGATGGCGGCACACTCAGAATCTGGTTTATAGGTTCCGACGCAGAAAGGTTTAAATATGAGTATGCAGATGTAGAAAGTGTACCAAAGGTATCTGGGAAAAGCTCCGATGGACCCTCTGATGAGTCCACCGTCGGTAGCTAGGACGAAACACCTCTTTCAGGGTCTAAAATTAGATTGTTACGAACCGACCGCTTCGACACGGGTGCGGTCTCGTTTACAACAATACCTACACCACTGTGTATCAATACTTATTATTTTTATCACTTCAAAATCATCTTGGATCTTTTGGATAATCAAATTTTAGATACTTAAAGGTTATAATGACCTGATCCCAGTAATATAAAGCTGTAGCTGTCACATTGGGTTTTTAATATTGGAATACATGTTAATGGTTGAATTTTAAAAGAAAACTTTAGTATATCGAAAATTAGTTTATAAATAATTTAATTATAAGGGTATAATTGCTTTTAAAAAGGTATGTTGCAAGCGTCCTGTATGTGAAGAAATAATAATATAATTCCATAGGTTTTTTGAATTATCTAAATATTAAATTTGTAATAACATTTTTTAAAGTAGGTTCTACTTCTGTATGGCATTGAAAACAAAATCGAAAGTAAACTTACTTCCAGTGTATTACTAATAATAAAAAATGTAAATATGTCTCATATTTGGCATTGAAAATTTTAATTTTTTGATATTTATTTGTGTATTGAGAAATTGTTAATATTAGTTTTAGGTATAATACTTATTTTTTGTTAAAATACCAATAAAATGTAATATTTTCCTTTTTTAGCGATAATGATGTTAATGATCTCTGACCTAGTTATAATAGAAAACACCTGCATGCAAAATTTCAAGGTGATATTTTGTCAATGGATATTTTTATTGCTACGTTTGATTTAACCTACTGATATTGACAGATTTTTTTGTATGGTTTGTCCAATAGTTTTACTAGAAATTTGAATTAAGAGAATGATTAAAAATGTAAAAGCTAAAATAATTCAATTTCCAAAAGTTTCATCAAGTAATTTTGGTTTATTTTTAAACTTAAAAATAGCAAAAATTAAAATGGATTTTTGAATGTGGTATTTCAGGATCATTCCTACATACATGGTAATAAAAAATGTTGACCCCTAAATCTGAGTTCTGAGTTGACGGTAAACAGAAGAAGGTTAAAGACTTAGATACGATCTACTTTCCAAGAAAGTTAGTTTTTTAGTTAGACAATTGTGATTTGTTTATAATATTTTTATAACTTGTACGGTATGTTAAAAAGTAAGCACATACATAGAAAAATTAAGGATATAAATACGGAACTAAATCCTTGAAATGAGTAAGAGGGACAGTCATCTTCCGAAAGTAAACGGAATTTTCTATTTTTGATGGTTGGATAATAAATGAAACACCTTTTTATTCTTATATTTTTAGGTCCAACACCTGCTTGATTTAGCACTATATTTATTAATTCAAACCCTCTATGGTCAATTTAAACCAGTTATAAATTTAGAGCATGTAAATTAGGGAGGAAGAGCATAAAATGAGAAGTGTAAAAATAATTGTTGATACATTTCTTAAAGAACAGAATTTTTATTTTTTTTAACTTTTACCCTATTAATAAATTTGGAGGGAAGAGTTTAAAATAGCATGTGTTACAAGAAATGCCGTATTTCTGAAAGAACAAATTTTTTTTTTCTGGGTTCTAGGAAAAAAGATGCATTAAATGTAGAAAACAATTTTTGTCGTAATTTTGGAGAAATTAGGACTTTACCCAAGATTGGGGTCTTTGATTTTTCATATCCTATGTTAGTTCGAAGTAGTGATGGAAAGTAACGATACTATTCGTTACCAAATAACCGTTACAAACCAATCACTAAAAGTAACGAGTCCTCTATTTAAAAAAGACTCGTACCTTGGCAATTCGTTGCTATACCGAAACACGCTTAGTCCGGAACGAGAACCGAAATAACTAAAGAAATATAACTACATTTTGTTCCCACGAGTCCAGGCCGGCATGGCAATCTTCTTTATAGTCACGAAACCGCTGACTAGAGGAGTAGATGAGGAAATTCGAGGACGGCTCCGCTAGGCACAGGATTATTTTAACTGCGTATTAAGCATTTGAGGTGTCGTCGATTTCGAAGTGCTAGTTGTTTTCCGAGCGGCAACCCACAGGACAGAAGTGTTTTTTATGCTTAGATGCAGAACTCGGCAGATTACAAGAATTTCGCCAAAATAAGATAAAAAATAGTATTTCTAATAGGAGGTATGGATTTTATTCTTTGTTGACGTTACATCCATTATCATATATGATAGTTCCGTTTTGAATTTGGTACGTCTGCCCCTTTACGTTTGTTATTCACTTGCTAGTTATTTCAAAAGTGGCATACATATTCAAATATTTTCAATTAGGTAGGTAGTATATAAAAAATATATTCTGAATTTACTAAAAATAGTAAGGCCAAATCTGTTTAATACACGATAAAATATATTGAGCAGATATAACAAAAAAAATTTTAGGTTTGAGATATGGAAATGCAGAAGCGAAGTTCTGTTTGGATTCAACGTTCAATATTATCTATTGCCAAAGTTAAGTATAATATTTGTAAATCTATAAATTCCTATAAAAATCGCAATATTAAAAACTTAAGAAAGCATTTTAAATTGAAACACCCAACAATGTCATTAAATGAGCGCTGAAAAACAAATCACTCTTTCAAAAGTTATCCTCATAGATAAAGGGCTCATATCAGCATTGGAGAGAAACTTAAGATTTCAAGTCAAGTGAGAAAAGATTTGATATTTTTTTTTAAATTCGCTTGCTCCTCGTTTTGGAAACCCAGAAAAACAACAATGAGGTAAGCGACTTTTCTTGGTCTTCATTTCAAAACAAGGGACTCTGTTAAAGAAGATTGTTTGAAATGAATAAAAAAGGAACTTCAGGTTGAATTAGTTAATATAATAAAAAAAGAAACATGGACAAATTACTGCAGGTCAGAGAAATGAAATAGAAATATCTGAAGAAAAGAAAATATGTGAAGAAAGTCAACATATTATTTGGTAAGATTTTGATAATTCTTAATATCTTTCGAACCTGTAAGTAGTTAAACCGGTTTAGCAATTCCAGAAATACACATTTACACAGAAGAGGCTGATTAGTAACGAAAAAAAGACCCTCTGGTTTGGTCGCAAGACAGAGAAAAAGTACACCCTTGGCTATCTGAACTGGCAAGGAAATATTTATGTATAGTACACGTACACTGCGAAAGAGTTTTTTTTAAAAGCTGGTCAAGTCATAACCGACCGAAGAAATCGTTTAAAGGAAAGACATGTCGAAAAAATATCGTTTTTACACCAGAGGTCTGTATTTCAAAATGCATGTATTTTTTTTGCTTTTGTTAAATACGGATTTAAGAGTTTTTTTCTAAAAAATGTTGTTTAATATGTATATGTTGTTCCATATTTCCATATATTGCCTTTAAACACATAATTTAAACCAATACAAACTTAATATTCAGTATTAAATTTCATATTTAACATAGAATATATATTATCGAATTAAAGACCTAAAGTATATATCGTATATATCTTACATTATTACTTATTCGAATAAAAGTAACTAAAGTAACGATTCCAAAGTAACGAGTCCTAGAGACGAAAGTAACGAGTAGTTACAATTCCTTAAAAGTAACTAAACTTTCCATCACTAGTTCGAAGTAATTCATTTTTCTTGCTATTAGAATAGATTTGAAAAAAGATTTTGCACAAAACGAAAAAAAATTGTGAAACAAAACTGAACAATTTTTATTTTTTTTAGAAAATTTTTCTAGTCCGAAAAAGTTCTGGCTTTAGAAGAGACTCTCATTTTATAAAATTCACTAGAAGGTTTTAAATCAACATACTATTTTTTCTTAATTTTTAAATTTCGGAAAAAATAAAGAGAATTTTAAAATTCGTTTCTAACTTTTTTTGGCAAATAAAAACTTATACTAAAAATTTTAAATAACATTTTGTTGCATTTTTCAAAAATTGAATTAATTAAACCAATTTACAAATATATAAATTTGTTTCCTATAGCACCAAATTAATTAAATACAGAAATTATTGTTTCTATGGAAACAAGTACACAAGACAAGTGGCTTGTTTAACGTAGCACAGAATAAATAGTTTTCATTTTAAATATCAACTTAATAGTTTCATTTTGAAACTTTCACAAAATTCGAAGCTATTCTAGTATACTTTTGAAACCTGACCATTAAAAAATTTAAATTTATATTAATTTGCACTTATAGAAGAACCGCTGAACATGTCCTCATTAGAGGAAAAAAAGGGAGCTATATTTTATGCTCCATGAAATTAAAATCAACAAAATAAATTTAAAGATATTGGTACAGGTGGGAAGCGAACACAAGCTATGCAACAAGATTAAACTTACCTTTTAATAATAAGACAAAGTTTTTCTTGTCATCACTTCCTTTTGGATATTCCCAATCCAAATCTAAACCATCAAAACCTCTGTCTCTAAGGAATGGAATGGCACTAAATATAAATGTTTGTCTGCTGTATCGGGTAGCTGACATATCTTTGAATTTTTGTGTTCCAAAGGACCAACCACCTAAAATATGGATATTGTGCTTATTAAACAATTTAAAAGTTTAAATATTTGTCCGAAACTTATATTTATTTATTTATAAAGCCCATATTTATTCATATCTTGCGGATTTGAAAAGAAAGTAAACTAAAATCTATCAATTTTAAATTAAAGTCTCGCAGAATATGTCATTTAAAAAGATCTAATCTGTATTATTAATGACATGTACGAATTTAGGATGACATTTCGTTGAAATTCTATTCCGAGCCTTATCTACAACTGATTATCAAATAAATATTTATTAAGAAGAATACAAAATTGTACAAGATGTCTTAGTTTTAATATCCTTGTCAAATTTCTAATCTAATCACATTTATGGAATGGAATTTAGTATTGCTATGAAGTCAATATTGCAGCGAGATAAAACACACATATGTAAAATTCAGGAACTGTGATTGGTTGAATCCTAAAGATAAAGACTTTTCTTAATGTTGCAGTTATCGGCTGTTTTCAACTAAACAATTCGCAAAGCTCAATATTTTGTCAATAGTACGTAAACCATATTCTTTTCTTATGTCTAAAAGTATCCACCTCTATTCGGTATCCCTTCCAGGAATTAAAAGGTCATTGCAGCACCCTGCAACGAATTTTGACAAAAAATTTACACCTTAATGCTACAAGATCCTGCTGATTTAAGGACTGCAACCTGCTAACCATGGATTGTTCAAGGACTTTACCAACTTAGAACAACTGGAAATGTGATCACTCGTTTTGGATCCCAAAACTGGACAAGAAGAATATGCGATTTAACATGTTTGGATTTTCTTCTCTGGGGTTTTTTAAAAGTAATGTCTATAAAAATCATTCTGAGTGGAAATGGAACTCCAAATTTGAGATATTCAGCAGTCTTTACTATAATTCATATTCCAAAAGTAATTAATCTGTATATATCAATACAAGTTTCTAAGAAATTCATTAAAATAGTCTGTTTTACTTCATCTTATTTTGTTTCTACCCAATAGTGTCTACCTTCTTCTTCTTTTTCAGCCCATTGACGTCCACTCCTGGACATAAGCCTCTCCGATGGTCCTCCAATGGGATCTGTCTCTCGCCTTCTGGAGCCAGTCTTTTCCAGCAAACTATCTTATATCATCTACCCATCTGCGTTGTAGCCTGCCAAGATTTCGGTTCGTTTCTCGCGGTCGCCATTGCAATAATTTACTCGTCCACCTATAGGACTGTTGTCTAGTTATGTGCCCCGCTCATTGCCACTTTAGTCGTGATATGCGTTCAATGACGTCAACTACTTTGGTTCTTGATCTTATTACTTGATTTCGTATTTTATCCCGTAACGAGATTCCTAACATTTCTCTCCATGGAGCGTTGAGTGACTCGGAGCCTATTTGCGATTTGTTTGGTTAGTGTTATCGTTTCCATGCTGTAAGTAGCAACAGGCAAGATACACGTGTTATATACTCCGCAACCTCCCAAAGGCAGCCCATGTCAGCCCTATTCTCCTTGTTATTTCCGCCGTTTGATTTTCTTTGTCCAGTTTTATGACGTGGCCTAAATAGATGTATTCTTGGACTTTCTCTATGATTTCATTTTGAATCTCTATTTGTATATTTGCGTCAGGGCTCATTAACTTAGTTTTCCCCGAGTTCATCTTAAATCTCACTTTTCTCGCCTCTTCATTGAAATCTTGAAGTATTTGTTTTAGCTCTTCTGGGTTGCTAGAAATGACAACAACATCGTCGGCGAAACGAAGATGACTAAGATAAGAACCGTCGACTCTCAAACCTTTCTCATCTCAATTTAGTTTTTTAAAGACATCTTCCAAAGCTAGCGTAAATAGTTTCGGAGAGATGACGTCTCCCTGACGCACACATCTCATAACGTTTATTTTTTCGGTTTTTGTGTCTTCGTCGATTTTAACCTGTATAGTTGCGTTTTTATATATGTTCTGTATGATAGTGGTATACCTGAAGTCAATTCTAACATTATTAAGTGATTTCAAGATCGCCCATGTTTCTATAGAGTCAAAGGCCTTGTGAAAATTTACAAATGCCAGGTGTAGAGGAATATTATATTCCTCGTTTTTTTCTAGGACTGTGCGTATGGCTTGGATATGATCTATCGTATTAAATCCATGTCGAAAGCCGGCTTGCTTCACAAGCTGGTAATAGTCAAGATTTTCAGTCAGGCGATTTATCAATATGCGGGTGAATAGTTTATATAGGTTGTTTAATAAACTGATAGGACGGTAGTTTTCTATATTTGTTGTGTCCCCTTTTTTGAAGAGAAGTACGACTTGTGCGTTATACCATTGTTCTGGTACTCTACCTTCGTATAATATAGTGTCTATACTGTCTATAAATTATCAATCCTTATCGGTTTTTTAATTATATGTTATGGTTGTTATATTAAAAAATCTTTTATTTTTTTGTACATCTATAAAACTAAGAACAATAGAAAAATTTGAAGTTTCTGCATTTGTCAATTATCATTATACTCTTGTACAATTTTTTCCTGATTAGATTTGCCTTACAATTTTGTTAACTAGTTTGCTACATGTTTTGAAAGAAAATCCAAACCTAATATTTATTTATAAACTTACCGATAGCCAGTAGTGTTTTCAAATTTGGATTAGCTTTCTTTAATTTTTCTACTCTTTCATATAGTCCAACTTTTCCATCCTTAGTCTCATCATTGCTTTCAAACGATGATAATTTTCCTTTCTTTAACCACCCGAAAGCGAAAACAATGTGTGTGCATAAGTCTGGTAGAATATCTTCGGGAGTAAATTTACCGACCTTGATCCTGAAAAAAGTATAATATAAACGATCATAATTTGAATAAATGAAAGATTTAATATATCAAACGCAAGTATTGTAAAGGTTGTATTTGACAAAATGAGCGACAAGGTGATTTTTACCATTATTTATCACAAAAAAATTCATGGAACTCGAGACTCGCAAAGTAGAAATTTAAAATGTTACAATTTGTGTTTCTAATATTAAAATTCTCTATTGATCACGAACTGAGCATATAAAACTGGACTGATCATGCACAATATCTCCCTTATAATAAAAATGACGCCACAATGCTCCGTGCCATTACGTGCAAATAACTGCTTTGGCAACAATGAATTCCCTAAGTTTTTATTATATTGGTGAAAGCGTATTTTTGACATTGACTGAATACTTTTCATTTTTCAAAGAATTTTTTTTGATTTTGCTGTTTTATGCATTTTATCACATTTTATGTAACGTTTTACTGAAAATTTCAAACAGGAACGTGAAAATTTTTTTTTGGTATTTTAAAAAATGCAATTCTTCATCGTAAGACGTGCAAATACCTCATTTGGTAAATTGGAGTTTATTTAATTGATAAGTTATAAAGCATTTAATAATAATTATATAAAATTTTACCTTAGAATCAAATTGTAAATTTAAGGGTAACAAGTTTAATCTTATGGATATGATGTATGATAATTTTTAAATACTATCAATATTTTAGTTTTCTAAGAGAAAAAATACTTCAAATTCAAGGGCTGAAGGAAATTGGTCATGATCATAATTCTTTTATACACCAAATGAGTAACTCTATTCGGAGCATTTCTTTGGAAAAAGTTTTATACAAGAAGATGAGCAAAAAGTTTGTGGTGTGTTTCTTACAAATAAACTGCCTAAAAAAAGCTATGAAGCACTGTTTGATGAAAATATCTTGAAGCAACTAAACTTGGACTTAATAGCATACACTGGCTCTCCAAAAAAAAGTCCTGAATTAGGTGTGCATTAACAACAATATCGTTTTACCATAAAGTTAATGTTCCACTGACATATAAAGCTGAACATCGAAACTGGTATGGTGTTAAAATTTAAAATGATTATAATTTTAAAAACCAATATGCCATATTAAAATAGAAATAAATGATGGCATAAATATGAAATTTTTCAATATTATTAAGCATGTTTGGAAATTACATAAATTTTACTTTTAAGTATTTGTTTTGTCTAAAAATAAAATAATAACCTCTCGTTTGAATATGCTATTAATTAATAAAACAAGAATTCTTGATTTTAGCTCAGACAGGAAATATGTGTTGTGAAAATCCTTTGTCAAAGTAGTGAGAAGCTGCGATTGATTACTATTTCAAAAATTCAACTCTCTAAGAAAGATCAATTCCAGATCCTCAAACAGTTAAGTAAATGGAAAGTTTGACCTAGTGTAAAAATTAAAAGTTGCTAGTAAATCTTTATGTATATATTTAGATTAAAAATGATTGCATTAATATAAGAATTCTCTTGTATTTACAAGCTTTTTTATATTTAAAGTATCTTAATATTGTTTTGTTTACAATTAAATATAAACTGCTTTAATACTATCCCTTTTAGAGTTTATTTTTTTTATAAAAATGGTTTAGTACATAATGTTACTTTACTTCCTTTAAATTAAAGCTCCGTTATTATGAAGGAAATGTCAACATTATTATGAATGTTGTTAACCCTATATAAATACCTAACATATCAGTTCCCTAAAAGCATCGAGGAGAAAATAATTTTAGCCAAGGCCTAATCGAACCTATTTTTAAATGATGAAACTCTTTTACTTTGCAATAGATTATGTGGACATTTCGATACTTTACATTAAACAATATACTATATTAATTCATGATATAAAATTTTTCAAAATAAATATCTTAATACTTCTTTTCATTAACTTCTTATACTCTACATCCGAATAAAGATGTAGATTATACTAGTTATTTACAAAAATACCCATTGATTTCCACAATCTTTTCTAAAACAGATATTTAAAAAAAAATAGTCTCGATTTATTTGCGGCGCATATTTCACATTTTAGCTATTTTACTAAATAACAATTTTATTATAAAAAATAAAATATGCAAACAGTCAGAAAAAGCATTTTCATTTATTTATAAGAACTGACATTTCATGCTTGTTATCTAAAAATAATAAAATTGTTACATATTTACGTTGTTCCAAAAAAATTAGCTTTATTGGAGTTGCTTTAAACAGAAAAATTATAATTTTGAGGAAACTAAAAGAAGAAATTCAAGTTAAATATTGTTTTACAGAAACAATTATCCTGAGTCCCAATTCTGTAAGCATATTTTTTGATATTCTCTTTCCTTATCTCTTTTAGGACAGTGACATACTTATGTGTTACTACAGACTGAATAAAGATAGAAGATCCTTATTATGACATTCTCTTTCCCTTTACTCTTATAGAATCGCAGCCCTGGTCTTTTTATTGAATATACTCAATTAACCTGTCAAGTAAAACAAGGAAGAGCGATTTATTGTTTTAGATATAGTATAGAAAGAGATATTTATTGTCTAAACCTGTTAGTTAGAATAATAGAATTGACATTCATACACGACACATTCACGCCAATGTAAGAAACTAGCAGGGAATTCAATGTTGCCATATAAATCATTGCACCCAATGGCGACCAGAAAGGAAGGAAAAATTATTTTCATGAGCAGTCCAGTTTTATATGTCATGTTCGTGCTATTGATATTGAAAATAACTTGCCATCGTAATTCAGGGGTCTTCAAACTATGGCCCGTGGGCCAACACCCACCGAAATTACGAACTAAGAGGCACAGCGCCCTGTGCCATAGGTGCCTTACCCCCCGGCTAGATGTTGGCCCTTGGGACTTACTGGAGGAATCAGTGCAGCCCTTACAATAAAACTTTGTATACCCCTGTCAACTAATTAGAAAATAATATGGTAAATTATTTCTCATTTTTGTTTTAATAAATTTTTTATTTACCTCTACGTTGTTTTGTGAATAAATAACCAAATTTCCAAGTCATCTTATAATGGTGAAAATCTTCGATTATACCCTACAGATTTAAACAGCAATAGATTTGTTTCATGGCTGTTTATGGTCGGTGGGGTAGAGGCTTTTTTGATATTTAACAGACATAAACATGTTTACTTATCTTTTCTTTCAGTTCAATTGCTTGTCGTGACTCTTTTCAGTGTTTTTAAGTGTTAGAAATTAGTATAAATGCGAAGTTTGCAATTATTACCAAAAAAGGGAATTTTTGGTAAATATTGTTAGATATTGTTTACAGATTAAAAATAACAGTAATAATAATTTAGGCAACCATAAATTCATACTTTAATGTATTCTAGAATTAACGTACCGATTATCATATGACTCGTTTAAATAAAACAGTTAGAAAGTGATAGCATAAAATCGGTATGTGTGTACCCAGAAATGAAATATCTACTGTTTATCAACACTTTTTCAAATATAAATTAAAATATTATTACGTTATTCAGCGTTCAAAGAACCGGGCCCTAGTTATGACGTTATGCTTATTCTACAGGGGCATGTTTGAAGGTTATCATAATAATACCATATTAATTTGCCTTACCTGTACTGAGACCAATTGGTATAATAACAGACAACTTTATATCCATCTTTGTCTTTCTTTGTAGTTGATGCGCTGACAACGTTGTCGGATGTCTTTTTATGTCCTGGCCTAGTTCTGCGGAATTTATTTACGCTAGAAGAGACGGCTTGATCTTTGGATACTGATACGCTTTGTGATACTGATTTTAGTGGTCTTCTGAGTCTTCGCCTAGATGCTAAAAATAAAATAAAATTTTGTACCGATCAAAAGCATTAAGACAAGGAAAATAGACACTATTACAGTGATTAAATTAACTAGGTACGAGCGCTTCACATAATAATTTGCGAATATCTTGTGAAATGAAGTTCCGATGAGTATATATAAATTTTAGATGACGTATCATGATCAGTAATTATTAATTTTAAATTAAGAATCAATCCCAAGCTTTTGCAGGAGTCATTAAATGGTAATGAATTTTGTTTAATGTTTATATTATTTTTCCAAAATAGTATTTGACTCTCATTACCAAAACGAATGACAGATTATTTATCAGGATTGAAAAAAGCGTGTGATATGGTTATAGATTAAAAAAATTGAGAGGGGTCAGAATTTATTTGATTTGGTAGAGGATATAAAATGGGTGATACAGAAATAAAAATTCTCTGTTACGCTGATGACGCTGTGATATGTGCCGAAAATGAAGACGACCTCCAGAGATTGTTAAATACCTTTAATCTTACGGGAAGAAAATATAATATGATTATCTCAGCCGAAAAAACTAAATGTATGACAACCTCAAAAGAAACTCCGATGCAAACTAGAACTAGACGGTCGAATAATACAACAAGAAATGAGTTTCAGATATCTAGGAATCGACATAACTAGTTATGGCAACATCGAAGATGAAGTAAGAGTGCAGGTGGCCAAAGCAAACAAAGTGGCGGGTTGCCTCAACGACGTGATCTGGCGAAACAAACACTTACAACAAGAAACAAAGGTTCGGATCTACAAAACCACAATTAGACCTATTATGACATACACCTCAGAAACACGGCCAGAGACGACAAAAACGTGTGACAGAATTTGATTATAGACTCTGGCCAATGACATATTGAGGTAGCGTTAATTACTTTATCTATAATCATTTTTGTCCCATATTAATTAGTAACTATTTTAATAACCTACAATTGAATATCAACGTAATAAAGACACTCTGGAAGTCTGGTCGTTCAACTTCTCTCTTGCTGTTTTAGTACCAAACACTACGGTTATTAAAGCTTACCACAACCATGACTCAGATCTTCAGGACTCAGGAAAGGCTGCTCATTAGTTGGTCAGTAGACATCTCTGGTCTTGTAGATCTCGCAGCAGCGCGCCCTCAAGTTAATTCGCGTGAAGGTTTTAATTAAATTGAATAAAACAAGTTTCTCAAAACAACTTAGTCTATTGAACAAAAATAAATAGAATAAAAACGAACTATTTACAATGAGAAACTTAAAACTAATAACAATTACGAAAAACTAACATAATTGCTCATCTCGGCCGTGATTTAACCAAAAACTTAAAACCCAATTTTGAAGAAACACGTATAAATAGCTTAATAAAATATTAAACAAAAAAAAAGGAATAAAACGCGAAAAACAGCTATTTATATTACTTAATCGAACCGTATGAAAATCGCGAAATGCCCCACTAAAACAACACATGATAATCCCTTAATTTCCCAAATTAAACAAAGACAAATCAAACAAAGAAAACCTTCATATACCCTACGGCACTGGGCTTATAGAATGGTACCGATCACTCTTATTCGAATTTCAGATTGGAACTGACTTTTACTATTCCTTAAAACAGTGTATTTCTACATCTTACACCCCCTCTCCCTTTGTTTTCCGTTTGTATCCAAATTAGGCGATGGAACCCAACAAATTTCTTCCCTTAAGTTCGAAGATTTGGGAGTTTTCGTACTGAGAGCGTTAACTGTACCATACCGGATGTTTGATTCACGAATTGACCTGTGAGCATCTTAAGCTTAATTTTTATATAACACAATTGATAAAACTATTCTACTTCTTTCTATAACTAAAAGAATATATGTTAAAGACTGTAAAAAAAACTATTCCCTTTTCTTGGCTGTTTTGGCAATAAACATCTTAACTCATTATTTCTTGTGAATAGAAAAAACAATTATTAATCATAATTCTTTTTACAAATAGCCAAACGATATATTTCCATTATAGTGAGTTTATTTGATCATTCTTTTGTTTCCCAATAATGGGAAAATCGTTCAATACTCTAAAACTCCTTAACGGTATTCCACAGACCACATGTTAAAATACCCTTATCACATCTGGTCCTATATACTTAACCAGGGCAGGATTACTTAGACGACTTTATGTATTTTTTTAGGACAACATTTACACGACTAAGATCATAAAAGTTAAGTTCGATAACTGATTTATTTATCCTTTAGACCTTCGTGGATAGTGATAAATAAATATAACTACCCTATTCCCACGGCATATCTATTCACAGAGCGATTATTTAATTATTTATTTTAACCAAAATATAGTTGACATTGAACAATGAAAATAATTAACATTTGTTCCATTACATTTTACCCTCCCCCTTAGATTGAACATTTTCCCACAAAAGGAAAGTAAAAGAATACAAATCTCAACTACGCTGCAATATATCAGTTTGTAGATTGATACAATAAACCTTAACCTAATCTTCTTCATTCTTCTTTCTTCATTAAGAAGTTCCTTTAAAACACATCTGCTAAGTGCAGTCTTTTACGATCGAGTTTCACTTTTCCACGAACACGCACTTTTTCACTAGTCTGAACAAGTACCGCTTTTTACGATTCACTGTTACGTCCTTTTGAGTCTTTAACCAGTCCCTGCATTGTCCCCTTGGTGTTCTGGACTCCTCTTGATGACCCGAACGTTGCAGAGAATGCAGCTACCTGATTACCATGTGGTTCAAAAAGGCCAGGCTGCTCGCACGCAGATGTTCTCTGTACCCATAATTTTGCAATGAAATCCACTTTTATTGAATCGTTACAAGCTTCCTCTGTCGTGACCTATGGGAAGTGCATGAACTCGATCTCTCGACCTTGAAAAATAGTTTCCTTGTATGAGGATCAGTGTGGTTGATCCCCATAAATTTCTTTGCTGTCAATTGGTACTGCTTCCTTGGTAACGAATTCAATGTTGACTCCACTTCTCCATGTCCATTCCAAGCAAACACATCGTTGGAGTTAACCAGTGAAATCGAATGTTTCGTCGTGGAAGGTTCGTTATCTGCTTCTGCCTCTTCCAATGTCCTTTGCGTCATAGGTTGTTGTAATTCCAGCCCCACTGGATCGGTTTGCTGTGTCGCTTTCACTGAAGTTCCCGGACTCTGTCATGGCTTCATACGAGGGAGAACTTGTTCGTCAAACATCACCTACGCAGTTGGATGACCCAATTTCAGCGATACCATTAGCTATCTACGGTAGAAAGTACTGCTTGCTCTAAAACTCCAAGACATTACTAATATTCTCGACAAATATACACACCTAAAACTCCAGGAGAAAACAAAAAGATAATAATACCATCACCCTTAAAACAAACAAATAAAACAAAAAGAAATACTCCCGATGTATTACACAGTGTGACGTATCTTCTTTTAGCTATCTGGCTCTACTGTGTCACTCCTCTCTGTACTTTGGAAACATTTCTTGCTGCGACAAACTGCTATTTATAATAACATTTATAATAATATTTGCTATAATATTTGCTATAATAATTGCTATAATAATTGCTAACTGATCACTCGATCCCTAAAATAATCAAACCCATTTATACACGTATTTACTTTCTTTAAGACCCCCGTACGCGAACTTCTTTTACATCCGTACCATGTATCTCTCTAACATCTGTCACTACACCACTTAATTCGACAATTCGCTATGGCTTATGCTTTTCTCGGCTGCTTTTGTATCCTCCTATGTTCCTAGATTTCGTGATACTTAGTGTCCTAACTTGAACTCTTACAGTGTAGTTTTGTTGACTGTAATTTATTGACCCAAAAGTAACCCTTAAACTGTATAATTACCTAAATGAAATCCACACATTTGCGTTTCGAAGGATAATACTTTTCCTATGCATATATATAGTGTGAGTTGTCTACTGGAGTCTTTGATAAGAACTCTTGACAATCGTAGACCTGATGTTAAAAAAAAACGGTAATTGCCAAATTGGTCTCTATCACAGCCAACTAAAACTGTCCATTTGAATCTAAGTATTTTAAAAGCATTTCCCGGATAAAGCTGTTCTTAGGATGTGCCAATTATCCTTCACAGTCTTTAATCCATCTAACTTTGACATTTTCCTCGGCCAAATTCGCTAGTGTTATTACAAATTGCGGAAAAAAAATAATAATTCCTTTAAGTCCTTTTTAACTCCATGCCACTAATTATAGCAATGACCGAAGATCATATTTCTATAACGGTGGCTGGTCTGGAGTAGTGTTTAAAATTTCTACCTGTTTCGAACAGGGACGGACTACTTCTTTTAGTATAAAGATAATTCCAATCATGGACTTTCATTTACATAAAAGTAGATCTTTCCGAATTGAGTTATAGATGAATATGTTGTTTTTTAAAACTTTGTGTGATTTTGCAATGGCTGCTTAATGTGGCTTTATATAAATACTTTTATGCCATCCAAATAAACATCACAATGTAAGTCTAATATATAGTAAATTATACACATCATTAATCACTGCTAAGTAAATGGAGAATTAGCTAGCCTAAAAGACATATGGTTACATTTCTAGTGACCCCAGGGACTGAATATACTATTTATTCTCTATTCCTTGGGTCAAGTTCAACCCGCCAATAGCCTTTAGTCGTGTCCGGTGTAGAAAATACTTAAGCTTCTCCTTTCGTCTTATTCTGTCAAGTATACTAAGATTGGAGAACAAAAGTAGAGTATAATTTTACTATCTTGGTAAAATCGATACAACATCTCAGTTCCTTGGTCCGGTCCTGTCTTCTTACTTATTAGGACCACTGCTACACTTCAAAGAGATACAGAGGGTTTATTAATCTATTTCGTCTATTTAGTTCTTAATTTTTCCGCGAAACTCACACGAATTTCGATAAGGCGCTCCTTCGTCCATAGTTTCTAATGGCTTATCTTCCATCTCGAAGATGTGGCCATAACTCTGAAACTATAACCTCATACTACTTTCGCTTATCTTCCTCTTTGAAGATATCCAGTAACTCTCTAAAAACGTAACATTTTACACCTTTTGGCATCTTCTGTCCTGAAGATATCCACTAAAATAGTAACATTTCGCACTTCACAGTACCGATTGTAAATCTTAACATTACACAAGGTAAAAACAAATTTGGAAGAAACAAATTGTTGTAACTACAATAGTAAATTAACGTGATTTCTACACTAATCACGGAGATACAATCTGAAATGTCGTTAGTCTCCAAAACTACTTAAAACTTGACACTTGTTGTAGTTATTAATTCACAGAATTAATAAAACCGGATGAAAACTACTTTTTAACCCTTTTAACTTTAAAATAAATTGATATTTTATCTGTAAAGTTACTAGGTATTTTTTTGTATTATCAATAAAAATAATTGAACGTCAACATAATCACCAAAATAAATGTATTTTATTTCTAATAATCTACCTTTAGCCCGAATATTTTTTTACAAAATACGCAACATTTATACTTCGATAAAATAATAATAATAATTTCCCAACAAGTGACAAAAGTAATTAGTATGCGTGCAACTGATGTCCTGAATCTGTTGTGGTTTTGTGTCTTTATCTAACCTGAAAACCCTAAATTTCCTAGCAACTTTCTAACCAAGATTTTAAATATTCTTTCCTTAAAATATTAACTTTTTAATTAAACTGAAATAAAGAAAAGAGAATCCGATTAATGAAATTTTCAAAGCTATAAATTCACTAGTCATGAACGTTACAAAACAAACAAAAAAAATTAAAAAAAATATTTAAATTTTCAAATCAAAATTACTGACTGATAAAAAAAAATAGCTACTACGCGTTGGTTCTTTTTGTTAAAATATTAATCTTGCAACTACGCCAATTTTATTTATCAAAAATTTTAAAGCAAAAATTAATTTTTATTAACATCCCTTAAGCTGGCCACCAAATTTTATGTGACAGAATTTGATTATAGACTCTGGCCAATGACATATTGAGGTAGCGTTAATTACTTTATCTATAATCATTTTTGTCCCATATTAATTAGTAACTATTTTAATAACCTACAATTGAATATCAACGTAATAAAGACACTCTGGAAGTCTGGTCGTTCAACTTCTCTCTTGCTGTTTTAGTACCAAACACTACGGTTATTAAAGCTTACCACAACCATGACTCAGATCTTCAGGACTCAGGAAAGGCTGCTCATTAGTTGGTCAGTAGACATCTCTGGTCTTGTAGATCTCGCAGCAGCGCGCCCTCAAGTTAATTCGCGTGAAGGTTTTAATTAAATTGAATAAAACAAGTTTCTCAAAACAACTTAGTCTATTGAACAAAAATAAATAGAATAAAAACGAACTATTTACAATGAGAAACTTAAAACTAATAACAATTACGAAAAACTAACATAATTGCTCATCTCGGCCGTGATTTAACCAAAAACTTAAAACCCAATTTTGAAGAAACACGTATAAATAGCTTAATAAAATATTAAACAAAAAAAAAGGAATAAAACGCGAAAAACAGCTATTTATATTACTTAATCGAACCGTATGAAAATCGCGAAATGCCCCACTAAAACAACACATGATAATCCCTTAATTTCCCAAATTAAACAAAGACAAATCAAACAAAGAAAACCTTCATATACCCTACGGCACTGGGCTTATAGAATGGTACCGATCACCCTTATTCGAATTTCAGATTGGAACTGACTTTTACTATTCCTTAAAACAGTGTATTTCTACATCTTACACCCCCTCTCCCTTTGTTTTCCGTTTGTATCCAAATTAGGCGATGGAACCCAACAAATTTCTTCCCTTAAGTTCGAAGATTTGGGAGTTTTCGTACTGAGAGCGTTAACTGTACCATACCGGATGTTTGATTCACGAATTGACCTGTGAGCATCTTAAGCTTAATTTTTATATAACACAATTGATAAAACTATTCTACTTCTTTCTATAACTAAAAGAATATATGTTAAAGACTGTAAAAAAAACTATTCCCTTTTCTTGGCTGTTTTGGCAATAAACATCTTAACTCATTATTTCTTGTGAATAGAAAAAACAATTATTAATCATAATTCTTTTTACAAATGGCCAAACGATATATTTCCATTATAGTGAGTTTATTTGATCATTCTTTTGTTTCCCAATAATGGGAAAATCGTTCAATACTCTAAAACTCCTTAACGGTATTCCACAGACCACATGTTAAAATACCCTTATCACATCTGGTCCTATATACTTAACCAGGGCAGGATTACTTAGACGACTTTATGTATTTTTTTAGGACAACATTTACACGACTAAGATCATAAAAGTTAAGTTCGATAACTGATTTATTTATCCTTTAGACCTTCGTGGATAGTGATAAATAAATATAACTACCCTATTCCCACGGCATATCTATTCACAGAGCGATTATTTAATTATTTATTTTATCCAAAATATAGTTGACATTGAACAATGAAAATAATTAACATTTGTTCCATTACAAACGAAACAACTGTTGGAGACTACAGAAATGAGAATACTTCGACGAATAACAGGAAAAACGCTACTAGACAGAGAAAGAAGCGATAACATCAGGCAATCATGCAACACAGACTGCATTAATGAGTGGGTCCTACAACGTAAGACACAATGGAACAAACACATAAGCCGAATGACGGAGGATAGACTGGTAAGGATCGCACAAGATAAATCGCCTAGTGGTACACGCAGTAGAGGTCGACTGCGGAAAAGGTGGAGCGATAATTTAAGTCCAGAATGAGGAAAATCGAAGAAGGAACAGGTCAGGGACCTATTATAGAAGGTAGAAGAAGAAGAAGAAGATTCTATCGAATGAAAAAAGATTTAATTAAACATGAATTATTATCGAAACCTATGAACTGGAAAATTGACATCATTATTTTATGAGCAAGCATGTCAAATGCTTTGCTAAAATTGAGAGACATCACTGGAATGATATTGTTTTCATCCATAGCTCTAAAGATATCATCTGGTATATGTACTAGTACTGTCCCATAACTATAGTCCTGTCTAAACCTGGACTATGTCTTAAGTAAAATGTTAAGTTCGTTTAAAAATAATCCTATTTGTTTTTCCATAGTTCTTCCAGATGCTTTAAAAAATGTTAAAAAAATACTTATACGAAATAGATGTCTAATATTTATTTACTTTAAGCAAAGGTAATATTAGGAATTATAACAGGGCAACATAGTTGAATCATATTGATATTTAGAGAATCTGCATCAGTAGCCTTGGACTTTATGTGTGTTAAGATTTGCAGAATTTCATTGTCGTACCTTAAATTAAAATGAAAAAGATTGTTATTTATATAGTTGATGATATTATTATTATAAAAATCTGAAATTTCTGGATTTAGGTTATTATTATTTTTCACAGAATTTATAAAATATTGTTTATTTAATTCGGGTTGCTTAAATTAAAAGGTAAGTTGTTGATCTGTTGCCAAACGTCCAAATTATTATTATGGAGAAGGAAAAAGTATTCGGAAAAGTTGAAAATCAAAATAATTTTTAAAAAATGTTTTTCGAAACGTTTAAGTAGTTCTTCTTTGGCTCTTGGGCAATTTCTTATGAATCGTTAATGGTATGAAGAGAAAACCAGAGTAAAATTCGCAAAAAAATAAACTATCTGCTCCTTTCTTAACCATTGTAAGAAGAAATAGACCACTTTTCTATATGCACAGGATATACAATTATTTAATTTTATTAACTTTCTACCGTGCCGAGGTACATTAAGATGTTTCGATTGTTGCTTTAATGTCAGGCATCAAGTTCTATAGGTAATATCCTACCGACACAATATAGAATAGGGATTTTAAATAGACAGTTGCTTTTAGTGAATTTCACTCTTGGTTCGTTATAGCTCCACTGACAAAACAATGAGATCATGAGATGGCCGAAACTAGTATGATGAAAAAACCAAGGGTTTACAGAAAATAAACCGTCTGCCCCTTCCTTAACGGTTATTTTGGTTTTTTGTCCTCAACATTAAAACCTTACAACATATACACAATGTTATAACATTTTATTACAACTTTTAATTAATTAATACTTAAGATGTTAATTTTCTTTAATGATTTAACTACAAATTACTTTTCTTACCTCTTTCTCTTTCTCTTTCTGAACTAGTAATTTGTACTAAAAGGAGGATCACTAAACATATAAACAAGAGTGTTCTAATTTTGCACCTAGGTCGTGGTATCTGCAACAAAAGAAAAATGAATTAGAAATAATATAAAACACTACAATAAGACGTTAAGAATTAAAATTAAAACTCACTTAAAGACGGATAACACAAATACTATCAGGCATGAACTAATTGTAAGTTTTTTTTATAAGAAATCAAAAAGAAATATTTGTTTAGCCTAAAAATTACAAAAAAAAAACTGGAAATCTCCGTTCTCCTTCTTTACTGTTGTAAATTATAGATCCTGACTGGGTAGTTTGTGCACTCACTAAACAGATGTATCGCTGTGTAGCTAATCTATCAGGATGGCAAGAAAGTATTTTTGGTTTTCATAGACAACATTGTAATTTTTTTTTGAAGGACTTCTGTCAATGTTACGGCTTTTTCCTTTTGACATTTGATAACGGTCACATTTAGATTACTTTAGAAACAACTTGTGAGTAATTTTCTTTGTAGCTCTTAGTTTAGGATCAATTTAAACATGGAGTGCAGCAACGAACATTTTGGGACATCTTTACTTTTTTCCTGGAAAGGAAAGAAAGCAGCTGAAGCTCACAAAGAGATATGTGAAGTATATGGTGTTGATTGCATAACAGAACGCATATGTCAAAATTGATTTAAAAAATTCCATTGTGAGTATCCTTCACTCTAAGGTGACCAATGTTCTGGGCGACCTACTGAAATTAATGATAACTAAATCAAAGCTCTAATTGATGAGAATCATCATATAACTGTTCGAGAGATTACAGTGAGGTTAAATGTATCGTTCATAAGAATTAAAAATCACTTAAAATGACTTGAACTTGTTAAGAAGATTGATATTGAATGAGATTTACTTAACACAATGAATCAATGTTTGCTATATGGTGATGAAAAATAGGTCATCTACATCAACATCATATAAAAACGATCATGGTTCTAGTGTGATGACCAGCACAAATCACATCTAAAGCTGAATTGCATCCAAAAAAGGTCATATAATCAATTTGGTGGTTATGGAGTTTAAGCTGCTTCTAAGAGACCGAACAATCAATTCAGATGCTTACTGTCAACAACTAATTAAACTGGATGAAGCAGTTAAAGAAAAATAGCTCAAAATTGTGTTCCATCATGACAATGCAATCCTTATATATCCCTGATTCTGCCACCTGTCACCATCTGATTACTATTTATTTCGAAGTGTGCAAAAATCTTCTAATAGTAAAATCTTCACAAATGATAATGGCCTTAAATCGTACTTGGTTTAGTTTTTTGGTAATAAGGATCAAAATTTTTATAAGTGTGGAATTATGATGCTGTAAGGAAAATGACAACAGGTCATTGAACAAAATAGAAGATATATAAATGATTAAAATTTATTCTTTGTATGAAAAAGGTTAGTTTAATTTTGCACTACAAAACTGAAATTAAGTTATTAATTAAAATTAATAACTTAACGCCCTTAGCAGATGAACAGCAAGAATTCAGATCGGGTAGATCGATATGATGATATCGGCCCAGAAAACTAAATACATAACGTCAAAAACGCCATTAAGTTGCAAACTGGAAGTTGAAGGTAAAGTTATCCAGCAAGAAATGAAATTTAAGTATTTAGGCATAGAAATCTCAGGTTATGGTGATGTTGAGAGGGAAGTAAGAGAACAGACAACTAAGGCCAAAAGAATAGCAGGAATATGGAGGAATAAAAATATTAAAATATAAACCAAATCAAGAATTTACAGGGCAATGGTAAGACCAACTATGACATACACCGCAGAAACTCGACCTGACACAGCGAAAACTAAAGAATTACTAGAGACAACCGAAATGATAGTACTTCGTAGAATAACTGGAAAAACGCTCTTGGGCAGAGAGAAAACTGAAAATATAAAAAGAACATGTAAGGTAGAAAACGTTAAAGAGTGAGTTTTGGGTAGAAAAGGGAATGAAACGAGTACATCAGTAGAATAGATTACAGAAAAATAGTCAGAATTGCACGCGATAAATCACCGTTAAGTTGCAGAAGTTTAAGACGCCCCCGAAAACGATGGAGTGACAACTTAGCATTGCAATAAGCAAAGAGACGACGACGGGAAACAGGCAGCTAGCCTATATTAAAGAAAGAAGAAGAAAAGGAAAACCGAAATTACTTTTTTGCCAACCTGACAGTTATTGTTTCATTTACAATTAATAAAAAACCGGCAAGACTCTTTTTCGGATAAAATATACTCCTGAGGCTATATATACTATATGGGCTATTCAGATAAATAAGAATTGATAATGGAATACAGATTTATATTGGACAACTAGTAAGTGTACAAGTTAATAAATAAAAAACGCTGAATGGTTTGGATGAACTATAAAGTTTATGTGAGATTATTAATTGTTCGAAATATTATCAATAACTATCTAAACTCAAAACCTAAAGAGGTGTTTACATACATTTTACTAGAATGTGGCTTTTTTTTTAATTTAAAAGCTTTGTATCCCAGCTGGGAAAGATATAATGTATAATTGACACTGAAGACTCTTATTATGAAATTGATGAAACGCTAATATTTGTAGTGGAAAACATAATATTGACAACCTAGAACCAGAGATACCTATGTTCAGTTATTTGGGAGTATAATATCGCTACATTGCTTTAAAGAAAATGCAGGTATTGCAAAAAATTCTTTGATATGAATTAAAAAACTTATTATTGAAAATAATTTTAATCACGTAACTAACTTAAGCAGAAGTGCACCTCAATTTCCTCGAAATTCTATGGTTGGAAAAGTTATTGTTTTATACATTTTATTCCAGAAAATACCTCAACACCTCGGAACAAATTCTTGAACATTCTTTATCAAAAATCATTTTTGACTAATTTTTTATTTATATTTTTATTTAAAAAAATTTTTTAATATACTTTGAAAGCTGCAATATACACTGATCAACAACAGTTATTGACATTTTACTTACCAGTATTATCAATACTGTCTATGTAATTCAGTCACGAAAAGAAGAAAAGTTTTATCTGTACCTAATTAATCGTATTTTTTTTTTCAATCTGAGTGAACACAAAATTTTTATGGCTTTAGTAGGTATTATATAATATAGTTTATATTAATTAATCCATGGAAATTAAACTAATGTAACTAGCGATTTTATTGCTGAAAAGGATATATTTGGCATCACTAAAAACATACTCTGATGGAAATTCATACGGTCCATGGCTTACAAAATGGCGGCCAAAAAATGGTCACTTTTTTCAGTTTTTCCAGTTTTTCTTAAAAAATAAGGGTTGTATGATAAAATATTTCAAACAAAAGTTATAGATAACCTATCGATTGATATAATTAAAGTTATAGGTGTCGCCACTAGTTACTGAAATATAACTTTTTTCTCGAAAAATGCAATTTTTTTAATTTATAATTAAATGATATTTATTAATTAACTATCGCTTCAGAATTCTAGAAAATGATAGATATTTTTGACCCAAAAAATTGTATTTAATCCCAAATTTGTGAGTTGAATAGTTTCCGAGAAAATCTAGCTCAAAGTTGAAAATTCGATGTCGATTATTATCCTTCCTAATAAAGATACAGCAACCAGATTGACAGCAATTTGTTTTAAATGACGTATATTTTGAAAATATATTTAAATTTTTTTTTTTTTTTTGATTTTCCGTCGACAAAATTACCAAAAAACAGTTTTTTGCACTCGAACAATTGCAATAACTTTTTTGTCAGTGTACTTACGATTATTTTAATACATCTATTAGATTTAGATATATCATTTCCGATCTCTGGAAAAAAAATTGTTTACGATAAAATTTACCTTTTTTTTTACAAAAATTCAAAACGTCGCGGTTTATAAATATTAAGGGCTGAAATTTACAGAAGACATCATTGAAAACTTGTAGATCTATGGACAACTGAAAACTACCCACAGAATCTAACCGACGGTATTCAAATAGCGCAGGTACAGCTAGTTAGCGGGTTGCTATGTTGCAAGGTGCAGATATCTTCCGCTCTTGGCAGTATCCGGTTTGGAGCCGGCATTCTGGTAACACCTGTCATTTCGGAATAGTATGCTTTGGAGTTAATTTGATATAACGTTTTGACATACTAGAGAGAAAAAATATTATAGTGTTTGTACGTTGCGAATTTTTGTAAAAAAAGGTAAATTTTATCGTAAAACAATTTTTTTTCCAGAGATTGGAAATAATATATCTAAATCTAATAGACGTATTAGAATAATTGTAAGTACACTGACAAAAAAGTTATTGCAATTTTTCGAGTGCATAAAACCCTTTTCGCAATTTTCTCGACGGTAAATGAAAAAAAAAAATTTGAAAATATATCTTATAAATATACGTCATTTCAAACAAAACCTGATTGCTGTATCTTTATTAGGAAGGATAATAATCGACATAGAATTTTCAACTTTGAGCTCGATTTTCTCGGAAAATTTTCAACTCACAAATTTTTTGGGTCAAAAATATCTATCATTTTCTAGAATTCTGAAGCGATAGTTAATTAATAAATATCATTTAATTATAAATTTAAAAAAATGGAATTTTCAGAGAAAAAAAATCATATTTCGATAACTAGTAGCGCCACCTATAACTTTATATCAATCGATAGGTTTTTCAATTATCTATAACTTTTGTTTGAAATATTTTTTCATATAACCCTTATTTTTTAAGATAAACTGGAAAAACTGAAAAAAGTGATCATTTTTTGGCCGCCATTTTGTAAGCCATGGACCGTATGAATTTCCATCGAAGTGTGTTTTTAGTGATGCCAAAATATATCATTTTCAGCAATAAAATCGCTAGTTGCATTTTTTTCCCAAAACGGCTCTTTTTGAGGCTAATTTCCATGGATCAAATACACATCTTAACATATTTGTCTAAAATAGCTAAAATAAAACATTTTATGCGAAGTAGCAGGAAAGTTTTAACTACATCCTAAATGTTAATATTATAAAAAGATATCGTAAAATTATAATGAAATACTGTTAAGACTTGCTCATTTTTACTTCAAACAAATACTATTTACCTCTTTTTTTCATGTACCGGTTTGCAACATAGTTAAAACAAAAACGCTGTTGTTAATAGCTATACAACTTACAAATCCGCCATTTATTCCTGTTTGTTGCCATGTTATGTTCTAGACCGGCGCGGCTTAGTAATTTTTTTGTTAATTGATTTAAGAACAAGTGAAAGTCCCTGTATATAAGCGCTTGGTCAATTTTGCACATGGTCACTCGACTAGTTCGCTTTTATTTAAGAACCTCGCTCAATGTTAAATAATGAAGGAGTTTATGTAGATTTATTTTACCAGTATATAATAGTAAAATAATTCATTAGTTTTCGATTAGTAATTATAATTCGATGCATCCAAGGTATTTTATTTTGTTTAGAAATTAGTGAATATTAAAACAAACTCAGTTAATTACTCATATTTCTGGAAAAATTAAAATCCGTTATATTCATTATTTTGCATTTTTTTTTGGTATTTATTCGAAATAGATAAAATACCGAATATTTCGCCGATTTTTCGTATTTTCCCATTTTAAGGTCATATAACACGAACTTGAAGTTTTTTTTTGGTTTGGCGATCGCAAATACATTTTTTTCAGTTCCACTTGCACTTTTGTGTATTTTTCGACCTTTTGCTTTAAAATTTTCTAATTTTACTTAAAACACACTTTGGAAGTATATGAAATTTTTTTATGAACTGTACAAAATATGTGGTTAAAATTTCGCAAAAAAACACAAAAAAAGAGAGCCAAAAAAATGTAAGTAGGCAAAATTTGATCACCGGATTAAACCTGCATTATTGCTATATGTCAAAGAAAAAAACATGAAATTGTACTAATTCTAGTATCAGTTCAGAATTAAGTTGAAATTGGTAGAAATTTTCTAATATTTGGTCGACATGATTTTTATTTTACTAGCCTTCGGTCTGTTCTCTCTCAAATAATAATAATAAGTTTTAATCAGATTAGTTTAGGTTTATAGTCCTTGAAAAGACGAAGAACTACGAGTCAAGTTGATCATTCAAAATGGCAAAGCTTGTTGCAAAAACCTATACTAAATATTTTATGAAGCATATATATATATATATATATATATATATATATATATATATATATATATATATATATATATATATATCCGTATATTGTTTTGAATACGCTTATTTTACGACCACATATTAAATTTCAGGTTTAATGTTGCTCCAAACTCCTTAAATAAATTAAATAATCTAAATAATAGGGCATACAGTGCTAAAACTACAATTCTTCGATTGCCGAGACGGGGAAACCCATATATTAAACGGCGCGTCGACGGCACTTTGACGCGGTGCTTCCTCGAATTTAGAGTGCGACGTCACGAAAAGGCAGCGGCGTAATTAAGGACGTTAAGGGTTGCTCTTCTTGAGGTAACTCGTCCTTTTTCTGATTGAGCACCTCTCGGGGGCCACGTTTACTGTTCTATTTTTTAGGCAGCTCGTGGTTCTTAAAGTAGGTTGCCTTTGACAACATAACATTCTATAGACAATAAAGATCGTGTACTTGTCTTAATTCCCGAAATTGATACCGTCGATAAAAAGACGAGGTTACCAACGCGTCCTGACTTAAAAATAATTACCAGAACGTGGCAAAGTGGAGATAACCTAATGTTGTCATTACGACTATTAGTCAGCTTCGTGTTGGCTATAAAGTTATGAAATTCCCGATTTGGCAAATAAACCCGAACGTGACAAGTGGAAAATAAAATAATCTCGAACTTGACTTGTGAAAAACAATACTGAAAAAAAGATAATAAAA
Organism: Diaprepes abbreviatus; assembly: GCA_034092305.1. Lineage (NCBI taxonomy): Eukaryota > Metazoa > Arthropoda > Insecta > Coleoptera > Curculionidae > Diaprepes > Diaprepes abbreviatus. The sequence goes on from JASJET010000200.1 coordinate 11,452,308, forward strand.
AGTTAACTAAGGGTCAAGGATGATTGTTACTTGATAACCTTTTCCTAAATAACTCATTCCCTAGAAATGTTCCCAAACAAAATTAAAACTTAATTATTCTTCGTTAACTCTGAGCTTCATTCATTCCCCTTCTATCCCGGTGACCTAAAAGAACGAAGAGGCGACTGGACTTTTCATTCTAATCGGGAGGTTCGGCGGGACTTCAACAACTCCTGATTTGTATTAAAACTGAGGTTTTACACAGATAATTGATAATGCGAAAATTTTTTAAATAAATTAATCCCGACGAAAACGAACTTCTACGTTTCCTGAAGAATAAAACTAATCCAATAAACCCGGTAAATGCGTAAATAGGTCCATATTCTCGGAGATGGGTACAAGAAGACCGAATAATGACGAGGTGGGTTGACGTCTCGCTAAAATCGAAAAATAGTTGAAATTGCGATAAATAAAAACTGTTAATACAACATGAAATCCAAAAAGAAACATGATTGTTATTGGCGTTAAAAAAACACTCATATTCCGTTAATACGACAATATATATATATATATATATATATATATATATATATATATATATATATATATATATATATATATATATATATATATATATATATATATATATAATAACAATTACTATTAGAAATTATTTACTACAGGAACAGGTTGAAAACGGAGAACTTTCGAAAACATTTTAAAGATAATATTTTTCTAGAATATGTTTAAAACTGTTTACCTAATATGATTATTAGTATATGCAGGACTGCTTTCGAATAATTCACTGCCATTGACCACTTTTCGTAATTTTGTGGCTATTTATATTCGAGTGGTATTCTATTTTTATTTTATTACCTTGACTTGTTTTACAAAGTAATACCATTTCCGAAATGTGTTGACTATAATACTAAATTATATTATCTAGAATTCTATATTTCTTGTAGCATATAGACGTCTTTGACAATTCTTAAAAACTATATTTTTTTGTTTTGTAATTAATAATAAATATAAATATTTATTTATTCTCAATGCGAACTTTTGACTTTTAAAATCAAAATTAACTAGCCTGAATAACTTAAGGCAGATATCTCAAAAGCTATTCAATTTTGAGCTTTAAGATAACATTATAGACAAATATCCAAAAATATTAGTAGAATTAAAATTGGAGATTAATTGTACGACACTTCAATACAATTGTTACAGACTTTTTGGCTTGAAAATAAAAATACAACTACAACAAGCAAGTTTTCGCCACTGCGCAAGATAAAAAGTTAAATGTTATATTACTGACGAATAATTTTAAAATTAATTTTAATTAGGGAGAAAGAGAGATTGCTAATTATTTTTCTTTTATTTGGTTAGGTGGCTCTATCGCTAGGCTCTCTATTCTTTAGAGCTTCATCCGATTAGCCCAAAAGGGGGAGAGTGGTCGGGGTAATAGCGCTACTTGTTTTCTGCCCTAATGGTAAGGATAGAGTCCGTTTTTCTTTATAAAACAGGAATCAAATTCAAAGAAAGAAAACACCCAACTTCGAGACAAATACTGATATATTAGTTGTAGATAAGGAAAGAAAAAAAATGGATTTTAAAAGTGAATTTAAATTTATGTCTAAAATTATTGTTAAATGAGAACCGGTTTCACTCTAGAGTGGGCCGAAACCGCAGGTATTATTTCAAGGCTTTAAAAAAAAACGTGCCTGATCAGCTGATTGTCAAATTTCTAAGGTATTTAATTCGTTAAATATAGGAGTTGAATTTTTATTTAAAATAACATATTTTAAAAGAAATTGCAGACTTCTTATAAAGCCAATAAAACGTCCGTGTCATTCAAACATGTGTTCATTTTACCAGCATAAATAGATCAATTTATCGTGTTTTACAAGTGTCGCTATTCAATCAAAGAAATCACTAAATGTTTTCAAAATATGGTGATATTACTACATAAAGGTACAGAATCAACAATTTCTTAAAATGTGAGACCACTTGTCTAATATTTGTGTTAAGAACTATAAAAATAAGCTACAAATGTACGATTTTAAATAATTTCTAGATAGTATGGTAAATTAAAGTGTCATGTACATACAATACAACACAAAACAGATAAAACCTGAGGTTCTGGAAGTATGGAAGTTACTAGAGCTTCAGTCCTAGTAGTGAAGTAGATCTGGGTACTCGAACAATCAGTTGTGGCTTGAATGTGATGCATAACAGGACAAGATGGCCAGAAGGAGGAAAGCACCAAGAGTAGATGAAGCAGAACAAAAAGAGGAAGAAGAAAAAGACAGAAAAGAAGGTCTGTAACAAAAAAATTCTTGAAACCGATGTAATTTTTGGTATACGAATGATGTAAGTATAGTTTATTTTAATTTGATACATTGATAATTATAGAACTTTAGATAAGAAGTGAAATTAAGGACTTACCGAGTGTGTTCTAACCAGATTCAAATTGTTTCAAACTTATTAGGCATAAATTAATTGTTACTTAGCTTGGTTTGGAACCCGAAATTTTCGAAATTAAAGACAGCAAAATTGCCACACACCTTCCTTCCGTGCAACTCTATAAAGAAATGTCGTTTCTTATCAATCATTTTTTTTCCTTCTCATAAAGCTGTGCAGCAAAATGGTAGGAAAATTATAGGAATCTTTATTTGATAGACCAAGAGATAAAAACACTAAAGTTTTTAAAATTATTTAAGTAAGTATCTAAGGAATACATAAGAATCCTAATGGTTTCAAAAGGGCTGTATTATGATAACTTTCTTACAAGAAAAACTGAATTGGTTCTAACCGTAAAGTTTGTTACTGTTCAACTGTCATCTACTGATACTGATTTTGTGTTTTTATGATAACAATTAAAATAGTTAGAGCGTAACTGATACAGAGAGAACATAAAAGTGCCTTGAAGCTTTCGAAAGATCTCAAAGAACTTTCACTCAAAATCTGTCGGGATTAAAGTGAATTGTTTTTTTACCTACTCGAGGAGTCCAGAAGAAGGTAATAATATAATATTTAGTAGCAACAGGGTCAGTCAAAGTAGTAAAGAGGCATTTTCTTTGAATAAAACCTCAACTACTCTTTGCCTTAATATTATTCATAGCACTGTTATAAATAAACTCATAATTTTTTATATTTTAGATATCGAAGAATTACACAAGCCATAGTATAAAAAATAGAAATCAAAAATGTTCATTTGAAGAAACTTTGGAAATCTTTGATTTCATTAACGATTTCAAAAAAATATAAAAAGGAGGAAGAAGTAAGGTATTATTTTAGTTTTGCATGGATTTTAACCAAGGGAAATAAAATCGTAACAACTGGTATATAGCACCCCTAAAACAGGCGTAAATGGTATATTTTTTCTACATTAATTTTTTCTATATGAAAACCATACTTTTTTACTACAAACATATCTATCGTGATTTTTTCGAAAACTGGATACGTCATGTTTCTCATTTATTTTTAAAATTTGAATTGGCCAGAAACGACTATCAAGTGTCTGCGAACTTAAGCATTTAAATTAAATTATGTTATTTGCAAAAATTTTAATCTGGTTATCGTAGAAAGGATCCAACAAAAATAAATACCACTTGAATCAAAATCAAATCTGTGATATTAACTAGGACATCATTATTTCGTATCAAATTACGTTATGCTTTATGTCGGCAAATATTTGGGATTTATTGCCGGTTGACATTTACGGTCGATATTTTGACATACATTTAAATTATTATTAAAGTATGTCACCGATCATATTGGGTAAGTGTTTAAATTATACATAAAAAAGCAAATTAAAGAAAAAAATACATGTTTGTTCTTAATCTTAGGAACATTATTGAGAAGTTCATCGTTGCTTTTCTTGTCATAATTAACGTTAAGAAGCAAAACATTTGAAGGCGAAAATTTTCCCAGTTCCCCCATGTGTCACAACCATGCAGTCAGGATGATGACGTTTCGACCTACGTTCAACATATACGTGTCCTGTGCACAAACCTTAACTCCAGTTTTATAGATCATGTGATAATGTGATCATGGAAGTACTACAGTGAATTACTAATTCATATGAGAACTGATTGGAATAAAAACTAACGAAGAAATTGAGATGTAGTTTAGAAATGGATATTAGCAATTTTGGCTTCAGAGAGATAACATATACTTGCTACTTATACTGCACTATAGAAGATTGCAAGAAGGTTTTTGATACCTTTTCCTTCTGCATATTCCATGGAAGGGAGTTTCAGAGCGGTTGCCAATCTTCTTATAAAAAAGGACCAGATTATTAACCTCTGGCCGAGGATATTTAAAATTAAACCTAACTAATGTAAACTCAAATATTAAAAAATTTCTATGAAAGCATAAGGCTTATCGCTCCCATTAAAACTATTTTTTGCTTGAAAAACGACAACTAGAAAATACATAAGATGCCAAATGAGCCGAAACGTCTGCAAGTTTCTACAAGAAACCAAACGAATGAACGGATGTACTTTCGGATTAATACTATATATATATATATATATATATATATATATATATATATATATATATATATATATATATATATATTGTAGATTTATCTGATAAGAAAATCCCTGAAACACTTTCTTTGTGGTCGATCCGATCAACAACGTCAAATTTCATTTTAGCGGCAATTTTGAATGTGGAATCATTATGTTTAATAACAAATATTAATTTTAATTTACATTATTATTATAATTAACATAACTGTTGTGTATTGTAGCCTTGAAGAAGGAAATAATAAACTTCCGAAAGCTCGGCGTTTGTCTCATTCAGCCCTAGGACCGCTATCCCAAAATTTTAGAATTTTCCTTTCTAACTAGTCGGTCAAGAGCTACTCTTCTCCTTATTATATATATATATATATATATATATATATATTTATATATATTTATATATATATATATATATATATATATATATATATATATATATATATATATATATATATATATATATATATATGGTTTGGTGTAGTTTAGCTAATTGTTAATATATCTTAGCGAATTAAGAAATAAATTTTAAAAGAATAGCCTCATTTTTTTCCTTATGCTCTGCCCCAGGTAGAGTTTTGAATACTTTTTGAGTAGGAGATATATAAACAATAATAAGAAGTTGATATTCCGTATGTTATTAATAATGCACTTATAGCAAATTCGATTTATTTTCCCAATCTATAATTTACAAATAGGTTAATAATAAATCTCATTCAAAATGATCTATTCAACCATTCTTTGATAATTCTGCCTTCGGATAAAGTGATTTTGCAACAACCTATTATTTGTATAATAGGTTTCTAGTAAGATTGCAACAGGCTTAATTGCAACAATTTTGACTAATAATAATTTCTGTCTTTCTGTCGATCTACTAAACTTTCAAATATAAAATTTAAATATTATGTTTAAATGAATATATGGATTTGCTTGTTAAATATGAATTACTCTTAAAGTGTATTGAAAGGTAGAAATTAATAATTGTTGCTTTGTATATCTTACATTGGAACACAGGTAACAGGACGTCTCTATTTGAGACATATTTCTTTAAGACTACATAGGCTAAATGAAGACGTCTGTATTCAAACGTCTCTAAGCCCTTATAAAAAGACGTATTTAGCACGTCATATAAGGGCTGTTAAAGTTCATGTTCTTCACAAAACTATACTTACCAATTTGACATCCAAATCAGGCTTTAAATGAGTTGATGTTGATTATTTTCAAATCTAGACAATGATTGGATTAATTTAGTTTGTATGATTGTAACTTAAAACTTTCCAGATATACCAATTTTCTGTTAAAATTTGAGTAGTAAGGCCAATTACGGTGAACCTCCAAACCATAATAATTTTTTTTACCTAACAAGCAAGAATAAAATATCAACAGACCTAGTTGCTATGGAAGTTAGATCTAGTTGGACTGACTTATTTTGCTTAAAATATCGTTATAATTTGTATTGCACGTGTCAAAATATAAACTCTTATGTAATAAAATTAAGAATAAATAGCTAGAAATAAAGCCCTGACATTGGTAAGAGAATTAGTTACCTCCCGAAAATAATTCAAATTTCCCATTTTTGATGAATAGGTAATAAATACCCACAATTTTTTATTCTTATATTTCTAAGGTTCAAAATTTGTTTGCTTATTGTTGTATTTTTTAGCTTAAACCCATTACTGTCAATTTAGACAGGTTTTAAAGTTGAGGCGTGTTAGTGAATTAGGGACAAATGTTTTTCGAAAAACTACATCAGAAATACGAACTATTACGAACCATAATAGGCTCGTCAATGGTAACCCGACAACAGACATGAATATACGGATAATTTGCTTTGTGGTTAAAAAATAATTATTTTTGGGATTTCAAACAAGATAAATTAGTTACAAAACCAAAAAAATGAATACTGTAAAATAATTTTAATACTTTCCTTCGCTGTTCTATTTTAATTTCGCTATTCGTTGTGTTCTAAAGGTTTGTTCTTGGCCGATTCAAGTAAAGTACTAGGTTAGCTAGTGTTTGTAGCCAATATAACTCGTCGTTCGGAAAAAAGAGTATCATTATTTAGGACTAGAGTAATATTTAGAATTTATCATGTCCATCGAATTTTTACTAAAATAAGGATATCTATCCTTGCAGGACAGGGGGGCTCCTTGCAATTTCTAAAAATTAGATAAAATTTTGGATCTCATCACCCTTAATACAGCATAAATGAAATATGTTATTATTTTTTTATTATCAATCAAAAATCTTTTATTATATTGTTTTCATACCACACTTTAAATTGAAATAATTATAAAAAAAATATTTATTAAGATTTGCTGTTCAGATCATCCACATATTTTTTTAACACGATTTATATATGCACCCAAAAATATTCACTAAGATGTCAGCTAAAACTATTAAATTTCGTCACTAAGGATTCTTAAAGACGTCAGCTTCATGGTCCTTAAGACACCTCTTAAAAGACGTCATATATTGACGTCACAAGGATATATCGTACGTCATCATTTTGGTCCCCTACATCCAAAAGATGACTAAAAAATTATATCTTTGTGACGTTACCTTGCTACCTGGAAACTCCCACTATTTTTTTGTTACATTTGAAATCACTCTTGTTTTTAAAACAGTCAAGATATCTTGGCAAACTTGAATTTTCTGATATAATTTTATAGTAAACTATGCATATATTTACGTCTTACTTGTTAAAAAAGTTAATTTTGATCGTTTTATCTTGGCAACGAATATTGAAGATTGCAGGTATTCTATTTTACTTAAAAAATTATAATTTAAATCCTAATTAACAATAATTAACCTGATCTTTCTCTGTTACAAATAATTACAAATTGAAGCTACATATGAGACCCCGGATATAATTTCCTACTGAATTTTATGGCATTTGCATATCTTAACAAGCTGTAATACTTTTGAAGACATCTGAGCATAACAAAATTTTGCCCATCATTGCCTTAACAGTATTAAAAATCGTACGTAACGGATTTCCTAAAACCTATCTGCTCTCTCATTCAATTTTGATGTTAATCTCTCTGTTAATGTTATAGTCAATACTTTATACGTTATGTTATGGATAATTAAAGTACTATGTAGTGAATAACATAATAATAATTAGTTTAACAAATTGCCTATATTCGTCTTCGGGAAGTTAAAGAAAAAATATACATACGGTTAAGTCCTTTCTACAAGTGCACCTAGACCACCAATGGTCACATCAGTAAACCAAGATCAGCATTCATAGAAAGACTCTTTATATATAAAATATAAATTCCGCAATATTTAGGATGGTCGAAACGCGTATGAAGGGAGGACTAGAGTTTATTTGCAGAAAGTTAACTGTCTGTATATTTTTTTAACTGGTTTTTGTGCTGAAAGCGACATTGAGGTGAATCTCTTATGGGGGCGATTTGCCTGAGGTCTTGAAGAGAGATCCGAGGTCCACACGATATATACTGACTTCCTGAAAGCCTTTAATGGGGTGCCTCATAGGATTCTGCTGGATAAGCTTCGGGGGCTGGGTGTCTGGTCCACTGTTTGGTTGGATTGAGACCTATCTGAGTAATCGTCGTCAGGTAGTGAGGGTAAATGATTTTGTATCTTCTGAGTTATCAGTGACTTCAAGGGTCCCTCAGGGATCCCACATCGTTCCATTATTGTTCAATTTATTGATTAATGATGATATGAAGGTATATAAGGGTATCGACCGTCCATTATTGTTCAATTTATTCATTAATGATGATATGAAGGTGTATAAGGTTATCGACAGTTACAGTGAGTGCTTGGAGCTTCAGGGGTACCTTGATAGATTTGTTTCCTGGTGCGGAATGAATGGGATAAGTTTGAATATTCTTAAGTGTAAATTCATTAAGTTTTCTAGATTACATTATCCACTGGACTTTCGCTATCACTTGGATGGTAGGACGCTGGCCTCCGTTGATTCTGTGCGAGACCTGTGAGTCCTTTTTGATTCTATCCTTTCATTCGTTCCTCACATCGCTGATATTATTAGTAAGTCCCTCAGGATGTTAGGTTTTATTAAACATCATGCTAAGGAGCTTTTCACTGCGAAGTCCCTTAAAATACTCTATTGCTCGTTGGTTCGAACACACCTTGAGTACGCTTCTTCTGTTTGGAACACCCACTATGAACCAACATGTGTACCGGCCAACAGGTGAGAGAAGGTTTCTCAGATATATTAACTTGAAATTCAGTGGGGGTGTTGATCTTGATTATGCTGCTTTGTGCTCCAAGTTGAATTTGCTCTCCCTTCCTGATAGAAGAAAGGGTAGAGACTTACAATTTCTTTTTAAAATTATAAACAGTATCACCGATTGCCTGAAGGAGAGTATAGGTAACTTGTTGAACTTAATCAATGTCAGTAAAGTTTCTCTATTTTTAACTGAAATTTTAGTAATTTATAATAATAATTAGTATTTTGAAAACAACAATATGATAGCAGAAATAAATTTATGGAAATTTTGTTTTTGTAGAATATCTTATATCCTAGACAAATAAACAAGTTTCGGTAAGACAAATTATTCACATTTTTCAGGTCCACGCAATCGAAATCACGATTTAAATTTATTGTATTATTATCACAGCAGGAAGTTTTAACTAATGCGGAAGCATTTTCGAGTCGTAACTTTTTTTCCAGTTTTTTTTGAAACTTTTATAAATGATATTAGTATATTCAGTGGCCAAATATCGTACATTGCATTAGATAGACCTTGACTATATCTATTACATCATTTTACACGTTTTCTTCCAACAGTTTTTGGAATATCAACATGTTAAGTGAGCGGGATACGTCCAAAACTTGACTTACAAATGACAGTGTATGACAATGACGTTCTAATCATTATAACCACTTTTTTGATGTTTTCGAGATTAACGTTTAATGAAAAATTGGGTAAAAAAAATTTGACACTTTTTAAGATTTAAGTCGCTGTATCTTAGGGAATTAAATATTTTGTCTTTTAAAATTTTATCTGCTTATTTTTATAATATTATCTAAAAAACATTGTTTCTAAAGCAATTTATTGACTGAGTGACGAACTTTAAAAGTTAGATTTCCCGCGTCCATGGATACTATTGCAAAAATCAAGTGACAAACTTGAAAATTACGAGTAACTAACTATTAAGAATTCAAAAATAGTTGACAAGGAAGTTTTTTGGAAAATTTAAACATTTCGTATATAACAGGAAAAGTTATACATTTAGACTCATGTGGCGTGATTTTAGTCTCATCTGGCGTACCGCAAGGTTCGCATTTGGCTCCACTTTTATTTAATATTTTTATCAACGATGTGACTGAATGTGTGAAACATTCTAAATGTCTTTTATACGCTGACGATTTAAAGATTTTTCGAATAGTCAAGGATGTGGAAGATTGTATGAGACTTCAAGAAGATTTGAATGCTGTAAGTGAATGGTGCAATTTAAATGATATGCAATTGAATGTAAGCAAATGTTTGTCTTGAGATTCTATCGCATTAAACATGTTATTCAATATGAGTATTCGATTGGTAGTATATCACTTGAAACTAAAAAAGAGCTCAAAGACTTAGGAGTATATTTTGACAGCAATTTAAGTTTTAACTTTCATGTGAATCATATTACTAATAAAGCATTAAAATTACTGGGCTTTATTAAAAGAACCTTGCATGACTTTAATAACATTGCTTTCTTTAGAACATTATTTTGTTCCTATGTTAGGTCAGTCTTGGAATATGCTTGCCAGGTATGGTCTCCTTACTACGGGCAGTATATTCAACAGATTGAAAGAGTGCAAAAGAAATTCATTAGATTTGTGGGTTTCAAAATGGGGATACCAAGTGAAGACATAGTATATGAAGAAATACTTAAGGCCATTAATTTGATGCCTCTCAGGGAAAGGAGAACATATATCGATACGCGCACCTTTTATAAAATTTTGCATGGATTAATAGATTGTCCCGAATTATTAGCTATGATAGACATAAATGTTCAACAGAGAGTTTTGAGAGAATTCAATCTGTTTGGAGTTCCTTATCACAGAACAAACTATGGCTTATCATCATCTCTTGCTCGTTTTTCAATTAAGGCGAATAAATTTGAAAATAATATCGATTTCTTTAATGAGACATTGAATTCCTTGAGCTCAAAAATAAAGAATGCACTGTGATATATGTATTTAGTCGTTTTATCTATAGATGGTAACTTGTTTTTAGTGTATGTATTTTATATTTGCCCGCCTTCTGTATACCTCTTTATTTTAACTTTTGTGTTTGTATGAGTATATTATACCCTATTTTATCTATATTGTATATCTTCAAGGTTATATATTTTTGGATTTGACTAATTATCTTATTATTTGTTCAATGTTTTGTTGTATGTTTCTGTTCATGCGTGTAATACTAGGGATTTTTATATTATACTTATGTATTGATTTTTTTCTTTTGTAAATAGCTGGTCCGTCAATAAACATTTATTTATTTATTTATTTATTTTCAAAATTGAACGCTGTATCCGATCGCGCGCGTTCGGCAGATGCTTATCGCTGTGGTGGGCAAATACAGACGCTTGATTGATAATACCTACCTTATTTGACTATTATATTACTTTTAGTTTATTTATTTGTTTTTTAAGAAGATTGTTATATTTTAATAAACAAGGTTAGATCAGTTAGCTTAATTGTTTGTAATTACTACTGTGTAGTGCTGAAACAATATATTCAGATGATCATGATCAGATCATTTGGAATTTCGCGATTATTATATATATATATATATATATATATATATATATATATATATATATATATATATATATACGTTTGTAATTAATTTCAGCAATAGAAACATATGTTGAACATATTATTTTAATATTATTTAGAACACAGTGTTGCCTATTTGACTTGACTCCACGATATTTTAGTAAGTTTAAATTGTTATTAGTATATACAAATATCTAGGACTAACTATAACAAAATACAGAGGCATGGACAGACTCGGGGGTAGTCTGCAGCCACTTGCTACACGTACCGCCTCTGCTCGCCTCAGTCGATCGTTTGACACGTTTGAATACGCACATCAATTCAACTTCTGTTTGTGTTTTTGATATCTAAGAATAATTTATAAATCAAAATAAATGTAAAACATAGATTTTTATGAAATAATGGACGAGCTCGTGGCAAACAAGAAAGAAAATAACCTTTATGTCGATAACGACAAATACGTAAAGTGTTTATAGGAAGTAAAAACTGCAAAGAACGTGAAAAAGAAGAAAGCTGTTCATTACAGGCATATAAAGCGCTATGACATTTTGACTTTAGGCGGCGAAGAAAAGCTATTTGCGTCAATGAAGGAAGAGAATGGAGAAATCAATTATTACGTTTGCTACGACGACTTATTCAAGATTCTAGAAGAAACGTGTGTTGCTGTTAGACACGGTGCAAGAACAAGGATGCTTAAAGAATGTAACCGCAAGTATAAAAACATAACAGTTGACGCTATCATAACATTTTTGAAGCTATACCAACCTTGTCAAAAGAAACTTTGAAAAGGGGCATTCATAGTGAAATGAACTCACCTTGTCAAGCAGATCTCATAGACCTACAAACCAACCCTGGCGGAAATTATAAATTCATATTAGTTTACCATAACCATCTTACTAAATTTGTGATCCTTCATGCACTTCGAACTAAACGCGCAGCAGAAGTTGCATACCATCTCTCGGATATTTTCACCACTTTTGGAGCGCCGAACATCTTTCATTCCGATAATGGTCGGAAATTTTGTAACAAAGTAATTGAAAATTTATGCTCTATGTGACCGGATGTTAAAATTGTACATGGAAAGCCAAGAAATAGTCAGAGTCAAGGATTAGTGGAGCGTGCCAATAAAGAATAACTCCAGCACGTGGATGGAAACCAATCAGTCGTTATAGTATTCAGAGGACTTGAAATTCATCCAGGTCATGAAAAATAGAGCATATTACAAGGGAATTAAATGCTCCCCTTACAAAGCAATACTTACTAGTGCAATAAAAATAGGTATAGTGACGTCAGCACTTTCTAAAGATATGATTGGACTATTAAGATCTGAAGAAGATTTAGAGGAATTGTTGCATTATCAAAAAAATGCCGAACAAAATATTAACGCCGAAAATGTAATTGAATAGCACAAAGAAGACAAATATATTGAAAATAAGCCAGAAGAGAACATAAACAGTGACAATGTGAGGAACAAAACCTAAGAAAACGAAATAATTTTAACCGAAAAGATGAAGGAGAAGCAATTAACCAATGATACCAATGTAACGATTCAGAGACAGAAAACGCAACTCAAGCTCAAGAAGATCCGATACCAAAAAAGCTGGAATCTGTCCAGACAATAACAATAAAACCAAAATTGAATTTGGAAATCCAAGCAGAAAAAATGAAAGCCATGCCTGCTGATAAATATACAAATGTTAAGGTTGGCCAAAATGTAAGACTGAAAGTACCTGACCTTTACAGAACTAAAACTAACCCGAAAAGTATTATTGCAGTTATGGTGGATGTAAAGGACAATGAGTTTTACCAACTGGGTACCAAAATTGGAGTACTAAAGCAGCTTTACACACAGAATCAGTTTACCTCATGCTCTGAAGATTTTCTATAGAAGAAGTTGTTAAAGATAAAGAAATGTAGAAGAAGTTGTTAAAGATAAAGAAGTGAATCTTCAAGAGGTTGTCGGAAAACTGTAGTTGACTGGAAGACAAGGATTCAAAAAATGTAACTGTCTCAAAAAATGCTCGACATCTCGATGGTCCACTTGATAATGTCGCCTTTGTCGTCTTGTTTGCTGTTTTTTAATTTTAAATTCAGCTTTATACGATGCAAAAGCGAGATGATGGTTTGTACCGAATGCGGTGGCCTGACGAGTCCCATATTAGGACGAAACAGCGCTGTCGCCATCTGTCGGACCCGGAGTTTTTCCATATTTTGGAAAATCATGTAGATTGACAAATTTTCACGTCCGCTTCGCCAATATTTTATTCTATTTTATTTTAAATTACACGGACAAAAACTTATCTACTTATTTATATATATATATATATATATATAAATATATATATATATATATATATATATATATATATATATATATATATATATATATAATATATATATATATATATATATATATATATATATATATATATATATATATATATATATATATATATATATATATTCAAATTGTTATTCTTCATTCTTTATTTTTACCCATTTTCTGTGGAAATATAACTTCATATTGGTGTTCAGCGATCTTAAAAATAGAAAAAAGTGTTTTTTAAGGACTAAAATAGCAATGGTTACTACCTGGCCTTTTTAGGGACGAGTTCCACTGGCTTACGTACTCAGCTTCCTGTCACCACCAATGAGATATTTTGAATAAGGCAGTATGTAGGTTACTTTTATTGTGGTTTTATCACAGTTTGTGGATTTTGTTGAAACTCCACTCTAATAATATTCAAACAGAATCTTCATGAAACTCATTATTAAGCCAGAATGATCTAATTGTATTGAAATGCACTAAAGCAATTAAACATGGTGAGTCAAAATGCAATTTGCACTCGTATAATTGACCACGTCCACCTGAGTTGATATTTCCTGGCGAACTCCTATTTAAACATCTCAATGTTATCTCTTTATAACTATAAAACAAAATATTGTTTAACCCCGATTATAAAAAAGCCCATTAAATATTTTTCATTAATAACATATTCAACTTCATTAAACATCTGTGTTACTACAATAGTCCTACTTTATTAATCGCTAGATGATTGAATTTTGCATATCATGCCTGGGCGTGATATTAACTAGATTTTAATTTTATTCGACCGATCTATATTGCATAAATTGTTACAAAATTCTACTTTTAGGTTGTTCACCTTTGGAAGATAAAACGTTTTATGTCTTTTGTTTATTACTCAATGTAACCCAAATTTTCGGTAATAATTATTAATAATAATTATTTTTATTGCTCCGACAGAGATTTCGTTGTTGTTTTATTTTTTTTTTATCAAACCAACTCCCTGACAAAGATATTTTTATTTTACAATCCATGTAGTCTTTACTAAGTACTAAAAAAAAAGGTAAAGCAATAAAACAAGCCTAATAAAACTTATAAAACAATCTACAATATTTTAATACCTACGCTGCATCATCGCAACAGAAACACCCAACCTGATTTTTCATTGTCTCGTGACCTCGTCTGGTGTAATAAAGCCCTATATTAGTATTATACGGTTGACTTCCTGGTCGCACCATGGTTTCTTGTAATGCAGGACCGGTTCGTGTATTATAGTTATGGTTTAGTCATAGGCGTCGTAGTTTTGAAAATATTTGAAGCTAATTCTATTCAGTTTATTCATGAAACTGCTTTATAAATGTCCTAATTAGTTGATAATGATAGGCTATGGAAGAAAATTATTGACTCTAGTTTTCAATATTTAATCCAAATAGGAGAATCTGCTAATATTACTCGAGATTGGATTCATTTGATTGTCGCGAAATGACGCATAGTTACTACTCAAAAATTCTGGGTGTCCGTGTTAAATAATACAGAGTTTCTACCAACTTTTAGGATGGTATTGAAAATTTGAAGCAATAAGTGATTCTTAACTCAGGTGTCAAATAAGGTAAAAAGAATAACCACAATGAAAATTAAATAAAATATATATATTTTTCAGTCGTTTAAGAGAATTTTAAACAGTTAATATTTTTCTCTTTCAGCTGTCAAGAGAAAAGGCAGACAGTTTATTTCCTACAAATCCACTCTGATTCTCTTTCCATACGAGTTTCAACCCTCTAAATGTAACCAAGTGCACCTCGTGCTGTTCGTACTGACTTATACACAAATTCAATTCCAAAGAAGAAAAACTTGATTACTAGTAAGTTTACGAAGAAATCATTCTTTAAAAAAAAATCAGATAACTGAAAAATACCAAAACAATACAAAATTGTGTAGAATTGATATACAGGGTGTTCAGAATTTAGAAAATTTAAGAAGGCTAAGAGCAAAGCACCTTTACTTAAGAAAATGAAGAAAAGTTATAAGGCAGCTAAAAAAACTTTTTAAAAGTATTCCCACCAAAGTTATCTCATTTTAGGTTCCACAATTATCACTATATACGGGATTCGTCTTTATAATACCCCTTAAATTGCTTATTTAATCCTTTTTTTAGAAGATCTACGTTAGATTTTGTTGATGTAGCAAAAACTTTTTTTGTAAGGGAACCCCAGAAATAAAAGTGCATTCTCGTGGGGTCGGGGTTTATCGACAGCCAATAAATTGTTACTTTATAGCCAATACAGCGTTCAAACATTCTAGAACAATTGGGAAAAAATAGAATACGTCAGCTAGCGGGCATATATTTATTAAGCCAGAAGAGGGAATTCATTTAAATAATTGCAAAAATTGTATTTAACACTTCCAAATAATTTTACTAGTTCATATTATCCTCTAGACACGACGAGTTTGTTATATATTCAAAGTTATTGAAGGTCATCTTCAGAATTTGAAAGGTCGACTCCTACTTTTGATCCCGAAAATGAAAAGAGATGAAATTTATACAATCTGGTACGAACTTGGCTATGACATGAAAATTAAATTTCTAGGTCAGAACAAGGTCAAACTGAAATTTCTCCAACAACGTCGGTACAAAAATTGATCTTAGATCTTGCTTTAACTGACTAGATCTTGGTTTGGTTTTAACTAACTGGATCTTGTTCTTACCTTAACTGGTAGGATTTACGATATTGCCTTCAGTGGCCAGACTTCTGAATAACCTTGTCTTAACTTACCGGATCGTAGATCTTGCCATAACTGGCTGGATTTAAATTTAATTTTAACTGGTAGGATTTCTGATCTTGTCCTGAATATATCCTTGAAGCTCCAGGTCATTTTTATATACCCAAAAACTTATTTATCAGTAATTTTTTCCTGAACTTGAAAGTTGGCCCTCACCTGATGGACAAGTTCATATTCGAATATGAAATTTTCTGTTCTTTTCATTTCCGGGATGAAGAGTAGGGGTTTCCCATTTGAAATTCTGAAGATGACCTTCAAATAAATTTGGATATCAAGATCAAGGCCATTTTTAGAATTTCCGTTCAAGTTCCTACAAGTCTTCTTTTGATCGTTTTTCTTAAAGTTAGTATTTAGAAAGTTAGCTGGAGGGTTCCACACTTTATATAATCTTCGATTTGTTGGAAAGGTCACTTCAACGGAAACAAAAACATTTTTTACAAAATTTCTCTTCTGGAAATATTTTTCTCCAAACAATGGATATCACTTTGTTCTAGTTTGTGGATAAATTTTTGTTTGAATAGTTCAAATTTATTGTCTTTGATAATTACATCTAAACTTGCTTATGGTTCCAATTTCTCTATAGAATCTAAAGCTGAAGTTACCATATTTTTTACTTCAGGTTTTTTAATTAACTTGGTTACAATTTTATGAGTTACAGTGAGATTTGGTGGTTTTTTATCGAATATGGCTCATACTTATCTGTTACTGTACTGATTGTAATTTCTGTATAAAGCATTCTGAATAAATCGTTCGCATTGCTCTTATACTAAGAAACTATAGTGTTTTGTATTATTTATCTTTCACAATTTGGAAATATCATGCTTCTAAATTATTTCATTTTTATAAAAGGTATAAGTTTATTTGAAACAGTAGAAGTATTAAAATAATGCGCAAATTAAAATTTTCCTATTAAACATTTTTTTGTGATAAACAACAAATTTTATTTACTTTTAACATCGGCTAGGTTTAATAATACTTCCAACAAGGACATCTGTAGAATCAGCATTATCTCCATTCGTTAAAATAAACGGAATAATTCTGATAATTACCACTATGGTACCAAACAAAACCAAATTTGTAATAACAGAATCTCTGGCCTTCTTCCTTTCATCGTCGGTGAAATCTGTTGGGAAATTTGGTGGCATTCATCTCATGTTGTTGAATTTGATTACAGTAAAAAATGTTTTTTATTCTTCAAATTAATTTAATTTGACATATGCCAGAATTTTGATAATTAGTAAGGTATAAATACTTACAGTATGACTACCACCAATCTTAATTTTTGATGGAAGGTAGATATTTTGTTGACTCAGAATATTTGTAGGAGTGCTTGATGGTGCTCCCATAAAAATATTTTTAACTTAGGTTTACTGTAAAGGAATAATCTTCATCCGGTGAGTGAAATCTGCTATCTTATGAATTAAAGTGAAAACACTATTTTAAAAATGAAAATTTGGAGATTTTGAATTAATTACCTTATTTAACGACCTGAAAACCCCCTAGTATAAAGTTTTAGAAAAAAATTCTGATTTAAAAAAAATTCTGACTACATTTTCATTTGCAAATACCTTGAAACTCCTTTACTCGCTTGAAGTTCGCTGCTTTTGCCTGGGTTTGAAAGTCTCATCAGAAACGTGAGTTTTGAACCATCATATTGAATTTTTTATGAGCTATACGAAAAAACTGATAACACCAATGGAAAGAGCGACTCGTAGAATAGCCAGAGTAGCATAGACGAGAAAATTTCAACTTCCTTAAAAAGGAAACCAATATGTCCAAGACTGGATGATTGGCCGTTAAAGGGATATTATGCCAAACTAATAAATTTCAATTGAGGATATTTTAGAGATGAAAAAAGATATCGATGCAAACTCGTTTTGACGGAAAGTTAGAATCTCGTAAAAACCCGAAGCAACAGCTCAATTCTGACTTCAGATTCGGAAAAGTATACTGTAGTTTCTGGTTTTAAAGAGCGAAGAAATTCTGTCATCCTATGTTCTTTATTAGAAGTGAGATATTTTGACCAAATTTTCAGCATATTCTAAGATTTCATGTAAAGATTTTCAAAATTGGTTTATAGTAAGGTGGTGGACAATAGAAACGATTTATTGATTAGTGAACCTTTTAACCGACTTTATTTGCGCACAGCCGAGTTATTTTGATGTAGTTTTGTAGAGAATACTACCGGGGAAGGTCCCATAAAGATAGAATCAAAAACAAGTGACTACTTCTAAATAATTTTTTATTGAAATTAGTAAATTTCTAGATGAGTCTGAACACGATCTTTAATTTAATTTTCTTGTGACTGAGGTTTTAGTTAATCTTCTTCAGTTGTTTCCATAGGATTATAACATTGCTTCTGGCAATACACTAAAAATCACAGGAACTCTATAAGAAATCCATTCTCTTAAAAAAAGAAGAGTATATGTAGTATAGTCTGTTGCAAAAGGCCGTGAAGTCGTAGACCAGGACTTTAATCTTTATCAAATTTGAAAGATAATGCTGACAATGTGCGGGAAATATTGTTTCAAAATGAACACGAGAGGGATTTCTTTAACACTTGGTACTTCTAATGGGATTTACTTGAAGCGATCTGTCAATGAACAGACATGGAGAAGAATAATGTGCGAATTTTCTACTATAATAATGCACCCTCCCACCTATTGATCCTTAAAGGTGATTCTTTGAGGTTTTATAAAAACTTAACAAGGAGTTGGCATACTTATATAGCTTAGAAGGTAAGTTATTTTTTACAAAAACTAAACCTAAAACTTCAAAAAATTGCACTAAAAAGTAAAAAATAAGTTAGAAACTGTCTTATATTCAATTGGGTTGGCAAGAATGTATGTTTGGTTGCCACACATAAATAAACGTTGTAACTGGACTTTTGTCAATGCTATGGTTTCTCTTTTTGACATTTGATATCAGTCACATTTAGGTTACTTTAGAAGTAACTTATGCATAATGTTGTTTTTCAGTATTATTTTAGAGTCAATTTAACATGGAGTGCAGAAACGAACATTTCAGCATATTTTACTTTTTTATTTCCGTAAAGAGAAGAAAGGTGCTGGGGCTCACCAAGAGATATGTGAAGTTGATGGTATTGATTGCATAATTGGTTTTAAAAATTTTGGAGATTTTTCACTCAAAGGTGACCATCATTCGATGATGACACTGCTGTTTAACCATAATTTAACATAAAATACACTTTAAAATTGTGTACAGTTCAATTTATTAAGATGAAATAACTATTCTTATAGCTTAATCTTATTTTCACCAATTTCCAGGGGTGCTTTTAGCTCTAACTAATGCTTTTGGGAATGTACGATTTTTTTCGACCTCGGATTCTCAAACCATATCTATACATAAATCGGAGCAGTACACTGAAGGACAATATAAGCAACTTCTTAAATTAATTCTCGGGCTTCAAATTGCCTCGGTATATGAAGGTATATATGTCATTTGACTGGTGATATTTTTCAATGTGGCTTCCAAAAAAAGTCTGAAGGTTTATCTTGCGAACATTTCTCAAAATTTATATACAGTTGTTTTCGATAAATATTGCTTTTGGTTCATTACAGCTTCACTGATGAGACCATTAGGTGCTCGAAACGCGTATAGAGAGAGAACCACCTTTGTATTTGCAGGAAATAAACTGTCTGTGTATTTTTTCTTTATCTGCCTCGCGGAGAATATAGGCAAATTGTTCGACTAATTTCAAGAACCGCTAAGATTTCTTGTTTCTTACAGAAATTTAAATTTTCTAAATTTTATGCCACTTTAGCCATTATACCGTAGTATGAAATGAAAATTTGGGGGAGCCCCTAGAATTATATGTTTCTATTGTGTGTATACGTGTTCCTATTATTTTACACCAAATTATAATTAATTATTAACATTTCCTAATACATAGCTTTAATAAACAACTCATATCAGGAAAGATCAATAAATGTGACAATGGCCCACCTAGTGATTGCGTGAAGGTTAACAACTATATCAACTTAAACGTTGAATATGCAGACTTACATTCAGGCACAGTCACATAAAGCGAACTTGTGCAATATATCAGCTTTATGATTTATGAATATTATTGATGTTGTGTCTACAGATATAACAATGTAAAAAGTATTTTAAAGCATATTTTATAATGACATGACAATGTAATAATTATGATTGTTTTTTGAAGTAGATTAATCGAACAAATAGAATAAAAAATAGAATCAGTTAGTTAGAATTATTATACAGCAAAATATAGTTATTATTTTGAAAAATAACGCAAATTAACATACGTGTATAAGTTAGATTCTCAGCTAATTGTTCGGATGTCAGAAAAATCATTATCGATAACGAAATATGAAGCTTAGTTTCAGTGTCGCAAAAGTTAGTGCAACGAGAGAAAAATATAATCTAGAACATAAAGAATACAATGAATTTATTATAGGATCATAGACTTAGAGATTGGAAAATAACATATCGGTCTGCTAACGACCAAATGTCGATAAAATATTTATTGACGAATAAATGACTTGTTCAGTTTCACTGAATTTGTACTCTGGTGTGCAAATATTAACTTTAACAGATGAACCTGCCAAAAAATCAAGTGGAATTTAGTTTTTTACTGGTATTAACCCATTCACTCAGAAAGTATATGTCCGAAAAGTAACAACTATTTTAAAGCCTAAATATTAGCTAGAGTGCAGCGGCGTTAAGATAGATTGTACCATATAGAATGAATTGATGAGTCTCAACGAGGACGAAACAGGGCTGTCGTCAATTTCCGGACCTGGATCTACTTCAGTATTTTAGAGTTCTCCGATATTTTCAAGGGGACAATACATATATATGGTTTTAAAAATCGTTTTTTTTTTCATTAATTAGTTGTTTATCCATCAAGAAATACGTGTGCGAAATTTGAGATCGAAATTCAAAAAAATTGTAATACTGATGAGTAAGTTGATCTCAAGACAAAGATAGAATTTTGAAACTGAATTATTTTTGAGTTAATAAAGAACTATAAATGTCTAAATGGATGTCTACTTCAAAACTATATATAAAAGTGCATAGTAATTTCCTCTTGTACTATTTAAAATTAATAGATTTTCCCAATAAACTCTAAAAAAAATAATTTTCAAAAAAATTTATTATTTCAAAAAAAAAATAGTATTTTAAAAATTGTAAAGATAACATTTTAATGCAGTGTTGAAATTGTAAACGGTAAATAACTGCTATTTTATATGTTCAGTGAAATATCAGTTTTACATAGTAGTAAAGGCATTAATTTTTATTATATAAGCTTTATGACAACTGTGTAATTAACTTATTATAAGAAATAATTTCAAAATGTATAGATACACAATTATGTTAGTAATTTATTTGAAAGTGTAAATGTTCAAAATAAATAAATCTCTTACTGTAATAACTTACGATATGCACGATTTCTCACAAAGAATTTATTTTATTAAGTGCAAAACTATATTTATAAAATATAGATCTTAACGATATAATTTATAACACTTTCAATTTTATAATATTCAAATTTTATGTCTCTAAGTTGTTTGCAACGTTTCTTAAAAAATAACTTTTATATTCTGCATGTATTGTAAATAACAATTCAAGATGCTGTAAATTCAAAAGTTTTTAGTGGGTTTCTAAAAACAGATATAATGATAAGTAAATTTGCCAAACGAATTTCTTGCCAAATTTGGAAAGTTAAAAATATTTAGCATTCTAACCCTATTTTTTTATTGCTATTTTAATTTGATTCTAATGCTAATTCTAAAAATGTATTTAAGCTGATCATATTATGGAAAGTTTTCTAATCTAGAGATACTGTATTAATTTTCAGTTAGACGTTTTGTTTTATTAATCGCTAGCCTGCCCTCAAAATCAGACACACCGTAATTGTGGACCATTCCTAGCTAACTGAACTAACAAATTTTAATTCACGATTACTCAGAAACGAATAAAGATAATCCAATAATTCGAAATTGAATTTGAAGAGGACAGATGGTACTTTAAGCTGCTGCTATGAGTTTTACGAGGAGAATTCACAGAGTAATTACCTTAAAAATCGCAAAAAAATCGTGTCTTTCAAACTTTTAAGTTTAAATGTCTCGAAATTCTGTTATAATGGGGAAATTTGGTGGTATAAAATATTAAAATTCATTAAATTATACAAGTTGGTTCAGAATCGATAACTTAAATCGCTGGGAATCCATTAAGGGCTGTGTATTTCCGTTAAGGGGTACTTTAGGATTTTTTTTTTCTATGACAAAGTAGGGTTATTTTGACCAACCCTGTATACTCCCGAGAAATTAGGTGGTACATACCGGACATCTTTTATAATTGTGATTGCATATAATTACAAATACTTCGTTAAAAAAAGTTACTACCTTTTCAAACCCCGAGGGGACAACTAAATTTGTAAAATCCAACATATGTTGAAATTTTTTGACAGTTAAATTTACGTTTATTTCTGTAATACAATAAATGTTGCTAAAGTTAAAACAAAATATTTATATTTTGGCCTTATACAAGTAATACTTTCATTTAAACAAGTAATTCGAAGGAAACATTATTGACAAAATAAAATCGATAAATTATAACCAGGCAAATACTAAAGAATAAAACATTGGTAATCGGTTTATATTTATCATATTTTATATTTAAATATTTTGATATTTAGAAACTTTTAAAGAAGAAAATGAGTACTGTGGTTTATTCATTTTTCTGCATATATCTTATTATTTAAACATCTACACTCACAAACAAAAATATTGCATATTTTATTTTTAAGTCTTTTTTATATTGATTTGTTTCCCTTTACAACGTATTTGTATTTTTTATTGTTAAATGCTTTGTGCCAGAGCATTATTCGTATATTATTTGAAATTAATTTACATATTGAAACCTTACAATAGTTTTAAAGAGGAATTAATGAAATAACCTTATTTTGTTTATAACATTTAATTAGATAGAACAAGAATGACGAAAACGTAACAATTCTTTAATATAACATCAAACAGTTTAGTACTTGGTATTGCCTCTTCTAGCTTTAACGATAGCCTACATCCTCCTAAGCATGCTCCGCAGAGGGTCTTTGATCGTTTTTTGCTGACTCCGATTCCATTCTTCCTGTGCAGGAATTTTTAATTTTGCAATTGAGTTAGGAGCTGGATTTCGTGCCCGTATATGTCGCTTTAAGATGTCCCATAAATGCTCTATGTGATTTTGCATCAGGCCTCATTGGAGGCCAATCTAGAATCACAATCTCAACAGCTTCAAGATACTGGACTACTGTTCTTGTGACATGTGCACGGGTGCGTTCGCAAGAATTAATTCTACGCCGATATAGAGTCAAACATGCTCCTCAAAGATGTTGTGTATGTACCAGTCAACATCCATTCCTAAATTAACCTCAATAAGTTCCGTACGTCCTGTCCTGAACTAACCTGAAGTAACGCCACCCTATAGCATAATGGAACCGCCACCAAAGCTAACGGTTCGTTCAAGATTACATTTTGTAAAACGTTCTCCAGACCTTCTGTATATTTTACCACGTCCATCTGGCTTCTATAATTGTATCCTGGTTTCATCTGTGAAAAGAACTTTTCCCCAATAATCATTTCAGTTAGCCTCAGTTCTTGCAAATTATAACCGTTCAGTTTTGTGACGTGGAAGAAGTCTAGGAACTCTAGAAGGGCGTTTTGGAGACTGAATTCTCAAATGTTGGTCAATCTCTTGGCGTTGTACATCTTTTTCATCCCTGACCAGAGCGTCTTTTATATTCTGTAGATTTCCTGTATCTCTTTACTAAACGAGAAATAGTCGATTGATGTATATATATATATATATATATATATATATATATATATATATATATATATATATATATATATATATATATATATATATATATACATATATATATATATATATATATATATATATATATATATATATATAAAAAATTATTTAAAATAAGATATGCAATATTTTTGTCCGTCAGTGTATAATTATAATTACCAAATTTTGAAATTGAAAAATAAAAGTAAAAAGTCGTAGCATTAGAAATTTAACAATAAAAATACACAACCATTTGAAGGAAAAGAAATATATATATATATATATATATATATATATATATATATATATATATATATATATATATATATATATATATATATATATATAAATTATTTAAAATAAAATATGCAATATTTTTGTCCATCAATGTGTAATTACAATTACCAAATTTTGAATAAAAGTAAAAAAAATATGTATAAAATACTGAATTCAGTTAAAAAGAGGTTCATATCTAATACTCTATCCTTAGATATGGGAGCCTCACAACATTCATTATGGAGGAAATAGTAGAGAGACTATTGAAAAATAAATACTGCAAAAGTGGTGAGCATAGCTGCAGGAAATCTATAGATTTATCATTGGGCAGATAAAAAAAAAGCTGTGTGAAACCAATTCCAGGATTGAAGACTCAAAGAAGAAAGTAAATAATAATAATTCATAACAGCTAGACATACTTATATATACAGGATAAAAATATTATATCAGTTTTTAGAATTTCAGAAGAATTGTTCAGTCTTTGTAGATCTGTTTAAGAGTGTTACTGATTTTACAGTGCTCTAATTTGGGATTATATACTGCAAGTTCTGTCGGGATATTACGTGGGATATTTATATTATTTCATTATGTTAAATGAGTAAAGGAAAAAGGAGAATGTTTATAAATATCATTCCAATTAATGATGATTAGTTTCTTTTTGAAAGCATCCAATTTACTAAAACACTAAATGTGAAGGTTGTTCGAGAGACACCGAATTTTACAAAATTCAATTAAAAAGAACTAAAAGTTCGAAAACTCCAAAATAGGCCAGTCAAGGCTAGATTGTCCAATAACTCAGAAACCTACAGATAATACTAACATTGTATCTAGTTTAGTTTTCGTATCGAGTCAAGGCAGGTAGCTTTTCAAAGGTGTAGGTGCCAGAAAGTTCAACAATTTTATTGCTAAAAAAACGAATTTGATTAGTCTAATTCAAATGCACAACTTAAAGTAAAACTATTCGTCACATTGCGATCTGAGACTGACCATAAATTTTGAAAAGTTAGAAATTCGAAAAAAGGTTGCTGACCTAACAATATATAAAGAAAAGTAAATGCTGAGCGCTATTTCACATCAAGCTGAAGTAGCTAGTCCAATCGGTAAAGCCGAACCTACCTCGGTTATTTTTTTTTTAATCAAAATTTCAGTAAGAAATAAAGAAATCTATCTGACATATTTAAATAGATGTCAGGCAGAGGAAATGAACGAATATATACAAACAGTTTATTTCCTGCAAATATTATTCTGGTGCTCTCTCCACAAGCATTTCGATTGTCTCATGGTCTCGTCAGTGGAGCTGTATCGGACCAAGAACAACATTCGCAGGAAATAACTGATATATGAAATATAAATTCCAAGGTATGTCGGTAGGATATTGCAAACCTGCCACCTACCGACCTCGATGTCAGACTGGCGATATTTTTCAGTGTGATATGTCTTTTTTCTCCTTTTCTTTGGTGTATTTTTCTATTTTTCAATCTAAAGTTAAAAAATCTGTAAATCGAAAAACAAATTATTTAGAAAATAATGCTACCTTCTCCCACTGCAATCTCGATATCTAATTCATCTGAAAAATTCGTTTTTAAATTAAAATATGGAAACTTATAGTATCAGAATTAATAATAAGAAAGCATGAGCAAACAGTCATGAAACTTGTTTTTTAGAGGTAGTTATGTTTTTGACAAGCTTTAAGATTACTACCTTCATTGTCATTTAAATAAATATCCTGCAATGCAATGTTTAATTAAATTTTTTCTAAATAGTTAAAATAACAACGTGTCTTTGTTTTATCTAAAAATAATTTATATAGATGGTTAAAAAGTTAAAAATAGAATTATTATTCAAACAAAAAAAAATGTTTTCAAAATGGCGCCATGCCATTAAACATCTCACTGACCAACATTAATGACCTTGACATAAAAGTAAGTGGATATGGACATAGAAATTATATATTAATGATGTAACAACGTTACCGTTAAAAAGGTGTTGATTGAGTCATTTGTTACTACAAAATATTTACTTGTTCGCTTAATCGGGTTTAAATGGTTTTGGTTTTAGGACCTGCCAATGTGATGACTTGTGTTATTAGTTCTACTTTCGATATAAGCGTTAAAATTCATTAAATAACTTATTCATAGCTATAAGTGCATTCATTAATATTAAATAATGTCAATAATAATGATAGCATACAAAAATAATAGTCATATAATTATATAAGAGAAACCGAGAGAAAAATTTGCTGCTTATGTGGACTCAGTGCCACATGAGTGGCTCACAACTATATTGGAAATGTATAGGATTGATATATTTTTTGTTTTCTCTTTAGAACGCATCATGTCAACCTGGAGAACTAGGACTCAGTTGCAAGTGCCATCCAACGATACCATCGAAATGAGTATAATCCCAATACGAAGGGGAATATTTCGGGGCGATTCACTAAGCCCAATGTGGTTCTGCCTTGCAATGAACCCACTTTAACGCCACTTGAACTCCAACAGATACGGCTTCAGTATTAGAAATAACAACAAAAAGGTAGATGATCTTAAACTGATGGCTACTTCCAGAAATCAGTTGGAATAAGTGCTTAAAATTGTAGAGGAATTCTCCGGGGATATCCAAATGAAGTTTGGACTTGACAAGTGCCGTATTTTGAACATCGTTAAAGAAGAGATACGACCAGGGGCATTTAAGATGCAGACAGGTGAAACTACAGCTACAATGAAAGCAGAGCAAACATACTAATACCTAGATATGAAACAGGTTAAAAGAATTGATCATCGCACTATGGAAACCGGAGTAACCACCGAATTTGTCAGGAGAGTTGTTTGAGGCACTCAACACATACGCATACTCTACGCTTAGCTATCCTTTTGAAATTGTAAAATGAACCAGGACGGACATCCAAAACCTGCAAAGAAAAATAAGGATAGGCCTAACAAAAGTACAAAAACATCACCCTCAGAGTGCTATTGAAGGTACAATGCTTCCAAGATACCAAGGAGGAAGAAGATTGGTGGATATTGGTAAGCAGCTCGACCAACAAATAATAAACTTACGTTCATATTTCCACAGGCTAGCGGACTCTTCCACACTACATCGAGCAATATGCGAGGCAGATGATTCAACGCCGCCACAGTTGAGGGAACAAAATGTTACTTCTCACCACCAAACAGACCAAGAGAAATTAAAAACCTTGCTACAGAAGCCACTACATGGATGAAAAAAAATAGGAACATTGTTAACAAAAGCACACAAAAACAAGTCTCGGAGGGCTATTGAACGTACAATGTTTCTAAGACATCAAGGAGGAAGAGGATTGGTGGATACGACTGTCGAACATCATAGACACTCCAGGACATACCTGAAGAATGCCAAGCGTTTGCTATAACGGAGTACAGGGAGAGATATGGAACAGCCGCTAGGATACTCCACCAAGAGTTAGCAGATAAGTTAAATCTATTTCAGATAGGAAAAGGGCCTTATTATAAGTACAATTCGGAGCTTATTCTTGAGAACAATGAGTTCAAGTTATATTGGGACCAAACGGTTCTAACGGATCAGAGAGTTGCTCATAATAAACCAAATATTACACTAACAGATAAAGTTTTTAGGCGAACTACACTAATCGACATTGCTGTACCTAACAACAACAATCTAAGGCCAAAATACAACGAGAACATCGCCAAATTCAGAGATCTGGAGGTGCAAAATCGAAGACAATGGGCAATAAATAGCGTCCAAATGATTTCCATAATTTTATCATTAACTGGAGTGATACCAAAGAACCTAATGCAGAACGTCAAGGAAGTGGGCCTTAATGAGCATCTCTATAAGCGGATTCAGAAAGCAGTTCTCCTTGCAATCGCGTGGACCATCCAAAAATTTCTAAGAAGTACAACAGAACACGTCACCTAGGACCAGATACGGGGTTCCCACTGAGCTTCATACTTTTGGTATCTTTATATACCTGGTATGAGTCAATATTCCCTGGAGGGAATGCGAAGCCGACTTGAAATCATAAGTAAAGTATACAAAAATAATAGAGTTGTACAATTATATAGGAGAAACTTAATTCTCACCCAATTGAAAAAACCTTATACTATAACGACAATTATTGTCTGTTTTAACACTGTTAGAGACAAAGCACTATCTCAGATTGCAAGAATACCAAGAAAGGGTGGAAGCCTTTCCCATGGTGGTGCACCATCATCTGTAGACCGGTTTCGAAGTTGTTGGTTCTTGTCAGTACAGAATAGGCCAGCGCACCTCAAATTGTGTTAGAACATAGTACGTTTGTCATTATAGTATAAGGTTTTTTCGGTGGGTGAGAACGAAGTTTCTCTTATATAATTGTATTTTATATCCCCAACTGCAAGTATATTGTATCCACTTTTGGTATAATAGAGTTGTTTCGCGGAAAAAATGTTTAGAATCTAAAGTTATTAATTATTTTGTAAATATATTTTTTGCTAGCCTTCGAGCCTAGAGTTGGTTTGACAAATATATCTGTGTAAAACTTTCCTGGGGTAAGTCTATAACTACCTTGTAAACCGAAGATATACGTATACACTAGGTAATTTAAAACATTATTTCACCCATTAGAAGTCCAGCACTTTTAATTTAGTTCCTAAATCTGCGTACTAGATAATTTATTAGTGCAAAATACAACTGTGTATACATAAAAAGTAAGGTAATTCAACGCAAATCAGCCGACAGTCTAAAGCTGGACCTACATCTAAACCGACTTGGCGTATGGTGCAGATGACGTCATACTTGCAGTAGTGTTATCCACTGTTTCTTTGTTTTTTTGTTCTAATCTATTTAGCAAATATTTCTTTAGTTTAAGTGGCAATTCACATAGATTGTAAAACAGAATCCTTTTTTATTATTACTAAATATAGATTTTAACTCTTTTTAGAATCGGAGTGTTTTATTTTTGGATCTAGTTGTTTCCTGTTTTCGTTAACATCATCGCTTCTTCTTACCGACGGGCCTAAAACAAGACGCGCTTTGAATTTATATAACCCCCCCTAATCTCCGGCTTGCTAACCTAGGCACTGCCCTAAAAGAAGGAGTGATCAACACCGAAAAAATAACCACCTGTACATAAGCATTCAATATTTAATTTCCATTCATTCATTTTCATTTTAATTTTCTTTCTCTCTCGCGCGTAGCATATCGAAGATACAATATCAACAGCATTCTTGGAAGCTATACAGCAATTTAAGGGTATAACTTTTTTGTTAGATCTCCAACAAAAATGTATTCAATTTTGTTGTTTTCTGAGTGAAATTACAGAGATCGCACAAATCGTTTTGTTAAGAAAAAATGGCATAAAAAGATCTGCTACCTGGACAAGAATACATAACTTTCCAACCATTTGTAAGTCCTGAACACATGTATCTTCCTGCCGTGCACATCAAACTCGAATTTATTAAAAAGTTTGTTAAGATGATGGATAAAAATGATCCAGGTTTCCTGTACCTAAAAATTTTCTTAGAATCAGTGAAGCTAAAATAAAAAATAGTATATTTGTTGCCTCACAAATAAAGGAGCTTAAGAAGTATCGTGATTTTAAAGACAGTTTGAATGAGGTTGAAAAGCTGCATCAAAACTATTGAAGAAGGTCCTAACTGAATTTTTTGACAACAGAAAAGCTCAAAACTGTAGAGAACTATTTTAAGAACTCTTTTAAAATTATAAAGCTCTGAGATGTAAGACTTCTTTCTCGAAAATCTTGGCAGTGTGCGAGACCGCCAAGATATTTCAGTAATGAAAAAATGTTATCAGGGAAAATGTAATCCAGATATATTTGCTGGAGACTCAAAAAAGAAATTCCTCAAACAAAGTAGAAAAAAAACTAGAAACTACTTTTTGATTTAAATTAAAATATGTAAGTTAATTAAATAAAATAAACATTTTACAGGAGTATGAACTTTTCAATTTTATATTAGAAAACAACCTCATCCATTAAAAAGAATCCTATACAAATTTGAATAGAGCAAAATAATCCATAACAAACAGTCATTATAAGTAATTTAACTGACAAAAAGTTAAATCACTGTTATTCAATGCTGATTCGTCAGTCACATAATATACAGAAACTTCGCATCAAATTTAATCTTATTAGCACAATAGAAGAGAAAAATTGCTGAATAAAAACAATTATTTTCTAACATTTATACAACATAAATTTAACTTAGAAGAAATTCTTTTCCGTGACTTCGTTATTATCTTTTCTAGATTCGTATATGACATACGATTACTATATTTTTCTAGAATTCAGAAAAAATAAACCCTTCCCCATCCCCTGCTCGCTTTTGCTTGTCATACTGTTCAGTCTTCTTCGGTCGTGATATCGCCCCCCCCCCCCCTCCACAAAGAGAAAGAGTGCATCCGCCAGCTATATACCAACTTGACTTTTATCTTTATTCTTCTTGTTGTATTAGCTGTTGTAGTGTGATATTCTTATATACATATATTAATAATTCTTATATGTGAAATTTTTCCCACTACTACTTCGCAAAGGTAATTAGGAAATTAAACAAGGAAGAAATTATATAAAACAATTATTATTTACTGCTTCTAGTTTTCTTTAGTTTCAATAATTACCATAATACATCAGCTAACATTAAATGCATCTTTTTACTACAGACAATGGATACATAATGTCAACTTCCTACGTTGTAATTGTTTGTTTAACTTTTATTTGTATTATATATTATCTTTCTTTAGAAAGCTACAAGACAGTCATGTTATCTACCCATTGTTACTGAATTAATGAATATTTTACACATAAATAGAAATTTCTCATTAAATATGTTTTAATAACTACTGCTAATTGTGGGTTATTTTTAGCAAAAGTATGGTCATTGTACTGTATATTAATAATGGTTTTAATTTTGTTATTTGAATAGAATATATTTAGTTTCTGGTAAGGATTTTTCATTGTTCATTAAAACTTTGTAGATGACATAATATATATGGTATAAAAACAAATTTAATTTTATTACCTCAGTAATATGGGACTAAATAAGCAAAATCCAAATTTAATTTTAAAGAAACTTTTTCACCACTTTGTTAGTATCCTTACTTGGATCTTGAATCCTAGGATTGGTTTAATACAGCCCTTTATTATTTTCCTGCACAAAATCTTGAGTTTTTCTCTATCTATTTGTACCTTTGTCCTTCGCTATTTATTAGAAATAATTCAGCCTTGAGAAACTTCTTCCTTTTTCCCTATCACTTTACTTCCACCACCAGTTGTAAGAGATATCTCAAGATATGTTCAAATATATTAATTCTTCTTCTTTTGGTTTTGAACTCGATTCATTTCTACCTTTGAGATCTTGATTTAAGCTTTATTTTAAATATCAAAACACTGTAGCTGTTATTCTTTTCCAAGGGTATTTTGGGATGTTTTGCTTCTCTTAACCTTTTTTTAACTTATTTGAGCAAATTTAATGTTTAATTCTCTTTTGTGTGCATTTGGAAAAATAATTGAAATTTAAAAAAATTTATATAATAATATGTTTAGAGGAGATGTATTTCCAGTGGTAAAGAATGTATTCGAATCAATCAGCTTTTGGAAAACATCAATCCAGTAATGCATCCTACTATGTTTTCTTGAATGTTGAACGAAAGGAATTTGCCGAAATATCATTCCTGCTTTTTACCATGAAGCTCTCTTAATATGTTTCTCGTCCTTTCTCTTTATTTCGAAACAATAACACAAAGAGAAAATAAAATAATTAATCCAATCAATGAAAACTTTACCTCAAGTATTCGCTTATTAAAATCAAAAATTTTGGTTGAACTGAAATGTTTTGACTATCAAGTAGGTCATGGTATATTAACAAAAGTAGTTTGAAATTCTATTCTCTCTATTTTTGACAATTATAACATTTCGACAGATAAGGTCCCTAAATCATCTTCAGATGAATACTAATCATCTATTAACCCGATTTTGAAATAAATATTATCCAAATTCTTTCATAAATTCACTTCACATCAGTCGTCAAGGTTTTTTTCTAACAAGAACAATATTTTGAACTATGTGATTAAAGTATTAGTTTTCGTCACTCTAAAAGTGTTGATTTTGTAATAAACCTTAACTTCGAATAATCTTCAAAGTCGTATAATATCATGACCATGCGTTATTTAGGTAAAACGACAATAAAACCATTGACTCCTTTATAGTATGTAAAATTCCATTTATCTGAGTAAAAAAAAACAAATTTATTAAGGTGAAGGCATTAAGAATCAACATGGATACCTTAGCGATTAACCTTGAGTACGAGGTTGCAAAAAAAAGGTATGTTTTTCATTATTATCATTTTTCATTAAATACTATACGTCTTGATTTCTTAAAATGAATAAAATATTAATTAAAACGCCAGTTTAATTCAATTTATACTTAATATATAATAAAGAGCTATTCGTCAAAGATGTATATACATATATTTAAATATATATATATATATATATATATATATATATATATATATATATATATATATATATATATATATATATATATATATATATACGGCATTGCTGACTAAGAATTAAAACATTAAAGATTTCTTAGTAATAATATGAATAACTTTGTTTTTAATAGATATACTAGTCGAATATAAAGAATGGGGTGAAGATTGTTTCAAGTTACGTTCTCATTGAAAACTATATAAATGAAAGAGAACGTAATCCCAATTTTAAATTTTTTCTACCGTTGTTCAT
Organism: Diaprepes abbreviatus; assembly: GCA_034092305.1. Taxonomy (NCBI): domain Eukaryota; kingdom Metazoa; phylum Arthropoda; class Insecta; order Coleoptera; family Curculionidae; genus Diaprepes; species Diaprepes abbreviatus. The sequence goes on from JASJET010000200.1 coordinate 11,485,525, forward strand.
ATATATGTCTTTCTTGTGTTTCTGTTTTTTGCGTAAAATAACAGTTTTCCCAAATTTCGAATCTTAAAATTAAATATCTTTAAAAGTTATTCCGACCGACATCGTATATTAAACACATACGGTAGGTGATGCTCTCTACAATTAGTGGCAAATCTATGCCGCAAAAAACTCCAACATTTGTTCAAAAATTTCCATTATTTCTTGTGTTTTTTTTTTAGTAATACAGTGCATATATTTTTTGTATAGAGGGCCAAAAACGGGTCGTTTGTATTAAATTCGTTTCTTCCTAACTTTAGGAAATTTTAAGAAAAGAAGTACTGATACTGGTCGGGGAAGAACAATACATACGCTGTAATTAGAGAAAGATATTTTAAATGACACTCCTTCAACGAGCACTCAAAAATTATCAACGCAGTTTAATACTTCGAAAATAATAGTACATGAAGTACTCCAAGAACAGCTGTTATATCCATATCATTTGAAAAAAGTGAGTGAACTGATTCCTAAAGATTTTTTCCGTGAAATGCAGTTTGCAAACTGGTTATTGAATCAGCAGTGGCGGCGCGTTCATAAGTGCTGCGGAGCTGCAGAACACACATAATTTCGACAAATTATATATTTTTTAATGTAGTGTATCCCTAAACTAAACAATAAAAATATTAAATTATTTCTCTAATAGCATTGGCAAAATGGCAAACAAAACACCGCAAGTTTTCCGGCCTGAACACTCGAGCGTAGGGCCGCCGCTTACGAGCCCGCCGCGGATTTGGGTTCACAGCTAATGATTTCTGAAAACAAAGCGAGTGATTGGTTTAACGCTGCACGTGGCTTAATACGGCGATTTATGGAAAATTTGCGGCTGCAGGACGGCAGCACCCAGCAGTGGTTTTGTAATTTTATATGCGCGCGGCCGGCTATTTGTTTTGTCCTGTTGTTTTATTTAGTTTAATTATAATGAATTCGATCGAGTTTTTGCAGAGTCATAGTTTTAGCTCTTTGGCATACGAGGACAAAATTAAAATTAAAGAACTTGGTCGATCGACACCACAATTAAACATTGAAATTAGCGGTTCAAGTCGAAGCAAAACATACAAACGCCAGTTTAATGACACGGTTTATAACAATACAAAGTGGTTGTGCGGTTGTGACAAAAAACACGCGCTTTTTTGTTTCCCTTGTATTTTGTTTGGAGGTGACAAATCGTGGACAGTTACGGGTTTTAGAGATTTGGGACATTTAAGCCAAAACATTAAACGGCACGAAGGAACACAGAAGCATATTTCCAATACGGTAAGCCTGGCATTATTAGGAAACATAAACATCCAAAAGCAATTGGATAATGCCTACTGGATTAATGTAAAACGGCACAACGAACAAGTTGATAAAAATCGTTATGTGCTATCGCGTATTATTGATTGTATAAAATTTTGTGGAACGTTTGAGTTAGCCCTCCGTGGCCACGATGAAAGTGACGAGTCTGATAATCCCGGAATCTTTCGTGGATTGGTGAATTTTAGTGCAGATCTTGACAACGTTTTCCAAAAACATTTAGAATCTGCTACGTTATTTAAAGGTACATCAAAGGACATGCAGAATGAACTATTACAATGCATGCTGGAGGTATGTAGAGAAAAAATCTCTGATGAAATAAATGAATCAAATTATTTAGCAGTTCTGGCAGATGAAACTAGTGATGTTGCCTCAAAATTTCAAATGGTGGTCGTTTTACGATATGTACATCAAGGAAGCCCAGTTGAAAGATTTTGGGGTTTTATAAATCCTGAGCAACATGACGCTCAATCTTTAGCAGCCTGTATTAAATCCGTTATAGATCCATTCTTAACGAAAGATTTCAACAAGCTGATTGCACAAACCTACGATGGCGCTGCTGTTATGAGTGGCAGACATAGAGGAGTACACACAGTAATCAAGGAAAAATATCCCCAGGCACATTTTGTTCACTGTTACGCTCATCAACTCAACTTAATAATGGCCCAGGCAGTGTCTCAAGATACAAAAGTGCGGGTATTCTTTTCAAATGTAGATGACGTTGTAAATTTCTTTTCGAATTCTCCTCAAAGAATGGATGTGTTAAACGAAGTAGTAGGGAGAAGATTACCACGCGCCGTTCAGACTCGGTGGAATTTTAAAAGCAGAGCAATAAACGTTATTTATGAGCACAGAAATTCTTTAATAGAATGTATGCAAGAAATTCAACGGAGGTTTGCTAATAGAATAGTCGTAAGTCAGGCAGTTGCTATAGAACGTTCGCTTAATGATGAATCATTTCTGTTTTGGCTAAATATTTTTCATCATGTTATGCCGCATGTTGACATTTTATATAACCAACTACAAACAAGGAAAGCCGATTCGGTAGAAATTAAAAACTGCGTCGATACTTTTGAAAAGTGTATCCAAGAGTTGAGAGATAATATTGACGGGGTAATAGACAGAGGAAATCTTCTCAGACAGGATTTGGAGCCCACTGTTAAACGAATTTGTCTTTCAAAAGAGAACCTTCGTGCGGCAGCATTAGAAGTTTGCGACACAATAATTCATACTGCCAAAACTAGATTTGATTATGTAGATCATTTAGCAGTCGCGACGTTATTTACATCTGAATTGTTCGAGAAGTTTTCAAAAAAATTTCCAGATGGGATATTAAACTCTGTGCTAACTATGTACCCTTTATTTGAACTAGAACGCCTAAAGACTGAACTGTCCATAATTTACATAAGGCCAGATTTTAGGAATCTTAAAGGGGCAGTAGCATTTTTAAATTTACTTACATCTAACAATTTGGATGAGTCTTTCAAAGAAACTGTCAAGTTATTACAAATAATTATAACTATTCCTATGACAACGGCAGAGGCAGAAAGATGTTTTTCTACTTTAAAAAGAGTTAAAACTTTCCTACGCAATACCATGGGTGAAAGTAGATTATCCGCACTTTCTATGCTGTCAATAGAAAATGCCTTTATTAGAAAAGACCCCAATTTTAATGAGAAAGTAATTGAGAAGTTTGCAAGAGCTAAACAAAGACGTATTGATTTGATATATAAAAAGTGAACTTTAGATTTTTTTAAACGTTTAAATTTTTGTTGTTGTTTTTCGTTTTTTGACATTTATTGCCCCTTATATTCAATGTGCTACCAGGTTACCACCTGCGACAAAAGGATTGCATGTTGCATGTTTGTACCTTGTACCAGAGCTTAGAAGGAATACAGGTAGGTCTAATAATTCTTTTTTTGCTTTGCGTATTTCGCGTATTTTCAATGCAGAACACACCCTTGAACATCCCACACGCCGCCACTGTGAATCAGCAACGAAATATTGTAAATTTCATTCGCATTATTGTTTTCATCGATGAAGCAGGGTTTACCAAAAATGGTATCACAAATTCACACAACCCACATGTATGGGCTGATAAAAATCCTCATGCAACTGCTGTGTTACATTAGCAACACCAGTTCCAATCAATTAATATCTGGGAAGAAATCATTGGCAATTTTCTGATTCGTATTGACGGCACGACTGAATGGAGAACTTTATTTGGAGTTCTTTCCGAACAATTTTCACGATATAGTAGAATACTTACCACTTGAAACTCGCCGAAATTGCATGCAAGATGGGACATCACCTCATTTCAGCGTTGCTGTGCGGGAGCACCTGAATAATGTCTATCCAAACCGTTGGATAGGTAGAGGAGAATCTATTGTCTGGCCTCCTTAATCTCCCGACCTAACGCCGATTTTTTACCCGTAGGGGACATCTCAAAACCTTGATGTATTCCACTCCGGTCTATAGTAGGGAGGAACTTCTACGGAGAATCACATTTCATTGTGATCAAATAAGAAACAATGCTGAGTTAATGTGGAGGGTAAAGCAGTTCTCAATTCGTCGTGCCCGCGAGTGTTTCGAACTTCACGGAGCCCATGTTGAACCCTCTTAGGAAGTTTTCAACTAAGCAGTTAGTTTAACTTTTTATTGAAACTATGGTGACAGTGAAAAATTCCTCTTTTTCATATTCAACCCTACAGAAGTTTGGGGATTAACAATGTAAAAAAAACGTTCTACGAAAACGGTTAAGAGAACCGACATAAATGAAGAGTACTTGATTTTAACTCAATAGTTAAAGGTATGTAAAAAACGTTGTCCACAATTCTTATCATAGAGGGTGTAAAAAATGGGGTCATGAGTGTCACAACTGGTCAGTCCCTGCAGCTGTGAGTAATTCACAACACATTTTTGGATAGTCATTTGAAGGGTCTTACCTGGTATACATCATATCAAAAAAAATTAAATATACCTGGTGATTCAATAATTATGTGTAGAAAACTTGATTTCATTGCAGCTCTTTGAGAGCTCATATCTCCGAAGAAGAGATCTGTACGAAAAAAGTTTATATGAACTTGTATTATCAAGTATTTTTTTTCATATCTAGGAGATTTCCCACATTGTCCCGGACACCCTGTGTTTCAAAAAATCTGCATTTTCAATACTTTTGTTGGACTGTTTCTAAAGAAAACAAGAAGATTTTAGTACTAGAGACGAACTAATCACTGAAATTATAAATTTGGTACATATTTCGACTTTATTTTCTCAATAATGTGATTCTATTTTCAAAATTTAATTGAAAATCTCGTTTTGGAAATTATCGTACCCAGATTTTTTAGGTATTTTTGGACTATTCTCTGTGTTTAGATTAAAATTTATGGCCCCAGGAAAATACTTTTACTAAAAAAAACGTAGAACGTGACTTATTTGTTGATAACTTTTGTCTTTAGGCAAATCAAGACATTTGATCTAAAGGTGTCGAGAAAAAAAAATGATTTTTACCTGCTTATTTAAAAGAAAACCAAGCGTTAGTTAACGTTTAGTAATCGAAATGTATCAATATATTATCTACCTGTTACAAAAACGGTTGGATCCAGCCCTGATTGCAATATATCACCTCGAACGAGCCCGAGGTATAAAACTACTAACTGGCGTCAAAAAAGAAAACGATAAAAGTTGAAACACACTCTACCTTGTCTTTTCAGTATTGTTGTAGCGTCGTCGATGCAGTTACTGCCTAAATCCCGTAGATTTCAACTAGATATAACCTACATTGGAGTAGTTTGGTAGAATGAGAACGTTGTTTTAGCAATATATACTATAAGTATTTCTTGTGTGCAGAATAGACAATGCCTCAACAAAAATTAGCAAACAATTCAATACTACTAATCGCCATTCAGCTGCGTTGGAACACTGAAAATATATGGTGATCTATTTCTTTCCTTTAGTTTCAGAAGCAATTAAAACGTTATTATACTCAAAAATATCCAATATGTCTTTACCCCCTTAAATTAGACAAGCAAGCACTTACCGAGAAAATAACACGTATAAAACCCAATCGTAAATTTAGTAATATGCAATTAATTTTGCACAAAAAATCTCCGTTTTAAGTTACAAATGAAAAAAAAAGTTCTTAAGGAAAAACTTTAGGGAAGTTTGCACCCTCAAGAAATGCAATTCAGGACAGGAAAATATACGTTTTGGATATTTTTAGTAAAATCAAACATATCCGAGAATGAGACAAATGGGATGCAGATATTTCAGAAATAGCCTGTTTCCCATACAATACAAATTGTAAATTTATCCGAAGAAGTTTAACAAATTTGAATCAACAAAAGATATACCATATTTATAAAGCTCTAGTTGTTTAAAAAGAAAACACTTTTTTGGTTAAATTTCAGATTACACGCAAGTTATTTATGTAAATTATCATTCAAATAAGTAAATGATTTTATTGTAATGGTTTAGTTTTCTTTAATAATGCTATTTAGTGAATAAAAAAGAACTTGTTTTCTAAGCAATCTAAGAGAACGGTAAAATTTATAGGTATCGGTAAATGCCGTTACTTAATATTTTAATTGAGGAACATGCAACGTTTACCGGTTTAAAATTTATTAATTGAAACCAGCTTTCAGTTTCTTTCAATAATTTGGTTCTATAGATATCAAAAGCTTTTTATATATTGCGTTAGTTCTGAGGTAACTTCTTGAAATTAAAGGAACAATTAAGTTGCATTTTGTAGTATTTTTAAACAGAATATTTTTAATATTTTAATGAAAATTTTTTAGCTTCTTATTCTTATTTATATTGCCTAGACGGCTGAACCCGAAAACTCAAATTTTATGTCAAAATTTCAATCTTTTCAATTAATCTGACGATAATTTTTATTTTTATTAATATAATGGTACCATGAGTTATAAAAATCAACTATGTTTTAGCTAAGCAGAGTATTTTAAACTGCCCTTCACCACATTTAGTGATCCAGTGAGAGGTAAAAATGCTACTTAATCGACCACACTATTCAGTACCAATGGAACAATTGCGAATGACAGGATATGAAACAATATATAACAAAATTAGGGCCTCTGAGGTCAAAATCAAAAATGACACGGGAGCTGGAATATATGGGTTACAACTCATTCCTGCCCATTAGACCCAGTAGTGTTTATATATATATATATATATATATATATATATATATATATATATATATATATATATATATATATATATCGTCTTTGTTAAAAAAATTTATCACTCAACAATTAACGAGTCAAATAGCATTCAACATGGCAAGGTGCTCATTGGTCTTCAGTAATAAAATTAAATTTCATTAATAAAACTGGATGACTACAGAACAGATTTTTTAATAAATTAAACAAAAAAGTTTCTCAAAACACTTAAATCTATTAACAAAAATAAACAGAAAACGAAATATTTATATTGAAAAACTTATCATTAATATCGAATAACAATTCCAGAGTAACTAACATATTTGCTCTTATTAGCCATTCTATTAATTATAAGCTTCTCACTGCAAATATTTTGTATTCGATTTATCTTTGTTAAGAGATCTAAGTGTTTTGAGAAACTTGTTTTGTTTAATTTACTAAAAACCTTTACGCGAATAAACTCGCGAGCGTGCCATTGTAAAAGCTTCAAATCAATTCAAACCTGTAAGAACCATGTGGAACGACCAGACTTCTTGAGTGCCTTTGTTATTGTCATATTTATAGGTTTTTAGAATACATACAAATATAGGACAGCAGTACGATTATAGATGGGACGGTCATACGCTTCTCAAAATATTCTACATCTATATACACATATAGTCTACAGAAGTCTACGATCAAATGTTGTCACAGAACGAACTTATAACCCAATACAAAAAACAATAAGGTCATGATGCAGTGCGTTCTAAGATACGAAAGTATGCATGGATGGGGTAGCAAGAAAAGACTCATCGATTCAATATATTGGTTCCAACCGACCTCCCAGAATGACAAGGTGTACCACATAAGAAGTCGTTAAACAATGGAGCATATGGATCTTCGGACAACCAAACAGGAATTGAGTCAAGTTTTTTCTAGGAAATCGTGACCAACAATTGGCCAGAAAATTACTCCAAACGAGTAGGAACTAACTAAAGAGAATTACAGGTGTAATGACGGGAAATATGACAGTCAAGGTTCACCAGCACTAAATGAGTCTTTACGACGACGATTTTCAGGTCGTCAGGGATCGGAAAAGATGGCAAACTTTCGAATCATTAAACTTGGAATTCAATGAGATTCATACTCATCCCTTGGTTGAGCTGTACAAAATAGCGCTAGAAGCCAAATTAACAGAGTGGGTATAAATGTGTATCTAGTGAACCCAATAGGCCTACTTTAGCTGCAATAAAACCATTATTAGTGAAGCCAACAATGAAATAAGAACCGTGGACTCTTAGCTAAAACCCTTGTTCAAGATCATCTGAATATTCAGATTGCAAGAACCTACAAGAATCTCAGGTTGCAAAGAAATTACCAGAACAGGGTAGTATAGAGACTCACTGATTTTATACAATACAAGGCAAGCAAAAATCTGTAACATTAGAAATTATTCCTTTAGGAAATTTAGATCAAACAAAATTTAAAGTCCAGTACAAGCACTGCCCTCTCATGGCATTCCAAAGAATCTGAATCGGTGAGATCTGTATATCATTACGAATAGTGAATAAAATTTGCTTTATATATTAAAGAATCTATTAAATTTTGAAACAAGAAACTCTGATACTTTTCGGACAGACGTAGTCTGTTCTAATTAGGTTAAAGACAAAGCACTCTCTCTCTCACATGGCAAGGAAATACCTGAAAAGGGTGGAAACCTCCCTCACGCCACCTGAAGTCTGGTTTCGAACTCATTGGTTCTAGTCAGTACCGGGTAAACAAGTGCAGTTAAACCCTAGGAAAAGAATGAATCTCTACGAGAATAAATATTTAAATTGCGTGAATTTAAGCTGCTTAAAATATTCGCTTTTCCTAGGATTATGTGTGCTTGCATACGCTGTACTGACGAGAACCAATGAGTTCTAAGCCGGTCTGCAGGCAGTGGTGCAGTTCCATGAAAGGGACTTCCATTCTGGCACCATGTTTAATAATAATGTTTTCTTAGAGGTTGATACTATTTTCTCTAAAATAATTATTTTTAAACACCCAACTCCAAGTATAGATGTACTAAAGATTTATGAGGGTTCTATTAACAGTGATATTTTCGTATTATTTATGCTTACCTTTAACTTCTCTAATAATACATTCAACCATAAAAACGTGATTCGCAAAAATTTAAATCTTAAATCCAATCAAATTAAAATTATTATTAATTATAATAGAATAGGAAGTTTCAGGTTTGCATACAATATTGTTATAATTTGTATATTTCTCCATCTATAAATTTTAATTAGAGAATAATCTTTGGAACCAGATCATTATAATCTTTTAACTTTATTGCGTGAAACTTGAACTGTTGACACATTAATCGATTTATTACTAAATTAGACCGGTTTTTAAATATTTCACAGCCGGTTTTATGAATTAAGTTCTAAATTTTCTATGAAATAGAACTCTGTACAGACTTCGTTAAAATCTATTTTTAATACAAAACGACCTTTCTAAAATCTTGCTTGCCAACCACTTTAAATGAAGCAACAGTTCGTTACCTAATTCTATACATAATTTTCCTTTTATCACGATTAACGTCAATAAGTGCATCTTCAGAATCTTATTAACTCTTATGGCAAAATAAAATACATTTGACATTCACCAGTAGAGTACACATAGATTATGTATTTATTCATGATCATGATGTTTCACCAAGCGTATCTAAGAGTTGGGCAATGGGAAATTTTTGTTAAAGTTCAATTAGGAGGATCATTAATGATAGTTTCGACTCATCAAATACCAAAGGAGAAATTTTATTTAAATATCGTGTAAGACCAAAAAAAAAGAAAGGGTTAATGGCATAAATTATACGTTGAGAGATTGTCTATAAAAATATATAATAAAACATAAAACTTCGATACATTAATAACATTAGTTTACAAAATTTAAGTTTTTATCTGTTGCCGTGAATTTTATGGTTAATAATATTCACTTATGGCTTGTTTTTGTCAAATCTAACCTCAAAAATTTTGTACAGCTCGAGTCACTTTTTTCTGATTTTTATCATTTATGCGTATTTATTTATTAATACCGTGTATATTTTACTGTGTTAAGATTAGTATGTGAAGTTTTTGCGTCATAAGTAGTTCAAAGAGACGTTGTTTAAACAATCCAAATCATTTTTGCTATATATGCGGAGAATATGTGTTTAACAATTTTAGAAAACTTATATCAGAGTTGGTGAAAAATACCTATTTTGAGTATTTTGGTATACTCTTAGATAAAAATGAAAAGTCTTGGGCTCCTAATTATGTTTGTAAATCATGTGTGGAATATTTAAGATTATGGAAAAGTGGTAAAAGAAATGCCTTTAAATTTGGAACACCGACTATTTGGCGAGAACCACAAAATCATCTCGAAGACTGTTACTTTTGTAGCGTGAACGTAAACCGTCTAAACACTAAAAATCTAGCTAAATGGCAGTACCCAAGTACTAGTTGTGTTCAGCGTCCAGTGCACCATTAACCTGACTTTTCAGTTCCTAAAAATATATCTGAATTTTTAGAACAAGACAAGGAAGGACCAAGCTCATCACAAAATGATGCTGATTTTGATGGTTTATCAAATGAACCAAAATGCTTTTCCCAAAATGAGTTAGATGATTTTGTAAGATATTTAAATCTTTCTAAACAAGCTTCAGAATTGTTGGCATCAAGACTGAAAGAAAAAAATTTAATTTCCTCAAATACTAAAATAACTTTTTATCGTGCAAGAGATAAAGAATTACGGCGTTATTTTTCCGAAGAAAACGGTATTACCTTTTGTTCAGACATTAAAAACTTGTTGATAAAAATGATCTTGAAATAGTACGAACCAAATGACTGGCGTTTATACATTGACAGCTCAAAACGTAGCCTAAAATGTATTCTATTACATAATGGAAATAAATACGCTGGGGTACCTATTGCCCACAGTATAAAGTTAAAGGAAGAATATTATAACATCTCACTAGTCCTAAATAAAATACAGTACAATGACCATATGTGGCAAATTTGTGTTGATTTAAAAATGGTGAATATTCTTCTCGGTCAACAAAATAGTTACACTAAGTTTCCCTGTTTTATATGTCTTTGAGATATTAAAGCTAGACAAGAGCATTGGGTAAGAAGAAACTGGCCTTTGAGAAAAAATATGAAACCTGGAAAGCAAAATATAGTCCAGAATTCATTAGTAGCTCGTGACAAAATTATCCTTCCACCATTACATATAAAACTGGGCATCATGAAACAGTTTGTTAAATCATTAGATAAAGTTGGGGACTGCTTTTCTTACATTTGCCAAAAATTTCCTCAGCTCACTATGGAATAAATTAAAGCTGGTATTTTTTATGGCTCCCAAAATAGACAACTTTCGAAAGATACTCAATTTAGAAATTCTATGACTCAGTTAGGACTAAGGGCTTGGACAGCTTTCGTCTCTGTGATGCAGAATTTTCTCGGAAATAAAAAGTTAGAAAATTATATTGAACTGGTAGAAGACCTGTTCCAATTTAAAAATTTGGGGTGCAATATGAGCATAAAAGTCCACTTTCTCCATAGTCACCTAGACAGGTTTCCGGAAAATTTAGGAGATATGAGCGAAGAGCAGGGAGAGCGTATGCATCAAGACTTACGCGTCATGGAAGAGCGCTATCAGGGTTTCTGAGATACGAATATGATGTCTGATTATTGTTGGTCTCTAACACGTCATTTTCCTAAGTCTACACATCAGAGAAGAGCTTTAAAACGATGTTTTTAGAACTCAATGGTTAACTTGATTTTTAATAAATTTTTTCTTAGTAAATATACATGTTTTTTTCTGTTTTATACCTTCATAGCTGAAACTCAGAAACTAGAGCTGAAAAAAAAATATTCTCATATATTTGAAATTAGCATGTCATATGTAGTCAACAACAGCTAAAATTTCTTCGGCAACAGATGTATTGTAAACTAGTGTAATTAATGTATTGTCGATAGATGTTTAAAATATTTATATTTTATGGGATTAAATATTTTCAAGGATTTAAATTCTAAAAATTCTGCAATTTTCGTTTAAAAGAGCTTTGTGAAAGGAAACCTTAAACTAAAAAGTCAAAATTATATGGCATCAAAGGGTTTTTAGAGAGCATAAGGAATACGTTATTGAATAAAATGTTGTCGGACTTGCATTGTCTTTGTATTTTATTTATTTTTACGACGTTTCGATTAAATTGTATCTGTGCAAGCTTCAAATGTTCTAAAACATATGGGTTTTTGGAACCAGGACGACAAAGTATTCCACATAAATCCTTCGCAATGAGCAATAGCTTTTAAGATCGTATGATTATTTAATAAAAATATTGGGTTAGAACCGATAGTGTTTCAAATATAGCAAGCTTAACAAAATGGAAAGCTAAATCTTAATGAAGTGAACGAAAAACATCTTTGCATAAGCATCGTATTTAAGTTCTTCAGAGAACAATATAATTAATTCGGAATCACACAGAAAAACTATATTATACGTACAATTGGTAATCCAGATATCACTTTATTTGTAAGCTATTATAATAAAAAATGTCCCATCCTGATCCACGATCAACATGTGTAGAGTTCACTAAAAATTGAAATGCATTTTACTTCTTTTTATTTCCGCACCCCTCATTAATAGAAAACCTTCTGGACAGGGTTATTAATGATGGAGCATAATGAAGCCCTAGGATAATAGTAGTACCAGACTAGCCTAGGGAATACTGATATCGTCGATTTAAAGAATTTTTACGTTTTAGATCTTCTGAATACTCACTTTAAATAGTAATGACTGTTTTATTCCTCCTTGATAATCATAATTTGAAATTAGTTTAACAATATTTTTTAGATTTTCAAAAGGCGGATTATCATACTCCTAAAGTAGCTTTATCTTTATTTTTATTCAAACCAAAAGGATAAAATCAATTTTAAAAGGATGAAGCTAATTTAAAAAAAAAACGCAGTTACATGGAATCTTTTTGCTCTTGGGATCAATTGATTTGTTTTGTAACATTGTTTTTATCATTCAGATTGTTTATTTTACTCAGGGTTGTTATTTACATTATTATATTATAGGTGATTATGGATAGGGACCACAATGTATAATTTATTTTCTATATATACTCATCTAATACAATATGTTATTAGATGCATTAAAACTGTTAAAAAGAGTCTTTAAATGGTATACTACATAATATAATTATTACTATTTTTTATATGCATTCACCAAGTAATTGTTTCGATTACAAAGAAAATAATTGTTAATTAGATCGTGTCTTTATGCTTTGAAAATCTACAGTGTGTAATAATCATGTAGGACAACAGCAACGAATAATTAGTAGATTGGTCGACTTACCTGTAAGGATGATCGATCTGAATTATTCGAGCTGGATTATTACAATCCTCCCTTTCCATTTCATTCCTCTACGATCTAATTAACTCAACAAATACAATTAAGATGAAGTGGGTCACCAAATGATAACACGAGTCAGGATTTCTTTGTTTATCTTTCAAATTATGCTGGCTTAGGTATGACAAATGCATACTACAGTGTGTAATAATCATGAAGGACAATAGCGAAGAATAAGTCAAAATTAGACCGCATTCAAGGGTTTTTAGAGGGCATAAGGAATACGTTATTGACTAAAATGTTGTTGTCGGACTTGCATTGTTTTTGTTTTTTTATTTATTTTTACGAGGTTTCGATTAGGTTGTATCTCTAATCATTATCAAGTATAAACTGAATGTTGTGCTTTGAGGTTGCGAGCTTATATAGGGACTGTGTCCATTGAAGCGCAAAGTTTCGCTTCACTGTACCACAACTCAATGATTTGCTGTTACAAAATAGTGGTTGCCAAATATTAGGTATCTCAACAGTGCGTTTACTGAAGATTTCATTATTATTTTTAATGTAAGCCGCTTCTATAATTTTCCAATTTTACATATTTGTTTCCATATATATTGGTGCAGCTTCAGACTATTTTATATGGTGTTGTTTCAGGCGTGTTCTGCAATACCTGATCTCGACGTTTCCCCTTTTTGTGAATGAGTTTTATGTTTCTTAATTCTAACTTCTAGTGATTGCTTGATTTCTCCAATATACACTTACATGGAATTTTGTAAACACATTAATTCTTATCAGTAGTGAGTGTTGAGATGCCTAATCTTTGGCAGCCACTACTTTGTAACATCAAATCATTGTAGTGTGTACAATGAAGCGGAACTTTCCGCATAACGATTAGAGATACAACTTAAACGAAACGTCGTAAAAATAAACAAAAAATAAAGGTAATATAAGTCCAACAACCGCATTTTAGTCAATCTTCAACATTGTCTATTACCTTCAAACAACGCTTTTTTATCGAGCTTTCTTATATAATCATACCTACAAACCTTTCTTTTAAATTTAAGTGTTAGTTCGAGGTTTAAGTCTGACTCTTTTTTATAATACTTTCACTAATACATCACGAAAAGCAATGAAAAACCTTTTTTTGCATTATGATAGTAGATATAAATAATAATAAATTATTATTACCAGTCTTCCTAAATTGCAATAAATGACTATAAAAAAATTTTATTCCGCATTCTTAAAATTCCAATTTATCTTTATTTCCTTTTAAAAAAGAATAATAAAAAATAATAAGTCTCATGGATTTTCGATATGCTTTCTTTTTGAAGAAAAAAATATATAACTATAAAGCGAAGAACAAGAAAAACCAAAAATCATTTACAATCAACTTGAATGCATAATAAAACTTTCGTTCGTGACATTTAAAATATCTTTTCTCACAATATTACATCTTTTTTAATATCCTGTACAATACTGTATATTTGTGTTCAATATTATTAAGAAACTTTCTCTTATATTACACTTTTTTAAGATGCTCACGATTTGAAACTACGAACATTTACAGAATTATTCATAAAACTTGTGAACTAGTTTAATATGAAATTTATTTAATATTTGCAGGTAATTTGCATGCAATGGGTGTGTATAAAGAGCTATAAATTGTAATGTTTTTGAGAATTCATATGTAAACAATAGGAGGCTTTCACATATATGTTCGCGGTAACTTGTAGGAATAATTTATAAGAAAGTTTTGACTCACCTGATATGTTTTTATCTTTATTTTAACTTGTATATTAAAATATGACTTAATAAATAACACACAGTTCGGCTCCTGAGAGGACAGAAACAATATCATTGCATTTTACTGATAATCAATCATATTCTATGAAGAACGTTATTATGAATAATTTTAAAAAAAGTTTTGACTTACCTGTTATGTTTTATCTTTATTTTAATTTATGCATTAAAACATGATCTACAAAATAATACACAGTTCGGCTTCTAAGAGGATTGAAACAATATTATTGCATTTTACTAATCATAAATCATGTTCTATGAAGAATGATATTATGACTGCAGTCAATACATGGTCGAAAAGTGTTCAATTTTGCAGAAATACTTTATAAGAAAATTTTGACTCACCTGATATGTTTTTATCTTTATCTTAATTAGTGCATTAAAATATGATCTACGAAGTAATACACAATTCTGTTCCTAGGAGGATTGAAACAATATTATTGCATTTTACTAATCATAAATCATGTTCTATGAAGAATGGTATTATGACTGCAGTCAATACATGGTCGAAAAGTGTTCAATTTTGCAGAAATACTTTATAAGAAAGTTTTGACTCACCTAATATGTTTTTATCTTTATCTTAATTAGTGCATTAAAATATTATCTACGAAATAATACACAGTTCTGTTTCTAAGAGGATTGAAACAATATTATTACATTTTACTGATCATATATCATGTTCTATGAAGAATGGTATTATGACTGCAGTCAATACATGGTCGAAAAGTGTTCAATTTTGCAGAAATACTTTATAAGAAAGTTTTGACTCACCTGATATGTTTTTATATTTATTTTAATTTGTGCATTAAAACATGATCTACGAAATAATACACAGTTCTCTTCCTAAGAGGATTGAAATAATATTATTGCATTTTACTGATCATAAATCATGTTCTATAAAGAACGGTATTATGACTGCACCCAATATATGGTCGAAAAGTGTTCAACTTTGCAGGAATAATTTATAAAAAGTTTTCACTCACCTGATATGTTTTTATCTTTATTTTAATTAGTGCATTAAAATATGATCTACGAAATAATACACAGTTCTGTTCCTAAGAGGATTGTAACAATATTATTGCATTTTACTGAATATAAATCATGTTCTATAAAGAATGGTATTATGACTGCACTCAATATATGGTCGAAAAGTGTTCAACTTTGCAGGAATAATTTATAAAAAGTTTTCACTCACCTGATATGATTTTATCTTTATTTTAATTTGTGCATTAAAATATGATCTACGAAATAATACACAGTTCGGCTCCTGAGAGGATTGAACCAATATTATTGCATTTTAGTGAACATAAATCATGTTCTATGAAGAACGGTATTATGACTGCACCCAATATATGGTCGAAAAGTGTTCAACTTTGCAGGAATAATTTATAAAAAGTTTTCACTCACCTGATATGATTTTATCTTTATTTTAATTAGTGCATTAAAATATGATCTACGAAATAATACACAGTTCGGCTCCTGAGAGGATTGAAATAATATTATTGCATTTTACTGATCATAAATCATGTTCTATGAAGAACGGTATTATGACTGCACCCAATATATGGTCGAAAAGTGTTCAACTTTGCAGGAATAATTTATAAAAAGTTTTCACTCACCTGATATGATTTTATCTTTATTTTAATTTGTGCATTAAAATATGATCTACGAAATAATACACAGTTCGGCTCCTGAGAGGATTGAAATAATATTATTGCATTTTACTGATCATAAATCATGTTCTATGAAGAACGGTATTATGACTGCACCCAATATATGGTCGAAAAGTGTTCAACTTTGCAGGAATAATTTATAAAAAGTTTTCACTCACCTGATATGATTTTATCTTTATTTTAATTTGTGCATTAAAATATGATCTACGAAATAATACACAGTTCGGCTCCTGAGAGGATTGAAATAATATTATTGCATTTTAGTGAACATAAATCATGTTCTATGAAGAACGGTATTATGACTGCACCCAATATATGGTCGAAAAGTGTTCAACTTTGCAGGAATAATTTATAAAAAGTTTTCACTCACTTGATATGATTTTATCTTTATTTTAATTTGTGCATTAAAATATGATCTACGAAATAATACACAGTTCGGCTCCTGAGAGGATTGAAATAATATTATTGCATTTTACTGATCATAAATCATGTTCTATGAAGAACGGTATTATGACTGCACCCAATATATGGTCGAAAAGTGTTCAACTTTGCAGGAATAATTTATAAAAAGTTTTCACTCACCTGATATGATTTTATCTTTATTTTAATTTGTGCATTAAAATATGATCTACGAAATAATACACAGTTCGGCTCCTGAGAGGATTGAAATAATATTATTGCATTTTACTGATCATAAATCATGTTCTATGAAGAACGGTATTATGACTGCACCCAATATATGGTCGAAAAGTGTTCAACTTTGCAGGAATAATTTATAAAAAGTTTTCACTCACCTGATATGATTTTATCTTTATTTTAATTTGTGCATTAAAATATGATCTACGAAATAATACACAGTTCGGCTCCTGAGAGGATTGAACCAATATTATTGCATTTTAGTGAACATAAATAATGTTCTATTGTTCTGACTATTGAGGGTTTAAGGGGTTAAGTTCGAAAATGCAATTCTTTTTTTATTTGAAAATTACTTTTTTTAGTAATTTAATAATATTATTATATATTCTGCTAAAGTGCCTGGTATCTGCCTTAGCGTTCTTTTTTCTTTTGTATGGTTTTCAATTTTTAAAATTTTGTCTTTCTCAAAATTAAAGGAATGGTGGGTTTCCATGTTATGTGTTGTTAACGCCATTTTTTTTTTGTGGTATTTCTGTCCGTATATTCTGTTTTTTACATGTTGGCTTGTTTGTCCTATGTATTTACCATTGCAATCTTTGCATGGAATAATGTAAATGACGTGTTTTTTTTTCTTTTTTTCATAAAATGTAGTCAGAATATAAGATGATCATTTCTAAGAAACTTAAATTTTTAAAATGCACGAATTTGTCATTAAACTTTGTACTCAGTGCTTTTTGAGGTTGCTGAATAGAGAAATCAATTAAAATTTGCTAATTTTCTATATTAAAGATAGCGTATTTAGTTCACTCCATAAAATAGTCAATTTTCCTTTTACTGTCATTAAATATTTAACGGACTAAAAAATATCTTGAATTTTTTACCTCTGACATTTAGTTCGCTATTTTAAATATGAAAAATATGGAAGTTTGATTTTATTTCTTGATTTAGCGACCTCGAGAATCTCTGAATATAAAGCTTCAATAGCAAATTTTGAGATTTTTATAGGTATTGATCCGCCATATTGGATCGACCATATTGTGGGTTCTGCAATTGGGAAAGGAGGCATTTTCAGTAACTGTTAAAATTTAAGGGTATTAATTTAAAGCCTATATTAACAAATTGAAAAATATATGCATCGAAAATTTGGAAAATTGTAATTGATATCCGAATTCAGCGACCTCAAAAAATCCAGAAACACCAAAACGGGTTTTGCAAAAATTTCATTCCACTATATTGAAACTGCCATCTTGGAAATGACACTTTTACGATAGTTGTGAAGATAAAAATAAAATATCAATTTACATTCAAGTAGATTTTGAATGAAAAGCTCAAATACAATTTAGAGATAAAAATTAAACTTATCCAGCTACATAACCTGAGAAATTGCGGAAAATCTTCACTTTATTACTTTTAGGTTAGCATATCGCGAAAATTCGAAGCAACAGGTTATTCATATTCATGATTTCAGATTCCTATTTAGCGTGTCAAAAACCTTCGATAAAATATATTCTGGTTTCTGGTTCTGATATTTGTCTGCCTGTATATGGACAATTCGTTTGAAAAAACTTTGAACTGATTTAATTCCAGTTTAAACAAATGGATAGTATCTTTCACGAGAGAGGTTTAAAAGTATTATTTGTGGTTTAAATATAAACATAACCACAACTACCCTACGAATACAGGACACATCGCTAGTTCTGTATAGATGATAATATGCAAGACATACAGGATTACATTAAAATATCAGAAGTTTATCATAAGAAAGTTCCAATTTAAATCGAAAAACTTAAAAACATGATATAATGGTAAATATTTGTATGTTTTTGTTGCTTTCAGTTTTTTTCTGCTTAATTAATTTGTGTTTGTTGCTTGTTTTATTATTTTTTTTTTATTTACAAGATAAATTATCTGCAACAAGAGCTGTTTACTTAACGTTAAGACATTTCTACATTATCTTACAGCGGTATCTCATCCTCCAAGGATAAACCAAGTAATGGTTACTAATTAAAATACATTTAAAAAAATAAAACACATTTCCATTGAATGCAAAATTCATCACCGCTAAGCTTTTTTTTTTCTGAGTCATTCCGAAAGCTATAATTTAAATAAGCTCATCTCTGAAGAAATAAAAACACAAAAAGGCAATTACCAACTCTTTGTTAAACTGAAAATTGATATAACCTTAAGAACGCTGAAAAAATACAAATCGCTTTTAAGTTACGATTCTCCGAAGGTTAAAAAAGGATAATAAACCAAATAATAAATAATTCATTATGTTAAACATTACAAAATTGTTAAATATTACCCGTCACATCAATGTCAGATTCATCACGTTTTGAAACTTTTGGTGTATAGCGATCTTTATACAATGGCAGTATGATTGCATGATGTTAAATGCATATATAAACGTAATCGTACGTGATGTCCCTTGATTAATGTCTTGATTTATAATTACTATCCAGTTTCTCGAACAGATCCTTGATACCAACTTATCCTAACCCGAATTCTTTGAGCTCATCATAGTTTTATTGCCCCTGTCCTCTTATCTCTGCTTCTCATACTAGCTTTTATGAAGTACGTAAGAATTTATCTGGTTATAAGTTTCTAAACCCAAAGATTTACCGTATTTAATGACTTTAAATGGTCGATGTTTTTTAATGACTATATGTTCTGTCATTATATCTGTTATTGTCTCAAGTTGGTCATTTATTATAACCTGCAATAGCTCTTCTTTAGTCCACTGGCTTCTTGTGCCGCATATCTTGGTATCCCAAGAGCAGATTCAGGCCTTTTGTGGACGGAGCTGGTTGACAAAATGGTATGTTAGTGGAGGAGGTCAATACTGATATTCAGGATAAAAATAGTAATAACGTAAAATAGTATCTTTTACTTTTGAATCATATTGGTTTTCTGTCACGTAATAATGTCTTAACCTGAGTGACTTCAGAAACAAGCTCATATCTGGATAACATTTTTATTAGAAGTAAATTGAATTCAAATATTTCCAATTAAAATTTACATATATTAAATTCGAACATAAGTTAGAAACTGAAAAAACGATTCTTGAAGTCAAAAAAGTACTGAATGAGCAAATTTTTAGAAAGATGCAAATAAAGAGACTGGTGGATTTTAAAGAATAATTATGGAATACCGTCAGCAGACTAGTTTTAGGAGGACAGCTCCTTTCAAAGAGCACTTTAAACGTACAGAGTGGATAGCAAGTCATATCTTGTATTAAAAGAGTAAATAAAATAAAAAAAAATACTATTACTAAAGAATAATGAAAGTAATAATCAAATAATTAAAAACTATAGGAACAGTATGCAAAAAATTATTACAAAACGTTAACATGGTTATTATAAAAAACAAAATTGAAAATACTGGCAAACAAAAATTATTTTTCCAATTACTAACCACGGCTCACTTGCTTTCTCAGATACTAGAAGCATAGCTGACTTCTATAATGAATATGACATCCCAAAAGAATTTCAAAACCTACTAATGGATACAAGATAAAATCTAATAAGTTTACTTTCTTATTTTTTTAAAACAGTTAAAAATTGAATTAAAAAAACAAATAAATAATTTTAAAAATGCGAACTTTTGACACTACTCCAGTAAATGCATAGATGTTGTTTCGAATGGCGATACTTTTTAGTCTGACATCGAATTCGACAGTTTTTTAATATTCTAAGCCTCACCTTTCTACATATATTTCTAGAGAACATGGCGAAGAGGACCATTTATAAGATGATGAGAGATGAGGACATAAAACGAAGACCCAACCTCTCATCCAGAAATCACCAGATCTTCTCATGCCCCAAGATTAAATGAAAAAGAAATTCGACTTTGTGAAAAATTTCAGCATAAAGTTGAGTCGCAAGAGCGAATGGGACAGAAACACCATTGAAGAACTTAGCAAGAAATCCACTATATGGTATACAGATGGCTGCAAAACAACGGAGGCAACTGGAGTAGGTGTGTATAAACCCAGCATCAGATACTACGAAAGCTTGGATAAGTCACCAAGCATTTTCCAGGCAGAAATATATGCCATTAGGATGTGTATTTAGTTTAACAAGGAGAAAAACTATCACGGCCAAGAGATAATCATTATGACGGATAATCCAGCAGACATCAGTATGCGGAGCTCTAAAAGTTATCAGTTCCAAGATGGGAATGCCTAGGGGAACTGAATTATTTGAGTAAAAATAATAAAGTCACCCTCATGTGGGTACCAGGAGATACCAGGATAGAGGGGAATGAAATAGTAGAAAGCTTGCGAGGAAAGGGACTGAGATACTTTTCTGGGGCTATAGCCTTTCTGTGGAATCAGTAGCAATATAATACTGGAAGAACTAAAGAAGAAGAAAGCAGGAGATCCAATTATTGGAAGGAGCTGCAAGGATTACTGCTGGGAAACTACTACCAGAAGATTCAAGTTTGACTAAAAACCAGCTGAGAATTCTGACAGGAGTCCTGACGGGGCATTGCGATCTGAAGGGACACCTCAAGAAACTCGGATTGGTAGAAAGAGAAGAGTGCAGATTCTGTGAGGAAGAGTACGAAACTTGTATTCATATCCTTGCAGAGTGCAGCACTCTAAAAAATCCTGAGATATGATTCTTGGAGAACACCAAATCGAAAAAGGCGAACTACCCACCTTGAAGTCGTCCAACATTCTGAGATTCCTGAGGGACATAGGACTGGATGACTTGCTTTATCCGATAAGGTAACTCTCACGACTGGGCACAATAGACCTACCAGGTCGCAGTATACCGACCCCTAACTCTACGCACATATATACATGCAATATCCTACGCACATAGTATGGAATTTATATTTAATATAGCCGTCGTTTCCTGCGAATATTGCTCTCGGTTCGATACAGCTCCATGAGGTGGTCGAAAAGCATATGGAGAGAGTACCAGAGTTGTATTTGTAGAAAATAAACTGTTTCTATATATTCCTTCCTTCTCTTCCTGAAAGGAGAATAACATATAGACAACTCTGTAAACAAGGCAGATGGATATTTCATTTATTATTTACTGAAATTTTGATTTTTTTTTTCAAGGCATAATGGAGAACAATTTTAACAAAATTTGTCAGCAATTTTTTTAGTTTAAGATGATACACAACTGTTTATTGTTATAAAGTAAATTATATTAAAAATTCGAAAATGAATCCTTTTGTTTTCATTAACATACTATTAATACCAGTAATAGATTTATATTTCTTTAAATACCCGTAACGGCTTACAAAGAGGATTTGATATATTTTTTAAAAAACTTAAATTTAAGACTCAATACTAATAATAAATAAAGAAAGTTATATATTTTCGAAAAGCTTGTAGAAAACTAAATCATAATTTTAAGAAATATATAGGGGGATTTATTTTTCTGAAATATTTGAACCTACAAAAAAAACTCACTAAGCCAGTGAACTCTACATAAGCAACCCCAATAATTCTAATTTTTAACTTTACAATAAGTTGCAAGATAACCCAGATACGAAGAACGTCCCAAAATCCATAATTTTCTCCAAAACAAAGAGATTTATAGAACTTTCTGTTAGGTTCCTCGTTCGTATTTTTAAAAATGTAGCATAGTGTCTCAAAAACCTTATCCTTCTATTTTTACTTATAAACAAGGTAATCGGTAAATTCATGGAAAATAGGACATACTGTACAATAATGCGTTGAGGCCTCTTGAAAGTAGTTCAAAATTTTATACTTAAGGTGACTAAAAAAAAATAAGGTCTTTTCAACCAGACTGCTTTAAACTTATGAAATTTTGGTAATCAGTTCTTTGATGTCCTGGAAGTATGTTGTAATAATGTATTTATAAAACTTAAGTTAAGAATTTTCTTATATGTAATTTTGAAAGATAAGAATCTTCAATTGTATCTCGATTCATTATTACCAAAATCTTAAGGATATTTTATTTTTTATGATATTAAAATTAGCTTTTATTATTGTTCATTGCAATGAACATAAGAAGTACGAAAACTATATGTTTGTAGACCTCAGAAATCTCTATTTATTCTTAATTTTAACTTAAAACTCTCGCATTAAAATTATAGAAAAACTATTAACAATTAATTACAATACATTTTTTTTAATATTATTTTTTTACATCTTATGTTAAAGCTATATTAATATTATTTATTTTCATTAAAGAAGTATTCTAGAAAAAGTTTTATTTCATCCCATTCCACCGAAATGATATTTTCTTTGTTGTTTAACACAAAAGGTGAGCAAAACAGACACTTTGATGATTCGGATCGTGCAGAAAACCAATTTTAAAGATCCAGTTGAAAGATCGGATCAATCATCTGAGCTCTGTCAAAAATTTTACAGGCGTTCAAACGAATTTCCAATTTTACCTTCTTTAATATATAATTTTAATAAGTACGACACTACTAATAATTTAAAACTCGATCATTTTTTTTTCATATAAAAATCGATTACATACTCAACTCAATTCTTCAATAAACATTTTTTTAGCTTAATTGTAGTTTTTAATAAAAGGTCATATCTTCCATTTTTTTATTCTATTTTATATACCAAGTATCTTCCATTTTTTAAATAACCTGCTATTAAAATGTGAAGCAGATTAGGAAAATAAACTGTAAACTCGATAATGTCTAAACAGGAAGCGGTTTCTGTCACGTTCAAAGGTATATATT
Organism: Diaprepes abbreviatus; assembly: GCA_034092305.1. Taxonomy (NCBI): domain Eukaryota; kingdom Metazoa; phylum Arthropoda; class Insecta; order Coleoptera; family Curculionidae; genus Diaprepes; species Diaprepes abbreviatus. The sequence goes on from JASJET010000200.1 coordinate 11,509,190, forward strand.
GTGCAAGGAATATTAAAAGATATCGTATTTTCACCGATTTATAATTTGATCATGTTGGTCAACGACTAATATGGAGGGAAATTGCCAGTAATTGCACACCGGTGATAATAATAATATGTTATTATATTTACGAATTTCTTTAAGCGCATTGAGCCAAAAATATGCATTTTTTTTAAATACGATAATTATTGTGACTTGTGAAATTTCTTTAATAATATATCTGTCTGGTGAAAAGCCTGTTTTAATTTGTCTACTTCTGTAATAGTTATCATATGTCATTTGTCAGAGTATGTAAATTGGCAGTAAATTTTTACATATACCTTTTACTGACAAACAGCACATTACACATTTAAAAATATTTTCATTAATTTAAGAACAAACAAATTTGCTAAGTATGAGATCAAAACTAGTGAACATTTGAAATGAGAGAAATATATTTGTTTAAAGAAACCACATATTTTTAATTTAAAGCATCAAGATTATACAGACAGAAAATTAAAGTGAATAATATAAATTTGACTCAACAACCACTCTTATTAATTAATTAGTACCACTTTTTATAGTATCCAAATTTAGCTTTGATTATGTGTATGGAGTAATATGCCTTCAAAGAACTACGTAAAATAATTTCATGTCATTATGTTAGAAGATACTACTAATGTACAACATTTCACACTATTATGGACACGCGTTATGTTGGGGTGCGGCAGAGGTTACTAGTGTTGTTAGTTTTTCTGTGATTTCATTCTTTAAGTTAATTAAAAGTAAATTTTATCGTAAAAGATTGAGCTTGTGTTGGAAAATATATGGATACAGGGAAAATTAAATATAAATTTTTGTGGTATTTTAAATATTAGTAAACTTAATCATACTAATTTTCATTGAAAATATTTGCCTTGGACTGTTACGCTGAATTCTTTCAGATGTTTACCGTTAAAGAACTTAAGGGGAGCACAAATTGAAACAGAATATAATTAAAAATAAAATAAGTTTGCAGTAAATACTAAACTAAAAAATAGAAAATACTGGGAAAACTGGGCTAAAAATTAATGAAACATAAAATTATTGAGCAGGCATAAACCCGTAAAAATTATATACGATCTGCACCACATATACAGGAACAAATTCACGATTTTACCCCTTATAAAGGAACAAAATCGCACGTTTCTTTGTCCATCCTTTCTCTATTTTGTACAGATCTGCCCTGGGCTATAAGAATGCACTCTGTGAACACCAATTCTCGAGGTTATACATAAGAATAATTATTACTTAAAGAAATATGAGTTTCTTGACAAGATGGCGAAGGTTAATAATTTGTTTCTAAAAAGAATGCCTCAAATATGCGCGTGGAAATCTTCCAAAAAACGAAAACATGAGCTCTCTGTTCTTGCCTGTAATCCGGAGGAGAAAAATTTCAAGTGTTACTTTTATATAATTCCATGGTTGTATATTTCGTGTAATTTTTAAATGAAGTTACAATATAATGTCTATTTTTCCGTCTTTCATAAAGCCGGTTGCACAAGTAGGGAATAACCGAGGCAAACCAATAAACCAGGAAAGTATTGTCCTGGTCATGGCAATATTAGGACAGAATAATTTTGTCAAACCAGTAATCGAGACAGCGCAATAAATAGAATGTCGGAATAACTCTTCAAGACAATAAGATTCCCCAATCGCTGATCACTCTCGATTGTCTTTCAGCTCTTCTTGTGGCTATTTCAAAACATGTTGCTTTACATACTGTTAGAATTCTCAGCTTCGCCTTGGCATTGTTTTCGTTTTTTGAGTTTCCGGTACAGTATATTAATTCATTAAACTCAATATTGACAAAGATCTTCATTCTCTAATTCATGTATTATTAACGATGAATAACCCTATATTCACTGTCTTAGTCTATTGGCCTATCCCATTGACCTACCTGACTTTTTTGGCTTCGTCTGCAACAGGCACCACTCTTTAGATTTTTAAATACTTTAATAACTTTCGATTTAATTCAGCAGACTAGGGTCTCCGAATCAAATGCATGGATCAGAGGTTCCAAAAATATTTCTGTGAAATATGTATATGAATATTTTTGCTTGTGTTCTACCAGTAATTTCCTGTCATATACTCTGGGAATTTGTTCAAAGTTTTTTCTTTTTGAAGTACCGTGCCTCTTACAGAGCGTAGACAAGGTTTTGCATGTTGCGTGTTGACTATGCTGTACAAAATTATGCTTGACCACCAGATTTCTGTGGCTTTGTAGGAACATCTGAGAGATTTTTGCTAAGTAGAATAGTGCAGAGTGATTTGTCATTGCCTTTTTTGAGATTACAAATGTATAATACCTTTGAATAATCTAGAACTCGAGTCATCTGGATGTAAGTCTGACGCGCTAATTATTCCACCATATTCTCTACCTGATGTAAATTAAGACCATCACCAACATGCTTTTTGTAAACTGATTTTACGGCTGCACAAGTCAGTTCTGCAGTATTAAACTGGAGCAACATTTCATAGGCGACATATATTTATTTTTAACTTTTTTTTTGTTTTTACTAGAAGTTAAGATTAAATTCAGTATTATGATTCTCATTTTATTGAACCAAAAATTGACAATTGTCGTTTCTTTCAATGGAAAATCTGGTTATGTATTTTGTATCTTTCAATGATAGTACAATTCGTTTCTTCCAATTTTAGTAAACATTTTTCTCCCATTCACTTGTGTCCACACGTTGTCTTGGTAGTCAGCGCTTTTTAACTTCAAGGAAGGAATTTAACCTCATGCTTCTAGAGGCTAGATTTAAAAATTTTTATTCCTTTTATTGATTTTACCGAGTCGTCTGGATGTCATGATTTTCAACCACTTTTATTCTAAATATCCAAAATTTATTTATAAAATTAGCTTAGGATTAGATGTTTGCACAAATATTTTCTATAGGAGTAGTTTCTATATCGACCTAAATTTTTAATCAGCACTGACAATAACCTGAGTCCTTTTTCTACTATATCTGATTTCATCTCAAAACATCTCCCAAAACTGGGAGCGGTATATAATTTTTCTTCATATGAGCTGTAGATATCATTCCTTCTGAATTTTTTCCTTAATCACCGTTGAATTTTTTTCATTGACACACTTCTTCGTCTTTTATGAATAATCCTAACCTGAGTGCTTTTTTATTAAACATAGATTTTAACACTTCGTCTTTTCCAGCAAATTCCTCGTATTGCTTTTCAAAGTAACTGAGTAGACTGAGAAACCATTCCTTTAGCCTGGGGTTGCAAAAAACTGGCAAGACGATTTTTTTTCTTGTCACTTTGCCATTATTTTATGATAACCGGCACTCAAAAATATTGTTACTAACGACTAAAAGAAACTTATTGATACCCTCTTTTATACAAATATTCCAAAGTGATGAGACTGAGGAACCATTCCTTTAGCCTGGGGTTGCAAAAAACTGGCAAGACGATTTTTTTTCTTGTCACTTTGCCATTATTTTATGATAACCGGCACTCAAAAATATTGTTACTAACGACTAAAAGAAACTTATTGATACCCTCTTTTATACAAATATTCCAAAGTGATGAGACTGAGAAACCATTCCTTTAGCCTGGGGTTGCAAAAAACTGGCAAGACGATTTTTTTTCTTGTCACTTTGCCATTATTTTATGATAACCGGCACTCAAAAATATTGTTACTAACGACTAAAAGAAACTTATTGATACCCTCTTTTATACAAATATTCCAAGATTAAAAAGTAGTAATCAGATTGTGTTTCAGCTGTGTTAATAAGTAGTTAGTATACGTATTGGAAGTATTAGTGAAAGATATTATATTTTATTCTGCGAACCCAGTGAATGATCTTAAAAAGACAAAATCGTAATAATATATTAAAATTTCTACAAATTTTATGTTTGCTACATGGGAATGCTGACTTGCACACTTTAATAACCTCTGCAACTTATGTATGCTTCTCTCTCCGATTCATCTTTATTATAATGTACCAAAAGGAATATTCTAACGATAAGTCATATTTCTAGATAGATCTCAACTTTTACGTTCTAGATTTGTATAGGAGATTCCATAGGTACATGAATAGAGATAGAATAAGAGTAGTATAGTTAGTTCTAGAGTTGTTTTTTACTAGTGAAGATTAAAAAGTAGTAATCAGATTGTGTTTCAGCTGTGTTAATAAGTAGTTAGTATACGTATTGGAAGTATTAGTGAAAGATATTATATTTTATTCTGCGAACCCAGTGAATGATCTTAAAAAGACAAAATCGTAATAATATATTAAAATTTCTACAAATTTTATGTTTGCTACATGGGAATGCTGACTTGCACACTTTAGTAACCTCTGCAACTTATGTATGCTTCTCTCTCCGATTCATCAATGACCAATAAACTCACCACAATTTTACTATGGATATTTTTACAATAATATTTTCAGCTTGATTTGAGCAAAATAGTACTAAAGTGGTTTGTCTCTGACATATTTATAACCCATTTAGTTAAATGAAAGATAATTCAATTTAATGTTCACTAAATATCGCTAGTTTTCATTCTTTTTGGTAATTAATTTTGTCCTTCTTACTTTTATAAAAAAAAGTAACTTCGCCTGTGGTGTGTGATAGGTGAATTGAGTAGCTCAGAAGGCACTACTGCCGGTCCCAAGCCCGAGTAAAGAAGGAGGGTTATCGAGTGAGGCTAGCTACCTGCTCGATGTAAAAGAAACATGGAGCTCACAGAACCGAAGACGCGGCCTCGGAACCAGGACTGTTCAATACGATAACGACACACGCTATGAATAGGAATAAACGATCATGGAAATCAAAACGCAGTGTCACTAGGTTAGGATGCTGGAATATAACCTCATGGAATGGGAAAGATCAAGAGTTAATCATGGAAATGGAAAAACATAAAATAGACATATGCGGACTATCAGAAACAAAACGAAAAGGAAAAGGAACATCTCAATTTGGCCGATACATCCTAATTCACAGTGGGAAAGCCAAACATGAAAGAGCCCATTCGGGAGTCGGTATACTGCTCCACGAGAATTATAAACAATGCATTGAGGACATACAATATATCAACGATAGAATACTTAAAGTATCTCTAACATTAAAGCAAACCATAATACATCTTATTAGCACATACGCCCCGGACATATCAAGACCTATAGAGGAATCAGAAAACTTCTACCAAAAACTGCAAGACTCTATAGAAAACATAAACAAGAATGAAAAAATAATAATATTCGGAGATCTAAATGCTCGAATAGGAGATGAAATCATTCCAGGCGTTAAACAGAAATACAATGAACCTATAACTAACGAAAACGGAGAGCTCTTAATAGATTTTTGTGCTAGAAACGAAATGAGAATTACTAATACTTTTTTCCCACACAAAGATCAACATAAGAGTACCAGAGGTCAAAAGTCAATGATTGACTTCATAATTACCAATAAAGGAATAATGCCAACACAAATACTTGACGTAAGGACCCTGACTTCCGCTAACCTGAGAACAGACCACAATCTCGTACTGTGCAGGTTAGTCTTGGAACGACCGCACAAAGTCCGAAAAGCACCAGTCTTTATCGAAAAGTACAACATAGAATCTCTAGAGTCGGATAGCACACGAAAACTGTATGAAAACAGACTAACAGGCAAACTGAAGGAGTTCGACTGTAACGCATATGACGTGGAGACCTGCTGGACAAAAATTAAAAATACCATACATCAAGCGGCTGAAGAATCCATTGGAAAGAGAAAAATAAACATAAATTCAACAAACAACACCAAACCATGGTTTTGCCAGGAAGTAAAGGACCTCGCAGAATTAAAAAGAAGAAGCTACTTAACATACAAAAGCACACCAAACCAACAAAGACACGCAGAATATATAGAAACTAGAAACCGAGTCAATTCACGTATTAAGGCCATCAAAAGGGAGCATTGGAATAAATTCACAAGCGATATGGATCATGATATACATGGCGCCCAAAGAAAGGTGTGGAAAATGTTAAAGAACAGAAAGAAGCCGGTAAATGAGTATGTTCAAAGTAAAGGAGTCGCAATAGAAACTTGGGAAGAATACTTTGGTACACTATATAACGCTGAAGAAATACAAGAAATAGAATACCGGACAGCATCAAACGCAACCGTCTCAGAGACGGAATCAAGAGAAAGACTAGGAAAGCTAAAGAACAGAAAAGCACCTGGGACAGATGGAATACCTAACGAACTATTAAAATATGGTGGCCCGGAACTTGTAACAAAACTTACCACTTTATTTAACAAAATCCTGAGTACAGCGAAAATTCCAAACGACTGGCACACGAGCATAACAATTCCTATATTAAAAAAGGGACAAAAGACATTGCCCGAAAATTACAGAGGAATAACTTTACTGTGCACAACTATGAAACTGTTCACAGGAATAATAAAAGAGAAGCTAGAAAAGCTAATAGTTAATAGGGAAGAGCAACAAGGGTTCAGAAAAGGCAGATCGACTACGGACGCAATATTTATCATGAAACAAATTAAAGAAAAGGCCATAGAATATAACACACCAGCATTCGTCTGTTTCGTCGACCTCACTAAAGCATTCGACAAAGTCCAACTAGGCGACGTCATTCGAATGCTTATTGATAAACAAATACCCGCCAATATAGTAAAGACAATTTGCAATCTGAACACTGCCAATACAACACAAATTAAAACAGAACAACACACCTCAGGTAGCATACCAACGCCCGGAGGAATCAGACAGGGAAATAGTCTCAGCCCCTTCCTGTTTAACCTCATTATGGATAAAATCATAGAAGAAGTGGCAACATTAAACATCGGGTACAGAATAAATAACACACGTATCAGCTTGGTGGGCTATGCCGATGATACCGTAATCCTCGCAGAAACCGAAGACGATCTGCAGAGACAGCTCTTTAAATTATACCAAGTGGGACTTAATATGAATATCTCCATCGAAAAAACGAAAAGTATGACCATCAGTAAGGAACCCATTAGATGCAAACTAGTAATCCAGGACAGACCCATAGAGCAAGTGATGCAGTTCAAATACCTTGGCGTAAATATATCCAGCAGTCATGAACCTATAAAGGACGTAAAATGCCAAGTCAACAAAGCCGCAGCAACCACAGGATGCCTGAGAGAATTTGTATGGAAGAATCAATATATGCGAATGGACAGCAAAATTAAGATCTATAAAACATGCATAAGACCCATAATGACATATGGAATAGAAACGAGAGAAGACACTAGTAAAACGAAAAGTATACTACGGGTGGCTGAAATGAGGGTAATGAGGATGATAGTCGGTAAAACCAGAAGAGATCGTGTAAGAAATATAGACGTCAGAGAACAATGCGAGATACAGGATATAGTAAGATGGGGAAGACAAAGAAGACGGGAATGGTATCACCACGTAAAAAGGATGTCCGAACACAGACTACCCCGCATAGTACTAGAGGGAAAACCAGCAGGAAACCGACCACCAGGAAGACCACCGAAAAGATGGAGAGATAGCTGGCAGTCCACATCACAGGAAATGATAGGGAGGCACGACCGGAATTAACAGATCAACAGATCTCATATAAGTAGAAGAAGAAGAAGAAGAAGACTTTTATAAAGTATCACGAATATGAGACAAGTATTATACCATAAACTATTTTGAAAAAAAAGGGAAAAACCTAGAAATCCCGATTTCAAGTCAAAATAACTAAGAAAATATAGTTTAAGGGTCAGGGGGTCCGCAGTAGCCTCTTTAAATTTATAGGGACCCACCGAATTTTTTTTATTAATTTTGAATCTCTGAACAATAATATTTAGGGTGGAATTTTGTCCGGGTGGGGATAAGCTTGTTATAGACAATTAATTGTTTAAACTTTTAAAATATAATTTTTGGAAAACCACGTGTATTATTTGACTAATTTTAAGCAAAAAAGGTCCTTAATAACTTTTACATACGATGCTTAGTTTCCGAGATAATTGACGTTAAACAATTAAAAAATGTGATTTTTTTGACTAAAAGAACTTTTTTCAATTTTCTTGACAGCAATCAAAAGCTTGAATAAGCATCTACAAGCTACAATCAAATGCTATACGAAAAAGTTACGTACTAATTGTTTACTTCAGTTCGGCCGCTTACATGCATGCGCCGTCCCGTGTGGCGCGCCGAGGAAAGCCTACTTGCAGGCGCCTCACGTGACCAAGCGCGGGTACTTAATACAACATAACCGAAATAAGCCTGCAATATAAGTTTTCCGCATTGCGTTAAATTTTTCGATTATTTACGCGTGCTTGTTAGCAGACTACCTTTTGTTTGTTTTGATTTTTCACTTGTTTCAACCTGCATCAATACATACTGTTTCAAAACGTTATAAACAGGTTATGATGTATTAAGTATCTGCGCTTGGTCGCGCAAAGCGCCTGCAAGTATGCTACCCTCAACGCGACACACGGTACGGCGCATGCATGTTAGCGGCCGAAAGCCATTTGTTTATAGCCAAAATAAACAACTAAGACGTAACTTTTTCATATGAAACTTGATTAAAGCTTGTAGTTGCTGATTCAAACTTTCGATTGCTGTTAAGAAAATTTAAAAAATTTCACTCAGTCAAAAGTTATTAGCAGTCAAAAGTCGAAAAAATCACATTTTTTATTATTTAACATCAATCTATCTATGAAACTAAGCATCGCAAGTAAAAGTTAGTAAGGACCGTTTTTGCTTAAAACTACTCAGGGAATACGAATCAATTGTTGATTTTGAAAAATTGCTTTTTTAAAGATTTAAACATTTATTTGTTTATAACAATCTTATCTCCACCCGAACGAACTTCCACCAGAATCTTTTGAGAACCTTCTTCTTCAACAGTTAAAATTTTTAACGTTATTATAAAGATAAAAACTTTTTGATGCCACAAAAAAAATTGGTTGAATACCACATTAATTATTCAATCTTTTAATCTGACAAGCAACACAAAACAAGAACAAGATGCAGATCAGAACACGAGTCGTCTCGTTTTCTTTTCTTTTGCAATGGCAACCTGATGACCCAAAAACGGTGCATTCATTCACCGTCGTCGTGGTCGCGTGGATCCAAATCGTGTAGGTTTGGACACATCGTGAGCACGAGATAAAATATTGTTTCTGCTACTTTAGTACTACTTTAATATATTTCTCAATGAATTGTTATTCATCTCCTTAGAAGTAATATACATATTGTAGGATTGGTCTTATTAATGTTATACAATGTCTATATTAATTATTAAAATAAATGTTAGGAAATATAGACTAGTTTTAATTAAAAAATATAATAATTTTATTAGTTGTGTTATTACTTTTAGTACATTGAGTATCAGGAAATAAATAAATTAAGCAGATAAATATATATTTTTTTTATTTTTAGTTGCCGAATAAAATATATGAGAATGCTTAACTTAGAATAAGTTAGACAATAAACAGTTTCTTAGTATTTCTGACGGATATTTGTGAATTTAATTTTTTGTTGTGATTATTATATTTTCGTTTTACTATTAAACATGCTGAGTAATAAAAAGTGCGTGACACAGATATTTTTGGAGTGTAAATCAAATAGTACTTTGTGTCGACATTTTATCATTGTGTCACTTGTACAAATATAAACTCGTCCTTTTCATTTTATTTTTAACAACCAGTTTTCAATGTAATCATGTACCACACTTAATAGAGACAAAAATTAATATACCTTCATCTTTTTTATTCATTAGATAATTCCTCAGTATATTATTAGATAAAATATACAGGGTTGTAAAAAAGAAATAAGTCTATTATATGCAACAACGTTTATTTGATGCAAGATCGCTTGGTTCTGTCGATTTTACTTCTTTGAAATGCATTTTTTATTTATGATAATACTATGCAAGCTAGATTAGAAAAATGATACATATATATACTTAAATTTATTTAATGAAACTTATTATACATTACATTTTAGTATTCCCCTTAAAATTCTAGACTTTTTCATGAATTATATCCTAATATATTAACTATTCTCGAAATATTAACACTTTGACTTTCAAAATCATTTACTAATTTAAATGTTTTTATCCTAGTCTAAGTTATAATTTTAAATACTCACTGGATTGAGGAAATTCTATTTTCTTTTGATGAAGCTCGACTGGAGACAGAAGTCTTCACTTTCTTCAAAATTATGTGGGTCCAGCACCAATAAGTCTATTTCTAGATGATATTTCTCCTGATTTACCAACTTTACCTTATCATTTTAACAGGATGGTGTTCCTCCGTATTGCGGTGCTCATGTGATAGAAGATAGGTAAGCAACTGAGTGCTATACTCAAATATATTTTTCTATCCCGAAAAGCATCTTTGACTTTAATATCATTATATATATATATATATATATATATATATATATATATATATATATATATATATATATATATATATACTATTATTTAGTATCACTACAAGTCATTCAGTCGAAATATCTGACTAATCCAACTGATCAACATATATTTCTCCTCATCCTATCCTCATCCAGTTCTTTGCATCCACTGCTGGACATAGGCCTCCCTCCATTTTGTCCATTGTGCTCTATCTTGAGCGATTTGCATCCAGTTTGTTGCAATTCTCTTGAGATCGTCAGTCCACCGAGTAGAGGGTCTTCCTCTAGTTCTTTTGTCTAATCTCGGCCTCCACTCGAGTAATCTCTTCGTCCACCTTCCATCACTGATTCGGGCGATATGTACGACCTCTTTCTTCCCAGTTAAGTTTTTTACAAGTGTATTCTAGTAATTCAGTAAACAGTTTAAGCGATAAGGTATCACCCTGTCAGATTCCTCTGCCAATTGGGATATGATCCGTGTTTCTGGGTATTTTCACCGACATAGTTGCATTCCTGTATATATTGTAAATTAACCTTATGTATCGGTAGTCAATGCTTGTAATGCTTCCATAATTTTATGAAGCTCTACCGTATCAAAGACCTTATGGAAATCTACAAAAGCTAGAACGAGTGGTCGATTATATTCGATAGTTTTTCTATTAGCGTTTTGATGCTCTGTAGGTGATCGTTTATTCCAAACCCAGTACGAAACTCCGCTTGCTCTATTTGTTGGTAGAAATCAAGCTTTTTCTCAAGTCGATTCGTTACTATTTTTGTTAAGAGTTTATATTGGTGACTAAGAAGGTGTATTGGTCTGTAGTTTTCCAAATCATGGGGCTCTCCTTTTTTGTAAATCAAAATTACCTCAGCATTGTGCTACTTGTCGGGTATTATTTTGTCCAGAAGGCACATATTAAAAAGGTCTTTTATTTTCTTAAGTAGACAAACACCTCCGATTTTGATTGCAGCAGTAACTACACCATCTTCGTCTGGAGATTTGTTATTCTTAGTTTTTCTTAGGGCTAATTTTATTTTGCTATTGCTCTTTTTCCTTGTCCATATTTCTGGTACTTGATCTTTGTTATTCTCTTTATTTTGGCTTCTGTATAGTAATTTCTAAAAATCTTCGACTGATTTAAGGATTTCCTCTCTGTCTGTTGAAAACTGACCATTCTTATCTTTCACTTTGATTATTTGTCTTGTTTCCGTTCTTAGTTTTTTTCTCAATACTTTCATACTTTTATTGTTCTCAATGGTATGTTCGATTTGTTCTTGACTGTATTTTCGAGTGTCGTGTCTAACAGCTGTGGATATTTCTTTATTTATTCTTTGTAGATCGTCAGCTTTAGTATCCGTTTCGCTTCTCATTTCTCTTCTGTTCGGCATTAGTTGTCTGGTATTTTGGCTGAGCTTGTCTTCTTTTTGGATTTTGGGACAAAATTTGTTCTGACTTTCTAGTAAGGCAATTGTTAATTTATTGATTAGGTCATTAGCATCAGTTTCTGCTTCAGGGCTACTAATTAGGTCGGCAATAAACTGCTGAGAACCATCTACATCTGATGGTTTCATCATATTTCTAGTGTAGCTATATATAAATAAATTCTTCAAACTCAGGGAAAAGTAAATGTATGATAATATTTTAGTATTATTGTCTTTGTTTGTAAAATACTTTGAGAAATTCATGATTGATACGAGTTCTGCAATTTGAGGATCGCAGATATAAAATATTAAAAGTTATTTATCAGCCACATAGAGATTTAAAATAAGCTTTCAAAAATTATTTTAGTTAACACATTAATCGGATCTGCTGCAATATATGAAGAATTGCTTTGACACTCCTTTTAGAAAGGTGTATTCAAAAAAAAATATTTCAAATTTAAATGAATCTTCAAAACATCTAAACTGACTGCTGCTAAAAATTAAGAGAATAATTTATTGGCAATGCATCTGTAACCGGAATTTCATCTATTTTTTTTTCTGTTTACAGCAAATAAGTGACGTCAATATATTATTTCCTGCCATATGGTGAATAAGGCTAAATATCTCCTTTGAATAAACAGATAAACAGATAAAAATCTGTTTACTTTCTCAAACATACCGTAAACCGAAAAGAATTTAAATGAAATCCACTATTGGTCATCGAAAAATTGCATTTTAGCTGTTATTCTGGTAATCTAAAATATGAAGTTTTTGCTAATTTTCACAAAAAATATGAACAAAGAGTTGGAATTATTTAAATGAAATAATTAAAGTAACTTTCTTTTGTAAGTCATGAATAATTTCTAATAAATATTTAAAACAGTTTATTTAAAATTATATTAATAATAATATTACAAAAGAAAGTATAAGTTTATTATTGTTCATGGAAATTTATTAATTAATATGTGTTTGATAAAAATCTTTGATGTTATTGTTAATGCGATATAATATGATGTTAATATAAGGATATTATTTTAATGTATGCTCTTCAGTCATACGTTTTGTATCTAATATATCAGTATTTAATTTAAATATTTCGTTCGAAACTTACCAGCGCGGAGCGCCAGTGCAAAATCATAGTGTTTTGAACTCAAGACAGCAATAAATCAAAAAAGTTTTTCCGATAGACATTTCCGATAATTTTTTTTCCAGCTTTCAATTAATGTAGTCAGATTTTTGAAAGTTTATCGTTTAGACCTTTAAAAAATACAAAACGTGTTATTTCATCAGGAATTTTTAATATTTTTCTTAATAGGCTACATCAAAAGTTGAAAATTTTGTACAGCGATATAGGTAGTTTCCAGATTGAAGTTTTTTGATATATTCAAGAAATGAAGAGACAAACATCGGACGGCCCCTGAATTTTGCACGTGGCTCATCGCGTATACGACTTATAAATATGTCCACTGATATAATAATATCATAGTTTAATACATAAACATACGTAATGAGGAAGTTTTAATTTTTTTTTTTGGTTTTCTTATATTTTTAATTTTAGAGAAGATTTTATAATTGGGCTAATTGGACGGATTTTTGTCAGTTGAAATAACAGCATGGCAATGTAAGGTACCTGGTAATGTTTTTGCTCTGTCTAATCTAGGTCACAGCTCTAAGTAAAATTTTAAACAATCTTCTTTCCTTTTTTTTTCTATCTAGCCAGCAGTTTCCAATGTTTTCCTTTTAGCGAAATCCTTTTAAAGACCTGAATTAATTTGCGAATGTCCCATGTAATTATTAGGAAAACCAATTAAAGAGTGGCACGTTTCGTTTTATCTTAAGGTCAAAACGCCAAATTTCAAAAATCTAACTGTACCAGTAGAAAGCTGAGAAAAAATATATTGAAAGCGTCTATTGACAAAGACTTATAAATTAATTTCAGTATCGAAAACATGCGTTCAAAAAAAAAATATGATTTTTTCTCGAGCATCGCACTGATATGTTTTAAGCGAAATACCCGACATATTTTTAGCTAAATGTCATATCGAAAAAAAAAACATATTAAAGTCTTTATGGTCTACTAAAGAAAATTGAAAGCCAGTAAAAAACCTTACAAAATGATATATTGGATAAGGAAATAGAACTTTGGTGTGATCTGTTCCTTATAAAACAACCTTAGATATTTCAGAAAGACTTGGAACAAAAAATTTGTAAAGAGCTAAAACTATAGAACGTCTATTAAGACTAAATTTGTTGATATCAAATTTAAATTAATTTTCACATGTGTAAAACATTTTATTTTAGACTATGTAGGTTAATTTTTATATTATTTTCCACGATGTATTGGTAAATATTTTAAATTAATGGTGATATTTTATAGTATGTCCACATAATTAAATCATGTATGAGCAGAAGAAACCCATATTACCAAACTGCCGCAATAAAACGTGCTTTTTTAGTTTCATTTCGGAACCTTCAAAATTATAACCTACAAAAACAATTTTATTCTATTTCTCCATCAAAGTAGATTCATATAAACTATTTCTTAGTTTCCTGTCGAGTGGTAGTTTTTATTACCTTGAACGAATGCTTTTTACCAGTGATAAACATCAAATAATTGTAACACTTTCCGCATAGTAAGTAGCTTAAGGCATCAAGGATGTACAGAGTGGTTAGCACAGAAAATAAATAAATCAAAATATCTTTGATCATGCTGAAAAACAAACTAATAAAAGAAGATATTCAATATTTTTAAAACCTTTAAATAATGTGCAATTTTTTTTAAATCTATCTATTCCATATTACAGAGAGTTGACCTGATAACCTTAACAATAGATACTTATTTACCTGCGGAAAAAAATATGATATATTAAATATATAAGTTCTATCCAGAAATAAAAGAAACTTTTGTAAAAAAATCATGAAAAGTTATTTATTCATCAATATTTATTTGGTCTCCTTCAAAGAACTCCCGATAGACATATGCCTGCGTTTTTTATAGTCTCCAGATAGTTCTGCGTGCCCTCTAGGTGGTTTAATGCTTTCAAAATGGTGTAAAGGCAATTCTACCTTCAAAAACAAAAAGAAGTCGCAATATTGGTTGATTAGAAATCCAGGAACAACGAGTGATGTGTAAGCTAGCGTAATAATCAACTGTTGTTGTGCCATATTTCTGATCGTTTTTTGCAACGACGCCTGGTATAATATTCTTCGTTAACCTTCTGGTTCTTCTAGAGAAATTCTTGTTATACCATTCCTTAAAAATCAAAGAAAACGGTAAGCTTGACTTTGATTTTTGAGTTGCTTTGGCATACTCTTGTTAGGCTTTTTTTTTCTTCAACTTCCCTTCCGATGATTATATACTCACGTTCCATCGCGTTTCCAAAAGTTCGGGTTGCTAAATGTTAGAAATCATTTTAGAAGCGACTAAAATTCACTGCTATTTCTGCCATCATATAAACAGCGATGCGTTTCATTTCCAGTTGATATTGATGTCCGTTCAATGCACAGATCATCGTTAGTGTTGTGGCCACAGTCCTCAACGAAAAGTTTTCAATATGGTAAAAAACGCCACGAAGCAGAACCAATGTCCAACCAAAACCACCGTAACTTGTTTACTTATGTGTTTTACCAATTCAGAAAAAAAATTAACATGCGATTCTACATAAGCGCTCAGTTCACAGTCTACAGTTTCGTTCATTCCCAAGTAGAACAGTGTGGAAGAAGAAGCAAAATTGATTATAGATTATTGTGTATTATAATTTGTAATTAAAATTTTTAATTCAAATCCACAGTTTATTTACTTCTCGGCATATCCATTCCAGGACACCCTGTACATGGTAAATTGCTTATTCACTCTATATTCTTTTTATGTAGTAAACTATGTATTGTTCCGTACTATTGCACATCAGTAAATAGTAGAGGCACCGTTTTAGTAGAACGATTTGTACAATCTACCTAACATTATATAATTTTCCAGTCTATTTATGATCCAGTCTTTAGAATGTTTTACCTAAAGCTATGAAGTAGGTCTTACACTTATCTTCATTTTATCTACATTCTGTAAATTACCATGTAGAAATAGATTTTTAATGGAACAGATAAAGTTTTCATTTTAAAAAAAGTATAGTTTTCTGACATACGGACAGACGAGGTCTTTTCTATGTATCTAATTTATTTAGACTATGTTTTCATTCAATGACTAAAGAATTTTGAACACTACGACAATATCTTGTAAAAGTAATGTAGAGATCATCAGTGTTATATTAAGTCAAATCTATTTTTATTAATTAAATTGTCTATTTCAGAACTCACCAATCTTCACAAATACACTTTTTATGAAAAATAGAAATGATTTCTCATGCATTATTTAGAATTATCTAAAATAATAAAAGTTAGGTGCTATGAGAAATCTACAGCAATTAATTTTATTTATAAAATAACATTTTTTCTGTGTTTAAAATTTTCCCATTGTCTCCTGACTTTTTAATTACTAAGAATTCGGAAGACAAAACTATTTAAAAAACTACTTTTGTTATGAAAGTGATTTGGTCTTAATTTAAAATTGTATTAAAATATATATATTTTATTCTTAGGCGTATTTACGAAATATATATTTAACACGAAAATTATAGACGAGCATTGTACTAAAATAATATTTGTCTTTATTTTAGTTCAATGCTCGTCTATAAAGCAGATTTTTCTCCCAAATTTGAAGCAACTCTATTATTCTTTATATTTCTTGGAGTCTATTTTTAAATATTCAATTAAAATCTGTTTATTTTTGAGAAAAATATGAATTTAATATAAAGGTGGTTCAATATTTTTATTATAATGTTCAATAATTACATAAAACTAAAATTAATTAGTTACCTTTTATGTTCAAAGCATCTATAAACATATCGTGTAAATTACGTAACAAGATGAGTATAACTTTATGGTTATCTGCAGAATAAAAAAAATATAGGGAAATTATGTTATGACATCATCCTACTTGATTTAGTTTAGTAAAGGTCATATACGTCTTAATTATTACCACTGATTTTGATTTGCTGACCTTTAACATTGTTTTCGGTAAGTTATTGGTCATTCATTGTTTTATAACTTTTTTTTTCTGTGAAAAGGAATAATAAAATTAACAATTAGAAAAAATCACTACAGTACACTTAAACAAGTATACTTTATCGGAAATCAATCAATGTATTCAACACTTAGTAATATATTTTTTGTTCTTAATGGATTTGATAAACGAAAAAATGGTACTCACAATATTTTAATTTGATTACGCAGGTTGAGTGACTGAAAACGCAATTTTTCACGCTATATCTGATTCTGGCTTGCCAACTGGTTAGAGGCACTAATTCTATCGTAAAATACCACTATTCATGTAGATATCTCCTAACTTTACATCGAGATATGAAGATTTTAAGGATTTTCAAAGTTAGCTATAAATTCCCTACCCCACTTGCATTAACGAAAGACAGGTGAATCAGACAATTCTCTCTCTCTCTCTCTCTCTCTCTCTCTCTCTCTCTCTCGGTCACAAAGAGTATTTTCAAAAAGACCATACCCAAGATTTAAGACCAAGAATCCAATAATAATCTTCGTCCTTTACACCAACCAGCTTAAATCTAGAAACCAAAATTTGTTGTTGAAATTTCTATTAAATGAGACAACAACAGGAAGTGAGAAAAGAAACCCTCTCGTTCAAGACTGCGTTAAAACATTAAGAAACTTTTAATCGTTGTGAAACTGGAACATTAAAAAAATTTATATAAATAAGGTAAAAAATAAGAAATATACCGAGTTGCATAAAAATTCATTTTGTTTAGAACTTTAAGTTTCTGAAATGAAGTCAATTTTGATAAGAAAGATACAAAATTTATTAGGTAGAATAATTTTTTTTTAGTTTTGATATAATAATAATATTAAATCTTTTCTCTTGAGTTTTGATATATCGGAATTAAAATAAGAAAATTAAATAATAATCGTTCTACCAATTTTCTCTGATATATGCAGAATTCCAATAAAAAATTTATTTTAAATATTGCATTAATGTTTTAGGCAAATTAAAACCATATCATCTTATTTTAAGAAATATATATCTGAAATTTTATAAACCTAAGTTTTGATCATTCCTTAATTCATATTTTGATATTCGAACATACATTCTTCATCTTATCCAGATAAAATCATAAATAACAGAGACTTTTGTCAGCACAGATTGTAAAAGTAGATATCACTTCCTTCTTTGTGTGTTTTTAGTTTATATATGTCACATATGAATAATAAAAATATTTTTTAGAATTATTCATATTTTATATGAGTAAACACAATAAAAGCCATCGATAATCTCACTTAATTCTCAGTCTTTATTTTTGCAATTTTGTATTTTGCGAGTATTCTCAACACGCAACAATTCCGTATATTAACAAGTATAATTCTTGAAACAACCGTAATTTTCAAGAACTTTGTATAATTAAAAATGCCTCTTAGGTACTTAATAGGTAGCTCAAGGTAACATGCAACTTTTTATGATACAGTTAATTTTACTTGTTATACATAAGAAACTTTAATAATATAAACAGGTTGGAAATGTTACAAGAATAAGAATGGTTGGGTTGAAAGCTTAACAACCTATTATTAGTGCATGCAAAAAATGTTTTTTAAAACTAAAATATATTTTATTTAAGTTTCCTACGCCTTGGCAAAATATAGAATAAAAAAGTGATTTAAAATAAAAGGTTTATATTACGTTCACTGAAATAGATGAAAATGATTTGTGTGTTGTCTGTTTTAAAAATTATACAGGACCATGCTTTCAATTCTCTGAGCCTAAACACATATGACACACCGCACCGAATACAACAATGTACGATGTTAAAAATATGTCTCAGCATAAGTGATGTAGAATCACATTAGATATTAGATATTAGAACCTATCACTGAAAATTAATGTTAATCCAATCGAACTGAAATATTAAAGGTTAGTTAATGTGTGATTAAAAAGTATATATCAGAAAAAATTTGATTTTTGAAACTAAATATTCCATGAAAGTTTAATTATTTTAAATCTTAGGTTAAATTTACATACATTTTGCTTTACATATAATATTATATATAACAAAGTTAAATATATTTCAAAATGCTAAAAAGTGTAAAAGCGGCTTCACTCAAGAATGGAGTTGAGTAAAAAGTCTGTTGTCCTTCCATAAATTTTTTATGCTCTCTGCTAAAATGGAAACATTTTACAAAATACGATTTTAATCTTGTCATAAAAGGTTTTTTATAATTTAAATCACTTTATATTATTAGTTTATTACCCAAATTTTATTTACCATTTTAATCTTGTCATTCCCAAGTCCAAAAACTTCATTAAATTTTGTGAAATCTAATATTTCTCGTTAAGTAAAAACATATTTATATATAAAGGGTGTTTTTTTTTAGAGATTTGATTTTTAAATTGGCGACACTATTTCTAATGACTGTAAAATTGACAGTTGATTTGTAATCAGTACGTTTTGTCATATCACTATAAATAGACTTATGCCAGAACAACAATTTGAAGCACATTGTGGAAGATTTTGCAGGACGATCTAGAATTATGAGCTTGCAAGTTCCAGCTCGTGAAAGAGTTGAAACCGCGTGACCATCATGCTCTCCGTACATTTGGTAATGGGCCTCTTCTTCAACGCAAAATTTTGTTCAGCGATCAGACTCATTTTTGGTTGAATGGCTACTTTAATAAACATAATTACCGAATTTGGAGCGAAGAAAACCAAAAAGCCTTTATCGAGACACCCATCCATCAAAAGTAACTTTTTGGTGTGCTTTATGAGCAGATGGAATCATTAAACCATATTTCTTTAAAGATGATGCTGAACAGAATGTTACTGCTAATAGAGAGCGCTACAGAACCATGATTGCTGACTGCATCGTTCCTCAGTTGAATAAAATGAATGTGACAGAGCTTTGGTCTCAACAAGGTGGCAGAGCATCCCACACAGTGCGAAACACGATCAATTTCGCGTAATGGACCTGTAAACTGGCCTCCACACTTAAGGATCACTTTCTTTGGGCATATGTAAAGTCACTAGTCTGCGCTGATAAACCAGAAACATTTGACCATTTGAAAGTCAACATTCGTCTCGTAATTGCTTATATATGGCCAGAATTGCTCGATAAAGTGGTTGAAAACTGGACTTCCCGATTGCGCTTCATTCGAGCCAGCCGTGGAGCTTATATGCCTGAAATCATATTTAAACACTAACGGCATATATTTATCTTTTAAATAAAACCGAAACCATAGCTACTAACATTACTTATATGTGTTTTGTTTCATTTTTAAATTTTATACTTAAAAAAAAACACCCTTTATTTTTGTTGGTTGCATTATGCAGTCAACAGCCAGAAGAGCTGACTACACACTCATGTTCCTCAAAAAACTAGAAACATAAACATGTGAAAGGTTTATTTAGGAATTTCTTGAAACAATGAAAATGAGCTAACTAGTTTTTAAATTATTGAAAATAATAATAAAAAAAAAAACAAGTAAAAAATACAATAATCCAATGATTGTTTCTAAAATGTTAAGTCATTAATTATAACACAATATCCGTCCCTGTATATCGTATTTGCATATGGTAACCTTAACATACCATAAAAATCAATTCAACTGATCTACAACTGTCAAGTATACCAGGATGTAAATCTGTAGCATATTTCCTTTGTTATATCCTTTTCAAATTAATATTTCTCGTATCACTTTTATTTCGATATTTATTGTTATTTTAATTGCATTTGTTTTCACCTTTAAATAAAATAAAAGTGGTTACGAATGCTTTCAAAAAGCATTTAACATTTAAAATTGTGAAAGATTATCATAATATTTTAATTATTTTCATAAAATTATAGAACTATCTTAACGCAATTTGATCGGCCTAATTATTGATTCCTTTTGTGTATTTCAGCTTTTTATGTGAACTGAAACCGCAAAATGTCAGTAATCTGTGTTACAGATAAAAGCCCGTAATACAGGGTGTGTAATGGTAACTGTTCATTAGAATATCTAGAGAAGAAGATCTTTCGAACTGGACATCGATCATTTACAACTCCTCCATTTAATAATACTTCAGGTGTCAATCTTCTTCATCGTATAGGTGACTAAGATCTATCTATTCTTCAAACCTTAATATAAGTAGTCAATCCGTAAAAGATCAGTATATCAATATATATGATTATGTTGACCAAATTATTAGTACAAGAAAAGTACAAATATCAGTAGAAAATATTATGAATCAGGCCCAATATGAAGTCTAATAGAATCTTCTGAAGAATTATGTTCAACAATGCGACAAGCTAAAGCAGAGACTCGCTGACTATTGAGTTTTGGAGACATCGAGAACATTTCTGGCATTGTCAAAGGATTCCAAGATTGAAAATCGTATCGTTTGTTGTAGTTCGGGAAAACATTTTCAAAGTTAGAAATTAGCTATACGAAACCAGATTATTTGAATGTCATAACAGACTCACCAATAGAGAACGGGCGATGCAGATATGAATGTCAGATCAGAGACAGTCCAACATATTACCGAAAAAGTAAAGCGTTTTCCACATTAAAGTGCAAGGAAATACATGACTTAGTTATCAAGATACTACACCAGAAAAGAAATTTATTCAAACTGTACTGGGATCAAACTGTAATTATGGATCAGGTAGTTGATCACAATAGGCCAGACCTTGTATTAATTCGACTCCCATTCCAAGCAACAACAATCCGAGGATGAAATATAGAGGCTTGATTAGTGAGGAATCAATAACGTTATGACTATTCTCATAATTTTCACAATTTTACATCAAAGAACTGATTACATAGCATCAGGGAAATTGGTTCCAGTAAGTATGAAAAAAAGTTTTTGGGGAATTTAGGAAACCACAACTTTGCACAGAGTACAATTCTTTTTATATCTGCACATGGTATATCTGGGATAGATGGATCTTTTATTGACACCAAAATTAATACACTATAAAGAGCTAGATTCAGCTTATTTCATTCACTCAGCCATGTGCTAAAATATATAACTAATTAAAGTAAGTAATTCACGCCGCAATTAAAAGAATAGTAAAATAATAGGTTTCTCAAAGCTATTTTTGAAAATGGACAATAAACAATTGACGAATATACGACGAAATATGGACATTAAGCAAGGACAAAACATCGATACTTTTCATCAAAAGGTGACAGTAAGGATATTTTTTTGTCTGGTTTTTGAAGACAACCAAAGAAGAGGATTTTATATTATTAGTTTAAAGGTTGGGTACATGGAATGGAAATTGAATAGAATTGAGGAACGATTATTTTTTTAAACAAATTATGTCTCTGTTACCTTAAATTATTAAGATTTATACGTGAAGCTCATGACTATTTTGTACATTAATGTCTACAGGAAAATAAAATTTACCAAAAATTTAAACTTCAAAATTAACTACTATTCTCATAATTAATTTTAAATGTTTTGGTTTTATGATGTAATATAGCAATAAATTACTCTGCATATCTAACAGATCATGGTCTTCTTAAAACCGACTAGTTTCAAAGTAATAATTATTAATATTCAGAGCAAAAGGGAAAAATTCAAGGTTGATTGCCAACAACTGTAAAGTGAAGTGTTTTTAAACGTTGTTCAGCAAATTTTAAGCTGCAGGATTTTACAAGATCTTTGAAAAATATTTAGTCATACCCAAAAATAGGAAAAAAAATATAATACATTTTTGTTTTAATTATATTTTTGACACCGAAAACATAAATAAAAAGAGTGGGACAAAAATTATTTTGCTAGTTTGTTCAGCGATTAACATTTTAAATATTTACCGGTACTAGTTATTCCAGTATCAATTGCAAATGCTGATATTTAGAACAAAGTTTCACAGAGTTTATTTCAGTGTCATCTCTTTAAAAACTTTTAAAAAAGTTTTTGGTATTATAATTATTGTAGGTTGCAAATCAGAACTTTCAAAATATGTCTTTAAAAGTGAAAATACATTAAATATGTTTAAAAATTACTATTTTCTCTTGTTTTAGGGGGCTTTAATTAAACCTAATTAAGAAACCCTCACACTGCAAACCGAATGCTTATTGTGTTGCTTGTTATATATATATATATATATATATATATATATATATATATATATATATATATATATATATATATATATTCTTTGTGAACCTATAAGTTACGTTAAACAGGTTTCCAATATGTTCATTAGTTTATCCTCAGCATTCAGGTGTCTTCAGTAAGTTAGAACTACGGATTGACATTTGTGAATCTTAGCAGCATCGTTACCTGACCTTGTCTAACTGCCTCGGATGAGGAGGATGATCTCGCTCCTGTAATCGTTTCTTAGATTCTCTCGGAGACGGCTGTCAGTTCTATGTCTGGAGTACAGTAGTGTGTTGCTCCTTGGCATCACTTAAATTTAGTCTTAGGATGGCCCAGTTAGTCTGGATGGTGTAATGCACCTTGAAAATGTATATTGATGACTCGGAATCACTGCTCATCTTCAAGTTTGAGATTGTGCCTGTATTGCTGGTGTAACTAGTTCACCAGAGCATTACAGGGAGTTGGTCACCATTATAAAGTTCAAGTTTGTTGAGTTTGTCCGTTAAATCTAAGACTACTTATACTTTTTATTAAATTTTTTAGAGGAATTGATCTTTGATCATGAATTTGAAAATATATTAGTGAATTCGACTTTACTCATATGTCTTCTTTAACTACGAATAAACATATTTTTGTTTTATTCACTTTAATAGAAAACCTTGAAGATATATAAAATTTTTACAATATTTTTTCCATTTATAATATTATATCTTAATACGTATTTGCATACAAAATTAGCCTAACAAAATATTAAATTTAAATAAATTAAAACCACAACAGTCATTCAAAATAAAAGCAAAATTTTAGGATATTCAATCAACACTTTTGAATAGCTCAAAACTCTAAGAAAATAATTTTCTATCCTGTCGCAAATAATACTAATTTTTATTACAAAATTTAAACCATAATATTTTATTGCACCGGTACCTAACGTTCATAATTCTTATTTACGTAAGCTACAAATTTATTACAGTGATATATTCAGCCATGTTTAATTCTAAACCTGCAAAATTTTACGTAACGTATTTCTAAATTTCCTTACTCAATTATTTTTAATAATTATTATGATAGCAGTATTGCCAACTTTTATTGATAGGTTGACATACAAGCGGTATTGCTTGGATTCTATTAAGGTAAAATCATGGCGAAATAAAGTAAACGAATTGATTTATTGTTAATATTTGGAGGACATACAAGGTAAAAATGTCCTAGTGTTAAATTTAACGAGTTATTGTGCAAAATAAAATTAAAACTTCTAGTGGTATGCAGCAATTTTTGAGGTCCGAAAATTAACTTTTAACCCGAAGTAGGCATTTCTCATTTTGTAGAGAATATTTTCACTTTAGCATATTTACCTAAATAATCGTTCAAAAATTATTATGGGTCAGAAAATAATCTTAAAAGTAGTATGATAAAACTTAAATAAAATAATATATATATATATATATATATATATATATATATATATATATATATATATACCTATTTATTTATTTATCCTGTATTATATGCTTTTCAGGTAACTCGCAAATAATTAAAGTTTGTCATTTTTAACTTCCATGCATTTAAAACTGTGTTATTCAAAATAACATGAAAATGGTCAGCTTGCAATTGAGAAAAATTATATTTTATGAAGGATAAATGACACAATTTTATAAAGTGGTAAAAATATATTAAAAATAAAGAAAAATTTTTAAAAATACAAAATTGAAAACTATTGACAAATTGTCGTTACCAACTTACTAACTACCTTTAAATTTTTATCTATTAAAACTGCATTAAGTAATCTTTTTACAAAATAATAATGGACTTCCATATCTAACTACTTAAGCCTCTGTTACAATGCCATATTTTACTAATAATTCTGTTTCGTAGGTCAAAATTACCTCAAATGTTTAAATACTTTAATTACATCATCTTAGATTATTATCTCAACAATTGTTAAATTTAAGAAGTGAATCAGTTAAAGGAAACCCTTGTTAAGTTTGGTCTGTATCTTTGTTTATTTATACAGGGTGGCTCATATATCGCAAATGAGTTAAAATCCCTTTTTCGATCTTTCTTATACATATTTGATTATATTAGAGTATAAAGTTGCAATATTTATTTATTCCACGAACCGAAACTACAACTTTCATACATTTTCTTCTTCACTGAAAGATTTTTTTGGGACATTTTTCCATCATCTGTTCAGGCAATGCTGACCTAACATCTGCATATATGTGTATATATATATATATATATATATATATATATATATATATATATATATATATATATATATACAGGATATTCAAAAAATACATATACAACGTTTGATGATACACTTTTGACGTCAAAATAAATCAATTTATCTCAACTTAGTTCAGGTTAGTTTATGTTCAGGTTCAAGAAAATATTGATTTTTTCCAAATTTTTGAAAAAGTGGTGACTGAATTTATTGATTTATGGTGCGTAGTCTACCACCATAATATGCCTTTTATAATGGTATAGCGAATTGTTATAGTGTAGTGTGTAAGTGACGTCACTTGTAACTGCAGATTTTTTTTATCTTGAACAACCAAGATATTTCTATCGGATAATCGCATGTATTTGGAAGCTTTTTCACCTCTTGAAAAATTTTCACTGGATAAGCGGTTTTACCAGGCAAAAATTATTTTTAATTACATGCATACACCAATTTTCTGTAATAATAAATCAATTTTTGAAATAAATATTGGAAGTACATGTATGTATTTTAAAAAGATTGAAAAAAGTAGCTAATGGGGAAACCCTAATTAAGCAACTGTGCGAAATGGCCTTCAACTTGCTGAACATACTTATTAAAACCTTCTAAAAACTTAAATGGACTTCATCTAATATATCAGGATTGTTAAAAAGGTTGCCAACGCTTAAAATATGCTTCACAGGAATCTTATATACTTTTATTTGAAGAGTTCCTCACAAAAAGAAGTCACACACTCTGAAGAACATGATGGTCATCTTACTAGTGCCCCATTGCCTTTTTCAATCTATCGATTGGGATACTAGCCGTGAAATTATTGCCGAACAGTAACAGAAAAATGAGGTGGGGCACTATTATGCATATACAATAGTTCTCGCTGAAGTAAAATAAGCAAATTTTCCTGAGGAATTGATAATATATTTTGCAAAAAATCTAGATTAGTATTCCTATTTATCCTGCCCGGACTCATAAAAGAACCAATATGGTAACAATCAGTAATACTTTCCCAAACATTCAATTTAAAGTTTTGCTGAAGGGTGTGCAACTTTAATTGCATTTGGATTTTAATCCACATAAACATGTTTTAGTACCTACAAGCGGCAGGTCTAGACCACTACGATATAAGACTGCTAAAACATCTATATTACAATCAAGTAGCCTCTATCCAAATTGAAAACAGTCGTACTCAAAACCTACCCATCAAACGTGGAGTAAGACAGTGTTGCGTTCTGTCACCCTGTCTCTTTAATGTATACTCTGAAGAAATCTTTAGGGAGGTTTTGGATGACAGACAAGAAGGAGTAAGACTAGGCGGAGAAGTAATCAACAATATTAGATTTGCTGATGATACGGCCATTCTTGCGGAAAGCATCGAGGATCTCCAAACATTAGTAAACCTAGTCAATGAAGCGAGCTGCCGAAGAGGCCTTAAAATCAACATCTCAAAAACAAAGGTTACTGTAGATGAATGTCAACTTTGGCTCGATGGGAAGAGGATAGAGCGTGTAAACCTTTTCAAATACCTTGGCAGTTGGTTGAATGTAAATGGGGACTCAGATGAAGAGATAATAGCTTGGATAGAAATATCGCGGAAGGCCTTTATGACATGGAAACCAGTTCTATGCAACAGGAACCTATCAATGCATATTCGTAAGAGGGTCCTGAAGTGCTATGTATGGTCTATTCTATTATACGGTTGCGAGACATGGACACTAAAAACCACAATGCTAAACAAACTAGAAGCATTCGAATTGTGGTGCTACCGTCGAATCCTAAAGATATCATGGGTTTCGCACACTTCCAACGAGGATGTTCTCAGAATGATGGATACAGATCGACTGCTCTTTAACATTATAAAGAAGCGGAAAACAGAATACTTCGGTCACATAATTAGAGGACCTAAATACCAGCTACTTCGCCTTATAATACAAGGAAAAGTGGAAGGAAAAAGATGGATAGGCCGAAAGAAGCTTTCATGGCTGCGTAACATCAGGCAGTGGTGTGACTGCACGGTAGAAGAACTATTTCGCGCAGCAGCCGATAGAGAAAGATTTCAGGAAATTGTAAACATGATGACGACCAACGTCTGAATACAGGCATGGCACCTAAAGAAGAAACATGTTCATTATGCAGGTTGGTGACTCAAAATCTTGTAACGCATGCCTAATTACCACGCTTTGAAAAAATTTGGAAAAAAATAATATTTTATTAAAACTTGAATGTCTTCTACCGCCTAATTCAAGTAGTATTAGAACTAAGTTGGCTTAAATTAACGTATTTTGATATCAAGATTCAATTATCAAGCATTGTACACGTATTTTCCAGACACCCTGTATATTACATTTGTTTATATACTATGCATGTCACCAAAATGCACTAAATTTCATTGCATCCAGAGATGAATACAAATAAATAAAAAAGATCATTAATTATTTAAAATTAGTGATACGCGACACACCCTGTATATTTTTTCTAACTCCAACTCGCTAACAAATTAAGTGATGCTGCTGCACTTTGTTTAAAGAACACTTGCTTGAAAGATTGGACTACTAAATTAGATCTAGATATTTGCCCGCCATAGTGAATCCGCCGTAATAAATCTTTTTAAAAATTTTTCAGTTCTACTCAAAATTGATGGAATTCTTTTTTTTTAGAATAAAATATAATTTTTCCCTTTTGTTACAATGATTATAATATGTTCAATATAACGGACCAAATTTTTTCCATATTTGTTCTATATCACTTTGAATGATTCACATGCATTGGGAATAATAAAACAACATAATAAATATATTTGCAACCCCGCAATTGTTCTTAAAATTCAAAATTTGTATTTATTCATTTAATTTATTTACTAAGTCAAAATTTAACTTTAGAAGAATAAACACTCTCAAAATTTAACTTACTTACCATTTTGAAAAAGTGTAAATAAAGTCCAAATTAAAACAATTACAGTGGTATGAAATCCAAAAAAGCGCACTCACAATCACATTCGCGACCTAAAAACCGCTTTCTATCGTAAGGTTGAATTTACCGCGCGACAAATTCTTGCGTTCACAGCTTGTCTTATCGAACTACTGCACTCGGATCAAGTAGCGTATGAATTTCGCCGCATAAGGCCCCTACCAAGAAGTTTCTTTCTTCTTCTGGTCAAATAAACCGGCATGAGTTTGTCCTTGTTAAAGAGAACATATAGCACGGCAAATTCGAAAGTTAATTACCTTGTCTTTGTCTAATAGGTGGAAACTGCGGTCATAAGAATGGAAGAATGGTGTAGAATTGAATTGTGGGCAATTGTTGGCTAGGTTTATGTAAAAATGCGGAAAAAAAATCAATTTATAATGTTTTGCGGATTTTGTGAGAAATGTGACATGGAAGATCGCGGTGAAACTTTCGCATAGCATTTTTAAGAGAAATGGTAACAATTAACTGTAAAATCATAGTTTTTGGCAAAATATTTATAATAGACTTACTAGATGTAAAAAGTATAATCGATTACTTTTTAAAGTGACCAGACTGACTTCAATATAACACATATTCGGTTTCTTCCAATTTTATACTTTTAAACTTTTTTCTTTCACAAATTCAAAAATAGAAAATAAAATTTTTATAAAAAAATTGAACCGACTTCTAAAAGTGCGCTAAAAAGTGAAAAATAACCATAAATTTTTATATGAAATTGAACTTTTTGAAGTCGGCGCCAAACTAATACCTGACAAAATGTGATTTGCATAAACAGATTAAAAATACTTTATTTGTAATTGCCTTCTTACCATAATTTGTAGTTATTTATTTCATTTACAAATAATTTGGTGCCCACTTCAAAAAGTTCAATTTCATAAAAAAAATTATGGTTGTTTTTCACTCCTTAGCGCACTTTTAGAAGTCGGTTCAATTTTTTTATAAAAACTTTATTTTTCTATTTTTAGTTTTAAAATTCATTATGATATCCATAAATTATTTAAACTAAGTACTAATCGAGATTAGTGTACCTCACAATGACTCCAAGATGGCAAAAAAATACCCATTTTATTCAAAGTTGTATATCACCCTAAAATGTACCACTAAAAATTCTTTGGTTCTTAGAGTTTTCCAAATACCAGTAAAATTGTGTCAAACAAATATTTAGTCTGTCATAGCAAATCCACTATCTTAAATTTCAAATTAATTTTAGATTGGTAATATAGGCCCCAAAACCTTCCAATATCGATGTTTAAAGAACCTGAGATGTAAATTTCTTAGCTCGATATATTTTATACTGCATATTGAGTTTGTATACGCCTCAAGAATCCCAAAATATCAATTTTAGACAAAATCGGAATATGTAAAATTTTCTGTCCCCTATATTGTATCTTACCTACCTAATAATTGTAAAAAATTAACTTCATATTCATAATACATGACCCCGTAAATCTTCTAATGCCAAATCTGAATAACTGCGAATAAGGTAAAATTTTCAACCCACCATATTGCATCCGCTATACTGAATTTCAAAAAAATTATTTTAAGTCTTAATCTAATTTAAATCTAAACCCTTCAAAGCCCTCTAGTACCAATTTTGGATGAAATCCGGAAATTTAAAATTTCTAGACTAATATTCGCTATTTACATCCTTAAAAACGATTTAGTCCCACCTTTGAACAAAATCGAAAAATATAAAATTTTTAGTTCGCAATCTTGGATTTTTCATATTGAATCCTGAAAAAATACTTTTAAATTCATAATTTACACCTTCAAGAACCCCCTATATCAGTTTAGGACACCATATTGAATCTGCCAGATTAAGTTTTTCAAAAAATATTTTATATTCATAACTAACACTAACAAAAATACCCCAACATTGATTTTAGACAAAATCGGGAGATGTAGAATCTTTAATCCGCCATCTTGGATCAGCCAAATCGAATATTTTAAAAATAATTTCAGATTCGTTATGTGCGACCCCGAAAACTCCGACGTACCGATTTTGAAGAAAATCGGACAAAGTTGATTTTTCGTCCGCCATATGAATCCGCCATATTAAATTTTTTGAAAATAATTTTAAATTAGTTATGTACGACCCTGAAAACTCGCTCGTACCAATTATGGAGAAAATCAAACAAAATTAATTTTTTTGACCGCCATATTGTCAGCGTCATCTTCAATATTACTGCACCAATTTCATCCAAAAAAATATGATACCATCGCAGCAACTTCCTGAACATAACGTAAAAAACTTTATTCAAATCGGTGCAGCTGTTCCGGAGTAATCGGTGTACATACATAAAAAAACATACATACTCGACGAATTGAGAACCTCCTTCTTTTAGAAGTCGGTTAATAACTAAATCATTTTTAAAATCAATTGAACATTGTGAAGAAACCTATATTTTTTAATTATTGTTTATAGAAACTATTTGTTGATTTTTTTTAAAATATCGTACAATTAAAGATGAAAAATTATAGCCCTTCTTTTGTAGTTTACGTAGTTTCCTAACTTAAAGTTGGAATGGTAAGGATTATTACTCTTATCATTACGATAGTTTGTCACCACTAAAAGTACTTTAGACTCAAATTCGTGGAACGTGAATTTTATGGAATTTTTTTTATAACATGTAAACGTTTTTCATTTTTAGATTTACTGCAATAATAACTCGTAAAAGTATAACTCAAGATTTTAGAAAATACAGAAAGGATCGAAAATAAGAGATTTTTCGGGAAATTATATCAAGACGTATCTATCATTGACATTGCTAAATAAAAATTAGGTTCTCTCCAGGATATTTTAAATTTATCTCGCGTCAGTTTGCTTGGAATTTAGTTCTCTTATTTTAATAATTCTTTCATTCAAGAAATTTAAAAAATTTTTGGAATTTTGTGATTTTTTTCTGGATTCAAATTTTGTCCTCAACATTTTATTTAAAAATAATTCAATTCCATATTTCGATAAACAAAATGAAAGCTAAATTGTGCTAAATTTTAAATTTTCTTATATACGAAAAGACAACTGAACTAAATTTTGTGTATCCTCGCGATATGCAAATAAAGGTCTTGTCTTAAAGCACGTTGTCATGGTTTTACTAACATCGTATAATTTAAAACAATACATAATAAAATTATTTAATGTCTCAAAAAAGAAAATGTCAATTTTGGAGCACAACCAGTTGTTCTGACGAATTAATGAAAACGGATAAAAGTTATTGAACTTTAAAAAGAAGGTTAATTTAATTTGGCTAAGCATATAAATATATCCAGTTTTTAATATTTTAGTTTATAATGTTTACATTGATCTTTACCCTGGTAACACCAAAGAAAAACTTTTGAAATGCCAAGGTCGACAATTGGCATTTTCTGTCATTAAATTTAGTTTCCTTAATTTTGTTAATAATTGATCTTTATTAAAAAATTAGGAAAAATATGGCCATGAAATTGATCATGAGGGCCACGCCAAGCTTTGTAAAATTAGCGAGTGCCATAAACACACTTAAGCATATAGTAAAGACCTGTTTGCGATTCATTTTTTATTACTATTTATTGTGACGAGATCTGTCACTTTTAATGGAAAAAAAGTGTTTTCGGTGGGATTATAGTTGTAATAATTGACTAATATGAGAAAAATATCTCTCGTCTGGTCACCTCCATAACAAATGAGTATCCTATCACACAAAATAACTCTTTATCTATTTAATCAAAGTATCTGAAACTCTTAAAAATCCGTGGAGTAACCACAACGCCTAGATTTGTACAAAAATTTGTAGAAACATCAACGGTCAATTAGACGAGTAACCCTAAATGTCGCGTTCTTCCGGTAACCACATTTTTCTATATTTTCGAAAAAATTTAGATATACTTTGAATGTTTTATTTTACTTATGAGACAAAAAGAAATTATTCCATTTTTGGAACACATTTCGTTTATAAATACCAGTTTAATAATATATTTTGAAAGTTGTTAAACGAGGATCTAAACATTTTCACAACACATATGATAATATTAAGGAATCTTCAGACACATAACAATCAAGTATTTTTTAATAAAATAACGGATATGACACTTTAAAGTAAAATAAAATAATACCTTTGCTTTCGTATTAACTTTTTGATGATATTCATACTCTATGATTTCGAGTATCAAAATATACAATTTAGTTTTTCGAATCGTCAATATGAAGTATTTGTAAATTAACGGGTAAAACAAATAATATGTTATAAAGTATAAGTAGCGAACTCGTTAAATGGTGTGAGTTTTTCAAGTAACGATCAAAACTCTACTACTGACAGCTAATAAATCCTAATTTACGATAACCATTAGTCAGAAAGTAGTATTTTCTTTATTTATTTTTATTATTTTATTTATTTATTTGCATTTCTATCTCCCTCTCTTGTCCTTTTCTTTCTCTCTCTCTCTCTCTTGACTTTGGTTCCTGCTTTTTTGCTACCTTTACTATGGAAAATTATTATAAAAACTTATCAATTAAAAGATATATTAAATAATTGTATAGATCAGTAAGATTAGATTAGTTATGTATCTCAAATGCTCCCGGTTGTATCTTTCCTCTAGTTGTGTTTAATATGCGGTATTTATGAAGGTTGTACGGCACTCGTATATCCTTAGAGAACTACTCCACAATTTTGAGAATTCTTTTCCAGCTGATTTTTGGTGGCAACCAGAAATTTAAGATCATCCATATACAGAACTTGATTCAGTCATACCACTTCCTCATGATTGTTCTTAATACTGAAGCAGCATCGGGTGGAATTTAAATGACACGATATTGCTGTCCTATGTCTTTCCGAAAATTTTCGATTTTTTTATTAAGTTTTTTCTCCTATTACGGCATCCTAGGTTATCAACTTGAGTAATCTTTTCACTACCTCGGGGTAATCATAACTTCCATAGTTGTTACTATTATTTGTATTAAATGTTTTCATAGGAAGTTAAGGAAAATTTATTTTCCAAGTAGAAAACGATATCACTTACAGTAATAGATAATGATCACTACTCAGTGAAAAGAGATAAGCAATCCACCACTGCTTCGACTAGAGAAAAAAATCCAGTTAAACTTGAAAAATATTTGCTAAAGTCTGAATTACCTAGTATTGTCAAATTACATAGAAAACCAAATTGATGAGCCACTGAAAGAACAAGGCGATGTGACATTACGATTTCTACCGCTATATTATTGCTACTATAAAGATATTGATATGAAAATTGTTGATTCAAAAACCTTCTTTAACAAACATATTAGAGAAAATAAATATGCAGATGAAAAAGTATTAGCAATGTGGGAAAAAGTTTGTAAAAAATTAGGTTTCGCAAATTTCCATAAACAAAGTCATAATGAAATGATATTTAGGTGAAAAACTCATCAATAAGTTCTAAGAAACTTCAGTGCTAAAAGCAAGGATAAAAGTGATGAGAGTGGTTTACTTAAGAGTGAATAAAATATATAACAAAATTTAATTTGCATTAATAAAGTTAATAATGTTTATGAACTTAGTTCTTTTTTTAATATTCAAATTATTATTTTCTAATTGTAACACTAATAAGAAATGTCATGGATGGATGATCTGCCTTAGATACCTTTATCGATATCGAGGGGGCATTCGACAACACGTCTCATGATTCGATATGTAATGCTTTACAAAGACGAGGCTCTGAACTGAGATTAGTCGCACTGTCAAATAAGGGCTATCCACAGGGAGGAGTGCTATCGCCTTTGCTGTTTAGTTTTGTGGTGGACAGCCTGTTGAGTGAACTGAATGATGCCGCTTTGTATACCCAGGCCTATTCTGATGACCTAGTTATTTTGTGCCCTGGTCGCGATATCCAGGACCTGGAGGGGCCAATGATGTGGGCCCTCCGGATCGCTGAACGTTGGTGCCACAGGGAAGGGCTCGGAATAAACCCGAACAAGGCCGATGTGGTACTCTATACAAAAAAGAGGACAATGAGGAGACTTCCCACAATTACATTGGTGGGAATAACTCTTCAATTCAAGGGAACAGTTAAATACCTGGAAGTAATTCTGGACTCACGAATGAGCTGGAATGATCATATTGAGCCTCGAACCAAAAAAGTCATATGTGCTTTCTGGGCTCATAAACGAGCCTTTGGGTATACATCTAAAGTGCTATTTTGGATACACAATGTGGTGATCCGCCTCATGATAACGTAGGCCGCTATTGTATGGTGGCGTAGTACAACAAAGCGCAGACACATTCTTCAATTTGACAAAGTTCAAAGGGTGGCTTTTGTGGGAATATTGAGTGCGATGAGGACTGCTCCCACGAGGGCTCTTAAAGTCTTGGTGAGCCTGAATCCTCTTCACATATACATAGAGAACGAGACTGTTCATCGTCTCAGTAGTCTAGGACATCTTGGAATTGGAATGGGCGGCTACTCAGGTGTCTAGTAAAGCACGGTGGAGGTGAGGTGTCCATCACTCCTCATGCGGACAGATCACATGACGCCGCTTTTAAAACCCAACCTCTCCCTGGAGATATTTTTGCCAAGTAGAGAGAATTGGGAGGGAGAACAAAATCTTCCGAAAAATGGATCCTGGTGGTATACTGATGGATCCCGAGAAGATGAAAAAGCCGAAGCCGTAGTATTACGCAGGAACACAGTAGTCAGAGAGTACTACCTTCTCAGACAATGTGCCACAATATTCACTGCGAAAATTTATGCTATTCTGCAGTGCGCCCATTTCTGTGAGTGGGATATAGACAAGAATAGGGTAATAAATATATGTTGTGATATTGGCATTGAAGTCTAGTGTCGTAACTTCGTGACTGGTGTCTGGATGCAAGGACATACTAAATAGTATGACAAGGAAAGGCTGCACAGTCAGACTAGTATGGGTCCGAGGTCACTCGGGCATACGCGGGAATGGGGAATGGTAAAGTTTGATTTAGTAATTGAACCGTATGGACCCCAACCAATACTACCTGTCCCAATTGCTATTGGCAAAAGGGAATTAAAATCGTTGCTAGAAAGCAAATCTATTGAATCATCGAGGGTAGCTCCTGGAATGAGGTGTGCTAAGGAACATATAACTGGGCCTAGTGCACGGCGTACTAAGGAGTTTCTCTCCTTGGGAAGGAAAGAGCTGCCAATTGTGATGGGATTGTTGACAAGACATTGTCATTTCAAAGGCCACCTTCATTGAATCGATGTCGAAGACGACCCTACGTGCAGATGGTGTTTAGAGGAGGATAAAACTGTTGACCATGTTCAGAGAGAGTGCCCAGCACTTAACGGACTGAAACAGAAATACAATTTTGTTACCGGAAGCAGTTAGGCAAGTACAACTAACGAGGTTGCTTGGATTTGCAAAGGCGATCGGCCTAGAATAACCTGCAGCTATGGTGGGATGTAAAGGGCCCATTGGAGGCCTAAGCATCGATGATCTAGTATCACCACCCCTTTTTCACTCATTCATACATTCAAGAAATGTCAGTTAGACTGATTCAGAAACTTTAATTGATCTCTTTTATACATATATTCCTACTGTTTTCTAGAAAATCAGCCCAAAATACTGGAAATTTTTAACCTGCTGTGACTTTTGAAAAACAACAAGTAACAAATTCACCTAGCGTCAGAACTTTCCTATTATATTATTTAGGCACCAAAAAAAATTAGTAATTAGTTTTAAATTTTGATACGTTGGCAGAAGGTCTAGGTACGTTTAAATAATTTTTAGAAATAACGCTCTTATATCCTTGATATAGTCCATTATTAAAACAATTTGATACGTATCTGTTAATAATTATATTTCAGTTTCTTACATAAAGCAAAATCAGATGCTGAAAGTTTATGTATATTATTATAATTATCAAAAACAAACTCATTTATTTCAAAAACTAGTGTTAACAAAAAATTACTATATTTATTTTTATCGTTTTTAATTTATCTCTTAGTATACTGAATTTATTTTAATCTATTCGAGAGTGTATAAAATAGCCTTGTTTTAATGAGTTCCAACCAAAAAAAAATTAAATTATTGCACAAAAACATTTTGCAACTTAAAATCTCACGTCCTTTTGTTGTTTGTTTTTTAATTGAAACAAGAGAATATCTATTAAATTTCGAAACTGACTAATTGTTATGTTTTATTGCATTTTTTCTCAATTTTATTGTTTAGGGTTAGTCTTACTGCTTATCTCTAAGTTGCATATATCTGAGGTAAATATCAAGATTGTTTTTTAGAAAAATATATTTAAAAGTTAAAGTAATATTATAGCATTATCACCTAAGAGGACTAATATGTCATTATCTAAGACGTTTAATCCTCATTACTTTTAAATATCCTACCACAATATCATGAAATGAAATGTAATTTAAATATGCCTTATTTCAAGGAAAATCTAAGCTAAGCTAAAGAAACGTGGTATCTTTGCCATGCTAGCCATATATATGGCGTTAATATTATCGCCCGAAGTATAAAATGGACCGGCAGTAAAATAGGGCTTAGGAATAAATGATATATGGATATACTTTAAGTCATATTTTCTGATTTTGCCACTTTTTCAAAGTAATATTTTATAGTGGGCTCTTCGACGAACTCTTATGTATGACGTTGATTTTTGATGAGAATTACTTGAATAAAATTGATATTTTTGAAAAAATATTATAGGTTAACAACTAGTTATTTCAAAGTATTATAAATTCTAAATATGTCGTGGGATGATATTTTTTTGTTTTGAATCCGCAGTAAAGTATACTTCACTAACTTTAGTCATTTTATAGCCGGTAAATTCCACGCCAATCAATTTACATAGTTATTGTAGCCATCTCTTTAATATTTAACAAGAAAAATTCTTGATATATAGTAAAGAGTGTTATTTTTTTTTTAATATTTTTGATAGTGACTCATTCTGTTTAAACCTGTATTATTATAAATGTTTCTTTCCTGCGTTTTTAAAATAAATAAATGTCAATTCAGTAATTGGCAAGTGACAAATACAGGGTACCTCTAAAAGGTCAGTACAAAACGCTATTCCTAATTTCTGAAGCTAAGCTATCAGGCGCAATTTACCTTTGTCCAAAAGTTGATAGTTTCCGAAATACATGGTGTCAAAATTATAATTTTTTAAAACTTTTTGTAAATATTTAACCTAATAATTACTTTATTTGTACTGGTCTTTTAGGATGAGAAAACAGTTTCAATGTATATTGCAGAAAACGCCACCAATTGAAATTCGCCTACATCTAAAGTTAAATTTTATTTATTTAATTATACTCTAAGTAAATGTTCAAAATGACCTCCATTTTCATGTGCACAAGGATTAGTTCTACGGACAAAAGTGTTTACTGAATTTACTGAATTTTGTGTTCACTTCCACAGTTTTTCTTTAATGAATCGATAGAAGTCTAGGCTCAATTCAAGATCGAAAGGTAAATGCTCTTATACTATCTGAGGGTGGAATAGATGCAAGAGCCCCTTTTTTAAAGTCCTATTTACTGTATGTTTAGAAACTCGTTCTAAAATATCTTCATCAACCTCCCCTGTCCCAGTCCTAAGATTCCGTCCATAACACTACGCAACAAATTTTAGTTTATATGTTGTATTTTGTATGAAAAGTGCATTTTTTTGTTAATTTGGGGGCCGAACACAGAAATATTAATTAAAAAATACATACTTTTATATTTGTAGAGACACTAAATATCCTGTCTTTTTGCTTTTCTTTTGTGAATTGTTTCTGGAACATCTCTAACAAGAGTCCAGCAGTAGTCGGCAAGCATAGAAGGATTCCACTTTCCCTGGTATCTCTTCTCCTTATCCTAATGGAAGCGTTCGCGCCTCATCACTTACGGCTCCGCAGCTGTCAGGAAAAAGTCCAGATATGAGTAAGAGTAATATAATTGTCTTTGTTTTTTTATTTTCGAAGAAATTAGTGACCACGAGGCGAAAGTCATTCTAAGCATTTTTTTCAATATTTGATAGAGTGCTGTCAAAATGTTTGTCTTTCAAAATATTTCGAATCTGTGGTCCAACAAAAATATCTTCTGTAATTTTTGCTTCACTTAGCCTTGGGAAATTTTGACGCAGATACTGAAAACCTGGCCCATCTGTATTCAGTGCCTTAACAAAGTTTTTCATCAGGCCCCATTTTGATATGCAGTGGTGGGAACAAAATCTTCTTGGGGTTTACCAATGGCAGATATTAAAGTCGATTTATATGAATTTAAATAGCTATGTCCCTTATTATAAGTTCGGACCTCGTATATGTGGGGTCACCCCTAAAAATCTCCATACGGTGTTGCTAAGTTGTACAAAATTTTCTTAACTTGGGGAAAACGTAGATTTGCCAACGTCGCAATCTTTATTGTTATAACAATACAAATATACCACGTGCATTCTTGTGGTTACATGATAAATATACGTATTTCTAAAACTTGAACTAATATTAAAAAGATAAGTTTAGTGTCAGTTTTAGCACGCCCAAAGTGGTAAGATTTAGTCGATTTTATTTTACATATATTTTGGCTGTTATCCCGTGTAATCAATTATAGCAAGAACTAAACTACCGGTCTCTCGAGGATGCTTTTTCAACAGTGGCAAATTTTTGGTTGTTTGGTAAGCCTCTATTTGGAAATCTTTCTCTGTATATTGGCAATAATTGTAAACTAACACTATATCGGACATTTCTGCGTTAGTGTAATATTCAACCATAGCGAAAAAGTTAAGAATTAAACAATAAAAGGTTATCAGATTGAATCATTGGATAATATTATTTTTTAACTAAGACAATACTTATCACATTGTTAGCTCATTGATATGTAAATTTTTATTGTTGGTTGCTTGTTAGCCCTTAAACATGCTACAAATTTTTTAGGTTAGTCCTGAGTCTGTGTGAAGGGGCCAACAATGAATCTCAGTACGAATAAAACATTTTTTATGTCAGAAACGGTTGCTCGAAGCGACGTCTATTTGCTATACCTTTTTTCGAGAAAAAATTTCAGGGAATAAGAACTTTTAATTAGAAATTTAAAATACTGCACAAAAAAGTAATGAAGCTTTAGATATAGGCAAAGAACTATGGCGGCCCCCTCTGCAATGCACATCAGAACTATAATTAGATCTTGATATTTCATCCTAAGAAACCTTAAAGTACCAAATTTAGTGCCACTCAAGCTATTACTGAGAAATAGTTACAAAAAAGTATAACTTTAACACCATGTAATTTGGAAACTATCAATTTTTAGACTTGGAAACCTTTTAGGGATACCCCCATAATTTTTAAAAATTATACTCAAACAGAAAACAAGAACGCTACCGTAAAATTCGCTGTCGCCTTCAAAACTGTATTTATTTTGTTTAAGAGAAACCGTCGTGAAACTTATTTTGGTACCTCAAGGGCATACAACTAGCAAATAGTCTGTGACCTTAAAGTTAAATTCGAATATAAACTAAGTGTAACATTTTCATTCAATTTTTTCCTGACATATTCATTTTATTTTTATATCCTTCACATTCCTTCATATATTTTTTTTTAATTCCGGACACGTAGAAGCTTTAAAGCTGAGTATATTTTTAAAGATTTTATCTTGCACTTAACTTTATAGGCAAATATTTTGGAAATAGTACATAAAATACGTAATTTAAAGCGATAAAATTGTTTGCCTAGGTGCCTTAGTCTCTAAAATTTTTAAGATTTTTTCGTAGATATTATCAGGTTACAAAAAAAATTATTTCATTCGGCTATTTAGTTCCTTTGAGGCAAAAATAATTCTGGACAAGGATTTATAGAAGTAAACATAAAGATTTAGATATGAGTAATTTTTAATGATAAATTAAAAATAGCAATATTATTGATTTAAGTAGATATTGATTAAAAAGAAAATTTTTAGAAACATATTTATACAGAGTGTCCGTTTAATACTCATTATTCGAAGGCGGAATGTTAATGATGTTAAAGGAGGTACATTTTAAAAATAGTTTAGCTTATATAGAGTGTGCCAAAAAAGCACAATTCCTTATTTTTCTCAATCTGATGACCTACATTTTTTTTTATCAAAATTAGTATCTCACTGAACCATTTTCTTAATCATATTTTGTTTGTTTGTTTAAAATACTAGGTTGCCAAATTATTAAATTTTTAAAAAATTTTGGAAATCAATATTTGACTTAAATTTGAATACCACCTTTCCTTTTTTATAAAAATTTGTGAAAAGTCTGGAAATATTTTAACATCATACTCCAATATTTACTTTTCTTATACAGAATATCCAGCATTATTATTTAAATATTCATATTTTCAATTCCGTTTAATGTCATTTTTTAAATAAAACATCGTATAACACATATACAGTGTGACCAGTAAAGTCCGCATCATAAGGGATTTTTTTCATTTCGAGCTTTATTCAAAATTTGAGTTTGGCATCAATTTCTGCTTTGATCGAGATGAAAATTAACCAAAAAAATAGTAGTCACGTGATTATATCTGTCATATTTTAATTTTTTTCCAAAAGAAATTCAAAAGTAGGATTAAATCTCAAAATATCTAAAAGTTATAAGAAAAAGTTTTTCTAAATGTAATTTTTAGACCATGTGCAAAATTTAAGCTGTAGAAGATAAATTAGATTTTTTGCCCATTTTTTGTAAATTGCACCACTGTTGCAAAATAAAATTCAACGCAACCGACATAAAACTTCGTAGTTTTGACAATGCTTTATTCCAGACATATTTTGTTTAAAGTAGCGATATACTAAATGCGGGTTTCTCTATAAAATCCAAATATGGCTATTAAAATTTGGTCACATGTGATGTAAAGTTCATTTGTTTTTGACCCTGTATGGACTATTTTTGAAAACATAGTTTTTGTCTTAAAGGAACACATATTACAATTAAGTTAAACAAGTACACAATATCATCAGTAAAGTCTGCATTAAGTGGAAAATAAATTTTTATTTAACTTTACGTAAAGTTTACTTAGTTTCAACGATTTAGTTTAAAACCTCGTTATTAAAATTTGTTATGAAGCTATGTTATTAAAAAAGTCAAACTAGTATACGTTTTCAAAAATAGTGATTTTATGAAGTTACCTTATGCAGGGTCAAAAATAAATACATGTGACCAAATTTTAATAGCCCTATTTGGATTTTGTAGGAAAACACACATTTAATATGGCGCTACTTTAAACAAAATATATCTGGAATGAAGCATTGTCAAAACTAAGAAGTTAGATTGCGTTGAGTCTTATTTTGCAGCAGTAAATAAATTTACAAAAAATTTGCAAAAAACCTAAATTGCCTTATACAACTGAAATATTGTATATGTGCTAAAAATATCATTTAAAAAAAAACCTGTTTTAATAACTTTTTTCGATATTTTGAGATACAAACCCCACTTTCGATTTTTTTTTGGAAAAAAAAACCAATTTGACAGCTAATGCAAATCAAGTGACCACTATTTTTTTTGGTTAATTTTCATCTCGATCGAAGCAGAAATTGTTGTCAAAGTCAAATTTCGAATAAAGCTATTAATAAAAGAAAATTCCATATGATGCGGACTCTACT
The DNA here is from genome assembly GCA_034092305.1 of Diaprepes abbreviatus. Lineage (NCBI taxonomy): Eukaryota > Metazoa > Arthropoda > Insecta > Coleoptera > Curculionidae > Diaprepes > Diaprepes abbreviatus. The sequence continues at coordinate 11,550,882 of JASJET010000200.1, forward strand.
GGTCACACTGTAGATAAAGTATTTATTTATCTTAATGCTATTATCTACATGTTTGCTTTTATCTCCAAAAGTTTTCTCAAAAATTGCTACTAATCAAAATATATCAATATATTTTGAAAATTTAATAATATGCCAACATCGCATTTAAATGCAAAAAAATTTAAATAAGCCTCCTACTTCGATAAAAAAATTTAGATCGTTACGTCAAAAAATATACATAAAAATTTTGCGTCACACTTTTTCGAGACGCTTTTTTTTAGGCTAAACTATGTACTACTACATTAGTATTCAGCATATCAAATTTTCATTGATATGACGATAGAGATACAATCGAATACTGAAGTACTAAATTAATGCTCCGTATTATAAGTATTATTTTTTTACTACCGAAAAACTAACGAAAGTGGATAGTATAAAACAACAAAGCACTTGTTGGGTTTATAATTCATATAGAAAACTATAATTGGTACCTATCCTCGTCAAAGTCGTAATGCATAGGTAAAAATATTCTACTTTATATATAAGAATCCTTTTACCTTGTATCTCGAGATGTAAACTAAGCTGACAAAGCAATGTTAAAAACTAATACTAGTCCATAGAATGTAACCCCTATACTTCCGAAACTTAACGAGTAGCCTTATTCTGACAAGTCCGACAACTTTTTTATTGGAGAAAATTCTTGTATACGCTACATTGCAATTGCGAAAAACTTTAATTTGGTATAGTCTTAAATTAGTATCACCAAAACTTTCTTTTGCAGTTAAATTGTAGAAAAATTTGATGAAAAATACGAATAAAATGTATCCGACTAATTATTATCCACAATTTTTAATTTTTTAATAATCCGACGGTCAGAAATTGTCAGTTTCTCAAGGGCATTTTACTGATTCCACTTATGTGACACATGATAGATAATTATATCGTCTTACCCTCTACTGCTAGTCCCATAATAAAAAGACTTCAAAATTAAAACATGGGAAAAAATTAATGGAAAAATGCAAAATTTGTATAGTCTACCATCATCCAGAACTGATGAGGAATAATACGCAAAAGAATTATACAAATCGACCCAGTAGTTTACGAATATTCAATATAAATCTTAAAAAAACGAAAATCAAAAATATTGCTTATAAATCAAAAAAAAAAAGAAATTTGAGTAGCCTTTAATCATCTCAGAGTGATAAGGGAAAAATATGTGAAGTAATTATGCAAATCAGTCCAGTGGTTCTCCAATCCATAAATTACAAACACATAAACGACTCAAACAAATTAGAATTGAACACGTAGGAGTAGTTGGAAATATTATCTTTCTTAATAAATTATAATAATTTCTAAATTATACACAGAACTAGTAAGTAAAATTTATTTAATAAAATTACATTATTATTTTTTATTAAGTTATGTAAAAGTTTATATTTTAAACAATATTCAATTGACTCATCTTTTATATGTCAAATATTTTGTTTAACAAATTTCTCGTAATAAGAAGAATGATAGTTTACATTTTCATCATCCCAACTCTCAGGCAGTACCGAGTCGTTGAATTTATAGTTATAATGCTTTAGAGCTCCCAAAAAAATTTACACGCTAGCAAGGCATCTTGAGAAAACTTTTTAACATTATCTTTTTTGGGTTTGAATTCAGAATTCTTACGCAGTAATGTGCACAAGAATCACTCCATAAATAATAACTTTTTTCTAGAAAAGACCACCAAAACGTTTATCAAATAATCTATACTTAACGAAGAAATAAAAAAGATCACTCAAGGGAAAAGTCATCCATATGTAATTAACTTTCTGGCTTAACCAAAATATATAAGACCCGAGCTCCTTTAAGACCAATAATAAGCTCTGTTTGTTCCCCAGCTCAGGCCCTAGCAAAACATCGAGCTACCAATCTCCAATCCTTCGTCGAAAAAACGGCTTCCTACTTTAAAAATTAAAAAAGATTTTCTAGTTATTTTCAATGTAACATCACCTTTGACGCAATAGAAAACCAATACAATCTGCCAAAATATATCGTCGAATTAGCTAGACCCCGCCTCGATAAAACCTATCTATTTATAAAAGCCAGCGATAGAAACAAGTCGAGGGAGCCCCTATCTCTTGTACCTCGCTAATTTATTTATGGAAGAACCAAGAGAAAAGCTCCAAAGCTTTTGTTCCTTATGTCAGAGGAACTACAGACAAAATAGCAAAAATTTTCAAGAGACACAACATTGAAACCATTTTCACCACAGACCATAAAGGATCTTCTACTATCCCTTAAAGCAAAAATCCTTCTAGAAAGTATTCAAAATTCCATGAGGGGAATACCGTAGGCCTAACCTACCGTAAAATAAGCGCCAGAAGAGATGAATATACAAACGCTGTCAAACAAAAAACAATTTCTTCTGTACTGGTCCCATACTTGTTAAACATAGGGCATCAGGTAAACTTCTCAGGAACAAAAATGCCATCGAGATGTGAAAAACTATTCACAAGAGTTGTAAAGGAAGCCATCGAAATTACAAAGAGGCCAAACAACTTAAATAGTGATCGCCTAATATTTGAAAAAACTTGCTTGTGAAACATCAAAACAAAAACGGATCATAACTCGGTAACACGACCACAAACACTGGCAACAGGGCCGATGATACGCAGCAGGGATCCTGACCTAATTGGCCAGAAACATCATGCCAACGTACTTACGGGATCGACAGCACCTGAGCCACAAGTTCGCTCACAGATGTCGTCGAGTGAACTTTGAAAATGGTGAATGAGATTTCAGCGAAACGTCGGCTGTCTTACAGTCCTGAGAAGCACACGGGATACTCGAGAACCTTCGATTACATATATATAAAGGGTGTTTTTTATAGAGGTATAGAACTTTAAGTTGGAGACACTTTTTTAACTGGAGGCCATTTTGTCAGCTGTCAAGTGATTTATGTTTAGTTTGGTTTGGCATTTCAACATGAATAGACTGACGCCTGAACAACGCTTCCAAATTGTGCAAATTTATTTTGAAAATCATGATTCTATTTGAAATACGTATCGCGCACTACGTCCATTTTACGGTCAACATAATCGTCCATCAGAGCAATTAATTCGATTAACTATGGAACGTTTTCGCACCACGTTTACTCAAATGATAATACGCATCCACAGAGACGTCGTACAGTGCGTACAGAAGAAGTCATTGCTGCTGTAGAGCGTAGCGTAGAGGAAGATCCGTCATCGTGCACAGGAATTGGATATGTGTCCATTCACTTTATGGAAGATTTTGCGGAAAGATCTTGGTTTGCGTGCTTACAAAATCCAACTCGTGCAAGAATTAAAGCCACACGATCACCTAGCAAGGCGTAGATTCGGTGAATGGGCCCAAAACAAGATTGCCGTTGATCCCGATTTTCATAGGCGAATTTTGTTTCGCGATAAAGCTCACTTTTGTTTGAATGGATACGTCAATAAACAAAACTGCCGTATTTGAAGTGATAATAATCCTCAAGTGTATGTTGAGACACCGTTACATCCAGAAAAACTGACTGTTTGGTGTGCTTTATGGGCTGGTGGAATCATTGATCCATACTTCTTTAAAAACGATGCTGGTCAAACGTTACAGTCAATGGTGACCGCTATAGAGCCATGATTACTGACTTTTTCGTTCATTAATTGAACAACCATGATGTGCAGGAGCTGTGGTTTTAACATGACGGCGCAACATGTCACACAACTCGTGCCACAATTGATTTATTGAAGGAAACGTTTGGTAACCGCATAGTTTCCCGTTTCGGACCCGTGAATTGGCCTCCAAGATCGTGCGACTTAACGCCGCTAGACTATTTTCTGTGGGGATATGTGAAGTCGCTAGTCTACGCCGATAAGCCCGAAACGATTGATCACTTGAAGGACAACATTCGCCGCGTTATTGCCGATATACGACCACAAATGTTGGAAAAAGTCATCGAAAACTGGACCTCCAGATTAGACTACGTCCGAGCCAGCCGTAGCGGCCATATGCCAGAAGTCATATGCCAGAAGTCATATTTAAATTATAATGCCAGAAGGTTATCTTTCGAATAAAGTAAATTTCATGTCAATTTAAAAAATTCGTCTTTGTTTTATTCCATTTAAAAGTTCTATACCTCTATAAAAAATACCCTATATACATATATATATATATATATATATATATATATATATATATATATATATATATATATATATATTTATTAAATCACTGTGGAAAAATGAGCTGTTGGGTATTAAAAAAAACATTTACACTTTATTTTGACACATTACGTCGGCGCAAGATTTTTGACGAATACAACTTTTTCGTGTTTTTTATTAATTGCAAAGGAAAGTATTGATGGCATCAATTTAATATCTCATCAAATTAACATGTTTTGTAATTGAGAGTTCATAAACGTATGCGAGAATTTTCGCAAACAAAAAGTTATCGGATTCGTTAAAACCAAACCACTTACAGAGTCTCAGGAGAGTGGTAACAATGTTGGAATAGGGAAGTCCTGTGGACTATACTATGTGTAACGTCCAAAGGATAAAATTCGCATTTATTGGTCACGTGAGCTTTCTTAATCAATACATCTCCACTAATGAAACCATGAGATGGTCGAAACGCGTATAGAGGGAGGACCAGAGTTATATTTGCATTAAATAAACTGTTTCTATATATCCTTTCCCTTTTCTCTGCCTGAAAGAAGAAAAACATATAGGCAATTATTTAAAAACGGCAGATTTATTTCTTACTAAAATTTGATTTTTTAAATTGTCAATCTTATTATTAAAAATTATTAATATTATTTTTCTGTATATTATGGTGGATTAAAAATTGTTTTTTTTAGTTGTGGCGCTTTGGGAAAAACATGTTTTATTGATTTAGCAAATTTTAATATACGGAAGTTATCTTGGTATACATTTTAAAATCATCCTCATCAAAATTCCATTGTAGAATGCTATAAGCTTTCTTATGTAAAATCAAATTTACGTATACTTTTACTAGATTTGCACGTACAAAAGAAACTGTTATTTTCTAAAGAATATTAAATTTCATCATTGGTATCCTAATATTTTAAATCCACCACTTCCTACTTCCTATAAAGGAATTTATAAATAAACTGTGATTTATTATAATCTCCTTATCGTCGTCAATTATTATATAGGGTGATACAAATTCCAAACTCTGGTGACCAAAGCTGTAACGCGGAATAAATTATTCATATTGTAGAAGCTTTTATAGTCTTTTTTTCTTCAAAATAAGCCACAAAAACTTTTTTACTGATATAGAGAGGCAGATAGAAATGTCTTTATTTTAGACTCGGCGAAAGTCAACATTGCTATTTGCTTAATTGAGTGAAATAAATGTATAAATATTTAAATGACGCAAAATAAATAAATATACAGTTAAACTATTCTTAATATATGATGACTTAAATCAATATAAAAATTATATAATTTATATGAACAATGTAAAATGAATTAGGTTAATCTAAAGGAAGATGAACTTATATTCTCTAATCTCTTGCTTATTAGCTCTGAATTATATACTTTAAAAATCATATAAGAAAGACAACGTCTTAATGAATGGGTCCGGTGTATGAGGATTAAAAACTTTATTATTACGTGTTGTACGACTATGAATAGAATAACGAAATTGAAGTTTGTTTAACAGGAAGATACGATGCAAAAAATAATAATTTATATATATATATATATATATATATATATATATATATATATATATATATATATATATATATATATATATATATAGTATATATATATATATATATATATATATATATATATATATATATATATATATATCGGTTTATAACGTCCGACGTCTTCCGATACCCAATCGCCAACTATCTCGGTCTGTCCAGATATTCTCTTCCAGTTCTCTATCTCTCATCTCTCGCCCGATCGCTTCTCTCCAACTAAGACGTGATCTTCCTTGTTTCGATCTTCCATGGGGTGCCCACTCTAAAATCTGTTTCCGCAGTCTCTCCTCTGGCATTCGCTGTATGTGTCCATACCATCTCAACTACTGGGTTCCAATTTCGTCTACGATTGAGTACTGCATGTTCATAGTTTGTCTGATTCTATCGTTGGTAATTCTTTCCAACCTGAATCTTCAGGCTGAGCCCCTCCAGAAGTCCATCTATGTAGCTTCTAGTTTCTTTTGGTTTGCGCTTTCAACGTCCATACTTCGCAGCTATAAGAAGTTATGCTTGGGACAATCGTGTTGTATATTTGGTGTTTATTTATGTTGGAAATTGTTTGGTCACACAGTACACTTATTATTTCTTTCTTCTATTCTCCTGTCCATAGCTCCGTCTGTTGTGATAGTTAGTCCTAGATATCTGTACTTGTCGCAGTGTCTAATAACAATCTAAACTTACTAAAATATCGTCGACTCAAGTCAAACATGCAACACTTCTTCTTCAAATACCTTCTCCATTGCAGAGGTTGGCAATCATAAAAGCTATTTTAATTTTTGAGGCAGTTTCTCTAAATAGTTGTTTTGAACTGCATCCAAACCATTCCCTTAGGTTTTTTAGCCATGAAATTCGTCGTCGTCCCACGCCTCTTCTGCCACTTATTTTTCCCTGGATTATGAGCCGTAAGATGCTGTACCTTTCTCCTCGCATAATGTGTCCGAAATATTGCAGTTTTCTCTGTTTTACTGTTATCTCGACTTCCCTTTCTTTCCCCATTCTTCTCAACACTTCGGCGTTCGTAACTCGATCCACCCACGAAATCCTCTGAATTCTTCTATAGGTCCACATGTCAAAAGAGTTAAGTCTTCTCATTGCCTCTCGAGTCAGTATCCATTCTTCCATTCCATAATATAGAACACTATATACGTAACATTTAGTCAGTCGTATTTTCAGGGCTAACGTTAGATCTTTGCTGCAGATAACCTTTTTCATTCTAATAAAGTTGACACGTGCTTTCTTGATTCTGGTTTTTATTTCGACAGTATAGTCATTATTTTCTGTTATTAGGGTTTCCAAGTAAGTGTACTTCTTAACTCTTTCTATGTGCTGGCCTCCTACCATTAGGGTTTCATTATTATTGGTGTTGTTTTTACTAATTATCATGAACTTGGTCTTTTTCGTTTTAAGAGAGAGTCCATATTCTCCACTGACTTTCAATATTTTATTCATTATCTTTTCTAGGTCTTTCAAACTATCAGCTATTATTACGGTGTCATCTGCATACCTAATATTGTTGATCAAAACTCCGTTTAGTTTTATCCCTGCTGTTTCAGATTCAAGACTTTCCAATATGACCTCTTCAGAATAAGCGTTAAATATTAAAGGTGACAATATACAACCTTGTCTGACTCCCCTTTGTATTTCTACATCTCCGGATATTTCCTGTCCAAATCTTACTGCCGCTCGCTGATTATAATACAGATTTGATATCAACCTTAAATCCCTTTCATCCAAATTTTTGCTTCTGAGAATCTCTATTAGTTTGTCATGCAACACTGTATTATAAATAATATTAAAATAATATGTTCAGAAAGTAGTAGTAGAAAAATGTCCTTTAAATCCAGTAAATTTTCTTAAAAAATTGATTTAATTTTCGTTAAATGATTATTTACTTTGCCGCATAGAACATGTTAACTTTTGCCTTACACTACACTAAAACTAGATCATCAGACTCAGGGTCTTTACCAAGTCCTTCAAATTCCCAGGGTTCAACGTCTGGAGTCCAGTCTCCTATTTCATCATTGGAATCGTTGTAAATTGAAAATTTTTCACCCTCTTCGCTGCATGATATATCTTTGGTGACAGTTTTTCCTTTTTTTTTAACATATTTTTTGTAACTTCTCATTTTTTTCTTTTATGATCTTCTTTTTCTTTCTTTTCAATATATTTTAATTATATCTTATCTTTCTCGGGAGTTGGAATGCAACTCACCACTCTTTTATGCTGGTTATTTTTACGTTTTCTGTTTCCTGCTTTAGGCTAGCCTTTAGATAGTTGAGGACTCACAAACACCATTGCAGAACTCCCATCGGTATGATTTTCTCTTGGACATATTTCATTACAGTAGTATCTAAAAACTTCAAAAGACAGTTGAGAATAGTTAAGAATAAAACGGTTGTATTTATTATTTTTCCACCAGTCATAAAACTGCTCAGAAAATCATGAGTAGTAGATATGTTTCTGTCAAATGAATAAATTCCTTTTATTTTTTATACCTAGATTTTATTTGTTGGAGTTATTGAACATTCAAATGCTACACCTACTCATTCGGCAATATTGTAAATTGAGACAGTGTCTCAAAGTGGCCTGAAATATATGTCCATATCGCCCATTTATACGTGTTTAAAAATTATTTGCTTAAATTTGTTTTTTTGTAGATTTTTATTAATTTTTCATGCATAAAAGATAGCGAATCTGTAAACTTTTACGCTGTTAAAAAATCTTCCCGTTGTGTTTCTTTGTTCATTCTAGAATAGGTCTCTCCTCACTGAGGGAAGAGAGTATTCCGTCGACTCCTGGATTTTTGAATGGTTGGGAGGTATTCATTGCCCACTTAAGACGATGGCTACTGCATACGTGCCTAGCTATCGCTGTAGCTTCTCTAGTAAGTCTACTGTAATATTCTGTTCTATTATTCGTGAAGCTATGTTGACTTCTCGTATTTTCTGTGAAGTTGCTCCCACTGTTATAAAGTACGTACGAATTTTTTTTATTCCTTTAAGAAAATTCTAGTCTCAAAATTAGTGTTAAAAAAATCCAAATATAATATAAACACGTGAGTTTTATAACTGTCAAATGTTATCTCTTTTTCAAGAAAAAAAGCCAGAATTTCCCAAAACTTTAAAAAATGTCAAAGGGGATTTTTTTGCCTGATTATTTCTGAGTTATTTGATTTGAAATCCGTATATAACAATTTTTTTAATTCTAAAATTATGCTCTGCAATGCATGCATTTTTGTTACGAAATGTTGATATTTTTCCAAACTTGAACTGTATTACTTTGATTATGATTTAAATAAAATCATCTCTGTAAAGGTGAAATTTCAATAGTAACTCTTTGATTTGTTGCATCTTGTATTTAATAATAAAATAAAAATAGTTATGAAAACTTATTCCCTGGTATTACAGATTTAGCACTGTCACCAATATCGGACGCTTTCCATTATATTATGCATGTCTAATTAAATTATAAGTTGATCGTTTTATTTTGTCTATTTCAATTTCTTACAGACATACCTGTTATATTATATATATTATATATTGTGTCGTCATTTTAATACAACAATATTATTTAATTATCTAGTATAAGGTAACCCGTTAAAGAAATTGATCTTTCCAAGTATTTTAGCAATATTGAACTAGGAAGTAAAGGCACTATGTTACTGAAATTTCCGTTTAAATTCACTATGGCTAATTTAGTTAATTCTACCTTATTTATTTCCAGTTTGACCGTTATACTGGTATTATATTACACTGTGCTTAGTTATTTTCTTATCGATACTGTTACTTTTTTTTTCAGATGGATCTCGGTTCTCCTGTCTACTAATATTTGAGAAAATATTGTTCGGTTGCCAAAATTTCTTTGGCTTGAAATGTATTTCTTTAATTTGAAAATAACTATTGGGATACTTTTTAAGCGGAAAATGCTAATGAGTAATGAATTGGCTTAATTAACCAATTTATTGTAACCGACTGCTGTTGCCCAGGATCATTTTTGAGCTGTCGTTTATTTCTAATGTGTCAATTGACCGCGCCTATAAGAATTAATGTTGGTCCCAAGCATTGAGACCATTTTGCCTAGACTTTCACTTTTTCTTATTCGATACGGCTGAAGAAGCTGAATACTTCCTTCTCTATTTATTTGAACCATGCTTTGGGATTTGGTGCTGAAAAGTCGTTTAAATTATCCCGGTAATTGTGTTGAGTTCTTGAGTTAAGTTAAGTTTTGCCTGTTTGGTCGTTTATGGGTTTCGACAAAGGAATACTGTTAGACCCCACCAACATAAGGATCCTCCCTACTAGTTACGGGATATCCTCAGCACGGGTCATTTAACAACTGAGATCCTCCCTACAGGTCATAAAACGAGTTTTGTGTCCGATATGCTCATATGCGTTTGTATTTTTTTATGTACTTGTTAATTTATAGGGATAAAGTTGAAAGCGAGTTTCTAAAGACATGTAGTGGTGCCCGGAATTGCCCACCCCTACTCTCCGGCCTAGGGGTTATCTCATTGGTGCTGTCACTAGCGTTCAATTGCACTCTGGTGATTTAGTGTTATTAATTAATTTTTCTTCTCGCCCTTAATACCGGTATAGCAACTAGACAAAAGCAAATTTTCACCATATAAATGGTCACTGTCCCCTAACTTAACGTTGTTCTCGTCGAATTCTCTTCACTAATAAATTGAATGGTATAAACAATTATTGTACGAACGACTAAAATTTAAAATATGGTTTTTACGTTGCTTTGATGCGTGATTCAAAAAAATTGAAAGGGATTTTGTAAGCTTTTGTGAAACTTTAAAAGCATTTCTTTTACGAATCAAAATGAATTAGCTTTTTACCATTGTTCTTTTTTTCTCGTCCAATTATCTTCATTAATAAATTGAAAGGTATAAATAACAAAATATGTGACTACTATTGAAAAATTATTTCATATTATTTTTTATTGTATTTAATGCACACTACAAAAACATTTCTGGGAGTTCTAGTATATTTTCGATAAATATCAATTAAAAAGTTTGAATGGTAAAAAAGCGTGCCGAAACGCCAATTGAGTAATAGCCCCGATCAGATGACACGTATGATGTCACATCGTAATAAACAAAGCTACATTAAATGATAATTTGTTTGATTTCTTGAGATTTTAATTTGTTTGCCCTAACAAAAAGGTTATAAATGGTGCTTAGAGCCACAATGCACATTGACGTCCATAAGCACTCCAGAATAGGTCTGCTTCTATTCCACTTGATTCTAGAAGGTAAAAATAGCGATAAAAATTCGTAGAGACCCCTGATGTATGGGGGACAATTATATAGTTTTCATGTGTCAAGATAATTTTAATGTGAGAATATTTGTGTTTTTGAGTTACTGCAATATCTTGAAGCTGCGCTGTTATATATTTTGATCAATTTTCCTTGTTTCAAGCTTCATCACGTGTACCTAACAAATATAGACCTTTAATTATTAATTCTAGGACAAGAACCTCATTATTCAGTTATGCAAGGTGGCGCAATAATGTGACATATCTTCCATATTTTTTAAAAATTTGAAAAAATGTTTTAATTAAAGTTATATAATATGAAAATTTTAACAATCTAAAAATATTTTTAATTATACGTGGTGTTTGATGGCAGCGTTATGCTAAAAAAAATAGTTTTTTTAATAGGCTATCCTGTATATCTTTACGTATTTCAATTCTCCCAAGAACTATACATATGATATCATATCTGGTTTGGAATTTTACTGCAAAATTGCTAAATTTTCAAAAAATTCAGCAATTTTTGAAAAAATATAGTTTTTAAAATCTACTATATCTTTTAATCTACAGCAATTATAGAACACAAAAGTGATATTGAGAAAGATAAATGTACTATTAAGGGTCTAATATACCGTATAAGCAATCATCTCATACAGGGTGCCCGCTAAAATTTTGTCAATTTGATGAAATGTAAATTAATTTTTCTTTGATTGAATGGATCACCCTGATTTAACTAATTTATTATGTTCTTTGAAAATGTAAATTTTTCAAATATCTTTTTTTAGGCTGTCTCTCGTGAAATCGCTATTGATACAATTTTTTCGCTAATAGCACATTCTTGTCATTAGCTCCCAAAACCAAAATCATATCAACCATCTCGGCTTGTGAAAAATTCTCTATTTCAAATAAAAACTTTAAAATTGTATTTTTAATAAAATAAGTTAAACAATACACTTTACTAGTGATAGATAAACAATAAATATTACTTTGACATCTTTTTAGAGTCGCTGAGAATGAATATGACGTCAGAAGCTTTAAATTTTCATTTTCAAAATGGTGGATTCAAAAAGCTGCCTCAAAATTTTCAAAAAATAATTTAGGTATTTAAAAAATTTCCCTTTGGTGGTTTTTGAAGTCGCTGATTAAGAATGTTATGTCAGAAAATGGAAATTTTTATTTTAAGATCGTAGATTCAAAATGGCGGATTTAAATTTGCCAAAAACGATATTGGTCTTCAAAAACCTACTAATTTATTTTTAAAATGACCGTTAATTTGCAAGATAAAGTCGTAGATCGCTCGACAGCTTATTTTGAGGGGCAAGAATAGTTATAAATAATGCAACTAGAAAAAAGACCAAAAAGATGTTGTGCCACCTGTACATAACCTCAAAAGTAGCCAAAAATCCCATTTTTCGAATACATAATCCCAAATATTTAAAATTATGATTATTCTTGGCAGCAAAGTATTTCAAAAATGATCCCCAGCTACCCAACAGGAATTACGACGTCATTTTTTATAAATCTGTATTATACAAGAATAAAGTAGCAAATCGCTCGATAACACCAGGAATTGATTAAATTGCATATCAGTAAACTGATGTTCGATTTGTTTTCTTAAATGTGACGTCACAATTTTTGCAATCAATTGGAGAACATTTTCCCGCACGAGACAAAATATCAAAAAAAACTGTATTTAATTTACCATTTTTACGAAATAAAAATATATTTTAAAATCAAATAGTCTTCATTCATTTTCCAAAATACTAAAATTTAAAATATAATTTTTGAGTTAGCTCCAAAAGATACAAGAATTTTTTTGAATTTTATGAAACCTTTACGATCTAAGACGAAATCACTTTTCCTGAATCATTTTATTGTACTCTCTTCAATGCATCGAGCTAAAGTCTGTTAATTTATGTTATTTACAACAACAACGTATTTTTGTGTCCCTTTTAGAATAAACAGCTGGTAATATTAAATATATGAAATAAGAATAAATTAACATCATCTTTACATTTCATTTGCATTATTACAGCACCAAACAAATTATATATAACTATTTTCTTAAGTTTTCGTCACTCTTACAACATTTATTTTAAATAAACATGAAAAGGGATATGATTTAATAAATGATACTTATTAGGAACTAACCTGAACTAACAATGTAAACTCTACAGGTGTTTTTGATCTTTTTATAACTCCTGGGAAGTATAAGGTATTATGAAGGGAAAGATAGAGAATTTTTTGATAGTAAAAATATTATCGACAGCTGTTACTTTCATTACGATCGTTAAAAATTTGTTATCATGTATTTAGCGTATCCTAGAAGATTAAATTAGCGCAGCCATAAATATTATTAATTAAATAGCCATTATGATATAAGGTAGTGACAACATGAGAAGTTTCTAACTATGGCATTTGTTGTCTGAATTTTCTACTGTTAAGATTGGAAATTGCCTGCACTTCACACTTCATACAATTTTGGAACTAACCTGAACTAACCCGAACTAACCTGCACTTCACACTTCATACAATTTTGGAACTTTTTGTTTTACTACATATACAACTACTTGTTTCTGTATTATAATTTAATCTTAAGTGATTTTTTCACTTTTTTCTTTATATTGTCAATATTTAGATGTAAATTTTTAAGACTGAATAAATAAATAGAAACAAAAATAGAACTAGAGATAGCAATAAGTATTCGGGTAATTATTTCTTTATGAAATCAATTGTCCCAATTTTTGGCAATAAAGAATAAGGTGTCATATATTTATATAAGATTTAGTTTAACTCTTGTTAGAACGTGTTATATTATGTAGACAGCAGACTAATTATTCTAATCCTGCGGCAGTAAACATTTCCTTATATCTTACGGAAATTTTAATTTTTAGGCTTCTCACTACCCTGATAAATGTATAGCTAGCTTTTCACATTTTATAGTCTCGCATCAAAAATATCTTCAAGTTTAACATTCTGCTGACATGTCTCGAAATTTATATTTTACATAGATAGTTGTTTTCTATGAATATTAACCTTAGTTGCACAGCATGAATACCACTTGCAGGAAAACAACAATCAAAACTGTAGCTAACACAGACTTCCAGCATTCCAGTAGAACTTCCTAAGAAAACTGAGGACAAGTATATTACCGGTCTTAGTCGAACCAACAGTGACTCCAGGTTCGATCGCAAATCATATGGTTTTGATATCCAGGGCACCATCCAGCGACAAAAAATACATACTTTGATTAAAAAGAACCAACGCAACTAAAAATGGAAATTGCAAAAGAGTCAATCCTTGCAAATTACTTTTCAACAAAAGAGATATCTGTCACAATAAACCATATGAAACCAGGAAAAGCTTCCGGTCATGATGGTATTCACTTAGAATTTTTGCTCTATTGTGACCTCACAACTCAAAACTAGCTGACCAGGTTCTACTTAGAAATCCTCCTTGCCAGCAACCTACCTTAAAACTAAAAGAATCGAAGATAATAGCACTCCTTAAATCAGGCCAAGATAAAGGTAAGCCAGAAAGCTACACGCCAAAACCTCTTCTCAGTTCGTATTACAAGCTGTTAGAAAGACTAATTTACAATCGCATTATCAATAAAATATTGAAATAGGTTCCAGAAGAACAGGCAGGTTTCCGAGTGAATCAAACCTGCTGCGGCCAAGTTTTTTCTCTAACAATATTTATAGATATCGGCTTTGAAAAGCGGAATAAAGTATTAATGATCAAGCTTAGTGTATCTAAAAACGAAACATTGTTCTTTCACTTCAGTAGTACAATGGTTAATGGTGAATTTAACTTCCAGTCTATTGGTGTTCACCTCAAACACAATAAAGAGAACCTTATCATTCAGAAAATATCTTACTAATATAGCTGCAAAATTTAAAACCATGAATAACATAAATTTCCGAATTGAGTGAAATCTCCTAAAGAGCTGTGGCCAACACATTGCGGTGCTTTATCGTCGGATTGTTATATTTTTCCCCAATGTGGCTGAGCGGCCCACACGCGAGGGTGGTAGTTAGAAAACTAAAGAACTCCTATTAGTTCAACCACCAAGGTCATTCCTACTTTGAATAACCTGCCACCCCCTATCTTCCTTGTTCCAATGCTCTTTGCGGATAATATAGAAAAATTCGTCGGAACCCGCAACTCAAAATCTACGAAGATATTACTCAATTAAGTTACCTTCTACATTTCAGAAATTCACCTCTTCTAACCACTGAACTTGTAATTAGCAACAATTTCAACCTTGAACAAGAATGGAGAGAGCTAGTGTACCTCTTATTATTTCTGGCATCTTCCTCAATAAACAAACAGGCTGAAAAAATCAAGTGCTTTTATTCTGCCACATGATTTGAACCAAATCAGCACAAACTGTGCAGTGTGCGCCGACTTTCTATAAAGATAAAGCAAATCCATAGTAGTCCATAGAAAATGAAAACACAATATTCAACTCCAACTGAGCATTCGGATATTTTTAAATAACAGAAACCGTAAAAAAAGAATTTTGTTTGTTTGTTTCTGCTTATAATATCGAAAGCCTTGAATGAATCGCATTACGTTCAATAAACTGTTTGTAAGTAATTCAAAGAAATATACAAAATAGATTTTATAGACCTGTGCGGACGATTTTCCACTGAAAAAAGTCGGAGAAACGCTAAAAATGGTTCTTCTTTAAATTCATGTCTTTGGTAATTCACAATATTAAACGACGATTTTTCAGTAAATGACAGTTAATTATGTGTACTTTAAACAGGCGGAAGATGAAATTTATCATATCAGTACTTTTCGACTAATTGCAATATAAATAATAACAATGTATGTGAGTAGAATTGGAGTCTATACACTGTGATCTGGTAAATCTATTGTGCCCCCTACTGATGCCAAGTCGTAAGAGTTACCTTATTTGCTAGAGCAGGTCCTCCACTTCTATTTCCCTCATGAACTTTAGGATGTTGAACGGCTTCAAGGTAGGTAGCTCCCCTCCTTCGATTTGGTGTGCTCCCAAGAACCGCATCCTATGGTTTTCTAGAGCGCTGTATTCTGAAAGGATATGAATAAAGGTTTCATCCTCCTTCTTACAGAATCTACACTCTTCTCTTTCTACCAGTCCGAGTTCCTTGAGGTGTCTCTCAGGTGGCAATGCCCCGTCAGGACCACTGTTAGAACTATGAGTTCGTTTTTACTTTGGCTTATACATGCTTTGAATCTCTCCTGATCATAATTCTCAAGAAGTATTTTCGTTTGTCTCAATCTTTGCATCTCCGTCTACAAAATTGGATCTCCTGCTTTCTTCTTCTTTTAGTTCTTCGAGCAATACGCTGTTCCTGATTCCACAGAAAGGCTCTGGCCCCAGAAATGGTGTTTCAGCTCCATTCTTAGTCTGTCTGTCTACAGTTTCATTCCCCTCCATCCCGGTGTGTCCCAGAACCCACATAAGGGTCACTATTATTCTTAATCAAATTCCTCTAGGCATTCCCAGACTATCTTGGAGCTGATAACTTGAGAGTTCAACGCTCTGATGGCTGCTGAACAATCCGACATGATAATAATTTCTTGGCCGTGATAGTTTTTTCTTTGTTAAATTGAATACATTTCCTAATGGCATGTATTTCTGCCTCGAAAATGCTTGGTGACTTACCCAACCTTCCGTACTGTCTGGTGCCGGATGCAGTTCCCTCCGTTGTTTTAGAGCCATCTGTATACCATATAATGGATGTCTTGTTCAGTTTTTCAATGATGTTTCTGTCCCATTCGCTTTTATGACTCAACTTTGAGTTGAAGTTTTCATTACCCTGGGTATACACCCCACAGACCAGTCTTTGAATTTTGGAGAGGCTAGTTCTCGTATTAGCCAGACTTGTTCTTTTGCTCCAGATCACTGCCCCCTATGTAATAATTCGTCTCATTATTGCAGTATACATTCACTGTAGGATTTTTGAGTTTGTGCCTCATCTTCCTGTAAAGTTTATATAAATCATTAAGGTTTTTGTAGCCTTGTTAATTACTTCTTTTTCGTGCTTGTTCCAGAGGAGTTTATTATTTATTTTGTCAATGCAAACGTATTAACCTGATATGTATAATTTGAATTTACAAAACTGATTCTGAAAGAAGTTGCTAACCATAATTCGTCTAACTCAGATTAACGTAGAAATTTGTTGAAATATACTAAAAATATTTCTGAACATAGCGTGATACAAGTTAACTTGGATCCAAAGCCAGGCCAAGCAGAGGTAGTTGGAGGTTACAAGCAGGGGAGGAGAAGTGAGTTGCATGCTTATTAAATTCTTTAAAAATAAGGAAAAATATTGTTTTTTAGAATTGTTATTATGGAAAATACCTTTTCGCGGCAAAATTATATTTTTATTTGAATGCAGTCAACATCCTTATTAAGCGAATAAATGCTTGAAATTTTACGAATATGATTTTCATAGATACTGCAGATACTTCTAGATATCTTTAGAAACAGAAACGCGAACTATAGACATTATTTGACAAAGTTGAGTCAAAACAGTAACCAAATAAAAATTTTCGTTATTGTGTTGCCCACATTACTTTTCAATACTGATTTTAAGATATTAAAATATCCGGAAGCAGGTATTAGAACGAAATTTACATTTGTAATCTTGTATTACCATAAATATTAAATTAACACCTTCTGGAATACTGTATCCTTTGTGGTTTTATTTGGTAAATTCACATTATCGACTTATGTAACCACACAAATGTCAAAGTTGTAAAGGATTCCCTAAAACGAAATGTAGTATCATAAAACTACGAATAATAAAAAACTAATTAAAATTAGCGCTATGTAGGTTTATTGGATATATCTTCACGAAATGGGTATTTTACGGTAATTATTTTCTACTTAAAGAATTTGGCATTTTGGTAGGTAAACAGAGATAGTGCAGGATATATATTTTATAAATAATTGTATTATCGAATTTAAAAATCATTAAACTGCTGACAAATAAAGGGTGTTTTTTATAGAGGTATAAAAATTTAAGTTGGCAACACTTTTTTAACTGGCAGCCATTTTGTCAGCTGTCAAGTGATTTATGTTTAGTTTGGTTTGGCATTTCAACATGAATAGACTGACGCCTGAGCAACGCTGCCAAATTGTGCAAATTTATTTTGAAAATCATGGTTCTGTTCGAAATACGTATCGCGCACTACGTCCATTTTACGGTCAACATAATCGTCCATCAAAGCAATTAATTCGATTAACTATGGAACGTTTTCGCACCACGTTTACTCAAATGATAATACGCATCCACAGAGACGTCGTACAGTGCGTACAGAAGAAGTCATTGCTGCTGTAGAGCGTAGCGTAGGGGAAGACCCGAATCAGTCTATCCGCCATCGTGCACAGGAATTGGATATGTGTGCATTCACATATGGAAGATTTTGCGGAAAGATCTTGGTTTGCGTGCTTACAAAATCCAACTCGTGCAAGAATTGAAGCCACACGATCACCTAGCAAGGCGTAGGTTCTGTAAATGGGCCCAAAACAAGATTGCCGTTGATCTCGATTTTCATAAGCGAATTTTGTTTAGCGATAAAGCTCACTTTTGTTTGAATGGATACGTCAATAAACAAAACTGCCGTATTTGGAGTGATGATAATCCTCAAGTGTATGTTGAGACACCGTTACATCCAGAAAAACTGACTGTTTGGTGTGCTTTATGGGCTGGTGGAATCATTAGTTCGTACTTCTTTAAAAACGATGCTGGTCAGAACGTTACAGTCAATGGTGACCGCTATCGAGCCATGATTACTGACTTTTTCGTTCATCAATTGAACAACCGTGATGTGCAGGAGCTGTGGTTTCAACAAGACGGCGCAACATGTCACACAGCTCGTGCCACAATTGATTTATTGAAAGAAATGTTTGGTAACCACATAGTTTCACGTTTCGGACCCGTGAATTGGCCTACTTGTAGGACTTAACGCCGCTAGACTATTTTCTGTGGGGATATTTGAAGTCGCTAGTCTACGCCGATAAGCCCGAAACGATTGATCACTTGGAGGACAATATTCGCCACGTTATTGCCGATATACGGCCACAAATGTTGGAAAAAGTCATCGAAAATTGGACCTCCAGATTAGACTACGTCCGAGCCAGCCGTGGCATTCATATGCCAGAAGTCATATTTAAATTATAATGCAAGAAGGTTATCTTTCGAATAAAGTAAATTTCATGTCAATTTAAAAAATTCATCTTTGTTTTATTCCATTTAAAAGTTCTATACCTCTATAAGAAACACCCTTTATTTTTATAGTTCATTCATATTAATTACTCGTCTTTACCGAGTTAATTTTATATATGTTTTAAATCACATATATAGTTTCTTTGGATTTAAAGCAGTTAATTAAAGTTTGAACTAAAATGATAGCAATACAATGAAAAAGTCGATACTCGTTATGTGAGTATACTAAACCTTTTTAAAAACTATTAAATAATTAAAAATACCTGTTTTGTATCGAACGACCCTAACACCAATATAAATTCCATATTGTTCTATATAAGACCATGGGCGCGACGGCATTTATTATATTGTTTCCGGTGAAAGGAAACGTCGAATATATTTCATTTGGTTTATTTGTTTATGTTGCAAAAAGTAATATAATGCAATTTTACAATAAAATACAATAAGAGCAACTAGAGTAAAAGGATTATGTAATAACAATACAAACTTTCGATGATATAATATTAATTGGTCAAGGTTTTCGTCTATTTTTGTTAATTAAAATGCTATTTCTTTTTGGGTCTTTATTTCTTTTATCGGTTTGTAAAAATAATTATCTCTAAGCAGTGTTGATGTAAATGAGAACTTTAAAAATAAGAAAATCTAGGCAAGGCTAGATTATTCTGTTATGGGTCTTATGTCAAATGACAAAGCTAATTCCAGGATTATCTACAAGGTGTCTCTAAAAGGCCTATATAAGACGCTGAGGCTAGAATATGAGGATCTAGACCAGTTTAACAATTATTATTTCTCGACATCTTTTATCCTAAAAAATTATACCTTGTAGCTGTCCCTTCAAGAAGCCGTTTTCGAGATCGATTCAAGATCAATTTTTGTAAATTTTAATGCATCATTTTGAATCAGCCACCTTGGAAATTAAAATTTCAGTTTTCTGACATTGTATTCATTCTCAGTGACCCCAAAATCTTCAATACAAATTTTAGAGAGAATTGTATGCAATAAAAAAATATATGCCTCAAAGGGCTTATGATGTTGTTGGGATATATTTTATACCTTAAAATGGCCATAATTTTTGCAAGAAGAGATCGTAAGTGACCGCTAAATAGCTTATATTGAAGGATAAGAATAGTAATAAATCATGTAACTCGAAAAAAAAGAACGTCCTGTACCTAACTTTAAACCTAGCCAAAAAAGTAATTTTTTCAGTACATAATCACAAATGTCTTAAAATTCTAACGTAATAGACAAATTCTATCTCGGATTTGGATTCTATGCAGCAAATTACTTCGAAAATGACCTCCAATTGCCCAATATAAATCCTTGTAGACCTCTATTATTGGTCCTGTTATCTTACGACTTGATTTAAATGGTTTATTCTTCTCTTTCTTTCTCAGCCCATTGACGTCCACTCCTGGACATAAGCCTCTCCGATGGTCCTCCACTGGGATCTGTCTCTCGCCTTCTGGAGCCAGCCTTTTCCAGCAAACTGTCTTATATCACCTACCCATCTGCGTTGTGGCCTGCCACGATTTCGGTTCGTTTCTCGCGGTCGCCATTGCAGTAATTTACTCGTCCACCTATCGGGCTGTTGTCTAGCTATGTGCCCCGCTCATTGCCACTTTAGTCGTGATATGCGTTCAATGACGTCAACTACTTTGATTCTTGATCTTATTACTTGATTTCGTATTTTATCCCGTAAAGGGATTCCTAACATTTCTCTCCATGGAGCGTTGAGTGACTCGGAGCCTATTTGCGTTTTGTTTGGTTAGTGTTATCCTTTCCATGCTGTAAGTAGCAACAGGCAAGACACACGTGTTATACACTTTCCGTTTAAGGTTGATTGGTGTGTTTCTATCTCTTAATACGTACTGCAACTTTCCAAAGGCAGCCCATGTCAGCTCTATTCTCCTTGTTATTTCCGCCGTTTGATTTTCTTGGCCCAGTTTCATGACGTGGCCTAAATAGATGTACTCTTGGACATTCTCTATGATTTTATTATAAATCTCTATTTGTACATTTGCGTCAGGGCTCACTAACTTAGTTTTCCCCAAGTTCATCTTAAGTCCCACTTTTCTCACCTCTTCATGGAAATCTTGAAGCATTTGTTTTAGCTCTTCTGGGTCGGCGAAACGAAGATGACTAAGATAAGAACCGTCGACTCTCAAACCTTTCTCATCCCAATTTAGTTTTTTAAAGACATCTTCCAAAGCTAGCGTAAATAGTTTCGGAGAGATGACGTCTCCCTGACGCACACCTCTCATAACGTTTATTTTTTCGGTTTTTGTGTCTTCGTCGGTTTTAACCTATATAGTTGCGTTTTTATATATGTTCTGTATGATAGTGGTATACCTGGAGTCAATTCTAACATTATTAAGTGATTTCAAGATCGCTCATGTTTCTATCGAGTCAAAGGCCTTGTGAAAATCTACAAATGCCAGGTGTATAGGAATGTTATATTCCTCGGTTTTTTCTAGGACTGTGCGTAGGGCTTGGATATGATCTATCGTACTAAATCCACGTCGAAAGCCAGCTTGCTCCACAGGCTGGTAATAGTCAAGCTTTTCAATCAGGCGATTTGTCAATATGCGGGTGAATACTTTATATAGGTGATTTAATAAACTGATAGGAAGATAGTTTCCTATATTTGTTGTGTCCCCTTTTTTGATGAGAAGTGCGACTTGTGCGTTATACCATTGTTCTGGTACTCTACCTTCGTATAAATGGTTTACACTATCTAAAACACCTTGAGTGTGCAAAATTTATTGGATAATCTTTCATTGGCTACTAAACAAAATATGTGGTTCATGTACAAGAGTGCAACTCTTAACTTCATGATAAATGCGAGAATTTTCAAAATCGATGAATCGCTAGAGGAAATTACGCTTCTACAATTGGCCACCTCACTCACCGAATTTAACGCCTATGAACTACTTTTATGGGAAACTCTTAAAGACATGGTATACTATTGACCTGTAAACACCAAAGAAGACTTGTGGGCACGAATACAAAATTCAGTAAACACATGATTCGATATAATGTACACAAAAATTAGGTTATAGGAAGTCTCGACAGTCTCAAAGTCCTGAAACACGAGACAGCCCACGATCAAAGTCTCGAAACGTCCCGCGACTTTGAGGTTCTTAGAATAAAAATAGAAACATTTATTGAACATAAAATCAAATCCAAATATTTATAACGTTAATTAAAGTCTAAACAATTCATAAATTTAATTCTTATAATCACAGATTCTTTTTTTGGCAGTGCAATCTTATGATTATAAAACAAACTTAGTAATAATAATAATCACTAACAATTATTATCCAGTATCGAGTCATAATTCTCATAATCACAAATTCACTTATTTGGGAATTAAATGTTCTCATTATAAAATACTTACAATAAGTAGTCATACTCATTCTAATCATTAATAATCATCACCTAGCCTCTATTCATTAGTCATATAAAAATTATGATGAAGTAAGAATTAGACTTCTTTGCTGATTTAATAAAGTATGCTTTCAAAAAATCAGAGCATTAACAGCTTTATTCGACAATATATTTTTTGATTTTTGTAATGTCTCCGAACAACAAGAACACTCTCATTTTCAACAAATGTCGGATTTATTGTTTTAAAAGCTTAATAAAGTGGTTCCTAACTTTCAGTAGGTACGTTTTTCCATTGCTTCAAATAACTTAAACTCTTTTTTTAATGTTAGTCTTAATTTTTTGCCTGTTCCTAACTTTGAAACGATTTATCGGGTTTGTTGTGTACTGTAGAGCTACTGATACTGGGTTAGGCAATCTTTATTTCCAAATCTGTTTTGATACGAGGAATATTTTCAAAAAGTGTACAAACAGATCCTTCACAAAAGCAGTAAGTGCAATTTTATTCAAATTCGAAGTAAAAAAATCCATATTTTGGGACTGTGAGCTGTGGTGGTCAGTGTACATAAAAAAATTTTAATAAACATATAATCTTCTTTCTTATAGAGAGGCTTCCAATGTTTCAAATGATAGTATGGCCAGATTATCATTTGTCGTAGTTAATGTTTTTCAGTAAAACGTCAATTATTGCTTAGGCTATGATCAAGAAGAGTTTTGTCTGCCTAAGGCGTCTACAGCTATCTTAACTGACTGCAATAAAGTAACGATTAACTGCAAAAAAAAAAGAAGATTGTCTTTATTCCATTTTTTGACATGTTTAAACCAATCAGCGCTTTCTTTATGCAATTTTTGAGATTTATAAACCTTTCTGTCATTACAATGATAGAATTTCACACCGTTTTGACGTTCAGTAATACAGTAAATTCTTTTCCAAATCCTGATTTAACATATTTCGGTGATTGGCTGTTTTTTTTAATTTCATCAATTGGTTGTAATTTCATTTCATCATTTCTACCATCAGTACATTAGGAGGTAAAAATTGCGGATGTAGCAGTAGCCTGATTTGTTTTTGTAAAATGTGCCTACAACTCCTAGATATATTGCGTGGTTCAACTATAGGATCATTTCGGTGAGGCCTTCCCTGCCAAACTTTTTCATTACGTTTGAACTATCGCTGGTGGTGGCCACAATATGTTTTCTAAAATCCAGTTGAAATCCTTTCAATGTATCTTCGACAATTTATCTGGTCTCTTCAGCACCACATTTTCCAGTTATTTTAACCCCAAATTAAAAACTTCTCCTTTCACATCATGCAGACATAAATTAAAGTACTCCCGATTTCGGGCACTTGTCCATTCGTCAACTGAAAGGCTGAAACGTATATAAAATCTTTCAAAATCTGAATCATTTGTTCTGTTTTTCTCTTCATAATAACTGAATATAATTTTCATAATAGTTTCGTTCGTAGGCATTTTATAACCTCTCTGGATAATACTCCCATGAGTAAATTTACTCTTTGTAATTGCTCTTCTTGTAAGTCCATCATCTGCCGCCAAGCGGGAAATTATTTCAGACAAATGCTTTTTTGCAAAATATCCTGCTTTTCAGTTTTTGTTTTTTTTCGATTCCAATTCGCAAGATGTCCCAGGCTGTATAACTGATTTTTAGTCTTCCAGTTGATTTACAAATATATTGTGGGGTCTTTAGAGGTATCTGTCAGGGACTGTAGAATTCGACCCTTTGCATGAAATTTGTTTTGGACATAATGAAAACTGTGCAGTTGATTCGTTTATTTTTTTATATCTCCACATATTTGCTATACGTTCCCTGTTAAATGAATCTATTTAAATTTGTTGACGATCTGTAACAATAATTAATAATAATCCACAATTAATCTCATATCTATGTTTACTGAGTATCACTATCATATCAATTACTTTTTTTTAAATAACAAATTTCATCCAATGCAAACGTCTAACACCCACGCACAGCACTTCACCTAATAAAGTGAAATTGACGACTGACTGATTGAACTGACACACAGACATAGTAACAAATAACACGATCTCGTAACCAACGTCATAAAATAACAATATGGCAGCGAAAGCATTTATTCGATATTCACTCAATAAGTTAAGAGACCCGAGACAATTAAATTGGAAAAAAGTTCCCGAACTTCGATACACCAGAAGTCCAGAGACCCAAACCCTGCTGAAAATGCAGGTAATTTACTTAGAGTTTAATTAAATATTCAAATATATAAAATTTTTGTGTGATTTGTTATTCAATCTGTTTGTTAGTCCTATTATTCTTTACCAATTCATTCTTAATACTATCATTGTTGGCTCGTTGCTTTTTGAATTTTATTGTTGTTGGACTGTAAGTCCTTAAAAAAGTCTTACGTAATCTATTTTGACTTTGAATATAATATAATATTTTTGATGTCTTAATTGTTTAACTTCAAAAGGTTAGCGTCGGAATATACCGGGGTAAGCCAATCAGGTGGATAAGCAAAAGAGAACTTAATTATAGAATTAGGTAGTAAATTCTTCGATAATTGTGTCTTGCAGTTAATTACACCACTTTGCCAATACAGCAAAGGAGTCTTCTACGGAATTGTATAATCATTCCCGCTAAACTTTATTAGAAAATATTTTATCGTCTTACTTATATATATTACGAGTATATTAACTAAATGTCTATAGTGTAATGTATTTGGCTCACTGGATTTTATATTTCATATACATTAAATTATAGTTTAAGTTGAGTTGTGCTAATACTGTTATATTATGGTGACATGGAGAATTTTATGCAAATTAAACTAAAGTTGATTCACCATGTCTAGGCAGCATATGTATTTACATTTAAAATTGCTAAAAATTTTCATTTTTATGGCAGCTGTTGTAATATTCCTAGGACCCTCTATGTGCTTGCTGATATAGTACAAAATATCAGATCTCTGGTAGATAGGCAAAAAATGCAAAACTTTTCTAAAAGAACGGTGAATCAGCATTTTATAAGGTATAGAGTGAATCATGGCGTTAAAATCTAGTATAATTCTGACATATTAAATAAGGCAACAGTCTAAATATATCAAGCTAGAAACAACAGGAAGAAAAAGTAATTTGAAAGCATTTATATGGTTTCAGGGTTATATTGATGATCATCTTAAGGAAGCACGGCAAAATGTTGTTAAAACTCATTTAGTGAGATTTAACTGTAATAGGGGAGTGGTGCACTAAAGAACACACTAATACCCTTCACTAGATAAACCAGATTGACTTTAGACAAAACATTGTAGACTGGCTGTACATAGTAGTAGTGACTGATAGTTTCTAGGTCCATTATATGGTGAATAAAAACATTAGAGACGAGCTACCTTGGAGCTCTCTTAATTTGGAAGACTAGCTTGTCTCCACATTATAGAAACTTTAAAAAGCACTCCCACAGCAGCTATTAAAACCCCTCTCACTCTTTCCTTTGATACAGTTATACTTTGATTGATAAAGCGAGGATGAGAGTATGCAGGATGGAATAAAAACAGGTCTGGTGGACCGGACCTGCCCTGGGAGACACCTTCACCATAGACATCATAGCAAATTCATTATTGGACGTGAGCCGTGATGCCATGAAAAAAACTTACAATTTTTATAGATCATGTCATCCTTCTAATACAAAGTCAGCCAGGAAAGTTCATCTGGTTTACAAACGGGTCCAAAATTGAGCCAAAATACACGATGCCATCCTTAGACTGAATTTAAGTGAGGTTCTGCAACATACTACTATATTTCAAGCAGAGATACTTGCAATTGATGTCTTTCGCCAAGAGAATCTGGAGATAGATTACAGAGGCGAAACCATCCTCATCATATCCGAGAGTTATGTGGCGCTAAAACTGCTTGCATGTAACATGTTTAAATTTAAGTAAGTTTGAGTCTGTCTTCAAAATCTTAGGTTGAGATAAAATAGAACACAGTTATTCTTGCCTGGGTACCGCGACACAAGGGTATCCTAGACAACGAAAAAGCAGACCAACATGCAAGAAAAGAATCTGCTAATACATTTATTGAACCAGAAGTACTATCTGGCATCAGTCAAAAGTACCATTCAATTCGAAATATGACAAATTTCGGCGTCTCTGGGCATTTTCACGATTTACAGACAAGCCTGACTTAATGGGAAAATTTTGAATCCAGATTCAGATTTAGCGCATCTGAATACATTGGCGTAGCGATATAGACTTGCAATTACTCTGATATTAGTAAATTCACTTGTTTACATAGAACCCTGACTTGACGGTTCTATTTAAAACCCGAGTTTGGATTCAGCACTTTAAATTCTATGAGAATAAAAGGATATAATCTACTGGCCAAGATACTTTTTAATGTGTTATTGTGTAAATAAGTGTATCAAATAGCTAATGGAGTCCGCTAACAAATAGCAGATATTAAAAATCACCATCTGTCCTATATAATCAATATGTAGCAAAATAAATTTGGATTCCCTGGTACAGTATTACAGCCAGCTTGAGATTTAGCAGTGAAATTAAGCGAGAAATTCTGCAGCGACTAAGCGAGATAAGCTTTAAGCATAGTTAAACAGAGATCAGTGTCACTGTTCAGCATTTTGAAATTTTTTGTCGCTCCTCAATTTTTTTGTGTTTCTTGTGTCTACTGTACTATGCTGAATTCAAATATGAGCTCGGTTTTTACTTATCATCCACAAGTTTTAGAGAAGGAAAGTAAAAATATAAAATATGAGAAACCCAAACCATAAGCAATCTAGTAAATTTTCAAAGATTAAAAGAAACATAATCACTATTTTTTTACAAAATATACTTCATTTGTTATTGAGAAAAGTATATAATAATCAAATAAGTTATTTTGTTGTAATTTTTCGCGTGTATTCGCCGGGATCGGTTTAACGTTTGAGGCTCCAACAGTAGTCCGCTAATATGTTTAGGCTCCATTTTCCACTCTACCGTTTCTCTATTTAAAAAAATTGCCAGTGAAAGCTTTCGCCTTGTTCATCTGATACTGCACCTCAATTATCAGGGCAAAAATCTAAATTGGAGTAAAGCAAATTCAGCTTAAGTGATTTGTCGCAACCTAACGTATTGTAAGACTGGATAACTAGATCTTTATAGTTCTCTGATTTCTTCTCACCTAGGGAGTTTCTACATACATTTATGAAGGCAGTCTACACCCTATTTTCTTTTCTCAAAAATGTAATTTGAAAGTTTTCGTCTTTTAAAGTTCTCGTATCTGCGGCCCAACCAGCATTCCTTCTTTATGTTTTACCTCCCTTGTAAACAGAAATTTTCGTCTCAAATCAAGAAAAAACATTTGCCATTATTTAAGGCTTTGGCAAAATTTTTTATAAGCGCTAGTTTTACCTAGGAGCTAAATAAATTTTCTGCCGCTCTACTAAGGGTTCATTAAAGACGTTATTCAAACAGGGCATTCTTTACCGACATAATGTTGGTATCTGGCTCCGGTATCCCATTCCCATAAAAAAATATTTAGTCTAACCACTTTGCAGTCCCGAGTGGTGCAATAACTTTTAAGTCGGCTCAGATATTCCATTTATGATATTCGAATTTTATGCTTTGCAGTAATATACATATACTCTCGTACGTTTCTTTCATGTTTACAGCATGACCCATGGGAACAGATGGTTGTTCATTACCATTAACCATAAAACTACCTGTAGACTTGTCTTGGAAGAGTCAATAAACAGTTGTAACTAGGTTTATAGAAGAGGTCTAGTTCGTTGAATAAACCCAAAACATCAAGACAGTTAACTAAGTTATTTGCAACTGAGAAAAATACTGCCAGAATAGACTGACTTTTCGAAAACGTAGAAATTTTTACGCGTTTTTGTAAGAAACTCCAAATCACAAATCAGATCGCTAAGCTCTTTCTGATATATAAAATGAGGCTGTTTACTGCTAGTGCATTCGTAACCGTCTTTCTCTTGAAAACAGACCAGCTTTTGGTTCAAAATTATCTAGTTTATCCGATTCCGAACGTAGGGACAGGGATGCTAGAAGCTTGGTAAGGTACAGGTCTCAAAGCTGAGGGGATATTAGGATATTCAATAGCTCTTATTAGAAAACATCACGATTCTTGTTAAGCAAAAGTAGCTATCATCAACATGATTCTGAAGTTCCCGCTAAATCATTGTCACTCCAAACGTCATAGACTTGTGAATACCTAGTAGCCATCATGTTAAAGTAGCAGCAAATTTTGGGTGTCCAAGTTTTGACTTGATGGCCAACTTTACACCCAAACTATAACTTTCTAGTCTTTTTTTACAAGAGGGCTAAAAGTCTGTCAATGCGATTTCAGTATCACTTCACCACTTATATAACAGACATTGTTCGGTTTGTTCGTACAAGATTACGAAGACATCGTTTACACACGGAGAAAGCACTAGGCACCCCCACACGATGTTGCTAGATTGTGCACAATTTTTCTATACTTATAGAAAACATAGAATTGGCAGCGTCGCACTCCGGTATGCTATAACAACTTATATATCGCATGGATACATCTTTATACCTGCTTTGCAATCAATCAAAACATGCTAACGATGTTCTCTAGATTTTCCTACGTCATACAATAATTTACAGGTCTGTGTAAATGTTACATAGATAGAAATTATTGAAATAACACATTGTCGTGGAGGATTTTCATGCAGAACAGTGTCATTTGGAAACATATTGGGAAAGGTTTTCCACCGAAATGGAAAGGAATTTATACGGAGGGCAAAGGAAAGTTTGGAACGTAATAAGAAATAGGAAAAAGAAGTCAACAAAGAAGTGGTAATCAACTCTATAACAGCAGAAAACTGGAAAGAATACATGCAGAACCTTTACAATAACCAGGAGTATAATAATGAGGACATCCAAATAGATTTAGATAAAGTAAAACCGATGATGGAAGACGAGAACATAAAAAGCGAAGACGTACACGAAATGCTGACCAAACTGAAAAATAGAAAAGCTCCGGGAACCGACGATATTTCCAAGGAAATGCTTAAATATGGGGGCCTTGAACTTGAAAAAGCACTACCAATACTATTCGACACAATTCTATCAACCTGCAGTATTCCAGAACAGTGGAGGAACAGCCTGACTATACCCATCTTCAAAAAGGGAAATAAGAATGACCCCAACAATTATAGAACAATAATACTACTAAACAGTACAAGCAAATTATTAAAAAAAATCATGACTTCAAAACTAACGAGTAAAATTGCAATAAGTGAAGAACAACACGGGTTTAGACAGAACAGATCGACAATTGATGCAATTTTCATTATCCGACAGACTATTGAAAAGTCGATAGAATACAATAAACCTCTTTTCATCTGCCTAGTGGATCTTAAAAAAGCATTTGATAGAGTTAGACTTAAAGACGTCTTGCAAATACTTCAGGAAAATGGCGTTAACCACAACTATATTACGATAATTGAAGAGCTAAATAAAAACAATAAGACACACAACAAGGAGTAACAGAGAAAATACCTATCATGACGGGAATACGACAAGGTGACAGTATGAGTCCATTTCTCTTTAATTTAATTATGAACAAGATAATTTAAAATGTAAAAGAAGTCAATGGAGGATACAAAATGGGACGAAAATCTTTAAAAATCTCATGTTTTGCCGATGACGTCTTACTGTTAGCGGAGAATGACCACATCAAAAAATTTAAATATGGAAATATCTACAGAAAAGACCGAAACGATGGTAATTTCAAAAGATCCTGTCAGATGCAAATTGGTGGTGAAGAACCATCCCATCAGACAGAGCATGTCTGGCAGATACTTGGGAGTTGATGTATCAAACAATAAAAATCTATACCAGGAAGTTAGAGCACAGGCTAACAAGGCCTCAAGGATATCAGGATAATCTGGAAAAATAAGTATATGTCCACAGAGAGCAAAGTACGCATCTACAGAACTGTGATAAGATCAGTACTAACTTATGCATCGGAAACTCGAGCCGAAAAATCTAAAACAAAAAGTATGCTACGAATGGCTAAAATGAAAACGTTAAGAACAATCAAAGGAGTAACCCTAAGACATCAAATAAGAAGTTCCAAAATAAGGGAAGAGCTCAAGGTGCCTGATGTAGTACGGTTCATAAGGTCAAGGCACAGATATTGGAGGGGCCATGTGGACAGAATGGGAGACGATCGATGGGAAAAATGGGCTAAGAACGGGATACCAAATACTAGAAGACCCACTGGTCGACCTCCAAAACGATGGCATGAATGTTGGACATCAACATCAAAGGAGGCTTAATATAGCAGAAAAACAAGACTCCATCTTAAATAAAAGACGAAAAAGAAGAAGAAGAATGGTGTCATTAATTTGGACCAGCACGTCACTTATTATTTTTGCAAAAATATTCAAACGTCCGCACTGTAAAAATGAAATGTATTAAATTTAAGGTATATATACTGGAAGCAAATTTGATAAACATTTATTAAATGCGTTTAATGCGATGCATTAAATTTAATAATTTACATTTATCTAAATGAATTTATTGTATTAAATCTAATGTAATCATACATTAAATTTAAAGTTTTGATGATTATTTTTTAAGATGACCAGGTACATTAAATATACAGCCGTGTTTATTGAATTTAAAATATGTTATCAAATATTTAATGCATCAACATTAATATGAGATTGAAAATTTCTTCTACCAAGAAAAGGTGGAAATTTTTCCCATAGGTAGTGTACCGTCATCTGTAGACCAGTTTCGAATTCATTGGTTTTCGTCAGTACCAGTAGAGATGTACACCTCATCGTAAGAAAATTGAGTCCTTTAAACAACTTATGTCATACTAAATAGGAAGTTCAATACAAGTTGCGCTATCTTCGGACGCCTTTAATGTTAAGGTATATGTGAATTAATTTTAATGTACAGAAATTTGAAATGTTTTTTCAGTTACCTTATTGAAATTAATGACACCATTTAGTCAAATTTAATGTACAACCAAATGATATTTTAATGAATTGCTTTAGATTTAATGTAAATGTAAACTATTCACGATTTTAGATACAAAATCATTAAATTTAATGTAGAATGGACATTAAATTTTCATTAAATTTAAGGTTATTTTGTAACAGTGTACCTTAAGGAATTTTTAGTTAATAGGACGACGAATTATATACAGTAAAGTTAGGTTAATCTAATGGAAGAAATAATCTGTGGCGGAATTTTTTTTAAATTTTAGTAAGTTCTCCCTGTGTAATAAAGCGGGTCGCGAGGCAAGCAAGGTCACAAAATTTAGTCTTGACGGAAACAACTTTTGTCCCATCTACAAGATAAAATAAATTGCGGTTTCGAAATGTTCCTTTGTTTGTGCTGTATAAACATTCATAGCAATAAAAATCATTTTTTTCATATCACGTAATATTTTAAGTAATTTGAGTTAAACAAATTCTAGATTTACATAAATTTACATATCTCGTTTATATTTTTTTTATTCAATTTACTACATCATTACAACCAATAAATTAAATATATTCATAAAAAAGTGCACTTTAAGTTGCGAAAATTTATTATACAGATATTATTGGATTTAAATCAGCAACTGGTATTTAAAATACTAGTTTACGTTTACTAGCTTGTACTTATTGAAGCATAAATTCTACCTATTATTATTGCTAATACCACAACTATACCAGTCTCTAATTCAATCTAAAATACCAACTGCAATAAAAAATTCCTTTTCCTGCAAGGCGAACAAGTACGTTTAATAGCTGTTTTGCCACCTTTACATACCACAATCTCGACTCTGAGTTAATGTGCTTGAAAAATTTGGTGACTTACAAATTTATTTAATGTTTACGCGCTTAAAAATTAATTATGTTGTCCTTTACCAAGCTTATCTCAATATCAGTTGACGCTCATTGCTTGTTTTTTTTTTATTGAAAGTTGTTTTCCTAAATACGATATGAGGAAATATAAAGTAGCTGGTTGATTTGTCATCATCGGTTATCGCGGTCGGTTAAAGGATATCATCAGAAAATAGGAAACCCACCGATAACCGTCTCTTGTTTAAATTTCCCAATTTTGTTATAAAAAACAGGAAAATTTTTTCGCACAGTTTTAATCGACTTAAGATAATTAGAGCGATTTCAAAGAATCCGTATCCTATTATTATACTAATTAACCTTTACAAAAGTTCTCCTTTGTTCCAGTTTTTTTTGCAGCCCGACATTTTAGCATGTGATGGTTTGTAAATTATACAGAAACTTTGAAAGGATATACATACAAAAGTGAAGTAAATGTCATTTTAATTTGTCTGTAGTCGATATTTTTTGGTTTTAATGCATAATAAAATAATATATCAGCTATACAGTGGAGTTGCGTTATGAGGAATATATGGCTACCCTTCGTTATAAGGCCGGAGTAAGAAGACGAATTTTATGAAGGATTTAAGACATTAATTAAATGTTTTATTTTAACCAAAATATGGTTAGTAGTTACCTGCTTGATGAGATCTTCTATTTTTTTTAAAGAAATTGTGTTGTTCTCTGATGTTTTCTCTAAGGCCTTAGAATTACTGTTGGGATATTCACAGTATGTAATTGTCTCTGATGATTTAAATATAGACTATTCTGAGGATACAAGCAAAAAAGCAATTCTATGTGATATTCTTAATTCTTTTAATCTGGAAATAACTACATACTTGCCTTCTAGAATTGCATTAAATCGATTTGGTAATCTGTGTGGGAGTGTCATTGATTATGTTTGCATCAACCTGCCAAGGTCTAATTATAGTTGCAAGTTAATAAATCCTCACTTGGCAGACCACTTCGCTCATATAATTAGTGTTTCTTATGATCTTGATGTAACCAATCATCGCACAGCGGAAGATAGGGTGGGCAGAAATTTAAGCCCGGCTAACTTATCACACTTTTCAGATCTTTTAGAGCGGATTGATTGGTATTTTCTATTGGAACTTCCAAGCGCGGATGTTGCCTGGTCGGCCATTACTTGGATTTGAGTTGTCCGTTGGGAGTGAGACGAAGTTACAAAAAATCGATGATAAAAACTAATGCGTGGTATGGTCCTTTTTTGGCAAGACAAGGAAAGGAACTGGATAATCTTTATTTCTTACAAAGATATATAGCCAGTACCGAACATAGGATGCTTTATCGCAACAAAAAAAAAAGATTATAGGCGGAGTATACAAAACACAAAAAAAAACTTATTATAGAGACAAACTAAATAATGCAACCAACAAAACGAAAGAAATATGGAAATGTATTAACCAAAATCTTAATAGACAGAAAAAGGTAACAAACCATAACATCGCGCTTCACCGATGGTATAAGCGATGACCCTCAAGAGGTTTCTAACTACTTCGCTGAATATTTCAGCTCTGTTACCAAGTTGAAGTTGTTTGAGGCCTACGGTCGAAACATGTCCTTACCAGCAACAACTATAGAATCAATTCCTCAAACAATAGTAGTTTTTGCGGTGATTCAAGAAAGGATAGTATCGACTGTTAATTCGTTAAAGAACAAATACTCCACAGGTTCCGATAGTATAAGTCCTCAAATTTTAAAATTAATTTCAGAATCTGTCGCACTTCCCTTGACATATTTAATAAACAGATCACTTTCAGAGGGCATTTTTCCTCAAATACTAAAGCAGGCGGCAGTTACGCAAATATATAAAAAGGATGATCCTCACAACCCGGCCAGTTACAGGCAAACATCTATACTGAGTGTATTTTCTAAAGTTTTTGAAAAAATAATATACGAAAATTTGACAAATTTTTTTAACCAGAATTCAATTATTACTTTTTGCCAACATGGTTTCAGATAGAACAAATCCATCGAGTCAGCATGCTGTGATTTACTTAATTTTGTTTGTACAGAGCTCGACAGGGGCAAGTATGTGATGTGTCTAATGTTTCACTTAACAAGTACATTTGATACTGTGAGTAGAGAGTTCTTATTGAGAAAGTTCTTTGCTTCAAGTATAAGAGGAAATATCCTAAAACTCATCGACTCGTATATTTCTAATAGGAGTATGTTTGTTCGTTACCAAAAAAGTAAATCGGATTGCAAAAAAGTCGCCTTGGGTGTACCGCAGGGGTCGCTTTTAGGACTGCTCTTGTTTATGATTTATGTTAACGACCTACCTAAATTCATCAGTAGGGGAAAGTTGGTTATGTTTGCTGATGATACCACGATAGCTATATCTGCGGATGCCCCAGAGGAGCTGTTGCGTACAGCGGGAGGGGTATGTGAGGAGTTGGAGATTTGATGTCAGCGTAATCAGTTAATACTTAACCCGACAAAGACTGTAAATATAAATTTCAATATTAAAAAACCATTGCTTGTAGAGGATAAAGTAACATATAATATTGAAACCTCAGCTTATGCTAAATTTTTAGGCACGTGGCTTGATGAATCGCTGCATTTCTTTTCCCATATTGAACATGTTTGTAAAAAATTAAATTCTGCCTTCTTTGCTATTTGGCAGATGAGGTCATCTTTAGACCGGGCTGGATTGCTGACTGTGTATTATACTCAAGCAATGTCATATCTTGGGGAAGAGTTTGTGAGCTGAATAGATTGTTTCTGGCTCAGAAAAGAATACTGAGGTTGATATTTTGTCTTAAGCCGACGGATTCATGTAAACCCATTTTTAAGGAAAACAGCATTTGAGGCTGGATCCGCTCCTGCATGCACATGCCAGTTGTTGGACTTTCGAGAGGTTGGCTCTCGTATTGACCAGACTGGTTATTTTGCTCCAGATCACTGCCCTATATGTGATGATTGGTCTCACTATTGCAGTGTACATCCAGTGCAGGATTTTTGGGTTTATACCTCATCTTTTCCCCGCAAAGTTTCTACAGACCATCTTTGTAGCCTTGTTAATTACTTCTTTTTCATGCTTAGTCAAAAGGAGTTTCTTATCTAGGGTCAGTCCCAGATATTTAACCTCTGACGCAGCAGCCCTATAAACTTAAACTTATTAAAAAAAAAATATTATTTTTATGATGGTAATTGAAAAAAAATTGATAAATATTCCTGAACAAAAGCA
The DNA here is from genome assembly GCA_034092305.1 of Diaprepes abbreviatus. NCBI lineage: Eukaryota > Metazoa > Arthropoda > Insecta > Coleoptera > Curculionidae > Diaprepes > Diaprepes abbreviatus. Next base: position 11,586,562 of record JASJET010000200.1, read on the forward strand.
GAAAGAAAAGAAAAAATTAAGGAAAAAAATACATGAAAATCGAATGAAAATAAATATTTAACTTTTGTAAACGAGAAACAAGACACAAAAACCGGAAAAATAAACGTTATGAGAGGTATGCGTCAGGGAGACGTCATCTCTCCGAAACTATTTACGCTAGCTTTGGAAGATCTAAAAACTAAATTGGGATGACAAAGGTTTGAGAGTCGGTTCTTATCTTAGTCATCTTCGTTTCGCCGACGATGTTGTTGTCGTGCCTAGCAACCCAGAAGAGCTAAAAGAAATGCTTCAAGATTTCAATGAAGAGGCGAGAAAAGTGGGACTTAAGATGAACTTGGGGAAAACTAAGTTAATGAGCCCTGCCGCAAATGTACAAATAGAGATTCAAAACGAAATCATAGAGAATGTCCAAGAGTACATCTATTTAGGCCATATCATGAAACTGGGCAAAGAAAATCAAACGGCGGAAATAACACGGAGAATAGGGCTGACATGGGCTGCCTTTGGAAAGTTGCAGTACGTATTAAGAGATAGAAACACACCAATCAACCTTAAACGGAAAGTGTATAATACGTGTGTCTTGCCTGTTGCTACTTACAGCATGGAAACGATAACACTAACCAAACAAAATGCAAATAGGCTCTGAGTTACTCAACGCTCCATGAAGAGACAAATGTTAGGAATCTCGTTACGGAATACAATACGAAATCAAGTAATAAGATCAAGAACCAAAGTAATTGACATCATCGAACGCTTATCGCGACTAAAGTGGCAATAGGCGGGGCACATAGCTAGACAACAGCCCGATAGGTGGACGAGTAAATTACTGCAATGGCGACCGCGAGCAACGAACAGAAATCGTGGCAGGCCACAACGCAGATGGGTAGATGATATAAGACAGTTTGCTGGAAAAGACTGGCTCTAGAAGGCGAGAGACAGATCCCAGTGGAGGACCATCGGAGAGGTTTATGTCCAGGAGTGGACGTCAATAGGCTAAGAAAGAAGAAGAAGATGAAAACGAGAAACAAGTGGACCTATTTACCTTTTTTTCCAAAATAATAGGGCATATGCACCTACTTGACGTAATTTACAGTTCTTCATATCTTTAAGAAGAGAAAAGCAGCTGGTATATCTTACTTTTTAATATTTTAATATCACTTCTTTGTTTTATTGTAGAATCGGATGGACATATTTTCCGTAAAAACTCATTTAATTTTAAAAAGACTTCATTTGCTTATTTCGATCCAACTGGGATTTTGCCGAAACAAACATTTTTAGGTTTATATAAGCATTCCTCAGAAATTGAGATTAAGTGACCTACTTTACCTTATTGCAAAACACTGCTAAAAATAGGGGTACATATCTACATCGATCGCATTATTTCTATTTTCCTTTCATGTATATTGTATTGCAATCATGCAGTTACTTTTAAATTAAGATCAGTATTCAGTAACCTGATTCCACAAGAAAGTGAAAATATAATCTATTCAAACATGTATCTGTGTTAAGTTATTTTACAAAAACATAAAACTTGATATTAGAATGCAAAAATAGTTTCTCACGAACAATCGGTGTGCCTCATTACTATAAACAATATTGTATGTGTGTGTAATTCTCAATATTAAATTTAAGATGTACTCGACCGTTCACTTCAAAAAGAAAGTTTTTAGCTAATTTATATATAATTAGAAAAATAACTCGGTAACCTGTCCTAATGAGCCTTAAATTTTGTTTATTTAATTTCGTATATTTACATTGCTTAATAGATACAGTGGGATCAATTAAAAATGATCAGAAATAATTCTTTTATAAGAAAATAAAGCAGAATGGTGAGTGTGCAAAACTTATACATTGATCTTAAATGTCGAGGATTATACAGAATGTCCCATTTTAAACCGTACCGTTTTGATAAAAAACGTAAATAAGAGTCATTGGATTTTGAAAAGGATATCCAACGTGACATTGAATTTGACCTTGAGAGTAACCTTGCCGGTTGTATCAAAAACTAGTCCATTTTATTAAATGACAACTCCCCTATTGCGAAAAGTAGGAAAATTGCACGTCCAATCATATAAATGACTTGTTGTAACCAAAAATTAAGTTTTGTTTAGGAAATCATGCTGAATTGTAAGGAAAATATATCCCGCTAAACAATAGTGTATATATATATATTCTTCTTCTTTCTCAGCCCATTGACGTCCACTCCTGGACATAAGCCTCTCCGATGATCCTCCTGGGGTACCTCTCTGGGAGAATTGAGTAACTCAGAGGGTGCAACTGCCGGTCCCAAGCCCGGATAAAGGAGGAGGGTTGGAGGGCGAGGCTAGCAACCTACCCTCCATAAAACAGCCGACATGCTCACAGAACCCAAGCATTGCCTCGGAACAGGACGGATTTAATGTTGACGACACGGACTAGAACAAGGAAAATGAGACGGAATAAACACGAAAAGCAAATAAGGCTGGGATGCTGGAACGTAAGATCATTCAGTGGAAAGGACCAGGAAATCATTCTAGAATTGCAACACCATAAAATAGATATATGTGCAATATCGGAAACAAAAAAGAGAGGAAAAGGAACAGAACAATATGAAGACTACTTTCTGATCTATTCAGGCAAACCAAAAAACACAAGAGCAACGTCGGGAGTTGGAATGCTGATCAACGAAAAATTCAGGGACTACATAACCGATATTAAGTACACAAACGACAGAATAATGAAGGCAACCCTGAAATTAGACAAACACAATCTTCATATAGTGTCCGTCTACGCACCGGACACTGGAAAGCCGGTCCAGGAGACAATCGACTTCTACGAACAACTCCAACTCATGATAGAAACAATACCACAACATGAGGGCATAATAATAATGGGCGACCTGAACGGACGAGTAGGGAGAGAGGTGATACCTGGAGTCAAGAATGGATTTAACGAGGAGACAGTGAACGAGCGAGGTGAGATACTTGTTGAATTTTGCGCCTACCAGGAACTAAGGATTAACAACACATACTTTGAACACAAACCCCAACACAAAGTCACGTTTCAGGGCAATAGAGGGGCCACGTCCACAATAGATTATATAATAACGAATAGAGCCATAAAACCAGAACAAATACAGGACGTAAGATCACTAACATCGGCAAATATCGGATCGGATCATCACTTAGTAATGGGAATAATTACCATGGCAAGACCGCCAGCCAATAGGAAAAAACCGCACAACCCAACAACAAAGTTTAATATCGAGTCATTAAAAACAGAGAGCACACTAGATCTGTACAAACGGCGCATATCCCAGAAAATTGAAAGGGAACCCATTCTCCAACAACACACAGTAAACCAAGCTTGGGACACCCTACTAAACAACATAAACCAAGCAGCGGAGGAAGCATTAGGCAAAAGAACAATCAACACAACGACAACAAACAGAAATAAAAAACCATGGTTCAAACCAGAGGTGAAGATACTGGCTCAAGAGAAAAAAAAAAGCCCACCTAACATACACAGCCAACAAGACCCCAATAAACTACATCAAATACACTGAATCAAGGAACAGAGTAAACAACCGCATAAGGGAAATAAAGCGAGAGCATTGGGAAAACTTTAGTAGAGAAATGGAGAATGACCTTTATGGAACCCAAAAACGTATATGGAAAATGCTCCGAGCAACAAGGAAGGAAATAAATGAGACAGTGCAACTAAACAACATCTCGACAGCCGAATGGACCACCTACTTTCAGGGCCTGTATAAAGACCAGGACAAACAGGAAGAACTAAGGCCCAGGGAGCGAGGGAGGCTGAACCGAGGAGAAGCCATAGACATCGAGGAGGTAGAACAGTGCACGGTGGAGGAAGTAACAGCCGAACTAAAGCACCTGAAAAACGGTAAATCTCCAGGCCCGGACAATGTCCCAAACGAACTGCTGAAGTGCGGAGGAGCGGCTCTGGCTGGACAATTGGCCGAACTATTCAACAAAATATTGAAGGACGAAAACACACCAACGAGATGGAGACACAGCATTACAGTCCCGATATTTAAAAAGGGGACAACCTCGGATCCGGCGAACTACCGAGGAATATCACTCTTAGACACGACCATGAAACTGTTCACCCGTATACTGCAGCAGCGTATTCTCAGTTACACCACAATCAGCGAGGAGCAACAAGGCTTTCGGAAAAACCGTTCAACGATTGACGCAGTGTTCGTCGTCAGACAGGTTGTAGAGAAAGCAATAGAGTATAACAAACCAGCATACCTGTGCTTTATAGATCTGATGAAAGCGTTCGACAGAATAAGGCTGGAGGACGTAATGAACGAGCTGGACCGCAGGGGAGTGCCTCTAAGCATCATAGAGACGGTTAGAAAGCTCAACACAAACAACACCACAATAATACGAACAAAATCAACAACAACAGAAAAAATAGAGCAAAGCACAGGGATACGACAGGGAGACAGTCTCAGTCCACTGCTGTTCAACATAATAATGGACAGAATAATAGAGCGAGTGTGTAGGGTGGAGCAAGGATACAAGATGGGAAACCAAAAAATCAAGATAATATGCTACGCAGACGATGCAACGCTATTCGCGGACACCGAGGACGGACTGCAATGGCTTTTACAGGCATTTAAAAAAGAGGCCGAGAAATTCAACATGGAAATATCTACCATCAAAACAAAAAGTATAGTGATCGCCAGGGAACCACGGAGATGCAAACTAGAACTGAACAACACAATAATAGACCAGGTTTTCGAATTCAACTATTTGGGAACAACAATATCACCATATGGTGAACTCAAGAAGGGCGTAAGAGACCAGGTAAACAAGGCAACCAGGATAGCGGGAGCCTTACGAACAACCATATGGAAAAATGCACACATATCAATTCCAGCAAAAGTTAGAATATATAAAGCATGTGTCAGGCCCGTAATGACATACACGGCAGAAACACGAGCTGACACAGCAGAGACTAAGAGGATGATGCGAACCAATGAAATGAGAATATTGAGAACGATCACAGGAAACACACTCTGGGATCAAAGAAGAAGCAGCGAAATAAGGGAAGAATGCAAGACGGAAGACGTGGTAAGATGGACACGCGCTAGGAGACGCTTCTGGAACGAGCACATATCTAGGATGGAGAACCGCAGACTGGTAAAAATCGCCAGAAATGGAAAACCAGCATCCGGCAGACCGCCAGGACGGCCCCCCAAGAGGTGGAAGGATAGCTGGTCGTCGGCATCTCAGGAGAGACAAAGAAATGGGTAGAAACAAGCCTTAGGCTTTCGCAAAGAAGAAGAAGAAGAAGAAGAAGAAGATGATCCTCCACTAGGATCTGTCTCTCGCCTTCTGGAGCCAGTCTTTTCCAGCAAACTGTCTTATATCATCTACCCATCTGCGTTGTGGCCTGCCACGATTTCGGTTCGTTTCTCGCGGTCGCCATTACAGTAATTTACTCGTCCACCTAGCGGGCCGTTGTCTAGCTATGTGCCTCACCCATTGCCTCTTTAGTCGTGATATGCGTTCAATGACGTCAACTACTTTGATTTTTGATCTTATTACTTGATTTCGTATTTTATCCCGTAACGAGATTCCTAACATTTGTCTCTCCATGGAGCGTTGAGTGACTCGGAGCCTATTTGCGTTTTGTTTTGTTAGTGTTATCGTTTCCATGCTGTAAGTAGCAACAGGCAAGACACACGTGTTATACACTTTCCGTTTAAGGTTGATTGGTGTGTTTCTATCTCTTAATACATACTGCAACCTTCCCAAGGCAGTCCCTTTCTCCTTGTAATTTCCGCCGTTTGATTTTCTTTGCCCAGTTTCATGACGTGGCCCAAATAGATGTACTTCTGGACATTCTCTATGATTTCATTTTGAATCTCTATTTGTACATTTGCGTTAGGGCTCATTAACTTAGTTTTCCCCAAGTTCATCTTAAGTCCCACTTTTCTCGCCTCTTCATTGAAATCTTGAAGCATTTGTCTTAGCTCTTCTGGGTTGCTAGACATGACAACAACATCGTCGGCGAAACGAAGATGACTAAGAACAACCGTCGACTCTCAAACCTTTCTCATCCCAATTTAGTTTTTTAAAGACATCTTCGAAAGCCAGCGTAAATAGTTTCGGAGAGATGACGTCTCCCTGACGCATACCTTTCATAACGTTTATTTTTTTCGGTTTTTGTGTCTTCGTCGATTTTAACCTGTATAGAGGCGTTTTTATATATGTTCTGTGTGATATGCCGTGGTATGCCTGGAGTCAATTCTAGTATTATTAAGTGATTTCAAGATCTCCCATGTTTCTGTAGAGTCAAAGGCCTTGTGAAAATCTACAAATGCCAGGTGTATAGGAATGTTATATTCCTCGGTTTTTTCTAGGACTATGCGTACGGCTTGGATATGATCTATCGTACTAAATCCACGTCGAAAGCCGGCTTGCTCCACAGGCTGGTAATAGTCAAGCTTTTCAGTCAGGCGATTTGTCAATTGCGGGTGCATAGTTTATATAGGTAGTTTAATAAACTGATAGGACCGTAGTTTTCTATATTTGTTGTGTCCCCCTTTTTAAAGAGAAGTACGACTTGTGCGTTATACCATTGTTCTAGTACTCTACCTTCGTATAAGCATTTATTCATCAGTGTTTGTATCGCTTTTTCAAGACTATCTCCACCCATCTTTAACATCTCAGTTGTAATTTGATCCAATACGGTGATTATATATATATATATATATATATATATATATATATATATATATATATATATATATATATATATATGTTGTTTCGGGAGGCCGGTCTTTATACACACTGAATTATTTTATAACCTTTTATTTTCACAATTTTAACAACTTGTCAAACACTTCAAGTTACGTCAACGGCGTCTCAAACTAAACTGTCCACGAAAGCAGACCTGTACTCTTTATATACCCAACATCAGGTGATTCCTGAATCTTCTAGAAGAATTTTTATACTACATGATGTAATAAAAATAAGAAGATGGGATAATCTGGCAATTTCTAGAACTTCTGCCATAGGCGTTCCTTGTAAAAAATAAGGAAATTGAATTTTCTAAAAAGTTCCAGAATCTCTTTCATAAACGTCTCTTGAGGAAACTAACAAAGTCAGAATTAATTTAATAAATCATGAACTCGTAGAAAATAAATCTAGAACTCTACAAATTACAAACACAAACTAATACTATGAAATGTATAATGCTATAAAGTCCATTATATTGCCCCCTTTCAAGTCTTGATCGTTTCGATCAACCTTCATAACCTTGTTAATGTACCAATATGTCAAGATATACGACTTTCAGCTTCGCATGAGAGCTTTCCTGGATTCGGTACAGCAGATCGTTTAACCGGGTCACTACATTGTACATCTTTGTACCTTCTCGAAGATAACCTGTAGAAAGTTCTTCTTTCATAGCCCCTTTCACGGTCGCGGTCCCTCCCGACGCACCTTTTCGAAGGTCACCTACTGGACGTTCTTCTTCCGTAGTCCCTTTCGCGTTCGCAGTTCGTCTCGTCCCGTTCTCCACGGTAGCCGCGAGTACTCCTTCTATCTCTTCCAAAGCGGTTCTTTCTGCCATCGCCTCAATCAGCAATAATTTCCGAGTAATCTCCATAAAAGTGACCATTGTATCCCCACTGGTAACAACGCATGTTATGAATAAGTCACTCTAATGCGACAACCGCATACTTCTACTCCATTGCAAGTCTTGATGGCAACTGCAGCATCATTTTTATCCTTTTTTCAGCACTACAACGGCATAATGGGGATATATCCACTGCTATTACATCTCACACGGAGGAATCCGTGAAAGCCTCATAAACATATATACGCCATCCGGCGAGAGGTCGGCGAAGCCGCGTTCAGTATTGCATACTTCCTTCCGATGAGTCCTTTGTACAAACAGGTGCATGTCGGTACCCTGATGAGTCTAGTAGAGACGAAACATGCACCTCTGCCGTATCACTGTGACGAGGAGGGTAAGTTTTGACTTTCTTCTCGATATGGTGGTACAGGTAGGCCATCATTTCGATGGTGGTGTAATAGGATGAACTGTTCTGTAGCAATTCATTCAATCTGTGCAACCTTTAACACGGAAAGGGTATGATGGAACGAAGTCTGCAATTACTGTTCACATTTTACTTCATATATATATATATATATATATATATATATATATATATATATATATATATATATATATATACACTCTCTTTTATATCGAAAACTATCCATGTTTCAGGGTTGTGTTCAAGAGAGTGTTTGTTCAACATCAAATGAGATACCGCCTCTTGGAATTTTGACCGATTTAATTAATTACATTGTTCCAGTGGTTTTGTGCAGATTCCTTTCTACAGGGAAGATTGCTTTCCAGGATTGTTACGGAATCATAGATAGAGTTTAAGATTTTTTGTATTTTTTTAGCCTATACACATATTTTGGCAGGAGGCAGGTTTTTAACATACCTTTTAAAAAAAAAAAATCAAAATTTATCAGTTTATCACATAAAAAAAGACTTCTAATTAAGCCACTGACCTTTACTTGTTGAGTAGTCCTTATTGAAGTATAGCAAGAAATGGGAAAAATCATCGCATTTTTTATATTTTAATATTTCATGAGAAAAAACGAACCTGCTCACCAAAAAATTTAAAAATAACTCTTTCGATATTATCTTGTTGATGGAAAAAACGCTCAAAATTGCATAAGTCGGAGACCACCCAATAGAATATTTGTTTTTTTGTACAATTCGGTAAGACTGACCTCCAAAGACAAATGCAAGCCGAGACAGTGGGGGCTAAATCATTTTGACACGTTTTCAAGAAGAGTTGACATTTAGAAATGATTTAATAATTTAAATAATAAAAAAATTTTGCGCGACTGATCAGTATAATAAATTACACATTTTCATTTTTTGTAATGTTTTATACTTTTTATATTTTATATATGGGTGGCAATAAATTGTAGCAGTTTGTCCTTTCAGATTTATATAAAGAAAACTTATTATTCAACAGCAAATTTCAACAAATATATTAAATAATAACTAAAAATGGTATGATACTGATTTGGCTGATCATTTAGTTGCCACATATCATCAATATACCTTATAAAAACATTTTAGTTGTAGCAAATATAATTAAAATTACAGTATGTTAACTTCTTTTATGTAATAAAATATTAATTTGATATTTTCTCAGCCCGTACACGATTCAATGTACCTTTATTTCTCATTGTATAACTTTTATTTAAACATTAGGTAACGGTTCGTAAAAGTGCAAAGAACCGTTTTGTAATAACTAATATTTATATTTTTTCATAAATTAATTTATCATATTTTTTGCAATATCACATTTTATTAATTAATAGGAACTACACATATAAAGTAGAATTTTAAGAGATAATTTTATGATATAATGCTTAAGAAGATAATATTTTTTTTATTGTAATTTATTAGGAAGAGATTTTGTTTCATAAAAATTATAACTTCAGTAAGAAATATAAAGAAATCTTACTGCCGTAGACTTAGTTTAAAAAGTTTTCTTGATGTCATTTTTACCTTCATGTGATTATTTAGTGTCTGGTGGGGATTTAAATGTAAACTTGCTTAATTTAAATTCAGATGGATATAGGACATTGAACACGTTTTTTCATAAATATACTCTTAGTTAATTAGTTCTTTCCCCTACACGTGTCACACAGAATACACAAACTCTCATAGATGTTATAGTTACTTCTTCAAAAAATCTGTCACTCATGTCATCAAAATAGAAGGTATTTCAGATCACAGCTTAGTATATACTGAATTAAAAGTTAAAGCCTCGTCCATCAATAACTTTTCGAACATATCGCGAGTATACACACTTTAATTATAATGATTTTCTGAATGATTTTCATGCTGTTAATTGGAATGTGATTTATGATATGCAGAGAGTGGATGACATGGTTTCGTTTTTAAACAAGAATGTTAGATCTGTATTTGACGTTCACGCGCCTATCAGAAGATCGAGCTTTACCAAAGCACCTGCTCCATGGTTGACGCAAACCCTCAAATTTATGATAAAACTGCGTAAAAAAGCTCTATCAAAGTTTAAAAAAACAAAGACAGATGCTGCTTGGAATGAATATATGGATCTTCGCAATTACATTATGATGGCTGTCCGAAATGAAAAAAAGGCGTACCTACAACAGAGGTATAGGGTGGATCCGGGAGCTTTTTGGCGTACTTTGAAGAGCCTTAATATTGGCACATCAACTAGATCATTGCCTTCAAATATGGGTTCCCCTTCGGATTATAAGGATCATTTTCTCAACAGTATTCCTTTGACAGATATAACATCTAACAATAGGTTTTTGGATGAGTACAGGAATTCGCATTTCGGGGATGTAAGCGATGATTTTGTTTTTACCAAAGTTGTCGATAACCGCGTGAATGAAGTTATCTTTAAAATAAAGTCAAATGCTCTGAGAGCTGATGAGATAGACTGTAAGATGCCATTGTTGATCACCCCTTGTCTCACTTCCTATTTAACTTTCTTAATTAATATGTGCCTTTCTACTTGTTCCTTTCCACTACAGTGGAAATGTGCTAATGTAATACCACTTCCTAAGGTTTCTAATCCCACTACCATTTCTGAGTTTCGTCCTATTAGTATTTTACCGACATTGTCTAAGGTGCTCGAGAGGATTGTCTATGATCAGATAAGCAAATTTGTGAATTCGAGAGGCATTTTACCATCTACATAGTCGGGGTTTTGCCCTTTACATAGTACAACTACTGCACTTCTTAAAGTGAGCGATGATGTGTTTGGTGCAAGTGATAGCTGACGACATCTCTTATATTACTGGATTTTAGTAGGGCCTTCGACACTTTGAATCATACGATGTTTTTTGCAAAACTGGGATACTTTGGCTTGGAGAGGAGTGCAATGGAGTGGTTTAGGAGTTATCTTGGAGATAGGATGGAAAGAGTGTGCATTGGCAATGAGAGGTCTGAATTTTTGACTTTCAATAGGGGTGTACCACAGGGCAGCATTCTTGGGCCGCTGTTATTTTCGTTGTATACAGCTGATTTCTGTAAATTTATAAAAACTTGTCATTCTCACCAATACGCTGATGACTTGCAAGTTTACTGCTCCTTTAATTTAGTCGGTATGGCACAGGCTGCACAGCAAATTAATGATGATTTACAGATCATTTTGGAGATATTCTTCTTTTTGGTTCGCACAAAAAACAAATTGTAGTAGAATAGAGTAGAGAGTAATATTTCTAAATCAAAATTGGTGATACAATGTTGACGCCGTCGGACTCTGCCAAGAACCTGGGGGTAATGTTTGACGCACAACTTCGCTTTGAGGCACATACCTCAAATTTATTGCAAAGGTGTTCTTATAAGCTAAAAATTCTTTATATGAATAAAGATGTCTTAACAACTGATATAAAGTTGAGACTCTGTGACTCTCTGATATTGTCTTTGGTGTCATACTGTGACGTTGTATATTGGCCAGCACTTACATTACGTGAGAGAAATAGTCTCCAGGGACTTCAGATTGCCTACCTTAGGTTTTGCTACAGTATGAGAAAGTTCGATCATGTGACACCTTTATTTCAGGCATCCCGATGGTTTAATTTAGAGGAAAGATTCTTTATACAGTTAGCAACCATTGTTTATAGGACTGTGTTGACAGAAGCACCTTCTTATCTATCTAATAAATTAATTCGTGGCAGTGATATTCATAGGAGACAAACACGTTATAGTTCCAGGTTCATTGTCCCGAAACATAGAACTGCCCTTTTTCAGAGATCTTTCAGATATAATGCAGTGAAAATTTATAACTCACTTCCTAGGGATGTCTTAGATCTAATTTAAGAAAACAGACGGTTAGATGAGTAGCTATGCTAGATCTCGCCGTCCATTATTGTATTTGTTCAGTTTATATTTTTGATGCTAATAAAAAGACATTATTATTATTAAGTTATCATTTTTCTCCTTCAGGCAGTTAAAGAAAAAAATATATACAAATAGTTTATCCCTTGTAAATACAACTCTAGTCCTCTCTCTCACTACGAGAGGTTGTTGATATTTTACAGTCCGACATCGAAAATATCTACAGACAGATTTTATTTCGCTCTTTACCAAGAATTTTAGGTGTACAATTTGTGGTTATTTTTTGTAAAATGAAGTCGGAAAAAATCAATTGTGAGGGAAATATATTCGTGTATTCTTCGTAAACGAAAAGTTGAACAGTAACATAGCAACAACAACAACTCCAATGCGAATCTGAGACAGGTTGGTATTTGTGCATAACTGATAAAAAGCTAGGTTCACTTTCAAATGACTATTTTTAAAAACAATCGTTCTCAATTTATTGGGCCTGTTTTTGTTGATGGTGAATTATGAATCTGGATAATAATTTTCTAACAATTTTTGCAGATGATACGTCATCAATTTGAATGTCAGATGGCGTAAAAGTTTTTCTGAGTGAGCAGGTGGATCAATTTCGCGGATAAAAAGTTGGTGCCTTAAAAATGGTGTTATTTTGACTATTTAGAAGACCATTTTAATGTACTTTGCAATGACTGGCGCACAACAGAAAGTGAGTTTTTTAGTTAAGTCGGGTGGAAAACCAGAACGACCGTATCAAATTTTTGGGCCTTTATACGTATCGTGGTAATCTACATTATCGGTAGATGACTATCTATCCTGCAGACAGTCATCAGTCAAACGCTCAGCAGAAGGATTGCTCATAGTTATCCTAAATAATACTCCCTGTCGGAACTAACCCATGAGCGAGATATCCCTATCTTCTGAGCTGGTCAACGGTTTCACACCCCGGAGGTCAAGACATCCACCCGGTTGTCGGTCTCGGGCGCCACCCTCAGAATTAACGTATTCGAAAGCCCATTATACACCAGGCAGCTTGTTACAGTGGAGAAATGGCAAGTCAAGAGTCAATTGCGCGTATTAGTTATTGGTTATTGGCTGCCAATTATTACCTAAAATGTGAAAAATTGGAACTAGTTTATGAAATAAACGGTCTTAAAATATCCTGTCTCCTGTATTCCAAGCTTTTACAAACATGGCCTAGCTTTCAAACTAAGATCGACAATAAAATAAACAAATAAACAAATAAAGGGTTTTGAGGACAAGAGTATATATAGGCACTATTCACGGTACCTCGTACTTTTCAAGCGGCAGGGGTAGGGTAGATTTTAACCCGGCGGTATCATCACGATGCTATTCACATGCTTCATTCTAAAATTCGCGACACTATGCACGGTGGCTTGTAACATATATTTGGAACGCTATTCACGACACCTCGTACTTAAATTGGTGACTCCTCGTGCTTGAAATTCGCTACGCTGTTCACGGCACCTCGTACTAAAAAATTCAACCGGTGACTGTATCTACATATCCCGACATCAATCGACGGTAGGCGACGTCTTTTTTTACGCTGCGGTTTTTTTGTGCGGCGGTGTCAGAAAAAGCGGTGGACATCTGACGGTAAAACACGTTCCTGGCCATTACGGAAACAGAACAATACGGTCGACATAAAATGCGTGTGTGCATAGGTGACGGTAGGATAGGAAGGAAGGATCCGACGTTGCTCGTACTTGTAAGGGTCCTCGACAACGTCGGTAAGATAGGACCACATTGCCAGTATTTATGAGGGTCCTAGACAATGTCGACCAATAGCGATAGGAAAAAGTAGAATGGTCAGAGGTTGGATATAACAAGGAAAGCAGTGAATGATGATAACACTTTAGACACATAAGCCCTGCCTCACTTACATTGCTAGACCAAGAAGACGCGGTCCGTCAGGTAACTCGGGAAGTCCAGTTAGACTCAATTGTAGGGTGGGGAATGTGCAGTTCTAAGCGAATTATAGTTTCAAAGTTTCTTTATTGGCGCTAAGTCAGTGTTACACTTTAAATTTCTTTTACATAATATGAAACATTAGATTGATAAATATAACAAACTTAATATACAAAACAGAATGCAATATTAGAACTAAAGCTAACTTAATATATTTTAATGCCCTCCCTCAGCTTGGCTAGGACTCATCGCAGTGGTTCGCTTGGGAGTGGGTACGTTCTCCTATGAAACGGACAGGGGCGGAAAGCATTTCTGATGATGTCATTGTGATGGTTCGGGATCTTACTGAAAAATTTCTTCGATGTGGTCCGGGCAATTTTCAGGATGGTGGGGATTTGGAGTTCCCTGTGAAGCTGATCTATTCTCAGGAACCATGGAGCGTTGACGATGATGTATAAGACTTTGTTCTACACTACCTGAAGTATGTGTCTCCTTGTCTTCGGGATGTGTGCCCAGGATGTGATTCCATACAGCATCGCTGGGCGGATGATAGCTTTGTATATCGTCATTTTGTTCCTGAGGGACAGTTTATTGCCTCTTCCTAGTAGGGGATACAGGGATGTCAGGAGTCCTTGTACTTTGGCTTTGGCTTCCATCACGTTGTCTTTTCATATCAGCTTCTTGTCGTGTAGGAGTCCGCAATATTTTTGTTTGCCCAGGGAATGGCTTTGTTGTGGAGGTCAAGTTGGCCGACAGGCTGTTTTCTGTACTTGGTAAAGACTATGGCCTGTGTTTTGTCGGCGTTGTACTTTAATTTCCATTTCTCCATCCATTCATCGCGCTTGCTAAGATGCTTCTGGAGTCTTGATGTAATGACCCGGAGGTTGCGGTACGATGTAGTGACCGCTGTATCGTCGTGACCTGGGAATGTCAGCTGTTGAAGAGATGTGGTGACAGCGAGGATCCCTGGTATTTTTTTGACATCACCTAAGGCCCTTAGATTAGTTTGCGTCCGATCATGGCCACCTAGATGCAATTTTAAAAGTGGCTCTAAAAAAATGAAGTAGACGTAAAAAGTTTTTAAAATGTCACATTCTGATCTAGAATTGTCTCAGAAATACAAAAATGTTAAAATATACAGGGTGTTCTATTTAAAAATTCAAAACCGGGGCCATTTTCGGTGAAACCAGAAGTGGCCGGAAAGTGAAAAATATGCGAAAACTCTCCCCTTCACATACCATTTACCTGTACCAATTCTCATTTTGATACACATAATACTCTAGAAATTAGGACTTGTCTAATAGATTCGTTGACACCCGGTATATATATATATATATATATATATATATATATATATATATATATATATATATATATATATATATGAAGTAAAATACGAACAGTAATTGCAAACTTCGTTCCATCATATCCTTTCCGTGTTGGAGGTTGCACAATTTGAATGAATTGCTACAGAACACAATTCATCCCATGACACCACCATCGAGATGATGGCCTACCTGTACCACCATACCGAGAAGAAAGTATAAACTTACCCTCCCCGCCACAGTGATACGGCAGAGGTACATGTTTCGTCTCTACTAGACTCATCAGGGTACCGACATGCACCTGTTTGTGCAAAGGACAGGTCGGAAGGAAGTATGCAACACTGAACGCGGCTTCGCCGACCTCCCGCCGGATGGCGTATATATGTTTATGAGGCTTTCACGGATTCCTCCGTGTGAGATGCAATAGCAGTGGATATATCCACATTATGCCGTTGTAGTGCTGAAATCACATTCAGCAAACGTACAACTATATGCAACTCCGTGAATAGATGAAGTAAAATACGAACAGTAATTGCAAACTTCGTTCCATCATATCCTTTCCGTGTTGGAGGTTGCACAATTTGAATGAATTGCTACAGAACACAATTCATCCCATGACACCACCATCGAGATGATGGCCTACCTGTACCACCATACCGAGAAGAAAGTATAAACTTACCCTCCCCGCCACAGTGATACGGCAGAGGTACATGTTTCGTCTCTACTAGACTCATCAGGGTACCGACATGCACCTGTTTGTGCAAAGGACAGGTCGGAAGGAAGTATGCAACACTGAACGCGGCTTCGCCGACCTCCCGCCGGATGGCGTATATATGTTTATGAGGCTTTCACGGATTCCTCCGTGTGAGATGCAATAGCAGTGGATATATCCACATTATGCCGTTGTAGTGCTGAAATCACATTCAGCAAACGTACAACTATATGCAACTCCGTGAATAGATGAAGTAAAATACGAACAGTAATTGCAAACTTCGTTCCATCATATCCTTTCCGTGTTGGAGGTTGCACAATTTGAATGAATTGCTACAGAACACAATTCATCCCATGACACCACCATCGAGATGATGGCCTACCTGTACCACCATACCGAGAAGAAAGTATAAACTTACCCTCCCCGCCACAGTGATACGGCAGAGGTACATGTTTCGTCTCTACTAGACTCATACTTCCTTCCGACCTGTCCTTTGCACAAACAGGTGCATGTCGGTACCCTGATGAGTCTAGTAGAGACGAAACATGTACCTCTGCCGTATCACTGTGGCGGGGAGGGTAAGTTTATACTTTCTTCTCGGTATGGTGGTACAGGTAGGCCATCATCTCGATGGTGGTGTCATGGGATGAATTGTGTTCTGTAGCAATTCATTCAAATTGTGCAACCTCCAACACGGAAAGGATATGATGGAACGAAGTTTGCAATTACTGTTCGTATTTTACTTCATCTATTCACGGAGTTGCATATAGTTGTACGTTTGCTGAATGTGATTTCAGCACTACAACGGCATAATGTGGATATATCCACTGCTATTGCATCTCACACGGAGGAATCCGTGAAAGCCTCATAAACATATATACGCCATCCGGCGGGAGGTCGGCGAAGCCGCGTTCAGTGTTGCATACTTCCTTCCGACCTGTCCTTTGCACAAACAGGTGCATGTCGGTACCCTGATGAGTCTAGTAGAGACGAAACATGTACCTCTGCCGTATCACTGTGGCGGGGAGGGTAAGTTTATACTTTCTTCTCGGTATGGTGGTACAGGTAGGCCATCATCTCGATGGTGGTGTCATGGGATGAATTGTGTTCTGTAGCAATTCATTCAAATTGTGCAACCTCCAACACGGAAAGGATATGATGGAACGAAGTTTGCAATTACTGTTCGTATTTTACTTCATCTATTCACGGAGTTGCATATAGTTGTACGTTTGCTGAATGTGATTTCAGCACTACAACGGCATAATGTGGATATATCCACTGCTATTGCATCTCACACGGAGGAATCCGTGAAAGCCTCATAAACTATATATATATATATATATATATATATATATATATATATATATATATATATATATATATATATATATATATATATATATATATATATGTATATATATATATATATAGAACCATTTGCCTTAGTGTCAAGGCTAATACTAATTTAAAGTCATTTAATGCAGTGTTAAGAGTCTTCTGAAACAGCATGTACTGTTGCATTTAATTTTAGATAATATGTATGTATGTGTCTCTATTTTCCATGTCTTTGTGTTATTTTGAACTGTCATTTTTTGTTATTTTAAAATAATTTTTCATGTATTTAATTATGTTTGGGTGCAACAATAAAGCTATAAGATTTAGGATTAGTATTTACTGACAATTTCAATACTTGTTATGCCAAATCCTATTAACGTATTGTTTGAAATTGAATTTGAATCCGAATTCCCTGTAAATTTCAAGTTGCATCTGAATGACTCTGCGATGTTTCTATTTCATAAAATTTTTATCTTACTCTCACAACACGTCATAAAATAAAAAAATAATGATCCGAAACCAAGTTTGACGAGTAAGTAGAGTAGGATTGTCTCTATTCAATGCTATTTATTATATATTGTTTCTAGTGATCCTCATAGCAACAATACTTAATGATCATAAATTAATTTTGTAGATGAAATAAAATGGACTGTACTTTGAAAGACTGAATAATTTTAATTTGATACACCATTTCTCTAAATTTAATTCTTAGTAGGTAAACATATCCTGTTTGAAAGTATTGAAATAACTCATTTTAATATCATGTCATCTCAAATATCATGTCAATCTAAACTGAATATACTTCCTTCTGGGTATTGTTGTTGATTGGTAATTTTAAATAAAATATAGAAGTCTTTCAGCAAAATGCGTCAATTGTTTTTATTTTCATTTATATCACAGTAATTCAGGCCCAGATTCGCTGATAAATTAGATTATGAATGATTTTCCTATATAAACTAAATAATTAGTTGATTCACATTCTAATCCAGTTTTAAATCATTGTTATTTAGATAAAATATATATAAATCCTTTATTTAGTCATAGACTAATATAATTACACACAAATCTTAACAACTAAATTCATATTTTAAAATTACAAACAACAATCAAACATCGTCAAACTTTGCAGAAATGACACACTAAACTAAACTGACACAAATATAAAAAAAAACAAAGAAAGTTTATGTCTCAAGGATTGGCTCTATTAAAAAAATACTGCTTCAGACACCGCTTAAACTTATTTAGAGATTTTGAACATTTAATATTTGTGGGCAATTGATTAAAACTGTTTAGACCCTTAAAGAATACAGAGGTTTGTGTTTATTTCTTTAATACTGGAAGAATTCCTTCAATCTAGTGTCATATGCATGTATATTTCTATTATAATTATTATGATTTTGTAAATATATAGGAGAACTACCCGATCTGATTTTAAAAATAAAGATCAGTGTTTGATATTGAAAGAAGTCCTCCACCGACAACCATTGCATTTCCCTCAACATGTAGTTAATTAATATTCTTCTTGTACCTGAGAGTATAACTCTCATGGCACTATTTTACAATTTTTGAAATCTTGCCTTTTCATTTTGATTAAGAAGGAATAAAATTGTGGAGTAATAAACAAAGTGCGGCAATACCAGAGTGTTAAACAGGATTGTTTTAGTTCACCTTGTCAAAAAATTAGAACATCTTTGAATATAATTTTATAAGAGATTATTTTCATTAAGTTATTCGTTAAATTTAAGTTGTCTATCTATGATTATTTCTAAATATTTAAACTTTTCCACCATTTCAGTTGTTTCATTGCCTACTTTAATAATAGAATCTCCACGAGAAAAAGTTCTGTAATCATTCTCATTGCAGATTATCATAAATTTGGTTTTTTCCACATTTATTTTTAATTGATTACAAGAACACCACCAATATAAATTTTGTAATGTAGAGTTAAGTGTGTCAACCAATTGAATACGATCAGAACATGCAAAATATAAAAGAACATCATCTGCAAAAAGATGTATACAACAATCACCAGATGCACCCATGCTGCTCTCAATCTCGTCAGATATAACGTCATTCAATTTTAATCTGTTTTCTTTTAATTAAGTAATTATTCATAAATTCCAACACTTCACCCCTCATACCGACCCTTTCTAATTTTTTAAGTAGTCTTTCCCTATCTAAAGTCTCAAAGGCCCTCCTTAAATCCAAGATTACAGCACCCGTAATAAGATTTTGATCGAAACTGTGTTTCCAGTCATTAAGTACATACTGCACTGCAGTTTCACAGCTATGCTTACCCCGAAAACCAGATTGCATACTATTTATAATTTTTTAGGCTTCTATGAATTCTAACAGTTGTTTCATCACTACTTTTTCCATTATTTTTTCAACCAACTAAGCATGTTAACAAATCGCAAATCAACAGCCCTGTGAGAATTATTTACTTTAAGAACCGGAACAATAGTCGATATTTTTAATTCATCGCGAAATTTACATGCTAAAAATGACGAATTTATCAAATTAAGAAGTGGTAGAGCTATATTATCAAAACAACTCTTTAAAAACACAGTATTTATATCATCTGATCCATTTTTATTTGGTAGGTCAAAAACAATCTCCTTAAGTTCCTTAACAGTAACAAGCTTAAAGGTCTCCATAAACGCGCCCCCATGTCTAGGTGAAATTGGAAAATCTGGTCCAGATTTGTCTATGTCCCTGACTATTGCTCCAATACTGGTAACGTAAAAGCAGTTCAATGAACTTACCATACCATTTGGATCCGAAATTATTTCATCATCAATTTTCAGTTGCAAATAACTGTTAGTTTTACCTTCATTAGGAAGCAAATATATACCAACATGTTTATCGATAATTTTCGTTTTATTTTTCCTCTCTATGATAACATACAACTAATTTTGTTTAGCGGACAAGGACAGCTGGTCAAAAATTATTCTATTTCAAACATTTTTTGACAGAAACAATAGACATAAAAAAGATATTCTCAACAATATACAAAGCGCAATAATTTAACTTTCACAGCCAAATATATCGAAATATTCTTAGAAATCCAAAAGAAAACAAAAGTTTCTTAATTTTGAAGGGATTAAATTATGGTGACCTTGACGGTGAGTCTAAAGTGAATGTTTAAGATCATTCCAAGGTTAGGCTGGTGTTTGTTTTGAAAATGAAAATCTCATTTTTTTTACGAAAAACTCCCCGGTTTAACATATATTTACTCGTCTTTTGAGTAAGTAAAAAGGTTTTTGAAAATACCTCTTTTTAAACAGAATGGACTTATGTCATGATGATGCAAAGATATTTGAAAGGTATCTTATGGTCAAAAAATGTATTTGTAAAACTATTATCAGATCTTTTAAAGTTGATCTATTATTAGATTCGAAAAGCTCTGAACAGATTTTGATGTAATTTTTTCTCTATTATTTCTCGATTAGAGCTTTTATGTATGAGCCATAAATTTAAAACAAAAGCTGTGAACATCTGACAGTAAAACACGTTCCTGGTCATTACGGACACAAAACAATACGGGCAGGATAAAATGCGTGTGTGCATAGGTAACGGTAGGATAGGAAGGAAGGATCCGACGTTGCTCGTACTTGTAAGGGTCCTCGACAGCATCGGTAAGATAGAACCACATTGCCAGTACGGACTTCCACTATGCCGCAACAGAGACAAAGTTGTATCTGCCTTTACTGCCCCTATCTGTAGTAAAGGAATCAAACACTAAAGCCTCCTAGCTGCCCCATATAACACACTCGAATCTGGCAATTTCAATGATCTAATGAAGATTCTGGACAAAACCTAGTGCCAAATTTTTATAAGGTATAAAGATGATAAAACAAATTGAAATATGAGTAACAAGCCTGAATTGCTAAACCTCTGAGTACGAGGGAAGCCCTTTATATTTCGGGGACTCACAATACTGGTATTGGTACGTGTTATCTGACATATATTCGTGCTCAAATTTGACATTTGAGACTTATGCAAACTCTGAATGTTTGAACACACGAACCCAATAAGTGTTTTTTCTTCACATTCTTTGCTGGATTTTTGGGAATTACAGTTAACACTTAACTATATTGGGATATTCATATTGATACTGTAAAAAATAAATTAGCTTTAGAGCTGTTTACAATAAAAACATCAAGAAATACTTTACATAAAGGATATGCTATATAATTTTAAAATCCTCTATTTGAGACCCACTTCCGGTATTTATTGCCTTTCTGCAGTTACGCTGCGGTATCCAGAATAAACCTGATTTTTCTTTTGAAATGAGAGCCATTAGATTAATTGAAAATGTTTCAACTGTAGTGTCATGTAGACTTAATATGTTAACTTTCTTCAATCTTTTGATTTTGGAGAGTTTGATACTTTTGCATAATTATAATCTAACTGGATTATTTTTTTAATTACATGTAATGATAATATTTTAATACCACAATGTAATAGTTTCCTGATGTTTAACTCTTTGTTCCGCTCAAATCTTTGTAACTCTATACTTATGTATATACAAAATTTGCCAATGAATAAAGAATTATGTAAGAGAACTAAATTTAAACTATCACCAATTTTTTGCCCTTCCGAAGACAACCGTTGAAAATAGGATACTGTATTTTATGGAGCTATATTGCAACAGTCTATAATCTACACTCTGTTAACATAAGTGAAACAATTGGCAAAAATTAGTTCACAAATAAAGATTTCATTTGCCTAAGTGAAAATTACAATTGATCATAATAAAGAACCTTAGTAGAAATATTAAATATCCTCTAATTGGACCACAAGTTTTTTTCTACGAATTTTAACAGGAAGTATTTTTTTGTTGAGTGTAAACCCACATATTTTATGTGATCCTTTATATCTCTATTAAAAGGAGATCAATGTTTCATCAAGGTTAATTATAATTTTTTATCCGTTACAAAATTCTGGTCTAATGTACACTTCAAGTTTGGCGTTCACAAATAAATAAACGAATTTTTTAATAGTGGTTCACCTTACGGATCTGACAGTTGCCAACTAACAATAAAAAAATATCATAGGTTAAACAAAATTTTGTAGGATTTTAATAAATACGTTTTTTTTTTTTTAAATATTCAATTCGCAGATCCCATTATAACATTTGTTTTTGTCGAAGCAAAAGTTTGGTTATAAATAAATAACCAAATTGTTAAATGTTAATTGATATTAAAATCCTTGTCACCTACACTTTTTGTTTAAGTAGTCAAAGACAAAAATACTGGTAACTTAAGATCACTAGAATATCCTACGTTTCTTGAAATTTCATTATTGATTTGAAATATTTATATGATATCTCAAGGTTTGAATTTCTACCAATTTTTAGACGGATGAATCAGAATCTAAAAATACCAAGACTTTTTTCAGTTCTGCTGCAGAAAGAAAAGTGTACTATATACTTCAACTTTAAAACAGGTTAAGAGTAATAAACCAATTTTAATATTGATTAATTATAAGAAGAAGCAAGTTTTCCGTTTGCTGTTGACGATCAACTGAAAAAAATTTTTTGCAGAGGGAAATCTTGCATAGTCACCTCCACTAAGTGTGGAGTGGAGTGGAGAGTGTAACGGCTAACCTCCCTCCCCCTAACAAAGTGTACCACGTTCTTACAGTCCTTGCTGATTGTGGTTAAGCTAAAGTCTACAATGACGTGCAGTGAGAGTCATATGGGTTGCCGGGCTGATGGGTCTTTTACAAACCTCTTGTCTCCATAGCATTGTTGTTTTCGCTCTAAATGCCGGTGCACCCATTGCTTCGCACTTTCTTACATTTCGAAAACAATGTAAAGTTGGTCTCTTAAGTATTTCATTGTTTAAAATAATAATTTTCTCAATATTGTCATACTGCAGGATCACACTATTACAATATAGAGACAAGGATTATTTTAAATAATGAAATACTTAAGAGACTAATCTTACATTACACCGGCATCTGGATCGTTAGATCCTGCGCATCCTTTGGGTGCCTCGCCCAGTGGAACTTAAATGGTTCCTCTCGGCGTCTCTTCTTTCTTCCTTCTTTGGTTAGTTGGTACCTGCTCCATATTTCTGGATAGTTCCTGGGTCCTGTTGCCTAGAGTTGGTGTGTATTTTCTGTTTCCTGCCGTCTATTGCAAGGTTGTAATTCTACTGCTTGCTTGATGAGCGCATTGTCATGCATCTTTGAACCCCCCTTAAGGGAATCCATCTTATCTCCCTACATATTAGCTCATTCCTGACGATGTATGGGGAGTTAAAAGCCATCCTTAGTACTATGTTTTTCTGAGCTTATAGTCTCTTAAGGTGTGTTGCTGCTACGTAGCCCCAAGCTGGATTTGTAAATCAGAGTTAGTCTTAGCCTGTTTTTAAATCTCATTTTGCTTGCTCTATTAAGAAGCGGGTAGAGGTGTCCTTTAACAGATTTGAAATTGTTCACAATAGCTGAGATCTGTCTACCCCATCTCAATTCTTTATCTACCATCACTCCTAAATATTTGGCTTAGTCAGTCCATCTGATTTCTTCGCCATCAATATCTTTCGTTTCAACCAGGTCCTGTCTTCTGTTGGTCAAGAAGTTATGTGTGCAGCATACTTTTATAAACGATCGCAGAATGTATCCATTGGTTGGAACCACTGGCGTTATTAGTTTGAACTCAGACGTGGTATCAGTACAGTGGTCCAACTTGAGAAAATTCTTCCAAATGGAAAGAATAAAGCGTATATAATTGTTTTTATTCAGAATTATGTCCTTTTCAATTTCAATAGGCTCGCAAATCAGTCTTACCTGGAAATGTTCTACATTGACGATTTGCTGTCATAGGTAATTTTGTGTACTATTTTGAGGTTCTATTATTTGTTTATTTTTTGGGCTTAGTTTGCGTAATTTAAGTCTCTAGCTCATCCGAAAAATAAATAAAATCGATTGCAAAATTTGTACTGAACAGACAAACAAACAAAGATGTAGTTCTTAGCTTGGTTTAAAGTATCTAGCCCATCCGGAAGTTAGCTTAAAATCGATTATAAAATTTATAGCGAGCAGACAAAGCAACAAGCAGACAGACAAAAAAGTGAGCTAATATTGCTTTGTTAGTCAATTCTGAATGGTGTTTAACATTTTAAGGCTGTAGCTCTTCGGGAACTTAGTTTAAAATTGATTACAAAATTTGTACTGAACAGATAGACAAACAAAACAGACACATAAGACAGCGAGTTAACAAAAACATGGGTAAATAACATTTTCTGTTTGGGAAACGTTAATTCGTACTATTACCTAATTTTTAGCAGCAAACATAGATATAGGATACCATATATTCATTCATTTATTCATATCAGCCCGTTTTCATCCACTCCTGAATCTAGGCCTCTTCCATATCTTTCCATTTCTGTCGGTCCGTAGCGATCCCCATCCAGTTTTTTCCGGCAATTTTCTGGATGTCATCACGCCATCTCTTTTGGGACCTGCCAACACTTCTCTTGTTCTCTCTTGGCCGCCATGCTGTTATCTTGTATGTCCATCCGTCAATGTCATGTTGTCGATATGTCCAGCCCATCTCCATTTTAGCTGTGCTACTCGTTTGCTCACATTTGTTATTTTCGTTCTTCATCTGATTTCTTCATTTGGAACTCTATCTCGTAAACTAATTCCCAGCTTAGCCCTTTCCATTGCTCGTTGTGTAACCCGAAGCTTATTAATGGCTTTACATGTTAGGGAGGTTGTTTCAATACCATAAGTAAGAACTGGCAGGATGCACGACTCGTAGACTTTTCTTTTCAGACTTATGGGGGTGTTACTGGATTTAAGAATGAATCCGAATTTGCCAAAAGCATATATTGCACGTCCCCAATGCCGACTGCTCTCAAAGTACGAAAGAGAACGGAAAAATTGTATTCTCAACTTTTTTAATAGATGGAGAATAGAACCATGTGACCCTAAGGGCAAATAATATTCTCTGTCTAGTTCTGTGCTCTGAGAGAAGAATACAGATTTTATCATTCTTTCTCTCTCGCAATATAGAAGGGACCGACATCGGGAGAGCAGTTATGTATGTGGCCACAAGTTAGCGGCAGAGATAACAAAATAAAAAATTCTTCTTTTACTTATAGTAAAAACTAGTGTAGTAAATTGAATTTATTAAAAACTAGCGACCCGCCCCGGCTTCGCACGGGTGCAATGCTGATACTAAATACACTACAGAAAAACTGTGACTATTTATTTTATTTTTACAACAATTATTACATCGGCCTCCGACGCGCTATTTATAGGCACGCTGCCGCCGCCCCGGTCGGCCAGTACCGCCGCAAGCGCTACTTCCCGCAATTTTAAATCTGTAATATCTTCGAAAATATTCATTTAAATCTTGTGCTGTAAAGGACCATATAGATCTATATTAAATCAACAATGTATTTAAGCTATTTAATTGGATAAGGATTAATGCTGTATTGGTTAAAATCGCTTCAAAATTTGCCATTATTTGTCGTAAAAAGTAAATGACAAAAAAATGTTATTGTGGGATATCCATGAGAGATAGACATATACCATCGCGGAGTTTTCTGTAGACCTTTTCAATGTGTACAAATAATTAGTACATTATTTTGATAAATCTCGTAGGGTTCAGCCTGCGTTTGCAATGTAAGCGGAAAAAAATATGATAATTAACGACATCACATTAGAAACCTCAAAAATAACAGTATTTCTCCACTATTTAATGGATGTTATTATACATATAAACCTTCCTCTTGAATCACTCTATCTATTGAAAAAAACCGCATCAAAATCCGGTGCGTAGTTTTAAAGATTTAAGCATACAAAGGGACATAGGGACAGAGAAAGCGACTTTGTTTTATACTATGTAGTGATGAGGAATTTGTTGGTAACGCATTTACAAGATCTCCGCCTGTGCTGACTCCAACTAATTAAAATATTCCTCTACATTTCTTGAAAACTCGACATGTAGAAGAGAAAACACGATACGTACCACTATCACTCAAAAAGATGGTAAAAAGCCTGATACTAATCTAAGATAAATCTTATATTTACATACTCATTGTATTGAAATCAGTAAAATAAAATGCAGACAAAGTATTCTCAATTCCGTAATCATTTTGGGTCAAGAGATACCGTAAAAGATCAACACACAAATTTGGTAACAGGTGCTTACAAACCTGTTAAATATAACAATCAATGATGAACAGTGCCGCAGATAAAAATATTATTTTTCATTTCTTGAAAATCGTGTTGCAATTTTTATAGAAGTAATTGCAAATAATGACAAAGCTGTTAATTATATGGTTACAAAAATATAGCTCTTTAAAATATTTTAACAAGACCGTCACAGTTTGATGATATTATAATTGGTTTCAAGATGTAATATAATCAATTACAAATAATTAACTATTTATTAGAAATATTTGTTTCTCAAATATTCAGGGATTCTTTGACACTGTTTAAGTGATCGCAATAAATTATTATGTGGACAAGTAGTTTTATAATAATAATTACTGAATCGATGGTTCAAAATATTGGTTATATTGTTTATATTGGTGCCTAAAAGTCAAAGGGTCGCAAGAGATAATTTTAAATATTACGGAAGAACAATTTAAAGTTTAAGGATTTATATATATATATATATATATATATATATATATATATATATATATATATATATATATAGAACTCTTTAAAGTTAATCCAAGCTTTCGAAAATCTTTATTATCATTTTCATCTTCAGGGCAACTACAATAATTACAAAAAAAGGAAATTAGTGAGATAAATATTCCCTAATAATATTGATAACTTACATCTTTATTTGAGGATTTTCACTAAGATGTTAAATGGTTTTATGACAAAGTATATTGGTAAAGGAGACTAAAAAACTAGGGTCACAGACCAAATCACAACAAATAGTTACATAAAATTGATTTTAAATTAAAATAAAAAATATAAAAAACAGGAGGAACCATTTTGTCCGTTCCTTCCCGAGTCACATGTAACTGTAAATTGAGTTTGAAAATTATGAGTCACTTCACTCTCTTAAAATATCAG
Source organism: Diaprepes abbreviatus (assembly GCA_034092305.1). Lineage (NCBI taxonomy): Eukaryota > Metazoa > Arthropoda > Insecta > Coleoptera > Curculionidae > Diaprepes > Diaprepes abbreviatus. Next base: position 11,613,814 of record JASJET010000200.1, read on the forward strand.
TTATTTCTGATATGAATGAACAAATTTTCAATGAATTTACAGGCAGGCAACAAAGAAATTTTAATAAATTGTTTCATAAGATCAAAACTAAAAATATGAACAAACTTAACTCTATAAAAAAAAATGAACGTCGATCAAAACTAAAGACCATACCTAATTGGATAAGAAATTTGTCAGACGTAGTCATCCCAGACGAAATCTTACATTTTTTGTCCTTAGGACCTAAACTTAGTATTGAGTCTGTCGTAGATAGGCACGTTTCTATAAAGAGCCTCTTGGCAGACGTAGACTTTATCACCTCATCAGTAGAGAACACTACGATAAAAAATGTAACAATAGCTAAAACCACCAACGTAATCACAAATCATGTCCGTAACAATAACAATAATAGTTCATTCTATCATAGACTTTATATTAAAACAAAGAAGTTTCTCAAAGACAATCCTAATATTGTTTTGATCAATTCTGATAAGAGTATTGTGACGGTCATCATGAGTAAAGAACAATACTTTTAATTGTCTAATGATTTAATTATCAATAGTACTTCTTATGTTCAACTTCATGATGATCCCATATTGTCCGTACAGAGAAAAAGCAATGAACTCATAAAGAAATTAGCTAACACTAACCAAATAGATATTATTACCAAAAAGAAACTGACATGTTACAAAGGTGTATCCCCTAAGTTCTATGCCTTACCCAAAATCCATAAACCTACACTATCTGTCAGACCAATAGTTGCATCTATTGGTTCTCCTACGGAGCTTATTGCTTCCTATATCACAGAAATCTTAACTAAAGCTTATGACTATAATAATAAATATTTTATAAAAGATTCTTTTCAAGTTGATACTTTATTTAACAAAATGATTTTACCTAATAATTATGTCATAGCTAGTTTGGATGTGCTGCAACGTTTATTTAGATGCATACTTAAGAGTCATCCACAAAAACTGGAACCGTATAATAATCCATTGCAACATTGATGAGGAATCCTGTATGGAACTAATTATCTTTCTATTCAATAATACATATTTCTCTTTTTATGGCAAATTTTACAAACAAACTTTTGGCACTCCTATGGGAGCAACCATTTCCCCTATCTTAGCTGCATATGTGATGGACGACCTGCTGGACACAGCTCTTCCAGTTCTCTCATTTAACCTACATTTTATAAAAAAATATGTTGATGATATAATACTTTCCCTTCCAGAGGATGGTATCCAGCAGATAATTGAAACCATTAATAGGTATCACCCTTGTATACAATTCACTATAGAAAAGGAAGATGAGAATCACTCAGTACCCTTTTTAGATACTAAATTCATCCGTTCCCCTGCGAACACAATCTTAATCGACTGGTACAGAAAACCATGTAGTTCAGGTAGATTCCTGAACTACAATTCGTACCACAAACAGTCAATAAAAGTGAATTTAATTAAACAAATGAAAAACAGGGTCCTAAAATTCTCTGATACATCTTTCCATAATAAAAACTTAAATATCCTCTTACAGTTTTTTACAAACAATTCTTATCCCCCAGCTTTAATTAAAAAACTGCTGTTTAGTACGTCATCATCACTGACAGAAACGATTATTGATGATACAACAATTCATACTATTAACATGAATGATAACATAAATGTATTTAACAATGATCACCAATCTATAGCAGAAGAAATTCTAACAAACACAGTTAAATTCACCTCGTTGCCATATATTAGGGAGATAACACCCAAACTTTCAAGAATTTTCACAAAAATTGATAATATTAAAATTGCTAATAAATCTATACTTACAATAAGCTCTGTGCATTCAAAACTAAAAGATAAAACACCAATTGGTTTTCAATGCAATGTTGTTTACAGCAATCCTTGTACGGATTGTGACAAAGTGTTTATCGGTCAAACAAGCACTTAAAAATAGAACTACATTACACCGAAGTGATTGTATACAACATCCTGAAAGGTGTGCACTTGCTGAACATGCTCACAATCACTTACACAATATGGAATATGGGTCAGTGAGGATACTTTCAACTCAGTCAATCATTGCCAAGAGGTTTTTTTAGAGATGGCCTTTATCTCACAAGAACCCAATAGCTTAAATAAAAAAACTGATATTAAACATTGGAGTGAAATTTATTCTTATATTTTATCTTTGGATAGCTCTACAAATATTACTAACAATAATGATCATAGTTTTCCTTAGATATTAACGATAATTCGGTATGGCTGACCAAACATTGCATAATTACCTTTAATTGCAATCTCAACCTAACAAAATTCATTAATACAATTCTAATAGTGGACAGCCCTGCTGACTTCTAATATAAAAGAATTTTTCATAATTTTTCAGAATTTTTTTTATTTTTCTATCCTAATAACTTCAGCATGACTGGCCATTTACTGTATAGTTAACCTTAAATGCGGTTCATCCGAACTAAACTTAATATTGATGGGATAAAGTTGGCAGCCCTACTGACAGCTACTGATATATATATATATATATATATATATATATATATATATATATATATATATATATATATATATATATATATATATATATATATATATATATAATGCGGATTTCACGGATTCCTCCTTGTGAGATGCAATAGCAGTGGATATATCCACATTATGCCGTTGTAGTGCTGAAATCACATTCAGCCGGGAGGTCGGAGAAGCCGCGTTCAGTATGTGCACAGCCAGGTGCATGTCGGTACCCTGATGAGTCTAGTAGAGACGAAACATGTGCCTCTGTCGTATCAATGTGGCGGGGAGGGTAAGTTTTGACTTTCTTCTCGGTATGGTGGTACAGGTAGGCTATCATCTCGATGGTGGTGGAATAGGATAAATTGCGTTTTATAACAATTTATTCTAACTGTGCAGCCTCTAACACAGAAAGGATATGATGGAGAGAAGTTTGCATTTACTGTTCGCATTTTACTTCATATATATATATATATATATATATATATATATATATATATATATATATATATATATATATATATATATATATATAATCCTAATACGAATTAGGAAAATTATCATAAACAAAATTATTCTAGAGAGAAAAGGATGCACTGCCATAATTTTATTTAGAATAAGAATAAATTAATCAGGAAAAATAACAATTCAACCTAATTTAGATCTTATACTTTGAAATAAATTCCTAAGTTAAAACGTCAATAAAGCGATTGAATAAAATATATGTTGTTTTATTTTTGCACTAATTACATTTGTTCTGCTTTACTAACAAGCATTTGACTGGAACTGTTATCAAAGTAAAATGAAACCTTATTTGATACGAACAAGAACAATATATGATGAAATAATATACTTGCAGAATGTATATACAGTGTGACCAATAAAGTCCGCATCATATGGGAGTTTTTTTATTAATAGCTTTAATCGAAATTTGACTTTGGCAACAATTTGTGCTTCGATCGAGATGAAAATTAACCAAAAAAAAATCGTGATTAACATTGTCTGTGAAATTTTAATTTTTTCAATCAAAATTAGGGTTATATCTTAAAATATCAAAAACAGTTATTGGAAAAAGTTTTTCTAAATGCAATTTTTTGCCATATGCAAAATTTCCGCTGTATAAGTTAGGTTTTTTGCCCATTTCTTGTAAATTGCACCATTGTTGCAAAATAAGATTTAACACAACCTACATAAAACTTCTTAGTTTTGACAATGCTTCATCCCAGACATATTTTGTTTAAAGTAGTTCCATATTAAATGTGTATTTTTCTACAAAATCCAAAGAGGACTAGTAGATTTTGGTCACATGTAATTTACTTGTTTTTGGCCCTGTATAAGGTAATTTCATAAAATAACTATTTTTGAAAACGTAATTTGTGTCTGAAAGTAATAGATAATAACATTAAGAAAATAGTTTAATTGAAAAGACTCAAATTTTCTAATAAAAAATCATAATATAAAAATTAAACGCATTTAAAATTTATTTTCCACCTAACGCAGACCTTACTGATGGTAATGTGTACTTGTTTGTCTTAATTATGTGCATTACTTCTAAACATAAACTACGTTTTCAAAAATAGTTATTTTATAAAGTTACTTTATACAGGATCAAAAACAAATAAACTTTGCATCAAATGTGACCAAATTTTAATAGCCCTATTTGGATTTTGTAAAAAAACACACATTAAGTATTGCGCTACTTAAACAAAATATGTCTGGATTGAAGCATTGTCAAAACTAAGAAGTTTTATGTAGGTTGCGTTGAGTCTTACTTTGCAACAGTGGTGTAATTTAAAAAAAAAATGATTAAAAAATCTAAATTATCTTATACAGATCAAATTTTGCATATGATTTCATTTTTAGGACGCCATACTGGATCCGCTAGATTGAGCTTTTCAAAAATAATTCTAAATTCGTAATTAAAACTAACAAAAATCCCCCAATACTGATTTTTGATAAAATCAAGAGATGTAAAATATTTAATTTTGGATCCGCCATATTTAATTTTTTTTTAAATAATTTCAGAATAATTACGTACGATTCCAAAAATTCTCCCATATCAATTTTGGAAAAAATCGGACAAAATTAATTTTTTTGTCCACCATACTGAATTTTTTAAAAATAACTTTAAATTCGTTATGGGCGAGCCCGAAAACTCTTTCATATCAATTCTTGAGAAAATCGGACAATATTGATTTCTATGGTCCGCCATATTGAATTTTTTAAAAATAATTATCGATTCGATATGTGCGATCCCGAAAACTCTCTTATTCCATATATATATATATATATATATATATATATTATGTATGTACATATATATATATATATATATATATATATATATATATATATATATATATATATATATATATTTTATATATGTACATCGATTACTCCGGAACGGCGTAAAGGAAGTTGCTGCGGTGATCCCATATTTTTTTGGACGAAATTGATGCAGTAATATCCAAGATGGCGCTTACAATATGGCGGCCAAAAAAGTAATTTTGTCCGATTTTCTCCAAAATTGGTATGGGGGAATTTTCGGGTTTGTACCCAACGAATCTGAAATTATTTTTAAAAAATTCAAAATGGCGGATCCAACATGGCGGACAAAAATTTTTTATTTTGTCCGATTTTCTCCAAAATTGGTATGGGGGAGTTTTCGAGGTAGCACATTACGAATTCAAAACATTTTTTAAAAATTCAATATGACGGATCCAATATGGTGGATAAAAATTAATTGTGTTCAATTTTTTTCAAAATTGATATGAGGGAGTTTTTGGGATAGCATATTACGAATCTGAAATTATTTAAAAAAAATTAAATATGGATCTAAAATGGCGGATTAAAGATTCTACATCTCTCGATTTTGTCTGAAGTCAATATGGAGGGATTTTTGTTAGTGTTAATTACGAAATTAAAATATTTTTTGAAAAACTCAATCTGGCGGATTCAATATGGTGTTCTTAAAATTTTACATATCTCGACTTTCTCCAAAACTGATATAGAGGGTTCTTGGGGGCGTAAATTATGAATTTAATCGTATTTTTTCAGGATTCAATATGGCGAATGCAATATAGCTGACAAAAAATTTTACATGTTTCGATTATTTTCAAATGTGGAACTGAATCGTTTTTGAGGATGTAAATAGCGAATATAAAATTATTTTAAGAAAATCTAATACGTCAGATGCAATATGACCGTTTAGAAATTTTAAATTTCTGGTTTTCATCTAAAATTGGTACTAGGGGGCTTTGAAGGGTTTAGATTTAGATTAGATTAAGACGTTAAATATGTTTTTTTTGAAATTCATTATGGCGGATCCAATATGGTGGTTTGAAAATTTTACGTTATTCACAAATTTTTTTAGATTTGGTATTAGGGCGTTAGAGGGTGGTGTATTACGAATATGAAGTTAATTTTTTTAAACTATTAAGTTGATTAGATACAATATGAAGGACTAAAAATTTTACATTTTCTGGTTTTATCTAAAATTGATATTACGGGGTTCCTGGGGCGTGTACAAACTCAATATACAATATAAAATATATCGGGCTAAGAAATTTACGTCTCAAATTCTTTAAATATTGATATTGGAAGGTTTTGGGGCCTATATTACCAATTTAAAATTAATTTGAAATATAATATATTGGATTTACTATGACAGACTAAATATTTGTTTGACACAATTTCATTGGTATTTGGAGAACTCTAAGAATCAAAGAATTTTTAGTGGTTTAGGATGATTTACAATTCTGGATAAGATGGGACTTTTTTCCACCTTGGAGTCATTGCAAGGTACATTAATCTCGATTAGCATGTAGTTCAAATAATTTATGAATATCATAAAGAATTCAAAACTAAAAATCGAAAAATAACATTTTTATAAAAAAATTGAACCGACTTCTAAAAGTGCGCTAAAAAGGGAAAAATAAATAGAAATTTTTATATGAAATTGAAATTTTTGAAGTCGGCGACAAATTATTTCTAAATGAAATAAATAACTACTAATATAGAAATTATGGTAAGAAAGCAATTACAAATAAAGCATTTTTACTGTTTATGCGGATCGCATTTTGTCAGGTATTAGTTTGGCGCCGACTTCAAAAATTTCAATTTCATATAAAAATTTCTAGTTATTTTTCCCTTTTTAGCGCACTTTTAGAAGTCGGTTCAATTTTTTTATAAAAATTTTATTAAGTGTTTAAAAATCATGAAATCTTGCGATTTGGCAAGCATTTAAAATTGAAATAAAGCTAATTCTTCAAAGTATCTTTCAAATATAACCTCGTGTGTAATCGCCAGTTTTCAAAGTTTTTAGATGTTTAAGAAACAAAGTACGCGTGTTTAAAAGATGCTTATTTTGGTTTTTTAAACGTCTAAAAAGTTAAAAAACTTTGGATTTGGAAAACATTTAAAGTTGAAATAATCGGAATTAGTATTATAATTTTCGATAGTTCAACTGTTTGTAGATTCGCGAATTTTCAAGCTATTGCAACGATCAAAAAATTAAAAGAAGCGCGCCTTTTAAACACACAAAAATTTTTTAAGCGTACAAAGAGCATGAAAACTCACTATTAGCTAGTTGAAGTTTGACTAATCGCCCACTTTGCCATTCTCAATGGTTGTAAATGGAAAAGATATGTTTTTGACGACATTAAAGAATCTTTGCTGTTCAGATATTTATATGAGTGAACTTTCGAACATTTTATAGCCACGAATAATTAAATTTATTCAGTTTTGTCGTCATTTTCATAAAGACTTTTTCCCCGTTGAGGTACATTAAATTACATATGAATTTAATATAAACAGAGGCAGTGAATTATTGCTTATTGCTAGGCGATTGCAAAATCGTATTATTAAATAAAGAAGTTTAGCGGCCGTGGAATATATATTTATAAAAAATGTATATAGCCCGCACCTGATTCAAATTGTTCTGTTTTATTCAAGTATTAACCTTTATATTAATAAATAAGTCATTAGATGCTCCGCCTATGTTTCTACCGTTTAACACAGTTTGTCGCACTACTTGGTAAGCATACCCTTTATAGTATAAAGCATATACCGTTAACTTTCACTTAATAAACTTTCACTATAAATAATTGCACATGTGAATTATTACGTTATAATGCCCGAAAGAAAAACTATGGTATTGTAGAGAGTTTTGTCAAAAAATTATATATAGTAAATAATAACACGGATGAACGGGTATCAAATTTCAGTGTTTTTTTTTTCATATTTCTGTACAGTACATGTCCATATTTTGATTACACTGGGTTTTTGAATTATGAAATTATAGTTTTCTTTTGGTTCGCAATTGAGAGCTATCCTACATTCCATAATGGTTTTTATGTATTTTGTCATGGGAATATACGATTTTTTTTCATTTTTGGTACTTCTTATATCGCTATTTAGTCTATTCTTCATGTATAGAAATAAAGAAAATGATTGCATATTCAGTGATTTTTATACTGACGCAGATACTATGCTAAATAATTTTTTAATATTAAAGTGGTTAGTTGTGAATAAATAGTAAATAAACATTTCCTTTATTGCCGACAAAGCTATCTACCAATATAATAAAGCAACGCCCGAAAAAGTGTGTACCTACAGGTTAAGTAGGAACAATACAGAATTTAATAAAATAAGACAAAATAATAAAATTTTTGATACAACAGTTGACAATGTAATTGTAGGAAGTCTCCCCATTTTTTTGTAAAGAATGCCACCTGGCCATAGTGAAATATTTTTTGAATTTTGAGTGAATTGTCAAAGTTTCCAAAGTCATTTTTATTAATTTAAATGTATTTTTCCTATCGTTTCAGCATCGCCAGAAAACATTCCTACATACAGGGATTACCTGGAAGCAAAAGAAGAAATACGAAACCTTGAATCCAAACTCAGCAGAGCATTCCAAGAAAATAAATCAATTAATAACAGCCTGAAAGAACAGAAGAACCAGCTAGATGAACTATTAAAACAAATCTCCAACCTGAATACTCAGCTTCAGTCCTTAACGGCCTTAAACGAGCAAGGATAAATAAGTATGAGAATGATAAGATTTTTAATACGCTTATGCTTCAAATAACGCTGATGTAGACAATAGTGATAATTCCTTACTGTGAAAAAGCGCAGAAAGAGTAGCAAACCTTCAGAAAAGACGTCACAATCAGTTTCCTTCTTTACCGACTAAAAATAATGACACTAACAATACTGAAAATGCAACTCACAGCACTGTCAATAACACACAGATCCCTGTCGTTGATGATGTTCCTATTTATACCAGGTCGCCATAATGCAACACTGAAGTTCTATCTAACACAGTTAGATAGAACGTAACAAGAATCATAAAAGATAACAGGATAGACTTCGGTCGTGCATAGAATGTTGCAGAAGGTGTGAAACTCTACCCTCATCTGTTCTGTCTCTAAATTTTTTGAAATGAATAATATACCGTTCCATACCTTCAGCATCCAAGCTGATAAGCTACTATAGGTTGTTATCAGGCGAGTTTTGGAGGTATGGGACACCAACAAAAATAAATCTGACTTGAAAGAGTTGAATTTCTCAACTCAAAACGTTACCAGGTGGTACCACACAGACAAAACACCGATGCTACTGGTACTTGTATATGTTCCAAAAGGACAGAAATCTATTTATGATCTGAAAGCTCTAGATAGTATTACCGTCAAAGTCGAGGCAATCCATCTCTAATATTCGCATCCACTGGCGAAATAGCGCTAAATATTTGGGACTAGTCTCCGAAACAAGACTTAACTCATCAAAAAATACCGATTATATCCTGGCAAAAACGAAGACCCCTTTCATCGCTCTCTACTCGTTGTTGCACAAAAAAATCAAATTAAATCTTAAAAACATGCTTATCATTTACAAACTATTTTTACGATCTTTTCTATCCTTTGGTGCTCCGACCTGGATCACCACGGACAGAACTAGATTTAAACGACTAGAGAGGTTCTAAAATAAGGTGCTTCTCGTGTTTTGTGGGGCCCCATACTTTGAAAGAAATACTGTAATAGACAGGTTCCAAAACTGTGAAACCTTTGATGTTTTTATTAGAAGCTCAATAAAAAAGTACTTGGAAAGAGTATTACATTATATTGACCATTAATCTAGGTGAGTTTCTTCTAAATTAACTGGCTTAAAAGCCAAATTTTCAATCTTATCATTCAAACCTTACAAAGTCCATCAATATAACAAGCGAGTCTATGGACCTACCCTACTCAAGATATAAAAAAAGATCCCATGTCACCTCGGCCATGTTCGGATTTATTCCAAACCCTTCTCTGTGGTACCATCGCGCCGCAATCCGGAAGGTCTACATCATTGGTCTCTCCAGGTCCTGGATATCGCGACCAGGGCACAAAATAACCAGGTCATCAGTGTAGGCCTATGTATACAAATCAGCGTCGTTCAGTTCACTCGGTAGGTTGTCCACCATAAGGCTCCACAACAAAGGCGATAGAACTCCTCCCTGTGGACAACCTCTACATGATGGTGCTTTAACATTGTTAATTTCTGGGTTAACATTGTTCTGATCCATACGACTACTGTCGGTTCAGAGCCGCGTCGTTGTAGAATATTACATATCGAATCGTGCGATATATTGTCAAACGCCTCCTCGATATGGATAAAGGTACCTAAGGTGGATCGACCACCCAAGAGCGCATTTTCGACTCTTGTGTAGCACCGTGTCTGTAGATTTTCCTTCCTGAAAAGTAAATTGTAGAAGATATAAGGAAAACTGCATCATTATTTCTTCCTTTATGTGCCGATCTCCCAACTTGTCCAGTGTTTTTGATAAGAAACTGGTCAAGCTGATAGGGCAGAAAGAATTAGGGTTTATGTACTCTGTTCTTCCTACCTTGGCAATAAACATTACTTTTGTTTCCCTCCACGCCATCGGTATGTACCCCAAGCTCCAACTTGAGCGGAAAAATTTCACCAGGTGACTTATTATAACATCGAAGAAGGTAATAAAACTAAAAATACACCATACTTACCAGATTTCCATCGACCATTTCACCCTTTCAAATGTCGCCATCGTCATCTACCAGTATTCCACGTAATCTGACTATTTATTCTTTTAGAGATTGTATTCATTATTAACATATTTTACTGCTTGGCAGCAAGTAATTTTACTGTGCCAGTATATTTGGAGGCCTATTTCAACAGAAACGGTTAGAAATCGCTTGGGTGAAATGGAACTCAGATCTAGATGGTCACTAAAGGTACCAGAACTCGCAAGGCAACACCGCACTAATTATTCATTATTTTATCGCGAAGATCCACATTGTACTGCACAGGAACGAGTATTGTTCTCAGAGAAATATCATTTTCGAATTTGTAATCCTGATGGGGGTGAATTCATGTTTATAGAAGACGGGGTGAAAGATTAAAGTTTGGAGCAAAATTAATCATGGTGTGAGGAGGCATTAGTTCTAATAGATTAACCGAGCTGATTATATTTCAGGGCAGTTTATATCTTGTGATACTGCACAAGTTCAATATTAACCTATGACACAAATTATGGCGAAGAAATAATTTTTAACACGATTAAGAATCACCAAAGCAACTTGAAACTCGAAAAACAATACATCGGTTATGGATTAGCCAGTTAACAGCCCCCATAGAGTATTTGTGGGATGATTCAGGAGGGCACATGCTACAAAGAGATATAGTACTTGCAGATAGCCTTTAACAACTGACGAATGGTTTTCCTCAAGAATAGGAGCAGATATCTCAAAAATTAATTATACACCTTAAGTCAATGTCAGGATGCAATATATGCAAGATGGGGTCAGACCTGTTCCTAAAATGTGTCGTTATCCTGAAGAAGAAATGTAATGTCATATAATTTTATATTTTTGAAATTCAAAAAGCATTAGTATGAAGTTATTTTTTTAACAATTCTTTATCTGTATGTCTTCTTTAGAAAATAACTTATTTATTAGTTTATTTTAAGATTAAGAATAATATAATAGTTTAAAATGAAATTAACATTCTGGTTATTCTATAATTAGATTTTAAAAAGTAATCCCTAATTCATTTTGAGTAGTATACATTATTAAACATATAATCAGATTTATTTAAAAAAATGTTATATTGACTTAAAATATTTTTACTTTCTGTATTGGAATACAAATAATTTAATTTACTGCTAATATTATTTGTAAGTTCACCATATTGACAAGGAAGAAAACATTAAAATAATCTGGTTATTTCAATATTATGATCCGCCTGTGGATACTTAACTTATATAAAAATATCAATATAATTTTAAATGTTTTTTACAATTAATCGGTTTTAAAACACTTGTTACGGAATACCGCTTCCAGATATATTAGCTTTGTTCACGGAAAGGATTTAGAACCGATTCTGAACTAATACGCATGCGCAGTTGAAATAGTAAAGTTCGCGGATAACAAAGTTCTGAATTTTTAGTTACAGTTCCATGTTCGCGAAGAAAATAATTCGGTTCGAAATCGATTCTGAACCAATTCTGCCGGTTCTAAAGATTGAACAAGAACTGTAAGTTCGGAATTTTATGCAGCGCGAGCTTTCATGCTGCGGCCGCAATGTGCAACTATTTGACAATTGTTTTTATTTTATTTAGGTTTTTCTTTTGTTTATATCATTTGTTGCATTTGATGTTCCAGTAGATATTTTATTATATTATATTGGTTCTACTTTAATTAGTGTCAATCTACCTAGAATCTTAATTGATAAATTAAAAAAATGTTTTTTACCTTTTAGTTTAAACCTAAAAAAATATGTTTTTAGTGAATACTCCAATTATGTCAAATCATTTATCGTCCTGCGATGAGGATTTTGAAGAAATTTTAGAGTTATTTAAAATTCCTAAAAGTGCTAATTATTTTGAGGAAATAAAGAGCACAAAATAAAGAGCAAACAATAGATTTCAGTTAAAATATATATATTTTTTTATCAAAAATTCTATTCGGCAAAAAACAAGATGTTTTATTCTAAAAGGAACTCTCAGTTAAACTTTATATTATATAAGAACAACAATTATAATTCAATATTTCCTTAAAATAATACAAATAATAAAACTTAATAAAAACAGTTCTAAGTTATTTAAAACAACAAAAACAACTAGTTTATTCAGCATTTAACACCGTATGTTAAATAATGAGACTCATACTACAATAGACGATTTAAAGTTCCAAAATCGTTCGTGCTAAAAAAATCCTGAACCGGTTAATAACTGGGCATGAGCTGTACGACAATCCTGAACTAATTTCGCACTAGTTCTGAATCGGTTCGGAAAGTGACCCGAGAACAAAGCTATTATAAATTTTGCCATTAATGTTATGCCTATCAATTTTCATTCCATTGCTTTGGTATAATTTTCAATTTTGTCGTTATTTGCTTTGTGAGGGTCCAAGTTTGAGCTTCATCAGTTAGAACATAAAGAATACATGGGTCAAGTACTTTAAATATTCAGTATTGAAGTATTTTTTTTCTTTAGTATGATGGAGTTGACCAAAGGCCTTCGCCAGGGATGTTGTCTATCACCAACTCGCTTTAAAATCTACCTCAATGAAGCTTTAAAGAATTGGAGAAAATCATGCAGTAGAATGGGAATAGAATTAAATAATGACACCCATTTATATACCCTTCATTTTGCAGATGACCAAGTGGTAGTGACCCAAGATAAAGAAGACCTCGAATTTATGACGAGGAAACTATTTAAAGAATACGCAGAATGGGGATTAACCGTCAACTGCAGTAAAACTAAATATATGTGTATCGCTGGAGAAGAAACAGATTTGGAAGTGGATGACAATATCATAGTGAAATCTTGTTCTGATTATACCTATCTTGGAACAAAGATCAATCAAAGTGAACGAACTGAAGAAGAAATACTGGAGCGAATAACTAAAGGGAAAAAAGCTATCGGATGCCTAAACTCACTATTATGGCCAACAAACATCTCCAAGGAAAAAAAAACATCTTTTATATAATGCAATATTTAAAAGCGTTGTATTGTATGAATGTGAAACATGGCAGATAAATAAAACTTTAGAACGTAAACTGCTGGCTCTTGAAATGGACTTTTGGTGAAGATCTGCCGGAAAGTCAAGGATAGAACGGATAACCAACGAGAGAATTAGAAAGATTATGGGCGTAAAGAAAACTATTCTCGATGAAATCGAACAACGTCAGCTGGTATGGTATGGACACGTGGAGAGAATGACGGACGAACGTCTACCAAAGCAAATCCTAAAATGGACACCAAATGAAAAAATAAAAAGAGGAAGACCAAAAGTTACCTGGATTAAGGGCATTAACCGAGCCATGTCCGAAATAAACTTACTTCCAGGGGATTGGGAAGACCGAAAGATAATGGAGACTGGGAACCGGAACATGTAGAACGCTATGAAATCGGATATATATATATATATATATATATATATATATATATATATATATATATATATATATATATATATATATGATGGAGTTCTCCGAAAAGTGATTATATCAGCTAAATATATGTATTCATTGACATTTTCGATTAAGGCTTTGTTTATCTTGATCTAGGAACATTGTTTAGATTAAATTTTAGGTCTATCTTTGTAAATACATTTAGTTCTTTATTGTCAGCAGATCTTCATAGTCCTCCGTATAGAGAAAGACATCGTCAGCAAATTTTATGTGAGTCAGCCTCTATCCATTAATAGTAATACCCGTAGGTATAGTTTTTTACATTAGGGGGGTAATGTAAATAATTTTGGGGAGACCATATCCTTCTGGCAGATTCTTCTTTTCTCGATTGGGAATCTATTTGTTGAAAATTTGGAATGTTCGGTAAAGTAATGCAAGTTCAAAAAAAAATTAGTTAAGAATATGTTTAGTATAGAACTTTGTTTTATAAAAAAGTAACAGAATATAGATTAAGAAAATCAAGACGAGTTAATATATCAAGATCAAGAAGATAATTCGGTTGCAAATAAACGGATAAAAGCTAAAATTAAGGATTTAAGAATAGGTTCCTTATAAGTATTTGGAGAGTTCGGTAAACATCCCTGAGGGGATGACTCAGTTCATTCAATGTAGGGTAAACGTGATATGCCAGTACTATATGAAGTTGCTAAAGGTAACAATAAAAACAAATAAATATTGATCAATTTAAAGTCAGAAATATGCCTTTTTCTTCTAAAATAAATACAAATTTTAGAGAAGTTTACCCATATTCAAAAAATGACTATTTGTTCAGAAATCTTGGTTATTTTATCATTGTTTAATAAATACTTAACTTCGATGTCCTTCATCATAAAAGTAGTGAAACTACACATAAAAAATAGTTTCGTAACAAGGTCCTGAATATACTAAACCTGTTAAGGAATAAAAAGCACTAAATTTTAATTTAATTACAACACCAAAACGAAGAGACAATAAACAAATTACCGGACTTCGCTGGCTAGTTCCATCACACACAGCTAATAGCTTGACAACATGGCGAACGGCTCATAATTCCATTCTAACACGTAAAAAAATAATAGTCTTTTCGGACTGAAATGCTGATTTGAATTGCTAATGAATGTATGACCAATTTACTTATATTTACAAATACGTAATTGTATGATGACTCTATATTTACTTCTAAAACTAGCAAAATTTGAAGCCCTTTAAGTACCCGACAGTTTTGCTATGGCTTCTTTAATTTTTACTTTAATATACCAGTTACAGATAGCATAATGCAGCACATCATGTGTTTTCTTAAATAAGGCTGGTCATATATCTACAGGGTGTCACTTGAAAATATCGCTTCTGATTTTTTATGTCATCAATGTTATGACAACCTAGATATTTCGATCTGATAATTGCATGTATTTGGAAGTTTTTTTATCTGTTGAAAAATTTTCGTTGGATGAGTGGTTTCGTCAGGAAAAAATATTTTCAATTGCATGCATACGCCAATTAAATATATTAATAAAAATTTCCTGTAACAATAGTTCTTCCAGTGACTGTTTCTATGGCATTTAGTAATTTGCACTAACAATTGCCATCACTGTCTAGGAACCCGATTGAAGTAAGATCAACATTCTAAGGTTCTAAGCTTATTCTTATTAAAGAAAACTTGAAAGAACTATGCGGAGACTTTGATCAACGAATAGATGTCCCGACGAATGACACTGAAAACATGAGTGGTCCAAAAATTCTTGAATCTGAAGTCGCGTACGCAATGAACTGTATGAAGAATGGTAAAAGTGCAAGTCACGACGATATACATGCAGAAGTTTTAAAGCAAGTCGATATTAAACAATCTACTTATCTCTTTAACGTGATATATGACTCTGGACAAATCCCAGTGGATTGGTTAAAGTCTACGTTTATTGCTAATCCAAAGAAAACAAACCCCAAGAACTGCGAAGACTATAGACTCATAAGCTTGATGAGCCACGCTCTTACAATGTTCCTTCGAGTAACTCGTTCAAGAATATACAGAAAGTGTGTCACTCAGTTTCGCTTTATTAAGGGACTTGGCACTAGAGAAGCTTTCTTCTCAATGAAATTACTTGTGCAAAAGTGCTATGACCAAAGGCAAGATGTTTCATCTGCTTAATTGACTATCAGAAAGCTTTTGACAACGTAAAGCACGAGCCGCTGTTGGAAAGATTACAGGAGATGGATATAGATGATAAAGATATTAGAATAATAAGAAAACTTTTTTGGCAACAGTTAGCTGAGATCCGTATTGATGGCGATCTGTCAACAGAGACCTTTAATATAATGAAGGGAGTCCGCCAGGAATGTGCACTGTCGCCTGTTCTGTTTAATATTTACGTTGAGAAGATATTTCAGTTAGCATTAGAAAATGAAACGCGAGGAATCAAAATGAATGGCATCCCAATAAACAATTTTCGCTATGCAAATGATACTTCAGTCTTACCTAACAACTTTGAAGATCTCCAATCAATATTAAAAAAACTCGACGAGTGCGGTGAACAGTTCGGGCTGCATATTAATACTGCAAGAACAAAAATGATGGTGATTAGTAAGCATCAGTACATCACTCCATTTACCATCAACGGGGAAAATATTGAACGTGTCGCTCGGTTTACGTATCTTGGGGCTACTCTGAATGAAAAGTGGGAAGGGAAGAATTGGCCGTGCAAAAACAACTTTTTTAAACTTAAAAATCTTCTCCTTTATAGAAATATGCCACTACACACCCGAATACGTGTGGTTCAATGTTATGTATGGCCTATTCTACTATATGGTGCTGAAACTTGGCCATTTAAGGCTGGAACGCTGAATCGGATTGAAGCTCTTGAATTGTGGACACTCCGCCGACTACTGCGTATCCCCTGGACTGCTCACATAACCAATGATAAAGTTCTACGAGGAGCTGGCGTAGAAAGACAACCAATAGACACTGTAAAACAACGAAAAGGGCATATACTAAGAGGACCACGCTACTCCATATCAAGGATAATAGTACAGGGAAAAATTGAAAGCAGACGGGGGCCAGGTCGAAAACAATACTCTTGGCTCCGTAATATAAGAAACTGGTGTGGTATAGCAGACGCCGCAACCATATTTAGACAGGCTGAGGAGGGCACTCTATTTATAATATGATCATGAGATGCACAAATGATCGCCGACGTGTGACATAGCATATGGCACCCAAAGAAGCAGAAGCTTATTCTACTATTAAATATGGAAATCTACACGCACTTCGAGAAGGTTCACATACTCCTGGAATGTGGGTTTTGTGAAGGAAATGGGCGTGGAAGTATGAAGGTTTACATGGTGGGATTTCCCAACTACAAAATATCAAACCATTAAATATTTGCCAGTATTGAGTGCCATTATCGAGAAACGGGCAAATTTGAAAAAAAAAACTTGAAGGTAGGGGTCGTATTCGAATAACTCGAACAGTTGAAAAAGAAAAAGAAATTTATAAAAGAATTGAAAAAGAAGCAAGTGTCAGTAGTATCTGCCGCTTATAACTTGAGAGGGATATTCCCAAAATTATTGTAAATGATATTTTAAGAGAATAGTTCTTGCATTTATATCACGTCCAAAAGTGCCAGGAATTGTTACCGAATGGTCACCCAATGCGCCTTACATTTTGTAAATCTATTCGCAACAAAAGAATTCGTGATCCAAATTTTGGTAGAAAAATTCTGTTTACTGACGAGACATACTTCACAACATCTTGAGTCACCAACCTGTACACCAAACATGTAACCAAGCTTAGGTAGAATCAATGCACTATGGACCCTTAAAACAGAACTTCTATGGATCTCTATTTAACTCCAGTTAGCATCCTTAAGGTTTTCAAATCTGAGGAACATTTGTTAATTAGGTAGTCAACGTGTGGTTTCCAGATAAGAGAGAAGTCGAAGATGGCCTCATCTTCAGAATTTGTGATGTGGATATTTTAGTATGAGAATAATGTTCAAAAGGAGAACATACATTTTAATGCAATTTCTGATTCCGCAAAAGGGTACCGATTTAGATTTTGTGGATAAGACTGACATGACTACGGAACTTGCCTATTTTTTGATGTTGTCTAGACTTTTCTGAATTAATGTTTCACTTCTATAGGGATTTACACGCGAAAAATTTAAATATCATCGGCGAAGAGTCTCGAGGAGAAATGATGAGATAGATGGCTCGTAAGAGATATGTGTCTATATTCGCTGACCTGAGATCTAGGTTTGGAATGTTTGTGAACTGGAATAAGTAAGGAGGTTTTCCAGGACGTGGAGAGATTGCCTTTCAGCCAAATTAGATTGAATAGTTAAAGAAAGTGGGACAAGCTGAATATTGGAAGATTTTTAATCATAGGAATTCTGATATGATCATGCCCCCGAGCATGCTAAACAATTTGAAATTCACGAAAGATAATGAGGAATTGTCGGAGGCAGAAAGGGGGGAGAATATGGGGGTAGTAATGGTTAAAGATGGAAGATAAGTGAGAGGCTAAGATTTTGGGGAGCGGTTCAGGATTACTAATCAAATTTGTGACCTTGAATAAGCCGGTTATAGTTCCTAAAGATTTTAGAGTAATATAAGTAATGCTCTCTATAAAGGATAATCACGATTTTTTTTAGCAAGACGAATGATGCGCCCAGCAATTGCTTTTTTCTATAATCTATGAAAGCATCCCAAGAGAGAGTTTTAAATCTTTTTTCCTCTCTTTGATAGATTTTCTGCAAGAATCGTTCCACCATGGAACTGGGGGTCTATCTGGGCGGAACTCAATAGTTGGAGTATTCTTGTTTGCAGCTTCCAGTATAACTTTAGCGAAAAGCTCCACCCAAAGTTCAATGTCAGGATGCAGAGGGAGGGGAGAGAAATGATTCTCTGTGTAAGTCTCAATTGACATTTTTGATATTAAATGTTGGAGAATATTGGTTGTCAGTTTAGAGGTTCTAATATAACAAGGAAGTGATCATCGCTGTCTTAAGGGTCACCCAATACTGACCATTGAAAATGATAAGATTTGATCCAACATTGATAATTTCAGACAACTTAAATAGCAGTAGTTAGTGAACGCTATCAAAGGCTCTAGACACATTCGATTAAACCTGTTCCAATTACTGCTGGTAAAAGGGAATCAACGTTGTTGCTGGAAAGCAAATTTATTAAATCGTGGACAAAGGCTCCTAGAATGAGGTGTGCCAAGGAACATATACTGAACTTAGCGCATGACCTACCCGGGAACTTCTCTCCTTAGGAAGGAAATAATTGTGAATCATGGTGAGACTTTCGACAAAACATTGTTACCTAAGAAGCCATCTTCATAAGATTAATGTCTTTGATGTAGTTGACTCGATTGTAAATAGAGTGTGGAGGTAGGTGAAACTGTTAATCATGTCCTCTGAGAGTGCCTAACACTCAAAGAATTGACGCAAAAACATTTTGAAGATACAATTTTGTTACAAGAAGCCATTAGGCAAGTTCAATCAACAAAGCTGCTTGGATTTGCAAAGCGATCGGTTTCGAATGACCTTTAACTACAGTGGGATGTAAAGGGTCCATCACAGCCTAGGCATTGATGATTAAGTATCACCACCTTTCATTCATTTATTCATAAATGTATTCAATATATTTGGATTTATTCTTTTTGAGAAAAAAATATATATTCTGAGAGGATTTA
The DNA here is from genome assembly GCA_034092305.1 of Diaprepes abbreviatus. NCBI lineage: Eukaryota > Metazoa > Arthropoda > Insecta > Coleoptera > Curculionidae > Diaprepes > Diaprepes abbreviatus. The sequence goes on from JASJET010000200.1 coordinate 11,633,476, forward strand.
GGAACCCAAAGAAATGAGAAGTCAAATTCATGGACTCTAGCTATCTTAACTCCAAACCATATTCGAAAATTTTATCGAAAGAATATTATCATCTGAAGCACAGTGATTATTTGACAAATATCTTAGTTCATCCCTCATGTAAATAATTACTCTGTTTATATCAATTAAAACTTCAAAGTAATTCATTTCAATAATTTATTTAAAATTTAAGTTTTATCGTCTTTTATTATATTAAAAACATAAATATTATACTGTTTTATCATGTAAATTAAAAAAGTTGCCCACGTAGACAAGATAGAAACAATTAGCATAAATTTTCTCGGTGTCACAAAAAATTACAATCTTTATCTATTTGTTTTTTGCACTTTTATTAACTGAAAATGATATTTTAATTTTAATAATGTATATATTATTATAATTACTGATAATTATTTTTATATGCTTTTTAATTTCTCTAGTAAAAAACTATATGAACTAATATAATAAATTTTTCGTTCATTCCTTAATATGCACAATTAGAGAATAGCTCTAAAAGTATTTTTTTTAATAGAAAATTGAGGTGAGTAATTAGAACACCAGGATCTTCCTAAACATTTGTTAAAGAAAGGAATTATTGTCAAAATATCAAAGAAGAAATCATCATTGTTTAATAGTCAAGAGTAGTGAACATAACCCGATTCTCTCAATCCCCCCACTCCTCGACCTTGACCTTGACCTTGCTTCACCCCTCTTTGGCCCCGCCCACATGTCCTTGTCATTGACCTTGAAAGTGCACGTGTGCTTTGGCCTTGGCCTTGTGTTCAAGGTTGTGTGTGTGACCTTGACCTTGACCTTGGTCGAGACGACCTTGACTTTGTTGAAGGTCATCTTGGGTGTGTGACCTTGAAGTAGTTATTTGTGCATTGTAATAGTGTGGGATGATCTTGAAATGATTTTGACCTTGCAAATTGTTCTATAAATTGTGTGAGTCTACTTGCATTCATTCAGTGTGAAATGTCAGATACGGAACTATCTAAAGAAAAAATTATAGAGCAAGTCGGCAGAGTAATTTGTTTATATCAGAGTAATTTAAAAAGTTTGTGTGATTTTGAAGAGAAGGATCTAGCATTTTTTCCTCTCGAATATTTAAAAACTTGCGTTGATACGCTGAGTTTACGGCAAATTTGGGATAAGCTGCCAGCGTCATATCGGTGTAACAAGGAACTACAGTTAAGCTTACCCTGTTACATTCACTATGAACAAATATATCGTCATCATATAGATGGGCCACCACCAGCAATAAAAAAGTGTCGTGAATGTAAAAATGAGTGAATAATATGAATAGTGCTTTGCAAGAGACAGTAAAAAAATTGGGCGATGAGTTCACTGAAACGGCTAATAATTATTTCAATGATGCAATGAAAAGTCGAGCAGAATGGGCGTCGCGCTATTGTGATTTGGCTTATGAATATGAAAAGGCTGCGAATGCATGTCGTAAATATTGCAGCAAAACAATAAATTTACAAGACTTTGTTCGTGAGATAAAAAAGTTGGGGTTTAGTGACTGTTTGGAAAAACTGATTAGGTTCATTGCAGATCCGGTTGTGTTAGATGAAATTAGAGTGTAGGACTTAAGTTTAACGTAGTAGTAGTTAATATGGAAAGTTTAGTGCGAGAAATGTACGAGGAATTTCTAATTTCTGCAGCCTGTTCGGAATTTTACGCATATGAAATGCAAGATTCGGAGGCTCAGGACTTTAGTGTATTTTTTAAGTATATGGACCATGCCGAAGTGTGTCTTTTAGCTAGTATAGTTTGTAAGAATTTTCTTAGAAATAAAAACAAACACTTATTATTGAACAAATTAAGGAAATTAGGTTTAGGTGATAATGTTAAACGCATAGAAGAATGGCAGAAAAAAATCAATGAATAAAGTACATAAAATGTAGTTATTTGTTTCATTATATTTTGTCCTTGAAGTTATCCTTATACCAATTTAAATGTGTGACGTCATTTGACCTTGAATACTCCTCCCACTATTTCTATCGTTAAGCTACCCCCACCATTGTTACAATTCGACCTTGAAACCTCGCTATAAAGGTTCGTGGGAGAAGAAGTGACTTCAAACAGTCGCAGATATCAGTGGCATAAACATCAAATATTGTGTTCGTGTAGTGTTCTGAAAGTGCTTTTATATTCACGGTAATTTTTGGATTTATATACCATTTTTTCAATAATGAGTATTGCAAAAGAAACTCTAGATGAAATTAATGAAATGTTTAGCAAAGATTTCGAGGTTTTAGAGAAAAAAAAGGTTACCGAAATGATTGTAGGCAAAGTGTATAAAATTGTAAAGATGGTTTCAATGACTACACGATTTGGTAAAACTCTTTTAGTGGCTTTACACGATGACGGTGATAATAGCACATTTGAGACTTTTTTACCAAAACGTGTGGCCGAAACACTACCTGACGATATTGTAGATATTATGAGTAAAACTAAAGATAAATACACTCTAACTTATTTGGGGCAGGGCACTAGAGTTTTTGGAAACAATACTCGAACATTATTACGTTTTGGCTCATTGGAGTAAATTGTATGTAAATTGTTTGAAAAAAAGGATGTAATTAAATTTAAAATATAGTTGCACATGTCAGAATACTTACGCGTGTTCATTATTTCTGTTAAAGATGTCTGCTGATGCGACGACGACGACGACGACCGCCAACGAATGTGTAGATAGATACATATTTTGGTTGGGGAGAGAATTAAGAAATAGGGCTCACGATATGTTAGATAGCGTAAATGATTGGTCGCATATTGATGTAACCAAAGATCAATATAAGAACGAGATCAGGGATACAATCAATTTTATGGCTGGGGCACACTTGTGCGACAAATTTTTATATGGTTCCATAGACATGGATACATTTTGTGCTGAAATGGTTGAAGAAGAATTAAAAGAATACCTCGTCAATATTCCACATTTACCAGGTGAGCTTGCTGCAAAATATGAATTGGTTTCTGCAACAGCAACAGCCCAAGACGTTGACGATCGAAATAGTGTCGGATGGGATAGAATTTTGAGCAACGAAAACGAAGACATGGAAAACTAATTTTTTATAATTTTTGTATTTGTGCAATTAAATTACTGTAAATAAATATCTATTACAATCACAGTTTTATTTTATTTCTTTTATAAACATACCAACCCAGTAGATCATAGTCAGTGTTTCTTTTTCTCAGCTGAAATATTTAATATAAGTAGGGCAAATAAAAATAAAATAGTTTAGTAAAGATTGAAAATGAGTCGAGGAAACAACACAATTGATAAATTTGGTCGTCAGAAATATAATGAAAAATATCATATATTATCTGGGCCACAAGGGATTGGTTTTAAACTTACAGCGGATGGGCAGTATGATATGGGTGGAAAAATCATAACCAACTTAGGCGAACCTAAAGATGATGACGATGCTGTGACAAAACACTTTGTTAATAGAAAGTTTTACAATTTTGCAGTTGTAATATGTGACATATTTAACAAGGATGTCCTCCCCATGATATACAAAAATAATAGTGAGCTTAAAACAAAAATTGAAGTTATGCAGAAAATACTCTATCATCAGCCTTTAAATGACTCATTAAGCGCACTGTCGTACGACTCGACTTCAAAAAAAATCTAAAAAAAGCAGGTTAAAGAATAGGAGAACGCACTCCGAGTGGCATAGCCTTGAAGATAACGTCGTAGTCGTCGGTGAATTGGACCTTCCCTCCAAGAATATTGAAATGTTATTTATGTGTATGATGTTTTATTGTCATTGTTTTTAATAATGAAGATTGAAATAAAAAACTTTATTTTACAATATATTGTTTATTTATTTTACATTTTAAATAAAAAATATAGTCATACAATATGTTATTTAAACAATATTAGCTTTATCTATCCAAGAGTTGAAGTGGTTGGGAAATCCTAGCCATTTGACAAATAATTGTTCGATGTGATTTTTCTTGCGTTGTCTAAGGACCTTTTCTACTAGATAAACGTCAGGACTGCTTGTTTTTTGTAGTTCTGATTCGTAAAAACACCCTCTTATAGGCTGACCTTCTAACGATTCCAACAAGTAAGTAGGTGGATTTGTAACGTTAACTTTTACAACTTTAAACAATTCGGTTGACCAAGAGGGCGTATATCCTTTCTCGAATAAGCTTTTGTACTTGCTAATACGCACAATGTCACCCATGGAAAACTTAAATTTTTTAGGTACAATTTTTAAATAATCATATGCTTTAATATGTGTTTTTTCTTGCACGTCTGCAGGCTTCATTCCAATGGTGCGATGTTTCGAATGGTTATAGGTTTTTGTTACTGCCGATAATATATGTATCCATTTGTAAGATCCTCTTGTCGAGAATTGTTTATATAAATTATTTTTTAAAGTCCTTATGACTCGCTCAACAATTGCAGCTTTCTTTGTGCTGTAAGTGGAATAATGATTTATATTATATTTTTTCATCAGGGCTTGAAAGTTTGTATTATAGAACTCCTTTCCTTGATCACTTTGCAGATTTGTTGGTGTATATGATGCCTCTTCAATGATGCTTTTCATCGCATTAGTAACTTCTATACCAGTCTTGTTTTTTATGGCTTTGGTATAGACAAATTTCGAGTAACAATTTATACAGACCAAAATATAACGATAACCATCGTTTTCATCAGCATACTGTTGCATTTCAGCCAAATCAATTTGCCACAAATCTCTGTATCCTTTTATTATCGTGCGCCGTCTTACAAAATTTTTTCTAGCCGTTCTATGTAGTTCATTAACAATCTTGATTTTTTCTAGACTGGGCTCCATATTATTAGTAATACTAAAGGTTTCAGATCGAAGGAAGAACTGAATAATATCATTAAATATTGAGCTTAATATATTATATCTTCTTCTCGTAATTCCTCTATGATTGACATAATTTCATTTTCGTGTCCAGTGTGACCGGCCATTTTGGAACTCCACAACAAACGTAAACGATCCACCAACTCTTTAGCTTTGTTCCAGTAGACATATTGAAATTTTTTCGAAGATAATTTCTTTTTTGTGGGTAACTGTAGTTTTTCCGAGAGATTTTTTCTTGTAATAGTACCACCTAATTTTGTGCCCATTATCAGAGGTTTAATAATTCGTAAATATTTGTTCCATCTGGTCTCCCGTAAACCATCACTTTTTTTAAAATTGTTGTAGACAGCATTCGTTGATTCCAAAATTTCCTTGTACGTTGAAAGTACATTATCACTTAATTGTTGTTGTTCCTTGCCTACACTTGGGGGTGTTTTAAGAAATAACAAATCATAAAGTGCCGGTGATCCACCATATTCTGCAATATTTTTCCCTTTTTTGTATAAGACAATATTTCCATTTCGAAAACGCACCTCTAAATTACCAATAAAATTTTTGTTATGATCTGTTTTTGAACCAAAACGTACACCATATACAGTATCGTATAGAGATGGTTTCAAACGTAATCCTTTCAGGTGTGCGTTTAAAGTATCGGAAGTTGTGGTGTCAGCGGATGCGAGAGATGTATTAGTTGATGTCGAGGGTGTATCAAACACCGATTGGCTAATATCTTCTTTTGAAATGTGATGCTGCTGCTGCTGCTGCTGAATAGGTGTGGAGGTTTGAAAGGAATGTGTAGGTTGGGGAAAACCTGATATTTGAGTCGACTGCACTGATGTACTGAGACTATGTGGCTTTGTAGCTGGATAATGTTGTTGTTGTTGTTGTTGTTGTTGTTGTTGATGTTGTTGTTGCTGCTGCTGCTGACGTTGCTTAACCACATCAGATATAGTTGTCAACGGCTTAGAAATGGGTTCGTAAAACTTTTCCAATTCCACAACATTAAACTCTTTAGCCGCTTTAATTTGTTTAAATTTTTTTCTGACGGCATTGGTAGCTTCCACTAGTTTACGTTTTAAGTCGATCGCGTTATTCATGATGTTAACAAAGGACGTTTCAACAATCAAATGAGCGTTTTCTCTTATTATTACAGTAATATATAGCTATCAAATCCTTTGCGGTATCTTCCCGATTTCACATCACTGTCTTTATCAATTACTAAAAATCCATACTTATTATCCCAACATTTTGAGCACATTTCTTGAAATTGAGTAAAAGTTAGATCCGGTGAAACGTGGTCGGAAAATATGTGTTTCATATTCAACTCATCTTGTTTAAACATAATAATAAAATTGGCGTTGTCTCGCACAAGCTGTTTAGGCACTCGCGAATATGTTTGCGCTAGGTAAAAGGAGTCGATATTTTTATGACGTCCCATGCTAAAGTACGATCTTATAACATCTTGTTTTTCACATATAACATCATCAAAGATAAATATAGAGTTTGGTTTTGCATCGGACGGTTCCACAATATTACTGGAATCACTAAAGGCATAGTAGCCTAAACCTTTGATGGGCGCTAAAATTTTCCTTAAATACTCATATTTCGGTTGATACAGAGATTTCGAGTAAATATAGACATTTTCGAAACGTAGCCCAAGGGGGTGTGTAAGCAGCGAAATCATGACATTAGTTTTTCCACAATTGGATGGACCAATTAACAGGCCGCGAATAGAGGAAGGAAGTAAAGGACCGTGTCTCTTCATTATCTTCTTTTCAAATCCAAGTCCGACTTTTTCATCGAGATTGTCAATAGGAAGTTTTTGTTTAAGATCGATAACGCGCATCTTAGGAAAATTTGATATTTTATAGGCAATTTTTCACAAAAACTGTCATTCAGATGCCGAGCGTCAAACGAAGTGGACGGTCTCACGTTTCCAACAAAACTGGATACGGTATTGTGAATTCGTTAATAAATAAATTACCATTCGAGGTACACATTCCTGGTTATCAATACTGCGGACCCGGAACAAAAGTAATAAAACGTGTGACAAGAGGTGATCCAGGCATTAATCCTTTGGATACCGCATGCAAAAAACACGATTTAGCCTATTTACATAATAAAGACAACATAAGTGCGAGACATCGAGCGGATTACGAGCTCGAACAAAGTGCTTGGAATAGAGTAAAATCGAAAGATTCCAGTTTAGGTGAAAAAACAGCAGCTTGGTTAGTTACAAACATTATGAAAGGAAAACAACGTTTTGGTATGGGTGTACCATCATCATTATCAACAAAAAAAACATCTAGTAAAGGCACGCGTCATACAAAAAGGAAAGGTGTTAATAAAAATCGACATGTTCGGAAAGCCAGTTTCGGAACAGCTATTCGACAAGCAGTTCGAAGGGAATTATTAAAAGCCGGAAGTAAAAATGTGTTGGAAAAAAATGTCATGAATGCATCTAAAATAGCTCTGTCGGCAGCACGTAGATCGGTAAAAGCGGCAGGTGGCAAAAGGAAGGTTCGTACACCGAGAATAATACCGATTCCTAAAACTGGTGGAATATTACCATTAATACCAATTTTTGCCGGGTTATCGGCTTTGGGTTCATTAGCCGGCGGGGCAGCGGGAATTGTGCGCGCCATAAAAGCAGTAAAAAAAAGCAGCGAAGATAAAACCGGTGCCGGCCTGTATTTAAAATCGAAAGGAAATGGTTTGTTTCTAAAGCCATATCGTAAAGGTATGGGATTATTTTTAAATCGTAGATCAAAAAACTAATTGAATCCCTACCTCGAAGACCACTATCTAACATCGATATAGAAAAATATGCCAAAAAGAAAAGAATAGGACACTTTCGAGGCGTTTATATGAGGGATTTATTACCTAGACAAGGTCCTCGACGTTACGAAGCAGCAATAGTGAATTTGGATAGTACGCGTGGTGCAGGGACTCATTGGGTAGCTTATAGAAAAAATAATTCTAAAGTAACATATTATGACAGCTTCGGCGATTTACCCCCACCGATCGAATTGGTACGATATCTACAAACGGGATCGGAACCATCAAAAATTATTTACTATACATACGATCGTCAGCAGGATTTTGGAACAGTCTGGTGTGGACATTTGTGCTTAAAGTTTCTTGTCGAATCATCAGCGTAAAAGATGTCATCATCATCATCGTCACCATTAACACCGCAAATGGATCGCAATAACTATACTAAAATGTTGCAATCACTGAAAGCATTTCATCTAGCCGGTGGATTAAGGAAAATGACCGTGAAACAGTTAGAAAACATGCCCAAGGAAGTAATGATTGCATTAGCCCCAAATGAAATTCCATTCGTTTGGGAAAAGTTGCCGGAGCACCTTAAAAGCGATATCGATATATTAAAATATCAGTGCGGTTGCAAACATTATTTCAGCAGCAGCAGCAGCAATTTAAACGAGGTTATGACTGATGAGGATCTTACGGCTAGAAAAATATTTTGTTGTTATTGCAAAATCAGCGATGTGCGCATAAAAGCAGAAAATAGCATAAAAACATCACTATCTAATGCAGTGAGAAAAGGTGTGACGATGAATCTTTTTAAATGTTGCCGCTAAGAATAAAACCGAGATGTGTGATGTTTTAATGGTTAGTCATGTCTTATACGTTCACACTAACAGGACACTCGAGCGTCTTAAGCGCCGATTTTTATCCACCAGTCGAATTAAATAGAGAAAACAACTATGGTCTGGCATTGCTGGGATTTTACACATACAATTCAATTTTTAATGTGGACGAAAGCAACAATAAGTTTGCCTACATGAAGGAGGGTTACACCACCGAGCCGATACAATTGCAGATTCCACCTGGGGCCTATGAAATAGATGAGATAGGTAAAGCTATGTTGGAGGCTTTGAGGATTTCAACTGAAGAAAAGAACGATGGAATCTTTTACTTGGTTGCTAATAATAATACGCTGAAATGTGAACTGAAATCCCAATATACTATAGATTTCCGGGGAGAGGCGAGTATCGGTAAAATGTTAGGATTTAATCATACAGTGTTAAAAAGAGACAAAAAGCACGAATCAACCGAGATGGTGTAAATAATGAAAGTACGCATCATACGCGTAGATTGTAATATAATTTCCGGAGCATATATGAATTCGGTGGAAGGTCATACCTTGTTCGAATTCGATATCGACGTGGAGCCCGGTTACAAAATCAGTAAAGAACCACAAAATAATATTTATATGCCGTTAATGCCGGCAGGACGTCAGTTTATCGACAACATTACTCTTCGCATCTTGGACGATAGCGGTGATCTAATCAATTTTCAAGGCGAGAAAATAATCGTGAAATTGGAACTGAAGAAACTTTCATAGAAATGGGTTTTTGCTTCAATCGTCAATTGTGTGTGCTGTCGACTAAGATGGGGGAACCGCCGAAACATAATAAAAGTAAAAGAAGAGTTAACGTCAAGGTTAGTCGTCGTCCAGACGTTAGATCACAAACATCTCAACAGTTATCTGCCGAAGACTATAAATTTTTAAAATCAATCGGTCTTAAAGTGCGAAAATGATTTCCACCACCAGCGATAAAATAGAGGTTTTCTCCGAGCCCATCTTGGACAATTCCATTATTAGTCTAGAAGAGCATACGTATAAACCATACGGATCTCCATCATTCAACAATTCGGATGAAGTCCGTATCCCCATTAATTTTCAAGATATTATACTGGATATCGCCGAAAGTTACATATATATCGAAGGAAAATTTAAACCCATAGACGCAACGAAAAGATGTTTTTTATCAAATAATGCCCTCGCATTTTTGTTCGATGAAATTCGCTACGAGATGGGAGGTGAACAGGTCGCCGTGGTTCGTAAACCTGGAGTTACGACGACATTAAAAACCATGGTTTCATTCGGAAGTTTGCAACAAAGATCTCTCATGACGTGCGGATGGGGTCTCGACGAAGCAAACCAAGATATCGTAGACACGGCAAGTAACGTATTCTCCGGGAAATTACCCTTAAAATATCTTATGGGATTCGCCGAAGATTACGCAAAAGGTGTTTTCAACGTAAAACAAGAGCTTATTATGATTATAGCTCGCACTTTTACCAATTGTTACGTCGGCGAAGTAGAGGCAGAAATTAGTATCGACAAAATCGAATGGAAAATTCGTCACATCATTCCAGACGACAAGCAAAAATTGAAAATACTGTCTCGCATTAATAAAGGAGGAAACAATGCCAGTATTCAAATGGCATATCGTAAATGGGATCTGTACGAATTACCAGCTTTAAGGCAAACATCTTCCGACGTGTGGGCCTTGAGAACGAGTACAAGTCTGGAAAGACCGCGCTATATAATCGTCGGGTTTCAAGACAGCAATAATTGCGACAAGAAAGAAAAGAACGCAACCCAGTTTACCCACGCCGACGTATGCGACATTAGACTGTATCTGAATTCAACCGTTTATCCATACGAAAGATGGAATTTAGATTTCGCCAAGAAACTGTACGCAGCAGCCTATTACAATTACGAAAACTTCCAAAGCAGCTACTACGGGCGCGAGATAAACGATCCGATGATAACGTTCGCGGAATATATGAAAAACCCCGTTTTTATTATCAATTGCAGTCATCAACCAGAGGCGATTAACTCATCGACAGTGGATGTAAAATTGGAGTTCCAAACGAGAAAGAATAAATTCCCCAAAGACACTAAAGTGTACGCATTAGTTATTCACGACTCATTTTTTAGTTATAATGTATTAAACGGTTCGGTGACCAATAAATCTATATTTTAATGTATCTATTATATGTAACACAAAATAATGTTCTTGAATCAATAAATTTGTAATGAGTGAAGTAGTAGTTTTATATTTATTTGAAACCCAACCAAAAAAAAAAAAAAAAGCTGGCGGAAAAGCCCGCTCTTTAAGAAAAGAGTACGGGAATTTAGAAAATGGTGGTTTATTAAGTGGAAAAAAGAGCTTAAATAACACAAGAAAAAATTTTTAAGGCAAAATATGAAAACAACGATTTAGAAAATTTGTAGGAAAGTGACGGTTAGGAATAGGGAAAAAAGTTATAAGAAAAAATTATAGAGGAAATCGAGTACTATAAGCAAGCATTTTTCTCGATAGTAAAAACGTAAAAAAAATTTTTTTCAAAAAAAAATTGAAAAATGGTGAATGCGCGCCAAAGTTGAAGTTTTGGAGCAAAATGATATTAGGAAATTAGAAAGAGAATTTTTTTCTACATATGGTAGTACTTTTCAAAATTCGGAAAGATGAAATTTTAAGAAAAGGGTTATAGTAAGTTAGTAATTTGGATTTTTTAAAGCGCTGTAGCTCGGGAACCGTTCAAGATAGAAAAAAAATAAAAGCACTTTGATAGCCCAAAATTTTGAGGAGAATGCGATGGTGTAAAAAAAATTATAATTTTTTTTTTTTTTGAAAATGCTGAATACGCGCTAAAGTTGAAGATTTAGAGAAAAACGGTATTGGGAAATTAAAGAGAGAACTTTTTTCTACATATTGTAGTATTTTTGAAAATTCGAAAAAATGAAATTTGAAAAAAAGGGTTATAGAAAGTTAGTAATTTGAATTCTTTAAAGCGCTGTAGCTCGGGAACCGTTCAAGATAGAGAAAAAATAAAAGCACTTTAATTACCTAGAATTTTGAGTAGAATACAATGGTGAAAAAAAAATTTGGAAAATCTGAAAAATGACAAAAAATTTAGACGAAAAAATTGAAATTCTCGAGTTATGAGGCTAGGGCCGCCGAACGGGAGTATGTGGAAGTTGTAGGGGGAGGTTTTTTTTTTTTTTTTTTTTTTTTTTTTTCTAAGTCCACCACCGCCTCCCCCACCCTCCCACCCGCGGAGGGAAAAAAATCGATTTTTGATGGTTTCAGAGCGATTGCGCGGCTCCTTCACCATTTTCTCGCAATTTTTGAGGTATCGATTTTTTTATTTGCGGTGACAGAAGTTCGGAAATTTTTTTTTTGGATTCTAGAGAAAATTTCCCACAATATATGTATTTTTCCAATTTTTTATCGTCAACCGTTACGATGCCAGAGCCCATCCAAAATGCGATGAAAAAATTTTTTTTATATTAGCGAATCGGGAAAAATAGTGTGATATACTTCAACTCTTCCTTATTACGATTCCGTCAAAACATTTTCAAAATTTTCCTTACCTTGCCTGAAAATAATTAAAATATATGCATAATTTGCATTTTTTGTAAATATGTAGCAAAGTAATGGTTAGAAATATCAAAAAAATTTATTTGAAAAAAATGTAGAGAAAGTCTAGTACTATATGCTAGAAAAGTGGAGGGGGGTAGTTTGTGTCCATACCAGAGATACGGTGAGTTATAAAATCATATTATTCTCAAACTTATATAATGCATATATGCACTCCACCTTACCCCCTCCAACTTTTTGAATGTATATAGAGGCCGGTATTAGAATTATTTCATCATTACACATTCGATCGGCAAGATGGAAGATATACCAAAAAGGATCATTGGCATTGTCAGGCCATTCGTGCCCGGCAAAATATGCAAGTGTGAGGAGTGCGGGGGTACCGCACCAGGAGCGGCACCTTCGGCACCGCCTGCAACGCCGACACCACCAGCGACGACGACGGTGCCGCCAATGAGAAGACCAAGGGCTGCACCTAGGTCGGTGTTAATATCGTTGGGTATTACTCCACGGTAGGCACCCCACCCTCCCCCCAGGCCCTTTTAGGGCCACAAAAACGGTCCTTTTCAGGACCACATTATATTTTGATCGTAGTTTAGTAATCGTCACTTATGGGGCGAGATATTCGTTTAACGACGATTTGTCTCGTAGCTTAAGTGCCAAGTTATATGCTTGAGAACCTATGAAAATGTTAACAGTTCAAACAAGGTTTCTATTATTTTTTTTTTGTAATGTATTCTTCACAAAATATTAAGAATAAGTCTTATTGTCTAAACAAATCTAATTCCTTATTTAAAGTTTTTGAAAAAAATCAATAATTCTATAAGCTCTCACCAATACATAACATTTAGAATCCGTTGGTGGGGTGGGGGTAGTTCTATATATATGAGACTGGGTCAGTTACACAGTCATATATTCATCAACCCTCATACGATAAACATGGAGGAAGAAAGACCCGCCAGCCGAGGCTCATCCATCTTTAGTGATGACACCGTAGCCGACAACGTTGGAGACCTGCAAGTCTTCGACGACGACGAGGTGGATTTTGAAATTGACGTCCTACGTTGGGACGACTTGGATGAGCCGATTCCGCTAGTATATGACCATGATCCGGGTCTAGTGGAATTAGACGACGCGGGTGATTGGGTCTTACAAAGACTCGAAACTCCGTCGCCGCAGCCAGAGCCGGACTCGACGGAAGATGCGGTGCTGGAAATTCCAGCATCACCAACACCCGACGACCCACAAGGCCCCTGCGATTCGTCAAGCTGGTGGTCGACCAGCGAGGATGGGGCACCATAAGCCCCACACTCTCCCTGGCCCTTTTTAAGGGCACACAACAACGGTCCTTTTCAGGACCACAAAATACTTTGATCGTAGTTTTAGTACATATTAGTACTTTGTTACTAATATTGTATGTATAGAATATACAATATTAGATACAAAGTATTAAAACTTTAAGTGCTGGTGGAACCCAGCTAAATCGTTCGTTCGTATTTGAGACCACAAACAACTTTTGGTCTCAATACGTAATATGACATTTGTTTTCACCCCCCACCATTAATTTGTCTCTATATATACGACCATCAATACTTATTACAATCATTTTAGTTCAACATGTCAGGGACTCAACAACAACAACAACAACAACAACAACAACCCATCCAATGCCCTGTGGTAGATTCTACCACAGAGAATTGTTTGGAGTGGGAGCCGAACGATCCTAGATGGGATGAACTTTGGCGGTTCATCATCGAATACACAGAGGACAGCACCGCCACCCCCGCTGATGATGATGACGGGCCGTGCGACTCCACAACTCAATAAAAGAGTCGCATGTTTTAAAACCAAACGGTCCTTTTCAGGACCACAAAATAATTTGATCGTAGTTTTAGTTGGTTATAATACTTTGTAACCAATATTTTATGTTTTTTTCATAAAAACATACAATATTGAGATACAAAGTATTAGAAGTTCTGGCGACAGAACCTTAACTTCATAAACCGAACCATGTTTTAGCATACTTGTAAATATTATCAGAAAATATTTACAACTATTGCTATTGCGTAGTTTTAGTGGATTATTCACTTTTTTTTTTTTTTTTTTTTTATTACCTAATATTATGTGGGACAGGGCCTATATGAAATAACACACAAAAATAAATTTTCAAGTCATTTTTATTCTCATTATAAAATATAAAAAATTTGATCAAACACTTTTTTATTAACTACAATATATATATATATATTTACAAACTTAATACTATAAATTAAAAGCTAATATCTACAACTACCTAACACCTACTACATAATTTATTAAAGTCCTCTAATTGTCTTTTTAACCGCGCAGATTTCACCTTTTTTATCTCTAATTGTTTTTCAAGTTCTATAATGTCACTGGCACACTCGTTCACTTCATTCACTAACCGTTTTTTCATGGCATAAATGTCAGTCAATTTGGTCTTCTGAGAGTTGGTGAAGTCTTCGACCCACTCCGGTTGTGATGGCTCGGAAGAAGACGCGGTTTTATTTGGTGAAGACGATGACGACGACGACGACGACGAAGCAGCGGAAACTTCATCGCCTTCAAAACACCGCTTAAACCGCTTCTTCATGGGTTTCCGGCACCCCAATATCGGCGACAGTGGTGCTGGCGCTGGGGAAGACTTCACCTCCGACACTATTACATTCTCGACGCTGGCCGGTGTTGGTGGCGTTGGTGGTGTTGGTCCATCGGGGCCTTCTATGACTTCCACTTCTACTGACAGTGGCTCTTGCGGTGCTGTTTTTAGGAAGTCGGGTAATGGAACAGGGGTGGAGGGACGCTTAAAGTTAAACTTTTTCTTCTTCCCTTGTCCCACACCTTTAATCGCCGAATAAAATGTTTTTTTATCGGCGATTTCCGACTTCCGCATAGTCAAGAGCTTTTGCAGTTTCGACGCTTTCGGAGAAGATTCCCTAGGCCGCGATGCTTTTCGCACAACCACATCACTAATCACATTAATTTTTGGCTCTTTCTCCTCCGTCCAGCATTCCAGGAATTGCGCTGCCGACTGAACTAACTCCTCGTCGCGACCATCGTTGAGGGCTCGGTCTTCGGCATCTTCATGCTCCACGCCATTCCAGTTCTCGAACACCCCCGGACTTAGCACCTCTAAACCACTCATGTTATCCAGCATGCCTTGCTGTGAACCGCAGCTCACGTCAAGAGCATCTAAAAGAGACCGTACACTAGACATTTTCGATATTCAAACTCACACAATTAACTTTTTCTTAGCACTGTACTGTTTGCTGTTCTGACGAACTGTGAAGAGCTCGAGCCAGCAAGTCTGCTTTTATGCCCATTTCCCCCACTACACCGCCTTTATTCCTTTTGTTCGATGCATTAAGTATAATATTTAAACTTGTCAGATGCAAGGCCAAGGCCAAGGCCGACGTAACCGGCAATACCAGGGTCGTTTTCAGGGCTGTAATTTTCATGGATTTTTTTTTTGTCCCTGTCAAGGTTATTTTAAAGAAGCATATAAATATAGTACTAAACTTGTTAGATGCGAGGCCAAGGCCAAGGTCAAAGTACCCGTCAATGTCAGGGTCGTTTTCGAGGTTGTAATTTTCAAGGATTTTTTTTTTGGTCCTGTCAAGGTTATTTTAAAAACAAGGACATTAATGAACGTGCCATCCAGAGAAGAAATTGGGTCATAGAAGAAGCTTACCTGTACAGAAGAAATTAACATGTATTTTATTTCTTAATTTTTAATTTTTTTGTTTGTTATTTTTTTTTATTTTTTTTTTTAATAATAAAAAGTAAACTCAATCTTTTGTTATATTTTAATTTTTTTCAATAAAACAATAGTAAAATGAATCTGTATGTGTATTTATTAAACATCACCTAAAATACGTTTTGCAATCCATATTTTTCTGCAGAGTCCGTTTATTAATGAAATAGAACCATATATTAGGGTGAAATCTAATGGTTTCAAATCAGTCTCACATAACAATGTCAGAAGTAAACACTATTGATAAGTTCGGTCGCAAAAGAAAATTTAAGGATTTTAACTTTATGCGAGGTCCTTCAGGAATAGGTTTTAAACTTACACCTAATGGAGATTACGACATGGGAAGCAAAAGATTGTGCTATTTAGCAGAACCTCTTGAAGGAGACGATGCGACCACACGAAATTATGTTGATAATAACCTTGCTCAGTGTGTGCAAGATACGCAGAAAGCTTTACATGACTCAACAATTGTTATTAAAGATATATTCAGAAACCAACTTGAAGGTTACGTACGCAAGAAATTAATTGAAACCGGTCAAGAACTTAGAGGATACATTGATGATACTGTTATTGCAATATATGAACTTAGGCAAGACGAACTGCGTGATGAACTTAACTCTAGAATGTTGAAAATTGAAAAGACTATGGAGGATCTTGTCAGCAAACCTGTTTCACATTAAACATTTACTCGTAGACCTGTGCGTTTAATTTACTATTAGACAAATTTTTCAACAATAACTTTTACAGTTTGTTATTTGTCGACACTTCATTATATTTATAATTTTAAAATAAAGGTTCAATAAAAAAGCAATCAATCAATGAATACATGTTTTTTATTTAAAAAAAAAAAAAAAAAAAAAAAAAAAAAAAAAAAATTACAATACTATCGTTACATATTAATGTTGTATGTTTAATAGAAATAATAAAAACAATACAAATAATGAAATATGGATTTTCCAGATTACGTGCTGTCCTGACTTAGAAATGATTCCAACACGGTGACTAAATTTGCTAAGTTTTCTTCCGGGTCTGTTTTGTAAAAATCTATGTCTGCATGCCCCCAAGGTAGAGTTTTGGTTGAACTGGGAATTACATAACGTTTATCATCGCTATGTGACAATGCTACTTTATTTATTATGTTGGTATAAATGTTATGTAATTCACTTCTAAATGTCTTCATCTTTCTTAATATCAAACCACCCCGTTCAACAATTCTTTGGTAGTCTTCCTGATGAAGGTCTTTCTCGATAACACATTTTTTGATACCTTTGGCTTTTTTTAATTCATTATTAATGGACTTTACATAATAAGCCTTCGCGCCGGTACCATAAAAACTTATTATCGGATCACCAGGAAACTCATCTTTCATTCTACCAACTACAGAATTACTTTTAATTATGTTGAAATTATTAATTTCGGGGTAATTTGATGTATCGAATTTTTCGGGGTTTTCTGATATAGTTTGATAAAAGTTTTCCGTATACACTTTTAATATAAGCGAGTCAGTATCGGTGTAAAGTAACGAAGCATCATCGCCAAACTTGGATTTAATAAAATTATAATAAAAATCGTATATTACAGTCTTTGATATATCTAATATGGAAAAACCGATATAAATTGGTTTATTGTACAATATTTTAACTTTATTCATATGTATAGCAACAAAGTTCTCGGTAAATATCGAGCTACTATTGAAATTGGGGCGGGATATTAGTGCTCTAGCTCCATTTCTGCCTACACTGTTCTCCCAATGTGTTACTAATTTTATATCCTTTCGATTTTCCACATTTTCCATAGTTTTACCAAATATCGCGTTATTTTTTAATTTAAAAGTGTCCTTCGCAAATTTTGTGGTGGCCTTGTTACGTAAATTGGTATTAAAATCAATATACGATTTTAGCCATTTTGATTGCTCAAACTGTAATACTCGATGGGTTTGCATTACCACTAAGCCGTTGGCGATGGCTTGTTTTAAAGTTCTATAGTGTACAATGTATTTTTTTTTATCTTGTAAATTGGGAATTAATTTCGGTAATTTAGCGTTTTCTGTTGGCGGTATGATATTTTCTACTAGAAATGGAAGATCAGAATGTGCATCATGCAACTCAGTCGGATAATGCACATCCACTTCCAAAACGTAGCCATGTAAACTATCATCACCAACAGCCATAATATTTAAATCCAGAATTTCGCGCTCGCTTAACCATCGAAAACCACCATATGGTAATGCTTGTGACATACTATGACCATATAGATTTGTAGCATCAAGGTATGTTATAAATGAAGAAGGTTTTGTTGGGTCATAGTCTGGTAAAAAAATATTATTAGCGATGTGCTTCCTTTCTGTACACTGGCTTATGCCGCCGCGTATACCTTTCTTAAAAAAATGTATCATGTCTATATCAGTTAAGAGCTCTAACTCTACCTTAGTCATACGTAGCATACAATCAAATGATAAACTTGGAAGGGTATAGTAATGTGCTGGATCAAGTTTATCGAATTTTAAGCAATTATTCCGAAATTGCTCAAAAACATCACACAATAGCAACACATCTGATTTTAAATACACGTCCGAATAGTCCCCCAAAGTTTTACACCCAAACAAGCGCCATACTTCTTTTGCTCTTCTATAGCTTTCATCGCTAATATGTTCTTCCCGTAAATTATCATAAAATTCATCTTTACTTGGAAGACATGTATTTTCCATTTTTTCTATAGAGTCAATAAAGCTATAGGGAAAAACACCCTTTTGACGCATCAAATTAAATTGGTTGATATTTGAAAAATGTTTCCGCGTTTCAATAAAATCGTCGTCGTTTAAACCGCTGCCTAAATTTTCCAAAGACGTTGACAGAAATTTAAAACTATCAATAAATCGCAACTTTAAATATTTCCTCTTGACTTTTCCACATTTACTATCAAAATAATCGTGCACATAAATGCTTTTGGTAAATGATATGTACTTTTCCTTACTTTGAGCCAAAACACCAATTTTATCCCCATATTTACATAACTCTTTTATAAATAAATGGCTGTCGTAGCCGCTTAAGTTATGAAATATGATAGGGATAAAAGAGGGTAATTTATAATTTAAATTACAAACGGAATGTGCAGCACCAAATCTTTTTGCACCAGTTATGTGACAGTGGTCTCGTACTTTAATCTCACCCTCTTCAAAAGGGCCTTCACATATACCACATATTTTAGCATCATTAAACTCCCTTTTTTCTTCAGGCGTTAACGGTTTCATAGGCTTAATGTCTTTTAAATATGTGTTGTATAGAGCCCTTAAATCACACTCGATACGATCCACAAAGACTTGAGCTGCATTATTCCCCCGAAATAGCTCAAATTTCGAAAGTGAGTCGTCAAAAGAGCATTTAATTAAATAAGCAAAAGAATATGGTTCATGTTTAAAACTTTTTACAGTGTAAGAATTTTGTGGGTTTGGTTGTACCGTTTCAATGGGTTTTAAAACAGATTCGAAATCTGCATAAACCACGAATGGAACGCGCATTTGCTTTTCTATACCCTCGAATTTTAAAATATTTTCCGGCACACTCTTTCCAAATTTATCGATTTTTAAATCCACTGAGGGTGTTTGCGTGAAAATGTGGTTACAATCGTAGCTTTGATGTAAAGTTAAAGCTGACGGTGTACTAAAATAAATGAGGCAACCATCACAGAAATATATTTTATGTTGTTGACAACTAATTTGACTTGAAACTAAACGTGATAAATCCCGAATCCAACAATAATGACTCTTTGAACAAGTCGTATCACAAAAATGTTCACCGCCATCTTTACTACTACAGTCTTTTGTAATTAACAATAAATTTACATGCCTATCCAACTTTTTTGACGCATACCTCAGTGGACCAATAACTTCATGTATTATTTCATTATTTTCATATTTAGATTCCAGACCGTATACGTTAATTGATATGTTGTTCATTTCCTCAAATTTTTTAATGTCACGTAATTTTACTGGAAAATCCATACCTGTTACATTTAGCACTCTAGAAAAATGGGGGTAGGATGTCTTCTGTGAAGGCTCTGCTGTTGGAGGAAACAATGCTGATGTTACAGCCCACGCAAAGCAAAATTCGTCCTGGTTAATCACATTGACGACAGCTCCTTTCTTTTCAATAGAACACGGCAACTTGATGTATGATGAGCCACCCATAGGCATATACTTGTTGATACCAACTTCCAAGTATAAAATTCGCACAAGAGCCCATCCTATAACAAGAAAAATAATATATAAAAATCAGTTTAATATATCGGGTTTTGATTTTTCCATACCTGAATCTTTCTCCTGGAACTCTGTCGCCTGCGTTTTTATTGATTCGGTGAAAGAATGGTAAACGGCATCCAAATCACTTTCTACACTAATTATTTGATTAGCAGTGTTGAAGGATTTTTCACTGAATATTTCTTGTGACGGAAGCATGTACTCGCCAACAGCTGTCATGTTAACTTTTAAAGCATGATGCACACGCAATAAATTATTAACAAGTTCCACCACCTTGGATTTAATGTCTGCAAAGAACATTACGTAATCGGAATGCTCCATATCACTGCTAACCCGATAGGTTGCAATTCTTCTTTTGAAGGCACATTGAACGAGTTGCACACCATGACATACCGGCAAACATGAATTATTTTTATGTTGTTGTGTTCGTTTATGCGCTGACATATGATTTATTGGAACATCTACATTACATGTAGCGCAATTAATTACCGGAATCGTCGATGTATACTCTTCAATTCGGAGCCGTTTTCCTCCAGGCACTTCATTAAATCTCGCCGCACACGATTCTCTTTTATGACGTCTCATATTATAACTCTTAGTAAACTTAGAACCGCAATTTTCACAAACATATGCCATGATTTGTCAAATATTAACACATGTACTACCTATACAAGTCAGAGCCAACTGATGAATGAAACTGCCCCATACTCTATATAAAACCATTCAAGGTCACCCCCAACCACGTAACATATCTTCAAGGTCACACACCCAAGATGACCTTCAACAAAGTCAAGGTCGTCTCGACCAAGGTCAAGGTCAAGGTCACACACACAACCTTGAACACAAGGCCAAGGCCAAAGCACACGTGCACTTTCAAGGTCAATGACAAGGACATGTGGGCGGGGCCAAAGAGGGGTGAAGCAAGGTCAAGGTCAAGGTCGAGGAGTGGGGGGATTGAGAGAATCGGGTTATGTTCACTACTGTCAAGTCATGGATCGCATAGGACACCTTCTTTCCTTTCCACTTTCCTTTACATTTTCTTTGATATTCAAGGAAACATGCTAAACGAGATTCTTGTAATTTTTTCTGGAAGTTCTAGAGGCCACAAATATACAACATGAAGTCAGTTATTATATGTTTAATCACTAATGATAACAACTAGATTAATTTATCATAATGCGCATATTTGAAAAAGGTATTAATTGACAAACATAATCCTAAAAATTTGACTAGATTAATATGTTTTTAATCAATCAGCAATCACGCTAGAATAATCTGATTATCATGATTTAAGACGAATTATTTTCGTCAATTAATACTGTTTTAAATATTCATAATCGTGTATTAATTGACAAAAATCATTATAAAGATCAGACTATATTAGCATGTTTCTATCAATTTGCATTTGCGACCGAAAGATCTAATTTTCATGATTCAAGATGCATTATCATGGTCAGTTAAGGCTCTCTGAAATATTCACACTGTAAATGATTACTTTGATTTTTCTGCATTATTGATAAATTGCATGAGGCCACTAACTATATCTAATCTATTTGCGTTGAGGTTATTCAAGTAATTCTATTTCTCTGGAACGTATGCATGAAAAGACACATAGAAATAGACTTAAATAAAATTTCATAGGGCTTCTTTTTTAAGATCTCCAGGGATTTTTTTTTGCAGGCGAAACCGTGACAGGTAACTGTTAGTAGATATATAAGATCATTAAATGAAAACTCTAATCAAAGTAACGTAGATGTAAAGTGATAGATGTAGTCAAACGGATATGTGAGCTAAAATGAAACTGGGAGGATATATCCTCTGTACGATGGATAGTCGATGAATCAAGATGCTTGTAGAAATCACAGACATCTGCTGGAACATCACAAACTCTCTGGATAGATAATATTCAACATCTAGTGGGAATCGATTGGATAAGACGAGCTCAAAAAAGACATCCATGATAGAGACTAGAGGAAGCCTACATTCGAAAATTCCTAGTGATGAAGACTTTAAATCAGGGTGCATCAAATCGTGTGGTAAAAAGTGATATGGAACTTTAATTAAAAGCTGAGCTAAAAATAATTTTGTACAGTATTTATTCAGGTAAAATTATTAAAAATCATGATTCTTAGATGCCGACTGTTTAATAATATTATTATTCATTCAAGTACCCTGGAAGACGAATATCTTTGATGACGATTAATATATATCTGAAAAATTATCTCCCTAGATAATTAATTAATATATTTTAATTTCTTTGTGACATCCTGTATGTACAATAGCACCCACATATTATTTTAATTATAAACTGGATATTTTTATGTTAATTGTAGGTGTAAGTTAGTATATTAAACCGCCATAGTTTATTTAATTACATTGTAATTAACTTTTTTTTTTAAATTTTACTACAAATGAGTCAAGGCAATTAGCAGAACTTATTCTGGAAAATTTACTAGTACAATGTAAATGCTAATTTATATTTGTTAAGTATCATACAAATGGTTACACCAAAAAGGAACAAATTCGTCAAGTCTAAAAGTAATAAAAATGTCCAAAACTAGTAAAAGACATCTATTTTAGATTACATAATGGAAATATCCAATCAAAACAAGGTTTCCTGGCAGACTCGAAGCTTTTTTTAAGGTTCCATCAACTTAATTTAATTTAAGAGGTTTTTTAATAAGATATTTTGTGTTACTTGCTTGGATGAATAAAATTACTTCAGTTTGATTTCAATGTTACTTATTTGATTCGCATTAATTACCAAATCAAAAATTGTTTGTATCCAGTACCCATCCTGCTAAGGTTCTTGAACAAGCATGTCAGCAAATTTTGGGAGTTCAAATTTTGCCTTTATCGCAAACTATTCAAATTCTATCATGTTGGCATACACTGAAACAAAAGATTTTATGAACACTGTACGTAACTTTAATGTGGCAAAAAGCTACAGAAGTAAACTGCGTCAATTTCTTACCAGAACAATGCAGATGGGCCGTTAATGAAAATAAAATTGAATCGCTTTGGTTCATTCGTGGTTCAACACTTTTTAGCTGAGGACATTGATGTTGCTTGATGAAGTCGACAATAAAATTAAAAATAATAATGACGATTTTTATAACGATAATGATGAGGATTATCACAAAGATGATGACGATAATGAAGATGACGTTTGATAACAGCAAAAAAATATGTATGTATGTTTTAGTATATGTTTCTAGATATGCGAGTTCAAATAAATGAAAAACATTTTTATGCTTATTTATTGAATAATTTTTTGTTCATCCTTGAATGGTTCTGTAATAGGTTGCAATATCAATAGCACAACATTTTGAGAAATAGATAGTTTAATGTCTGATATCTCTAACTGGATAGGCACAAATATTTTTTTTTAATATTTAAACTTTAATTTGATTATGGTTTCACGCGGTTACTCGATAGATGCAGAAGCAAAAAAAATAAAGAAAGTTTTGTTCTAAAACATTTGAACAAAATTTACTAATGCCCAAAATTACTAGTTTTTTTTTATTCTGTAATGGTAAATTTTAGGAGTAATTCCAAGCTATTCCTTTATTGGTTTGAATGCTGATCGGAAAATGTTCCGGAGAGAGCACATACAAAACTTGTACAGAAATTCTGCCCAGACACAATGATTTTTCTTACGGTCGCTCTGAGTACTAATATTTCAAAAACATTTCATTCTGTTACTTGAATGAACAGGTTTTCTGGAACCAGCCCTTGCTCTCTAAATATTATTAGTAAAAAAATAATTGGAACAAAAGAAATTAGCTTGGAAAGCCAAAAGGATTCCTACTAGTCAAAACTGTTATAAATTTAGTTAAATAATATTTATAATTTTAATAATCTGTATGAATGAAAAAATAATTTCTAAATATATTCATGTAAAGTTTAAATATCTTGGTAAATTTAGTGTATATAGATAATAGTTTAAAAAATAACAGTTAGTCATATTTATGATTAAATTAAATTGTTACCTGCTATCTTGGATTGTAGATCTTGGTGAAAATCTTTTGAAAACAGCACCTTTTTGTAAACCGGAAACACAGTTAAATCTCTCAGTGGAATTGTTTGAATTAAAATATTCACAACAGATATAAAGTGACTAGGATAAAATTTTATCTTAGAGTCCTAAGATGTTTACCAGAAGGTCTTGCCGTTTACAAACACTAGGATACTTATAAAAAAATTCACTCGTAACAAAATTTCAAAAAACCTAAATTCCCCACCTACGGTACCAAACCTAATCTATAATTAACCGTGGAAAGTTATATTTGGCAATAAATAAACCAATTGTCGGTAAACTTGGAACTGGATAATCAGTTTATCACCAAGAAGTAAATACTCAGTGAAAACCAAAAATGTCATTTATCATGTGTTGTCATCCATTGACTAAATTCGTTCTTAATCGTACGATAGTGTAAAAATAATTTGTAATGGAACCGATATAATAATTATGAGGCTATAGATATTTGTTCATTGTATCAGTAACTTGTTTCAAGATATAATATAAAATATATAATATTAAATTTATCTCATGACAATTGTGTATAAAATGATGTACCCTTTGCCTTTATTTTTTGCAAAACTAGCTTCCAAATGTCTATTGACTATGACACATTATTAGCTTGACTGAAATGTGGTTGTCGAACTTGCATTGTTTTTATTCCTATTTGTTTTTACGACGTTTGCGTTAGGTTGTATCTCTAATCGTTATCAAGTATAGTCTGAATGTTTTGTCTTAAGACTACGAGCTTATATAGGAACTGTGTCCATTGAAGCGCAAAGTTTCGCTTCCCTGTATACACCTCAATGATTTGATGTTACAAAGTAGTGGTTGCCAAAGGTTAGATATCTCAACACTCGGTTTACTGAAGATTCCATTATTGTTTTTAATGTAAACTGCTTCTATATTTTTTTTTTTCATGTTGGGTTCCATATATATTGCAGCAGCCTCAGACCATTTTATATGGTGTTGTTTATCCAAGGCGTGTTCTGCAATACCTGATCTAGACGTTTCCCTTCTTTGTGTATGAGTTTTATGTTCCTTAATTCTAACTTCTAGTGGTCGTTTGGTTTCACCAATATACAGTTCACCACACTGACATGAAACTCTGTAAACACATTCTTTCTTATATGTAGTTTTTGTTTTTGTTAAATGAGCTCTAAGTATATTTCCTGATTTAAAGGCTGTTTTTATAATATAGCTACTGGCAATTCATCTTATTCTCTCCGAAGTTCCCTTATTGTACGGAATTGCGAAGAAGGAATCTGTTTCTTACTGTCCAGTGTTCGTTGATTTCAAGTTATTTATAACATCGTCAATTAGTTTTGAAGGATAACCATTCTGTTGTAAATCGGATTTAATATGTGCTGCCTCTTTTTCCAATGAATCGGCATTATTGTATATAGATATAGCACGATTATAGAGGTTGCATATAATTCCCCGTTTTGTTACAACAGAATGATTAGAAATATGATATTAATAAGATATTATCCAGTACGTGTTGGCTTTCTGTAAATTGAAGTTTTAGTAATTCCATTTGAAGGGTTCACCATAACATCCAGGAAAAGCCATTAATCGTTTACCTCTTTTTCCATGGTAAACTTAACTGTAGGTCGAATGGTATTTAGATTTTTCAAGATATCATTGAAAAAAAAAAGAAAATTTATAGAAACAGCTTACATTAAAAACAATAATGGAATCTTCAGTAAACTGAGTGTTGAGATACCTAATCTTTGGCAACCACTAGTGAAGCGAAACTTTGCGCGGCAATGGACACAGCCCCTATATAAGCTCGTAGTCTTAGGACAGAACATTCAGTTTATAAAGTGTATTTTTTATAGAGGTATAGAACTTTTAAATGGAATAAAACAAAGATGAATTTTTTAAATTGACATGAAATTTACTTTATTCGAAAGATAACCTCCTGGCATTATAATTTAAATATGACTTCTGGCATATGACCGCCACAGCTGGCTCGGACGTAGTCTAATCTGGAGGTCCAATTTTCGATGACTTTTTCCAACATTTGTGGCCGTATATCGGCAATAACGCGGCAAATGTTGTCCTCCAAGTAATCAATCGTTTCGTGCTTATCGGCGTAGACTAGCGACTTCACATATCCCCACAGAAAATAGTCTAGCGTTAAGTCGCACGATCTTGGAGGCCAATTCACAGGTCCGAAACGTGAAACTATGCGGTTACCAAACGTTTTCTTCAATAAATCAATTGTGGCACGAGCTGTGTGACATGTTGCGCCGTCTTGTTGAAACCACAGCTCCTGCACATCATGGTTGTTCAATTGATGAACGAAAAAGTCAGTAATCATGGCTTATAATGGTCACCATTGACTATAACGTTCTGACCAGCATCGTTTTTAAAGAAGTACGGACCAATGATTCCACCAGCTCATAAGGTACACCAAACAGTCAGTTTTTCTGGATGTAACGGTGTCTCAACTTACACTTGAGGATTATCATCACTCCAAATACGGCAGTTTTGTTTATTGACGTATCCATTCAAACAAAAGTGAGCTTCATCGCTAAACAAAATTCGCTTATGAAAATCGGGATCAACGGCAATCTTGTTTTGGGCCCATTCACCGAATCTACGCCTTGCTAGGTGATCGTGTGGCTTCAATTCTTTGCACGAGTTGGATTTTATAAGCACGCAAACCAAGGTCTTTCCGCAAAATCTTCCATAAAATGAATGGACACATATCCAATTCCTGTGCACGATGGCGGAAAGACTGATTCGGGTCTTCCTCTACGCTACTCTCTACAGCAGCAATGACTTCTTCTCTACGCACTGCACGACGTCTCTGTGGATGCGTGTTATCATTTAGAGTAAACGTGGTGCGAAAACGTTCCATAGTTAATCGAATTAATTGCTCTGATGGACGATTATGTTGACCGTAAAATGGACGTAGTGCGCGATACGTATTTCGAACAGAACCATGATTTTCAAAATAAATTTGCACAATTTGGAAGCGTTGTTCAGGCGTCAGTCTATTCACGTTGAAATGCCAAACCGAACTAAATATAAATCACTTGACAGCTGACAAAATGGCCGCCAGTTAAAAAAGTGTTGCCAACTTAAAGTTTTGTACCTCTATAAAAACACCCTTTACTTGAAAACGATTGGAGATACAACTTAATCGAAACGTCGTAAAAATGAATAAAAATAAAGACAATACAAGTCCAACAACCACATTTTAGTCAATCTTCAACATTGTGTACAACCTTCAAACAAACATTATTAGCTTTTGATTGAAAACAATTATATATTTTATGTAAGTAGGTCTTTAGATTCTAAATATAAAGTTTAAATATTTTTTCTGAATCAATTTCCTCTGTCACTTATCACTAAGTTATAAAAGTAGCGCTTTAAATAATACTGTATACTTATTAAATGATTAGATTAAAAAGTACACATGAGGAATTGCCTATTATAAATATTACACATTATCTGCGCTAGTAAATTCCACCATTTTATATGTGCAAGATAAGATTATTCAAACAGTTTGCTTGGCTTATTTATTTGATGATATTACTGAAACGATTATTAACAGCACTGCAGTCAACAACTGCAAAGAAATAATTTTTTTCAGTTTTGTTATACCTAATAAAAAAAGTATATAATTCAAGCAGAGAATAAAAAGAAATTATTTTTTTACCTCCTACCTCCATATTTTGCATGCCATAAACACTCACATTTAAATTCATTCAAAAAAATCAAAATTTCATTAAAAAATAAATAGAATCTAAATGCCGAGTTTAAAAACCTGTCAACTTCGATGTCAGACCGAAATATATCGCCAGTCGAAATTACATCTACACTTTCATTGGAGTAGAGCTTTTCCATTTTTAAGAGATCGGCATATTTCTGTCACTTCTATGACGGTTATTCTAATTGATGAGGCAACTCATGCATTGTAGTTATTTTTGATTTATTACCATTCCTTGCATTCTGATCTGTCTTCCAAACATGAGTCTTAAAAAATGTTTCTTCCATTCTTTTAAATAATTGGAGATTTTATATCTGTTTTCATCACGATCTATATTTTTTATCATCTCTCAGTTCCCTGTACTTGTTTGTCCAGGTCTTTAATTTATTACATTTTTTTTCTTGCCTCATTTCTCTTCTGTATTATTTTTCACCTTACTTTTGCCTGAGCTTCTTTGTAGTTTATTTAACCATAATCTATCTGTGTTGTTCAAAATTTCCTAGACTTTTCTGATTTCTATAATATAATTTTTCCACGTCTGTATCCTACCAGTTCAGCTTATGTTTTTGGAGGTTATTTTAAGATACTTCTGCTGCTACATCAATACACTTCCTAATTTGTTCGTGAAACTTTTTTGTGGTATTGTAAACTATATTTTTTAATTCTCAATTTAAGAAATTATTACGGAGTTTTCTGATGCTGTTGTGATTCAAACTCTTAAAGTTGGATTTTCTTGCTTACATATCAATAGTGATCGCTAACACGTGATGACCATTTATATACCTTTGACTGGTTGATTGATCGATAAACTGGCTAGGGTTGAGAAGCTCTTACACTGCAGCTCAGTAACTTATTGTTTTGTCTCTAATATCTATTCTATGAGACCAGATTGGTTGCCTTAATCAGATTTAGCAGCTTGTCACTTGTAGTTCTTCTCGAAAAACCGTGGTGTACTGCCCCAGTGCCTCATTCTTATATCTTTTTAAAATTAGCTATGCCGAGAATTGTAACTCTATTCTTTTATGGTAATGTTCATTTCCACGATCATGTTTCTTAAACTCACTGGTAATGCCCTGTTGAGCACCTATAATTTTGTGTAAACCTGTTAAGAAATAGTCAATATATCCTAGAATTTCAGAACCCTGTCCTTTATTCTTTACTTCAGTAAACACAGTAACATTTAACTTTATGTTCTTTATTTCAAATATTACCTCATTGCTTTTTATGGAGGGATTTTGTATTCCAAGCTCCGTAAATCATTTTTCTTTTTCAAAGTTTGAGTTTTTTTTAGATCCATCTGATCCAAGGCTTTGCTAAGGTTTTTGATAGCTTTAACACGGGAGATTGCAAATTTGTATTATAATTAAGCAACACCTCTTTTGTAATGCCGTATATGTTCCGTTTGACTTGAAAATCAATATAAATGAAAAACCTTCTTCGTGGCGTATATGCTACCTTTTCTTCGACATGTATTGAATTTCTTTCTAAAAATGTGGGTGTTTCGCACCGGTGTCAACTATAAGATTCGTCAGTGGGATTGAGTTGGTATCTTCCCCAAACACTTTATGTCATTCTTACAGTATGTCGAAACTTGTCTTTGTAGTGAACTGGCGTCGGGGAATAACGGTAGGGTATTAGTTACTACGACACTCCCCCTCTTGAAGTCAGCCAGTTTATGACTGTTCCAGATCCGTATCTTGATTTTGGACATGCAGAAAGTCGGATGACATGAAGAACGGAAGGGTCTAATACTCTTCAGTCATTGTCGGTTAAGGCCAGGGTTGATCACCGGGCTTCTACGTTTGTTGCTAGATACAGCCCCTTGGTTCAAGTTTTCTCCGGTGACCCCTTGCTTTACCTATTCTCGGTCGTGGATCCGTTGCGGAGAAAACTCATGAAAACTCGCAGTCGGTCCTCTATAGGGATGCCATGTCGTAATCGGAGCGAAAGACGAACTACTTTTCGAGTTGTCCCTGTATACGCTCCGAACTACGAACAGTTTCTCTTCATTTTTGATAATCTGCCTGTGCTAAGTTCAATTTTTATCCTTATTTCGCTTCTTTTTATTTCTTTTTGGCTAAACTCTCACATTCATATATCAAAACTTTCAACTTCAATTTACGTCTCATTCGGTTTTTAGTTGTCATAATTCACGGTATTGTTTGCTAGACTGGTCATCATCGGAAATATTATTTTGCCTTTATCGGGTTAAATCAAAGAACTTGGAAGGGATAGGAAAACTACAAAAAAGTGTTCCACCATGCAGAAAATAAATGTCATAAATTGACATCGACTGGCTATGGGGAGCAAGCGCAAAAAGAAATTTCATAGTAAATTTATTGCATGAAGTTAGCAATGTGAGAACGGGAAACCAGGGCTGGGTTTGCGACACGATCGGCGTCCCGGCGTATTCTTTATGTTTAACGCGGTTGTTTGCCATCGTCCTCAACGCTTATTTTCTTTGTTGTGCGGTGCAGTATCATTAGTTAAATTTCTGAATTTATATTTGTGTATGTTGTCAAGACATTTGTATAGACTTTAATTGACAATGTATCAGTGTATGGTATTGTTTTGTAATTCACGTGGTTCAATCCCGGAAATTCATTATTTTCGGTAAATACCTACGTTGTTTGTATTACATCAATATGTAAGATTATACTGAAGATCTTTTAATAGATCGACGATTTTAAAGTTGTGTTTGCGCTAGTCTGTGGTTTTTATCATTTTTTCATTTCAATTTTTTTTGATCAGAAATTAATTATTTTAAAGTTTAGAACGTACATGAAAAACACTTTACTTAATAATAACATAAAAGAGGAGTAACATATAGTTAATCCCTATGGCCAGATCCTTTTTCACATTGTAGATAAGATAAGATTTTATTTAGAATTATGTTTAAATTTCTTTTAAGACAGTGTTTATTTCATTGGTCGTTTTATAACCTGAAATTTAAATTGAAATTTTTCAATTTTTCAACAACATAAATAAGAGGTTTCTCAAATCCAGTCCTGTCCCTTGACCTACTGCGCAAGTGCAGCATAGCCACATTGAGGGGAGTACAGAGTTACATGCGGAACCAAATTTAGTTTAGGGAATTCTCCTTCCTTTTCCCCCTTCCAACTTCCTTGGGTTAAATATGCCCCTTATTCTTCGAAATGTATTGAATTTATTTCTAGAAATGTGGATGTTTCGTCCCGCTACCAACTAGAGGATTCGTCAGCGAAATTTAGTTGATACCTCCCCGGGACACGCTGTGTCACACTTACTGTATGTCGGAACTTGTATATGCAATGAACTGGGGTCGGGGAATGACGGTAGGGTGTTAGTTACTACTACAGTATTTAGGATAATAACGCGTAATCTTTACTTTTGCCATTTTTTCAAAATTTTGGTAGTACAATAGTTCACAGAAATTAAATAAATGGATTTTTGAAAGATAAAAATTGTAAATATAAAATCTCTGTTATCCAATATTCCGTGATTAATGATATTCTTAATAACTAAAAACGGTTTGATTAGATCCTTCTCTAGAAGTTTCAGATTTTACGCTCTCATTCTATGAAATACGGAACATAACAAATGTATATTTTTACTTTTTTTAATTAAATAAATTCTCAGATAAACTTGATTGGGTTTGTTAATTTTTTACCACATATATTATTTCCTTATCATTTATTGAGTAATAATGCGTGATAATTTATTTAGCAATTTCTTTTTAAATAATTTTCCATACTTGATACTAACTAAATTTAACTAATAATTATTTAAAGTGTTCAGGGTCGCAGACGAATTTATAAATATAATTATATAAATACAATAATAATCAAAACTGTGGGTGAAAAGAAGCATAATAAAATTTTAATTAGGCTCGCTTTAAACCAACATTAGCATCTGGAGGTTTTGTAATAAAAATCTATAATTACTGTGTTTGCAAGATTCAAAATGGAGTTTCCGATATAGCCTAATTGTGGTTGTATGTTATGACCCAAATTGGTGAATATAGGTTTTCGGAAAATAAATTACTCGCACTCTCAACACTTAAGTCATATAAAAAAAGTTTATAGTTTAACAGACTTTAATTAATTCAATACGTCTTCTTCTCCTCTTACTATATGGTATTTCATATTTATTTTGAACCTCTATGAGTCCCAAACTCCAGCGATTTGGTGGTCTACCTCTCGTTCTTTTTTCTGTTGGTATATTGTCCCTTACTTTCTTTACTAGTCGTGTGTACTCAATCTTAGCAATGTATCCGTCTAGTATTTCCTCCTTCTGTTTATTCTCTTAACTCCCCACTTTCAATTCGTTAATTACTGCGAAGCGTATATAGGAAAAACATGTTTCAAAAATTTGAAATTATGAGTACAATATTGGCTTCAATTCCGACTCCAATAGACACACGACGTATTCAGCAACTCAAATTTGAAATTTGCAATCATGTTTCAACCAATATTATGAATTCAGGTTTTCAGTAAACATGTTTCTTTATTTTATAAATTGAATGAAAGAAATATTAAAAAAGGAATCAATACAACGAACTCCATTGAATTTATCATAAAAAGCAAATGTATGATAATATTTTTGGTATTAGTATTTTAGGTAACATGCTATGGATATTTTAGAAAAGTTCTCTATGTGAATGATAAGATATATTTATGAGTGTCCTAAAGACTATCTGTATTTTTAAACAATCAAAATTTCTGTAAGAAATAAAGAAATCTTTCTGCCGTACTTAAATAGTTTGTTATATATGTAATTCTCCTTTCAGGCAGAGAATATGAAAAATATATGTACAAACAGTTTATTTCCTGCAAATATCGCTCTGGTCCTCTCTCCATACGCTTTTTGATCACCTCATGATCTCGTCAGTGGAGCTTGATTCATAGATGTCATTCGATTGGCGATATTTTTCAGTCTGACATCGAGATTGGTAGACAGCAGGTGTAATACCCTGCCGACATACCTTGAAATTTATGATTCATATATCAGTTATTTCCTGCTAATGTTGCTCTCGGTCCGATACAGCTCCACTGACGAGATCATGAGGTGATCGAAACGCGTATGGAGAGAGGACCAGAACGATATTTGCAGGAAATAAACTGTTTGTACATATATTTTTCATATTCTCTGGCTGAAAGGAGAATTACATATATAACAAACTATCTGTATTTATCACAGTATTGAGCCAAAGATAAAATATCAAATTAAAAGCACCGGTGGGATCTAAATAAGACATCACTTATTAGTTACTATGACTTGCCAATCCCTCAAGACATAGATGATGTCAACCAAAACCGACTTCGCTCTAAACGATCAACAAAACCGCAAGGACCGCCATGAAAGATCAATTCAATGTTATCAACGAATAGACTTAAGAATAAAGTAGACAACATAACAACCAAATGTTTTGTATTACCCAATAAGACATGGTCCATGTTGAACAGAATTAAAACCAAACATGGCAGATGTGTATACTGTTTACACAGATGGGGTAAGCAACGATCCCTACTTTGTGACTGCAGAAAACACTAAACCATCAGAGACATTACAGAAGAATGCCTCACAAGATCATGGCAGATCAGTCTTTGTGCTGGCGACTCCATGGTCAATAGACTATATAAACTCCCTAGATGTTCGTTTGTAATCTTTGCATTATATGTTTTATTGTATATTTTTCACTCTTCCTTGTATCACTGTTGCTGACCAATGTGTCACGTGTTATCTGATAAATAAATAATAACTTATTATCACTTTTTAGATTCAATTAAAAAAATTGTAACAATGCTTCCTATCGCATTTGCTTCAAAATTTCTATTGCATAAAAAACCCTCTTTATATCTTAGCATCAAGAGTAATTGACACCTCATTTTCCCCATTCTCCTTCATCGATACGTCCAATTTGATACAATTTAATTCCATTTACAGGATACTGCATTAGTTTTTTGTGAAACCTGAATTTGTCAGAGGAAATATAAAAAATCAGATAATGTAGGTAAAAATTAATAAATGTCTAATTTATTTACATGGGTCATGATTGCATTAATTGATATAATATATATGGAAACATACTTCAAGTTTCAGGAAACGACGTCAAATATCGCATTATGCAGGAAATAATATTAAACGTGATATATTTAAGCGAGTTTTTATGCAGTTAAAGTGAAGTCTATTGTATTTACACTAATTATAGTAGTCCAATTTAGCTGTCAGTCAACCTTATTTTACTGTCATCTGCATATGAGGTATGCTGTGAGTGCACAAAACATTATGACTAAAATATATTAAATAAAGTTTGGAGCTGTATGTGCATCCTAAGGTCCACTAGAAGTAACTTTGATAACCCTTAATAAATGATCTTTTTTAAAAAGTTTAAACTTCCTTGAATGTTTCTAAAAACTGTAATGATTTCTTATATTTTCAGTTTTGCTAAGAATTGCAGAGAGAAAAATCCTGTGGAATATATACGGACCCGTAAGGGATGATACAACACAGCAATACCGTAAAACATACACGGAGCTAGAAGAACTATATAATCAACCGGATGTTGTAAAAATAATTAAAGTAGAAAGACTGAGATGGGCCAGTCATGTCAGGAGGCAAGAAGATGAAAGAGTAGTCGAACTAATACGGGAGCAGGCTCCAAACTGTAGATGACCACTAGGAAAACCACAGTTACGGTAGAGAGACAACGTAGCATCAGATCTTAGAACCCTAAACAATACAGATGCAGAGGAGCTAATGACAAACAGAGCCCAATGGAGATGAATCGTTGAGTCAGCCAAGATCCACCCTGAGTTGTAAGAGCTATAGAGAGGGAGAGAGAGAGAGGGATGTATATGAATAATACTAATTTCAACTTAATTAAAATTTGCAAAAAATTTATTAATGAGTTAATATCAGAATCAGAATTTTATTTGTAATTATTCACAAAATATTTTTTACTTTAGAAAATTTTATTGAGATACGATATTGAAAATTGATTAAAATTTTCTACAATTAAAAAGGAGGCGGTTAAAAATCAGCTGTTTTTCAAGCTCTCTGGCGTAAGTATCAAAAAGGTTTTTATGTAAACCATTTTTTTTGGTCTTCATGTATTTACTGCAAATTTGTAACAACATTTGTTAGACCAAAAATTTTTTTATGTCATCAAAAAAAATATATTTTGTGATTTTATGACAATTTTTATGTTTAATCGAACTTTTTTGTTTGTATGACACTGATACTCTCGATAGACCAAAATAATCTAATACATACTAAAGACCTCAAACTGAATTACAAAAAAAAAAGAAATATTTTGATTTATCGACCACCCCATAATGATATAATCAACAAAAGTTTGAAAATGGTAAAAAAGCTGCATGTTGGACGAAGAGAAATGTTCACACAATTTTTATATACATACTAAGTTAAGAAACTGAACTAAATATAAACGCACTAATCACAAATAGAATGCCTAAATATTTTTTCTATTTATGTCGCGCCCAAAGGGGCGAAAAAGCTGATTACATTATGTCATAAATATTGATCAATTAATTTTTTCCCTACGTATCCGCACGTAGGCGAACATTTCATTAGAGGGCGCAGAACGCAATCACAGAAATTAGTGTTGAGT
Organism: Diaprepes abbreviatus; assembly: GCA_034092305.1. Classification (NCBI taxonomy): domain Eukaryota; kingdom Metazoa; phylum Arthropoda; class Insecta; order Coleoptera; family Curculionidae; genus Diaprepes; species Diaprepes abbreviatus. The sequence continues at coordinate 11,668,942 of JASJET010000200.1, forward strand.
GGCCTATCTATTCTTCCCTTATTTAATATATGGTCAAAAGTACTAGAAAAGTGTGTATACATAGAATACATAATCTTCCTCCAAGGCGTTTACTTCTTATATTTTAAACAAAACTTATGGCGAGAGAATATACATAGTAGGCAAAATTTTGTAGTGGTTCTAAAAATAAAATCAATCAAAGTTTAATAGTTAAATCTTATGAAAAATGTAAGTATGCAAGTTACCATTATTCAATTGACTTTAGACGTTTTGTTTTGTATCATTTCCAACTAATTCGCGCAATTAAGAATCTATTGAAAATATAATAATTATAAGTCTAGTTAACGATTCCCCATTACCTTATCTTTCTTATCAAAAATACTTTCCACTTAAGCAATCCTACCTGTCCCATACGAAACCGTTTTAAACTACATTTCCTTAGACATTACTTCACGATATATTATTAACTGTATATTCATTTGCTCGGCCTTCTGTGATAGTGAAGTTTCAACGAAACAAATTAAAGCAAGTACAGTGCACAGTTTTTGCATAACTTTATTTTTTTAAGGAAACTGGAAGGCGGCATAATTTACAAGATAATTGGCATAATTTCAACTAAGTGGTCAGACAAGGTTTTAAATTGTAAACTTTGGGATTATATTGTTGTGGGTGATTATTATTGTTTGTTTAGTTATTGGTAAGTAAATAGTATGGTATTTTCTTTTAACAGTTTATTATAAATGTTAAAAAGTTTTAAACAAATCAATTTTTTATACTTTACCATTACTTAATTGAAAAAAGATGCTTTAACGCAAAAGGTTTTAAGATATTAAATTGATGTAGTTTATTAAAATAAAAATACTTTAACCAAAATGAGTCAAATTAGAAAACCAAACCCAAAATCGAAAAGCGACATTTAAATTTCTATGTTTAAAAATTTAATGTTGTCTTCTAACAAGGAAGTTAAATAAAGTGTCTGGCTTCGATTTTATTGGAACTTCAATATGTTGTAGAGGATACAAAAATAATAAAGACGTATTTTTTTTTATCTGCAGAGATTCATTATAACGGGATAAAAACCGCCCCTAAAGTTCACCCCTAAAAAAAATATTTTTGAAATATCTCATTTTCTTAGTGAGATATTTTTACAAAATAAAATGAAAGTTACTTGTTATTCGAAATGATGTTAAACTATGATATTTTTACCCCCAATTTTTTATTAGGGTAAACCATATATTTACGAAGGTAATTTAATTCTAAAAATTACGAAATTTAGTAGAATTGCTTGAAAATATTTTTTCAACAAATAACATAAGTAACTTGAGTTGACGGGTTTCGGGATTTCTAAAAATAAACTAGTAAAAAGGGTGAGCCACCCATAAATACGTCTTTTTTTTTAAATTTCACGTTCTATTTAAGATATCTTTACAAAACCAAATATAAATTACTTGTTATTTGAAATGGTGTTGAATTATGGTATTTTCACCCCCAAAGATATCATCCCTTATTTCTTATAACGGTAAAACATCTTTTAGCGCACATAATTTAATTCTAAAATTTACGAAATTTAATGGAATTATTTCAAAGTATTATTTTTTTCACAAATACCATAATTGACTCAAGTTGACATGTTTTGGGGTTTCAAAAAATGAAATAGTAAAAAATGGTAGTCACTCCCAAATACATTTTTTCCATATCTCAAATTCTGATTGAGACATCCTTACAAAACAAAGTGGAAATTAGTTGTTAGTTGAAGTTAGGTTATAACATGTTGTTTCAGCATCATAGATATCATTCCTTATTTTTTATGAGTGTTTGTTTATATGTTTTAATTCTGGACATTACGAAATTAAACTAAATTTGTTGATAATATTTTTTACTAATACAATAAGTAACTTAAATTGACGTATTTCAAGGTTTCCGAAAATGAACTGGTAAAAGAGGTGAAGTCACCCCCAAATACATTTTTTTAATATCGTCAATTCTATTTAAGATATCTCTACACAACAAAATTAGAATTACTTGTTATTTGAAATGATATTAAACTATGATATTTTCACTCCCAAGTATATCATTTCTTATTTTTTACAAAAGTAAATCGTCATTTCATGTAATATATGTAATATTATTATTCGTCAAATTGTCAAATTTTAATTTAAATGAACGTTACAGAATTGGAAAGAATTATTTGCGATGAATTATAATAATTTGTAGTTATGAATGCTTAACCAATGAAATAAGTTTATATTTCCTTATTAATTAAAAGAAAAAATTTCAGTATGTTCTGTAACGTTCATATCAACTGAAATTTGGCAATTTTAAGAATAATTATTCATGTATGAAATAACATTTTTCGAATGATATCCTTGAGGGTGAAAATACTGTAGTTTAACTTCATTTCAGATAACGAGTAATTTCCAGTTTGTTTCGTAAAGTTATCTTAATTAGAACTGGAGATGTAAAAAAAAGTATTTGGACATGGCTCACTCTCTTTTACTAGTTTATTTTCGGAAACCCCGAAAGGTGTCAACTTGAGTTAATTATGGTATCGTGAAAAAAATATTTGCAAACTATTTTATTAAATTTCGTAATTTTTATTTTTAGAATTAAATTTCGTTCTTGAAAACATGGTTTACGTTTTTAAAAAATAAGGGGTGAAAATACCATATATCATTTCAAATAACAAATAATTACCGTTTCGTTTAGTAAAGATATCTCAATTAGAACTTGAGATTTAAGAAAAAAAATATTTGGGGGTAGTTCACCCTTTTTTACTAGTTATTTTTAGAAACCCCGAAACCCGGTAATTTAAGTTACTTATGATATTCGTGAAAAAAATATTTTCAAACAATTATATTAAATTTCGTAATTTTTAGAAATAAATTACGTGCTCGAATAGATGGTTTACCCTTATAAAAAATAATGGTTGATATCTTTGTCACTATAGTTTAACATTACTTCAAACAACAAGTAATTTTTATTTTATTTCGTAAAGATATATCACTTAGAACTTGAGATATTTCAAACTGTTTTAAGGGGTGAACTTTTGGGGCGATTTTCACTCCGTTAAAATGAATCACCGCACGAAAAAAAAAATACGTCTTTTTATTTTTATACTCTCTACAATATATTGAAGTTTCATTAAAATAAGAGCTGGACACTTACAAGGTACCTTCCTTGTAAGATTCTTGCTTGACAAAAGTTTATATACTAGTTATGAGATATTGACTATATAATTTTGTAAGAAAGAATTGCGTTAAAACATTTTTATTGTTCTTTCAGAAATGATCAAATCACAAAATGATTTTAAATTTAGGAGTGCATTTTTGCGAATGCGATAAAAAGAGTTATTTTTCGATTTTTCAAAATAATTACCGTATATTGATCTTCATATGACATGTACATAGAAAATATTTCAATTTAAATTTGCTAAGAATATACATAAATTTAAGAAAGTCAACAATTACAAGGCTGGTATATATTTAAAATATTCAAACAACCTAAAAGCGTGTCATAAATTAATAACTTAAAAATAATAAATGTAATAATAAAAATTTAAAACAACGTACATTTTCGAGTGAGAATAGGAATGTGGAATGTTTAGAATATGTTTCAGGCAGGCAAAATTCATAACACCCTGAGGGAAATGAATAGATTAAATAAATCAGTATTGGAACGGATAAGTATATGATCGATGGATACACTATTTATTATTCAACTGAGAACGGACAGCAGCAGAAAAGTGGAGTGGCAGTGATAGTGTCAGAAAAAGTCCGCAAAGCAGTCTGAAATTTTGTTCCTCTGTCAGCATGGACAATGCTATTGCAAATCCAAGCTCACCCAGTTAATATCAACTTTATACAAATCTACGTCCCAACAACAGCAAATGACAACAAGAAGGTAGAACAACTATATGCTGAAATATATTAGCTTTTAAAATAATGGAACAGGATGAATGAATGGGAGATTTTAATGCAAAAGTGGAATTAGAAAAAGTAGAGGATGTGGTTGGCAACTTTGATCTGGGAGAAAACAATGAGAAAGGAACCGAATTTGTCGAATTCTATCTAGAAAACAATATGGCTGTCATGAACACCTATTTTAAACTTCCTAAGAGACGTTTATACACTTGAAAATCACCTGCGAATAAAAAAGACAATATAACTCGCTGTGAACAAAAGATACAGAAACTCAATAAAATCTGCGAAAACATATTCCAGTGCTGACGTAGCTTCAGACCACCATCTTCTCATTGCTGAAATACAGACGTGATTTAAGAAAATTGTCAGCAGGACAAGGGTCTAATCTTATTTAACTCAAAACCCCAATATACGAAACACAGTCGCTGCAAATGTTACTTCTTTTTCTTCTTCCTTCTTATATATAAGCAATTTGCTTGTTATTATTCATCTCTTTGCCTAGATTTAGTCTATTGCGAGGTTATCACTCCATCGTTTACAAGGTCTTCCGGTACGCCTACGTCCTATTGGTGATTTGTCCCTCGTGATCTTTACTATTCTGTCGTCGGTCATGCGGTTGATGTGTTCGTTCCATTCCCTTTTTCTTTCTAGTACCCAGTCATTGATGTTATCGACTTTACACACTCTTCTTATATCCTCGCTCCTATTCCGATCCATAAATGTCCTGCCAGCTATCCTGCGCACCACTCTCATCTCTGTTGTTTCCAGTATTTGTTTTTTTTTTTCGAGGTTTCTGGTCTGGTTTCTGCAGTGTATGTTAGTATGGGTCTTATTGCTGTTTTATAAATTCTGGATTTAACTTCGATTCCTACATGTTTATTGCTCCATATGGTACTGTCAAGACATGCGGCTGTTCTTGCTGCTTTCATGGCTTGTCCCCTGACCTCCCTTTCAACATCGCCGTATCCGGATATTTCTATTCCGAGATACTTGAACTTCATTTCCTGCTGTATAATTTTGTTGTCTATTTCTAGTTTGCATCTGAGTGGTGTTCTAGAGGTAGTCATGGCTTTAGTTTTTGACGCTGATATATTCATGTTAAACTTTTTCGCTATTATGTTAAGTTGGTGCAGCAGTCTTTGCAAATCGTCTTCGCTTTCAGCTATTAATACTGCATCGTCGGCGTAGCACAGTATTTTGATTTCCCTGTCTCCCATTTTATACCCTTTCAATCTACGCATCTGCTTTATCAACTCGTCCATGACGATGTTAAATAGTAGGGGGCTAAGAGAGTCACCTTGTCGGATGCCATTATTTACTTCTATTTTTTCGGTCAATTCACCGTTTATCCTAGCTTGAATCATATTTGCCTGATATATATTTTCAATCATTTTGATAATGTTTTGAGTGTTACTGAATATGCAAGAGCAGTCACATTATTGAACGACAAACGTTGAAGAACTAGGGCTAGACATCCAAACGTCCATAAAAATGATCGCTAAAACTTATATACCAAAAAGTATTCACCAGAAGAAGAATAGTTTTATGTCAGATGAAATCCTCGAACTAATGGAAGTAAGGCGTAGCCACAAAAATAAGATCAGAAATGAAATAAGGAAGGCAAAAGCAAACTAGTACACGCAAGAATGCTCCCTTATTGGAGGCACAGAAAAACAGCATGTCACATTTAATCTGCATAAGAAACTACAGAAATATATAAAACCAAATCCTCGGATAAACTTATTGATGAACATGGGGTTCTTATAATCGATATCGAAAAAAAGTTAACAACTTGGAGGAAATATATCAGATCAGTTTAGCGATCATAGATCACTCAGTCCTAAAGCAAGCAAGATATCATCTGGACCTTCGATTGCACTAGAAGAACTAGAAAGGACCTTACAAAAAGCTAAAAATAGGATAACAATCGGTCTGGATGAAATTCCAATAAAAATTCTAAAATTACTAGGGAAAAATTGGACGAAAGCGTTGTGTAAAAGTCTTATGAGTCATTTCCCGAAAATCCTCCTAAAAATAATACATAATAGAATTTATCTGAAAATTGATGAACATGTTGCCGATACTCAATTTGAATTTCGAAATAGATTGGGTGCTAGAGAAGTACTTTTTAGTATCCAAGTTTTAATACAAAGATGTAGAGACGTGAACTGTGATGTTCACCTATATTTCATTGATTTTGAGAAAGCTTTTCACCGAATTCGATACGAAAATGATAACGATGTTGAGAGAAATTAGAATTGATGAGAACGATATAAGGATTATGGTCAACCTGTACTAGCAACAACAAGCATAATCGAATTTCAAAACAGATTGAAATAGCAACAGGAGTTAGGCAGGGCTGTATATTGTTGCCGCTTATTTTTAACCTATACTCGGAGGCACTTGATATAATTGAGAAAAGCATCACCATTAATGGAGTAACTATCAATAATCTACGTTATGCAGATAATAATGTTATTATGGCTAGTAGTGCTGAAGGTCTCCAGTATCTGTTGGAGTATATTTTAGATTCATGTGCGCAATATGGCCTAACTCTAAATATTAACGAAACCAAATACATGCTTGAGTCAAAGCAATAACATCCTAATGCAGCAATTTTCATGAATAACATTCAGCTCGAGAAAGTTGATAGAATAATATATTTGAGCAGCGTAATCAAGAGTGATTCAAAGCATTCGGTAAAAATAAAACATCGAATTGAATGCGAAAGAGCTGCGTTTAATCATTTTAAGTGTTTACTTTGTAGTTATGATTTAGGCCTAAATTTATTAATTCAGCTTCTACGCTGCTATGTGTTTTCGGTTCTCCTTTATGGTGTTGAAGCTTGGACCCTTACGGAATGTTTAGTTAAGAAACTAGAGGTCTTCAAAGTCTGAATTTAAAAATGCAGATAGACGTAGTGCCGGAAGACGTAGAATATTCTGGTTGAAAAACCTGCGTCAGTGGTTCAACATGACAACGACATCTCTCTTCAGAATTGCGGTAAACAAAGTTGTGATAGCCAACATGATCGAATATGGCACGCTAAGAAGAAGAAGAACATGTCACAATATCGTGCTTGTTACATTATGACCTAACTACAACCTATAAATTGTTATTATAGAGAGTCAAAAAATTATCCACCCTGCATAGGTTTTATTTATTTAGATATTTTTTAAACCTTTTCTTAAAAGAACTAATAAACCTGGCGTTTAAGGATGTTCAATCACTGCCCATGTTAAATGGAAAATATTAGACCATAACGAAAATCAATTTTTTTATAGTACCATATACCATACCGAGTAAATTTTTGAGAATTCAGTTTTCAAAAATGTAAAAATTTGTACAGAGTCTTATGGGAAATCAGGATCTTGGCACATTCTTTTGATTTATACTACTATTTGTCGATTAGATGAGGTTAAAAAAAATTAAAAAGTAACTTTTTAAAACGGACGGATTATTTTTTTCTATAAAATATTTAACTTACCATGGAGTTTGCCGAGATATCAATTAAAAGAAATGTTCTCTCAACAGTCCTACCACAATTCGGAGCTATTTCCTTCCTAAGAAGAGAAGCTCTCTAATAAGCCGTGCGCTATATCCAGGCAAATGTTCCCTAATACACCTCATTCCAGGATCTTCTCTTCATAATTCAATAAATTTTCTTTCCAGGAACAATTTTAGTTCCATTTTATCAAAGGCAATTGGAGCAGATAGAATAGTTTGGGGTTCATATAGTTCAATCACTGACTCCATCTTTGCCAGATGGTCTGCTTTCGCATTTTCGTAGATATGCAAGTAATCCAGGACTCACACGAGTCCGATTGTTCAGTACATCCTTGCACTCAGACAGCAATCGCGAAGTCACGACAGTAGACTTCAGTGCCATTAACGTAGCCCTACTGTCCGAGCATATGTTTATTATTCTATTTCTGCTCTCACAGAGATGGTCACAATGCAAAATAGCATAAATTATCTCAAGAGAGTGATGGCGCCATGTAATCTGTTTGTATAGGGAGTGATAGATATCTCTTTACCACCATTTTCCAAACACTGAAATAGCCACCAGTTCCGGTTGCAAGATGTCCTTGGCAACTTAGACGATAAGCCTACAGGACCTCATTTTCTGTGTATAGAAAATTTGGGGGAAATTCAAAAATGTAAAAGGATATATGGTGTTCCGCTTACAAAAATATATTTTTGGTTCTGCTACTCACTCCATGTAACCAAAAAGAATTTTGAAATATAGACATATTGATCTTCTTCAACTGTTTTTTGGATATATTTTTTATAGCCCGATGTTGGGCGCCATATTGTTATCAACAAATTTACCTTATCTTTCATGGATTATTTAAACAGAACAAAAAAGTAGGAAGAGAGAAAAGGGAGAGAGGCAAATAGTTAGTTTTTGTTTGTAAAGGTGATCGTAGTAAACTTTTATATAATATGTTTTTTTTCTTTTATAGTTGGACTATTGGGCCATACATAACCTATAACAATTATTATTTTTAATATACCTAATTATATGAAGAAACAGAGTTATTAGTGCCTTTTGATGTTGCAGTATATGCAAAGAATTAAAAAGAAAACAATTGGAATTGAAATAAACTTAATATTATTTTGTTGTTTGGTAAAGTTTAGTATGATGAAGTTTTATAGATATATTTTACCGGTTTGTTTTAAACTTATCGAAGTAGAATAAATACTTTCTTGGGTATGTATAAGACGGAACATTTAATAAATAGTTCTACAACAATAAGAAATTTCGCTGCTCTCAATACTTACAACTTAACAAAACAGAAATATTTTAACGGAAACTCAAATATCTCATTATCCGGACATGTCAGTAAGATTATAAAACCAATGTTATGTTATTCTGCTCTATTTTAGATTTCATCATGGTCGCTTTAATTTTACTACTCCACAGATGATACATTGTTTTCCTAAAACTTCATATTTAAATCCAGGATAATTAGTTTCCTTTTCATTGAGTTCAAAAAAAAAAGATATTCTCAGTGTGATGCATGTATTTGTTTTTATATACGCGTAACAATTACTTCGGAATGATTTCATCAATTTAAATGAAAATATTTGAGTTAGGTAGAAAAATTCGTCAAGTTGTAAAATTTTAGCTGAAATCGGTTTTGTAAAATCCAGATAATAGAGAGAAAAATTAATGTTGTCATTTGTTCATACCAATATATATATATATATATATATATATATATATATATATATATATATATATATATATATATATATATATATATATATAAATAAATTGCAAAAAAATTGTGTTTAAAATTGAAATGCTAAATTACTAAAAAAAGTTGTATCAAGAAAACCTTAATACAATTTTAGACTGTTAAAATAACAAGCTTTTATCAATCCTGTTTAGTTTTCGAAATTATTTTTATTGTATATTAAATTATAATGATTTTACTAGAAAAACAATTCAATTTAAAATATCTAGCTTGAATAGACAATCAGGCTTGTCTATTAAATGTTGGTCTTAAGAATACGAAACATTAGAATGACTAACCCTTATTTGGCCTGCGCTATCAAAATAGCGCAAATGTACAGCGCATTTCATTTAAATTTTAACAAATTTGGCATGAAAATTTACATTAATGTGTATCACAATAATTTTAAAATGTGGTCTCATTAAACCTAGACATCTCTTATTAAAAATATTTTTAAAATATTTTATCGTTCTCTGTAATTTATATTATATATATATATATATATATATATATATATATATATATATATATATATATATATAATTACAGTTTTCAGTTCATATTTAGTATGAATGAAAAAAATAAAATATCTCAGCAATTATTACGTTCCGTTAAAACGATTAAATAAATAGTAATTCACAATTTAAAATTAGACCTGCAAATAAACTATCTATAATTACTATACAAAACCAAATATGTATTTATACTAATTCAAAATAAATATTCTCTGATGCGTATTTTTAGATGCTAGAAAAAAATCCGAGAAGGAATACTAACTTCGCCATCTCTTAGCTCATCGCCATAACACTATTGCCATTCTCGTAGTGAGGTTTCTATTATAAGTAGTCCCATCTACATTCCGTTTATCGAACTAGACGTCGACGCCCGCTCAGACGCCTGCGTCCTTATCCTTCGACGCCCTAACCCGCCTAGCACGATCTCGATATGGACAGTGCATCCCTGGCAACCATGGACAAGGATGCCTTGCGTAAGCAAATCGACAATCTGAAATATCAAGCTTCAATGGAACGCTGGACTTTATCCAAGTCCATTGCCGCGTAAGTAAAAAATACTTTTTTGTATATATTCTTGTATTTCTCGTTATATTTTGTAGTGTTTTTCCTTAATTTGTCCGTATTTTCTTATGCTTTCGGTGTTTTTGTCGCACATTTACGCGGCAAGAGGCATCAATCGAACATTTTATGGGTGGTCGCGACGCCTTGCGTCTATGCTATTTTTAGATTTGTGTTTTACTGTTTTTGATGTTTTCTTAGACAAGTATTGTTTTTGATTATAGGAATTATGGCAAAAATGAGTGATTTGTTGATTTAGATAAAATGTTTAAATAGTGGGATTAGCTACAGATTAAATTTGATTATGTGTTATTATAGAATTGCGAAATAAAACGTAAAATATAAACAAAACTTTTTATATTATTATCTTTATTAGTCAGATTTATTTAAATGACATATTTGTATAAAAAAAGTTATAAAGTTTTCAGGAATTTGTACAATTTAGCGCCAATTTAACATATTTGAGTAACAAAAATAAACATATTTCTTCTGTTTGAAGCTTATTATTGAGTTTTTAAATATAGTAATGCACTTTCATTAAAGGGTCTAAAATTTTTAAAAAAGTTAAAATATATTATGCCTTAATTGAATTTATTTTAATCGAGAACCTCCACAGATAAATTTTTAAAAAGGGCGGCGATTTAAGGTTAGTAGTCATTTATTATATTGGTATTTATTTTATTTTATAACAAAAAGCGAGATGGATTTTTTGGAGTTCAGTTCGACTGAGTTTGTCGTTGCCCTGTTTTTCACCTTGTTATGGCATTGTTAAAGAACATTTATTATTATATTGCCAAAAAGCTTGTAGGTTTAATTTCAAAATAATTTAACCTATTTTATACATTCGTAACAGTTTCTAGGAAACATAAACAGTTATTAAAAATGGCCTAAATTCCTTCTATTTGTATTCCTATACGGGGGATATGAAAACAACGTCAAGCAACTTAAAGAGGAGATGCTTTACAGAGTTGGGCAAATGTTCCAGAAGTAAAGGCGAACGGAAAATAATAGCTAATCCGGGGTTTCTTCAACCTTCAATACTACAATTCCTTTATTCTATTGTGCATTTTATATGTTAGTAACGTCAACAGTTGTCAAATGACGAGGGCCCTTATAATTTTTTTTAAATTAAATATTCTATACAGTGTGTCCACGGACGAGGTACGAAGTTGTGTAAAGTATAAATGCACATATGATTGCATTTTTGTACGAAGAATTTAGAAAAAGGTTAAAAAAAGTATACTAGTAAGTATTCAACATGCGAAATAATTTTCTTTTTATTTCAAAATTATTGTTACGGTTTCACAGCATTACTTCATTGTTCTTCGAAACAACTTGGTTAAATAGGTATTTATATATATATATATATATATATATATATATATATATATATATATATATATATATATATATATATATATTACTTTCTTGGGTTTAGGCTTTTTATATAATAAATAATGTAGACGATTAACATTTCGCCCTATATTTAAAGCATTTTCAAAATTTTTTCCTTAATTTATTTTCATTATCCTATTTTTTTTTGTATATTTAAAAAACATTTATATATATATATATATATATATATATATATATATATATATATATATATATATATATATATATGCAGTTTGCATTTACTGTTCGCATTTTACTTCATATATATATTTTCTTGATTCTTGAACCATAGATTATATCATTTTTCTTAATTTTGTATTTTCTTGGGTTTAACCCAAGAAAATACAAAATTAAGAAAAATGATATATATATATATATATATATATATATATATATATATATATATATATATATATATATATATATGAAGTCAAATGCGAACAGTAAATGCAAACTTCTCTCCATCATATCCTTTCTGTGTTAGAGGCTGCACAGTTAGAATAAATTGTTATAGAACGCAATTCATCCCTTTTCCACCACCATCGAGATGATGGCCCACCTGTACCACCATACCGAGAAGAAAGTTAAAACTTACCCTCCCCGCCACAGTGATACGACAGAGGTACATGTTTCGTCTCTATTAGACTCATCAGGGTACCGACATGCACCTGGCTGTGCAAAGAACAGATCGGAAGGAAGCATGCAAATACTGAACGCGGCTTCGCCCACCTCCCGCCGGATGGTGTATATATGCTTATGCGGCTTTCACGGATTCCTCCGTTTGGAATGCAATAGCCGTGGATATATCCACATTACTGTTCGCATTTGACTTCATTCATGTACGGAGCTGCATATAGTTGTACGTTTGCTGAATGTGATTTCAGCACTACAACGGCATAATGTGGATATATCCACGGCTATTGCATTCCAAACGGAGGAATCCGTGAAAGCCGCATAAGCATATATATATATATATATATATATATATATATATATATATATATATATATATATATATATATATATATATATATATATATATTTACTGTATAGAATGTTTTATACAAAAAAAAATTAAGTGACATCGCCATTTGACAGCTGTTGACGTCACTAGCATAAAGAATTCACAATCAAATAGAGGAGTTGTATTGAAGTTTGTGGAAAACCGGGATTCGCTATTATTTTCCGTTCGCCTTTAATTGTTCTGGAATATTTGTCCAATCCTATAAAGTATCACGTTACTAAATTTCTTGACATTGTTTTCGGATACCTTGTATAGGAATAAATCCATAAAAATAAGAAATTTAAACGGTTTTTGATATCTATTGAAATTTCCTAGAAAGTGTTACGAATGTATATAAAATAGGATACATTATTTTGAAACTAAAGCTTGAAACTTTTTGGCAATATAATAATAATTGTTAAAAGAGATATAATTCTTAGTAAATGTTTTTTAACAATGTCATAACAAGCTAGAAAATATAGCAACGAGACACTTAGTCGAATTGAACTCCAAAAAATCCATTTCGCTTTTTAATGTAAATAAATAAATACCAATATAATAAATAGCTACTAACCTTAATTTGCCGCGTTTTTTCTGTAAAAAATTAAACTTTGCATATCGCATTACATATCCAAGTAATTATAACTTATGACGTTTGATTGTTGTTATGAAATGCCGTTGACATCTCATTCTATTTAGCACCTCCTCCTTGGTGATATGTTCTCTTCACGATATTCTTAGAATGCGCAGATGTATTAAAATTTCGAATGCTTGGAATGTTCTTTCTGTATCCACTGTTATCTCTGCAAAGCAGGGTCAAAAATATGTAGTAACAGACTTTACATTTTTCGAGTTCCATGCCAAGATTTCTAAAGTACAGCAATTTGGCATTTAATTTCCACTGAATGATCCCAATTTCCATTTAAGGTGCGCCCCAGTTAGCAAAACTTTTCAACCCTTTCCAACGATTGCCCACCGATGAAAAGATCTCCTGGATGCATTTGAGTCTTGCTTATGATCATGTAGTTAGCTTCTTTCTCATTCACTAGTTCATATCCTGCGTCCATATTATAAACTCTCTCTAACAGCATTTATAAATCAGTTACAGTTTCTGCTAGGAGTACAGTATCATCAGCATGACGAAGATTACTGATGACTTTTCTGTTAAATTTAATACCACATTACTATGTGCTGTATGCTGTCATCAAGTGCCTCTTTAAATATTGTCTAGTGCCTTATTCCTTAGGTTATTTCCACAACTCCAGGTGGCTGATTGTCAACTCTTAGCGTTGTTTTCTAATTTCAGTTTTAATCTGAATATTCTTAAAGTCAATGTCCACTTTATTTAAAATTTCAACTTGGTTTTAATGTCACCTGTCAAATGATTCAGTTTAGCATATAAAAGAGGCATCTACATCGCAGTTAATATCACGGCATCGTTGTAAAGCACCTGACTAGAGAGCAGTACTGGTCTTTTACCAATACCACTTCTGAAACCGGATTAAATATTACTAGTAGTCTCTTCGCACTTTCTATATATTTTGTGTATAGCATCATAAAATTTTACCTGATTGTCACTTACAGTAAACCAACTTTAAAAAATTTGACATGTGATTCTACATGCGCGCAGTTTAAATTCAAAATACCGGTTAATAACCATTGTTGTATCGCTCTTGTGCAGAAAAATCCTTGGTTTGAATTTTGAAAAACATAGAAAAAGTATGTCAATGCTTCTTAAATGTTTATACTATTAACATCCCTGAGATAATAAATATAAATAATATGTAGATAAAAGAGTGTGAAATATTTTTTAAAAAACACCTAACTACGAGGTATGTAAATTAAATAATTAGACTGACAAGGCAGCGTCTGATCTATCAACACTTGGGATGCGGGACTTGGAGGGGCGGCAGTTCGAACACGTTAGATTCATTTGGTTGTCCTTAGCGCTATTTTTCTTCAAAAAATTTTTTCTAGTACACTTTAAAAATGCGTGACATCAAATTCGAACCACATGTGCTATTAAGTTTTGCTTCAGATTTGGGCACAGTGCAACGTAACCTTTTGAAAAACTTCAGCAGGTCTATGGAGATGATGTTTTGCCAAGAGCCCAGGTTTCTTTGCGGTTTAAAGAAAAAAAATCGATTAAAATTGAACCACGCAGCGAAAGACCTTAATATTCAAGAACCGAAGCAAATGTCGACAAAATCTGAAATCTTATGTATTTAGATCGTCAGTTGACAATCAAAATGATCGAGGAAGAGTTGATTTTGACTCAAATCACCGTTCATTAGATTTTGACTCACGACTTGGGAATAAGATAAGTCTACACACAAATGTTTCAAAAAAACCTTTCGCAAAACCAGAAGAACATCTGAAGGGAATCGATTAAAATTGAGCCCCATTTTTTGGAAGCATAAGAGCATAGAATGGCACCGTTAAAACTCTCCAAGGCACAAACTAGCAAGAATGAACAAATCGAAGACCGAGTGCATTCTGATTTGCTGATAGCCAGAGAATTGGCTACAAAGAGTTTGTACCTGAAGGCTAAACAGTCAATCAACACTTTTACCGAGAGATTCTTGAAAAACTTAAAAATTGAGTCATCCGGGTGAGATCAAATATCAAGAACAACTGGCTGTGGCATCACAACAATACATCTTGTCACACAGGAATTCCAATAAGCTCGCATTTAGCCAGTAAAGATAATCCTGTGGTCCCTCAGCTTCCTTATTTGCCCGACTTGAGTCCTTGTAGTTTTGTCTTCTTATCGAGATTGAAAAATCACTACAAGGGACGTCATTTTGGCACACTCGCAAATATTTAAATGGCTATAACCTACCAGTATTCCAATATGTGAGTTCAAACACTATTAGGAGGACTAGAAGAAGTATCTCCAGCCCTTTGTGGCTTCCCAAGGAAGTTATTTTGAAGGAAACAATATTGAATTCTGAATTTGTTGGAATGAAAAAATTGAAGTTTTTACTTAATTTACACACCTCGTATATTTAAAACCAATTGGCATATACTTTATATTTCCTGCATTTTAACATTTATATAATAATTAAAAACGATATAATTAGATAAACAAATTTGAACTTATTAACTTATTGACTTTTTATATTAACACTGGCTCGTAAAATATGCAAAGTTTTAACAGGTTCGAAATAGTCATAATATTCTTTGCATAAAAAAATATATTTTAAGCCATACATGATAATATTTCTACAGTAAATACTGCGAATCGCACAAATATTGGAAACCTATTTAAAAATCATATTGAAAATACTAAACCTACAAGCAATATATTTTTTGGATAGGTATGTATAAATATGGCGAGTTGTGGCAGTGAGACGAGCCTTCTTTGAATTTTACCGAGGCCGACTGATGTCGAGCGCACCTTGCTAATTTTCCACGACACCCTTGTGCCTTCGACGGCCAGCGTCAAGAAGATAATTACAGCATCTAGGATCATCATATTTTTCATGTCGTCGACCTCACTGCAAAGTAATTTTTTTCCGAAAAAGTATCCAAAGGCGCATAAAAAACCGACAGCAAATGGATTACTAAAAGCCGCGGTCGAGCTGCTCGCAATCAATAGAAATATAATGAAATTGGCTTATTGTATCTCAGACGCTTTTATTTCCTTCTTTGACGCCGGCCGCCGAAGGCGCTCGACATCAATCGAAGTCGACAAAATTTAAAGGAGGATGAGGCAGGCTCGGCACGGGCACGGGTCGCCATACTTATATGCGCCTTTATAATATCCAGGTTTATTATTTTTGCTATTTTATATTATCTTCACATTCTTCAAATTATACATGGTGGCTCAAATAACTCTGTTATTATGAAAGTAAGAAAAATATTTTATATAAAAGTTGAATAAAGTTAATATGTCTATCTTTAAAATTTATTTTTGGTTATACAGGGTGATACAGAAAGTAGGAGAGCAAAAAATATATATATTTTTTTTTTAAATGAAACATTCAATAAAATTTTACTTATTTGAGTTCCTCACAAAATGCTCTATATAATCCTAAATTTAATTTTACTGTTTTTGCGAAAGAATAAGAAAAATCTATTAGCTTTAAAAAAATATGGCATTATAAAATTTATGTTTTCCAGCCAACATGAATGATAAATGTTAAAGAAATTGTTAATTCATGAAATAATTAATTTATGTACATGGTGCACTTTCCATGCATGCAAACCTAACAAGATTCAAAACGTATTTACCATATATTTTTTTCTAATGGAACACCCTATATTTATCTAGCTTATTATAAAAATATTTTGATTACCTGATATTGAAATTATTTCGGAATGGATCATGTAAAAAATAAAAAGAATATTACCTACTAATGTACTTTGTAATATTTCACCATGGAAGAGGAAACTTTTATCGAAAGATAGGAGAAATGCTCGGTTTTTTCAAAAGTATAGTTGGGTCATAGTACATCGATAAAAAAACGAGGATAGAATAAGAGAAAAAGAAAAAGTAAACAGGTTATCTAATATTATTAACAGAGGGGTATAACCGTTTCTTTATACAAGAAATCCACAAAAATTTTGAGATTATTGCACCAAAGCTTAAAAATTTGTCCAAAAATTGTTTTCAAAAAGAAAAGAGTACCGAAACCATACGTCGACCTATGCAAAGAAATGGATATTATGACCAAAAATCCAAAAAAAAGCCAAGGTTCTACTAAAAAAATATTAAAATACTCTTCAACTTCACCAAATAATACATTTCTCGGTTGGATAATTACTGAAATGGCGAAAGCTACAAGTCGAACTATAAAAGTGCTGAGGCAAGTCAATGAAGAACTGGAAAAAGAAAATCCGTATGTAACTCTGACACCTGGAGGATGATCGGTAATGATGTGAGGAAGATGAAGTGTAAATGAGGAGTCTGCAAGACCACCATCTTAATCTATTAGATTTTTTATGTGATTACCTAACATACAGGTTTCTGTAATAAAGCAAGTTAAAAATAACGATTCTAATAAATGTATTGAATATAAGAAAAGGGAAATAATGCCGGAAGCAGGCGCGGATCCAAGGGGGGGGGGCGGTGGGGGGCGATCGCCCCCCCCCCCAAGAGCCTGGAGTTCAGGAAAATAGACCCGATTTGGCTCTTATACTATAGTTTATGCAAGAACTAGGGAGAGTTTTTCATTTTTTACCTTTTTTTCTTCGCAAACTACCTGTGTTCTTTAGTCCGGTGTCTTTGGCAAAATCTGTTAGACACATATATTTTTCATAGGAATGGGTTAGAAATTTTATAATCAAAAATACTGGTCTATAAAAATGGACTATTTGGGTTGGATAGCAATAGATATTTGGATGTGTGAAGTGTTAAAAAGGATTTTAATCCTTGTCATAGGCATCGGAAGGCGTTGAAAGGAGGTCTATCACTAAATATTTATGGCATAGAGTATCGTTTCAGTAATAAACTTAAAATAAAAAGTTTTTATAATATTATTTTATTTCTTATGATTTTTTAATAATTCACATATATTAAAAAATATAGATAAATTTAACATAATTAACACAAATCACAACTGTAGTTTTATTATTTTTAATTTTGGCATAGAAATCGTTTTAAGCACATTCAGACTAAAACGTAGCCTTTTTCTCTCAAAAAATTTATTTTTAAAAGTTATAATTTAAATACTTACAAAATACCCATTATCAAAAATACAAGAAATTAAACATATATAAAAAAAAATTTTTGGGATATTTGACGTTCCAGTTTATTTATTTCTTAAACCATCTGCAGAATTAAAATTAAATACTAAAAAGGGATTAAAATGTCATTAATTTTTATATGTTACAGAAAATTTAAATAATAAATTGTGTTAACGCTGGTAAACATTACGTATCTTATTCGTCATCAAAGT
The DNA here is from genome assembly GCA_034092305.1 of Diaprepes abbreviatus. Classification (NCBI taxonomy): domain Eukaryota; kingdom Metazoa; phylum Arthropoda; class Insecta; order Coleoptera; family Curculionidae; genus Diaprepes; species Diaprepes abbreviatus. Next base: position 11,687,458 of record JASJET010000200.1, read on the forward strand.
CAGTGAAGCTATCTTCGCTCAAATTAATTATAATTAATTCCTCTCTCACCGATCATGAGATCGAGTTTCCACATCTTCTTTTATTCTTTTATTATATGGATTTTTCGTAATTATCTGCAGTAACTTTATTCAAAAAAATCGTTCCAAAGTCCAGTTAAATTATTAATTTTGTAAGTTGTGTTATTTCCAGCACCTCTTCCTTTTATTTGAGAGAGATATTTCCTTCACCAACGAACATTCTCCGGACGATCTATAAGAACAGATTTCCTATCTGGTTTTTCCCAACAAAAATTAAGTTCTCTGAGCAATTTCCAGAGCTCAGTTCTTTTAATTTCAGGCAAATCCCGATCTTCATTGATTTTAGTTAGAATTTTGTCGACGGTTGAGATCTGCTTCTTATAATAAAATGTATGTACAACTCCTATTATTACAGTTTACATCTCTTCTTCCAACGAGGTTTTTCGTCTGCCTGTGATCGAATATAGCTTGGAATTACTAACAATTCCAGTCGTTTTTTTCTCCGTCAGTGCTCGGTACATGATAGATTTTCGAACACATCTCAATAGAGCTTTTAACATTATTATCTAGATATTAATATCTTAAGGTATCATAATAAACATTCATCGTTATAAGTTTTTCGTTGAGGAAAAAATGCCCTCCATCTTTTGGGTATCTCACTAATATCAAATAATATATAAAAACAAGCACAAACAAAATAAATTACTAAGGACACACTGTAAGGTGTACTTTGCTCACTGACAGAAATTAAATTGAATTATCAGAAATTTTATTGTTGCAGTAAATTTATAAAAGCTTATAATATTTAAATATAATTAGATATACGGCAGTTCTCAGTTACCGGGGGCACTGAAGCAGGTACGTTGGAGGTTTCGGTAACAGTTTTATTACTCTCTCTAGTTCTTGAATAGAGTATAGGAATATATATGGCTTGCGATCGTCGCTCCCCTTCCCAAGGGCTTTGAGTTCAGGAACATAGAACCAATTTTGCCTTTTATATTAGGAATGTGTATGCGGCTGTAATATTTACAAGGGCAAAATTTAAACTAGTGCATATTTTTCTGTTAAAATAAAATGAGTCACTTTTTTTTAAATTTATTCCATTTATAGGTTCCTTCCTATATGCACTTTATTGGTATCACTTATTCCTTTATTTGCCACATTTCAATAAGGATAGAACTTATTGCAAAACAAGATTTATTCCTGAAGGCATCAATTCTTTATTGATGTTTAAGTCTGCAGCCTTAATGCAACTATTTTTCCGTCTTCTGCCTCAATTCTCAGAAAGCTTATATTCCAAAGCATTGCAAACAAAAAAAAAAGTATAATATGTTACTAAATAATTTCAATTTTACTGTGACTCTCATGTACCAAACCAGAAAATAAATATAAACCTACATACTTTTAATGTTTGTAATTTATTTTCTGAACTGTTATTACTGTTGCATTTTTATACTAGTAAATACAATCTTACTAGATTTTAATGATAGTAGAAATTTTTATTTTGATTATTTTACTTGACAAATATCTTTTTCTTGGTAATCTTTACATTGATAACTTTTTTAAACATTACTTAACTGATCACTCTTAGAGATATTCAGATCTTCTTACCATATTCTTAGTAACTGAAGAAAACAAATCGCTTACATTATACTTGCTCGTAAGATTTTGATATATGGACTTTATTTATGCTACTCAGAGGAGCTCCAAAATTTTATCAGCGCCAAAACCTTAAATTAGCTTGTGAACAAATTTCAACGTGGTTTAGTGTGAGTGCGGGAGACTTGCCTCAGATTAGAGATATAAAAATATTTTCTAACTCCAATATTGGTCATAAGTTAACATGAACAGTTTTGTTTGAAGGTCATAGACTATGTTGACGATTGACTAAAATGTGGTTGTCGGACTTGCATTGTCTTTATTCTTGTTTATTTTTTCGACGTTTCGATTAGGTTGTATATCTAATCATTATCAAAGATAAACAGTTTGTATTTGCTATTTCCAGTTCATATTTTACCTGTTTCCGCACTTGGCAAAGTCTGAGATGGAACTCTTTCAGCATAACATCTTCTTGCCTTCGAAGAGTGAGACAGCGCTTTCCCACAAAGTAACTTCTGAGTTTTGGATAAAAACCGATTTATCTGGAAAACCACCAGTTTTACCGAAATAAATTAAGAGTATATTTTTTGAAGAGGAATGACGAGGATACTGTTAAAAATTAGACCCAATGAGTGTGGCTGCAAGTCCGTTCTTGACTTCTCTAATGTTAAGTCTTTATGGCCTCTATAAAATATTAAAATTTAATTAAATTATACAAGTCGGTTCAAAACTTAGAGCCAAGAAGTTAAATCGCTGGGTACCTTTTTAGGGCTCTGTATATTCCGTTAAGAGACACTTGAGGAATATTTCTTCTGTGATAAAGTAGGGTTATTTTGACCTCCCCTGTATGCTTCCGAGAAATTAAGAGGTACTTACCTGACACCCTGTAGACCACTTATTGATCAGGTTGCTGTCCAAATTCAACAGAGATGTGTGAAGTCATCATACTTTATGCCTCAAGAATACAATGGCGTTATTTTTTATTGTTTAAAACATATCCTGAAAGTTTTTGAGAAGCGCAAGCGTTGCTGCTTTAATAATAAAATTTTTAATTCACAGTAAAAAAGTGTGCAATTAGATAAGTTGGTTACCGGCATGGACGTGAAGCGTACTGTAGTTCCTATATTTTCTGAAGCATGACATCTAGGTAGAAAAATTTATGAGCAACGAATTAGACAGTAATAAACAGTAACTCATGCAAATTATTTTTAATATTTCGAAGAAATACACTACCCAATACAACGTTTTATTTTGACAGAAAAGTTACAAGATCAAATTTTTTAGTTCACTGAAATTATTTGAGGAATTTAGAATATTGACCTATTATGCTTTTGTGGCCGCTAAATTAAGGTCAGTTATGTTAATCAAGAAGCCGCTGTGGCTATTACAGAACAGTAATAAAATTGGTAAAGTCAAACGATTTTAAAATCGAATCAATTTCGCTTTTTTGTTATTATAATGTTTATCCCAGCGGAACATCTACATGCACTGATAACTGTCGATTCTAAAAATAATTTCTGGTAATTTATATAATTTATTTGATTTAGCTTTAGCTCGAACAAGGATTAATTAAATACTTTTTGGGAGCTTTTGATTGCTCCATTTATTTTTTGTCCTTGTTATAATGAAATTATGTACCAAATTACAAACAAGTAAAAACTACTTTAGTAAAAAGCTTACTCGAAAAGTTTTGTACCATCTAAAGTCACCTTAAGAACGATCTCAAACGCATATTGGTCTATACCATAAGACCAGTGAGTGCTAAAAATGGATATCCAATCCTCTGGGATTCAGTAAACATGACTGCGTTTCTTCAGGGTTTAGCTTGATATTTCAATCGGTCATCCATTTTTCCAGCTTATTTATCTGTCGCTATAGTTTCAGAGTAATTAATCAAAATGATCTTGAGGATGTCGCCAAAGCAATATCGTCGGCAAATAAAATGGGTTTGCTCTATTAGTCATATAGTATATCTGACGTATGTAGGTTGAATAGAGTTGGAGATAAAGCAGAACCCTGAGGAACCCCCGCTCTAAGTGGCCTTACTGTAAATATACTACGAATGTTTGGCCCTCCAAGAGACTTAGGACCAGTTTTACCAAATAATTAGGTATTCCTGATCTTATATACTTAATTATAAGTCCATTGTGTCATACATTATCAAAGTCCTTACCAACATATTTTTAAAGATCTCCTGAATATGAAATTTCCCTCTAAAACCTTCTGTTATGAACGAATCCAGCCTGGTGGTCTCTTGAACGCTGCTATAGCTCTCTCTGAACCCGAATTGCTATGGAGTTAAGATATTTCTTTCAGTTATAAAGTCAGTCAATCGATTCAATATAACCTTTTCTACCAGTTTTCCCAGATTATTAGGCTTATAGCTGTTGATATTAGTGACTGTTCTGTTCGCCTTTCTTCCTGGTCAGAATTATCTTAGCTACTTTCCAATCTGAGGGAAAGTGGCCTGTTTGCAATACTGCATTAGCTGTGCTAATGATAGCTCAAAGGCTCTTGTCCGGAGCTCTTTTCAGAGCCACGTTAAGCAAACCATCCAAACTTGACGTTTTCTTCGTGATGAAACTAGAGGAAATCCCTTTGATCTCGTCAAGGCTGACCACCAGTAAACTCGCATCGATAAGTCTGTCAAAGTTGCGTTGTAGCTAATAATGTGCGGCAAAGGCGCCTTAGCAACTTTTGTCAAACCTCCAGTTATTTCGTATATATTGCCGTCATAGATTTGCAGAGTTTTCAACTTCGATTCCCAGCATCGATAGTACAAGTATCTCCTCCGAAGCTTTGTCTGCTTGTCTCTTGATTTTTTTACATTACTTAAACCCTTTTTTGAGTTATTTCAAAAAATTAAAATAATTTAAAACCGTTAACACTGTGTATCTTGGGATAGGGGCCCCAGCGGGCCTATATTTGGAGCATTTCTATATAAGCGTTGGCCCACGTTTTTTGAAACACCTTGTATAAAGGCTTCATCGCCCACTAGGTGAGGCTGTCACTCCCGTAGGCAACTTATGGTCTTGCTGGCCTGAGCACTCAAACAGTCTCAATCCCGAAAGCTTGAGAAATAGTATTTTCCTCATCAAATGTGTAATAGTCACTTTTGTTCAAATTAAGAGAGTATCCTAAATCATTCAAAAGAGTCATAGTCATTACATGTGTGTAAAACATTATATCTTTTCTATAGTGGCGTAACTAAGATTATGTGCGCCCCCCCCCCCTCCGAAGATTTTTGAATGTTATTTTGCACCCGTCTTAATCCTTCGTATTTATTCATTTTCATCAAGGGACTTGAGGGCGCACCTGGATTTGCTATGCCCCCCCCCCCTCCGCACTGTGGGATCTGCGGGGTCGTTATTTACGCCACTGTTTTTCTACTACAAATAAAATTACTAACCAATTTTTAAATTGATAGTTACGAAGTATACCACCTCAGAGAAGTCTTTTAAACGGTCCAAGATATTCATGAGATATGTAGTTTATGCGAAAAGTAATAAGATTTACTAAGTATAGCATTTAAAAGTTTATAACCGATCTGCTTTCGACGAACAAAAATTTAGTTATTTGTAATATACCGAGTGGTCAAATAAGCAAGAGATGGAAAAATATTTACTATTAAAATTATATTTTTTATACTTTATTTGCTAAAAAATCTTCGAAACTAATACACAGTCAATTCAAAAAGTTTCGGGACTCATTTTGTATAAAATATATAAATAGCGCTATGTGTTACCAGACGGCAGAACTATGAAATATCTTGCCTTAGTTATCCACAGTAGAGATGTGAGCGCTGTAACTCTATTTATTTGCCAGCTATGTCCATTTTAAGTAGATGTGTTTTGAGACTGCGTCACAATTTTTGCTATGGAGCAACGTGCCACAATCAAATTTTGTTTCAAATTGAGAAAAAGTGGTTCGAAAATATTCGAATTATTGAAAACCGCTTATGGTGAGGATTCTTTCAGCAGCAGCAAGGTTTCGAGGGTATGCGAAGTTCAAGAACAGTCGACAGTCGCTGAAAGATGATCCATGGGAGGGACGCACTTTAACCTCGACTACCGATGAGAATGTAGAACGTATGCGCGTCGCACTCGTAATCTGCGAATAACGGTTGTAATGTTATCAGAAGAACTCAACATCAGTGTAGGAAGCGTGCACCACATTTTGCATGATGTTTTTTGGACAAAAAAAGTGTGTACGAAAATTTTTTAAATAAAATTATAACCGGCGACGAATCATGGTGTTTTTAATACGATACGAATTCTCGATCAAACGTCAAACCGCTGAGTGACAAGGCAAGGACGAAAGGCGGCTCAAAAAATTCGAGCGACAAAGTCGAAAATCAAAACGATGTTCATTTCGTTTTTCGATTCTCGAGGGATTATCCATAGCGAATTCGTGCCCCCGGACCAAATGGTGAATGCACAATTCTACAAAAGTGTCCTGGATCGACTTTTGAAGCGGATTCGTCGCGTGAGACCAAAATTGTATCTCACCGGTCACTGGTTTCTGTTGCATGCTCCAGCCAATACCTCAATACTCATCACACAATTTTTGGTCCCAAAGTCGGTCTCCACGATTCCAGAAGAGAAGTTTTCTAGGTCGTTCTAGCGGGTAGACGAGGGCAGCAAAATTTGTATGGACTGAGGAGGAGATTCTGTTGAAAACTAAATAAAATCTTTTTTCTAAACTCTTATTTTCGTTCGTAGTCCCTGAACATTTTGAATGAAGCATGTATTTACTTCTTGTGTGCAATATAATTTCGAATATAATTTTACATCAACTGAAAACGCTTTAAATAAAACCAACCATAAAAAAACAAAAAAAAAAGTGTTTGCGAGGTAATATTTAAATTTTGAATGGCTATAATTTAAAAACCAGATCAATTTGCTGCAATACTAACTATTGATAAATATTGCATTAATTTTATTTTATCAGATATGCACGAGTTTTCACTGAGAAAGTCTTTTTTCAAATGAATTCTCTGGTGTCTTTTCAGAACATTTAAATGAAATTTTTTCTAAAGCATGATCATAATTTAACACGTAACGGACCCCATTTTAAAGTTAAAAAAAGAAACAAATCTATTTTTCATGCATCTGCATACGAGAACGAAATCCAATATTGAGGTTTTCGTGGCACGAAGCTTTTCGGTTTTCAGTCGCCAAATTTATGGAGGACTTTTGGTAAAATATGTATGAGCTTTAGTAAATTAAATCCCTAAGGAAATCGAGTATATATATGTAACGTGATAAATTAGCTTTCTAACAAAGATGTTTGTGTTTGAAATTCTATAGTAAAAGGAGTTTAGGCTAGACTTACTCAAAGTCCCGTTAACTGTAAAAGTTACACAATTTTCGTAGAAACAATGACATACGCCTGCGAAATTTTGGCCGATAGCATAAATGTGTAGGTCACGTAGTAGATTTGGTGCTCCTATTCAAAAAATAGTAACAATTATTTATAAAACTTAATTATCATTATTTTTTCAAGTCGTATCTAAGAGATCAAGATGGGTTTGTCTTTAAAAAATACGTTTCCCCTTAGAATCTTGCGCGCTTCAATAAAAGAGATAACGTATTTTTAGACTTGATCTTAGTTGTAATATAAATTTATCCAACGAAAAAACTGAATCATCAGCTTAGCTATTTAAAAGTAAATAGATATCTAGCTCGGAAAACAAACTATTAATTGATTCTAATAAAGAACGTCCCATTTTAAATGTTGCAACTGAATATTCTCTACAAGTGTAAAAGTATGTATTTTTTATTATTTTGTTCTTGAAAATTTCAGCCAAGTTTTTAATTTCATTGTCATTTTTGTGTTCAGCGCTCCAAAATTAACAAAAAAATGCATTTTTCATACAAAATGCCACAAATAAACTGAAATATATTGCATAGTGTAATCTATATATTTAACAGAAAGTTTAGAAACAAATTAATAAATAAATATAATTCCATTTGTACTTCAAATTCTGATGTGATATAACAAACGACTTCCCATTAAGAATGTCGAAATCATTGTAAAAACCTTCAATTTTGTCTCATTCGCAACATAATTTTTTTCGCAGTGTACTGTTGTTGAAGTTTAGGGATTGGTAAACTAACAGAAACAGCTTTGAATAAATGAAAACTGTTTTTCGTGATACAAAGCTAAATTACTGTGTAGTTATTTTATAAAATAATGAATACAAATCGAATTCAAATGCCGCTTTATTTCGGTTTAATTTTAGTCGATTTATATAATATTTTTTAAAATATTGGCTTTGTTTTTATGAAATTACCAGGGAACCTATTGTATAATTTTCACAAATAAATTGAAAAATTAAGTTTTTCAGATAAATTTCTAATGGTTTTGTTGGCGTGGCTTATGTCCTTATTAAAGCATTGTTAATTTTCTTTTATTAAGAATTAAAAAAAAATTATGCGATTGCATTAAATAAATATCTATTCCTAATTTCAATCTAAATCTAGTAATTCTAAATACGCATTTTTAAATTTGTTACCTCTAAAATTTAAGACTCTATTTGTGTCCATTATACCCGTCTGGTATTAATTCAAACTCAGTTACTATTACTGTATTCGTATTTCCAAATTCATTTATTTTTCAAAGTTTGGCTCGAAATCTTTACAAGATTGTACAATTTAACTTAGAAAATGAACGTACAAGTTTAATAAAACTTTATTCTAATTTCGTTAATTTTAAATGAAGTTTATAATAAGAGTTAACCGAAGTTTCTTATTAAGTTTAGGAATGAAAGCCATATTAACGTGAAAACTATGCCGCAACTGGATATCCTATTATTTGTTACCTTCAAATTTTTTTAATTTAAATTTTATTTAAAAAGAAAGTAAATAAAATAAGTATATATGTATATATATATATATATATATATATATATATATATATATATATATATATATATATATATATATATATACCACAACAAAAACTTTGGGAAGCCCTAGAAAAAACAAATATAAATATAATACTTATCAAGGCTGTTCAAGAGCTCTATTCAAATAATACAAGAAAAATAAAGAAAGGGCATAATAATTCAAAAGGATTTACGATTAGCAAAGGGCTCAAGCAGGGATGTTGTTTGTCTCCAACCTTGTTTAAAATCTACTTGGAACAAGCGTTAACAACATGGAAAAGAAAGTGCGAAAATATGGACATTCCCCTAAACGATTCCATACTATACACATTGTGTTTCGCAGACGACCAAATAATTCTGGCACAAGACTACGAAGATCTAGAATACATGGCTCGTAAGCTAATATAAGAATATCAAAAGTGGGGGCTAGAAGTTAACATCAAAAAAACGGAATACATGTGTATTGGGAGACAGCAACAAAACTTGATTCTGGAACAACAGCAGCAGAAAATAAATCTCTGTGAGAAATACATGTATCTCGGAATGCATATAACCAACGACGGCAAACTTGACGAAGAAATCAAGCATAGAAACAACCAGGGACTACAAGCTATTAGACAGTTGAACAGCATAGTGTGGGATAAAACAATATCCAAAGAAAACAAACACAAAATCTTTAATAGTATTGTTAAAGGATTGTCACCTATGAAAGTGAAGTATGGCCATTGAAAGAAAGAACTCTAAGAACACTGGAAGCTACAGAAATGGATTATTGGAGAAGGGCGGCTGGAAAATCCAGAGTGGACAGAGTCAGAAATAAAAGAATCCAAGAAATTATGGGCGTTAAGCACAAGATAACAGAAGATATTAAAACCAACCAACTTAGATGGTACGGACATGTTCAACGAATGGACGATTCTAGACTTCCAAAAAAAGTTTTAAATTGAGCACCACAGGGACGAAAAAGAGAGGTAGACCCAGACTAAGTTGGAGAGAAGGAGTGGATAAAGATATAAAAACAAGAGGAATGGATGAAAACCTATGGACAAACCGAGATCAATGGAGACTGGAAATCAGAAGTATATATATATATATATATATATATATATATATATATATATATATATATATATATATATATATATATATATATATATATATATATATATACAGGGTGATTCAAAAATCGATCACGAAACTTAAGGGGGTGATTCTACTTGACAAAATAAGGGTAGAGCTTCATATAATTTTTTTTCAAAATGTCATTCGTTTTCGAGTTACAAGCCGTCCAAGTTCAAGTTTTTATTTTTTGTTTTTTGAATTACTCGCTTACAGGAAAACCGATTTGACTAATATTTGAAAGATAGGCTAAGTCTTCTGCGCTTCATCATTTTAGTAACAATTCACATTGATTGTTTGCCGCTAGAGGGCACTTTACCTACATTGAAAATTGTTTTTTTGTCATAATTTTTTAGTGTTGACAGCTACAGTAGTTTTTGGCATAATTTCTGAAAAACTGATGCCAGGCCTTTAAAAAAGGTGCTCTTTATTTACATCGCTAAACCCAATGGTTTAGACGTAAATCACCCTTAAAAATTAAGTGGTAAATTTACTTTTCTCATTTCATTACCACCAGCTACCAGGTAAATAGCTATCAAAGTATACTAGAGCTGTCAGTTTAACATCAAATAAATTCGCTTTTTAAACTATTTAATTTATAATCTTAAAATAACTAATAATGGCTAATCACCAATATTCAAATATCGAATATTGTGATATCTATTTTTGTTATGGAAAAGCAAATGGTAATGCAGAGTTGGCAAGAAGATATTATATGGAGAGTTATCCGGAAAGAAATATCCCTCATGCTCAAACATTTTCCAGTGTGCACAGGAGGCTTGCGGAATGTGGTTCCTTTAAAAGTTATAATGGAAATAGGGGAAGACCTAGAACTGCTAGAAACGTGCAACAAGAAGAAAGAGTGCTTGAAATTATTGAAGATAATCCAGGTATTAGTACTAGAAAAATTGGGAATGAAGTGCGGCTCTGTCAGGCTAGTTCATGGAGGATACTAAGAGAAGAACAACTCTACCCGTTTCATTCAAAAAAGGTGCAGGCTCTTTATGACGATGATCGGCCGAGACGGTTGGAAATGTGCAATCAGATCCTAGCTAAGTATGAACACGATAATCGATTAATTGGCGTCATATTATTCACTGACGAAGCTGGTTTCACTCGTGATGGCATAACAAATCTACACAACATCCACACATATGCTTACGAGAACCCAAACAATGTGGTAGAAACGAAACATCAGCGTAGATTTTCACTAAATGTGTGGGCAGGGATAATAGGAGATTACCTTATTGGTCCTCATTTCTTTAATGGCCCATTAACTGGTGACGTATACTTAGATTTTATCCAAAATCGTCTCCCATTGTATCTGGAAGATGTGCCATTGGAAGTAAGGGCCAACATGTGGATCCTCCAAGACGGAGCTCCGCCCCACTTTAGTATACGTGTCCGACAGTATTTGAATGCAACGTATCCTGAGCGATGGATAGGACGAAGTGGACCATTGGCATGGGCAGCGAGGTCACCAGACCTTAATCCTATGGATTTTTTCTTTTGGGGTTATTTGAAACAATTGGTGTACGATATTCCAGTAATCAACGTCGAGGATCTTCGCTTCAGGATAATCGAAAAGTGCCAAATTATTAAAGAAACACCAGACATTTTTCATCGAGTTAGGCGACATTTTTTGAAGAGTGTTAGGAAATGTATTGAAGAAAATGGGGGACATTTTGAGAATCTTTTTTAGTTTGTTTAGTACTGTTTCATTAATTTTTATCAATTAAATGTATATCGCAATAATCCATAATATGAATATTTACTGATTAGCCATTATTAGTTATTTTAAGATTATAAATTAAATAGTTTAAAAAGCGAATTTATTTGATGTTAAACTGACAGCTCTAGTATACTTTGATAGCTATTTACCTGGTAGCTGGTGGTAATGAAATGAGAAAAGTAAATTTACCACTTAATTTTTAAGGGTGATTTACGTCTAAACCGTTGGGTTTAGCGATGTAAATAAAGAGCACCTTTTTTAAAGACCTGGCATCAGTCTTTCAGAAATTATGCCAAAAACTACTGTAGCTGTTAACACTAAAAAATTATGACAAAAAAACAATTTTCAATGTAGGTAAAGTGCCCTCTAGCGGCAAACAATCAATGTGAATTGTTACTAAAATGATGAAGCGCAGAAGACTTAGCCTATCTTTCAAATATTAGTCAAATCGGTTTTCCTGTAAGCGAGTAATTCAAAAAACAAAAAATAAAAACTTGAACTTGGACGGCTTGTAACTCGAAAACGAATGACATTTTGAAAAAAAATTATATGAAGCTCTACCCTTATTTTGTCAAGTAGAATCACCCCCTTAAGTTTCGTGATCGATTTTTGAATCACCCTGTATATATTACAGGGTTATTCACCCTATACGACACGGAATATGGCATCCAAAATACGTGATTTTCAAATTGTTTTACTTTTGGGATATATGGGGGTCTAATATAGTTACCTTTTAAAATTATTTTCATATTATAAGGGTGTACCAAAAGCTCTGAAAGTATCCCAGTTGTGTTTTTTTAAATAGAACTCTCTGTATATTATTGAATTTTTGGATTCTCCGATCAAAATAAGCGCCTATTTTAATAAGGTTTATAGTACCTAAACCTTAAGAGTCTTTAAATACTTATCTGTATATATGATTCAAATAGTTAAGAAGTATTTCAGTTATGTACTCGTAATTTACATTGAAGTATAACAATACATCACATTTTATATCCCAATTATAATAAACTTGCTATATTATACAGGATGTTCAAAAATTAAGATATTAATAAAATAACAACTTTAAGTGGTTATAACTTGATTAATTTAAATAGAACGCTATACTTTTTAACTTACCAGAAAATGTAATTTTATAGGTAGTTTATACTTATCAAATGGTATAGAGGTGTTCTATAGCTAAGTCTTCGCGTTTTTACAGAATATGCCAAATAATCGTTTTCTCTACCATTTTGTGTTTTTTGTATAGATGTTGTAATGTATCTGGTTGTCTATGGCATTTAGAAACGGCAGATAATTCAGTTAATCTGTCAGTTTAGTCTGCAAAGCCTGTTGCTCTAATAGCGGTATTATTTTTTTGTAACTGTGAAACTTCTTTTATTGAAATGAATTATTTGAATATTGTTGTGTTATTGCTTTGTCGAAATGAAGATTTATCCAAAGGAAGAGCATAGATATGATTTTTATCCTGGTAGAATACCATCAAAATTGATTGTTGGCTTCTCGAGTCTATGTTGAAAGATTTCCTGAAAGAAATCATCCTAAACCAGCCATTTTTGTGAGACTATTAAACCAGTTTCAGGAAAATGGAAGTGTTAGTTATAAAAGACCTGTTATAAGAAAATCTGTCACCGAGAATGAAGAAAATGTTTTTACTGTACTTAGTTCAGTAATCGAAAATTCCAATATTAGTCAGAATCATATATCCGAAAATACTAACATTAGCCAAACAAGTATTTAAAGGTTTCTTAATAAATATAGATTTCATCCTTATAAAATCCAGCTTTGTCAAGAGCTTCACGGGAATGATTTTGCCAACCGAACTGAATTCTGCTTGTGAGTGTTAGATAAAGTGGCCGAAAATGAACACTTTTTTGATAATGTGTTGTTTAGTGATGAATGTATTTGGTGAATAGACACAACTTTCATTACTATTCTGATTCAAATCCGCATGAATACAGAGATGGAGCTCCCCCTCATTATCATCGCGAAGTTCGGAAATTTTTAAATGTCAACTTTCGAAACAGGTGAATTGGAAGAGACGAATTTGAAGAAAGATTCCTTTTTATGAGGATACATAAAAGGAATCGTCTAGAATGCGCCCCCGACAACACTACAAGAGATGAAAATACGCATAAGAGGCGCTTTTGAAATTGTAATACCTCAAATGTTGTCCAGATTTAGCAGTGATTTCGAAAAAAATATGTAAGTGTTTGGAAATGGATTGCCGACATTTCGAACATCTACTATAAATATTTTGCTTCTGTTTTGTTCCGAGTTTCTAAACATTTGTAAAGATATTCCTGATTATTATTCTAATAGCCTCATCCACTGTTTGGATGAGATTGGCGAAGAATAGACAAAGATGGAAACAATTGAGAGAGACCTACATCCAGGAGTGGATGGATAGAGGTTGACAAAGATATATATATATATATATATATATATATATATATATATATATAGAGAGAGAGAGAGAGAGAGAGAGAGAGAGATTCTAATGGTTGTAAATTACCTGTCATTTCCAAATGCCATGGGTAACTAGATGCATTAGATCATCTGTTCAAAAATCACTAAATGGTGCAGAAGACGATTATTTGGCGCATTCTGTGAAAATGTGAAAACTTAGCTATACAACACCCTTGTACCATTCGATAGGTATTTAAAAGGTACATTTTATATTAAGTTAAAAAGGATAGCGTTTTATTTAAATCAATCAAGTTATAACCACTTAAAGTTCTTAATTTTTAGACACGCTGTATAATATATTAAGTTTATTATAATTGGGATAAATTTCAAGTACACAACTAAAACATTTCTTAAGTGTTGGAATCATGAAAATTAGGTTAGATTCAAAATTCAAATTATTTAACAACCCTTAAGGTTTAGATACTATAAACCTTATTAAAATAAGCACTTGTTTTGATCGGAGAATCCCAAAGTGCAAAAATATACAAGGGTCTCGATTTAAAAAAAAACACAACTTTGATACATTCAGAGCTTTTGGGACACCCTCTATAATATAAAAATAAGTAAAACTTTTTGAAAGTCACCTATTTTGGCCGCAATATTTCGTGCCGTATAGGGTGAATAACCCTGTATATATATATATATATATATATATATATATATATATATATATATATATATATATATATATATATATATATATATATATATACAGGGTGTCCGGTAAGTAACTCATAATTTCTGGAGAGCATAAAGAGGAGGTCAAAATAATCCTAATCTGTCATAGAAGCAAGATTCCTAAACTGTCCCTTACCGGAGATACAGATCCCTATATGAGTACCCAGTGATTTACCTTACTGACTTTAAGTTTTGAACCGACTTGTATCATTTAATGAAATTTTAATATTTTATAGAGGCCATAAATATACATTAAACAATACTACAGTAGATGTTTTAGATCATCAGAGAAGTCAGGAATGGACTTACAGCCACACTCGTTGAGCCTAATTTTGACAGGTGTCATTTTATAGCGCTGAAAACTGATTTTCTAATTACTTTAATTATTCCTCTTCAGAAAAGATACTCTTAATTTATTTCGATAAAACTTGAAGTTTTCGAGATAAATCGGTTTTAATTACTTAAATTTAAAAGTATCTTTTTTCAAGAGGAATGACCAAATTACCTCAGTTTTCAAGTCTGTAAAATGAATGCAGTGTACCAGTATTGTCTAGTGTTGTCTCAGAATAGCGTATCAGACATATTACTAACTCTTGGAAGTGTCTATATTTTTGTTTCATATGAAAAGGAATTTTTTCAACCCTATATAATTAGATCTATGCTACTGCCATTAAACCCCCTCATTAGCAAAAAGCATCCTTAACGAACAGCATAAACACTCGCTTTTTTACAGTAAATTTCAAGAATTTTCCATTTACTGCGCTCCTAAACTTTTGGCAATGAAGCAGAGTAAAAAAGCCGTAAAATAAAGTTTGCTTCTGCACGTGCTGGGCGCTAAAAACAAAAACTAAACGCCATTAGCAAGTTTTTGTCCAGTTTATAATTAAAAGCTGCACCGTAATAATGGCGTGAAATTAATTTATTTTCTAAAGTGAAACCTTAGAGAATAATCTTTTTCCCTAAAATTAATTCATAAAATCGTATTTATTACTAAGCTAGTTTTATGAAAACACCTCTTTCTTAATGACTTGTTTTACAAAAATATTTTATCTCCCATTCCTGCTCGATCATGTTGAGCGTACACTTGGAAAGCTCGGCTCTACAATTTTCGTCAAAAATAACCGTCTGTTAATTCCAAGGTGCAAAATGTCAATAATATTGTTAATATTGAAATTAATATTTTTGTAATTCTATTTTTGAATTTTAAAAAACACAGTTTTTTCAAAAAAAAAATCAAAATTTCAGAATGACATGAAATAAATCTATCTGCCGTGTTTAAATAGTTACCTATATACTCCAGTCTTCCTATGAAAGAAGGTGAAAACATTTATTGCAGATATCTGAAAGTTTCAAGTCGTAGGGGGCACACAGGAGATGATAAATACATAAAAAAGTACAGCTAGATCAGCCCTGTTTTTTTACAAACAACATCCAAGGTCGGAAAATTCAATTTTCCGTCCGTAGAATTTTTCAGTTACATTTAAGAGAAAACTTGTTCAAATAAAAGTTGTGGGTATTGAAAAGACCTTTAATTTTTTTACACGTCAAAATCAATAAATAATTTATCGAGATAATGGCTAAAAACGACCTTTTTTGCACTATTTTATAAATGTTAATAAGTTTTGCAAGAAAGGCCGAAAGTGATATATAACCCCTTGATGATAAGGCCATTATGTGCCTTTATAACTGCGCATAAGCTGGACCAAATCGGTTTGGTAGTTTATGATTAATTGTTTTTCCCAGACACTGAATGTTCAAACAATTACCCTGGCCCAGAGGATGATTCTACAGATATTTGCAAAAGCGGGATGGATTCTTTGAAATTCAAGCTACAAGCAAAGATGAAAAAATGATGGATTTTTAAAAAAATTGTTGGTAAAAAAACCGTTTAAAGAAGGGGTAACTTTTTTACGTATAAACAATTGAAATAACTTTGTTAATTTTAATGATACAAATTTGTGAATAAGTAGACTTGAAAACTTGTGAAAAAACATGCTGCGCGTCATCGGCCCTGTTGCCAGTGTTTTGGGTTGCGTTGCCGAGTTGTAATCTGTTTCGTTACTCAGTGGTACTGGTTGATGTTTTGTAAGCAGATTTTTCCAAGTATTAGGCATACGTTGGCTATCATCTCTGCAATTTAAGTTGTTGGGCCTCTTTGCATTTTCAATGGCCTCCCTTATAACTCTTGTGGACAGGTTTTCACATCTCGATAGCATTTTCGTTCCCGAGAAATTTATCTTATGTCCTGTGTTTAACCAGTGTTGGGTCAGAGCAGAAGAAGTTGTTTTTTGCTTGACAGCGTTCATATGTTCGTCTCTTCTGGTGCTTATTTTACGGTTGGTTTGGCCTACGTAAGATGAGCTGCATTCTCCGCATGGAATTTCGTACACTTCCTGGTTTTCTAGAGGGATTCTTTCTTTAGGTGTTGGCAAGGGATCTTTTACTTTACCGTCTGTGGTGAAAATGGTTTCAATGTTGTGTCTCCTGAGAATTCTTGCGATCTTGTCTGTGGTGCCTCTTACATAAGGAACAAAAGCTTTGGAGCTATTCTCTTGGTTTTCGCGACTTTTTGGGGCCAAGTGTTTGTTTTTTAGAGCCTTGTCTATATGTTCTTTTTTATAACGGTTCTTTGTTAGGGCGTCTTGCAGTATGTTCATCTCTTTGTGATAATTTTCGGGATCTGTAAGGGACTGCGATCGTGAAAGTGATTTCACTACTGCAAATAATTGGGCGTGGTGGTGATGTGAATCGGCGTTGAGGTACCTCTTGGTGTGAGTGGGCTCTTTGTAAACGGTGTGCGAAAGCAAGCCATCCTCTTTTCTTTTCAGTAGGGTATCCAAAAACGGTAGTTCTCTTTCCTGTTCTGTCTCCATGGTGAATTTCATTTTACAGTCCTGAGAGGGACTCAGCACATACACGGGATGCCCGAAAACCTTCGATTACATATATATATATATATATATATATATATATATATATATATATATATATATATATATATACATATATATACATATATATATATATATATATATATATATATATATGTATATATATATGAAGTAAAATACGAAAAGTAAATGCAAACTTCTCTCCATCATATCCTTTTTGTGTTAGAGGTTGCACAGTTAGAATAAATTGTTATAAAACGCAATTCATCCTATTCCACCACCATCGAGATGATGGCCTACCTGTACCACCATACCGAGAAGAAAGTCAAAACTTACTCTCCCCGCCACAGTAAATGCAAACTTTTGATTTGCATTTACTTTTCGTATTTTACTTCATTCATACGCGGAGCTGCATATAGTTGTACGTTTGCTGAATGTGATTTCAGTACTACAACGGCATACATAATGTGGATATATCCACTGCTATTGCATCTCACATGGAGGAATCCGTGAAATCCGCATAAACATATTATATATATATATATATATATATATATATATATATATATATATATATATATATATATAAATAATCAACGCATATGTTTATGCATAATACAAAACTTTATTTTTTTTAAATACACATTAAATACCCTAAATACACAATGGACTTTTTTTTATCTGTATAACTCAATAATAAAAATTTATATTTCTGTTCTTTCTCTTTTTTGTGGAGGCTCTTCTTCGTCATCATTTATCACTGCTTGTAGCAAATCGTCATCTTCCTCCGCATTATTTTCGTCTTCAATTATCACTGCAGCGGAGTTGTCGCATTTTTTATCTCCCTCATCGTCGTAGATAGATAAAAAGTCTTTAAAATATAGAAAGATCTTGAAAGTAATGTCCTCATATATTCTACATATCTGAAGTTTTTTCTTTATTCATTCCATACATATTGTGGTATGACTATAATATGTAGATCTGAGGCATACAAAAGGAATAGTTAAGGTGATAAAATTGAACTCTAGAGTATACCCGACGACATCGATTTACTGACGAAAAAATTATTATTATTTATTATTTGACGCCTCCCAGAAAAATATCCGAATAAGTAAGATATTTTGTCAAATCCCCGTAGTTTAGAAAACAGAACTTCATCACTTACTATATTAGAAGCTGTAGAGAAGTCTATGAGTTTAGGAATGGAAATCTTGCACCTCCCGTGATGTATTCCAGGTAGAACACTCGATTGCTTGACCACATTTAGTAAATCTTTTCCCAAGGTACTATTATTTGAACAATTAGGAAACATAGATGAAGGTAGTGAGGAGAAGTTCTTTGAAGGATAAAATGTTTTAATTTTATAAAGGTGCTTTTTGCGTATTCGATTCTAGTTTTGACCTTCATGTCACAACTTTATTTATCGATTTTAATGTTTCGGTATGATTGTGTTCCAATCACCATAATCTTCTGTACTATATTGCAAAAATTGCATACGGGTATTGATCAAAAATGCTCTAGTTTGCATCACCATGATATCCTCCTTCTCCACGAGTTCACGAAGTAACCAAAGTTCAACACGTTTTCAACAAGTTTAACTTCTTTGAACTGGACCACAAGATTTGTTTCGGTATGACGTATTGTTCTTTATAAATTTGAAAGTACATTTCAGAGGAATGTTATTTTGCAAACGATAACTTATTGAATGAAGATATTAATGTCTATTTTGGAGGCCAACAGGAATAATTTGTTTCGGATGGAATTAGTCTTTACCGGAAAATGGCGCAAGTCCATTGAAGTAGAAAAATAAAATTATTATCCCAAAAATCGAGTTTTTTTATTTTATTGTGAAGGAGACAAATTTTCAAGTATTCCTTGTATGTTGCAAGTATATTCATTTAAAATAACTTTTTACTAAAGTATTTCCCTGTGCATGTATATATATCCCACAAAAAATGTTGAGTTTAGGATGGTATTTTTACCAATTTTTATTTGTTAGCTTGCCGGAAATCCCGGGGGTATTTTCAGTCCCTGACACAAATTCCTACTACATACATATATCAGCTATGTTCGGTTTTCGTACTATTAAAGGAATGTAAACATGTTGGAGTTTCAAGGAAGCAAAGTGCAATTTAATTTGATATCAAAGTTAGAAAATCTGGTGTAAGATGTAAAATTAAACCGAAAACTAAACTATATTAGAAATTCTACTAGTCATGTTTAACTTTCTGATATAACAAAATAGTTTTCATGAAAAATTTACTACGCCAGTAGTTGTCAAAAATTGTATTAATCAACTTTAAAAAAAAAAGAAGAATATGTTCAAATTCGATAGGCATAAATATTTCTTAATGTTAGTTTAGGCATTGAGATAAGCATGATATTTTGAGACGATTTTTAACAGATTATAAGGAATTTTTCCAGCAGGTCCCTTTAAAATATTCCCAAGGGATTAAAAACTGTAAAAAATTGCTAGTTCATGTTTTTTATTTACGTTTTAAGTCACATGAATATATTTTTTGGGTAGCTTTATTGAACAGAATCTTATTGTACTCCTACGAGTGTTTTTGGGGACATCGCTTTTTCTTCTCATATTGACATTTCTTCTTGTTTTTCTCATATATACAGTGTATTCATGAAAGGGGACCGCGTACTAGTAAACTTCAATATTTTTGATTTTTATATGAAAAGTGTCAAGATGTCATTCCAGAATATTATAGATCTACCTTCAAATGAAATACTTGTAGAAGTATTTTACCTAACACATTTATTTTTTGTTCTTCGCCAAACTCACTACTGCTATCAGGATGTTAAGAATAAAGCCTAATTTAATTTACGAATAAAATAAATTTTCAGCCATCCACTGACCAAATTTAATAATTTCTTGTAAAACATAATTTAGGAACCCTATTCCCTTTCAAACCAAGTACGCAATAGCAGATCTCTATCGAATTCAACTTTATTTAACCATCTTCTATTATATCAGATATTGTGACATTATGTGTGACTTTTATTTCATTTCTTCTCTATGAACTAGTGTATGTCCTGTTTCTTAAAGCATTTTATCGGCATATAGATTTCATTCTTAATGAAAATATACCAAAAACTTTATTCAGGCATAGTAAATACTCACCTTGGTTCACTAAGGAGGTAATTTGCTTATTAAAAAATAAGGAGTTCCTATGACTGAAATACGAATGGTCTAAGGAGACTTGGGACTATTTTCTTTAAAAATGCTAGGATAGTCGCAGAAATCTTATCCATACATCCTATAGTACTTATTTTGCAAATATTGAAGCAAAAGTTAAGAACAAATCCCAATCGTTCTGGTACTATATTAATCTTAAGAAATCTAACATTACTCTGCCACCTGATATGTCTTACCAAAATCAAGAAGTAACTAAGTCCACCGACATGATAAATTCATTTGCGAAATTATTCAGCTAGTCCTCTGTTGTCTCTACTCCTTATATACCTACTTCTAGTCATGGTTGTAATGTTTGCCCTATCTTATTTTCTAAAATAAGACTTGAAGACGTTGAGAAAGCCTGTAAAAAACTGAAAGCTAAATTCGTCGCAAATCCGGATTCCATTCCTTCATTTGTTGTAAAGGATTTTCTTTGGGCGTTTGCTGAGCCTCAGTCTGTAATTTCTAATTTATGCGTTAAGAAATATATTTTTCCTGACCTGTGGAAGAAATCAAAAATCTGTCCGGCGTTTAAAAACAAAATAAAACTCGGGTCGAAAATTGTCGCCCAATAGTGATACTGTGAAATTTTGCTAAGGTACTTGAACGAGTCTTTCAGAAACAAATATTTTTTTATATGGCGCCTCTTATAATATACTTCTGGAAAGTAAGTTGTGACCAATCTTGAAAGCTACCCATTAAACTATTCTCAATATTTTAAGTTCAGTGGTCATAGATCGAATAACTTTGTAGTAAAGTCGAGTGTTCACTAAGAGTTTTAGATTTAAAGATTTTCCGGGACACACACAAAGCCCTAGCGATTGCTTGAGCCTTAAACTTGATCTCATTATACCAAATGCTTGGTATCTAAAAACCAATCTTCATCTTAACATAGACAAGTGTAAAAAATTGATGCTGGTAGCCGTTACTATGTGGCAGTTAATCATCTTCGGGAAATGTTTAAAAAGGAACTACTATGTTGTATACCACTAAATTTATTTAGAAAACAGTTACTGCAGTTTCAACTCACAGAGTCTTTTTCAGACTGAATTACAAAGGTAGACTAAGTATTCAATACAGAAACATGAGAAAATTTAACAATAAAAAAATGATAAAGATAGTTCATCTTAAATATCTTTGTCATACTGTGGTACCCTATCAGAAAACATAGCTAATACTCTTTCCAAACATAACATAAAAGTAGCCTTTAAATCTCAACACAATCTGTCCACTATCCTTTACAATGCTAAAGATAAAATTAATAGATTTGATAAATCAGGAGTTTATAAGTTAAAATGTTCGGAGTATGATAGCTTGTATATTGGACAAAGTGGTAGAAGCTTTAAAACTCGCTTTTCAGAGCACTACCGAGCATATAGACTACAAAAAACAGACTCGAGCTTTGCCAACCATTGCTTAGAACACAACCACAGTTTTCCTAATTTAAGCAACTCTGATAAATTACATTATTCAACAAAGGGCCAAAAGTTAAATATTCCTGAATCTTTAGAAATATATAAACATAGTCAAAATAAAAATGTATATTTGCTTAATGACCAGACAGAACTTGGGTTTTCTCCGTTATTTGTTGTTGCTAAATAATAATTATTTCCCAAAATTTAGTACCTCCCTTTTGTAATAATGTAATTTCTCAGGTAGTTTTTATTTATTGGTAAATTTTCTCATGTTTCTGTATTGAATACTTAGTCTACCTTTGTAATTCAGTTTGAAAATGACTGTGTGAGTTGAAACTGCAGTCACTATTTTCTAAATAAATTTAGTGGTATAAAACATAGTAGTTCCTTTTTAAACATTTCCCGTAGACAAGTGTAATGTCATTTTCATGAAGTAAAACTCCTATGCTGCATAATTATGGGATCAACGGTGCTTTTCTAAGGCGAATTAACTAAAAATTAGAGAAAATTTAATATAATTTTTTAAGATTCTTCATAGACAATTGGCGGTTTTCGAAATAAATCGTCGTTTATGCGAGACACTCAAATGTTACTAATGCTAAACACCAATAAATAAAAATTAGGTGGTTATTGTTAATATCTACATAATAAATTGCTATTGATGGAACTTGTCAAAACCACCTACAAGTAAAAATGAGTTTAAAAATTGGAAGAACATACATTTATGGTGAAGGGCTGTCAAATTCTTCGAACGCCAGAAGACTTTATGCCGAAAGATTTTCAGCTCGAATATTGCCAAGTCCAAAAACCTTTGAAAGGGTTGATCGAAGCCTAAGGAAAACGATGTCATTTTATAATTTTGCACATATATTTATTTGTACTTTAAGTATACAAAAAAAATTCTTTTTTGATTTTTTTATAGGTTTTTTTACCCATAACAATTTTTAAAAAAAAAAACATCAAAAAATGACGGCAGACGTGACTGAATCGTCTGAAAAAAAAAAGAAAATACCAAATTAATCCTTGTTCAAGTGCCCATGATCGGTACCGAAATCACTTTGATCGGTAACAAATTTTCCGATTTTTACCCGATTTTTTACCCTCAAAAATTGATTTTTTTTTCAAATGGCCCCCATTTTGTTATTTTTTGATGAAAAAAAATCATTCCGGTACCGACAATGGCCACTTGAACAAGGATTAATGTGATATTTTTTTTTGAGACGATTCAGTCACCTGGAATCACGTCCGCCGTCATTTTTTGAGGTTTTTTTTTAAAAATTATTATGGGTAAAAAAATCCATAAAAAAATCTAAAAAAAATATTTTTGTATACTTAAAGTACGAATAAATATATGTGCAAAATTATGAAATGATATCTCTTTTCTTTCTATTAAAATGACAAAAAAAAAAATTCTGGAAAAATTGTAACCTAAAAGACCCCTTAATTTTGAAAAATTTCATATTTTTGCGCTAATTTTATCCAGAAATTTTTATACACTTTGTATATTTAAAATAACCTAACTAATATAAACTTCAGATACCAACATTAATATAAATAGTTTTTCCAAGATTTGGGCCAATTTAACTTAGTACATACGTGATCTTTTTACAAATCGTTCAAAGACGTGGATAAAGTCTTTCAAATGTTGGCTGGGTAGTTTAAATTCTTATCCCAAAAATACAGAATTACAAAAGTTTTCTGTTTGGAATCCGTATTTCACAATATTAAAAATTATTCTTTTAAAGAAAAAATATTGTCGAAAATTTATGGCAGGAAAATTGGTTCAGGAAAATACAATAACATAAATACTTGATTGTATTTGATTATGCCGTTGGCCTCAGGTTGTGAGAGAATTTTGATATCGGATCTGACACAACTCTTGTTCTTCTTTACAGTTTTTATTCAGTCGATTCTTATTATGGTTACTGATAAATATTTTTTCAGTAATAGAGAAACTTCGTTGTTTTAAATATAATACCCTCTATATATAAGGTGTCCGATGAATATCTCTTAATTTCTCGGGAGCATATAGGGAAGGTCAAAATAACCCGACTTTGTCGTAGAAAAAAACTTCCTAAAAGGTCCCTTCACGAAGATACAAAGCTCTAAAGGGATATTCGGAGATTTACCTTTTCAGCTCTAAGTTTTGAACCGACTTGTACAATTTAATGAAATTTTAATATTTTATAAAGGCCATACAGATCCAATAAACCATACTACAGTAGATGTTTTAGAATTGGGCTTGCAGCCACACTCGTTGGGCCTAATTCTTGACAGGTGTAATTTCAGAAAGCTGAAAACTGATTTTTTAAATACTTTGGTCATTCCTTTTCACAAAAGATATTCTTAATTTATTTCGATAAAACTGGCCATTTTCGAGATAAATCTGTTTTTATGCGAGAAATTCTAAAGTTACCAATGCTAAACACAGACAGGTAAAAATAAAATACGCTGGGTATGCTGATGTGCTTTGATTTATAGGAAAGCGCTGTCTAAGTCTTCGAAGACAAGAAGATGTTATTCTGAAAGATTTCCAACCCAGACATTGTCAAGTCCAGGAACCTTTCAAAGGGTTGATCGGGAGTCAATTAATTTACAATGTTATTAAAATACAAAAAAGTGAGAGCGTTTAAATATTATTTTGTCTAATGTTCAATATGGACCCCATGTACTTTAATATTTTCCCACATTATTACGGACTTCAAATCACTAATAAGGTGCTTAAATACGGAGGAAAAAAGCTAAAGAACAAAAAATACCGAATGAATGGAAGAATAGTGTAACAATACCTATTTTTAAAAAAGGACAGAAAACGCATCCAGGAAACTATCGAGGAATAACACTGCTTGATAGCATTCTCAAAGTATTCACAAAAATTATATTGGAAGAAATCATCAAAATCATAAGTATGCGAGAAGAACAACAAGGTTTCAGAAAGAACAGATCCACTATTGACGCAATATTCATTGTCAAACAAATAACTGAAAAATCCCTAGAATTCAATAAACCTGCGTACATGTGCTTCGTCGATATGATCAAGGCTTTTGACAGAGTATGCTTAAAGGATGTCTTAGAAATAGTGAGAACAAGGTAGACTTTTTAAAAGTGCAAAAATGAATAATCCACTAGAAAAAAGATCACGGGGAAGACCACCAAAACGATGACGAGAATGCTGCACCTCATCTTCCGGAGAAGACGTGATAGCAATAAAAAGGCAATAGCCTACTAGCACGGTTAACTATGTTAGAAAGAAGAAGAAGAAGAAGATTACGGACTTCGTTGGAATGCTGTGCTATTCTCGCTAGTAGTTATTCTCTAGTATTTACTGGTGTTGAACAAACTAATTTTTTTAGATGTCTCCAGAAGTAAAAGTCTAAAGGATTTAGGTCTGGAGACCTTGGTGGCTATAAAAGAGACCCACCCAGATTGAAGACCAAAAACGTTAGTTAAGTGTTGACGTGCTATACGGTTAAAATGACGTGGAGCACCATCATACATACATCACATTTTCATTCTTCTATCAAGAGGTACGACTCCCAATAAATTATTTAAATTTTGCTGCGAAAATTGTAAATAAAACTCACCATTGACTCTTACTTCCAAAACAAATTGACCCATAAGGTTATTTCCTATGATGCCAACCCACACATTTACAATAAACCTTTGTTGGTATTTATATTAAATTATAGCTTGCGGGTTTTCATCAGCCTAAAAATGTAAATTGTGTGAGTTTATTAGTCATCTCTTGTAAAACCGGTCTCATTGGTAAATAAAATAAAGTTAGAAAAATTTAGATTTAGGTTATGTTGCTGTATAAACCAGTTGGAGTATTGAAGTCCTGCTAAATAATCATCCGGGGACATAGCGTGTAATTTTTTAACGTGGGATAGGTGAAGTAACTGTTCTATTAGAGTTTCATGTACAATCCATTTTGTAACATTGTTTTGTGTTGCGAGCTTTCTTATGCTGTTTGTCAGCAATATCTTGCAAAATTTGTTCCTCTACGTGAGGGTCTCATACTCTCCTGGGAAGGCCCTTACCGCCACATCGCGGCAAAAATGACCCTGAAAAAACATGTAAAAAATCAATTGGTTAACTCTAATAATTATTTTCTAATCATTTTCACCTGCTTCCCTTAGGCTTCGATTAACCCTTTGAAAGATTTGTGGACTTGGCAATGTTCAAGATGAAAATCTTTCGGCATAAAGTCTCCTTGCCTTCGAAGAATTTGACAGTATTTCACCATAAATTAAATGCATATCAATATACTCCACGTAAGAATTTTCTTCCATTTTTTTTCAATTATTTTTACTTGAAGGCTGTTTTGACAAGTTGCGTCAATAGTAATTCATAATATAGGATTAACAATAACAACCTAATTTTAATCTGTTTGTGTTTAGCATTAGTAACTTTCGAGTGTTTCGCATAAAAACCGATTAATCTTGAAAACCGCCAGTTATATCGAAACAAAGTAAGAGTGCCTTTTTTGAAGAGGAACGACTAAAGTATTTAAAAAATCGTTTTGTAAAATGACACCTGTCAAAAATTAATCCCAAAGAGTGTTGCTGCAAGTCCGTTCCTGAATTCTCTCATGATCTAAAACATCTATTGTAGTATGGTTTGTTGAGTCTTTATGGCCTCTATAAAATATTAAAATTTCATTAAATAATACAAGTCGGTTCAAAATTTATAGCCGATAAGGTAAATCGCTAGATACCCCTTTGGTCATCTGTATCCTCGTTAAGGGGCACTTCAGAATTTTTTTTTCTATGACAAAGTAGGGTTTTCCGAGAAATTGGGAGGTACTTACTGGACACCCTGTATTTACCTTAAAAGGAAAATTAATCGTTTTTCTTGCCATTAAGGCCAACTTTTGTGTCATTTGGAAGCTTAGAATTCTATGAGGTTTTTTATTTATTTAAATTTAGGTTTTGAGACTATAACAGAGAACATAGTGATTGTATTTTACGAGTATAAAGGTACAGTTTGAAAAATTAAGTTTTTAAGTATACTGTTTAAATCACCTATTTTCTTATGTCATCCCACTACTTTTATTTAGTATTTTGCTGAACTTCGATATCTCTAGCAGGGAAAATCCATGTATAATTAAAGTTATAACCGTGAGTTAAATTTGAAGAAACATTAAGAAATAATAGCACAGATATTCTTTGGCAGTAAAAATCTATTTCTTCTGCCCAAAATTCGCAAGATGTATTTAATTTATTTTCCAGTGAAAGGTCTGCCTGTAAGACAATGATAAATATAATTGTTCAATGAAAAGCAAGAGAATACTATATTTGTTTATAAAGCATTTATTGTTCCGAATGACTTGTCCAGCTCCCAGGGAAATTAGATGTATTGATGAACAAGAATGGGCTCTTTAATGGGAACGAAATTAATAAACCTATCTGTATTTCCAATTTCCTATTAATTATTCCCTTTTAATACTACAATGTACCTAATAACACTGATGAGCATACTGGAATCATTTTTACGTCCATGAAATGAGTGATTCTAATTTTCAGAAAGCAGAAGTTTGCTTTTATTTTGGTATGTACAGGGTTTCTTTATATTTAACATGATACCTAGAGACTTTATTATAAGAAATGGAAAAAACTCTAAATACGAAAGTTGTAGTCCGTATTATCTTTCAGATTTGTTTAGGAAAACAGTGACGCAACGTAAAGTTGAGAAACAAGAGAAATTTTAATTTTATAAATGGAAACCCTCTATATTCTCTGCTCGAATGAAAGTTTTGTTTTTCCCTAATTTCAAAAATGTATTATAAATTAGTGTTCGGACTAGCCGTGTTTTAAATATTTTAATATGAATTATTAATAAACTGATATAAAAAACGAGGAGGCCTGAAATACAAATGCTTTTTTTTACTTTGCTTTGCGGCATTTTAATATGGTTTCGAATACTTATTATATTGACTAATATACGTTTTTAAAATGGCATAAAAAACACTTGAAGATAAGTTATTCAAAGGAAAAAAAATTAAATAATTTGTCTTGAAAATAATTATAGTAACAGGAGTAATAGTAATAAGATCAACAAGCAGATATTTTTCAGTATAATAAAATATTGGGCACCCAATAATGCTAACACAAAACATCAATTAAGAAAATCTCTATACATTTTCAACATATCCTTCATGATATTTTTATCATTTTCTCTCATTTTATGATTGAATAGAGTTTGAAATAAAATCTCTGTGGTCTTGGTTAATAACTGGGCGTTCAATTTTTTTCCTTAATACTTCTATGTTTTAGAGTCTTTAATTTTAAACCTTATTTGTTAACAACTGCCACAAAAAAGATCTAATGGACTCAGATCTAGGCTATTAGCTGGCCACTTAATTGTGACATGCCTTCCAATCCAAAAATTATATCGGTTATGAAGGTACTCAGTAAGTGGTATAACATTGCGCGGCGGTGCACCATTTTGTTGTCAAATCAGATTATTGTATTGCTGAACTGGAATATTCTCTAAATGATTTTCTACATTAACATACCACATCAAACATGAATTGATTGCCGACCCTGTATTTTGTGAGGGCTTTTATCCCAGATATCGTGAAATAGTTGTCTGTGAAAATAATTTGATTTAGAAACTCTTCATCTTGTTCAATATGGCGTACCATTTCTAGGCAATATTGCAATCACTGCATTATATTTTCTTCAATTAAATTCTGCACTGACATAAATTTATAAGGATGATATGCATAAAACTACAGCGTGGTGTAAATTTTTTTCTAAGATTTATTAAAATATGATGCGACATCGCGAATAGATCTTTCCAGATCTTCTTAAAATTATATCAACTAATAACAATTTGTTTTACAATACCAGAGTGAAAAAATAACTTGAAAATAAAGTAACATATTTATATCATCTTCTTCATGTCTAACTACAGTTCTGATTTTTCGCCTTACTTTTCCTTTCATTAAATTTTTTGACAGTTTATCTTACTGTAATAGTAGATGGAACGATCATGTTGTACTCTGGATATATTATTATTATTATTCAAATAAAAAAATAAATTATTTGACGTTTTTTTTTCATCCGGATAGCCCCCATGAGGAAACGTGTATTAGTCAATATAATATGTCTGTCTATACTAAGTATTCCAAATAATATTAAAACTTCAAAATGAAGTTTACCAATAATTTCATCAAGACCTGAAAACATCCCGGCAGAGTTAAATAAATATGGAACTGACACCTTATTTCATTACCTAAAAGAACTGTTCCAAAAATACATGAACGGAACACCAGCCCCAAAGGAATGGAAATTAGCATATATCTCAACTATTCACAAAAAGGGAAGTAAAGACAACTGCGGTAACTATAAAGGAATATCAATGACAAGCAGCATTAGCAAAATATATGGTAAAATATTGAAGAATAAAATCTAACGAGAGTACAAGGATATGGAATCCGGAAAACAAGCGGAATTTACAAGTAAAGTTGGTCGATCAACTATAGACCATCTATTCTGTGTGAGACAAATAATAGAAAAAAGTTGGCGTTTAATCAAAAAATCCATATGGTATTGGTAGACTTGATGAAAGCATATGACAGCATACCCCTTAAAAAGTTATGGGAGGTTCTCGGAAAAAACAACGTCAGTGGAGGACTTGTAAAAGTTATCAAGTCATTATAGGAAAATTCCACGTCAAAAATCAGAATAGTAAACAAACTTATAGGTGAATTTCAGGTCAGTAAAGGTCTCAAACAGAGATGCTGCCTCTCCCCAACCTTTTTTAAAATATGTTTGGATCAAATATTACACACTGCGGGATACAGGACATAGGAAGATGGGTTAGACAAAGGCGAAGATTCCGGAACAAACATATAGGGAGAATGGAGGTCGGTAGACTCGTTAAAAGCTCAAAAATGAATAACTCAGTAGGAAAAAGATCACAGGGAAGACCACCAAAACGATGGCGAGAATGCTGGACCTCATCTTCCGGGAAAGACGTGATGGCAATGAACAGGCAATAGCCTATTAGCATGGTTAACTGGATTAGAAAGAAGAAGAAGAAGAAGAAGAAGAAAACTGAATATAGCAACTGTGCGACACATTTGTCTTAATAAATAAATATTTTGCGATTGTGCAGATGACAGTTGGCATCAAAAGTTTAGCAATGAATATAAAGTTAGGTTTTCATTCTTTTTTTATATAATAAGGAGCTGTTTTAGGCTTTTGAGTTTATTTAAATTATAGTTTTATACAAGAAAATCTGAGCAAAATGTGGAGTAATCTGTCGGTGGTGATTTTACATCTTACTGTGGGTTAGCACTTTTTAAATTTTGTTTGCTGTAATGTATTATAAACTACACCAGTTTGTTACTTTTTACTTCTTGAAGTATACTAAACACAGGCATGTTGCCATTTTATCCATTTTACTTATAGCATTGTCAGTTGAAACAATTATATGGTAGATTTATAAAGCCTAATTTACACTTAATAAGAATTTTTGCCTAACGAATTTACAAACACCACTGTACATTCGATTTATATCAGC
The DNA here is from genome assembly GCA_034092305.1 of Diaprepes abbreviatus. NCBI lineage: Eukaryota > Metazoa > Arthropoda > Insecta > Coleoptera > Curculionidae > Diaprepes > Diaprepes abbreviatus. The sequence goes on from JASJET010000200.1 coordinate 11,717,987, forward strand.
ACTTTTTAGGAACTTGGATAGTGTTCACTTAAACTTTAAAATTCAAGAGTGCGAACCTACAGACAACATTTCTCTTAGTTAAAAAATTTTTGGTGACGAAGACCTTGTATGACATTATATCAAATGAGAGTTTAAAAAGATGTTTCTAAAAAAAGCCCAAAAATTTATATTTTCGTATCTACATTACGTTAGAAATTTAAAGGTTTTAACTAGCCCAAACATATATAAGGTCACTTAAAACTCGAAAAACTTAAACTGCTTTTGGGATCATATAGTCGCTCCCCATAAATTTTCAATTCCCAAGTCACGTTATCCTGCAGCTTTCTGGCAAATATCCAGGATACGGAGCTCTTTCCAGAATGCAATTATGTAACATACCGCTGGCGTGATATTATTCTCCACAGAAAAATCCCGATATTATGGTTTCTATTGAACAAATCTGTTTTGATAGATGTCCGTTTCGGCTTTTGTATTTCAGAAGCGAAATCGTAATCTAGGAAACATTATAAAAAAAGGGATTAAGGGTGTATACACTATGTCCTCATTCTTCATCAAATCTCCTGCCTGATATTAATAGAAATTGTATACAGCTTATTCAGTGTTAAGGGATTAGAAAAGTGTAAAAAATAATATACCTTTATTTTTAAAGATGTAAAAGGAAATGTTTAGCAAAAGTTGTTGAAGCTAAAAGATTGTCAAAATTACAAAGTTTCAAACTTCCACTAGCACTTTTTTCCAAAATACTCTCTAACCATTTTTTCACGTTATTATTCGGAAGTATCATGTTTAGTTTGTAAAATAGAAATATAATGAAAAAATCTTCTTGGAATTACAACTTTAGAATCGGTTTGACATTTCCCATTCTATACAGGGGCGGATCCGCCTCTCTCTTTGGGGGAGGCAGTGATATCACAAAAGTACAGTATGGCAAGCGAAAGCAAGCTGTCGATGGGGGGGGGGGGAGACACCAGCAACATTCCTATTTCTAGTGTAAAAGGCAGGGTCCGGTCTATTTTTTTGAATTTGAAGTTTTTATAGAGAGGGGGTGGCGATCACAAGAAAAAACAAGTTATTGACAGGGGGAGAAGATGCGAGCAACATATACATAGTATAAAGGGCAGAATCGTGTCTATTTTCCTAAACACAAAGTTCTTGGGGGGAGTGGCTATCGCAAGAAAAACAAGTTGTGAACGGGAGGGGAGTGCTAGCAGCATACACATTCCTAATATAAAAGGCAGAATCATTTCTATTTTCCTGAACTCAAAGCTCTTGGGAAGGGGAGGGGCGATCGCGAGCATACACATCCCTATACTCTATTCAAGAACTAGAGAGAGTAATAAAACTGTTACTGAAACCTCCAACTTACCTGCTCCAGTGCCGCAGGTAACTGAGAACTGACGTGAATCTAATTATATTTAATTATATTTAAATATTATAAAGTTTTATAAATTTACTGCAACAACAGAATTTCTGATAGTTAAATTTAATTTCTGTCAGTGAGCAAAGTACACCTTACAGTGTGTCCTTAGTGTTTTGCCTTATTTGTGTTTGTTTTTATATACTATATGAGATTAGTGAGATACCCAAAAGATATAGCTTCCATATCTATATTTATTTCAAAATCGTTAAACCAGGGCACTTTTTCCTCAACGAAAAACTTATTGCGATGAATGTTTATGATGCCTTAAAATATCAATATCTAGATAATAATGTTAAAAGTTCTGTTGAGATGTGTTCCAACATGATAGGAGTTGGAAAATCTACTATGTACCGAATACTGAAGGAGAAAAAAACGACTGGAATTGTTAGTATTCCCTAGTCACATTCGATCACAGACAGACGAAAAACCTCGTTAGAAGAATAGATGTAAACTGCAATAAAAGGAGTTGTACAAACATCTTATTATGAGATGCAGATCCCAACCGTCGACAAAATTCTAACTAAAATCAATGAATATCGGGATTTATTTGAAATTAAAGGAACTGAGCTATGGAAATTGCTCACAGAACTTAATTTTTGCTGGGAAAAACCAGGTAGGAAATCTGTTCTTATAGATCGTCCGGAAAATGTCCGTTGGTGATGGAAATATCTCTCTCAAGTAAAAGGTAGAGTTGCTAGAAATAACACAAATTACAAAATTAGTAATTTAACCGAACTTTTGAAATATTTTTTGGAATAAAGTTACTGCAGAAAATTTAGAAAAATTCATATAATAAAAGAATAAAAGAAAATGTGGAAACTCGATCTCATAATCCGTGAGATAGAGGAACCAATTATAATTAATTTGGGCGAAGATAGCTTCTCTGACTTGGATTACGAATTAGATACGTAAGGTTTACCAGCGTAAACACAATTTATTATGTAAATATTTTTTTAACATATAAAAATTAATTACATTTGAATCCTTTTTTAGTGTTTAATTGTAATTCTGCAGATGGTTTAAGAAATAAATAAACTGAAATGTCAAATGTCCTAAAAATGTTTTTAATTAATAATAAAATGACCGATGGCCCAAAAAAATTTTCACATTATATGGACGAATTTCTTTTTTTTGTGTATGTTTAACTTCTTGTATTTTTGACAATGGGTATTTTATAAGTATTTAAATTATAGCCTAGAATTTTTTGAGAGAAAAAGGCTACGTTTAATTCTGAATGTGCCTAAAACGGTTTCTAGGCCAAAATTAAAAATACAGTTGTGATTTGTGTTAAATATGTCAAAATTATCTGTTTTCTAATGTATGTGAATTACTAAAAAATCATAAGAAATGAAATAATATTATAAAAACTTTTTGTTTTAAGTTTATTACCGAAATAATGTTCTATGCCATAAATACTTAGTGATAAAATAAACCTTCACACTTCACAAATTCAAATATCTATTGTTATCCAACCAAATGGTCCATTATTATAGATCGGTATTTTTAATCATAAAATTTCTAACCCATTTCTGTGAAAAATATATATGTCTAACAGATTTTGCCAAAGACCCCGGACTAAAGAACACAGATATTGTGGGAAAAAAAAAGTAAAAAATTATTTATTACTCTCTCTAGTTCTTGAATAAACTACATTATAAGAGGCAAAATCGGGTCTATTTTCCTGAACTCAAAAATCTTGAGGGGGGGGGGGAATCGCCCCCAACGCCGCCCCCCCTTGGATCCGCGCCTGACTCTATAAGAAGTGAAAACATACACACATTTAGTCCTACTTAGAAGTAATTTTCAAAAGAAAATAAATTTACATTTTTATTAGAGAAACCATTCAGTTTTTAACTAATTAAAGACATTTTATACTATAAAGGCAGGCGTACTCTGTTCTAACATGGTTAGTGACAAATCACTATCCCAGATTGCACGAAAATGCCATAAAAAGGTGGAAGCCTCTCCCATGGTAGTACACCGCCACCTGGAGATAGATTTCGAAATCATTGGCCCTTATCCTTTAAGCAACTTATATCTGATAAAACATGAAGTCTATACAGTCTGAATATTTAATTTTCTACCCTTATATTATAAGGTTTTTTCAGTTGGTTAAGAACTAAAATAGTTTTGTGTATGTCGTAGGACCCCGAAACCCCCCTAACACCAAATTGGAAAAAAATTGAATAACTTGAAATGTTCAACCCAAAAAATTGATTTTAACTCCTTAATCTAATCTGGATCTACCCCCAAGAGAACCTCCTAGTACCAATTTTGGATAAAATCCGGAAAAGTAATATCTTTAGACCATCATATTGAATCTGACAGATTAAATTTTTTTAAAATAATTTTAAATTCGCTATTTATATCCTGAAAAACTATCCTGTAACAATGTTGAATAAAATCGCAAAATTAAAAATTAGTTTTGGAGAAAACCGAAAAAAGTTTTTTTTTTTTGTTAACCATAATGGATCCGCATATTGAAATTTTCGAAAATAATTTCAAACCCCTTATAGGTGACCCCGAAAAAATCGGAGAAAATTAATACTTCTTGTCCACCATATTGGATATGCCATAATGATTTTTTTTAAATCATTTTAGATTCGTTATGTGCGACTCCAAAAACTTCCCGGTACCAATTTTAGAGAAATCCGTACATATTTTTTTTTTGTTCATCATATTAGATCCGCTGTAATAAATTTTTTAAAAATAGTTTCAGATTCGTTATTTGCGACTCCGTAAACCCTTTAATGTTAATTTTGGAGCAAATCGGACAAAATCAATTTTTTTGTCCGCCATATTGGATCCGCCATATTGAAATTTTTAAAAATCATTGCAAATTCGTTTGTGCAATCCCGAAAACTATCCCATAACAAATTTGGAGAAAATCGGACGAAATTAATTTTTGTCCGCCATATTATCAGCGCCATCTTGGATTTGCCGGCAGCAATTTCATCCACAATGATACAGAACCACCGCAGTAACTTCCTGAACATAATCTAAAAAAAATTGTTGACATCGCTGCCGCCGTTCCGGCGTAATCGATGTTCATACGTAAAACAAATACATAGCGGTGCAATTGAGAACCTCCTTCTTGTAAAAACCGGTTAAAAATAGAGTCACGATTGTTTTTGGATTTCTGAAACAATTTGCTGTGTAGAAATCAAATCCGTGTTCAGAATTAGCTTAACACGTCACAATTTTGAGACGTTTGAAAAATGTTTTTTTTTGGCTGCTATTGAGATTATGTGGAAAATGCACAAAAATTTATTGGTATTTTCTTCTAGTTACATTATTTATTACTACATTTGCCTTTCAAAATAAGTTACAGTCATTTTAAGTACAGGTTAGAGGTTTTTTAAACATAAATAAATATCATTTTTTGCAAAATTTGATCCGCCATACACCATTTTACAAATAAAAATTTCTATTTTCCAACATAATATTCGTAATCAACGACTTTGAAAGCCCCCAAGTGAAATTTTTTAGATTGGATTATCATTTTTTGTTAAATTTTATGCTCTATTTTGAAAATGAAAATGTCAATTTTCGGACTTTATATTTATCCTCAGCGACCCGAAAACCCCCAAGTACAAGTTTTCGTGAGATATATATATATATATATATATATATATATATATATATATATATATATATATATATATATATATATATATATATATATATATACAGAAGAAAAATGTATGACTCAAAGGATTAATGTGATCTCATGTCGTTGTTGTGATATATTTCATAACTTAAAACGGCTGTAACTTAAATGATGCAACTAGAAAAAAAGATCAAAAAAATTGTATGCATCCTGTACAAACATAGCCAAAAGAGAATTTTCAAGTATATTCAAATATCTTAAAATCTTGACGTGATGGGCCAATTCTGACCTCGGATTCGGATTCTACGTGGCAAATTTCCTCCAAAATAACCCCCAGTTCCCTAAAAACAGAACTTTTAGACTTGTGTAATCAATAGTTCTAAATTCAAGTCAACATTGAAATTCAGTACAACTATAACTTTATTTACCTTCGAAGAACTGGATTTGAAGAACTCGAAGTAATAAAATAAATACAAATCAAAAATCTCTTATTCTTCTTCTGCGTAGAAATTAACAAAATGATATTGTTGTATGGATCCTGCAAATAAAAAAAAATACAAATTGCAGAAAGTCGTCTTAATACATAAAAAAACTATTGAAAAATTTTAAAATACCCCAAACAAAGAAACGGAAATTTTTCTTTATTACTTTTATTAAGATAAAAGTACACAAATTTGGCTGATAAATGCTAATTTTTTCCTTTTTATTTTTTCAGAATGCGGGAGTACGTAGAGGAAAATGAGAAAAACGATCCTCTAATCCATGCCCCGGACAAAAAGAATAACCCCTGGGCCGAAAAAGGCAAATGTGCCATCATGTAGAATTATCTACAGATACTTATCAACTTTTTTATCCTTTTGTTGCCGTTTACAATTGTAGTTTTACTCATATTTAAAAATTTAAACAGCACTACTACACGACAGGCTATATTCGAAGTAACTTTAAAATTACCAACAATCGACGACTTAACGACTTTTTAAAATGTTCAGGATCTTCCCTCTCACTTTATCTTACATTTGTGTACTCGATTTTACTACTTAAGAGATGACGAAGTTGTTGAAATTGTTATGTAGTTTAAATACTCAACTTTTACTGCATATTACTTATGGTCATAAAATATTTAAAATGTGCATGCTTGTGTTGTAGGCTGTCTACTCAAAATTTTGTGTTATTTTCGTGTTAATTTAACACATCTATTTGATTAAATATTGATAAGTATTGTGTTAAACTAACTCTTGTGGTATGTTAACAAAAATAAAATTTTGTGTTTAAATTGACACAAAATTTCAGTGGACTACCCCTAACATAATATAAGATTTATATGATCGTAGGGAAAACGAAAAAATTATAATGAAATGAAAATGTTTTAACCAATTAGCGTGCATTCATTTAAAATAAAAATTACGTATATTAAATTGAATTAAATGAATTTTTATTTTCAAAAATTGAGATTATTTTATTTATATATATATTTCTTTAAAACAAATCAGTAAATAAATGACAAGGGAAAAGAAATAGCATACTTGAAAAGTGCTTCTTGTATAATCCGCTGGCATCTGTCGTTTGCGAGATATTGACGTTTGACACCACCATTTCCTAACACCAATGACAATTGTTCAACGGATAATGTAAGGAACATGGCCAAGTAAACAGGGGTACCAAACTTAAAACTAATTGAAGAGGAAATCTAACCAGTTTACTACATAATTACTAAACATGATAATAACATCATTGAAAATACAGTATAACATTATCTCACATCATAATTTTATGCAATTATATTAATAAATTAATAAAGATTTTTTGAAATTGTATTTAACAACGATCAAACCTAAAAGAAACATGTATTTTAAATGGAAAACGCTAATAGGTTACTGGTCTAAACACAGATTCATTTTCTTGATTATAGTCTCTGTAGTTATAACTTAAACTAGTTTTTTAGTACTTGGAATTTAATATCTACAAAATTAGTATTGGCCCATTTTACATTTTAATTTTTTATCTGTTAAATATAGAATTTAGTTCATATGAGCTGTTATTTATCATCTATTGTTTATTATAGGCTAATTCTATTTTAAATTTTATAAACATGAAATTTTAATTTTAGAGTAACGTCTAGTCAAGAAATTACCTAAGAATTTTGGCAAAAGTTATGACATAACAATCTATTTATAAAATACACTAATGAGACTTTTAATGCTGTGAAAAACACAGCGCCCTGTAGGCCCTATAGATAGAAAAACCTAAAATGATGGGTTGTCGTGTAGATTAGACCTTAATTTTGTAATGTATGGACGAGGATACGAATTGTGAAAATTCTTCTAAACAAAACTCGTCCGTTTATTACCTTTTCCTCGTAGTTCCTTCCCAGTGACAGTTTAATATGCGTTAAAACGTTTTAATAAATTTTCGGGGCATATAGATCCCACTAAAAATGACTTGTCCTCCACGATGTCCAAATCGAAGGGAGTACTACGTTCAGTTTGGACATTTTTGTATAAAATTACCCAAAACTAAAAATCAACGACTAAAATTGTTAAGAGAGATAGAAAAACTGTCACCAATCTGACAAACCCAATAACTTATATCACTTTCTAATTCTAAATAACTTTAGGCTTCTAGCGTGCTTTTACTTTTCGTCCGCCGCTGGTGGAATAAGTGTAATCATATTAAAATCCTCGCTTTTTCATGTGGTTACACGTATACCGGTGTTAACAAGCCCTTAAAGAGAAATTTTAAAATTTATTGATTATCATTCTAAAGGGTGTGTTTTCATCCGAGTTTAAAACTAACTTAGGGTTAAGGAATACTTACACTTTACCTTGACTTTAATCGTCCCCTCAAGGGATAATTCAAAGTGTAACAACCGTATTTAACCTATTGTCTAGATATAGGGGCTAAATTAAGATCGTATTACGTAATCTAAAGTTGTAGATTTAAGGTGTTACCGCCCTGTATAATATATCAATACAGGGATTATAACTAATTTTAGACTTCTGCTGCTTGGCAGATATTTGATGTAGAATAGGTTAAGACCATACAAGTTACCGAACATAGTTTGTAAGCGTAATGATAAATTCACCGAACTTGACGACTTCTGAATCTTCAGGAAAAAATGACGACTTTGACAAATAGAAAATTATGTCAAACTTTGTTAAAGCATTTAGGTAGTTTCGCAATTCGTACTAAGGAATATTTCACGTATGTACTTTTATCCAGTGTAATGTAATGTATTGAGATAATAAACTTTAGTGTAAAAACACCTGATTCACGTTTTACTATTATTTAAAGAGTTATCATAGACCACACAATTTCATTATTGTCATTTGCCAGAAAACAATAACTTAGCACCATACAATATACAGAGTGTTCGAAAAAATGTGGGAAATCTTTTGGATGTGAAAAAAAAAACGTGAAAGGAATACTACAAGTCTATATAATTTTTTTTCGTACAGACCTCCTCTTTGGAGATATGGGCTCCCAAAGAACTGCAATGGAATCAAGTTTTTTACAGATAATTATTGAATTATGAGGTATATTTCATTTTTTTTAATATGATGTATACCAGATAAGACCCTACAAATTGTTATCCAAGAAAGTGTTGTGAATTACTCACAGCGGCAGGGACGGACTAGCTGTGGCACTCATGGCCCAATTTTTTTACACCCTGTATAATAACAACTTTAGACAACGTTTTTTACATACTGTTAACTATTCACTAAAAATTAAGTATTCTTCATTCACGTCGCTAATCTTACCCGTTTTCGAAAAACGTCATTTAATTTACACTTAGTCCCCTAATTTATGTCGGGTTGGATATGGAAAAGAGGAATTTTCCCCTGTCACCATAGTTTCGAAACAATAGTTGCATGAAGATTTCCATCAGCCCATACATGTAAGTTGTGTAAATTTATGATACCATATTTGATAAACCCTGCTTCATCCGTGAAGAGAATAGTGATAATGAAGTTTACATTATTTCGTTGCTGATCAAATAGCCAGTTTGAAAACTGCATTCTACGGGGAAAATCTTCAGAAATCAGTTCATGTACTTTCTTCAAATTATATGGATATAACAGCTGTTCTCGAAGAACTTCATCTACTATTGTTTTCGACGTATTAAACTGCGGTGATAATTTTCGAGTGCTCGTTGAAGGAGTGTCATCTACATCATTGAAAATATTTACTTTTAATTGCGGCGTACATACTGTTCTTTCCCGACCAGCGTCAGTACTTCTTTTCCTAAAATTCACTAAAATTATGAAGAAATTTAATAATATTACCTTATTAAATGGAATCGCCTACCATTTTCCCTTAGACGTTGAAATATTTTCTGATCCGGAAGAGTACGATTAGGATATTTGTCCTGGTTTTCAAGGCATTGCAAGATGCAAAACCATACATCAGATGCGTATCGGCATTCTCAATAAACGTGTATTTTGACTTCACCACGAAATCTAAAAATCAGTAAATTAATATCCAAGAAAAGAATCTTTCGTACCTGCAACAACAATACTTTGCTTTATGTACCGGTAAAATAAAACGCAATTCCCAGAAGAAAACTCTAATTTTGGATCGAATTTTTTTTATCATAAGTTTGAAGGTTAAATATTTGATAGGAACAAAGGTGTATCTTCTATCGAAATACGCCAAATATATGACGTAAATAAATTGACGTTTTTTCGGAAACAGCTAGGATTAGTGACATGAATGAAGAGTACTTAATTTTTAGTAAATAGTTAGAGGTATGTAAAAAAAGGTGTCCAAAGTTCTCATCATACAGGCCGTAAAAAGATGGGATCATAAGTGTCACAGCTAGTCCGTCCTTGCAGCTGTGAGTAATTCACAACACTTTCTTGGATAGCAATTTGAAGGGTTTTACCTGGTGTACACCCTATTATCAAAAAATTTAAATATACCAGGTGATTGAATAATTATGTGTAAAAAACTTGATTCCATTGCAGCTCTTTGGGAGCCCATATCTCCGAAGAGGAGGCCTATACGAAAAGAGTTTATATAAACTTGTAGTATTCCTTTCACCTGAGGTTTCAAACCGACGATGATCTTAGGGTCAGTTCACGGCCACCTATGCATCTCTGGTATTCTAGCTAACTGTGTACACACTAACCAGTTCAACGAAATTTGCAAAAAAAACAGAGGTTACCTTATGTAAGAGTCACGGTGTTGATTTCATCATGTCCCACAGCAGCAATAGAGATAATGCTGAATCTGATTCCACTGCATGTAGCTATGATTAGGGCAGATGCCCATTAACCTGTTCCAAATAGAAAACCTCAAACTAATGGATTCAATATGTAATAGGGAGTTCGAGTGGGAGTATTAGGTCTAGACTTAATTCCTAAGAATACCAATATTATCTTCCAAGCAGAAATGCACGTATGTATATCTGTAGAAACGGGAATTGATGCACAGGGACCTAAATAATGATCTAGGGTATTTCCCTTCTGCTATCAAGGCTTCGTCCTTTTCCTCTTAAAATTTGCACTCTTCTTTGTCAACCCGAATTTCTTTAGCTTTCCCTCCAGGTTGCAACAGCCCGTCAGGATTCATGTCAGAACTCTTTAGTTGACTTTTGCTTGGGCTTATGCATTTTCTAAATCTCATCTGGTCACCAATTACCAAGAAGTATCTTCGCTTGTCACATTCCTTGCAGATCCATCCTATAATTGGATTACCTGCTCTCTTCTTATCTTTTCAGCTCTTCCAGCACTACACTGCTACTGATTGATTGATTCCACAGAAAGGTTCGGGCACCAGGAATAGTGTTTCAGCCCCTTTTTCGCGGTGTCCCGGTGCCCACAAGAGGTGATCTTATTATTCTTAATCCGTTTAGTTCTTCTAGACATTTCCAGATCATCTTGGAGCTGATTACTTGAGTACTCAGCCCAATGATGGCTGGTTGACTATCCGACATGATTATAATCTCCTGTCCACGATAGTTTTTCTCTTTGCTGAATTGAATGCATTTCCTGATGGTGTGGATTTCCGCCTGGAAGATGCTTGGAGAGTTACCTAAGCTTTCGTGGTCTCTGCTTCTGGGTCCATACACTTTTCCAGTTCCCTCCGTTGTTTGGAGCCATCAACTTTGTGTTTTTCACGAATTTCTTTTTTATTTCCTCTTGAGGCATATCCCAAATTAGTTAATTTCTAGTTAAAAGATTGGGCCTTCGATTTGTAACAGAAATCCACGTAATTTAAACCTTTGTCGACGAGTATTTGAATAGAAACACCAAGAAGGCCAAAAGATAAATATTGTCAGCCAAGTAACAGTAAAAACTCATAAATTCCAACTAGTTAACGTTGATTTGTAACTGTGGAAAAACACTAAAGTAAGAGTAACAGGTAAATTTAATGTATATACCGGAACAAAAGGAAATTAAAAAATGAGGAAGTGGACAGCCTTGCAAAAGAAGTAGCAAAAATTTTTTTCTGTAGATTAATGAAAGGTCACACAAAAGCAAGATCTGAAACTGGGTACAAAATCAAATAAAATTAAATTGGAACAGTATGCCTGATCTTAGACAAGTGAAGAACTTTAAAAATCCATCTGGTTTAAACAAGTTTAGGTAATGTCCGGATTTTAAGTTCTATTATATGGAGTTTTAGAGCTGCTTGTCCTGGATTTGTGATTTTGTTGATGGCATCCTTAGCTATATAAATCTGTCCTTACCTCATCCAACCTACTTCTTTGTGTCAAATTTCTATAACAACAATCAAGTTGACACCAGATGACATTTGGTTTATTTTTTATTGTTGAATATTTATTTATTTTTATTATTTTTGGATGATGTCTAGAATATGTTATGAATTTTACGTACAAAATCTTCGAAAATACTGCAGAAGTATTAAAGAAAATTTATCATGAGTTTGCTTTTAAATACGGTTTTCGGTGCAATATTTTTACTTCGTTCTCTTTCTCCCAGCTTCAGAAGAGTAGCCGAAGAATCTAACAACAACAGAAAACGGAGAAGACGTGTACACATCGGTTAGTAAGTTTTGAATTTTAATAAGTTAAAAACAGGTCATTAATAAATTAAATGGGATATTCTTTTAGTAGTACACCAACAATTTGAATGATTTTTTTATTTTCCCATGCAGTTTCTCAAAATTCAACACATCATTAAGTTATAATTTAGTTATCCTTCAGTACAAATAAATGGCTTAAGAGTGAAGAAATTGGCTTTAAACATAGAATACTATCAATATATAAGTCTCCTTGCTTGCACGACCGTATATAACTACAAATCTATTAACAACTAAATTTCATTCATACCAAGTGTCAGAACAAGGAGTGTTGCATTACCAGTTAAGCTCCGTCCTACGATCCAGCAAAGCATTTCTTTAAAATACTAAAAAGAAAACTTTAAAATTCTGGGTGTTGTGTAATATTTCTAATAAATAATCACATTGACAGCATAAAATTAGCATTCTTGTCAAAATAAAGACTATTCAGTCAACGGTTGCACCAATATAAGAAAAATTTAGATAATTCATTGCTGCCAAACTAATATAATCACGTAATGGCGCCGAGCACGGTGAGGTTATTTTAGGTGTAAAAGATATTTTCTTCGAGTTAACAATACTCCGTGTGCATTACACAACAGAAAAAGACAGAGGGTAAATACAAGTCAATGTTATTTCTCTTCTTTTTTCTCTCCGAAGCATGCTCCGGCCAATCGCGGTTCAAAGCAAGAGAGATAGCATTTCCACGAATTCGCCCTCTGTCTCTCTCTTTGGCGTGGAACGCGCGCGAAACTTGCCGTGCTGCCTCCAGTAGTATATGCTCGAAGGAGGTTATAGCACTCTAGTTCTATGCAGGGTTATCCACCCTGTACGATAAGGAATATTGCTGTCAAAATAAGTGGCTTTCAAAAAGTTTTACCTTTAGGATATAAGGGGGTTCAATATAGTTACTTTTTAAAATTATTTTTATATTATATAGGATGTCCAAAAAGCTCTGAAAGTATCAAAGTTGTGTTTTTTAAACGGAACCCTCTGTATATTATTGTATTTTTGGATTTTCGGATCAAAATAAGTGCCTATTTTAATACGGTTTATAGCACCTAAACCTTAAGGGTTTTTAAATAATTTGAAGTTTGACAAAATCTAACCTAATTTTCATGTTTCAAATACTTAAGAAGTATTTCAGTTATGTACTCGAAATTAACAGCGAATTGTAACTATAAATTATATTTTATATCCCAATTATAATAAACTTGCTATAGTATACAAGGTGTCCAAAAATTAAACCTATTCAAATAAGAACTTTAAGTGGCTATAACTTGATCAATTTAAATAGAGCGTTATACTTTTTAACTCACCAGAAAATGTATCTGTAATGTTTAGTCTGTAAAGCCTGTTGCTATAGCAGCTGTATTATTTTTTGTAACTATGAAACTTCATTTATTGAATTGAATTATTCGAGTATTGGTGTGTTATTGCTTTGTCAAAATGAAGATTTATCCAAAGGAAGAGCGTATTGATATGATTTTTATCCTAGAATAATTTCATCAGAATTGTATGTTGGCTTCTCGAGCCTATGCTCAAAGGTTTCCTGAAAGAAACCATCCTAAACTAGCCCTTTTTTTGTGAGATTACTAAACCAATTTCGGGAAAGTGGAAGTGTCTGTTATAAGAAAATCTGTCACTGAGAATGAAAAAAATGTTTTTACTGTACTTGGTTCAGTGATCGAAAATCCCAATATTAGTCAGAATGATATATCCGAAAATACATATATAACATTAGCCATGCAAGTGTTTCAAGGATATTTAACAAATACAGATTTCATCTTTATAAAATGCAGCTTTGTCAAGAGGTTCACGGGAATGATTTGAATTCTGCTTGTGGGTGTTAGGTAAAGTGGCAGAAAATGAACACTTTTTTGATAATATGTTGTTTAGTGATGAGAGTACGTGAATAGACACAACTTGCATTACTATTCTGATTCAAATCCACATAAATACAGAGTTACGAGAAACCAGAATAGGTGGTCGGTTAATGTGTGGGGAGGAATACTGGGTCCATACTTAATCGGACTCTACTTTTTTGAAGGACCTTTAAATGGTTTGATATTTCGCAATTTTCTTTTACAGGAACTTCCAGTGTTATTAGAAGATGTCCTTTTAAATGTTAGAACGACTATGTGGCTTCAATTCGATGGAGCTCCGCCTCATTATCATCGCAAAGTTCGGCAATTTTTAAATGTCAATTTTCGAAACAGGTGGATTGAGATAAGCGGATTTCAAAATTGGCCCAGAGATCTCCGGACTTAACTTCACCAGATTTCTTTTTATGGGGATACATCAAAGGATTTGTCTACAATGTGCCCCCGACAACACCACAAGATATGAAAATACGCGTAAGAGATGCTTTTCAAACTGTAACCCTGCAAAAGCTAGCAATGGGTTCGAAATAAGAATATGTGAGTGTTTGGAAATGGACGGTCGACATTTCGTACATCTACTATAAATATTGTGCTTCTGTTTTATGATATCGTCAATATGTTATTACCATTATTGCTGTTATAGCCTGTTGGACGACCATAAATCATATTCCGAGTTTCTGAACATTTGTAAAGATATTCTTGATTATTATTCTTATAGGTTTAAATTACCTGTCGTTTCCAAATGCAATACGCAACTAGATACATTAGAACATCTATTCAAAAAACCCTTATACCATTCGATAGGTATTTAAAAGATACATTTTCTGGTAAGTTAAAAAGTATGGCGTTCTATTTAAATTAATCAAATTATAGCCAGTTAAAGTTCTTATTTGATTAGTTTTAATTTTTGAACACCCTGTATAATATCACAAGTTTAGAATCATTGGGATGTAAAGTATGGTTTATTGTTACACTGTAAATTTTGAGTACATAACTAAAACACTTCTTAAGTATTTGAAACTTGAAAATTAGGTTAGATTTTGTCAAAACTCAAATTATTTAAAAAACCTTAAGGTTTAGGTACTATAAACCTTATTAAAATAGGCACTTATTTTGATCGGAGAATCCAAAAATGCAATAATAAATAGGGGGTTCCGTTTAAAAAAAAATACAACTTTGATACTTTCAGAGCTTTTGGGACACCCTGTATAATATGAAAATAATTTTAAAAATAACTATATCAGATTCCCATATATCCCAAAAGTAAAACTTTTTGAAAGTCACGTATTTTGGCCACAATATTCCGTGACGTATAGGGTGAATAACGCTGTATATCAAGGTCGTGTTGCCAATTCTTCTAACTGTCAAAAATGCCATCAAGCATTATTTGTAGATTGCGACCTTATCGTAGTAATTTAATACGAGTTTTCATGTCTGGGTATAGTAAATTTCTAAATCCTTATTCCTCAACTTCTTTTACCAAAGAAGTTGTAGATGCCGCTTCGAGTAGACATTTCTCATCGTACCCCCCTTCACACGTTATCCAGGTTAGAACTATTTAAGGGACAACAAGCCAATAATAATAGAAATTTACATAGTAACGATCTAACAATTAAAATTATGTAAGAATGAACTGGCAAAGAACAAAATAAATAACACGTAAAATCAATAACTAACCAAAACAATAAAATTTTATTTACTTATTTTTTTCAAAATAACCTCAATTTTTAAGTACACAAAAATTAATTCTACCAAGAGTGTTGAACTTTATCCTTTCCATGATGTCTGCATCTAAGCATATAGTGTCTACTAAAATTGTATTGCCCACAATTCTTCATATTCTATATAGACAATTGGATTATATCCTTATATTTACCCTCAGAAATTTACGCTAGTTCTTTGTACAAACCTTTTGGAGACACCCTGTACTGACCAAAGAATTTATTTGTAACTTATGCACGTAATTAAATCACCAAAGCATATTTTATTTTATACGGTTAGATTCCTATCAAATATTTTGTTCAAATATCTAACTATTAATTCTAATTATTTATACTATTTTTAAAGATGCAACGTTATCTACAGTACTTTCATTTTGGCTGAAATAACAATACTACTGCGGAAAGTGTGTCATTCGGTCAAATAGACTCGAAAGTCATTTAAATTTTTTGGCTGGAAAATAATTTAATTTGTTTTAAAATTTTGGTGATGTATAATTGTAATTTGTTATCATTAATTATTTATAATAATGTATACAGTTTCTTTAGTAAAAGTATATGTATGTTTATACTATTAGTTCTTGAAAAATGTATTTAAAATAATGCGTGATTGTTTAAAAAGAAGTTTTTCACTCTTTACTAAAATTTATTCAAATATTTATTTTTTATATCTCAAATTAACCTAATACTTGTAATATATTATGAACATACTTAGACGACTTTCTAAACCAATTTTAATCGCTCCCCTCTTCTTACATTTTTTTTCAGTTTCAGAATAAATTTATTTTTTCAATTTATTTCTTTGGACTCGATAAGCCATCACATCAATATCTCCCAACAAGTAACATCTTTGCGACCCCTTGTTTCACAGGTGGTGGACTCATCAGTGGGATCCACTGGTATATTTTCCAGACATCCTGTTTGTCATGCTTTCTACAAAACTTGGATTCCTATTTAAACAAGTTTTGTAGGCAAATATTGGTGAAATGTTATCTATCTATCTATCTAGTAGCGCTACAACCCTACGTGGGTTTTTGCTGCAGAAACGATTTGCCTCCACTGGTCTCTGTCCATCATGGCTTCTCTCCAGTTGTCGACACTCATAGTTTGTAGGTCTTTGGCTATATTATCTCTCCACCTTAATTTTGGTCGTCCAAGGGGTCTAGTTCCTGTTGGGTTTTGATTCCATACCATGTTAATTAGTCGGTTGTCAGGGGATCTCTGGACGTGTCCTGCCCATCTCAGTCGCTGGGATTTTATTGTTTTTATTATATTTGGGCTATGGTACAACATCTCTAGTTCAGCATTACTTCTTATGCGGTATTGTCCCGTAATTGGGTCTTGTACAGGACCAAATATTCTCCTTAGCATTTTTCGCTCAAAACATTTAAGCAGAAGTTCGTTATGCCTTGTGAGGGTCCATGTCTCACACCCGTAGCATACCACTGGTTTTATTATTATTTGGTAGATTTTTATCCTTGAGGACCTTGACAGGATTTTTGATTTTATCAGCGTTTGCAGAGAAAAGAAGCATCTATTACCACTCTGTATTCTGGCTTTTATTTCTTCTGTCATGTCGTTATCCGATGTTATGACAGTTCCCAAATATTTGAATTTTTGGACATTCTCGAAGTTATAGTCCTCCATTGTTACGTTTTGTTTGATTCTATCTCAGCGGAGATTGCGTGCTACATGCATATATTTGGTCTTATCTTCATTAATTTTAAGGCCCACTTTCTGACTCTCCTTTTCGATTTGTAGGAAACTTTCCTTGACTCTTACAGTATTTTGTCCTATTGTGTCAATATCATCTGCAAAGGCTAGCAACATTTGTGGTCCCTGATTTGTGAATATTTCGGTATTAATGTTCGCTTTCTTGATTACCATGTCGAGTACGATATTGAACAGAAGTGGAGATAATCCGTCCCCCTGCTTCAGACCACTTCGAACTGTGAAATTGCTAGAGACTTGGTTTCCTATTTTTACACATAATTCGGTATTGTTGACACATAGTTTCGTTAGACTAATAAGTTTTTTTGGTATCCCCATGCTTTCCATGGCAATCCAAATACTCTCTCGTATTATGGTGTCATAGGCCTGTTTGAAGTCGATGAATAATTGGTGTACATCTCTGTTGAATTCCCAGCTTTTTTCCAGGAGTTGGCGTATTGTGAATATTTGGTCCACCGTGGATCTGTTAGGCCTAAAGCCGCATTGGTAGTCACCGATGTTCTCTTCAGCATAGGGTGATATTCGCTTCAATAATATATTAGATAATATTTTGTACGCTGAGTTTAATAGTGTTATCCCTATATAGTTTGAACAATTTAATCGATCCCCTTTCTTGTGGATGGGGACAATTATACCTTTCTTCCACTCTTCAGGTATTATTCCAGTGTTCCATATATCTACTATTAATTTGTGTATTTCTTTATGGAGATGTGTTCCCCCATTTTTCAATAGTTCTGCCGGCAAATTATCGCAACCAGGTGCTTTATTATTTTTGAGCCGGTTAATGGCGTCTATAGTTTCCTGTATAGAGGGTTCATTATCTTGGATTTCTGCTGTTTGGTAGGTTATGCGCGTTATTTCCCCCTGATTGTTTGTATTCAGCAGCTTGTTGAAGTATTCTTGCCATATTTTTAGTATTTCAGTTGCATCTGTTACTAGTTCGTTGTTATTTTCTTTTCTTATGATGCTACCGGGTGTAGGTCTGTACCCATTTCTCATACTGGCTAGTTCACTGAAAAACCTTCTGCTATTTCCAAACGCGTTTTCTTCCACCCGTTCCAGCGTTTCTCTTTGGGCTGCTCTTTTCTGTTGTCTAATTAATTTCCTTGCTTCATTTCTGCTTCTTTTGAATGATTCGATGTTTTCATTATTGGGAAGCTCTAGCATTTTTATTCTTCTTTCATTCCTTCTGTTTACTGCATCCTCACAGTCTTTGTCATACCAATTCTTTTTCTCTGCTTTTCTTCTTTTTCCCAGTTGTTTTTCTGTGGCTGACTCAATAATCGATTTTAAAGTGTCCCATCTTGTTTCTACACTGTCGTTATCCGTTCTATTTTGTAGTAGTCTGTTTTGTATTTCCGCCTGGTACTTTTTCCGTGTTTCTTCGTTTTTTAATTTATTAGTTTCCCATCGTATGCTATCAGTTATTTGTTGTGTTTTCCTTGTATTTTTAATTCTTAGCCTGATTTTTGCAAGTACCAGAAAATGATCTGAGTCTGCATCGGCTCCTCTTCGGCTTTTTACGTCCATTACATTTCCCGCATACCGTGAGTTGACTAAAACGTGGTCTATCTGGTTTCTTGTTCTGTTATCATTCGAAATCCATGTTTCCTTGTGGATGTTCTTGTGTTCGAACATTGTTGATACTACTTTTAGATTGTGAGCTGCTGCGAATCCTGCCAGGCGTTGGCCATTATCGTTAGATTCAGTATGCAGACCGTGGGGTCCAACATGCGGTAGGTATGCTGGTTCTTTTCCTAGTTTGGCGTTGAAATCCCCTAGAATTATTAACATATCTTGTTTAGGTATTCCACTAACTGTGTTTTCCAGTTCTTCGTAAAATTCATCCTTTATGTCGTCCTCCTTTTCCTCTGTTGGTGCGTGTACCGCTAGTAGGGAGTAGTTCCACCATTTGCCTTTTACTCGCAAGTAGCAAAGCCGTTCATTTATGGGTTTGAAAGATATTATCAGGTTCGTTAGATGTTCTTTCACGGCGAAGCCTGTACCAAACTCGTGCCGACCATCTTTATTGCCACTGTAAAAGATTGTGTATCTGTCAATAGTAATGTTTCCAGTATCGGGCCATCGAATTTCTTGTAGTGCTATGATGTCCATTCGGTTTTTATCCAACTGTTGGATCGTCCTTTTTGCTGCTCCTGGTCTGTACCAACTGAGTACATTCCAGGTTCCAAAATTCATATTCCGTGATCTTTGCCAGAGTCGTTTCCTGTAATCCGTC
The DNA here is from genome assembly GCA_034092305.1 of Diaprepes abbreviatus. Lineage (NCBI taxonomy): Eukaryota > Metazoa > Arthropoda > Insecta > Coleoptera > Curculionidae > Diaprepes > Diaprepes abbreviatus. Next base: position 11,737,611 of record JASJET010000200.1, read on the forward strand.
CTAGTCCGAGGCTTTTCGTTCTGTTTCATAACAGGTTTTCTTTTACGAGATAGGGTTGTTAGCCCCATGCTCAACCCTCCTCCTTTATCCGGGCTTGGGACCGGCAGCGATGGTTCCTGAGCTACTCAGTTCACCCATTCACCATCGCCGGCGGAGGTTAGGTTTCACAATATGCCCCCCGCAAGGCATCTGCGTAACCGACTTTGGCTACGATAGGAAGTCCAAGCCGTAGGAAAGCATATGCCTGAGAAAGAATGTGAAACGAACATCTTCGGTGGTCTTCCAAAGGTCAGGCCGGGCTTAATCAAAGCCCTTGAGCGGTTTTTGACGTTTGTCCTATATCCGCATCATGAGCGGTGTTGGACGTTTGCCGTATATCCGCCGTCCTGTCACGGTCGCCATGTCGCAAATAGTCATGCCCCTGATGGAAAGGACATGACTAGCGATCTAACTTTCGACCACCGAAAATGTATGGATGTTTCGTCCCGATACCGGTGGTGGACTCATCAGTGGGATCCACCAGTATCTTTCCCAGACATCCTGTTTGTCATGCTTTCTACAAAACTTGGATTCCTATTTAGCCAAGTTTTGTCGACAAATAATGGTGAGATGTTAGGTTTCTCAATAATACATACAAATAAAAAATGTTTCATGCATTTTGAAACATGTCAACGGCAAACTGAAACTCCATTTCTGGTAGATTTTGCAATAGAAACTTTGGGTATTTTAAATATAAATTTTGAGTCTCGTTTTTCTGATTTTGATGCAATCGCAAACGATATAAAGATTTTTGAAAATCCTCTTAATGCCCAGAACTCGACATGGAAATGATTGATTTGAAGAGTCAAAATATTTTTACACAAAAATGTTATCACTGCTGTAATTTTATAAGAGTCTTCCACTCACACAGTTTGATCAGTTGCACATATGTACTCGTGGCTTTCGGCACTACTTATCTATGTGAAAAAACATTCTCCAAAATGAAATATACCAAAAATATAAATCTTATGTCGATAATTACAGTAAAGATGTCCATATATATCTCATTACTATTTTGTATGATTTACTTGCATATACTATATAATCAAAATAAACTAGGGCAGGCCAGATTGGTGGTACTCGCTGGACGGTGTTGGCCTGCAGACTGTAGTTTGGAGATCTCTGTTTAAAGCGACAATAATTCGAAAATTTCATGATTTAACCTCAAATGATTTTTGGAAGAATTTCCAGAAGAAGTAAATCAATAATTCTATACTTGGAAAAGTCATAGATAGGACTCCGAACAGAATGCATTTTTTACCACATCCAGTATTGAAATGTTAATAACTGAAATAGCACTGAATAAGGTAATTGAAAACAAAATACCATAAGGTTTGCTATCTCGCTCGGATTGACTGTAAACTAGTCCTCTCAATGAAGTTACCAAAAAGTTGGAGAATTAGATTTAAAAGATATTTTTTAATTATATAGTTTTACATCGTCTTCCACTAATTTCATTTCCGAGAAGCAAAATAAACTTTATGACGTCATCGATTCTTTCAAGGGCAATGGCATAATATGAAAATAACATTTAATCAATTTTGACATTATTCAACTGGGACGTCAAAAATGATAATGTGCCAGAAATGTTCGGTCAATTTAATGACAAAATACCCAGTGTTTTTTTATGCAATAAACAAAATAATTTATGAAAATAAAGAAAAATCTTACTCGAAATTGAAAGAAAATGTCTTCAGGCTCAGGTTTGTATATAACAAATTTAAAATACATTATATTACAAAGAAGCTCGACTTCAATTAATTTAACTAAGAATTATTTTTGTTTGTTCATTATTATGAAGATGATATATATATATATATATATATATATATATATATATATATATATATATATATATATATATATATATATATATATATATATATATATATATATATATATATATATATATTTAAATTTAAGAATAGGAGTAATAAATATAAATTAAAAGTAGATACATTCTTAAGAAAGTTAAAAATTCCCGATGTTGGTAACTCATTTTGTCCACAAATTAATATTTTAGCCCTTATATTGTTATCTATATCATAACATTACTTTAACTTTAGAAATAGGGAAGTTTATGAAAAAATGTACTTAACAAAAAATAAAGTGTGTTTTAAAATTTAGAGTAGATAAATTCTGCCACATAAGAAAGTTAAAAAGTCTCACTATCGGTTAATCACTTTCTTCAAAAATTGTTCCTTTATTTGTTATATTGTTATATTGATAAGAGCATTATTTTAAATTGAAAAGTAGTAAAGTTTGTTAAAATATTTACTTAACAAAAAGTAAATGTACTTTAAAATTAGGAGTAGAAAATAAAAAAGTTTTGACATCAGTAACTCAGTTTATTCATAAATTATTTTTTAGCTATCATATTGTTGTATAGATAATAATATTATTTTAAATTTAAAAATTTTAAATTTTTAAAAAGTGTCTATGTATGAATATGTAGCTAACAACAAGTAAGGGTAAAAATTTGCAAAGCGTGAAAAGCATGAAAATTATGTTTTTTTGAAAAAATTTCGATACTCACCCCCCATTTCGAGGTCCTAGAACACAATTCTGGTCTTGATTTTTCACTATTTTCCTCACTTTCCCGGAAAACGCAAAAAAAGAAAAGCGTCACTTCACAAAGCACTTTCTTTTCAGTTAAAAACCGAATTTACGTAGTTATTTTCAATGGAACTAGTTAAAAAATATTGTACGTAATATATTTCAATTATTTTTGCACAAATTTTAGCAAACCAATTTAAAAAAAAAACTTATATTTTCAGTGAAAAATCAAAAACACGTCTCGAAAACGTCATCAACGGTCAGACTATCTAAACTGGCCGCCGAATCACGTAAAAAAGGTGCAACGTTGCCAGATGTAAAATTTCTTCATGATATAAACTATAAGATTTGTCCTTCTCAGTCAACAACATAGTTTTTTTTTAATATTCAGAACAGTTTCTAAGTAAAAATAATCTTAACCCTTCAAAATTATTGGTTAGTTTTGGTTAAGATAGGTTGGTTCAGGTTTAGCTGGAATTTGGTTAATTTGGAAAACAGAAACTAACCTGAATTGATCTAAATTAACCTAGATTTAAAGTTTCCTGGTATAAACTTTAAAATTTACCCATTACAGTTAACATCATAGTTTAATGTTTGTAACGTATAAAAAGGGGTACAATGAATCTTATTAACCTTCCAAAATTTTTGGTTAGTTCTGGTAAGTACAGGTTAACATTAGTCTTGATCACTTTAAAAAACTGAAATTAACCTGAACTAACCTAAACTAACCTGAACTAACCTGAACTAACCTGAACTAACCTGAACTAACCTGAACTAACCTGAACTAACCTGAACTAACCTGAACGAACCTGAACTAACCTAAACTAACCTGAACTAACCTAAATTGACCTAGATTTATTAATTAAAAAATGTCATTGTCCAGCAGAAACCACGTGTAGGCGGGAAAAGCTCTGCCACTCGACACTTTCTGCTAACGGACATAAGCAATATGATCAATTCATATTATCCGTTTAAAACTACTGGGGGAAACTAACAAAAGCAACTATAATCCTTAAAACCTTTAATATTTAGAGTCAAAATCGCACATCAAGGTACTGGTATGTGGAGGGAGACAAACAAAAGCAACTATAATCCTTAAAACCTTTATTATTTAGCGTCAAAATCGCACATCGAAGCCATAGACATAAGAGTTATTAATAGTACTTCAATAATCAAAGGAAAGGAAAATATTCTTTTTGGAACCTTTTCTTTCCAATTCAAACAGAAAGAGAAGAATATTTAAAGAAATCGTTTTGCAATCTGGCAACATCGCCGACTTCAACAGTACGCCATCTTTAGCGAGCTATGCAAACTATTATTTGCGAGTGCCGGCCGTTTTCTTTTGATTTTGTTGTGATTTTTGTCGTGGTAATTTTTCGGATTTTTTCGATAAAAAAGTGCATATTTTTGAATTTTTGTATAATGCAGAAGCTTCTATCACTGTGGAATTCGTTATTATAACAAAAGTTTAACGATTTAGTGAAAAAAATTGAACCTAAAGACAAAGGTTATTTTCCCTGTTTTCCGCAAAATTCAGGAAAAATTATGGAAAACTGAGGTCAGAATCATGTTCTACGACCTCGAAATAGGGGGTATGTCATTTTCCAATCATTTCACTCTTAACGAATTTTTTTCCAAACATTTACTTAACAAAAAGTAAATATACTTTAAAATTAGAAGTAGGAAATAAAAAAGGCTCGACATCAGTAACTCACTTTATCCATAAATTATTTTTTAGCTATCATATTGTTGTATAGATAATAATATTATTTTAAATTTAAAAAAAGTTTTTATATATAAATATATAGCTAACAACAAGTAAGTGTATTTTTATTAATACTAGATATATTCTACTAAATAAGAAGTTTAAAATCTGGATATCGGTAACTCATATGTTCACAAATTATTACATTAGCTATTATATTTTCATGTAGATCACATTATTTTAAATTTAACAATAGGACAGTTTGTAAAAATATGTACTTAACAACAATATAGTGTGTTTTAAAATTAAGAGTTGATAAACTGTGCTAAATAAGAAGCTGAAAAATCTCGACTTTGTTAACTCACATGAACAAAAATTATTCTTATTATTATCTTGATTTATAAATAATAGGAAAGTTTGCAAAAATATTTGCTTAACTAAAAGTTAATCAATTTTGAAATTAAAAGTAGATAGATACACTCTGCTAAATAAGAAAGTTAAAAACTTTCGACATCAGTAATTGACTTTACCCACAAATTTTTATTTAGCTATTATATTGGTATGTAGATAATAATATTATTTTAAATTTAAAAATACAAAAGTTTATGTATATATGTAGTTAACAACAAGTAAATGTGTTTTAATTAAAAGCTGATACATTCTGCTAAATAAGAAAGTTAAAAAATCGTGTTATCGACAACTCACTTTATCCACTTTATTTCTTTAGCTATTATATTGTTATATAGATAATACCATTATTTCATATTTAAAAACAGGAAAGTTTGTAAAAATATTATATATATATATATATATATAAAAGCAAGTAAGTGTATTTTAAAATTAAGAATAAATACGTTTTGTTAATTAACAAAATTTAATCGCAATTTCAGTAACCCACTTAATACATGAACTACAGTAATAGTACTATCAACTCTTTAAAACTTGCTACTCAAAATACATATTAAAAAATAATATTTCCATAATATAATATATATATAAAAATATAAATTTAATTATTTAAGGGAATGCAAGTGGTGTCAGTGTCTCGGAGAGCACATCTAGAGTAGAACGTAGTCGCAGTGAAAGTAGATCTGCTCGCAGAAGTTCTCTTAGACAACCAAGTCAATCAAGGTATTATATACTTTTAGTGATCTGCATAAACATATAGATAATTTAAAATATTTAAATTTTCATCCTTGTTGATTAAAATGTAAACAATAAAATTTATTTCTTCATAAAAAATGGCAAAAGCCGATTTACTGCCAGTGTGGCAATATATTCAGAAATATTTAATTAATTTTTGTTTTCTGATTTTTAAAAGTTGTTGAAAATTTGTATTTTTTGTCTTTTTTCCTTTTTTTTTTTCTCAACGCACACTTGTCTACTCCTGAACATCGTATTCTAACCGCTTTTGTGAGCATTCAACATATTTTCTTGTCAATCTAGGTCTCAATTTTCTTATTTCATATGCCCCCTAGCAGCAGTATCTTGCCCATTTTAGATATTCCTCTATTATCTCTATGATTTTTATTCTCTTCCTGGTTTCTTCATTTCGGATCCTATCCGATAATGAAATACCAAGCATGATTCTTTCCATAACTCTCAATGATATTTAGTGCTTTTAGGTAAAGGCTTTCTTGGAGCTTATTGTATCTAGTTCGTATGTAAGTACAGGTTTTTTTTTAATATTTAGCACTAGACCTAGAGGCTCTATTATTAGAGATGGAACAAAAATTTTAATATGAAAGATTTCTTTCGTATTATTTTTTAAATTTATTAAAGGACATAATGACACATCGAAAAATTGAGAAATAAAAGCAATTTAAGATTTTTTAAATGAAACACCGTGTATTTTCTCTTATAAAATGAAAACACTTATCCTGATTTAAAAAAGGTATAATATCTTAGTGTTCGGACTAGCCCTAATTCAAATATTTAAATTTAGATTATTAACAAATTGGTATAAAAAACGTGGTGGCCTGGAAAACAAATGCTCTGTTTTAATTTGTTTACTAATGACTGAACTAATGAAATGAAGGGAGGTTGTCAGGAGTAATTTAGGCTGTTTTTTTTCTGCCTGTTTGTCTATACGGGCTAATCTTCGATACAGCTGAACCGATTTTGAGGAAACTTTACAAACATGAACGGGAGGTTATCATTTCATTTTCATTTTAAAAGTCTTTATTATTGCTTTTCAACTTTAACAAGTCAGTGGCCTAGTGGCATAAGTAAATATGCAGTGCATAGATATAGACACAGATAACAGCAATTTTAGTTGCGTGCTGTGTAGCATTTTAAGCCCAGACAGCACGTCAGTTAAATGATTTTGCAACCACCGATCGTTATTCTGGTCTGAGTTTTATTTATTAATATTTATTTTATTATAATCTTGTTTTCACAGGATGAGAGTCTGAGCAAAAGCACCTTCAAGGTATCGCTAGTAGCGCGGAGATTGTCAAGAGTGATAAAGGCTCCATAATTCCTATCATAAAGGACTGATTCACAAAAACTAATATAAAAGAATATTCAAAAATATCCTTTATCAAGGCTCGCTAACTGAGTTTGGAGTCGATGCCCTGCCGCCTTCACTCTGAATTGCGATAACTTCGGCAATAATTTGAATTTTGAAATGATTAATCGCTAAAAAATATTGTTAAAATTATAAGCAATTTATCTAGTCGAAAAAAATCGATTTTTTAAAAATCTCAGAGTGGTTTAACTCCTTAATGGAGATGGATCTCTCTAAGGTACTCCTCTCTATTTTACTGATCATAGCTGCCTTATTTAGTCTGACAAGTTTAGTTTGTGACGCCTTTTTGTATAAGGAGGGGAGCAGGTCGTGCTCTACGGATCTAGTTTGTTGACGGCAGCGGAACATCGGTCAGTGGATATTTCTCGTGCAGGCAGTCATCGGTCAAATGCTTAGCGCAGGGGTATCGGTTTGACGGTATCTACTTATAATCGGGATATCCCTGCTCTCTGAACTGTTCAACGGTCTGACTGCCTGAAGGTCAAAACATCCACTCGGTGGTCGGCTCTCGGGCGGCACCCTCGGGATTTATGTGGTCGAGGGCCCACTTATGCACCGGGCAGCTTGTTACAGTGGAGAAACTGCAAGCCAAGGGCCAATTGTGCGTATTAGTGCTGGCTGCTGGCTGCCAATTGTTATATGTAATGGTAAAAAGGGGACTAGGTAATGAAACAAAGGATTATAAAACATTCTGTATCCTATATTCCATTCTTTTATACAAAGACATGGCCTAAAACTAACTTACAACCTAAGATGGACAATAATATAGACAAATAAACGGTCTGGAGAGCAAAAGTATGTTTTGAGAGCTGTTCACGGTAGCCCATACTGTTCGGTTGCGCTGAAGACGGTAACCCGGCGGTATCGTTCACGACGCTATTCACGTACCTCGTACTATACGGTTGCGACGCTATCCACGACGGCTTGTACGCAAATTATCGCGTTTTGTATATAAAATCCGCGTACACGGTTCACGACGCTTCGTATTGAAATTCGACCGACGGCGGTATACGCGGTAACAATAACCCGGCATCGATCGGCGATAGGCGGCGTCTCTATACGGCGACAGCGATCTTTACACGCGGCGGCGGCGATAAGCTTCGGGGCGACAGTTGTTAAGCGCCCTTATTAACGGATATCGAAGGGTACCTGGCGGTAAACACATTCCTGGTCAATACGGAAACAAAACTAAGCTTACGGCATCAGTGCGTGTGTGTATAGGTGACGGTAGGAAGGAAAAAAGGAACTGACGCTGACCGTTCTTATAAGGGTCCTCGACAACGTCAGCAGGATGAAACGACATTGCCCGTTCTTATAAGGGGTCCTCGACAATGTCAACCAATAGCGGTAGGAAATTAGGAAAGGAACCGACACTGTCCGTTCTTACAAGGGTACTCGGCAATGCTGGAAACACCATATACATACAAGCCTAGCCTCACCTACATTGCTATACCAGAAAGGCGCGGTCCGGCAGGCGATTCAGTCCAGTCCGTTTGGATTGTTGACCCCGATGAAGAACGTGCAGTTCTCAGCGAAATAATGGTCTGCTTAGGCTTAAATAGACGGCCCGAGCTCCCACTACGCTGACGTGTGACGGTGTGCGGTGATCGCGCATACAATACTGCTGTATACGGCGCGCGATTACTATGGTCGAATTCTCTGAAAATCTCGGAAAATGATATTTCCCGGTATAGCGAGGTAAATCTAATTATATTCCGGTAATATTGAAACTTTAAGCAATCTTTTTCCGCAAGAATCAGATTTTTCGGATGTAAAATAAATAAATTAAATCCCGGCGAACATACTCATGCCCAAAAAATTAATAACTTCGTTACAAGTTGTGTCTTTATAAATATTTTTTAAGATTTCTTTACATCTTGAGCACACCCTTGCATCTCCGAGAACCTTAAATCTGACCAGTTTTCAATGGTATTGAAAGTTTTGTGGCTAAATGTATCATGTCCTTTTTTATTAGTGTATGCATAGTATACCGATGTTTCATCGTACTAAATTTCATTCTAAAGCCAGCTTATTCAATTGATTCGTAAAAATCTAATTTTGTTAATCGATTGATTATTATTTTCGTGAACACCAAATATAGCCAATAAAAAATTAAAGCTTTCACGGCTTTGGTCAAATCGAAAATCATGGTCCTTGGGTGTAGACCATGTCAAATTGGAATTATTAGCCAACGTTTCGCCTATGATTTCACGAGGCATCTTCAGGAATCTTTACTCTACGAACATTCAGTGTTCTAATCTCATGAAATAAACATATCTGATGATGCCTTATGCGATCGTATTTTTTTCATTTTTAATTTTCAGTACCTTCTTTGGGCTCAATTAATTCGTGAGCTAATCTGAATATTTTCTTGGTTCATAGAAGTTTAGCCTAAAAGAATAAAAGTAAGAGTAACAGTCGATATTAACTACAAAGATATTGATTATATTTAAAGATTAATTTGACAGATTTTAAGATGTACTTAATAAAAAATGAACGGAATTTCATGAAAATTTTCCCAGTTTCTAATGATTAATACTTTCTAAGTGGTTTTGAGTTTTTCTACAAAGGTTATCTCCAATACAAAACTTCTTTTTTAAGCATAAAATATTCTTTTTTCAAAAATTATCACAAGTAAATTTTGGATGTCTAAATGAGTTTTGAAACAAGAATGTCTCATTTGAAATTACCAAATAACAAGTATAAGATGCACCAGTCTTGTTAACATCTGTCATATTAAATGTGATTAGCCCAAAAACTTCACAACTGTCATTCGGCGGCCACCTTTTAAAGTTCAAACGATTTTGCAGTTAAAACGAACATCCTGATTACAAGGTTAACTAAATTTTGAGAAAATTTGGGTTGTGACGTTCTGATAGCAAATATTAGCTTTATAATATATAATAAAGGCATCGCAATGTTAGTAATATCGATTTTGTAATCCTCTTACGCACAATCTACCAACAATTTAGTTATTATTGAGATGTCACTATACATATCACTGTAAGGAATAATTCATATAATTTTATCATCGAAAAAACAATATTAAATATGATAACTTGTGGATCTCTGTGTAGTTATAAATTCTTATTAGCATTTTATTATAGGTCTAGAAGTTTCAGCCCAAGTGAAAGATTTAACCAAAGATCAAAGAGTTTTGATAGAAGTCGTCATGATAATGAAGGAGGAATGGTAAGAAGTTCCATTGACGCTGCCAAGTATGGCGAGAGACCCCTGGTAAGTAGAGGTACAAAATAAATTCTCCTTATTCGTGCAGTACTCGCAACGTGTAGATCAGTAAGTATTTTCTAATTCATCTAAATATTATTCTATGAACCAGATTCGGATACAATCAGTCAGAGTCGTCATGATGATATAGCGGTAAACATCCACTGCTGAACATGAGTTTTCTGTAGGTTTTGCCATTTCCTGTAACTCTAGCACTCCAACTGGATGTTACAAGCATATTCACTACAGTACCATCACTAAATGTTAACGAAAAAAGAAAGTGGCATTCCTATAAAGCACTGTTCGTCCAAGATTTATAAAACTAACTACTTGACTTATATCCCACTAAAAATTTTCGTTGAATATCACGACGTTTCGGCTAGTAGTTGTCTCTAACCGTTTTCAAGTGTAAGTAAATAAATCATTTAGCTACATGACAATTTATACTAAAAGTAAATGCAGTGGAGTGTGACTGAGATGGGTGCAGCCATGCCTGCTATAGCAAAATCCCATTTTTTTATGCTGCATTTAGTTTTAGTTTACAATTATTAAGAAGTGGTTTCCACACTTCTCTTATATCTAAAGAGGGTTTACTAAAACAACTCGGGTTCTGATGTATAACGGAGGCTTCTTTGAATTTCCGTTTTCTCCAATGTTGTTCTCGGTGTAGTATTTGAGCTTCAGACCATTTTATGTGGTGTCCATGAGTCCAGGCATGGTTGGCGGCACCAGATTTTTCTGTTTCTCCTCGAGATGTGCATTTTTAGTGTTCTTTTATCCTTACGTCAAGAGGTCTCTTTGTTTCACCAACGTAGGAAATGCCACATTCACATGGTATCTGATATACACAGTTCTTCATGTCCCGTTAAGTTGTTGGTTTGACACTAGTGAGCCGACTTCTCAGAAAGTTATTTGAATTGAAAACAATGTTGATTTTATATTGTGTTCCTATCATTCTAACTTTTTCTGAAATGCCTTTAACATAGGGGATGTTCAAAACTGGTTTTGAGTCACTAAAAATTATAAGAAAGAAACTTGAAGAAGACCAGACCTTAGCAGAAAGAATCTTTACACCGTACGCCATTATGGACTTGTTGGAAAGTTGACTGACTACTTCCTATTTTCAAGAAAAGGAAATATTCTACATCCAGGGTGATGGACTACCGATGGGATCTTCACTATCACCGGTGGTCGCAAATATTTTCATGGAATGGTTCGAGACTTTTGCAACTGAATCTACAACCAAGAAACCGAAGTTATGGCTCAGATACGTAGACGATACTTTTATTATTTGGAGTGGAAACGACGAAGAACTTCGAAACTTCCTTTCTCATCTCAACAAAATCAGCCCAATTATTAAATTCACCATGGAGAAAGAAGTAGAAAATAAATTACCATTCTTAGATGAATTGGCAGACAAATTCGGACTTCGGTTTACAGAAAAGCCACGCACACAGGACAATACCTTAATTATTCATCTAATCACTCCAATAACACCAAACGAAGAATTATAAGAAATCTCGTAGATAGAGCTTTAACTCTCTGCAATATCGATAACGAATGAAGAACGAAAACCAGTTCTAAACACCCCCTATGTTAAAGGCATTTCAGAAAAAGAAGGATTGGAAAACGATATAAAATCAACGTTGTTTTCAATTCAAATAACTCTCTGAGAAGTCGGCTCACTAGGGTCAAACCAACAAAACAAAGGGACATGAAGAACTGTGTATATCAGTTACCATGTGAAGGTGGCAATTCCTACGTTGGCGAAACAAAGAGACCTCTTGACGTAAGGATCAAAGAACACCAAAAATGCACATCTCGAGGAGAAACAGAAAAATCTGGTTCCGCGAACCATGCTTGGACTCATGGACATCCCATAAAATGGTCTGAAGCTAAAATACTACACCGAGAACAACATTGGAGAAAACGGAAATTCAAAGAAGCCGCGGTCATACATCAGAACCCGAGTTGTTTTAGTAAACCATCGTTAGATTTAAGAGAAGTGTGGTAAACCACTTCTTAGTAATTGTAAACTAAAACTAAATGCAGCATAAAAAATGGGATTTTGCCGTAGCAGGCATGACTGCACCCATCTCAGTCACACTCTACTGCATTTACTTTTAGTAAAAATAGTCATGTAGCTACGGGATTTATTTAGTTTCGCTTGAAAACGGCTAGAGATAACTAATAGCCGAAACGTCGTGATATTCAACAAAAAATAAAGACAATGGAAGTTCAACAGATATCTACTACTTCGCAAGAAACATCGTTGTCTATGATCTTCAAACAAACACAATAAATAGTTTATGTTAGTCTCTGTACTATAATATTCCCTACGCACGAGATTGATGAAAACCGAACTAATATTTAACTAGAGCATGTCACTAAACTAATAATGGTTTGATTCAGTATAAACTGGAAACAAATTTAGTCTAAAAAATTGAAAAGAAAAGTTGAAATCTGTATTTTTTGATAGAATTAACAAATACTAATAAGAAAAGTGAAAAACAATATTAACTGATTCTTGTTTATTTCCAAGGATTGCATATGTGGTCCAAATTTCTACGGTAGTGTTTTGGGGCCCACTGTAGATGAACCAATTATCATGGGATTAGCAGCAATTTTGAGAATGGTCGACGATTGTCCGCCGAGTGGTGACGTGAGAAGATCTGAGAGCAGAATAACCCAACAAGAAGCTATTAAAAGTACTGCTGATATGAGTCGAAGGTATTGCCACACAGGAAAAAATATAAACATAAACTCGCATTTCCAAATTCAATTACTCAATTACTTTATTTAAAATTAAAAAAAAAAAAAACCTTTAATAATTTTATAATCTTCCAATAATGAACTATTATGTTTATTTACTGGTCGTCGGAAATGTAAATTCACTGTCAGGAAAGTCGATCAGGATCGTGGTGAACCAAGGTTTTAAAAGGATGCGATTTGCTTACTTGATGAAAAAAAAAAGAGATGAAAAGATAGACGGAGACGCTGGGGATATAAGATCACTCAGTTGATCAGTTAATTTAAAGTTATCCAATCAGCGACCAGTGTCAAGCGAGTCTCCAGTCAAGAACAATCAAGAACAACAGTGATATAGCGACAACCCAGTATAGAGTCCCAGATATGAATTTAATTTTACTGTAAGTTGAAAACTTAATTTTATTAATGTACAGCAAATCCATACATACATACATATATATATATATATATATATATATATATATATATATATATATATATATAATGTTATGAACTTTATAGGGTTATATATTTCAGTCAGATGAAATGGTCGAGAGATTTAACAGAACGTTGGAGAATTACATCAGGATACAAGTAAATGAACAGCAAAATAACTGGGATAAATGCATTCAGCCATTTTTACTAGCTTATTGTTCAGCCATTCACGAAGCCACAGGAAAAACACCTGCTAGCATAATTTTTGGAAAAGAACTACGTCTTCCAGTCGATTTACTCACTGGACGTCCACCCGATTCTGAAGCAACTTGGGAAGACTACTCCAACCAACTTAGTAAGCGGCTGCAGAGCTGACACCAAGAAGTTTACAGATAGAAAGTGACAAAATAAAGACCCGTTATGACCTTAAAGCCATACTGGTGGATTCACGGTTGGTTGTACAATCGGAAAGGAACCAAAGGACGCTCACCAAAGCTTCAAAAGTCATGGAAAGGTCCGTAAAACGTAGTGACTCGAATAAACGATCTGGTGTACCGAATTCAGGAAAGCCCTCATGCGAAGATGAAAGTCGTACATCTGGACAGATTGGCCCATTATCAAAATCAAGAAGGTTGATCGGGACGATCAAGGCTTGGAATGGGGCAATGTTACGAACTTTATAGCGTTGTACATTTGATAGTATTAGTTTGTGTTTGTAATTTGTAGGGTTTTACGTATATTTTCTAATATAACGAACTTTGTAGCGTTTTATATTTCATAGTATTAGTTTGTGTTTGTAGGGTTTGAGGTATATTTTCTACGAGTTCATAATTTATTTAATTAATTTTACCTTTGTTAATTTCTTCATGAGACGTCCATGAAAGAAGGTCTGTAACTTTTTAGAGAATTCTATTTCCTTATTTCTAACATGGAACGCCTATGATAGAAGGTCTAGATTTTGCCGGATTATTCCTTTTTCTTATTTTTATTACCCCATGTAATATGGAAATCCTTCTAGACAACTAGGGAATTTTCCGGAATCGACCAAAAGGGTATATAAAGGATCCAGATCGGCTTTCGTGGACAGTATAGTTTGAGAGCTCCTCGACGCAGCTTGAAATTGTTGGACAAGTACTGTACTGTACATTATTAAAATTAGGTTTTCAACTCACATCTGGGAACTAGGCGTGACAATGATTTATTATATATATATATATATATATATATATATATATATATATATATATATATATATATATATATATGCATAATAAACCATTGTCATGCCCAGTTCAGGATGTAACTAGACATGGAGAAATCGGGAACTATAGAGATTAAATTCTAAACTATTTCTTCGAATTCAGTTTATTAACATTGATTAACAATCCTCACATATTGGGATATATACTATTAAAATTAAGTTTTCAACTCACATTAAAATAAAGCTCATCCTAGTACTCTGCACTGGGTTGTCAAATCACTGACGATCGACCTGTTCTTGACTAGAGACTCACTTTTGACTGGTTATTGCTTAGCTATACTTAGATTGACTGAAAAACTTTGTTTTTCTTTCATCAAGTCAACAAATCGCATCCTTTACAAACTTTCGCTTATCATAAAAACAAAAGCGACCTTGCAGATTTGATAAATTGGCGATCAACGACAAATAAACATAACACTGGTTTACAGTACATCTGTTGCCGAAGAAATTTTAGCTGTTGTTGTCTACATATGATATGTTAATTTCAAATATATGAGTAGAATTTTTTTATCAGCTCTAGTTTCTGAATTTCAGCTATGTAGGTATAAAACAGAAAAAAACATGTAATTTACTAAGAAAAAATTTATTAAAAATCAAGTTAATTGTTGAGTTCTAAAAAACTTCATTTTAAAGCTCTTCTCTGATGTGTAGACTTAGGAAAATGACGTGTCAGAGACCAACAATAGTCAGACATCATATTCGTATCCCAGAAACCCTGATAGCGCTCTTCCATAGCGCGTAAGTCCTGATGCATACGCTCTCCCTGCTCTTCGCTCATATTTCCTAAATTTTATGCTAATATTGCACCCCAAATTTTTTAATTGTAACAAAAGGTCTTCTACAAGTTCAATATAATTTTCTGATTTTTTATTTCCGAGAAAATTCTGCATCACAGAGACGAAAGCTGTCCAAGCCCTTAGTTCTAACTCAGTCATAGAATTTCTAAATTGAGTGTCTTTCGTAAGTTGTCTAATTTGGGGGCCATCAAAAATACCGGCTTCAATCTTTGATGAGCTGAGAAAATTTTTAGCAAATGTAAGAAAAGCAGTCCCTGTCTTTATCTAATGATTTAAGAAACTGTTTCATGATGCCCAGTTTTATATGTAATGGTGGAAGGATAATTTTATCACGAGCTACTAGTGAATTTTGAACTATATTTTACTTTCCAGCCTTCAAATTTTTTTCACGGGCCAGTTTCTTCTTACCCAATGCTCTTGTTTAGCTCTACTATCCCAAAGACATATAAAACATGAAACTTACTGTAACCACTTTGTTGACCGAGAAAAATGTTCACCATTTTTAAATCAACACAAATTTGCCACATATGGTCATTCTACTGTATTTTATTTAAGACTTGCGAGTTGTTACAATATTCTTCCTTTAACTTTATATTGTGGGCAATAGGTACCCCAGCGTATTTATTTCCATTATGTAATAGAATACATTTTAGGCTACGTTTTGAGCTGTCAATGAATAAACGCCAGTAGTTTGGTTCGTATTGTTTCAAACCCATTTTTATCAACAAGTTTTTAATATCTGAACAAAAGGTAATACCGTTTTCTTCGGAAAAATAACGCCGCAATTCTTTATCTCTTTCACGATAAAAAGTTATTTTAGTATTTGAGGGAATTAAATTATTTTCTTTCAGTCTTGATGCCAACAATTCTGAAGCTTGTTTAGAAAGATTTAAATTTCTTACAAGGTCATCTAACTCATTTTTGGAAAAGCATTTTGGCTCATTTGATATACCTTCAAAATCGGCATCATTTTGTAATGAGCTTGGTCCTTCCTTGTCTTGTTCTAAGGGTTCAGATATATTTTTAGGCACTAAAAAGTCAGGTGAATGGTGCACTGGACGCTGAACACAACTAGTACTTGGGTACAGCCATTTAGCTCGATTTTTAGTGTTTGGACCGTTTACGTTCAGGTTACAAAAGTAACAGTCTTCGAGATGACTTTGTGGTTCTCGTCAAAAAGTCGGTGTTCCAAATATAAAGGCACCTCTTCTACCACTTTTCCATAATCTTAAATATTCCACACACGATTTACAAACACAATTAGGAGCCCAAGACTTTTCAATTTTATCTAAGAGCATCCCAAAATACTCAAAATAGGAATTTTTCACCAACTCTGATATAACTTTTCTACAATTGTTAAACAAAATTTTTAAACAAATATTCTCCGCATATATAGCAAAAATGATTTGGATTGTTTAAACAACGTCTCCTTGAACTACTCATGACGTAAAAACTTCAGATATTAATCTTAACACAGTAAAATACGCACGTTATCGATAAATAAATACGCATAAATGGTAAAAATCAAAAAAAGTAACTCGAGCTGTACAAAAATTTTTGAGGTTAGATTTGACAAAAACAGGTCATAAATGAATATTATTAACCATAAAATTCACGGCAACAGACAAAAAGTTAAATTTTTTGAACTAGTATAATATTTCATTATTGGAAGGTTATAAAATTATTAAAGATAACACTGTTTGTTATTGTTTTTATTTAATATAAAGGAATTAAATATTATGTTTTATATTTTTTCCTATGTGATTCATGCATCTTATTGTTGATCCAACCGGTATTTGCTATGAAAATGTATTACATTTACAATCGAGCGTGCCTATGCTGGATCCAAAATCAGTTATAAACTTTGCCTTGAAACATTTCTTTTAAGATACCCTTACATTCCAACTAAATCTTCAAAGCATTATTAGTAGAAATTAGTTTGGTGATCTGTACCATGTTTTCAAAATTGTTTATCTTTATTTTAGCCAAGAAGAACCACAAGACACAGCTAGTAGATCCCAATATTCGCGAGAATTTAGTGGGTAATAAATAAATAAATAAATATATATTTAGTCTTATGAAGAAAAAACATATGTGTTTCATTTTTAGCACAATACAATCAAGAACGTCCGCAGTAACACGCATTTTTGCATTTATGGTTGATTCATACTCCCAAAAATATAAACTTCCACTAAGAATTAACACATTAACTTTCACTTTGAACTTAAATGATACACTTTACTTTTATCTGTTCATAGTCCCAACTAAAAATTACAAACTATTAGTAGAAATTAATTTGGTGATCTATACCATGTTTTCAAAATTGTTTATCTTTATTTTAGCCAAGAAGAACAGCAAGACACAGCTAGTAAATCCAAATATTCGCGAGAATTTAGTAGGTAATAAATAAACAAATATTTAGCCTTATGAAGAAAAACATATCTGTTTCATTTTTAGCACAGTACAATCAAAAACGTCCGCATTAGATGGAGGGTAACATGCATTTTTGCATTTATGGTTGATTTATACTTCCAAAAATATCAACTTCCACTAAGAATTTCCACATTAACTTTCACTTTCAACTAAATGATACACTCTACTTTCACCTGTTCATAGTCCCAACTAAAAATTAATAATTATCAGTTATCAACTAAGAAGTTGGTCAACTTTTAACTTTATAATAAAATTTTTATAAAATAATTGAACCGATTTCTAAAAAAAAGTGAAAAATAACTATACATTTTTATATGAAATTGAACTTTTTGAAGTCGGCGCCAAACTAATATCTGACAAAATGTGATTTGCATAAACAGATTAAAATGATTTATTTGTAATTGCTTTCTTACCAAAATTTGTAAATATTAGTAGTTATTTATTTCAGTTATAAATAATTTGGCGTCGACTTCAAAAAGTTCAATTTCATATAAAAATTTATAGTTATTTTTCACTTTTTTTTTAGAAGTCGGTTCAATTTTTTTATAAAAATTTTATTTTTCTATTTTTAGTTTAAGAATTCATTATGATATCCATAAATTATTTGAACTAAGTACTAATCGAGATTAGTGTACGTCGCAATGACTCTAAGGTGGTAAAAAAGTATCCATTTTATCCAACGTTGTAAATCAACCTAAAATGAACGACTATAAATTCTTTGGTTCCTAGAGTTCTCCAGATACCAGTAAAATTGTGTCAAACAAATATTTAGTTTATCATTGTTAATCCACTATCTTAAATTTCAAATTAATTTCTGCCATATTGAATTTTTTTTTTAAATAATTTTAGATTAGTTATGTACGATCCTGAAAACTCGCTCGTACCAATTTTGGAAAAAATCGGACAAAATTTATTTTGTGTCCGCCATATTTGATCCGCCATATTAAATTTTTTAAAAATATTTTGGATCCATTATGTGCGACCCCGAAAACTCCCCCCCCCCTCCATACGAATTTTGGAGAAGATCAGACAAAATTAAACTTTTTTGTCCGCCATATTGGATCCGCCGTATTGAATTTTTTAAAAATAAAATCAGATTTGTTGTGTACGGCCCCAAAAATTGCCCCGTACCAATTTTGGAGAAAATCAGAAAAAATAAATTTTTTTGGCCGCCATATTGCCAGCGCCATCTTGGATATTACTGCACCAATTTCGTCCAAAAAACTTCCTGAACATAACGTAAAAAATGTCATTCAAATCGGTGACGCCGTTCCGGAGTAATTGGTGTACATACATAAAAAAAACATACATACTCGACGAATTGAGAACCTCCTTCTTTTAGAAGTTGGTTAAAAAGTCGATATAATTCGTAATCGAGTTCGGATGTTATCGGCTGAAGAAAAATTTTACAAGTACATCAAAATATAAAAACTAATATAATAAATAAAATTTAGTAAAAACGAGTCATATAATAATCGAAACACTTTAGAATAAAATTGGTTAAACAACCACAATTAAAAACCAGAAATTTAAGTTTCACTTTTAGGTTAGAATATTTATGGGCCATTTTGATTGGTCATCGTGAATTTTTACAGATTGTTAAATTTTGATGTACAAGATGAACCACGCATTTTTATTTTGTAGTGTTAAGTGTTAGTTTAGTAGAAATTCTTCTTGGTAGTTGATAATTTTCAGAAGTATGAAGCGATCAAGAACAGAGAAAATTAATTTATGGTTTTTAGCCCGTCAGTCCGAAGCAAAACTCAATCCGAAATAGCATCCCGAAGGTAAAAATTAATTATATTGTAAATAAAAGTTTTGTTATGCATGTATACTTGTTTGCATATGGAATAGTGAACATTTACCACGAGATGAAGTAGCATATCTACTATCGCGGGCCTGACACTTTGTTACTGAGCGTCTGTAATACTTTTTTCACATTTATAGAACCACTGCATAAAGGACCACTAGTTGCTTTAACAAAATCACATCATTTTACTTATACTGGCAGAATAGATAAACATTAGAGTGGTATATAATATGTTTATCCTCCAGTTCCATCTTAACAAAATTCGTTAAAATATCAATATAGGGGGAGGTAGGGCAAATTAACACTAAAAAAATTTAAAGTTATATTTTATATATTAAAAAACATTAAATAATATGTCTGTAGCTAAATTCATCAATATTGTTATATGAATCCAAATAACCGCTTAAATTGAACGCTAAAAAAAAATGAGATTTGTATCAATCTACCCCGCCTACGGGGCACTATGATACATCGCTTGGGGCACTTTAATGCTAAGTAATAATTGTATGGGATTGTCGATATTTTAAAAGAATTATTTAGCAAAAACTGGTTTATTTATTTAGAGATCACAATCAGTCTTACACATCTTAACAATCAGTCTAATTTCTTAACCTAGTTAATGATTTCAAGAATAACTATAATCTTTTATAGAAAAATATTGTTAAGAGATATTTTGTACGTATTATTCTTAGTGAAACAGTCTTTTTATCCCAAAGAAAAAAACGTAACAAAAATTAACAATCGTTAAAACAACTATTTATTTAGTAAACAATCATAGACAATCAAAATAGAAAAACAATGCGTCTTAAAAAAATAAACATAAAAATTAAAACGCTTCGATTGCACGTTGTATGCACTTAAATCAACCGAAAAAGTATATGAGACAAAGTTCGTGATGTGCCTTTGGAATAGTTAGGTTTAGGTAAGTGCAAAACTACATCTCTAAAATCAACACTTGCTTGGTCTTGTACGTTGGGAAAAACAAAAACGTAAAACCCTGACCTTGGGTATGACACATGATAGGCAGTCAAATTGTATTTGAAAATTACTTTGGCCACGTAATACACTACAGATTTTTCTTTTCAAATTTGACAAACAAGAAATACTTAATATTTATATTTTCAGGATTAGGGGGGTCTAATTTTTCTCCACTTTCTGCATCTGTTGTCAACCCAGATCTTTATCGCTATCGTCACTCAATTTCAATGACTCATTTTGTCTGGAATCGTAGTCAAGTGGCGATTGTAAACAGACTCTTTTCTGTTTAGATTTGTTAGTTTCTGTAAGATCCAATAAGTTCTTCGCTATTTTCAACATCTTTGCTTTCTCAATTTATGTTGTCGATTCTGTCTTTTTGGTCTTGTAACATTTGTAATCTATCCTTTTCTGGTGGATCAGTGTAAACTATGAATTTCCCTTTTTCTGTTCCCTTTTTGATTCATATTTCTTTTGGATAGGGTCTTACTGCTCTTGGTAACAATATAGTGGTAGAGCATGATGCAACAACAGAAATAGTTTGTATGAAAAAATACTTAAATACTCTATTACTGGACGTACTAACTCGCCTATGGTATGTTGAGATCACTGTCTGATGACACAGAAACTCGCTGAAATACGTTTAGATATCAGGTATTTTTTTACTCAGCCGCACTCAAAAAACACATGCTATTGTCGAACGCCACCGGCTAACTGAATCTCAGCGCGGTCGCAACTGTCATATGTTGCCGGTCGATTACTTCAAATCGATAGGGAGTTATTGGTCGTGCATCAATGTACCCCTAGTATCAAAGTACCCCACTTCCCCCTAAAAATTTTGATTTATGAAAAAATAAGGTCTGTATTATTTTATGATGTACAGAGTGTCCAAAAATAAAGTGTACAATGTTTAGCGATAGACTTTTGATGTCGAAATAGGTCGATTGTTGGCTTAAAACTTAGTTATATCTCGTAGTGCTTTGTTTAGGCGAAAAGATAGGTCAAAGTTTCAAGAAAGTATTGATTTTTGCCAAATTTCTTTAATACGTGGTAATTGAACTTAATGATTTTTGGTGTGTGGTCTAACACTAAAAAAATGACGTTTTTTAGTGGTATAGTGATCGGCTATAAAGTAAAGTGTTATAAAAGTGACATCACGTGTAAACATCGCTTCTGCTCTTTTATGTTATCAACGTTATAACAATCAAGATATTTATGTCGGATAATCGCAGCTTTTTGAGCTTTTGTTCGATGAGCAGTTTCACCAGAAAAAAAAAGGATTTTCACTTACATGCATACACCAATTTGCCGTGATAACAAAACAATTTTTAAAATAAATGTTGGAAATAGATGTACGTATTTTAAAAAGATTGAAAAAACTTACTAAAAAGCAAATATTAATTAGGCAAATGAGTAAAATGAACGCCATTTTGCTGAATATATTTGAATGAATGAATGAATGAAAAAGGGGTGGTGATACTAAATCATCGATACCTAGGCCTTCATTGCGCCCTTTACATCCCACCATAGTTATTCGAGGCCGATCGCCTTTGCGAATCCAAACAGCCTCGTTAGTTAAACTTCCCTAACTGCTTCCGGTAACACAACTGTATCTCCAAAATATCTCTGTCTCAGTCCGTTGAATGATGTGCACTCTCTGACGACATGGTCAACAGTTTCATCATCCTCCAAACACCATCTTTATGTCGGGTCGTCTTCAACACCGATTCTCTGAAGATCGCCAATCAGATGACAATGTCCTGTCAACAATTCCACCACAATCCGCGCCTCTTTCCTTTCCAAGAAGAGAAGCTCCTTAGTACGCCGTGCACAAGGCCCAGTTATATGTTCTTTAGACACTTCAATCCAGGAGCTCCCCTCCATGATTCAATAAATTTTCTTTCCAGCAACGATTTTAATTCCCTTTTGCCAATAGCAATTGGGACAGGTAATATTGGTTGGGGTCCGTACGATTCAGTCGCCGGACCCAACTTTGCCAGATGGTCTGCTTCCTCATTCCCGCTTATGTACGAGTGATCCAGGACCCATTCGAGTCTGCCTGTTCTTGTCATATCATTTAGTACATTCTTGCACCAGACGCGAAGTTACGACACTGGACTTCAGTGCCAATATCGCAGCCTTACTGTCTGAGCATATATTTATTACTCTATTCCTGTCTATGTCCCTCTCACAGAGATGGGCACACTGCAGAATAGCATAAATTTCTGCTGTAAAAATTGTCGCACATTGTCCGAGAGGGTAGTACTCTCTGACTCCCGAGCTCCTGCCGAATACTCCGGCTTCAGCTTTTTCATCTTATCGAGATCCATCAGTATACCACCAGGATCTATTTTTCGGAAGATTTTGGGTTTTAAAAACGGCGTAATGCAATCTGTCCGTATGGGGAGTGATGGACACTTCTCCACCGTGCTTTCCCAAACACCTGAGTAGCCGCCCGTTCCAATTCCAAGATGTCCCAGGCAACTGAGACGATAAACAGTCTTCCGGGCCTCATTCTCTATGTATAAATGAAGAGGAGGCAGGTTCGCCTGGACTTCCACAGCCCTGGTGAGAGCAGTCCTCATCGCACTCAATATTCCTACATAAGCCATTCTCTGAACTTTATCAATTTGAACAATGTGTCTGCCCTTGGTTGTACTACGCCGCCATACAATAGCGGCGTACATTATCATGGGGTGGATCAGCATAATGTATATCCAAAATAACACTTTAGGTGTCAGTCCCCATGTACATCCAAAGGCTCGTTTACAAGCCCAGAAATCACATATGGCTTTCTTGGTTAGAGCCTCAATTTGATCATTTCAGATCGGTCGTAAGTCCAGAATTACTCCCAGATATTTAACTGTCCCCTTAAGTCGAAGAGTCCTTCCCACCAATGTAATTGTGGGAAGTCTCCATATTTTCCTCTTTTTTGCAAGGAGTACCATCTCGGCCTTGTCAGGATTTATTCCGAGCCCCTCCCTACGTCACCATTGTTCCGCGATCCAGCATTATTGGCCCCTTCAGGTTCCAGACATAGCGACCAAGACACAAAATGACTAGGTCATCAGCATTATTCAGTTCACTCAACAGGCTGTCCAACACAGGGCTCCACAGCAAAGGCGATAGCACTCCTCCCTGTGGACAGCCCCTACTTGACAGTACTTTAACGTTAATTGTTAAGCTGAGTATATATTATTCTCTTAGTTAACATTGCTCTGATCCATGCGACTACTGTCGGTTCAGAGCCTCGTCGTTGTAAAGCATTGCATATCGAATCGTGAGACATGTTGTCGAATGCCCCCTCGATATCGATAAAGGTACCTGAATATACTTTTTAAAAAGTGAAATAATACTCTATATAATATCTCTGGAATATTAAGAAATATTTATCCATAATTCTTCGCGGATGTTTCCAGGAGTCTTGTATACTTCTATTTTAAGAGCATCCCAAAAATAGGAGTCAGACATATTTAACCCTGGAGAACGTTGTTGCTACATTATTGGTGCCTCATTGTCTCCTCCAATCCATTGGTAGCATATTGGTCGTGTAAATATTGCCGAACAGCAACGAAAAAATGGGATGACGCAATATTGTGCATATATCATAATTCTCGCCAAAGTAAAATAGGCAAATTTGGTAATGTGTTTTGCAAAAACTGTAGATATTTCCATTTATCCTATCTGGAATCACAATAGGACCCATAAGGTAGAGATCAATAATACCTACCTAAACATTTATATTAAAGTTATGTTGATGGTGTGCAACTTCAATGGCACATGTTCTTTGGGCAGGCTAGTGACTCCAGATCTTGTAAAACACATCTTGTCAGTAAACAAAATTTCTCTACCCAAATTTGGATCACGTATTCTTTTGTTTCGAATAAATTCACAAAATGTAAGGCACATGCGGGGATCAATCGGTAAAAGTTCCTGAACCTTTTGGACGTAATATGGATGAAATAAAATCCCAACACTAATATTTTTTTTCATAAATTTTAGCCCCCTGAGGCCAAAAATCTCTACTCTAGAGAGAAATCAATGTAATTCTGCCCTAATCTTACATAATTTTTAGCTTTGCAGAATCAAAATCTTCACGTGTAAGATCACGAAGGTAATATATTCAATTATCTATCGAAATTTTAACTAAAACACAAATTTCGATATTTTTTAGTTCCCCTGATACCGTAGCAGACGAAGAATTTGAAAATGCGCAGAGTTTTGGGACGACCTCCGATGTAAGAAGTAGGTCGACTAATGCTGGATCAACAATAGAGCCGTAAGTAAGCAAAATATGTTTTCTAAGCCACGTCCACACGTCTCACCGAATTTCCTAATGTAACATCATCGCCAACCAAGGAAAGAAAGTAGTTCGTGCAGTTTAAGTGAAGAAGTATGCTGTCGAACGGAAATTCCTGTGATGGTTCGCTAGTTCACCAGCAACTAGCGAACGATCTGTTGTAACAAATTTGATACTGTATTGTGTCACGCAACGCGAAATGCCGTCTAAACAGTAGTATTAGATGTTAAGTCATGAGGTTAGGTTTTAAATCTTGCTCTTGAGCAGGACTGCTTCATTTTTGATTCATCGATATTTTAACAATGATTTCATAAATAGATGTTATCAATCTATCAGTAAGTATCGATTGATCTAAATAATATTTCTTATTCCATTTTGCCTCCGGAAAGAATTGTTGCTCTTCTTTCATAGTCCATTAATATAATTTTGCGATATTTCCATGTCAAATTCGCAATGCTTTTCATGCCTATTTTAATAATAGGATCTCCACGAGAAAAAGTTCTGTAATGATTCTCATTGCAGATTATCATAAATTTGGTTTTTTCCTCATTTATTTTTAAGGGTGACAAGAATACCACCAATATAAATTTTGTAATGTAGAGTTAAGTGTGTCAACCAATTGAATACCATCAGAACATGCAAAATATAAAAGAACATCATCTGCAAAAAGATGTATACAACAATCACCAGCTGTATTCACTATATCGTCAATATATATAAGAAATAATAATGGACCTAGTACACTACCTTGTAGAACACCCATGCTGCTTTCAATCTCGTCAAATACCACGTCATTCAATTTCAGTCTTTGTTTTCTATTAATTAAGTAATTATTCATAAATTCCAACACTTCACCCGTTATACCGACACTTTCTAATTTTTTAAGTAATCTTTCCCTATCTAAAGTCTCAAAGGCTCTCCTCAAATCTAAGAATACAGCACCCGTAATAAGATTTTGATCGAAACTATGTTTCTAGTCATTAAGAACATACTGCACTGCAGTTTCACAGCTATGCTTACCCCGAAAACCAGATTGCATACTATTTATAATTTTTTTGGCTTCTATAAATTCTAACAGTTGTTTCATCACTACTTTTTCCATGATTTTTTCAACACAACTAAGCATGTTAACAGGTCGCAAATCAACAGCCCTATGAGAATTATTTACTTTAGGAACCGGAACAATAGTCGATATTTTTAATTCATCGGGAATCTTACATGCTAAAAATGACGAATTTATCAAATTAAGAAGTGGTAGAGCTATGTTGTCAAAACAACTCTTTAAAAACTCAACATTCATATCATCTGATCCATTTTTATTTGGTAGGTCAAAAACAATCTCCTTAAGTTCCTCAACAGTAACAAGCTTAAAGTTCTCCAAATACCCATGCCTAGGTAAAATTGGAAAATCTGGTCCAGATTTATCTATGTCCCTGACTATTGCTCCAATACTGGTAACATAAAGGCAGTTCAATGAACTTGCCATATAATTTGGATCTGAAATTATTTCATCATCAATTTTCAGTTGCAAATAACTGTTGGTTTGACCTTCATTAGGAAGCAAAGTTTTTAAAATATTCCACAATGCACTGGAATTACTTTTATTTTCGGTTATTCTATCTTTATAATATTCTCTTTTTTCCTGGCGCATAACTTTCACAGCAATATTTCTTTTTTGTTTGTAGATCTTCAAATTCTCAGATGTTCCAGAACTGACATACCGCTTTTAACTAACATTTCTGGCATTTGTAGCAGCCTTAATTCTGTCATTCCACCATTCCTTGTATTTTGGATATATTTTAACAGTTCTTTTTGGTGCAACATCATTAAAAATGTTCTTCAAAGTTGAGTAAAAGTACTGGTATTTGAGGTTAATATCAACTATTTTATAGTTCCAGTTTATCAGGAATAATTTATTATTTATAGTACTATAATTAATATTTCTACCTCTACTTCTTATTTCAATAGGTTTTGGCAAGATTGCAGCTGTTAAGTAAAGGAAAACCATCTAATGATATGTGATTCTGGGTGTTTTTATGACTTGACCCACGCTCTTTTCAAAATGATTATTAATTATTGGATCTATTAAAGTCCTACCATTTGCGCAAGGCCGAGTACACTCTGTAACCACATTCTGCAATCCAGCATCAACCACAAATTGCTTTAACCTTATACTGTAGGTGTTATCAGCCTTCCAATCAATATTAAAATCTCCAGTTATAAAATTACTAACAGTTTTTATCCTGAATATTTTCATCACACCAACTCTCAAAGAAATCCAAAAAAGCCAGACAGCTACCATTTGGAGATCTATACAAACATACAATAATAAACACTCTATTGTTTAAACGAATCTTGGTCGACAAGAACCAGTATGTTTTTTGCTTGTATAATCTCTGGCATTCCATCACCGTAATATTACCCCCAAAATATTCCATTACCCCCCCCCCCCCCAGTATGTCTAGTCTCACTGTCAGCTCTAAAAATGGAGTAGTTTGCAATGGAAATCTCACTATCATAAATTTCACCACTTAAACGTGTTTCTGAAATACAAATTATCTCAGGCCTCTTTT